>OZ010787.1:570881848-573785106 GCA_963932465.1 Maratus speciosus
GTTTCAAAATGGCGGCCATTTAAAAAAATTTTAAATTTAAAATGAGGTACCAAAAAATTGGAAAATAAAAAAGATTTTTTTTGTATTTGTTCGACCTTAATACAATGATTCCGAAACAGTTTTTTTTTTCGCCTGTGTCTAAAAAAATGGCTGAGTCATAGCATTTTGAATTTCTATTTTGGCTGACATTTTGAAACGACCTGATTTTTGTCACGCGATAACAGGCGTATTTATGAAACGATTTGGATGTAACTTGGTGTGTACATAGTACATACCAATGTCTCGACCGATCGTTGGCTAGCTTCATTCGCCATCTCGTTTCAAAAGGGCTGCCATTTAAAAAAAAAAAATATTTAAAATTTAAAATGAGGTCTCAAATAATTGGAAAAAGAAAAAGATTTTTTTTATGTGTTTGATCTTGATACAAAGATTCTGTAGCAGTTTTTGTTTCGTCTATATCTTAAAAAAAGGTTGAATTATAGCACTTTGAATTTCTAGCACGGCTGACAATTTGAAACTATCAGATATTTGTCCCGCTATAACACGCGTATTTATTAACCTATATTTATAGCAATGTGTCGACCAAGTTTTCTGGCCAGCTTCATCAGCCGCATTGTTTCGAAATGGCGGCCATTAAATAAAAAAATATATATATATTTAAAGTGAGGTGCAAAAAAATTAGAAATTGAAAAAGGTTTCTCAATTAAGTATTTGATCCTGATATAAGGATTCCGGAGCATTGTTTGTTTTGTCTTTATCTTAAAAAAAGGATCAGATATAGCAGTTTGAATTTCTAATGTGGGTCACGTTTTAAAAAATCTGATTTTTTACCTGCGACAGCACTCATATATATCAACCGATTCCGATGAGATTGAGCATGTGCACAAGAATTACTAAGGTCTCGACCAAATTCACTGGTTAGCCTCATCCACCATGTTGTCTTAAAATGGCAGGCACTTCAAGATATCGCCGAATTTGGCAACCAAATATAAGTTACTTTAAATAAAAGCAGCTTTGATAAAGCTGACTAATTTCGCGAAATTCTCATTCATAATGATTTAGTATTGATAAAATTAGTACTGAATCTCCTATAATCGGTTTCCATTAAATTGAGCTTCGTGTGTTTGAATAATATTAAGCTGGCCTTTTTAAAAATAAGGAATATGAAAGCTACCTCTTCCTCCCGGCACTGGCCGGAAGGGCTTTTTAACCATCTTTTTTCTTTAATTCTAAACATGTTAATGTTTTTAATGAATCTTTATTTGAATTTAGAGTCTAATGAATCTAAGTGATTATTAATGTTGATGTTCTGTATGCAAACATATAGTAATCTAAAAGTATACTGTTAAATTTTTCCCTAAATATTTATGCAGTATTCTAGAAAAAATCTTAATTGTATACTAAGAAAAATCGGAACTTTTTGTGGAAATTGAGTCGGGTCTGATTTCTTTGAATTTTGCACGGGCCGGGCCTGTTTTCATTTATTTTTGCACAGGCCGGGCCGGACCGTGAAAATATTAGGTTGAGCAAAAAGTTCTGGGAAATATTTTATCTAATAGTTACCAGAATTTGTATCGTATATAGGCGTACTAGTGGTATGTCTATAGGAGTTCAGGAATTTTGGCTCCAAAATGCCTATTGAGCAGTATGATTTGCGTGTGTCGATCCGGCATTATTGGAGAAAAGGTCTGACGATTCTCAAAGCCGTCGATGAGTTTGCACATTTAGACGGCATCGAAATTCTTCCACACCCCGCCTACAGTCCAGACGTGGCTCCATCCGATTGTGGCCTCTTTCGATCAATGCAACACTTTTTCAAGGACCGTCTTTGAATACTTTAATGAAGTTGAGAAGCATGTCAAGAGTTTTTCGATTCCAAGGAGCCGCCATGGTACTTCCAACAAATTCGGTATCTGGCAGAACGATGACAGAAGTCGTGGGCCATGATGGTCTCTACTTTGAAGAATAGTCCTTGTTGCTTTTAATGTTAATTTGCGCTTAACAACGCAACTTTCACAAATTTCCCAGAACTTTTTGCTCAACCTAGTACAAACGGGTCGCGTCGGGCACGGGCCGAACTTTTAGTTTTTCTACCGGCCCAGGCCTAATTATTTCTCTTTCGGGCCTGGAAATTCCGGCAGTATGGATATTGATATAGTATGTATATATGTATGCAGATCGTATACACTATATACATACATATACGTCCTTGTTCTTTTTAAATGTTTCAAAATCCAACATGTATTTTAATGCATGAAAATTTTCATGCATATGAATTTCATATTTTAACATCTTTTCAGTAAGTAGAATATCATAAAAGAAGATTTTTAATTGATATCATTGTAAAATGCTGTTATGAAAAGAAATTAATTATTTGTTATTAGGTTTGTTTTGACAGTTATTCATACAACTCCACTTCACACATCTAAAACCATTACTGTTTTACAGTAATGCAGATATATATATATATAACCATTAAATAAACATTACCGACCACCAACAAAAACTGAAATTATGAATAAAATGACATTATATATATATATGACCATTAAAAGTCTATACAAATTATCATCAAACATAAAATAAATAAATAAATAAAATGAGCAGAAAAAGAAAAATGGATATTTGTAGAACTTAGACAGAATCTTTAGGTCCCAAATGCCTAAAGTTCACAAATAAAGTGTGTGGTTTCATCTTCATATTAGCCATAAAAAAGCTAAAGAATATGAATTTGGGGCTGACACACACAGAAAACCGAGAAATAAACCATTGAACACTAGTTAAGTTCAAAATCAAACAAGATTAAAAGGGATAGAGGAAAAAAAATTACCAAATTAAAATCCATACAGTCATAGCATTAGGTATAACAAATACACTCATTATGCATTCTATTCTCATTTAAGATAGTATACTATTAGAAATTAATATGATATTTTCCTGAGTAGGCTAAAAATTAAATACAAGTTACTCGTTAACTTTATTAAATATTAATGAATATGAATAAATTTAATATGAATTGATAAATAGATAAATATCTACCATTATACATATAAAAGTATCGAATCAACATCCATTATTAAATGTGTATTAGCAACGTAGTTATAAATCAAATGCCCCATTTTTTTAAAAATTAACCATTGCGTATTATCCAGACAACGCCACCCTCCTCCATACTCTAACATCTACTCACCCAACCGTCCTATAATTTATTATTATTATTTAACAATTTTTAATTTTTTATAATTATTTTCTTGTTTTATATATATATATATATATATATATATATATTGTAATTTTATTTACGCATGTGTAAATTTGTTTTTTAAGATCATTTATGTACTATTTATATATTAAAGAATATATGAATTTTTTTGCAAAACCATGATTTAATGCATTATAAATTAGTTTTTTAATATTATAGTTAATTAGATGAGAAGAACATAAACACTTTATTCTGTATAAATGATTAAGGATTATATTACGATTTACAGAATTATGAAGACAAGATTTAAAATTAGTAAATGTATTAACTTTGAATTTAAATTCTTTACGTTTATCATATAGATCAGTTATTTTTTTGTTTTCTTTTATTGTAATTTTAAGATCTAAAAAGTTAATTGTATTGTTAGATAGGAGGTTTTCTGTTAATTCTAAATTAGTAGGATAATCTACTGGAAATTGAAAAATATTAGCTTGATCAGTGGCAATTAAAATGATGTCACCAATATAACGATATAAATGTAGATTACTATTAGTAAAAGTACGTTCATAGTGATATAAGTACAAGTCTGATAATAAACTGGATGTACATCCACCTTGTGGTATACCGACGTTCTGTAAATATAATGTGTTATCTTGCAAAATATAATTATTATAGATAGTGAAATTTGTTAAAGATTTAAAATAAGTTATATCTATATTAAATGGTATATCCAGTTTATGATGACACTTTTTAAATAATGCATTTATAATATTATGTAGTTCTAATAAATCTATATTATTAAAAAGATCTTTGAAATCATATGTCGTTATATTGTTTACACATTTAAGATTTTTCATAATGTTGACTAGTTGGTAGCTATTTTTTATACAATGTGTATTATCAGTGGTTGTTGTCAGTATATATGATTGAGAATTTTTAATAGAAGTTTATTGGCTATATTATTATATGTATTGCATCCAATAGTTACAGTCCTAAATTTAATCGATTTCTTATGAAATTTGGGTATAAGAACTAAATAAGGATAATTAAAGTTAGTAGAGAAAATATTTAATAGTTTATAATAACTTTGAATTTTACGATTGCTTACTTTTACATTTTCATTAGTTTTTTTTTAAAGATTTATTAGAAGAAATACAGGATGTAAGAAGTTGGTGATAATAAGATTTACATATGATTGCATAATTATTAGGATATATGTAATAACGTAGTTTTTTTTTTTTTTTTTTTTTTTTTTTTTTTTTTTTTTTTTTTTTTTTTTTAATTTAGTAATTTGCTGGAAAAAATGCTTTGTGTTAATAGTAATCAAATCGGAAATATTATATTTTAAAGCCTTAGTTAATTTTTCAATAACTAGTATTTTCCATTGATTAAAATATTCGATAGGTTTATTATATGAGATTGAAATTTTATAAATAAAAATATCTATATCATATGTAAACTGTTTTATAATAGATTTCACGTTAAATTTAGATGGAAGTCTATATTTAGTACCATAGCCCATTAGTTTTTTCAATTTAAAATCATTAACAATATTAAGATTCCCAGTGATTATATGTCCATGATCAGTATTTATGTATTTTTTTAGAGCGGGGTCATTGCATTTACTACAGACTACTTGCTATAGTAGCTGATATAGCTTGAAGTACTTGCTACAGACGCATTTTTTGAAAATGTATTATAGTTAAAAATCTTTCTACCGATTGTATTCGGATATTTAAAGGTTTTTGATATTTGGAGATTATTAATAGGAAAATAACTGTTTTTATCATTAATTATAGAATTAATATTAATTTTATTAAATATTTGATTTGAAAAAGTTATTATCATTTGAGTATTCATGTTTTGAATTTTATGATTTTTTTGTAAATTAATGTTGAAAAGATTAACTCTAGTCATAATGAAATCAAAGAAAATATCAGAGGGGTACACGACATTTCGGTCCCGACACTTCGGTCCCGCCGTTTCGGTCCCGCCATTTCGGTCCTGAGACATTTCGGTCCCTGGCCATTTCGGTCCCGAGACATTTCGGTCCCTGACCATTTCGGTCCCGAGACATTTCGGTCCCTGGCCATTTCGGTCCCAAGACATTTCGGTTCCGAGACATTTCGGTCCCTGGCCATTTCGGTCCCGAGACATTTCGGTCTCTGGCCATTTCGGTCCTTGCCATTTCGGTCCTTAACCATTTCGGTCCCTTACAATTTTGGTGCTCACCGCCTTATAACTCGGATTCTAATTGTCGTGGGCCCGCCAAACACTATTTGCCTCGCAATTTGAACATTATTTGGACCCTTTTAAAAAATACCACCCCCCCCCCCCCACCCCTCAAATTTTATAAAAAGCTGAATAAAACAGTCCGATAAATTTAAACTTTTATAACTCGTGATTATGAAATCACAGCGAGCTGAAGATTTGTTTGATTGAACAATGTGATATAATTTTACAGAGGACATTGTCTTTTTTTTTTTTTTTTTTTTTTTTTTTTTTTTTAACTATTATTATTTAACAGAATGGATTTTTTAAGTTTTATTATTTATTATTATTATTAGGTATTTTATATATACTATAAACTGCCATAAATGTTTTTTTGGTTGTTTTCATACATTTTTTGGAACGTTTAAATTATCATAAATTAAATAATTAAACTGTGCTTATTTTTTTCTTCTTTCAATTAGATTAATCATAAATGTATTCAATAATTCAATTAGACACATATAAGCTGTTATATGCAAATATTTCCTCAAATCACCCCTCTACACCCTCTCCTTTTAATAATTCAGAAATGAGATATATTTATTGAAGCACAAATTTATTTTTTCTTATTATTTTTATAATACAAAGTTGCATCTTATAAATTTGTTTTCATAAGTTACTTTACCATTATAAACATTGGGAAAACAATAGTGATTTGGAAACTAGGCGTGCTATGAAAAATATTTTGTTTTCAGAAAATTCCACCCACCACTTCATTTTTTTTTTCTTTTTTTTTTTATAATTATTTCTTGCAATTTTTTAAGTCTTCTCACCCTTCGAAGACGATTTTTGTGAGCTAATTTTATTGAATCTGGGCCTATTTCTTTGTAATAAGATTATTATTTTTAATTTTATATAATAATGTAACTATTATTTTAATTAATTTTATTTGTAAATTTTAACTGACAAAACTAAGCTTTTTTATATTTGTCGTTTATTTATTTTTTATATTTACTCTTTTCCTCCCACTTTCCCAGAAAAAAAAATAATATATTTTTATTTTACTTTTATTATTAATTATATTAATAGTTTTACATTTCGGTAACTTTAAATATAAAAATAAATAGGTAAAGGATAAATTTCAGTTTATAACTACTATAGAATATAATGATAAATTGAATATAAAATATATTATGTATCGATTTTATTTTAAAGTAGAAATTTGTAATGTATATTAATAATGTTATTAATTTAATAAATTAAGGATACATTAAATTAAAAAATATATATTTACTAAAATATTAATTTAATTTTTATATGAAAATTACTAACTGTTTTGAGAATTAATTAATAGCAATTATTCATCACTTAAACTTTTCATTCAAAATTTTTGGTTTATTATTTTTCAAGAAATAAAATAGAGTTTTTTTAAACGATAATACGCCTTTCAAGCTATTAAATGAAACTGTCTTATCAAATTTTAAAAAATGGACTATTATCGTTTTACACCTTAGTCATTTAATTTTACTCTATTTTATCCAGAAAGAAAACTGGAAAATAAAACAGGCTTTCTATCCACCATTAAAAAATTAAGGAAATTTTAAATGTCTAATTACAATATATATATATATTACAATATATATATATTTCTATATATATATATATATATATATATATGTGTGTGTGTGTGTGTGTGTGTGTATATATATACAGGTACATATTAGAAAATTTTTCAATAAAGAGCTCCAAAATTATTTTATTTTAATATTTTTTATTAAGCATCGTCCGAACTACAGAATAAAAGGCAGGAAATGATATTTGATAAATGAATAACAATATCAGGAGATATTATATTCAGCCATTATTTTGCTTGTGTGTTTAAATGAATAAAACCCAGGACGAAAAATGACTACTGATGGAAAATGGGTAGGTACTCTTATTAAAAAACTATTGCAATCGAACATTTCCCCCATTCTTAGGTATAAGTAGAAGATCTTCCAGAGAACGCTGTCAAAGATGGCGCCTTGAAACAGGACTGGAAAAGAAAAAAACTGCCGTCCTGAGAAAACAATTGTTTATAACTAAAGACGTAATTTATTTATCGAAAAATTAAAAAAAAAATCTTTCAATAGTTCTGTTTGCAAGTATCATGTTTTTATGTCTTAAAGGTTGATTTTTTTTTATGATGATAAAATGTGGAATGTTATGTTGTGTGATGAAATGAGGAATGTCTTAAAAGAGGAAAGTTAAACATATATTTAAATTTTGAATGATCAACTTACTTAATGAGTATTATTAATTAAACAAAAAAAAATGGAAAATAACAATTTTTAAGGAAAAAAGTTGATTTCTTTAGATTTTTTTCCACTATAAGATAAGGCTATCAATTTAAATTAGGATAGTTAAACATATAATTGGAAAACACAATTCAATTCCAAATCTCTTCCATAGCCAGGCTTTCCAGTTTTATATCTTTCCGTTAAAAAATGAATTTGTAAGTGTGTCAAAACGTTTTGCGCTTGTTGAGCAGAGCAGATAAGAGCAGCCTTAAAGAAAAAGTCGCCAAATAGTATGATAAGGTAGCGAAGATGTAGTTGAGATTTTTCCTGGGATTACCTTTCAACCAATTAATCCTTATTACTGGAAAGATGGAGAAATTCTTATCTATCTTTACTTGTCAATATGCAAGAGGGGATTTAAAAGTGGGCTCCATTCAAATGCTTCTCCTGCCATCATTCAACACTTTTCTGGGAAACCAATCCTTTAAAACACATTAATGGTTTATTTACAATAGGAGGGGGAGATAGAACAATGCTAGGATATAAGAAACTTTGATTTCCACTTGAAGGAAAGATCGTCCTCTTGCATGATGCCCCGGAAGTTTCTTTTTAAGCCATTAAAGATGAAAAATGCCGCGTAGCCACAAAAAAGCGCCAGCTGACCAGAACAAAGAGAGCACGAGAAGAATAATACTTCTATTTGGAGCTTTATTTAGCATAGTAAAATGTGGGAAGTCAGGCCATCTACACTTGATGTAGTACAGAAATATTTATGGATATATATATTCTTTTGAATAAAGAATATGTAGATAAAAAAAATATGCTTTCTAAATTACCAAATTTTTTCATAGTGATATAATTATAAAATTTCTTCATTTTAAATGAAATTTTATGCAAAAGTGATTCACCCTACATTACTATTTTGAGATTCTATGTTATTTTTTTATATTTATATTTCTATTTTTTATTTGTCATATTAAAATAGGTAGGCTGTTTTAATTTTAAGTATATAAGTCAAATAAATAATAAGTAAATATTTGAAATACAGAATTAATTTTAACCACGAAAAGAATATTTTATGATTATTAGAAATTTGAACCTTTGTTTCCTAACTTTACAGAAAAGTTATTTCTTTAACACTATTTCTAGTGGTGTCAAATGACGCCTTTTTAAAATTTTGATTTATGTTTATTTTGCTCGTAGTTTTTTAGTGTAATAAGCATAAAAAAGTCTTAAATGTGTTAAAAAGGATTTGTAATTTTTGCAATTTAAAAATTACGAATGAAAAAACTTAAATCGAAATCTTTTTAAAGGTGTCATTCGATACCGGTAGAAATAGCGTTGATGTTACATGTAAAAAGATTAATGCAAACTTTTAAATAGTTTTTTTTTTAAATAGTAAATTAAAATAATTATTAAAATGAAATAAAAAGTTGTAGTCTGTTCCGATGCAAAATTTAAAAAGTAATGTGTCTTTATCAGAATTCCATGTTAAGGCTCCACTGCAGTCATTTTTTTTTCCGATTCTCATAAAAGATACCTCTTGGTAAATGTTGTGTAGGCGTAACTACGTACAAATGATTGACAGAAAATCCTCCAATCCGAACAAGGGACTAGTGTTGAGGTACAATCGTTGGGCGGTGGTCAAGCTCTGGGTTCTTTTTGAAGGGAGGGAAACGCATCTCCCCTTTCCCTACTCCACGACCTCTTGACCTCACCACATAAGGAAGGCGCGCTAGTGGGGGGGGGGGGGGACTAATTTCATGGGTGTTTAGAAAAGCAAAGCAATAGATTTTATTTCGTTCTGTTCAGAAGGAATGGGAAAAATTACGTTTCAGCTTTTTCCAAATAGTAATGAGAGAAATTATATCAATTAATAAAAAAAAAAAAATAGTGTTCAGAAATTTTCAATATTTGCCGAATATTGCTAATATTTTAGATGAGGCGGGACTCCATTGTTATTTAATTTTTAAACAATTGGTGATCGATAATCAACACAACACGATGGCTATGATGGGCACCGGGAAAGAATAATTCTGGGGGTCCCCCTTGTATCCATCTATAGATTCTTTATGAATAATGTGGAAGTGGCTAGTACTTAACTTCATGCATATTGTATTATATGCATCAATTTTGTACCTGGTACTGCTCATATCTGTATACAGAATGTCACAAAAAGATGGTCACAACTTTAAGAAAAAATAGTAGTAGGATAATTGTAGCAAAAAAAAAAAAGATAGGTTGGTTGATACGAGTAGATCTTTGCAAACTTTTACTTCACTTATCTACGTATGTTATAAGATGATTAAAAGAAAATGCCCCAAATTGGTCATAAATAATGGTTTTACTTCCCACGTTACGAGAAAAACGTTAATAAAGAATTTTTTTTTTAAACAATAGAATACTAAGTTGTTATAATAAAATATTAATCATTAGTTTTGTAATGATATAGTTTGTTTTTTGCATGGATGGAGAGGGTAAGGGGAAAGGGAACCTCACTCCCTTCCTAAATGTTTGAAAATATATGAATTTTAGTCACTTTTGGCTAATTTTAATCATTTGGCACAATGAAAATCCCAACTATTCTCATGGAAGCCTCCTAAAAAGGGGGCCCGGGACAGCCACCCCGCATGCCCCTACATAAGTGGCGCCCTGAACACTATAAAGGATGATCTCGAAGGAGACGCTAATGGTTTGCCTCCTATGTCGAGCACGAGAAAACGGTCTATCTAGATCCCGAATACGGTAAAACTCTTTTTAACTGGCTGAAACTTGGGCCGTACTAATTACTCTGTATATACTCGGTACTCGGCTAAATTTTGGGCCCAGTAGCGAGTACAATACCGAGTACTTGTAAGAATTTCATTTTTTAAGTAATATTATCATTATTGAAGACAAAGGGATTTATAACTGATCTATAAAATTTGCTTGAATATAAATGTATAATATATGCAATTATTCATAAAAACTACTTACTTAGTACATAAAAATATATCAACAAAGTACATAAAAATAAAAAAAACCAATGCAGTTCAAAATTTAGCCTTGCTATACAAATAAAAAATAGATCATTTTTAGGTGCGTTCGTAATTATATAAATACGTAGCACATATAGTCGTCGTTCGGTCCGTCTTTCTGTCTGTCCGTCCGTCCGTCTGTCCGCATATAACAGAGCAAAAACTACCCAAGCGAATGGCCTGAAATTTTAAATATATAATTGTTGCAAAATTTTATGGAGTCATTTCAAATTTTATGAAAATCGGATGAGTAGTTTAATTACAGGGACAGTCAAAAGTTTTCCGTTACATTACGGCCAATGGGAAAAAAATATTTCAAGTGCATTTTAATGATGTTACAGCCCTTTGAACAGCATGAAATTAATATGCACTTATGAAGAGCACTAAAATATACATTCAGTACAATATGCGATATGCGGTGCAAAAAATATTTATAAAACTAGTTATAGTACGAACGTACCTCATTCGCCACGTTTGACGAGCAATTTCCAACTTGTTAAAACTAAGAAATGACTGATTTTGGATACAAAACATTTTGTAAAGATAGAAAATATAACAAATGAAAAAAAAATTAATAATTAAATTTATTATGTCATAAATTATGCTGCAAAGACAACAATTTGTTTTATATTTTCAGGAGGTAGGAGATTTTTTTTATTATTTTAAATTTGTCCTGCATCAGAAAAAATGCATTTGGGCCATTCCACGAAAAACGGACAAAATGTCCTGTATGTAACGCTTTTATAAATACTATATCTAGTCGTTAAAATATAAACTATGCATTGAAAATAACAAAAAAAAAAAAAAAAAAAAAAAAACCCTAGATATTAATACAGTCCACGCTCGTTATATCAGCCGCCCATTATAGCGACCGTTCCATTATAACGACCGATGCAAAATGTCCCGAAATATATCCCCTTTATGATACGTTATTTTTACATCCAATATAACGTCCGGCCAGCAGTTTATTTCCTAATACAGCGACCGAACTGACTTTTACTCAAAAAAAGTTACCATTTTCTTTTCTCAAGAACTCATTGCTCACTGCGCGGTAAATGCCAATTGTAAAATGTCTTAAAATGACACTTTAAAACATTTTTTAAAGACAAGAAAACACACAAAATTACTCATCTCTAACTGAGACGGAAAATTTTGTGTAAAGAAAATATCAAATGCAGAAAAAATAAACAACTATTTCGAATTATTTTTGAAGAAAATAAATGTTAATACGCATTATATACGCATAATAACTTTTTTTTGTGTGTGTGATTTAATATTTACTTTAAATTTTATTTTAGAAATACGTAATCATTCTCTTAAATTGATTTTTTATAATTATTCATTGTGAATGTTTATTTGATACGAAAGTAGACAGAATTTAGTAATAACTGCAAATAATGTCGAATTATAAAATTTCCTTTGAAACCTTAATTTTCATGCACATGAGCAGAGTTTTTTTAGAATTTATTTTCATTCCCTTTCGTTATAGCGACCTTCCATTATAACGACCCTCATCTTTGGCACGCGAGGGGTCGTTATAACGAGCATCGACTGTTTTAATTAAAACTGTATTTCCGACTGTTTCCAGTTTTAATTAAAACTGTATTTCCGACTGTTTTAATTAAAACAACTATGTGCGCATAGTTGTTTTGATTTGAGGATACGATAACATTGTTAAAACAACAATAATATGTAGAAAAGCTGCCCCACATGTAATATGAAATGGACCTTTAATAGGTTACAAATCTTCACATTTTTACTCTCGACCTAAGTAATCTGCCCATTTTTAATAGGTGAAACAATCTCTACATTTTAAACCCTAGATCAGTGGTTCCCAACCTTTTTTGGCCGTGCCCCACTTAAACATCTTTAAAATCATGATGCCCCCCCCCCCCCCCAATCCCTTCTATATCATGAAAATATTGTCGTATAAAAAATAAACTTCCATTTTCCCGGATGGATCCGAAAATAGCATTAACTCTGATAAGTGATTTCACATTCTTTAATTTATCAAAATCATATTTTTTTTAATTACAAGTATGCTTTTAACCTAACTCAATGAATGCAGTGATGCCATTGATCTTCGTATTTACATCCACAAAAGTTTTATTGTTTTTTGGCAACTTACCTCAAATTTAAAAGTGATAAATAGTCTACATTTTTATTTTCGTAAAATTTCTTGAAACTTCTCTCATATTTTGTATTGCATCTGATAGAATTGATACATTTTATAATGGATTTTAGTACTTCATTAAGAATAAGTGATATTTATTTATCGCCGAGACTGTATGGATTACATAATTTACAAGTAATATTTCCGGATTCGCGCTTTTATCCATTTTAAGTTACTATTTTCTTTCCTCTTACAACATACTTCTTTGATCGCGGGCTTTTTTCCCCATTATTGTTATTTGGTTACCATGTTTTCTCCAATTTTAAATTTAAAAATGCATACGTCATTAATTTCATATTCTGCAAAAGGGCCATAAGAAGTTTACTTTCAACTCTTTCCTTCCGTGATGCTTAAGGGGCTTTATTAATTTCTTAAATGTAGTACCAATTTTAGATCATCCAAAACACTTTTCAGATTAAACATGTCTAAATAGTCAATTTTAGATATACCCTACAAAATTTCATTTGTAAAATTTCCCTCATGGGGCACCATGAATAGATAAACAAGTTTTTTTTAACCCCTTGAGGGGCAAGCAAAAATGTCTCTAAATATTGAAAACTCCCCGGAATAATCGAAAAATTTTATTTTTAAATAAGAAAAAGCAATTTTTCAACGATTTTCCTCCAAAGTTAAAAATATAAAATTTAGTTAAAATTTTCTGGTGAGAATCTTGTTTAAATTAAGTGGGATACATTTTATCCCACCGCCCCTCAAGGGGTTAAATAAATATTTAAAAAAAGAGGTGTAATTTATTAAAATAATATTAAAACTAGAAAGATTAAAAGGATTTTTTAATGTATAACAAGTCTCAGATTATGTGCAAAAAAAATTCACATACTTATTACGGTGTCAGTGTACTTTTGAACTTTTAAATGGGATCGTTTCGAAAATTAATTTTTATTCAGTTATTTTTAAAATTGTTCATCTATTATTTCTATTTTTAGAATAAGAGACTACTTTCATTAGAAAAAAATGAGAGAAAATTTGATAATAAGAAATCTGAAATTGCCCCCCTGAAAAGTCATACTGCCCCCCTGTGGGTTCTACGCCCCACGTTGGAAACCACTGCCCTAGATCTAAGTAATCTGCCCCTTTTCAGGGCCATTTCATGAAAAACGGAAAAAATGCTCTGCATATTACACTTACATAAATACCTATATCTATTAAGTTATAAGTTGTTAAAATATAAACTACTAGCTAACTTGCCCGGCGTTGCCCGGGTACGTCAAAAAACAGCTCGAATTGCGAAAAAGCTCTAAAAATCATAAAAAGATATCGCGAAAAATTTTTAAATTGCTGCACAAATTTCGATAAGAGAAAAAAAAAATTATATATTGTGTTCAAAGATTGAAAGTTGATTCCTTTCACTAATGTGGAAAAATGGTAGGAAATCGCTAAAATACACTAAAAATCACATACAAAATTCCCGAAAAATTCGAAAATTGCTATACGAAATTCGAATAAACTTTATTGAAATGAGGGCAGAAATTAATTTAGTATTATAGGCCAAAAATGGAATGTCAAAAAATTTCAGCAGATCACGAAGAAACGTAGAAATCGAATTATTTTCACTAATGTGGAAAAATCGCCTCGAAACTTAAAAAAGCGCTAAAAATCGCATAAAAAATTAAATTAAAATAAATCTAATCAAAAAAATCGAATATCGGGCTTCGAGTTTCAAAACTTCATATATATACTGTAAAAAAAATTCGGAACGTTTCATGAAATTATCCTGAAACATTTCGCATATTTTACCGAAATTTCGAATTTCTTCTTGTCCCAAGTCAATTACGGCAATAATTCGTGTAATATTTTTGAAACGTTTCAACTTTTCCGTAAACTACTTTCTGTGCATACGTACTTCATGTTTTATCTCCATTAGCCATTTTGATAAATAAAGAAGAATAAAAAACAGCTGCCTAGGTACTTAGAGACAAATGTATTCTGAACAAATGCCGTTCTTTGTTTGGATATCAACAAATAAAGTAAGTAGCTAGTTTAAACCTTTTTGAAGTACATTGATTATTTTTTTATAATGTCTGATTATGAAATAATTATTCTTTGTAATAAAAACTGAATGTATCTCCCAATTGAAATTTTTTTAATTAAAATGCATAGATAAGTAATATTTTTCAATATTCTTTTGAAATAAGCTTCCTATATTTAATACGAGTAATGCATTAATAAGTTTAAAACATTATGAAATTCGTTTTTTTTTTTTTCAAATTTTATTTCAAAATAAAGAAAAGCAATTTTTTAACTCTTTTCACCCAAATTTATAAAAACAAAATTTAATAAAAAGTTTCTGGTGCAAATCTTAATTAAACTTAGGTGGGATGTAATATATCCCACCGCCCCTCAAGGGGTTAAAGGGGGGTTCCTGAAAGTGAGACGAAACGCCATAAACAGTAGTAGCAATATTCTGCTCTAAATTTGAGGTTAATTAATATTTGAAAGAAATAAAAAAGTTAGAAGTATTGTGTTTATTTTTATGTTACCAAAATTTTATCAATCGCGAGCATCTTAAAAAAATACATTTTGAAAATTAAATATCGATATATTTGTATATTTTAAGTATGTGCACAACTTGCGTGGCCGCATGCGGCCAGCGGAATCAATCTTCTAGTTCAATATAGTAATTTTTTCTCTTCTCAGTAAAGTTTATTCGGAATTCGTGGGATTTTTTAATTTTTCGTGATTTTTAGTTGTTTTTTTTTTTTTTTGCGTTTTGTGATATATTTTGACGGGCCTGGGCAACTCCCAGCGAATCAGCTAGTCTAATAATAAGGAAAGTAGAATGCATTCGTTGTGTGTGTCTGTCGAATGCATTCTAAAGAGACTGCTGCACACAGAAGTACAAAATTTGGTAAGAAGGTACCTTCATGTATGTAGTTATGTATCTCGAAACCCAATTTCGGAATTTAGATTTTTTTTAATTTAATTTCTTATGCAATTTTTAGCATTTTTTCATGTTTCTCAGAGATCTTCCAAATTAGCAAAAGTTCGGTTTATTAGCGGTTTCAGTCTTTTAATTCAAAATAGTAAATTTAGTTTTCTTTCGAAGAAAGTTTATTCAGAGTTTGTACAGCGATTTTTTGAATTGTTCGCGAAATTTTTATGGAATTTCTAGAGTTTTTTCGCATTTCACAGTGAATTTTACTATTAGCTCAAATTGATTTCAAACTTTTAGCCTAATAAAATATTAGTTTCCTCCATTTTTGAAACTTTACTGAGTTTTATTGTGATTTTTAGCGATGTTTAATGGTGGTTTTTTTTTTATTTATTTATTTATGAAAGAATTAAGGTTACAATATTTTAGCTCACAATAGAAAATTTTGTTCTGCGATTTTTGAATTTTTAGCGATTTTTACTTCATTTTTTTTTTCTTTCCGCAACGATTTTCTGCATTCATAAAAGGTATTCTATTTCAAGCTTTGAGACTCACTATATGCTAAAAATCTGCACGGGCCGAACTCGTGCCTATTTTCACTCACGGCACTCGGGTCAGGCCGGGCTTAGTCTCCAGTCTTTTCGGGCCGGGCTAAACTTATTTTTTCTGCACATAGCCGGGCCTGGTTTCATTCCTAGTCTTCACGGCCTAAAATTTTCAGTCCTACTTTTGACCCAGCACGTATGAAAATCATTGTCACAGCGTGGCCTTGTCCATTTAAAAGTCAGTAAAATTAGGCCTGGCCTAAAATTTTTTGAAAAATGTGCATGCATTTTTAAATCGCCATTATTGTAAACTTAAACATTAAAATTTATTCTTTTTAAAGAATAGTAGATATCCACAGTTATTAAAATACAGCTAAATTAAAATATAGTAAAACGTGTGAAAAAGAACCTGCCTATGACGGAATCCTGTTTTAAACTGAAAACGTGCTGATCCATGCAAAATTAATAGACCAATACGTTATACTAATACATATAATACATTTACATTTGCTAAGAAGGGAACTTGGCTATAACGCATTTTTTTTCTTTTCTGTGCAATTCCGTCTTAGAAGATTTTACTATATAGCATTTTTTAGATTTTTAACACTTCAGTATATAATACATGGAATATAGATTAATAATATTAATGATAACTGAAACATTTACATACAAGAAATAGAGATTCATTAAAAAAATAAATATCGCAGCCTGCGACACTTCTACGAAAACGAAGATTATAAACATGAAGATAAATATTTTTGGTCAGAACTCCTTGTACGAGATAAATTTTTAACCAAATCGATGTAAAAATCAATGTTTTATAGAAATTCACAAAGGTTGAGCCGAGATTTTTATTTTTTTCGGGCCGAGCGGGGCTCCGGCCGAAAATTTAAGTTTTTACCGGGCCGGGCGAGGCCATTCTACGGGCCGGACCGAACTTTTAATTTTTGTATCGGGCTGGGCCGAATTTTTTTTTATGAATCGGGCTGGACCCGGGCCTGGATATTTCGGCCCGTGCAGACCTCTACTGTATGCTGCTAGCTACCATAAAAGAGATCTTCGGTGTTGGAAAGAGCGGCTCTTTTTCCTGTGCGAATATCTTCTGCTACATCTCTCTCTACATGTATTACATTTATTTATATTTACGTTCTGTGGGATACATATCATTATCTTCCATCCCCGGTACGCCACTGAATTTTCTGAAAATCGCAAAGAAAGTATAAATCTGCAGACAATGATTTTTTTTTATTTTCCACTTATTTTGGTGGGGGTTTTTTTCTGGCGAGTGTTTAGGCGACATTTTTAGAATATGCAAAACATTAATCCTGCTGCAGGAACTTATTTCATAAGGAAGAAATTTATCAGAAATATTTTTTATAACGGAAAATGCACACACACACACACACACACACAGGTTGGCAAGACGTGCAAACTCAGGACTTTGTGTATACACCGCCAATTTGGGACTTCAAAAATAACCGACTTAGAAGTTTATTTTCGGTGAAAAACTATTACTTATACTTCCTAAAATACGAATCAACTTTGCTTTTTGTTAAAATTTAAAAATTTCGCAATATGTATTTTCGCAATGTAAATGAGGACATTGATACACACCTATACACAGTGAACTCGATACACACAATCAATTGAGGACTTCATTATTTTACAATCAATTGAGGACATTTACTGTTATGATACACACAATCAACCCCGGACATTCTGAAGAAGTTTCATGCGACTCTATAATTTACACGTTGATCGTTTATGAGTGTAAAAAATATATTTCAGATTTTAATCATTAAATACATTTTAATGTTTTATTTTTTTTACCTTTTTTTATGTACATAAGAAGAAAGTATTGGAATCACGAAAATTTTCGACATCCCTTTTTGACGAATTTATACATTTTGGGATATTCTTAACACGATTTGACTACTTTTGGAAAAATTCTCTCTGTCTGCTGTGGGTTTGTGGGTCTTTGTGTGTGACAGAAATTTTTGCAGCCGCCCTAGTTCAAAAAGTAATGGACAGAATTTCAGGAATCATCAGCAAGCAATCAATTTTATATTTAGTTGCGCCTTAATATAAACTGATTAGATTTTGAAAAGGTCTTTTTTTTTTAAATTATTACATAACTGTCACGAATATCATTAAAATTTTGTAAAAATTAGTTAAAATAGAGAAATTTTCTAAACATTAAATTAAAAAAAAGCATAAATAAAACAAAATTACAAAATTATATATATTATTATTATTATTATTTTAACCATTTGGGAAAATCGTTATTGTTTTCTGTCAGGGTAGGAAATCAAAAGCATATCTGAAACGTTCTATTGGTTGAATCTGCATTTTATTCGTTTTCTGATTGGTCTATACAGAAATCTGTATTTACCCTTTAATTTCAACAGAGATGGATACTTCTGTTGCCACTATGACAAAAAGTAATAAAAACTACAAAAAAAGGTAACAACTCCTAAACAAATTGAGATACAGCTTTCAAACAAATTGCGTTTAAAAGTACATTTTTTTCTCTATACGACGGTGTAAAAAGTAATTTTGTGGGATGTTTAGAAGTTTAAGAATGAAATTTCATTTAAAATTGGTCGTCAGATTTCTTGAAAGTCTGACGATGGAAAAGCCTTTTCCCGAACAGCCAATGAAATGCTTGGATAATACGTAAGTTTCAGGAAATCTGACGAGTCGCAGGCGATTACTGTCGCTTGCAATTTTTACGTGTAATAACGCTATTAATGGCGTGCGTAATGTATGATCAACTCCGTGCGATTTTTTATGTCTTAAATTTCAGTCTTTGAAAAAATCATTTTCCAAATGGTCGTTAAAATTTGTTAATTTTTTTTTTTTTTTTTTTTTTTTTTTTTTTTTTTTTTTTTGCGCTATAAGAATGTTTTGCTTCTAATTACGGGAATGAAATCATTTTTTTTAAACTTTTGAAAGATGAAAAATTATAAAAATGTAACGGATGCAAAATTTGCTGTTTGTTTAGTATTGTTTAGCAGAATAACATAGCAGAAATGTTGCAATGTTTATGTGGATTAAAAATAATATTTGAATTATACAAAAAAAATAATTAAACGAGGTTGGCAATTAAACACTCTGCTAATATGCATGAAATTAATGCATAAATTATATCCATAAACACATCCACGAATGCAGACATACACGCCATAAAACGAGAGCACTTTAAACATCAATAAACGAGGATGCTTTGCAAATCGCAAAGTGAGAAACTAACCAGTACATGTATTCAAGGACGTAATTCACGCAGCAAGTGAAAACGGTATACGCACCAGCAATCAACGACGTAATAAACCGACTTAGTCGACGTCAATCGACGGCCTAAATGCAGATTCGCAACCTAGGGCGTATTACCGATCGACAAGTGAGCACATAATACGCACCGAAAAGTAAGAACAAATACGCACCTACCAACAGAGACGTAATACACATCGACAATCGAATATGTAATACACATCAGCAAGCCACGACGTAATACACGCCGTCAAGCCAGGACGTAATACACACCGGAGAGCGGGGACGTAATACATACCGTCAATCCAGGACGTAATACACACCGTCAATCCAGGACGTAATACACACCGTCAAACCAGGACTTAATACACACCGTCAAACCAGGACTTAATACACACCGTCAAACCAGGACGTGAAACACACCGTCAAACCAGGACGTAATACACACCGTCAAAACAGGACGTAATACACACCGTCAAAACAGGACGTAATACACACCGTCAAACCAGGACGTGAAACACACCGTATTTACCAAGTTTCATGTAAATTGCTTTATTAGCTTGTGAGAAATATTGCGCGCATGTTTACATTTATGTTTTATAGAGACTGAGAAAAAATGTGACATGTTGCTAACTTGCACCGCCATGTAAAAAGTAAGACTCCTGAGACCTCTTAAGTAAAATTAAGAGGAAGGAACCCCCTCCTAATCACTTTCTTTTCACCCAGTCTTCACGCCTGCAAACGAAGGCGTAATACACATCAGCAAGCCAGGCGTAATACACGCCGTCAAACCAGGACGTAATACACACCGTCAAACCAGGACGTAATACACACCGTCAAACCGGGACGTTATACACACCGTCAAACCAGGACGTAATACACGCCGTCAAACCAGGACATAATACACACCGTCAAACCAGGACGTAATACACACCGTCAAACCAGGACGTAAAACACACCGTCAAACCAGGACGTAATACACACTGTCAAAACAGGACGTAATACACACCGGCAAACCAGGACATTATTAACAAGTAGTCGCCCTTGGTGACCAGTTTAGTCTGCCTTAAAATTTATGTTTGGGAAAGCATGCTAAGCATTGTATCGTGTTATTTTTATTCATAATTTAATTTACATGGACTCCCTTAAATATAATTTATATAATCCCAGCTAATATTAGTTTTTGTTGAATTAAAATATCTCATTTTTTTATTTTCTGTAAGCAAATAAACCCTATTGGTTTACAATTGAAGTCTATGGGAATTTGGCAAAATATTAGAGATATCGCCAAGCTGGCGTCACTTTGACGATTCATTTTGGTTGCCAAATGTGGTGATATAGCACCAAGCTGACGCAAACTTGGCTGCATTTGGCGACAGAACAACCTGCCCCCTATGGTAACCTTTCTTATAGGTATGGAGATGCATTAAATGCTTTTCAATAACCAATGAGATGTGTTTCATTCGGGCGTTGCCATTAAACAATTGACAAATAATCGCGATTTCTGTGCTGCATACGATAGCGTAATATATACAGGTTGTCCGGTCTCAACGGTGTCCAATGGCTAATTTCTAAACCGTTAGTCATAGACATATAGTTCTAATTGCAAAAATATTTTAAATCAGGTAAAGAAATATTTAAAAAGCGATTTGGGTCAATAAAAACATTTCTTGAGAAATTACACAATTTAAATTTTTATATGGTCCCCCGGTCCTATAAGTTATATTTAGTAAAATTTTCCTTTTACACTGAGAAGTAATACCAAAAAAGTCCCGTTATTTTACGATTAAAATTGACCGAGTAACAGCTGTTTAAAGTTGGAGCATATTTTTTGCTTCAAATTAGGGGTCATTCACAAATTTAGTCGAAATATAATTTAGTCAGATATATTAAAAAGTGGTTGAGAGTAAATTTAACATTGCAATATAAATTTGAAATAATTAATCATTCTGACATATTAATGCAATTTGTAATAAACATTTAAGAAAAAAAAAACAGAATTTTTGTTAAATAAAATGATGTTAAATTAACAGCCTCAATTCTTTACAAAATGATACATATTTTAAAATATTATTAGATTGCACTAGACCGCAAAAGTTAGGTTATGTCAGGTTTTTTAGCTTTTGATTATTGATTGTTATAAACTCTTTACCGCTGAATCTGAAATTGACCTTCATTTTTAACAATCACATCAGGATTTTTCGCAAATTTCAAATTTCAAAGTTAAAAAGTTAAAAGTTAAAATTGAATCTCCTCCCCCACCTCATCGGACCACTCAGCTGTTTAGCTGTAAGAATCCTAGGATAAGCAAAAATATCGAATAAATTATTGAATAAAATAAAATAAAACAAAATAAAATTTAAAAAAAAAAAGTTTTACATATGTTTTATAGTATGAGATTTTCACTATATTTTAACTTACACATTTGCGATTTGCAAAAAAATTCTAATGTGATGGTTAAAAATGACGGTCATTTTCAGATTCAGTGCTAAAAAGTACGTAGAAATCAATTATCAAAAGTTTTTTATTTTTTTTTTTAATCTCCTCTACTTTATAGTTTCCGATTTTTGTTATTCTTTAAATTTGACAATTTATGATTTGCGAAATATCCTGACATTATGGTTAAAAATTAAGGTAATTTTCGGATTCAGTGCTAAAAATTACATAAAATTTAAAAAACCCAACAACCGCAGTCTTGTATTATCTAATCTAAAACTTTCTCTTAAACTTCTTGACTGTAATCTATCCGAATTTTTTTCCGTTATCCTGTAAAATGAGTACACCACCGAAAATCATAATAATATTAGATTGTTATCGGATTTGCGCCAGTATGTAAAATGTAATTTCGATCGGATATTTAAAAATGGGTTAAAGTTCGATTACAAATTTTCAACTGGAAAAACATACATACAATCGTTGAAGGAACATAATTTTTTTTTTAATCATAACAAAATTTGTTTTTTTATCATAACATATTTGTTAAAAAAATCATAAAAGAAACAGTCTCAAATCCTGACAAAATAAAATATATGTTATTTTAGCCAATCTGAAACTTAATAAATGTTAACTTAATCGTAATACTTGTACGATTTTTTTCAAAGCGCAGATACACATGAAATAAGATCTTGGAATACTTTAAGCACTTGCTAATTGGCCCCTCAAAGCCATGCCGAACTCATTTGTTTTCAGAGCAGAAAAGTGGCATAAGTCATGCATTTTTAAAGTTTCATAACTTGCTCAATTTTAGGGTTATATGAATGGGACTTTTTTTGTCTTACTTGTCAGTGTAATAGGAAAAATTTACTAAATATAACTTATAGGACCGGGGGGCCGTATAAAAATTTAAATTTCGTAATTTTTTAAGAAATGTTTTTATTGACCCAAATCGCTTTTTAAAATATTTCTTTACATGATTTAAAACATTTTTGTAATTGGAACTATATGTCTATGACTAACGGTTTAGGAATTAGCCATTGGACACCGTTGAGACCGGACACCCTGTATATAGATTGCGTATGCAGCAAGTAAAATCACTGTTTACTTCGGTTGCTAATTGTTAAACATATTTTAAATAATTTGCACACTAAGCAAGAAATATTATAATTTACTTCACTTGCTAAATTACTAAACATATTTTGAATATGTGCAGGATTTCTAAAATTTTTCAATGAAAGAATAATAAAGTGTTTTAAAAGACAACACTGATATCTGAACGAATAACATATCCGAATTCCGCGTTAATCGAGGCGTCTTGAGAAAAAAATTATAGCAAAGTGCAACAGACTAGCAGCGAAACATATTTTTTAAAAATATCATTAAAATTTACAATAGGAATAATTAATGAATTCAGACAGAAAAGGATATAAAAATCAATGATACCATTAAAAAATATGGGTAGATATAAAATATATGTGCTTATTAAGACGACTTTGTGCAGCATCTTTTTTAATACTTTTCAACGTATTAGAAATTTTATTATTTTTGTCTACCTGTCTGTGTATCAAAATATCCCCCTACCTCCATAAAGACCAATCGAATGGTTTAAAAAACATCTAGTGTAGGTAATCGCTTGAAATATGTTTTATTTACAGCTCGAAATTGCCATTAATGATGTGACATTGGCGCACTCAGGATTTTGCTCTGGGAGGGGCTAGTATATTTCTATGGCACTAGTCAGTAACCAACCGCGTTTGCGCACAGCAAAAGTCGCTGAAATTTACTATAACCACTTCCAGGATTTCAAGTGCCGCGCATTTTTCGCATATCTGCGCAGAAATAGTATTTTGCGTCAAGCTTGCGCCCAAAACGCACTCAGGCATGAAATTCTTCCGCGGATCCGCGATTTTCCGCTTTCTTACTGTTTCTCGCATGGGTGATTTGTTTCGAAAATTAAAAAAAATCGGTCATCAATCCGGAAATTCGTACATAAAAAATATCACGAATTTCGGCAAATGGTCGCCGAAAAAATCCGATTATCGTCAAACGATCGCGAAAAAAAAAACAATTTCGACATAGTACCGCTAAAAAAACTCAAATTTCGTCTTTAGATTGCGGGAAAAACAAGGATTTAGTCAAAGAACTGCGGAAAAATAACAACTTCATCATAAGGATCGCTGAAAAACGAGAATTTCGTTAAAGGGGGGGCGTGGATAAAAGGTAAATTTCATTAAAGGGGGAAAGGACAAATCGCGAATTTGTTAAATGGTTTCAGAATAAAACGCGAATTTTATGAAAAGATTGCCAAAAAACAGATGGCGGGAAAAATGAGAATTTTTTCAAAAATCTCAGAAAAATTGCGAATTTCGTCAAAAGTTCGCAGAATAAACGCGAATTCTGTCAAATGATCGCGGGAAAATGTTAATTTCGTCTAAAGTTTGCGAAAAAATGCAAATTTCTTCAAAAGATTGCAAACAAAATTGCGAATTTTGTCAAAATATCGTGGAAAAAAGCAAATTTCGTCAAAGAATCACGCAAAAAAAGCAAATTTCGTCAAATGATCGCTGAATAAAGGCGAATTGTCAAAGGATCGCGGGAAAAAATCTCAAAAAAACGGTGAATTTCGTCAAAAGATTGCGCAATCTCAAGCCTCCAAATAAACAGACATTTTTTTTCTTTCTGCTGCTAATTTTTCATTATTCAATCGATACTCCTGTCAGGTTCTGAGAAACATCTGCTATTAGAACTGAGGTTCTATATTATTTTGTCTTAATATATTATATATTGTATGGGCTGTGTACTGGAATTTCAAAATAACAGTCTTTTCTTATCTAAAACTGGATCTAAGCCGGTGAAAATGTATAAATGGTATGAAGGGGAAAAAAGATAGTTGGAGAGGGGTGTGTCCAACCTTTTGAGATGTCTGTGGAAGAGAAGAAGACAAAAGAATTCCACGAACGAAGAAAAGCGTTTGAAATGGGAGCCAGGTAGAAAACTCCGGAGGGGTTACGTTGAGAAGGAGCAAGGGGTTCCTGAAAAGGCAATCTCGTCCGCTGAGATAGTCAGTTTTGAGCGTAGTGCGCAAAGTGTACGTGAGTTCCTTGGATAGCTCTGAGGGAGTGCGTAGGGTTGAGAGAGGCTCGGATAGCCTAGGCTTAGAGCCCATGTGTTGGGAGATCGAGATTGATATCCGGAAAGCTAATTTAACGTGTGTAGAGTGAGAGTGATTTAACGTAGTTTAACCGTACACAGCCAGCATTTACTGTATTCGATTTAATGTTGAACCGGATAATCTATATCGGAGTTTGTAAGTGTAAATAGTCTTTTGTTGTTGTGTAAAAAGTGTGTAAATAAACTGTTAATTTAGTTAATTGAAAGCGGTGGTTTTCATTTAAACAATCTTCTCAGTGCGTGACCGATATCACGTAATCATATCGGTGGTGGCAGCATATAAATAATAAGTATTTTCTTCGAAGTTGTGTGGACTAAGAGGAAACTCCGACAAATTGATGGCAGCGACGGGATAGAATCGTCTTGGACCAGTGACCAACGAGCCGTGTTGCAGTGTGTTAGTGCCGGAGCACCCAGTGGAATTCTTGCATGGAAATGCCGGATCGTCGAGCGGAATTTTAGAGAGATAAAAACCAAGCGTCGAGCAGAAATACAGGGTGTGTGTGCGCTATCATCGTTACAACGAACCGAACTAAAGTGTTGTGTCCTATCATCGTTACAGCGAACCGAACTAAAGTGTTGTGCCCTATCATCGTTACAGCGAACCGAACTAAAGTGTTGTGCCCTATCGTCGTTGCGGCGAACCGAAATAGTGTTTGTGCCCTATCATCGCTACAGTGAATCAAATTACGGTGTATTACAGCCTGAGTGTTGAATAGCATCAAAGTGACTTTAAAGGGTGAAATATTGAATTCATCGGGAAACTACGTGTGAGCAGCGGAGTACCCCAGCAGATAAAGTATAAGGTAAGGTGTTTTGATCATTTCTGTCTGCTGACATTCTCGAACCAAATGTATTTGTTGTTGTATACTAATATTGATTTTCTTTTTTTTTCTTTTTTTTTTTTTTTTACTAATAATGGTAGTGAACAAAATTGATGCATTGTGTTAATAACAGTTGGAAGGAATAATTGAATTTACTTAAATTTAAATCATTAGCAAAGTAATATTTAAATGAAGCAATACTGTTCTAAGCTTGAAGAGTTGATAACAAACGAGTAATGAACGTTTGCTTAGAACTTTAATTGGCTAGATGTAAATTTCGGAAAGAAAAAAAAAAAGGCTTACAAGGAAAAAAAAAAGTGAAGGTTTTGATTTTATTTGTTTTAAATGCGAGAACCATTGTTGAATTTGGAAATATTTTATTGAGGATAATTGTAGAAATTTATATGTGTATGTTATACAATTTTTCTTTATGTGGATGTTTCTATTGAAATCAATACTTTTATTCAATTTGCAACGTATCAGTATTATTATGTAAATTGTATGTTATTATCTAATTGTATAAAGTTGAATCTGTATTGCATAGTAATCAAATCGAAATTATTGCTTTACCTTTTGTTTTATTGGAAGTAAATTGTGTTATACAAATGGTTGAGGAAAATCAAGATTATACAGTAGGTTGGTTTAGAAATATAATACATCGATTATCTGAAATGTATTAATTAGTATAATAAGTGGAGGTAACTGTACTAAAGTAGAAATTTAGGAAATATTAATTTGGTAGGTTTAAATACTATTGTAGATTGGTAATAGTAATCGGTGAAGGTATGGCTTTCTTATTGAAACTAAAAAGGGTGGATCTTCAGATGATAGCCGAAGAGTTGGGGGGGGGTGAATTCACGGAAGATACCAGATTTCAGCTTAACCCTAGATCTACCGGGAATTTTATTCAAGTTTTAATAAAACGTTCTACACCAGAATTTTTATTTAAAACTATTTAACTTATTTATTTACCTTATTTTTGTCTGGTTTATATACTTAGTTTATTTTAAAGAAATTTCTGGTTTGAATGAATATTTTGTATGTACCTGTCGGGTCCAATGGACCCGTCTGGTAGACGGAGGGTTAAGAAAAAGATAATGGACAGCGGTGACTATGATGAGGGGGCTATTAAGGAATTATCTAAGACTACTGTTGTGGAGCGATTAGAACGCGAAGAAAAACTGGAAAAATTAGAGCGCGAAAGAGTAGAAAGGGTTGAACGGGAAAAGATAGAACGCGAAAAGTTAGAAAGAGAAGAGAGGGCTGAAAAATTAAGGATGGAACATGAATTAGAAATGGACAGGCTAAGGGTACAAGGTTCGACAAATAACTCAAATGGGTCTAGGGAATCTAATAATGAAAGTAACCTAGAAAAATTGATCAAAAGTGTTAAAACTCTGTCTATCAAAGTACCAGAAGGGACTGAGGGATGGAATTTATTTTTCAATAGTTTAGAAAGGGCATTCAAATCTAAAAATGTACCGGAAAACCAGCAGGCCGAAATTCTACTAAATATGCTAGGAGATAAAGCAGATAATTTGTAAATTTATACCACTAGGGAACAAATTGAGAGTTATGAGGAATTAAAGGAATTAGTTCTAAGGAAACACGAGCCGACAGCGAAGGCGTGTTTGGAAAACTTTAAGAAGGCTAGGAGAAACCAGAATGAAACTCATGTATTATTTGTATCGCGTTTAATAGCAACATGGGAAAATTATTGTAAGATTAGGGGTGGTGACTCATGTGAAAAGGTCAACCAGTTAATAATAACGGATAAGTTATTAAACACGTTAGATGAAGAAACCGCATCATATATTGGGTTAACTCAGCAGAGTAAATGGTTAGAAGCTTCTAAAATTGCTAAAGAATGTGACAATTATTTTGACGCTAAACACAAGTCTTATGCGGTTACGTATAAAAGTTTTAAGGGTAAAGATAGATATGCAAACAGTGAAAAGGGGAAACAGAGGGAGGATAGTAAATTAAGTGGTAATTGGAGGCAAAACGGAAGTAATGAGACTAATTCTTTTTCGGGTAGGAGAACTGATTTTAAGAAACCTAGTGATGATTCAGATCCTAGATGCTTCAAATATGGTTTAAGGGGTCATTACCAACGTTTTTGTAATAAAGTGGGTAATGAGGGTAATAATAATGCTAGTAAAGGGCGTGAACAGAAAGCGGGTGTAAATAAGATTGTCGTGAAAGGAAATAAAGAGTTACCGAAGGGAGCTATTGTGGCGAGGATATCGGCAAAGGCCGAACATAGAACTAATGTTATTGGTGAGAAATTAAATAAACTTGAGAAAATTGAAGTTAGTGTAAATTGGCAAAAAGCAAAAGAATTGGTCGATTCTGGATGTGAAATTAGCGTTATTCATAAAGATTTGGTACCGGAAGAGAAATTAAAAGGAGCGGGTATTATTTATTTACAAGGATTATTTGGTGAAGCAGTTAAATCACCGTTGGTTGAATTACCGTTAGCTATTCCGCAATTCGGACAAACTAATATAATTCATCAGGAAGTACTTTGTGCGGTGACCGACACTATTAATGAGCATGTAATTTTACATCCCGAGGTGATTAATGAGTTGTCAGGGATCAATCGCGAGGAGCCATTGCTAGAGTCCCAAGAATTAGAAAGTTCGGAAATTGGCATTGATAACTCGAGTGAAAGGAAAGATATGAGTAGCGATAATTGTAATGTTTACGCAATAGAAGCGAGATCGGAAAATTTACAAAGTCAAAATGCAGAAAAAACGAAAGTAGAGGAAAATATTAACGTTATCATTAGTAATTCAGATATATTTAAGAAATCCCAATTGGAATGTAAAGAGTTAGAGAGAGCTTGGGAATTAGCTAAAATTGATAAAGGGGGTTATTATATTGAAAAGAACTTATTTTATCATAAAGATAAATTTGTAAAAGAAGCTATAGCTAAATTAGTAGTGCCTAAAGTCAAAAGAGAAGGAATCTTAAAGTCAGCGCATGTTTCTAATGAGGGAGAACATCACGCGGCAAAGAAAACCTTAGAGAGAATTAGGCAAACTTTTTACTGGGAAGTATAGCATTGATTGAAGACCGGGTTCTAAATGCTAAAAAAAATCCAACTATAAAATTCACTGGACTTACTCTTTATTTAAAAGCATCGTTAGGTGGTTCAGTTAAACAATGGGAGAGAGAGACACCCATAAATACATGGGACGCCGAAGCGCCTTTTCCTTTTTTTAGACAACTTTACATCTTGAAAGCTGAAACAGAAGTGAAGTTTTTGCAAGAAGTCAAGAAATCTTGGCGTTGCACAGAATCGCCAATTTACAACTTTTGGTGACTGCGCGAAAGTGTACAATGGCTTTTGGCGATAAACATTAAAGCAAAAATGTGGTGACACAATCGGACGGGGGAGGCCGAGATTGCAAGCAAGCGCTTCTAATACGATGAGAAATGCGTCAGAAAAGCGAAACTTGTTTATACAACAGATTTTACAAAGTAGACCGCCGCCTGAGAAAATGCTGGAAATCACAGGCATCTGGCTTTTAGCTCGACCACAAAACACGATAAATACATGCTTCCCATAAGATCTGTTCATTTTTACTTTTTTTATTGTTAATACATATTCAACGTTCACGTATTAGTAGAGATAAAAAATTTCTTATCAATGTGGCGCGCAAAAATCCGACGCAATTAAATGTAGACCTTGATACTAGCAGATGTGCCATTTAATTCTTATTTATTTCTTTGCACTGGGAGCGGTAGCTGACCGATAAGGAAAAGGGAAAATGAAATGAATCTTTGCGGCTGGAAATAAAGTTGTTTTTAGAAAGAAGAAAGCAAAACCTTTTAATAAAAGCTGGATGGTTTTGACAAATGAATTTAATTACATATTTCAACATAAGAAAGAGGGAAATTATATAGCATTGATTGAAGACCGGGTTCTAAATGCTAAAAAAAACAACTATAAAATTCACTGGACTTACTCTTTATTTAAAAGCATCGTTAGGTGGTTCAGTTAAACAATGGGAGAGAGAGACCCCCTAAATACATGGGACGCCGAAGCGCCTTTTCCTTTTTTTAGACAACTTTACATCTTGAAAGCTGAAAGAGAAGTGAAGTTTTTGCAAGAAGTCAAGAAATCTTGGCGTTGCACAGAATCGCCAATTTACAACTTTTGGTTACTGCGCGAAAGTGTACAAAGGCTTTTGGCGATAAACATTACCGCAAAAATGTGGTGACACAATCGGACGGGGGAGGCCGAGATTGCAAGCAAGCGCTTCTAATACGATGAAAAATGCGTCAGAAAAGCGAAACTTGTTTATACAACAGATTTTACAAAGTAGACCGCCGCCTGAGAAAATGCTGGAAATCACAGGCATCTGGCTTTTAGCTCGACCACAAAACACGATAAATACATGCTTCCCATAAGATCTGTTCATTTTTACTTTTTTTATTGTTAATTCATATTCAACGTTCACGTATTAGTAGAGATAAAAAATTTCTTATCAATGTGGCGCGCAAAAATCCGACGCAATTAAATGCAGACCTTCATACTAGCAGATGTGCCATTTAATTCTTATTTATTTCTTTGCACTGGGAGCAGTAGCTGACCGATAAGGAAAAGGGAAAAAGAAACGAATCTTTGCGGCTGGAAATAAAGATGTTTTTAGAAAGAAGAAAGCAAAACCTTTTAATAAAAGCTGGATGGTTTTGAGAAATGAATTTAATTACATATTTCAGCATAAGAAAGAGGGAGGGGGGAGGATAATGTGATTTAAAAGTAAAAATTATGTTTTAAATTAATTTTGAATAAAAATTATAGCTATGGGACAGAAACGCTTCACAGGAAGGTATGGCTAAAGAAGCTAAAAAATTCTGTAAATCATGTCTAGAATGTCAATTATCTAGAAAAGTGAAAGTGCGTGATAGAGTTTTAGTTGCGATGGCGGATGGTAGCGAAAGGTATGTATATCAATATAAAGGGGAATTTGTGGTCAGGTGCAACATAGTTAATATTGTTTTTGAAGGTGATGAAGAATTTGGAGAAGTTGGGGAAATTCCTATTTTAAACCGGGAACAAGAAGTAGAACGGTACATAGAAAGTTTCGAAATAAAAGGGTTATCTAATAGTCAAGTCAAAAATATAAAGTCCATTTTGAGGGATAATAAAGAGGCATTTATGGGTCCTGTGCGACCAGCGGAAGTAGGGGAGCACCGTATTGATTTGAAACCGGATGTGGCAAGGAAAAAGCCAAAGTTATATAGTGTACCTGTTGCTTATAAAGAGGATGTATATAGACAGATTCAGGAGTTATTAGAGTTAAATCTAATCGAAGTATCAAATGCAGAAATCAGTCATCCAATTGTTTGCGTGGCGAAAAAAGACGCAACTGTTAGGCTTTGCATTGATTATAGAGCTTTAAATTCAGTAACGCAGGTCCCAACATTTCCTATGAAAGATTCGCAGGTAATTATGTATACTGCAGGGGCAGCTAAATATTTATCTTCGATCGATTTATTGAGGGGTTATTGGCAGATTAAAATGGCGGAGGAATGTAAACATTTGACAGCTTTTACAACTCATAATGGGATTTATCAGTGGCGTACTATGCCTTTTTGTTTGTCAGGGGCAGCTGCTACGTTTCAAAACGATATGAATGAGGTTCTTCAAGATCATCGGAGGTATGCACAAGCATATATTGATGATGTCATCATTTTCTCCGAGACTTGGGAAGAGCATTGTGAGCATGCTAGGTCTGTTATAGAAGAACTTAAAAATAGAAATTTTACGATTAGACTGGATAAATGTAAATTTGGAGAGAAATTGACTAAGTTTTTAGGTCATGTAATTGGGGGTGGAACGCATGCACCTGATGAGGAGAAAATAGGAGCAATAAGGGGTTTAAAGAGACCGAAAACTAAAAAGGAAGTTAGATCTGTTTTGGGATTAATAGGATTCTATCGATCTTATATCCCAAATTATGCAGAAATTGCTATACCTTTAACGGAATTAACTAAAGGGAAAGTTAAAAATACTGTACCATGGGATGAAAGGGAAGAAGAAGCATTTAATAGCCTTAAAGATGAGTTATGTAACGTGACGTGTTTGGCTACACCTACACCTACCGTAGGCCGGGAATATCAGCTTCACGCCGATGCTTCAGACCTGGCAGTAGGATATTGTCTTACGCAAAAACATGAAAAGGGTCAGTTTAAGCCGATAGCTTTTGCCAGTCAGAAATTATCAGGGGCTCAGAGTGCTTGGCCGAGTATAGAGAAAGAGGCTTGGAGTGTTCTCTTCGGGTTGTGGAAGTTTGAAAAGTGGACATATGGATCTCAAATTGAGATCATAACGGATCATAATCCATTAAAATTTCTCACTGAAACAACCCCAAGGTCCTCCAAACTCACTAGATGGGCTCTTGCCTTGCAACGCTGGAACCTGAGTATTTCTCATCGTCCAGGAGCACAACATTTAAATGCTGATGCAATTTCCAGGCTACATAGGAAGAGCTGGGAAGAACAGCTAATTACTAGCCCGTCGGCATCAATGACTAAATAGTGGGCAAACATGAAAGGGATGTCATCACGTTTTATTTTATTTTTTTTTTTTTTTTTTGTATATGTGTAATTGTATTTGAATTTTGTGTTATAGTGTATTAGCATGTGTAGTTTTTCTGTAATAATAATAGTAGTACAGGGTTCATTAGAGATGTCAGTAGAGAATATTCAGACACCTTGATATATATATGTAATAATAATAACGAAGAAACCTGCAAAGAGACAATTGAACTCTTCTGTGATGTTACTATATGTTTGGGGAAAATTAGCCCCTAAATGGCATATTTTCCGCTAAGGTGGGGGGTGTCAGGTTCTGAGAAACATCTACTATTAGAACTGAGGTTCTATATTATTTTGTCTTAATATATTATATATTGTATGGGCTGTGTACTGGAATTTCAAAATAACAGTCTTTCCTTATCTAAAACTGGATCTAAGCCGGTGAAAATGTATAGATTGTGTGAAGGGGGGAAAAAGAGTTAGAGAGGGGTGTGTCCAACCTTTTGAGATGTCTGTGGAAGAGAAGAAGACAAAAGAATTCCACGAACGAAGAAAAGCGTTTGAAATGGAAGCCAGGTAGAAAACTCCGGAGGGGTTACGTTGAAAAGGAGCAAGGGGTTCCTGAAAATGCAATCTCGTCTGCTGAGATAGTCAATTTTGAGCGTAGTGCGCAAAGTGGACGTGAGTTCCTTGGATAGCTCTGAGAGAGTGCGTAGGTTTGAGAGAGGCTCGGATAGCGTAGGCTTAGAGCCCATGTGTTGGGAGATCGAGATTGATCTCCGGAAAGCTAATTTAACGTGTGTACAGTGAGAGTGATTTAACGTAGTTTAACCGTACACAGCCAGCATTTACTGTATTCGATTTAATGTTGAACCGGATCATCTATATCCGAGTTTGTAAGTGTGAATAGTCTTTTGTTGTTGTGTAAATAGTGTGTAAATAAACTGTTAATTTAGTTAATTGAAAGCGTTGGTTTTCATTTAAACAATCTTCTCAGTGCGTGACCGATATCACGTAATCATATCGGTGGTGGCAGCATATAAATAATAAGGATTTTCTTCGAAGTTGTGCGGACTAAGAGGAAACTCCGACAACTCCCATTGTCGTTTAGAATGTTCACTGATAGCAAAAAATGCGCGGAAATTTTATCTGTTTAATAATTCTTTCAAATGTTAAAATATTTTCAACATAGCAATCATTTTAATTTTTGGGAGTTTTATTAGCATTAATTAGAATTTCAATATGCTCCAAAAACAGCTTTTATTGCCACAAAATTAGATTTTTACTGCTACGAAAATGGATTTTACTGCTTCAAAATCAGATTTTTGCTGCTACGACAATGGATTTTACTGCTTTAAACTGCTTTACTGCTTTTATGTTTTAAAATGAGTGAGAAAATTTTGCATTGTTGAACGGTGATTATTATTATTACTGAATGGGTTTATCAGATTATAATAACATAATGACAGCAAGTTGATTGGAAATACAATAAATAATTATATCCTTAGGCATCGAGTTGTATGCCCCCCCCCCCCCCACACACACACACACACCCAATAATTTTTTAAGAATGACTATAATCCTTTGCGTCAACTGATGTAGCGGGGGAAAAAACTGGAATTTCTAAAAATAATTAAAAAAAATACCGTATAATGTTTTCAGTAGATAAATTTACGGTTTTCGTTTTTTCAGGTCAGGTGTAATTGTACGATATTCTATTAAGTGAGACTAAACTATTTTTCTGTATAAGGAAGATTCCGTTTTCACAGGTTTTACTGTATTTACACATATGCAGTTATTTATGTTATAACAATAAAACCTGTCAAAACAGAACTTGACTATACCAGAATCCTGTCTTAAATGGAAACTTTTAGCGCTCAAGATGGAAGGATTACCATACAATTATATGTACTAAGGGAGGAATCTGTCTAAAACTTTTTTTGGTCGCTTACGATTGCTTTTTCTCAGATTTTACTATATATACTATATATGGTTCACCAGTGTAAATAAAACCTGTCTATAATGGAATCCTGTTTTAGTCGCAAACATTTCATAGTTCCAATGAAAGAGATACTTTGAAAATTTACCTACTATTGCTGTAATAAAATTAAAGTATCGCAAACACCTTTTGCTAAATTGATGCTAATGTTCTGTTATTTAGTAACAAAACTGAAGTATTTCTGTTTGTATTAAAAGTTTAGCTATTTGGGGATACATGATCCCTGGGATCAAGTATCCCTAGAAAAAGGGGATCAAGTATCCCCATTTTGTGTTTAGAACATAAATGTATATTTCAGGTGGTAAATAAACAAAACTAATTTGCTAAAGATGTTATATTGAGAATAATAAAGTTTATACTTTTAAATGATATACAATTCAATTTATCGAATTTCCAACAATAGAAAATAAAAACAAAACTTTAAAAAAGTTGAACTTGCAACATTTAAATATTTCCTTTTTATGCTGAAATAAAATGGCTGTAAATGATTTTATGTTGCTAGATTATCTAAAATAATGCATCTTAAAATATACTGCCATATTTCAAAACTCTACATATTGATTTTAGTATACTTTATGATCAGGGACCAAGTATCTCCAGTCTTCCCTATGGTATAAATTTATTTGTACCGCCAGTAAAAATGTATCCAGACAGTTGTTTTTTTTTCTTTTTTAACTTACATGCATACCCCCCCCCCCCCCCCTTCTACAGTAAAATGCGATTTCAAAGGAGATAAAGTTAATAGTTTGTTCTTTATCTAATCGTAGTACAGTCGAACCTCGTTATCCAGACACTCTAATGACCAGAAAAAAAGTGTCGTCATAAGCGGATTGTTGCGGTAACTGGAGTTGGAGAGAAATACCGTGTTGACTCGCGTAATAGTCGCACTTTTTTTGCCAGTTCTTCATTGTGAAAATATAGGTGCGACTATTATGCGAGGAAATCTACTACACAATATTGTACACTCTAATGCTAAAACATTACTGGTATAAAAAAAGACACATTATAATAAATTTAGTAACATACTAAATGTTTCCAGATTAGTCTGCTGTTTATTAAATACCATTTTTCTTTTTATGGTAATGTTTTTATAGACATAAAATTTACAAATGGTATTTGTAAAAATTTTGATAAAAAATTCTCATAATAAATCACTTTCACTGAAGATACCAGAATTACTATTGTAATGTGAATCGGTGTCTAAAGAACGGAGTGACCATTGGGTATATAATAAATGGGAGTGACAGAACAGATGAATCCATTATGAGTACTAGTTCTGGGAAAAGTACTGCTGATAATTTTCTATATTCTAAATGAAAGCCAAATACGCGACTGCGACTTTTATGCGTAGAAAATATTTTGACGATTTTTTTCTGCTTCAAAATGGGGGTGCGACTGTTACGCGAGCGCAACTATTACGCGAGTAAACAAGGTATGTTTAAAAAAAGCTGTACTTTTAATTATTTTAAGACAATTTTAAATTCACAACTGTTTTTGCAGTTTTAAGCAATAAAACATTATTATTAAACAAAATAAACTCAAAAACAAAATTAAAAAGAATAAAAATCAGATTTATGATGACTTGTTTTTTATTGTTACGTGAAACATTGATGAATTAAGGTTTGTTTATCTCTAGATGTGCTTTCTACAATTCTTTATTGTACAATGAACTGTAATCAATATTCGTTGTTTTAGAAATAGATGTTAGATAATTTCTGATCATTTGAATGCAACGCAAAGATTCGGTTTTAGTCGGGTAAAAAACGCCGTGTAACCACAAGAAAGCGCCGCCTGAGCAGAACAAAAAGTCCGTGAGTAGACTGATGCGTCTATCTGGAGCTTGAGTAGGTCATTCATAGTGTGTGAGTTTATTTATTCAGATAAAGAATTGAAGTAAAATTTCTCATTTATCTCAATGGTTATTTTAGAAAACTTTAGTGAAAAATTTGGCTAAGACATTTCTTACCGCTTAATTTCCGTGCTTATAAGATAGATTGTGAAAAATGGATAGTTTTCCTAAACTGTCGGGATATCCGCAGTTGAAAATTATTCAACGACGTGAAATCCGGAATTTATTTACATTAAAATCATATACAGAAAATCAAGACTTTGAAATTCTGACGTGATAAGCGGAGTGACGTGAAAACCAGGTGTCGGATAACGAGGCTCGACTGTATATATGTTTTTTTTTAATTATCAAATATTAAACAAGCTAATACATTAAATTTAATAAGAAATTTGAAAATAAGTAAAAGACTTTGAGACAAAATCAATATTTTCCAAAATTTTCATTTTCCTAAACATTTATTTAAAAAAAAATACTTTTCATAAATTTACGAAAATTTATATCATTACTTCATTAATAATGTTTCGGGGTCTGGGGAGGGGGGGGGGTGGTATGCCCTAACCACCCCCACCCGTGGGTGCGCCAGTGGATGGTTAACTTTTCCCAATTGAAATATGCTTTGTATGTTTTATTATCAATGTTATGTAACTTTGTAGAATTTATAATTTTTTATACAGAACTAAAAATAGATAAATAAATAAAATAAAAATCGGATAGTTTTGAAAAGCACGAAACTTAAATTAGAATTTCAAAAAACAACATTTTTTTCCGTTACATAAAGTGTGTCAGTTTTTAGTCCACGATTTGCTATTTCTTTCTCCCAACAAATGAAATGTCGTCTCCAGAAAATAACTTTCAGTTGTATAAGCCACTCGTAAAACCAAGCAGCTGTATCATTGTACTGTTAATACTCCACTTCAAATTTTAAAGCTTCTGAGCTTCGCACAATTTTAGTTTTTATACCGTCGCATTGAAAGAAAAAAAAAAAGTCATTTTAAATGCAATTTGTTTGAAAACTGCATCTCCATCTATTTTTGAGATATTCTTTTTTTTTTTTTTTTTTTTTTTTTTTGTAGTCTTTAGCTCCATTTGTTTAATTTTGGCAACTGAAGTACTCCATTCCTGCAGAAAGTAAAGAAAAAATAATTGGAAAATAGTAATTATATCTTTTTGTTGCCATTTTTCCATAACTACTGAAAAGAAATATTTAATTAAAATACGTGGTATTTTTTAAAAATATAAATGGATGATTTCTGATAAAACATGGAGCTATTATAAACTATATTTAATTTAATTATCTATATTACAAACAAATGAAGGCATATGAATCATTAGATAGCCGATTTTTTTTAGTAACATCTGTTTTTTGTTTGTTTGTTTGTTTTGTGTGTGTGTGTTATTTAGCGATAGTGACGTCATATCAATGCTTTACTGTAGATGTTGTTCAAGACTGAGGAAAATGAGGAATCCTTAATTGAGGATCTTAAATGAGGAATTCTTCAGGGGATGCAATTAACGTCATTTTATATAACATAAAAGCGTGTGTTTTGATTCTTAAAACTGAAATATGTTTTGTATTATTCATATTTATATACAATACATATATGTATATATATATATATATATATTTCATCCTGGGCGACACTAAATTTTGGAAAAGCAAAATTCCTGTCTTCTAGTGTTTTTTATTTATTTTTTAATCGTCCCCATACTTTTAACGTTACCCTAGAACTTTCGGCCATTTTACAGCCGTTATCAATAGAGTCCGATGTTAACATCCATTACCAAAGACACCATTAACAAAAAAGAATTGAAATTATTTTTTTTATTATTTAGTACAGCAATTTATCCTCAAGTAAAACTAATTTTAGTGTATTAAATTTTTAATTTTCTTATTTAAACAAGGGATTTTTTTTTTTTTTTAATTATGCTTCTATTACAAGAAAAAAACTGCGAGCAGCTAGCCAGGTGTTGTTGCCATACCGATTCATTAAACAAAAACCACTCTATCTTCAAATTTGGCATAGCCTTTTTTCTTCGATTGTTGCATTGCCTATTGAGGGTATCCTTTAATGACCTTCATCCATTGTACGGCATTCCTTCAACTGTGCGCCCACAGATGTTAAAACTTGGATACTCTTTAAAATTACATTGAAAACATTAACTTGTTATATTTTAACAAATAGTAAATTGACTGACTTAAAAAGCATTTCATACTTTTAAAAGGGAATTCCTGAATGGATCCTTATTCACATTTAACTGCATAAAACAATATAGAAATTAATCAATATCAAGGCTATTTTTCAAAACAAAAAAATATATATATATTTAGAGTTCAAAAAAAATTTTTTTTTCTCCTAAATATTTCTTTTTAAGTAATATCCTGATTCTATGTGATTTGTGTTAAAGTTCTTTTTTTCTCTGATTATTTTTATTTTATTTATTGTAATGAAAAATCAAATAAAACTATGAATTTCTCGAAAATACTTGCAACTATGCACCATGCAGTCGGAAATTTGGAAAGTTTGCTTCCAAATAAAGGCCAAATTTATTAATCCTTTAACTGACAGTTAACTTTAGACAGTAAAAATTTTAGTTACTGTTACTTAGATATCGCAGCTTGAAATTAATTTTTTACCCTAAAGCTTGAAGAATTTTTTTTTAATTATTTTATTAATTCCAGTGTTCGCATCTGCGGTAATCCCAAGGCTGCGGCTTAGTCTGACTGCGCAGTAAGTAATCAGGTCTTTGTAGTACTAAATTCTTTTATAAAATATGGCACGATCTAACAGAGAGTTTTGCTTTTTTCGATACTGTATACAAATTCTTTAAGACTAATATTTTCTATATATATTGATTATATTTATATCTAAGTGTAAGAGAAAATGCGAATATGTTATTTGAAGTTTCTGGATAATAATTTTAATTAAATTTCAAAGAATTAAATTTGCCTCTAACACTTTCTTTTTTTTTATTGGAAAAAAAATAAGCAAAAGGGTTTGATAAGAAAAAATATACATATAAACTCTAAAATGAGAACAATGCTTTTCCCTCAAAATTTTCTTTGTACAAAAATTTAGTCCTTTTTTTAGTAGGAAGTTTTAGATAAAGTGGTTTATTATTTTTATCAAGTCTTATCTCTCAGTTATGTTATCATCAAGTCTTATCTCTCAGTTATGTTATAAGCCGTCTATTCAGCTGTAAAATGGGAGTAATTAAGCACTAAATGCTTATACAACTTAAAATAATAAACATGTACCTAGGTAATTGATACATTAAAAATGTAAAAAATAAAATAAAAATTAAAATACCTAGGCTATTTTTCAATTCTAGAAATAAACATTTAGAATGCATTTCTCTCTGAAAAGAGCATACAAATTTGTTTTGGATTTCATAATATTAACTTTAATATATGTTTTTTTTATTTGTTATTTTGGTTCTACTTTATAAAACTGTGGAAAACATTAATAATACTTTATTAAACCATAAAAATATAAAATTCAATATATTTTTCTGAGTCACATATGAGAGTCAAAGATAAAGCTAGAAAAGAAAGAAAGAAAAAAATGTCCTGCTTAAAAAACGTAATGGTAATATCTAAAAAGTTTGTGTTTTTATTTAAAATCTGTTCTCCGTACATTCACCAGAATTCCCGATAAACCCGAGATTACCCCTCCCCTCGAAGTAAGTTATGCTAAAAAAATGTTAATTGAAATATATAAAAGGAACCTTGACTGCAGTTTTGCACTCGTATAAATGATTTTAAGAATGCATTCCTCTGATTTAAATGTCTTATTTAATATTGAGCAAAATCGTGATTGGTGTAATTGGAATCAAATTAATCTCTTGCGATTTTCATGCCGAGAATTTATCTCTAAAAACAAGACTGAAGTAACCTTTATAAATTCAATATTGGCTGCAATGGAAAGCATATAGACAGGAAAGACGTTTAATTTTTTTTTCATAAAAAATAATAATAATAATAATAATAAGATAGAGAGAGTGAAAGAGAAAGACTGTTTCTAAATAATTATTTCAAATTTTGCACTTTTTGCACATTTTCTTTCATTTTTGTTCTAAAATGCCAGTATTCTGCATGACAGAAGATTTTTTTTTTTTACCTTCTTTGAATTCTGTCAAATTAATAATACTCTTCTAATCACCACATATCACATTTTACATGATAAAACGCGTTTAAAGATAGCCTGTATATAACGGAAAAATTCCCTGAAATGGCTATTCCGTGGTCTCTATAAAATATCGCATTTTCTAAGATGAAAACTTATCTCAAATGGAGCATTTTTCTGGCTCTATTTGAATTTCATCTTAGCAGGTTTCATTAAATTTTCTGAACTTTCGTAATTAACCTTGATATTTTATACAAATTTCGGAAGGGGCTGTAGCCCCATCAGCCCACCCCTTGAATACACCACTGCGTATAAGTGGTTTTTAATCTATACACATTAGTGTTGGGTAACTGATACATAAAGCACCTCATTTGTCCCATACACTATGACAATTTGTGACAGATTTGAGGTACAGTCGTGGAAAAAAAAAGTAAACACCCCCAATTAACTCCTCAACAAATTATCGTAGAAGAAAGTTACTGGTACCGAACGATTGTAAATAAAGTCTACTTTTAAATGAAGTATATAAAATTTGCTTAGGGGGCATTCTACATATTAAAACGAACCATAACTTTGTTTTATTCACTAGCAGTACCCAATTCTGACAGCATAAATGAACTCTACACCCTTCAATTAGCCTAAAAACGAATTTTTATGCAATTCGTACCATAAGTTTCCGAGAAATTAATTATTTTAAAAGGAGCTTATTTTAAGGGCTGTATCCAAATTGAAGTTCCGTACTGGATTGGATTGTTAACCGAGAGAGCCCCTTCCTTGATCAAGGCAACTTAAACGCCTCTCAAGGAGTCAAGGAAGCGTGTAAGATTACAGTACAGCAGAATAAATTTCAAAATGTCTACTCACTTCCATCATAGACGGCCCCTTAAACCATCATTTTACCGTTTTTTAAGCATAATTTGAAAACTACTTGGAAGAAAAATGTGAAATTTTTGAATTTCCATAAAGCAGGACTTAATACGTCTAAATCCATCAAAAAAATTGTAGGTTGCAATTCAAAATTTTTTCGAATATTAATTTCATAATTCATATCATAAAATTATAAAAATTGCAAATTCAGCTTATTTATGTTTGAGTATATTAGTATTATTACTACAAAAAAAAAAAAAAAAAAAAAAATAGCACATTAGGAGCATAATTTCGGGAGACATAGATAAAAATATGAAAATGTAATTTAACATTAGAAGCACTAAATTTTGAATGTTTATAATTCAAAAACTTATCATTCAAATGACTTGAAATTTGGTGGCTAGGCATAGTTTGAACCGAAGATTTGAAATATCTCGTTAAAATTGGGTATTGCCATTGAAAAAAATGAAGTTTGGATTCGTTTTAATATGTAGATGACCTCCTAAGAAAATTTTATATACATCATTTAAAAGTAGACTTTATTTCCAATCGTTCGGTACCAGTAACTTTCTTCTACGATGATTTGTTGAGGAGTTAGTAGGGGGTGTTTACTTTTTTTTTCCACAACTGTACATACGAAATTTTGTCATGTTTGCGTCTCTTTGAAGCTAGCTTTGAAGCGGCTAGACGCCAGAGTTGTTTCAAGGAGGATGAATGAATTTGTGTGTGTGGCGAGGTGTGTTCTCATTGTCTGTAGGTGAAAGAGAAGGGGTAGGAGTCCAAGAGGGTTGCGGGCTACCTTTCAAGTTTGAAAAAGCTTAGGAAAGGGTGAAAATGAAAGAAAAAATGTAGAAAGATAAAAACTGAGACGAAATTGGGGAAGGATGCTTTATCCTAAAGGAGGTTGGTCCTGGTTGAAAGAAAAGAAGAGAGCTATTTTTTCTTCTCTTGCTTTTAATAATATTGAATTCATACTTCCCAATTTGCGCTTATAATGTGCTTGTCATTTAAGATAGGAAAGCATTGACATTGGCAATAAGTCACTGAACGAGTAGAAACACCGTAGGTGTTGGTAGAAATGGAAACGGTCCCAAGCCGTCCTTTTAAAAAGTGGTCACGTCTTTTTTATGTGGGCGGGGAAGAGGTGAGGGGGCTCGTATTTTTTCATGACAAGGGCGGATCCAGCTCACTATTTAGAAAGGGGTCATGGATTTCCTTTTTTTGGGTGGGAGGGGAGAATTTTTTATATTGAAAGGTATTCCCAAATCTAAACTAACCTCTTCTGATCCTTTCGCGAAGTCATTTTCATTCGTAAATACAAAAAATTTGCATTAATATTTGTAAAAATATAAAATTTACCGATTTTGTTCAGATACCAAGAAATTAAAGAGTTTTCCATTTTCTTATAAAGGCAAAGATTCATTCAGAAAATGTTGTCAAAATTAATCTTTTAGACGCGATAGCAAAAGGTTAAAAAAAAAAAAAAAAACTATCATTATTTGACAACACCCGCTTATAACTCAAGATTAATTCCTTTATCCAAAAACGAAAAAAAAAAAAAAAAAAAAAACTGTTCGATTTCAAATCACTTCAACGGTCATGCCTGTAAGTATCATGGTTTTATGCTTAAAAATGTGTCAGAAAGTTTCGTGTTGATATGCGGATTTTTTTTTTTTTCCTTTAGAGAACAGTCTTAAATGTGATATCATTTAGATATCAAAACTTTTTCAATCAAGAGTCTGAAAATATATGTTATTTGATTTCAGTCTCAGCAGTATGTTCTATATGCTGTGTGAACTGTTTTGTACCCATTCTTAATTTTATCAATTTATAGAATACCATACATCAACAATGAATAAATATTTCCTTTATTTTTTTTAAAACTTCGAGTACCCTTTATATCTGACATGATTTTTCATTAACCCCTTAACGGTCGCATTAAATTACGGTTTTAAAATTCAAATTGCTTATTGGCACCAGTTTTTTGAAAAAGAAATATTCACCTTACTGACAGATAAAATGATACCATAATAAAGCCAATTACACTATTTTATAAAACTGGTGGGAAACTAACAAATCTGAATAATCTGAATAAAAGACACAGCCCGTCAATATGACGGGAGCGAGAATTAAGGGGTTAACCCTTTAGTGCGCAGCTTATGCAAACAACAGTGCTTTGAATTTAATAGATTTTTTTAATTCGTATATACCTAATTCACACCAGAAAATTAAAGTAGCAATATTTAGTTTAAATAATAACAGACCTTCCGTTTAAAAATATAGCAAGGTCAGATTCTCTGGACTACGTAATTTATAGAACGTATTCTATCATGAGAATTAAAGGATTAAAGTTTAAGCTTTATAAAATAAATAATTATATAAGATAAGGTATTTGGAGACATACTTCTTAAAATATTTACTATTTGCAATATTTGAGCGTAAAACAGGCACACGACAGTAGTTTTTACTTATATTGCAGAGGTGCAACAGAAGAAAAGAGTAACGTATTATATGAAAAATGTATCTCTAATTTTTTTCATTATTTTCTTTGTGTCATAAACCTTTCAGAGAATCATATGTAATTTTTTTCGAAACAAAATAAAATATCGCGCATTTAAGGGTTAAGCATAAGAAGGCCGGGCTTAGGGTGCCCAATCATTTAGGGGGTCTGAAAATAAGTTATTTTTATTATGTGATCCAATTACATAAGATCTATAGTGTTAGTAGTGTGTTTGTTATCCGTTCCGTGGGAGTCATTCTAATTGATCCTAATACGCATTTATGCCATTTAAAAATCCGAATATTTAGGCCGACGAGCTTTGAAATCGACATAAGTTTGAAATCGTGTCATATATAACGGGGGACACAACACTCAAAAAATTAAAACAAATATTTATTTATCGTTAATGTATGGTATTTTATAAATTAATAAATTTAAACATGAGTTCATTATAGTTCGCATATCTGAAGAATATTTAGTAATGGGGGATTGAAATCGAATATAGCATTTTTTCGGACTTTTGACTAATGGTATCCCATTTAAGGCGATTCTAAATATATATATATATATATATATATATATATATATATATATTTTCTCCGTTCAAGAACGCGAAACTTTGTCAAATTTTAAAACATAAAAGTGACATTTAAACACGATACTTACAGGCGTGATTATTGGAAAGATTTTAAATCAAACAGTTTTTTTAATTTTTGGATAAATGAATTAGATCTTGAGTTATAAGCTACTGTTGTCTCAGGACAGCCGTTTTTTCTCTGTCCTTCGCTGTCGCGTCCGGAAATTTTGTGTCCTGTAGTATCAGTGGAGTGGAGTGTTTGTTACGGAAGATTTTCTGTATGTAAAAACAACGCTAAAATACTTTACATAAGTTAAGTTATACAGGTCTGGCACAACGGTGCGCGAGGTCCTCAAAAAAAAAAAAAAAAAAAAACTTTGTAGAGCTCTACGTCTGTGATTGAAATCTTGAAGATCTTGACTAGTAAGATTTATACATACAAAACTGATTTAAAACAATTCTCATTATCATTTGTTTTTATATTTAAAAAGAAAATAGTTTTACCCATTTGTTTTGTTTTCTACTGAAATGTATGAAAAACACACTTCACAATTATTTTGCAATCATTGTACATAATTATGTTTATTATCTTCAGTGGCTCTCATTCAGGGCTGAAATTGGCCTTTTTTGCACCCGAGGCAAACATGGATTTTGGTGTCCACCCCCCCCCCCCCTCCTTGCGCACAATAAACGTTATCTTCCGCAGGTACCCTATGCAAAAAAAAAAAAAAAAAAAAAAAAAAAAAAATAATAATAATAATAATAATAATAATAATAAAAGAGAAAAAGAGAAAAATAAAAATCATTTAATAATAATTAAGATGCTAGCAAGAAATATGTAAACAATGCTCCCATCGCATTCTAGTCACGCGAAGAAACTGGATCGCTAATGTTAAACCTATGGGAGCGTTCTTTTTAAAATTTCTCACTTGCATATTAATAGTTTTAAATGATTTTTTTTTTCTTAGAATAGCTGAGATTGGATTCTAACCGGGTTAGTGTTTACATTTTCGATTTTGGTAGCAAATTTTTGTTGTTTTATAAAGTTACTTTCACTTTTACAGACTTGAAAAGAACGCTCCCATAGGTTTCCCAGATAGCAATTTTAGTTTGCAGAAAATTTTCAGCAATCTTAGTTTGCAGATTTGCAATGTTGCAGCAAGCTCAGCATGACAAGTCTGAAAGTTCATAACAGACTGCAACAAGATTATGCAAACTCCGAAGTCACCATACTTTGAACTTGCAGCTAAGTTGTCGTGCAAGTTGCAATCTTGTTGCATCAATCTTACTGCAAACTCATAGCAAACTAGTAATATTGCGATGTCAGACTATTTGCAAACGCATTGTAAATTTGCAATATTGTCATGTCAGAACATCTGCAAATGAATTCCAAACTCGGAATCTTGTCATGACAAGTATAGCTGCAAATATGTAGTAATTTCATTGAAATGTTGTCATTTCTCTGAATTTTGCGTGTAGTACACAGGTAAAATAGGATTTTTTGAGACAACAGATGCCCATTCACCCAAATTTGGGAAGAACTTCGTTTTGATACTAAAAATGAAGATCCAACGAGTACTAAAAAAATAAAGTTGTTTTATCATGTTTTTTGCGCAAAAGGGGGCATTGTTAGCTCAGGGAGGGGGGTAACTAAAAATAAATAAGTAGGTGAAATGGGATATTGTTTATTATGTTTTTTATAATTCCGAATCAAGTGAAATCATCAGCAAGTCAATACGATCATTTCTTATAAAGTTACGGCAGGTTTTATTAATACAAAGTCTTTTGCAGGTAAAATAGATTTTTACAGTAACAAGTGATTGCTATTCACGAAAGCTTGAGACAAACCTCGTTTTGGCACTACAAATTAAGATCCGATGAGTCTCCAAAATGTAAAGTTGTTTTACTGTGTTTTTTTTTTTTTTTTTTTTTGGGGGGGGGGGGGGGGCATTTTTTGATGGGCATTTTAGCTCGAGGGGGGAAAATTCAACTTTTTTTAAATAGGTCAAGTGGGATATCGTTTCGTATGTATTTGAATAACATTATCGGCAAGTCGATACGAACATCTATAAGAAAGTTACAGAAAAGATTTTATCAATGCAAAGTGGAAAATTATATTTTATTTTTTACATAGTTTTGTCACATTTATTTTACGTTTAAAAAGAGTTTTTTATATCATATTAAGCAGGGCTCCCAAATGGTCCGCCAACTGAATACCAATAAATTTTAACAGAAAAATTTATGGTAGGTTTTCGCTAGAATTAACTTTCAAATGTGTTTCCGGGGCGGTTTGTAAGAAAAATCTAAAAAGAAATTTTTTCTAAAATAATATTGGTATTCAGTTGGCGGACCATTTGGGAGCCCTGTATTAAGTCATCTCAAAACTATTAAATGTCTTCAAAATAGCAATAGTCAAAATTAGGATAATTTTGAGTTTATTTCAAAGTCATTAAATTTACCAAAATCCACTACTTATAATCTGGCCTAACTTTGTAAACAATGATCGTATCGGCTTGCTTGCGATATCATTTGATTCAGAATAAAAAAATTCACAACAAACGATACCCCATTTGGCATTTTAAAAATAAGTTCTGTTCGCCCATGCGTGTTAAAGTCCCCCCCCCCCCCTCCTCAAAAAGAACCCCACGATGATTCAACTTTATTTTGGGGGAACAAATCGCATCTACATTTCTAGTGCCAAAATGAAGTTCTTACCAGATAAATTTTCTTGAATGGCTATCAGTTGCTGCCGTAAAAACCTACGGTACCTGCACCAAATTATAGTTTTCGACTTCGTATTCATAAGACTTGTCGTAACTATGTGACAAATGATCGTATCAATTTGCAAATGGTAATCATTCCATTAAAATAATAACAATAATAATAATAATAAACGATACCTGTCTCTTAACATACCTAAAAAAAAATTTAGTTTGCCCCTCCCGCTCCCTGAGTTAAAAATGCCCCCAAAACATGATAAAAGAACTTTATTTTTTAAGGACTCATCGAATATTCATTTTTAGTATCAAAATGAAATTCTTCCCAAACTTTGGTGAATGGTCACTAATTGCCGCATTTCTACTCAAGTTTTGATTGTATATTTTTTATCTGTACGCTAATAGTAGTACTTTTGAAGGTTGTGAGAGTTTTGTGCAGGATTCCATATAATCGGAGGTTTGTCAAATGCTTGACATTTTTATGCTACATATAGACCGAGTAAACAAGGACTTATAGTTTAAAGTAGATTCCAAATCACCACAAATATACTACCACAACCGCAGGAATTAAACCCGACATAGTTGAATCGGAGGCCACAGGGCTAACCATTCAACTACCTGGTAAGCCCCAATAACTTCCAATAATATACCTTAATTTGTTTAGAAGTTTTATTAGACTCGCCAATTCTCAATTAGTTGCTTATTCCCTTCTAATTCTTAGAAGGTAATTAAAAACATTATCTAAAAATAAGTGGTCCATGTACATAACCAATGCAAAGCAAACCTAGATGAGTATAAACACACACCCTCAATTTTAATTTCATATATAATTTTATTAAAGAAAATATAATTTATTTTCATTTCTTTTTGGCCAGAGTGGAATATATTGCTAAAACTTATTAACTTCCAGAAGGAAAAAAAAAAACCTCATTTTAAAATTAAAATTTCCCTATGGGGCGATCCATAAATGATGTCACACTTTTTTTCAACATTTTTAACCCCCTCCTCCCCTTTGCCACAAAATGTCACTCTTCACCATTACGTAAATGTATACTTGCAGCTCAGAAACAAAGCACTATGTTATAGGTCATATTTCAAATTTTATTTTTGAACTTTAACTATGTGTTTTAATGACATTTGTGAGCATAACAATAAAACTGATTCGTGTCTTTATTTTATATGAAATAAGATTACGGTTTGTAACAAAAAACATAATATACAATAATAATAAAATATTAATATGAAAGAGCAATTGAAAACAGTAGTATTTCAGAATTTGAAATGGAATTTAATATATTTGGTTTTTAAATCCTATATTTACTTTATGAACACAAAATACTTTAAAACAGATTGATTTTGAAGAAGAAGCCTCAATATTAGTTTTACTTAAATGGAATTGCCATAACATTTCATTTGTCACATTAATATGAACATTTATAAAATTATATATTAAATCATAAAATAGAAATTACTCCGAATCATTTACTATAACGACTCTTCCTCCCTTGGAGAAAATATATGCTCGTCCATAGAGTACACAGGCATTTTGGCATCGCACTCATCCTCGGAAATAGTAAGTCCTCTAATATCTATGCAATGTTAGTAAGACCTCTAATGTTTAATCAAAATGTGTGATGTCAGACTTCTTCTTACCACCTCCCACCCCCTTGTCACAAACTGTCACAATTTCACGAACCCCTCCTCCCCCCCTCCAAGCGTGACATCATTTCTGGATGGTCCCTATTCACAAATCTGATTAAATATAATTCCACAAAAACAAAATATTTGAAAAGTTTCAAGAATTTAAAAAGAACAAAGTTATAATAAAACAATACAGTCTATTAAATTACAAAGTTTATTTTCACACAGCTACAAATAATAGTTTCTAACACAAAGTATTAACATAATATTTACCAAATTAACATACAATTATTTAACATTCTTCTCTATATTATTTCCGTGTCTTTGCATCCTAAAAGAGAGAAACAATAGAGTGCATTTTAAAAGTTACAAGTTAAATTTTCACTGTTTTCAAGAATCCTGCTTAGATTTAGTTCTAAAGGTGATCACAAATTATAACTCGTCAGGCAAAATGACCGAATCGCTAATGTTAATCCAACGAGATATATTTTTAAAAATATCTCGCCTGTATTTTTATATTTTAAAAAGACTTTCTTTTGCATTGGATAGCTGAGGTAAATTTCTGCAATTGCGGTTTTTACTTTATTTTAAGTTCGTTGAAGTTTTTATTTAATTTTCTTTCTTTCTTTCTTTCTTTTTTTTTTTTTTTTTGTGCGGACACTTTCACTCTTTTCACTGTTTATACCGGCTCGAAAGGTGAAAGTATATAAAAAAAAATCATTTAAAAATATTGAAATGCAATCGAGTTACCTTAAAAAAATTCTCTTATTGGATTAACATTGGCGAATTGGTGTTTCCGCTTGACTGAAGTAGCCTCTTAACCCTTTAAGCCCTGACCCACACAATTGTACGGGCGATTACTAAAGTAAAAGAGAATGACTGTTTTTGTGCGATTTTAAACCAAATCCGCACATTTATATGAGTTAATTGGCTTTAGATGTTTTGATAAGACACAACTAGGGGGTACCATCTACAATACAGGGTTATAGTTTCTGCTTTTAAAAAGACTATATCATCTGACAGCAACAGACAAAAAGTATGAACTGTCGTAATTTCATTTAAATATGATTTATAATGTTTGCTTGGATTTAATATTTCTTTTCATATAGTTTATTCATGATTTTAATTGATTTTGTCTTTGATAAATTTAATTAGGCTTCACAAAAGTTGAAAAACAAATGAACCACACAATTGTGCGGGTCCGGCATTTACCATTTCCAAAATAGATACAATTCCTAATATATATAAAAAAAAATTTTAAGTGATTTTTTTAAACTTATGTTTTTAGCAATTTATTTTTTATTAATTACATTTTTAAAGCTGACCAATTTTAAATTAATAGGTTTGTACTATTCATGATTTCTATTTAAAATGGATAGTATTAGATATATAATATGCACATGTAACGAACTGTATGTTTCTGCTCTGAGTTATAGATGCCATATATGATTTATAAGTTTTATATGAGTTATATGCATACCACAAGATTGACTTTTAAGTTTGATAAATTCATTCCATTTTGTCGACACAGCAAGTAAACCACCAGGAATAAATAATAAATTATAGAAAGTTCAGCAAATGCTCGACAGATTCCGTAGTGTCTGCTTGAATTTACCAGGAGATCAGGGAAAGTTTTCCATAGATGAGCAGACGATTCCTTTTTTTAGGACGTGCCTCGGTAAAGCAGTATATAAAAAACAAACCACACTCTGTTGTAACAGCATCATCTGGGATAGTTTTAAATTTTGTATTATACCAGTGGGAAGGTACAGACCTGGTCCACAAGGATCTAGGCTTAGAACCTGCTGTCAGGGCCGAAACTAAGGGGGGGGCAGAGGGGGCATGTGCCCCGGGCGCCAGAACGAAGGGGCGCCAAATGAAGGATTATACCTTTGGAAAGGATTTTCTTCTGATGGACTGATGGCTTCCATTATTATGAAACAGCCATTATAAATGAAGTGTTAGGTGAAGATGAAATAGCAGTCGTAAAAACTTAGAACTCTGATTTTCTGGTCAGAATGGGAAAAAAAATGGCCATAATTTTTTTTGAAAAAAAAATAATAGGTATAGGAAAAAAGGGACGAAATGGGAAAAAAAGGGACTGTAAGGATGGAACGGTAAGGAAAATTATTACCTATTTTTAGGAAAATCGTGTTAAGACGAATTGATAGCCACAATGTTCATTGACTTCTAGAAACAGTTGTTAACATTGGATTAAATATTTTTTTTTTCTTAATTTACTTCGAAAAGTGCAGAAATAAACCTTGGGGACGGTAAGATTACCAATAAAGCCACGATCTTGAAATTGATATTTAAATGCTGATTTAAATTTTGCAGTAAATTTCCTGTCAAAGAATTTTAGACATTCTTTCTCTAGCATACTTCTCCATGAGAAAAAACTTGAAAAAAATTCTGTGGCTGCATCTGAAGTGATTTTCTGTATAAGTTTAGCAAGAGGGACGGTAAGGATGAAAAACCCAGGGACAGAGTTCAGAAAACAATATCAACCGTAAAAATGTGTGCAGGTTAATTTTTTGCACAATATTTATATTAAACAATTGTCCCAGTTTCGGAAAAAAAATTACATCGAATTACTTTTATTGAAACAATTTTATACAGACAACTCCAAATTTAAAAATCAGCATCAGGGACGGGACGGTATAGGCGTTTTCCTGGTATTTGGACCCCCAACATCGTCCAAAACTTATTTATCTCGTTAATATTGTTATATGCAATCATGCAATGGAATGTTCTCCAGTATATGAAATATAAAAAAAAAACACAAAAGAATGTATTAAAATAAAAATTATTATTCAGGGACATAAAAGTCAAAAGATTGTGAGAATTCCCCATATATTGTTGTGCTTTTGTACTTTTTCGGTTTTGGTTACAGTTTTCTTTTATATGAGTACAGTTTCACTTTCAGAACAGGTTTCAAAATTGAAAGTATCTGCATATAAAAAATTGCATAAAAGCTCGAAAAGGTACGATTGCACAACTATATATATCAACCAGGTGTATCCTATGCAAAAAATAATATTAAAAAATATTAAAATGTGAGCCCAAAATATGCAAAGAACTGTCCATAGAATTAACATTAGCTTGAATGTTAAATTTTACTCCGGGTGACTAGTGTCGGTTCTTAAGAATTACATTTTATTAAAGATTCTTATCATAGAAGAAAATAATAAATAAAGATGCAGTTGAACACTATTTTACATGTGAAAAAGGATTCAAAACGAAACATCTTTAATAATAACACAAATAAATAGTCTTCGAATCTGACATTAACAATATAGCAATGGAATTAAGGTTTTAAGGTCCAAAGTTTTAATTATAAAAAAAAAAAAATATTTTGTAACTATTAAAATAATATTTTGGTGCTATGGTATCCGAGGTTTTAAGTATCACACAAAGCTATTTTATAACTTTTTTTGGGGGGTGGGAGGGGGGGGGAGAGTTTAAGTAATTAGTCAATGCATTTTAGTTATTTAGCTCTAATTCATTGCAAAAATTCTGGATTTTTTTAAAAAGCTCCGTATACTCCCGGTTTCTCGAATAAATCTATATCATACATACTCTAGACATGACGTTCATGACTTTAGCGTACACCCTCTGATTTTTTTTACGATTACAACACTGCAAACCAGATCAATATTTGTCATAATTTTACGAACCGGAATATTGTTCCGATTTGCTCTGCACATTTCAAGCCCAGGTTTGCTGTCGCGAAAAATTAACAATTTCAAAATATTCGTATTTAAAATTTAAGAAAAATAGGAAATAAAACGACTTATACACATCCGATTAACAAGCAGTTATGTCAAAAGAAAAGAGAAATTTTTAAAGAATTAAATAAAACTGACGCCGGAAGGAAATACTGTTAATAACTTTAATAAAAATTAGAAAATAGCGATACAATAGAAGTCCATGATAAGAAGCATGGAGAATAGCACACTAAGAAACTGTTTAAAATACTTGATATTTATATATAGAAAGGGGTTTAATGGCCATGAAAAGATAATTTAAATTTAAAAATACATTCGAACGCACTGCTGAATTCAAGAGAAGGGGGATTCCCCCCGGAAGGTTTGATATTTTATGCTTTTTAATAAGCAATTTCCACACCGAATCTCTAAAATGTCCCCCCCCCCACCCCCTCCAGAGCCGCAGAAATTAATCCCGGAGAAAAATATCTGAATTCAACACTGTTCGATCGGCGTGAGCAAGAAAAAAGGCAAATATTAATTAAAACGATATCTTAGAAATTCCCCTTAAAGTTGAGAAAAATTCATTTAAAAATTAAAATTTTCAATAATGCCTTAACATGGACAAAACCAAACTATTTAAAAAATGTAAGCATTCCTCAGTAAATAAACATAACTTTTTAATTTATTAAAATTTCTGTACGAAATAAGTTGTAGTTTGTACAGAGAAAATACAAAAATATCCGAATCACATTTGAATAATTAAAATAATAAATACCTTTATATCTGGGTTCTTTACTTGAACGCTAATCCAATGGCGCTGCTTCATGGAATTCAATAAAAAAGTGTTGGAATTTTGTCTTTGTAAAATTTCCGCGCATGCGCGTTTATATCTGTTCGCCTTCCAACAAAAGGAATTTTTCGCTTACGTCGTTATTTTATGACAGTGTTGTATCAGGTTTAGAGCACAGTTGCGTTGCAAGAAAGCGATTGATTATATTCCGTCTACCTAGTAATGTCCTTGCGGCAATATTATTGCTTCAAATTTTTCGTGACAAGAAAATATCAAGAAAAAATTAATCTTGCTGCAATTGTTCATGCTATCTGGGTTAGCATTAGCTTGCGAGTTTCTTCGTATTTCATATATATAGATACATTTTTGTAAGAAACTACAAACAAAATCTTCATTTGGCGCCCTTCGCCTTTCGTTCTGGCACCCGGGGCACATGCCCCCTCTGCACCCCCTAGTTTCGGCCCTGCTCCCATTCAATAAAATATTATAAGGGTATGGCAGGTAGTTTAAATTAACATAAGTTTAGAATTGGAACAGTACCTATTAATCAGATTTCTTGCATAAACAAGTGTCGAATAACAAAGAATCCGCTGATTATTTCTGCAGATTATAATTTAGAAATTGAAAACTATATAATATTTATATAACATTAAAAAACATTATTGTAGAAATGCAGGGAAGTTGCAATGATTAAAAAGTTAATATTGTATATTTTATATCACAGATGAAGGAATTTAAATTAGAGATAATAAAACTTATGTTACATACTTGGGCAACTGACTTATCAAAACTTTACAAGTTTCTCTTAAATATAAAAATTTACGGTAAATATATATATATATATATTTTTAATATATGAAATGTCAGTATCTATATGTTTCTCGACAGTTATAAACTCTAGTTCATACAAACTTTGTAACTGGAAAAAAAAATCTTTTAAAATGCGAACTTAAATGATCAAAATAAAAGCAAAGTTATTATTATTTTGCAACGAGGAAAGAAAGGAAACACAGAACAAGTGTCCTGGGCAATCGAATCGCCCCGTTTGCCCGATATTTGTGCCGGTCCTGAAAATAAGTTATCCTCCCCCCCCCCCCCCCCCCCACACACACACACACACTATGCTATGCCTCCATAGCATACAAAGCTTTAAAATTCTTATTTTTTGAAAAAATTCTGCTGCATTTCTTATTTCTTTATATAAAAAAAAATAAATAAATAAACATTTCTTTAAACCTAATCTATCCTAACTCAGTTGTAGTTCTTGCGTTTTAACTCCTCATGACAAAAATGTTTTTGAAGTACCTCATACAAACGTCAGAAATTTCACGTGTCCTACCCAACACTAATACACATTTATGGATTAACTTAACTCTGTCTTATTAGATATTTTTAAAAAAACTGCGCATAAACTTTTGGTAAGTAGAATATGAACATTATAAACTTTGTAATTTTGTAACACTATCATATCTGTCATTACATTAGCATCTATTTAAAAAAGAAAATTTCTAAATGTGAAGCCCTAGAAAAACATTCATTTTAACTAATTTGCATTAGAGTAATGAGTAATGTGTTATTCAAGGCGGATTTTGGACAGCGAAATTATGTGCTATTTTTGAAATGCAGAATGTTTTCCTATCTCAGTTGTAGTTCTTGCGTTTTAACTCCTCGCGCACCTCACACCATTCGAAGCATGACATTGTCATGACAAAAATGTTTTTGAAGTACCTCATACAAACGTCAGAAATTTCTCGTGTCCTACCCAACACTAATACACATTTATGGATTAACTTAACTTTGTCTTATTAGATATTTAAAAAAAAAAACTGCGCATAAACTTTTGGTAAGTAGAATATGAACATTATAAACTTTGTAATTTTGTAACACTATCATATCTGTCATTACATTAGCATCTATTTAAAAAAGAAAATTTCTAAATGTGAAGCCCTAGAAAAACATTTATTTTAACTAATTTGCATTAGAGTAATGAGTAACGTGTTATTCAAGATGGATTTTGGACAGCGAAATTATGTGCTATTTTTGAAATGCAGAATGTTTTATTTATTTTCTGTAATAACTTCTGTAGTAACTAGTGCATATATTCTTTTCGTTAAAGCTGTCCCATAGTGGTGTAGTCGAGGGGGGACGCAGGGGACGGCGTCCCTCACTTTTTTATTTTATTTAAAGCGTCCCCTTACTATTTTTTTTCAAGGGGGACGCTAAGGACGTGAGGGGACGCACCTTCCTGATATATTAAATGTTTGAAATAAAAGAAACACATTAATAAATTAACAATTTTATGAATTAAAGAATTGATTTTTTAAACTACTTAAGTCTTTTTTTGACAAAGGGCATTTAAAAAAAACAATTGAAAGGAATTAAATGGGTGAACTGAAAGGGAAGAAAGAGGTGTTTACTTGCGGTTTCAAAAAATTACCCCGCTATCTTTTGTTCCTTCACACGCATACTTTAGTTTTACTTGGAATGCTTTAACCGAAAACTATTGTCCCCCTCCTGTCCCTAAGGGAAAGACATCACAAGCTTTCCGGAAAAGATCTTGGATGAGACCACAGTCTCAGTTTTAAAAAATGTCCAGATGTTTCAGTTTTAAAGCCTGGTCATGTTTTTCTCACATGACAACTAACAACAGCATGTTTCTATTAGTCAGTAAATAAAGTCTTTAAAGATATTCATGGTAATTGTCATGACTGTCACATATGTTGGTTAGTAGGGGTTCTCAGATGGCCGATATATCATCTGCAGTTGAATGCAAAATATATCAACAAAAGGGACATCAATGCAGACCGATAACTTCTGATACAAACTCCTGCACTGCGAGAATCCTCCAATACCATTATCCCCCCTGCCCCTTTCACCCATCTTCGTTTTTCATTCACATTGACAATTGTCTGATTTGATTTGGGGATGACCTCTTTACAAATACGAAATTATTGACTCCAGTTGAAGATCAAAAGTCCGACCTAGTTGTGAAAAAACTTGTAAACTATTTATGGAAATAATTTTATTCAGGTTGCAAGATTCATATTGGTCCCCCTTCCCCTTTTTCTGCTTCCAGTACACGCCCCCCCCCCCCCCCCCCACACACACACACACACCCATGCAAAAAACAAACTATATCATTAGAAAACTAATGATTAAAATTTATTAGTATGCCATTTTTTCAAAAGAAATTATTTATTAAGGCTGTTCTTAACTGCTCTGCTCAACAAGCACAAAACGTTTTGACACATTTACAAATTCATTTTGTAACGGAAAGATATAAAATTTCAAAGCCTGACCGTGAAAGCGATTTGGAATTGAACTGTGTTTTCCATTTTTTGATCAATAAATATCTATTAAGTTATAAGCGATTTTGATCGCGTGACAAACACATTTTTGGCCCGCTTTTGAGTGTTTTTTCTCCTTTTGCGCGGAAATTCGGTTCAAAACGGCCACTTTGACACTATTTTCTGAAAAATGTATTGCGTTTCCAAAAAAATTAAAAAACAGCTCGATTACATAGTTTCTGAACAACACCAGCTAGGTGTTGTTTTTGTTATTTTTGTTCGAAAATGCATGAAACATGCATTTTCGAACAAAAATAAATTAAAACTTATGTCAGAAATTCGCCCTTTCGGATTTGAGAACAAACACCCTTATTGTTTTCCTCGTAATGTAGCATGTTAAAACCATTAACGATGACCAATTTAGTGCATTCCCTTTTAGACATCTTATAACATACGAAGTAAAAGTTTGCAAAGAAGTACTCCTATCAACCAATTTATCATTTTTTCTACTATTGTCCTACTAGTATTTTTTCTTAAGGCTGTTTGTTCTCAAATCCAAAAGGATAACTTTATGACATAAGTTTTAACTTTTTTTTTCGGAAATGCATGAATCGAGCAGATGTTGTTGCTCAGAAACTATGAAATCAAGCTGTTTTTTCCGTTTTTTTTTTTTTTTTTTTTTTTTTGGCAAACGCAATAGAACTATTAGAAAATAGTGTCAAAGTGGGCCAGTGGGCGTTTTGAACCGAATTTCCGCGCGAAAGAAGAATAATCACCCAAGAAAGAGTGAAAAACGTGTTTGTCACGTAATCAAAATCGCTTATAATTCAATAGGTAATTTATTTATCAAAAAATCGAAAACACAGTTCGATTAGAAATCGCTTCCACAGCCAGGTCTTCCAATTTTATATCTTTCCGTTAAAAAATGAATCTGTAAATGTGTCAAAAGGTTTTGCGTTTGTTGACCAGAGCAGTTGAGAACCGCCTTAAAATTATGACCATCTTTTTGTGATACCCTGTATATAGATGTGAGCAGTACCGGGTACAAAATTTATGCGTACATATATGTATGAAGTTTATGACTACCCACTTCCACATTATTCACAAGACAATTCTATAGATAGATAGAAGCCCCCCCCCCCTCCCCACCAGAATGATGCTTGCCCCGGTGTCCTCTATACTCTTAGTAGGGCCCTCCATATTTTATCGGTTTCCTTTAAATTTTTATGTCGGCCCGGCTCGTTTAAAAAATTGTCCTAATTCTGCTTTTACGGCCCATTGGAAAGTTCAGTGCTTTGGCGAAGCCCGTTCGCTGACCGCCAAAGAAAAAAAAGGCAGTAAGACGCGAATGCGTCATATCTGTCCCTTCAACTTTTTTGGTAAGGATTATATATTTTCCAAATATCAATGTGTTTTTGTTATAAAACTATGTCTTTTGTAGAACAGGGTAGAAAGGGAAGGGCAGAAAGGAAACATGGGAGCCAGCAATGGTAGTTGAGCAGAATTGCTTCTCTCTGGATTTTCAAATTTAATTTAGTAAATTTTCTTTCTCTCTCGAAAATTTAAAAATATAAGTTTACTCTTCTCAAAGGATTTAAAGTAATTAAACAGGAAAAGAAAGGATAATCAAGAATTATTCATCAGGGAGGGAGTGGGGGTTTCTTCCCCTGAAGTCACAGTAAAAGACTATTTTTAGTTCCGTTTTCTTTTATATGCCGTATTTTATGGAAGAAACGCCGCGGCGTTTACGAGTTTAAAAGTTAATATTTTTCCAAATGCGGCGTTTACGATTTTTTCTAAATACCAACTGAGTTTCCTTAACTTAAAAATTCATAAAAATATTTAAAATTGTATTTAAATATTTTAAATAAAACTTCAGATATCTTAAGATATTAAAATCCTACACTGCTCAGAAAACTTTGATTAAAGTTAGGTCAATGTGATGCTGTTGACAAAAGTAGCGTTCCGACGGATGCGGCGCTTACAACGGGTGCGGCGATTACGATATTTTTAAGCTTATTCAGGCGAATTTGAGGAATGCGGCGTTTTTTCCATAAAATACGGTATATGTATTTTTTTTTTTTTACTGAACCGCCGATTAAAATACATTAACATAGTTGAGTGTTTAGAAAAAAATAATAATAGTTTCATTTTCTCATTTTGTAAAAAAAGGTGATAGAAGTTTAATTTGGAGTTTTTAATATAGTCTTATTTATGATAATTCTAAAATATTTTTTAAAAATAGAATACAGATTTTATTGAATAACGGCGATGTTATTTTAAAATATCTGCAATCTCTATAAAATTTGCAGCAGCATAAAAAATAGAAAATTAAAATACAATATTTTAACACTTTCTAATATTGCGGGAAAATGTTTACTTCGGTTCGTCATCTCGTTTGCTCGTAAATAAACTTGGATTGCCACACTATTTATATACATTATTATGATTTACTATAAAGATTCCTTAATGAAAATGAACGTGTAGCACATGTAGTTCGTTTACAGGTATACATTAAACTATTTTGTTAAATTATGCCCTCCGGAAAGAAAATTCTTTACATTGTATTTTAATAATGTTACACTACTTCAAACATAATGAAATTGATATATATCACTATAGTGCAATACGCTTAATATAGAATACCGATTGAGTAGCTTCTATCGTTTATTTGCAAGATTCCCAAAAAAATTCCATTGCATTACTCTCGGTATACACTGTTAAAAATTTGCAGCATTCTGGCAGATCATTTGACCGTTTTTTCCGAAAACGGTTACACAACCGTGAATTTAACACAATTCAGACCATATTATTGGCCATTTTATGGTCAGAATATAGTTAAATTATGGTTATGAAACCGTTTTTTGAAAAAACGGTCGAATGACCTGACAGAATGCTGCAAAATTTTTAACAGTGTACAGTGATTGTTTGAAAAGTGTTTTGTGAAATTGATATATGTTATTGAGGAGGGGAATAACGTCAACCACAGAAAATACACCGGCCTGACATACGAGGCCTGAGCGCTGACACAAAAATCGCATATGCCGAGAGCAGATTTTTTTAAACGTAATGTATGGTCCCTAAATTTAGACACCAGTATTTTATAAAAGATTTCTTTGTCTTGTTTAATCTCAGACAATTAAAGCGGAAAAAACTTAAAAAAATTATTGGCACCAAATTTCAAAGGACCGTTACACACGCTGAAAAAAAACCGCTTTCGGCAGCCGCCATTTTCATGGAGGCGATGAAAACCATAGGGCATGTATAATATAAATTTTCTTTAAGGCTGTTCTCAAATCCAAAAGGGCAACTTTATGACATAAGTTTTAATTTATTTTTGTTCGGAAATGCATGAAACTATCAGTTGTTTTTGTTCACAAACTATGTAATCAAGCAATTTTTTCCTTTTTTTTTTTTTTTTTCTTTTTGCAAACGCGATAGATCTTTCAGAAAATAGTGTCAACGTGAGCGTTTTGAAACGAATTTCTGCGCGAAAGGTGAAAAAACACTCAAGAAAGGATGAAAAACGTGTTTGTCGCCTGATCAAAATCGCTTGCAACTCAATTAGTAATTGATTGACCAAAAATGGAAAAACAGTTCAATTCCAAATCGCTTCCATGATCAGGCTTTCCAATTTTATATCTTTCCGTTAAAAAAAAAAAAAAAAAATGGATTTGTAAATGTGTCAAAACGTTTTGCGCTTCTTCAGCAGAACAGTTGAGAACAGCCTTAACAGTCTATAAGCAACATTACAATACGCGCATTTTCGATCTTAAATAATTTCTATTACATTATGTGGCATGAATGAATTCTATAGATCATATACAATGCAACTATTTGAATTATTTAATTTTTGTGTGCGTGACTTCAGGAAAATGCGTTTTCAGGAATATTATTCGTCTTTTAGCACAGCTAGGTTTTACTGTGTGAATATAATATAAATAAATTCTTATATAGAACTCCACAAAAGATATGGATACACAAATATTGTCGTCAATGAACGGTAATTGCCAGAAAACCTTTTTTCAATTGTTTTATGTGTTCTCTCCTTTAAGGCGCTCTATTTGTGTTCAACTGATCTGCTCAAAAAGCGCAAAACATTTTGACCCATTTACAAATTCATTTTTTAACGGAAAGATAAAATTGGAAAGCAGGACTATGGTTGCGATTTTGATCACATAGCAAACATATTTTTCACCATTTCTTGAGTGGATATTCTTCTTTCGCACGGAAATTCGGTTCAAAACGCTAACTTTGACACTATTTTTGAAAAATCTATTGCGTTTCCAAAAAAAAAAAAAAAAACTTGGAAAAAACAGCTTGATTACACAGTTTCTGAACAATAACATGCATTTCCGAAAAAAAAAAATAATAAAGTCATAAAAAAAATGTCATAAAGTTGACCTTTTGGATTTGAGAACTTCCTTAATTGCACTGTCAGTTTTACTGTGTGGTATGTAAAAATAAAAGGAAAAAGAATAAAAAATTATATACTGAAAAATTTGTGTGTTAAGAAATTATTTACTCACGCGAAAACACCTGCTTTCTAATGTTAATCCTATAAAAGAATTTTTTTTTTAATATCTCGTTTACATTTATTTATTTATTTTTTTTTTATGATTTTTGCATTGGATAGCTGAGATCGATCTCTACAATGGCTGTTTTTTTGCTTTTTCAATTTTATTTGCTCTTTTTTTTCAACTTGGATAACTACATTTTCTCGGAACCTGTTTCGAAAGTCTGCGTATCCTCATAAATAAATAAATAAAAAAGACTGCGAACAAGATCGCAAAGTAAAAAACGGGCATTGTGAAAATCAATCTAAGCTATCCAGTGCAAATGAAAATCATTAAAAAAATTAAATTGCTTGCAAACGAGTTAAAAAAAAAAAAAAAAAAAACTCCCGTAGGATTTACATTAGCAAACGGATTCAGTTCCCGTGAGTGAATCTATAGAAGGCTTTTAAGTTTGTTAATATTTTCTAAAATGTTTATTTACGTAACTCTGTTCTTTGTATGAAAAAAAATTATTATAATAGAACATTCTTGGTAGTATAAGAAAATGTATCATAATCTATGCATAAAGCATGATTTTTCATTCTAGTTAAAGTTGTATTTGGAGTAAAAAAATGTTAAAATTGTTTTAACATAAATTACGTAAAATGAATTTCTTTTCATTTTAAATAACTGCAAAAAAAAAAAAAAAAAAAAATTATTTATTTAAACAATTTGAATTAAATTTTATTTTTTTTATTTAAATTTTTAAAATTAAATTTAAATTTTCAAAATTAAATTTAAATTTTCAGTTACTTTTCTCTGGAATACAAAATGAAAAGTAAGATTCAAAATCAAATTTGCCCTATGTGTGACACAGAACCTAATGTTCGTGACTATGAGCATGAGCATCCCCCACCTTTTTTCCCCCAGGACTACTACACCTTTGTCCCATTATTTATTTTTTGAAGAAACACAAATTGAATAAAAACACACGGCGAAAGAAAGAAACATACGATAATCATTTACTCAACAAATAAATTATTTTGGAAAACCTCTTGCAATGGAAAAAAAATATTTAAAAAAATCGAAATGGAATGTGAAAAGAAATCATCCTTATGTACAGTGAAAGAAATAAAATTTTACTATCCGCCACTCTCTTTCTTCATACTTAAAAAAAAAAAAAAAGGTCTTTGTCATTCAACACGATATAATTTATGGACATATTCAAGACTTCCTTTATTCCCTTTAATTTTCTGTTTTCTTTAATTGTCTTCCCCCCACCCTCTAACTATTTTATTTATTTATTTATTTTGATATTTCAAATTATAGACAAAATTTGAAAAAAAGTACTAATTCAAATATAAATATTAATTCAAATGTATATCTATCTATATTATAAAGGACAAACATATCTGTGCGTAATGCATAAGTCATTTTGCAAATGGCAAAACACTTTGAAATTTGAAATAAAATTTTGGTTTTTCAATTTTCTCTACTGCAAATTTTTAAACTTCTAAACATCGCACATTTTAAATTTTTACACCGTCGCGTCGTATAAGGAAAAAAAATGCTCTTTTAAATGTAATTTGTTTGAAAGCTCATTTTAAAAAGCTCAATTTAATTTTAAGATATTAATTTTTTTGTAGTATTTATTACATTTTTTGTAATCGTGGCAACTGAAGTTCTCCATTTCTGTTGAAAGTAAGGGGAAAAAAACAGGAAAATAGTAGATTGCTGTACCTTTCTGTTGCCATTTTCTCATAAAAACTGAAAAAAAAATTGAAATTAAAATACATGCTATTTCAATAATATAGTCTGTCATAAAACTGGGTGAGTTTTGGCTTTATTTCGTTTTTATTTATAATTAAAGGATTTTTAGTTTATTGCAATTTAAATAATCCGTATGTAATTAAATTTTCGGAATTTTGAAAAATATAAATGAATAATTTCTGTCAAAACATGGTGCTATTATAAACGAAAAAAATGAAATGATATAAATCATTAGATATCCGAGATTGTTTTGCCGAGCTTCTTAAATGACGTCATTGCTTTCTGCTGGGATTGTGTATTATTCCACGATAATGATGTCATTTTCATACCATTCTATAGATGTTGTTTAGGACGGGATCGTAAAAGTGGGATGCTTTAGCGGATGCAATTGGCGTCATTTTTTGCTATTCTTTAAGACACATTACTGTAATTTTATCAAAATAACATAATTTGCTTTATTTAATTTTTTTATAATTTTATATAATCTATATATTTAAAAACACAAGAATGTTTTTTAGTCACCTGCCTTGAGCTTTCTGCTGAATCAAATTTACTAATAATTTTTTTAACTGAAAGCTGTTCTTTTGTAGATGTTTCCGCACTAGCTGTTTTTTAAATATCCCATTATTTTATTTTAATTTTAAAAGTATTCTATGAAATTTCTTCAAATTGATGGTAATGAAATAGCTTTCATTATTGCAGAGAAGAGAGAAGTCATGAGATTTATTTATCTTTATTCATGTGATTATCTGATAAAAATTCAAAATTGTTGATAAAAAAAATGTATAGGATTTAATGGCGCAAAATTCCATTAAGGATATAATATTTTGAACGGAAAATTACTTACTGCTTTTGAAAACACGCATTTTCCTCATAAAGTTTCCATATTTTTTTTCCTTCTGTATGTGTACTAAGTTTCAGACACTAAGTGAAATGCTTAAGTAGGTGAAAATGACGTTATATTTAAAAGAAAACAATGATTTTCTTAGATAAAACTAAACTTTAACACAAATGCGTAAAAAATCCCCCATAAATCACGGTAATTTTTACTCTCCGGTACTGAGATTAGGAACTCGAGTTAAGAGTGCGACTTTTCACATGCAAAGATTTTGCTGACAATCGTAACTTTAAGTTTTGAGTTTAAATGATTTTAAAATTATCAAATTAAAATGCCAATTTTTTTAAAAGGGTGATTGCGGGTATGAGAGGTTAATTTTTAAATTTATCTTTATCGCGTGGAACTCGATTAAGAAAGATTAATCCGTTTGCACTTAAAACTACATGAAGAGTTTATCATTTTCTTGCGACTAATATTCCGTAAACAAAAATAAAACTTCATCTATGATTAAATAAATAAAATAATATAAATAAAACACTAACAGACATGTAATTGAACTACGCGCTTAAAGCTCTGAAATCCTCAGAAAATAAAAGGATGCAGAAAGTAGCAAAATCTTGGGCTAATAACTCTTAGAATGAGGATTTAAAAAAAAAATCGCTTTTGATAAATTTCAAAAGTTTATTTGATTGTATAATTCATATTTTTCATATGAAAAATGCTCTATTATTTTTAGTGGGCAATCTAAAAAATACGTTGCATGTAAAAAAAAAATACTTTTCAATTAAAAAAAATGGTTTTCACCTATATTCTGTAACACGGGAAGTCCGGGTACGATCCCCTAGTTTTCTTAATATGGGAAAAATATTTTTTAAAACTAAAAGAGTAACTTTGTGCTACATTTCAAAAAGTTTATTATTGAATGCAAAGAATTCCAAATTAAATTATTTTATTTTCACCAAAATTTTATGTTCAAACTTATTTACAGCTGACTTTCAATTATATATTTAAGACACACATTTATATACGCATATATTTACACATTTAGAGCAGTTCATTTTTATTTATTACAGAAATATTGTAAAATTAAAGTTTAATCTTAAAGAAATCTAATTCACGAAATGAATAATTTTAATTTGATATAAGAGCATACGTACATAAATTGAGTAATTCAACATAAAATTTACACACATTATTTGAATTATAATTATACGAAGTTATCTGTATTACAATAAATTTAAATTTGGAAGTAAGATCAGTATATATATATATATATATATATAAGGTAATTTTTGGCTTTGTTTTTCGAATTTAAAAGAATTTCAACTGGTTTTTTTTTTTATTTATTTATTGTGAGTAAGTCTTGTGCGGTAATTATATTGAAATTAAAATGTCATTGGAAAAAAAAAAAAAAAAAAAAAAAAAAACTAAAAGGTTATATAAGCCAAAAATGCGAAGTTGAGACTATTAAATATATCATTGACTCTATGATATGCGTTTAAAATATTATTGTAAGTATTTCTTTGAAGAAATTATAAATTAAAAATCCAGATAGCTTTAATTTTTAAAATAAAAAAGCTTTTAAAATCTTAAACTATAAAGGATTCTCTCTGTAGAACCACTGATATATTTCAAGTATGCGCAAACACTTCTTAACCCACTCAGGACCAGGATCTTTTACACGAATTTTATTCGTTTGGCACCAGTTTTTGTTAATTATTTGACTTAACTTTAAAAATCGCGAAAATGTCGTAATTAAATAAAATCAATTTTACTTTTCTTTTTTACTGGTATCAAACTCAAGCGCTGTAAGCACTTTTTGAGGGTGCATATATGCACCCATGGTCCCGAACGGGTTAATGATTTGCAGATGTTTCACCAAACCATTCAAGAACATAATAGATAACAGCATATTCCCTGTCTCTTCTCCAATTCCAAGATAAGAATAAAACTTGTCTATTCCACTTGAAAAGCTTAGCAAAGTAAATAAAACAAGAACTCCTTCCCATAGTAGAGGAGTTCTCAGAATAGTGTTGATAAAGTTTCGGTAAGTGTAGAAGGGCATAAATATGGGTTTTTTTCGTTTCGCATCGTTTTTGGGAAATCGTCGAAATCACTTTTTAAGAAATCAGGGTTTCATGTCAAGCTGAACGTAATTAATGAAAATATCGTTATACAAACATTTTAGATCTAGTTCTTTCGATAACTTTACAACTATAAATTATGGTAAACGGAAAAAAAGTGACCGAAAAAAACGGGACAGAAAAAACAAGAGCGGAAAAAACGGGACAAGGAAAAAACGGGACCGGAAAAAACGTGACAAGGAAGTGTTAAATATTGAACTTGTCGATAAATAAATGCTAAAAACTAAAGTAAAGTTTTTCTACTGTCAGTTTCTTACAGCGTAGGGGGGTGGGGGGTGGGGGTAGAGTTAATGGGTGAGTTAGACAATTCTAAGATTTTGTCCAAGAAAACACAATTTTAACATTTCATTAAGAGAAGTTTAACATGACTTCTACAAGGGACAAGCTGGTGCTTTCTACGGGGGGGGGGGGGGGGGGGATTAAGGAAATACAATTTATTGATTCTTTCAACTTCACATTCGCGAACGCCAATACAAATATTTTTTGTCGATGTCTAGGAATGCTAATATTAAAAAAATTTGAAAATTCGCTTACGGTAATTCTAATTAACATCACTACTTGATATTTGATGTTCGCGAACGGTAATACCAACATTTTCCGTTGATGTTTGAATTAATGGGTGAGTTAGACATTTCCAAGATTTTGTCCAAGAAAACACAATTTTAACATTTCATTAAAGAAGTTTAACATGACTTCTACAAGGGGCAAGCTGGTGCTTTCTACGGGGGGGGGGGGGGGATTAAGGAAATATAATTTATAGATTCTTTCAACTTAAGATTCGCGAACGCGAATACAAACATTTTTCGTCGATGTCTACGAAGGCTAATATTGAAAAAAATTGAAAATTCGCTTACGATAATTCTAATTAACATCACTACTTGATATTTGATATTCGAGAACGGTAATACCAATATTTTCCCTTGATGTTTAAGAATGCTATTATAAAAATATTCCTGAATATTCGCATATGAAAATTCACATTTACACTACTACTTAATTTGGACATTATGTGAATAAGAATGTTTTCGGTTGATAATTAGAATGCAAATATTGAAAAATGTTGTGAATGTTCGCATACGAGAATGCTCGTTTACATAACAACTTGTTTTTCCACTTACGCATATATAATATCATATATACTTTTTTTTTTTTTTTTTTTTTTTTTTTTGTAAATTTTAAAGAAGTCAGTAATAATAGATTCGATCGGAAAGTTTTATTTTTATTATTTTTATTTTATTTAACGCTATTTGAATTTTTTGTTTATTAACATAAAATTATATTATTAATAATAATAATAACTTTTTATAGACTTTCTGAATCACTTATCAATTTATAACTTTTTATGTCCTGATCAGTGTCATTAGTATTTTCAGATATTAACAGAACAAATAAAGAAAAAATAATAATAAGTAAATATCTTTGTTAAGATATGCCTAAAATTAGAAATTAGCATAGTTTGTTATTTTTTTTTGTTGTTGTTGTTATATTAAGCAATTGATTGAAGTCGAATTTTTTGCAATTCTTGGTTTCATCATGGAATTTCCAGATATATTATTCTAAAAATTTAAACTAAACAAAATAAATTAAAATAAACATTTCTATAAGATACTGGAATCGCGGAAAAAAAAGCGCACATAGTATGACATTTTACTCAGGGATTTCCTCAGGGTTTTATCATTGAATTATCTATTGTCACTGTGTGTGGGCGAATATGGACAATAGGGGCAAACTACACCCCTTTAAGTTTGGATAACAAAAGGGTTTAGGCTCTAGTAGCAAGAATGTAAACGTGTATTGTAATTTTGACAAGCTATACCACATTCTAAAGACCGTTGTAATAAAAAAATATGAACTTCATCCCTATCTCTTTGTATTTAAAGAAAGGAAAATGTTTTGAAAACTGTGTCAAAATCCAATAATTATTTCTTCAATAGGTTTCAGTTCGAAACTTATTTCACCCAGGAATGCAATAAATGTTGAAATACCCTGAACACCTCTTTATTTGTCACAAAGGGTTCAGCTAAACGTTTTTCTTTTGTATTTTTCAAAGAGCTTTTTAACGAGTGATTTTCTAGTTCCAGTCCTTCGCTTATAGTCTTCGGAATATTCTTTTTTTCTATTGCGGTTTTTTTTTTTTCAAAAGTAGTAGTTTCTGTAAAATTGCTTAATTGAATTGATTTTTAAGAAATAGTTTTAGCTATTGGAATTTTGCATTAACCTTGATGATATGGAAATAATTATTTCCAATAAAGACAAGGAGAAATTGCTATTGGCAGGGTGCGCTTACTTAGTGCATACAACTGGGAAGGTGTAGTTGTTCAGAAACTATGTAATCGAGCTGTTTTATTCGTTTTTTTTTTTTTTTTTTTTTTTTTTTTTTTTTTGCAAATGCAATAGATTTTTTAGAAAATAGTATCAAAGTGAGCGTTTGGAAACAAATTTCCGCGCGAAAGAAGAATAACCACTCAAAAATGGGTGAAAAACGTGTTTGTTACGTGATCAAAATCGCTTATAACTCAATAGGTAATTTATGGATCAAAAAATGGAAAACACAGTTCGTTTCCAAATCGCTTTCACACTCAGGCTTTCCAATTTTATATCTTTACGTTAAAAAATGAATTTGTAAATGTGTCAAAATATTTTGCGTTTGTTGAGCAGAGCAGTTGAGAACAGTCTTAATAAAACATATATATATATTAAATTTTAATAAAAATAGAAAATTATTGAATATAAATTTCAAACTTCTCATTTTATAGGTGACAAGAATGAATAAGGATGCGCAGAAATAATTGGTTATTCTTTTTTTTTTTTTTTTCCGTCAAAATTATTATTGAATAAAAAACTTTTAAACAAGCTTTCATAAGTATCATAATTTAAAGTAAATTCGTGATGTTACAGTTTCTAGTAATGAAAGCAGGACCTTTTCTCTTTAGAAACATGTTTATAAAAATAAAACAATTTAGAAAGGTCCATAATAATAATTCCAAAAGTATCATAAATATCATATAAACTTTAAAAAATGAATTGTTTACCTTTTCTAATTTTTGTTTGGTGCATCTCCAGCGGATAGATTGCTTCCCAGTTGTATGCACTAAGTAAGCGTACCCTGCCAATAGCAATTTCTCCTTGTCTTTATTGGAAATAATTATTTCCATATCATCAAGGTTAATGCAAAAATCCAATAGCTGAAATTATTTCTTAAAAATCAATTCAATTAAGCAATTTTACAAAAACTACTATTTTTGGAAAAAAAAAAAAAAAATAGAAAAATGGTTTCAGAGAGGGGGCAGTTTTACACCTCTAGGTTCCCTTACCCAATTCAGTTGGCAAGGATATATCAACAGTTTATAGTTTTATATTTAGCAAAGATATAGCAAGGATTGTTTTCAAGGAGTGAAAATATTTCTTCACTTTATTCTAGGAAATAAATTTTGCTTTATTAAAAGTGCTAAAAAAACAAATATAGACATGAAAGTGGCAAAAAAACAAACAAAAAAAACACAAAACAAATGTGAACCTTATGAATAAAGTTGGGGAGAGAGAAACATTATTGTAAATTGTACAATTACATATTCATTCATGAAATGTTGATATCAAAACAAAAATACATTTATAATAAATTATTTAGTTATTTTACCTCTCTTTTGTTCCTTAACTTTTACTAAGATTTATCTCTTCACTTTATCACTATACAGTATACATAGTGAAAAATTATATTCCCTGAGAATAATGAAAAACTTTATGAAAAAAAACTCAAGGTTGCATTTTTTATTAATGTGTCTAATTTTCCTATAAAAGGAGTAATAAGATTTTGGAAATTTCATAAAAGATATTTTTAGTTAAAAATTAAATAAAACATTTTTAATATTGCTATTATAATTTTTTTTATAGATATATAAATTAAATAAACATTACCGACCACCAAACAAAAACTGTTAAATTATGAATAAAATGACATTAACAAATTGACAAAAATACAGTTCCCCCCCAACACACTTAATATAGATTCCAAAAACATAGTAAAAAACAGCACAAATTGAATAACAGAAATGGGATAATGGAAATTTGTAGAACTTAGACAGAATCACCGGGTCCCAAGTGCCTAAAGTTCCACAAATAAAATGTGTGGTTTCATCTTCATATTAGCCATAAATTAGCTAAAGAATATGAATTTGGGGCTACCACACACATAAAACAGAGAAATAAACCATTCAACTCCAATTAAGTTCAAAATAAAACAAGATTAAAAAGGATTGAGGAAAAATAAAAAAAAAAACAAATTAGCAAATTAAAATCCATACTGTCTTAGCATCAGGCATAAAACTTATGATACATCGGATTTATGATATATATGTCAATATTTTATCTATTATTTTTCTGTTTGTTCTTTAAATCTCGCCTTATCATCTGGCATTTTTAGATGCTAAAAAATACTAAAAAAAAAAAAAAAAAAAAAAAAATATTGTTTTATTCACTTTTTTTTTCATGCCCTTTAAAATCTCTGCATGTATTTTTTTAGCCACCGTTATGCTATTTCTTTCGGGCAGCAATTATAATGTCGTCTCTAAAAATAATGTTCCGTTATATAAGCCAGCCGTAGAACAAAATAGATGTATCGGTTAAATTTTGTAGTTTTTAACTTCATTCCTTTAACGTTGGCAACAGAAGTACTCCATTTCTGTAGAAAGTAAATAAAAAATAGTTGGAAAAATAATAGATTAATATATTTTTGTTGCCATTTTCCCATAAAAATTGAATGTGCTATTTTGAAAAAATATGAATGAATGATTTCTGATAAAACATGGAGCTATAACAAACTATATTCGATTTTAAGTATCTATATTAATGTTGCAAACAAATGAAGGCATATGAATCATCAGATAGCTGATTTATTTTGTCAAGTTTCTTGAATGACGACATTACTTTTTGTTGGATTTCTGTGTTATTCCGAGATAGTGACGCCATATGCATACTTTTCTATAGATGTTGTTTAAGACTGGATGATAAATGGGGAATTTTTAAACGGATGCGAGTGACGTTATTTTATATAAAATAAAAGCGTGTGTTTTAAGTCTTAAAACTGAAATGTGTTCTGTACTATCTATATTTGTATAAGTAATTTTTTTAATCGGTGGTGACACTAAATTCTAAACTAGTATGTTGTGGCCATCTCAAAACTTTCTTCTATGTAAATCACGTCATTTAAATAGTACTAGAAATTACATCAATTTAGCACCAATTTATATCAAAGTAGGTCTGAATTTGAAGTTTGATAAAATTCGTGCATTAGTTCTTGAGATAGAGCTATTGCGTAAATCGTAAAAAAATGCAGTACAGCAGCGCCACCTGTTGAGCGATTTACACTGAATGTATAAAACTTCAATTCACGTAAAGGTCTAACTGAATCTAAAGTTTGATGAAAATCCGTGCATTAGTTCTGGAGATTGAGCCATTGCGGAAATCGTAAAAAAATGCAACATAGAAGCGCCACCTGTTGAGCGATTTACACCAAATACTAATAAACATCAAATTATAACAGGGACTGACTGATTATAATTTTTTATTAAATTCCGTGCATTAGTTCTTGAGATAGAGTGCCTACAAAATTTGTGTCACATACAGGCAGGCAGACAAACAGACTCACAGACAGATATTTTGTAAAAACATGTTTTTCGGAATCTCTGACCCCTAAAATGTGTAAATCCGTCGAAAACCGAAAGTCGAAAATTTTCACGAATCCAGTCTTTTTGTAAAGATAAATCAGAATTCCAGTTTTCTAGTTTTTCTATCCCCCCCCCCCCTCCACGCAACGGCATTCTTGTTCAAAGTTCCAAAAAAATATAGAATTAGATATATTTCTACATTCTCCCTAACAGTGGTCAACTCTTTTTATCCGATTCTTTTGCAATCTACAACATTTCTACAAATATTGCCTAAATCGAAACTTTCAATATTATAGAAATTCATATCAAAATTACAGAATTTTAGCAACATCAAGAAATGCTCGATCACGAGGTCAAACAATGCTTGTAATAAATAGCGGGTAAGAAAGAAATTTATTTCAAAAGTTTCATGTAGCAATGTCATCTATACATTTTGCTTTATTAATTTAAATCTTAGTATCTATGATATTACAATCATAAATTTACTGTAGATTTATTTAACTTTGATCTGGAAACGTGCTTTATGGCAGACTAAAGCATATCACTTAAAAAAAAAAAGAAAAAAAGAAAAAGAAAACCATTTAAAAAAAATCTTTTCTTTAATATATTCGTAGATTTTCTATCATTAAAAGAGGTGAATATTACTTTTTGTAAATAACGGTTTGATAGCATTTCTCGTAAAAAGTGTTTCCAGTTAAGGACTTTTTTTTTTTCGGTTACAAGGACACCGATCACATAGAAAAATTAAAACGCAGTCTAATTTATGTTTCGTCTATCTCCAACGAATAAATTGCTTTCCAGTTTTATGCACTAAGTATGCGTCCCAACTGCCAAAAATTTCTCCTTGTCGTTGTCAGAAATAATTATTTTTATATCAAATTAATATAAAAATTCAAAAACTAAGACTATTTCTTAAAAATCAATACAATTAAGAATACTATTAAGAAATTATATAGAAATTACTATTCGTGAAGTAATGTAATAGAAAAGAAGAATATTACGAAGACTAAAAGCTAAGGTCTAGAAGTAGAAAATGAAACATTATAAAATCCTTTAAAAAACACAAAAGAAAAATTGTTTAACTGAACCTTTTGTGACAAATAAGGAGGTTTTCCGGGTATTTCAAGATCTATTGCATTCTACAGGTGCAATAAGTTTCGTTGAAACACATTCATGGATTTTGATAAAGTTTACAAACCATTTTTCTCTCTTTAAATACAAAGGGATAGGAATGAAGTTCATATTTACGAGCATATCCTAAATGTCTTTCTATTTATCTGGCATAGCGTGTCAAAATTACAATACAAGTTTACATTTTTGTTACTATACTCAAACCTAAGCCCTTTTGTTACTCAAACCTAAGGGATTCTAGTTTACCCCTGTTGTCCATACCAGCCCCGCCCATTTATCAGAATGAACATAGAAAAAAATACAGTCGTGGCCATAAGTTTAGAACCACCACTGAAATTTAAGATCCAGACAATAAATTGCGTCTGCGACATTTATTACTCAAAGTTCAAACGAAAAGCGAATACAGTAACTCCACTGTCAGACGGAATGACGCCATCTGACGAAAATCGATTTGATTTATGACGTTATCAGTGGTTTCCATTTTAAAAACGCTAGTTTCTGCACGGTGGTCCTAAACTTTTGGCCACGACTGTAAAATAAATTGGATAATTCCGCATGAAAATCCATTTATCTAAATTAAGAAGAGGGGACTTGCCCCCCCCCCCCTTTCCCCCCTTTTATATTCAACCAACGAATCTCCAAACCTAATGAAGGAAGCGCCATATCGGAATAAACCGAGATATCAAACTTGAAGCAAATCGAAAAATTCTGCATGAAAAACCCATTTATTTAAAGTAAGGGGGGGACTAGCCCCCGCCCCCCTCTTCATACTTAACCAATAAACCTCCAAATTTAATCAAGGCAGCTCCTTAATATAATAAACCGGTATACTAAACAAATCGAATAACTCTGCATGAAAAACCCATTTATCTAAATTAAGAGGGGTCTAGCCCCCTTTCCCCCGTGTATAATTAATTAATGAACCTCCAAAACTAATCATGGAAGCTCCTTAACATAATAAATCGGTATACCAATTTTGGAGCAAATCGAATAATTTTGCATGAAAAACCCATAGTAGCCCCCTTTACTCTTAACCAACAACCACAAAACTAATCAGAAAAGCACCTTATCAGAATGAACCTGGAAAAAAAATTAAAGCAAATCGGATGTTTCTGTCAAGAGTTATCGCGTTACGTGCATACAGACGTAAGTGCACACATACATACATACATACAGAACCTGCGCGCACATTAGCCCTTGGGCTTTGATAGCCTGCGATCAAAAAGCAGGATAATGAAAAAATTCCTCTAAAGAAAATGCTTCCTCTCTTCGTCTTTATTTTATTCCCTTTACAAGCTGTGTACGTAATTTTTTCCCTCCCCCTCCACCTTATAAACATCTTTGCTCATATATAAACTATCAATAGCGAAATGAAAGAATCTATAAATTGTATTTCCTTAATCCCCCCCCCCCCCCCCCGTACAAAGCACCAGCTTGTTCCTTGTAGAAGTCATGTTAAACTTCTCTTAATGAAATGTTAAAATTTTGTTTTTTTTGGACCAAATCTTAGAAATGTCTTACTCACCCATTAACTCTGCCCCCCCCCCCCCCACGCTGCAAGAAACTGACAGTGGAAAAACTTTACTTTAGTTTTTAGCATTTATTTACCGACAAGTTCAATATTTAACACTTCCTTGTCACGTTTTTTCCGGTCCCGTTTTTTCCTTGTCACGTTTTTTCCGGTCCCATTTTTTCCTTATCCCGTTTTTTCCGCTCTTGTTTTTCTGTTCCGTTTTTTCCGGTCACCTTTTTTCCTAGATTCATAAATTATAGCCCTTACTTTTTCTAATTTTATTTAAGAAAATATAGACAAAGTGGTATTTCAATCATTTCTCTATATACAGAAACGATTATTAAAGCGATTCGTATAACAATTGTTTCAAATGAATCAGGCTTTTCAAAGGAGAAAGTTATGTTGTCATTACAACATTCATATTTTATATTTCTAATTACAGATGTCGACACATGTGTTATTAAAGGATAAGTATTGTTCTTAATATTACATACTTATTTATTAAACTAAAGTTTAGGAACAAAGTTAGGCAAAAATCAGGTCTTACTTTCTGCAGAGCCGTTGAAGGTTTTTTTAATGGCAGTAAAACAAGAATTGAAATACGTTGTCTAATAATTCCCCCACAATATTTTATTTCTAGGAACAGCAAGGTTGTAATATTTTCTGATTTTCCAATGGTCATACATACTCGCTTAATATCTATAATTTCAATAAACTTTATCACAAAAATCCGTGGAGCTGGACTGATCTTCACTGTTTTATATTTTTATAATGTAATTTTTATTAAATACTTGACTTGTAAAAATCAACGTAATGAACAACACCAACACTTTAGCATTCAGATGTTTCAAGTTCAAGGATTTATAAAAGACGAACCTATTCATTAGTCTTCAGATCAATAAAAGAGAAACAACAGAAGTAATAAACACACGTGTTTTTTTTCTATTTGTGTGGGTACTTCGTCATGAAATACATCTCCAAGCTTTGGCATACTATTGGCATTGAATTAAAAAAAAAGAGCAAAGAAAGCACGTCGTCCACCCCCCCCCCCCCTTCTTCCGTCACACAAAAAACAAACAAACAAAACAATTAAAATGGCATGGTTAGATACAGAAATGAAAATTGCCAAACAGTACTAAATCAAATACTTCATAATAAAATATTTACCAAGAAAATAAGAAACCGAAAAATAACCTAAAAAAATCTAGGAGTACATTGAGAAATTTGAAACAAATCTTTGTCTGCAACAAGATCTTTTATAAATGTTTAACATATTCCTATAATTAATTATTTCGAAATTAATAAATAGTAACTTAAATGTTGAATCTCGTAAGTTAATATGCATTTCAACTTTAACATAGAAAAAGAACTTTGATAAATTAGGTATGGTAGTGGTATGACAACTTTTGAGCTTTTCTGCTACTATACTTTAATTGCAATCTTCACCTTATTTAATCATCGACATTTGGTGAGAGGTAAGACGAAAAATACTTTTAAAAAATAGTGGTAAGAAAAAAGTCTAAATGATGGCAACTACAAAACTACCGATTAAAAGCGTTAAAACTGTAAGTATGTTATAGACGGGTTGCACATGACGTCACATGTCTGAAATGGCTTCATATGGCGCCCAAATATAAGGCGAATATGGTGCTCTCCATTTGATTTTTTAGACTTATTTGCACTATAATAATAAAAATAAGGAAGCTCTAAATTAAAGATAAAGATAACACGTGCTTATAACGGCAAACGGGGGGGTTCTGTGCTCCACGTGTGTGCTCCAGAAGCTATAGTATCAGTCGTTGCTAATAGCAACGTGACGTCAATGCAAGGGGTCTATACTGAATAAAATTAGATACAAGCAACATATGAATATGTCTTGTAACGTGTGCTATTTTAAATATTTATTAATGAGTTCATTCTAAAATAACCTGGTAGTTTTAAATCTAATGCTTTGAGCAGTTTCAATAATTTTAGAGACATATACAATGTACTGATTACATATGAACATATGAAGGATTCGGGTATAAAATTGGTAACTGTGTAAAAATGGGTAACTAATTTATTTATTTATTTATTATTATTATTATTATTATTCTCATGTAAAATCATTAACAACATCCCGACACCTTTCTAAATGCACAAGTTTTTTTAAAATCATATATGTCATAATATTAGATGTGAATTTCAAAAGTTATGCCATAAACTTTAAATATGAATTTTAAAAAAGAAAATTTTGCATGTAAGTCCAAGAAAATAAAATGCATCATACAAAATGCGTAGTACATAAGTGCAACTAAGGATGATGGAGGATACAGTCTTTAACAAATCAGCTGTTTTAGAGGAAGCAATCACGACAGTTTACGAGAGGATAATATAGTTTTCTTTTAAAAAAACTTGAATCCTTAATATCTCGAAATTACATTTTGCTATTTAATTGTTTTACAAACGAGCCCTCCATTTTATAGCATTGTTCTCAAAATGAAAGGAGATACTTTCTGTCATTTCATACATTTCTGAATTCATTTTTGTTCGGAAACTCATGGAATTGGCAAGTTTTCTTATTATTATGTAATCGAATGGTATTTTCCAGTTTCTTTGATAAAGGCAAAGTATCTTTTAGAAAATTTTGTCAAATTTGCATTTTGAGCGGAATTGCCGGACGAGACGGCACGGGAAAAGATAAAATTTACCGCTACGTATTAAAAATTGCTTATAAACTACTTAAGCAAATTATTTATTAAAAATGCCATTCGATTTCTAATTGTTTTAATAGTCAGGCCTGCCCATATTTTGCTTTTACGTTTAAAAATGAAGAAATGTTCATTTTTTAAAAATCACCTGTATCGTTCTTCTTACATTTTTTAATAGTTTTATAAATTCTAAAATTTGTTCACATGTGCCCCATCAGCGGGGTAGTTGTGAACACACGTGGGGCACATGTGAACACAAGGAAAATATATCCTTTAACATGTTTCGAAGTCTATTATTCATTTGTCATCGTAATCATTCGTTAAAATACCTTTTAAATTCACCATAAAGAAATATACATATATATTTCTGTGTGATATGTTTAAGCAAAAGATTATAAAATGAAAATAAGTAGATCGGGGGGGGGGGGGAGGCTTAGATGATTCATTAGGTATTGTTGCAATAAAATAAACAAAAATAAAGAAGCAATTTTAAAAAAGAAATTAAAACTTTAAAATTTTGCTTAAGGGTTTTTATTTGGGGGAATTTTTAGGGAGGGGGCATTTACATACTATTTATCAGAAATCTGCCGAAATACGAAAGATTCTCACTTCTGTATTTGCATTATTTACTTTTAAATTATAGATAAAGAAGGGTTTTTTAATGAAAAAAAAAATCTCGACTATAACCCCCCCCCCCCAACTTCTTTTACTTTTCAAAGAAAGGGGGGGTGTACAATCGGGATTTTACGGAAGTTGTCAGTTTAAAGTTCTTTTTTTTTTAAAATATTACTGGTATTTCTATCTCCATTCAAAGCATCATATACATAACTGTTTTAGAGATGGAAGTAAGCCATCATTGCAAGTTTAGAACAAATGTAATAGAAAAATTTGCAAAGTTGTTCAAAGTAATACTTTTGTATTAACAATGCATAAAAAATATTGTTGTAAACCGTTTAGTAAAATAATACGTAACACTTATTGCATTTTAGAATACATTAAATTTATTTAAATTACAATTGAACATAAATGAGGTTGTTGCTCTTTATGTATTTGCTGAAAGATGTGTTTGTGGAAGTTTCAATACAAAATCAACTTCGTGCGAGAAAAATATCTTCTATTTCAGAAACATTTTAGGTAATGGAACTCGCACTATTTCTCATTAAGTTAACTGAAAGAAACAGAATCACAGAATGATTATTTGGGCACTCATCAACTGTTCATATCTGCCTCAACTGGTCTGTTCACAACTGCCCCACATTGCTGCTTCTGTTAAATTGATAAATTATTAAAATTTCTCAATTTTAGAAGAAAAAGAACTTTACCAAAAATGTTTATTAGTATTCATAGTATACGTTAAAACACTCAAATTCAAATAAATGAATAAATAAATAAAGTTACTCGCTTATCAACTTGGTACTTTTGATATCTAAAAACAGTTTTTTTGCTACAAAGGACAAACAAAATGTCATAGAGCTTCAAAAAATTTTTACCATATGTCTACAGGAGCTATCATCTTTAGTAATTTTTTTCAAATAAAAAGACTTATAATAACTATCGAAAAATTGCGATGTTCACATATGCCCCCATCTCCCTATAGCTATTGTGGAAATCGTGAAAAATGCAGCACAACAGCGCCACATGTTGGGCAATTCACACCAAAATTTAAACAGCACTAATGTATATCAGGGACTTACTGAATCTGAAGTTTGATGAAAATTCATGTATTTTTTCTTGAGTTAGAGCTATTGCGATAATCATGAATAATGCAGCATATCAGTGCCACCTGTGAGGCGATTTTCCCCCAAAACTAATCAGAATCAGTTTATATCAAGGTCTAACTGAAGCTAAAGTTTTGTGAAATTCCGTGCTTTAGTTCTTGAGATAGAGCGCCCACAAAATTTTTGTCACACACAGACTTACAGAGTGACAGACAGACTCACAGACAGACATTTTCTAAAAACCATCAAATAGTTTTCAGGACATTCTGAAACGTATAAATCCGTCGAAAACCAGAAGTAAAAAAATATCACGAATCCAATACTTTCTTCTTGTAAAGATAGCAGAAAGTAAAAATAGTAAAATAAAACAATGATTAACACTCTTGATTCACTCTTTCGTAATAATTAATTTCCGTGTTTCCGAAAAGTCTGCTTCTGAATTTCAGGATTTATTCTGATGTTTTTAAACATGTCTAACATAAATGCTTTTCACATTATCCAGACTACATACTACCCCCCACATCCCCCCAATCCTGCGTTTTGGTGGCAGATTACTAGTCGTTTCTATGTGCTTCTTTATCCTCTTTCTTCCGTTTTCACTTTGTTAGGTGGGACATTAAAAAATTTTGATAGTCTTCATTGAATGGTTTGGGTTTGGACCTCGCATGAACATAGGAAATATATTATAGCCCTTGTGCATTTTTTAATCTATGCTTTCAGTATTTTCTTGGCAATATTGCTATAGTTATCTCATATGCATTTAATTACGTTCGGTAAGGAAATTTAAGTTTTCTCTACGAATTACCTTTCTTATCAAAATAATGAACTTAGAAGGAATAATACCAATTTGTTTATTTTTTGTTAAATCTGATGCATTGTATCTATAAAAGAATAAAAAGAAAAGAAAAGAAAAAGAAAAATGTAACCTATTGTTGAGACTGGGACGAGAAGGAATGTTTAAAATGATTTTTTTTTTTTTTTTTTTTTTTTTTTTTGTAGATTAACAATTCACAGTATTAATATTCGATCTACACGTATTTTCTTTCCTTACACAGAATACATTTTGTTATTCCAGTTTTTTATTTCGCGATAAATTTAAGCTGAAAAGCTACGTTAAGTAAAATCGTTAAGAAAAAATAATGGTTTGTTTTGTTTCGTTTTCTATAAAGACACTGGATTTTCCAAAAAAAATTAAAATGGATGTTTTGGGCTGTTTTAATCTTTTTATAAATCTAAGCTTCTAACTGTCTGGCACAATTCCCTAGTCAATTTAAATCGTAAATTCACGAAATTTGCAGGCAGTCTTCTTTATACACTAGAAATATGAATGTGTTTTTCGTTTTTCCGTAAAGCCACAAGATTTTCAAGAGGAAAAAAAAGGGGGGTGGGTAGCGATAAAACTTGAATAAAAGAGGCTTATGAGACAAATAAAAGCAACTCAAATTGGAATCGTATTATATCGAAAGAAAAAAAAAATTGCAAAGTATTTTCACTTCGAAAAGAATATGTTCGAATTTATACACTTTCGTCAAAAAACTAACTTCAAATTTCAAATGAGTGTTAGAAAATTATGCTTCAGTCGGCGGGCATTTGAGAACAAAAAGCCTTAAGGGGATTCGAAACCAGTTTCGAAGCTGAAAGTACTTAAAAAAAAAAAATCTACAATCAAAATTGAAAAAATAAAAAAGAGTTAGATTAAATATTGAGCTCAGCTATCCTACGCAGAAAAAAGCGTTTAAAAATATTAAAATTGAAACGAGAAATTTGAAAATAACCTGCTCGTAGGATTAACATTACGGAGCGTGTGTTTTCAAGCGCGTGAAGAATCCCCTTAACTGAAAATATTGTGCATCGATATTTCGATATTCAACATTTTCTTCAAAAAATAATATTTAACACAGAATATTACACTTTTATTACATTTTATATCGATCCCAAATTGATCATACTTTGATTATTTAATTTTTTACAAATCGTTGTTTTTTATAGCGTCATTTTAGGACGCTTAAATAATTCGTTTTGAAAAAAAAAATCAAACTAATTATTGCTATAATCTTCAGAGGCATGTAAGAAGAATTCACTTTAAGTCATAAGAAGATGAGAATACAATTAATATACTCATTTGTGTTTATATTCTAAGTAAACATGTCCACAAGAATATATATAAACCAACATTAGTAACTGTATCGAAATTCGGGAGAAAAAAAAATCTATAAATTTTACATTTCTGTAATTATTTTCAAATTTTAGGGCTATTTTAGGCAAACTTTCCTGTTATCTTATAAGATAACAGGAAAGCCCTCTATAGAGGGCTAAAATTTCACAACAAAAAGTTTTTTTTTTCTTCTTCTGCGATTCCCTAATGGTTCGTATTAAATTATTGTGAATTTAATTCAACGCCGAAAATGGAATAAAACTCAACAATACCTGATTTTTGTTCCTATTATTTTCTTTTCTTTTTAAAAATATGATGATGTCTTTAGAATAAACATTGTTTAATATTTAATTTTTATACGTATTCTGTGTTTTTTCCCTATTTCATTTCATATTATGAATGATAAAGACAGGTGTACACTCAGTGAGGCAATAAATGAATAGTAATTTTAAAATATATACTTTTTCTCATTCTGTTGCGCAGAGTGGTTGATTTAATATTCAGACGCCATTTAGGGGCTATCTTTCTATAAAAGTGGGAAATTAGCTCATTCAAAAGCAATTCGATGTAGTCGCCTTAATAGATTCGCCAGTTTGCATCATTATTTTGCTGTTTTTTTTTTTTTTTCTATTTAGCAGAAGATGGATAATTGTACATCTGCATTTAAATGCACAGCAAATATTTTTGTTTAAAAGTTAGTTTTATTTGTAAAAAGTGGTTATATTTATTCTGAGTTCATTATCTTTTTGAAAAAAATCCCATAATAGTATATTATTTCACAGGATGATTCTCTCCTCATTTTCTTTTTCTTGACAGCAAATCTCTATAATCCATGACTCATGGTAAACCACCCCACCTTTAACTCTCGCCTCACCCTCTGCGTAGACAGGTTTTAAAGTGTGAACATGAAAACATGTTATGACACTTCATTCTCCCCTCTTAAATCCTTTGTACCGTGCTCATTAAACACCCCCGCTCATTTAATGCACGAAAATGTTATACTTTAAAATATTTTGAAGCGTCCCAAAGATATGACAAAAATTTCCTGCATTCTGCCCATGGCTATAGTAAAAATTACTATATTTTTATTTTACTATATGTATAATTCTACCCAACACTTTAGTATGTCTGCGGATAAGCCTTTTCGTAAATCTAATAAAATTTTGTTCAATCTGGAAAACGTTTAAAACTGTTGGAAATCTTGATAAATTCTAGTCTTCCTTATTCATCTACTTAAGAGGCTATACTTCACTCAATTGAAAAATCGAAATCACTTAACAGAGTGATGATGTTGCCACCAGAAAGGCGTATTGGAAAAAAAAAATGGTCATCCTACAACATAAAACAATATACCCTTTGCCTCCAGGCAAATACTGAGGGAAATACACATTTTGAAAATCATATATGTATATTTTTTAACACGAAATTTAACGATATTCTTATTCAGATGATTAAAAAATCGAATACCTTTTCTCTTTTTCTGATGAATGCAAAATATTATTCTGAAAATGATGCTAAAGTTAGTATTTTGGATTTGTTTTAGATACAACAATTAGGAAATAATTGCCATCTGCTAGCGATTCTATTATAATTCAAACTATATTAAAATAAAAACGATATTCGATTGAATAGTAATGTAAGCAAATTTAAAGTTTTTATGTAAGAATGTATCGGAAAGATTCACGTTGTTGAGACTCTATTTTTTACTTTTTTATAGTTTTTAACAACTTTAAATACTGTAATGGAACGATAAAATTAGAATTTTCCTTTTTCAATTAGGGTGAAGTAGAGGAAATTAAATTCTGAAATTCTTATTTATTTATTTATATCCAGTAATAAAAACACGACATCGCTCATATGAAAAAGTATAATAGTTCAAACATTCATTTTCATACCTTAACAGCACTAAATTTTCATATATAGTAATACCATTATCTCAATCTAGTAATGAGAAAGAAACAAAAATACTTTTTGTAGCTATTTTTTCTTTCTATTTATTAAGTGATAAAGGATTGCTATGAATTTTTTAATACTCTGCAACACAGTTGAAAATATTTATGACTTCGGTTTGTCTGTCCGTGCTCTAATTTTCGTAATTATACTTGAATTGCTCAGTAATTTTAACATATTATTGACATTTACTATAGCATGATCCCTATTAAAATTGAAGCCTGTAACATTTATAGTTCATTCACAGAAACAGCCAAAAGTATTCCGTTAGATTACGGTCATTGAGAAAGAATCAAATGCATTTTAATAATGTTGCACCATTTCAAATATATTAAAATTGATATGAATTTATGGGGTACAAAGCATTTATTACTCATTTACAGAACCACACAAACGAATTACATTACATAATAGTCCACGGGGAAAACTGTTTACAGAATATTTGAATGATGTTACACTATTTCAAATATAATGAAAATGACATACATCACGGAGATTTAATACCAAATACTTATTGTAGAATATGATGTGCATATCATTTATAGTTCATTTACAAGAACACACAAAATATACAATACAGAAGTACAGTCTATTAGCGATAATTTCTGGAAGTGCGTTTTCAGTTATGATATGCGTTTTTTTTTAGTTTAACTAAGTTTTTCTCACTATTGGCACTGGATATGTATATAAGAAGGGAGGGTGCGGGTACGGGTCTCATATACAGGACTGTTCAAAAGAATTCAAATATTTTTTTTTGCCTATTGATAAAAATTGCTGACGGTGTTTTCGCCCTATTATATGTTTAGTTACAAAGCTAAATTTTAACATACTATGTAGAATTTATATAAATGTATAGCTAAAATATAGCACCGCACAGAAGAATTGAAGTACTTTTTTGGCTATGGACAGTAATTGCTCAATCCTGTTTTTCAAATATGTTAGGCGTTTCTTGGTTACTTACGTATGTTATTAACCTTATTGAACACCAAAGCATTATTAAAGTATTCTGGAAGTATTGGAAAGTATTTCATAATCTAAGGCAGGATTTTTCTTTCTTGTTAAATATATAAATATAGTCTGAACATTTAAATTTTTTTTTTTTTTTAATTATTGATTGTACGTACATTGCGCTAGTGTTTATGAGGCATTCTCACAATCTCTTGACTTTTAAGTCCCTGAATAATAGTTTTTATTTTAGTACATATTCTAATAGGGGGGGGGGGGGGTATTTCTTATACTGGAAAACATACAATTGCATGACTGCATAACAATATTAACGACATAAATAAGTTTTGGACGATGTCGGTGTCCAAATATACCACAAAATTCCTATAGCGTCCTGTATTCCTGATTCTGATTTTTAAGTTTGGAGCTGTTTGTATAAATTTGTTTCAATAAAAGTAATTCAATGTAATTTTTTCCGAAACTGGGACTATTGTTTTATATAAATATGTAGCAAAAAATTTACGTGCACATATTTTTACGGTTGTTATTATTTTTTTTTAACTCTGTCCCTGGGTTTTAGATTCCTTACCGTCCTTCTTGCTAAACTTATACAGAAAATCACTTCAGATGCAGCCACACAATTTTTTTCAACTTTTTTCTCATGCACAAGTATGCTAGAGAAAGAATGGCGGAAAATTTACTGCAGAATTTAAGCAGTAATATAATAAGCATTTAAATAGCATTGTGACTTTATTGGTAGTCTTACCGTTCTCAAGCTTTATTCCAGCACTTTTTGAGGTAAATAAATTTTTTCTGTAATGCTCTACCTCGGAGCGTTACAGAAGTAGTCTCGTTGACAGCTTGACTGATCGTTTAGTGACCGAAGTAAGAAAACGGAACCTTTGAACTCGCCTTCTCTGCTTTTTCGGAGAATTCTGCAGTAGAAACTATTTTATGAACCAGGATATAAATGAATGGTTTTATTCGAAGATCCAAAAACAAAGGATTGCGACTGGGAACAAGATTAGTTCGGATATGAAGAGGCAAATGTTCTGATTTTAAATAAAGAATTTAAATACGTAGGATTAACATAAACTTGAGATAGATAAGTTATTTCATTTATTTATTCTCACTTATCTCAGCTGTTTCCAAGCAGAAACTTTAGTATCTATAAATTTTGATTCATTATCCATTACCTTCAGAGTCATTGTCTTGGTTTTCTTTAATCTCATTTTCAGATTGATATTTAAAATATTAATTTTATCATTCTTAAAATTTAAATAAAAATTTAATATCTAGTACGCCAAATCATCCGAATCACTTTCAATGCTCTCAATTAAGAAAATTTTCTTAGCTCCTTTACTTACTACCATTTCTTTAAAAGTATTTTTATTTTTATTTTTTTCATTAAAATAAGCCATAGGCCAGCAAAGCCCTTTTGTTCTATACTAAAGCCACCCCACCCCCCACCTGAAACTTTTTAATTACATTAAAATTCTGTTATAAAAGAACCGTAAGAACAACGAGGTATGATAGAGGCTTAGATAAGTCAAGTTCGTTTATTTGGCGCTCTATTGTGGTTTTTTTTTTTTTTTTACTTATCAACTTTTAACGTTTTCTCTAAAAAAATAAAATTATACCACTTATTATTAACTTAGATGTAGAATACCATTGCGTTAAATTATATTTAAAACATTCCAATACTATACTCTTTGAAGACGATCTTTCAAAATCTCTATTAAAAATAAGGTTTCATGTTATTTTATTTTCATTTATTTATCTTGAATGTGACAATAATAATCTATAAGCTGCAGAAGTCGATAAAGAAGGAAAACACTTTAGTATTAGAATATAAAAAAATAACAAAATTACATCATCAAATAAACCATTTAAATCGGTGAGAATAACATAAAGAACTTTATTACCGTATTTTATGGCGTTTACGAGATTAAAAGTTAATTTTTTTCTAAGTGCGGCGTTTACGATTTTTTTTAATACAAACTGAATTTCCTTAATTTAAAAATTCATAAAAATATTTAAAATCTGATTTAAATATTTTAAATAAAACTTCAGATTTCTTAAGATATTAAAAACGGGGCATCCTACACTGCTCAGAAAACTTTGATTAAATTTATGTCAATGTGACGCTGTCGACAAAAGTAACGTTCCGACGGATGCGGCGATTACAACGGGTGCGGCGATTACGATATTTTTAAGCTTATTCAGGCCAATTCGAGAAGTGTGGCGTTTACGAAGGATGCGGCGTTTCTTCCATAAAATACGGTAGCGTAAAAAAAAATCATTATTTAGTATGGTTTGCTACAGAGTAAGGTAAAATGGGGTAATTTATTTTGTTCTTTTAATACGACTCTCTTCAATGTAATTATTATTTTTCTGTATCACTGAAAGTTTCATTATTACAATTAAAGTAAAGTAATTTTTCAGACAATCATAAGTGTAAGCTTATTTTTAATGATAATCTGTGTAAAATTTATCCAAAACACAAACTGCAGTTTTTTTCTTTTTAATAAACAAAATCATTGCTCCCCCCCCATTTCTTTTCTCCTAGTTTACCAAAAACTATTCATGGAAGAATCTTTACTCAATATATACGTGTACAAAATTTGAAGATAATCGGTTAATAATATCGAGGAATAAACGTGTTTAATTAAAATTAAAAGAGACAAATGCCCCCCCCCCCCACTACACTATACCCAGGGACTTCACATTTTAATTCTGAAATTCTGAGAGCATCATTATCGAATTTATGCGTACACAAAATTAGAAGCTAATAGGTTAGTAATGTTGGGAAATAAACGTGTTGAAGGGGTCTCAGGAGTCTTACTTTTTACCTGGCCGTGCAATTTAGCTACATATCCCATTTAATTTTTTTCTCAGTCTCTATAAAAAATAAATGCATAAAATTTTTAATATACACAAACTAATATCTCTTCTATTTAAAATATACATTTATTAATATTCTATATAAAATTTATTTTATGTTTAATTTTCAGAAAAAAAATTTAAATTGTTTTTTGACTTGCATGCACTGCGCGCAAGACTGTAGCAAAACTATTGGTTCGAGAGCTCCCTAAAATATTGATAATGATGTAAAACTAATTGTATCTTTAACATACACTTTATTTGTACGCAATTTATTTATTTATTTGATTTGAAATTTAAATTTAAATTATAAATAATTGAAAAAAATCATTATTTTATTGAAAAATTGCCATTTTTAAATAACCAATGCAATTATAATACTAAATTTGAAGTATAAGTTATTCTTTACCTTAAAACAAAGATATTTACCAAGTTTCATGTAAATTGCTTTATTAGCTTGTGAGAAATATTGCGCGCATGTTTACATTTATGTTTTATAGAGACTGAGAAAAAATGTGACATGTTGCTAACTTGCACCGCCATGTAAAAAGTAAGACTCCTGAGACCTCTTAAGTAAAATTAAGAGGAAGGAACCCCCTCCTAATCACTTTCTTTTCACCCAGTCTTCACGCCTGCAAACGAAGGCGTAATACACATCAGCAAGCCAGGCGTAATACACGCCGTCAAACCAGGACGTAATACACACCGTCAAACCAGGACGTAATACACACCGTCAAACCGGGACGTAATACACACCGTCAAACAAGGACGTAATACACACCGTCAAACCAGGACGTAATACACACCGTCAAACCGGGACGTAATACACACCGTCAAACAAGGACGTAATACACACCGTCAAACCAGGACGTAATACACACCGTCAAACCAGGACGTGAAACACACCGTCAAACCAGGACGTAATACACACCGTCAAAACAGGACGTAATACACACCGTCAAAACAGGACGTAATACACACCGGCAAACCAGGACATAAAACACACCGGAGAACCAGGACATAATACATACCGGCTAGCAAGGAAATAATGGAGGCTCTCTACCATAATTTTAACTTTAATGAGCAATTAATTCTTCAAAATAAAGCAATAATCTTATTAGGTAGATTTAGTATGAAATACTACCTATTGGCGTCGTTCCTATGTTGGAATTTCTGAAAAATGTTTGCAGATCTACACCGATCATGACCCCTAGAACCCAAAACCACCCTCAGTAAAAAACTTCACATATATATATATATATATATCATTTTCTTCTGGACACGATAACTACCCCAATTCTTCACCAACCTCTTCCAAACTGATATATAAAATCAAGGGGCATAAAATCTCGGGCAAGTTTGTTAATGGGCAAAATCGGAGCAAGGGGATGGAAATAGGGAGGGGTTTTGTGAAAACCGAAAAACTCCATAACTTCTTAATTTTTGTGCATATCAAATCAGTTTAAAGTTTTTATTACTTCTAAAAATAGGTCCAAAAATGTATGTATCACAGATTTTTGATAAAATTAAAAATGGGCTCAAGGGGCGCAGAAAATGGGGTTTTTGAGAGAAAAAAATCAAAACTTCGTCAATTCTCAAGATATCAAATCCAATTAATTTTATTATACATCTCCTTAATATTATCTACAACTTTTATGGTAACAAGTTTTTGATAGGACCAATTCATACCGCAAAAAAATTAAAAACGAAAACAAAAAAAAGGGGGTGAACAAGAAAAATTTCCATAACTCCGTCAATTCGCAAGATATAAAATCCCCATGAATTTCTCATATCTTCTTAATATTGTCTTTTGATGGGACCAATTCTTATAGCAAAAACAAATTAAAAATACAAAGCTCTTGAAGAAAAAAATCATCTTATTAAGAATGTATTTCATCAAAACTGCTTATTTTCTTACTCATTTTTAAATTAATTTTTGCTCTCAAACGCGTCCAGCTGATAGATTCTCTTCTTCAGAAACTATATAATGTACCGTGATGATCGATTTTTTGATAGAGGCAGAATATATTTCAAAAACTGATGTCAAAGTGGACATTTTGAACAGAATTTCCCGAAGCGATTGTGTTTGAAACGAAAAATATTGCCCTACTGAGAAAATAATTGTTTATTAATCAAATTTCATTTAATTGAAAGAAAAATAAAAAAACACATGTCGCTTATAAATCTTTTCAAAAATCATGTCAGCAATTTTCGTATTTTTTCTATTAAAAATTAATCTGAAAATGTGCCAGAAAATTTCGAGTTGTTGAGCATGGACAAGTATTTTTTTTAATACCGCCTTAACATGATTCTGATAAAACCAGTTATTATATAAAAATGAAATGAAAACTCGTCAAAAGCGGTCAGATAAAACTGTTAAAGTGGATTTCTATCTACTCATGATTTAGTTGTTGTTGGTGCAATTAATATACTTAACTTCGAAATCTACCCACGCCTGTAGGCCGTGCCGGCAGGGATTTTGAATAATTATATTTTCTTTCAAAAAATAAAAAAGATATATAAAACCTGTTGCCTTTTAACAACAATAACAAAAAAAAAAAAAAAAAGGCACAATATTTAGATGTGGTTTGTTACAGAGTAAGATAAAATGAGGTAATTTATTTTGTTCTTTTAACACGACTCTCTTCAAAATAATTATTACTTTTCTGTAGCATTAAAAGACTTTTTAAAATTATTATTACAATTAAAGAAAAGTAATTTTACAGACAATCTCAAGTTCAAATATGTATGCTTGCTTTTAATGATAATCTGTGTACCGTACTTTATGGAAGAAACGCCGCACTCCTCAAATTGGCCTGAATAAACTTAAAAATATCGTAATCGCCGCACCCGTTGTAAACGCCGCATCCGTCGGAACGCTACTTTTGTCGACAGGGTCACATTGACCTAACTTTAATCAAAGTTTTCTGAGCAGTGTAGGATGACTCGTTTTTAATATCTTAAGATGCCTGAAGTTTTATTTAAAATACTTAAATCCGATTTTAAATATTTTTATGAGTTTTTAAATTAAGGAAACTCAGTTGGTATTTAAAAAAAAATCGTAAACGCCGCACATGGCGTAAATGCCGCACTTGGAAAAAAAATAACTTTTGAACTCGTAAACACCGCGGCGTTTTTTCCATAAAATACGGTAAAATTTATCCAAAAGACAAACTGAAGCTTATTTTTTTTAATAAAATAAATCTTATAAAATTAAAGGGTAAAATGTCTACCCTTACACTATACCAAGGGTCCCCAAAATTTAATTGTGGAAGCATCATTATCAAATTTATGCTCACATAAAATTGAAAGCTAATCGGCTAATAATTTTGAGAAATAAACGTGTTTAAGAAATTTAAGTAGAAGGACCCTCCCTCCCCCCCCCCTTTCTTTTCAGCTAGTTTTCCTAAAAACTATTCAGGGAAGAATCTTTACTCAATATATGCGTATACAAAATTTTAAGCTATTCGATTAATAATATCGATGAATAAACGTGTTTTAGTAAAATTAAAAGGGCAATTCTCCCTCATTACACAATGCCGAGTGATCCCCAAATTTAATTACGGAAGCATGTTTATCGAATTTATGCGTACACATAATTGAAAGGTAACTGGTTAATAATGTTGAGAAATAAACGTGCTTAAGCAAAATTAACAGGAAGGAAGCCCTCCCCCCCAGCGTGCACACCCCTTTCTTTTAAGCTAGTTTCCTAGTTTTCATAAAAACTATTCAAATAATTATAAATAACTTTTCATTAAATTAAATTAAACATTTTATGTTGAGATTACTCTTTGTAAAGAATTAAAGAGTAATAAAGGTAAAAATAGGAAAGAAATCGATATATCCCCAAACTATGTACGTTCCAAAAATTATTTGAGTAAATTCGTGCAAAAAAGGCGCAACTTACTAGAACGTAGTAAATAGTATTTTCCTCCCCTCTTTTTGAAACCAGTTTAACACCTTTCATTCATAAGTCTCGTAATATGCAATTTTACTGAACAAATGGGGACCTACCGTTTTCGACCATACACACTCCTCTATGCGACACACATTTGTGTTAGAAACTGTACTTTAAAATGCCCGCAAATGGGGACCTACAAAAATATTTCTCCTGTTAATGCCTTGATACTAAAAATGCATCACTTAATAATATAAAACACAAATTTTTAATTTTTCCAACCCGGGACGTCCTGGGTTGAGTGTGCGTCCTGGGTTTGAAGGTGTGTATACATATGGAAGTCCCCGATTCACACCCGTTGCAAACACACACACATATATATATGCGTGTGTGTGTGAAAATTTAATTATCAATTATTATTATTAAAGTTGATTTTGCAAGTTAGTTACTGGATAAAATATAACGAGCGTAAACGTTAATTGTATAATTATATACATGTGTGCGTGTTATAAAATTCTGAACTTCAAAACATTAATGCAACCACATATGACACATAGTATATTTCTAATACAGTCAAACTTGGTTATAACGAGAACGAATCCACAGTATTTTCGCGTTATAACAGAGTTATATTTCAGTCAAGTTTAAAATAAATAAGTAAAAGTTCCGTTTATTTATCAAAAGGCGAGTGTATTATTGTGATTGACACAATTTTCTATTTATATATTATTGATGCCTCCTTGAGATTTATCATAATTTATTTTTCAATTCTAAATTTATAAATAGGATAAAACTCTATAAAATTGATTTAGATATGGATAAGGAATTAAACAGACCTTTAAAAATTACTATTATTTTGTTGTTGTTGTTTATTTATTATTATTATATGTATTTCTTTTTCTTTTTAACATTATTAATATTAATACTACTATTATTGTTATTAGTAATAGCAATTAATTGTAATTAGTAATAGCAATAATATTATATTTATTTATTTATTTTATTTCATAGCACAGTTTCTGTTATGTCTTTTTATAGTCAACAAAAGATTTCTTTTTGCTCATTAAAACCTGTACTCGTTACATCCAAGCTCGCGAAAATCAAATTAGACTATATTATTTAAAATTAATAAATTAATAGAATTAATAACTAAACACTTTGCAAGATTTTTGCCTCTATTTTTTTTCTTCTGGTAGTTATTGTAAGATGCTGTCCTTTTTGCTTTTTATATCGGTAGCTCATTTTTTAAAAAATATATATGAATGACTTTTATTTAGTAAATGAACATATAGCTCAACATTTTCTGTTGAAATATAAAAAATATATAAACACACATTTATTGGAAAGTAAAATTTTCACACTCGTATATGTCAACTAAAAAAACAAGAAATGGTTCTTTCTGACCACTGTTGACAACGCTGAAAATTCTATTTATAAAACAAGTAAGAACGTTTTCTTTCACGGGAGAAAACATAAGAGGTAAGAGTGCAATACGACACCTTTCTTGAGTCCTCGATCGGGAGAGGAAGGGGGTTCGAAGTTTCCCCAAAAGTACAATTCCATCACACCCACACGGATTTCACCCCCACGACTTCCCCTTAACCAGTAGGGGCGGAATTCTTACGCAAAATGCTGCTTTTTCACAAGATTTTTTTAAAATTCCAATGCAAATCACGCTTATTCTAATTTGCGCAGAATTAAAAGAAAATTATATTTAGAAAGCTTAAACTTTCATGAAATGAGATTATTTTTTCAAATTCAGGAGATGCTTGTTTTTCAGTCTCTATAAAGCTTTTTATGGAAAAGTACCTCAGTTTTTGTCGAACCAGAATTTCATCCTATTTTACCACTGATTGACAAAATTAAACAAAAAAGTGCAAACTGACTTAACTCAGAAAAGGCTTAAAGTATCTTATGCAAAAAAAAAATTAGGAAAATCTGTAAATGCAAATGAGATGTAGCTATAGGAGTTTTACATTGGTTTAACATTAACTACGAAAGTCCAGAGGCTCTGTGAAGCGGAGCCCCTTTTAAAAAATATGTAAAATGCAATACATCTAAAATTCATGGGCCGTTAAATAATAGAATCAAATAAAGATTTGTAAAAATATTTGCAGATTTTTTTCTTTATTAATCACATAGTGTCCAAATTATATGCAACTGAATATGTGCAGTGCATGGGCATTTGCATGTGAAAATTAAAGCTCGACTTATAAATATGTTTTTAAAATGTTTGGACTTTATATTTATTATAGGATAAAATATGAGGAGCTTCTATAAAGAATCCAAAGAATTCCCCCTTCCGCCCACTCCTCAAAATGATTACTTCTACCATATGAAATTTGCATGGGGTGCTACAATTTGTATCCGAGTTATAAGTGTTTGCGGTTTTCGGGCTCTTATATTCGGGTTATACTAAAATTTCGAGGGTTCAGTTAAAAAATCCGATAATGACCCTCCCTTTATAAAGATTACGTTTACCGTACAAAATATGAGTGTTTTGCGATAATTATAGAGAGAGTTATAAATGTTTTAATTTATCAGGGCCTTATACTTAAGATACACTAAAATATAGAAAAAGTCAACAGAGTCCCCCCCCCCCCTGCTTTCTAAAACGATTACGATTATCAAAGGAAATTTGTGTGGGCTGCGACAATTTTGATCTGTGTTGTAAGTGTTTGCGTTTTCGAGTCCTTATATTCGGGTTGTACTAAAATTTAAGGAGTTCAGTTTAAAAATCCGATAATGTCCCTTCTTTTATAAAGATTACGTTTACCATACGAAATATGAGTGTTTTGCGATAATTATAGATCGAGTTATAAATGTTTTAATTTATCAGGACCTTATACTTATAATACACTAAAATATAGAAAATGTCAATCCCCCCTTCCTGCATTTTAAAATGATTACCATACGAAATTTGTGTGAGCTGTTACAAAAATTTTAAGGCCTTTATTTAAAAAACTCTACAATGTCTCCTATAAAATTATGTCACCTATTTCAAGTGCACAAAATTTCAGCTTGCTGGAAAAGGAACCGAAATGGCAAGGGACCGAAATGGCTAGGGACCGAAATGACTCAGGACCGAAATGGACAGGGACCGAAATGACTCGAGACCGAAATGTCTCGGGACCGAAATGTCTCGGGACCGATATGTCTTGAGACCGAAATGTCTTGGGACCGAAATGTCTCGGGACCGATATGTCTCGGGACTGAAATGTCTTGGGACCGAAATGTCTCGGGACTGAAATGTCTTGGGACCGAAATGTCTCGGGACCGAAATGTCTTGGGACCGAAATGTCTCGGGACCGAAATGTCTTGGGACCGAAACGGCGGGACCGAAATGGCGGGACCGAAGTGTCGGGACCGAAACGTCCTGCTTCCATATCGGAGACATGTTTAGAGAAAGATTTACTGAGAAATACATTTAAATGCTGTACAATCTGTTTCTTTTTAATAGCAAATATGTATTTTCGAATTAATAACCAGTTATAATTCTTTAAATAGTTACTTTGAAGATTATTTATTTGTTTAGTGATGTATTTTTTGGAAACTACAACTGCTAAAGAACACTCTCCTCGCTTTATCCGTGTTGTTTTACGATTTAAATTATGATTTAGAATAGGATAAATTGGAGAATAATCACTAGTATTATTTATAGATGAAAACACTTTAACAGGTCTATTAAATATTTCACTATTAAGTCCATATGGATAAATGGTGTTGTAATATTTCATATATGATGACTGCATATAAAGACGTTCTGATTTATTTTTTAGAATTTGTAGGATTTCAATTGTCGTATTTTTAAATTGATGCTTATGAAAATGCTGAATTTCAGCTGTAGACTGTATATTTTTTGCTTTGTTTTTGTTAGAGTCTGAACGATGTTGATTGATTCGTTTATGTATTGGACCAGGTGTTTCACCTATATATTTCAAGTTACATAAGTTGCACTTTATACAATAAATTACATTAAAGGCTTTACAAAAATTTGAAAAATTAGGATCTGAGACAATTTGGGACTGAGAAGCGTATGGACAAGTCTTGCATCTAGCGTCTAAACACTTGCAAAAAAATAATGGACGAGGAGGAGAGTATAAATGGTCACTGGATGACGATCCAGGAACAACCCTATTATTGTTCCTGTACCGGGCACTACACTACATAGATGCAGAGTGTATCTTGCCAGGATCGAGATTTTTACCAAGAACTGCCATTTTTTATAAATTTTTTGATACATAGAAAATGCAATAATTGCAAAAATATATAAGTAAAATAAAATAAAAATCAATAATAAAAGAAATTTAGTAATCTCGATCAATATAATTTAATAATATTAAAATGTCTTGAGTATGAAATATAACCATAATAATGATAACCCGCAGTGCAAAACTGCGGACGGGATTTCAGACGCCGCACTGCGACTTTTCGCGCCACTTTGTGATGTATATTATGATTTTTAATTAATATATCGGCTAATTAACAAAAAAGGAAAAATCTGATCTCAGGTGCGTCAGAACCTTTTTGGTCTATCCCCGTCCAAATTTTGAGACATCTACGTGTGGTAAATATCACTAGCCATCTCAGAACCTCAAACATCTTTCTTTAATTTTACATTGTAAAAATAAACTCCGGTAAAAAAACGGAAAAGGTACTGGCAGCAGTGTTGCTGTAACAGAAATTCAGTTTTATGACTTTTCCGTTTTACAAACTGAAATGTTCCGTTTTGGAAACTGAAATGTTTTATTTTACAGACTAAAATTTTCCGTTTCTCAAACTATTTTCAGTTTTAAGCATGGTAATTTTCCGTTTTAGAAACTGACACTTTCAAATTCCCCTCACTAGCGCAAAACCTATTGGCGTATAATGGATTCGTATTATTAAAATCAGTTAATAATTATTTTTAACATTTTTTCTGCGTACTTTTCAGGATGTCTTTTTTCAGTTGCCGTATTTCTAAAATAATTTATAATTTAATTTGCTTTAAAGTTTTAACAGATGTAAACAGGGTAAGATTTTAACACTTCAAATAAAATTATATATATATATATATATATATATATTAGAAATATTTAAACACCAAAAAGAATAAAAAGCGATTACGTAAGAAAATGAGAACAGAAAAAAAAGTTGAAGATATTACTTCCCTAAGGGCATAGACTTAGACTTGGAGATGGGCGGAGGGAGAGGGGTCAAGGAACCAAGTACTGCGGCCAGAGGTCTACTGTACTAACCCCAGACAGTAGTCCTAAAAAAGGCCAGTAGCTGAAGCAAAGTTCAGCAGACATCTTAAAGGAATGTCATAAAGCTTCCAGGGCCAGGGCCCGACTTATGCAGCTGCCCCGGGCCCCCATGAGATTAATCAGGATTTTCATTAAAAGGTGCCAAATGATTACAATTAGCCATAAGTGATCAAAATTCATATATTTTCAAACATTTAGGAAGGTAGTGCGCCCCCCCCCCTTCCCCTCTCTGCTTTAAGTATCTCCTTCATCCATGCAAAAAACAAACAATATCATTTGAAAACAAATGTTTAAAATTTCATTATAACAACTTAGTATTCTATTGTTTTCAAAACAAATTCTTTAGTAACGTTTTCCTCGTAACGTCGCAAGTTAAAGCCATTAATCAGGGCCAAATTGGAGAATTTTTCTTTAGACATAATGTACGTAGATAAGCAAAGTAAAAGTTTGCAAAGAAATATTCGTGTCAACAAATCTATCATTTTTTCTACTATTATCATACTAGTGTCTTTTCTTAAAGTTGTGACAATCTTTTTGTGATACCCTGTATCCAGATGTCAGCAGTACCGGGTACAAAATTTATGCATACAAACAATACATGAAGTTTAGTACTAGCCACTTCCACATTATTCACAAAAAAATCGATAGATAGATAGAATGGGGGCCCCTCGATAGCCTAAGTCGGGCCCTACCCAGAGCTCAATTAAATGGCGACCAAGATGTTCAAACCTGTGGGCAGAAAACCCCTCGCACTCACAAAGAATATGCACAGCTGTTTCTTCCTTATAAAGGCAATGCCTACATGTTGGATCATTCTTTACACCAATAACAGTAAGGTGCATCTTCAAAGGGCAATGCCCTCTTAAAAGACCAATGGCTTTCCTAATGCCATTCCTATATAGCATTAAAAGTTCCTTATGCCTAACATTAGGACAACCACCGTTAAATTCATTTGCTTGTCGCTGTTGTTTAATGTTACGCCAGTCTACATATTGCTTCTCTCCAGTGGCGCAGCCAGAATTCGGCTCTAGGGGGGGTTTTGAGTTTCAGATAAAGGTGTTCGCCGGTTATATGAATCACCGTTTAATGTAATCGATCTTTTTAATTGACCAAATCATAACGCTTTTTTCCGCAGTTACGTTGGCTATATTTCATTTAAACAGCGTTGCGTTTATAATCTTAGAGTTAGAAAACATAAAATGCCCTAATGAATTAACACAAAACTAAGTTAGATTTATAAAAAGTGTTTAAAAATGATGAGGCAAACTTTAAGAGATGGAAGAGCACAATCCAGCAAATAATTTTTGCATAGAAAATAATAGAGTTCCAATGTACTTGTCCAATCAAAAGTACACAGGGTTTCATTCCAAGACAATCCCGAATTCTTGTTCTTAACTTTAACCCTTTGCATTCCGTTGTCGCCGTTGCGGCGACATCATCTTTCTTTGGTACATCGAGCGCCCTTAACTTCAACGCTGAGCGCCAGCAAAATAACACACACGAATGATCTCATAATAGTTACGTTTTACTTTTTAAGTGTGGAGTGCAACCGTAATAATGTTGGCAAAATGCTGGTGACCATCTCCGCTCCAACATAGGCTATATTTTACATCGGTACAACAACTTCCAAAGCGGTGTAGGAACAAGAAAGTTCTAAAATTGCTTTCTGGGATATTGTTGGTTCTAGAAATTTGAAATTTTGTCTAGTGGTTTCTTTTAAGATATAAATGCTCACTAAGAATGGTTTCTAAAAAATTAAAAATTTAGAAGAGGGAAAGGAACAGGAAACGTTCTAAATTACGATTTATTTGTTACAGTTAGGGCTAGAAATATGAAATTTGGCATGGTTGTTAATTTAGAGACTTAAATACTTGCCCAGAACAGTTTTTTTTAAATTCGAAATTTAAAAGGGTGCAAGAGCAAAAAACGCTCTAAAATTGCGATTTGTATGATACAGTTGGTAAAGAAGGTTAGAATCTGGCATGGTGGTAACTTTTGGGATGCTCAAGAACGGTTTCTAAAAAAATTCAATTTAAAAGAATGAAATGAGCAGAAAACGATCTAAATTATGATTTATTGGGAATTTTTAGGGCTAGATACCTGAAATTTGGCGCGGCTGTTACTCTAGAAACGTAAATGATTACCAAGAACAGTTTTCCAAAAATTCGAAGTTTAAAAGGATGCAAGAGCAAAAAACGTTCTAAAATCGCAATTTGTGCGATACAGTTGGTTATGAATGATTGGTTTTCAACATGGGGGTTACTTTTATGGTATAAATACTCGCTCGAAACAGTTTTTAAAAAATTCGGAATTTAAAAGAGTGAAATGAGCGGAAAACGCTCTAAAAAATGTTCTAAATCATAATATACTTAGAACTGTTAGGGCTAGAAACTTGAAATTTTACATGGAAACTTGAAATTTTACATGAAACTTGAAATTTTACATTACTTAAGAGACGTAAATATTCGCCCAGAATTTTTTTTAATTCGAAATTTAAAAGAATGCAAGAATAAGAAACATTCTAAAATTGCGATTTATGTGATAGTTGACATAGAAGCTTGGAATTTGGTACGGCGATTACTTTCATGTAGTAAATGCTCCCTTAGAACGATTTTTAAAAATTGCGAAATTTAAAAGGATGAAATGAGCGGAAAACGTCCTAAAAGCGTTCTAAATTATGATTTTGTTGAAGATCTTAGCGTTATAAACTAGAAATTTAGTATAGAGATTATTACTCTTAAGATGCAGATTCTGGGTATAAACAGTTTATTAAAAATTAGAGATTTAAAGATGTGAAATGAGCTGAAAGCATTCTAAATTACAATTTATTCAGAACCGCACGTCACTTCGCGCCTTTCGAAGACGATCTTTTTTCTAAGCTAAAAGTAAGTAAATGTCTGTATTTAGACACAATCTTTTAAGAGCATCTCGGAAGACCAAATTTACAACGCCTACAAAAATTTCGAAATGCTCTGATGAATAAAAGTATTTTTAAAAATCTGAAAATTTTTCGATGAAAATGCTAAAAAGATAGGTGTTTCGGCGTGGGTTTGCTCAGCTTTGGCTCATGTTTTCACTATTAAATATGCAAAAAAATTTTCACAAAATTTTAAAGAAGGATTGGATACAGTTAAACATTTACAATCAAATAAAATAGAGCAAGAGAATTCAGACAGTAAGATTTGTTTTTATTGTTGTTATTTTTAGAATCCGACGCAAAACAGAAAAAAGAAACGAGAGGAGAACAAATTTCTTTTACAACTAGATATCAATGTTTTTCCACGGTCTGTAAACCCGTTATATTTATAACGGATGAAGATTTTATAGAATTCAGACAACAAGGACTATTTTTTTTTAAACTATAAAACAACTCTACGGGAAAAAAAAACCCCAAAACCAAGAAAATGTCTTATTAAAAATGCTCTTACCTACAATAATCAAAATTTTTTAGCGAAAATTCCATATAAAAATATAAAATAGGTTTAAAGATATAAAATCATGCAAAATTGAGGTAATTATCGTGGGCCCGGGCAACGCCCGACAGTTCACTTGGTATAATTTTGATGAAATGCAGGTAGCATTCTTTAAAATGAAATAAGTGTAAATCGATGTATAACTAATTTATTGCTTATTAATTAAAATTAATGCATGAGTCGCATGAAATTTTGTATAATTATAGATAGTATTTTTATAAATTCTAACAAAATGTCTTACATTTAACCTCTCTCCTTTCAAAATCCATACTTAACAGGCATGTATCTATACTATAAGTCAATGAACTTACAATCAATGCTTCTTTCCTACGAGGCACGGGTGGTAATGCTTCCCCGACAGCAAGCACTATTACTCGTTGCTATATATTACCAACTAATGAAATACAGTGGACTCTCTCTATCTGAACACTCTCTAATGTGAACACCCCGGTATTATGAACACATTTTGATGACCCCGGCGAAACTCTATAGACTTAACATAAGATAAACTCTCTGTATTCTGAACACCCTCTAATCTGAACACCCCACTATTATGAACGCTACTTTTGATCCCCATTCTACCTCACCTCTCCCTAAACTGAACGTGTGTTTGCAATTGAAATCCGGAGAATTCCTCCGTCATGCAAATTCGGAGAAATTGTTGCAGAAGAATAAAAAGGTTCAACGATCGCGATTTAAAAATTAAACAGACAAAATCATTGTTAGATTTTAAACATATACCCGATGCTACAGTTTGTTTCAATAATTCAGATAAAACCTTCAGTTAACAAAACAAACAAAACATTTATAAAAAAAAGAAAGAAATTGAAAGAACATGGAGAGAGTGGTCAAAAAAGGATTATGGTTTCTTTTCTGCAACCTGGTTGGACAACATTATCGCTTCTGTTTCTTTCTTCCTTTTTGCCCGGCAAAGGCAAAAAAAAAAAATTCACCATTTCGTTATTATTGCAGAGAAAGAAGTATAGTTTTTACGCAGATATGCCAGAAATAAGTAGGAAAACGAAAGGAAACGGAAAGAACTGAAGCTTCAGGAAAAATACGAAGATGTTCAAAAATTAAAAACAAAAGATAGTCAAAGGAAAATTGCATCTGAGTTTAAAATTTCAGTAGGCTAAATCAACGCTATCAGGAACAAAGAGAATTATCTCCGCTTTTGAAAGAAATGAACCTTGATCAAAATGTAGAATTTTCTAAAAGCAAACGGGAAATGAGAGCATAAACAATCACGTCTGAAAGTTTTTTTGCCAAATGATAATGAAGAATCATCCTGTCACTGGACCTCTGCTAAAGCAAATTGTTCTGGATTTTGAGGAAAAGGAGAAAATCATGGAATTGAAGGTATCGGAAGGATGGTTGACTCGCTTCAAAAGTCGGCACATCATCGAATTCAAAATAATCGAAGGTGAAGCTGCAGACGTAAATATCGACACTGTGGAGGAATGTAAAAGAAAACTTTCAGACATAACGAAGTATTCAACAAAGCTGACATTTTCAATGCCAACAAACCTGCATGTTCTTTATATCTTTTTAAAATATAACCCTAGCAGAAAGAAGCGAGAAATGCGAGTTCGGGAAAATGTCGAAAGAAAGACTTACCGTCATGCTCTGTGACAGTTTTATAGATGAAAAGCTCAAACCACTTGTGATCATAAAAAGTGAAAAAACACGATGCTTCAAAAAAGTGAAGATCGCATCATTGCCTGTGCGCTACAAATAAAATCGAAAAGCCTGGATGACATTCACAATTTTCTCACAATGATTAGAGGGCATTAACGAGATGATAAAAAGGGAAGGAAGAACAATTCTTCTTTTTGTGGATAATCCCAGATCACATAAAACATGCAGCTGAGCAACGTGAGCCTGAAATTCCTGCCACCGAACTGTACTTCTATAATCCAACCACTGGATCAAGGAGTAATCAAGACCTTTAAAGCTCACTACAGAATCCATTTTCTGAAGAAAAAGTTCTCTGGTGATGGAGGAGAGAAATTCGACAACTGAACTAATGAAGAAGGTCAACGTGATGGATGCTGTCCATTGGATATCAACGGCTTGGAATAAAGTAACCCCCTACACCATCCAAAGATGCTGCTACAAAGCTAGATTGCCATATGAGAATGAACAATCAAGAATAGAGGAGCAAGAAGCAACAGCTTTGAATGACTTGGGGTCAATTCTTGAGGAGCTTCATACTGAAATTGAACCTGGTGCTTATCTCGATGCCGACAGAAGCCTTCCGGTTTGCAACAACAACATTGTTGAAGAGGAAAGAGATAGTGAAGAAGAAGCAGAACCAGAAAAGACCAACGAAACAAGATATACGATTACCTTCAAGCCAAGGGATTCAAGACCTGTTGAACATCACCCGGAAGCCTTTCCACTTCTTAAACAACTAGATAACATGTAACACTGCACAAGCATACACACTGAAAAAAAAAACTAAAATTACTCACTTTTTTAAGTAATGTACCAATTATTTTTTCAAGTATTGTATTTATATATGTAATTGTATGTTTTGTAAAGCTTTTTTAATAAATTTTAAAAAAATCAGATGATAGAGTACAGGTCCAACTAAATTTAGTTTGACATTGCACTAGCTGCCTAATCAAAATTCAGCACCTCCATCTCGGTAACTTGCATGTCTAACCATGCTATGTATTCTATAGAGTCTATAAACTCAATGCATAGTAGTAGTAGTAATGCATTTCCCAATCTCCCTCTATAATGAACACCCCCATAATCTGAACATTTTTGGTCGGTCCCATGAGTGTTCAGAATAGAGAGAGTCCACTGTATATTCTTTAAATTTGATCACAGAGCCCCTGCGGAACAAATGGTTCGAAAGAAACACTTGATTGCGATAATTTGTTCAATCGTAATCAAAAACAACTTTTTATAACTTAAAAGTACTTAATTCTTATTTTTACAAAGATTTTTACCTGAGTACACAAATCTTGGTCTTAGATATAACTGAGAGCAAAAAGCGTAAAACAGGGCGTTTGAAACAGAGAGAGATCTATAAAGTGTGTGTTTTATGTTTTCTTTGGAATTCGATGGTCTATTATTGTTTCGAATATGGAACAAAGACAGAAGTGGAATTCAGAAACGGCACACTATATAATACTTGAACTCAAAGCGTCTGTGTGGCAGGAAATCTGCTTTTTTTCCATTCTTTTAGCATAAGACGTCTCGAAGAAAGACTTAGTCCAAATAACCATTTTTTACTTAACCATTGCATGTAATGGCTGCATGCAATGCATGCGCTTTCACAATTTTAAGTAGAATTTTCTCCATTTAAATGAATCCCTTTGTTGAATAGAATTTGATTTAACAAAGCGGCGGATTCATAAAAAAGCCAAAAAGTTTATATATTAACTTTGGTTTTGATTCATATAAACGTCAATTATAGTCATTTTACTTAGCTCTGGGGGGTGTTTTAACCCCCAAACCCTACCCTTGGCTGCGCCACTGCTTCTCTCTAAACATCTTAAAGACAGTAGTCCTAATAAGATTACTAGAGATCCCAATAGCTGGCTCAGGACCAACAAAAGAGGTAGCAGATCCTTCCTTGGTAATTCATCAGCCAACTCATTACCACAAATACCTGAATACCCAGTAGAGAGTAACCCTGTTGCCAGTTGGCAGAGTAAAGTATAACAATCCCAAACTATATGGGAAGTTATAACATGTTTACTTAAAGCAAGTAATGCTGCTTGACTGTCAGAACAAATGTGTATACATCTATTTCTATGGCCAATGTCTAAACAGATACTGCAGCACATACGAATGGCAAAGACTTCAGCCTGAAAAACAGTAGAGTAACTGCTACTTTATACCATCATCAGGGCAACAGACAGACACCAGCGTTTTTTTTTCACCTTCAAACCATCTGTATATCAAATAGAGCACTTCCTACCAATATGAGTAGGAACCGAACTCCAATCATCACATGGGGGCAGAAGAATTTGATAAGCTTTATCAAAGGCATACTTCACAGGCATTCCATCACTAGGCATGCCAAAGAGAGGATACCTAAGAACCTCACGATGGAAGTTTTTCCAAGACAAGTAGTGTGAATAAGCTTTCCAATGGTCTAAGTATTTAAGCCTCCTCATGCATATGATAGCTTCAACTTCTATAGACATAAAGAGAGGATGCATCCCAAGCAAAAGCTCAAGAGAAGCCATAGGAGTGATTCTGACACAGCCTTTCATAACAATACAAACCATCCACTTGTTTAATTCTGTTTTGGCTGAATCAGGCTTTGTTCTAGACAACCACACAATGGAATCATAGGTAATTATAGGACAAATGATTATCCTATAAATCCAAAGGATAGTCTTGGGACTTAAATCCTAGGTTCTGTCAACACCACTTCTGCAAGTCCAAAAGACTTTTTTTGCATTGTTTAGATAAAACTCTAAGTACTTCTTCCAACTAAGTTTAGAGTCAAAATAGATGCCAAGATACTTGACATCTTCAGAGCACGTGAGTGCCTGACTTAACGAAACAATATTTTGCACATCAAGATTTTTCATATTTGTGAACAAACTGTTTTTATACATTTGCCTCTAAATGACGGTAGCATCAGCAGCATAGCTAATGCAAGACAAGCCTGAAGAAGTTATGTCATTCAAAAGTGAATCAACAACTAGGCACCAAAGGACAGGTGAAAGAACACCCCCCCCCCCCCTGTTGGCATCCAGCATTCGCATGGACAGTGTAATTATCGCCACTAAGAGAAGCGTTAATGTACTTAAAAGATAACAGAACCCTGATCTAGTTAACGATAGTATCAACAACGCCCTAGAGTTGAGTTTTAAAGAAGTTCGCTAACACAACTTCTTTAGAACTCAAAGTCTTTTCCAAAATGAATGAAAGACTATAAAGAGCAGTGTCCACAGATCTGCCAGGCTGATAGGCATGCTGAGAGTGTGAAAGTGGAAAAGCATTCAGCACAGTTTCCCTAATATACCTATCAATAAGTTTCTCCAGCGTCTAACAGAAAAGATGTTAGACTAATAGGTCTGAAAGATTTAGCCTCATAATAGTTATCTTTCCCTGCTTTCAGAATAAAGATAACCGTAGTATGCCTCCAAGCACTTATAATATGTCCACAGACAATACATGTCCTGAAAATTCTACAAAGTACCGAAGCAAGGAGCTTAAACAATGCATAAAAATTCAAAAACACCCTAAACGTCGTACAAAAAATAATTTTTTGAAAGGGTTGATATTCATATTTTTTTAATAGGACTACACCATCGTAGCGAAGAGAGAGTATTTTTTATTTTCTCATATTTCGAACTGCGAAAGATGTGGGGCCACACAAAAAATGACGTTTCGAAAAGAATTTTTTTGAAAGAGTTAATATTTTTAAACGAGTTGCACCAGAGGCGGATTAATCACTACTCGGGCCCCTAGGCTTGAGTTTTCTGCGGGCCCCGTCCTCTTCTTCACGATAGAAGGAGCGATATAGACCAGATGATTCAAAATACATGTCTGCTCAATTATCTCATAAACCATTGATGAAGTGAAGGAAACGTACTTCCAATTACAAAAAGTATAGAAATTAAGCAAAGTTTTTAGATATGGCATTTATTTTAACTACTAAAATTCTAAATTTAATTTTGGTACAGTCCCTGGGTCTTATAGGTTATATTTAGAAAAATGTTTCTTGTCTAAGAGGAACAAAACAAAAAATAAATAAAAAACTATTCTTTTACAACCAAAACTTACCAAATTAATAAATTTTATGTAATTTCAGTGTTTTCTAGCACTACAAACGGAAGAAGAATTATTTAGTACAGGTAAACGGCAAACATTGAAATTTCATAAAATTCAAAATATTATAATTTGGTCGTAAAATAATGCGATATTTTTTTAATGCTCTTGATAGATGGAAGACAACATTCTTTTAGGACCCAGGGGGCGTACTTGTCTTGAAATTCCTAAAATTTCTGAAAAATGAAAAAACGTCCTAAATTGTCCTAAAATATGATAACTTGTGATAAAATTTCGCGAGTTTGTACTATAGCAATAACAGCCATGATTTTTCCGCGAATATATACTACATATATATATATAACCATTATATAATATTACAATTCATCATCTTTTATATATATATATTCTCGCTCAATCCCACGAATTATTTATTTTTGCAAAATTCCACAAAATCAGTATTTTGTAATTAATAAGTGCATAGGAGAGAAAAAAATATGAACCAGAAAATAGGGAAACATTTGTCATATGATGATTAAATAAACGGTCAAGTGCGAGTATTACTCGCGCTCATAGTGTTCCGTACAATAAATATATGAATTACGAATAGTATTATTAAAACAATAGTTATTAAAGAAAAATAAGACTTCGTAAAAACTATACAACGTAGGGTTTGGTAAGCTGTATATATACTAGAAAAGTATGAATGGGTATACCGTAAAAGTTCAAAGAGATATGAAGCCTAAATAATATCAAATATTGCTATTCTGTATAAATCTTATTTAAATATTATCCTAATCTGTTCATGAGGAATTTAATTCGGCACTGACAAGAAAAGTAGTGCATATTTAAACTTCATTTGGCATTTCATAAAACTAAATTCAGCGTCGTAATAATCTTTTCTTTTTACAGTGTATCTAATCTAAAACAAAACACTTGTTCAAAGTTTAAACTTGGCATTTTGCTAAACTTCGAAAGGAGGTAGCAAAGTGCAACGCCGCTTTGGTCTGTGCCGCGTTTTTCCAAACAGGTTTTTAGTTAACCTTTAAAGACACAGTAGGGTGTATTGAAAGAGCCACTCAATGCAAACTAGTCGCGAATCCAATAGTATTTATGTGATTAAATCTCATAAAATTAATCTGTTTATAACAATTTGACGTTTATTGCGTTTATACTGCTACTGGGCATTGCATTACACAAATATATTTCTAAATTTGTTATCTAGGCTTTAAAAGCGATAGAACATAGAGTACGCCATCCCTGTCATTATCATAGCTGCCAACTTGTAAGGATTTTTCTCACCACAAAAATTTATCAGTTAATTTTACCTAACACAATCGCCGAAATTTGACGATTTCTAACTATGAAACAAGACTAAAAATTCTATTAAATTTTAGTGGTAACAAAAATCCGTACAAGTTGGCAGCTATGCATTATGTATGTCCAAACCGTCCGTGTCTTTAACGGTTAATATCTCGGCTAATTACCAACGATTTTTTATGAAATTCATGATCAACAGTGCTTTTATACTTCTGCTACGATAGGTATCTCCAGCGCTGCTCAAAAGTTTTGCTGAATGCCCGTAAATCGAAATTTGTGTGTAACGGAAAAATGCGATTTTCTAAAAAACTATGTGACCTATGGCAATCGCTATAATTTTCCTGCAAGGTTTAAACTAACGTCTACTACCTCTAATTTTTTCAGAATTTTAGTTTCAGTAGATTCGGAATTAGATGGGGGGGGGGGGGACATATTTTTGCACTACATTTTCGACCATAACTTTGAAAATATAATACCGAAAATTAAAAGAAATGTATTTTTGAGTTCAGAGTTACGAGAGCTTTCACACGATACCCACAATCTATATAAAGAAAAGATTTCTTTTTTCAAGTAACATAATTAGCCCCTATACATTTTTCCTAAATGAGTTTATGAATCTTTATTATTTCCCCCAATTTGAACTTTCCACGTTCCATAGTTTACGAGTAAAGTGGCTGTGACAGACAGACAGACAGACACAGGAGTGATCTTATAATGGTTCCGTTTTTACTTTTTAAGTACGGAACCCTAAAAAAACGAAAACTGATGAATTTCGTCAAGTGGTCACAGGAAAAAAATCGGGAATTTATCAGCCGTACAGGAAGGAAAATCATCGCGAATTTCGTTAATCGGTTGTTCAGTGATTTCCGAGGAGTCGAAGAAAAATCATGTTGACGATATATTTCGTCAAACGATTCATGAATAAAATCGCCAATTCCGGCCAATCATTCGAGCAAAAAATCGTGACTTTCGTCAAACAAATGTGGAAAAACTCGCGAATTTCGTCAAGAGGTCGCATGGCGAGAATTTTATCAATCGAGAAAAAATTGCGAATTATCGCAGAATAAAATCGCGAATTTCGTCGAACGATTGCGGAAAAAATATCGCAATTTCGTCAAAAGGTCGCGTACAAGAATCGCACATTTCGCCGAACAAGTGCAGAAATTAATCACTAATTTCGTGAAATGATTGTGAATGAAAATCTCGAATTTCCTCAAACGATCGCGGGAAAAAATCGCAAATTTCAGCAAACGAAAGCGAGACAAATCGCGAATTTCAGCAAACGCACGCGAGACAAATCGCGAATTTCAGCAAACTATTGCAGAAAAAACGCGAATTTCTGCAAACGATCGAAGAAAAAAAACGCGAATTTCGGCAATCGATCACGGGAAAAAAATCGCGAATTTCGGCAATCGATCACGGGAAAAAATCGCGAATTGCGGCAAATGATGGAAGAAAAAACGCGAATTTCTGTAAACGATCGGGAATTTCGGCAAACGATCGGGAAAAAAATCGCGAATTTCGGCAAACTATCGCGGAGAAAAAACGTACGAAGCAAAAGATCGCAGAAGAAATTGCGAATTTCGTCAATCGATCGCGGAAAAAATCGCGAATTTCGGCAAAGGATGGCTGGAAAAAACGGGAAATTCGCCAAACGATCGCGGAAAAAAATCGCAAATTTCAGCAAACGATGGCAGTGAAAAACCGCGAATTTCGGCAAACGATCGAAGAATAAAAACGCGAATTTCGGCAAACGATCGCGAAAAAAATCGCAAATTTTGGTAATTGATTTCGGAAAAAATTGCAAATTTCGGCAATCGATTGCGGAAAAAAATCGCGAATTTCGGCAATCGATTGCGGAAAAAAATCGCAAATTTCGGCAAACGATCGAAGAAAAAATCGCGGATTTCTCAAACGATTGCGGAAAAGATTCACGAATTTCTGCAAACGGTCGCTGAAAAAAGTAGTATGCTGTTGTAGTATGTTAACTGTCCTGAAGTATCGAAAAAAGTATGTCTTGAAATATCACCAAGGACCAGTATACTACCCCTGTGGGGATCATATAAAATATATATTTCGTATTTTAATATGTATACTGGCCCTTTTAGAACAAATGCCATATCTAAAGTCTGTACTTATACTTTTCGCAGTTGGAAGCATGTTTTTATCATCAGCGGTCTAACTTCTTGGCATTTTATGCATTAATTATAGCAGCACTCACGCAATTTTAACACACAGAATTTTTTTTCAAATACAATCAAATCATATTTAGCATATCCCAAAACATGTAAATTTCTGTCTAGCTTTAAATGCAAGAGGGGTTGGGGTGAGGTCGGGTGACTGACCATAGTGCTAAAATGTAAGGAGTTATGATTAGACAAATGTTTGATTAAAATTTAAAAGCTTCTTTAAAAGATATTCGTAGAGGTGCTGTCAAAATTTTCCCTAGGCCGGTGTGGGTACTAGTCTCCTTTGTGTAAATCTTTCCAAAACTGAAAGCCGAAAAATTTCAAGAATTTAATACTTTCTTCTTATGAATAGAGATGAAATTAAAAGTGGAGTAGCGATTGGACTACAATCTATATCAATTAATAATTTTCAAGATTCAATAAATGAGTGAAACAAAAAATACTGCGCATCATTTTTTTAGGTAGCTTTCTTTACAAAAAAGCTACCTATTGCAGCCGTTCGGAGGAAAGCGATTTCAAAAAATTTTCGTATATTTTCATCGATCATGACCCCCAGACCCCGAAACCACCCTCCGTTCAAAATTGATATATATATATATCTGACCTATGTCACACTGTAACTCCCGTAATTATGAACCGATTTCGATGTAATTCGGTGTGTACATAGTACATACCAATGTCTCGAACGAGTTCGTTGGCCAGCTTCATCCGCCGTTTTGTTTCAAAATGGCGGCCATTTAAAATTTTTAAAAAAATTTAAAACTAGAAATGTGGTACCAAAAAATTAAAAATGGAAAAATATTTTTTTCTTATGTATTTGACCTTTATACAAAGATTCCAGAGCAGTTTTTGTTTCGTCTATATCTTAAAAAATGGCTGAGTTATAGCATTTTGAGTTTCTAGCGTGGCTGACATTTTGAAACGTCCTGAATTTTGTCACGCGATAAAAGGCGTATTTATGAACCGATTTGGATGTAATTCGGTGTGTACATAGTACATACCAATCTCTCGACCGAGTTCGTTGGCCAGCTTCATCCGCCATTTTGTTTCAAAATGGCGGCCATTTAAATTTTTTTAAAAATTTTAAAATTTGAAATGTGGTACCAAAAAATTGAAAATGGAAAAATATTTTTTTCTTATGTATTTGACCTTTATACAAAGATTTCGGAGCAGTTTTTGTTTTGTCTATATCTTAAAAAATGGCTGAGTTATACCATTTTGAATTTCTAGCGTGGCTGACATTTTGAAACGTCCTGAATTTTGTCACGCGATAAAAGGCGTATTTATGAACCGATTTGGATGTAACTTCGTTTATACATAGTACATACCAATGTCTCGACCGGGTTCGTTGGCCAGCTTCACCCGCCATCTTGTTTAAAAATGGCGGCCATTTAAATTTTTAAGAAAAATTTAAATTTGAAATGTGGTACCAAAAATTGAAAAAATATTTTCTTCTTATGTGTTTGGCCTTGATAAAAAGATTCGGGAGCAGTTTTTGTTTCGTCTATATCTTAAGAAATGGCTGAGTTAGAGCATTTTGAATTTCTAGCGTGGCTGACATTTTGAAACGTCCTGATTTTTCTCACGTAATAACAGGCGTATTTATGAACCGACTTGGATGTACCTTGGTGTGTACATAGTACATACAAATATCTCGACCGAATTCGTTGGCCAGCTTCATCCGCCATATTGTTTCAAAATGGCGGCCATTTAAAAAAATTAACAAATAAAAAAATTTAAATGAGATACCAAAAAATTGGAAAATGAAAAAGTTTTTTTTTTTTTTTTGTATGTGTTTGACCTTAATACAAAGATTCCGGAACAGTTTTTCTTTCGTCTATATCTAAAAAAAAATGGCTGAGTAATAGCATTTTGAATTTCTCTTGTGGCTGACATTTTAAAACGACCTGATTTTTGTCACGCCATAACAGGCGTATTTATGAACCTATTTGGATGTAACTTGGTCTGTACATAGTACATACCAATGTCTCGACCGAGTTCGTTGGCCAGCTTCATTCGCCATCTTGTTTCAAAAGGGTTGTCATTAAAAAAAAATTAAATTTAAACTTCAAAATGAGGTATTAAAAAATTAGAAAAGGAAAAAGATTTTTTTTATGTGTTTGGCATTGATACAAAGATTCCGGAGCAGTTTTTGTTTCTGAAAATTTGTTCTTTTGTTGATATCTTAAAAAATGGTTGATTTATAGCACTTTGAATTTCTAGCATGGCTAACATTTTGAAACGATCTTGTATTTGTCACGCGATAACACACGTATTCGCCTATTTCGATGTAAGAAGGCATGTGGATAGTATACATCAACACCTCGACCAAGTTCGCTGGCCAGATTCATCAGCCATCTTATTTCAAAATGGCGGCCATTAAATTAAAAATATATATATATATTTAAAGTGAGGTGCAAAAAAATTAGAAATTGAAAAAGGTTTCTTTCTTAAGTATTTGATCTTGATATAAGGATTCAGGAGCATTTTTTGTTTGTCTTTACCTTAAAAAATGGCTCAGATATAGCAGTTTCAATTTCTATTGTGGGTGACATTTTGAAAAATCTGATTTTTTGCATGCGACAGCACTCCTATATATTAACCGATTCCGATGTGAGTGAGCATGTGCACAGCAATTATTAAGGTCTCGACCAAGTTCACTGCTTAGCCTCATCCACCATGTTGTCTTAAAATGACAGGCACTTTAAGAAATTGCCGAATTTGGCAGCCAAATATAAGTTACTTTAAAGAAAAGCAGCTTGGATAAAGCTGACTAATTTCGCGAAATTCTCATTCATTATATTGATAAAAATTAGTATTGAATCTCCTATATTCGGTTTCCACTAAATTGAGCTTCGTGTGTTTGCATGATATAAGTTGGCTTTTTTTAAATAAGGATTATGAAAGCTACCTCTTCCTCCCGGCACTGGCCGGAAGGACTTTATTTTTTTTGCATTAAGTGTTAGCTCAACATAAAAAAAAGAAAAAAACCCTCGGAAAATAATCTTAGCACAGGGGCCCCTTTCCTTCTGGGCCCCTAGGCTTCAGCCTATTCAGCCTAATGGGTAATCCGCCTCGTTGCACTGTTAGAAAGACAAAAGTACGATAATACGGTGTACATATTTTTTCATTTCCTGTATCTCCATTTTTCTAGAAGATGCAGGTCGCTAAAAAATGAAAAAAAAAGTAATACAATTAATGCATTCTTCCTAGCTTTGAAAACTGCAGAAGGAGATTTCAGTAATTATAACAAAAAAGGAAAAATCTGACCTCAGGTGCATCAGAACCTTTTTGGTCTTTCTCCACCCAAATTTTGAGACCTCTATGTGTGGTACATATCAAAAGACATCCTGGACCCTCAAACATCTTTCTTTTATTGTACACTGTAAAAAAAAAAAAAAAAAAAAAAAAAAAAAAAAAAAAAAAAAAAAAATGGAAAAGGTACTGGCAGCAGTGTTGCCGTACCTTTTCCATTTTATTAAAACAGAAATTCAGTAAACTTTATAACATATTTTCCAGAAATTCAGTTTTAGGACTTTTCTGTTTTACGAACTGAAATGTTCCATTTTGGAAACTGAAATGTTCCGCTTTGGAAACTGAAATGTTTTGTTTTACAGATTAAAATTTTCACTTTCTCAAACTTTTTTAGTTTTAAACGTGGTAATTTTCTGTTTTACACTCTGGCACTTTCAAATTCCCCTCACTAGTGTGAAACCTATTGCCGTATAAGGGATTTGGATTTTAAAAATCAGTAAATAATTATTTTTAACTTATTTTTACTGAGTAGTTTTCTTAAAGGATGTCTTTTTTTCAGTTGCCGTATTTTTAAAATAATTTATAATTTAATTTGTGTTAAAGTTTTAACAGATATAAACAGGGTAAGATTTTTACACTTCAAATAAAATTAAATATATATTGCAGAAATATTTAAACACGAAAAAGACAAAAGCGATTATATAAGAAAATGCGAACAGAAAAGAAAAGTTGAAGGCTATTTCCTTGAGTACTTGTAGTGTAAGTTATGATTTTTGGCTACCAGTATTTTAGAACAAAAAAATTTGACTTATTTTATGGGAGATATCTTGTTAATTGAATAAAGCCAAGTAAACTTTACGAAAATAACAGTGGCCACAAGCATAGCAGTTAATACAATGTGACTTACACTACAAAAACCCTTGGAACTAGCCTGAAGATATTAATTCCTTAACGGGATATACATAACATGCCATAGGTTTAATATTAGCAAGGTGAGTTCGAGATCTGACTGACATTGCAGCTGATATTTATGTACATTTTCCTCAAGAACTAATTAAGTTATTTTATTTTTTGCAATATAATAATTTGGGATATTTCGATCATTTTCTTTTGAAAAATTACTTTCCTTTTAATAATGTTAATAAAAAAACCTCAGGATACTTTTATTTAGAACTAGCAGACCCGCCCGGCGTTGCCCGGGCTTTGTAGATAATAAACTTAAACGAAACTTAAGTTTGTATGTTTTTATATCTTTGGAAATTCTTTTAAATGAACCTAATTTCGGAGGCTCCATTGCCTTCGCGCCGTCTAATGTGTTCCCATCAAACTTCTTTCCGAACGAACCAGTAATCTAGATCCCCACTATATATGGCAGAATTTACCGGAAGTGCCCGCACATGCCGGAGACAATCGAAAACCAAGTTGAGTGAGCCAAACCTCGTAGGAATCAAGCTCACAGAAACCCAAAAAAAAAAAAAAATTGCACCATTAATGTTAGAAAATGTTGGTAACTAAAGTCTAAGATAAAATTTCATAATACAGAAATTAGCTGAATTGTAATCTAAGTTGAAGGAAGCAAATCCCGTTGAAATTGGGCCCTTAAACCCGATTAAATAACGCGCCACCAAGCGGTGGAAGAAACCTCCTCATCTTGTAAATTTCACGAATCACTGTTAGCATTAACACAACATTTAAAAAACGGATGAAATCCCTTCTCTGAAGTAACCTTTGAAGTAACGCGATTTTTAATTTACGACTGTAGTGAGTAGACGTAAGTTAATGCGGAAAAATGAGATTAATGTTCGAAAAAGGTGGTAGCTGAGGTATAAAGAAAGACCGGGCCCTGGGGGCCAGGGTCTTAACCGGAATGTAGTTGGGTATAAGAAAAATTTTTAGGGGTTTTAAAGTAGCTGGAAGACGCTAAATCTATGTTAAAGAAAATTGCAATAGAATAGGATAGTTTTTAAAGAAGCTGCAACAAAGGCCCCAGAAAACGATTAATATTCAAAATTGGTGGTAGCTGAAGTCTGCAAATTTTTTTTGTCGTTCATGTAGTAGCTTGAGAACCTAAGAAGTTGTTAAGGAAAAAGAAGTTCGTGAATCGGACCATTTTTAAGGAAGCTATAACAGTGGTCCCAAAAGGGCCCAACTGTTAGTTGAGAGCAGGGCCTAACATGAAAACATGTTTTAGTACTTAGCGTTTTAGATCTTCAATTAGTCAAAATTAATCATAGGGTATGAAATAATCATTAGAATAATATTTTAAAGAAATGCGCAAAAATGGGGTAAATGCTTAAAAAGGGGGCCTAGAGCTCCAATAAAAATATGAGGGTGTTGGTCTAGGGGAAAGAGTCCAAGACTCAATTTTAAAATTATGCAATGAGAAGGTGAGAAAAATTAGGGTGTAAAAAATGCATAGCACACAAAAAGTTCAAGGGGCCCCGGATCGGGCCCTACAGGACCCTAAGGTGCCCCAGGATTTTAACTGGAATATAGAAACTGGAGAATAACTAAATGGAAAAAGGGTTCCAAAAATGAAGATCGCATTAAGAGAGGCAATTTATTAATAATTTATGGTGCAAAAGCTTCAAGGGGCCTTGTACCGGCCCCAAGGGGGAAGGGACTTAAGTGGCATGTAGTTTGGCATAAATACACTTTTTAATAGTTTTTAATGTAATCTGAGGAAGCTAGAACTATGGTAAAGAAAATTGCAAGGAATTCGGATCATTTTTAAAGAAGATGCACCAAGGGTCCTAAGAAGACGATGAATATTCAAAATTGGTGGTAGTTGAAGCCTGAAACAATTTTTTTTTTTGTCGTTCATGTAATAGCTGGAGAACCTAAGATGTTGTTAGAAAAAAAAAAGCTAGTGAATCGGACTATTTTTAAAGGAGTTATAATAGGGGGCCCAAAAGGGGCCAACTGATAGTTGAGAAAAGGCCCTAACATGAAAACATGTTACAACGTTTTAGTACTTAGCGTTTTAGATCTTCGATTAGATGAGATTAAGCATAGGGAACGAATTAATCATTAGAATATAATTTAAAAGAAATGTGCAAAAAATTGGGGAAAGGCTTAAAAAGGGCCCTAGGGCCCCAATAAAAACATTGATTGTTGGTCTAAGGAGAAGTGTTTAAGACTCAACTTTAAAATCACGCATTGTGAAGGTCAGAAAATTAGGGAGTGAAAAACGCATGGCACACAAAAAATTTAAGGGGCCCTGGACCGGACCCTACAGGACCCTAGACGGGCCCATGGTCTTAAATGGAATGTAAACACGGGAGTATAACAAAATGAAGAAAGTATCCCAAAAATGAGGATCGGATAAAAAGGAAGCAATTTATTAACAATTTAGTGCGCTAAAAGTTCAAGGGGCCCTGTACCTGGCCCCTTGCAAGGGTGCCAGGGTTTTAACTGAAATGTAGAAATGGGGCAGAAACTGAAAGGATAATTCACCCCAAAAATGAAGAAGATCGGATAGAAAAGAGGCATGTTATTAAAAATTTAGTGCACTAAAACTTCAAGGGGCCCTGTACTGGGCCCCTTGCAAAGGTTTTAGGATCTTAACTGAAATGTAGAAATGGGGCAGAAACTGAAAGAAGAATTCACACCAAAAACGAAGAAGATCGGATAGAAAAGATGCATGTTATTAACAATTTAGTGCACTAAAACTTCAAGGGGCCCTGTACCAGGCCCCTTGCAAGGGTGCCAGGGTTTTAACTGAAATGCAGAAATGGGTCAGAAACTCAAAAGGAGAATTCACCCCAAAAACGAAGAAGATCGGATAGAAAAGAGGCATGTTATTAACAATTTAGTGCACTGAAACTTCAAGGGGCCCTGTACTGGGTCCCTTGCAAGGATGCCAGGGTCTTAAGTAAAATGTAGAAATGGGGCAGAAACTGAAAGGATAATTCACCCCAAAAATGAAGAAGATCGGATAGAAAAGAGGCATGTTATTAACGTTTTAGTGCATAAAAACTGAAAGGGGCCCAGGGGCCCCGGCCCTTAAAAAATTAAAAATCCGAGCCTCAGGTGTATCAGGACCCTTCTTGGACAATTCACATCTGAATTTTCAGACTTCTACGTGCGGTAGTTTTCGCTAGCCATCGCACACAGACAGACAGACACACACTCTGAGCGATTTATTCTTTTATTAGTATAGATTACAGCCAATACTATAAAATAATATATGGGGCATTCTCACAATCTTTTGACTTTCGGGAATAAAAATCTGGTGAAATTGAACTTGCTAAAATAACATTTTAATCTGATAGACGAATGCCTTAATGATTCAAGGTAAAGAAAAAATGGTCAGCAGCGAAATTTTATTTATTTAACTTGGGTTTAAGTTAAACTTGAGAGTTTATTTTTCCTTACCATTTTACCACTATAACTTTCTATTTTTTTCTAAATTTTTACTTATAATGAATTTGCATAGTACCCACAGAACATTCAAATAAGAAATACTAACAATGTAGTATTTTTAATACAAAATTTTGGTATAACATTGTCTTAAAGGGGTGTCAAAGGGTGGAAGGAAGGGGAATAAAGGGGGATTGTATAGGAAGAAAGGGACGATTATGGGGAAAAAAAGGGTGGTATGGATGGGACATGGGACGGTAAGGAAAATTACTTAATATTAAATTATTTAATTTTAGACAAACCATGTTAAGACTAAATGATAGCCACAATGTTCATTGATTTTTAGAAACAGTTGTTTACACTGGATTAATTTTTTTTTTTTTAATTTACCTCGAAAAGTGCAGGAATAAACCTTGGGGACGGTAAGACTACCAATAAAGCCACGATCTTGAAATTGATATTTAAATGCTGATTTAAATTCTGCAGTAAATTTCCTGTCAAAGAATTTTAGACATTCTTTCTCTAGCATACTTTTGCATGAGAAAAAACTTGAAAAAAAAAAAAAAAAAATCTGTGGCTGCATCTGAAGAGATTTTCTGTATAAGTTTAGCAAGAGGGAAATCTAAAGGAATCTAAAACCCAGGGACAGAGTTTAAGAAATAATATCAACCGTAAAAATGTGTGCAGGTTATTTTTTTGCTACATATTTATATAAAACAATTGTCCCAGTTTCAGAAAAAAAAATTACATTGAATTACTTTTATTGAAACAATTTTATACAGACAGCTCCAAACTTAAAAATCAGCACCAGGAACATGGGACAGTATAGGAGTTTTCCTGGTATTTGGACCCCCAACATCGTCCAAAATTTATTTATCTCGTTAGTATTGTTATGCAATCATACGATGGGATGTTCCCCAGTATATGAAAAAAAAAAAAAAAAAAAAAAAAAAAAAAAACACAAGAATATGTACTGAAACAAAAATTATTATTGAGGGACAAAGATTGTGATTGTGATTTCAAAAGATTGTGAGAATGCCCCATACATTGAAATAGCTTCCATAATTCCTGAGGGACGGAAAAAAAGATACATCAATATCAGCTGTTTTCCATTTTTTCACATGCTGTTGCCCCCCTTAATCCCTTGTAGGGTGGTGGAATATTTTTATACCATTCAAGATTTGCAACAGAATCTTTGAATGAATATTTGCTTTTATAACTTTGGCTAAAGAAAAAAAAAGGTGTAAAATTGAATTTTCATAGTTGCAAAAATTCCAATGTGAATTCAATATTACAGAAACACAATTACTTGCTCTCAAAGGGTAAAATATGCAAATTTTGCTTTTTTTATGTTTATATATTTTACCAATTTGCATGCAAGCATTTTCTTTAAAAATTGATTATTTGAGGATGTGAGTTTCAAAACTCGCCATAACCCTTTAAGACCCAACCCGCACAATCGTGCAGGTTAGACATTCATGTAAATTTTTGCTTCTAAAGCAAAAGTATGTAATAACAATCCGAATCGAACGATCGTTCTGGTTTGCAAAAAGAGTAAAGTACCATTTTTTATCAACAGATGACTGTTGTAGTACATGTTTTACTTTTAGCCGGCATGACTAGCTTTTTTTACAAGTACAACGGATACAGCTCATCATTTTATCTGTCGTAAAAAGGTAATTATCAGTATATTTCAAATTGCTTGGATAAATATTTTTGCTTCAATGTCTAAATAAGTATAATATAATAAAAAACATTAATTATACACTATTTATGTTGCTCGTAGGACTCAAAATTTCGTTACCCGCACGATCGTGCGACTTGGGCATTATGTTAGTCAGTGCTACTGTAAAGGTCAGAGCTTTCCCAATGTTATTTTAGTTTGCTGTTTCAATAACTTCGGTGACAGCTAGAATAAAAAGGAAGTATGTTGTTATATAATTAATGCCGTATTATTTTCTTGGGTGATGTCATGGATGAATTAATTTTTCTTTTTTTTTTTCAATTAATTTTTACTTTTTTCCGTTTCATTTAATAAAATTTTCTAATACATTTTATTATTTTTTATGGAATACTTTGTTAACCTCTAACAAAGCAAAATAAAATACTTTTTCAGATGTCTAAACGGAAAAGAATTCTCACACAAGAAGTAATATTGCAATTGATGAATAAAGCAGACTCTGAATTTAGGGATCTCTCGGATGATGACGAGGTTGCGGATAAAACATTTGAAGCAGATTTTTTAGAAGAATAGTCATGTTCAGATGAGCTAGATGAAGAAAAAATACAAATATTTCTAAAGAAATGACAATCTTTGATCATTCTTACTCATCAAAGTCCCCTGAACTCATTCCCCAAAATTCTACCTCCAAGCAGTTTCGGCAAAGGCTAAGGAATGAAAAAAGAAAAAAAAAAAACAATACAATGTTAAGAAGTTCATTTCTGTACCTCATCCTGGACATTTAGATTTCACCCAATTGCAGGCATGTCTTTCATTTCTTAAATTTTAATTAGGAAAAGTTATCGACTTATAGAAAAAATAAAATCGATATCATAAAAAAAGCTTTAAAAATATCGCAAACATTTTAAAATTAATTAAAATATAAATATTTGAATTCGATAAGTACATCTTTAATATTAATTTTTTTCTTCTTTTTTATGCTTTAGAGCCAGTAAGGTTTCCATTGCAGTATTTCAGCCAATACTTCCCAAATCAGCTTATAAAAAATGATTTCACAGGAAAGGCCCAACCCATACGATTGTGCGGGCGTGGCTTTCACAGAAAAAGCCCAACCCGCGCGTTTGTGCAGGTACTCTCCACGCTCCAGTTGGTGACGAAAAATTTTTTAATTATATTTTTTAAGTGTCATTAGGGTCAGTATAGAGTTAATAACCAGAAGAAAGCAATATTTAAATGTGAAAATGTTCCGGGTCTTAAAGGGATATCCAAAATTTTAAAAAATGAGTTTTCTCTATCAATCTATTCTATTTGTGAACCTGCACCTAAAAAACACTGCAATCTACAAAAAAAATAGTTTTATCCTGTATTTCTGGCATTCTTAAATCTTAGTTTACAATGAAAACCAATGGACACAGTCAGAGGTTTTTTGCGATTTCCCAAAATTTAATTTTCTGGATAAAGCGAGTTTTGAAATTCACGTCCTCATTTTATTTATATATAATAAAAAAGAATAATGTTTTCATACCCTTACAGAAAATCATATGTGCCATCTTCATGACAGTAATTTAAAAAAAAACTCTTTTCTACTTATATTTTTAATTTATTTCTGATTTAGAAAAATATTTCCAAAACATTTCAAATACATATAAAAGCAGTAATAGAGTAAATATTTTTAAATATCTTGATTAACTTTAAGAATTGTCTACAATTTACTTTGCATTTACTAACATAAACACAACACATTCATAAATAAAGAAAAGGTGAGTGACAGCTTAATTGCTCTAATAATGAATATACTTGCAATTTTGATCAGATATATTTATGTTTCTAAAGTTTAATACATCTTCTCTGAAATTTATCTATACAAGTTTAACTGTCGGTTTTCAGCAATCCAGTTTTTTTTTTAAAGTTGTCCATAATAAAAACAAAATAGTGAGCATATGAAAGATATTTGCTACCTTGGAAAATTTATAAAAAAATTAAACATTCTTTAAAGCAGGAAAGCAGATTAAATCTGAATTGTGTTAAGAGTTTCTTTGAGAGAGAAAAAGAGAGACAGGGGCTAGGCACTATTATAGAATTGTCCACAGAGTTTTTCATTTTGTCTTAAGTGGTGTCATAAAAAACTAGAAGGTATAACGATATAGACATATAGTGCAAAAAGTATACACCAGCGGGTATGCACTATAGGTTACAGAAGGTATATGGAGTTATCTAGAAGGTGTATGCCATATACCCTCTACTACATCTCTGTTTGTCTTTTGCATATATATGTAAACCATTCTGAATTCAGTGGAACTTTTCTTAAAAGGATCATTGCCAGGGGTGGAGAAATACACATTTTACTCGCCACTGGCGAGTGGATTTTATAACAGAGCGAGCAAATTTTTAGGAAGTCTTTGAAAAACTTCAGGTTATAGGAGATATGCCAAATAATTTTTTTTTTACTAGTTAGCTATATTCTGCAACTTTCCAAATTACTCCGATGTAAACATGGCACTAAGTTCTATTCTATATTAAACTTTCCTCTGTTATATATACAGTCGTCTCTCTGTTTAACGACGATCTCTATTTAAGGACAATATTTTGTGGCCCCGGCTCTTTTAAGTAAAAAAATCTCTATTTAAAGATGAAATTGTTTCTATTTAATGATGATTTTCACATAGTTTTTTTTTCCAATCCCTTTAAATATGTTAAATGAGGGAACTTCCTCTGATAGAATTTTTTTTTTCTTGCAATTCAGATGAGTAGAGATAAAGAAGAAGGGTGTAATTGTTGAAATGTGATGATTTGTTTTCTCCCTCATTTACAATTTTGGAAGCCATGCCATGATTACATCAGCCTGGAAAGAAGTTTCTCCTTACACAATTGAAAACTGCTTTCAGGCATCTGGAATTGGAATTCAAGAACAAATGGATATATCAGATGCACAACTGGACACAGAAGATATCCCAACCGAAGAATGGAAAAGTCTTGTTGCTGATGAAGATGTTTCAGTAACAGATTTTATCAATTGTGACGAAGACGTTTTAACAACCGATTTCAGAAATTTATATCAAATTTATGAAGACATTGCAAATAAAAATGCAACTTCAGATGCAGAAGATGGTGATGAAGCTGATGATTCAGAAAGCAAGACACCACCTCTTTCTTACTACAGATGCGAATTCTGCCCTGGATATTCTTCGCCAGTACATTGTTTCATCAAATATGGAAGATGACTCATTCAACATTCTTGAGAAGCTTTAAGCAAAGGTACTAAAAACTGGACCACCATTGAAACAATCTACACTTTTTGATTTTTTAAAAACTTAATTTGTTTAATTAAATGTGTTATAAATATTTTTATTGTACTGTAAGTAACATTGTTTAATTAAATGTATTATAAATATTTTTATTATACTGTAAGTAACATTGTTTAATTAAATGTATTATAAATATTTTTATTGTACTGTAAGTAACATTGTTTAATTAAATGTATTATAAATATTTTTATTGTACTATAAGTAACATTGTATGCTGTAATGCTGTTCTTGTATGCAGTATAATTAATGCAATTTATATTTGTGCAATAAAAATATGTAGTATTATATCTGCATCAATAAAAAAAAGAAAGAAAGAAAAACATAAAATAAATTTAAATAAATAAAACATTTCTAAACACGCCAATATATTAAGAAATATAGTATTGATAGTCCTAAACCTGTAAAGTGTGAAAGGAAATGTTTTTCAAATATTTTTCCACAAATTCTGTTTAAGGACAATTGCTATTTAAGGTGATTTTTCGAGGTTTCTTGAAAGTCGTTAAACAGAGAGCCAACTGTATTTATTAATTTTTTTAAAGAAAAATTATGAAAATACATTGTAGTAATAGTAATTAACTATTCATGTCCTTTTTTTTTTTCATAACAATTTTCAGCTGTACATTGCATCAAATGGTAAGATTTTTTGAAAACTCCCCACCCTTGAAATCAAAAGCTTGATTTATTTTTCTCCCTTTAAAAAAAAAAAAAAAAGTTTTTGAAATTCATCTTGCACCAGAACAGAAAAATAACTTTTGTTAAAATATTGTCATCCATCTGGATAATTTTCTTTCATCATAATGGTGTTTTGGAATTTTATTAAAACAAAATTATACTTTTTGTCAAGCATTAAATAACTTTCCTTAAGGCCTTTCCACAAATCCAAAGGGGCTACTTTCTGACACAGTTTTTAATTAATTTTTGTTTGAAAATGGATGAAATTGACAAATGTGAAAGATCTTTCAGAAAGTATTTTCAAAGTGGGAGTTTTGAATAAAATTTCCTCATGTGACAAAGCAGAAAAACTGGTAGTCACATGACCACAACTGTTTATAATTCGATAAGTAATTTAATTATAAAAAAATGGAAAACTCATTTCGATTCCTGCCAATTTTATGCCCTTACATTTGAAAATGAGTCAAAGTTTCCCAAATATTTCTGGATTTGAAGAAGTGCCTTAGAAGTACCATAGCTGCCAATCTGTTGATACTTAAAAAAAATTAAATAAAAACAGAAATTTCATTAAATAAAAATGTTAATAACAATATAGGAATAAAAAAGTGTGATTAAATATTTTTTCTGGTTCATTTTGCCTAACTCTAACAAAGCAGTATTTTCTTATTACAGGCAATTCTGAACTTAATCACATTTTTCTTAATCATCCACAGCAAATAATAATTTTATCTTTGCATGCTGAAAACTTGTATTTCACATTACCACTAAGTAAAAGATATACAGTACAGAACCATTTATCCGGAATGGTTGGGGTCAGATGTATTCCGAATAACTGGTTTTCCCGGTTAACTGGTTGGGCATTAAAGCAGCATCCATTTGATAAGTTTTATGGAATATATCTGGCTGTGGCATTATTTCTGATTTTAAATTATTAGATTACTTGGATTAAAAATCAGATGTAAGAAAGATCAAAAGTTACCCAGATTTTGAAAGGAGGTAATTTATGGGAATCCCTTGGGAACAAAAATTCTTCTGTTTCCTCTGCATAAAAATTAAAACATCTAAAATACAACTAAATATGTTTCCATCTCAAGTATTAGATGTTGACATCAAATTATACATTTGTTTCAAGCAGTGCATATGTCAAACTGGCAGTGTATGACACTTTTTTCTGCAAAGATTCTGAAATAAGTGTATTAGAAATATCATTTCGGATAACTGGTTTTCCAGTTAACTGGTTTCCAGATAAATGGTTCCATACTGTAAAGCAAAGCATTTTAATTTTATTAAAAAATATCACTAGAATCAATGTCAGCTAGCAGATACCTTATTCACATAAAGAAATATCAGTGTGGCATCAGTCATGACATCTATTTCTCTGCTACTAAAACTGTTTTCAAATAGTTCAAGGTTTTCAAATAGTTGACGCTTTTGAAAAAGCCTGGTAAATAACACATATTTTGCTAAAAATCAAGTAGTGATTGGCACTTATCTATCATTCACTGAAAAAATTTTCAGACTTTCAATATTTTATTCTAAATATTCACCCCACACAATAAAATAATTTTAATTGAAGGCCATGTTTCTTACATACAAATAAATGCAATTTCACCTTTTCATTCTGTGTATCTTAAATCTTTAAAATCCTGAAAATTCCAGATTGCATAATTATACACATAAAGAGGGATGCTTGAAACAAAAAACATAATTAATAGTAATACATATATGTACAGGCTAAGATGTAAATAAAAATGCAAATATTTCAAAACGCTGAACAAGATGACAAACATCCAGATAAATTAATAGTAGTTTATTCATATCCCCCCCCCCCTTAACTTCTTAATAATGGCATTTGTAAAAAACAATATCAAAACAATCATAATTACCCTGATGAACCCAAAATTACTTGAAAATATATTGTAAATAAATATAAAATAAAAGTAGCAGTAAAGAAGACAACACTAACTATAAAAAATAAGTTTATTGTTGCATCACAAATTAAAGTGATTTTCATAGTCTCTAAGTCCATTCACTTGATTGATTAACAGGCTTAGCAATCATATTGTTTCTTTTGCCCTTCACCCTGGGGGCTTTGTTTCCTTTATTAGGGTTAGTGTCAACAAAGATTCTGAAAAATGAAAATAAAGAAAGTTTGTAATAAAAAAACTGACAAAGTTAAAATATGTAACAAGATGTGTGATAGATGGTTGCTAGAATTATACCTTTTATTTTATTTTGCAGTATCCCTTTACTATAGACCAGGAGGCAGCTGTACAAGCTTCATCGAGTTGATGGCTGAAATTCCAGGATTAGTTAAAACTCAATTCACATTTTAAAATGCAACTGGCCTGCCAAGTCATATCATGGTAGAATACACTTGCAAACTTGATTTTAGTCATTGACTGGTAGGTTTACCATTGTGTTTTCCTGCTCTCAGTTCTCCATGTTTTCAGACATTTGAGTGCAGGAAAACACAATGATAAACCTACCAATCAACCACTAAAACCAGGTCTGCAGACGGTTTCCACCAAGATATGACTTGGCAGACCAGTTGTATTTTAATATGCTAATCGAATTCTGTCTAATCCTAAAATTTCAGACATCAACTTGATGAGGTGATGATCTGTGCAACTGCCTCCTGGCCTATTATATCATGCATATGTGGACACAGGAAAAGCTACAGAGAATATGACTGAGACAAAAAATTCTTAAAAGATAATTTACAATAACTTATATTCTTACCTAAAAATTAGTGTGTACACATTTATGAAAAAATATTAAAAAGTTGTTAATTGTTTTTAGGGAAAAAAAATAATAAAGTTCACTCAAAATTAATGATCAAGCTGAACTGCATTTATAAAGAAATTGATCAACCATTTGAGGCAGACATTTTCTGACATTCAAATTGATTTTCTGATGATTATTACAATACATAACGGTTCTTTTTACCATCAAATTTTATCTTCGACTACCTACATTTCACATTTCTCGAAAAGAAGAAAAAAAAAGCATAAGATGTGTGCATTTTCACTATTTCAGTTTATTTTGAATAATCTGTAAATCAATAATTTCTTGTGAGGCTTAAAAAATGCAAAATTATTTTACCATAGGCGTGAATCAGCTGCCATCATTATGTAAAATTTCTCTTCTGAGACCTTGATTCTTCAAAAATACAACTCTCTCAAAAATAGAATTATTAATTCAAAAATAGAATTATTTACTCCCACTTAAAATAATTTTATGCAGAATGCTTATGTTCTGTGTTTTGGACTGGTAACCTGAACCACAACATAAACTAACATGATGTGGCCATCATAAAACTTTCTCCTATATCATTCCAATATATTATTTTGTAATAGCATCAACGATTATACAGTAGACGCTTGATTTTATGAACCTCTTTTTTATGAATTCTCCCCACCAGCATCCCATTGCACTAATGTTAAAATACGCTCCATTTTACGAACTAAAATCACACAAACTCTCTTTTTTATGAACTTAATCTTTCGGCACATTTTCAATTTCTCTCCTGTATTTCGTCAAAAAATAGGCGGAGAGGAGAGAGTATTAGTGAATGATAAATGGAAAGCGTAAAAGAAAATTCTCATGTGCAGGTGTGGGGTTGTCACAAGTCAGAGGGGAATGAAGAGGGTCAAAAGAACTTTTGTTGTACTACAATTGGATATTGTTTGGGGTTTGTATGCAGTGGTTTTTTTCGCGATTCTTTGACAAACTTTGCATTTTATCCATGGCCCTATGACAAAATTCCAGTTTTTTCCTTGATTCATTAAGGAAAGTGGAGATTTTTTTTCTGCGAACGATTGACGAAATTGATTTTTTTCGGCGACCATTTGTAAAAAATCACGATATTTTTTTTTAAGTCTGAATTTTCGGACTGATGACCGAATTTTTCAAACTTTTGGAAAATTCGGAACAAAGTCTCCCCTGCACCCCGTCTGACTGCGGCCTTATTGGCAAAAATGATTTCTGTGTAAAACACAATTCAACGTGTTTCGTAAGATTTAGAACATTATGGAAATTTAAGTCAGCCCCCCCCCCCCCAAAAAAAAAAAAAATAAAATCCTGGGTACGCCACTGATTGAACTAATGTTAAAATACACTCCATTTTATGAACTAAAATCACACAAGCTCTCTTTTTTATGAACTTAATCTTTCGGCACATTTTCAATTTCTCTCCTGTATTTCGTCGAAAAGTAGGCGGAGAGGAGAGAGTATTAGTGAATGATAAATGGAAAGCGCAAAAGAAAATTCTCATGTGCAGGTGTGGGGTTGTCACAAGTCAGAGGGGAATGAAGAGGGTCAAAAGAACTTTTGTTGTACTACAATTAGATATTGTTTGGGGTTTGTATGCAGTGGTCTGGTTATCAGATTTGCATAGCGATTTTGTATTTTGTCATTGTCTTGTGTGTTGTTCATACAGCCTTTCAGATTTCTTGAAGATGTCAAACAAATGGAATAGAACGTGCTTAACAGTAAATGTAAAGATAAAAAAAATTGAATGAAGTGGATGTGGGAACAACTATGACAAAGACTTAAATTGCTAAAAAATATGCAGTATAGAAAACTACCATAATTTCCGCCCTATAATCTGCGGCGGCACATAATCCACATATGCAATTTTTCTTCTCGCCAGAAAAAAGTTAGCAGAAAATCTGCACCGTCCTATAATCCACACTATTGACGAATTGAATATAGGGGAGACTAGGAACGGTTGACCCATATGGGAGGCTTGACCCACCCACCAGTTTTCATATTTAAAAGAATGTCAGAGTTTTATCAATAGGTGTCAACCAAAGCTACTGGAATGCTCAAACAACAGTCTTCGTTTCATAGAGATAATCGAAATAGGTGTGGAAAAAATCAATTGTGAGGCATTTTCAACCTAAAAGTTGTGTTTTTTAGAAATATTTTGTAAGCTTTTTTCAGATAAATTATATCATAGAAATTTAAGTAAGTAGGCTTAAAGTAATGATGAAATATAGGGCTTTCATTCCAGGAATAAAGATAGTACAGTAAGTTAGGCTTAACATAAGAATGTGCTATTTTTTAGAAAGGGTCTATGAAAATGGAAGTATGTGACAACTAGTGTTGTCAGGTCGAGTGTCACAAAAAATAGGACAAGGAGACAATAAAAGTGGGACAGTGGCTCCTTTGAGAAGATATATTTCAGATATCTAAATCAATGTTGAAAAGTTGTTACCAAGAGTAAACCCTGGGTCATAGCAGGGGATTCATACCCACACAGCACAAATTGGTAAATATGACATCCATATAACGTAAAGTACATCCATATACCATGTCCACGATTCATCCAAGGAATTCCATATTACATAGTATCTACGTAGATATTACCATCAGATGTCTCTCCGAATACATCCATATAGCGTTTGTTGGACATCCAGATCTGACATAAATTTATGTAAAACGGATGTCTATGTCCATATAAATCATATCCTAGACATAATATGTATGTATATATACATCATATCTATGTAATATGTACGTATATATACTACACATATCTATGTAATATGTACTTATATATACTACACATATCTATGTAATATGTACATATTTATACATCATATCTATGTAATGTGTACATATATATATGTAAAATGGAACAGTATGCGTATACCCAGACTCTTCTGCATCTTATTTTCTTTAATTACAAGAAAACGTTATACATGAAAAGTTTACGATTTAAAAAAATATTTTAAAGTATCAAAATTACTGGTAAAAAGCACAAATTATTAGCAATATTAGCTAAACTGTAATAACTGTATTTTAAGTCATACCAACTGTATCGTGTAACTGCTTTGATGACAATAAATATAATTAACATAAGAAAATATCAGGGAAAAAAATACTTTTTATTATCTTAAAACAACATAAATGCTTTATTTTTAAAAAAATATATATATTTTTTTATTATTTTACTTTCAAAAACAAACTTTTATTATATAAAAACATCATATCTCCGCGCCCCCCCTTTTTTATCTTTTAAAATCAAACCAAATAGTGTAATTACTCTGGTAACTAACAAGGTGGGAGTATACGTAGGGTTGTCCCACACTATTATTTTTACTTAGCGGCAGATTTTATTTATGCCTCAGACTGACATATATAAATGTTTATTTCACATTATATTTACAATTTTACTTTATTGTTACATGGGCATTTAAAAATATTTTCAGCTAAATAATTCTTGTACTTACTTTTCTTATTGTATACTCATAGTTAGTAGCGTAACATACTATTTTTGGAAAATATAATTTAGTGAGTAATGTGATTAAAAAAACTAGTTCATAGGGAGTGTCAATATTATTATTGAGGTTACTTTAATAAACTTACTTTATTATCTCCTCTTTTGAAAGCAATGGGAGTCTTACATACTCATAGATTTTTTTAAAATCTTCTTTTTTGAAATCTTCGATGCTGAATCCATAATCCTTGCAAAAGAGCATACCGTCAAAGGACATCAGACAAATTCCAGTTGCTTGCAGAAGATCACTAATGGTAGTTATTTATTTTATAATAAAACTACACACCTGTGATTTTCTGAGAGCATTCAAATTTGAAGATCTATCCCGGCACCATCTGATCCACCAGACGCACATCTCCACTGGTATACTTTGTATTGATTGAGATACTGTTTCTGGACGTAATGTCAAAAATAACATTGATGCTCCGTACAAACTAGTTTATTTTTTTTAGATTACATTACTCGCTAAATTATATGTTCCAAAATTAGCATATTACACAACAAACAATGTCAAAACTAGGACCTACTATATTTTCTCGTTACTTCTAATATACTATTTTGACCACTGAATTTATTGAATTCATTGATTCGTCAAAAATTTTTTATACACTCAAACATATAGACTCAAATCAAAGAATCTTCCATAGAAAGCATTTCATGTTTTGATAATGAATCCCATTTTCAAAAATAGTAAGAATAATAAGTAAATGCTTTTTGAAAAAAAAAAAAAAAAGAAAAAAGTAAATTTTTAATTCAATAGATAATTACATTTAAACTGAGGACCTATGCTATAAGAAAAATCTATAGTAGCTATACTTGTAAAAGAAATGCACCTAAATATCAATTTAAATAAAATTTTGTAAATATGTATTTCAAATGGAGAACCCCTATTATTTCGGTATCAATGCTTTTTCAATAAATGTAAATAATCATTCCATCGTTAACAAGACATGCAGATTTAACTTAAAATACATTGAATAGATAAAATTAAATATATGAAAATAAACTTTTGAGATTAAGAAACCTTTTTTATGAAACAACAAATTTTTAATAACGTAATTTAACTACATAATAAAGTGATAAGTTATTTTCAATGTTAAAAAATTATTTATTATTATTAGGCAAACTGTTAACTTATCCTTGTTTTCATTGGATCTAATTTGTTAGCATTATTTTCTTTTATTCAAGACAAATTCACCATTTGAAAGTTTTTATTGATAATAAACATTCTCTCTCTCTCTCTTTTTTTTTTTTTTTTTTTTTTTTTTTTTTTGCCAAAACAGACTGTTGACCCCAAAAAGTGTTTGCACTATAATTATACAATTTTATATTGTTTGCATTAGATAAAGTTTCTGGAGTATGGGAGAAGGAGTATAAGAAATTAAATATAATCCAAATTTTGTAAAGTTTTATATACAAAATTAAGATTCACTGAAAAATCAAAACATTTTAAATGTAAAACCGATGAGTAACCATGTAAGTCAAGTATAGAGATTACTATGATCAGTCAATTATATGATAGGGATAGAGAAGATTATAAAATTTGAGGAGTTAATCAAAAATTTATATGGCTAATTTCTTTATAGTTTTTTAAAGATAAGGTTAAAAATCATAAATGCTACAAAAAGCACCAAAATAGAATAGCAAATAAAAACCTGAAAAAAAGAAATCAAAGGACTTACTTACATATAATCCTGCTCGATATTTAATCCAAATCTTAAACAACACCATGCACAACCTAAAGTAAAGTAAACATTACTTCTATTATTAGATTCAGTGGTTGTTGTAAATGCTAACTGTTTGATACAACTAAAAATTTATAAAATTAAAAACCAAGTTGAACTTTGATAGTCTAAATTAAACCAGCCAAAAAATGCATAAACATCTGCATAACATAATGGCGTCGCGTCTGGCGTGTTTACAAAACAACAGAAAGCTCATGTTGCCACACGAAAAAGTGTATCGGAAGTAAGATATTTGACTCTTTTAGTGCTCTTTATAGAGGGTGCTGTGTTTACCTCCATAAAGTGTTGGTATATAAACGTCATGTTGACGTAGTTTCTTTGACAATCCAGTTTATATTTTAGAATGAACGTTAAGTTCACCTCCATATTATGTTGGTCCATAGATTGTTGGGATATGAATGTTATATGAATATAATGTGTTCAACCATCCATCTTACGGTTTTGAATGAACATAATTTTGATGTACATGTATGTATTCTAGATGTAAACTGCTCTAAATAAACGAAATATCTATGTGTGTGCTGTGTGGGATACTTGCTCAGACAAAATCCTGTTTAAAACTCTGACTTGCAATTGCGTCTAAACAGGTTTATTTAAGCATCGTATTTAAAAAAATACTTTTTTATAATAATTAAAGCATGTAGCATAAAGTTATTTCACTTTTTTTAAGCTGATTTTATTTCTCTTCACAAATATTGCAATATAAAACAAAGTGGGTCAAGCCTCCCATATGTGGGGAGCCTTGACCCATTATTTTTTCATGAATAAAATCAATAGTGGGGTGGTATAGTGGGTCAACCCTCCCATATGTGGGGAGCCTTGACCATTATTTTTTCATGAATAAAATCAATCATTTTTCAAATTTCTTATATGTTACACTTATGTAGCAATTTTATTTTGATAACTGATCGTATAACGAAGTTCGTTTCATAGAGATAATCGAAATAGGTGTGGAAAAAATCAATTGTGAGGCATTTTCAACCTAAAAGTTGTGTTTTTTAGAAATATTTTGTAAGCTGTTTTCAGATAAATTATATCATAGAAATTTAAGTAAGTAGGCTTAAAGTAATGATGAAATATAGGGCTTTCATTCCAGGAATAAAGATAGTACAGTAAGTTAGGCTTAACATAAGAATGTGCTATTTTTTAGAAAGGGTCTATGAAAATGGAACTATGTGACAACTAGTGTTGTCAGGTCGAGTGTCACAAAAAATAGGACAAGGAGACAATAAAAGCAGGACAGTGGCTCCTTTGAGAAGGTATATTTCAGATATCTAAATCAATGTTGAAAAGTTGTTACCAAGAGTAAACCCTGGGTCATAGCAGGGGATTCATACTTGCTCTGACAAAATCCTGTTTAAAACTCTGACTTGCAATTGCGTCTAAACAGGTTTATTTAAGCATAGTATTTAAAAAAATACTTTTTTATAATAATTAAAGCATGTAGCATAAAGTTATTTTGCTTTTTTTAAGCTGATTTTATTTCTCTTCACAAATATTGCAATATAAAACAAAGTGGGTCAAGCCTCCCATATAGTGGGTCAACCCTCCCATATGTGGGGAGCCTTGACCCATTATTTTTTCATGAATAAAATCAATCATTTTTCAAATTTCTTATATGTTACACTTATGTAGCAATTTTATTTTGATAACTGATCATATAATGAATAAAATGATATATATATAACTTTATTCTATGTTCAATATTTAAAAAATAAAAAATTATTTCGTAAAAAGTGAGTCAACTCTTCCTAGTCTCCCCAAATTGTATTGAATTGAATATTAAATTCACTGTTTCTCATCTTTTCTGCATTTTCTACAAATTATAATTTGAATTCGGCAGTATACCTGGTACGTTTTTTGCAAGGCATGTTTTCAAAGGTGCACTTACATTATCACTAAAGATTAGGCGATGGCAGCAAAAAGCACTTGCTGTTCAAAAATCCTTTTTTTTCCTTCATCTGTCAGCTACCTTGTTACAGAGCATGCACATTATGAGTACCAAGTGCATGTACGCAGCAAGTCAGATTAAACGATTGTGTGGTGCTGCCATCTATTGGAAAAGTTGCAAACCAAACTAAGAACATGTAAAAAAATTTCATTTTTTTTTCAAAAGTGAAAAAAAAAAAAAATCAGATAATCCCCATCGCAAAAATTTTAACTTTTTTGGCAGATTATCTGCGGATTATAGACAGGAAATTATGGTACATTGAGCATTCTCTCACCAAGGAGAAACAAAAGGTACCGTATTTTCGGGAATACCCGCCGCACCCACCGTAAGCGCTGCACCAATGAAAATCTGTTTTTAAAAAAAGTTTATCGACGTAAGCGCCACACCATCGTAAGCACCGTACCCAAGGAACTGATATTTGTACAATCTAAATTCCGGAATCGTTTTGGCCGCAGCTTTTCCTGATTTTAGACATCTTGAAATATCATATAGAGACACTCAGAGGTCTCCACGGGCCGAAATTTCCGGGCCCGGCCCGAAATTTCTAGGTCGGGACTGCCCGACTCACAGAAAAATATTTGGCCCGGAAAAGCCCAACTCGCAGAAAAAGTTTGGCACGGACCAGCCGATACAAAAATTAAAAGTTCGGTCCGGCCTGTACAAAAGAAATATTGGCCCGACCCGGTAAAAAATTTAAAAGTTCGGCCCAGCCCGATATAACAGCTAAAAGTTTGGCCCGAGACTGGCTCGGAAAAAAGTTAAAATCTCGGCCCAGCCCAACACATTGATGAAGTGCCGCAGGCTGTGATATTTATTTTTTTAATGAATCTCTATTTCTTGTATGTAAATATTTCAGTTATCATTACAATTGTTAATCCATATTCTATGTATTGAAGTGTTAAAAATCTGAAAAATGTTATACAGTAAAATCTGCTAAGACGGAATTGTATAAAAAAGAAAAAAAAACATTATAGACAAGATCCTCAACACGTTTTTCAGTTTAAAACAGGATTCCGTCATAGGCAGGTTCTTTTCACTCATTTTACTATATTTTAATTTAGCTATATTTTAATAAGCATATGAAATGTACTACTCTTTAAAAAGAATAAATTTTAATGTTTAGTTGCAGAATAATGGCGATTTAAAAATGTATGCATTTTTTGCAAACATTTTTGGTCCAGGGCTAATTTTACTGACCTTTGAACGGACCAGGCCACGACGAGACAATGATTTTCATACAGGCTTCGTCAAAACTAGGACCGAAAATTTTGGATCGTGAAGACTGACTGAAACCAGTCCAGGCTCTGCACAGAAAAAATAAGTTAGGTCCGGCCCGGCCCGATCTTTCAGGAAAAAAGTAATGCCCTAACCCGGCCCGGACAGAACCTTCAGAAAAGAGTATGGCCCGGCTCGTGCAGATCTCACACTGCCGAAACCACTTTAGGATAACTAGAAACGCTCCTTTTTTCTTTCTTTCTTTTTTTTTTATGCAATTCACCTATTGATAACTGTTTCATTGATTCTGTTTGTGGCAGATTTTATTTTTTATTTGCAACATACGCATCTTTTCTTGTTCATTTTTTAAAATAATTTTGTAAGTTTTAAAATATTTCTTGCTCAGAATTTAGACTTTCCTTTTCATCATAAGTTATTATCATGATAATTATTATGAAGATATATATCATAAATTTAAGGAAAGATAAGAAAATCCATGAATCCACTTTGCATTAAAAAAATCTCTTATCTCGTTACCTCTTTTTTCTACTGCATTCAAAGTTCTTTTCAAAGAAACAAAACTGAAACTATCAGCCAACTACACATCAAGGGCATAAGGCAATGTGTCAGAACGTTCGGTCCGAGGAGATGAAGTGAATTTGAAATCAAGTGTGTTTTGTTAATTTGAGTCAAGAGATAACAAAATTACATGTTTGTTTATTAGTTATAAATGTGTACTTGAGTGATTTTATTAGGTGCTTCTATAAAAATAAAGATTATAAACATGAAAAAAAAAGATAAAATAAGTATTTTTGTTGAGAACTCTTCGTACGAAGCAATTTTTAATTATATCAGCGTAAAAATCAATGTTTTGATGAAATTCAGTCAGGTCGGGCCAAGATTTTAAATGTTTTCCGGGCCAGGCCAAAGTTTTAGCTTTTATGCTGGGCCATTAATTAATTAATTAATTAATTATTATTTTTTTCTTGTACCAGCCGGGCCGGGCTGATTTTTTCCTCCCTGTGGATTGGCTACGCTCAAGGGTAAATGCCCGTTCGGTAATGTTAATCCTATGGAAGAATTTTTTTTAAAAACACATAGTTCGCATTTCAATATGCTTAAATTTTTTTTTTTTTTTTTTTGCATTGAATAGCTGAGGTTGATCTCTAAAAAGACCCTTTTTCGATTTTGTTTACAGAAGTTTTTCATAGCATACTTTGATTTTCAGAATCAGTTTTGAAAGTGGAAGTATTCTAGTAAAAAAAAAACTTCTTAACACAATCGAAAAAGTAAAAATGACTCTTTGTAGAGACCGACCTCAGCCATCCAATGCAAAAAAGATCATTTAAAAATAATGGGATGTGAACGAGATATTTAAAAAAAAAATCTTTCTTAGCTTTTACATTAACGAGCCGGTGTTTTTGCGTGAGCAAAATAGCCCAATATTTATATTGCGGAAGTCGGCCCACTTAATTTGTTATATTGGTCAGGACCATTTATTTTGCTTATCGCTCGACCCGGCTCATTAAAAAAACTGTACTAATTCTGCTGACCCAGTCGGTTTCAAAGTTTGAATTCATTTTGTCTGGTCGAGTCAGGTATGGCCTCTAATATAGGGGCCGAGTTCATTGAGTCCGGTACTGAAAGAAAATAAAGAAAAAATCTTGCTCTCCACTGTTTTTACTGTGTATTAGGAGACCCATTCCACAAAAGTTCTATGCCGGGATTTGAAATTTCTCTAGTTAGAGACCAGTAATTTCACAGAGTGAGCAGTTTTGCTTTGCAAGTGGAAGGAAAGGGGGTTTATTAGAAGAAAAGCTTGCGAAATCTGTATATTCCAGTATCTGGAGGATAAAGTAATTATTGACGGATGGGCAGAAAATGTAATCATTTTTAACTTGAGAACCAGTGAGACAAACGTTATTCATCCCGCTAATTGTTTAAAAATAAACAAAACAAATAACATTTCTCGGACATCTGCGGTTGAGGGACATTTTCTAATATTTTGGTACCAATTCAAGAGCATGAAACTATTGATCAAAGGGGGGAAAATGGCATCATAAAATATCGGTTTGACCAAAAAAAAAAAAAAGCTATAAGACATAGCTGTAAAAGAAAAAAAATCACCGTATCCACCGCCCTTGCATAAGAACCACACTTAGAATATTTTATACTTTCAAACTCGTATGCGCCGTGGCTCATACGCCCGAAAATACGGTACTTGCCATAGGAAATACACGTGATGAAGTTGAACCTTCCTGAAAATATTTTCAGAATGCAAAATTCCCTGAGCTTCAGAAGGCTCTTGCTGCTTGGCTTTGGAAGATAAGAAACAAGAACATTACCATTGACATAAAACTTTTGAAGAAGCAAGCTCACATATTTGCCTCGAAGCTAGACGTGAAGGATTTTAAAGGTTCAGATGGTTGGTTGCAAAAATTTAAGTTAAGACATGGCCTGAGTTTCCGAAAATTATGCAGTGAAAGTGCAGCTGTCGATACAACCATCACAAATGATTGGAAAGAAGGAAAGCTGAAGTTTCTGATTGCAGAATATGCACCGGTAAATGTTTTCAATGCCAACGAAACCAGATTATTTTTCAAAGTACTTCCAGAAAAAACATTAGCTTTTAAAGGTAACGTATGCAATGGTAGGAAAAGGGCAAAACAAAGGCTAACGATTTTGCTTGGTGCTAATATGACTGGTTCGGAGAACATCCCGCTTCTATTCATCAGAAAATATAAAACACCTAGATGTCACAAGAACATTAATAAGCTCCCATCAGCATATTATAAGAACTGGTTGAAAGAACTGGACCAGCATTTTGAAAAAAAGAATCACAAAATTATCCTGATAGCAGACAACTGTACTTGCACACATTGCAGTTCCTAAGTCCAGGTGAACCGAGTGGTATTCCTTCTACTAATTGTCCCCTCAGTTTTGCTTGATTTGCAGGGGAGCAAACCATCCCCAGGTCTACTCTTAAAGAAGTTACTGAATGGCTCTTAGGGCTGTTGTTAATTCAAATCAGATGACAATATTGAGTTGCTTTCTCACATCAATAGCCTTGTATCGTATGTATATAGCATTCTTTCAATGAAACAAACAAAAATAACTGATTTTTTTAACATAAATGTATAAAGGTGAGTTATTACACATTGATTTGTTTATTTTTTCTTGTACCCTCCCATTTACGAATTTTCGATTTTACGAACACATTATACGAGTCTGCTCGAGTTTGTAAAATCAAGTGTCTATTGTATCAGTCAATTAAAAGAAGAACAGAATAACAGCACACCTTTTAGAATTAAAATAAGATAAACATATACATTTTTTATCATTACAAATATGTTAGAATACAACTGGTGCATTTCTACACTCTAGAAAATAAGATTCAGCTATAATGGTCATCACAAAAGCATAAGGATAATATTCTGCAATCTGGTCCACAGCCAAAAGATGGCGTCAAAATTGAGTGACTCATACGACAGTGTTGTTAGAATTGTATGAGAATTACAAGATTAAAGTTAATGTGATAAAACATGCTCAATAAATTCATCCACTGTTTGTAAACCTGATTTGGTTTTCCCAAAACTCAGAAGGAAATTAAGAAAAAAAGAGGGGGAAATTTTACTATCTCAATCCTGTCATGCAGGGTTTGTGTTAGGAAAAAAATATAAACTATTTCTAGATCTTAGAGTTTTAAGCAAGATGTTCAAAAAGTAAAGTTATTTTAAATGAGATTCTTAAAAATACTATGAGAATCTTAATAATAAATCTAAGAATGGAAAGGCTATTTTCCTAACTTGCCTCATTACTTGGACATTTTCAAAAGACTGATTTATGTCCTGCACCCTTGAATGTACATTGCATATGTCTCACACAATATATAATCATGCAGAAGGAGTTAATCTCTATGGTCCTAATAGATCCTGCCATAAGTCGAAGAAAAGAAAATTAAAAGCTTTGAAATTTGGCTTTGTTGAGCTCAAATGTTTTGGAGGAAAAATATATCAAGACAATAAATATCAAACTCATTAATCAAATGTCTTTTAATAACTATTTGCTGATGACAACTTTCCTTGAATCATCTTCAGATTCTTTCTCGTCATTTTTACTAAATTTTACACATAGCATACAAGCAAATTCTAGCTGCTTGTATCTGCATAGGTCACCAAGTTTTAGTGACAATCAGCTAAAAAATAAAAAATTTGATTAATACAGCAGATTCTCTTAAATCTGCAAACCTAAAATCTACAAAATTCTAAAATTCATATACCATTGCAGTGATGTAAACAGTGGAGCATACAATTTAAGATGTAGCAGAAAAATTCTAGATTCTTTAAATTTTTATATAATTCTGTACACACTTTAATATACAATTCTGGTTAATAGAACTGAACTCATGTTTACGCATAAAGGAAATATAAATTTATTCCAAAAAAAATTCAAGATAGCACTGATATCAGTAGCGAACATAATTTTTTTTTTATCAAATGCATTTATGTATTAAACTTTTTTTTGGTTATTAAGTCTGGCTAAACATGAAATAAAAATTCATTATTTTAAGATTTTGATAAAATTATTAGTATACCTTCATGAATCAAATTCAGACTTGCCAACCTTTGAAAATGAGAAATCATAGCACACAAAATTAAAATTAATCTGGAGGTTGGTTGGTTGGTTTTTCATGTTACTCAGCCATCTTTTCACATTGGTAAAAGGAATAAGGTTTCAGTCTTTCAACTGAATGTAGTAAATTTTTTCCTTTGAAAATTTTTAAACAATTTTTAGAGTTTCTTTTTGTTTCGCAGAATTTATTTACTTTTTTTTTTTTTTTTTTCATTTGTAATAGGAGCTGGTTTCAATTTTTTAGCCCATTGCGGTAAATTTTGACGAAATTCCGGATTTTTTTTCCTGCGATTATTTCAGGATATTCACAATTTTTCCGCATTCGTAATTCACATTTTTCTATCACGATTCTTTGATGAAATCCACACTTTTTACCATGAACTTTTGACGAAATTCGCATTTTTTACCACAATCCTTTGTCGAATTTTGCATTTTTTTCCGCGATCCTTTTGAAGAAATTAGTGTTTTCTTTCTGCGATCTTTCGGTGAAATTTTGTGTTTTCTTAACGATCTGTCGATGAAATTTGCATTTTCTTACTGATTTTTCGACAAAATTCGTGTTTTCTTTCTGCGATATTTTGACAAAATTCAAGTTTTTACCATGATCCTTTGATGAAATTAATTTTCTTCTGCAACCAATGGGCAAAATTGATTTTTTTATATGGTCATTTGTCGAAATTTGTGGTAGTTTATCGCAAATCGTGCGATTTTCCACACTAGTTCAAACCTTGCCCCTCAAAGAACGCCCCCCCCCCTCCTTTCCAGAAATTCTTAAAATGGCACCTTGTTTCTAAGGAAGTGAATTCCTGTATAAATATTTACAGTAACATGACTCACTCGTGGTTAATATACATAAAGAGAGTGTTTTATATTAAGAAGTTTGTTTTGCAGCACAGATTTTTTTTTCCATGAGCATTTTTTACTGTCTGAATTTTCGGACTAATGGCCAATTTTTTAAAACTTTCGGAAATGAACTTTGAAATTTTGGAAATTTTGCAACAGAATCACTCCTGAAAAATATGCTGTGCGGGATAAAAATCGCAACTAGAAACAAAAAATGCGCTTGTGTTTTTTGCAAAAAATCTTAGTTTAAGACCGATTTTCATAGCATCGTAGTTTATAAATCCAAATCGTAGCAACTATGATTTTTTTCGTAGCAGTTGGCAGGCCTGCGAATTTCATTGAAGAATTCAAAATAAATTTCTCATCACTATCATGCATATTTAGTTATGCATTATTAAATTCTTTACTTCACTTTTATTTTTAATATTTTAAATTTTCTTATTTTACTTTATTAATTTAATATTTTACTTTATTGCAAGCATTCATTATAATTTCAAGTGCAGCATTACATTCAAATTACTGTTTAAAAAATATAAACAAAACAGTGACCAGAAAACCACAAAATTCTAAAATCTACATATCCTCTAGTCCCAAGCTATGCCGATTTGAGAAAGTCTACTTTACATTTTGCTAGTAACTCTGTCATTTTGTTTGAGAAAATTATGTTAATTCTCCAATCTTTACTATTATTTTCCCAGATATTGGAAAATTAAAAAAAAATAGCCAGATTCTATAGCACACTGTCTACATAACTTAAGAAAAAATCTATAAATAATAATACTTGTTAACCTTAGTATTTGTCAGATTCACACTAAAACAAAAGTAATAAAAATACCTTTGAATAAACTCCATTGTTAAGGCAGCCTTTTCTGGGTATTCAAAGAATGATAAAATGCAAAGTGAAACTGTTAAACTCATTTATACTCAGTCTAAACAGTTATACTCAGTCTAAAAAAACTGTTTAAACTCATTTGTCCTCAATGCAACGATACCGTCAACAATGAAGTATTCTTCGGCTGTGAAAATATTTCCACCTGTGAAATGGTAAAAATTTAGTGACTTATTATTCAAGTATTATCAAGAAACTTTACACATAATAAAAAATATCCTTACAAATAAATCACGAATGAAACAAACCAGATTTCCCTGAATGTTCCGGTCCTTGCTCAATGTCTGCTGCCGAAGGCAGCGGAGACCCATCCCAGGTTAATTTTGATATTAGTTTTCTTTGAAAATTAATGTGAATCGAGATTTTAATCATTCGAGGTTCGTTTGGAAAAATAGACTAGAATAGTGGGCAAAACCTGCTAGTCTATTCTATTAATTTTCCTAAATGCCTGTCTAACCCAAAAAAATTCTGCAATGAGATAAACAGTGCACCGGTATATCATTTTGATAATCGATGAAATCAAATGGCCATGTAACATTTTTGAAATACAGTATGATTAAAACTATTTTTGAAAAGAAAATTTTTAGAGGGTGGAAGAAATTTTGATATTCAGAATTCTTTGGAATCTACATCCAAAATCGGCACCCCCCCCCCCCCCTTTAAAAATGACAAATCCATAATGGAAGATTTTTTGGGAAATTAGTGACTTAAATTTCTGCCAATGTATAATGAGTGTTATGATCTCATGTCTTACAAGACAAGAATAAGGGGGGTTTATCAAAACAAGCCAGAGGCAGCAGGGCCCAATTCCAGAGGTTCATTTGGAAATAATTAACTTTAAAATTATAAATTCTTAGAAACTCAAAATTTGTTCACCAAAACAAACTGCAATGACACCAAAGGCAACAGGTGCCCAATAAAAAGGCTCACCCGAGTAAATCCTTAGATTTGAGGTTTGTTTGGAAAAACAAACCCTCATTGCAGGCAAAGCCTGCTAAGTCTTTAATAATTTTAAAGTCTGCACTAGCTATTGAAATATTTATCAGATGTTTTTTAAATGAAATATACAAATCAAACATTATTTGTAACTATACTTACCCAATGTTGCTATGAAAAGAGTTAGGTTGGGAAAGATTAGCTTCCAGATCTTTTGATAAGACTAGATCCTAAAAGAAGATAAAATTATTCATTAATAACTTTATAGAACTAATATAAAGCATGTTGATCATAAAGAAGTTTTAGATAACAAAAGTAAGACTCCAACTTAATATTGAAAAAGATAGAATGATATGAAAAATTATTAGCTAAGAAAAGAGTATGCCAGAGCTCTTCAAATGCAGCCACCATGTCACCACTAGTGACCCAAATATTCTGCTTAAAAAAATCTGGCTAATCTTGATCTATAAAATTTAGAGATAGACAGAAAATTCAGTTTTGTTTTCATCCAAAAATCTGAGTTTTACCAAATATTCGTCTGGACCGAAACTGTCTGTATTCCAAAAATCTTGTTTCTTCTTTCAGACATTTTCAACATTACTCATTGATTGGAGTTGTATCGACTCAAATAAGACACTTTTTATTTATTGCTATGAACTTCACTGTTTATAATTAACAGTTATCACTGACAAGACATAAGTGCAAATAAAAAAGCAAGCAATGCATATAAAACTTAACTTTGAAGATTCTTTTCACATGCTCAGTAAAAGCTGCATAATTAACAGTAATAGAAAATTTTTAGTTTGAAACTACAGAAATGCTTTGAATGCTCTCTGAAAAAGTTAACAGATGATCATTCACAAAAATCACTATAAAAGATTAATCGAGGTATGTATACCTACATTTTTTAATTAGATAAAATTTGTATAACTGAATATCATTCTACATTGTTGATGAATTAATTATATTTTATTTTATATGAAAATAAAAAGTTTTTGGCTAGAGGCAGAGGGCCAACTTGGGCCCTCGAGATAAAAATCGCAAAAAACTCCGAACTGCGTTCATTGTAAACCAAGATTTTACAATGCCATTTTGCAGATTGTAGTATTGTTTTGCTGCAGGTTTATCAATAAAATAGATTGATAGAGAAAACATTTTTTTAAATTTTTGATAAGGCAAGTTTTGAAACTCACATCCTTACATGCATAATTCAGGGCTCCCACTCAACTTTTGTAGTAAAAAATGGAGAAAAGGGACCGCATATTTTGTAAGAAAATGGGACCTTTGGGGACCTATTTCAGCAAATCCCAAAATAAATACAGAAATCCTTCTCTCCCTTATTTGTCACTTATTTTATAAATGTTCAAAGTATAATTTGTTATAAAGAAAACTGTTGCTTTGATTCAAATTCACTTATTTCTGAAATACATTATTTTAAAGCCATTGCTATTGGCAGAGATTACAAACCTTCTATTATTGATGCTACTTTATTTGAACTAGATACAGCATCCTCATTCCTCAAGTTCACCCCAGTCTTCTCTTTTCAATATTAGCATTGTTTTACCTCACTTTCCTAAATGCAGTTTTCCTATTGCTATAATTATTATGCAATATGATTTCAAAATAATTTCCAACCCTGCTAATAAACTTACTCTTTTCAAACTCAAAGATCCTATTGAGATATCTAACTCATGGGGTATTAATAGCATTAACTGTCAGTGCAGTCTTTTCTATTTGGACCAAACCAAATGTAGTTTAAAATTTCGAATCAAAAAACACAAGCAATATATTCAAAAACTAACAAATTTGCCATTGTACTAAAATTATCTCTAAACCCACTTCTATACATGAATTTAACTTACTTGAAGCATTTCACATATCTTCGCTACTCTCCCATTTTCAGATTGTTAGAAATATTATAAAAAAAACCCCTTTTTCTTAATTTCTACTAGCATTTTTACACATTAACAGTTCCATTCCCAATACAATTTCTCAGTGGCTGTCCCTGTAATTTCCTAAAATTATCTCTAAACCCACTTCTATACATGAATTTAACTTACTTGAAGCATTTCACATATCTTCGCTACTTCCCCATTTTCAGATTGTTAGAAATATTATAAAAAAAAAAACCTTTTTCTTAATTTCTACTAGCATTTTTACACATTAACAGTTCCATTCCCAATACAATTTCCCATTGACTGTCCCTGTAATTTCCTAAAATTATCCCTAAACCCACTTCTATACATGAATTTAACTTTCTTGAAGCATTTCACATCTCTTCGCTACTCCTCCATTTTCAGATTGTTAGAAATATTATAGAACCCCCCCCCCCCTTTTTCTTAATTTCTACTAGCATTTTTCTACATTAACAGTTCCATTCCCAATACAATTTCCCATTGGCTGTCCCTGTAATTCCCTGTAATTCTATTGGTCAATGAACCTATCCTTCAAATCTGCTTTACTTCTATATTATATACGAGCAAAATTCCAACATTCTTTGCACTGATGATGGTATGCTGAATGCTACTGAAACTAGTCTGCTATAAGTTAAAAAATTTCAGATGCTAATAAAATTGTTTTATCTACTGATAAAGAAAACTACTTTCAGTAGTTAATACAGTATTTAACCACAGTATTTAGAATATACAGTAGGATCCACAAGTGAGATGTGCAGTAGTTCATCCAACACGGTCAATCTCTATTACAAAGATTGGCAGTGTTCATCCAGTTCTTGATATAACTGCACCCAGCATTCACACTCTGTGTTTTTTAATTTGTTCTTTTCACGGTAAATGTTATTTTTTACATTCATATTCATATCACCATTTTAAGTCTTAATTTCATTCTTAATTTTTGAAAATGATTTTTAGTTAATAAAGTAGACAGTAAAGCATTTGAGGTTGCACTCCTTCTTCCAGATATTTAATTTCTTCATTTTTAATACATAATAAATACTTTATGAAAACCATTGCTGCATATATGCAAATAATCAGATAATTTTTGCATTGATAATTCCAAAGTCTGCTCTGTTTACTTCAAAGAAGCAGATTTTTAAAGGAATTTACAGACAAAACTGTTTTATTTTAAACCAAAATGAATTTCCCATTATGAAAACATACAGTTTCACTACTTACTTTACTATTACTTTCCAGTAACGTTAAAACTGAAAAGTTAACAACAGAATCAATTGTCGAAATAGATGAAAAGAAAAACTTGATAGAAACTCTGAAACAAATGAAAATTAATGTCATCAACAGGATAAATCCATTCCTTATTTATTATACATTCCTGATAAATCATTTAGATATTAGATGAGATTAAATTAAAAAGGAAATCAGCTGATTAGGGAATTATATAAAATGTTGCATGATATAAAAATTGTGAAATTAGAAAATTGTTGTTTTAAATAACTAAAGAAAAAATATAAATTTCCTTTTTCAGCATTGTAAAAGAACTCATATTCTCCCTTGAAAGACTATTCTTCTGGTACTTTTCAATAATTTTATAATTTAAATTTCTATATTAGTGTAGGCAAAAAAAAAAATTAGGGAGAAGCCTTTAAAAATTGTCTAAAAAGTTTATGGCTATTGTTTAAAAAATTTTTACTCATCACGTTTTTTTTTTAAATATTTATTAATTTGAAAAAAAAAAAAAAAAAAAAAAACAAGTATTTATTAACAAAAAACTTTTTTTACATTTATCTAAAGTTGTTCTGAAATTTATACATAGTATTTTTCAAAGTATAATGTTTAAAATATATAGTACTAGGGTAGCACAGGGTAAATATGGATCACTCTCATTCTGGGGCAATTATGGGTCACCTAGTTTTTATCACTATGGAATCTACTAAGATAAATTCTAAAACAGTGGATAGGCTCTCCGATTAGTCTACTTTATTATACATAAAAAAGTTTTATTTTAATTTTGTTGCATAATGTGAGTTGAGATGTTTTTGTAACATGCTACAAAATCATCTTTCAAAAAAATTGCCTTCAAAAATTGCACTTTTTACTAAGATCCATGCCACATTAACATAAGGGTTTAGATTTTTTTGTTTATGCTTATTTTAAATATAGATATTATAAGGCATTAAAATACATGCACTTTTTATTCCTATTTGTTTTCAAATAGATGCTAGATGTATACCCAATTATGTCCCAAATACCTGAGGTAATTATGGGTCACTGGGGTAATTACAGGTCAGCATGTTTTTTCCATTCTTTATGGCATTTTTTAAATTTTAGACATGCAATGCAATTATTAATTTATGATTTAAGGGTATTTATATAAAAAAATATTTTTTAAAAATAAATATACAGTATTGTAAACCTAAAGTAACTTTTGAAGTAAGCCAGATAAAATATTTTTATAAACATTTCTTTTCTTAAACTATTAAACTAATTATTAACTGATAGAACATGGTAAAACCCAAGTGCTGGATTCATACCAGTATAGTGTGGGGCAGTTAATTTGATACAAAACGTTAAGAAAATATAAACCCCAAAAAATTCTTGTTGTTTAAAAAGAACAAAGAAGTATTGTAACGGAAATTATTTTTTCAACTAACAAGTAAAATGTTTTTAAGCATGCTTTTTCCTTTAATTTTAACCATATTAGGCTATGTAGGGTAACTGTAATTGTTTGAATTAATTTTTATGCCTAATTGTTAGAACATTGTGAAACACCCGTGCTAGATTAATATTTTCATAATGAAGAGCAGTTAATTTGTTGAAAACTATAAACCTAAATAAATCGGTCAGGTGCAAATTTTACTCATGCACAAAATGTTCCATATGATGGTTATTTATCAGAATGATTCACCTTACCTATAACAGAGACCTTGTACAAAATTTAAACTCGCCTTTGTACCAAGCATTATTCAAAAACAGATTGCAACGACACATTTTTCTAGATTAATATCTTGGCTAATAAGCTACAAATGTTTTTAAAAATCATTATTAACTATCCTTGGATGATTCTGAATCAATATGTACCTCAAGTGCCCCTCAGCTTTCTTGCTAAGCCCCTGCAAAGTAAAGTTTGTGTGTAACAGAAAAATGTGATTTTCATAAACATCCCATAAAAATAAATGGCATTTTCATATATTTTTCATATCTTTTTAAAATTTTTAAGCTTTAATGATGAAAATTTCTACTTTAGAGGTATTTTCCAAAAACTTTCAAAAATATTTTATTAAAAAAATATCCATTAATACTTCATAAAGACAGTGATCCATAATTGCCTCAGTTGTGACCCATAATTGCCCCATTGCCGGGGTAATTATAGGTCACTTAGAAAATTCAATTAAAAAATAAATAAAAATATTTTGGGTAAACTGAATATTTTAGGGCAATTCCACAGAAAATTACCATTTTTTTTTTTTGGGGGGGGGGGGATAAAATTTATAATGTGTTTAATTTAAGGGTATGATTGGAAAACTTGATATTTTTATATTTTATAATAAAATCCTAATAAAAATGTATTGTAAATTACTGTTTACAAACTAAGTTAAGTATCATTATTGTCTTTGTAAAGTCATAATGTTATGTTAGTTACACAATAAAAGTTACATCAGTTACACATGTAAATGCCATTTTTTTCTTTTTTATTATTCAGAAATTAATTAAACAAGTTACTGTTATAATTTGGCATTACTTAGTGTTGTTAAGAACATTAAATCACTTTTTTTTAACGGGATAGTTTTGATAATTTTTACACCTCAATGAAGGTAGAAAAAATGTTTGTATATTTTATGTTACGCCAGTTGCAGAATTTTGAATTGCAATTTTTGGGACTAAAAGAGAGATTGAAATAATCTGCAGGTATTTGGGTATTAAGTCTTTAGTAAGGAATATTTTAAATTAACAAAATTTATTCTAGCTTTATTAGTAAATTTTCTACATAGTTTTGAAAACAAAATTCGATGATCAAATGTTACGTCAATTAGGATGGAATTGTCCTTTATACAAAAGCTACATTTCTAATTCAACTTCATGCCAAATTTGAAAATTTCATCTTTTATATTTTCCTAGATATTGAGATATTGTTTTCTAACCCACATTTACCCCGTAACACCCTATAGTGATTTTCAAAGTTTTAGTATTATTATGCAAAAATTAGGATTACTAAACATACTGTTTTCAACTGGACAGTCTGATATCAGATCAATTTTCCTGATACCATTTTCTCACAGTATCAGACAAAAAAAGTCCACATATTTTGAAAATAAAAAAATATCTTGTCAATTCTCTGTTAAGTATTGTACGGTAGCCTGGGGTATTTTTAGACAGAGGATCTCTGGTAATTAACAGACAGCAGTAATACTCACACACTAATCGGAATCTGGCCAAAACAGTTTTATTTTTAGTTAAACCAGGTATTTTTCTATTTCAATTAGCATTTTTTTAGTAATTAGCAGCTTACTCTGTCTTGTACAAAATTGGTTTCCTAAATACTATAAAAAATTACTGCTTAGCTTTTTGCTTCGCTGATTTCAAATTTCAATTTCTCGGGTGTAGCAACACTAGCCCAAGTGCTACTTCGTGTTTGGATACTAGGGTATGTTATCTTTCTGGAAACAATGGAGTAATATTATTTGGATGTTGATATATGAGAAAAAATTAAATTTTAAAAAAAGCGTAGCTTTTAATAAACACCGGGGTAATTTCCAGATGCATTCATGTGTTACAAAATGTGTTTTGAGTGATCCTACATGGCAGATTAATTGTTTGAGAGTGACTTAAAAAAGGTTGTATATTAAAATATACAACCCAAAGGCCATCTGTAAGTTAAAATGAAAATACTGGATGGAGTTTAAGCTAAAATGAGAGATTTATGATGAAAGGCAGAGATTTATGAAAAAAGTGAGAGATTTATGAAGAAGTGCAAGATGCATTTTCAGAAATAAATATGTTGTACATTATAACCAAACATTCTATCTGGGACAGGCACAAAGACGATTATGAGAAAAATCAGTTGGAAGTAGAAATGAGATTTTTAGACTGGCTTGGGGATGATTGATATTGGTGGTCAAGGAAAGATTAAGATGAAATTGTTGCCAAGTTCAGCTGTACATCTGATTATCTAATGAAGAAAAAGAAATACCTTAAGAATACACTGTAGGAAAAATAAGCAAGCAAGAAAATACATATGATAACAACAATAATGGATTCAGGAGATAGCCCTCCCAGGAGGAGACATTCCTCCCCAGAACACTGAAGTGCCCTAAAGGAAGGTTTTGTATTTTGTGTTTAAATGTGGTTTAGAAATGCGATTTCTCTCAGGAGCATGAGCAATCTCTCCTAGAGAAAAATGTCTAAATTCAACACTACATAACATTCAAATTTATAATTATTTCTAAGAGTTGCAGTTGTGGAGTATCCAGGGAGAAAGGGGGGGGGGGGGCATTACAGCCTTTGCCAAAATTTAAAGAAAATATCAAGTTTAATTACGAATGTTTTGCAAAATATTATGAAACCTGCAGAGAAGGAATAAAAAAAAATCAGAAAAGTATTCTGTTTTAGTCAAGCTTTTATCTTGGAAAGAGCGTCATTGAGCAGAGCCCATGAAATTTTCCATTTCACTCAGGTTTCTGTTATACACAGGCTGTGTTTTAAGATAATGCATGGATTGAAATAGCTTCCCAGTATAAACTGCAAAATGTTGAGTCCTTTTTAAAATTTATTTAAATGTTTGGTGTCACATATATCTAACCGTAACTGTAACTTGAGTTCAGCCAAGACTACTCAACTCGTAAATCCATCTGGCTAGAGATGCTGATCGAACATGTTCACATAACGCTTTTATTCTGTATTTTAATAAATGTTGTGCTTATGAACTCTGGTGTAATTATTCCAACAAGGCACAGTTGATTCAAAAGAACATTGCTTTTTGTGAAAAAAAATATATATATACAGCCAACTCCTTCTAATCCGCACAGCTTGGGACCCAAGGTAGTGCAGATTATAGAATTTTGCAGATTATTGGTCATTACTTTGTTTACATTTTATTCCTCCTGTAAATTAATTATTAATGCATAAATTAATTGGTTAAAAAGAAGTATATTGTAACACACTGAGTTATTTAATTGAAAGAAGCATTACAATTTAAAGTTATTATTATTTTTTTTTTTTTTTTTTTTTTTACAATTGCTTTTGTCTGTTTTTATAATTATCAAGCATAGTATCAATTATATTTGTATGAGAACTTTTGATTTTTGGTCTAGTATTTTTTCTTGGAGTCTATGCATAGTCATTATTTGTTGTTCTGAAACTAAACTCTGTTTCTGAAAAAAATCCAGATATTTATAACCGATTGCCAAACACTGCTCAATAATTACTATTTCACCCTCATTGTCAGAATTATCCAGATTCTCAGTAGAGTTTAACAGAGTAGTACTTACAATGTCATCTGTGAAATTTTTTGTATCTAAAGCTTCATCTTGGAAGGGCATCCATTCAATTATATTTTCTCCATTCAAGAAAGCAGGCACAAGAGTTAGTGAAATTTTTGAAAACATAAAATATATGCAGATTTTTGTTTTACACTATCCAAACTGAAGCCACCAAATTCAATATCAGCTTCACTGTGTAAATGCTAGAAAAAAAAATCTCCTGATTTTTTATTTTTTTTTCTCCCCCATTTGAAAAATGAAGTTTTACTTGAAAAGCCAAAATTTAGGGGAGAAAAAATTTAATATCAATCATCAATTAAATTTCCACAATTTTAAATTTCTCTCATAAATTTATGGTAACTGAATTTTCAATGTTTACATCTGAAACAGTGTGCGGATTATAGGCATTTGTGGATTATAGAGTTGTGGATTAGAGGGAACTGACTGTATACCATGGAAATTATTTAATTAAAATTGCTAACTGTTTAATTTCAGTTTTGCTTTCTGTTATCCTGTTGTTCTTAGAACGAGAAAATGGCTACATCAGACTAATACCTCTGAATCTATTTTCTATGGATAGTAATGTTGCAGAAAATTTCAAAAAGGGGAAACAAAAAATGTGAACTATACATGATGGCTAGTCAATGTAATAGAAACCCGCCAGAAGTTCAAGTGGCTATTACATGTTATTGGTACAGATGTATTAGAAATTTACAACACCACGGATATTTCTGAAGATAACAAATCAGATGTTGTTAAAATAATGATGATTAAAAACAATGAAAATTGAAATAATGAAGATTTTTGTATTCCAAAGTCGAATGAATCTATTGATCGCCATTTGTTTAGTTGTACACAAAGTTTGACAAATTCTTAATTTCATTAAAGAAACGTGTGCAGCACCTGCAGTTTTGGTGAACTAAAAGATAATTTACTTTGTGACAGAAGTATAAGTGGAATAAAGAATCACCAGCTGAAAGATAGATTGTTATACGAATCCAATCTCAATCTTGAAAAATGTGTTATGATGTGCAAAACACAAGAAATTGCTGAAATGGAAATGAAAATGCAGAATAAAGAGAAAGGTCATGGAAGCAGTTAAAATAAAATCAAAAGCAGCAAGAAGTCCAGTGCATTCAAAAACGTGAATGAAAATGAAAGTGGAATAAAAAAGAATAGTGTTCTTGAAAACGAAAATTATCATAAATACCGTACACAATTTAAAGTTAAAAAAAGTGGAAAATGCGATGTCTCATTTTAAAAATTCTTGTCCTGCTTATAATACAAATGTTTTATATGTCAAAAACTTAATCATTTTGCAAATATGTGTAGATTTAAAAAGAAAGTTAATGTTTTGAGAAGTTATAATACTAACAAATCAGTGAGTGTTCAAGGATCACAAAATGATGATTCAAATGAATATATGTTAGGAGCCACAAAAAATAATGAAAGTAAAAATAAACAAGACTGGTTTGAGAAACTTAAAGTTGCTTCTAAGTATTTATGTGCAAAATTGGACATGGGTGCTCAATGCAATGTACTGCCATTACATAAATTTATGCAATTGAATTTAAAAGGAAGTGTAATTAAAAATTCAAATATGAAGTTACCGTAATTTTCGGCCTATAATCCACGGCGGTGTATAATCCGCAGCCGCAATTTTTAGCCCTTATAAAAAAATTTCAGCAGATAATCCGCATCGGCGTATAATCTGCAGATTATACGCCGGAATATACGAGAATTACTCATTGTTTTCAACCTTCCAAAGTACTACTAATAAACCACCTCTCTATTTATTTAGTTGCTCTATTTAAATGATAATTGTGATAAAGTAATTGAAAAATAAAAAATACAAATAATTTTTTTCATTGAATCTTATATCTAAAACGTTGAATGTCTTGTGAATACAGATAATTCTGTAATAATTGCTGTTTTTAAATCATCTTCCGCTTTTTAAATAATGTTCTGTTTAAATTCTGCAGTGTTAAATAACAGGTTTTCTCTTAGACAATATTATAACTTTCAACGTGATATACCATCAAATATGTTTTTGTTTTTAATATAAATTAGAAAGGCATAATTGTATTTTATTATGTTATCCTTAAAGGGCAGCAGTAAAACCATGAAACTACGATACGATAATGATTCTTTCGATTAATGTGTGATGGATTCCCATTGGTTGCATCATAATCAGTAAAACTGCCATAATTTTAGGAGGAGCTATTTCATAAATGATTGAGATTGCAATTTTTGAAAGAGATGAGAAATGCTTTATTTTTCATAGAAACATGTTGCCTAAAGGCTAAAAAAAAATAAAATCATAATCAGAAGCCACTCCCAGTAGCACGTCACATCATATGTGAATCAATCACAAGCAACTCAATGAACGGTCGATAGCAGACAATCGTATCGTTTGATAACTGTTTACATTTTTATTTTATGACTGCCGGTGGAAACTGGATGTCTGCCCTGAACTTCTACTTTAAAAAAATTTCAAAAATTTTGAGGTTTTTTAACAGATAATCTGCAGATTATAGGCCGGAAATTATGGTGATTATAATGATACAGAAATTAATGTTGTTGGTAAGTGTTCCTTAATATGTGAAGTGTCTAAAGGTATGAAAGCAGTAGCAGGTTTTCAAATAGTTGATTGTGATCATAAAGCTCCTGCTGTGTTAGGATTACCAACCTTAGTTTATTTAAATTTAGTTCACAGAGTAAATTCAATTACTTTTAATAAAGAGGATATGCCAGAAATTTTGAAAGAATATTCTAATCTTTTAAAAGGAATTGGTAATCTAAATAGTTTTACTTATGATATTAAGTTGAAACCGGATGCTGTAGGTAAAGTTGAAGCTTGTAGAAAGGTACCAATCAGTTTAATGGAACCATTGAAAAAGAATTAAAGGAAATGATAAATGCTAAGATAATTAAAATATTGATGAACCCACGGAATTTATTAACTCATTAGTTATTGTGCATAAAACTAGTAGAAGTTTAAGAATATGCTTAGATGCACAGTATTTAAATTCTAATATTGTGAGAGAACATTGTTATTTATCAACATTTGAAGACATTGCTTTTAAAGTAGCTGGTGCTCAAGTTTTTAGTATTTTAGATTCTAATAAAGCTTTGGCAAATTAAATTATCATTCAAAATTAACAACATTTAACACTCCATTTGGCAGGTTTTGTTTTTAAAGTTTACCATGTGGTATTTGCTCAGTTCCAGAAGTGCTTCATAGAAGTTTTAATGAAGTTTTTGAGAGAAGAGGAAAGAGTTGAAATATATAGAGATGATATATTAATAAAGGGAAGAGATAAAAAAAAAATAACATATGAGGCTAAAAAAGAAATATTAAATTTAATTTGAGTAAGTGTAAAATTGGAGTGATAGAAGTAAAATATTTAGGCCATAAATTTTCTAATGATGGTCTTAAGCCTGATGATAAAATTAAAGCAATTATAGTTATGACCTACTAAAAACACTAAAGATTAGAGACTTTTTTAGGTATGAATACATATATTTCAAAATTCATTCCAAATGTTTCACAAAAACTGCAATTTTGAGAGATTTAATTTAAAATGGTAACATATGGAATTAGAATTCTATTCATGATAAATTTTTTTTAGAATAAAAAATATTTTGGCAAAAGTTCCAGTTCTGCAATATTCTGATGTGTCAAAACCAATAACTTTATCAGTTGATGCCAGTAAAGATGGGTTAGGTGCAGTGCTTCTTCAGAACAACTTACCAGTCATGTATGCATCTAAAGCTTTAAATGACACTAAAAAAACTATGCACAGATAGAAAAAGAGACATTGGCTATGGTTTTTGGTTGTGAGAAATTTCACCAATACCTTTATGAAAGATCATTTAAAATCGAAAGTGATCATAAACTTCTTGAAGGAATTTTAAATAAATCTTTTGATTAGTACACTGCAAGGTTACAGAGAATGAGAATTCATTTACAACCATATGATTTTAAGCTTTTTTACAAACAAGGAAAAGAACTGTTTTTGACAGATGCTTTCTCTAGATCATTTCTGGAAGTAACATATGACTTTTAAAGGTGAAATTGAGTCATATGTTCATATGATTATCGAAAGTATTCCTATGTCAAATGAAAAATTTTAAATATTTCAAAAAGAAACACAAAATGATCCTGAATTACAAGTTATGTCTAACTTAATTTTGGAATGTTGGTCAGATAATAAACTCAAAGTTATTGCAGTTGCAAGTTGCAATGTTTTAATTTTCATGAAGAACAGATGGTTACAAATGGATTAATTTTCAAAAGCTCTCGTATTATTGTTCTGAAAAATCTTAGAAGTGATATACATAATTGAATACATTATGGGCACATGGGTGTTGAAAGATGCAAGAATAGAGTTCGCAAAATTTTGTTTTGTCTTGGTATGTTAAAAGAAGTAGAAGATCTTGTATTGAATTATAAAATGTGTTTGTAATATAGAAAATCAATCCAAAAAGAACCATTGATGGCAAAAGAAGTTCCATATGGCCCATGGGAAGTTTTAGGAACTGATTTGTTTAACTTCCAAGGTTGAGAACATTTCATTATCATACATTATTTTAGTAAATATGTGGAAACAGCTTTATTAACAGAAGTCACAAGTACTGCAACAATCAAGGCACTAAAAGGCATGTTTGCATGATTTGGCATTCTCAAAGTAGTTCTTTATTCTGATAATGGTCCACAGCAAAAATTTACAGTAAAAAATAACTGGTGGGAATAATCAAGGATTTTGAGCACATATACGTGACACTCGTCCTGAAGGGGTTATGGTTCAAAAACTTTGTAAAATCTTCAAATTTCCACATAAAAACATCAAGTCTTAGATTCCCTCAATCAAATGGAATGATTAAAAGACAATAAGAGACTGTTAAGTAGATGCTTAAGAAAGCTCATTTTGACAACAAAGACTCATATTTAACATTTTTAGAGTACAGAAATACACCAACATCCAATAATATTCCCTCATGATCAGAATTGTTATTTGGTTATAAAATTGATGGAATTATGCCACGTAAAGAAGATTTTTTTCCCTACTAACCAATATGATGAGATTCGACAGAAGTTCATTACTCGACAATAAACTCAAAAATCATATTATGACAGAGGTTCTAAATTTTTTAAACCTTTACAAGAAGATGATGCAATATTTTAAAAAGATGGTACTCAGAAAGATAGAAATCAGCTAGTCAAGGTTCTAGGAAATGCTGACAGACCATGGTCCTATCGTATATTAAAGGAAGATGGACAGATATTAGAAAGAAATAGAAGACATCTCCACAAAGTCCTTCGTAATATGAAGTTTGAAGTTAAAAATAAATCCAACTTTTTAGATTTTCAGAATGAGCTGAAATCCACACTAGATTTGAACATTCCTTTACCTTCTACAATAACTGAATCCCCTAAAACAGGTGACAAAGTTAAAATAATTAATATAAATTCCAATAACAACTGTAGTTTCATATTTTCTAAATTTACTTTTGTAACTCTATTTTGTCAGCGTATTTCTCATAATATGGATTTTCTTTTAAACATTTTTCAGGATTTACTAATTTACAATAATCTCTACATATATTAAATATCTTTAATTCTCGTATGAAAAATTACTTAACCAGCAGAATGCCAACAGAATTATGTTTAAAATAAAATGTTAGCAGGTAATTGGAACATGGGAACTACTCAGTTTACAGTCTCAATCCCTGAATAATCTAGTAACAGTCCAGAAATCTTCACAATTCAGAAGGCAATCAGATCTCATAGTTTAGTTGCTGATACAAAAATAATGAAAGGTTCAGTATTTCCATTATTTAATGAATTGATAAGGTTTTTAAAAAATATATTCATACTAGAAACAATAACAAACATTAAGGTAGGTATGTAGGTTGGTTGGCTTTTTATTATGAATTTAAGTACTCATGCTTTTTAAACACTAATCGATGTCAAAGATGTTTATGATGGCAAATTAACTTTACACATTAGCTTTAAAGTTAGGAAAAGAAGTTAGAAACTTTGAATAAAAAAAAAAAAAAGGTTTATATTTTATCCTGTCATCTATACACACACATAATAAAGTAATACAACACAATACAAACTGATTATTCACATGTGTTTCCATTAGGGATGGGCATTATTTAACGTATTAGGATAAAAAACCCTGTTACTATGCTGGAACCTAATATTGAATTATTATGTTACCGAAAAGTCCCTGTTATTAAATAACATATGGTTTTAAATGGCAGCGTCTTTATTTATTTGCCTTAATCAAGAATTCAATTTCGTGCCTTTAAAATAGAACAATATTAACAAAAAATGTCCTCGATCATTTCTTTTCAGACGTGTGCCCCCAGTTTGGCCCATCTTCACCCTCTAGTTATGGGCAACTTTGTTAGGTGTGTTGTGTTAAAAATTTATTTTGTATTTCACTAAACCCTAATGTGTGAATAGTAATGACTTGCAGCACTAATTAAACGCTTTTTTGGCTTGGTGCCTGGTGCTGGGTTATCAGCATCATCACATACTCTCACCGATTCTGATGGCACAAATTAGAGCATAAACAAAACACTGGCACAAATAGTAAATCAAGAAAACATCTGAAAATTTCTAAGAAAAAAGTTCATGCTTGACATGTTTTGTATTCATGAATCGTAGATATTGTCTTCATTTAGCATTTCCATAACAAAAAGTCAAATTTGACTTATAAAACCCATGAAAGTTTTGTTTAATCTTTGATCCGAGCAATTTCTTTTCAACTAAAAATATATGTTCGTGCTTTTTTGGGGGGGGGGGGGGGGGCTTGCTTCTAATTATCAACGAGTGATTTTTGTTGAATTTTGTAATATATTTCATTTATATTATTAAATGAAAAAAGCATTGATTCCTCCCCTTCCCCTTTAAAAAAATGGGGCGAAACAGGAGTTCAGATTCATTAAATTTATAAAAAGTACCTTTTTGCAATGTTTAAATAAAATACATTTATTTATAATTTTATCTCTTAAAAATTTTAATTCCTGATTTTGAATAGGAAATCTATTTCCAAAAATAACAAAACATTGTTTAGCTACTGAAACTTCAATTGATTTCAACTGAGAGCAGCTGAAACTAACCGCAGATTCCTTAATTCATTCTGAATCACGCCATCAGTAAATGTAGTTCTTGACATATAAAAAGTTCTTTCATCGCTTAATAAGCTTTTGAATAAAGAAAGATATAGAACATTTTTGCAGTTATTTATCTGTTAAAATTTCTGCAGTCAATATATCATTTGCTTATTTCGAAACATTTGGTACAACAGTCTTTTAAATTAAAAAATACGCTGCAGGATAAATTTATCTAAATAGGTAATTTTTTTGGAGTGAAATGACATTTGACTAAGAGTTTTTATTTACTCTTCATGTGTTTCTAAAGAATGGAGCGTTTTGTGTTGGCGGTTTATTTGAATATTTAAAGGGTTTTTACTATGTACTCATGGAGTTTGCTTTTTTACGGGATACAGTGGGGGCGAGGGGGATTCCGGCGCTATAAATTTTGTTTTTTGGCAAAGTTTTTTTTATTATTTTTGTTTTGTCATTTTTTTAATTTGCTGGAAAGAAAGAAAGAAAATAGCCTATAATTTGTAAGAAAATTTAATTTTAGTACAGTTGTAATTAATTTGAAAAACATACTCGTACAAACGAAATTTGTTTGGATGAATTGCATTTGATTAAAAGTATATAAATAATATTTTTGTGTTCTTGTGAAATTAGCTTTGAATATGTGTTGATAGATATGGCTGCTATGAAGTCGGGAATCAAATTTCTATTTTTTAATACTTTCCAACATAGTTGAAAAGTGTTTATGAATTCAGATTGTCTGTCCGTCTGTCTGTCCTTTCTTTAACTCATGTAAATATTAGGCCGACTGCCATGAAATGAATATATCTTATTTGGGCTTAGTATGGCATATTCGGTATTGTAAAGGAAGTGTGTATAGCATATTTGGTTCATTTACAGGGCCACTCAAAAGAATTCCATTACATTACGGTACATGGGGGAAAATCGCTTGCTGTGTATTTTAATGATATTACAGTATTTAAAACATATTGAAATTGATATAAATCACTGAGGTGTACTACAAGGTTCTTACTATAGAATAGGGTGTGCATAGAACTTATCGTTTATTTACAGGAACACACAAAAGTATTTGGATATCGAAGAAAATGATCAATAATTGAACTTTTGAAGCCACGAACGATAATTGCTAGGAAGAGCGTTTTCAATTGTGGTATGCATTTTTAAATTTAGCTATTTTTTAAATATTACTTGGTGTGTATCAATTCCAGATCATATACAAGGTCGAACAACAGTTCTCAACAACATTCGTTTATTGGTTGAAATTGCTGAGTAGAAATTTTTAAATGTATTAAGCGTTTAACTGAACTAACTTTTTGCATACTATGTAGTATACATACATATCTGAAGATCTTATACAGGGCTGAAAAAAAAACCCATATATTTTAATGACTCTTCATGGTAATGGCAGAAATCATGTTTTCAAATTCATTATGTGTTTTCCAAATTTTTCATTAAAACGTCATCTTCCACCTTTGTCAATTGTGATGTTTTGTTATGGTATTCTGAATGTGTTGGAAAGTGCTTCATGCTGTATGCATGATTCTTTTTTATTGGGGGGGGAGGGGGTGGATTAGAAATCGTGTTGTTAAAACTGTGTTAATTATTATACAGGGTATCTCCAATAACTAATTTCTAAACTGTTAGTTTTAAAGGTATATTTGTTCTGCATCAATTGTTTGCAATTGCAATTTGTTCTGCATCACATAAAAATTGATTTACATTACAATAATTACTTTTCAAATAGATGAGAAATTACAAATGTTATACAATGCTTCTATCCTATAAGTTTTATTTAGAAAACTTTTTTCTATGTTCTAACAAGTAAAACAGCAAAAATGTATTCTTTTATGGTCAAAACTTACTGAGTTATGATACTTAGAATTTCATGAATTTTCAATGTTTTAATCACCATAAATGGAAAAACACGTTTTTTAGTGTCAGAAATCGCTAAAAATGCATGAAATTCAAAGTATCATGACTAGGTAAGTTTTTGTCTTGCAAAAATTACTTTTTTAATCACAAACTAATTTTGATTCATCTCAATAGAAAACAGCATTTATAATTATGTCAAAAAATTATTCCAAACATTTTGTTTAAAAGCTTTCTTATTAAAACATCCATTGACCAGATACACACAATTAGTTATATGTTATAAAAATAACAGGTTGTTGGAACCTGTTACCTGTACAAGTGTGGAACGATGTAACCTGTTAACCAAAAGTAACTATATTTCCCATCTCTAGTTTCCATGGATTTCAATGCTGAAATATTTTTATTTGATTTCTTCCCATGTGAATCTTTAATATATATATATATATATATATATATATATGTATAATGTTATAAAATTGCAAATAGCACTACAAATCATTAGAATCCCACCCATCAGAACATCTTAATGAATATTAAAGTTCTGAAAGCAATGTACTAAATTAGAAGTTGATTGACATGCTTACTTTGAAATAAGTACTTAAAATCAAAACTCATAATAAAACTCAAGTTAAAATAAACATTAAATGATTATGTAAGCTCAAAATAAGTACTTGATAGATCATGAATTATAATTAAAAAGTTCTCTAGTTGACTTTTATTAAATCATAAACATTAATTTGCATAGAAACACTAAGATTTCAGGCAGTCTCCAATTAACTGCTGTTGTGAACATATGAGTGTAGAAGATGTTGAAAAATGGTTATTGAAATAAAGAAATTAATATGCACTATCGAGTATTTTTTAGTAAGACTCACCTGGACCACGACTCCAAAAGACTACTTTATAATATATATATGTTATAATACTAGGGTTTTGGAGTCATGGTCAAGATGAGTGTTACTAAAAAACACATGACAGTGCATATATTAATTCTTTTATTTAACTCAGGAAACATTTTTCAGCATCTTCTACACTCATGACTGTTCACAACAGCGGTTAATAGGAGACAGCCTGAATTTAATGTTCTAAGAGAAGAGAGCACCACGAACAGTCAAATCTAAATGTCACATTAATTAATGATTATTATTTAATATTAAATCTCAGCTAGAAAAATTTTAATTAGGACTTATGATCTATCAAGTACTTATTTGGACAATTATGAGAATCTATCCTTTAACATAATGATTTTAATTTGATCTATATGCTCTAAATCTCTTAACTGTCAAATATGAGGAAGCTTAATTAAATTTATAGCTTATCATCTGATGTTTATTTTAAGAAAGTTTATTATGAGTTATGATTTTAAGTACTTATTTCAAAATAAGCATGTAATTCAACTTCTAATTTAGTATATTCCATTCAGAATCTTTAATACTCATTAAGAAGTTTCTGATGGGTGGGATTCTAATGATTTGAAGGGCTCTATGAGGCAGATATAGAATTTGATTTAGCAACTAAGGGGAAAAATATACTAATTGAAGAAAAGAAAATAAGTTGAAACTGGTGTGAATATATAAGAACTAAAAGAACTTCTTAAAACATCATCAAAAACTGTTAAATGCACTGGACATTTCGAAAGATCTGAGTCTTTCTTCGTCAGGCGCAAAGAAGACATGCTTTTACTATGAAAGCAGCAAGACTGATATGAGAGATAAGGGAAGGAAAACAGGCCAATAGGAAAGTAGAAGACAACAGCCAATCACAAAAGAGTATAATCAAAACAAAAGAACACAGAGTAGAAGGGGAATACAGAACCAAATTGGGAAAAAAATATATATATACATATATAATAAAATGAATACACAGACATATTAAAATATGGGAACACATGAAATTAAAAAATAAATAAATGAATAAAATATAAAAAGCAGATTAATATTAATTAATACAAAAAATAAATTATATGGTTGTACTGAAAAGGTTTTTCCAAGCTGCAGAGAGTAATGTGGAATCAGATTTATCATTAACAATAACTTCACGATTAATATAAATTGCTAAATTTTCAAAAAAGTCCAATTCAGAGATACTATAGGCATTAAATATAATTTTAGCATTTTGAAAATTAAAACTGTCATGCAACCAACCTTCTTTTTTATCCTCTAACGTAAGCGAAGTGAAGAGACCGTCTCCCAACAGTAAGTGAATCGAAGTGAAGAGGGGAAATCGGCAGTTGTGTTGGTGTTCGTCGTATATGTAGGATGCGGGAAAGAATCTGAGATAATATTGGTTTGTTTTTGAGGAGTGATATAGGTAGTTTTGGTGGAGTATTGTTATTTATAAATGGTAGTCTATGTGTATATATTTTTAGGCCAGTGTAAATACTTGTAAATATAATTTTGTGTTTAATAAACTTTTAATAACCAAATTCTGATGCCATACTAGGTTGTCCTGACATCACAGCATGCTCTCTTACGAGAACCAGAGATTTTTCTACAAGTTAAATAAAAATGTGCATTTGATCTCAATGTGGGATTACTAAATAGAGGCGAGATGTTTATTGTTTATTTTGCTTTTAATTGTGTGATAATTCTGTTTTAAAAAATGTTTAAGAACGCAACCAAAGCAGATTTGCTTATTGTTCTACAAGAAATCGGCGAAGAAGCCAATCCAGGTTTGAAAGTTGCAGAATTGAAAGATTTACTATTAAACTCTAAAGAGTATGCAAACGATAAAGAATTCATAATGGATTTTTTGGCAACCACAGTTACGGAGAGGAAAAATGTAGAAGAAACAAATAAATGGCATTTACAACAACAAGTGGTAAACGAGAATGTGTCCCGTAATAAAGGAGAAAGAGAAGGCACATCCATGTCTTTAGATAAACTGATAAAAGCAGTTGAAGTTTTGGCTATTTCAGTGCCTAAGAAAAACGAAACATGAAATTTATTCTTTGATTCTTTAGAAAGAGCGTTTAAACATAAAAATGTTCCTAAGGAATATAAATCTGAAATTTTATTGAAATTAATAGGCGAGAGGGCAGGAAATGTTCTTGTATATATTAATGATGAAGGTTTGAAAGATTATGATAAAATTAAATCATTAGTTTTGAAAGAATATGAACCGTCCCCATTTTCTTGTTTACAAAATTTTAGAAACGCTAAAAGATTACCTGGTGAAACACATCAACAGTTTACTTTGCGATTAAGATCCTGTTTTCTACATTATTGTAAAATTCATAATGTTAAAGATTTTGATTATCTTATTAACTTAATAATATTGGATAAAATTTTTGAAACATTGGATAGCGAGCTTTCAACTCATATTGCAGTTAAACAGGGAGAAAGTTGGCTTTTGCCTGATCAGTTATCAAGAGATTGTGATGTTTATTTTACTGCAAAAGGCAGATCTTTTGATGAAATAAAATTTGAGAAACGACCTACTTATCGTGAAATAAATCACGAAAACGCTAAATATGTTCTGCCACAACTAAGGAAAAATCAAATTGCATCTGAGAACAAATATTTCTCAAAATCACATGATTGTTATATTTGCAATTCATCTTTTCACCTAGCTAGATTTTGCCCAAACCGGAGAAATAAATATGATAAATCAAATAAACAAAATGATGAGCAGGGTCAGAAAAAGTCTAAATCGCAGGGAGATACAAATAAATTGTACTCAAAAGATAATGCAGTAGTCACTAATGTTAATTCCATACATTTACAAACTAATGATCAATTAAATGAAATTAGTTTTTATTCTTTAAAAAAAATCATTCTTTATATTGAAGGAAAGCAAATTGAAGCGATTGAAGATTCAGGTACACAGATCAATATTTTAAATACCTCATTAATTCCCGATTTGAAAATCGAAACTAAAGGAAGTATTGTTTTAGAATCGGCCTTTAAAGAAAGAATACATGCAAATTTGGCGACGATCCCTGTATATTATAAATCAGACAGCAGAATTTATGTATGCTTAAATACACTCTTTGCGTTGACTGAAAATTTAAATGTTCCTTGTTTAATCACTCCCGATGTACATAATTCTTTAATGGAGCTGCTTCAAAACGAAAACTTGTGCAATAGTTCATCACAGGTGCAAGGTCAATCTAAAAATAGCTCAGCCGTGGAGGAGAATCTGAATTCAAATTGTGATGTTTGTTTTATTTCAACAGATAAATTACAAAATTATCAGAATGAACTGTCAGGGTATAATAAGTTTCGTATTGCACAAAAAGAATGTCCAACTTTAAATAATTCTTTCAAGGACACTCGTTTAGGAAAAAATAATTTTTTGATACGGGATGATTTATTGTTTCATAAGGAGAGTATTTGTGGAGATAAAATTTATCAGCACATATTACCAGAGAGTTATAGAAATAAAGTTTTGCAATTAGTGCATGATTCAATTTTTGGAAATCACTTAGGAATTCGGAAAACTAGGGAGAGAATTAAATTATCTTTTTATTGGCCGAATATTTCAAGAGATGTAGAAAATTATTGTAAAACATGTAAGAACTGTCAGTTAAAGAGTCCCGAGAAACAAACTGATAAAATTCCCATAACACCTGTTGTTCGTCCACCATATCCTTTTCATGCCATAAACATTGACGTTATAGGTGAAATTGTGCCACCTTCAGGTAGGAAACATAACTATTGTCTGACATTAATTGATCAAAATACTAAATGGCTGGAAGTTGTTCCTCTCAAGAGTCTATCCGCAAAAGCAGCATGTGATGCTTTGCTAGATATTTTTATGCGTACAGGAATTCCTGAAGTTATATGTTCGGACCAGGACACTAATTTTAGATCTGAATTGACTAAAGAATTTGAGAACCGGTTAGGGACAGCACCCTGCTTCTCAACTCCATCATATCCAGCCTCAAATGGTGCAATTGAAAAATTTAATAGGGTATTTAAGCAAATGTTACATCATGTAATTTGTACAGATCCTGTTAATTGGGATAAACATATTCCTTTTTTACTTTTTGCCAATCGTGAGGTACCAAATTGTACAACTGGCGTGTCACCGTTTAAGCTCATGTATGGTCGGGAAGCTAGAGGCCCCTTGGCAGTATTAAAGTCTTCGTGGTCGGGTGAAATACCCTTGCCACTGAATCTTAGCAGCTCAGCAATAGATTATTTGCAAGAATTAAAAATAAATTTGGAAAGAGCCGCCGACCTTGCATCACTAACCGCATCAGAAAAACAAGAAAATTATGCCTGCTATTTCAATCGTCAAAGTAAAATGAAAGAATTTCAGAAAGGTGATTTAGTATACTTACTCATACCTGATTCCACTAATAAATTGTATGCTAGATGGACAGGACCCAGGGAAATAGTTGAAAGAATAAATCCCCATTCGTATAAAGTGAAATTACCTGATGGTAGTCTAAGACACGTTCAAGCAAATAAAATAAGAAAATTTAATGTAAGAGCACAAACTGTTGGAGTTATTTTTGAGGATGTTGAATTTGGTGAAATTCACCCCACACCAAATAAACCTAATACTTTGAACGAAACTAACATTGAAGTAGACCTTAGTCATCTAGAGGATAAGAAATGATTAGAATTAAGTAAACTTCTAGAAAAACATGCACCATTATTTTCTGGTAAAATTCAAGTTGCAAATGTCGGAGCACATAAAATTCGTTTATTACCCAGTGCAGAAAGGAAGAAACCACATATTTATAAAATTCCGGAATCACTAAAAAATGAAGTTGATAAACAAATAGAAGAGTTAGAACATTTAGGACTTATAGAAAAAAGTGAGGCTGAAATAGCCTATTCTGTCATATGTGTTGCAAAAGAGGATGGTAGCATGTGTTTATGTATAGATTTTCGTCTATTGAATGCAGTGACAAAAGCTTTCGATTACCTTATGGAAAACGCAACTGAATTAATCAATGAAATTGGAAGTGCTAACATAATTACCTGTTTAGATGTACTAAAAGGGTATTGGGAAATTCCTCTTGAAGAACAGAGTTGAGATCTCACTTCTTTTAAAACTCATCGTGCTTCATACCCATGGAAAGTTATGCCGTTCGGATTGCATAACGCAGCTGCTACATTTCAGAAATCAATCAACGATGCTCTGGGTGAACACTGTAAATATTGCAAAGCATATCTAGATGATATTGCTATTTTTTCATGTGACTCATCTTAAACATCTGGACGCTGTTCTGTCTAAATTAACTGAACTGAAGTTCCCCGTAAATGTCAAAAAATGTTCGTTCGCAAAACCCAAATCAAATATTTAGGTCATCTCATAGGAGGAGGTAGACATCAACCAGACCCAGAAAAGTTACGTGCCATTGAAACGATAGAAGCATCTAAAACCAAAACATCTCTTAAAAGTGCATTGGTTTTATTTAATTATTATCGTGATTACATAAAAAATAACGCTGAAATCGCTAAGTCTTTAACCGACTTAACGAAAAAGAAAATTCCTGAGATCATTCCATGGTCTGATGTTGAAGAAAAAGCTTTTCAAACTTTGAAACACTTATTGTGTGAAGCCCCTAAGCTTTATACACCAGATCCTAAAAAGCCTTATACTATTCAGTGTGATGCCAGTTCTTATGGAGTAGGTGCTTGTCTGTCGCAGAGAGATAAAAAAAAAATTGCACCCAATTAGTTTTGCTAGCCAAAAGTTCACTAAGGCACAACAAAATTGGTCAACCATTGAGCGTGAAGCTTATGCTGTGGTATGGTCAATAAAGAAATTTGAAGTTTATGTGTTTGGTGCTGAAACTGAGTTAATAACTGACCATAATCCCTTTGTATATTTACATAAATCTGCACCTCAGTCTGCAAAATTACAAAGATGGGCATTATCTTTACAAAGATATAACATAAATATTTCACATTGCCCAGGTGCGCAGTTAAAAAATGCAGATGGTCTATCGAGACTAGTTAGTTAACTGTATAAAGATTATTTAAGTGACACTTTCTTTTTATGTTTTTTTTTTTTTTTTTTTTTTTTTTTTTTTGTACCCAGTATTATATCAAGCATCTTTTCGTCTGTTGTGAAATATTTCTGTATTTAATTTAGTATTTTTTTTTTTTATTGTTATATATATCTGCATTCTATTATAACAAGGCTTCTATACGTCTGTTGTGAATTGTTTTATTATATATATGTTTTATCACTATAACTATTATAACAAGGCATCTGTACATCTGTTTTGAATTGTTTATTATATATTCCTTATGCTGTATTGTAGTATGGTTGCCATATGTCAGATTTTTGCTTCGCTCTGCGTAGCAACAATCTTATCGGGGGGTGTCATGCAACCAACCTTCTTTTTTATCCTCTAACGTAAGCAAAGTGAAGAGACCGTCTCCCAACGGTAAGTGAATCAAAGTGAAGAGGGGAGATCGGCAGTTGTGTTGGTGTTCGTCGTATATGTAGGATGTGGGAAAGCATCCGAGATAATATTGGTTTGGTTTTGAGGAGTGATATAGGTAGTTTTGGTGGAGTATTGTTATTTATAAATGGTAGTCTATGTGTATATATTTTTAGGCCAGTGTAAATACTAGTAAATATAATTTTGTGTTTAATAAACTTTTAATAACCAAATTCTGATGCCATACTCGGTTGTCCCGACATCACAAAAACTAAGGCCGGAATCCCAAGAGTGCTTTGGCAATAGAAGATTTAGAAGTTTTTTGGTTAATTACATAATGAGAGTGTTCTTTTAAATGGACTTCAAGATTTCTTTTAGTCTGACCAATATAAGATAAATCACAGCAATGTAAATCACAGTGTTTCCCTTCCCTTATCTCTCATTTCAGTCTTGCTGCTGCTTTCATAGTAGAAGGACATCTTCTTTACATCTGACGAAGAAAGACTCATATCTTTCGAAAGGCCTAGTGCATTTAAAAGTTTTTGATGGTGTTTTAAGAAGTTCTGTTAGTTCTTAATTGAAGAAAATTTATAAAGCATCTTATAAAATTTATAACACACACACATATATACAGGGTGGTCATAAAAAAACTTTGCCGATATATGAAACTTTAGCAACTGATCCATTTAACCGATCGAGATGCGATTTCAGATATAGTTATTCAGAGGTATGAGCTCGGGATTCTGTGAACGGCAACAAATTGGCACTCACGGTTACGGTTATAGGTACAGAAACTCGAAATTTTCGAATGGCAATGGCAAAAATTTTTTTCATCGCAAAATGCTCAGCGCATGCGAAAACCCTAAATAGCGCTGGAACAGTACGTGTATCACAATAAACGGACGCATTATGCATGCATAAAAAACAGCTCTGCAAATGACCAAAAAAAAAAGAAACATGATCGGGGCACACAGAGGAAATTTGCATATGGCAGAGACAAGGCACCAATCACAGAACACCGTTTGCCAGATAGTCAGCGTAAAAAACGCATTCTTGACTATGTAAAAAGATATCAGCAATATCTTGAATTTTTTCAGAAATAAATTTTTACTTCCTTCATAAAAAAGCATGAGTTCAGTTATATTAATGAGAATTACGTTTAAAATACATGCAGAATGATATATAAATCAAAAAGTCTGTAATTTTGACACTAAATCTGAACTGAAAGTTTCATTGTTTACATCAGTGATGAAGTGCAGATTTTAGGCATTTGTGGATTTTAGAGTTGCGGATTTGAGGAAGTCTACTGTGTATATTTTAAATCTGTACATGTTTAACTATATATAGTAATTTTCATATGAAATGTGTATCACAATCAGCTAACATTTCAATGTCACCTGAGTTCTTATCGATGACTTTTCTTACCCTTTTAAGTAAAATCAATTCATTCTGTGATTGATCCTGAAGCTAGTGAGATTCAACCATCCTAACAGCAGGGTCATTTCAAATTTTGCATTAAGGGAGAAAAATTCTTTAGTTAGATGCAGTAAATCTAGATATTTTGTTCATCTAAAAAGAATTATTTTTCTGGTATTCATTTTTCATACATTTTGTACTGACTTTATTATAAACTTATTTACTTGCAATTATTAACATACTGTAAAAACAAATGAGAACATTCAACTAATATTATGGAAATAATGGAACAGATTGAGCCAAAAATATTTAGAAACTGATAAGGGACAATTGTCCTACCCTGCCTTTCTTAAATGGCATCCCTGCTATCTAGGAAAAAAGATGTGATAAATTACCACAACATATATGTTTTTTCTCAAACCCCACAAAACTCTGGGTCTCAAATGTTGAAAATTTAAATCATGATGCATAACTTCAACTTGAAATGAATCTTGCTCCTCAATTGATTAACCAAACTTTGTATCAATTATTTAAAATTAACTAATATGATATGAAATTTATAACATCTTGCACAGACTATTACAAAAGTTAACTGCACATATATAATACATAATATGAATAATCTCTTTACATAATATAGTTGACAAAAGACATATAAACAATATATCACAGTTTTATAAATGCATTCTTTTATAATGTCATATATTAATCATAATACAGTAGACTCCCTCAAAACCGCACAGCTTGGGACCAGAGGTTGTGCGGATTTTAGAATTTTGCAGATTTCTGGTCATTGATTTGTTTACATTTTTGAAACATTAATTTGATTGATAGTTAAGCAAGGGAAATTATAATGAATGCTTACAATAAAGTGAAACATTAAAATAAGTAAAATATTAAAAAAATTTATTAGTTTAAAAGTAAGTAATTATTAAAATAATTATGTAAAATATTAAATTATTACGAATGAAATCGATTCAATTCGATTCCAAAAGTCCTATGCTGCCATCTAGTGAAAGCAAGTAGAACAGTGTTAATGCTATTATCAATATATATAGCTTATTGCGCTCACTGTAACTTTTTTCATTGTTATTTAGAGTCTTGAATGCTTTTCTTATACTGCTTTGTATGTTTAAAAATAAATTTGTCTATAATTTTTTTTTTAAAAATTCCGCGAACAATAATTAAATAGCGTTCCGGTTCATGGATTTTTCTATTTCCAACCCTGGAATTTTTGATATAGATATGCTAATTTATATAAAAATCAAAAGTAATGTAAATTTATTTAGTAATAAATCAGCTGTAATAGCCCAAACAGAATGATTAACAAAAAATTTAGTAAAAAAAAACATTGCGGTAGTCGCTGATTTCGGCGCCATATTGAATTTTGTTCCTGCAACTTAACTATACTTTTCATTGTTTACATCTGAAAAAATACGCGGATTTTAGGCGTTCGCGGATTTTAGGGTCGCGGATTTAAGGGAGTCTACTGTATTCATTTGTTCTACCAGTTTATTTACAGACATTAAAACACACTAAGATATCACAGCTTAACATACATTAAAAAATAGTGTACATGTCAAAAAGTTTAAAACACATATATACTCTAAAACATACATTTAAAATGGTTTAAAAATATTTTCACCTCTTCTTACCGAGGCATCTTCAGTTACTGATGTTTTTGTCTCTCTCTCACTATACTTGGGGAACGAGGAACTTGATAGTATTGAATATACTGCGATCGTTATACTTCCACGGCAAGAAGAAGTGCGTTGACTATTTTAATAAAATCTCACTCGATATCTGTTTTTTTTTTCCAAAAGTTTAATGCAAAAACGATTCATTGATTAAATGAAACTGATTTAAGTTGAAATTTGTCACTATTATGATATGTATATATTAAATTTATATATAAATGTATTTAGTCGCTTTGGCGAAATCTTGGCGCTAATGAACATGTGTTGTACAGAGATTGTAAACCTATAAGAGATAACGTCTCCCGCATCTCCCCAATTTCCGGTGAGTTAAGAGCTAATTACTCTAAGTTTGCGGTTTTTAATCTGCAATATATATTTTTTATTTTTGAAACTTTTTAAAATACAGAAACAATTTTTGTGGATTTGAACGTATCGGAAAATTTTACCCCAAATGGATACCAAGCATGACAATAAAATATGTAAAACAATAAAAAATGGAAAATAAAAGGAATAGAAAGGTGTTTATTTATAATGCTAAGGTTGTAAATAAAAAAGTTGAATAAAGTTTTCTGCTCGAATATGAATTTTTCTACCGGCAAATTCAAGTTATTTTTAACAGAAACATAGGCATATGCAAGGGGGGTGGGGGGAGAGAGGGGAGGGCCCTAAATCTTTGAAAAAAGTAAGAACTTTTAAAAACATTACTGTTTAATACTTTTCTGTTTTATTTGTTTTTTATTTTCTCTCTTTTCTCTTTAAATCCTGATAGAAATTTATTTCTGAATATTAAATATTATTTAATTGTTAAATTCCTAAGTTAGTTTTTATTTTCATATATTTTAAAAATTGCTTGCACAGGACTTTTTTATTGTTATAAGCAATATTAGAAAAAAAATGCATAATCATGCTAATGTAGTATAGAAGTTTTGGCATGAATATGAGATGGAATTAAAAATAAAGGGAAAATATTGATAATAAAAATAAGCTTAAAAGTTTTTACATATTTTTATAGTGAATTTTACATATTTTTATAGTGTATACTCATACATGCAATAATTTGTTTCCCTTTAGATTTGTTTTCCTTCTTACATTCAAAATTTTTAAATACAGTCGAACCTCATTATCCCAACACTCTAAAGACCAGAAAAAAGTGTCGTCATAAGCGGAGTGTCGCGATAACCGGTGTCGGAGAAAAATATGTTTATAAAAAGCTGTATTTTTAATTAATTTAAGACAATTTTAAATTCATAACTGTTCTTGCAGTTTTAACCCCTTGAAGGTCAAGCAATTATGTTTGTGTACTGCAGAATTCCCACCAGAAATTTAGAAGAATTTTATTTCAAAATAAGGAAAAGCAATTTTACAACTTTTTTCCATCAAAGTTAGAAAAGTAAAATTACATAAAATTTTTCTGGTGCAAATCTTCATTAATCGTAGGTGTGATAACATATATCCCATCGCCCCTCAAGGGGTTAAGCAATAAAACATTATTATTTAACAAAATAAACGCAAAAACAAAATTGAAAAGAATAAAAGATTTATGACTACTTGTTTTTTTTTTATTGTTACATGAAATATTGATGAATTAAGGTTTGCTTATTCCTAAATGTGCTTCTTACAATTCTTCTTTCAATATTATACAATGTATTGTAATAAATATTCGTTGTTTCAGAAATGGATATTAGATAATTTCTGATCGTTTCAATGCCATGCAATGCTTCCGTTTTAGTTGGATTAAAAATGCCGCGTGATCACAAGAAAGCACCGCCTAACCAGAGCAAAAAGACCTCGAGTAGACTGATACGTCTATCTGAAACTTAAGTGGGTCATTCATAGTGTGTGGGTTTATTTATTCAAATAAAGGATTGAAGTAAAATTTCTCATTTATCTCAATGGGTATTTTAGACACTTTTGTGAAAAGTATGGCTAAGACATTTCTTACTGCTTAATTTTCGCGCTTAAAAAGATGGATTATGAAAAATGGATAATTTTCCTAAACCTTCGGGATATTGGGAGTTGCAAATTATTCAATGACATAAAATCGGGAGTTTACATTAAAATTATATACAGAGAATCGGGACTTTGAAACAAGGGCGGCGCCAGAGGGGGGTCTGGGGGGGCATATGCCCCCCTGTCAGGGTTAAATTTAATCGTCGTCGGGGAAATTTTTTTGACTTGAGTGTAGAGTCCTGCATCAGGTCAGGTAACCCGATTTTACTGCACACGACCCGAGTCGTGTCGAGCAGGTTAGTTTTTTAATTTAGCAGGTGGGTGCAGGTTAGTTTTTTAAAGAAGATCTCAGGTTAGTTTGTAGAAAACCTGATCCATGGATAAGCTTGCCGCTGATTTTTTAAGAGTTTAATCTAAATTAAAATTTTATTCCTTAGTCTGCGACCAGAAAATTTAAGAATTTAACCACATGTCGGTTAAAATCTGTCATCACAACGGCCGGATGTTACCGAAAAACTTATACATTTTGTCTATAACTCATGCGCACGCCTGTTTAATGTTTATTTGATTGACCGCAAACTTAAACGCCTAAAAGAAATACGATTTCAAGAAGAGACAGAATGTGGAAATTCATCTGCTCACTTCGATCTTATTAAAAAGAGTAGGGTAAGTATTATTTTTTACAAATGAATGAGTAAATAAAAAGAGAGTTTTGTATAATTATTCAAGCTAGCTTAGTATCAAACTAAAAATTTCTTCTTTGTTCATTAATTTCAATATACAGTAGAATCTCATTTTATAATAATATGGATATTAATCTCTATTTAATATGTAGAAATGGAAGGTGTAAATGAGAAAATAATTATATACATAGATAAATTCATTGTAAACTGTGGGAAGATGTATATATAGCAACAACTAAAATCTTGCATCCGGTCAGATAACCCGATTCTACCTGAACGTGTTGACTATTGGCTCTAAAATTTTGCTGCGGATCGTGTTGATTAGTGTTTCCATTTTCGGGTCATCTCAGATTAGAGTTTTTTTTTCTTGGGAGTTGATTCGAGTTCGCCAAATATTTCCAAAGAAAAGTCCAGATTATTATTTCAAATTATATATATATATATATAAAAAAAACTTGTATATGAATTAGTATTCATTTACATACTCATATGCATTCATTTTTCGAAATATAAAATTGATTTTAGAGATATGATTGCAGACTATTTTCCTGAATTCTTTTAAATTACGGATTGATTTTTTTTTTCATTTCATGCTTAGGATCAAGTTGCAGGTTCAACAAAAATTTGTTTGTCGATTTCGGGTCGGGCGTAACGCGAACCGTGCAGGGCTGTAATTAACAATTCGTGTTTAGGGTCGTAAGGTTCGTATTTAGGAATTTAAAAAATTTGCGTAAATCAGAATACCAACTTTACTTGATAATTTAAACTTGATTGTATTATTAGACTGAAATATTTTAATTAATAACTAAGTTCGGCACAATATAAAAGCTAAAAGTTTGCCCCGAGCCAGTCCCTGCAAACAGTTAAAATCTCGGCCCGAGTCCGGCAGAATTTCTACAAAACATGTATTTTTACTTTGATTTTGTTAAAATGAGGAGTTCTGACCAAAAATACTTATTTTAGCTTTTTTTTTTCATGTTTATAATGTTCATTTTTAAAGATGCGCAAAAGGTTGAGATATACATTTTTTAAATGAATTTCTATTCGTATGTAAATGTTTCAGCTATTTTTAATATCGTTAATAAAAAAAATTATGTATTGAAGACTTAAAATCTGAAAAATGCTATACTGTAAAATCTTCTAAGATGGAATCGTCTCAGAAAGAAAACAAATACGTTATAAACAAGTTCCCTTCTTAGTAGGTGTAAATGTATTATATTCTTTTCTCACGTATTAGTATATTAATTTTGCTTAGATCAATGAATTTTTCTGCATAAGACTGGTGATAGACTGGGGTTTTTTCACACGCTTTATTGTATTTTAATATTATTATCTAGAATTCTACTATTCTTTAAAACGGATAAATTTTAATGTTTAATTGTAGAATGTTGATTTAAAAATGTATATACTTTTTGCAAAAATTTTTGGGCCGGGCCAAACTTTACTGATTTTTGCACGGACCAGGCTATGCCGAGACAATGATTTTCATATGGGCTAGATCTAGACCGGGACTGCAAATATCGGCTTATGAAGACCTAGGAAGAATGAAACCTGTCTCGTCTCGGTACGAAAAAAAGAAGTTAGGCCCGGCCCGATCCTTCAGAAAAAAGTAAGGCCCGAGCCTGGCCCGGAAAGAGTAATTACTAGGCCCGGGTGCCATGAATGAAAATAGGTCTGACCCGTGCAGACCTCTAAAAGTTTGGCTGTTTCAAAATAAACCTAAATTTAAAGTTTTTTTTTCTTTACATCAACAAGATTTTGTTTTATGCTTGAGCTGATATTAAAATAATGAACTTCTACCTTCTAAACTATTTTACAAGTTTTCCTTTAGCTTACATTTTTCTTGAGAATTTTGTATTTCAGTTTAATCTCAGATTTAAATTCTGTATCTTATCAGAAGTTAGAGAACCACGTGGCTGGTTTCGATCAATATACACTCTAAAAAAAACACGTGAGTTGCAGGTGTTTCTTCAATTGCTTTTATTATTATTAATATTGAAACACGAAAATTCCTGTTTTGATTTGCCCATCCCCCCCCCCCCCCCCCCAAAAAAAAAACAAATACAGAAAATTCATTAATCTAACGTAAAAATTACCTGAAGTTGCATTTTCGTTAAATCACAGGGGTGTTCCTGTAACTGTGCTGCATGTTACTTTTTTGTGTTAGAAACTGATTTTTTACGTATGTCTCTTTTGCTCCAAAGTTCGTGAACAGTTCGCCACAAAAAGTTCGTGAACTAAAGCTCAATTTTTTTCAAATAACAGAAACTTGTTGCATGTGTTTTTTACGTTTGACGAAATATTTTCTTGAGAGTATACGTAATAAATACGTAGTGTACATTTTCGTAAATGACGGAAATGGAAAATAACGAAAAAAATAAAATGCAGTATTGCATTATTGTCATAAAATTACTGCTAATTATTTAAAAAACTTTAGTTCGACTAATTAATTTCACACCATCCCTTTACGGATAAAGTATAATTCACATAGACTCAATGCGAAGAAAGGAAGCTATTTAATACAGCAACCTGTTAAGATGGAACAACAAAGAATCAGGAGAACTTTCCAATTTAGACAGGTTTTAATCTTAGAAAGTAGTCATGAAAAAAAAAGTAAACACCCCCTATTAACTCCTCAACAAATTATCATAGAAGAAAGTTACTGGTACCGAACGATTGGAAATGAAGTCTGCTTTTAAATGATACATATAAAATTTGCTTAGGGGGCCATCTACATATTACAACGAACCCAAACTTCATTTTTTTCAATGGCAATACCCAATTTTAACAAGATATTTCAAATCTTCGGCTCAAACTATGCCTAGACACCAAATTTCAAGTCATTTGAATGATAAGTTTTTGAATTATAAACATTCAAAATTCAGTGCTTCTAATGTTAAATTACATTTTCATATTTTTATTTATATCTCCTGAAATTATGCTCCTAATGTGCTAATTTTTTTGTAGCAATAATACTAATATACCCAAACATAAATATACTGAATTTGAAATTTTTATAATTTTATTATATGAATTAGGAAATTAATATTCGAAAAAATTATGAATTGCAACCTACAATTTTTTTGATGGATTTAGATTTATTAAGTCCTGCTTTATGGAAATCCAAAATTTTACATTTTTCTTCCAAGTAGTTTTCAAATTATGCATAAAAAAAAGGCAAAATGATGGTATAAGGGGCCGTCTATTATAGAAGTGAGTAGATATTTTGAAATGTATTCTGCTGTGCTGTAATCTAACAGGCTTCATTGACTCCTATGAGTTGTGCTTAAGGTGTCTTGATCAAGAAGGAGTCTCTCTCGGTTAACAATCGAGTACGGAACTTCAATTTGGATACAGCCCTTAAAATACGCTCGTTTTAAAATAATTAATTTCTCGGAAACTTATGGTACGAATTGCATAAAAATTTGTTTTTAGGCTAATGGAAGGGTGTGGAGTTCATTTATGCTGTCAGAATTGTGTACTGCTATCGAAAAAAACAAAGTTAGGATTTGTTTTAATATGTATATGACCTCCTAATCAAATTTTATATACATCATTTAAAAGTAGACTTTATTACCAATCGTGTGGTACCAGTAACTTTCTTCTACGATAATTTGTTGAGGAGTTAGTAGGGGGTGTTTACTTTTTTTTTTCCCATGACTGTACATTGTTCCGTTATAATTGCATAGTACTGTTTTAGTGATATCGCGAAAATTTTCAATTTAAAGCATTATTCCATTACACTGGTTCTGTTTTAACAGGTTTTATTGTAGTGTTTAGGATGTCCTGATTTTCAAGCGCCTCTCTCACTTATTTACTCTCTCTGTCCCACTTTATTGCGATACTAGACCTGAGAACACTACTTACGAGCCAAGTTCAAGTTAGCCAGTGTTGTAAGTAAAAAAAAGCAGGAGTATACGGTATAGGCTGACATCATGAACGTTCATAGCTAGGGTATAAGCTAATGCTTTATTTGAGAAACAGAGGGAATATGGAGCTTCTTAAAATAATCCGCTTAAAAAAACAGCTTTAAATGTTTATTTTCTACATAAAAGACAGAATTCATATTAGGGATATGATTGCAGACTATTTTTTTATAACTGTATTACATTATGTATCCTTTTTGTGTTGAGTCGAGTTCTGGTTGAAGTGTTTCGGTTTAGGGTCAATAGAAAATTTGTTGTCGGGTTCAGGTCGGATTTTGGGTCAACGGAAATGTTTTGGTAGGTTTCGGATTGACTTTATGTTGAATGTTTGAATCCGGTATAACACAACCCACGCAGGAATCTATTTCAGATGAAAAACTACACATATTTGAATATGAATGACTTCTTTCATGTTTATTTTTCTACATAAAAGGTAACATTAATATTGGAGATATGATTACTGACTATTTTTCTATAATTGCATTATATTTTGGATAAATTTTCTCTGATTCCGGGTTTCAGGTTGGGTTTGGAATTATTTTGGGTTCGATCAGGTTGCGGGTGGATGGAATATTTTTGATTGGGTTTGGTTCGTGTTGCAGCTTGGTTTAAAATAAAATTTGCAGGATTGCAAATTTTATTTGTTACCCGGGACGGACCCTAGTTAAGTGTAATGTTTAACTGCTAGTTTTCACGATGACATTTTCACTAACAAATTTAAATAATTATAAATTAAAATAATTTTTTATCACTTCATGCATTTTTGATCGAGATTTGCAGACAGATTTTTTTCAGTTACGTCGACATTAAAATACATGGTCAACCCGGCCTAAATACGAACCGCGTTTCGAAAAAAATTGGTTACAACCTTACCTGATGTGGGACTCTTGTTTCTAGACCATTGCATTTTCTTAAGGGGCGGGTGGTCTGCAGTGGTTCGACTCATAACCGGAGAACTGTTCCATACTTTATCTCTCACACACTGCTGTGTGTGTGCCATATATGTACAAGTAAAATCTTTAATATTGAATGACCTCTTATTGGGACGTTGCTGGGTGGAAGATGAAGAAGAGTACGAAGCAGAGTTTTTCCCTTTCAGGTAATACTCGAAAGTGTGGAAACTTTTTCTTGCGGATTCGTCCGCCTATAAAGATTAGGTGACTAGTGAGGTGCTTCAAAAATAACTTTAAGAGCTTTTTTTCACTTTATTTATCTACAATATTCTTTGACAGGCTTCGAAATTTATATTTCAAATAAAATTTTTTTATCCCTCTGCAATTCATCTCTAATGTAAATCGCACTGTGAGTATTAGAGAACTGCGCGCTTCGAAATATGCCAAAACGCAAAAATTTTATGTCTTTCTGGTGATTAACCAACGTATTCCATCTGTTATTTAAAAAACGGAAAAAAAGAAACAAAGAAATGTTTTATTGTTCATTTACTCCACTAATAAACTTTAAAAAATGTCTTGAATGAATTTTTACTTCAATAACTTTAGAAGACTTTTTTACTTAACACCTTCTAAAACAAACAAATTACAACTACTAGAAATTAAAATGCCTCATTGATCTGAAAATTCAGCCAAAAGATCGTACCAGTACTGCCATCTACTGGTAATTTTTTAATTCAAATTAACTGAGCGAAATATGTACTGTTCACATTCGACTCCCCTCCCATTCTCCCCTATATTATCTAACAGATGCACATATAATAATCGAAAGTAAAATATAATATTTTACTTACCTCCATCAACAGATGCAGCTACTATTTCATGACCAAGATTATGAAATCAAACTGGTTTCAAAAGAGCAATTTCTCCACTTTTTAGAAAACCCACTTTAAAAATTTTATCATCACCTTCAACTAATTCATAATGGATTTTACACTCAAGTCTAAATCAATAGCATGCACCTATAATATGAAATAAAAAACCTAAGAATCATCAAAATTAAATATATATATAGTTTCACTGTTTTGCTAACTTTATTCTAGGAATATTCTACTTATATATGTAAGAATATAATATTTTGATTGCATAAAATAAAACTTATCCAATTAATGGATACAAATTAAAATTTAAAGTATAGTTTTAATTGCTATCAAAGTCAGATTGAAGCATAAGCACATGGGAGACAGGTCCCAGTAAATTAATAGCATTACTTTCAAATAGTAATTTTTGCCTTATATAAACAAAGAATTTTTGTCATAAATAATACAAAAAAATTTTATTACAAAATAATAAAGAATTTATACCTTGATTCTCAAAGGTGTTTAGTGCCCCTTATTGCTGTCATTTCATTACAGAGATATATATACTGAAGTAACTTAGTGATTCTGAACTAACCTGCTTCTTTGCCAGGGTGCATAAACATAGAAGCCATGCACAAATGTGAGAAATCTCATTAAAAAAATGAGTAATGCATTATAAATAAAACATGTGGCTATAGAAAGTTTACTACATTAATAAAAAGGATCCAGACTGGGAATAAAGATCTTTCTAACTAAAGAATTCTAATAGAAATGAAGGCCAATTTTATCAAGATGAATTATTAAGACCTTTTTAAGCATTAGATCTTGTTTATCTTTATTGCATATCAATAAATAAAGCCTATAAATTCCATTAAGCACACAGATATTTTATACAGTAACAATTGTATGTTTTTAAAAAATAAAAACAAGAACAAAACATATTTATGAGAAAAAGCAGGGTCTAATTAAGGCACTTTGGGAACCTAGGGACAGCATTCTTACACACCTTCCACCCATCCAATCATTTTATAAGTAAGCTGGAAGATCATCTTTTATACATTACCCCACCTATTAACCCTTTCGACTTCAGCGTCTCTCACACAAATTTTATTTGGTGGACACCACTTTTTTAAAAGAAGTTACTTTCAATTACACAATTTCAAAAATGCTCCAATTAAATAAGGCAAATTTCATTTTCCTTTATTACTGGTGCCAAAAACAAATTTTGCAAAGAAAGATTATGTCAAGTCAGACTCGACATAGGCATGCAAAAAGGTAAAATATGTGAAAGCTCAAAGCTTTTCCTGTTACTGCAATCTAAATCAAACACGGTAAATTTTAAACATTGTAGAATAAAATTTTCAGATCTGAGTAAAAAATAAAGACAAATATTAATTTCAAGTGAAATAAAAGGACAAATTACTCAAGATATTGCTCCAAGATTCAAATATTCTTTTAATAATTACCACATTTTTAACCATAACTGATAATAAATATATATACAGTAGAAGATCTTTATAATGCAATTCTATATAACGCAATTCTCCATATAACACAAAACTTCTCAGATGTAAACAATGATTTTTGCAGTTTAAAAGCACCTGCATTTTTACATTGTAAAATATTGCTACTCTCTAGAGGACTAAATTTGATACATTAGTTCAACTTTATCTTCTAACTTAAGACCTTTTTACTGAAAAAAAATGCTATTATTACAATAAACATTTTTGAAAATGTCTAATATAAGGGATGGTTGTGTCAGTTATATTTGGATCATGTTTATAAAGTAAATTTAACAATGTCTGACATATATTATGCAAAAATTTATAATTTGGATAACTCTTGGTAACAAGGAATGCAGTATAAAGATATTCTAATGTATTTTGATATGTTTCAGACATATTTGACCATGTTTACAAGGTGAGTTTAATGATGTGATCCATATAACGCAAAATTCTATATAGTGCACAACCTTGCGTTTTTAGGTTTGCGTTATAAAGATCTTCTACTGTATATATACATATGTTATAAAATTGATAAGATGCTCTATAACTTGGTGCAATTAGTATATTTCCTCCTTAGTTGCTAAATCACATTCTATATCTGCCTTTTGTAGCACTTTAAATCGTTAGAACCCCATAAGAGTTGTTACCCATCAGAAACATCTTAATGATTATTAAAGATTCTGAAAGCAATTTACTAAAATAGAAGTTGATTGACATGTTTATTTTTAAATAAGTACTTAAAATCATAATAAACTTCAGTTAAAATAAGAATCAGATGATTACTTAAACTATAAATGTAATTAAATTTCCTCATATTTGACAGTTATTACATTTAAAGCATACAGATCAAATTAAATCATTATGTTAAAAGATAAATTCACATTAATGTCAAAATAAGTACTTGATATATCATAAACCCTAATTAAAATTTCTCTAGCTGACGTTAATTATTAAATCATAATCATAAATAGATTGTTGGTTGTGCTCTTCTAGTAGAAACCTTAAGATTTTAATAAAGTAAATAAAAGAAATGATCACGTACGATGACATGAACCGGCACATATTTCTATCAAATGCACTTTTCCCCTCTTATCACATGTATGGCATGAAAAAGGGCAACTGTCTAAAGGATCACTAAAAGCATGAAATTATAATCACAAACAAGTTGCTCTCTATACAGGCTAACAATAGGGGTGTACTGAAGGGTATATGGTGGTACATGGCGTGTACCTTCTGGATTTGTTTAAGGAATACCATATACCCTCTATTTCTAAAAAAAAAACTATAGTGTATAATCTCTAGCGTATACCCTCTGTTTCACGACTACACCACTGGTTAACAAACACCTATAATTCCACTAAAACTTCAAAACTCCATAAAGAAAAGTATTGTCAGCAACCAAGACATCCACAATGGATTGTAACTAAGGATTGACAGAAACCAAAACAGGTTTTTAAGACTGAAACCGAATTTTAGTAACCTTCCTATTTTTGGCCGAAAACGAAAACATCCCAAAAAAATTTTAAACTAATTAATACATACATAAATATACAAAATTATTAATTAATTATATGCGTGGCACAAGTTGGCTCTCTGTGTCTCTGACCAAAGCTTTTTATTTTCATATAAAATTAAATGCAATTAATTCATCAATGCCACAGAACTGATTTTCTAATTATATTAATTTCATCTACATTAAAAAATGTTTTAGGTATACATACCTCTATTTATCTTTTATAAAGATTTTTGTAAATGATCATTTGTCCTACTAGAACTTCCTCAAAGAGTATTTGAAACACTTCTGCAGTTTCAAACTAAAAATTTTCTATTACTGTTAAGTCTGCAGCTTTTAATGAGCACATGAAAAGCATCCTCAAAGTTTAGTCATATATGCATTGCTTGCTTTATAATTTGCACTCACATTTTGAGTCAGTCAAGCTTATGACTGATAATTATGAACAGTAATTCATAGCAATAAATAAAAAGTGTCTCATTTGAGCTGATACAGCTCAAATCAATGAGTAATGTTGAAAATTTCTGAAGGAAGAAACATACTTTTTTGAAAACAGGTAGTTTCGGCCGAGTCTTGGTTTGACTGAATTTTTGGCAGCATTTTTACTGAAAACAAATTTTCATCGAAACTCAGATTTTCAGTTGAAAATGAAAACAAATTTTCAGTCAATCTCTAATTGTAACAATGACCAAAGACCTAAAAACTGCAAGCTCTGGAACACTGGTTACACAAAATACATACAGATAAAAATACATTAGTCAAAACATCTCTTCTAACCTTTGACACTCCATAGCAGCAACTGACATCCATAAATGCCCCTTATTTTACATTACACTCACATATACACAATATAAAGCTAAAATGAAATAAATGACTCTTTGACAATTCTTTAAAAGATTTTCAAATTTAGAAGCACAAGTACCGTAAAATACCGTTAATCTGCCCCCCCAAACACGACGGAAAATTCGAAAAAAATCGGAGGGGGCGCTTGCACGGTATTAAAATTGTAGTAATGATACCTATGGGTGGTAAGGTGGGAGATGTTAATGGCCAATCGTCGCAAAATATGTATTATTTTAACAAAGTGAGAAAAGGAAAACATTTTGAAAAAAAAATTACATACAAAATAGAAAAACAGTATAACTTGACGATTAACAGCGATTTTAAATTATAGAAAATTCTGGATTTCAAAAGCTTTGAAACTGGAATGCATTTAGATAAATAATAACACTGATATCTGTCATAAGATAAATAATAACACTAATATTTGTCATTAATATGGTAATAGAAAAATAAAAGGAACTTAATAATTTAAAATGATTAAAAAACACTAAGAAATTGAGTTTGAAAATGTCCTGAAATTCTTTCTAAAACCAGTAACATTTTATGCGGTGTCACCATCTATTTTAAATTAGGGACATTAAATAAGTGTACTTTTTTTAAAATCATCATTTCGTATCTATAAAGGCTAAATAAATAATACAAATCACAATAATAACATGAAAAATATTGCAAATGAAACTATTTTTTTTAATAAAAAGAAGAAATGTGCTATAATGGGAAATTTAAATCAGACTGAGATACAATTAATTTTTAAAAAATACTTTATCACTACATTAACTCATTTTAAATAGTGATATATAAAATAAATATTATGTATATGACCTTCAAATATCAAATTAAATCACCAATTCAATACTTAATAATAATAATAATAAAATAAATAATACAAATAAATCCGATTTCACGTTATTTTGGCGCCATCTATTATAACTTAGAAGAAATAAAACCAACACGATATAAAATTCCGAAAATTACTAAAAAAAAAGGCTGTATGTAGTTATTATCACTATTATTTTATATATTTAGTAATAATAATTCACAAGGCTAATGGTATTATAAAAAATATTACCGTAATTTCCGGCCTATAATCCGCAGCGGCGTATAATCCGCAGTCGTAATTTTTAGCCCTTATAAAAAAATTTCAACAGATAATCCGCATCGGCGTATAATCTGCGGATTATACGCCGGACTATACGAGGATTACTCATTTCTTTTCAACATTCCAAAGTACTACTAATAAACCACCTCCCTATTTATTTAGTCCATTTAACTGATAATTGTATTAAAATAATTGAAAAAAGAAATAACAATAAAATAATTACAAGTTAAAAAAATACAAAAATTTTTTTAAACGTAGAATGTCTTGTGATCGATTTTGGCTATAGATTTATGATAATAATCGACACCTATATCGATTTGACTATAGATTTATGCTTGATTATTTCGTAATTTTATGGTATGGTTCAAAACAGCTGAAACCAATGACTAAATCTTCTTATCTTTCCAAACGATGACTCTTGTAATAGGAATACATGTCTATATTGATTCAGACAAAATCTAAATCATTTCAGAATAATTGAGCTTCAATGGATATTTGTAATTGAATCATCGAATGTTAGTTGTTTTCATTGATTATGATTGACGTGGTATATTAGTATATTATACTATTTTTAATTTTATATTTTTTAATCCCCAATAGCACGTTAGTATCTAAAATAATGCTTTTATGTTATTACATATATTGTGTCGGATTAAATTCTTATTGAATATGTAATCTAAAAGATTATTAACACAATGTTAACAAGTTATTTTGAAAAGTATTTCACAAAAATTGACCCATTGAAGCAAACAAAAAAGAACTGATTTTAAAAATAATAACTTTTGTTTTTTACTGTGATTGTATATCTTAACACTCAGCGCGTTACATTTTAAAAAAACTTTTTAATATTTGACAATAGATTTATGCTAATTCAGATACCTATATCGATTATGGGCCTACATATATGCTAATTCCGAAACCTATATCGATTTGGCTATATATTTATGCTAATAATCGGTACCTATTTCGATTTAACTATAGATTTATGCTAATTGTGATACCTATATCGATTTAATCCTACGTTTATCCTAATTCCGATACCTATATCGATTTGGCTATAGATTTATGCTAATAATCGATACCTATATCGATTTGGCTATAGATTTATGCTAATAATCGATACCTATATCGAAATCACCTTCCGCTTTTTTAATAACGTTCAGTTTAAATTCTGTAGTGTTAAATAACACGTTTTCTCTTAGACATTATTATAACTTTCAACGTCATAACAATGCACTATTTCATAAATGATTGAGATTGAAATTTTTGAAAGAGATGAGTTGAGAAACGCTTTGTTCATCATCCAAACAATTTGCCAAAAGGCTAAAACAATAACATAAAATCAGAAGCCACTCCCACTAGGACGTCACATCATATGTGAACCAATCACAAGCAACTCCGCGAACAGTTGATAGCAGACAATCGTGCTGTAGAATCTGGATGTCTGACGTGAACTTCTGCTTTAAAAAAATTTCAGCAGATAATCTGCACCGGAAGATAATCCGCACTTAAAAATTTTGAGGTTTTTAACAGATAATCCGCGGATTATAGGCCGGAAATTACGGTAATTATACGTATAAATATGAAGTTACATAGCTGTACAGAATGGAAGTATGTATAGGTAGTTCGATAACGGGAATCGATTCTTAATCAAATCGTAAAACAAATAACTGAACTACGTTTATGCTTCCTCTGAGGTTTACGACGATATGACAACAAAAGGTAAGTGTAAACGCTGAAAGGAGATTTGAATAAACAGAAATAAATAAATGAAATCAAAGGTAAGTAGAATAATAGACTTAGTTGAAAAGAAAAAGTAAAGAAATGATTGAAATTGATCTTGACGTGCGCACCAAAATTTCTTTTGCGGGGAGGGCGCTTTCTCGGGATTTCTTGAATTTTCCAATTTGTTTACAAAGTGGGAGGCAGGCGTTTAACCGGGAAGGGCGGATTAACGGGATTTTACGGTATATACCCAACTAAAACATGATTTCAGTTACAAAATTTGTATAAGACAATTTATGAAAAATTCCTAAAGATTATATATTTTTTTTTTCAACAATGGCCTAAAAGAAGAAAAAAAAAAGGGGGGGGATGAGACAGTTTTATAATAAGCTCAAGAGCATTCAATCCTATTCAATATCAAAAATGACTTCCTGAACACATGAAATAAAAAAATTGTAATCTACTGCATTAAAAAAAAAATAAGTAAAACCTCAACGATCTTAATCATGGGCTACACTATAAGATTTTCTAAAATGGATAACAACAATGCTCTGAAGTAAATTCAATTAGACACCAAGTAAGAAAATTATCTATTAATCCTTATTGTATAAAACATGTCAACAAGAGATCTCCAACCATATAACTATGTATCTAAGGAGCCTGATAAATTATACGAAAAATTCAATAAAAATCATTATTGAAATGTGACATCTATCAATCTAACCTTTCAAACATGCTAAGACCCCAGAGTTTTAGAACTAGCATATGCTCTTAAGGATATCATTTTAAAAATAAATAAGATGCTTGCAGCACAAATGCCGAAGCACACATTCATTCTAAAGAGATGTGCATACTCACCTCTGGCCAAGGGATTTCATTCATACCGTTCACCTGATATAAACACAGAGAAGCACAAGGTTCAAAGACACCCCCGAAGACTCAACCAAAGTCAATTATTGTGGCCAAGGAACAGTTACATCCACACACAAAAGTAACCATGATCGCATCCATTGAAGCCATATAGGTGTCCAGGAAAAGATATACTGAATATACTCACGTATAAGCCAAAAAATTTTGACCTAAAATTGTCTTTTAAATATGGGGAGTCGGCTTATATGTGGGCCAGATTTTGGGAGAAAAAATTTCTAAGCCACAGAGCATTCTGACTGGCATAAGCGAATTGATGTTTGCATCAACAAATCATTTAAAGATAGATTGTGAAAAATCTGGATCCAGTGGATGTGTTTGCCAGGTGTGCAGAAAACAAAAAGCGGCAATTTGAAAAACAACAGGAATCTCTAGTTTGTCGCCTCTTGGGTTAAAGAGGTGTGGATGTCAATTCTAATGGATATGACTATGTCATCATTTAAAAAGTGCTGTATTAGCAATGCCATGAATGGCTAAGAGGATGATTTTATTTAAGAAAGTGATGACAAAAATTCAGCAGATCCTGAGTCTGACTTTTATGACGAGGAAGCAATGGAACAGGACTTCATTGAACTTTTTGGAAATTCAGATAGTGATTCTGAATTTGAAGATTTTCATTTGACTTTTCTTAATTTTTTATATAATTATTTTTGTTTGTTTAGTATTTCATTAAAAATGTGATTTTTGTCTGAAAACACATAGGAATATTTTAGGGTTGGCTTATATGCGGGTCAAGAATTTACCAATGTTTTATCATACAAAATTACAGTGTGTGTGGGGGGAGGTGGGGGGGGGACAGCTTATATATGAATGAGCTTATATGTGAGTATATATGGTACAGTAGACTCCCTCAAATCCCCACTGCTTGGGACCAGAGGTTGTGCAGAGTTTAGAATTTTGAAGATTTCCAGTCATTGCTTTGTTTACATTTTTTAAACAGTAATTGGAATGTAATAATGCAATCAAAATGATAATGAATGCTTACAATATAACTACACTAATGCTTACAATATAAATACAACCCACTAACATTAGAGGAATAAAAAACCTAAGTGAAGTCTAAAAACAATTGTCATTACAATTACACTTAGTCTAGAAATTTGAAAGATCTCAAATGAATCCCCCGCCTCCTCCCTTTTGAAATAGGCAATGTATAAAAACTAAATAATTATGCAATTATAATCAAAATAAAATAAGTTTTTCAGTTTAATAGAACAAGAAAGAATTAAGTTTAAGAATGATAAAACATCCTTTAATGGCTGCTGTGGGTGGTTTAGTAATATCTGTAAGGATTTACTTTCAACCTAAACTTCAAATATATTCAGAAGTTTTTTTTTCTTTCTTCACTACTTTAACCCCCTGACAGCCAAGCAAAAAGGCTCTGTAATTTTTTAAAAATGTGATTTTTCCTACACGATCTAAAAAATTTAATTACGTAAAGAATATAATTCTGCCAAGTGTTAATCATAACTTAATGTTTTAAAACTGCAATATATCTACAGAATTATATTAATTTAAAATAATGCTTCTGTTGCTGTGAAACCTATGACTTAGTGAACGGATACATCAGTTCATGGTGCTGGGAAGGTTAACAGTAATATAAAATCAAAAGCAATAAGTAATATATTTACATTTATTAATAGAAAACAAATATATGTAAACACAAATAGTATAATGTGAGTATAAAACTAAAAACAATGAACAACATAGCATTGATTTCGACACTGTATTTAATCATAAGTTCATAAACCTACCCATAATTTTGTCAGGATTTTCCATGACTACTAAAAATTGAGGTCAGATCAAAATACATTTCAAAATCTAAATTCAATGCCATGAACTTGTTAAAAGAAAATTTAAATATTCAAGATGACTTTCTACTGACATATTCAGTGACCCCAATTAAACCTACCCACATAGCATTTTCAATTTGCAGAATATTTGCAACATTTTTGCTTTGAAAACCTGCAAAGTTGCAGTCAGCTCAGCATGACAAGACTGAAAGTTCATAACAAGACTACAGCAAGATAAAGCAAATGCCGAAGTCACCACACTTTGAACTTGTAGCTTACTTGTTGTGCAAGTTAAATTCATGCTAGTTCAAATTCTTTGCAAATTACTGGCAATCAAGTAATAAAAAATACTGCAAACTAGTAATCTTTCCATGCCACACTATAAGTTTAACCCCTTCGAAGGGGGTCTACAGACCTGATCAGGCCTATTGATGCGAACGCACCATCAGAAGGTGCATGCAGAGTTTTTATCACCATAAACAAGTTAAAGTAACACTTGTACTTTTCAATTCGAGCATTTTTTGGTATTTCATAAATATAGCGTTTAGAAAAAGCGGTGCCTACAGAATAAAATTTCTGCGTATGTGCTGATTATCTGTTCTCTCAACAGAGGGATTTTCTGCTTTCGTAACTTTCATGAATTAAAGACAGTCTTGCCATCAGTTTCACAACAAACTACTCATGAAGTGGGTGATGGTATACCTTGCGGGAGACTTGCTGTGAATTTCTCAATGCAAATTTTTTCATGGCAAGATAATATCAGAAAAAATCAAACTTGCTGCTAATATTCATGCTATCTGGGTAAATTTTGAAACTTTAAATTATAGAGTTTCCAATCAATGAATTCCATAATAACTTAACAAAAGTAGATTAAAATTTACAGCTAAAAAATGTAACATTCTTTAAATTTATAATTTAACAGAAAACTGACTCAAAACAAAATATAAATTTATCTTAAAAATTGTTAGCTCTATTGACTACTTGGGTAACCAGGTGAATCTGAAAAACCTGAACTTTCCATATGGTAAAAAATAGCGAATAGCCATCTTTTCGTGAATAGTTTTATTTAACGTATTTTGATTTTAAAAATACCTGGTGATCACCAGGTATTTTTAAAATCAGAATACTTAAAACTCACGAAAAGACACTTTGAATATTCAGCAAAATAGAATACAAAATGTAAACAAAGTTATTTTCAGAAAAGCTTACCGACTTTATAAGAATGGGAGTAGAAAGATACCACCTAAAAATTAACTTGCTGTCGCTGTACCACACCCTGTCAACAACACAGAAAACTACATAATAGTATTGTGGAACTCGGGGATAAAACAATGTATCTTTAATATCAATAATAGCGAAAGTCTTATCGTGATCCGTGGCGCAGATGGCTCGCGCCGTAATCTACTACCACCTTAATCTACTACACCGAAGATTGCAGGTTCGAATCACAGACCGACCTTATTGCAAACAAATTATTGATAATCTATGCGCTTTCACTAATTTGTAAGCTTTGCGGACCACCGATGAATACAATCATCAACGGTCAATGATCCTCTTGGTGGGCGAAATTTGACTTTCCATAAGACTTTTAGCATTAGCGTGAAATCCTGCAATTTCATTGGCTGACGCTTCACCGATAGCCAATGAAATTGAACGGAACTTCTTTCCCTGAAAGGACAAGTACAAGAGTAAAATACTGTGTAAAGCCGGCACATGGTATTTTGGTATCACAAATGTGTGAATGATCTAGCCTAGTGGTAAAGACTAGGGCTGGTTAAGTTTTTGCATTTGTAATACTCAAGTTGCGTGTTCTGTCCTTTCGCTGGCGTTTTCACTTTTTTAGAGTTTTGTTTTGATTTTTATTAAGTCAGTTAGTTAAAATCAGTTGATCTTTATAACCAGTTCTTTTGTAAATTTTTTTAGCAATTAGATTTTTTAAAATAAATTAAAAAAATCAGTTACCCTATTTTTTAATAATTAAAGTAAACATTTATTAAAATGTAATAATAAAATTCCTAGGCTTACATTAAATGTATTTTCATGTTAGAACTTTTTAAAGTTCTGATCATTTTAAATTTGTCTATTACTATAGTAACAGATAAATGCAAAATTATCAGAATTAATATATTAAAGGTTTTTTATTTTAAAATTATCCTTGAGACATAAAAATCTTTATTAATTTATGATAGGTTACTTTATAAATTTTTATTTTAAATATTACACAAATATTTAAATTAAATTTTAAATTTCATAGGACTTATAGGGTATTTTTCAAAAAAAAAAAAAATTCTTTAATAATTAAAGTGTAAAATTAATATTTTCTTAAGTCAGTTAAAATCAGTTGATCTTCATTACGAGTTCCGTTGTAATTTTTTTTTTTGTCAATTAGATTTTTTAAAATAAATTTAAATAATTAAATAAAAAAAATTCATTTAATCTATTTTTTAATAATTAAAGTAAATATTCATTAAAATGCAATACTAAATCTCCAAGGCTTATATTAAAAGTATTTTCATGTTAGAACTTAATGAAGTTCTGATCATTTTAAATTTATCTGTTACTTAGGTGGCTTTGAATTTTTTTTATCGTAAATATTATACAGATAATTAAATTTTTAAATTCATATGACTTATAGGGTATTTTTCTAATAAATAAATTTCTTTAATAATTAAAGAGTAATAATATTTTCTTAAGTTAGCTAGTTAAAATCAGTTGATCTTTATTACGAGTTCCGTTGTAATTTATTTATTTATTTATTTATTTTTTTTGTCAATTAGATTTTTTTAAATAAATTTAAATAATTAAATTAAAAAAATCATTTAATCTATTTTTTTATAATTAAAGTAAACATTTATTAGAATGCAATAATAAATCTCCTAGGCTTACATTAAAAATATTTTCATATTAGATTTTTATAAAGTTCTGATCATTTTAAATTTATCTGTTATTTAGATTACTATTATTATTTTTTTTTTGTAAATATTATACAGATAATTGAATTAAATTTTAAAATTCATATGACTTATACGGTATTTTTCTAATAAATAAATTTCTTTAATAATTAAAGAGTAATAATAATAATTTCTTAAGGCTGTTCTTAACTGCTCTGCTGAACAAGCACAAAACGTTTTGACACATTTACAAATTCATTTTTTAACGAAAAGGTATAAAATTGGAAAGCCTGGCCATGGAAGCGATTTGGAATTGAACTGTTTTTCCATTTTTTGATCAATCAATTACCTATTGAGTTATAAGCGATTTTGATCACGTGACAAACACGTTTTTCGCCCGCTCTTCAATGCTCTTTCTTTCTTAGCGCGGAAATTCGGTTCAAAACGTCCACTTTGACACTATGTTCTGAAAGATCTATTGCGTTTGCAAAAAAATGGAAAAAACAGCTCAATTACATAGTTTCTGAACAACAACACCAGCTACTTTCATGCATTTTCGAACAAAAATAAATTAAAATTTATATCAGAAAGTTGCCTTTTCGGATTTGAGAACACCCTTAAGTCAGTTAGTTAAAATCAATTGATCTTTATCACCAGTTCCTTTTTTAAAAAAACTGTCAATTAGATTTTTTTAAATAAATTTAAATAATTAAATTAAATAATTTATTTAATCTATTTTTTAATAATAATGTAATAATAATATATTCTTACTGGAACTTTAGTAAGTTATACATACATATATATAATTAGCAGTAGTAATTTATTAGTGTTCATTTCTCAAAATTAAGTATTATCTTTCATATATAAAAATATTTATCAATTTATCAGCTGCTTTCTAATTTTTTTTATTGTATATTCAATACTACTAAATTCTTATCATATATAAACTGTATGTTTAAAATGAATATTTATTAAAATTTAATTTTAATATCTTCTAAACTTTCATGAAAAGTACTTTTATGCTAAAAGACAGTAAATTACTATACTTTAAATAATTGAATGTATGGTAAAAATGCAACAAAAACAATTATATATATGTATATATGTTGCAATAAAAATGTAATATACATCAAACATGAACAATGAAAAATATTTTGCTATTAGTTGCAATATATATATATTTAAAATAACGATTACAGTAGAAAGCCTCTAATCCGCAAAGCTTTGTTCCAAGGGTTGTGCGGATGAGAGACTTTTTGCGGATTACAGGTCATGTCTATTTAACCTTTGTTTACATTTTTTTTAATTCATCTTTTGAACAAATTTAGATTGTTAATTCTTTAAAATAAATAAATTACACATTTTAAGGTATAAATACAGTAAAAACTGTTTAATAATAATAATTTATTATTTTTTAAACATGGCATCAATAATTGTTTGTTTTAAGATATTTTATTTATATTGTTGAATTTTATCTGGAAGTTTATATATAGTAATAAGTTCTTGTTGAGTAACAAAGTTGCTTTTTAAAAATCAAATAATTCTGGTCTGATAAAATGAGCAATTACTTTCATAGGATTTTTTTTTTTTAATTCAATTTTCTTTCTAAAATAATATAACTATTGCAGTGTATTATTTTGTTATAATAAATGAATAATTTTAAATAATCTATTTATGAATAATACTTGAAAAGATAATAAATACAATACCAAAAAAATTTTATTGTCAATTCTGTCTACAAGACAATTCGTGTAGCAGATGTCTGGTGTCGCCATCTATTATTACCAAAGAGTACTAAATGTTTTAATTTTGGTATTTCCTAAAAAAATAATCCTAATAATATTAGCTTTCAAATTTCTATTCATAATTTTGTAGGGTTGAAGGATAGGAATTTAAATCCTTAGTAAATTTAAGATTAAAGAATCTGGTTACTTTTGTTAACAAGATAATTGGGATTTTTTTTAAATAAAGTCTAAAAAGCAATCAGAAATAAGCAAAATAAAAATCAGTAATCATAATAATGTCACGGAGATAGTAAAAAAAAAAAAAAAAAAAAAAATCTTGATTTTATAATTTTAGTTACCATTTAAATACTACTTTCATAATTACTTTGCTCGAAAAAGATCGATATTATAGCATTATTATTATTTAATACATATCTGGTTGCGCCATCTATTGGAGAAAATCAGTAATAGATGTTTAGGATTTTTTACATTGTAATACATCATTAATAAGAGTTCAAATGTAAGAAATGTATTATTTTTTTATGTGTTTTCCTATCTTATAATTACGATTTAATGAAAAAAATAAATAAATTATGAAATACATTGTCTAAGAAAGCATTTTCTATCATTAAAAGTAAATACTTTTCCATAAGAGTTCAAATTGTATTTTTCAAGTATTGCATGAATAAATATAAATAAATAAAATAATATAATAATTAAATGTACTATTAATTTAATCTTTCAAGAAGAATGTTAGATAGTATATAATATTAAATACAGAGGCAAGGAAAATGCGAAATTTGGTGTAAAAAAAAATTTCAAATTTGAAAATTTTGTCACTACTGAAACACTTTACAAGAATTCAATTTCTTTGTTTACATTCATATATTGCTCGCAGATTACAGGCCTTCGCGGACTACAGGTTCGCGGATTAGCGGCGCTCTACTGTATTATTATGAAGATTTTTGTTTTTACCTTTATTTATTAATTTATTATCAGTAGCTTTACAATTTTTATTTGAAATATAATATTGTGATTAAATTTTACTACATAATACCACTTAGGAGCTAATGTTATATAATTAAAATAAAATATCTATTTAAATGTAATAATAGTATCTTTTAAACTGACATAGAAAAATATTTTTTATGTATCTAGATGGAACTTCAATTACTTATTTTTAGTTAAGCTGCTAGAATTAATACTGATTGCAAACATCTGAGGGAAAAAAAAAAAAAAAAAAAAAGTTCTAAGTAGCTTATTATAACAATCTCATTATTTTATCATAATTTAACTAAGTCAATGTTGTTTTAGAATTTTTAATAATTTTTTTACTAGAAAATTATATTAAATTTAATAATTAATTATATATTATGTTATTAACTGTATAACAATTGATTCCATGCTCAGTATGAGAAATACATAAGCTGTTTTTAATGCATCAAGTTATTATTATCAAGAAATACATTTGATGAAATGAGTAGCAGCGCTGTTACTCGTAAAATGGATTTCTTCCTTTCAGGGAAAGAAGTTCGGTTCACCGACAACCAATGAAATTGTTGGATTTCGAACTAATGCTAAAAGTCTTATGGAAAGTCAAATTTCGCTCTTGGTGGTTGTAGACATCGGAAAAGCATGCAAATTGGTGAATCCTCGATACGGATCGAACATTTTTGGTAATTTTTACATTTTAGTTAATAATTTCTTTTAAGTGCTGCAAAGTATAAATTAATAAAAGGAACATTTTATTTTATGGCACATTATCATTCGCGTGTAGTTCTGCGATAACAGTTTCAACTTAAATAAATAAAGCAGAAATACAATGCTTATCAGGAACTTGAATAGTTTGAGCTTTCGTACATCCCATACTGAAATCTATTTTTTATTCATTTCACCTAATAAAGGTATTACAATCCAGGCGATTTTGACTATGATAATCATTCATACGCAAAATTTTGAAATCTTCGACAACGTCAGACTCGCTTCTTTTATATCTCGATAAGTTATAAATTAATAAATAACATACATTTTTATTTTATGAATATTTGAAATTAATTAATTGACTTTGCTTAAGGGGGGAAATAATTTCTATGAACTTCAGCCTATTGAGCCATATATTGACTGTGCACTTTATTTCTAACTGAATCTTAATTCATATTTCTCGTTTTTATGACTGTGTTATAAGACGTATATCTCAAGATATTTGAGCTTTTAGCATGCACAAACATTGAAAATTATTTTATATATCTATTTTTATTTTTAGAAATATACAGTAAACTCTCTGTAAGGCGGACTCTGTGTAAGACGGAAATCTGTCTAACTCGGAAAGATTTTCAAGTCCCTGCGAATCCATAGCCATAGAGTAAAATTTATCTAAGGCGGAATATTCTCTACTACAGAAAATTTCCTCAGTCCCGATCCATTCCGCCTCAGACAGAGTTTACTGTAATAGCAATTTATTTTCTGTATCTTCAACGAGATTTAAATCGCTGGTGCTGCCATCTGTTGGCACTATAGTAAAAAAACACATTGAAGTGGACTTCAATAGAAATAATTTGACGCGGCAGAGTACTTATTCTTTATAATTAGTTGTTACGAGCATAAAATTAATTTAAATACGCATTCAAGGAAAAAATTGTTTTAACAGTCGAGAGTAATGAAAATTGGTGAAAATGCAAATACGTATACTTCTTTTCCTTTTTTCTTTATCTGTTCTGTGATCGAAATTAATTTACAGGTGAGATAATTTATATATAAGAAACGGCTGTTATTTATGAATAAACTCTAGAATAATTTTAATTACTCATTACTTTTCGATTTATATAATATTTTCTAACAGTTCAAAATTAAATCTTTTCATATTATAGGTATCACTACGGTAATGGATTAAATATATTACTAATTTTCTTCCTATTACATTTTATTCCTCATTGTGTATTGATTTTTCGATGTCAAATTTATTTTGTGTCTTTTCTTAATTATGTATTTTTACAGTAAGTTTGTGAGAAAGCATGTAAAAAATGCTTGATTATATACTTTTTTAAAGAATTTGATCAATAGATGGCAGCATCACTGAACCGCATTCCGTTAAAAATTTGTTCAAGGGTCGTTCCATGTCACGTGTGAGGCAGTTCTACATATTTCTGCTTTTTTAACAATGTTTTTATATCCTCAAATTAAAACAAACATGCTAATATGAAAGTCTGAAGTTTTTTGTTATTTTTAATGTATAGTTTATGTTTTAACAACTTATAAGTCAATAGATATAGATATTTATTAAAGTGTCGCGCGCAGTACATTTTTATCAGTTTTTCATGGGATGGCCCTGAAACGGTCAGATTACTTAAGGCTAGGATTTAAAATGTGGAGATTTTTATTATTTATTTAATATAAAAAACGGGCAGCTTATTAAGGTCTAGGGTTTAAAATGTGGGGATTTTTAAACCTATGAAAGGGAATTTCCATATTACATGTGGAACAACTTTTATGAGGGCGGAAATTATGAAAGGGGGGGGGGGGGGTGCAGGGCCGTGCGAAGAGAAAACTGCGCCCGGGCAGCGTATCAATTTGGCGCCCCCCCTCCTTCAAAATTGATAAAGGGCAGAAAAAGAAATAAATTATATTGAATAAACATTTTGCGTTTATTTTGGAACTTTAAAAGATTTAATTTTAATTCAGAACTTCCAATTAAACAACAATTAAATAACAGTAAAGAAAATTGCACTTAATTGTTAATGAGGTGATATCATGATTGCTTTGCGACAGATTTTTTTTAACCTTTTTCACATATTTTTCTAGCCATTTTTAGTTGTTGTTAGTCTTTAAGCTGCAGAAAATGGGTAAAAATTGCTAACAACCAGGTTGGAAACAAGTGGTCCCTTCAACCGATAAGTATACTAAAATAGCAAATCAAACAAAAAACCTGCAGAACATAATGTAAAAAATAACTGAAACAATGTTTTAATTAACATAAAATAAAATATAATATCAGGCAAATATATTTACTTCCATTTTATTTTTCTTGCGTTTAGGGTAAAAAAATCGCTTATTATTTTATGTGTAAAGGTTGCGTCACACGGAATTTTATAGAAAGTAAACTCAGGTTGCTTAATCTCTCGACTCATAGTAGATCTTAAGTAGTTTTTTACTATTTTATTGTTACTGGAATACTTATAAATTATGTACGCTGTCTCCATGTTTTTGTAATTTCTTGTTCTCCTTAAGTTAAAATTATGGAGCAACTAAAGAATTTCTAAATGATCCATTTTATAAAAGTTCTTATCTAATGGTAGAAATAATGTTTGCGCATTTAAAACCTCGCTTAACAATTCAAGCCAGCAATAAAGGGCAAGGTCCAGGAAATATTAACTTGAACAGATTTTCGGTTGATTTTAGATTTGCATCAGCCAGAAATTCAAATTCTCTTATACATTTCTCAGTTTCGTAAACCTCCAGATCAGTTGCACGGTTATAGTATCTCTATGTAACATGAAATCCTTCACTTTCATATAAATTTCTATTTTCATCAGGATAGACACATGGTTCATACGGATACCGTTATTTTTCCAGGAAAACTACTAGTATCTTTTTATAGAAAAAGAAATCTAGGTTAAACGCGCAAAATTTTGCCTTCTTTTAAGAAGAGATTTCCTATAAGATAATACTGGTGCCGAAAAAACAACACCTAAAAACACGATTTTACCAGTTGACTCGTAGGTTTACCATTGTATTTTTTTGCTCCCAGTCTGCCAAGTTTTCATATCTTTGGGAACTTCGTAGTCAAATTGTTCTGCGAATTTTACGTTTTCTATTTTGCTCAAATTAGGACTCTACATTTACGGACATAACCAAATCTTCGCTTTCTTGTTCAAAAATTTCCTCTCCTATTGTCTGAAATGTGTTTTTTAGTGTTTCAATCAGTTTCCTGGCTATCAAAACATTGACAGTTTTTCTTCTTCTTTTTTTTCTTGAGAATAATACAGTAGAAGATCTTTATAACGCAAACCTAAAAACGCAAGGTTGTGTGTTATATAGAATTTTGCGTTATATGGATCACATCTTTAAATTCACCTTGTAACCATGGCCAAATATGTCTGAAACATATCAAAATACATTAGAATATCTTTATACTGCCTTCCTTGTTACCATGAGTTATCCAAATTATAAATTTTTGCATAAAATAGGTCAGGCATTGTTAAATTTACTTTATAAACGTGATCCAAACATAACTGACACAATCATCCCTTATATTAGACATTTTCAAAAATGTTTATTGTAATAATAGCTTTTTTTCAGTAAAAAAGTCTTAAATTAGAAGATAAAGTTGAACTAATGTATTAAATTTAGTCCACTAGAGAGTAGCAATATTTTACATTATGAAAATGCAGGTGCTTTTTAACTGCAAAAATCATTGTTTACATCTGAGAAGTTGTGCGTTATATGGAGAATTGCAATATAAAGATCTTCTACTGTATTAACTTTTTCTATTTCATTTAAAATGCTGTGTCAAACTACTAGACCGTAAATAAAGGGGAACCATTCGGCAATTAAGAGCGTTGGAAGGACTTTAGTGGGCACCCTGCATAATGCATTACAAATAATGCGTTAAACATACTTATTTTACAATTAAGTAAAAAGCAATTTAATGCACACATGTAAGTTAACATTCATTTCTTTTTTGTATTTTTGTCTACTCAGAATTTCTCCAGAAATTTGTGTAGTCATCCTGAAAAATAAATTTTTTTAAATAAAATCATATTAAAAAAAAAAAAAAACTTTAATGCTTTGTGGTACCCTGTAAAACATATAAATGCTTCCAAAATTATTTTACGTTGAAAAAATGCTGTTGTGTGAATAAATAACCTATTTAATTTTATTCAATTTGAAATAAAATTTCTGCATATAGACGGTAATGTATTCGAATTTTTTATGTGTCCCTGTAAAAGAAATACAACTGCTACGCGCTTTGTTTTCATTTTAAAAAATGCCATTGTGTATCTCAATAACCTATAGTAATTTTGCAGAAATTTAATTAAAATTTCTGCTTTATAGCAACAATCTTTCCTCGATTTTTTGTGTGGCCCTGTAAAAAATGCATAATTTGTACGTTCATCAAATTATAATTTAATAGAATTGTCATAAAAAAAAACACATATAGGCAAAGTTTCAGCTCAATCAGATAAATGAAAGTGGTTTAAAATTGTCTTGCAAGATTTGAACTAATATTTTATGTGGCCCTGTAAAAAAAAAGCGTAACTGTAACGTTTTCAATATTTTAGGAATGGCACTTTGACTTAAAAAATTGCTTATTGCTGAATAATTTGTTAAAAGTCAAGATGAAATTTGTAAATAACATCAAGGATCATGCAGAATTTTAGCCTTTGGAAAAGGCGGTAAAGCGGGTTTAATATGGCTTATTTTCAAACAAAAATGGGTTAAATCTGACCTTGACAAAGCTGTGACGTTAGATCAGCAAACTCGTGCTTTCAAATAAAACAGAATATTCACGACGTGCTTTCAAACTTAGAGGAAGCTAGTGCAACTTTTGAAACTCCCTCAAACCAACTACGCAAATGGCTGCTTTACGGTCGCAATTAATTGACACCTCTGATTTTTTATGCCAAAACTTAGTACGGATCTCGAAAACACAGACATTCAGCTACCAGTACACGCGATTTTGTCAAATTCTGAGATAATCGGAAAAATGAATCCACCTAGATCATCAAAACGTCCCATTGTGCTGCGCTTCGAGGAGAAGCGACTCTGTTTCGTATCATGAAAAATGACTGAATGATGCAAAGAAACGGCACAATTTTTATGGAAAATGATCGATTTGGCCAAGAATTATTATCGAATTGGTGCAGTTGGGCATAATTTTGTTGAAAAATTATCGTTTTGGCGCAGAAATGCGTAGCATTTTCGATTTAGCGTAATTGGAGCCGCTGTTCCATCACTGTAAAAACATTCTTTTTCGAGCACGCGTGTGCCTGCGCAGTTAAAAAAAAACATTTGAAAGGCCATCGGTGACTTTTTATATTCTGTTTGACTTTTTATATGGGCTATTTTTTAAAAATCCGTTTTGTAGTATATTTCTCTTGCAAATGTTGTCAAAGCTTATGTAAAAGGTTTTTGTTTTAAAAAGTGGTGCAAAGCAGAATTAAAAAATGGTCGCCTGTGGCAGCTCTACTCCAGAAATAAATGTTAAGCATGATAACTGCTGTCACAGCCTCCCTGTAGAGAATATGATGCTTCATCAAATCTCCCAGTAGAGAAGAAAGAAAATGCCGAGCGGCTTTTCTTTTCGTCACGTCTTTCTAAACGCGCATCGACCGAACCGTTTGAAATTCAGGCAAACTAAAAACACATTCTTAAATTTCACACTTTTTGCTTTTGAACGCCGCAAACCGCATAAAAAAAATAACGAATTTACTTATAAAAGGACTTATTACACTGTATTCAAATGAATAAAGTATGACTACGGCCAATCAGTATATAAAATATATTTTAAAATCTATAGATAAAATCACATTAATTATTGACAATAATATAATACAGTTACATTCCTAGTTTTGGAGGATTAAAAACTTGTCCATACTCGGGGATAGCATCATTGAGAAACTAACACGACTTTATGTGTATAATATGTAATTGTATTATATTATTGAAAGTAATTTATGTGATTTTCTTTATTGAATTTTCAAATGTATTACATACACTGATTGGCCGTAATCATACTTTATTCATACGAATTCTTAATCCTTTCAAAAACATTTTTGAAAAAAAAAATTCAATTTCGGGTGATTTTTGCTCATCTTTTTACAATTAAATACCCATGTTTTTGCACAAAATTATATGTAGGCTTCCGAAACACTTTATTTATAACTCATAAAAATTTCCATGAGTTCGGGCGATAAGAACTATTTTGTTTTATATTAAACGACCCGAAGGGGAATAAAAAGTGAGAAGAAAATGCAGCTCTTATGCAACTAAATATTAAGAATTTTTCACACAGATTTAAAAACTATCAAGTTCATAACCGATAAAAATTTCATACGAGTTTGTTCCATAAAGCTGCTAACAGATTCACCAACTTTTCGAGCAACCAACTTTTTCCCGTTCAAAGGTAGTAAAAGGTTACAATTGTCGTTGCTAAAGTTGGAGGAAAACCAGTGCTACTAGTACCAGCCGTTAATATTTATCGCCTATTCGTATAAATCGCTTATCTCTGATTGGCTGAAAAGTTGAAAATTGGAAGGAAAACTCGGCTAGGGCAGACTTTTTTAGAGCTGTGGGTAAAAAGTTTTGGATATTGCTGTTTGCAATCACACTGGGTGTTGAGACAATATTTCACGAAAAGTTGCAGAAAATCAAGAGTTGGCTCAAAAATTGCTTGAAAAATCGGTGAATCTGATAGCAGCTTAAGAATTATTTAAAAATTTTTAAATGACACGAAATGGAAGAAGTCTTCTTATAAGCACCGTTACCACTAATTATCAATATTTTTCATGAATCTTTTACACATGCTTCGAAACCATTATATTTACGTCTCATAAAAATTTCAGAGTTTCGACAGGAAGAACTATTAGAAACTAACTTAGAAAGTAGTCGTGAAAAAAAAAGTAAACACCCCCTATTAACTCCTCAACAAATTATCATAGACAAAAGTTACTGGTATCGAACTATTGGAAATAAAACCTCCTTTTAAATGATGTACGTAAAATTTTCTTAGGGGCCATCTACATATTAAAACGAATCCAAACTTCATTTTTTTCAATAGCAATACCCAATTTTAACGAGATATTTCAAATCTTCGGTTCAAAATATGCGTCGACACCAAATTTCAAGTCATTTGAATGATAAGTTTTTGAATTATAAACATTGAAAATTCAGTGCTTCTAATGTTAAATTACATTTTCATATTTTTATTTATATCTCCTGAAATTATGCTCCTAATGTGCTAATTTTTTTGTAGCAATAATACTAATATACCCAAACATAAATATGCTGAATTTGCAATTTTTATAATTTTATTATATGAATTATGAAATTAATATTCGAAAAAACTATGAATTGCAACCTACAATTTTTTTGATGGATTTAGATTTATTAAGTCCTGCTTTATGGAAATCCAAAATTTTACATTTTTCTTCCAAGTAGTTTTCAAATTATGCATAAAAAAAAGGCAAAATGATGGTATAAGGGGCCATCTATTATAGAAGTGAGTAGATATTTTGAAATGTATTCTGCTGTGCTGTAATCTAACAGGCTTCATTGACTCCTATGAGTTGTGCTTAAGGTGTCTTGATCAAGAAGGAGTCTCTCTTGGTTAACAATCGAGTACGGAACTTCAATTTGGATACAGCCCTTAAAATACGCTCGTTTTAAAATAATTAATTTCTCGGAAACTTATGGTACGAATTGCATAAAAATTTGTTTTTAGGCTAATTGAAAGGTGTAAAGTTCATTTATGCTGTCAGAATTGTGTACTGCTATTGAAAAAAACAAAGTTATCGATCGTTTTAATATGTAGATACCCCCCCTAAGCAAATTTTATATACATCATTTAAGAGTAGACTTTATTTCCAATCGTTCGGTACCAGTAACTTTCTTCTACGATAATTTGTTGAAGAGTTAGGCGGGGGGGAGGGTTACTTTTTTTTTCCCAAGACTGTACATTTTACTTTAAAATGACGCATTCAACTTTTAAAAATATAAATATTGTGGGACTCCCGGTACAAGGTTTCCTTGAAGAGATTTTCATTTAAAAGTATCAATTCTTAGAAAATCGGGTTTATAAATTGTTTATTTAAGGTTATTATCATGGACTCTGATAACCGCAGATGGTTCAGGTAATTTACTAATAAAAATAACAAAATCTTAAGCAAAACACAGTTTATTTATTTTAATAAGGAAATCCAGTTAAGTATGTTCAAGTGTGTCCACCATCGAAACAAATGCAGAATGCTCGATGAACTCTACCAAATGTTGACACATTGAGCCGCACTTCTATATGCAATTAGCAACATATTTAAGATGATAGGATAGAAAAAATTCATATTTCTAGGTTTCTTATTTACATGTAAGACATCATTTCATACTAAACTGGCCGTATACGCTCTACAATTTTGTAATTCACCTTTTTCTCGTATCTCGAACAGTTTTCTAGAGAAGAATGAAATGGTGTGCAGCTAGTCTGTAAGCTGTCTCATCCCGTAACGGATAGCCACTTTACTATGTCTAGACATCACGTTCATCACTATAGTCGCAGTTCTGGAAAAAAAGAAGTGTGGACAGGATTTCAGTGGGCAACCTGTACATCAGGGTGAATCTAACATAATATCTTATAAATTTGTTAGAATTGGGGGAAAAAAAAAAAAAAAAAAAAAAAAAAAAGAACTAGGTCCTGAGATTTTAAAAGAGAATTTTATAAAAAGGGGGTAAAATGGAAGGGGGAGTTAAAAGGGACAGATTAAAGGTGGTTTTTTAAGAGCAAGACTTTATAGAATTAAAACAGCATAAAACATAAGAAATCCAGGAACGCTTCTAAAAATAAGCATAAAAATACTTAGAAATGAAGGTTACTCAGTAAAGAGATATGGAAATAGCTTATGAAAAAAAAAAGCTTAGAAATCAGACTTTAAAATTAAAACTAAATGACAGACAAGTTAATAAATATGACCACAGTGTGGCATAGGATCATGCAATATTTTAAAGAATTCCAATTAAAATAACTTCACTTTTCGAACATTCCACTTAAAATTTGATTAGAATTTGAAAATCTCACTCTATTGTGTCCCCCATCCTCCCAGAACAAACTCTAATGACGAGAGTTTCAAGTTAGCAAACAAGCATATTTAAAAACTTGTTTAAATATCAGGAGTGATCCACGAAACACCTGAAGCATATTAGTGACAATTAAAATGGGGGAAAGTGTGATTTCTTTTGTCTGAAGAGAAATATTGCTGGGCATATAACTGGAAAAATATAACTGCATCTGGTGAAATGGTTTGATATTACAAGGGATGTTTGGAAAGTTGTTAGAATTTCAAAACAAGGACAGAATGCTGGACTACTAATAACAGTTATTGGCACTATACTCTATGTAATTTCAATTGACTTCTCAAGGACATCCATTCTCTCTATTTCATCCTTTCGTTGGCATGCCACTAAAGGATGCAATCCGATAGTCCCATTTTTCCCCCACAAAGAAACAAAGGTCAGTCAGCAAAATAGGTGTTACCACGTTAATGACTTAAGATAAGGAACGGGTAAGTGACCTTGAGAAGTCAATTGAAATTACATATAGTATAATCAAGTCTTAACACATTTTTCTAGTGATCTTAATTAAAGTTGGTCAAGTATGATTCGAGCACTTGGCAGGTATATGGACTTGTTTCAGTCATGGTAAAATTTCAAAAGTTCATTATCTTCTTTTAGTGGAAAGAAGACAATCTTCAGACATTCTTAAGCATCCAATAAATGCTTCATGATTTCTGACGATTTTATGCGTCCTTTTCACATAAAGAAAGCAATGGATCTTCGAGATTTAAAGCCTCTTCCATAGCAACAGCAGTGTAAACATCAGTGAAACAGATGTGTACTTACCCGGTGACCAAATCATACTAACTGATCTTACTGCTTTCTAAAAAAATCATCAGAAAACTGTTTTAGGGCATACAGTAAGCCTATAATGGCCCCCAGCATTCTGTCATTATTTCAGAATTCTTAAAAATTTATCAACATCCCCTGCACATTTAAACAAATTTATATTTAAAAACATAATTTTACTAAAAGTTCACAAAAATTTTGTACCTACCAATGAATTTTCTATCAGAAAAAATGAAATTCAGGCTTTGAAATCTCCCTTTCTCTCAGTCAAATACTTAAAAAAAAAAAAAAAAAAAAGCAATATATAATGATAACATAATAATCCCTAAAACACAGGATTGGCATGGTTTAAATGAAACTGTTTTAACTACACTTGAAATCAACTGATTTTTTAGAACAAATCTATGTTTTCTACAAAACAATGTTTGTATATGTGTAGGATGAAAAATGGTATGTGTTGATGAACATTTCCGGAGCCCTAAAGAGTTATATTAAAACATGTGAAAATAGCAAATGGATAAAAAAAAAAGTCAATATTTTGCATAAAATATTTTCATTTTAAAAAATGCAGATTATTTACAGAAATAGAAATTAATAAGATAACAAGATGACCTTTAAGATCATCTGTCAAGCTGTAAAGAAAATTTTCTCGATTGGGAAGACTATCCTTTAAGAATTTAAAAAAGAAATGCAAGATATGAAGCTGCATAAAAAGACATTCAAAAATTCGGTGCCAGTTATAGCATTTCAATAATACCAAATTCTCTTTTCTTCTATTACTTTCTGAATCGAATGGCCAAAAATGTTGACTTGGCATTATCACTCAATAAACAAAATTGCAAGAAGTATTTGAATACGGGGAAAAAAAAAAGTCTTTAAAAACCTCAGATACTGATATTTACATAAAAAAGTTAATTCTAGAGATACTGTCTTGAAGATGAATTTGTTTATAATTGTGAAATGATTAGGTCAAGAAAAAAATATATTAAAATGTTCAGTGAACTAGTTTTCACTGCAAAAAGATGCTACAATTAAAGTAGAGAAAATCTTTTACTGCTGTGGGCTCCAATAGTCAAAATTGCACAAGAGATCAGGTATTAAAAAAAACTAGAAAAAAGTTCATTTCTACTTTTAAATTTTTAAATCAAAACTACGTTGAATAAACACTCTACTTTAAACTAAAAATATGTAACAAGATATATTTGAATGCTTTATTCTAGCATAATCAAAGAACATAACAAGAAAATGGGGGGAATTGAGATGAGGTTTGCTAACGTTTCATAAAAAATGCCTATAAATATATAATTTTATTAATTTTTCATTTAGTCATTTAAAAGTAATGCATATTATAACATAGTTTAGAAAAAAAAGTCTGTTTATTATGTCTGGTGGTTGTTTAAATCTTTTTAGTGCATGACAACTTTCTGTAAAGCAACTGTGTATTTTAAGATCAATATTTTCAATAGCCTCTGCTGCTTCTTTTGGAAACCTGGCAGTTTCGAAGGAGAAGTATCAAGTGACAACAGACAATACCTCTCAAAAAAAGGTGCAAAGAGAAGATATATTAAGATTATAATTGTTCATTTAGAGTTCTGCCAGTAAAATTAGACATCCCAGATAACAAGTATTTCAAAGAAAATGTTATAAATAGCCATGAGATATATTATATTCATGAAACTGCACCAAATATTTATTTATTATTATTAATCAAAAGATTCTTGATTACGATTTTCCAGGTACAAATGTTTCACAGTGTAGAGCAGTTTATTCTTAATAAAATTAATTAACTGTAACTAATAATGTTTAAATTATAAATGATTTAAATTTTCTACATGACTGACTAATTATTTAATTCATTTTCAATAAAGTTATATTACTTACATAATATCCAACAATGTTTATTTTTAAAAATAATTATGCATTTATATGCAATAGGAATTGAGGTTTTTTAAAAAAAAAATCAGATTTAAACAAGAAAAAACAGGCTTAAACTAAACTAAAATATATTTTAACCTTTTTTTTTTTTTTTTTTTGCCAACCCTGCTAAAATATGCTTTTTAAGTTACCCTATCGAAAGAGAAATTAATATTAAAGAAAGCACAGAATAGGGCGATGAAGCATTTTATTACTTATGATGAAAAATACAATGACTTATAGGATGTTTTTTATCTACATTAAGCTTTGGCAGAAACTTCTCTCCATTTCAGCATACTTCTAGATACATTTTCATAAACAACAAATGTAATAGCAGTGGCAGGGGTTACTTTCAGCAAATTTGGCACTATTCCTTTGTAGTAACCTTTAATGCCTTCATACCTAAAAAAAATGTAACTTTCTCATACACTTTCAATAACAAACAGTTTTATCTAAAGATTTTTATTCAAACTAAAAGTTGTGAAAATTAAAAAAAAATTTGGAAAAAGAGCTTTTTGAGAAACTTAATGGCCACATCAATTACAGTTGGCATTAAAAAAAAACTAAGTTAATTTCTTAATGATTAAGTATACATTATCGTATTAAGACTGATATTTTTCTACAAATTTATTCATTTATATTCCAAAAAGTCATACAAAGTATTCAGAAAAGTTAAAAAATCAAAGTATTTGAGATAACTAAAATTAACTTCAAATTATATTTACTCTTCTACTAATCACTAATCTTTCACTGTAACAGATAAAATATTCAATGAAAGTTTAAGAAATATGAACATACTAAACTATATAAAATTCATGACTACATTGGACAGATTTTTTTTTGAAAAAATTAGGTAAAATTTATAAATGATATGAGTATTCTTTCTACATCAACAGGGCACATACATTTAAGCATTAGACAAAGCATAGTTTCTTAAGGAATAAATTTAAGCTGAAGACTACAAAATGCAGGAATACCTTCATAATTGAACACTGAATATTATTCACATCAATTTTTATTAATGCAAATTTATATGTATATGCAAGGTCTCCATAAAAAAAATGTCCCAGTTTCAATGGTATATTATAACAGTTTAATTTAGAGTATTTACAACAAATCATACATCAAATTGAAGGTAAACTAACCTAGTTTTTTTTACAAATGTTCAATATGTACACCTTTAGTTATACGGCGAACATCCAACCTAAAGTCCAATTCTTTCTACACTTTGGTTAAAAAGTCCAGAGTAAGGGAAGCAATAGCCTCTTGAATTCTGTGTCTCAACTCTGGCAAATCATTAGGTAGCAGTGGAACATAGACACGATCTTTTATAAAGCCCCAAAAGAAAAAATCACATGGCTCCAATGACTTCTAAAACTTCAGCCCAGCAATAACGCTTTACGCTCAGGAGTTGCCATTTTGCGTATGTGGCATTGTAAGTGAGTCAATAACAAAGCAGTACTCATGCATGTGCTTATCAAAAACTATTTGAGTAACTGTTTATTTGTGACCTTGAAACAACATTCTACAATGCTTACAGTTGATACTATTAAAATGTATAACTGGGACAATCCTTTATGGACATCCTGTATATAAATACCCAAGGCTAACAATTACTTAAGGGGTTTTCATTTCTAGATAATATACAAAGGAAGATAAAAAATTAACAATACTCACTGCTAAGTTACTGAGACCAGTGTGTGTAATTAACAAAAATGAGGTTAAAATTGATAGTATCACACATCAAAATTGAAAGAAACTTTATTTGTTAAATAGATACATACAAAATTGGGTTACATCTCAATGGTTTCAATATCAATAAATGAGTTACAGCATTCAGAATAAATATACTTTTCAGGAACATAAAAATTGTTACAAGTGTAAATTATGCTTTTTATACACACAATTGCCCTTACTCAAATAGATACTGTAACATTTTCTCACAAAATAATTTTCAATTACAGATTTTAATTGTAAATATAAGAAGTGTAATAAATGCAACATTTGAAATGTTAAGTAATTGAATATTACTTTACATATTCAAATATTGGACACATTCAAACGCAAGCACATGCTGTATTATAACAGTAATATTAAAAGTTTTACATGAAATTTTTAAGAAGCTCCCTTTAACAAATTGTAATTTTATTCAGGTAAAATAATATATTTTTCAATTTACTCTTTTTTTCTTCTTCTTTTTTAACATTCATATAACTGTGTTATGATTCACATCATTGAAAACATTGATCAAATGTTTTCTTCACTATTTTATTTATTGAAACTAGGAAAGTTTTTTTTTCCTCAAACTGATATCATGTTTAATGGAATTAAACAGTAAAACCTGTATGTTATAGAAATCTATTGCAAATGAAAAATTTTCTTGGTTCCAGCAAAAAGAATCTGATTGTTCATTGCTAATTACCCTTTGAAACTAAACCTGCAAAAGATAGGAATGAAATTTCATCTTTCATTCTATTTCACTCTATTTCATTCACATTTTTTTTTTTTTTTTAATTTAACCACTTCACCATTTCCCCCGAGATAAGCTGGGGGTAAAAGCACTGTTTCCCCATACCTGTCACCGATGAAGTCGTTAAAATGAAACAATTCCTGCATTTTCACAAAATTGCTTGCAAAACTAATAAGTTTTCTTTTGCACAAACAACTTTTCTTTTGCAGCTTGGTTTAAAATATACTTCATATGCCTTTAAAAAGCATATACGGGTATTTTCTAATACACAAAAGCTGAATATATTTAATACACAAATATATTTTTGTCTACAGCCAAATTTTTTTTAGCAACTTTGGGTGCGATTTCAAGAATGCTTTCAAAATTAGAGCATAAGTAAATTAGAAAAAGTTTTGAGCTGGTCTTGTAATACAGTAGAGCGCCGCTAATCCGCGAACCTGTAGTCCGCGAAGGCCTGTAATCTGCGAGCAATATATGAATGTAAACAAAGAAATTGAATTCTTGTAAAGTGTTTCAGTAGTGACAAAATTTTCAAATTTGAAATTTTTTTTTACACCAAATTTCGCATTTTCCTTGCCTCTGTATTTAATATTATATACTATCTAACATTCTTCTTGAAAGATTAAATTAATAGTACATTTAATTATTATATTATTTTATTTATTTATATTTATTCATGCAATACTTGAAAAATACAATTTGAACTCTTATGGAAAAGTATTTACTTTTAATGATAGAAAATGCTTTCTTAGACAATGTATTTCATAATTTATTTATTTTTTTCATTAAATCGTAATTATAAGATAGGAAAACACATAAAAAAATAATACATTTCTTACATTTGAACTCTTATTAATGATGTATTACAATGTAAAAAATCCTAAACATCTATTACTGATTTTCTCCAATAGATGGCGCAACCAGATATGTATTAAATAATAATAATGCTATAATATCGATCTTTTTCGAGCAAAGTAATTATGAAAGTAGTATTTAAATGGTAACTAAAATTATAAAATCAAGATTTTTTTTTTTTTTTTTTTTTTTTTTACTATCTCCGTGACATTATTATGATTACTGATTTTTATTTTGCTTATTTCTGATTGCTTTTTAGACTTTATTTAAAAAAAATCCCAATTATCTTGTTAACAAAAGTAACCAGATTCTTTAATCTTAAATTTACTAAGGATTTAAATTCCTATCCTTCAACCCTACAAAATTATGAATAGAAATTTGAAAGCTAATATTATTAGGATTATTTTTTTAGGAAATACCAAAATTAAAACATTTAGTACTCTTTGGTAATAATAGATGGCGACACCAGACATCTGCTACACGAATTGTCTTGTAGACAGAATTGACAATAAAATTTTTTTGGTATTGTATTTATTATCTTTTCAAGTATTATTCATAAATAGATTATTTAAAATTATTCATTTATTATAACAAAATAATACACTGCAATAGTTATATTATTTTAGAAAGAAAATTGAATTAAAAAAAAAAAATCCTATGAAAGTAATTGCTCATTTTATCAGACCAGAATTATTTGATTTTTAAAAAGCAACTTTGTTACTCAACAAGAACTTATTACTATATATAAACTTCCAGATAAAATTCAACAATATAAATAAAATATCTTAAAACAAACAATTATTGATGCCATGTTTAAAAAATAATAAATTATTATTATTAAACAGTTTTTACTGTATTTATACCTTAAAATGTGTAATTTATTTATTTTAAAGAATTAACAATCTAAATTTGTTCAAAAGATGAATTAAAAAAAATGTAAACAAAGGTTAAATAGACATGACCTGTAATCCGCAAAAAGTCTCTCATCCGCACAACCCTTGGAACAAAGCTTTGCGGATTAGAGGCTTTCTACTGTACTTTCTAATGCCATGGGCTGTGGGCTGCACGCACCCCCGTACAGGTGGAATGTGGCCAAGCAGAGAAACTGAAGTTTCATTAAAATATTGAAATTTTAATGTATGTTTTTTTTTTTTTATTTAAGTTGTTGGTTCCATCATTCATTTATTATAAATATTGCTAAAAGATGAGAGTATAAATTTATTCTTGAAAGAATGTGTCCATTGCACTTCCTGTGCTACACTGATCAGTCAAAACAAATGCTGTGTATCCAAATGAATGTACAGTCGTGGAAAAAAAAAAGTAAACACCCCCTACTAACTCCTCAACAAATTATCGTAGAAGAAAGTTACTGGTACCGAACGATTGGAAATAATGTCTACTTTTAAATTATGTATATAAAATTTGCTTAGGGGGCCATCTACATATTAAAACGAATCCAAACTTAATTTTTTTCAATGACAATACCCAATTTTAACAAGATATTTCAAATCTCCGGTTCAAATTATGCCTAGGTACCGAATTTCAAGTCATTTGAACGATAAGTTTTTGAATTATAAACATTCAAAATTTTTTGCTTCTAATATTAAATTACATTTTCATATTTTTAGTTATATCTGCAGAAATTATGCTCCTAATGTGCTAATTTTTTTTTTTTTTTGTAGCAATAATACTAATATACCCAAACATAAATACGCTGAATTTGCAATTTTTATAATTTTATGATATGAATTATGAAATATTCGAAAAAATTATGAATTACAACCTACAATTTTTTTGATGGATTTAGATTTATTAAGTCCTGCTTTATGTAAATCCCAAATTTCACATTTTTCTTCCAAGTAGATTTCAAATTATGCTTAAAAAGCGGCAAAATGATTGTTTAAGGGGCCGTCTATAATAGAAGCGACTAGCTATTTTGAAATTTCTTCTGCTGTCCCGTAAACTAGCAGGCTTCATTGACTTCTTAAGGTGCCTTGATCAAGATGGGGGCTCTCTCGGTCAAGAATCGATTTCCAAACTTCAATTTGGATACAGCCCTTAAAATACGCTCGTTTTAAAATAATTAATTTCTCAGAAACTTATGATACGAATTGCATAAAAATTCGTTTTTAGGCTAATTGGAGGGTGTAGAGTTCATTTATGCTGTCAGAATTGTGTACTGCTATTGAAAAAAACAAAGTTCTGGTTCGTTTTAATATGTAGATGGCCCCCTAAGCAAATTTTATATACATCATTTAAAAGTAGACTTTATTTCCAATCGTTCGGTACCAGTAACTTTCTTCTACGATAATTTGTTGAGGAGTTAGTAGGGGGTGTTTACTTTTTTTTTCCACGACTGTACATGCTGACATATAATTGTGCATCAGAGCAGCATAGCCACCAACTTCTACTTTTTTATTTGACTTTAAAAAACATAGAAGATGGCAGCCATGGAGTAGGTCTAGTAGAGAAGACTTCTGATTTTTATTTTCAAATAAGTCCATGTTTATATCATTTGATTGCATTTGAAACTACAAAGCATATCTCAGAGCAACAGTACCACTGAAAACTAAAAGAATGGCAGTAAAATCGGTATTAAACACAACGGTATTAGACAACCACAATTCATGAAATGCTTGAACACATGCAATTATCCCATTTAGCAAAATAAAATAGGCGATAATCTATAGCTCAAATTCTGCAAATTACAATGCATGACAAAGTGTTTTCTGAGTATAAAATTGATATTAGTAAAATGTATCTGTAGTGAAAAAAAGTTCTATCAACAGACTGACCAAGAAAGCATTTTCTGTTTAATGTCACAAGAGAAATTTTTGCCTTCAAATGTGACTTGACTAAACCAAAAAATTGAACACCCTGAACCTATATAATATTTCTCTTAGTAGAAAGTGCACATGAACATTTATGATTTTTAACAATTAACTATCAAAATATTTTACTTAAGCGTTATATTTTATTACATACAGTGTTATATTTTATTACATACAGTGTTATATTTTATTACATACTAGCTGACCTGCCCAGTGTTGCCCGCACCTGTAATATTCTTAAATGAACCTTAAATTTCCACGATTTTATATCTTTAGTTTGATTTTGTCTGAAATATGTGCTCTCTGACTGTGTGAAAAATCTGTTAAAAACTGATATTTAGGGGTAAAAATAACTGCAACAGGGAGGTGGGAGGTAGGTATGTTTCTGACAACTGCATAATTTTCATGCTAAAACATTGATACTTAACTGTAAAAATCAGACTTAAGTGTTATTATTATTTTTTTTCTCTACATCAAAGAGTGAAATTTTTTGATTTTCAAAATGATTTTTTCACACTTAAATCTGATTATACCTGAACCAAATTGATGCTCAGTCATTAGCTAAAAGGTTAGTATACAATATTAAAATTTTTCAGAGAATAAAAATTTCAGAGCTATTGTATAAAATGATGTATTTTTTTTTTTTTAATCATAATATCTGTAATGTTAATCCAGTGGCAAAAAAAGGGGGAAAAAATTAAATGTGACTACGGGAATGAATTTTTTCAAGGGATAATTTTTACATTTTTAAAAATGGTTTGTAGTGTAGCAAAGACAATTGAAATTATATGATGTTTTGAATTTTCTTTTTTGGTGTCAATGAGTTATTTTGAAATATGCCGGAAAAAGGGAGGGTACAGGTTGGGGGGGGGGGGGGGGTATAGGTTGTCCAGTATGTTAAATGTTTTTTTTTTTTTTTTTTTTTTTTTTTTTTTTTTTTTTTTAATAGCCACTGTGGTCCAAACTCTTTTAAATTTTTAGGTTTTAAAAACATATTTTCGTAGCTTGTGTACATAAAAATATTGATATTTAGCAGTAAAATGGCATGTAAAAATACTTTTTTTTTTTTTTTTTTTTTTTTTTTTTCATTTGGTCTATTTCAGTAGTTAAAAAAAATAGACCTTTTTGTCTGAACTCTGAGATTTTCAGCAGTCATAAATATGATGGTTATACACCTCATGAAAAAAATATTGACATCTAGTTGAAAAAGGAATAAGTTTTCTTCCCACTTTTTTCCTTGTTTTTGAGTTGGTTCTGTTAGCATAACAAACAAAAAAGTTCTTATCATCCAATTTCTCAATATTTTAATAGATTATAAATATAACTGTATCCAAGCATTTTTTTTAATTTCATGAAAAAAAAAAAATGCATATTTATTAGAGAAAACTTGAGCTGAAGTTGGGTGAAACTGGATCGAAATACCTCCGTTTTTACTGAAATTTTCACATATTTTGTAAAAAATGCTTCTATTCATCCGAATGTTTCAAAATTTTAGTAAGTGATGTAAATCTCCTGAAAAGATTGTGTTGAAACACGAACTTTTCGGCACTTTTACCTCAGAAAAGATTGCCTCTGTAACATGCAAAGTGACCTGTGGTCGCACATTTTTTCGAAAGGATTAAAATTCGTACTTTTGAAAAACGACTGCACCATTGAAGTGAAGAACATCTCAGCTTTATAAACATTATTTTGTTAACCTGTTCCTCCAAAACTGTGTACTAGGGAAGCGTTGTCATATGGGAGAAAAAGAAAACTAGGAAAAAGACCTATTTTGAAAATTTTTTCTCCAAAAGGGTTAACATTGGAGTTTTTTCAAACTCATTACGGTATTTGAGATGTAAAAATACATTGTTTCAGTATGTGTCTTCAGTTTGTAACTTAATGTGGCAGTTTGAGGTTAAAAAAGAACCAATAATAGCACCCCTTCCAAATTGCAGTATTCAGTACTTTATGTTTGTTTAGCTGTGTAAACAGAGTTCTGGGCATGTGCAATTGCTTTAGATGACTTGGGATGAAATAGACTGCTTTTTTATGAGAGTATGTTGCGATTTTTAATTAATGATTCAGCTAATTATGAAAATTTTAAAATTCTGAGTATCAGGTGCACCAGGAGAGGCTTTGGACTACCCTCACCTAAATTTTCAGCTTTGTACATGAGGTAGATTTTGCTAGCCATCGCACACAGAGTGAAACTTTCTTTTATTAGTATAGATGAGGAAAAAATGTATGAATTCATCATCAGTAGAAAGAGAATGCATGAAGGAAATATTCTCTCAATTTTCGCTATATAAAAAAAAGAATGAATCTGGAAAGTTCGAACTGATAAGATGTTTGAAAAGGAACTTTGTAAAAAGTAAACTGAAAAATCATTTAAAAATTATTCAAAAATGTCTTCATAAATTCACATACAGCACAGATATAATGATTCTGGCAACATTTAACATCTGTAGAAAAAAGATTATAAATAATCGTGCAGTTAGAAACTATGCCAGGCAAGTCTTCTAATCTAGTTTAATCATGGAACTTTTGTGTGTGTGTGCGTGAGAGAGAGAGATTGGAAGCCCAGATGATATGTCTAGGTAAGTAGATTATTTTTTCTTTTAATCAAACTGCAAAGAAAATTTTGGTCAACTTAATCCCCTTAAAAAACTAAAAGGTTATAAGGGCTTAAAAAAAAATAAATAAAAGCTAAATCATCCTAAAAAACATCGAAGGATGTGTATTTTTCTGTTCATTATAATCAAACACTTTCTGTTTTGATTTGCCCTCAAAGCACAAATTTAAGTTAAAAAAGATCAAAATACTTCAATTTAAGTTGCATTTTCATCAAATTATGTTGTAATTCTGGCAACTGTGTTGCCAGCAAGATTTCAAATTTTTTTGTGCATGTTCTTTTTCCCTTAAATCACAGAAACTTTCCAATATAAGCTAACAATTGCCGGTAATTCTTCCACCACAACACGAGAATTCTGTGAAATCACAGGGGAGTTTCAAAAATTGTGCTACCAAAAATATTCAGTTTTGAAAAAAAAAAAAAAAATTGTGCATCCGAACAACTCAAATATGAAGAAGAAAAGTAAATTAACTTGCCCATAACAAAAAGCTTTAGAATCAACATAGCCTACAGCAAAAAATACATCCAAACTGATCCAGAACTGAATTGGATATAGAGAAAAAACTGAATGTGGAAGTTTATACTTAAAAAAATAAAAGATAAAACTGAAGAACTTAAAAATATTTTTATATTTATTGTTTCATTTTATGAGAGTTTTTCCTCAAGCAGATTCATAATCAGTAAACAGGCTTTCCTTCTATTTTAAAGAGCGCCTTGTGCTTAATTATTTTGCAGAAAGTAAAGAAATACACAGCAGTTATTGATGCCCTTTTTCTTTTCTTTTTTTTTTTTAAATCTCTTTACAAAGCTTAGATTTCTAAAATATATTTACTCCAATTTATAAATGCACCTTTTACTTGTTTCCAACCATGTCTCTTATTCTTATTTTTCAGTAAATTCTAAAAGACCATTTTAAACTGTTTATTTTAATAATCAAAAGAAAAGCCAGATTTTGATTTAAAAAAAAAAAAAAAAAAAAAAAAAAAAAAAAAAAAAAAGTTGTTTACCTCTATCAATATATCAGACATATTTATTAAAATGTTTATCTATAATGAAGAAATTCAAGACAATATATCCAAAGAACATACATGTTTATTTATCAAATTTAATTTTTAAACAAATTTATTGTATAAATTTTCCAATAGTCCAAAGGATCACAGTTTATTAAAACTAATTCACATAAATATGATTACAAATATTGTTTGTTTTATTTATAGATTATATTATTGTAAACAAAATACATAAACATTTACATACAATGACTGTTTAGAACTTTAAATAACACAAAAAAATTCATCAAACATTCTGCGAATTCATTCTCTGTACAGTTTGAAAAAAAAAAAAAAAAAAAAAAAAAAAGACAATTAACATATATACAAAATTATTCATTTCAATTTTGTAATACAATAAATATTATAGAGTTATTATCAAACAACCTAGGAGCAAAATGAAAAAAAAAAAAAAATTAATGACAACATGGACAAGAAAAAACTCAACAAAGAAAAAAAAAAGACCAAAGAAATGCTAATTATGTGTCTAAATACTATTAAGTCAAAATCTTAAGTATCAACCAGTTATGGCTATGAAAAGGATTGGATGACTTCCAGGAGGATTCTCTAAATCAGTAAAGACATAGCTTAAAGGTAATAACACTATTTAGCTCTTTAACTATTCTATTTATTTTATTATTAAAGAGATAAATTATACTTTGAACTCTATAAAAACAAGGCTGTAAGTCAGTTATGCGATTACTGCAGTTTAGTAATCTTACATTATGGCATTTTTAACTAGTTATGCAATTTTAAAATAGTAAACGTTTATATCAAAAATTTCATATGGGTGATTAGATAATATAAGACTAATCAAATGACATCATAAATTAACTTTTCTCTCATCTTTGAAGTCACACGTGTTTCTAATATTCATAATAGCCTATATAATGGAATATTTAAATTCTAAGAAATGCACAATGGAAAATTTTCTCAATTATCAAAACTGAGTAACAAAGAGCAATAGCCCACTACTGTAGATACTGATTGCCTAAAATTATCTAATTTTCTATAAATTTTAACCTGATTTCTTATAGCTATTTAGAAAGTTTTAACTGTGGTTACAACTGAACAAATTAGATGAATATGAACATATGATTATGCAGGTTTCATCAATTATGACTTATAGAGGCAAATCTAGAACATCTTTTTGTAAACAAAATAAAAGTTCCCACTACTACAAATTAAAACTGTGAGATGAACTTTACTAACAAGTTGTAAGCTATGAAAATTTTTGTGATGGCAAATTTCAGATACTTCTAGAAGGCTGCAAAAAAAAAAAAAAAAAAAAAAAAAAAAAAAAAAACTTATTTAATGTCAAAAACTGTTGTAAGTTTTCGTAAAAAACTCAAACAAATTTTACTTCACCCTTTCATATCATATAAATAAAAACGTACATTTATTTTACTTAAATAGGTGTCACAAATAAAAATCAAAATATGTTGACATGTTTCGGTTTAATAGTAAAAACCGTATTCATAACATACACATAATCAATAGAAAATGAATGACACTAGGTACCAAAAAATACTCTAAAAACCAAAAACATAAAAATGCAAACACTGCGCCCTCTATGATCTCAAATAGCCTCCGCTACCGCGCCTCCCTCTGCCAGACTCACTTTTTAAGTATTTATTAAGGAATTCCAACCATAAAATTGGAATATCAAAGGAAAAAGAATCATTACACACAGTATCCCTCCTAGAATATATCTCAATAGATTCACGGATGATTGACTTGCGGTATAAACTCGAAACGAACACTAATCTACTATCCCTGAAACAAATATTAACCCCCCTCTTTAAAAACAGCCTTGATAACGCAGTCTTATCCCTACCAAATTTTATATCAGATTCATGCTCTCTCCTCCTTATCCCAAACTTCCTACCTGTCATACCAATATAATAATTAATATCCCCCCCCTTTATTCTCATATGGAATTTCATACACACCCGCAAGATCTTCCTGTGCAACCGGATCAAATGGTCTGTACAGAAGATGTTTCAATTTAGGAGGTGGTTTAGCAACTAATTCTAACTTAAACTTCATTAATTTACTTTTAAGTCTCTCAAAATAACCCTTTATATATGGAAACGATAACCTTTTAAAACTACTAACCTCCCCCCTCTCGGATGCCTTATCAACTAAAGTACAACTAACCTGTGAATGACCTTTACACTTATAATTTTAAATCAAATAATTAATTTTCTCCCTACTGTAACCATTTACTTTAGCAATATTGAAAATATAATTCAACTCCTCGTCCAAAAAATCCTCTGAACAAATATTAAACGCACGATTAACCATGAACCTGAACGTTGAGAATTTATACCCAAAAGGTGAATACGCTGAATTTGGAATAATATGCTGACTACTAATATCCTTCCTATAAACTTTTCTTTTTAAAAAAGACCCCTCTCTCATAATGCACACGTCTAAAAATGAAAGAGCACGATCATTTTCTAATTCAAAGGTAAACTGAATATTCTCATCTAGTTTGTTAACTTCATTAACAAAATCAATAAAAGAATCAACCCCACCCCCCCCCCAAATTAAAAACACATCATCAACATACCTCTTCCAAAATTTAGGAACTTTCTCAAACTCTACAAAAATCTTCTCTTCAAAAGGTCTCATTTTAAACTCTGCCAACAAACCCGATATAGGAGATCCCATAGGGGCACCCATGTTTTGCTTATAAATTTTACCTTCAAAAATAAAATAGATACTTTGTACAATCAACTGCAGGGTTTGTTGTCAGAGTTTAAAATGAGACCTTTTGAAGAGAAGATTTTTGTAGAGTTTGAGAAAGTTCCTAAATTTTGGAAGAGGTATGTTGATGATGTGTTTTTAATTTGGGAGGGTGGGGTTGAGTCTTTTATTGATTTTGTTAATGAAGTTAACAAACTAGATGAGAATATTCAGTTTACCTTTGAATTAGAAAATGATCGTGCTCTTTCATTTTTAGACATGTGCATTATGAGAGAGGGGTCTTTTTTAAAAAGAAAAGTTTATAGGAAGGATATTAGTAGTCAGCATATTATTCCAAATTCAGCGTATTCACCTTTTGGGTATAAATTCTCAACGTTCAGGTTCATGGTTAATCGTGCGTTTAATATTTGTTCAGAGGATTTTTTGGACAAGGAGTTGAATTATATTTTCAATATTGCTAAAGTAAATAGTTACAGTAGGGAGAAAATTAATTATTTGAAAAAAAAAAAAATTATAAGTGTAAAGGTCATTCACAGGTTAGTTGTACTTTGGTTGATAAGGCGTCCGAGAGGGTGGAGGTTAGTAGTTTTAAAAGGTTATTGTTTCTATATATTTAGGGTAATTTTGAGAGACTTAAAAGTAAATTAATGAAGTTTAAGTTAGAATTAGTTGCTAAACCACCTCCTAAATTGAAACATCTTCTGTACAGAACTTTTGATCCGGTTGCACAGGAAGATCTCGCGGATGTGTATGAAATTCCATATGAGAATGAAGGGGGGGGGATATTAATTATTATATTGGTATGACAGGTAGGAAGTTTGGGATAAGGAGGAGAGAGCATGAATCTGATATAAAACTTGGTAGGGATAAGACTGTGTTATCAAGGCTGTTTTTAAAGAGGGGGGTTAATATTTGTTTCAGGGATAGTAGATTAGTGTTCGTTTCGAGTTTATACCACAAGTCAATCATCCTTGAATCTATTGAGATATATTCTAGGAGGGATACTGTGTGTAATGATTCTTTTTCCTTTGATATTCCAATTTTATGGTTGGAATTCCTTAATAAATACTTAAAAAGTGAGTCTGGTAGAGGGAGCCGCGGTAGCGGAGGCTATTTGAGATCATAGAGGGTGCAGTGTTTGCATTTTTATGTTTTTGGTTTTTAGAGTATTTTTTGGTACCCAGTGTCATTCATTTTCTATTGATTATGTGTATGTTATGAATACGGTTTTTACTATTAAACCGAAACATGTCAACATATTTTGATTTTTATTTGTGACACCTATTTAAGTAAAATAAATGTACGTTTTTATTTAAACTTATTTAAATTTTTTATACCTGTGCAGAGTGATTCATCAGGTAGTGTAGTTAAGATTTTTTTGGGGAGGAGGGGGGAGGAGAAGAACTTAAGAAAGAATAATGATACAATGTGTTACAAAGACCAAGATGTTTATTAGCACATGAAAGGTACTTGTTTAGAAGCAATGAAGCACAGATACACAATTCTGAAGATGCAGCAATATACGAAGAAAAGTTTTAATCTTTGGTGAAAAATTACAGTAGTCATACACTTTTTAAAATGATTAGCGATGAATTTTAAAAAATCAGTAATGGCAGAGCACAAAAGATTGAAACAACAAGGGAAAGGATGCAGACAAAGGTTCAAATACTGAATGCTTATTCAAGCAAAAAGGTACAGTCGTGGAAAAAAAAAAGTAAACACCCCCTACTAACTCCTCAGCAAATCATCGTAGAAGAAAGTTACTGGTGCCAAATGATTGGAAATAAAGTCTACATTTAAATGATGTATATAAAATTTTCTTAGGGGGCCATCTACATATTAAAATGAATACAAACTTCATTTTTTTCAATGGCAATACCCAATTTTAACGAGATAATTCAAATCTTCCATTCAAACTATGCCTAGACACCAAATTTCAAGTCATTTGAATGATAAGTTTTTGAATTATAAACATTCAAAATTTAGTGCTTCTAATGTTAAATTACATTTTCATATTTTTATTTATATCTCCCAAAATTATGCTCCTAATGTGCTAATTTTTTTTTTTTTTTTGTAGTAATAATACTAATATACCCAAACATAAATAAGCTGAATTTGTAATTTTTATAATTTTATGATATGAATTATGAAATTAATATTCGAAAAAATTATGAATTGCAACCTACAATTTTTTTGATGGATTTAGATTTATCAAGTCTTGCTTTATGGAAATTCAAAAATTTCACATTTTTATTCCAAGTAGTTTTCAAATTATGCTTAAAAACGGCAAAATGATGGTTTAAGAGGCCGTCTATGATGGAAGTGAGTAGACATTTTGAAATTTATTCTGCTGTACTGTAATCTAACATGCTTCATTGACTCCTTGAGTGGCACTTAAAGTGCCTTGATCAAGGAAGGGGCTCTCTCGGTGAACAATCCAGTACGGAACTTCAATTTGGGTACAGCCCTTAAAATAAACTCGTTTTAAAATAATTATTTTCTCGGAAACTTATGGTACGAATTGCATAAAAATTCTTTTTTAGGCTAATTGAAGGGTGTAGAGTTCATTTATGCTGTCAGAATTGGGTACTGCTATTGAAAAAAACAAAGTTATGGTTCGTTTTAATATGTAGATGGCCCCCTAAGCAAATTTTATATACATCATTTAAAAGTAGACTTTATTTCCAATCGTTCGGTACCAGTAACTTTCTTCTACAATAATTTGTTGAGGAGTTAGTAGGGGTGTTTACTTTTTTTTTTTTTCCACGACTGTACCTTATATTCTTTACCACATATTGTTCATGTAACAAGAACAGTTTCATAACATAAGAATAGCATAATTATTCCTATTGTTTGAAATGTAAATTACAAGATACTATAATTTTACTAACTTAAAAGTTTCACTGTAAACTGTATAATTTCATCAAATGAAGAGTGGAATTTGTCTTACTAAATATATGAAAAGTTTATATTCTCTAATTAGTCTGATATTCCCTCAGTTCTAACTCCATTTCAAAGGTTTCTTATTCTGAAATTACATTTTGCAAAAGTTCTTCCAATTCCTTTAGCATTGAAAATGTTGTAGTTCCACCTCTTAAAGTTAGATTAAGTGTAGATAATTTAATTAATAAAGAAACTTTGTAAAAGTTTTTGTTGTTGTTGCATATATTCTGCACATCGAAACAGCCTTGTTTTACAACCTCCTGCCCATATAGTAATGTTCTCACTTTTTTTTTCTTCTTTACACACTGATCTTTCAGGTCCAAAGAAACACAGAAATCATAAATTTATGCTTCTTTCTTCCCATCAGACTGTTTGGTCTGTGGGGCCCGAAGTAACTTAGAAATTGTAAAATTTTACTTTTTTTTGGTTTGATTTTTCTGATCTGCAAGATCTAAAATAACGATGAAATTCTAAAATTTTTCACTTACTTTTTGAGTATTCCTGAAATAATGATGAAATTCTAAAATTTTACAACTACTTTTTGAGTATGCAAGATCGGTGTTAATTGTAAAATTTGCACACCCTCTTCCCCTCCAAAGTCTGTGAAAGCCTAAATAATGCTGAAATTGTAAAATTTGATTATTTGTTTCTCTAGCCCATGGCACCTGAAATAACAAAATCTTCACATCTCAATCTTTTTCACTTGCTATTTATCAGATTTTTCAAATCTGATAAAATTACAAAATTTTCATTTTTTTTTAAAAGACTGTAGAATGCAAAATAACACATTTCAAAAGATGGATTTCTGTCTGATAGATTAAAAACACACCTATGTCTCCAATAGCAGGACAGATGGTTTACCAGTTTTCCACTAAGATGGTGAACTTATGAACCTGGAAAGGTCAATAGCCCCAAAATCCAGGATACACTAAGAACACAACCACCCTGACCCACATTATCCAGTACTTACTTTTCATCTATTGACAGACATATCTGACTTATACTGTCACATTGTTATTCTTTCGCTAGTTATTCTTCATGAATCTAGTAAATTACTTTGAATAAATAAAATACATGTTTTTAAAAAAATTAAGTCTCTGGTCTTGGCATTTAATTTTCCTACAAATTACTTTTTTTTTACTATATATAATAAGGGAGGCATTAACTACTCAAAAATATTAAATAGAGATCTAATTATGATTACAAAAGAGAAAATTTGTAGTTTACAAAAACTGGACACTAGCCAGGAATCCCAGGCATTCAATAAATACAAACAACGTAACTTCACTTAAAAAAAAAAACACATATATTGGACATACATAATATTCATACATAGTACACTATATTTTATTAAAGCTTGATTTGTTGTAAAGTGAAATAATTAAGTCAAACTATAATACAAGCAGATACATCAAAGCTTGTATGCATTAAACTTGAGAGTTTTTCATTCGACATTTTGTCCTGTTGAATCTATATGCGGCTGAAATTTTATTGATTTCTTGTCCATATACATGGTGTCCAGTAAATGACTGACCGATTTTGAACGTAAATAATAAAAAAAACGGGTTGAGAAAAAAATGCGCCGTTTGCTGCATTGTTATTAGAAAATCAATAAATTTTTAAAAAGCACTTCGTTGAAATAGTTTGATTTTTTGCCAAAAGATGGCGCTGGTGCAGCAAGCTGTATGAAACACGGGCATTACTCTAGTTTTCATAGGAATGGGCTTTTCGACTCATTTTGCAGAGTCGACTCTGAGTTGGCTTACCTAAGTGACGATTCAGCATGTTGAGTCGATTCTCGATCACCTGCAGAAATAGGACTGGTTGGTTAAAAAGAGATTTAAAATAATATTTATGATTAAAACAGAGGCGTAGCTAAGGTGTGGCAGCTGTCCCGGAAGCCGCTGTTAAGGAGCTCCAAATTTAGAGAGGTTTAACTGAAATTGACTCACATATTCTGACAGTAAATAAAAATTGTTGATTTTTTTTGTGTGCGCGTGTGTGTGTAAATATTTCCCTTAGTAAAATGTTTTGGGTATATCGAAATGAGCATTAAAAAAAATTCTGTAAATGTTTCTAGAGATAACAGGCGACACTTTGTGCAATTACATGCAAATTATGTACCGATAATTACGTGCCTGAATTGAGGTGTAAAATGATTAAATTAGGGGCACCAAATTCAGAGAAGGTTTAAATTAAAACTGCTTCACCTATTTTGACCATAAATAAGAATTGCTAAACTTTTTTGTGTGTGTGTGTGTGTGAAATAATTTCAATGAGAAGGGGGGGGGGGGCGTATGTTTTTGTTGGTATCATAATTTTCCTCTGTGAAATTTTTGATTTTCAAACTGATTATTTCACCCTTAAATATTACAACTAAATCGATACTTGATCATTAGCTTACAGGTAACTATATAATTAACAGGTTATTAAAATTTCAAAGCTATTGTAGAATATTAAATATATGAAACGAAAAGTGACTTCGATGACTGAAATTTTTTCAAAGGATTATGTTTGCATTTTTTTAAAGTGGATTGCAGTGTTGCAAAGGAAACTGGAGGTATACGATGTTTTGTATTTTCTTTTCTGCATATTTTTCTTTTCGGTGTTAATGAGTGAATTTGAAATATCCTGTAAAAGGGGTGGGGGGGGGGGTGAGGAGGTCGCCCGGTATTTTAAATGTTTTTTAAAAAAGAGTCGTTATCGTCCAAAATCTTAGAAATTTCATAAATTCCTAGTCTGTGCGAGACGGTCCAGAAAAAAAATTGATATTTAATAGTAAATTGGTTCGCAAAAGGCTTTTTTTATTTGATACTAGCAGTCCTTGCCCGCTATACTGGTCGGTTTCTCCAAAAGAATCTTGAATTAAGTGAAATGAAAACTTTTTTAAATATTTCTTTTCAAAATATCTAATCTGAAATCAGTAATAGTTGTCTTATTCATATGATCTTATACTATTGAGTTGAAAGTCGACGTTGGAGTAGAAACGGCTAAAATAGCTCTAAAATCGCTGAAATACATGTGTTTAATTATTTTTTAATATGTTTGTTGCCTTGGATTTCACGCCTCTAGCTAAATTTGTTGCTGAGACCTAGCGAAATGTCCTAACATTTTCGCCCTCCTCTTTAAATCCTTAGCAGTAGAATTTCTAAAATCACCGAAACATGTGTTTAGTTATTTTTTAATAGGTTTGTTATCCAGAATTTTCCACTTAAACCTTTTGCTATGATATGATGAAATATCTTAAAACTTTCGACTATCCCATTTCATACAGCTATCTAAAACTGCTGCTGAAATATAGCGAAATGATCTAAAAGATTTCACTCTCCCTTTAACCATCTTAAAGGAAGAAATAGTAAACTCTCTAAGAAACATTTTAAACTATTTTTTTAGCAGCCCTTGACCGCTGCTAGCCGTTTTCTCTGTAAATTCAGAATCCTGCCTAAAACGGCTGCAGAGATATGGTGAGATATAACGAAATGCTGTAAAATTTTGGACTAGTTCTAGAGCAGTTCTACATATTTCTGCTTTTTTAACAATTTTTTTATATCCTCAATTAAAAGAAACATGCTAATATGAAAGTCTAAAGTTTTTTGTTATTTTTAATGTATAGTTTATGTTTTAACAACTTATAAGTCAATAGATATAGATATTTATTAAAGTGTCACACGCAGTACATTTTTATCAGTTTTTCATGGGATGGCCTTGAAACGGTCAGATTACTTAAGGCTAGGATTTAAAATGTGGAGATTTTTATTATCTATTATTTTTATTATTTATTAATTATAAAAAACGGGCAGCTTACTAAGGTCTAGGGTTTAAAATGTGGGGATTTTTAAACCTGTGAAAGGGAATTTCCATATAACATGTGGAACAGCTTTTCTCAGGGCCGAAATTAGGAAGGGGGGGGGGGGGGGCAAGACCGTGCGAAGAGAAAACTGCACCCGTGGCAGCGTATCAATTTGGCGCCCCCCCCTCCTTCAAAATCGATAAAGGGCAGAAAAAGAAATAAATTATATTGAATAAATATTTTGCGTTTATTTTGGAACTTTAAAAGATTTAATTTTAATTCAGAACTCCCAATTAAACAACAATTAAATAACAGTAAAGAAAATTGCACTTATTTGTTAATGAGGTGAGATCATGATTGCTTTGCGACAGATTTTTTTTAACCTTTTTCACATATTTTTCTAGCCATTTTTAGTTGTTGTTAGTCTTTAAGCTGCAGAAAATGGGTAAAAATTGCTAACAACCAGGTTGGAAACAAGTGGTCCCTTCAACCGATAAGTATACTAAAATAGCAAATCAAACAAAAAACCTGCAGAACATAATGTAAAAGATAACTGAAACAATGTTTTAATTAACATAAAATAAAATATAATATCAGGCAAATATATTTACTTCCATTTTATTTTTCTTGCGTTTAGGGTAGAAAAATCATTTATTATTTTATGTGTAAAGGTTGCGTCACACGGAATTTTATAGAAAGTAAACTCAGGTTGCTTAATCTCTCGACTAATAGTAGATCTTAAGTAGTTTTTTACTATTTTATTGTTACTGGAATACTTATAAATTATGTATGCTGTCTCCATGTTTTTGTAATTTGTTGTTCTCCTTAAGTTAAAATTATGGAGCAACTAAAGAATTTCTAAATGATCCATTTTATAAAAGTTCTTATCTAATGGTAGAAATAATGTTTGCGCATTTAAAACCTCGCTTAACAATTCAAGTCCATTCAAGCCAGCAATAAAGGGCAAGGTCCAGGAAATATTAACTTAACAGATTTTCGGTTGATTTTAGATTTGCATCAGCCAGAAATTCAAATTCTCTTATACATTTCTCAGTTTCGTAAACCTCCAGATCAGTTGCACGTTTATAGTATCTTTATGTAACATGAAATCCTTCACTTTCATATAAATTTCTATTTTCATCAGGATAGACCGGGAGCCGGCAGCACAGACACATGGTTCATACGGATACCGTTATTTTTCCAGGAACACTACCAGTATCTTTTTATAGAAAAAGAAATCTAGGTTAAACGCGCAAAATTTCGCCTTCTTTTAAGAAGAGATTTCCTATAAGATAATCCTGGTGCCGAAAAATTTTCTGTCTGCAAAATTTAAGGAGGTGTACGAACCATAAGACAACCACCTCATCGAGTTGGAGGCAAAATTCCAGAATTAGCTAAAACTCGATTCCCATATTAAAACGCAATTGGTCTGGCAAGTCATATCTTGGTGGATAACACCTAAAAACACGATTTTACCAGTTGACTCATAGATTGTATTTTTTTGCTCCCAGTCCGCCATGTTTTCATATCTTTGGGAACTTCGTAGTCAACTTGTTCTGCGAATTTTACATTTTCTATTTTGCTCAAATAAGGACTCTACATTTACGGACATAACCAAATCTTCGCTTTCTTGTTCAAAAATTTCCTCTCCTATTGTCTGAAATGTGTTTTTTAGTGTTTCAATCAGTTTCCTGGCTATCAAAACATTGACAGTTTTTCTTCTTCTTTTTTTTCTTAGAATAATACAGTAGAAGATCTTTATAACGCAAACCTAAAAACGCAAGGTTGTGTGTTATATAGAATTTTGCTTTATATGGATCATATCTTTAAATTCACCTTGTAAACATGGCCAAATATGTCTGAAACATATCAAAATACATTAGAATATCTTTATACTGCATTCCTTGTTACCATGAGTTATCCAAATTATAAATTTTTGCATAAAATAAGTCAGGCATTGTTAAATTTACATTATAAACGTGATCCAAATATAACTGACACAACCATCCCTTATATTAGACATTTTCAAAAATGTTTATTGTAATAATAGCCTTTTTTTCAGTAAAAAAGTCTTAAATTAGAAGATAAAGTTGAACTAATGTATTAAATTTAATCCACTAGAGAGAAGCAATATTTTACAATGTGAAAATGCAGGTGCTTTTTAACTGCAAAAATCATTGTTTACATCTGAGAAGTTGTGCGTTATATGGAGAATTGCGTTATATAGAATTGTGTTATAAAGATCTTCCACTGTATTAACTTTTTGTATTTCATTTAAAATGCTGTGTCAAACTGCTAGGCCGTAAATAAGGGGGAGTTTATTTATTTGCTTTATTAAGCTTTTTGTTTCTGAGTAAGTTTACTCATTTTACTTCACTTCTAAAATGAATGACAAATTTGTACAGCATTATCGATTTAGTTCGAAAGGACACCTTGTGAACATGAATGCTAAATGAATCTCGTTCTGAGCATGAATATCGTTTTCGAGATAAGAATACTAGCTCAGCTGTTTTGCACAAGCTGATGCTGGAAGCGTTGTCATCTGATAGAGCATAACCACTTTACTATACCTAGACACCACGTTTATGAATATAGCTGCAACCATTCGGCAATTAAGAGCGTTGGAAGGACTTTAGTAGGCACCCTGTATAATGGATTACAAATAATGCGTTAAACATACTTATTTTACAATTAAGTAAAAAGCAATTTAATGCACACATGTAAGTTAACATTCATTTCTTTTTTGTATTTTTGTCTACTCAGAATTTCTCCAGAAATTTGTGTAGTCATCCTGAAAAATAAATTTTTTAAAATAAAATCATATTAAGAAAAACTTTAATGCTTTGTGGTACCCTGTAAAACATATAAATGCTTCCAAAATTATTTTTGGTTGAAAAAATGCTGTTGTGTGAATAAATAACCTATTCAATTTTATTCAATTTGAAATAAAATTTCTGCATATAGACGGTAATGTATTCGAATTTTTTATGTGTCCCTGTAAAAGAAATACAACTGCTACGTGCTTTGTTTTCAATTTAAAAAATGCTATTGCATATCTCAATAACCTATAGTAATTTTGCAGAAATTTAATTAAAATTTCTGCTTTATAGCAACAATCTTGCCTTGATTTTTTGTGTGGCCCTGTAAAAAATGCATAATTTGTACGTTCGTCAAATTATAATTTAATAGAATTGTCATAAAAAAAACACATATAGGCAAAGTTTCAGCTCAATCAGATAAATGAAAGTGGTTTAAAATTGTCTTGCAAGATTTGAACTAATATTTTATGTGGCCCTGTAAAAAAAAAGCGTAACTGTAACGTTTTCAATACTTTAGGAATGGCACTTTGACTTAAAAAATTGCTTATTGCTGAATAATTTGTTAAAAGTCAAGATGAAATTTGTAAATAACATCAAGGATCATGCAGAATTTTAGCCTTTAGAAAAGGCGGTAAAGCGGGTTTAATATCGCTTATTTTCAAACAAAAATGGGTTAAATCTGACCTTGACAAAGCTGTGACGTTAGATCAGCAAACTCGTGCTTTCAAATAAAACAGAATATTCACGACGTGCTTTCAAACTTAGAGGAAGCTAGTGCAACTTTTGAAACTCCCTCAAACCAACTACGCAAATGGCTGCTTTACGGTCGCAATTAATTGACACCTCTGATTTTTTACACTAAAGCGGGTTTAATATCGCTTATTTTCAAACAAAAATGGGTTAAATCTGACCTTGACAAAGCTGTGACGTTAGATCAGCAAACTCGTGCTTTCAAATAAAACAGAATATTCATGACGTGCTTTCAAACTTAGAGGAAGCTAGTGCAACTTTTGAAACTCCCTCAAACCAACTACGCAAATGGCTGCTTTACGGTCGCAATTAATTGACACCTCTGATTTTTTACACTAAAACTTAGTACGGATCTCAAAAATACAGACATTCAGCTACCAGTACACGCGATTTTGTCAAATTCTGAGATAATCGGAAAAATGAATCCACCTAGATCATCAAAACGTCCTACTGTGCTGCGCTTTGAGGAGAAGCGACTCCGTTTCGTATCGTGAAAAATGACTGAATCAGGCAAAGAAACGGCACAATTTTTATGGAAAATGATCGATTTGGCCAAGAATTAATATTGAATTGGCACAGTTGGGCGTAATTTTGTTGAAAAATGATCGTTTTGGCACAGAAATGTGCAGCATTTTCGATTTAGTGGAATTGGAGCCACTGTTCCATCACTGTAAAAACTTTCTTTTTCGAGCATGCGCGTGCCTGCGCAGTTAAAAAAAAAAACATTTGAAAGGCCATCGGTGACTTTTTATATTCTGTTCGACTTTTTATACCGACTATTTTTTAAAAATCCGTTTTGTAGTATATTTCTCTTGCAAATGTTGTCAAAGCTTATGTAAAAGATTTTTGTTTTAAAAAGTGGTGCAAAGCAGAATTATAAAATAGTCGCCTGTGACAGCTCTATTCCAGAAATAAATGTTAAGCATGATAACTGCTGTCACAGCCTCCCTGTAGAAAATATGATGCTTCATCAAATCTCCCAGTAGAGAAGAAAGAAAAGGCCGAGCGGCTTTTATTTTCGTCACGTCTTTCTAAACGCGCGTTGACCGAACCGTTTGAAATACAGGCAAACTAAAAACACATTCTTAAATTTCACAATTTTTGCTTTTGAACGCCGCAAACCGCATAAAAAAAATAACGAATTTACTTATAAAAGGACTTATTACACTGTATTCAAATGAATAAAGTATGACTACGGCCAATCAGTATATGAAATATATTTTAAAATCTATAGATAAAATCACATTAATTATTGACAATAATATAATACAGTTATATTCCTAGTTTTGGAGGATTAAAAACTTGTCCATACTCAGGGATAGCATCATTGAGAAACTAACACGACTTTATGTGTATAATATGTAATTGTATTATATTATTGCAAGTAATTTATGTGATTTTCTTTATTGAATTTTCAAATGTATTACATACACTGATTGGCCGTAATCATACTTTATTCATACAAATTCTTCATCCTTTCAAAAACATTTTTGAAAAAAAAAATTCAATTTCGGGTTATTTTTGCTCATCTTTTTACAATTAAATACCCATTTTTTTGCACAAAATTATATGTAGGCTTCCGAAACACTTTATTTATAACTCATAAAAATTTCCATGAGTTCGGGCGATAAGAACTATTTTGTTTTATATTAAACGACCCGAAGGGGAATAAAAAGTGAGAAGAAAATGCAGCTCTTATACAACTAAATATTAAGAATTTTTCACACAGATTTAAAAACTATCAAGTTCATAACTGATAACAATTTCAACGAGTTTGTTCCATAAAGCTGCTATCAGATTCACCAACTTTTTCCCGTTCAAAGGTAGTAAAAGGTTACAATTGTCTTTGCTAAAGTTGGAGGAAAACCAGTGCTACTAGTACCAGCCGTTAATATTTATCGCCTATTCGTATAAATCGCTTATCTCTGATTGGCTGAAAAGTTGAAAATTGGAAGGAAAACTCGGCTAGGGCAGACTTTTTTAGAGCTGTGGGTAAAAAGTTTTGGATATTGCTGTTTGCAATCACACTGGGTGTTGAGACAATATTTCGCGAAAAGATGCAGAAAATCAAGAGTTGGCTCAAAAATTGCTCGAAAAGTTGGTGAATCTGATAGCAGCTTAAGAATTATTTTAAAATTTTTAAATGACCCGAAATGAAAAAAGTCTTCTTATAAGCGCCGTTACCACTAATTATCAATATTTTTCATGAATCTTTTACACATGCTTCGAAACCATTATATTTACGTCTCATAAAAATTTCAGAGTTTCGACAGGGAGAACTATTTTTTAATATTAAATGATTGTTGAGAAAAAAAAAAAAAACAAAACTGCACACTTTAAAATTTTGAATCCGTTATTTTTTGTCGAAATAAGCAAAAGCATATATCGCCTGATTAAGGAGCGTACAGTCGTGGAAAAAAAAAAAAGTAAACACCCCTACTAACTCCTCAACAAATTATCGTAGACAAAAGTTACTGGTATCGAACTATTGGAAATAAAGCCTCCTTTTAAATGATGTACGTAAAATTTTCTTAGGGGTCCAACTACATATTAAAACGAATCCAAACTTCGTTTTTTTCAATAGCAATACCCAATTTTAACGAGATATTTCAAATCTTCGGTTCAAAATATGTGTCGACACCAAATTTCAAGTCATATGAATGATAAGTTTTTGAATTATAAACATTCAAAATTCAGTGCTTCTAATGTTAAATTACATTTTCATATTTTTATTTATATCTCCTGAAATTATGCTCCTAATGTGCTAATTTTTTTGTAGCAATAATACTAATATACCCAAACATAAATATGCTGAATTTGCAATTTTTTATAATTTTATTAGATGAATTATGAAATTAATATTCGAAAAAATTATGAATTGCAACCTACAATTTTTTTGATGGATTTAGATTTATTAAGTCCTGCTTTATGGAAATCCAAAATTTTACATTTTTCTTCCAAGTAGTTTTCAAATTATGCATAAAAAAAAGGCAAAATGATGGTATAAGGGGCTGTCTATTATAGAAGTGAGTAGATATTTTGAAATGTATTCTGCTGTCCTGTAATCTAACAGGCTTCATTGACTCGTATGAGTTGTGCTTAAGGTGTCTTGATCAAGACTCTCTCGGTTAACAATCGAGTACGGAACTTCAATTTGGATACAGCCCTTAAAATACACTCGTTTTAAAATAATTAATTTCTCGGAAACTTATGGTACGAATTGCATAAAAATTTGTTTTTAGGCTAATTGAAGGGTGTAAAGTTCATTTATGCTGTCAGAATTGTGTACTGCTATTGAAAAAAACAAAGTTATGGATCATTTTAATATGTAGATACCACCCTAAGCAAATTTTATATACACCATTTAAGAGTAGACTTTATTTCCAATCGTTCGGTACCAGTAACTTTCTTCTACGAGAATTTGTTGAAGAGTTGGGGGGGGTTACTTTTTTTCCCCTAAGACTGTACATTTTACTTTAAAATGACGCATTCAACTTTTAAAAGTATAAATATTGTGGGACTCCCGATACAAGGTTTCGTTGAAGAGATTTTCGTTTAAAAGTATCAATTCTTAGAAAATTTGGTTTATAAATTGTTTATTTAAGGTTATTATCACGGACTCTGATAACCGCAGATGGTTCAGCTAATTTACTAATAAAAATAATGAAATCTTAAGCAAAACACAGTTTATTTATTTTAATAAGGAAATCCAGTTAAGTATGTTCAAGTGTGTCCACCATCGAAACAAATGCAGAATGCACGATGAACTCTACCAAATGTTGACACATTGAGCCGCACTTCTATATGCAATTAGCAACATATTTAAGATGATAGGATAGAAAAAATTCATATTTCTAGGTTTCTTATTTACATGTAAGACATCATTTCATACTAAACTGGCCATATACGCTCTACAATTTTGTAATTCACCTTCTTCTCGTATCTCGAACAGTTTTCTAGATAAGAATGAAATAATGTGCAGCTAGTCTGTAAGCTGTCTCATCGCGTAACGGATAGCCACTTTACTATGTCTAGACATCACGTTCATCACTATAGTCGCAGTTCTGGAAATAAAGAAGTGTGGACAGGATTTCAGTGGGCAACCTGCACATCAGGGTGAATCTAACATAATAAATTATAAATTTGTTAGAATTGGGGAAAAAAAAAAAAAAAAAAAAACTAGGTCCGGAAATTTTAAAAGAGCATTTTTTAAAAAGGGGGTAAAATGGAAGGGGGGGGGTTAAAAGGGACAGATTAAAGGTGGTTTTTTAAGAGCAAGACTTTATAGAATTAAAACAGCATAAAACATAAGAAATCCAGGAACGCTTCTCAAAATCAGCATAAAAATACTTAGAAATGAAGGTTACTCAGTAAAGAGATATGGAAATAGCTTATGAAAAAAAAAAGCTTAGAAATCAGACTTTAAAATTAAAACTAAATGACAGACAAGTTAATAAATATGACCACGGTGTGGCATAGGATCATGCAATATTTTAAAGAATTCCAATTAAAATAACTTCACTTTTCGAACATTCCACTTAAAATTTGATTAGAATTTGAAAATCTTACTCTATTGTGTCCCCCATCCTCCCAGAACAAACTCTAATGACGAGAGTTTCAAGTTAACAAACAAGCATATTTAAAAACTTGTTTAAATATCAGGAGTGATCCACGAAACACCTGAAGCATATTAGTGACAATTAAAATGGGGGAAAGTGTGATTTCTTTTGTCTGAAGAGAAATATCGCTGGGCATATAGCTGGAAAAATATAACTGCATCTGGTAAAATGGTTTGATATTACAAGGGATGTTTGGAAAGTTGTTAGAATTTCAAAACAAGGACAGAATGCTGGACTACTAATAACAGTTATTGGCACTATACTCTATGTAATTTCAATTGACTTCTCAAGGACATCCATTCTTCCTATTTCATCCTTTCGTTGGCATGCCACTAAAGGATGCAATCCGATGGTCCCATTTTTCCCCCACAAAGAAACAAAGGTCAGTCAGCAAAATAGGTGTTACCACGTCAATGACTTAAGATAAGGAACGGGTAAGTGACCTTGAGAATTCAATTGAAATTACATATAGTATAATCAAGTCTTAACACATTTTTCTAGTGATCTTAATTAAAGTTGGTCAAGTATGATTCGAGCACTTGGCAGGTATATGGACTTGTTTCAGTCATGGTAAAATTTCAAAAGTTCATTATCTTCTTTTAGTGGAAAGAAGACAATCTTCAGACATTCTTAAGCATCCAATACATGCTTCATGATTTCTGACGATTTTATGCGTCCTTTTCACATAAAGAAAGCAACGGATCTTCGAGATTTAAAGCCTCTTCCATAGCAACAGCAGTGTAAACATCTGAGAAACAGATGTGTACTTGTCCGGTGACCAAATCATACTAACTGATCTTACTGCTTTCTAAAAAAATCATCAGAAAACTGTTTTAGGGCATACAGTAAGCCTATAATGGCCCCCAGCATTCTGTCATTATTTCAGAATTCTTAAAAATTTATCAACATCCCCTGCACATTTAAACAAATTTATATTTAAGAACATAATTTTACTAAAAGTTCACAAAAATTTTGCACCTACCAATGAATTTTCTATCAGAAAAAATGAAATTCAGGCTTTGAAATCTCTCTTTCTCTCAGGCAAATATTTAAAAAAAGCAATATATAATGATAACATAATAATCCCCAAAACACAGGATTGGCACGGTTTAAATGAAACTGTTTTAACTATACTTGAAATCAACTGATTTTTTAGAACAAATCTATGTTTTCTACAAAACAATGTTTGTATACATGTAGGATGAAAAATGGTATGTGTTGATGAACATATCCGAAGCCCTAAAGAGTTATATTAAAACATGTGAAATTAGCAAATGGATAAAAAAAAAAGTCAATATTTTGCATAAAATATTTTCATTTTAAAAAATGCAGATTATTTACAGAAATAGAAATTAATAAGATAACAAGATGACCTTTAAGATCATCTGTCAAGCTGTAAAGAAAATTTTCTCGATTGGGAAGACTATCCTTTAAGAATTTAAAAAAGAAATGCAAGATATGAAGCTGCATAAAAAGACATTCAAAAATTCGGTGCCAGTTATAGCATTTCAATAATACAAAATTCTCTTTTCTTCTATTACTTTCTGAATCGAATGGCCAAAAATGTTGACTTGGCGTTCAATAAACACTCAATAAACAAAATTGCAAGAAGTATTTGAATACGGGGAAAAAAAAAAATCTTCAAAAAACCTCAGATACTGATATTTACATAAAAAAGTTAATTCTAGAGATACTGTCTTGAAGATGAATTTGTTTATAATTGTGAAATGATTAGGTCAAGAAAAAAATATATTAAAATATTCAGTGAACTAGTTTTCACTGCAAAAAGATGCTACAATTAAAGTAGAGAAAATCTTTTACTGCTGTGGGCTCCAATAGTCAAAATTGCACAAGAGATCAGGTATAAAAAAAAAAACTAGAAAAAAGTTCATTTCTACTTTTAAATTTTTAAATCAAAACTACGTTGAATAAACACTAATTTTATTAATTTTTTATTTAGTCATTTAAAAGTAATGCATATTATAACAAAGTTTAGAAAAAAAAGTCCGTTTATTATGTCTGGTGGTTGTTTAAATCTTTTTAGTGCATGACAACTTTCTGTAAATCAACTGTGTATTTTAAGATCAACATTTTCAGTAGCCTCTGCTGCTTCTTTTGGAAACCTGGCAGTTTCAAAGGAGAACTATCAAGTGACAACAGACAATACCTCTAAAATAAAGGTGCAAAGAGAAGATATTTAGTGCAAAGAGAAGATATATTAAGATTATAATTGTTCATTTAGAGTTCTGCCAGTAATATTAGACATCCCAGATAACAAGTATTTCAAAGAAAATGTTATAAATAGCCTGAGATATATTATATTCATGAAACTACACCAAATATTTATTTATTATTATTAATCAAAAGATTCTTGATTACGATTTTCCAGGTACAAATGTTTCACAGTGTAGAGCAGTTTATTCTTTGAACATAAAATTAATTAACTATAACTATATAACTGTTACTCATAATGTTTAAATTATAAATGATTTAAATTTTCTACATGACTGACTAATTATTTAATTCATTTTCAATAAAGTTATATTACTTACATAATATCCAACAGGCTAAAAAGAAAAAACAGGCTTAAACTAAACTAAAAAATATTTTAACCTTTTTTTTTTTTTTTTTTTTGCCAACCCTGCTAAAATATGCTTTTTAAGTTACCCTATCGAAAGAGAAATTAATATTAAAGAAAGCACAGAATAGTGCGATGAAGCATTTTATTACTTATGATGAAAAATACAATGACTTATAGGATGTTTTTTATCTACATTAAGCTTTGGCAGGAACTTCTCTCCATTTCAGCATACTTCTAGATACATTTTCATAAACAACAAACGTAATAGCAGTGGCAGGGGTTACTTTCAGCAAATTTGGCACTATTCCTTTGTAGTAACCTTTAATGCCTTCATACCTAAAAAAAATGTAACTTTCTCATACACTTTCAATAACAAATAGTTTTAACTAAAGTTATTTATTCAAACTAAAAGTTGTGAAAATTAAAAAAAAATTTGGAAAAAGAGCTTTTTGAGAAACTTAATGGCCACATAAATTACAGTTGGCATTAAAAAAAAAACTAAGTTAATTTCTTAATGATTAAGTATACATTATCGTATTAAGACTGATATTTTTCTACAAATTTATTCATTTATATTCCAAAAAGTCATACAAAGTATTCAGAAAAGTTAAAAAATCAAAGTATTTGAGATAACTAAAATTAACTTCAAATTATATTTACTCTTCTACTAATCACTAATCTTTCACTGTAACAGATAAAATATTCAATGAAAGTTTAAGAAATATGAACATACTAAACTATATAAAATTCATGACTACATTGGACAGATTTTTTTTTTGAAAAAATTAGTTAAAATTTATAAATGATATGAGTATCCTTTCTGCATCAACAGGGCACATACATTTAAGCATTAGACAAAGCATAGTTTCTTAAGGAATAAATTTAAGCTGAAGACTACAAAATGCAGGAATACCTTCATAATTGAACACTGAATATTATTCACATCAATTTTTATTAATGCAAATTTATATGTATATGCAAGGTCTCCATAAAAAAAAATGTCCCAGTTTCAGCGGTATATTATAACAGTTTAATTTAGAGTATTTACAACAAATCATACATCAAATTGAAGGTAAACTAACCTAGTTTTTTTTACAAATGTTCAATATGTACACCTTTAGTTATACGGCGAACATCCAACCTAAAGTCAAATTCTTTCTACACTTTGGTTAAAAAGTCCAGAGTAAGGGAAGCAATAGCCTCTTGAATCCTGTGTCTCAACTCTGGCAAATCATTAGGTAGCAGTGGAACATAGACACGATCTTTTATAAAGCCCCAAAAGAAAAAAATTACATGGCTCCAATGACTTCTAAAACTTCAGCCCAGCAATAACGCTTTACGCTCAGGAGTCGCCATTTTGCGTATGTGGCATTATAAGTGAGTCAATAACAAAGCAGTACTCACGCATGCGCTTATCAAAAACTATTTGAGTACTGTTTATTTGTGACCTTGAACCAACATTCTACAATGCTTACAGTTGATACTATTAAAATTTATAACTGGGACAATCCTTTATGGACATCCTGTATATAAATATCCAAGGCTAACAATTACTTAAGGGGTTTTCATTTCTAGATAATATACAAAGGAAGATAAAAATTTAACAATACTCACTGCTAAGTTACTGAGACCAGTGTGCGTAATTAACAAAAATGAGGTTAAAATGGATAGTATCACACATCAAAATTAAAAGAAACTTTATTTGTTAAATAGATACATACAAAATTGGGTTACATCTCAATGGTTTCAATATCAATAAATGAGTTACAGCATTCAGAATAAATATACTTTTCAGGAACATAAAAATTGTTACAAGTGTAAATTATGCTTTTTATACACACAATTGCCCTTACTCAAATAGATACTTTAACATTTTCTCACAAAATAATTTTCAATTACAGATTTTAATTGTAAATATAAGAAGTGTAATAAATGCAACATTTGAAATTTTAAGTAATTGAATATTACTTTACATATTCAAATATTGGACACATTCAAACGCAAGCACATGCTGTATTATAACAGTAATATTAAAAGTTTTACATGAAATTTTTAAGAAGCTCCCTTTAACAAATTGTAATTTTATTCAGGTAAAATAATATATTTTTCAATTTACTCTTTTTTTTTCTTCTTTTTTAACATTCATATAACTATGTTATGATTCACATCATTGAAAACATTGATCAAATGTTTTCTTCACTATTTTATTTATTGAAACTAGGAAAGTTTTTTTTCCCTCAAACTGATATCATGTTTAATGGAATTAAACAGTAAAACCTGTATGTTATAGAAATCTATTGCAAATGAAAAATTTTCTTGGTTCCAGCAAAAAGAATCTGATTTTTCATTGCTAATTACCCTTTGAAACAAAACTTGCAAAAGATAGAAATGAAATTTCATCTTTCATTCTATTTCACTCTATTTCATTCACATTTTTTTTTTTTTTTATGGGTTAACCACTTCACCATTTGCCCCGAGATAAGCTGGGGGTAAAAGCACTGTTTCCCCATACCTGTTACCGATGAAGTCGTTAAAATGAAACAATTCCTGCATTTTCATAAAAATGCTTGCAAAACTAACACAAACAAGTTTTCTTTTGCAGCTTGGTTTAAAATATACTTCCTATGCCTTTAAAAAGCACATATGGGTATTTTCTAATACACAATAGCTGAATATATTTAATACACAATTATATTTTTGTCTACAGCCAAATTTTTTTTAGCAACTTTGGGTGCGATTTCAAGAATGCTTTCAAAATTAGAGCATAAGTAAATTAGAAAAAGTTTTGAGCTGGTCTTGTAATACTTTCTAATGCCATAGGCATTGGGCTGCACGCACCCCCGTACAGGGGCGAATGTGGCCAAGCAGAAAAACTGAAGTTTCATTAAAATATAGAAATTTTAATGTATGTTTTTTTTTTATTTAAGTTGTTGGTTCCATGATTCATTTATTATAAATATTGCTAAAAGATGAGAGTATAAATTTATTCTTGAAAGAATGTGTCCATTGCACTTCCTGTGCTACACTGATCAGTCAAAACAAATGCTGTGTATCCAAATGAATGTAGATGCTGACATATAATTGTGCATCAGAGCAGCATAGCTACCAACTTCTACTTTTTTATTTGACTTTAAAAAACACAGAAGACGGCAGCCATGGAGTAGGTCTAGTAGAGAAGACTTCTGATTTTTATTTTCAAATAAGTCCATGTTTATATCATTTGGTTTCATTTGAAACTACAAAGCATATCTCAGAGCAACAGTACCACTGAAAACTAAAAGAATGGCAGTAAAATCGGTATTAAACACAACGGTGTTAGACAACCACAATTCATGAAATGTTTGAACACATGCAATTATCTCATTTAGCAAAATAAAATAGGCGATAATCTATAGCTCAAATTCTGCAAATTACAATGCATGACAAAGTAAGTATTTTCTGAGTATAAAATTGATATTAGTAAAATGTATCTGTAGTGAAAAAAAGTTCAATCAACAGACTGACCAAGAAAGCATTTTCTGTTCAATGTCGCAAGAGAAATTTTTGCCTTCAAATGTGACTTGACTAAACCAAAAGGTTGAACACCCTGAACGTATATAATATTTCTCTTAGTAGAAAGTGCACATGAACATTTATGATTTTTAACAATTAACTATCAAAATATTTTACTTAAGCGTTATATTTTATTACATACAGTGTTATATTTTATTACATACTAGCTGACCTGCCCAGTGTTGTCCGGACCTATAATATTCTTAAATGAACCTTAAATTTCCACGATTTTATATCTTTAGCTTGATTTTGTCTGAAATATGTGCTCTCTGACTGTGTGAAAAATTTGTTAAAAACTGATTTTTAGGGGTAAAAATAACTGCAACAGGGAGGTGGGAGGTAGGTATGTTTCAGACAACTGCATAATTTTCATGCTAAAACATTGATACTTAACTGTAAAAATCAGACTTAAGCGTTATTTTTTTTTTTTTTTTTTTTCTCTACATCAAAGAGTGAAATTTTTTGATTTTCAAAATGATTTTTCCACACTTAAATCTGAGTATACCTGAACCAAATTGATGCTCAGTCATTAGCTAAAAGGATAGTACACAGTATTAAAATTTTTCAGAGAATAAAAATTTCACAGCTATTGTTTTAAATGATGTATTTTTTTTTTTAATCATAATATCTGTAATGTTAATCCAGCAGCAAAAAAAAAGGGGGAAAAATTAAATGTGACTACGGGAATGAATTTTTTCAAGGGATAATTTTTACATTTTAAAAAATGGTTTGTAGTGTAGCAAAGACAATTGAAATTATATGATGTTTTGAATTTTCTTTTTTGCGTAGGTTTTTTTTGGTGTGAATGAGATATTTTGAAAAATTGGAAAAAGGGAGGGAGGGGTATGGGTTGTCCTGTATGTTAAATGTTTTTTTGTTTTTTTTTAAACAGCCACTGTGGCCCAAACTTTTTTAAATTTTTAGGAGTTCAAAACATATTTTTGTAGCTTGTGTACATAAAAAATATTGATATTTAGTAGTAAAATGGCATGTAAAAAGACTTTTTTTTTTTTTTTTTTCATTTGGTCTATTTCAATAGTTAAAAAAAAATAGACCTTTTTGTCTGAACTCTGATATTTTCAGCAGTCATAAATATGATGGTTATGCACCTCATGAAAAAAATATTGGCATCTAGTTGAAAAAGGAATAAGTTTTCTTCCCACTTTTTTCCTTGTTTTTGAGTTGGTTCTGTTAGCATAACAAACAAAAAAGTTCTTATCATCCAATTTCTCAATATTTTAATAGATTATAAATATAACTGTATCCAAAATTTTTTTTTTAATTTCATGAAAAAAAAAAAAAAAAATGCATATTTATTAGAGAAAACTTAAGCTGAAGTTGGGTGAAACTGCATCAAAATACCTCCGTTTTTACTGAAATTTTCACATATTTTGTAAAAAATGCTTCTATTCATCCGAATGTTTCAAAATTTTAGTAGGTGATGTAAATCTCCTGAAAAGATTGTGTTGAAACACAAATTTTTTGGCACTTTTACCTCAGAAAAGATTGCCTCTTTAAGGTGCAAAGTGACCTGTGGTTGCACATTTTTTCGAAAGGATTAAAATTCGTACTTTTGAAAAACGACTGCACCATTGAAGTGAAGAACATCTCAGCTTTATAAACATTATTTTGTTAACCTGTTCCTCCAAAACTGTGTACTAGGGAAGTGTTGTCATATGGGAGAAAAAGAAAACTAGGAAAAAGACCCATTTTGAAATTTTTTTCTCCAAAAGGGTTAACATTGGAGTTTTTTCAAACTCATTACGGTATTTAAGATGTAAAAATACATTGTTTCAGTATGTGTCTTCAGTTTGTAACTTAATGTGGCAGTTTGAGGTTGAAAAAGAACAAATAATAGCACCCCTTCTAAATTGCAGTATTCAGTACTTCATGTTTGTTTAGCTGTGTAAACAGAGTTCTGGGCATGTGCAATTGCTTTAGATGACTTGGGATGAAATAGACTGCTTTTTTATGAGAGTATGTTGCGATTTTTAATTAATGATTCAGCTAATTATGAAAATTTTAAAATTCTGAGTATCAGGTGCACCAGGAGAGGCTTTGGACTACCCTCACCTAAATTTTCAGCTTTGTACATGAGGTAGATTTTGCTAGCCATCGCACACAGAGTGAAACTTTCTTTTATTAGTATAGATGAGGAAAAAATGTATGAATTCATCATCAGTAGAAAGAGAATGCATGAAGGAAATATTCTCTCAATTTTCGCTATATAAAAAAAAGAATGAATCTGGAAAGTTCTAACTGATAAGACGTACGAAAAGGAACTTTGTAAAAAGTAAACTGAAAAATCATTTAAAAATTATTCAAAAATGTCTTCATAAATTCACATACAGCACAGATATAATGATTCTGGCAACATTTAACATCTGTAGAAAAAAGATTATGCATAGTCGTGCAGTTAGAAACTATGCCAGGCAAGTCCTCTAATCTAGTTTAATCATGAAACTTTAGTGTGTGTGTGCGTGAGAGAGAGAGAGATTGGAAGCCCAGATATGTCTAGATAAGTAGATTATTTTTTCTTTTAATCAAACTGCAAAGACAATTTTGGTCAACTTAAACCCCTTAAAAAACTAAAAGGTTATAAGGGCTTTAAAAAAAATAAATAAAAGCTAAATCATCCTAAAAAACATCGAAGGATGTGTATTTTTCTGTTTATTATAATCAAACACTTTCTGTTTTGATTTGCCCATTTGCCCTCAAAGCACACATTTAAGTTAAAAAAGATCAAAATACTTCAATTTAAGTTGCATTTTCATCAAATTATGTTGTAATTCTGGCAACTGTGTTGCCAGCAAGATTTCAAATTTTTTTGTGCATGTTCTTTTCCCCTTAAATCACAGAAACTTTCCAATATAAGCTAACAGTTACCGGTAATTCTTCCACCACAACACGAAAATTCTGTGAAATCACAGGGGAGTTTCAAAAATTGTGCTACCAAAAATATTCAGTTTTGAAAAAAAAAAAAAAAAAAATTGTGCATCCGAACAACTCAAATATGAAGAAGAAAAGTAAATTAACTTGCCCATAACAAAAAGCTTTAGAATCAACATAGCCTACAGCAAAAAATACATCCAAACTGATCCAGAACTGAATTGGATATAGAGAAAAAACTGAATGTGGAAGTTTATACTTAAAAAAATAAAAGATAAAACTGAAGAACTTAAAAATATTTTTATATTTATTGTTTCATTTTATGAGAGTTTTTCCTCAAGCAGATTCATAATTAGTAAACAGGCTTTCCTTCTATTTTAAAGAGCGCCTTGTGCTTAATTATTTTGCAGAAAGTAAAGAAATACACAGCAGTTATTGATGACCTTTTTCTTTTTTTTTCTCTCTTTACAAAGCTTAGATTTCTAAAATATATTTACTCCAATTTATAAATGCACCTTTTACTTGTTTCCAACCATGTCTCTTATTCTTATTTTTCAGTAAATTCTAAAAGACCAATTTAAACTGTTTATTTTAATAATCAAAAGAAAAGCCAGATTTTGATTAAAAAAAAAAAAAAAAAAGTTGTTTACCTCTATCAATATATCAGACATATTTATTAAAATGGTTATCTATAATGAAGAAATTCAAGACAATATATCCAAAGAACATACATGTTTATTTATCAAATTTAATATTTAAACAAATTTATTGTATAAATTTTCCAATAGTCCAAAGGATCACAGTTTATTAAAACTAATTCACATAAATATGATTACAAATATTGTTTGTTTTATTTATAGATTATATTATTGTGAACAAAATACATAAACATTTACATACAATGACTGTTTAGAACTTTAAATAACACAAAACAATTCATCAAACATTCTGCGAATTCATTCTCTGTACAGTTGGAAAAAAAAATAAGACAATTAACATATATACAAAATTATACATTTCAATTTTGTAATACAATAAATATTACAGAGTTATATCAAACAACCTAGGAGCAAAATGAAAAAAAAAAAATCTTAATGACAACATGGACCAGAAAAAACTCAACAAAGACAAAAAAAAAAAAAAAAAAAAAAAAACCCCAAAGAAATGCTATTTATGTGTCTAAATACTATTAAGCCAAAACTTTACTAAGTATCAACCAGTTATGGCTATGAAAAGGATTGGATGACTTCCAGGAGGATTCTCTAAATCAGTAAAGACATAGCTTAAAGGTAATAATACTATTTAGCTCTTTAACTATTCTATTTATTTTATTATTAAAGAGATGAATTATACTTTGAACTCTATAAAAACAAGGCTGTAAGTCAGTTATGCGATTACTGCAGTTTAGTAATCTTACATTATGGCATTTTTAATTAGTTATGCAATTTTAAAATAGTAAACTTTTATATCAAAAATTTCATATGGGTGATTAGATAATATAAGACTAATCAAATGACATCATAAATTAACTTTTCTCTCATCTTTGAAGTCACACGTGTTTCTAATATTCATAATAGCCTATATAATGGAATATTTAAATTCTAAGAAATGCACAATGGAAAATTTTCTCAATTATCAAAACTGAGTAACAAAGAGCAATAGCCCACTACTGTAGATACTGATTGCCTAAAATTATCTAATTTTCTATAAATTTTAACCTGATTTCTTATAGCTATTTAGAAAGTTTTAACTGTGGTTACAACTGAACAAATTAGATGAATATGAACATATGATTATGCAGGTTTCATCAATTATGACTTATAGAGGCAAATCTAGAACATCTTTTTGTAAACAAAATAAAAGTTCCCACTACTACAAATTAAAACTGTGAGATGAACTTTACTAACAAGTTGTAAGCTATGAAAATTTTTGTGATGGCAAATTTCAGATACTTCTAGAAAGCTGCAAAAAAAAACTTATTTAAATTTTTTATATCTGTGCAGAGTGATTCATCAGGTAGTGTAGTTAAGATTTTTTTGGGAGGGGGGGGGGGGGAGGAGAAGAACTTAAGAAAGAATAATGATACAATGTGTTACAAAGACCAAGATGTTTATTAGCACATGAAAGGTACTTGTTTAGAAGCAATGAAGCACAGATACACAATTCTGAAGATGCAGCAATATACGAGGAAAAATTTTAATCTTTGGTGAAAAATTACAGTAGTCATATACTTTTTTAAATGATTAGCGATGAATTTTAAAAAATCAGTAATGGCAGGGCACAAAAGATTGAAACAACAAGGGAAAGGATGCAGACAAAGGTTCAAATACTGAATGCTTATTCAAGCAAAAAGGTACCTTATATTCTTTACCACATATTGTTCATGTAACAAGAACAGTTTCATAACATAAGAATAGCATAATTATTCCTATTGTTTGAAATGTAAATTATAAGATAGTATAATTTTACTAACTTAAAAGTTTCACTGTAAACTGTATAATTTCATCAGATGATATGAAAAGTGATATTGATATGAAAAGTTCATATTCTCTAATTAGTCCATACCTGCCAACCTTTGAAAATGAGAAATCGTAGCACACGAAATTTAAATTATTCTGGAGGTTGGTTGGTTGGTTTTTTGTGTTTCACAGCCATCTTTTGACATTCGTAAAAGGAAAATAAGGTTTCCGTCTTTCAACTCAATGTAGTAAATATCCTCTGAAAATTTTTATACGATTTTTAGAGTTTTATTTTCATTTCACAGTGCTTTTTTATCTTTTTTTTTTTACATTTGTAAAAGGAGCCTGGTTTAAATTTTTTAGCCCAGTGCAGTAAATTATGACGGAATTCGTGATTTTTTTTCCCGCCATCGTTCCAGGATATTCACAATTTTTTCCCCACAATCGTAATTCACATTTTCCTATCACGATTTTTTGTTGAAATCCGCACTTTTTACCATGAACTTTTGACGAAATTCGCATTTTTACACGTTCCTTCGACGAATTTTGCATTTTTATACCACGATCCTTTGACTAAATTAGTGTTATCTTTCTGCGATCTTTCGGTGAAATTTGCGTTTTCTTGCTAATCTTTCGATGAAATTTGCATTATCTTACTGATCTTTTGATGAAATTCGTGTTTTCTTTCTGAGATATTTTGATAAAATTCACGTTTTTTACCACGATCCTTTAACGAAATTTATTTTCTTCTGCGACCAATTGACGAAACTGATTTTTTTTTACACGGTCATTTGTCGAAATTCGCGATAGTTTATCGCAAATTGTGCGATTTTGCATACTATTTCAAACCTTGCCCCTCAAGGAACCCCCTCCAGAATTCCTAAAATGGTACTTTTGTTGCTAAGGAACGGAATTCCTGCATAAATATTTACAAAAACACGATTAGAGTTTATGTTAAGAAGTTTTTTTGCAGCCCAGAATTTTTCTTTCTCATGAGCATTTTTTGATGTCCGAATTTTCAGACTAATGGCCAATTTTTTAAAACTTTCGGAAATGAATACTTGGAAATTTCTGAACAGAATCACTCCTGAAAAATATGCTGCGCGTGATAAAAATCTCAAAAAGAAACAAAAAATGCTTTTGTATTTTTTGCAAAAAATCGTAGTTTAAGACCAATTTTCGTAGCATCGTAGTTCACAGGTCCAAATCGTAGCAACTACGATTTTTTCATAGCAGTTGGCAGGTCTGTTAGTCTGATATTCCCTCAGTTCTAACTCCATTTCAAAGGTTTCTTATTCTGAAATTACATTTTGCAAAAGTTCTTCCAATTCCTTTAGCATTGAAAATGTTGTAGTTCCACCTCTTAGCGTTAGATTAAGTGTAGATAATTTAATTAATAAAGAAATTTTGTAAAAGTTTTTGTTGTTGTTGCATATATTCTGCACATCGAAATAGCCTTGTTTTAAAACCTCCTGCCCATATAGTAATGTTCTCACTTTTTTTTCTTCTTTACACACTGATCTTTCGGGTCCAAAGAAACACAGAAATCATAAATTTATGCTTCTTTCTTCCCATCAGACTGTTTGGTCTGTGGGGCCCGAGGTAACTTAGAAATAGTAAAATTTTACTTTTTTTGGTTTGATTTTTCTGATCTGCAAGATCTAAAATAACGATGAAATTCTAAAAATTTTCACTTACTTTTTGAGTATCTGAGACCTGAAATAATGATGAAATTCTAAAATTTTACAACTACTTTTTTAGTACGCAAGATCTGAAATAAGGTGTTAATTGTAAATTTTGCACACCCTCTTCCCCTCCAGAGTCTGTGAAAGCCTAAATAATGCAGAAATTGTAAAATTTGATTATTTGTTTCTCTAGCCCATGGTGCCTGAAATAACAAAATCTTCACATCTCAATCTTTTTCACTTGCTTTTTATCAGATTTTTCAAATCTGATAAAATAAGATTTTCATTTTTTTTTAAGACTGTAGAACGCAAAATAACACATTTCAAAAGATGGATTTCTGTCTGATAGATTAAAAACACATATATGTCTCCAATAGCAGGACAGATGGTTTACCAGTTTTCCACTAAGATGGTGAACTTATGAGCCTGGAAAGGTCAATAGCCCAAAAATCCAGGATACACTAAGAACACAACCACCCTGAACCACATTATTCAGTAATTACTTTTCATCTATTGACAGACATATCTGACTTATACTGTCACATTGTTATTCTTTCGCTAGTTATTCTTCATGAATCTAGTAAATTACTTTGAATAAATAAAATACATGTTTTTAAAAAAATTAAGTCTCTGGTCTTGGCATTTAATTTTCCTACAAATTATTTTTTTTTTTACTATATATAATAAGGGAGGCATTAACTACTCAAAAATATTAAATAGAGATCTAATTATGATTACAAAAGAGAAAATTTGTAGTTTACAAAAACTGGACACTAGCCAGGAATCACAGGCATTCAATAAATACAAACAACGTAACTTCACTTAAAAAAAAAAACAACACATATATTGCACATACATAATATTCATACATAGTACACTATATTTTATTAAAGCTTGATTTGTTGTAAAGTGAAATAATTAAGTCAAACTATAATAGAAGCAGATACATCAAAGCTGTGTGCATTAAACTTGAGAGTTTTTCACTCGACATTTTGTCCTGTTGAATCTATATGCGGCTGAAATTTTATTGATTTCTTGTCCATATACATGGTGTCCAGTAAATGACTGACCGATTTTGAACGTAAATAATAATAAAAACGGGTTGAGAAAAAAATGCGCCATTTGCTGCATTGTTATTAGAAAATCAAATTTTTAAAAAGCACTTCGTTGAAATAGTTTGATTTTTTGCCAAAAGATGGCGCTGGCGCAGCAAGCTGTATGAAACATGGGCATTACTCTAGTTTTCATAGGAATGGGCTTTTCGACTCATTTTGCAGAGTCGACTCTGAGTTGGCTTACCTAAGTGACGATTCAACATGTTGAGTCGATTCTCGATCACCTGCAGAAATCGGACTGGTTGGTTAAAAAGAGATTTAAAATAATATTTATGATTAAAACAGAGGTGTAGCTAAAGTGTGGCAGCTGCCCCAGACGCCGCTGTTAAGGAGCTCCAAATTTAGAGAGGTTTAACCGAAATTGACTCACATATTCTGACAGTAAATAAAAATTGTTGATTTTTTTGTGTGCGCGTGTGTGTGTAAATATTTCCTTTAGTAAAATATTTTGGGTATATCGAAATGAGCATTAAAAAAAATTCTGTAAATGTTTCTAGAGATAACAGGCGACACTTTGTGCAATTATGTGCAAATTATGTACCGATAATTACGTGCCTGAATTGAGGTGTAAAATGATTAAATTAGGGACACCAAATTCAGAGAAGGTTTAAATTAAAACTGCTTCACCTATTTTGACCATAAATAAGAATTGCTAAACTTTTTTTTTGTGTGTGTGTGTGTGTGTGAAATAATTTCAATGAGGGGGGGGGGAGGGTTGGGGAGCGTATGTTTTCGTTGGTATCGTAATTTTCCTCTGTGAAATTTTTGATTTTCAAACTGATTATTTCACCCTTAAATATTACAACTAAATCGATACTTGATCATTAGCTTACAGGTAACTATATAATTTACAGGTTATTAAAATTTCAAAGTTATTGTAGAATATTAAATATATGAAACGAAAAGTGACTTCGATGACTGAAATTTTTTCAAAGGATTATGTTTGCATTTTTTTAAAGTGGATTGCAGTGTTGCAAAGGAAACTGGAGGTATACGATGTTTTGTATTTTCTTTTCTGCATATTTTGCTTTTCGGTGTTAATGAGTGAATTTGAAATATGCTGGAAAAGGGGGGGGGGGGGTGAGGAGGTCGCCCGGTATTTTAAATGTTTTTTAAAAAAGAGTCGTTATCGTCCAAAATCTTAGAAATTTTTAGGATTAAAAATTTCATAAATTCCTAGTCTGTGTGAGACTGTACAGAAAAAAAATTGATATTTAATAGTAAATTGGCTAAATTGGTTTGTAAAAGGCTTTTTTTATTTGATACTTGCAGTCCTTGCCCGCTATACTGGTCGGTTTCTCAAAAAGAATCTTGAATTAAGTGAAATGAAAACTTTTTTAAATATTTCTTTTCAAAATATCTAATCTGAAATCAGTAATAGTTGTCTTATTCATATGATCTTATACTATTGAGTTGAAAGTCGACGTTGGAGTAGAAACGGCTAAAATAGCTCTAAAATCGCTGAAATACATGTGTTTAATTATTTTTTAATATGTTTGTGGCCTTGGATTTCACGCCTCTAGCTAAATTTGTTGCTGAGACCTAGCGAAATGTCCTAACATTTTCGCCCTCCTCTTTAAATCCTTAGCAGTAGAATTTCTAAAATCACCGAAACATGTGTTTAGTTATTTTTTAATAGGTTTGTTATCCAGAATTTTCCACTTAAACCTTTTGCTATGATATGATGAAATATCTTAAAACTTTCGACTATCCCATTTCATACAGCTATCTAAAACTGCTGCTGAAATATAGCGAAATGATCTAAAAGATTTGACTCTCCCTTTAACCATCTTAAAGGAAGAAATAGTAAACTCTCTAAGAAACATTTTAAACTATTTTTTTAGCAGCCCTTGACCGCTGCTAGCCGTTTTCTCTGTAAATTCAGAATCCTGCCTAAAACAGTTGCAGAGATATGGTGAGATATAACGAAATGCTGTAAAATTTTCGACTCCCCCCCCCTCCATTTCTGAAGTAGTCTATACGTGGAAAAGAACGGGAAAGAAGAATTCTGAAAATAAAAATTTGAAATATGAAACATTAGAAAAAAATATTCTACAAACTTTTTAAAAATTATGTATAGAAAACCCCGCAATTTTCAAGTTACTTGTCAATATTTATATTTATTAAATTGAACTAAAATAAGTAGACGTTTATTTTTATCTAAAACACGTAGACAATTAAATAAATTCAGTAACAAAACATATTTATAATAAACTTTTACTAAAGAAAAACTTCATGTCTTTTTCTTCTAATTTTTTCATTATTATATGAGACAAAAGCAGTTAAGAATATTTCAAAACCCAACGCTATTTCCACTTTTTCAGAAAAGTACAAAGATAATAACTATTTGATTACCTATCTGGCGTCTTGATTTCATAATTAATCATACACGAAATACCCCGCTCTGTTGTCCTCTCATTTCTTGCATTTAATCATTCTCCCGATCCTACATCTTTCCCCTTGTGGATTCGATGAGTTGAAATATACTGAATCGAGGAGTTGAAGAGTGAAAAATCCACTTTATTTTTAACTCTTGACTCTCCATGTCCGACACTATGTTAAACGCGTCCTCTAGTCCTGGAGTCGACTTCGATTTTGAATTCCAAACAGAGCGGAAATTAATGTTCGACTCTTTTGAGTTGAGGCAATTCAATTTGAAGTAGTCGATAGACTCACTTCGACTCAGTTAGAAGGAGTCGAATTTTACAGTCAACTTTTCGACTCTTTGGCCAACTCCAGTTGTTTTTGAATGAGTTCATGCTAAAGTTTGCTGTATAAAAATGGTGTATTCTGTGGAACAAAGAATATTTTTAGTATTAGAATTTCACCGTCTGAATCATAGTGTTATGAAAACCAGACGAAGTTTCCAACAGAAATTCAGTGTGAGTAAAGGACCGGCGAACAACACGATTAGAAGTTTGTTTGTAAAATTTGAACAGACTGGAAGCATGAACGATGATCGCGCAGGAAACGTTGGGCCACCGCATGCATCAATTACTGTCGATAATATCCAGGCAGTTCAACAGGCAATTCAAACACGTTCTCGATCGTCTGTCAGGAAAATTGCAAGGGAGCGTGGAATACGCAAATCCTTGACACATCTAATCATGAAAAAGTGTTTAAACATTTTTCCATACAAGATTCAGGCTCGTCCACCTTTGAATATTTGCACCGCCAATCAAACAGAGACCTTTGCCAATGATTTGCTTCAAAAGATTGATGGTCGCGAGATTGATGTGGGATCCATTTGGTTTTCCGACGAAGCTCACTTTTATCTCGATGGCTTTGTGAATAAGCAAAATTAGCAATTTTTGGAGAAAGAAAACCCCCATATTTCTGTGCAATCACCATTACATTCGCCGAAAGTCACGGTAGGGGCCGCCATATCCTCGAAAGGAATCATTGGGCCCTTTTTTCTACACCATACAGTAACTGCAGCACGATATCTTGGCATACTGCATGACTTTGTGGCCATACAAAATGCCTTGGATGACTCACATGGTTCATCGTGGTTTATGCAAGAGGGTGCCAGACCACATTGAACGGTGGAAATATTTGATTTCCTGCAGGAACATTTTGATGATTGTGTCATTGATCTACACTTCAGGAACCGTACAGGAACAGGCATGGACTATCCCCCCTATTCACCTGATTTAAATCCTTATGATTTCTTTCTGTGGGGACATTTGAAAGAGGAGGTGTACCAGCAAGAGCCACAAAGTCTTGCTGACATTGAACATTACATCTATAATGCATGTCAGTCCATTATGACTGAGACATTATCACGCATATGTACAAATTTTGTTTTGAGACTATGCCATATTATTGCTACAGAGGGCGGCTATATTGAAAATATTGTTATTTAGTTTTCAGTCACCAGCGTCACATAGTGGCAAAATTTGGAGCTTTTTGAATGCAATGCATTTTTTTTTAATTTATTGATTTTCTAATAACAATGCAGCAAAACGATGCATTTTTTTTTCAAACCGTGTTTTTTGTGGTTGTTGTTATTTACATTCAAAAATAGTCATTTACTGGACACCCTCTATTTTAACTCATCGAATCTACAAGAGGAAAGATGTAAGATAGGGGGGGGAGGGGGGTGATTAAATGAAAAAAAGAGGGAGGACCATGGAGCGGATTATTTCGTGTATGATTAATTGTGTTATCAGTACACCGGATAGGTAATCAAGCAGTTATCATCTTTGTATTTTTCTGAAAAAAATGAAAATAGCGTTGGGTTCAGAAATGTTTTCAACCGCTTTTGTCTCATGCAATATTGAAATGTTAGAAGAGAAAGAAAAGAAATTTAACTTTAGTCAAATGTTAAATGTTTTGCTACTGAATTTATTTCATCGCCTACGTGTTTTAGATAAAACTGAATGTCTACTTATTTTAGCTAAATTTTATAAATATAAATACTAGCAAGTAACTTCAAAATTGCTGTTTTTCTATATATTCTTTTTAAAAAGTTTAATATATTTTTTAAAATAACATTCCTTATTTCAAATCACATACAAGAGATATGTTCAGAATTCTTCTTTTCTGTTCTTTTCTTCATACAGGATAGTTTTGGAAGGGGGAGGAGAGTAGGGAGGATGAAAAACGTGTATCAGGATCTATAATAGTTTTTGTAATAAAATTTTGAAAAGGAGGGACTCGCGGGAATCAAACACAGGTACATCGATTTTTTTTACTTTTTAACCCGTAACAGGTATTGTGAAATTTTGTTACGCTACAAGTACGGTGCGGTCTCTCAGATCGCTTAATGGAAAGATGAATAAAAAACCCGAATGACTTGACCGATTGTTTCTGTACTCAACTTTATGTACAGGACTATGGTAATTAAAAATAATGTGTTTAGAAATCTCTAGCGATAACACTATCACCCAAAACCAAACTTCATTTCAGCAGCATCTATAATTAAACCTTAAACTGCAAGTTAAATCAAAAAGAGAGCCGGTCTGTGAGACCGGCAATACTTGTTACGGGTTAAGCATCCTTCCATTTCAGCATAGATGAGTTTGTAGGCGTGAGAGGTGGGTGGTGAAAGATATCTTAGAATCCTTCGCGGCTTTTGTAATAAAATTTTCAGATATATTAAATGTCAAAACATGAATATAATGTAGGGATGAATTCGGTTTTTGGAAAAATCAATAAAATGTCGTTTTAGGCAGGTTTCCGTCTTAGCAGATAGTTTCATATGCTATTTTCTCCATCGGGTTCATGATTTTTTTATGTTTAAGATAAAACTTGTCACAGACCGATTCCTTTTTTCTAAAATTTGCTATATTTTTATGCACCAATTTAGAAAGCACTTCTCTTCTTTTTTGTGATAGGGGACCTGGCAATGCTATTTCGGAAACAATGTTTTAAAAGAACATATCCTGAATAAAATTTCTTTAGGCTAAATATGTGTAAAGTTGTTGCTTATTTCAAAGTATGTTTTTCTGGTTTTTATTAAGTATAATACACATTTTTCAATCATAAATATTATTTTAAATTTCTTTCTAACCAACCAGTCCTATTTCTGCAGGTGATCAAGAATCGACTCAACATGCTGAATCGTCACTTAGGTAAGCCAACTCAGAGTCGACACTGCAAAATGAGTCGAAAGGCCCATTCCTGTGAAAACTAGAGTAATGTCTGTGTTTCTTACAGCTTGCTGCCGCCAGCGCCATCTTTTGGCAAAAAATCGAACTATTTCAACGAAGTGCTTTTTAAAAATTTATTGATTTTCTAATAACAATGCAGCAAACAGCACATTTTTTCCTCAACCCCTTTTTTTATTATTTACGTTCAAAATCGGTCAGTCATTTACTGGACACCCTGTATGTAAGTAATGTATAAGACTACTGCTCTCTTAAATACCATAATACAAAGCAGTTTTGCAACCATTTTTAGTGCATGGCATTTTATGCACTTATAGATTTTTAACCACCACAATATCAATCCATCTCAGTATTAAGAGTGTGGATTGGTTGCTTTATGCATTTAGTGTTGAATTCTTATTATTTGTGATACTATAATATGGCATCACCAACAGGGAGCATGGTGTCCCTAAATAACAGTATTTTTTAAAGGACAAATAAGTTTAATATTTAAAATTTGAGAATCAAAAAGTAGCAATAGCTTATTCACTTCAGATTTCATTGTCATCTGGTATGATTAGTCTAAGGATGCAGAAAGTACTTAATTAACAGGATCAAAGTTATAGTTAAATAGAAGAAATATTATGCAAGTAGCCAGGAAAGATAAATTAATTGTGTATTCTGAATCAGTTTATCACCAAACTTTCACTGAGTATTTCGAAGCATGTACAAAGTCATGTTTACATTGTTGAGAAATCAAAAGAAAATAAGGCATGTATCACAATGCGCACAGACTTCATGGGGTTGAAGGAAGAATCAGGGATACTTCTACCATTAATTTTGAAGCTTTTTTGTCCTCTTGAATCACAAATTTGTATGATTAATTAAAAATAACATTTTAATATTATTGGTGGAAGGTTGTCTGTTTACCCCTGTTAAGTGGCCCTATGTATATCACACACATAGGTATCAACAGACACAATCAAAGGCATAAGGTGTTGCCGCATTTGGCTGATTTTTTATTGGGGGATTCCAAATTGTCATCAGTAAGTTTAAATAGTTATTATTGTTTTATAAGATGATAGATATTCCACAAACAAAATAAATGAAAATTGCTACTCAAAATTTTCCGGTGTGAATAAAGTTTACTCAAATTAATTCAAGTGTATTTGAGAGCTTTTGGCTGTTTGCAAAAATGCAGGTTTCTGCATGGTCAATCTCTTTTCTCTAAACAACGGAAAAATCTATCTGGACCTCGACCTAAATCTAGCAGTCCGCTCAGGAATACAATGACATGAAAAATTGTACAGCAAAAACACTTAAGTTTAACACACAAATATGCAAAAGGTTCATCACAGAAACAAAGAAGGTCCCATTTTACAGTATACGTGTAAATTTTATAAGTAAAACTATACTAATGATGAAAACACAAATAGTAATAAAAAAAATTATTGTGGAATGGACATGAGATGAGATTAAAATCATATCTATCTCACTAAATTACCAATAACGTCAGGGCTATAAATATTATGCTTTTACCAGTTAAAGCAATATCAACATATATAGAAATCACACAAACAATTATGATGAACACCCATCAAGGCTCCACCTTATTGAAACCGACAGATAATAGTGTTATATTTAAATCAAATGTAAATTATCATTGGACAGCAAATTTTTACTGGTATGATAATTTTTGATTTTAATAAAGAATTCCATAAGAGCATTTTCATTTTTTTTTAAATATATACTCATCTAGATACACAATTACAATAAATAAATAATAATAAAACTTTTAAAATGCATCTTAAAAAATTTGACTGATCTTACACTGTACACAAAAACGTAGGTGTGAGATTCTTGAGTGTTTTGTTCAATTTTTTTAGAATGCATATTAAGGAGACTTCCATAAGAAATAAAACTGAGGCTGGCAAAGCTTAAATAAGGATTTAAATTTTAAGGAATTTTCCATTAATTAAATCTCATTTATTAAGCCTTAAAGAAAACAAAATTGAAAGAATTTACTGAATAGAATGATTACCTGAAATCATAAAGAACATAGTAACTGAAAAATATAACCATGTCACAACTATATCCAGATATTTCTTTCTACACTTAAATCTCTCATACCAGCAGTGATAAATGTCAGTATGAAAAATGTTTGTTGTAATTGCAGCTAGTTCATTTTTAACTTATTTCTAATGGTTTCAGCAATAAACTTTAAAATTATAGATAATTTCATATCTTTCATTTAACATCAAGCTTGCATAATATAGATGTAATAAAACTTAAGGATGTAATTATGCCTAGAGGCCAAAACACATAAAATACTAAATGGTCAAAATGGAAAAAAAAAGCAAGTAATATTGTGGCACTGAAGTTATTCCTTTACTATAAATGATGCAGGACTGTTATTTTTTCACTAATAAACAAAAAACATTCCTTCCCCAATGGGGAAAGGAGTAAATAATGGATTAAATTAAGAATATACATTAGCAATTAAGGAAGGGTTAATTTAATTATAATGCTCGATAACTTACATTTTTTTTTAAATTCATTGTTGAAAATAGAAATGATTCACATATTGAAAATATGACAGATGAGATTATATTTTATAGAGGAAATTCTTGACTGGGCATATTCTATTCATAAATAAATGATGCAATTTAAAGCAGTTAAAACTTCCCATTGTGTGATGATACACATTAATAACTAAAAACAAGAGAGACAGAACAGACATTTTATATAATAAACTCTTAAGTATATTCTATTAAACAAATTTTGTACCTTAAAGCAAAACAAATGTTAAATTTTCAGTTTTATTTTAATTCATGATTGAAAACATAAATGATTCACTGATTGAAAACATGAAACGAGAAAACATTTAACATTCTTAGCCAGCTACATTCTATTCAGAAATGTTGCAAGTTAGACTAATAAATTTTTTTAAGTTTTGCAATTCTATTTTACATTCATTATTAAAAACAAATAAAATTCACTAACTTAAAATATAAGAGACAAGGACACACAAAATTAATAGTTAAAGGGAAATACTTAATCAAATAGATACGAAAGATAATAAAGAAGAAAAGCAAGCTCATTTCAAAAACTTATGCAAGATAGACATAAGAAAATTTCTAGCTATTATTTATTCTTAAATACAAATGATGACAGTTGTTAATAATGAAAAGTTAATAATGATCTGGAACATGATCTAATTTCTGAAGCATTTAAAACTACTAAATGCATTCCTAGTGTATAGCCTTCAATTAAATGTATTTTGTAATGTATATATTCAGCATATAGCATAGCAGTTTGATATTTACAATTCTATATAGATACCTATTTCAATCAATGTTCTTTTTTAGACAAAAATAAAATTTTGTAGTTTAGCCCTTTAGAAAGGGGGGGGGGGGCAATCATCAGGTAAGTTTATTTGAAAAAGTAGAAGAGCTGCAGAAAAAAATGAAATTTAGATTATTTATAGCTTAGAATTAAGTACAATTCTTCAGATAATATTTGAACCGTTTCATAATGATAACTCTAGGAAAGAGCTTGTCAATATATATATATATATATATACATATATATTATTATTTTTGCTGTCAACAACCCTTTTTCTATCCATTTACAAAATACAAAACAATGAATGGGGTATCATTCGAAAGGTTTTTAAACTGGCTTCCGTCATAGTATACTAATATTTCGTTAAAATATGTTTTTGATTACAAATTGCAGTTAATTAAAAATTAAATCAGCATTCTTTTCATAAATGAAATAAAAGATTTTTCTCAAATCAATGTTGGCACAAAAATAAAATACCACATTATATCATGTTTAGCAATGATTATACAAAAAGTACGAAAAAGATAAAGTGTTACATCTCTACATGGGTTTATATTATATTTATGCTTAAAAAGATTGAAACTGAAATGTTTAGAAAAATACATACTATCGATCAATTTAAGCAGTGGTATTTCAAGTGTAGCTTGAAAGCTACGCTTTGTTATATTAGAGTAAATTCTATTTCATATGTACTCAATTTATTTGTCTCTTGTTTTTCCCGAAGTGATGACATAATCCTGTAACACAGTTAAAATATGATTGTTAATTTTTTCTCATATGTGCATTTTGCTAACTTCAATCATTTTTTATCAGGACTTTGACGGAATAAATGAGATGATATTGTGCCTTGACTAATGTTGTTTTCAGATATTTTTATCCTTATTTTTTCTTTAAAAGATTAAACATGCATATAAAAAAAATTAGATATTTCTAAAAAATATTAAACTGAAGTGCAAAGCTCTCACACAGGTCGACTGATATATATTTTTTATTTCCAAGTTATCCCTTAACCGGAAACGTGAAAATCCCGTGCACAAACAGAACACTTAATAATTTACCAAATAGTGAACTTAAACGTTTAATCTTTAATAGTAATGCATTAACAGGACCAATTTTTTAATATAACAGAATAAAAATAAGTTTGGAATGTCGGAGAGAGAATACTACAGGTAGATATGTAGATGTAAACATCTCACAGACGTATGTTTCCAGTTAAGTGTTAAGCACATAAGAAAAGCACAATGATGAATGAGGTATCCTACAACAAGTTTTTTAACAGTTTTTTGACATATTATACTCAAATCTTGTTAAAACACTTTGCTTGATAAAAAAACTGCTGCCAATTAAAAATTAATGAGAAAAGTATGAGCAAAAAATTTCAAAGATTGGAATGTGAAAACCTCACACAGGTCTACTGGTTCTATCTTGATTTGAAGGCTATTTAGTGTACTTACACATGAAAAAAATATTAAAAAATAGCCATGCTTACAAAAATTAGGATAAACAACACAATTTGCTGGCAGAAACAGAAACTTTTCTGCAACTACCCACTAACTTTTGATCATAAGAATAAAAATGATAATTTTATTAAATAAATCACTAAAAATGCTTTTTATATCTCACAAATATGTGTTTTCTAGCACAAAAACCAGAAAACTTATCTATGTAAATAGGATTCTGAAAAAATTGTCGAAGACCAATAATATCCAAAAGAATAAATAAAATAAAGCACCCCCATCAAGCAACCGATTACACATATGAATAACAGTACAAATACAAAAGTTAAATGGCATTTTACTTCACAATGACATGTACATCATTGTCAATTAACAGATTTATATTCAAAGGAAACACTAGGTAAGTACTATAGCAATGATGTTGAAAATGCTGCTAAATTCCTCAATAAAATTAAAATCATATTTGAAAACCTCAAAGATGCATGAATATCTAAAATCAAGACATTGCTATAGAAATCTTACTGAATTTTTTCCCTTTTATTACAGACTTAATACAAGGAGGATTCAGCTTAAATCACATGCTTATCTTAAAATCTAAATAAGTGTGTACTTTATCATAAATTTAGGTGATTTTTTCTACCATGGACAATAGAAAGCTGTTATTCTAAAAAGAAAAGCTTTTATCATAAGAAGTCAAATCTTTTTCAAAAATGTTATGTTATTCAGAGTCCTGACAACTAACTTTGTATTAATGTAATTCTACATAAAGAATAAAGCTGGATTAATGGTTTCAACAAGTTTTAAGATAGGCTGTGTTAATAAATTGTATAAAAAAACTCATAAAATAATGCCCAGTTTTCCTTTGTTTTTCAATTATTGAATACTACTTACGTTGGTCTTTTTAATGCATTAGTTTTTTTTCCCAGGTAAAGAAAAAAAATTAAAATTTAATTTTTGTTTTTTTGCTGAAATTACAACCCTTAGCAAAACCCCCTATTAGAATCTTACATATATAATAATGGTAAAACTTAAAGTAATGAAAAGTTAATTTACTTTAAAGTGAAAATCAAAATTTAGAAACATGACAAGTGAATTTGAAATATTTTGTTAAACTATCCTTTTTTAAATCATTTTAAACAGCGAAAGGAAATATATATGCAGGGCTGCCACTGGTGACTATTTTTATATTCTATTAACACCATTATTTTTTGAAAATAAATTTTATAGTATATTTCTCTTGCAAATGTTGTCAGCGTGTAAGTGAAAAAAATTTTTTTTGAGAAAGTTATGCAAAGTAACATTAAAAAATAGTTGCCAGTAGCAGCCCTGTATGTGTTAATGAAATATTTCCCATGCACATGTTTTCTATAAAAGGTATTATAAGTAAATAATAATTTAAAAAAAAATAATAATAATTAATATTTAATTAGTTAAAAGCTTGATTAAATTTGCCTTTAACAAGAAGTAATGATAATATCTAAAGTTTATTATTAATTATTACCAATAATGACAAAAATTAGAAGTACTCCTCCTGGGTACTAAATATCTTTTTTGAATTTATCTTATAAATAAATAAGTTTATTTATAGAGATAAGAGCTACAAACTAGAGACAAATACCAATGAATGGGCAGTTTCATACAAACATAAGTACTCAAAGTCAATGAAAAACATTGCAAACTATTCAACAAATGCAGCACAAAAGGGAAAAATCACTCTAATAATATAAGAGTTGTCCATTAAAATTTTAAATAAATTATTACTTTATTAAGGATTCAATGAATACGACATTAACAAACTATACATAAAAATCAATAATTGTTCTAAAATCTAGGTGTGTCATAGAACATCATCTTCAGAAAAGATACTTTCAGGCTCAGATGAATGGGTCAGTTTCTCATATATGAGGAAGACGATACATATGTTGGGTGTAACATGGAGAAAGTATGCAGGCAAACCTTTGTAAAAACCCCGAAGACCTTCATACCTGTAGATAAAGATATAGTACCTGCCTCAAGAACAGGTGACAAACACTTGACATAATAAAAAACATTATCCAAAAATATACGTTACATGAATTTTGATCAACCGTTTGTTTCCCCTCATGGGCTGATGAAGACTTAATTCTTTAATTAGTTCAAATGAAAATCCTTAAGGAAAGGATAAACTAAAACTAAATAAATGTTTATACAATATTTTTCTTCTGTCTCTCTTTTATACAAGCATTCACTAAATACTTTAAAGTCAAATCTAAACAATGCTAAACTAATTCAGAGAAAAAAAAATTATACACATAGAAAGTGCAAATGCTTGCAGAAACTTTTCCAGTTTAAAGATTTAGTAAAAAATAGGGAATAATTGTTTTCAGACATAAAACAAGTTTTATTAAATATTATTTCATAAAAGAGCTTAAAATTTTTCAATTAATATTTGCAACAGGGATGATTCTGAGTAAAAAAAAACAATTTCTGAAGTTCACAGCAAACTTTCTGAAAGTTTCAGGGGAGTTCGAATTCTCATCTCCGGGCATAAATTCTTCCCAGAGAAAAATATTTGAATTAGAGTCTCCAGCAACAAGTCAAGTAAACGGACTCGTCTGTGTGGGTTATTAATTAAATGTTCCACCTCTAATTATTTTTGTTGCATATCAATTGCTGTTGGTTTGGTCAGGTTGAGTAAATTCCTGCATGTTGGGTTCGAGTTAATCTGATTTTTCAAAAGTTAGTTCAGTATATTTTTTCTGATTAAAAAGTATATTTATAATAATAAACATGGATGATTGTATCTGTGCTGTTTTCTGAAGAGAGCACTGTATGCAGAAGTACAAGATTTGGTAAAAAGGTACCTGTATGTCTGAAGTTATGCACCTCAAAGCCAGTTTTTGGATTTTCTAATTATATTTTCTTAATTTGAATTTTTATGCATTTTTTCACATTTTGCTGTGAATTTTCCATATTAGTAAGAAGAATCTGGTTTCAATCTTTTAGCTCAATATAGTAAATTTTGTCTTCTTTTTAATAACGTTTATTCGGGAATTCCTACAGCTATTGTTGAATTTTTTGTGCAATTTATTATGTGATTTTTAGCATTTTTTTATGTTCTCATGCTCTGCTGCAATTTATTGGCACTCATAAAAAGAATGCAGTTTCAATCTTTCATTCTCTATGTGCAATTTTTTTAATCAGATTTTTAGTGTTTCTTCTCCTTTCACAGTGATCTTTTGACATTCGTAAAAGGAACCGAGTTTCAATCTTTTTCACAATGCAATAAATTTTGTTCTTAAATTTTTTTAATTTTTCTTGATTTTTTATGAGATTTTTAAGGTGATTTTTTGACAATTTTTTTTTCTAAAATGAAAGAATTCATTTGTAAATTTTCTCACTTGAAAAACATTTAGGACTTTTTTGAAAAATTAGGTCAATGCTCACAATAGTTAAAACCCAGCCCAAATTCGAAACAATTACAGCAAACTGACAGACAACAGGAAAAAAACACCATCAACCGTCCCGATGCCAGACTATCTGAGACCCAGGGCTTTGTAGATTACATTGTGACCACTTCAATTTAAAGATTTTTTTTTTCATGATCATCTGACGAAATTAGATTATCTTTTGCAATCATTTCATGAAATTTCTAGTTTTTCCTCTTATTTATTGAAGAAAATGACATTTTTTCTGCAATCATTTGTTGAAATCCATGACAGATTGACAACTTAAAAATAATTTTACACTACCTATTGAAACAAATTAGACCCAGTTTTCTGCAACAGATTGACCAAACTTGTTATTTGTTCTCACTATCTTTTGACAAAATTCAGGATATTTTTCCTCAATTGCTTAACAAAATAAGGGATTTATTTTCCACAACAAATTGACAAAATTCTGGGGGGGGGGGGGGGGGTGATTGTTTTATGGGACTTGCAACCTTTTGATGAAATTTGTGATTTTTCTTTTCCAGTGACTGATTAAACAAAATCACTATTGTTTCTTGATATCTTTGGAAAAAAATCACAATTTTTTTTCCATCATCATTTGAAGAAATTCAAGATTTTTTCTGCGACTGATTGACAGATTGATTTTACAAAATTCTGCAAAAGAAAAAAAAAATCATGGCATTCCACGAAAATTTAAAAATATTCACAGAAGAATAACATGCTTATGAAAGAATTTAAGGCGAGGGGAAGGTGGCAAAATACCACACAACACTTTACATTAAGTGGGATTTTCCTATTTCAAGTGCGATTTGCACAATCCTGCATGCTATTTCAAACCCTGCCTTTTGAAGAATCCACAAAAAACTCTTGAAATGATACCCCTGCTTCTTATGAAGGGAATTTGTGATGTAAATATTCCCAGAAACATGATTCACTGGTGGATAATATCCATTGAGGGTTTTATGTTTTTTTTTTTTGTTGTTGTTTGAGCTTTTTTTATGTCCAAAATTTTGGATTGATGACAGATTTTTAAAAATTTTCAAAACTGAATGCCAATATTCAGAATTTTCAAACAGAATCAACCCTGATTTGTAAATTGCCATCAGCAGTATATAAATACAATTGCTGAGGAACACATATTCATTCACTAAAGCAAAATATATGTAAAAAATTATTTGAAACAAATTATACAAACCTCCAAGTCCTTTTCATAACTTGCAGAACACCTGAGTAATCTGAGTATTGGTCTTGCAGACGTGCACGTATCACTTGATATGGATATGTAAGACTAGCAGCAAAAAGCTTTGACAGAGCAGCAAATGACAAATATTGAAGCGTACCCTAGAATATAATCAAATTAAGAATTTACTTAATATAAATAACATAAAAGAAATCAATCAATTGCATATTTGTTTATAAAACGACACAATTTAAAAAAAAAAAAATCAGAAAAGGTAAAAAAGAAGCAAGAAAACAAATTGTGTTTTATTTAAAATAGATCAGGATAAAACAAGTTTATTTTATTTATACTAAAGTATAAAATTAAAGTATCTGTGATTAAAAAGCCCCATCTATTTCTAAATTAATTCGATTATTTAGACGACGTATACAGGAAAATATCATTAATTTTTTTTTGGACTGTCTGTCTGAAATAGACACGGAAAAAATTATATAATAAACACTAAATTTATCAGGGTCACAGAATCACACAAGTTTTAATTTTTCCAACAGAGTGAAAAAAATGCCCAGGCCAGGATTCGAACAGGGACCCTTTGGCTTAAGTTGCCAATGTTCTGCCAAGTGAGCTATCCTGGACATGGACAAATCTGACAGACACATAATTAATCTAGAAACCTTATTGATTATGACACCTGGTCTGATATCTGAATTAGTGTTGGGAATCCTGGCCTTGACATTTTTTCACTCAGTTGAAAAAAATTACAGCTTGTGTGATTTTTTTTCAATTAGAATAAATGTGTTAAAATTAATTAACAGATAGAGAATATTTCTAACTACGATCTGAAGTTTGTCACATTCTGATATTTAAAACAGTTTTTGAGAAAATGGGAAAATCTATCAATCAACCAACCAAGCTTTCAATATCTCAAAACTCTGGAAATAATTGATTAATTTAAAGAAATCTTATAGTAATTCAAAGGTCTTAAGATTTATAAATGATAATTCTGGCTAGAATTTGCAATTTGTTACATTCTCATATTTAAAATAGTTTTAAGAAAAGAGGGAAAAACTGGAAGAATTAATCAACCAATCGTTCAATGCTCAGGAACTCGAGAACTAATTGATCAATTTTAAGGAATCTTGCGGCAATCTTTACAACTAAAAGGTCTGAGATTTATAAATGATAATTATGTTTTTAGTTTATGACATACATTTTAATTTAAAAACTGGATTGGTAAGTATTTTTAACAGAAAACCTAAAAGTATTATAAAATATAATATAAATACAATATAACCTATATAAATACAATACAATAAATTGATACACAGCTAATCTAAATAAAAGACAGCTTACTTACTTTAGTAAGATGCACATAACATTCAATTATCTGACGATTTGTAGACAGTACGGTTGTATGTCATAAGCAAAAACTAACAAAAATGGATAAAACTATTCTATTTCAAACATTTTTAAACATGCTTTTAATGATAAATGGGGAACTATATTTGTCATTTACTTATATTAATATCTCAAAAATCCCGATTTTTGAGTTGTGCCAGATAATTACAGCAAAATAAGATAAATTAAATTATTCTTAGTTAAAGAAAAATAAAGACATATAAAAGGATTTTAAATATATCTTGCAATGAAATATTAAAAATTAATTCAAAGGATAAATTACAGATATGATTCAGTAAAATAAAAATTACTGAAATGTTACAGCAGAGAGAAATCCCCTCCCTTTTTCCTGGCTCTAATTGTTTTGTTTTAGCCCGGGTTAACTAATTCTTTTCAGTTTGACTCAGTTTCAGGTTGAGATTAAATTCTTGCAGGTTGGGTTGGAGTTAATCTAATTTTTCAAAAGTTAATTCAGTAATATGTTTCTCAATATCTACAATAATAAACATAGATCTTTGCCTGTGTGTGCTGTTTCTGAAAGAGACTGCTCCACACAGAGCTACATACAAGAATTGGAAGAAAGGTATGTGTATGTCTGATGCTATGCACCTTGAAGCCAGTTTTTGAATTTTTTGACTAGATATTCTTAATTTTTTATTTGTTTTCGCATGTTCCACAGTGAATTTTCCATAACAGCAAAAAGAATCTGGTTTCAATCTTTTAGCCCGATATAAGTAATTTTTGTCCTCTTAAATTAATTTGATTCGGAATTCCTACAGCTATTTTTGAATTTTCCTATGTTTTTATGTGATTTTCACTGTTTTTTCATGGTTTGTGTTGATTTTTTGATATTGCAAAAGGAACATGGTTTCAATATTTCAGCTCAATATACTAAATTTTCTCCTCTACTATTTTTATAAGCTTTTTCTTCTCATTTTACATTATTTTTTTATACGATTGTTTCACGATTTTTTCTCCACAATCATTTTGAGAAATTCATGCTTTTTTTCTACAATTATTTCGTGAAATTCAAGCTTCTTTTCTACGATTGTTTTGTGAAATTCACGCTTTTTTTGTATGACTGTTTTGAGAAATTCACGCTTTTTTTCCTATGATAGTTTCATGAAATTTATGATTTTGTTTTGTGATTATTTGATGAAATTAGTCAATTTTTTGCGATGATTTGAGAAATTCTTGATTTTTACCACGATCATTTCGTGACATTCACAATTGTTTTCTATGATAGTTTCGCAAAATTCACGTTTCTTTTTTACTGTAGTTCTGCGATATTCACACTTTTTTCTATGATTATTTTGCAAAATTTACACATTTTCTATGATCGGTTTGTGAAAATCACTTTTTTTTCTATAATCATTTCATGAAATTCACGCCTTTTTTTTCTATGATTATTTCGTGAAACTCACTTTTTTTTTTTCTATGATCATTTCATGAAATTCACATTATTTTTTCTATGATCGTTTTGTGAAATTCGCACTTTTTTCTTTGGTTGTTCTGCAAAATTCACACTTTTTTCTACAATCGTTTTGAAAATTCATACTTTTTTCTATGATCGTTATGCAAAATACACACTTTTTCTATGATTGTTTTGCGAAATTCACACTTTTGTTCTACAACAGTTTCACGAATTTCACAGTTTTTTTTTTCCATGATCGTTTTGAAAAATTCATACTTTTTATCCAAGATCGTTTTGCAAAATTCACACTTTTTTTCTATGATCGTTTTGCAAAATTCAGATTTTTTTTTCTATGATCGTTTTGCAAAATTCAGACTTTTTTCTATGAACGTTTTACAAAATTCACGCTTTTTTTCTACGATCATTTTGCGAAATTCATGCCTTTTTTCTACGATCGTTTTGTGAAATCACGCTTTTTTCCAAGATTGCTTTGCAAAATTTATTATTTTTTCCACTATCATTGGACAAAAATTTCGTTTTCTCCCCGTGCACTTTTGGCGAAATTAACTTTTTTTTTCTTGTGCTCCTTTGATGAAATTAGTGGTTTTTTTCTGCAATCAAATGGAATTTTTTTTTTGTGACCAATTGATGAAATTTGCAATATTTTTTCACGATCCATTGACAAAATTAGCAATATTTGTTTGCACAATCTGTTTGACAAATTAGCAATATTTGTCTGCACAATTTTTTTGATGAAATTCATGAAATTTTTCCTTGATCATTTCTCGAAATTCACAGATTTTGTTTGCACAATCTGACAAAATTCATCATTCTTTTTACACAATCTTTTGATAAAATTTGCATTTTTCTCTGTAACCGATGGACGTAATTTTTTCCAACAATTGACTGAAAAAATTGCTATTTGTTTCTGAGATCTTTGATGAAATTCGTGAATTAATTTCGTAAAATTCCTCAAAAGAAAAAAATAATTGCCGAAGTCTATTAAGAGGGTTTTATGCTTTCCATCCCAGATTTCTTTTTTTCTTGTACTTTTTTTTATTTTAATGTCAGAGTTTTCCCAACTGATGACTGATTTAAAAACATTTTTGGAATTTTCAGAAAATTCGAAACAGAATCATCCCTGGTAAATTAATTAAAACAACACAAAGCACAGGGCCGTAACCAGCGAGTCCAGTCAGAGGGGGCTCTGAATATTTTTGGTGTGGCTAACATCTTTTAACAATCCATATCTTAAGCAAACTAAATATAGTAAAACTTATAAAATGGACCTTTCTATAAAGGAACCCGTCTAAAGCGTAATCTCTCTATAACGGAACTTCCTATAATAAAATTCTTAAACGGAAAATACTTCATGGTAATCGGAAAATGAATATAAAACAGTTAGGGGCGGTGTACCTCTTAAGAAAACCTACCTAAAATAGAACTTTTCTCCATCCCGTGTGATTTAGTCTTAGGTCTTATTGTATTTAATGAGAAACAAATAAATAGCATCCGACACCTCATAAAAAAATGACTTTATTTAAATTTTAATAAGGAAAACTAAAGGATTGTACACTGTATTCTATTCCCATTGCAATTTTTGCATTATTAAGCATATTGCTTTTGTCCCTTGGTGTCTTCGGAAAAGGGACCCCTTCCCCCCCTCTCTCAGCTCACGTTTGTTCGTACAGTGTGTGCATATATACATGCAATAATTTCTATGTGTACTTCTATGTACTATGTATAACTTTGTACCCATTTTGTGGAAAATAAAAATTTAAAAAAGTTAAAAAAAATAATTTCTAAACAGGCCATTTGTAATATGCTAAAATGTGCACCTCTACAATTGCCAGTCCTAAGTGTTAAGGGAAGTTACATGAATAACACTGCCATAGCCGTTTTTTAAAGTTGTCCAATTATCCGGATTTTTCATTAACCGGATCGGCATCGGCCCCGATTGGTTCGGATTATCAGCGCTCTACTCTATTGAACATTGATTATATATATGCATATTTTGAACCGCTGATTAATCAAATCAGTCTTTCTGTTGAATAAATTAGTGTAATTTATTATGCTAGCATTCTGACAGAAAAGTACATCTTTATTTACAAAAACACCGATTCATAGAACTAACATAGAAATCTTCAACCGCCCAGCATGACAATTTTTTTAAAGATGCGTTTTGAAAAAACTGAGAAAAAGGAATCTGTTGGTATAGAGGTCTGCACGGGCCAGAATTTCCAGGCGCGGACCCGGCCCGAACGAAAGCTATCCTGACCCGGCCCGTTCATATTTTCACAGTTCACGGCCGTACAAAAATCAATGAAAACAGACCCGGCCAGTGGAAAAATCAATTAAATCAGGCTCGATCCGACCCGACTCAATTTCTACAAAAAAAATTCAGATTTTTCTTAACATACAATTAAGATTCTTTTAAAGAATACTGCATACATATTTATGGGATAATTTTACAGCATATTTTAAATTTACGATGTGTTCGCAAGACAGAAAATATACAATAGCAACATTAATGATTTACTTAGAGTCTTAGACGTTTCAACATTCAAATAAGGATTCATTAAAAAATTCATATTGTTTAGAATAAAAGAAAAGCGAGAAGGTTAAAAAACATGATGATAATTTTTGAGGGTATATTATAAAAAGTAGATTTGCGAAAATATTTCTGATATTCCTTAAGGCTTTTCTCAAATCCAAAGAACCTACTCTGACACATTTTTAAATTCACTTCTTTTCGAAAACGTCAATATATTTTTGAGAAAATACTGTCCAAGTTAGCGTTTTGAATCGAATATCCGGAGACGATAGCACGGAAAAGGAGAAAAACCTGCAGTCACGTGACAAGAATCTCTTATATCTCTATAAGTAATTTATTTATTAAAAATGGGAAACGCTATTCAATTCCAAATCCCTTGAATAGACAGGCTTGTCAATTTTATGCCTTTACAGTTAAAAATGTGTCAGAAAGTTTTTCGTTTTTGAGCAGTGAATTTGAGAACCACCTTCAAGTATATTTCCAAAAATTCCGTTAACAGAAGTTCGTTATCGCTATTAATATTTTTACAAAACAATTGCCTGCCCTAAACATCCTGAGAACAATTAAGTCCATTTCTGGCTATGCTGAAAAAAAAAATGCACGCCTGATCTCGGTCCGGCACGAGTCTGCTGGAAGAATTAAGCCCGGGCTCAAACGCCATGTAACTGTCCGATGCCGATCTCTACGCTGGAAAATGTTATATTTCGATATTGATGCTGGCAAACTAGTATCGGCTCGTAACGCACATTTATACTTATTCTTGTGAAACTCATATTCACTGAAAATGATTCATATTTCCTCGTCTGCGTTTAAATATTTATATCAGGCCGACAGACCCGCTTAATTTCTTTTATTGGCCCGGTCCAGCCCGGCAGGCACGTTCAAATTTTGCCGGCCCGGCCCGTTTGAAACTTTGCCTTCCTTTCGCGCCGTCCCGGCCTAGTACAGGCTTCTAGCCAAGCCCGGGATCGTGCAGACCTCTACTGTAGGATACAGTTCTTTTCACATATTTTTTCTTTAAATTGAAGATATTACATAGGTTTAAATATCATATTCTGTTCAATTTTTTAATATATAGAAAAAAGAACGAAAATTTGAGATTTTGTAAATGTTTTTGCGGTATGCTTAGATGCCAACAACACTTATCCGGAGTCTGTTACAAGACAAAAATATTTTCAACAGGAAATTTCATTTAATCAAAAATTTCAAACTGAAATCTAAAATGTACCTTATCGAAAAAAGACACAATTCCTTATATATTTTTTCCAGTTTAAAACATGCTTGTTTTGGATCAGACTCCGGAATAATTAAGAGATGTTGCCATCTATGGTTATGTGTCCTATATTTATTAATTTGATTAATTCACAAATTTACTATTATCATTTAAAAAATACTTTAATATTTTAATTCCATACGTTTAATATTTATAATTAATAGCTATTTGTAATTTGTTTAATTTTATTAATATTTTGGTTTCTGCTGAATTATTAGGTCATTTTAAAATCACGGTTGTTTGATACGATTTAATTTAGTGATGATATTGTTTCTCTTTAAAACGAGCGTTACCTAACCTTATTTTATTAATAATTAATTTAATGGTTAATTTATAAAATTAACCATTTAACAATTCGCAATAATAATTAAATTTAAAATTCTGCATATGATTATATCATTTTAAATATGAATCAATTATTACAAATATATATTAATTACATATTTTTTAAACATACCTGGACTTAATAAAAAAAGATATTGTAATTTTAATATTATATACAATACTTTTTTTTTTCAAAGAAAACATCCTAGATTTAATTCATTTAAATAGCGATAACATAGATTTTTTTTGCATACGTTTTACATGTGTTTCATGAAATTTGTTCAATCTCATTTAGAAAAAAAAAAAAAGCACAAGGGCATGAACGCCCTTTTCGAACAGTTTATTAAATGTAGGCGACTATTTATTATTATACGTTTCCCCCATTTCTATAAAGATCTTTAAAAATATTCTTCTTTCACTCAATAACGAAAATTTTTCTGATGCAGTTAAGAAGTAATTTTCTTTCTCTTTGCCTAAAATTTTCAGCTTCTCACATTCATGCGCCTAAGAATTGAATACCATTTCCCATTTTCTTATAAATGCCATGATTATAAATAACATGATTTATAGTCATTTGTTACTCGATGACTAGCATTTCGTCATTAAATGCCAAGAAAATCAGCCTACAAAGTCAAATTTGCCGTCATTTTTTGATAGATTTTTTTTTAATTTTCTGCATATAGTTTGAATACTTGCAAATATCTTTATAAATAAAAGAAATTCGCGAACATGTCAGAAAGTAGCTGGTTTAGATTGGAAAACAACAGCCTTATAAAACACAGAACACAGTTTAATTCCTTGAGCTTGAATAATCATATCTGCAAATTTTATGCCTTTATCATTAAAATTATTTCGAAAATGTGTCAGAAAATAGCGCATTTATACTTGAAAATAGATTTAAATGAAGCACACACCAAATAGTTGAAGACATTTTTGTCATATTCTTATAATAAACTTAACCTTAATCATGCTTTTTCACTTAAGGCTCCTGTCCCTGCCGGCGAAGGCACTCATGAGCTAATGCTAATCCTATGGGGAGGGATTTTTCTAATGTCTCGTTTGCATTTCGACATTTTTTTTTTTTTTTTTTTTTTTTTTTGCATTGGATAGCCGAGGTCCGTCTCTACATTGCACCTTTTTTACTTTCTCGATTTTGGTGGGAGATATTTTTCAGAATGACACTTTCATTTTCAGAACCGGTTTTGAAAGTGAAAGTAACTTTATAAAGAATATATGCGACCAAAATCGAAAAAGTAAGAAAGGTGCACTGTAGAGACGGACCTCGGCTATCCAATGCAATAAAAAAAAAAAAAAAAATTAAAAATGTCAAAATGGGAGCGAGATATTAGAAAAATCCCTCCCCATAGGATTAGCATTAGCTGATGAGTGCCTTCGCAGGCAGGGACAGGAGCCTTAATGTTTTTTATTGTTATATGACAAATAGAAAAAAAAAATGTTTAGCAAATTCATGGAACACAAGAAAAAAAATTAGACGAAAGTTCAAAAAGCAAACAAAAAAATTCCCTACCTCTGCTTTCCTACTGCCTACACCCATAGCATGAAACAATTTTTGGCTTTCAAGCAATTATTTTTCTTATTCCATTTGTATAAAATGACATTTTGTTATCTTTCTAATTTCCTTCAACAAACATTCTAGTTAGTTTCCAAGTGATATTTTATCATTAACTAAATCTGCTGCCAAATACTTAATGTCAACAGGCAAATCATTAACATTTAGAAACACGTCTTTTTTGTGACTACGTTTTAGTGAAGACGTTTAACCATTGCTTAACTAATTACCGATTAACTTGAGCAGCATATGTCTATTTCCATTTATCCGGTATACGATCACTGCTTTTAAAATGTCAAGATGTACGAAAACATGTGGTGGCTAGTTAGTGCATCTGGACTTAATTTTTTCGGGAGAAAGAAATATTCCTACTTAGAACGCGTTTCGAGAATTGTGTCGCAAGCAACATAATATAAAACAACTAATCTAATAGGGTTCTGAACGAAAAATGTTTGGCATATTCCATTGCATTCAAGCATTTAAAAGATCTAAATGTTTTTTTTTTTCTTTAAGAAAGTTAAAACGTACATTTTGTGGAAAAAATAAAAAGTAGGGAAATCGTTAGAGGGGGCTCTAGAGGAAGGTAGGGGGGCTCAGCCCCCATCGCCCCCATCTGATTACGGGCCTGACAAAGCAGCATTACATAAAATTATGCAGTAATAGAACCATGATATGCCTGAAAATTCAAAGAATTATTCTAGGCATTAAGCTGCCAAAAAGGTTAGATTTTGAAAGACAATCAGAACAAAAAACTAACATAATATTCTATATATATAAGCACAAAACTTAAAATCAATTACTAAGATTATTTAATTAGCTCCGATCTAAATACAGAAACTGCTTCAGCTATACAGAAAATACGTACACATTTAAAACTTAAACTACTGAAACTTACTAATTTAATAGTATCACCAACTGGCAATTGATAATAGCTTATATAATGCTTTTTCATTTCTTCATAGGCCATGAACTGGAGCGCTCCATGGGACACCCCAAACATGCCAGGTATTAACCCCTATGAAATAAAATTATAAATTTTATTTTCAAATGCAAAAAAAGTAATATTAATGATTTTGAAAAGGTAAAACTCAACATCACAAAATAAAATAGACTGGAAATACATCAGATAGCAAGTAACATATTTCTACCACTCCAAATTTTTTTCAACCATATTTCATTTTACCAAGATGAAATGCAATTAGTTGAAAAAAATCCTAACTTTTGAGAGTTACTTAAAAAACCATCAAGCAATTTAAACACCTTTGCAGAAAAGCATTTCAAAAGATAAGTAAATTAACTAATTTTAATTAAAATACCACACTATTTAGCCTTTTTATTTATACATGTAAACACAAAAGCTGATTAAATTAAGAACAAGAGTTTAAAAAATATCTGAAATATATTTTGAATATTTACATACAAACCAACTATTAAGAGGAAAAATAGGGAGATTCTTCTAGCAATTTTTTTCTGGATTATCACAGTTAAAAAAAACTTAAAATTTACAAAGAGAGAGAGACAGGCATAAAACATCTTTTTTTAAACAGAAAAAAAAAATATTTTATGCAGATATCTTAGCATAATAAATAATCTAGAAAAGTATTTTCTTTAACACTTAACTCTAAGCTCTAAGATAATTACTACGGTCATTGCTAACTGATGTTATTTTTTAGAAGAATAAATTTACAGCAGATTATGCACTGTAATAACAGACTTAGTTTTTGATTGAAATTCATAGAAATGTTGGTCAATTTTTTTTTTTTTTTAAATGAAGTTTTATCAAATATAGTATGTATTCTTTAAATACTCAAGTAAAATGGGAAATGTTTGGATGCAAAGGAAAAAGAGATATAAATGTCAAATTAAAGCAGTCTTCCTAAAGAAAGAAAAAAAAAAAGATCACTTGGTTAGCAAATATGGATTTATATTTAAAGTACATAACCTTTATATAAAAAAATAAACTCTTGCCTTTACTTAAAAAAAAATTATCAAAACTTCAGACCACTAAAATAGCACATATCATTCATATTTGGAAGTACAGTACTGTAAAGTTTTGATTATCCAAACTCGAAGTATTTGGATCGCAAAATACCTGAATAAATATCAAGAAGTAAAAAATTTAATTTAACAGAAAAAGTCTTAGTGGGTGAACTCCAGAAAAATACAAAATAAACCCAATATTAATACAGTAGAGGATCTTTATAATGCAATTCTCTATATAATGATCAACTTTTCAGTAATGTAAACAATGAATTTTACAGTTAAGAAATATCTGAAATCCATGTTGTAGAAATATTCCTACCCTCTAGCAGACTACTTTTCAGATACTATTTCATCTTTATCTTCTTAATTGAGAGTTTAACACTATTCCTACTTGTGTCAAATAACACCTTTTAAAGTTTTTGATTCACGGTTATTTTATTTGTAATTTTTAGATTAAAACAATCACAAATCATTTTTAATACATTGAAGACTTATTTTAATACTTACTAGCCTTAAAAATTGGAAGCAAAATAAACATAAATCAAAACTTTGAAAGGCGTCATTTGACACCGGTAGAAATAGTGTTAATGAAAATATTGCTATTATTAAATTAAAAAATTTTGGAAATAAGTAATATAAATTATTTTATCCCCTGGCATAGTTAGATCATGTTTATAAGGTAATTTAACAATATGTGAAATTATCTATATTATCCAAAATTTTATAATCTGCACAAGAATGCAATATAAAGATAAAGATGTTAAGATGTTCCAGACATATTTTGCAATGTTCCGAAGGTAAGTTTTAATGATGTGAGAAATGATCTATATAATGCAAGATTCTAGATAACACAAAACCCCTTACATTTTTAGGTTTGCATTATAAAGATCTTCTACCATGTATGTATGTATGTATGTATGTATGTATGTATGTATATATATAGTCATGGTTTCTGAAAGGTTTTGCTTTTATCTCAAAAGCACTCAGAAAGGCAGAAAACTCATGCCTACACATGTGAAATGTATGTATCTCTTCATTTCTATTAAAACTAATGGTATTTTCACTGACTTTTGAATAATCTTAGCAATATGGCAAATCATTAATGAAAACTACAGCCAAATTCGAGTAATGTTAGTAATAGATTTGTTGTGTAACACAGATTACAAAATCATTCTTTAAATTCCCTAAAGTACCCTCTTTTACTTTTTCTTTGTTTCAATTATTTGTAATATTTGTAGAATAATTATTGATCTAAATTATACTATTGGCTATAGAAACTAATTAAACAAGTGTATAATCAATAGTCTGCAAAGACACACATACAAACACACATAGAAGAGAAATTCTAGCTTGATTTTCTTTTAATTATTTTTTTCTTTTTATATATTTATTTTTATTAGTTTTATGAAAGAAAATCTGAGTTAACTCTAGATTTGGGAACGCATGTTAGTAGATTTAATAGAAACAAAAAAAAAACAAAATATTTTTAAAAACATGAATGAGTTCTAAAATTCATTCAAGTAGTTTTTGAATTATGCTTAAAAAGCCATTGCTACCTGTTTTGCAACAATTACAAATGAATTTAACTTTAGAAGTTCTAAATGTTTAATCTTCATAATTCCTAAACAACTTAACTGAATGACTAACTATTTGGTATCCTAAGGTAAAATTTGTATAAATAGCCAAATATGATGTTAAAATTAGTTATTTGTATAGAAAATTTCAGAGCTTGGTACAATTTCACTATGACAACCATCCTCTATTTTTAACATAAATTGAAAGATTATTCACTAATTTTAATTAAAATTTAATAATCAGACTAATTTCAAGTTGAAATATACTTCCTTCTTTTCTTACGACAATTTTGTGATTACAGTACACTCCCTCTAATCTGCACAGGCCGGGACCTAGGGTTTTGCGGATTATAGAATTTTGCAAATTATAGGTCTTTTTTGTTTACATTCTAATATCTGGAATTTATCAACAAATGTAGTGATCATATTACAAATAAATAACACAGAAATGAAAGAGAGTGCTTTTTTATAAATAAAAATCTATATTCATTATTAGGAATAATACATTTCAATGATATAATAAAACAAAATTAATGGAAAACATTTCTATTTATTTTTAAATCTATCAAACATCACAGTGATAGTGGTTTGCTTTATAGTTTTAATTTATGCTATGCAGTTTAACCTTGAAGCCTTTTAAGAGTCAGGATTTCTTGATCAGTAACAAAAGTTTGTTTTTCTAAAAAACTAAGATATTTATCTTCAAGAGCTAACCCCTCTTTGTGAGAAACTTTATCTTTTATATAGCCAGCAAATTTGTTCTGAATATGGCAGTTTAAGAGTTATTTATAAGATACATAAAACATTTCCTTCTAATGAATGCAGAATTGCATTAAAAATTCCTTAATAGATTCATTAGGGCAGTCAACATGCACATTATCTTGCTTAAAAAAGGAAATTTTAACTGTTTGTTTATATCTGAAATATAGTGCGGATTATAGAGTTGTGGATTAGAGGGAGTGGACTGTAATGTATAGAGTGTACTCTTTTTTTTTTGGTTGACTGTAGTCCTATAAAAAATAATAAACACAACACACCACACCCTAACTCTGCCACAAATGAACACATAAAAATAAAGGTTTTAGAGAGATTACAGAAGTGTCAAATTTCAATGAAAGCTATGAGTAACCAGATTTGTAGTTATGTACAAAAGGGATGAATAGTTAAGTAAACACTGATAGAAATACAGTTATGTATAAGTTTAAACACATGTTATTATTAATTTATAAATTTTAAAAGTAAATATACATTAACTAATGGAAAAATAAACATTAAACAAAATTTATAATTAACATTAAATGCATATATTCTTTATATAAACCTTTAAATATTTAACAGTAAACTTACTTGGTTAATTTTCATCTTTTCTTTTTCTTGCACAAGTTTCAGAAAATAGAAAATGTAATTAGACCATTCTTTACAATTTTTATAAAGTATCTATTTTAATTTCCAGAAAACCTGAATTTTTTTTAGGATAAACATATATTCATAGATAAGTTTCTTTAAAATAGTCCAACATATACCATGTGGGTGATAATTCTAAATTTTATCACTAAAAAGAAAAAAAAAATGTTTAATGCGGGAGAAAGGTAAAAAATGGTTTATTCAAAGTACAGTCGAACCCAGTTAAGACGCTTTTCAAGGGAGTCGACAAAATTCGCGTATTAAGCCGGATAGCGTATTAAATGTGATTTGTATAACGTTACAGGAATTAGGCTTATTTATACATTTAATCGTCTAAATGTACTTTAAAGGTTCATTGGTTCATTCTGAGGTTGAACTTTTTCATTTATGGTTTACGGTCAAAAATTCTGTCTTTATATACATTTAGATTAAAGTTTAATTGTATTCCACTTTAACTCATTGTCTCTTTTTATAGGACAGACTGGAATAATAACAAAAAAATAAACATGGATTCCAACATTGCTTTATTGTCGATTAATATGTTGCAACCAAAAATAAAACAATAAAAATAATTTTCCTATTAGACATTTTTTTTAAACATAAATAAAAAAATATTAAATCTTTGAAACCCAACCCAATTTTAAAATCATATTTAATACTTGTAATAATGAGTACCATTATAATACCTTCTTCTTTCCAACATAAGAAAAAACTATCTTTATTAAACGTTGTATAAAAATCCTTATTAATCTTTGTGTATTGTTAGCATATCAAAAAGTAAAGAAAACAAAAGAATTATCTATCCACAGTCGTATTTGTTTAATCTTTACAAGTTTCATTTTCTGTTGCCTATAATAAGCATTCATAGTGCTATAAAGTACATTTAAAACCTCACTAACAATGGGTATGATAATCTCTAATCATAATAATTTTTATGATGTATCCGAGTTTCCTGAATTCGTCTAGCTCTCTGTTTTACAGTAAAAACATACACGAAGTGAGAGACAAAAATGTTAGGACGCGGTATCAAAGAAGAATTGCAGTTTTGCTAATTTAGTGAGGTTTTGTTTTATTCATATATCTGTCACTATTCCAGACTAGTAATTTTCGCCTTTAATAATATTTGGAAATAGTGTTTTTTATGTGAATAAAAATAATCTGCTAAATTGACAACATTCTTGAAGAGAGAAGGAAATAACATCTTAATCAATGAACTCGCGTCTTAAACGTGATATTTCCCGAAATGAACCGAAAATTTATCGCGTATTAAGCGGGATCGCGTAATAACCGTTCGCGTATTAAACGTGATATTTTTGCATTAGCCTTAAGGGTGATGTTCAAGGGACCAGAAAAAATCCACGTATTAAGCGGGATTGCATATTAACCATGAGTGTCTTAACCGGGTTCGACTGTATATTCCCACCATTGCTAGCTACACATTTTCCCCATCTCTCTAACGAGTTATGGATGCCCTCCCAGAAAAACTGTACATCATTTGAGGTGGTCCAGTCATCAAGCCATTTTTCAACATGTTCATGATTGTTGAAGTGTTTCATGGAGAGTGCATTAGACATTGATGAAAACAAGTGGCAGTTGGAAGGGGCTAAGTCTGGTGATTGGTGAATATGGTAGGTAGAATAAGAGTCCTCATGTAAGTGTACAAATGGTGTGTTACTGCTTTTGCTATGTGTGATGGGACATTTGTCATGCTGCAAAATCACTTTTCTGCATCATGTAGCCCATTCTGGTTGCTTTTCAATCAATGCTTGGTTCAAATGGATAATTTGTTGATGGCAGCGAATGGTATTAATGTTTTCACACTTGGTTTCAGAAGCTTATAGTATACGACACCATTTTGATCCTATCAAATGCACAGGAAATTCTTCTTTCCAAAGCAGTTCGGTCTTGCAGTCAATGATAACGGTTGTCCTGGGTCAACCCATGATTTGCCATTGTAACTAAGTTTTTCACATGTATACGACAGCTTTCATATGCATTTTTCTTTTGATTGAAGAAGAAAAACAGTACATGCTGCACATTGTCTTTATCTCAGAACGCTACATATTTACCACATAAAAAATATATATATAGTGCTAACTCAAAATGGTTAAAACATCAATGGCGTTTTGAAAGGTACTATCATAGCTATAAAATGACATAAGAGGTTAGATCAGCCATACTACTCAACCTGCCCGTATGTGGCCCAGTGACCTATGTGCAGCACGAGATACATTAATCCATGTTCATACAATTGAGATGTAGGATTTAAGACCTTTACTGTTGTTTTATACATTTTTATGGGAAGACAAGATCTGTCCTGTTAATTATAATTAATTTAAGATTATATTAAAACATCTTAAATGCAGATTTTTTGGTTGAAAGCTATTTTTTTACATACAGTCCTACAGTGCTGTATACATTTAATATTCAACACTAATTAAACATCATTCCAAATTAAATTTGTGCTATATATTTCTACATTAAAAAAAAAACAATAAAAATGTTTTGCATTGAGCAAAAAACTGATTAATTAGATAAAATCTTCTGATTTTGTTTCTTTAGAACTTGGAAATTCTGCATTTTTATATTATTACGTTTTATACTTACTAATACCACTTTTCAGAGTTGAACATTTGTTGCTGAAAAAAAGGCACCAAAAAATTTTTACAGAACTATTTCCAAACAACAAACTTTGTGGCATGTTTCTACATTTCTTTAACATTTTCAATAGCTACAAGGAAGTTTATTGTTTGGAAATACTGGTGTTAAATTTTTTTGGTAACATTTCTTCTACGACAAACATTCAAACCTACTGACATTATTAACTTTGTACATTGCTTTGTTATATTACTTTTGTTATCTTACTATTTTAATTAACCCTTTTTTCATCCTTTTTAAAGTGTGTTGCGGCCGCCTAATGAAGCGATCTGCCTAATATCATAAACATGTTTGCAGCCCATGAGAAAAAATGTTGAGTATGGCTGAGTTAGACTGTGAACCAACCCTTGTTTTCAGCATCTTCACTTGAAAAAATTAAGAATTATTAACCACCACACCTGGTACTTATAAATGCTCATGATCACGTCGTGTGTGCAAGAATTACGCATTTTCAAGGTAAGAAAACATATGATTCAAACTCTTTACTGTCTGTTGCAAGCACAAAATGCCTTGATGTTAAATATTTAATCACATCAACTTGCATTGATGACACAAGACATTTCAAGAAGGTTGTTGTTTCGTATGCCAGCAATCATATTTTGCTGCTACTTTTAGAGTCTGGAAATATTTTCTGAAAGGGGAGCACAACATGATATCGGAGGACTATATTCTGATATGTCACTTGTAAATAAAAGTTCTGCATTTATTACAAAACGTTTATCATCAGGAATATTCAGGTATCCAAGTTTTTTTTAAACTAGCAAGCTTTTTCAGCATTTTGATGCATTGCAGTTTTTTTATGCCTTTCATCAATCATATTTTCCTTTGTAGGAAACACTAACATCCCTTGAGCAGATGATGCAGAAAACATATTCTGACAATAGGGACGATTTGATTAAACAAGGCCATTCTCTAGTATATATTTGTTGATACTTTTCAATCTTTTAAAAATTTTTTGCAGTTCTTTCCACAAATTCTTCAATATCATTCTTTTCATCACCTAATTGTTCTATACTGCTTTCTACATTTTCTTGTGATCCAGCTGTTTTGGACAGCTTTCAACATTTACTAAGATCCAACTGTTCCACAGTACTTTTCACACTTTTATTGCAATCTAAAAGTTTAACAAAACTTTCCACATTTTTATCACGATTCTGTTTTAACGATTTGTCCATTCATATGAATGAAAAAAATTGCTATAGCATAGCACATTGCAAACTAATAACGGAACGGAAAGAATAAACAGAAATCTGTTGTGCAATCTGCATTCATGATCATAAATCAGCATGGAGTATAAGTAAACACAACAGTGATATGCTGCTAGATAGTGGTAATGCAGTTTGTTGCATGGGAGTTTTTAAAAACAACATTTTATATCTTTTAAAACACATCAGTGGATTTAGTGGATTGTTTAGTTAGTTTGAACATTTTCAGAAAAAGCTCCCGGGGAAAAAAAATTCCACCAGATATTAAGAGCAGCAGCACATACATGTATTTTGCCAAAAAGACTGGCTTCATTCTTTCAACCAATGAGTGAAGGAACACTTGAGAATCCTTATATTTGATCACCAATGTCTGAAAATGAAAGAAGATAGCTAACATACTTCTATTATCGAATATTGCAGCAATTTTTGTGAAGATAATGTTCAGCCTGTTTTAAAAATAAATCAAAAAGGTTTAACAACAACAACAACAAAAAAACTTAAAAAAGAATAATCTATAAATTTCAACTGATGTCCATAATATCGAAATTTTTGCTGCATATCCATAATAATTACAGTGAAACCTCCTACAACGGTCACTCTGAACAACGGTAACCTCCGAATACCAGTCATGTTTTAGTGTTACCGAATCTCTTTCATAGAAATAACATTACACTAAACCTCTGAACAACGGCCACCCCAAAGCATTTTTTTTTTCAAATATACCCCTTTTCTCACATTGTTATATAGTTGTCAGGTTTTTTTTTTTGGTGTTGTTGTTGTTGTTTTTGTTTGTTTGTTAATTTTAACTGCAATTCTGTAGAATTAAAATTGAAATTTAATGACAAATTTCTCCAAACCAGGAATCTGAAAATACAGAAATAATCGTAGATGATGCTGAGTTAAATGGTATTTTAAATAGCGTCAGAATGACAATTAAATCCACCGAGTATGTGAATGTAGATAATGATTTGGCAGTTACTACTTTTAATAGGATAGAAGAACTGATAGAAAGCAAGGTCAATGAGAATAAGAGTGACGACGAGAATGAATCAGAAGATAATATGGAATTATCACAAAATTGTAGCGGACTATCATATTCTGATGTTCTTTTTAGCTTCAGAAAAATTAAAAATTTTGTGCTCACTCAAAATAATAACGAAATGTACAACAAATCTGTGGAAATGATTATGCATTTAGAGAAAGAGATATGCTTAAAAAACGAAAAAGTGATTTCATTAGTAAAAATAATAGTATGTATTTTTTAGTGGAACCTCTGAATAACGGCAACCTCCGAAGTACGGTTACTTTATCGTACACCCAGTGGTGGCTGCTATTCAGAGGTTTTACTGTATAGAAAATTCATATTTTGCATCATTGGGTTATAATAATAGATTAAAAATAATTAGTAAATGAATAGAAATTATATCTACTAATTAATACTACAGTTATGTTTTCCGATAGGTGGTCGTCTACATATAAAACTTAAATCCCTAATGTTAAATTCATTTTTAATTGTTGCAAAACAGATTATAATACAGATAGTAGACTCAAAAACTATTTAAAATGCATATTGGGCCCATATCCCTAGTGTTGATAATTGGCCATCAAAAACACAAACAAACAAACGCATATTTTTTACTTTTTTTATTACTCCAACATGTTCAATTTGCCGTAAAATCCTTTATACTTCTTTACAGCATTATATCAAAATATATCGACAAAATTTAATGCAATCAAGGTATTTTATTTAGCAAAATGAGCTGTAATTTTGGATTTCTATGTTTGAAGCTTCTAGAAATCGATTTGTGTTATAGGTTTCATATGTTAGTTGCATTCATACATTTCTCTAAAATTAATTTTGAAAAACTAACTTATTCAGCTAAGCAGTTTTTGAGCCATGTTTCAAAACTGCACACATTACAATCTGTTTTGGGACAATTAAAAATGAACTTAACATTACAAGTTCCAAACTTTAAATCTTTATAATTCTTAACTACTTGACCAAATCACTTCCTGTTTGGTATTCAATGCAAAAATTTGCAGAAGAATTTAAGTGTGCTGTCAAAATTAGGTGTTCAGGTTGAAAATTTTCAAGCTTGACAAAATTTCTATATTTAGATGGCTAGGCAAGCAAATTGTTAGTATAACATTATCTATGAGACATTACTAATAGATTGGTACCAGTCACATTTTTATAGGATGGTTTGTAGCAGAGTTAATAGGGACGGTGAGTTTCCCCTCCCCAGCACTTTACATCTTACAACTACTAAAACAAACTTTTGTGTACACTAAAAGGTTATAACAATTAATGAAATAATAGGATTTGTTGTTTTTTTGTTTATTTTAGTGATTTATAACTTTTCTTTTTTTTATGTATGGATAGAAAGGGAATTATATAGAAATTACATTTATAAATTTCATAAACAGAAAATATGAATAAAAATTTCATGTATAGGAAAGGCCCTAAAACAATTGCCATTTTTGATCGCCCTGTAAGTGCCTTCAATTACCCAATGTGGCGTAATATTGTCCACTTTAGAAATTACTAGTCTAACTGATGATCCATAAAGAAATCTGCAAAATCTTGTACACAAATTGGAATGTATGTGGACAATCAAGGCAAAAATACTGGATCAACTTAGGCATGCAAAGCTTTCCATGGATGAAAACACATTGGCCTTTGGCCCAGTCCATATCTGAGTATGTGCAGACCACCTAATATAGCAAACATATGTTTGCAGCTCATAAAAAAAGGTTGAGTAAGGATAGTTTTGATAATAGGAATAAGTTTCTATTTAATTTATAATTTATATTCTTAATCATATTGTATATTTTAAAACTAAGTATGACATTTATTTCCTCATATTCAACTTATTCTATAACCTATAAAATCCAGAAATGCAGTCTTCAATGAATCTGGATTTTGGAGACTACTATACTTAAATAAATATTTTAATAGAAATAAATCTGGCAAATGCTATTAAACATCAAAATTCAACTTTGTTAACAAGAAATTATTTATATTTTTCTGTTTCTTCAGTTGATTAATCATTAAATAAAGCTGGAGAGAGAAATCTGTAATAAGAGTAGCATATGAATTTAGAACACATATTGTATAATCTCAAGCAAAATACCCTAACAATTTGGCCACAGAGCTTCGTCTATTGGCACAATGAAACACTATAAGATGTTTTGTAACAGTAGACAGTTTTGTAAGATGTTTAAATTTATATTTAATTTTTGAAAAATACACTTTATTACTTGGGGTATTTCTACATTTAGTTTTCTATTAATTAAATCAAATTATTTAAAGCAAATCAATGACCTGAATGACTAAATATATTATATTTTTATATATGCTGTCATTTTAAACTATAAACAAGAAAATGACACATTTGGAATATATTTGAAATGAGACAAGGTTGAAAGAAAATCTGTTACCATAGAGTCATTTTTGAAGAATTAATATATTTTTTTTTTTATTTGCAAGTAAAGCATGGACAACAAGATAAAAAATTAGCCAGAGGTCGATGAAGGGATTTTTTCTTGGGGCCCATTTTGTGAAAAGTAAAAGTTATTTTTGTGAAATTTGTTATATTTTTGTGAAAAGTAACTTTTTGTAATGAAATATGAAATCCAGTTACTGAAATTCGAACGAAGCATTTATTAATAATAATTTCTTTAAGTGCTTCTGCTAAAGTTTAACTTTCTGGTGAACATGTTTTCTTTGCAATTTACACATTTTAAAACCTAACATTATAAAAATAAATAATGAAGAGCATGTTTTTATGGAATAGAATTTTGTGAAAAAGCCTGTTTTATTAAAAGGAATTTTGTGAACGGGCCTGTTTTATTAAATGGATTTTTGTAAAGGGGCCTGTTTTAGTAAATGGATTTTTGTAAAGGGGCCTGTTTTAGTAAATGGATTTTTGTAAAGGGGCCCTAAATGGGCCCCAAATTTTATCTGGATCGACCCCTGTTAGCAGTAGTGTATTTATCTTTACAGAAAATTTAGATACAACCCTTTAAAGATGATTAGTTAAAACTATGATTAACAATAAGGAGCTTGGTGCGATATAATAGAATTGTGACAAATAAACAACGTTAAAAGCACCAAAATTTTTTTTAGCTTACAGCATACGGGTTTCAGTAGCATATAGCATACCTTCCTCAATGCTCCACTGAGGAAGGTATGCTATATGCTACCGAAACCGGTATGCTTTAGATTAAAAAAATTTTTTGATGCTTTTAACGTTGTTTATTTGTCATGCTTCTAGTTAAAACTATATTCTGAGATAAATGCAAATAAAAATTCAAAGGGGGCAGGAAGTGGTGGAAAGAAGCTAGCCAGTATAGTGTCAAATGAAAAATGAAACATCACTAGATATAATTTTTATCAGGGTATGCAGCTTTTAATTTGAGATTATATCAGTTTGTAATTTAAAAATAACACCTTTTTAGACTTTTGTACTCCAACATTTAATCTGTATTCTATCAGGAAAATAAACATTTTGTAGAAAATACCTTATACATCCCAGGAATGCCTTCATGTCTGTACACTTTAACAAGAGCATCTAACATGCCATTGTAATGTTTAGATGCTGGCAAACCATCTGCAGTAGAATACTGTAAACACATTCTTGTCTTAACTACCCATATTGGATTTGTAAACATCAGGGTAATAAGTCCTACATAAAAAGCACATTTGGTAAAAGACATATTTTGAATACTTTGGACAGAAAATTACACCTCTAAATTAAATTTACTTAGTTTAAAAAGTTATAACAAAATAGAAGTGCAATTTGAATAAAGGTATGCCAACCTGCTTCAGCTGCTGCTAACATATGGCTTCCAGCACCTAATGTTTTCTTGTTTCCATGTTCTAACATGTAACCCTTTATTGCATTGTAACTAAACAAAAAAGAAACATCTTTTTAATTTATTTTTTTTAAATAAGTAAATAACATTGAAAATTTTTTTTAATATATCAGAGTTTTCTCCAGATTTGAAAAGAGACAGGATGCTGCTTGCAGAAGAAGGGACACTGTTTTATACTTAACGGCACTTTTTATTCTTAAGGGCACTTTTTTTATTCCTAAAGGCACTTTTTATATTCTAAAGTGTACATTTTTTTTTAGATTTTTTTAGGCCTTTTTTTTTTTAGCCACTTTTAATATTTAAAATTTAGGAGACACTTTTCAAGACAACAATGAGGAAGTTTTTATGATGCAAACAAATTTTTTTTAAACAAAAAAGAGGAAGAACTAATTTTTTTGATGAAGGGCAAGGAGAGTGCTATTTTGTAAATCAAAAGCCAGGAAGGATGCAGCACACCCCTGAAATTGTCTAGGGAAACTTATGTATTAACAGTTGAACACATGTCTAAACTGTTTTATCTTAACATGTCTTTACAGAGTTTCCCGTAGGTTTAAAAAAAGGCAGGGTACTGCTTGTAGGAAAAGGGCACTTTTGGATTCCGAAGGGCATGTTTTGGATTCTTAAGGGCATTTCTTGAAATTTTTAAAGGCATTCTTTTGATTTTTAAAACTACTTTTTAATATTTAATAGACAGAACACTATTTTAAAAACAGCACTGAGTCAATTTTTACTATGCAAGTAAATTTTTTAATAAACAAAGGAGTAAAGGCACTTTTTTCAGGTGAGTGCAACAAGGGAGCTAATTTTTTAAATGAGGAGCAAGAGGGGTGCTATCTTGTAAACCTAAGGGCAAGCAGGGTGTAAAACCCTCCTGTAACTGTCTGGGGGAAACTGTGTCTTTATATATATATATATATCTTACATGGAAGGTATTTAACATCTTTCAATACATTTTTTATTTGACATGTAAAACAAGGTTAATTATGCAAAGTTTGGTTAATCGCATGAACTATTATAACAAATATGAACAACTGAAACAATATAAACTGATAAACTAGGTATTAAAAATAAGAATGAATTTAGAATGAGGTTAATATAAGGAAATGTTTTGTGTTATCTTAGAAATAACTATTAGACTGCTATATTCATAATGTATTTGTTGGCTTGCATGGCCATAAATAATGAACTGCCAAATAGTGTGCCATCCAATCAAATCGCTTCATTTTTATGCCGAAACCACAGGGGTTAAAACATGCAGATGTGTGGACATAGTCAACAAACCCACTAAATCATGAAATCACAAACAGTTGCAGTAAATCAACTCAAGTTACTCTATTGTTATTTGTATGTAAGAGGATATAATATGGTAGTTTTCAAAGTAATCTCATCCACGGACCCACATGCCAATTGCCTTCAGAACATATTCAGTTCAATTTACGTTACTGTGTCCATGTTGAATAAAATTTATGACCAACTATGCTGTACATTGATAGCCAAAATGATGATTAAAGAATTCACTGGATTTGTATTATGTATTGTGAGAGAAAAAAAAACAACTGAATTTCTAAAGTTTGCAAAAGAGGCATTAGGGTCATTCCATGTGAAATCAACCAATTTAAAGAAAAGTTGTTGCACCATAGTCACAGATTTTTTTAAAATTTTTATTACAGACAGATGTAGTAGTGAAACCATCAAATCTAAAATTTTAAGATAATTTGTGCAATATTGACTGAGATATAGCCTTTTGAAAATTGATCATTTTTACCAAATGGCGGCCATCTTGGATGCTATCCCTATGTCTATAAATGTCCATAACTTGACAACTAATAACTCAAATTTTATATTTCTGGTACCAATTTAAAGCTATTTGTATAAAGAATGCATATATGATATTAAAACAATAGTATTTTTTTATTTTAATACTGTTTATTACATTCAAACTGAAAATATCACCCTCAAAAAATGACGTACTGTAATGGGCCATAAAAAAAATGACCCATCATAATTTTTTTTCAAACTTGCTAAAAACATTGCTCCATATGTGTACTTTAAATAGAAAAAAAAATTGGAGAGGTAAAGTTTTTCGTTTAAAAAAATAGCTTTTTACACATAGGATGTCACTTACTAAGCAGTGACTATCTTAAAACATGTAAATATCCCTGATTTAAGAAATAATGGCCAAAACTAAATATTTTTTAATCTCTGAATTAATGTAAAACTATAATGAAATATAATCTCATAAGTTTTTTGTAGGACCACCCTCAAATTGCTCCCCCCCCCCCCCAAAAAAAAAAAAGAAGTCATTGCTAAAAATGTATAATTGAAAAAATTTAACACTGAAGAAAATAAGAAAATAAATAAAGAATATAATGTATAATTGTGAAAAACCTTTAAATGCAATATATATAAATGAGATTTTACTGCATGTGTATATGTGGAATCTATTCAAAACGTTTTCCATGCAAGAAATTCAATTTTTATACCTAAATTTCTATTTCTTACTTTAAAAATTGCTCACCTAAAAAGTTTTACATTTGTATGTGACTTTATAGAAAAATTCTGCTGTATGCATGTATTTACATCATTCAAGTTGCATTAAATATTCAGATATAAATATGTCTGTTTATGTATTTTCTATTTCAATAAATTTACATACTAAGAATGACAGAATTCATGAAATGAATGCTAATCTTGCATAATCTATTTTCCTTATTATTTGAATTCAAAACATGATGTAATAATGCATCATCTTCTATCCTGATGTAATATTGCATCATGCTATATGTTTATGCAATTTTATCATAATGTATCCAACAAATCTTTTGTTGAAAATTTTTGAAACCTTTTATGGGTAAGCTTATTATAAACTGCATTATATATAAAATTTTAAATAAAAAAAATATTTGACATAATTTATGAATTATTGCATCATGTTGTATGCTGATGCAATTTTGGGAAAAGATTGCTGCTGTATCATCATCTGTTTTCTAATTGGTTGTAATTAAAGTATGATGAAATATTACATCATAATGTACAAAAAATTTTGACTATCCCTTTTAAACATCATTTCTGTTGATGTTTTCAATGTAGTATGCACTGGCATAGAATAGTTATTTTGTGCTTAAGATTCTACAGAGGACATGGAGTGTTTTGTATGCAAGAAAATTGGTGTTTCATTGAGTACTGATCTGATTCCTGTTCTTCAATTGTCTTCACGTGATTTGCAGTTATTAAAAAAAAGATTGCATTATGTAATCCCAGATGAAAAATGCTTTGTCCATGGAAATAGTATATGCAAGGTTCACAAGGATAAATATCTAAAATGGTATATTTTAAGACAGACAGTGTTGTGATCCATTTAATAAACATCCAAATAGCATCAGAGCAAAATCACTAAAAACAATAGCATTAGATATGTCTAAAACAAATCCAGATATCCTCATTCCAGGAAAAAAATTGTGTGTTTCCTGTTATTCATCAGTAAATATGAAAAAAATGTCTGTTGTTGACAGGATAACCACCTCAGGAACAAAAAGCCCTCTGATTCAGATTTTAATGAACCCACAGTAGTAATAGAACAATTAAACAAAAGTTGTGAATTGTTAGAGTTATCACCAATAAAGGTAAGTAGGCGTACCTCAAAGAGAAAACTTAATTACATGCAAAAGAAAGTTTCAAAAATAACTAAGTGTGTTGCAACTAAAGCAGCTACAGTATTAGGTGTTGAAACCATAAATAAGCCTCAAAATAGTAAAGACACAACTTGTCTTGACTGCACATCTATGATGGATAAATTATTGGAGAAGTTTACAAACGCATGTTTTAAAGAAAAAGTTCAAATTCTAACACTAGTTCCAGATTCATGGACAATACAGCAAACAATGACTTATTTTAATACTACACAGTATCTTGTAAAAAAGGCAAGGAAGTTTAAAACAACAGAAGGGATGTTATTGATGCCTAGTGGAAGAAAAAGTGTTAAACTGAGTCCAGACGTTATAGAAAAAGTTATTAATTTTTATTATGATGATTGTGGAGAATTATATGTTTTGACACCAAATGGGCGATAACGGGATAGCAATGGATCTATTGTTTACGTAAGGTAACCCCTCCTGGGTTCATCGCGCGCACTCTCTCTGTTTTCTTCGAGATGGTGTTGTTGAAAGAATATTCTGTTTTTAAGAACGCGTTTCGCTTTTGTAAATAAAATGTATTATAGTGTATAATAGATGTAAATATGTGTCTTCCAATTAAAAGAAGAGAAAATTTGATATCCCGTGGAATTAATTGAGTAAGTGCCAATTGATTTATTTTTAAGATAGTGTTAGTTAATTTAAGAAATCCACTGAACCAAAACCGGTCGCCACACTGGTGCATCGGCTGGGAATATAAATTGATAACTACGCTACTGGCATTTCATTAAACGGGTAAATTATTTAAAATTTCTCTTAAACTTACGATATATTGGAAGACATAATTCTTTGAATGAGTGAATATAAAGATGAATCAAAGTGAAGTTTTAAAACGAAACATAGCAAAACGCGGATCAATTAGAACCACAGTAACGAAATTGATAAAAAGGATTAATAGTGAAATTAAAAAAGAAAGTGATTCCAAACCGGAAATAGTTGAGGACTCTTTAGAAGCATTACTTGAACACAAATTATCATTAGAAAAATTGGATGAGTCAATTGAATCGGAAATTGAAACCGATAATTTAGAAACAGATATAGAAACTTCAATAGAATATAAGGAAGCTATTGTGACTTGCAAATCTAGAGCCAGTAGATATTTGAAAAATTTAAACATAAATTCATCTATCACGAGTGAACCAAAAGTAACTACGCCCTCCATATCAGACAGTCAATTAAAGTCGAATACGAAATTGCCGCGAATTTCTTTAAATAAATTTACAGGCGACATTTGCGAATTTCAAGAATTTTGGCCTCAGTTTAAAGTTGCTATTCACGAAAATGAAGCTCTTCAGCAAATTGAAAAGTTTACTTACTTAAAATCTTTAATTTCTGATTCAGCAGCTGCCGCTATTAATGGGCTTCCATTAACAAGTGAAAATTATATAACGGCAATAAATATATTAAAGGACCGTTTTAAGAAAAGAGATGTTTTAATTTCCGAGCACACTAACAAATTATTAAACTTAGAAGCAGTACGAAGATCAAATGACATACATTCTTTGAGAAAATTATTTGATGAGATAACTATACAAATACGATGTCTCGAAGCGCTTGATGTGAAGTCAGACCAATATGGTTGCTTATTATTACCCATTATTTATAAATGTATACCGAATGATCTTGTATTACAATTTCACAGAGAACAATACGATAAAAAGGATGTTAGTGTAAATGATTTATTGTTGTTTCTGAAACGTGAAACAGAAGCGCGAGAAAAGGCTATTAATGTTACTTCTATCAGTTTTGAGAATACTAAATCCCATGAAAATAAATTTAAACAAAATTCTCCCAAACACTTTCACCAAGGAAAAATAAAAAATCCTTCGGCATTCACATTAAATACAATTACTGAAAACCTTTGCCCCTTTTGCTCTCAAAAACACGACGCAAATTCGTGTAAGTTAAATTTGGAACAACGAAAAGAATCTTTATTAAAACAAGCTAAATGTTTTAGATGTTACAAACGGTTCCACCGAAAACAGAATTGCAGAAACACTGAAATTCGTTGCACAATTTGTTTTTCGAGAATGCATCAAAATTCTCTTTGTAACAGAAAACAAAAAGAAAGATCATCGAATGAAAATAAAATTGACCTTCTTTCGACTGAGCGTGAACCGGGGGGAAAGGAAAATAAGAAATATGAAAAAATAACAGTTTCATCACTTTGTTGTAATCCAGATGAATATATTTATTTTCAAACATTGAAAGGAATTATGATTGGAAAGAATCAAAATATTAATGTTCGAATATTATTAGATAGCGCTTCGCAGCGAACATTTATTGGGAAGAATTTATCTAATCGTTTAAATTTAGAGGTGACAGGGCAGGAATCATTAAAAATTCATACCTTTGCTGGAAAGAAACCTATTGTTGATAATCATAATAGAGTAAAGATTTTCCTAAAAGACAATAATTCGGACAATATAATATGTCTGGAAGCGTTAGAAACAGAAAGAATCTGTTCCGATATAATACGAGCACCAAGTTCTGAGTTATATAAAAAAATTAAAAATATGGGTATAGAGTTATCAGACGTTTCTAATGAATTAGATGATGGTGATAATGAAATAGATTTATTGATTGGTAGCGATTACTATTGGTCAATTATGACAGGAAAATATAAACGTATTTCACCAACTCTTGTTCTGAATGAAACTAAATTAGGCTGGACACTTCACGGCAAATTCTCAGAGGAAGTTAATAGAAATAATTTAGTAAGCGCTATGTACATATCTATTTGGGATAATAATAAAGATGATAAAATTTCAGTTCAAATTGAAAAATTCTGGACTATAGAAGGGTTGGGAATTCAAGAAGATAATACGAACAAAGATTTGTGTGATAAACAAATACTAGAACAATTTGAAAATTCGATTGAATTTAAGAACAACAGATATGAAGTTAAACTACCTATGAGATATGATAATCTTGATCTTCCTAATAATTATGAAATTGCCAAAAGGAGAATTGAAAGTTTAATTAAACGATTTATGAATAATCCTGCATTGTTTAAAGAATATAAAGATATAATTAATGAATATAAGGCTTTGGGAATAGTAGAAGTTGTTGAACCCCAAGATATAAATTCGACCAATGGTAATTTGACATACTATTTACCCCACCACCCTGTGATTCGAACGGACAAACAAACAACCAAACTGCGCATCATTTTCGATGCATCATCTCACGCTCCTTCTGAACCTTCTCTAAATGATATACTCTTTCCAGGTCCGAATTTGAACTCTGATTTATTTGATTTAATTTTACAATTTCGAAGCAATAAGATTGCCGTAGTGGCAGACATTGAAAGGGCATTCTTGCAGATAAGCCTTGCTGAGACTGACAGAGATATGACACGATTTTTGTGGATCGAAGAACTCCCTCAAGATAAAAATGCTCCATTAAACTTTATAATTATGAAAATGTGCCGCGGATTATTTGGCGTTACTTTGAGTCCATTCCTGTTAGGAGCAGTAATTAAGCATCATGTGAAAAAGTATACAACTTCGTATCCGGAAACTTGTTCCAAAATTAAATCTTCCATGTATGTTGACGACCTTTTGTTAGGAGCAGATACTGTTAGTGAAGCTTTAAAATTTTTAAAGAATCGTTAGATATTTTTCAACAAGCAAATATGTCCTTGCGGAAGTGGCAAAATAATTCTACTATTTTAAAGGAACATTTAAAATCATTAGATATGAATGTTTGCCCTGATACATCAACTGATACAATTCCATTTAAAATCTTAGGCTTAATATGGGACACAGAGGAAGATATTTTTAGATTTGATAATCATAGTCTTTTAGAATTTGTTCATTGTCAGGAAAAGTCTAAAAGAACTGTAATTCGAGCGGCTGGGAGAATTTTTGACCCCATTGGGTTTTTATCTCCATTCACGATTTTAATAAAAATGATTTTTCAATCATCATGGGAACACGGTATCGATTGGGACCAGAAATTGCCAGAACATTTAGAGAAAAAATGGGATAATTGGTGCTTACAGATTCCATATCTTAGTAAAATAAAAATCCCAAGGTATTATTTCCAGGACATCGAATGTTTTGATAATGTAGAAGCCCACTGTTTTAGTGATGCAAGTATTAAAGCCTATGGAAGTGTTATTTATCTTAGATATAACAACAATAATAGCATAAAGACAAGTTTTGTTACATCAAAAAGCAGATTAGCTCCCATAAAAAAGTTAACTTTACCACGTTTGGAGTTAATGGGTGCTATGATTGGAGCTAGACTTGGAAAACGGGTAATGCCCATTCTCAAGATAAGTGAAAATAAAGTACACTATTGGACTGACTCGAACATCGTACTTCACTGGATCAAGAGTTCATCTAGTACTTGGAAGCCATTTGTCAGCAATAGAGTATCGGAAATACAAACTTTGACAAATCCGATGAACTGGCGACATTGTCCCGGTAGCTCAAATCCTGCTGACCAGCTTACGAGAGGACTCTCACTTCTCGACCTCGAGAGCGATGATCTATGGTGGTCAGGGCCTCCATGGTTAATTAAGGATTCAAATTTATGGCCCAAGGAAGATACAGAAGTAGATGAAGATATGAAGCAACTAGAAGCTAAAGGAAAAGTAATTTCCCAAAACCTTTGTTCATCAGAACAACAGAAACCACTTATAGAGATTGAGCGTTTTAGTTCTTTATTGAAGGCAATTAGAACAGTGGCAAGAATTAAAAGATTTGTCTTCAATCTAAGAAGTCCAATTAAACATAAAGGTGTATTATCTGCTGAAGAATTGACAGAAGCTGAAGAATTATTAATTAAAGAAGTACAAATGAAAAATTATAAGGAAGAAATTGAGTCATTAGAAGAAGAAAATCCCATTAAGAAGACCTCAAGAATTTATTCGTTATGTCCATATTTGGATAAAAATAAAATTTTACGAATCAGAAGCAGACTTAATGAAGGCTCATTTAGTTTAAATGAAAGCAATCCAGTCATATTGCCAAAGAATGAAAAATTTACCGAGTTGCTGATTATGCAAGAACACAGAAAATTGTTGCATAGTGGAGTTTCTTTGACACTTGCACAAATCCGAAAAAAATTTTGGATTCCTCAAGGAAGACAATTAATTAGGAAAAGTGTCAGGAAATGTTTAATTTGTAAAAAATACAATGAGAAAGCAGCTGACCAACTAACTGGCCAACTTCCGAAGGAAAGAATATCAGAATCTCCTGCGTTTACCGTTATAGGATTGGATTTTGCAGGACCGATAATCGTAAGAACAGAGAATAAAGAGACGTCAAAGTCATATATTGTACTGTTCACCTGTGCCACAACAAGAGCAATACATCTGGAAGCAGCCAGGGATATGACTACAAAATCTTTCCTTTTGTGTTTTCATCGATTTATTTCAAGACGCGGAAACTGTAAAATGATTTTTTCGGATAATGCAAAGAGTTTTAAGGCTGCTGATAAAGAATTACAACAATTTGAGAAAATCATTAAAGATCAAGAACTCCAGGATTTTATATTGAATAAAGGTATGACATGGAAATTTATCGTCGAGCGTGCCCCATGGTGGGGAGGGTTTTACGAAAGGCTCGTAAAAAGTGTAAAAGAACCCTTAAGAAAAATTTTGGGAAGAGCTCTCATCACATTTGAAGAATTGGCAACAATTTTGACAGAAATAGAAGCCATAATAAATATGAGACCGCTAACCTACACAACAAGTGATTTCGGTGAGCCAGAGCCACTTACCCCGGCCCATTTCCTTCAGCTAGGAAGAGAGAACATCAGTTTTCCTCTACATTTTGCCGAATTAGAAAATAAAATTTCTACTAAAGAAACTTTGTTAAGGAGAAAACGATATCAAAGTAAGTTGTTGAAACAGCTCTGGATTAAGTGGAAGGAACAATACTTATTGAATTTAAGTTCAGTTCATGAATTTAAAACTCCTGAAAGACACAAAAACTTAAAAATTGGCGATGTTGTTTTAGTAGATGGTACTGCTAAATCTAAACTGTTTTCTACTAAAGAAACTTTGTTAAGGAGAAAACGATGTCAAAGTAAGTTGTTGAAACAGCTCTGGATTAAGTGGAAGGAACAATACTTATTGAATTTAAGTTCAGTTCATGAATTTAAAACTCCTGAAAGACACAAAAACTTAAAAATTGGCGATGTTGTTTTAGTAGATGGTACTGCTAAATCTAAACTGTTGTGGGACTTAGGAATAGTTAAGGAAGTCATTATTGGCAGAGATAAACTTATTCGTGCTTGCATAATAAAAACTGCTAAAGGACTGCTGAGAAAACCAATACAACTTTTGTATCCTTTTGAACTAGATATCTGAATGATAAGTGATTTCAGTACTTGATTTGAAATTTATTTTTTCTACTAGTGTTTGAATATCAAAGTGTGTTTGTTTTATAAATTCATGTTTGGAAATATTTTTTTTTTTTTTTGGGGGTGTGTTTTGCAATTTGTTGTTTATTTAGTAAAAATCTTTCATTTATGCATAATTGTACTTTATTTCAAATTGAAAAGATAATTGAATTAATAATGGTATTTAATTTGTTTATATTATGTATATATATATATATATTCAGTTAATCTTATTCAGGTAAAATATCTGGCCAGATATGTTCATGTAGCTACATGTTATAAGAGCATCATTTTTTTTTTATTTATTTATATTGATCATGACTTTATTATTTTATGTTTAATTCTTTATACTTCAACGCCTGTAGATTGAAAATTTTCTATTTTATCATTTGAGTTGTCATTTAAGGTCAAGTTTATTATAAGAATGTTTATGTTGATTTATCATTATGTACTCTCATGAGTCCAGGTGGGGAGTGTGTGGAGAATTATATGTTTTGACGCCAAATGGGCGATAATGGGATAGCAATGGATCTATTGTTTACGTAAGGTAACCCCTCCTGGGCTCATCGCACGCACTCTCTCTGTTTTCTTCGAGATGGTGTTGTTGAAAGAATATTCTGTTTTTAAGAACGCGTTTCGCTTTTGTAAATAAAATGTATTATAGTGTATAATAGATGTAAATATGTGTCTTCCAATTAAAAGAAGAGAAAATTTGATATCCCGTGGAATTAATTGAGTAAGTGCCAATTGATTTATTTTTAAGATAGTGTTAGTTAATTTAAGAAATCCACTGAACCAAAACCGGTCGCCACAATGATAATAACAGCCGCATGTGTCCTGGAAAAAAAGATTTCATATCTGTTGCAACTGAAAACGGCAGAATATTAAAACAAAAGAGATTGATTTTGCACAATTTAAAGGACTTATATATTGCATTTAAAAAACAACATGACTTAAAAATTGGATTGTCTAAGTTTTGCTCACTACGTCCAAGAGAATGTGTTACTGCTGGAAGCAAAGGTATTCATTCTGTCTGTGTGTGTGAATACCATCAAAATATTAAACTTATGCTTCATGCTATTCATATCAATGACTACATATCACTGCTAAAAAAACTTGTTTGTTGCATTGAATCTGAAGAATGCATGTTGCACAGGTGTGATAAATGTCCATCTCCTGAAATTTTAAAGAAAGATTTAATGGGTTTAGATGAATTGGAAATGAGTAATGATATTATTTATAAACAGTGGGTAAAGACTGATGGAGCAGAATTAAAAAAAGTGATTATGCCTGTTGATGAATTTGTTGATGATTTAATTACAAAACTCCTTGCTTTATGTTCACACCACTTTTTTGCAAAATGACAAAGTTTATATTTCAAGAAAACAAAGGATGAATTGAATACAGAAACTGCTATTATTTCAGCTGATTTTTCTGAAAACTATACTTGCATTGTGCAAGATGCTATTCTAAATATCTATTGGCAAAAAGAACAGGTTACAGTTCACCCCTTTCTTGCTTATATAAGGGACAGTATCACTGATTCTGTGAAATCTATTCCTATGTGTGCAATAAGCGAGCATTTAGTTCATGACACTACTACATTTTGGGCTTTTCAAAAAGTAATTGTCAATTATTTAATTTCACAAATTCCACAGATTAAACACATAAAATATTTTAGTGATGGATCATCAGCCCAATACAAAAATTATAAAAATTTTATTAATCTCTGCCATCATGAAGAAGACCATGGTGTGAAAGCTGAATGGCATTCTTTTGCCTCTTGCCACAGAAAAGGAGCTTGTGATGGAATAGGCGGCACCATAAAACGCATGGCCACCAAAGCAAGTCTTCAGCGCCCATTCAATGATGGTATCTTAAATGCATTTGATCTGTATACATTTGCAAAAGAATATGTTAAAGGAATTGAAAGTTTTTTTATAACAAAATCTGAAACTGAAATTGCCAATAATCAGTTAGCAGATAGGTATGCAAAGGCAGATACAATCGTAGGAACAAGGGTTAATCACAGCTTTGTGCCAATAAATAAAGGCCAAATACTGGTTTCCAGGGTATCAGGCTCCTCAACAAATTTTATTGCTACTGTGAGATTTAGTGAAACCGACAAACCACAAACATTTAAAAGTGAACAATATGTTGCATGTGTATATGGTGTTAATTGGTGGATTGGTAAGATTTTAGATTACTGCGAGGAATTCAATGACTATAAAATTATGTTCATGCATCCTCATGGTCCTAGTTCATCATATTCATGGCCAAAATCTTCAGATGTTTGTTGGATTCCATATGAGCATATAATGAAAGTAGTGTCTACCCCAATGACTGCTACAGGAAGAACATATACTGTTGCTCCAGAGGAGCATACAGCAATTCAACTCTTATTCTTAAACTTCAAGACAGATTAAATCCTTGGTAATTTTCAACAACATATTATCAAGTTCTTTTCAACAATATATTATAAAGTTATATCCATGTAAGTATCCTGTTCTTATTTTATGTAAATATGTTTCATATAAGTTTTATCTAAGTCTTACTTTTATACATATTTGATGTTTTTGTTGTACATTTGTATCACACAAGATTTGTGTACTCATTTTGTCAAGATTTGTTCATTTAAATTGAAATTGGCAGTGAACTGAATAACTAATGTCAACTCAATCAACTCATTAATATTAATTTTTAATCTTTTATTTGAATTCAACTGATTTACAGCTAGTATTTCTGCCATATTTCAAAAAAATATGTTTTATGGCTCTTTTTCCTTCTAAATATTTTCCATTATGTATATATTTTTTTAGAATTATACATATTATCATTTTATATGAAATAAAAAGTATTGAAATGAAAATTTACTGTTATTTTAATATGTATGTGTTTTTAGTATAATTAACTGCTGATTGGTATTTCTAAATTGAATTATTTATATATTGATGCTCATACATTAATTCATATGCCAGAAAAAAATATTTTTAACCATTATTTGTTAAACCAAAGATACTTACGTGTTTTAAGATAGTCACTGTTAGGTAAATGACATCCTATGTGTAAAAAGCTATTTTTCTTTAATGAAAAATTTTACCTCTCCAATTTTTTTTCTGTTTAAAGTATACATATGGAGCAATGTTTTTAGCAAGTTTGAAAAACATTTATGATGGGCCATTTTTTTTTATGGCCCATTACAGTAAGCCAATTTTTGAGGGTGATATTTTCTGTTTAAATGTAATAAACAGTATTAAAATAAAAATTTACCATTGTTTTAATATCATATATGCATTCTTTATATAAATAGCTTTAAATTGGTACCAGAAATATAAAATTTGAATCATTAGTTGTCAAGTTATGGACATTTATAGACATTGGGATAGCATCCAAGATGGCCGCCATTTGGTAAAAATGACCATTTTTTAAAAGGGTATATCTCAGTGAATATTGCGCAAATTAGTTTTAAATTTCAGATTTGAGGGTTTCACTACTATGTCTGTCTACAAAAAAAATTAAAAAAAAATCCATGACTATGCTGCAACACCCATTGGTTGAATTTGTGTGGAATGACCCATTAGCTTTCCTTCTCAGTTCTGTATCAGAAGAAAATTAGTTATCTGGATGGCTTCTCAGGATGAAATCTTGGAGTCTGAAAAATTCACTGATGCAGAAATAATATCTTCCGAGTTAAATTCAGGAGAAACAGATTAAGAAACAGAATCTTATGCTGAATAAGGTAAAACTGCTTTCAAAGAGGTGTTAGTTCTTGAGGATCTTAAGTTTTTTAGAAAAACAAACTTTTGTTACTGATCAAGAAATCCTGACCCTTAAAAGGGTTCTAGATTAAATTGTGGTGCATAAATTAAAAGATTTAAAGCAAACCAATAGCACTACAATGTTTGATAGATTTAAAAAGTATAGAAATTTAGTGGAAATGTTTTCTATTAATTTTTTATTATTATATCATTTAAATGTATTTGTAACATTGAATATAGTTTTTTTATAATAAAAAAAGCATCTTCTTTCATTTCTGTGTTATTTATTTACAGTGTGGTATCTATATTTATAGATAAACTCCAAATATTAAAATGTAAATGATCTATAATCCACAAAATTCTATAATCTGCAAAACCCTTGGTCCTGACCAGTGCGGATTAGAAGGAGTGTACTGTATTTAACAATAATTTTGATGAATTTCAAATATATTAAATGTCTTTCTTAGTTAAAAAATTATCATCTTTTCTTCTTCTCTATTGACCGATGTGTGGTGATGAAGAGTTTGATTTAGTAGAAGAATTTGAAACATTAGTTTGGTGTGACATTTATAACCAGAATATTCTGTTTATATATTATATGAACTATGACTCTCATGTTCTCATTTATGAACTACAGATTATTAGAATATTGTGAAGATTTAGATTTTGACATAGAAATTGTTAAAACCTTGAAAATTATTTCTATTGAAGCAAATGCTGGATTAGATGCAGCGAAAAAATAAATGAGGTTTGATACTGATGGGTATTTATAGCAGAACAATATTTGGAACAATAGAAAAATCCATGTCATTTACATTTTAAGAAAAAACAAAACAATCACATTTTGTTTTTTTAAATGTATATTTATGAAAAACATTTACATTTATTTTACTAAATGGAAAATGTAATTAAATACAAGCAATAGGGAATTTTTTTTTAATTTAATAGCCAACTTTTATGCAGCTTCAACTTATTTAATATGTTCCCCCATTTAACAATAACCTCGATTTAACAATGATTTTCAAGGGAAATTTTACAGACATTAAGTCAAGATTTAACTAGGTATGCATTAGTAGGGTGCGTTTTATGTGCTGAAACCCAAAGAAAAATAATTACTTTCAGCTTTTGCATTTGCTATCCTAAGTAAGTAAATTCAGAGAGTTTAAGAGAAAATGTGAAATATATATAAGCAGGTTTAGCAGCCATGGTACACCGGGCAAGACTTTTTCAGTACCCTTATGAAATATCTCTTGGTAGAAGAACTACTATGCATATTAAACAATTATTTTTTATATGTTCTACCTCTTAAATTTTTAGCATAATGGGTGGTCAACCAGCTTTGCCCCTTTCTCCTGATGCTATGTTAACATATATGGCATCTGTTGCCTTGAATTTCCTTTAAATTTCATATCTCCATTGACTGCATTAATTATTTTGTTCTTTAATTTCAGTCTTTTAAAACTGCAAAACATAGATGAATGAACCATGCATAGGCATACATCATTTTCCTTCATGTGTAGTAAATTGCAAATGTTGCAAAAAGTCAAGTGGCCTTTAAAAATACTTTTTGTTTGGTTGACAGATTTAGTTCAATAGAATTTAAAAGCCATTTTTTAAATCTAAACATTTATCATTTTGCAATAAACCACAAAACAAACTTTATACATCAAAGTACAGTAAATACTGTTTATAACACAGACAAGAAACAAAAAATTATGTATAAATGAAAAGCCATAACTGAAATCTTCACTTTAGGAATATTATTGTACTTTCATAAAGAAAGTTCAATGCATCCATTTTACAAAATAAGCTGTGTTACTATATTTTTAGCTTTTTCCAAGCCATTATCTATAAGAAAAAAATTATTACAAATTTAAAATGTTTCAATAACTAACATAAGAGAAGGAGGTTGAAATATGAAATCATACCCTTTCGATAACTGCACTCTAAAATTTCTATTTAATCTTTAGAGTGTGAAATTTCAGAAAACAGCAACATGAAAATGATAATACAGTAGAACCCCGGTAATCCGAACTAATTGGGACCGGTGCCTGTTCAGATTACAAAAAATTCGGATTATCCAAAATTCTGATGAAAATAGAAAAGTAAAAGATGTGTGCTAAAAGATTACAAGTTATAAGTACTCAGTAATATAATAAACATCCTCTAATCTGGCACGACTTTCAGAAAAAAAAATTGCATTCCTTGTTTCATCACTCCTGATGTTTGTAATAATCCAATGAAACTTACGAATGGAGAATTATGTAACAACACATTACAAACGGTTCAAAATCGCAAATTTATAAATAGCTCAGTCACCACCTCAACGAGAAGGAAATAAAGAAATATTTCCGCAGATAAGTTGCAAAACCATATTGTTGAAAGTAGAAATAAATTTTTGTCATTTAAATTAAATACTTTTTGCATTTTAAAAGAGACTTTTATAGTGACTAGCAAACAAACTGATAATCGAGATTTTTTTAAGATGGCTTCTACAAGCAGGCCTACAGTGCATGTTTTCATTTTATATTCGTGTACATATGTTGTAATTTTACATTATTGAGTATTTGTTTAAATTCTATTCAAGCTGTTTAAAGAATAAAAAACATGCTCTAATGCCATTTTATATTTAATTCTAACTTCTACACGTTTTTCCTGACATTCATCCTGTAATTCCGAAAATTTCGTAAGTTAATCTTTTCAGTTAATTTGTTCAAGTATAATTTGCGAAAGTAAAATTGGTTCAGATTAACCAGTATTGCAGATTACCAAGGTTCTACTGTAGAAATAAAATTTTTTTTAGGAGATCAAGGAGGATATAAACTTGTCCACAATTAATCAGCTGCTAAATTCCAGTTAGGGAAGATGTGTTATTTTCTCTATTATTCTGAAACTTTCAGATATCAATATATTTTATAACTAAATTGTTATCATAAAATACTCATTTGGTTGATTTTTGAAACAAAGTCAGCATTTCTAAGGCAATTATGCACTGTATAGATGAGAAACATACATAAATGATGTTTTACCGTAGAAGGAGACTAATGTTGCTTGAGCTCAACTCTATTGGATAAAAATGAATTTTATCACAATACGCCAATAATACAATACAATAAAACCTCTAAATTTCAGCAGGATTATAAACTAGGAGGAAATAATGTGGCTCAGTTGCACCTAATCCTTTTTCCTTAGTTGCCAATATGTTCTAAAAATAAACTAAACCTATGGCTATATGATCCATGAAGGATCAGGGGTACAGTGCCCAACTCTCTTTACTTGACACTAGGCCCCGAGATACTATTCAGCATATGTCCCAGTAAGGTGGTCAGACTAATGCAGAACCCTCGGTGTTTAGTTCCCAAACTAGGTTTCCCAAAATGTTCTAAATTTTTTTTATTTTGCTTATACTGCATGCATATAAACAGACAGCGCAGTGATTTATAATAATAAATAAATTCATTTTAAAATTTAAGAAAAAAAAATTAATGATTTTTTCTTTTTTGGTATGTTTTATTCTGTTGTAGTCTACATTTTCTGACTTTAACCCTTAAATGCACAATTTTTTATTTTGTTTCGAAAAGATTATGTATAATTCTAAGAAAGGTTTATTACATAGGGGAAAATAATGAAAAAAAAAAATCACAGATGTATTTTTCATATAATACCTTAACTTTTATCTTATGTTGCTCATCTGCAACAAGCAAAACCTACTGTCAAAACTAAAATATTTGAAATTTAGTAAATTATTTTAATAAGCATGAATCTATATACCTTAATTTATGTAGGGAATTTTTATCATGTAATAACTTTAAGTACAAATTAAACTATGCAAAACATAAGTGAATTCTGAATGTCTGATGTTCTTTGTTATTTCCCACCAAATTGATTAAATATCAACCCTACTCTATTGGGAGAAATGTAGAATGATCCTTCTGAAAACAATGTTGCAGATATGAAACATAGAATAGTTAACAGAAATTCCACCAGATGTCATAAAAACAATTTTTTTACATGTTGTAGATATGCTACATGATGCATTTAATGGTTAACCCCTTCGGGACCTCGCCAGTTGCTCTTACACAAATTTTACTCGGTTGGCACCAATTTTTTTAAAAAAGTTACCTTTACTTAAATAATCATGAAAATACTCTAATTAAAGAAAGCAGATATTACTTTTCTTTTTTACTGGTACCAAAAACAAATTCTGTATGCACTTTTTGAAGGTATATGCATGGATATATAGGAATATATGCACCCATGGTCCCGAATGGGTTAAATATATTGTCAAACCTGAATCCATACATCTTAAAAAATAATAAATCGATAACTGGAGAAAGTAGCGAAGTCTTGTTTAGAGAGTTAGGCAAATTTATAATCTCAATTATCCACAGTGAAATTACCAGTTGCATGTAATTAATTGATTATAGTTACATACATTCAAATGCAGAAATTTCGTCAAATAATGGGATGGGGGCGGTTCCGGCTACTGTGCTGCAAGAATTTTTTACGGCATGTAATTTTAACTATAATTATGTGCAATTAAATTGTAATTACATTGCAGGTAATTGCAATTATGAATTTGCCCAACTCTGCTTGTTTATCTTTTAGTTAAACTAAAATCTGTGGCACTACAACCCATTAAGAATCTTGGGCTATAGTGCCCAATCCTGTTTATTATCCACATGGGCCTACGGTATATGTTCTGATCAGGTGGTCAACCTAATGTTAAAGCCCCAGTGTTTAGTTCCCAAGCAAGCTTGATACTCATTTTATTGACCTTGGAGGGATGAAAGGCTGAGTGTGCCTTGCCCAAGTCTAAAGTAAAACTCTAGACCTGTAGTGTGGAATATCTTTTAATTAAATTTGAATAATTAAAACCCTTCTTATATTCAGCTGTACATGAAGGAAGAACCATTATGAAATGAAGAATTTTGCTTAGAGTACTAATGAGAAAGACTGAATAGAGTTAATAGTGAACAGAGTTAATGGGTATCTGTTATAGTAGGAAAAGGACTAAATGTTTGATAGAAAAAGCAAATTTGCAACTTACAAGCAAAGGAAAGTTAAAAAGTTAGGCATGAAGAATGATAACCGAGCATAAAATCACAGCTATAGGCACAAAATGCAATCAACCACTGATAATTTCGAGCCCTGAATCACAGCAAACTTGAAACTGCAGAATTTGATAAGTATTTCAAGGTAAAATTATACAATTGTGTAGGTCTTAGGGATTGAAAAAGTGTTTGCTAAATAGAAGTGTCTGCTATTCAGGCATCTTTTAAGAAGGTTTAACTGCATAAAATGTCAGCTTGAAATATTAAAAATCAAGGCATTAGTTTGTATATGTAAAGTTGTACATTATGTATATCATTAAAAGTGTCTACAGGAGGGGAAAAAAAGCTGATAAATTAAGTAAAAGTGATATACTTTACTTACAAAAGAAAATAAAAGCCCCATGATGCTCCAGCACCCCAGCAATTAGGTGTTACTCCTTTATAAAGGCCACGAAAACCTTCTTTTTGAACTATGGTTGTAACGGCATTAGCCAATCCATGGTAGTTTGGCCTAGTCAGCAATTGACCATCATTAACTAAAAAAAAAGAACAAAATATAAAACAAAATTAAAATCTCAATTATAAGCTAAAATACAAAAATTTAATTAAACAACACAGTTCAGCCTAGATAATTTTTTAAATATCAATCCTTTTTAAGAAGCATAACAAAAGAAACTAATATCAACATCTGATATTTATTTTTAACGACATAACACATAGGACCATTCTATGAACAATGGACAAAATGTCCTGCAACGTAAATACCTATATCTGTTAACTTATATGCTGTTAAAATATAAACTATAACATGGGTAGCAAAAAGTTCAACACGGGAGTCACAGATTTTCTTTTCTCTTTTTCAGATTATTTTTCCCTCAAACCTTTATTTCACATTATACTATGCTTAGCTCTTTATTACTTAATACAAAAACTTAAGATTATTTTTAATAAAAATGAATAAAATGCATAAAGATGTTACAGGTAAGCTATTGTTTGATTAATGCTTCAATTGTAAAATATTTTACCTACAGATTATTATATGCCCTTGAAGTATCTGTCACAGACACTTGGAGAATTTTTTGCTACTGGAAATTATACATTAAAAATAATAGCAGTAATATATAGAAAAGCTGATCCACATGTAACATGGAATGGCCCCATACTGATACATAACCACTGTAAATTTGAGAAAATTCCACAAGATATGATTTTCCACTACTATCATAGGAGAATAATACACATTTTGTAGTATTCACTAGAGCTGGATGATATCAGAAATTTAATACAGCCGGACCCCATTATTTCGACACCTGGTTTTGACGTCACTCCGCTTATCACGTCAGCTTTTCAAAGTAATGATTTTCTGTATATGATTTTAATGTAAATAAAGTCCGAATTTTAAGTCATTGAATATTTTTCAACTCTGGATATCCCGACGATTTAAGAAAATTGTCCATTTTTCATAATCCATCTTATAAGCATGGAAAATAAGCAGTAAGAAATGTCTTAGTCAAACTTTTCACAAAAGTGTCTAAAATACCCATTGAGATAAAAGAGAAATTTTACTTCAATCCTTTATCTGAATAATTAACCCACACACTATGAATGACACACTTAAGCTCCAGATAGGCGTATCAGTCTACTTGCGGTCTTTTTGTTCTAGTCAGGCGGCACTTTCTTGTGGTTGCATGGCGTTTTTCATTCAACTAAAACCGAAGCATTGCATGGCATTGAAATGATCAGAAATTATCTAACATCCATTTCTGAAAAAAAGTAAATTGATTACAATTCATTGTATAATATTGAAAAAAGAATTGTAGGAAGCACATCTAGGGATAAGCGAACCTTAATTCATCAATATTTTACTTAATAATAAAAAAACAAGTCGTAAATAGACAGCTCTCTCGGTAGAGGAAAAGTTCAAAATTATTTGGAAGGCAGGCCAACCTGATAAGAGCCCAAAGATTTTGTCTCAAGTAGGGATGCACCGAATATTCGGTATTCGGCCTATTCAGCCATGTTGCCGAATATCAAACTATTCGGTTTGGCCAGATATCGAAATATTCGGCCGAACTGAATACTTAAAAAAAAACTTAAAAATTATTTTTTAAAACCTTATACAACTTCTACGTTTAACAGTCAACTTATAAAGATATTCAGAATAATTAGAAACAAATTCATATTTAAATAAAAGATAATGTTTTTACATTATTTATTTGCTGTTTGTTAAGTATTATTTAAGAAAATTAACCAATCATGAGGATTTTCATAGGAATTAATTATGTACAAATGCAAGTTCCTCAACATTGTCCAGTAAATAATCTGTTTCTTGCTAAGATTTTAAGAACAACGTTTACAACCTCTGAAAATGATTGCCCACTCCAGACACTGATCTAGGATGCATTTAAAAATTTACTTGCTTGATCAAAGGGAGTAGAACAGTTATTCTTGCTAAGTTGTCACCATATAAAATTTGAATCGATTGTATTATTTATTAACTTTTACTTTAGTCTCTTCCTGACAAGCAAATATATGTACCTGTACAATTTTTCTTCCAATTTTTTCACAATTTCTCTTTGATTTTAAAATGTTTGTTTTAGAATTTAAGAAAATTTTATTCATTTTTTTTAATTCTCAAAAGCCATGAAATTTAAAATTTTATTAATTAAAAATTTTTTTATAACTATCCTGTTCTTAAATAACTCAAAGCAGACTTTTTTCAGCATAAAGTTTGCTTGAAAAAAGCTCTTGTTTATTAGAATAAAAGTTTGTTTTAAATATCATGTAAAATTGTTTTAAAATTTAACATTTTAATGCCTTTAAATTTTGAAATATAAAAGTATTCGACAAACCAAATATTTGGTATTCGGCCGAATAGCTACTATTTGGCAGGCCGAATATTCGGTATTCGGCCTAGCAGTTACTATTTGGCTAGCCAAATATTCGGTATTCGGTTCGCCTGTTGGCCGAATATTCGGTATTCAGCCAAAATCACTATTCGGTGCATCCCTAGTCTCAACAATACATTGGAATACCACACTCTACCTTCAACACAATTTTAAGCAAGAAAGAAGAAATAAAAAATGCTTTAACTGAAGTTGAACCAGGCTCTTCTAAACGAGCATGCAAGAAGGACGATTTTCCGGATTAGAAAAACCTCTATAATTGTTGTTTCAGTCTAAGCGTTCGACTGACACACCTATAAGCTGAAATTTGTTGCAAGAAAAGGCCCTCGAGTTAGTAGTATTGAAAACTTCTCAGGCTTGACACTTACAGGATTAAAGGACCACCATGGTATTACTGGTCGCCTCATATGCGAGGAGCAGAATGCCATGGATGATCGCACAGTTGATCACCTCAACGATCAGGAACTTCCAACGTTAATTCATGGCTGTTAGGCGAAAGATGATTACATCACAGACAATACCGGACTCATACCAGGACCGGCATACAAAGTAAACAACATTTGATTGTATTGCTTTGCTAGGGACAAATGCTTACGGTACTAATAAACTACGACCTTTAGTTATTGAAACATACAAAAAGCATCGTTGTTATAAAAATGTAATAATGTTCTTTATGGATTATGAGACAAATCTATAAGCGTGATGACTCAAGCAGCCATGGACAGTTGCCCAAAGAAACTAGACGCACATATAGGAAGAGAAAAATACAAAGTTATTCTATTTATGAAACATTGTGCCGCCCACTCGCCCTCAAGCCAGCTCGAAAACATCCGAGTGAAGTTTTTCCTGGCCAAGTGCACTAGAAAAATTGCAGCTCTTAGTTTTGGGGATAATTGCAAATTGTAAAGTACATTATTGCAAGTGGCTACTTTAGCATAATGTGTCATATCTTGATGCAGAACAAGAGAACCCCAAAATAAATGTTCTCTAGTTAAGAAACAGTTTCCAACTGAAATGACTTTTGATGAATGCTTTACATGATTTCAATGATTTCTTTTAAAAGCTCTATTTGTGTAAATAGTACTTTTAATAAAGCTTTTATGATATGATGACCTTTTTGTGTACTTTTCTGATGCACCCTTTTTTTTTTTTTACTTATGTTCCATTTTCATGCATTTATGTTCTGGTGCATAATTCTTAGGAAACTTCGGTTTTCGATGAAAAGGTAATTGAAACATGTCAGGGAAACAAAATTTTAATGATATATATTTAAAAAAGGTCCTGGTAGATCATTAATTGAATTGTACGTTTTACTGAGTTATACGTTTTATTATCTGGTCCTGCACAAAACATATAACATGAGTTCCACTGTATATAGGTTGCAATGCACATTTTATTATTATAGCTCTAAATATGTGGCAGGAAAGTTTTTAGAAACAGGTAAAAAGCAGGGTTAGAAATTAACGACCATTAGTCGTCAAATGCAACCAAATTATTGCATTTCAGAACCACAAAATTATGCCTATAGTCGACAAATTTAATGGCTAACTTTCTTTCACTTTAATTCTTGTTTAACAAATGCTCTCATTCATACTTTAGCGTAAGTTTTACTCCAATGTACAGTTAATATTTCCATGGTCAAGTGAGGAGACCCGATTTTATAAACTAAATAACTTGATTTCAATTTTTCAAAGTAATTGTTGTAAGATCGTCTAAAATATTGGATTACAAAATTTTATTTCCATGGGTTATTTTTTAAATATGGAAGATTTTTTATTATACAATATTTCTCCTTCCTTACATGTTCCTAAAATAAGATATTGTATAATGCATGTTTTAAAATGTCACACCATATCTGGTATCCAAGGGTTCATTTACATGCTTTTTTTTTTTTTTTTTTTTTCCTGGTGTACTTTTAGTCGCAGGATTTTTTTTTTCAAACTAGGTTTATCCGTGAATGTATCTAAAAGTTAAAATTTTCTTCCTATGGGCATAATTGCTTGATAATCTGTTTTGTATGCATATTAGCTTTATAAAAAGAATAAGTTAAACATTTCTCCAAATATCAAGAGTAATACTGGCACTTGGTGATACTTTCCGTATTTAAGGACACATTTACCTGGCATACTAACTGAAAACTCTGTCAAACATCCTGTTCAAAACAATTTTTTTTACCCTAAATAGTACATTATATACATAATTGTTTTTGTTTTAAAAGTAGGGTCAGGTGGGGTGGAATGGGTAATAGTGTTTTGTGTCTGAATTAAAATCATACTATGTACAAAAAATATTTGTAAATCATGTATATAATTTATTAGCCATTCAACTTCCATTTTAAGTTTAGAAAAAAATATTGGCAACATTTAGTCCATTTAGAATCAGTTTTGAAAGGCACATGGTGAATGTCAACATCACTTAGTGCTGCATTAACTGTCTTTTTTTATTTTATCGCAGAAAAAAATTTTTTTTACTGCATAGTTTGTACATAGCAGTGTCCTTTAATGACTGAAACAAACATGTAAGAAACATTCTTTATTTTTTAAAAGTTATAATTAAAAATGTAAAGCGGGGTGATATGGGTATATGATTAGGCTTAGGGAAATAATACTTAGGTAAAAAAAATCTAAACAATATTTTAATGCCCAAATGATTGAAACATCAGATCCTCTTGCCTACATTGTAAAATTCCTGCATAAATCATCAGTAGGAAACTTCTATACCTTTCCATACCTGCCAACTGCTACGAAAAAATAGTAGTTGCTACGATTTGGATCTATAAACTACGATGCTACGAAAATCGGTCTTAAACTATGATTTTTTGCGAGAAACACAAAAGCATTTTTTGTTTCTAGTTGCGATTTTTATCCCGCGCAGCATATTTTTCAGGGGTGATTCTGTTCTGAAATTTCCAAGTATTCATTTCCGAAAGTTTTAAAAAATTGGCCATTAGTCCGAAAATTCGGACATTAAAAAATGCTCATGAGATAAAAAAATTCTGGGCTGCAAAAAAAACTTAATATAAAATACTCTAATCGTGTTTTTGTAAATATTTATACAGGAATCCCCTTTCTTAGAAACAAAGGTGTAATTTTAAGAATTCTGGAGGAGGTTCCTTGAGGGGCAAGGTTTGAAATAGTGTGCAAAATCGCACGATTTGCGATAAACTATCGCGAATTTCAACAAATCGCGAATTTTGACCGTGTAAAAAAAAATCAATTTCGTCAATTGGTCGCAGAAGAAAATAAATTTCGTTAAAGGATCATGGTAAAAACGTGAATTTTGTCAAAATATCGCAGAAAGAAAACGCGAAATTTGTCAAAAGATAAGTAAGATAATGCAAATTTCATCGAAAGATTAGTAAGAAAATGCAAATTTCACTGAAAGATCGCAGAAAGAAAACACTAATTTAGTCAAAGGATCGTGGTACAAAAACTCAAAATTCGTCAAAGGATTGCGTAAAAAATGCAAATTTCGTAAAAAGTTCATGGTAAAAAGTGTGGATTTCAACAAAGAATTGCGATAGGAAAATGTGAATTATGATTGTGGGAAAAAAATTGTGAATATCCTGAAATGATGGCGGGAAAAAAATCACGAATTCCGTCAAAATTTACTGCACTGAGCTAAAAAATTGGAACCAGGCTCCTTTTACAAATGTAAAAAAAAAAAAACAAAAAAAAAAAAAACCACTGTGAAACAAAAATAAACTCTAAAAATTGTATAAAAATTTTCAGAGGAAAAAATTTACTATATTGAGTTGAAAGACGGAAACCTTATTACTTTTACGAATGTCAAAAGATGGCTGTGAAACACGAAAAACCAACCAACCAATCTCCAGATTAATTTAAATTTTGTGTGCTACGATTTCTCATTTTCAAAGGTTGGCAGGTCTGCCTTTCCTAACAAAGATGACAAGGTAGAAATCGACAGTAAACAACTTTCAGAAAGCTTAGCCAACCAACACTTAATAATCAGGGACATTATGTATTTAATGAGAAAGAAATTGGCCAATATAATTGTCAATAAATAATTTCATGTAATAAAATATATAATACACTGAAATTTGGATTATTGGTTGCTTTGAATGCCTTTTAAACTTGGTTATCCATTCGGTATAGAAACAGCCATCAGAAAAACTTTTTTTAACGTTAATAAATAATCTTTTGAAAAACAATTGCAATGAAAATGTGATTTCTATAAATGCAATGTAAACACGCAGGGATGCCGCGGACGCGTAAATTACACGAAAAATCGGAGACAGGATGCAAAAAAATAGCTCTTACGCGTCCCGTGGGACGCGTAATTTCATCAAAAAATCGCAGAAAAAAAGCCGATTTTCGTCAAAGAATCACAAAAAAAGTGCAAATCTCATCAAAATACCACGCGAAAAACGTGATTTTCGTAAAAAGATAGCGAATTTTGTCAAAAAAATCAAGAAAAAAAAAAAGAATTTCGTCAATAAATCGCAGAAATAAACGCAAATTTCATCAAAATATCGCAGAGATAAGCGCACATTTCATCAAAATATTGCAAAAAAAACGCGATTTTCGTAAAAGGCCTGTGACAAATTAGCGTATTTCGTCAAAAGATCGCGAAAAAATAGCAAATTTCGTCAAAAGATCGCGGAAAAAAGCCGATTTTTGTCAAAGGATAGCGAAAAAATAGCATATTTCATCAAAAGATCGCTAAAAAATAGCGAATGTCATCAAAAATCGCAAAAAAAAACAGATTTTCGTCAATGGATCGTGAAAAAAGCACAAATTTTATCAGAATATTGCAGAAAAAACGCGATCTTCATAAAAGGGCTGCGACAAAATAGTGTATTTCGTCAAAAGATCGCGAATTTCATCAAAAAATCGAGGAATAAAGCCGAATTTTGTCAAAGTATCGCGGAAAAAACACTATTTTCATGACAGTCTCATGAAAAAATAGCAAATTTCGACAAAAGGATAACGGAAAAAACGTGAATTTAATCAAAGCACCAAAAAAGAGGTGCAAACTATAGTTATAGGTAGAAAATTCATAAAATGGGATTTAACTTTTTTTATGAGGTTCTTAAAAATACAGCATGATTTCAGTGTACTTTGATAATGTATTCAGGGGGTGGACCAGTGAAAAATCCCCCCCTCCTTCTTACTGCATTGAAATGTCTCCCGCCTTCAGAACATTTAGCATTTGATGCTTATTAATGATTTAGATGTAAATTTCCCATCCAAGGAAAATGTCGGATTCCAACACAGATCTATGCTGACAAATAATTCAATGGGAAGTATAATGAAAGCACCCATTCATTCAACAAAAAGTACACCTTTATTTAACATAAGTATTTTTTTTCAGCAAAAATATCTTTTTCAATAAACCCATCTTGCCCCTTTTTAAAAGAAATGCGAACATTAATGATACTTGTTAGTGGAACTTGGTATCTTCTACTCTCAAATAAGCATTATTTTACAATTAAAACTGTATCTTGCATTTTTACTTTTAAAAAAGTAAAGAAAATTTCTCTTAATATTTTTTAAACTATCTCATTTGAGTAAAATTAATACTGGTTTTAATTCATTATTTAATTATTATTAAAACTATAATTAATGCATTTATTTTATATTTTCCAAATAACCAAGTTTCATTTATTCCTTTAAAATATAAATTATTGATGGGGACCCACTTTTTAAAAAAAGGGACCCAGGTTTTTTCAAGTACAGCGACATCACTGACACTAAATCATTACTTTTTATAAATTCCTTTCCAATTAGGAATGATTCCATAATCATTTCAAAAACTTGTATTTTTATACCCATTCCACCCCACCTGACCCTATATATATCTTTAAAAAGGCAATCTCTTTGACCAAGCTGCCAAAAAAAGTGATTTATTTTTGCATTACTGATTAACAAAAATTGCATTTTTTTTTTGTTGTTGTTGTTATGACTGATCAATAAAAATTGTGATTTTTTGTGAGCAATAGATGAAAATCGCAATCTATTTTTATTGACCAATCGGTAAAAATCACTTTTTTTATTGATCACTGGAAATCACTTTTGTGACAAATCGTGTAAAATCAATATTTTTAAAGATAGGTTGAAAAATAATCGCAACTTCAGTGATCGCTATGCACTTGTAAAAAGGTACATCGCCCCTCCTGCTCGGTAGTACTATGCACGTATAAACTTTTATACAAGTTTGCACTGGTGTCAGAACAGGGCAAAAAATTTGGAAATCCATGTTTCCTCAGAAAAGTAACATGTCCATAAAGTAAATAACACACACACACATAAGTAAATGAAATAAAAAAATAAGTAATATTAAATAATAAAAATTCAAAAACGCATTTTTATGCACATTAAAATTCCCATCCCTTTAAAACCCATTCTTTCTAAATAATTTAGCATATTAGAGCATAAAATTCAGTTGATAAAAAATTGCACAAATGAGAACACGAGTTTCAAAACTCACATTATCAAAAAAAAAAAAAAGAAAAATGTTTTCGTATAATCTATTCTGTTAGTAAACATAGTATTAAAAAACACTTCAGTCTGTAACAAAACTAGTTTTATCATATATTTCTTGCATTGTAAAATCTTGGTTTACTTTTAAAACTTGCCTTATATACTAAGGATTTGGGAACAAAACTTGGTCCACTAATTTTTTTTTCCTAGATAAGGTGAGTTTTTAAATTCATATCCCCAAATATAGTACGTACAACTTACATCGTGCAGAAAAACTTTTTAAAAATCTATGAAAGATTTGAGGTCATTTTATGATTTTTTCTTATGGACGATCAATGAAAATAACAATTTTTATGATTGATCAATGAAAGTCAGGATTTTCTTGACAAAAACTGGAGAAAACAACTGGGCTTCTTCAAGGTTGATCTCCAAAGACCATTATTTTTAATGATAAAATGGCAATATTTCTAATTATTATGCATCTGTAAAAAGATACATTTAACTACCCCCCCCCCCCCCCCCGCATTACACATGCACAAATTTTAATACAAATTTGCTGCATTGATCTCAGAAGTGGTCAAAATCAAGGTAAAAAAAGCAGAAATCTACAGAAAAGTAACGCGATTGTTAACATTTTGAATTCCCCGGTGCTGCTATTACATAATCTGTTCCACCACAACCTATATATTAATTAAGATCAAAGAACACTTGTTGCTAAGTTTAATTTACAACTATAAAATCTGAAAATTCTACCAAATAAAATAAAATTTTCAGAAAAAAAATAATAATAATAATAACCGACTTAAAAAAAAAGCGCTAAAAAGAATTAAATAATTCTTTAAAATTCTCTAATGACGAAACATTATCCAATAACCACACATCATATATCATATATCGGCATAAAAGCTTTAAATTTAATATGTAGAATTTAATATCCATCAAACATAGATTTTCTAGAGAATATTTTTTACAAGAGATTAATTTACATATTTATGATTTAATTTACGAATATATACATATAAAAAGTAATCAGTTACTTTTTGAAGTTGGTGCCAATCTATCTTAAGTATAGTAAAATTGTGAATATATTGTACCTATTACCATGAATAAAGTGATAATGGAAAATATGATACAAAGTCAAAAAAAAAAAAAAAAAACTATTTTTTCAGAAACTTATTTGTTTAATCGTTATCGATTACAAATGTTTGGCACCAACTTCAAAAAGTAATTGATTACTTTTTATATGTATATATTCGTAAATTAAATCATAAATATGTAAATTAATCTCTTGTAAAAAATATTCTCTAGAAAATCTATGTTTGATGGATATTAAATTCTACATATTAAATTTAAAGCTTTTATGGCGATATATGATATACGATGTGTGGTTATTGGATAATGTTTTGTCATTAGAGAATTTTAAAGAATTATTTAATTCTTTTTAGCGCTTTTTTTTTAAGTCGGTTATTATTATTTTTTTTTTGAAAAGTTTATTTTATTTCCTACTTTTTAGTTATCCATACCATAATACATAATTATCCTGATTTCAATCACTATCTGCTGAATAAATAATTTGTCATAGAAATCATAATTTACAAAAATTATTTATTAAACAAATAGTTTTTAAAAAAATTTTTGTAATTTCATTCGAAGTATTGATTTTATTAGCATTTAATACTTATGATAGTTTTTTAAACAAGTACATTGTATTCCGGCAATCTACATTCATTTGACATTTTATTAACATACATCTGACCTGTGCGCTTCACGTCAAGCGCCTGCTTATAAGTCATCGTCAATATATGCGGACGAGATAGCACACACAAGGAAATTTACAACACAGAGAAATACAGCAGGGAGCTTCACAAAGAGTGTACAACTGAGCCAGCGGGATACTCGCAAGTGAGTAGCGGTGTAATTCCTTGAACACTCAGCCACGGTGAGCCCGCCTACATTCAAGAATCATTTTTTATAGAACTCTGTTGTCAAGAAGCAAAATGAAAACTATGTATTAAAATTTGTATTGACTCTTCATGTATGTTGGCCAAGATCCCCTATCCCCAGGCAGTAAAGCTATCAGAAATGAGCAGTAGTGATAAGGTGTTTAGTCCGAATCTTATAACCGATGACAGTGCTGCTACACATAAGAAGGCACTTTACTGTGCGCAGGCATATAGAGGCACTTTTATGTGTTCTGAGATATGGAGGCACTTTGCAGTGCACCAACTAAGGAAAACACTTTGCTGAACTCTGATGTATAAGGTCCCTTTTCATCAGGATTGGACTGAATCATGCATTTCTATTGGATTGTAAGCTTTTTGATATCCACTTCCGATGTCGGTTAGCATCGTTTTAGATATTTGGGTTTTTCTGAATGCGATAACTTTTCTAGACAAGATATCGCACTTAGGAAAGTTACCACATTCAGTAAACTTTAAGGTCCACATCGATACCTACACTGTTAAAAATATCGTGAAAAATTACATCAGTTTATAAAGGCTTTCTATTTTCTGACCAATGAGAACGCTACTTAAACGTGTATGGATCGTTCTCATTGGTCAGAAAATAGATAGCCTTTAAAAACAGAGGTAATTTTTCACGATATTTTTAACAGTGTACGCAAATCGGAATTGGGTGTGGAAAAGCTGACAATCCATCAGTAAAGTTAAACATCAGAGCACGGCAACGTGCTTTGAGAGATGCTTTTGACCAAACTATAGCAAACCTAGTCATTTTCTATTGCATAACTATAGCATCTAGATGATGAAAATTAGTCAACCAAAAAGTGTTAAAAAATTGTATCCGAAAAATATAGAATGATGCAGAACGGAAAATGGCGATCGCAGTGACATATGGTAGTTCAAACCTAAACATTGTATAAGGATTCAATGGAGGATATTCCATCTAAATTATGATCACGTGGTCAAGGTAAAAACTTCTAGCGTAAAGAAGGGAAGGCTCCATAGGAGTAATGAAAAACCCTATCCAGCCAGTGAAACAGTTCATGCGGAAATCAGTAGTTGCCTCCCTTCTTATCAGCTAGAATTTCTTTGGGTAAATCACGGAATCTTTGGGTATCACGTGACTTTTTTCAGCCTCGAATCCAGATTTGGAATAAAGTCCATTGAGATAGCATTTCGGCCTGAGTAGAGCAGCAGATGTCACTGCGATCGATATTTGTCTTCATATATTTGTATAAGTATCGTTAGACATTTATGAGATACAATTTCTTAACACTTTTTAAAGCATTACTGGAATAGTCGGTTTTGACACTATATCGCCTAGATGCCGTATAACTTGGCGATAGTCATCTGAACGAATTCGATTATATGAATGAGAGAAGCTAACAAGCTTGTCGGTAATGGCTGGCTCACCAAGATGCTTGGCGATTCGCTTTAGTCCAGAATCATCTCATCCAATAAAATATTATACCCCATATGTCGTCCCTTTCATATTGAGGAAACCTACACTGTTAAAAATATCGTGAAAAATTACCTCTGTTTTTAAAGGCTATCTATTTTCTGACCAATGACAACACTTCATAAGTGTTAATATAGCGTTCTCATTGGTCAGAAAATAGATAGCCTTTAAAAGCAGGGGTAATTTTTCACGATATTTTTAACAGTGTACCTTAAAAAAAATCTGAAGTCATTCTGACAACCGAATCTGGATCTAAAGACAGTGGCCAGAATCCAGAAACATTTTTCGCTGTTAGCGAAACAAGATTGACCAATCAGAAACCTGCATATTTGCAAACAGTGAAAAGTTGCAAATTTTATCCCTTAAATGTGCGACGATACTGCTAAAATCCCAAGTGTCGATCGCAGCGACATCTGCGGGAATTTTCTGTTACTTTGTATAGACTAGCAATATCTTGCAGTTGTAGAAAATATCCTGCAGATGTCGCTGTGATCTGTATATTTCAGCAGCATCGTTGCACATTTAAGGGATACAATATATTTAGCTTACATGGATAGCCAATTTCCACACTATATATTCTAGGCGCTATAATGGAGGATATTCCATCTAAGTTCTGACCACGTGGTCAAGGTAAAAACTTCTAGCGTAAAGAAGGGAAGGCTCCGTAGACGTAATGAAAAACCCTCGCCAACCAGTGAAAGAGTTCATGCGGAATGCAGTAGTAGTCTCCCTTCTGATCAGTTAGAAGTTCTTTGGGTAAATTACCGCTATCACGTGTCTTTTTTTCAGTCTCGAAAACAGATTTGGAATAGTCCATTCCACACTAGGTATTCTAGATGCTGTATTGCAAACAGTGAAAAGCCGCAAAAATGCAGGCTTCTGATTGGTCATCTCGTTTTGCAAACAGCGAAAAATATATCTCTATCACAGCAATGGACTATATTCCAAATCTGGGTTCGAGGCTGAAAAAAGTCACGTGGTACTGGTAATTTACCCAAAGAATTTCTAACTGATAAGGAGGGAGGCTGCTACTGCTTTCCTCATGAACTATTTCATTGACTGGCGAGGATTTACATTACGTCTACGGAGCCTTCCCTTCGTTACGCTAGAAGTTTTCACCTTGACCACGTGATCATAACGTAGATGGAATATCCTCCATTGTCTCTACACATAGTAAAGCACTTTATTGTGCTCTGACATATGGTGGGACTTTTTGTCCCCAGCACAATGGGCACCTTCGTACACAGGCACAAGTGCTCTGATATATGAAGGTATTTTACTGGCACATTTTAAGCTTTCGACACCTACTTCCGATGCCAGGTGATATCGATGTGGGGCTTCCAGTTTGGTAGATGCGAGAACTTGTCTAGTTAAGGTTTCGCACTTTGGAAAGATCATTCACTTCGGAAAGTTACCACATCCAGCAAATCTTAGAGTCCACATCGATACATTGTTAAAAAATCTGTAGCTTTTGGTACATAGTCTCCCTCCACCGCTTTTATAGAAAGCAATTACTACTTGACGATATTATGGAGCATTCTATTTGGTCAGAATAGAGATATTCTATAAAAGCGGTGGAGTGACTATGGACCAAAAGTTGCAGATTTTAAACAATGTATCTAACGGCATCCGAATTGGTTGCTGACAATCCATCTCTAAAGTGCAATTACACATCAGAGCGCGACTAAGTTCTTCTTTGCACAGCAAAGTGACTCCATATGTCAGTGCACAGTACTTTCTTATGTGTAGTCAAAAGTACTCCCTTTCAGTAAAAAAAAACTAAAAAGAAAAATGCTAGCAAAAACCACGCCATGCTTCAGTAAATAAACTGCAGCTATCTAATATCCATAAAAGTAGTAATGGCATTGGAAATGAGTGGTGATGTTTGGATGTTTAGTCCGAATCTGGAAACCTGAACCTGACAGCCTCTATGTGAGAGTGGCATAAGATTCTATTCTCAGATTGTACTTTGACAGATGCTTTTGTCCAAACTATATCAATCCTGGAAATTTTCTATTCCAGAACTTGACGATGGTTGCCTGAACGAGTTAGGGCATACGAATGAGAAAATTTAACAAGCTTGTTGGTAATGGCAGGCTCACTAAGATGGCTCGTGGTGACAAAAAAAAAGGATTTTGATGACGAAAAAAATAAATGAAAAATGCTTCATGATGACTAAAAAAACAAAATTAAAATCACATTTGTCTAGATTCGTCTCATCCAATCACATAACTCCGTATGACGCCACTTTCCTATCAAGGAATCCTACCTGAAAAAAATCTGAAATCATTCTGATATCTAATTCGATAACCGAATCTGAATCTAAAGACATTTTCGCTATAGCGCCTAGAATATATTATGTGGAAATTGGCTATCTCTGTAATACTTAAAAATGTGCTTAAATATTGTATCCCTTAAATGTGCAACGATGCTGCTGAAATATACAGATCGCAGCGATATCTGCAGGATATTTTCTACAACTGCAAGATATTGCTAGTCTATACAATATAATATACGAAAATCCTGCAGATGTCGCTGCGATCGACATTTGGAATTTTAGCAGTATCGTTGCACATTTAAGGGATACAAATTTTTAGCGTTGTTTGGATAGCATATTTCCACACTAGGTATTCTAGACGCTGTAGTTTCGCTACACATAGCAATGCACTCTACTGTGTATTGACATTTGAAGGCACTTTTTGTCTTAAACACAACAGGTACACTCATACTACAGAGTCTACAATATATAGTGTGGAAATCTGCTATCTAAACAGCACTAAAAAGTTGTATCCCTTAAATGTGCAATGATGCTGGAATCCAGGGAGCCAATCGCAGCGACATCTGCGATACATTTTCAAATTTCAAAGTAAACATCGTATTATTACAGCGTCTAGACCAAATCATCTTGGAGTTTTGGAAAATATCACAATTTGGAAAATGCACATGTCGCTGTGATCGAATCATTGGATTTCAGCATCGTTTGACATTTAAGGGATCCAATATTTTAGGACTTTTTTAAGTATTACTGGGATAGCTTATTTCCACACTATATATTCTAGATGCTGTACTCATACTCAGGCACTTGTGCTGCAGCATCTAGAATACATAGTGTGGAAATATGTTATCTGAACTTTGCTAAAAATTTGTATCCCTTAAATGTGCGACGATACTGTTGAAATCCAAAGAGTCGATAGCAGTGACATCTGTGGGATTTTCGTATTACATTGTATAGACTAGCAATATTCTTGTAGTTTTAGAAAATATCCTGCAGATTTCACTGCAATCTTTATATTTCAACAGCATCATTGCACATTTAAGAGATACAATATTTTAGCTCTTTTTTAAGTATCACAGGATAGCCGATTTCCTCACGATATATTCTAGTCTCTATACTTGTGTTCTGATACATGAGGAAACTTGTTGATTTTAAACTTTTCACCTATTTCCAATATTATTTTGTATCTTCCGGTTAGGTGGATGACAGAACTTGGGCCGGGATCCAGGTAGATTTTTCGCTCTTAGCGAAATGAGATCGACCAATCAGAAGCCTGCATTTTTGCAAACAGCGAAAAGTTCGCAAAAATGCAGGTATCTGATTGGTCAATCTCGCTTCGCTCACAGCGAAATATCCGTCTGTATCTTGCCCTTATCCAGCTAAGTTTTCGCACTTTGAAAAGATCTCGTATCTCTGTAAGAATAACAGCATGAAAGATGAACGCTTATAATTAGACGACTGCTTCAAAAAGGATTTCAATTTTGAAGTTTTTATTTTTTTTAAATGTTATAATCATCACATTTTGATGAAATTGCAATGGGACCAAATGGGTGACTTACACTTTCAAACAAAAAAAGAATTATCAAAATCGGTTCATATTTGCTGAAGTTATGCGTGAACATGGGCAGAACATACATACAGGTCGAATTGATAACCTCCTTCTTTTTGAAGTCAGTTAAAAAATGAAAGTTCTTTCAGCATGACTTGTGAGCATACACTCTGTTTTTGGCTGCCCACCTGGCATTTCTTTTTCTAACTACTGCACATTCATTCAGAGGAATTTTTGCATCCATTCCAGAGGATTGACCGATCAGTTCATTGTAGGCACACCAGATTCTGCCTATATTGACGTCACAGAAAAGGCATGCGTCAAAAACAAAAATACTTGGCATTACATATACACTGCAATTACGATTGTTGTACATATTTTATTGCATATGACTGTAAGTTAAGCATTTTGTTGATTTCAAATGCCATTATAGCACAAAACTGGCAAAATTTCAGTAATTTTAGGTCAGACTACCATATTTTAGGACATTTCAGGACTTTTTTTTAATTTCAGGCCAAGTGCGACCCCTGAAATATTGTAATTGTAGTTCAATCAGGTTTTACACATTTATAGAAAACCAGTTTTTATTTTATTTTAGTGACTAACACAGAGCTAAAATGTTTAACATGTACAGCCCCTCCCTTGCTCTTAATACATAAAAATAGAAACAACATTATTAACATAGTTACAAAAAGAAATGAGAAAATATGATATAATATAAAACAACCATGAAATGCAGTTTGGCACCTAGAAAAAAAATTGTAGGCAGGCCATTTTCAAAATTCGCTTACATATGCTGTCCGAGACAAAAAAGAAGAAAATTCAAATATAAATTAACATTTAAAGTTTAAATTGAGCTATGCATTGTACAGTCAAGGATCATTAATCCGCACACCCATAATCCGCAATTTTCTATAATTCGCATTGCTTAATGAATGTAAACAATTAAACAAAATTTACTAATTCTTGATCCAAAAATGATTTTTTAAAAGAATTATCTGAAAATTTTAAATATAAAAGTGAATATAATCAATTTTTTAATACAAGAATTTGAAAAATGCATTTTTTGAGATAGCATTTAAAATTAATTATTATATTTCACATTTTTCTTTTCTTGTTGCACTGAATATGGAATTAAAATAGTGCCCAGAAAAATTAATTATTATATTTTATATTTTTCTTTTCATGTTATACTGAATATGGAATTAAAATAGTGTCCAGAAATAAGAAAATTACATATAATCCATAATACTCCATAATCCGCAATATTCCATAATCTGCACAACCCTTGGTCCCAACTTGTGCGGATTAAAGAACTTTGCCTGTATAAAGAAGACTATATTAAATATTTCTAGCATTAAAAATAAAAAAAATCAATAAAAAATTTTGAGATATAAATTTTTAAAATTGCGATTCTAAGCAAAAATGCTTGTCCCATTCCAAGTTTTATGTAATTAACTTTTATTTTTTTAATCTAATTTAGATTTTTTTAAATAAAAAGCTTTAATTATTTTAAATATGAACTATTAGTGTGCTATATTAGAGAAAAAAATTAATTACCCAAGTTTTTTTCTTTAACAAATCAACAGAAATATTTTGTCCCTCACTTTATGTCAAGTCCGTTACCTTATAATTATTTTAATCAAAATAGGTTTCTAATTCTGCCAAAAATTGGCAGTACATATTCAGTGGCATTGTTAAACTATTCAAGCAACTGCTACTTGCCATTTTTTATTCATCAATTGAAAAACATTGCAATAGGGGCAAGAACCGGCTTTCTTCAAAGTTGGTATTTTTTTTTCATGGTCAAGTCTGTTACCGTAATTTTTAATACTAAAATAAAACTTTTTACATTTTTGTATTTAAATATTGACCACTAGATAATTTTAGAAGGCATGTGTATTGTTATCTAAGTTAGAAATTATACAGCTTAGCTCCATTTCTAATGGTTTGATTTGAATGTCAAATCCGTTACCTGTCAAGTCTGTTACCATGCGACTGGTAACAGACTTGACATTGTTTGCGAACTATCATTTATAAAGGTTTTTTGCATCAAGAATGGCTTTAGCAGCTGCAGAAATGCAAAGGTGCTACTATTTGGAAAGACTGAAATAAAACCCAGAAAAATATAAACAAGCTGAAAACAAACAAAGAAAGGTAAATTTAAAATATTTTTAATCACTTACGGCAAACCAAGGAAAAAAATAACTTAATTTTCATATTAAAATGTTAAATTTATATTTATTTTGTATGCAAATTATTAACAGTATTCTATTTTTTATAGAAAAAAATTCTTTGCAAAGAAAATTATATCAATGATTCAAAGTTTCCCCCAGACAGTTTCAGGAGGGTGCTGCACCCTGCCTGCCCTTAGGTTTACAAAATAGCACCCCTCTTGCCCTCTTTAAAAAAATTAGCTGCCTTGTTGTCCCCACCTGAAAAAAGTGTCTTTATACTCCTTTGTTTATTAAAAAATTTACTTGCATAGTAAAAATTGACTCATTGCTGTCTTTAAAATAGTGTTCTGTCTATTAAATATTAAAAAGTAGTTTTAAAAATCAAAAGAATGCCTTTAAAAATTTTAAGAAATGCCCCTAAGAATCCAAAACATGGCCTTCGGAATCCAAAAGTGCCCTTTTCCCACAAGCAGCACCCTGCCCTTTTTTAAACCTGGGGGAAACTCTGAATGATTTATGGATAAAATATGAGGAGGTATAAAAAAAAAGTATTGGCATGAAAAGCAAGTTTAATGTTGCTTGCGCAAACTTCAGTCCAGCAACTCTATGTTAATTGAAAAGTTTGAAGCAGTCTTAATATGCTTTAAAAAACAGTTTTAAAATATCAGCACCTTCCAGCTTTAAATTACAAAAACTGAATAAAACATTTTTGCATATTGATTTTCCAGAATATTATGCATACAGATTCAGTGAAGACATGCAAACAGTGGTGCATCTAGAACTCAGGCTACACTTCATATGGGTGTCTTACAGGGGCGATTTAAAACTAGAGGAACAAACTTCTAGGAGGGGTGGGGATATACCTAGATGAATTGGAATCATATAGTAATGCAGGGTTGGAAATGCAATCCTAACGAGACAGGGGGTTGTTAGTCTCTGAATCATTGTGATAGCAATTGACATTTAAAGACCCAAAGCTTAAAATAAATCAAGACTTTCCTGATAATGAAGTTTTCTGCCTACATGCCTGGTTCTTATCTATATTTTTGCATGTTTGAGGTAGTAAGTGCGTTTTGAAATGGCGCATCCTCATTGCTATTGTCAATCCTGGAGGATGCCTTGCATATTTCAAAACATGTGAGATTCCATGGGGTGCCTATGTTATGAAACATCGTGCAACTTCATTATCATGAAACTCATGATTTAATTTAAGCTTATAGTCCTTAAATGTCGATTTTCAATCACGATGATTCAGCCCCTAACAACCTCCCTATCTCGTTAGAATTGCATTTCCAATACTGAATTACTATGTGATTCCGAGTCTAAATGTACCTCACCCCTCCAAGAAGATTGTTCCTCTAGTTTTGAATCACCCTGTATATTGATGAGGAGATTACTCTTTTTGTACTATGACCTCTGTAAGATCTATTCGAATTCCTCAGAGAGGGAAATATTTATCGATACTGATAGTGAATTTCTATAGAAGAGAAGTAAATAAAAAGCCTGAGGATGTTCCTGGAAGAGATATAATCTGCTGATAAATTGTATGAAATTGTTCATGTTTTGGTAAAATTTATTGGAGGAAGTAGAAAAAAAAATACACATCCTAAACAAAGCAGATGAAGAAGATAAATTTAAAATTATGTGGGTCTGAATGTGAATGACTGCAACAGGAGAGTATTTCACATCCAAGACATATATGTTAATTTTGAGCAAATCATAGCAATTTTTTCTATTATCAAATTTGTCAGTGTGAGAAAACTGAATATTTTATGAGTTTTCAGTTCCAATTAATATTATATGAAAACTGAAATTTGAGTCATGTTGCACTTGAATATATATCATGCACGTATTTCGAGTATAAGTAAATACAATATATATATATAAAGTTTTGTTGAATTAAACCATTTAAGCAGGTACTAATTCTCAGTTACTTTAAGTTCTATTTTAATATTTAGGTAGAATTGCTTGATAAATTATTTGCTTGATATTCAAATCAAATTCAAATATAGTAATTGATCTGAATATAAAATAATAAAATGATTTCATAACTGAAAGAAAAATACTATTTAAATAAAAAAGTTTATATATAAAGTTGAAAATATGATCATTAAAAACTGTGCAGTAATAGACTTGACATATGATAACGGATTAGTGTCAAATCCATTACCAAATGTCAAGTCTGTTACCGCACACTTTTTTTATGATATTTTAATATTAAAATAACTTTTCCACCATTCTATTGTTATTTTTCATTCAACTACGAAATAGAGCTGTCATTTTCATAAAATTCAATAATTTACATGAATATATAATGTTATTATTGAAAAAGTTCTTGTATAATTTTCTATGTGGTCGAAAATTAGGGCTATAAATGTCTCTCATTTCAATTTCATTTAAGTATTATTGATAAATATCATGTTTTGAAATTTAGGGACATAAGTCATTTCAAAGTAAGTTGATTTTAGAAAATTTAATAAAATTTAAAGCTGAGTATTTTCAGTAATTTGTATGGTAACAGACTTGACAATTTGCACAACAAGTAGACATTAAAATAGCATTTGCATATTAAATTATAAGCCAAAGTGCATGACCAATTACTTTTTCATATACCTTAAACATTTACCATAACACCTGTTTCCATTTTTAAAATAAATTATTAAGTTTGAAAAAAACAAAAAAAATTCTGAAATGTAAGCGAATGGTGAAAATGGCCCAGGTGTCATTTGATGGCTTACTTAGAGTTCCTAATTTCTACCCCTGGTAAAAAATAAAATCAGAGTACAGATCAGTCACATGCTACTAACAAAATTTTATAATTTCTACTTTTAATTTTACATGTTTAAGGCATTTTAATTTGCCCTATGTGCAAGGCAGTTTAAATTCACAAAGAAGTCCTATGTCAGATTTCTATAATTTAAAAATGCAGTTATAACATAACTGCTAGATAATAAACTAATCTAACTCATTCTGCTCCTAACAGACTTTTGTTTTTCCAGAAAGTTCATAACTTTCATATGAGATGTAAATATCCAACTGGACGAAAAATGTCCGGACCAGGATTCAAACCAGGGATCTCTTGGCTGAAGCTGCGACTGCTCTACCATATCAGCTATCCTGGATGAATCTGGTGGATCTAATTCACACAGCTAACCTTATTGATTATAGCATCTGATCTGATATCTGAATCAGCTCAACAGAATAAATCGCAGGTAATGGAGCTCTAGAAAATCACTGGATACATAATTACACTTGCGATAGATGTCAGACTCTGACCAGATTCAGATATCAGACCGGATGCTATAATCAACAAGGTTAGCTGGGTGAATTAGATCCACCAGATTCGTACGGGATAGCTCAGATGGAAGAGCAATGGCGGCTTCAACCAAGACATTCCTAGTTCGAACATTTTTCGACCAGTTGTAAATTTACACCTCATGAGATTTATTTACCAATTAGAATAATTAGATTAAAATTCATCTAGTATCATAACTTTCAATCTGACAACAAAATTCAGCAGTAAAAAGAAGTATATAAACAGTACGATGCCTTCTATTGACGAATATAAAGTTAATAGGATAAAACACAATGATCAATTACCTGCGAATCTGATCTTCAGTAAATCAAGCGGATGCAGCACTAAAGTTGAAGTTACACCTCCGCTAATTCCAGCAATAAGGTGCTCAACTTTAATGTGAGCAAAAACACCGTTCGTATTTTTTGTTGATGTAGAAACCATAAGTAACGTTAAGCACCTAGAATCAAACAAATATAGATAATAGCATATTAACTGAGAATTTCTGTCGATTGCGTCACCTGTTATGAAACGAACAGGTCCGGTAGCTGAGATATGCACAGAGAAAAAAAAACTAATGATACATATTGATATTATCGTGCTTTATTTATATTATTTCAATCAGTAAAGATTTCTAGAACACATGCCTAAATAATAAAACCTCTCTATTCCTCTCGTTTGCTTTAAAAACTTTAAGATTCGAGCCAATACTACTCAAGAGAGGATAGAAACATTTTCAATGACGTCATTCGTACTATTTGTACACTAAAGTCATATCAACGATAATTCGAATTAGTGAATCGAATACACAAGATTCAGGTAGATCGCTAGCAAGCGAGCTAGCAAGCCATCTTCCAAGGCAAAAATTAATTAAAGAATTATTTAATAATTGATACATTTAAATTCACATGGATTTTTTCCTGACATGTAACGTGTTAATTATTGGCATAACCTGAACGTTAAAATTGAGGCAACAAGCGCAACTGGGGAGATAAATTTTGGAATTCAAATCTGTTTCTTCGTTGTTGAAAGGTTGAGAATGAAGAACAATTTATTACCGCTGGTCGCTTCGGTGTGAGGCCTGCCTAAATATTTACCAGATTGTAGTGTGCCTCAATTACTTGAGACAATTTTGGACAAAAACGAATTATAGATATAGTAAAAAGAACTAGATTAACCACTCAGTGTTATGGACCCTATTCGAGGCTAACGAGAAAGGCAGGCTACCGCGGTAGGTCCTATTCTTCTTTTTTTACAGACCGCTCGAGTCACGTGATGCTCTTTTCGCACACCTTCATTGGTGCATTCGAGCATCACGTGACTCCAGCGGTCTGTAAAAAAAGAAGAATCGGACCCTATTCAGGTGACGTCAGACGCCAGAGCTGGCGGTATGATAATTTGTTATTCTAGTTACTGCACCGGCAGAATACCAGTATGCGCAGGCGCAAACACCGCTAGCAGACGACTTTAGCCTTGACCCAGGTTGAATGCATACGTTTTTACTAAAAATTTGCAAACTTAGGGAATTTTCTCGCATAAAGAACAACATTTTGAATTTAGGTTACAATATATTAAGTATATGCTGCTGCATCAAAGAATTCTTTTGCGGTATTTTTAGCAAACAAGCATTAATAACTCACACTCCATAGACTGCTATGCTAAACACCGCCAGTAAATACCGCCAGCAGACGAATTTTAGCCTCAACCTCAGGTCGCGTGCATAAGGTCCATTCCCCCATTACTTCTTGATTCCACAGCGGCTCGGTGGCAACATCCATTAGAGTGGCAGAAAAAGAGCGGAACTTGTGATACTACCTCGGATACTACAGTAGCAAATACATAGTGGATATCCGAGTATTGCGACGTTTTCATTCTGTTTGTTTTAATTAAATATATGCATACGATTACTTAGAATTGTCTGGAAAGACAGTGGAATATCCTATATGGATATTTACATCCTTATTTGTAATTTGTTAGATACATTTAAAACTATTTAGTAAACCTTCGATGTAACGTTTAGTTCATTTAGTAAAAGTTTTTCTTTTCTAGTATTTCTGTTTTTATTAAAATGTCGAGCGCATACCAAGTCTACATATTATTATGAAAATATATATTATTGTTAAAACATATTATTCCGAAAATTATATGAAAAAAAAAGTTAAGATTTGCTTAAAAGAATTTTGTTTTTAAAGAAGAATTTAATGTATTTATTTTTAAGCATTTAAAGCATTTTACGTTTGTAAAAAACTTTGAAATTGTCATTTTTCAATAATTAGTCATTAACCCCGTTTAATAAATATTTATTTATTAAGAATATTGGCCTTGGTAAAGTAATTAATGTTTCCATCTACATTTGCTAAGTAATGCATGGCTTAAAAAAAAAACTCTTAAGAATGTGTATTATTATTCTAGGTATTTATTTATTTTTATTTTCTTAGAAGAAAAATTCTTGCGATTTAATTAAAGTAAACAATAAGCAAAAATTGATCGGATGTTTAAGAGTATGTAAAAAAATATTAACAAATATCTTATTTTAAAGAAAGTTTTGAAAGTTAAATGCAAAAAATTATGTTCTTTTTAAAGATTACTAAAGCATTTAAAATAGAATTTTTTGCATTATTTCAACGTATTCCTTTTTTTTTTGGTTGGGTGGGGGGGGGGGGGGGTCATTAATACCAAAGATTCGAAATAACAAATAGAGTATAATAATATAAAAATGTTGGAACTTCTAAAAATTTTAAACTTTTTTTTTGTGGTTGGGGGATGTGTGTGTGGGGGGGAGGGGAGGGGGGGGTAAGGTAAGGTTAAATGTTTTAAGTTTTGTGGGTCTGGAAAAGTTTGATTATTTATTGCAATTGCAAAGAAACGAATGAGCAGAAAAAAAATATTTATTGAAGATTTTGAAGTACGCTCCTTTTTTTTGTGTGTGTGTGGGGTGGGGGAGGCGGCTGGTGAGGTAAGTTTTATATAAGTTATATATTTTGCTAGAACTTAAGAATTGGGTCACAAAAATAAGTTTTTTTTTTAATGTTTTAAGTTTTGTGGGTAGGAAACATTTTATATAATTATTTATTTTCATTGCAAAGAAATTGATGGGCAGAAAAAAAAAATCGAAATTTTAAAAATGTGTGTGGGGAGGGTGAAAAGAAGAAAACAGAAATTTTCGAGGGGTGGGAAAGCGGATAGATGGAAGGTGGAAATCCGCGGAGGAATCTTACTCTATACTTTAATATAAGCTGACCCCCTCCCCTGAAAAAAATTCATTTCAAAAGGTTCATAACTTTTATTTTGGATAAAAAAACAAATACTATTACGAAAATTACTGTTTTGATTTACTTCCACGTTGAAAAATATTTAAGTATAATTGAGAAAAAAATGATAGTTTTTGAAAGTGAATTCACTTTCAAAAACTATCATTTTGCACATTCATCATAAAAATGAATAAGATAGATTATTAATAATCTATCTTATTCATTTTTATTATAAAAATTACTTAACGATAAAAATTGCTAATTTGTGGTTAAAAATCATTGATATTATATATTTTGAACCATTTATCAAGACTTAAACTTATGTAAATGCAATTTAAGAACGCACAAGCTATTTCATTTTCTCCTTATATCGATGGATCACCGTCCATTTGCCCCCCTAGTGGAGTAGTTCCGCTCGCGCGCGTAGAATCAACTTTTCTCCCCGTATGCGTAATCTAGTTCTTTTTACTAGATCTATGATTGGCACCAAAGTATAGCCCTTAAATGTGCAATGATGCTGCTGAAATATGAAAATCGCAGCGACATCTGCAGGATATTTTCTACAACTGCAAGATATTGCTAGTCTATACAATGTAATACTAGTAATACGAAAATCCCGCAGATGTCGCTGCGATCGACACTTGGAATTTTAGCAGTATCGTCGCACAGGATATAAATTTTTAGCACTGTTTGGATAGTAGCCGTTAATTCCCAAATTGGCTCAGCCGAACTCAGCAATCTGATTCTTCGTTAATATTAATATTTTGGATTACTTTACTGTGATTTTGATCAAATTTAACAAAATAAATCAATTTAAGTCATTATAATTGCACTCTATTTTACATTACACTACTTCATAAGAAAATAAATACCCCTTTAGCGGGTGTTAGTTCAAAGATCGTACAATGCATTAGATGAATCTGTTAGTTGTTATGTTAGATTTCGAGTAAAAGTGGAATTTTCGATACGTAAAATTTATTATTTTACAGAGTGCTGCATCACTGAAGACTTTCGATTGTACGTATTCATCGGCTATCTACTTGTAATACAGAAAATATATCATAACAACAGAACATAAACAGATCATGTTAAAAAATATCTGTCACAATCGCTGCTAAGTCACAAGTCAAACTGACAAAATGTCGCTTTGAATTCTCACGGGGCGTTGGCATGAAGGCGTTATCTTAGGTTTACTACAAAAAAATTTGGCGAATTGTTAGATGTAATGAAGAATGCCTATGATTGGATCTCCCCTTTGAGTGTGTTTCCCAGCAGAGCTATTTGCACCGTTTCGGTTAGTTACGGTTTCCAAAGCCTCCCTTTCTTTTCCTCTATGTTCTTTGAAATTAACAGGAGGATTTTTTAACCAATTTTACAGTCATCAGATATACATTTTATATAACATATCCAGCTCTTTAGTCATTTGGGTAATTATAAGTTGTCAAATTTATCAAAAATAACATTTCATAATGAAAGGCGAAATCCTGTTACTGAAAAAAAAAGTCTTCTTATGAGTATTTTTATCATTAAAAATGAATATTTTTTTGCAATTCTTTTCATTAAAAAAATATAAATTGAAGCATGTAGAATCATACAAATTAGAAGTTCATTTAAGATTATTATGATGGGTTCAGGAAAATCAGTGTGTACATATAATAATACACACATATATAGAAATGTTGTACTTAATCTCATTTCCAAGCACATTAGTGGTTTTTTCTTACATGCAACTATTCGGTACTTGGGCAAACTGCTACTCAATAATACCACTAAATCTGCTTTTTTATATAAACAATTTTAAAATAATGATATAAACTTACAAATACACAAAATAATGTGAATAGTCAGAATATACAAAATTAAGGTACCATTAAAACATAAACATGCAATTTTTTAAAGAAAATAAGGAAGAAAGAGTTTAGTAAAACCAGTTCGCTTGTTTATAAAAAAATTTAAGGAAAAACAGTGGAACCGCAAAACAATTTCATTTTTTTTTCTACTTCAGAATTGGTTTAAGGTTGTCAACAATAGCTCATGTTTTTAAAACATGCAAGGCAGAGTAATGAAAAATATAATAAAAATTGATTTTTTATTGGTTATTTTTTTATAAACTAAAAACATTGAAATTTATCTGTTACCAGCACATTTACATGTCATGTCAAATGACAGGACATATTTAGATACACAATCGCATTCCATGGTCTAAATCATGAATGAATTCAACATTTTATAAAAATCTCACCTTTAGTATGATTTCTTAAAAGAAATTTATTACCGCTATAACGAAGAACAAGAAGTACTAAAACTATTTGTGCTGAGGCTTTTTTTATTGTTATTTGCAAATAATATATTTTAAAATACTGAAAATAACAAATGTTCAAAAACAAATAATCAAATTTCTTTTTTTTTTTAAAGGGGTTGGGCGTGGGAGAAAAAAAAAAAACACAAACACAAACACACAAAAGAGCAATATAAGATTATTCACTAATGAAATATGAATTATAATTATAAAAAAAGCCTTAGCACAAATAGTTTTAGGGAACAGATATGTTGTTATCCCGGGGTCCGCCATCTTGGATTTTTTTCTTGGCTTGAATTAAAAATTATTTTTTTATTAATAGTTATAATCATTATATTCCATTTTTCTTTTCAATATTATATTAACCTATCAACAATATTTAACCATTGGCGACATTACTACTTGGCGAGAAAGGATTTTTTTCATGCAAGAAAAAAATCCAAGATGGCGTACCCGGGGATAATAACACATCTGAGCCAAAAAACACACTAAAAAGCAATATAAGATTATTCACTAATGAAATATTTAAAAAATGTTCATACCTCATTATCTGAAGATATTGTTAAATTAACATCGTACGAGGTTTTCTTCATTTCTGCTCTTATACTATGTTCACACTACGATACTTAAGATATCTTAGGCCGCCGAACTCTCTTAATTTTGAGGTGGTACCCTCCCGGAATTGGAAACCTGTTCACATGGAAAAACTCACTTAAGATAACTCAGTGAACGTCACTGTGTTGTTTGCGCATGCGCTTAAGATAAAACCGCCCGCAACACCCAATCAGTTAATGCGAAGCTTTACAGCCAGCGAGAGTGAATGGTCGTGACTGTCTCTAGCCCGAAGAAAGTTGAAACTCTCTCAGAGAGTTTGTGGAACTCCCTCAGAGAGTTCGGAGGTTTAAGAGAGTTCTGATAACGCAGTGTGAACAGGGTATTACTTTAGCTGCAACACGAGTATTAGATGCATCCAGAAAAAATTTAAAATCATTGATAAATTTAGATTTTAAAAATTTTCGTCCTTTTATCTTTTCTTCGAGACATTTTCGTTCGCCATGAAATTCGTTGGTTTCATTTATCTTCAGGATGTATTCATCAATATTACTTCCATTAAAGTCTCGGATAGGAAGGGGTTCGTCGAAAATAGAATTCATTCTATAATCCTATGGCGATGAGAAGAGAAAAATGTAAAATAACGTAAAAGCTAACGCATGAAAAATTGAGAGCGGGCTGTAAACAAACCAATAACAAATAACGTGTGTACGGAAGTACATTTATTTTTACAGTTACATGTGCTAACTTCTTTTTCAAGTCACGTGATAGAGGAGTGTGACGTCAGACGGATAATGTCCATTTTCTACTATATAAATATCAGTTTTAGCCAATCAGATTGCTGAGCTCGGCTGAGCCAATTTGGGAATTAACGGCTCGTTGTTTGGATAGCATATTTCAACACTAGGTATTCTAGACGCTGTAACCAAAGCTATTGTTTGATAATAGATTTTACCCACAGACTTCTAATATAAGTAGACTCCAAATCGGCAACCTTTTCTTGACTCCTTCATCTCTGCCCACCATCACGTGATGGAAGGCAGATTTAGCGCGCCAAACCGGTTTTTCTCCTTGGATTCTCTCTCTAGATTCCCGCCGAAACATCGTCTGTCAGCGTTTGTCTTGAGTTGACCGCAATTTTGCTTTGCCAATAAAGGGATTACCGCTAAAATACGGCACCCTTTTGGCGATGAAAGCAAAAGATGTTGGAGTCAAAACCTTCCCGAAAGAACAATGGAATTGGGAGTCTACTTATATTAGAAGTCTGTGATTTTACCCACGAATAGAGCTGTGCAGGGTGACGTCACAAACAGGTTTTTGCTATTGTTGTAGGACAGTTATCGCTACCTTTATCAATGCTTTTTCTATTTCTGTGTCCTACATAGATTAACATTCAAGATGGGAGATTTCCATAGAGCGTAATGGTTACAGCGCCTAGAAGATACAGTGTGGAAAACGGCTATTCCTATAATGCTTTAAAAAGTGCTAAAAATTTGTATCCCATAAATCTCCAACAATGCTCAGCGGCAATATGCTGATACGAGCGCCATCTCGTAACTCTTTTCAATATAAACCCTGTGTTTTCAAAAATTATAGAATGTTAAATATCGGAAACTATAAATATAAGATATTTTAGTCTGTTATAAGCTAATTTAGTTAAGGAATGACGTGAAATAGGTTAAAGAGTCTCTTTTAGAATGACTATCGTTTTTAAATCACTACGATAGCGCTACGATCGACATCTTGTTATTCAGCATCGTTGTACATTTATGGGATTCAATTTTTTAGCACTATTCTGTAGCCGTTTTCCACACTGTATCTTCTAGGCGCTGTAGTAATGGTAATGCGATTGCGATCGTAGCGTCTTTAGTGACAATGGGGAAGAAACTCCTCATCCTTGTAAAATTTTTATCATTGAGCCTTTTTTAACCTTAAATTTTAACCTTATTGTGATCTTTCTTTTTTTAATGCTCATGTTTACGTTTTCAATGGACTTTACCACGAATGGCAACAGCCACGCCTCTGCGTGAATTTTTCCTCCAAAAAAGACTCTTTATTGGATGAAAGGGAATCAATGTTTTAAAATGTTCTTCACGCCTATTGGTGTTTTTCTTCTGTTTACCCGCAGCTGACGTCACATGGGTAAAGTCCATAGAATCTTACACCGATACATGCCCATAGAATTAGAGTTGCAAAAAAACAGCAGTTTTTGAGGGGCGGGAATAAACCCGGGAATTTTGGGGAATAAACCCGGAATTTTGGGGAATATTGGAAATTTTGAAGGAGTTTTGAAGATAAACAAAATCAGTTATTTTCCAATTTGAAATTTTTATTTTAAAGATATTTCAGGGAAGAATGTTCCAAAAAGATAGATTTTACTTTATGAATTCACAAAACTTATGATTTTACAGTCTAAGTCTTAATAATTTATTAGCTTTACAACAATGGCGGCTATAAATAGGTGAGGATTTGAATGTTTCTTTAAAAAGTGATTTTTTTCAGTTTCTGTTGGTTCACACATCTCGTTTTCAGGCATACTTTATATTAATTTTCTAACGAGTTGCTTTGTATTTTTGCATTGATTACTTTTAATTTTGTTCGTTTTCTTTTTTATTTACATTCGTTGATTCGAAGAACAGAGGTGAAGTTTATATTCATGTCAGGGAAGATGAATCTCTCATTTGCCTCCCTCACGTTTTACTTATCGACGATAAAAATAACAATTTTTTTAATTTCTCTTACTTAATATTTCTGCAGCTTATGTCTGTATTTCGTTAGTTTTCATGTAAACCGTGCTATTTTTTTAAATTTTATTTTATTAGTTTTGTTTACATTGTCAAAATTGAAATCATTGAAAATAATAAATTAAAAAATTTTCATGCTTAAAACTTTCTGAAAACTCCCCGAAATTTTAAAAATTTCCTTCCGAAAAAACCCGGTTTATTCCCGGGAATAAACCCGGTTTTTTCCACCCTTTGCAACTCTACATAGAATAGATATTCTATTTTATAAATCTAATAACTATTCTATGTTCATGCATGGATATATGCTTTTTTTTTCTTTACGTGATGAGTGAACGATATAAGTGCAACGAAAAACAGGGTAAAAATTTCGTCTTGTATGCTGTATATGAAGTAAATATGATACAATGGACTTTACCCACGAATGGCAACAGCCACGCCTCTGCGGGAATTTCCCCTCCGAAAAAGTCTGTTTATTGGACGAAGGAGAAGTAGTGCTAAAATGTTCTTCATGCCTATTGGTGTTTCTCTTCTGTTTACCCGCGACTGACGTCACATGGGTAAAGTCCATTGGATTTAGAGCTACTTAAAGTTATGGTGTAATATAAAAATATACGAAGTACTGAACTCTACAAATCCCAGAAAATTTTATAAATATTCCCATTCGGTAGGATTTTTTTTTTATAGCCGATGTTTTATTAATTTAAAAAGTTTAACGTATTAAACAACCGTTACAATAATCTTTTAAAATTTACGCATTTTCACTTTCTTACAGATAAAATAAAAATATTGTTTTTAATGTAAATAATGTACAATCAATTCAATAATATTTATAATATTAACATATAAGAATATAAATTACAGATGGGGAAAAATTCACTTCGACAAATTTTTAGAATTATAAATCTAACAGTTAAAAATAAATAGAGGTACTGACATTACACTCAATAAAGTTTCATTCGATATGAATAAATTAACACAATACCTGAATTTGATTTTTTACAATTTAATCTCATAAACTAACATATTTACGTTCTTAACAGAATTTTCTAGGGTTTTTCTTTTGTATTATTACTCCAATCATTATTTTGTAAGTTAAAAGTGGCCAAAACGGTAAAAAAAAGCAGCTAAATAAATAAAGCAAGCATGAATAGAATATCGTCTGACACCTGATTCGTTTTAGGAAAGAATAAATATTCAAAGCGTAGAGGGTAAACATATTTCTTCAACATAGGTAAATTTTGTAGGCTTGTTAATTCTTCCCCCTTGTCGGTAGTGACGCCAGTACTGTTGCCATTACAAATTTTGCCGTAAGGCGCGCCACACACCAGGGAGACATGCGGCAGAAAAGCGTGAGGCATGCGACAATTTCACCCTCTTAACAAAGAAAAAACCGGTTTGAACAGCAGAATTTGCCTCATGTCTCACGATTATTGTCGCATGTCTCTCTGGTGTGTGGCGCGCCTTAATGTCCCATCTTGGCCCCTTAATCTATGTGTGTCCTACAGCTTAATTCATTGTTCTCCGGTAAAAGTCACATGATGTGAACTGCTCTATGGAAACAACCACGCCTCTGGGAGGATATACCCTTCGTAAAATAGTGTTTATTGGACGAAGGGGAAGCAGCATTAATATGCTCTTCACGCCTATTGGTATTATTCTTCTGTTTACCCGCACCTAACGGCAGATGTTTAAAGTACATTTGTCTCATTTAGGGTGCCCTTATATGTGAGTGGCGAGATACGCAGAGAGACCATGCTCAGACAGACGTGTTAGACCAAAACATTGGTAAACATTGACATTGACACAAGTGTGACATTTTAATAAATAACAGCTTGACGATAATGCAGGCTAGCTCACTAATGGTGTTATTACACGAGGGGCGCGTTCACGGATCGCACTCTGGGTTCCCCAGGTTCCCCCGTGGGGAACCCGAAGCGTTCAGAGCCGGCATCACGTGACTTTTTCCGAATTTCCCGCAGCGTTCAGAGCCGGAGATTACCCAAATTTCGGGGAACCCACATTACCTGAAAAATTTTGTTGGGTAAAGTGATCACGTGGTTGGGAAATCTGATTTGTTTACCATTTTATAGCTTAACTGTGACTGTTAATCGGAATCACTGCTTTGATCAGTTTTATCGCACATTGTTTCTGTTTTTTCATATTACAAAAATAATAATTTGACATACAATAATTTTAACACATAATAATTTGAACGTACCATATTTTCCATCGAATGAATGAATCTCCGATTCAGCCTAAAATGGCTAGCAAATCCTGTGATACATATTTGTTGCGATAGTATTCCACTTAAAATTAACTTGCACTGTTAAAAATATCGTGAAAAATTACCTCTGTTTTTAAAGACTCTCTATTTTCTGACCAATGAGAACTCTACATTAATACCTATGAAGCGTTCTCATTGGTCAAAAAATAGATAGCCTTTAAAAACAGAGGTAATTTTTCACGATATTTTTAACAGTGATGGAACAGTTTCCCATCTAAAAAAAAGTGATAATTGAATCTATTTGCACTGTCGAAAGTGCAGCTGCCGCCATGTTTGTAAATGTAAATAAAAAAATCCCGCAACTTTACCGGAAAGCGTTCAGAGCCGTTTTTACCCAACCTTACACCGAGAAACCAGTATGACGTCAGTCCCCAATTTTCCGAATTACCCGTGTTTCGGTCTCTGAACGCGCTCGAGGAGTCAAAGACGCTTGAAATCCCAGGCGTCTAGCGACAACAGCCGCCTCACGGCCCGTCTTTTCCAAGCATTTCATTGGCTGTTCCGGAAAAGGCTTTTCTATTATCAGATTTCCAAGCGTTTGATAGGCTGTTACTGGCGACTCGCCTCATTTCGGGCGTCAAAGACGCTCCGAAAGAAAAAAGTTGCTCGCTCTCCAAGCGACTCCCCTGCAGCCATACGATAACATGGAGACACCTGGAATCTGAAGCGACTTTGACCACTGCCCCCTCCACAAATTATTCTGTAAAACTATATTTTAAAAGGTTATTTTTTCTTCTTTGTAACTGTCAAGTTTTGACAGATTTCATCTAACATGTGTAATACCAGTAAAATATTGTGAAAATAAAATTTTTTTACACTGTCATGTTATTTATTTCCCCCCCCCCCACTTACAGCTTTTTTGCAGTCTTCATATTCATTAAAGGAAAGTTAATTGGTATGTTTTTTTTGTGTGTGTGTGTGTGTTTAAAAAAAATTCATTGAAGAAAAAAATTGTCTGACTAATGTATGAATAAATTAAATAGTGATTGCTCTTGTTGAAAATATGTTTAAGATTGAATGATACAATCATCTTGTGGCTCTTCTCAGCAGATGTTACTTACAATGGAAGAATATTATGTTCATTTGATGAATGTAACAATCAAAGATATTAACTTGGTATTTAATGAAAAAACATTTCAGATTCCGCCCCCCCCCCTCTTTTGCCTTTTTTTGCACTGTCGTGGCAGTAATAAGTCTATTGAAAGATCTATATGATGCTCTACTTCACAGATAAAACAATGAATTTTGCTGCCTTTTGAAAAAAGTAATGTATTTGATTTCATTTAATTCACCTTACCTAAAAATTTCATCGACTTTCTATAATCTCATTTTGAAATGAAATATAGTTATTAGATCAATCGAAATCTTATCACCCCAATATGTCTGCTACCCAAATTGTTTTTGCCTGAATTTGGGCTTTAATGAAATTGTAATCATTTTTCAAATTTGAATTGTGATTTCAACATTCAATACAAAAATATTGTATTAGAAAGAATTTATTTAGAAACACTCAAATTAAGGAAATCAATTTCTATTATAGTCCTAAGAACTTTTGGGGGGATGTGGAGGATTGCATATGTGAAAATTTCAATCAGTATTATTAATAGTTGGAAAAGTTTAATAATTTTTAGCTGTGTAGTATTTGTTTTACTATCTGTGTGTCATTACATGATTGGAATTTTCATAAAATACAATCGGGAAAAGTCTGAGAATTTTATTTTCCTGTGCTTGTAGAAACCCTGAAATAAGCAACTGAAATGATGACAAGAGGTGGTAAATGTATAAAAAAAAAAAAAAAAAAAATCATGCAACTTAAATATTTTGATTCTGTGCAGATTTTTTAAAAAATAATGTATATTATGAGAACACACACACACAGAAGATTAGTGTCTGCTCATTGATTTTATTTTTTGTGTGTTTGTCGTCAGAATTACTATTCAAACATTAATGGGTTAACAGGACAGGGAGGGGGGGGAGACAATATATAGTCAAACTACAGGAAATTATGGAAGAATTTCAATTAATAAAGTCATTCTTTTTTTTCTGCTTTTAGGGATGATTAATTTTTAGAAATGTTTAACGATATACAGTATGGAACCATTTATCCTGAATGGTGTTTCTAACAGACTGATTTCAGAATCTTTGCAGAAAAAAGTGTCATACACTGCAAGTTTGACATATGCATTGCTTGAAATAATTTTATAATTTGATGACAGCGTCAAGTATTTGAAATGGAAACTTATTTAGTTATATTTTAAATGTTTTAATTTTTATTCAGAGGAAACAAGAATTTTTGCTTTCAAGGGATTCTCATAAATACCTTCTTTCATATTTTTGTAATTTTTTTATCTTACTTGCATCTGTTTTTTAATCTAAATAATTTAATAATCTATTCAGAGTCAGAAATAAGGCTACAACTACACATATTCCACAAAACTTATCAAATGGATACTGCTTTTATGCCCAACCAGTTAACTGGAAAAACCCATTATCCGGAATACATGGGACCCCAGCCATTCTGGATAAATGGTTCTGTACTGTATTATAATTTTTTTTTTGTGATATGATACATTTGCTTCTTAATATTTATTAATACGTAAATTTGCTGTTTTATTTAAAATCGGTGATTATCTCTCTTACTTAAATGGGTAACAGTTCATTCGAAATATGAATGTTCACGAATTTAAAAATATTTTATATATATATATATATATAAAGACATGAGGTGTTTAAATGAATAATCTCAAGTTCCCAAATACAATGATAATTTAAAATATAAAAGCTTCATTTGCTTATAAAATAATTTTATCAGCCTTAAACTATAAGTAAAAAATAAAGTAATTGCTGCATTCATGCATTTTTTGAGATTGTTATTATTTACAGAATAAAAAAAATTTCCTTATTTACAATGTGTGATTTAATCTCTAAAAAATATTCAGAAGATTGCCATAGTGTATGGACATTTAAATATTATATATATATATACACACACACCACCTGTCTTATAAAGAAATAAAAACACGTTGGTCATTTGAGTACGAGTTGCACAATTTTTATTTTTAAATTAAAACCTCAAAAACTGAGAGAAAAGACAAAGTATTCCCCCTCCCCCTACCTTTCTTTGTGAGGCTCGTTATTAAGATTTTAATTATGAACATGAATTTTAGCGAATATATATATATTTTTTCTTAAGTATTATGTAATTTACTAAAATAAACCATTAATTGCCATGTTAAATTCTATTGAAATTCAAAGTGAAACACATTTTGAATATAAAACATTTATTGAATTCGTTTTTAAAAGATTAATTTTATTCTATTTTAATATTACTTAAAAAAAAAATTGAAACAAAACTTTTTAGTTCTACATTAATGTTTTAGATTGATAAATTCATATTTTGATCCCTAGAAATTGAACGAATCTTTCGGCATATTTAAAAATAGTTTAGAGATATAAATTTTTTAAAAAGCGTAACAAACTAGTAATACCGAGTATTTTCACCCCCCCCCCCTCCTTTTTCTTTTGAACTTATTTACATGAAAGAAGAAAATTATAAATAAGATTTAAAAAAAAAAAAAAAATCATTGACATTATTAACAGATTATTTTATAAACTTAAGTTTTTTAGTAATATAATCCCTTCTTCCATAGTAAAACGCTGCTACAATGCCTTATATTTCTAACCACTGTTACGCTGCCGTAAATCGTGTCGGGGGAAAATTTTACTGAGCCACCGTAGCTCAGATTAGTTTCACTATCACTACGAAGCTTGAAAAACAGCGCGATCGTTGTCATGGAAACCGCCTTCACTACGTCACCAGTGAGAAGGCATTGTGGAGGTGACAGTGCTTTGACCCCTCGTGTAATAACACCATAAGATGCTTGGCGATTCGCTTTTTCCAAAATCGTCTCAAACAATCAAAACTTGTATCTCGTATGTCGTCACTCTCGTATAGAGGCACGCTAGTTTAACTTTTAACTGATGTTACCGGTCTCACAGACCGGTGCTTTTTTCAATTTTCATAGTTTAACTTGCAAATTTCAGTTTATCTACAAACACTACTGAAATTTTGTTTCGTTTGGAACTTTAGTACTATCACCAGAGACTTTCAAATAGGTGAATTTTAATTATAAGACTCCTGTACAAAAAGTTTAGTACAAAAACAACATTCTAGGAGTTAATCGCGGCTTTTACTCATCTTTTGATGGAGCGGTCTCACAGACCGCTTCACACTAGTTATGTGACAATTTCTGTGACATCAGTTAAAGGTTAACTCTTCTAATTACAGCGCCTAGAATACCTAGTGTGGAAATATGCTATCCAAACAGTAATAAAAATTTGTATCCCTTAAATTTGCGACGATACTGCTAAAATTTCAAGTGTCGATCGCAGCGACATCTGCGGGATTTTCGTATTACTAGTATTACATTGTATAGACTAGCAATTTCTTGCAGTTGTAGAAAATATCCTGCAGATGTCGCTGCGATCTGCATATTGCAGCAGTATCATTGCACATTTAAGGGATACAATATTTTAGCGCTTTTTTAAGTATTACTGGGATTTAAAAATATTAAAATACAAACAAGAAATCTGTAAAGATTTTCCCCATAGGTTTAACATTAGCGTTCGAATTTTTCAGCGTGACTAGTGTAGGCTCTTAAATATAAAGTAATAAACAATTAAATTTAAAAAAATAAAAAAACCCGACTGCGTAAAAAGCGAACTAATTAATTATTTCTCATCAATGTGAAACTATTTTTCAATTCCTACTATTAGCTCACACTCTCGCTATATACATCTTGTTCAAATTTTCAATCGTTAATAAAATACTTATTATTCACCAATCAAGCTCAAATAAATATTTTAAAACTTGTAGTGGATGATATTTGATGTTAATCCAGTTTTTTCAAATATTACTTCATTAATTAAATTAAATTAATTAATTTTCAATAATCGAGAGAGCCCTCTTCTTGATCAAGGTATTTTAAGACCGAGAGAGCCCTCTTCTTGATCAAGGCCTTTTAAGCGCCACTCAAGAGGAAAGAAGAATGGGAGAAAAAAATTCTGTTATTGACCTAAGTAGGAATGGACTTAATTTTTTTTTATATTACTTGTTTGATATTACTTACCAATTTTTTTAATTTACTTGTATTGATGACTTTTAAGTTGTGTTTAATTGTTAGTTCCTATCTATAAACACTGTTTTGATGAGGTCTATAGATGTCTATGATGGTAGAGTTGCAGTAAAGCTAGAGATCCTACATACACAACTTCCAGGTTGTATAATATTTTAATGGAGCTTCTGACTGTAAAATAGTCAAGGAATCATCGTTTTCATTTTGAAAGACCTGTCGAATAATATGCCACTCAACAGGGTGCGTAATTTTTTTTCGTCTCTCCCGCCATTTTGTATTTTACGGCCGCCATTTTGAATTTATAATATAAAAAAAAACCTAGCCTATTACCATCGGGCCGTTAAGACGAATTGATAGAGACCTCATTCATTAAAATCCATCCAGCCGTTGGGATGTTTCGAGGATATAAAGAAATCTACATATACATGTACGCGTGAAACACATAACCCTTCTTTTCAGTCGGGTAATAACCTAACATCACTGCATATCTAAGGTAATTTAGATTTTACGCAGATTTAGAGCTTGCGAGACTATGAGAGAAAACTTTCAAATGCCCAGGTACTCGACTAAAATACACTCATTTAAAAAATTCCTTGATTTTGTTCAATGCAGAAAACAGATTAAAATTGACTCCAGATATAAATACAACCTTCTATTTCTTTTACAGTAAATTCGTCTTGAGAGCTGTCGTCATAATAATGAACAAATGCTCTGAAACAATTTTCAAATATTATCATATTTACGGAAAGCCAATATGTTATTGACATATGAGCTTGTGATATAGGGTAAGGTGGGGTAAGGTGACGAATGTGGAAAGATGATGAATTCACTATTTCTTACAGTCAATCAAAGACGCTAGCACGTCGCGTCGCGGATACCAAAATAGTCCTCTGGAGGCGGGACATGCGCATCATGAGGACAAACATGCGAATTCCTAATTTGAGGGAAGTTATGTGCATTAGTTCATTTTCAGTGTGTTTCCTTACAATGTTTGAACCTCACAACGTAAGGAACCACCATTCTACGGTAAGTCCTCAACCTTTTCCACTAAAATATTTTAAAATTAGAACTTAGGACCTACATATTCGTAGGAGACCCATTTCTTTTGTAATAATTTTGGTTACTGGTTAAAAAATGTAATTTTCGTCATCTTACTCCATAACTGGGAGAAGATGACGAAAATTACTTTTTTTTTTGGATAATCCCGTAGTTTGTCCATTAAAAGTTAAAAGAGGCAATTGAAAATATTCATGATATCATACAAGATATATACGAAGTTCTCATGCAAATATCAGTTCATAAATCCCTTCATAGTGTCTAGGAAAAAATTTAGTAGCTTAAATTCATCATCTTTCCACGCCTTCCCCTTATGAGTCTTATGTTTATATGAGCCGTTTAGATGTGACGGACGACTCGATACCGGTGATGTCAATCTCTTGAAAGTTCTTTTAATAAGAAGAACCATGATTTTGAATAATCGCTGTAAGATGAGTATATTTTTTTATGCAAATTAGAACACGCTTCTAAATGGAAAAGAAACCCTAAAGATTGCGGATAATGCGTAATTAATCTCATTCTGCTTAGTTTAACACCTTCGCGACGAGTGCCTTTCATAGAATTTTTAATCTTTTATCACCGGTTTTTCCGCACAGAAAGATTTGCCTAATTGAATGTAGAAAATGTTTTGATTAAATAAGGCAAAATGTACATAAAAAAATAACTGGTGGCAACAATCAAGGATTCTGAACACGTTATGCGGCACGTATACGTGACGCTCGTCCCCAAAGGGTTAAGGGGCTCAGGGCTTGAAATTTTTTAAAAAATCGATTTTTCTTTTAGTATTTATTTTGATTATTTAATTAATTCTGAACACATTGCAAAAAATCGCATAAAAATATTTGCATTTTTAACGGAGTTATGAGCATTTATGTAACAATCGTTTCAAAGCCACACCCATTTGATTGCAACTTTAAGTCGCGTTTTCTCAAAACTTAACTTTTGACGACTATCCGTAAGATTTAAAAAAAAACTATTTGATGGAATGGCTTAAATTATTTTTTTGCATGCATATAACATCATTATCTATAGAATGAATTAATATATTTTAGTTAGTTTAATATTTTGAGTATTTTTAATGAAAAAAAATGTTGTATTTTTTAGGGTATTTTAAATTTTCAAATTTGAGATTTTTTTTAACCCCTTGGGGACGAGCGATACGTATACGTGCCGGAAATAGGCCTAAGGATCCTCGTTTATCCTCACCAGTAAAATTTTACTGTAAAATTTGCCTTATTTAATCCGAGCATTTTCCCGATTTGAATAGGCACAAACTTCTGTTTTTTAAAACCGGTACCAAAGTAATAAACATTTCGTAAAAGGCTCCCGTCGCGAAGGGGTTAATAAGGCTTTCTTTGAGTGATAGTTATATCCTTAATTCATTCTATAGAGTAAAGTTTCCTGATCATTGTAAAGCAAAAAATAGGTTCTTTTGTCAATTTAACGTTAAGATATCTTACGGATGGTGGTATGTGTTATATAAATTTTGCTATATTTTTTGTTTTATTATATTGAAGTACTTCATTTTATAATTTTATAAGATTACAAGCATACCTTAAAATTATCAGAAAGTTTAAATTAGTTACATTGAATACTTCTGTTTTGATATGGACTCGAAGCGAGAGCTCTGTTTACATGTTTTTCGTTATCGATCAAGCCCTGAATCCCCTTAATGATGTAAGGGACTGGGAATTTGCATCTACCAAGGGGCTCTTGAAACATGGGAACAGACTTGACAAGGAAGGTCTTTCAACGCGATCTCTCAAATATTTTAGAAAAAATACAGTGAGTTGATTTCATATTAAGATATCACGCATGTAAATAATCACTGCTAAATATAGATACGAAAACAGTAAAAATTGAAAAAAGAATATGATTTTTATTGGCGTATAAATACAAAATGCTGCCAATACTGTCGAGCACGATTTCTGTAAGAATTCATGATAAAAGCCGCACAGCTATTAACAGTCATTTCTGATAGTTGTATTATTGGTTTATAAGAATAAGTAGGTTAAATTAATTCTTTTCATTTATTTGTTTTAAAATAGGTAATTTTGTATATTTTGTAGTTAATTTGCATGTCATTTGAATGATATCAACCACGTTTACACTTTCAGTTCATTCACTGTTTAAAAGTTAAGGATTCTTGCAAGTTGTAAGATTCAATCTACTAAAAAACAACTTTTCAAAAGTAAAAAATAAGCCAAGCAAAAAAAAAAAAGAAAAGAAAAGAAAAAAGGTGAAAGTTGTGGCTAAAAAATAGTGTGATATCAAATTTCCAAGCTTATATTGCGGTACTTATTTAACATTTTTTGATAAAAATTTACCATATGTAAGTCGAGTACCTAAGTATGCGTTGATAGAAAGCCTTTTCTCTTTTACTAAATACATCATAACGTGTTTCTGAAAATTAATTTTTTTTAAATTATGCATGATGGGCTTGGCGGCCATCTTTCCATATTTTACACAAATTTCTAAGCACGCAAGTTCATTGTTAAGATTGGAAGTTCGAAATTGTTACTAAAGCAAACATTTTATTCTTTTAATTTATGGAAATGAGTGCCTAAAAATTTGTGTCTAAAAATAAAGCTGAAGTAACTTCAGGTTTCATCTTATGATTCTCTTTTTTTGGAGGGGGGTTAATTAATTAGTTAAAGCAGTAAAAATCAATTTGTTTTTTCAAAATAAAAAACTTTCTTAATTTATCTGTCTGTAGCTAAAACTATCTACTAAAAAACAACTTTTCAAAAGTAAAAAAAAAAAAAAAAAAAAAAAAAAAGAAAAAAGAAAAAAGGTGAAAGTTGTGGCTAAAAAATAGTGTGATATCAAATTTCCAAGCTTATATTGCGGTACTTATTTAACATTTTTTGATAAAAATTTACCATATGTAAGTCGAGTACCTAAGTATGCGTTGATAGAAAGCCTTTTCTCCTTTACTAAATACATCATAATGTGTTTCTGAAAATTAATTTTTTTTAAATTATGCATGATGGGCTTGGCGGCCATCTTTCCATATTTTACACAAATTTCTAAGCACACAAGTTCATTGTTAAGATTGGAAGTTCGAAATTGTTACTAAAGCAAACATTTTATTCTTTTAATTTATGGAAATGAGTGCCTAAAAATTTGTGTCTTAAAATAAAGCTGAAGTTACTTCAGGTTTCATCTTATGACTCTCTTTTTTCGGAGGGGGGTTAATTAATTAGTTAAAGCAGTAAAAATCAATTTGTTTTTTCAAAATAAAAAACTTTCTTAATTTATCTGTCTGTAGCTAAAACTATAAGTTCGAAATTCTTAATAATGCAAATATGTTACGAGCTTGAGTGCTTAGAAATTTGTGTAAAATATGGAAAGATGGCCGCCAAGCCCATCATGCATAATTAAAAAAAAATTAATTTTCAGAAACACGTTATGATGTATTTAGTAAAGGAGAAAAGGCTTTCTATCAACGCATACTTAGGTACTCGACTTACATATGGTAAATTTTTATCAAAAAATGTTAAATAAGTACCGCAATATAAGCTTGGAAATTTGATATCACACTATTTTTTAGCCACAACTTTCACCTTTTTTCTTTTTTCTTTTTTTTTTTTTTTTTTTTTTTTTTACTTTTGAAAAGTTGTTTTTTAGTAGATATCAGTTCTTTTTTTAAAACAAATGATATATAACTGAAATAATTCTACTAGCTCAAATTAAAATTAGTCCTTGTATAGCCTTTATAAGCAGGGAGCAAACACAATATTATACATTTTGTTTACCTATCATTCATTTTTTATAGTGATTAATAATTTAAAAGTAAGGAAAGTCAATTTCTTCTTTCAAAGTATCAGTCTTTCTCAATTTATATCTCCTTAAAATTTTCTACGAAAGATGAAAATTTAGTAAAAAACAGAGTCGAAATAAAATATATATTTACAGTTAGTCTGTCAGTTAATTGTTTTTCTAACTTTTTTTGCTGACGGTTTTGCAAAATAAATTTACCTTTACAAATACCTACGGTTAATCCGAGAATGAAAACCCGCAGGCATCTAAAGAATCGAAGATCTGTAAATCTAGCAATTCTAGACATAATAAAGGAACATTTTTGATAAAAAAAATCTAAAAATTTAAAGATATAAACTGTACATATAACTTCATCTTCATTTAGATCGTGTTATAGAGAAGAAAGAATAAATATGTAATTTTACTCAAGTCTGTTTATCCATACCTATTTGCATAAATGTGAGGATATTAATTTACTATAAAATTTCCCCTAAATTGATTATCTTTAATAGTCTATTATTAAACCCGCATATACATTAGAATTAAATATTTTTCGGTTAAAAATTGCCTGAAATCTATAGTCTTATCGTTCGTTAAATTTGTTTTTGTTTTTTTTTATGCCCAGACTCTTTTTCTGAACTCTGACAAAAGATCACAGACATATTGAAGCTATCCAAATTCTTATATCTTTTTATCGTATTTCCTTTTTTGAGGGGGGTTGAGGAAGAGCCTTAAGAACTTCGTTTTGTTCTCAGAATTCTGAATTATTCATTCAAAAGTTCTACCTACATAAGTCTTGTTGCAGAATTTTCATTAGTTAAGAGTTGCATCAAGTTATACATCATGTGAATCTATTAAATTAATTTTGTGAAATACTAGATGGGAGCCATTGATATTTCCAGACCATTTGCCTATATTTTAAACTTGAGTCATTTACTACTATTCATTAATTTTCTATACGAATTAAAGAAGTCGTTGTTTCCATGCCAACTGTACCTTTCACTATTGCTTGCTTGTTTGTTTGTTTGATTTATTGAACACATACATCTTATCACATGCGGATCACGACGGGATTCGAGTCTGCTTCCACCTACGCTCTCAAGCAATTAGCGGCATTGTGTCTTATCCACTCAGCCACAGTGGGCCACTATTGCTTTCTCTAATGCCCAGATACTCAAATTTAACCAACTGCACTTAGAATCATGGTCATAACACAGAACATTTATATGTTAGAGCAGTGTTGCCAGTGGGCTACTTTTTTTAAATTCAGATTTCTTGATTGCCAGCACTTATTATAAACGGTAAAATTCCCATTGTTTTCGCCTTAATTAATATGTCATTAAATAAGGCACATTTTACAATTTCAAAAAAGTGGTGCCAATCAAGTATCTGAGTTAAAAAAATTAGCCCATCTGGCAACACTGTGTTAGAGTGGTGACATATGCACAAGTCGTGTACTCATATTCAATTTTTTGTCCAAAGTACGGTAACTCAGTTTTCAGTAATAGACGAGGAAGATTTCAATTAAACTAACCAGAAAAGTTAACAAACATTGGCTTCCTGATTTGATTTTATTCAAAATTGTTTTAACCAACCAAAGTTAATGTCCGGGATCCAGATAAATTTTTCTCTGTTAGTAAAATTACATTGGCCAATCAGTAGCCTTTATCCTTGCAGGCTTTTCGGTGTTTACTGCAAACATCAAAAAGTTCGGAAAAATGCAGACGTCTGATTGATCAATCCCATCCCGCTAATAGCGAAATATGTATCTTGATCCCGGCATATTCAACGCCCTTTAAATATTGGAGAATGCCTTGACACGTGTCAGAAAAACGTCACACAAAGCAGGCAAAACAAAGAAGAAAAATCATTCATTGGCTCGTTCATATTCACGAGCCGATGAATGATTTTGTTTCTTTGCTTTGCCGCCCCACCAGTGGCCGAGAGGTTCTGCTCTCGAATCTGGTAGACGGGAGGTGCTGGGTTCGATCCCAATCGCGCCCGTCGGCCTAATCATTCGGAGTTTTCGTGGTTTTCTTCGAACCTTGGACTTCCAAGCGTTAATACGGGTTAGGTTCCCTTAGAAAGACCCTCACGAAGGGCACTCCCCCCATAGGGCCTATATCCCTCGTGTTGATAATTGGCCGACATAAACACAACCAACCAACCTTTGCTTTGCCTGCTTTGTGTGATGTTTTCGTGACGCGAGTCAAGACTTTCTCAGATATTTAGGATGCTTTGGCGTATTTCACCACCATGAAGTTATGAAAAGAGAGGAACAGACATGTCAATCTTCCCGTGTAAAAAACTAGTTACCAAAAAAAATGAGTTATTTCCCTCTCTTCTGCCCTTTTCTCTCTTGATTTTGACCGATAGCAGCCCATTTAGCAGTCTCCAGTACAAGATGCCGCTATATACGGTGGACGCAGGAGGGAGGGTGTTAGCGCGACCAATGACATAATAGGCCAGTTCAGGATGTTTAAAAGTCACACGCAGTTGGATCGAGGCTAACGAAAAAGACAGGCTACCGCGGTGGGTCCGATTCTTCTTTTTTTACAAACCGCTGGAGTCACGTGATGCTCTTTTCACGCACCTTCTTTGGTGCATTGGAGCATCACGTGACTCCAGCGGTCTGTAAAAAAAGAAGAATCGCACCCATCCCGGTAGCCTGTCTTTTTCGTTAGTCTCAGAGTTGGATCATCTTTACACGATCATTAGTACAAAGCTGCGAGCCGATTTTTTTGTGTCCATTGCCGTGTACAGATAATCAACTCCGTGTGACGTTATGAACTGGCCTTATATGTTGTTGGCCACAGTTTAGGAACAGCTACGAGGCTAACGAGAAAGACAGGCTACCGCGGTGCATTCCACGTATCTTTTTTTACAGACCGCTGGAGTCACGTGATGCTCGAATGCACCAATGAAGGTGTGCGAAAAGAGCATCACGTGACTCCAACGGTCTGTAAAAAAAGAAGAATCGAACCCACCGCGGTAGCCCGTCTTTCTCGTTAGCCTCGGAACAGCTACAAATGACTTCATCTATATCTACTCCGAGGTAAACGAAAAAGACAGGCGACCGCGGTGCTACAGCGCCTAGAATATATAGTGTGGAAATCGGCTATCCCAGTAATACTTTAAAAAGTGCTAAAATATTGGATCTCTTAAATTTCAAATGATGCTGAAATACAATGAGTCGATCACAGCGATATCTGCAGGATATTTCCTAAAACTTCATGACGATTTGGTAACAGCGTCTAGAATACCTAGTGTGGAAATATTTTATTAAACAACGCTAAAAATTTGCATCCCGTAAATGATCGACGATACTGATAAAATTCCAAGTGTCGATCGCAGCGAAATCTGCGGGAATTTCGTATTACATTGTATAGACTAGCAATATCTTTCAGTTATAGAAAATATCCTGCAGATGTCGCTGCGATTTGTATATTTCAGCAGCATAGTTGCACATTTAAGGATACAATATTTTACCACATTTTTTAAGTATTACAGGGATAGCCAATTTCCACACTATATATTCTAGGCGCTATAATTTGGTCTAGACGCTGTAGCGTTTTTTTTTTACATTTTATTAACATACATCTGACCTGTGTGCTTGGCGTCAAGCCCGCTGTAATAATACGATGTTTACTTTGAAAGTTTATCACAGATGTCGCTGCGATCAGCTCCCTGGATTTCAGCGTCAGTGCACATTTAAGGGATACAACTTTTTAGCGCTGCTTGGATAGCAAAATTCCACAGTACAGCGCCTAGAAGATACAGTGTGGAAAACGGCTATTCCTATAATGCTTTAAAAAGTGCTAAAAACTTGTATCCCATAAATCTCCAACAATGCTCAGCGGCAATATGCTGATACGAGCGCTATCTCGTAACTCTTTTCAATATAAACACTGAGTTTTCAAAAATTATAGAATGTTAAATATCGGAAACTATAAATATAAGATATTTTGCTCTGTTATAAGCTAATTTAGTTAAGGAATGACGGGAAATAGGTTAAAGAGTCTCTTTTAGAATGACTATCGTTTTTAAATCACTACGATGGCGCTACTATCGACATCTTGTTATACAGCATCGTTGTACATTTATGGGATTCAATTTTTTAGCACTATTTTGTAGTCGTTTTCCACACTGTATCTTCTAGGCGCTGTATTCCACAGTATGTATTCTAGACGCTATAGCGGTGCATTACACGTGTCTCTTTCTTCTTTAAAAAATATCCTGCAGATGTCGCTGTAAATGACTGTTTGGAATTCAACATCGTTGTACATTTAAGGGATTCACTATTTCCGCGCTTTTTTAAGTATTGCTGGGATAGTCGATTTCTACAACATATAATCTAGGCCTATAACGGAGCTATAGTACAGCGCCTAGAAGATACAGTGTGGAAAACGGCTATTCCTATAATGCTTTAAAAAGTGCTAAAAACTTCTATCCCATAAATCTCCAACAATGCTCAGCGGCAATATGCTGATACGAGCGCTATGTCGTAACTCTTTTCAATATAAACACTGAGTTTTCAAAAATTATAGAATGTCAAATATCGAAAACTATAAATATAAGATATTTTGGTCTGTTATAAGCTAATTTAGTTAAGGAATGACGTGAAATAGGTTAAAGAGTCTCTTTTAGAATGACTATCGTTTTTAAATCACTACGATGGCGCTACTATCGACATCTTGTTATTCAGCATCGTTGTACATTTATGGGATTCAATTTTTTAGCACTATTTTGTAGCCGTTTTCCACACTGTATCTTCTAGGCGCTGTAGCTATAGTATCTAGAAGATATAGTTTAAAAATCGGCTTATTAAAAAGGTGCTAAAAATTGTATCCCATAAATGTTGAACGAGGCTGAACGATGAATGTCGATCACAGCGACATATGGTAATTCCAACGTAACTATTTCAAAAGACATCAAATGAGAAAACGTTTCGCTCAGAGAAGATCTAGAAAATGTTGCTGCTATCGACATTTGTCATTCAGTATTTTTCAATATTTATGGGATTCAATTTTTAGCAATTTTTAAAGTATTACTGGAATAGCCGGTTTCCACACAATGACCATGATCTAGGTAGATTTTTCTTTGTTATCGCAACGAGATTGACCAATCAGAAGCCAGAATTATTGCTAACTTTTCACTGTTTGCAAAAATGTACCTGGATCTCGGCCTATATTTCTAGATGTTATAACTGAGCTCAGGAATAGTACAGAAAGCAAACTCCGTATTTTGATACATTAAGGCCGGGATCCAATTAGGAACAAGTGTGTCGCTATAACGAAGTAGCGACATATGGCCAATAAAGGTTTATTGGTAGAAGTGATAAAAACAAATCGTTAAAGGTCTTTGTGAGCGTGTCATTATCGTCAGGCTAATGCATATTGAATTATTTCCCTAGTCTAATAAAACTCGTCCATGCGCGTATCGTCTAATGGAGGATATTCCAAATAAGGGTTCAAGGCTGAACAAGTCACGTGCTACCGGCAATTTACCTAAAGAACTTCTAACTGATGAGAAGGGAAACAGGAAATTACTACTGCTTTCTCTCGTGAACTGTTTCATTGGCTAGCGGGGATTTACATTACGTCGACGGAGCCTTCCCTTCTTTACGTTAGACGTTTTTGCCTTGACCATGTGATCATAACGTAGATAGAATAGCCTCTATTCTAGAAAGTGGATTGCCGTACTATAGCACCTAGAATATATAGTACAGCGCCTAGAAGATACAGTGTGGAAAACGGCTATTCCTATAATGCTTTAAAAAGTGCTAAAAACTTGTATCCCATAAATCTCCAACAATGCTCAGCGGCAATATGCTGATACGAGCGCTATCTCGTAACTCTTTTCAATATAAACACTGAGTTTTCAAAAATTATAGAATGTTAAATATCGGAAACTATAAATATAAGATATTTTGGTCTGTTATAAGCTAATTTAGTTAAGGAATGACGTGAAATAGGTTAAAGAGTCTCTTTTAGAATGACTATCGTTTTTAAATCACTACGATGGCGCAACTATCGACATCTTGTTATTCAGCATCGTTGTACATTCATGGGATTCAATTTTTTAGCACTATTTTGTAGACGTTTACCACACTGTATCTTCTAGGCGCTGTATATATTGTGTGGAAATTGGCTATCCCTGTAATACTTTAAAAAGTGCTAAAATATTGTATCCCTTAACTGTGCAATGATGCTGCTGAAATATACAGATCACAGCGACATCTGCAGGATATTTTCTCAAACTGCAAGATATTGCTATACAATGTAATACTAAATCCTGCAGATGTCGCTGTGATCGGTACTTGGGATTTTAGCAGTATCGTCGCACATTTAAGGGATATAAATTTTTAGCGTTGTTTGGATAGCATATTTCCACACAAGGTATTCTAGACGCTGTAGCCATACTTTCGTCAAAAATTTCAAATGAGCATGCTTCCTGTGCATATATCACCACTCTTATGTATGAAGGCTCTCTGTTATGGTGTTGATTCTGAGCGCTCTTTGTTAAATTTCTATATTTGTGTTTTAGAGAAAGCAATACAGAAAAGTACTGTTACTATGGAAACAACAACTTCTTTAATATTGAAATGTATAGCAAAGGAGTTCAGAATCAGTGCCTTAAATAGTTTCGAATATGTATTGTTGTTATGACAATTAATACCCTAACTGGATGTGGAAATGCGAAATTGTGTTCAACATAATGGAGGATATTCCATCTACATTTTGATCACGTGGTCAAGGTAAAAACTTCTATCGTAAAGAAGGGAAGGCTCCGTAGACGTGTAATGCAAATCCCCGCTAGCCAATGAATCGGTTCATGAGGCAAAGTAGTAGTATCTTCCCTTCTTATCAGATAGAAGTTCCTTGGATAAATTACCGGTATCACGTGACTTTTTCAGCCTCGAACCCATATTTGGAATATCCTCCATTGTGCGCAATCTAGATAGATTTTTGGCTGTCAAAGAAACGAGATTCATCAATCAGAAGCCTGCATTTTTGTGAACTTTTCGCTGTTTGCAGAAATGCAGGCTATTGATTGGCGATTCTCGTTTCGCTAACAGCGAAAAATCTACCTGGATCCTAGCCTACATTTCTACAAACATTGCACTTCATCCACGGCACTAAAAAAAATGACTCAAAACTTTCATGACATAGGCCGGGATCCACAAACAGCAAATATTCTCAAACATGCAGGCTTCTGATTGGTCAAACTCATTTCGCTAACAGCGAAAAATCTATCTGAATCTCAGCCATAGTTATCTTCGATGAAATCAATGCAAAAGGATAATATAAAAGAAAAGTATAAGATTTCTAAAATATTTTGGCGGGTTTATCGCTATTTGGCATAATTTGTAAACCTTAGAACTAATTAACAGTTTTTCGCTAATTATGAATAGAAAATTAATGTTTTTAAAGCTGAATTTTATAAAAGCACGTAGATTGAGTAAATATCTATCCAAAAAATTCAATCCTTACTTTTTTCTGTCCATTATTTAAGTCTCTACCTCGATTGAAATATAAGTTGTGACGAAGAAAATAAATCTGTCATTTTCAGTATCTCGACGTTATTTTAAAAAATCTATATCTCTGTTTATAATTAATTTATGAGGATGCATTTGATCTCAAATTGAAGATCTTCTTTATTAGGTCCTTTTAGTGTTGGTTTTATTTTTCTGCGATGATTGCTTCTTTTGATATGGGAAATTTTACGCTGTATATTTCGTTCATTTAACATGGAGAAGTTGTCATCAGTATAATAAGCAGTTACGGTGTCTTGCCTTATTCTTGGCGTTTGTTTGTTTGGCGGGGTTAGCATTTTTTTTCAGCTTGGCTTGGCAGAACGACCGTCCTGCTTGATGAACTATGTCGTTTAATAACTATTGCTCTTTACATCTGAAAGTCCATGAACTTCCGATTAAAAATAGGTTTCTAGTAAAATAAAAAAAGCAGGACTCTTAAATGGTTCGCGTTTTGATTACCAGTTTTATTTCCCAACCAAAGAGTTTTAGATTTTTCGGGAAAATTTTGTTGATGTCCGCCCCGAAGGTTATTTTAATTGTAAAAGTCGTAGAAAACTATACCTGAAATACTATACGAAAAATTTTCTTAGGAAATATTGGTATTCAAATATGGACCATTTGGTAGCTGTGAAATATCAAGTTTTAATCCATTCATTAGTAGTTTGAATGATTTATCACAAACTTGCTGCTCTAAACATAGATTTGACAGCAGTCAAAAGGCAGACAGATGCTAAAAAAATACAGAAATTTAATAGACTATCAAGATTATATGGAATAGCCATTTAACAATAAAGTAAATTAAAAGCTGGATTTAGTTTCGTGAGATGCAAAAACAGTGTCTGAGGTACAATGTGACACTGGAACAGTGTTGCCAGTGGACTGTTTTTTTAAAAATCAGATTTCATGATTGGCACCATTTTTAGGTAGAATTCGTATAAAATACTACCTATTACATTCTCCCTTATGTTGGAATTTTTGAAAAATGTTTGCAGATCTACACCGATCATGACCCCCAGAACCCAAAGCGTTATAAGTAAGCGTACAAAGTTAATGCTGGAATCTGCCGTAAATTGACACAGCTGCGCCATCTTGTGGATGGAGTGCATAACGCAAATACGCGGGTTTTTAGTATGACGTCACATATGACAGAATATCTACCATCTGCGCATCTCGTGCGCATATTTTCTGAATATTTACTCACTCATGGAAGATGAACCTTGTTTACCAGATTTATTGCAAAATATTTTTGTTACAGTTTGTTTTAATGAAAATATGTCTATTTAAAAAATAGTCGCAATGTCATTTTAATTTCGGGAGAAAAATCACTAATGCTACGTAAGCATTATTGCCTTTTGCCCCGAAACTAAAATGACATTGTAACTATTTTCTTAAATACACATATTTTTATCAAAACAAGCTGTAACAAAAATATTTTGCAATAAATATGGTAAATAGGATTCATCTTCCATGAGTGAGTAAATATTTGAAATTCATGATTAAAATTTTAACAGGTATTCTCTAAAATGGCTTTGTCTGCTTTTCCGCCTATAACTCTTAAATTGTAAATATCTTCAAATAGACCTGAATTTTATGCAAGCTATTCAGGCTAAAAGAAAACCATTTTTGTTAATAAAAGTTACAGGCGTAACTTTTCTTTCCGTGGTTTTTTTCCAGCTTTTTTTTTTCCACATTGGGAGAAACTTGCCCACCTTGGGTTTATATTATTATTTATTAGAAAAAAAATGTATTTTAAATCTAATGAGCGAAATGTATGTGTTTAAATTGGTGTAATATACGAGTATGTATGTATATTAAATAAAGTTATATTTTTCAAATGAGGAGTATATTTTTAAAATGATGATTTTATATTTTAAATGAAATTGAATGCAACATAAACGCTGGTGATGGGGAAAATATTTGACAGTTTATGAACTGCGGCCAGCTAACATAATAGTACCTTTTTTACACTCTTTATTTAATCTAACCCTGTTCATATATATATATATAAAGATTTAAAAAAAATTAATCGATTTTTCACTCCCAGATATGCTAGAAACATAAAAATTATGTACATAGATGTGTTTCTGTTAGCAATACAACATTTTAGTATTTTTATAACTTGATTATAATTTACCAAATTAATTTTAGGGCATTTTTACGTTATCTAAACGCAGCTGACATAACTCCTGCGGACATGACTCCTTAAACATTTTTTATGGTTGTTACAACTGTATACAAGATACAACAATTGAATTATGTAACAAACCACGCTCTCTAAAATATACCAGCTGGTTGTGAAATTGCAAAAGAGAAATACTTTAACCCTTTAAGCATCGTAAACGTGATTTTCAGTCACATAATTTTCAATTCAAACGCTGCTTTAAGCATTTTTTTTTTTTTTTTATAATAATGTTAATTTTTTTCCACTGGAAAAGATAAATATATAAGGTAATCAAATACAAATTCACATAACAATTAGTTTCATAGTTATTATTTTGCGAATCGTTAAACATATATAAAAAATTTGCCAGATGCTTAAAGAGTTATAAACACTAAAAAGTAGAAAATAAAATATAATATCCCCATTAAAATTCTATTGATACAAAGCACAGTTTTTTATTTTACTTTGCTTCCTAAATTTGGTTCATATCGAAGCAATAGGTATAATAAAAGTGGCACATAAATAAGTTCTCAGAAGAAATGAAAAAAAATTACATTTATTAAATAATGGATAACAGCTGATACATTTATAGCAACTTTTTTTTCTTCAAATTTCCACAACTAGTAAAACAGAACAGCAAAAATTTAATATTAATATTATAATGTGAACGAGAATACTCTTTCAAAAGTAAAACTGGAAACAGTACGTAGAGCCAACTATATTTCCAGAGCATTGAGAAGTTTTTAAAACTATTTACAGATAATATAAATTTAGAAACAAAGTTAAAAACGCCAGAATATGTAAATTATGAGCAGACTATTTTCGGTAACATTTAGTGTGCCGTCTTCAGTGGCACTATTCACTTAGTTCGGTACTTTCTTAAGTTTTGTCTATTTTTGAAGGTGGTATTCATGAAGCACCAGTCATTTTAATGATCGCAGCATATTCGAAAAATTCTATTAAGTTTCTCTGCAGGGACTCCAACTAACTTTGCATTTTTACCAGAATCTACTCAGGCCTGGCACCTGTAAAGACAAAGATGAATTAAGTTTTTTTTTTAATATTTAACTTTCTAAAATAAAATAAGAAAAAAAAATTATGCGTCATGCATAGATTATGAAACACTTTCCAATACTACTAGAATTTTTTAATGCATTTTCCTTTTTTGATAGGTTGAGAAAAAAAAAAAAAAAAAAAAAAAAAAAACAGCATAACATAGTTAAAAATCAAATTTAGAAATTGCAATTTTCCGCAATACGTTATCGTGTAATATAGTATGTATCCCTCTAAACGTACTATAAATGTTACACACCCCATATTCAATAATGTCCTATAATAATAACCCCCAATAGCATGTACCGTACATTATGTGAAAATTCAAATAGATTTACGAAGGTTGGACTGACATATAAGCAAACCAAAGTTATAAATATTTTTCGGTGGTTTAGCACTATAGGGGCCTAAGTGATTATTTAAGAAGTTTGGTGCAATTCGGACTTCAGAAAGTGAAATTGGTTGTCAAATGAAATAAACAGCATGAAAACAAACCTAATGAACTTTATTTATATATATATAAACATTGTATTTATTTATGTATATTATTATTGTTTTTCTTTATATACCATTCACTTCAGTTTGTATAAAAAAAAGATTCTTTGTATTAAATAAATTGTATAAATATTGAAAAAAAATTTATTGTATATATGGCACATTGAATAGTTTTCAATGCAATATGTTGCCAAATTTCCTTCCCTAACCAAGGCCATTTTCTCTATCTCGGCAATGCCCTATTCTGGAAAAGTACCCATTTTCCAAATATGTTGGAAAATGTTAATTAGTTGGAAGTGTTAATTAAAAAGGAAATTTTTCTCTATTTCAAATCTGAATTAAAAATATAAGATAGGTGCTTCTTTGTTTTACCGGGTCCCAAGTTTGACTCGCCAACTCACCAAGATTTATTGCCAATTTATAAGATGTATATGACATTATAATCATATTATATGATATATACGGCATTTCATGATATATATTATAGTCATACATGACGCACATATGTGACATAGGTATAAGTCGTATTATAATGTGCATATGACATATAAAATGAAAATATTACGTATATATTGAAGTATATAAAAAATGTATGAACGTTTGGAGTATATATATATATATATACATAAGTCTGGCGATGACCTTCGGGAAATCGTAATTTTAACCTTGGCGTAACCGTAAACGTGGACGTCGCTATTACAAAGAATTACCAACACTAATTTAATGAATCTTAAAAACATGTAAAGTAATGTTTATGGGAGTTAAAAAAGTGATTCACAGAATTCTTACCAATTGAATTAATTTTACAAAATAAATTATATAAAAAATATATAAAGCAAACAAACAGAAAACAGCGATCATTACCTATTTTAACAACTCTCTCTATTTCTTTTTTTTTTTATCCCACAGTAAACTGTCAAATAAAATGTTATAAGGTGAATATATATTCACAAAAGCCCACTAAAATACGTTGCGAACTTAAAATAATAGATATTTTATTTTGCAATTTATTATATAATCGTTTGAAAAATAACTAAACACGTTTTTAATAGTACTACAATTTATTAGCTAACAATTTTTAATCAAACATTTGGGAGTCAAAACAAAAATCATAAAAAGTGTAAGGCACTTATAAAATATTTTTACGCAATCGTGTTGCATGAAAAATACTGGCGTAAAAGATGAATGATGCTACCAATTAACTGTATTGTTGAAAAAAGAAGAAAAGCATAGCGCCTATAATTTTATAGGCAACTTTGCAAAAGAGTTGTCATTAAAGGTACCGAGACGCATTCATTAAAGACTTCAAGCACAATGGGCACATTTAATACCAATATTATAATTCTTATACAGTTGAAACAATATTATTGCTAGCATATTTTTTTTTTTCAGTAATTCCCGTATGATGCACTGAAATTGATTTCCACATCTAAAATACGTGTAATCCGCTGTGTTTATCAAAATAATACAGCCGTTTTAAAATATCTCAGAAAAAAATCTCTCTCTCTCTCTCTCTCTCTCTCTCTCTCTCTCTCTCTCTCTATATATATATATATATATATATATGTGTGTGTGTGTGTGTATAAAGGAATTGTTCGTTTAATAATATATGTGATTTCAGCTATTGGCAATTGTTGTGTGTTTCATAAGCCTTTTTTAAATCTTTGTTTGGAGCATGTTCCGCAATCGGGTTATTTCAATAAAAGTTACATTCAATTTCTAACCATTGTTTAATTTTTATACAGTTACAAATGTATACTGTTTTCTCATTTGATGCCAATCATGGCTATCAACCCGATTACGGAAAGTTATCCATTTTACCCCTGCGAAGAACGGGTGTAAGATAATAAATGTTTAATTGAGCATACCACGTACTATTTGTAAATATTTTATATTTCATTCCAATTTTTGAAGTTTCTTGTATATTTTGTATGCTTTCTGTAATGCTATTCACCTATGCGAAGTGCAGGTATCCCATGAAAACTACTTTTCCTGGATATGACACAATGGCCGACATATTTCTAGATTAAAAAAAAATTCATTTGTTGATTTTAGGAATTTTTTTAAAGCTGTTGTCTAAAATTCTCCAAAATATTTAAAAATATAAATAATCAATTATTTCTGGTTTAATAGTACAAGAATTACTGCTTGCATTTTAAATAAAAGTGGATCCTAATGTAAAATTAAATGAGTTTTAAATGGAATGAATAAAATGTTTGTATTTTAAATATTATAAATAAAATTCGATCAAGAGAATATTTGGAAATTTATCGCGTGCGCCCGGTAAATAAAAAAAATGCCTTACAAATTAATTAAATAATTTATACTTAAACTCTAAGCATAATAAAACGTTTAATTCTCATCGAAAATACACATATGTATATATTTTTTATAACTTTATCGTATCAGGAATTGAGTTAAAAAAGCTGCTACAAAATTCTATCTTTACATATAGTAACTAAATTTTATGTGAACTTGTTCATTGCATTACAAAAACATAATTAAAATAGACCATATTAAAATGAGTGACATTTAATAATATATATTAAATAATATTTTATATATTTTATAAATGATAATAAAACACAAAACTAACCTGTTTTTTTCTTTTGGGAAGCGAAACAAATGAAATCTCTCAGACAGTTATTTTTGCAATTTTGAAAACTGCAATAATTAGAACGCCAAGGTGGCATTTTTTCAAATACTATTAGTTTATAAAAGAACTGTTTTTGTTTAAATAACTAACTTCAATTAATAAATTAAATAATGGCGAAAAATAAATGGAATTAGCTATACTTCCAACAATTAAGTACCGCAGACGACAAACAAATAAAATCACGGCTGCGCGTGCGCATAGTTATTTCTATCGAACTTATAGATCACCCACAAAAGGGAAAGAAGTTAATAATCCTCTTGTAGTTCACTCCGTCCGCTAGATGGCGTATGACCTTGATTGACGTGACCTCGCCTTTAATCTTGCGGTTACCTCTCCCATTTAAGATAGGACGCTTACTTATAACGCTTTGCCTAGAACCCAAAACCACCCTCAGTAAAAAACTTTATCTATCTATCTATCTATCTACATATACAACCATTAAATAAACATTACTGACCACCAACAAAACTGTGAAATTATAAATAAAATGACATTAACAAATTGACAAAAATACAGTTCCTGCCAACACACTTAACATAGATTCCAAAAACATAGTAAAAAACAGCAGAAATTGAATAACAGAAATGGAATAATGAAAATTTGTAGAACTTATATATATAAGAACTTTACCAATTTGTTCATATATTTATTATATATATATATATATATATATACAGGGTGTCCATAATTAAACGACCCTACTTTAAAGTTATCTACAGACAAAACTATTGTTAATAAAGTTGCGAAATTTTGTGAAAGACATAACAAAGGGATGGGAATTTGTTTAAGCTAAAAAAAATATATAAATAAAAATAGCTAAAAATTTTGCCACCAGAGGGCGATTTTTAATAAATTACACATTTAGCATTGCAATAGTTCAGAAATTTTATTTATTAACTTAACCTTATTCTAAAGACAGCATTTCGCGATATGTTCCTACCATTTCCCAGAATATACGGCTGTCTACGATTCCAGATGGTATCTGAAAATGATGAAAATCATGCAAAAGATGTTTGGTTATAACAAAATTTGTTAAACTATACTAAATGTATGCTAAATGTTTAATTCGTTAAAAAACGGCTTCCTATTTTTTTTTCACTCAAACGAATTCCCATACTTTTATTATATCCTCCACAAAATTTCACAACTTTATGAACATTAGTTTCGTCTCTAGATAACTTTAAAATAGGGTCCTTTAATTATGGAAACCCTGTAAATAAAATTTCCAAACTATCGTAATGCTAAATGTGTAATTTATTAAAAATCGCCCTCTGGTGGAGAAATTTTGAACTATTTTTATTTATATATTTTTTAGCTTAAACAAATTCCCATCCCTTTATTATGCCTTTCACAAAATTTCCCAACTTTATGAACAACAGTTTTGTCTTTAGACAACTTTAAAGAAGGGTCGTTTAATTATGGACACCCTGTATATATACAGATGGGTGACAAAATAATACGAACACCTATGTCACCAATGGCTTACGAATTGCAACTCTTCCATAAATGTTCGAAGCATGAAGTTCCCTTTGGACAGTTTTTGCTGAAATGGGATTCTGGAGATGACTATTTATCTCTGACGTTATCTGGGATAAAGATTGCCTGCGCTTTTGGACCGCTATGCGGGTCAACTCTCTTTTATCCCTCTCAGAAAGCATTCTTTTCCGTCCACTGTTGTACTTTGCAGACGACACTTTGCTGCATTTCGTGTACTCTGTCATAACGGCTGACACAGTACTCCTTGCACGCCCCAAATATTTGGCGGTTTCCGTCACGGAGCAACCAGTGCACCGCATTCCAACAATCAACCCTTTTTCGAACTCTGACAGGTCAGACATAATTGAATTTTCCAGAACGTATGGTAAGCACATGCAACACTTATGACTGATGTTGAGCGACTGATACCTTACCTTTCATAACCACTAGATGGCAGAATTAAGTGCAAAGTGACATGCTCGTTCTGCCTCTTTGAAATGGACCATGCCTTTTTCATTGGTGTTCGTATTATATTGTCACCCATCTGTATATATATTATTTTTTTATGGCACGATAACTTCCATAATTCTGCACAAATCTTTTCGAAACTGATACATAAAATCAAGAGGCATAAAATCTCGGTCAAGTTCGTTAATGGGCAAAATCGCACCAAGGGGATGGAAATAGAGAGGGGTTTGGTGAAAACTGAAAAAACCCATAACTTCTTAATTTTTGTACATATCAAATCAGTTTAAAGTTTTTATTACTTCTAAAAATAGGGCCAAAAATTTATGCATCACAGATTTTTGATAAAATTAAAAATGGGCTCAAGGGGCGCAAAAATAGGGTTTTTGGTAGAAAAAAATTCATAACTTCGTCAATTCTCAAGATATCAAATCTATATTAATACATGGAAATTATTCCAGAGAGAAACATTCGCCTTGGATACAATATTTCAAATGAAAATCAAATTTCAAAGTAATTGCTTAAAAGGCGCAAAGACCAACATAGTGTAAAAGATTCCAAGCCGGGACTCGAACCCGGGCCATCAGTATAGCGCACTGACGTTCTACCGACTAAACCACTTGGAACGATACCTAGCTCGGAAACCTTCTCACTATTATATGTTGGCAAGGCTACAAACGCAGCACAAGATGGAATATTTATCGTGAGTCACCGACCTGGGACAAACACGAAACACATGCTGGATTTAATTGTGTTTCGTGTTTGTCCCAGGTCGGTGACTCACGATAAATATTCCATCTTGTGCTGCGTTTGTAGCCTTGCCAACATATAATAGTGAGAAGGTTTCCGAGCTAGGTATCGTTCCAAGTGGTTTAGTCGGTAGAACGTCAGTGCGCTATACTGATGGCCCGGGTTCGAGTCCCGGCTTGGAATCTTTTACACTATGTTGGTCTTCGCGCCTTTTAAGCAATTACTTTGAAATTTGATTTTCATTTGAAATATAACAAATCTAATTAAATTTATTATAAATCTTCTTAATATTATCTACGACTTTTATATTGACAAGTTTTTGATTCGATCAATTTGTATCGCAAAAAAAAATTAAAAACGAAAATAAAAAGGGGGGATGAATAAGAAAAAAATTCACAACTTCGTCAATTTACAAGATATAAAATCCGCATGAATTTATTATATATGTTCTTAATATTATCTACAATATTTATATTGACAAGTTTTTGATTGGACCAATTCTTACAGAAAAAACAAATTAAAAGTACATAGCGGTTGAAAAAAAAATCATCTTAGTAAGGGTGTATTCAAATCCAAACTGCTTATTTTCTGACTCATTTTTAAATTCATTTTTGCTCTCAAACGCATCCAATTGGAAGATTCTCTTATTCAGAAACTATATAATGTACCGTAATGGTCGATTTTTTGATAGAAGCAGAATATATTTCAAAAAATGATATCAAAGTAGGCATTTTGAACAGAATTTCCCAAAGCGACTGCGTTGGAAACGAAAAATATTGTCCTACTTAGAAAATAATTGTTTATAAATGAAGTTTTAATTAATTGAATGAAAAATAAAAACACAGGTCGCTTATAAATCTCTTCAAAAATCATGTCAGAAAGTTTCATATTTTTTCTTTTAAAAATTAATCTGAATATGTGCCAGTAAATTTCGAGTTGCTGAGCATGGAAAAGTTTTTTTTTTTCAATACCGACTTAAAATGAATTTGATAAAACCATTTCTTATATAAAAATGAAATAAAAACCCGTCAAAAGCGGCCAGATAAAATTGTTAAAGTGGGGTTATCTCTAATCATGATTTAGTTTTTTTTGTTGAAATTAACATTTAACTTCGAAATCTACCTGAGCCCGTAGACCGAGCCGGCAGGGATTTTCTTGAAATAGTAAAATTCGTCTTATTTAATGACATATTAATTAAGGCGAAAACAAGGGGAATTTTACCATTTCAGAAAAGTGGTGCCAATAAAGAAATCTGATTTAAAAAAAAAATAGCCCACTGGCAACACTGCACTGGAAGGGAATATCTAGGGAAGGATGAGAAACATTTCTAATGATGAATCAGAAAAAGAATCTAGAAACACTTTTGTGAAATGCAAACAAGCAGTGGTTCAGTACTTGCATAAACAGAGTGTGAAAGTCGCCCTTCTCTTCCCAACAATAAAAAACCCCCATAGATTATAAAGAGGGGGAGACGTATTATTTAAAGGGTCATAAATTCCTCTCAGTTATATTTAAATTTCAAATATCTGTATGTGTATCCACTTTAAATTTGAAGGGATAGGTGAGCAGATTCCCCTCTAACCCACTGGAGCCTTACTAACCTTTGAAGCTAGGAGAAGCACAGTATCATTTTGGGATCCCTTTCATTCGGAAAAACTTTTCTAAATTCTACATACATAGAGACTCATCAATATTATAACTTTTATTCCAGGGTATAAGCTTAGCTGAGTTCCTATATATTTCATTAAAGAGTTTTTCATGTTCCCCGTATATACTATATTAGATAAAGTATATTTGTAGAAGGGGTCTATCTAAGCAAAAAATCGGACCTCTTTAGCCCCCCCACAAAACTCCATTACATAAAGGCAAACCTAAAACAAGTGCATTAGAAAGAAAAACTTTGGCAGGAGGATTTAAAAAAGTTAGCAATAGATTCCTAGTGACAAATAAAGACAAATGTCTTTAAGACAAAGATGTCTTAAATGTGTTTAAGTCAAATTTTTAAAGAGAAATGTTTTTTAATCTACGAAAATAGAACATAACCACAAACTAAAATTTACAATAACTTCTTCCAAGTTAGGTAAGATTAGGAAAGGCGTTGATTATCTTTAAAAACTGCAGAAATCAATACATTTTCGAGATTTAAAGAAGATTTATAAAAACAAAGTTTCTTTTGCTGCCACTTATTTTTGGAAAAGTTTACGAGTAGTTTTTATAGTATTTTAACCAGCCTTCTTACACCTTAATATCAGTTTTTAGAATACTAATCATTCTCAATTAAACATTTTCAGCTGCATAATTGAATTTATACATGCAAGAGTATTAAAATAATATTGATTATAATGTTAATGTTGTTAATTTATCATGCTTGTCTGCAAAACATATTTGTTGACCATGGATATGTTTACCCGATAATTGATGGCATTCGAAAAACCTATATTCAGGGTTGAGAAATCTGATTAATATACAGCTCCAAGCAGGGCCGAAACTAGCCTTTTTTGCACCCGGGGCAAACATGGATTTTGGCGCCCCCACCCCCTCTTCCGCGAAGTATATTTACAAAGAGAATTGTACTAATTTTCTAATAGCCGACTTAATTTAAAATTTAAAATATGTTATACTGAACTACGTAATCTACAATGGCGGATCCAAGGGTTAGGTCACGGGGGTCATGACTCCAAAAAAAAATAGTCTAAAGATCGTTTTTAAAATGAAATATATAGTAGAGTCCCGCTTAACCGAGTTTCCGCTTTAACCGAGTTATTTTCTTCTGTTGGACTGATGGCTTCCATTATTATGAAACAGCCATTATAAATGAAGTATTAGGTGAAGATGAAAGAGCAGCCGTAAAAATTTAGAACTCTGATTAGTCCATCAGAAGAAAATGATCCATTCCGAAGGCATAATCCTTCATTTGGCGCCCCTCTGTTCTGGCGCCCGGGGCACGTGCCCCCTCTGCCCCCCCTTAGTTTCGGCCCTGGCTCCAAGTCAAAAAATTAGAATAATAATAAAAAAAAAAAGGAATTGTGAAAAGAGGGTTTTTAGTATGTTTCATGTATACAAAAAGTAATACAGGATAAAACTTAATATTGTAAGAATCTACATAGTTCGTAGAATCTTTTAGCATAAAAATTAAAGGAATATATTTCCTATATATTTCAGGGATATTTATATATAATTAAAGGAAAAAAGAAAAAATTAAAATAATTATTCCCACTTGGAAAAAATCAAAATATTAGAATAATCATTTACCTGGTTCAAAATATTAGAATAATGCATTGTAAATAATATGTGTTTTAAAAAAAGGAAAAATAGATATTCTTTAATATTTTGTATCATCACCTTTACATTTTATAACAGTGCGAACACTCTTTGCTAAGTTAGCTACAAGTGGTTCACAGTTGTTTCTGCCCAGAAATGACCATGTCGATTTCATGCTGGAAAGAAGCTCAACTTTGTTTTTTGCGCAATACCATGAAGTCTTTTCTTCATTATTCCCCGCATATTCTCTATTGGATTTAAATCCGGCGAATTAGCCGGCCAGGGAAGTACGTTAATTTGGTCTTGGCTAAGCCAGTTCTTGGTGGACGCTGACCAGTGTGAAGGTGCTAAATCATTTTGGAAAATAAAATCGTCACCACACCTATCCGACGATGGTATCATGAAATGCTCAAGGATTTCATGATATATCTCAGAATTAATCCTTTCGTTAACGATACATAGCCTGCCAGGACCATCTGCAGTCGTGCAAGCCCATACCATTACACTGGCTGCAAATTTCACTGATCGTTTCATGCAGTCCTTGTCATATGCTTCTTGCTTCATTCGACATACACGAATACCTTGATCACCATATGTTACACAAAAAACACTTTACTCACTAAACAACGTCTTTCTCCAATCATCCAGACCCCATAAAAGCCTTTTCTTTTGCACCACTTCACTTTCACCCTTTTCTGTTTAATTGTCATGACGGGCTTTATCTTTGGTACACCAGATTTAAATCCAAGTTTATGGAGACGTCTAACAAGGAGAGGGTCCGAGGTGGGGGTCACCAAATACGGTGAACGTTTGTGTAACGATACAGTATAGTTAGTGCATAAATATAAAAGTTGCAGCCATAAGGCGCAACACCCAGGGGGTCTCGAAAAAATAAGTCTCAAAGTTTACGCTACAGTTTATAATCGGATAAATTTTCTTATTTGGCAAACGGCTCAGTAGCATGGTCGTCAACATACCGGATTTGAGATTTTTCTTTATCAGTTCGGATCCCCCTCGGACTTATATTTCGGAACGAAAATTTCCATCAATTATTTTCGAACCGCAATTGAAAAAATATGTATAATAATTTAAATTTACGAAAAATATAAATTAAATGTATGTTTTGTACCATATAAATGCATTTTTAACTATGAAATGTTGCATGTTTAAATATTTAATAAAAAAGGGGGGAAAAAGCCAATTGATATGTCTATAGACCAGAAATTGTTTGTTGTTATTTAAAATTATTTACAGTTATTTCAATGAATAATCTACTATTTTTCACAGAAAATAAATAAAAATACACGATATTAATACGTGAATAAATATGTTATTTTTATTTTTATTTTTCATTATGCAAATATTTCAAACATTTCATGATTTTGTAAAAATACTGTTTTGAATTAAAAATGGATTTTTCTTTCGGATTCTTGATTTTGTAGTTATTGCCTACTTAATAACTATTTGCAGGAATTCAGTATACATAGCTGCCAACTTGTACGGATTTTTGCTACCGCTAAAATTTAACAGATATTTCAGCCTTATTTAATTATCAACATTCACTGCAATTCGTCGATTGAATTAGGTAAAATTTTCTATAAAATTTTAGTGGTAGCAAAAATCCGTACAAGTTGGCAGCTATGAGTATATTTTTATAGCTTATTTTTAAGCACATAGACAGTTATTTTAATTATATGCATAAGAATCTAAGATTTAAAAAATTCAAAAGTTAAAAATCTAGTTGTTAAAAAACGATACATTTATACATTTTTACGATAATCGAAAAATTACAATTTAAAAATAAAGAATGTCAATGTTATAATTTTATACAACGTATTTTATTCCACCATATTTTAACTCATTATGTGAAGAATAACAGCTTATTTATGTAAATAACAGTAAATAAATTTTAAAATTAGTGTAATTTTATGATTTATAAAAGTTCCAATTGACTTTCTTTTTAGTTTTATTATTATTATTATTTATTTATTTTATTTCAACTTTTCATTAAATATATAAACATGCAAAGATTCACAGTTAAAATTGTATTTATATAATTCAGCTGCATTATAAAAACATATTAAGCAGGGGAAAAAATAGAATTGCTAAAAAAAATTACTACGTAGAGACTTACTTTAATATAAAATGAGAATCGCAGACCTTAAAAAATCACATTAAAAATATAAAAGCATATTTTTAATAAACCATAAAATATTTAAAGTATTTGCATAAGTAAACAAAATGAAAATAATATATTTGTTCATGTGTTTTATTTCTCTGTTAAAAGTATTAGATATTCATTAAAATAACTGTAAACAATTTTAAATAACAACAAAAAATATGCCTACTTTCTTTTCTTTTTTACTTATCATTATATATTTAAACATGCAAAATTTCATAGCTAAAAATGCACTTATATGCTACAAAGCGTACATTTAATTTATGTTTTTCGTAAATTAAAATTATTATACATATTTTTTCGGAAATTTTCGTTCCCAAAAAAATGTCGACCAAGATTCGAACTGACAAAGAAAAACCTTAAATCCGGAATGCTGACGACCATGCTACTGAGCCACTTGCCAAAGAAGGAAATTTATCCAATTATAAACTGTAGCGTTAACTTTGCGACTTATTGACTTATTTTCTCCAGACCCCCTGGGTGTTGCGCCTTATAGCTGTCATATATTTACATACTAACTATACTGTATCGATACACAAACGTTTACCGTCTTCGGTGACCCCAACCTCGGACACTCTCCTTGTAAGTGCTGCATCTTTACTCACATCAACACCGTGTTCTTTTCACTTTCGATAAAAATATCTTACGCTTCTAAAACGGTTTTTTAGCATTACTCTTTAGCTTTCTGTCATCTCTCTGAGTAGGTTTTGGCTTTCGGCCGCTATTCAGATGCTTGTTTTCAAAATGTCCATCGTTAAAATAATGTTTTATTGCTCTTGGTTGAGAACATTTTAAGTAACTGGCGATATATTGCAGATGACGACCTTCTTTATGCAAATCAATAATACGATGCTTTGTAAACTCCGTTATGTCGGACAAGCGCCCCATGTTTCACACAAAATGAAAACAATGATGATGCAAAGCGTTTTTATAACTTAAGAAGAAGTCCCGCAGAAGCTAATTTTATGATTATTTTATGCAACCTTTTTTAACCAATCAGGAAAATTCATAAGTATTCTGATTTTTTGAATCATCTATTTTAGTATTCTAATATTTTGAATAAGGAAAATACTTTTGCAAAAATACAATATTCACTCAAAATTTGAACTTTTACAGTTTCAATTATTTTTAATAACATGCAAATTTATTAAAACATCAACCGTTGTTCTTTTTCAATTGTACTACACTGAAATAAAGCTAAATGGAATTCCAAATACAAATGAAATGAAATATTCTAATTTTTTTACTTTTAGCTGTACTATAAATCTTCTTCGAAACGTCTTCGAAAATCGGTTGCGGCAAAAGAATTCTTTTCTTTATAAATGCTTCTTTAAATCTCCAAAATATATTGTTTTTGGGAGACTCTAAAGGTAAATAACGCTTTCGGAAACGTAGGCAACTCGGAAGAGGTTTAGATGACATCGTGGAGCTTAAGAAGAGCCAATATGAAAAACGATACGCGAAATCTCCAAAGAAATTGAAAAGGAACATACAAACAAATTTTGAAGCAATGCATGGTAGAAAAAAACATAATTTTGAAAACTCTGGTGGAGAACCCAAGGACCATTCCGGAGTATGAAGTACGAGGCTAAATGTAACTTCAAGAACGGCCGCATAAAGCATTCAAAATTTTTGGGTGCCTTACACTTTGATGTCAAGGAAAGTCTGGACTAGACAAAAACGGAGAATGAAAAGGAAGTAAGGTACCAAGGTGCACGGCAAAGCAATAGCATAAGGTATCCTAGAGGTCCTAAATTAAACTGAAATCCTAAAAAAACAAAGTGGGTCACATAGCTGACTAAAATAGTTTTGACGGTCTTTGCCTAGTGCCTGCGAACAGTCGAGGTTTTCCAGGGGAAGCTCGGGTGGTTCAGCCTTGAAAAGGGCCCTTTACTGCACACGGCCTACATACGACTGATAAGCAAGCATTTCTGCGCTGACCGGAATGTTGCCCTCTTCAACCCTCTAATTCCCAGGATAGAATACGTCCTAGGAATTCCGTAGTTCAGATAATCTGAATTCACACCAGAAAATTTCAATAATTAATTTCGATTTATTTAAATACGGAATGCCTGTTACTAAATAAAACAAATATTGCTATTTTAAATTTCTGGTTCGAATTTGGAATATCTGAACTAAAAAATCCACTAAACTCGAAAAACTCTTGGCAGCATATAAGCTACCATGGACATTAAAGAATTAAGAAACTTGATATTTCAGAATGTATCAGTCATCACAGGTCAGACTAAAAAAAATATTTTCGGAAAAGGCACAAAAACTGAAACAATTTATCAGTTTTGACTAAAAGAGAAACATTAGTATTAAATAAACACTTTAAGCACAGAATTTAATAATGATCAATAATAGTTGATTAAGTTTTACTATTAAAATACTAAGACGAAACGCAATTTCCCACATTGATTTAAACATAAAATATATAATGTGATCTTTAAAAAGTTCACTGTCTTACTTAAAAGCCGACTAAAATAATGAAAAAGATGTTACAAGTTAAAAATACGCATTTTATTTAAAACTTCTTAGTTTTTTCAAGCTTTCCAAGCTCATCATCAGAGAATATTTTAATAACTAAATGTTGTTTATTCATACAAATACGTCACTTTGTTTTGAAAATGAGGGAGCCAATAATTATTAGAGTTGAAAGTATGAGTACACTGCTGGCCATCCAAAATGCAACACTATGAAGGGATCAATCAAACTGCGTGAAATTTACTCCATGCATAACACCTCTGTAGGATATGCAAGTGATTAAGGTTTCAGCGCTCGCGCACATCGTGGGCGACTGCAGCGCCCCTTACAATCTGTATATAAAGGGAATAAAGATTGTCGTTTTGAAGAAAGTGAATTGTTTTCTCGGAGGATTTTTTGTGTGTACAGATTCAGTATGCCTCGTAGAAAAACACGAGCACCATTTGAGCACGTTTCTGATTTCGACAGCGGCAGAATCGTTGCACACAGAGATTGCGGATTATCCTTCCAAGAAATTGGTCATCGTATCGGACGTAGCCAAGCAACAGTCATGAGAATATGGAATCGGTGGATGCCAGAGGGAACGACAGACCGACAGGAGCGATTGGAACCGCCTCGTCACACCACTACAGGCATATTGTGCGCATGTCACTGATGGAACGCACTGTCACATCTGCAACCATAACACAGCGAATGCAGTCTCTAACACAACAATCGGTGTCCGCACGAACAGTTCGACGTTGTTTGCAGTACAGTGGAATGCCTGCTAAGCGTCCATTGCTTCGCATACCTTTGACATTAAACCGCAGGCGTTTGCGTTTACAATGGTGCACTGGACGGCAGAGATGGAGAACCGAATGGCATAACATTGTGTTTTCGGATGAATCACGCTTCTGCCTGCAGTACCACGATGGTTGAATTAGAGTTTGGAGACACCATGGGGAGAGGCTGCTCAACTGTTGTATTATGCATCATCACACTGGTCCTGCACCCGGTGTTATGGTGTGTGTGTGTGTGTGTGTGTGTGGGGGGGGTATTGGATTCGACTCCCGCATCCCCCTAGTACGCATTAACGGTACACTTACCAGCCAGTGCTATGTCTCTGAGGTTTTGAAGCCTGTTCTCCTCCCTTACCTTCAGGTCTTGCCTGCGGCCACGTTTCAACAGGACAATGCGCAACAACATGTTGCACGCAATGTTCAAGCTTTCTTATTAGCTCACTATTATACCATTGTTGCCATGGCCTTCCTGTTCTCCAGATCTATCACCCATCGGGGCGGTCTGGTCAATGATTGGAGAACGCCTAGCCCGGAATGCCGCTACCGCTAGTACACCAGATGAACTTTGGCTACGTGTGGAGGCAGCGTGGGATGCCATTCCCCAACAACACATCCAAAGCCTCTTTCACTCTATGCCGCGACGTGTAACAGCGGTTATTGACAGACGTGGCGGTAACAGTTCTTACTGATTTTCCCGTCTGCCTCGTTTCAATGAAGGTTCTCTTTGGAATCAATTAACACTGATACTATGTGTAATCTCTAAAATACTTTTGCTTTGATATCTCTTGTCTTTCTTGGTATTGCACTTTGGATGGCCAACAGTGTACTTCTACTTTCAGTGCACAGTGCTACAGACAGTGAACTTTTTAAAGTTCACATTATATATTTTAAGTTTTGCTATTTCAACATTCGCAATTAGGATCATTTATCATTAATAAATATTTTGGCCAATTTTTAAAATATGTATATGGAGAATAAAACTATATTAATTACTTTCAATTACTGTATTTTATCGACTTCTGTGTTTTACAGATAGATTTTGATATTGAAGTTTCTGTATTTCAATCACACATATAATGTGCATATACTATATAATTTTATTTATATAAATTCGATAAAATCTAAAACTGCTAGTGATGTCCGTCGAAACCTGGCATAGTTTACAATGAGTTTTCATCACCAAAATCCAAAGTTAAATTAATGTTCGAAGAAAGGGGGAAATATTTGGGTTTCCTTAAATTTTACGTTCATATACATTTAGTATTTTAACTTGGTTTCTTTAATCGAATGCCAAAAGAAAAGAAATGGGATTATTTTTTATTGGAAGATTACACATATAATTATGCTTTTACCCGATACTTTCCGTCGGAATTTGATTAAAAAAGAATGGTTTTTTAATCTTTCTCTTTTACAAAATTTATTTCGATGTAATTCGATCTACCCAAATTACGACTTTTTTCTTTCAAATTACACTGTAAAAAATTAAGCTGACAATTTCTATTTTAAAACAATATATATTGAAACGCATATCAAATGAGTCGCTTAAATGCCAGTACTACACCTCTACAAAATGAAATAAGCACTTACTTATACAGATGAACATAAAAGGAGCATAATAACAATTATCTTTTAAGAATAAGATATACGAAACAAGAAATAACGATCAAATAAAATCTTGTTAATTGTAATTCATATTATTTTGCATAGTTGTTATTGGATAGCGTAGTTGTTTGCATAGTTGTTTGGATGCGGTTCCCGCTTAACTTCTTCAATTTTAATGCAATCGCAAAAGAACGTTACATATAGGTCTGCATGAAAAAGAAAAAGTGAAAAAACATACACCACGCATTACTTTTGAATTACTTTCCAATAGTACTAGAATATTGCTACAAAACTTTATCTTTTGATAAGGTGAGAAGAATATCTAAATAAACACTTTAGAAATTGTATAACTAAGTTGTAAATCCTCTTTCAATATTTACTGCCCATAGGCATTAATGTATTCAAATTTGTTTGTGAATCCTTGCATACTATCTACAGCTTTTAAATGCACATGATATAGCATAACAAATTTAATTTAACCAGAAAACGCACAACACAACTGAAACTGTACTTCCGGAAATTTCCATGCGTAAATGACAATGTAACCAAATTATTTTATGTTGACATATATATATATATATATATATATATATATAGGTGGAAAACGCGCAACGCCCTTAAACAAGAGTTTTCCTTAATTCCCACACATAGACGATAATGCATTTGAATTCTTTTCGGCAAATTTGTATATGATTAATAATATTTATATAGACAACATAACATATTAAAATTTAGTTTACCTTCTAAATGCATAACACACACACTTGAAAATGCACTTCCAGCAATTATCACTCATAGATCATTATGTATCCAATTCCTTTTGTGTGGTCCTGTAAAAGATTATAGGGTGTTACAGGGCGTCCACTCGCAACGGTGTCCAACGGCTAATTCCTAAACTGTTAGGCATAGACATATAGTTCCAGGAAGAAAAATGTTTTAAATGAGGTAAAGAAGTGTTTTAAAAGCGATTTTGGTCAATAAAAACGTTTCTATAGAAATTACAAAATTTAAATTTTTATACGGTCCCCCGGTGCTATAAGTTATATTTAGTAAAAATATCCTATTACACTAAAAAGTAAGACAAAAAAGTCCCATTCTCCTACGGTTAAAACTGACCGAGTAATAGCTGTTTAAAGTTGAATTATCTTTTTTGCTGCGAAATAGGGGTCATTCACAAATTTACTAGAAATATAAATAATCGACAGATATAAAAAAAAAACACACACTTGAGAGCAAAATTAACATAAAAATATAAATTTGAAATCAATTTTCATTCTGATATATTAAAGAAAAATATACAACCTGTACTAAAAATGTAAGTTAAAAAATAGCAGAATTTTTGTTAAATGAAATGATGAAAAGCAACAGTCGCAATTCTTTGCAAAATGATACATATTTTAAAATGCTGTTAGATTACCTAATCTAAAACTTAATTAATTAAAGTTAAAATTAAAACTTGTCCGAACTCCCTCCCTTCGGATACAATGTAGAAATGTACAAGCGAAATAAATCCTTCTAATACTTTAAATACTTTGTGTACAATCCCTCGAAGCATGGCCCAACTCATGTGTGTTCAGATGCAGAAAATTGGCATAAGTGTTGCAATTCAAAGTTTCATAACTCGGTCAATTTTAGTGTCAGCTGAATGGGCCTTTTTTTTTGTCTTACTTGTTAGTGTAATAGGCAATTTGTACTAAGTATCACTCATAGGACCGGTGGACCATATAAAAATTAATTTTACTAACTTTTTAAGAATTTTTATTGACCAAATCGACTTTTAAAATAATTTTTCACCTCATTTAAAACATTTTTGTGATTGGAATTATATGTCTATGGCTAACGGTTTAGAAATTAGACATTGGACACCGTTGAGAGTGGACACCCTGTATATGTTACATAAATAACATAGTTGTTCTATATCTATATAACTATATATCATCTTCATATAATGCCGGTGAATTCTTGGGGGGCTCTCATTTCAAAATAATACTGAATAGACACATCAAAAAAGATGTAACATTATATCACCGAGTTCATCAAAAGTCAAATCAAGTTCTAATTATCTGTTTGCAATTCCAAGTTATTTAAGTAAAACTTCAATGTTTTCAAAAATACTATCTATTGCAATAAAATTCCTTACGTAGCACACTTTTATCCCTAGTCAACGAAAACGCGTTTTTAAGTTCTGTGATAGCTTGTTCATATCACTGGGCTTTGCTTCTTACCAAAAATGTTCCTATATTTTCCAACTATAACAGCGCACCCCCTTTTAATGACCATTTTAGTACTATATATCTGTTTTTCTCAAGAATGTTATTGTATGGGATGTAATACTTCAGGTGCAAGATGAATTATTTAACGTCTTGTTCACCATTGAAATACACCCTTAGCACAATATCTAACGGATTAGATTCTAAAAAATTTCGATCACCAGTTGTAACAGTCGTGTCCGCCACGTTACTTAATAAGGCAGTCATGAGTATTAAGTAACTTTTTAAGAAATGTTTTTATTGATCAAATCGACTTTTAAAATAATTTTAGTTTAAGATAACTGTACATTATGGTGAGAATGTAACTTACTTACTTTAAACTATAAAATCTGAAGGTTAATAACGACTAACAATATTTATTAACATCTTGGAAAATACGCGCAAACTACATGCACGGAAAAGGCAAGCCACAATAATAATCCGTGGACTGTTGCCAAATTACAAAGAGAAAAGTTCTTGTGATGAAATCAGTTCAGTTTAACCAAAAACGGCTATTGCATGTTGCCACATAACCCCCTTCCCAGTGACGAAGTGGCGTCAAGATAACGGGGGTTGAATTTAACTCGGCGACCAGATTTGGTAACATATGGCTGTTGACTAGTAGACGGGTCAGAGGACAGCGGTTGGCTGGTTGTCAGGCCAGATGGAGACTGTGGTAGGTCAGGCGTTGCTGAAGGGAAAAACACAGTCTGTTCTGCAGACACAGCATCAGGAACTACATTGATAAATGCTGGCTTCAACCGATTAATGTTCACAGTTGAGGTTTTGTTGTGTAGCTGGATGGTGAAGGTTTTATCACTGCGGGATAACATCCGAAATGGTCCAGTGTAAAATGGTTGAAGACTTCTACGAGTAGCATCCTGTCGTAAAAAGACATGACTACACGAAGAAAGTGCATTATGCACAAAAATGGAACGACCGGTGCGCAGGCTGGTGGGAACAGGACAGATTGTGGATATGTGGTCTTTCAAGCGATCAACAAATGTAGCTGGATCTATATAGTCCTTGGATGCAGAAAAAAATTCACCAGGTAAGCGAAGAGTTTCACCATAGACGAGTTCAGAAACACTAGCTTGCAGGTCTTCTTTGATGGATGAGCGGAGGCCTAGGAGACTAGTGGGTAGTATCTCAACCCAGCGTTCTGTGGCATAGCAGCGAATGGCAGCCTTAAGACTTCTGTGAAATCGTTCAACAAGTCCATTCGATGCTGGATGGTATGGAGTCGTGTATATATGGTGGGTGCCAATGATTTTAGACAAACTTTCAAACAGCAGAGATTCAAATTGTCGTCCACGGTCTGTGGTGATCCGGAGAGGTACACCAAACCTGGAAATCCACTCAGAATATAATTTGAAGGCAATAGTGTCAGCAGTTATGTCCTCTATTGGAAAGGCCTCTGGCCAACGTGTAAATCTGTCCACTAGTGTTAGGAGATACTGGCAGCCTTTCGATTGAGGGAGAGGACTCACTAAATCTAAATGGACATGCTCAAAGCGAGAACTTGGAGTGGCGAACTGACCTGGGCGACTGAATGTGTGCTTGTGGACCTTGCTGCGCTGACACGGAATGCAGGAACGAGTACACATGGTAATGTCAGTTTGCATAGACGGCCAACAGAAAAGTTGTTTTATCAGCTGCACGGTTGACTTGACACCAGGATGGGAGAGTTCATGAAGACTGTCAAAGATCTGGCGACGCATCACTAGGGGTACAAAAGGTCAGATTTTGTCAGTCGAGACATCACAATAAAGTTCAGATGAGGAACCACTTTCTACTGGAAACTTCTTAAGAACTAAACTGGATGAAGTAGGGTTTTGCAGTAGATCGCACAGTTCACTGTCACTCAGTTGTGCTTCAGCCATTGTTTGTAGAGCAAGATCCAGGGATATTGCATTTATGCGAGAGAGTGCATCAGCAACACTGTTATCTTGCCCGCTGACATGTTGAATATCCGTCGAAAACTGAGCTATGAAATCAAGATGCCTAAGTTGTCGAGGAGTACACTTATCAGGTTTCTGTGCAAACGCAAAACACAGAGGTTTGTGGTCAGTGTATATAGTAAATGATCTAGCTTCAACCATGTATCTGAAGTACTTAATTGCCTCGTAAATAGCTAACAGCTCTCTATCATAAGCCGAATAGCTTTGTTGTGCAGGAGAAAGTTTTTTTTGAAAAGAATGCAAGTGGCTGAAGACATTGTTCCGTTTTTTGTTGTAATGCTGCACCAATAGCTGTATCGGATGCATCTGCATGCAACACTAATGTAGCAGTTGGATCAGGATGACATAGCATTGTGGCCTGAGAAAGTTTTTCTTTACAAGCTTCAAAAGCTTTTGTCGTAGCATCAGTCCAAGAAATTTCTCGTTTGTCATTTTTTTGATAATTTTGCAGCAAGTGATTTAGTGGCATTTGAATGGGAGTCATCTCAGGAAGAAAACGTCTGTAAAAATTTAAGGCACCTAAGAATCTGCGGAGTTATTTCACTATTTTTGGTTGGGGAAAGTCTATAATTGCCTTAACTTTATTTGGAAGAGGTTTACAACCATACTCAGAGACAATGTGTCCAAGGAACTGAATTTCATCCTGGAAAAACTCACATTTAGATGGATTGATAGTCAAATTATATTTGTCGAGACGACTTAACACTTGCTGAAGGTGTGCTTCATGCTCAGCTGGAGATTTACTGGCAATCAAGATGTCATCCAGGTATAGAAAACAGAAATCAAGATCATAGAGAATTTCATGAATGTGCCTCTGAAATGACTGGGCAGCATTCGACAGCCCAAATGGCATAAAAACAAATTCGAATAACCCAAATGGGGTAGTAATGGCTGTTTTGGGAATGTCAGTAGGGTTAACAGGGATATGATGAAAAGCCCGCACAATATCTACTTTTGAGAAAATTTTAGCACCATGCAAATTATGAGTAAAATCTTGAATGTGGGGTATAGGATATTTATCAGGACGTGTTATCTTATTAAGTGCTCTGTAATCCCCGGTGGGATGCCAGTCACCCGAACTCTTACGAACAAGGAGCAAAGAAGATGCCTAATTACATTTAGATGGCCGACAGATACCCTGTTCTAAGACAAATTGGAACTCCCGTTTAGCTGCAGCAAGTTGTGCAGGGTGGAGTCTTCGCGGTTTGCTAAAAACAGGTGGGCCAGAAGTTTCAATGAAATGGTAAGTATTATGAGTAATTTTGCTGTTAAAAGGGTGGGGACGTGTAAGGTTAGGAAATTGGTATATAATTTTATGAACGGTTGAATCCTTACAGATACTTTTGACAGATGTAAATATACCCTTTATAAATTGGCCTTTGCTAGTTAATTTCGTTAGTGGATCGATAAGACAGTGGTTTTTAAGATCAATTAATAACCCGAAATGAGTTAAAAAATCTCATCCAATAATAGGACGCTTAACATCTGCCAACGTAAATTCCCACTTGAAGCTAAGTCTAAGGTTTAGCTCAACTTCAACAAGTTTTTGCCCATAAGTGGATATCTTAGTATTGTTGGCAGCAAAAAGACAAAAAGTTGATGGGTTTGATTTGGTGGCGTTGGGAATTACAGAGACATCTGCACCTGAATCAATTAAATAATTTGTCTTAGTGGCTGGATCATAAATACATAAGCGACTATTGTGTGGAGGTTGTGTGCGATCACATGCTGCTACTGTGATGCACTCGTGTCGTTTCCCGTTTGGGAAAAAGAACATGGCTTTGTACATTTTCTAGCTTAAGGGCCAAAACGTGTATGATAGTAACAAATATCGGCATTATGTCTCCGGCCGTTTGAGAAACTGCGGTTTCTATAAAAATTGCCTCCTCTGTTACGATGTGGAGAACGAGAGCGATTCTCGGACAAAGATACTGTTAATGCTTCGACCTTTTTGTGACAATTCAGAAACCTGAAGACGCAGAATTTTTATCTCGTTGGACTCTGACATTGCAGCTATTACATGATCATTGTGAGAGGTGCTGATCTCAGACACTTTATCCGCAAGGACAGCAAGTTTGTCCAATTCATCACCCCCAACTGCTAAAACGGCTTGAATGTTACTTGGCAGGCGTTGTAGCCAAAGAGTTCTCAAAAAATCGTCTGTAACTTGGCTGGAGACAAGGTCCTTCATCTTTCTGAGCAACACACTTGGTTTCTGATCCCCAAGTGTGAGCTCTTGCAGGAGCGCCTTCGTTTTCTGGGCAGTAGAGTTTTCAAAAATTGTTAGCAACTTGTCTTTTAGGGTAGTGAAAGGATTTACCTCGGGCGTTGTGAATATAAGATCACTAACTGAGGACAGGATATCTGCATCTAAAATATTGATTAGATAGTTATATTTAGTTTTTTCATCAGCAATTTTATTAAGTGTGAATGCCGAATCAAGTTGCGCAAAAAATAGTTTGATATTGTGCTTAGAAAACGTTGGCATTTTTGCCTGCACGGCAAGAACTCCTGTCTCTTGATCCACAGACATATCTTTATTTTACTTTTGAAGGACAACAAAATAAGGAAATAAAAATTACTAGGTGTGATAAGAATGATTAAAATTAATATACATTTACATTACACAAAGTTGTTCCGATTACGATACGATTTGCAACACGAGAAGGGAAAAAAAAATAAATATTTACATATCAAGGTGCAAGTACAAAACAAAAAAATAAAAATGATGTAACAGATATTAGGTTACAATTAATTTCTTATTAGAAGTAATACTTGCGATTGACACAAAACGGAGAACAGCCATTACGAGAAGAATAAAAAATATATAAAATAAAAAAAAACTGTAACCATACCTGGAGACAGCGTATTTATTTACACTGTTAGCGTTTTATAATTAAGCAGATACGAGGCGTAATGCCATGTTGCGAACTTATCATCGAATTGGAGATCTTGAAAGCACGTTGCTTGAGGTTAGGCCTAAGTAGCCATCAGGCTGATCGATCACGCTGTTTTTTTTATTTATCGATGAAACGCGTTCTGAGTCCGTGGTCACCACTGTACATTATGGTGAGAATGTAACTTACTTACTTTAAACTATAAAATCAGAAGGTTAATAACGACTAACAATATTTATTAACATCTTGGAAAATACGCGCAAACTACATGCACGGAAAAGGCAAGCCACAATAATAATCCGTGGACTGTTTCCAAATTACAAAGAGAAAAGTTCTTGTGATGAAATCAGTTCAGTTAAGAGATTCAGCCAAAAACGGCTATTGCATGTTTCCACAATAACCACCAAAAGTTTATTCAATGTTAAGAAGCAGTGGGTATTGCAGTGGAATTGGCATCTAAATACGTTAATAAAGCTTAACGTCGACTGCAAATTTATCAACCTTAAAATTCACTTATGCCAGGAAAATGACTTCTCAAGATTGTACCCAGGACGGTTACGCTGTAGAAGAACACTGAAAAAAAAATGAAGTACTGAAAAATGAGTAAATTGATGTACTCATATCAAATTGAGTATGTTTGGATAAAAAATGAACCAATGATTTCTCAATTTTGAAACATCACATGTTATCAAACCCAAACAAAGCGATAATTTTGTACTCTGCAATAGTTTATTTCATTCATGGTGGCATAATGATGTTTATTAATGTAAATATTAAATTATGTAAAGCATTTTAAAATGGTCTTAAAAGTGCTTGTAAATAATGTTCTTGTCATAAAAATATTCAATTTGGGTATCTTGATAATAATTTTGCTATTGCTCTTAATAAATAATCAATTAAACGTTTTTTGTTAATAATTTTGAGCCTAAAATAAATGTCAATACATTTTTACTTTAATTTGTAGGTTCAAGGGAGCGGTACATCACGATTCATATTTGAACACAACCATGGAATCAAAAATGACTATCTATTGCATACACGTGTTTCTCAATTTTGAGTACATTTGGATCGGAGCTATTTTGAGTACGTGACGTATTTAAAATTGAGTACTTTTTACTCAATTTTGAGAATCCATTTTTCTCAGTGAATCTGTATCTCTGAAAATATGAAACAAGTCAGATGTCCTAAATGTCAATACTAGCTAGGAATCCGTGATTTCCGCAAAGTACTTTATTCAAATACGATGCAGCAACTTTTTAATAACTGGCGAATTCTTCCGCTAATCTCCGAGCACATGGCAGCAAAGCGAGCTTTCAATCCAAAGCGAGAACTCCGAATCTAAGGCTCCTCTGTGAGTCAGGATTCGATTCAAATCCGCCCATTCAAACTTTTAGTGCCATATTTATACTTCGTCGGCTGACCATCGTGCCCTTATTATCACAAAACACCATGGAATAACCGCGAAATACAGATTCAAAGAGGCACAATTTCCCTTGTGAAAATTAGAGAAAAAAATGGATAGATGTCGCTTTCACGTAGACATATCAGGTATAGGACAAAACGCTCGCAATCGAAAACTAGATTACTTTTATGAGTGAGTAGCTAGCTCCTGTTATATAGTGTCCGGTGACTTTTGGCCATATAGTGTCTAAAAATCATCTTAGAGGTAAGAAAAGAGTTATTAATCTACAACAGGGATTTCCAAAAAGTTAAACTGCAGACTGTAAAGTTACCACTATTTCGGAATAGTTATCTTCAGCATATTTATTCGCAGAATTTCTGCCATTAAATAAGACGAATATTACTGTTTGAAAATAGTGGTAGCTTTGCGGCCATGGCGGAATTGTTGGAATTCCCTGGCCTACAAAATGTTATCATCCTTTCCTGTAAAAGCATAAGGAATAATATAATGGAATTTTGTAAAATTAACCAGGGTGCCATGACTATCAAAGGCTCTGTCAATGAATCCCTTTAAAATGAGAATATATTTCTTATACAATGTTTCGTCGCTTATACTTGCACAAAAGGCAGAAATACAAAAATACCTGGTATCACTAGGGGCGCTAAATACATAGACGCAGAAAATATGCAAACTTATTAGAAGAATTCTTAGAGCAGAACTTATTTAGGCGAATATCTAAATAAGTGAATAATACTTAATATTATTTTTCTTAGAATTTATCATTAGTACAAGCTTTGAAACAAAGTCTGGTTCAGGCTACCATGTGTAACAATGGCATCAACAATCTGATTGTCGATAACTTATGTTATCTCGAAATTGGGTTATCTAATTGTCTTTGATAACACATAGTTTGCTTATGCTATGCTTTAAAAAATAAAAAGCATTACTTTTTAATTTTCCAAATGAAAATCTTTGAAAATTTTATGTCTTTTAGAATACACAACTTCAAACGTGCTTAAGAAAAAAAGAAAAAAAAGTGACCATGGGCGCGCCGAGCATTTGCCTCGTTGCCCGGTGGGCCAGTACGACCCTTCGTTAGCCTGTCTTTTTCGTTAGCCTTGCCACTCACACACATAACGTGATCATTTCCAACTCAACTGACGACGATGAACAAATTTTTAATTGACTTTTTCCGCATAGCTCCAGTAGGTTCCCAAATAGGATCGCCGAATTTCGCATTTTGCTGCTAGGAGCACTGCGAGTAGTCTCATTGTAGAGCACATACTCGCTTACCTATGTGAAGACACCGGAACACCACTTTTATAACTGTAACTACACCCGTTCACAAATTGAACGGCCTCAAAACTTATATACGCTTTCCAAATTGCATATAACACAAGCCTGCGATGGTTGTGTTTTTTAACGTTTAATAACTGATTTTTATATTTGTTTTTTAGTGCTGATTCCGAAAATGACATTCATTTTTAACCATCACGTCAGGATTTTATGCAAATCATGAATTTCAAAGGTAAAAAGTAAAAAAATAGCGAAAATCTGATACTGAAAAATAGAGGAGATGGTTCTGTTTTTTAACTTTTGATAAGTTATTTGCATGTATTTTTTAGCGAAGAATCCGAAAATGACCTTCATTTTTAACTATCACGTCAGGATTTTTTTGTAAAACGTAAATTTCAAAGATAAAAAGTAAAAAAATAGCAAAAATCTGATACTATAAAAGAGATGTAATAACTGTGTCTTTAAAATTTTTATAAGTGATTTTTATGGTACTTTTTAGCACTAAATCTGAAAATGCCCTTTATTTTTAACCATCACGTCAGAATTTTTCGCTAATCCTAAATTTCAAAGTTAAAGAGTAAAAAAAAGAAAAAAATAGCGAAAATCTGATATTATAAAATAGAGTAAACTCTCTGTAAGGCGGCCTCTGTGTAAGACAGAAATCTGTCTAACTCGGAAATATTTTCAAGTCCCTGCGAATCCACAGACATACAGTAAAATTTGTCTAAGGCGGAATATTGTCTACTACGGAAAATTTCCTCGGTCCCGATCGACTCCGCCTGAGACAGAGTTTACTGTAGATGCAAAACTTTTTTTATTCAATTTAATTTTATTTAATTCAATAATTTATTGAATTTTTTGGCTTATACTTTGAATTCTTACAGGTAAACAGTTGAGGGGTCCAATGAGGAAAGGGGGGGGGGGTCACTTTAACTTTGAAATTTACGATTTGCAAAAATCCTGACGTGACGGTTAAAAATGAAAGTCATTTTCGGATTCAGCGCTACAAAATACATAAAAATCAATTATCAAAAGTTAAAAACACTACCATTATGTCTATTTGATAGTATCGATTTCTTTTTCCTTTTTTTTTTTTTCCTTTTTAACTTTGAAATTTACGATTTGCAAAAAATCTTTATGTGATGGTAAAAATAAAGGTCATTTTCGGATTCAGAATACACAAGAATCAACTATCAAAAGCTAAAAAAACATGACACAACCAGGCAATTTCTCTTCTGGATTGTTGGAGATAAAAGATTAAAAATTGTGTAAAGGACATTCGTCGCGAAGGGGTTAAAAAACCGCTGTCTTTAATCAGTATTAAAATAAAATACTGCTTTCAAAGTTATTACATCATGATCGCGTTCAATAACTTTAAAATCCAAATTGAGTTTTGGTTAAACAAATCACACTAATACGGATTATCACACAAATACGGAAGTCGTTTCTACTTCCTCTTTCTTGGAGAAACACGGAAGTCGTCTCTCTGGGGATCAGACAATTTCTGAGGTGATTTTCGAAATACTTTTCGATTAATTTAGAGGATCCAGCTGTTGAGTCATATGTTGATGAATTTTGATTTCTTAGAATTCATTTTACAATTCAGAAAGCAAATCAAATATATTCAGGAAGCAGCATTCGATAAAAATACAGGGTGTCTACAAAGTCTACTCTTAACCTTTTATCTACTGACGGTACTTATAAGTACCATTAAAATAACTTGTTATAAAATTCATTTAATACATCGAGTAATTGTAATACAGTTTAAAATGAGTTATAGATACATTACTTTATCTTGTTCCAAAAGCATTATTGGTTACACAATTCAAAAATATTTTTTAAAAGATGATTTCTTTTGCCTTTGCATCTTTTCAGCTTTCTTGGCGTTGGGGGGAGGGAGGTGGGAATTTTTCAATTCGGAAATATTTTATATATTTCTATTGTAAGAACATTATATTTATACATGTCCTAATTCTACAAAATACTAAGAAAAATATTTAAAATAAAAGATTTGAGTGGGGTTATAAATATTGCACATCATCCCTATAAATTCAACTTTAATGAATCCTTCTAAATCCTTCAATCCTCCTAAAATTTATTAAATGATTATGTGAATCGTCTAATGTAGTTAAAAAAAATTCCCGAAAAATGCTTTAGAAGGTAAAATTTTTATGAATTCATAATTCAGTACATAGAGAGTTAATCTAATGTTTTCGGAAACTGTTGGGTAAATGTAAATATTGTCGCAAAAGTATTCTATTATTTCGAAGGGAATACTTTTGACGAAAAATTCGCAGGTGTGGGATTTGGTTATGTTAGGGGACATTAGTGGCGGCTAATTCGAAAATTTGATATACAGTGGCGGTCAAAAGTTTCCGGCCAGTTACTTTCTTTGATTTGTTTGACAGAAAGTTTCAGCGAAGAAGAAGCACAATTGCTCCAAAAGTTAGGAATAAGCAAATTACCTCTGACCACGTGATCATTTTGATTGGATACTGAAGATACTTGATGCAAGGGGGGGAGGAGGAAATTCGAAATTCGCGTGTGCAAAAGTTTCCGGTCATTTGTCATCCGTTAGTTTTTGCTATCGGTAAAGTAAATTTTTGGCCGTGTTTGTTAATTAATCAAGGTGAATAACGTATTCGAAATTAAGAAATGAAAAGTTGAACAATTTATTGTTCCTAAGCGAGTGATTTGTTTGTCGCTAGAGGGACAATCCTCTCCTGAGATTGCGGCAAAGTTGTCGATCGGAAAATTTGCTGCGAACGATATTTAAAAAATATATATATAAAGATGGTCATGGCTTTCGGAACTTGCCACGGTCCAGGGGACCGCGGAAAACGACTATTCTTGTGGACAGAATTATCAGGAGAAAAGTAGTTGATGACCCGCATAAAAATGCCGCTGGAATTTTTCGCTATTTACGGTGTTGAAATATTGATGAAATAAGTCGGTCTACCGTGTCAAGACACTTACGTGACGTAGTACTTTATGGAACAGTCGGTGATAAAAAAAAAAAAAAAAACCTTTCATAAGTAAAAAAATCAGAGGGCCCAACTGGTATTTGCCAAGGAATACAAAGACTGGTCAAGTGAAAACTGAAAAAAAATGCTATTTTCCGATGAATCGACGTTCAATCTTTTTGGAAGTGATAACAGACACTACAACCGACGACCTAAAAACAAAAGATAAGATTCGAGATATGTTATTCCCACAATGAAGCTTGTCGGAGAAAACGTTATGCTGTGGGGAGCATTTTCTGGAAAAATGTGTCTGTCTGTTATTTGAAATCCGCGGAAAGATGAATAGTGCAATGCATAAGGATATCTTGCAAGATCATTTGCTTTCTTATCGGGAGAAAAATTGTGGTCGCAACTATTTGTTACATCATGATAACGACCAAAAGCATACATGCAAGCTCGTCAAGCAGTGGCTTTCGCACAAAAAAATTCCGCTTTTGAAATGGCCAGCCCAATCACCCGATCTGAATCCAATAGAAAATCTTTTAAACTAACTTGAAAACGTGTGTGGTATTATAAATATTCCAATTCAGCAGCATTTCCTCATAAAAATTGCAAAAACCGTGGAAAAAAACTTAACATTGACGATGTAGGGGAGACCGGGGCAAGATGACTATGTTAACAATTTTTGTTGTTTATGTTAACAATTTTTGTTGTTTATTAATTTATTTTTAAGTACAGTAAAACTAATTTTACATGAACTGTTAGAGTATTCCTTTGTAGTAAGAAATATATTGCCGTTTAATTTTTCAAATAAAAAAAAAATAAAGGATAATTTTACTTTTTCATAATATTAACAACTCGTCATCTTGCCCCAGTACTGGGGCAAGATGACTTTGGCCTTGGGGCAAGATGGCAACTCTGAAAAAGGTTGAATATTTTATCTTTTGAATATGTTACATGGTTTAACAAATGATAATTGTGTTTTTACATCTTACAAAGTATCAAACCTAACATAATGCATTGTAACGTAATGTTGAAGTGTTTAATTGTGCAGCTAACAATAGTCACAAATAAAAATGCTATTTTCATAATTGAAACATTCCTCATGCCACCACTCTTGGCATTTACAGCACTGGATCCATTCTTCTGTTGGTGGGTCACAATATTCCTCGTCACAAGCAGGACATCTGAAAACACCATCCTTTGAAATTGATGCAACTGGACTGCTTGGCCTGGATTTAATGGACTTAGTCCTACAGGAACTTAGTTTAAGTTTTTTACTCCTTTTTAGCTTCACGAGCTTCTTTTCTCTGTTTTTTTAAACGTTCCTGTTCTTCCTTCTGCTTTACCCTTTGTTCTAACATTTCTTTGATGGGTGTGCTTGTAAGAATGCTTGAGCTCAGTGTTTTGCTTTTTCTTTTTTCTCACATTGTGTTGCTTTCGGCAATAGTTTGAAATCAAAAACACTAACAGGTTTCTTTGGTGCATCGGAATCAGCATTTTCCATAAGTTCTGGTTTTTCTGGAGGGTTTATACGTTGGTTTTCTACTACCAGGGTCTGAGGATGACGAGCTCGTCATCTTGCCCCGGACTGCCTGTTTAAAAATATTCCTTTTCATTGCCATGAAGGAAGGCGATTAATTGACATTTATTCATGGTAATAGGTAGTATTTAAACTAAGTTACTCATAAATATTAAAGAGAAACGGTATATCTTACCTGTAACTGTAGCAGAGCTTATTTACACACGCATAAAAGTTATAACGTGGCAGCGGTAAACAAGTAAATCTTCACAACTAACACAAAAATATCGATTTCAGCGTCTTTATACTATTGTTTAACGAACGGCCGATAGGGGAGCCAGTAGTGTCCCGTTGATGCTTCCATTTTTTTCCAAACTTTCCAAGGCGGCCGGAAACTTTTGAGAACATGCGTTTCTTTTGCAATTAATTTTGTCAATTAAATTTATTAATATTTATTTTTTATTCCATAAATAAGTTCTTAACTGTTAGGTCAATAAAGTGTATAAGTAAGACTTTAAAATTCCTCTTCATATGGGTATACTTACAAATTAACCAAAAATTTTATGCTGGCCGGAAACTTTTGACCGCCACTGTAGGTGCATTAAACTTTGTTTTAATTGTGCCCCCCAAGAGATGGTTTCCTTTAATTATCGATTTTATGCGTCATTATGTGAGTGACAGAAATACCCCTCCCCCGCAATGTCTAACTACACTGTTTCCCTAGCTACTACCGGTGAAGTGGTTAAAAAATACAATGATTGAGCGACCGGCTTGATGCCTAGATGTAGGTGGTTTTCACTTGTACAGGGCTCGAAAAGTACCAAAGCAAACCAAAACAATATTCCGGTTCGTAAACTTATGACAAATATCGTTTCGGTTCCTGAAATTACGGTAAATTTTGTTCCAGTTCGTGCAATTATTAAAACATATTGCTTCAGCGCAATAAAGATATTAATATTTCCGTTTCGGTTTAGGTTCATTCAAAACAAAATAGATAGAGGATGCAGTAATGAATTTAACATCACTGTGATAAGCAATCATCACACACAGCTGTGAAGTAATTGCGTTAGTTCCTACTTACTCATGAGACAGGTGCAGAACTTTCCTTGCCCTGTTATTTTCTGACCGGACTGAAGACTCAAAAACGAACGGGAAATTAGTTGCTGTTACTAAAGCAAGAAACAGCTTTTTTTCCGTTTAATGAAAGTACACTTTAGTTTATATCGAATAGTAAACAGTATGGTTAGAAATAAATTCCTCTGTACTTAAAAAAACGAAAAACTTTTAGTCGACAAATATTTTGAAATAGCATCTCGCTTCGTGGATTTTTTTCATTTTGAGCCTTGTACTTAAATCAGCATGTGAAATTTTAGTTAGTGTGCACCGAGAGGCTCAAGCACTCACATATTTTTTTCTGTTAATGTCGAGAACGCACCAAATTTTAAAGTTTTTTTTCCCCGTTAGGAGAGTTGAAGAGAGGTGGATGAAATAAAGAGAAAAAAATTTTAAAAATCAAAAAACCCGACTGCGTAGAAAGCGAACTAATTAATTATTTCTCATCAACGTTAAACTATTTTTTATATTACTTATCTATTTTTTTTATTTATTTGTATTGCTGACTTTTAAGTTGTGTTTAATTGTTAGATCCTATCTATAAACACTGCTTCGATGAGGCCTATAGATGTCTATGATGGTTAGAGTTGCAGTAAAGCTAGAGATCCTACCTACACAACTTCCAGGTTGTGTAATATTTAAACGGAGTTTCTGGCTGTAAAATAGTCAATGAAACATCGTCTTCATTTTGAAAGACCTATCCAATGATATGCCACTCAATAGGGTACGTACAATTTTTTTTCGTGTCTACCACCATTTTGTCTTTTACGGCCTCCAATTTGAATTTATAAAAACAAAAGCTAGCCTATAACCATCGGACGGTTAAGACAAATCGATAAAGACCTCATTCATTAAAATCCATCCAGACGTTGGGATGTTTCGAGGGTATAAAGAAATCCACATACCCAGATATGCGTGAAACACATAGCCCTTCTTGGCTGTCGGGTAAAAAGGAGATTACCAGAATATATTTATATTCTTGTTTACTCCCCTCGTTCACCCAAGCCTTCTATAATCCCCCTAATTTAACTCGTAAAAACAGTGGTTTGAAAACGTCTTCCTACTAACTTTCATTGTGACTGACACATCTAAAACTTTTAGGTTTCATCTGTGGTTTCAAAATTGTTTTAACTTTTGATAGCACAAGATATTTTCAGAACTGAAACTTCACTTCACATCTTTCAACAACATGTAAGCTGAACAGTTATAATTGGAATAAAAATTATCCATTTAAAAGAATTTTTATTTTGCACAACGAATAAGGCTTTTGGAATATGGAAAAGTAAAATATGTGTAACTCGTCCTAATATGTTAGATGTCCGTGAATGTATTAAATGAATTTCATAACAAGTTTTTGTGGTACTTGTCTGTTACAGGGGCCTTGGCGAGATAGAGAAAATAACCTTCACAAGAGAAGGAATATTTTCATACATATTTTCTGGTTGGTTGGTTGATTAGAGTTTATGGCACAAAGTCTCTTTTGGGACATACTGCGCCAAGAAAAAGTTAGAATTAAAACAGTTATATTTTAAAAAGTTGTGTAAAAACCTTGTCATTAACACATACTAAATAAAAACAACACAATTAAACGAGGAAAATAATATGATGATATATATATAATTAAAATCATTAAATAATTACAATATCATGCTTAGCAATGCAATGAAAATTTTTAGAATTAAAATATTGTACAATCATGGTCAGTGAAACAAAGTATAATACATGCAAATACAACATAAAAACAGGTATATATATAAACAACAGATTATTCAGAAACTAATGCAAAATGACTTTGGTACATATTCTTCAAATACAGTATTTTCATCATCTGCACTTGAGTCGTAAGATTTCGACTCCATAGCATCTTCCACATAGTTTTGAAGCTGTTTTGGATCCTTCATTTACTAAAAGGTTGGCTAAGACATTTCTTCCTTTCTGTCTTTACAGTTTCCACTCTAAAGATGCTTGTGTTGAGGATTTTTTTCCCTCTCTGTACACAAGATTTTTGGCTTTCTTTCTCAGTTAGACAAACATCAGGTTTCTGCAATGTGCTTGTAGATGAAACAAAGGATTTTTCAGTCTGTTTGGTTGACTTTACGGAGTGAGCTGAAGATTTTTGTTACTGACTAATTTTGTATTCTATTTTAACAGGTTCTGAGGATGGTGGCCAAAGTTCTATTTTGGGTTAACAAATCCACTAGTTGTACAGTAGGCAACACAGGTTTTTCTATTTGAAGTGCTGGATGATTGTGTCATAGCTGAATTACTTGGTGGAAAAGAAGATTCGGTCTAGTGCTTATGTGCCTGAAAGGTTTTGATTGCTGCCTGGGCAAACTGAAGTAAGATACTCCAACAGATGGGGTTCTGGAATTAACAAGCTTACGAGCTTCAGGGTAAGAAAGTTCTTGAGTAATTTTGAGAACTAGAATTTCTTTTTCACGAATCCAGTTTGGACAATAGCAAGAGTATGCTGTATGGTCACCCTTAAAGTTTGCGCAACGTTCTGAGTTTTCGCTAGATTTACCATCGTAGTCGATTTCTGCACAACGTGCACGGGTAGCGGAACCACGACAGGTAGTTGTAGTGTTACCATAATGCTGGGATTTAAAACAACGGAGAGGATTGGGGACATAAGGCCGGTCTGGACAGCAGCTTAGGTAGTCAGCTTTAATTCTAGTTGGAAGTGTGGGGCTCTTGAAAATGAGAATAATGTTCTTCGTTGGAAGCACTTGCCCATTTCCACGGATAGTAATACGAAGAACATCTTGACATTCTGATCTTTTAAATTTGGTAGGAGTTCTTCTTTTGCACAGAGTAAAAGTTCTGGTTCAGATATAACACCACGGGTTGTATTCCGAGTTTTATGTACCTGGACAGAAACAGAAAAAGAACCTATTGTTGTGCAATTTGACAGTAGTTGTGACTCGCTGGCTGCACTGTAAAAAAAAAATGGTAACGTTCCATGTAAAATCCAGGAACGTTTCGCCTTTTCTCAGGTTTTCAGAATAATTTAGCTCTTTCCTGTGAAATTCTGGTTTTCTTATCTGAAACGTTCCTGAACAAAAGTTGGCAACAGCAAAACGCTGCGGCCGCCATTTATTATTTTTTTTGCTATAATCCGCTGCTCGCGCGCGAGTGTCGAAAACGAATTCCTTAAATGAATGTAAAAAAATCAATATGGAATGCAAATAAATCAATAGACGACATAATCCTTTACGTCTCTATTGTCAAGACAATTCAGATGAAAATACAATACCTCTGTGACATCGCTAAGAGATTATCTCTCGTACTTGTCTGCGGAATGTTTAACGAGCAGACCGTGTAAAAAAAATACACCTTATATTTGGATCTCCATTAACCAGGGGACCATCAAACATGATTCTCACCGATTTTGAATAATTTAAAGTATGTTTTAGAGTTCTTATCTCTAATTATTCTTGTGAAAGGATTTCTTCAAATGGGCCTTAGATTTTCAAAAATTAGATGCCGAGGTTTAGCATACGTTTCAAATATCCATTAGTTTTGCAGCTCTCAACGTGTCTTTCGTGGTGTGGACGCAGAAGGCTCGCACGCCACCCGTACGGCCCGAGTTCGATGCTACCTCTTGACTTTTTTTTTCTTTTTTAATTAATTTTATATTTTAACACTTTATTACAATTTGATTTAAATTTGATATATATTTGACACTTTGAATTGCTGCAAATTTGAATTTTTTTTTTTTTATTTTCGGAAAAAATATACAATTACGTTTAGGTTTTTTTTTTTCATGAAAATTTATATGTATTTTATCTAACTTGTAAACTAACATAATTACTGACGAAAATCCAAAATATTTTATGTCTAGATTTTTTTTTCTAATTATTATTTACATTTATATATTTTTATATTTTAAGCAAAGTTCAGAAACAATATATCATATATATATTTACTTTATTGAATTTTAACTGAAAATTTATTTTTTCGTGTAAATTATAAATAATAATTTTGATGTCAATTTCAAAATATTTTTTCTTTCTAACAAATAATGATAATAAAGCGAAAATTGTCAACTGGAAATGTAAAAATCGTCTGCGGATCCCGCATGCTGTGAAATGTCAGTAATGTTTTGCTGTCAACAGAAATATTCCTGGTATTTCGCAGGAAACTTACTGGCATTTCTGTAGAAAGTTTTTAACATATACAGTAAAGTTCCAGTCATTTTCAAGAAATGTTTCTTGGAAATAATGGACAACTCAGCTGCCTATTTTTTCCCAGGAACGTTGCGGAATTTTTTTTACAGTGTGAGGAAACCTCAACCAGCAAATCCCCAAACTACGATTTTTTGAGTGAATGATTGTCCTCAAAACAGACTGGAATGTTTTTGCAATCAGAAAAGGAGAAGTTCTCTTAAAAGAACTATCCAACAGGCTATCAGTGCGCTTTATGACAAAGAATGTAGTAAATGAATCGTGCTGTACAATTTGTTGCTCTCCACATGGGAGAGAAATAGAAGGAATTAAAATATTTCCATCCATGGTAGAAAAAAACATAATTCAGGCCCCGGCCGCACCACCCATTACCGAGCCCAACAAGGGATGCACATTCGTGCACCAGTGCTAATCAAGGTCTATACGGTCGCTATGTCAGTCCCTTATACATACTTTCTGCAACCTATTCGCTGTTTCATATACACAAGCAATATTTTCAATATTTACACAATTTATTTAACATAAAGAAGCCATTTATCTGTTATATACAAACAGAAGTAATTTGTATGTAAAAAACAACAACAACAATTATAATAATATATATATATGTATGTATATAAAATATTTTTAATCCGCGAGGACGCGGGCCGGTCCTGATAGACCCGGAGTGCGTACGATTTGTACAATTGTCACCACTATCTTTAAAAAAGTAATTTTCAACTTCTTTTATCGCAAAATTATCTCCAATTAAATAAGGTGACGATCTTTATTTGTATTTATTGGTGACAAAGTAAAAACCATTCATACCCTGGGTATGCGCGCGTTCTCCCGGGTTAACACTAGAACGCCCGGAAATTTTACTCAAGTTTCATAAAAATATTTGACACCAGAATTTTTATTTAAAATTATTTGACTGATTTATTTAACGTAAATCTGCGTAGTTTAAATTTAACTTATTTTATGAAAGAATTTCTTTCCTAGTTCCAGTTGACATTTATTCACATGGTAGGAGTCGGATCGACTCATTCCGGGCGTTCTAGTGTTAAATAGAGGAAGTTCGGGTATTATGGAATGGTCGGACAATATGGAATACTTCAATATCTGGCGCATACGGTGTTGCAGCCAAGCGTGAAACTGCTAAACGACCTTCTAGTATTACCCTGAGGCACTGTGCTCAGTTCTTACTGGATACCTGTTGTTGGAGCGACGCGGTAAAATAAAACCTTATTCTCAATTTTTGCATTTTTTTGCAGGTCAATTTTATAAAATTCGTATTAATTATAAAATCTTATTGTCAGTGATGTTAATACAGTTTAGTATAAAGTTGAACAGCTATATTTATCGCTCTGTTAGTGAGTTTTCCTCTATGCTAACTTATTGGCGACTGAAGAGTTTTTGTTTCTCAAGATGGCGCGTGTCGGGTAATATGGACCATCAGCTAAAACAACTGTTCAGTGTTGCCAGATTGGGGACATTTTTTATTCAGATTATTTGACTGCTACCACTTTTTTAAAATAGTATAATTCGCCTTATTTCTCAGAATGTTTAATCTATTTCTAAATAGGCCGAATATTTCTATTCCAAAAAAGTGGTGACAATCAACAGTCTGGGGACAAAAATGTCCCCAGTCTGGCAACACTGCAACTGTTTCAAAATGAGTCTAGTGAAGATGAACAATCGTTCCACTCCGACGTATCATTTGAGATGGACTTTCTACCAGGTTGTACACCAGATGAGGAAGATGCAGTGTACCTGTTTTGCAATAGAAAATATTCAGAGGATGGAAGAGGGAAGGAGTGGATATAATGTCTGATGTGGGCTCATGTGGACTGTCGTGGAGCCAAAACAATAGACTAAATTTGTGTTTTTGTAAGGATTAAAACTATTTTTCAAAGAATCTGATGATTTATAGATGATGCACTAATGTTTACTTAAATAATTTCGGTTATTCTTGTATATTGTGGTTTTTCTTACAATTTTAATATTCCCCATAACTCTATTCCATATTACTCGACTGGTTGCCATAGACTGGTTGCCTAGAGTCAACAAGATAAAAAACAACAATAACAAAAAAAGGGAATTTACGCATAGAAAATTTAACAGTGAAAATTGATTCCATTAAATGCAAACGAGCTTTTCAAGACATTAATTTTTGTATATTTGTATGCGCTATGAAAAGAAACAACACAAATTTTATCTGGTAAAATATTACCAGATTCCCTTTCAATTACGATGCTGGAGCATCTACAGCAGCTTTCTAAATTTGTCAGAGACAACTGAAGAGCTAAGTGGAAGAACATGTTAAGTAAGAAAAATTACATTTGAAGAAATTTGATGTGAAAGTTTTTGTTGTCAATTTTAATGATTTATTTTCTGTTTGATACCATGCGATTAAAATATTAACAGGTGTGGTACTAAACTCCATCAAAAAAAACTTATTCATATTTAATTTTTAAATATTAAAAAATATCAATACTATTTGCATTATTAAATATTAAAATATTAAATATTAATGAATAATGTCTTAAATCTTCACGTCTAAATAGAACTTTGGTATTTTAGCTTTATCATGTGATAGAATACCTGATAACACCTTCATCCAAAATATAAAATAATTTTTAAGATAATGTAGCATAACATGTTCTTCCACTTAGCTCTTCAATTATCTAAGCGACCGCATTATTGGTCAATAAATATATCGAAAATTTTTAAGGGAAGGTTCTTCCGATGTGGCTTGATTATTAAAGCATTTTCGGGAGTTTTTTTTTTTTTTAAATAATGCATATAGAAAAAAGGGTTTTCGACACTGAATTGATTGTACTTTCGTCTAAGTGTGTGAATATTTTAAAGTAAAAATGTTGATATTCTAATAGATCTAAACCACTCCAAAGTTCATTATGCTCGACGTGAACAGTAAATCACTGTAGGTGATTGCATTCTTAATAACAAAAAAATTACATGGAATATTAAAATATTCCTCACCCTCAAGAAAAGTGACACAACTCAAATATACTGTATTTGACAAGAGAAATAAAGGATTTTAATTTTTTTGCTGTGCCATAAAACTGTAACACATAGCACTGCATACAACTGTGAAAGCGTACATAAAACGAGGGATGAGAGTGCTCCGACCCAAATGGTTGATTTTCACCACTAAATTCTAATAGTATTCTTTGATTTATTAGATCTCAGAAATTTTGTCATTAAATACGGCAGGAAATATTGTTAAAATTTAGTGGTAGCAATCGATCATTTGGGTCGGAACGCTCTCATCCTTGATAAAACGTAAAAAAACTTAAGAATCAAGATGTAGAAAAGATACGGAGGATTGAGTAAATTTATCTTCCTACATAATTTGCTCCCCTGTGTGGTGCCAGAGTGACATATAGTGTAAACTAGTGTTTTTGCTTCGGATAACTACACTTATGACACTTTTCCTGTAACAATACGCACCCAAGTCGTATTTATTAGTGCAATAATAAGCAAAATGAATTTTTAGAGTTGCGTCACTTTTTTTGCGTGTAAGCGATATATTAAATTAGATGGAGGCCAAGCCTAAAAATGATAAGATAAACCAAAATTCAGGGGCCGCAGTGAAAGGAATAAATCTATTTAATCCTACCACAATTTAAAATTAATAATCTTCGTGGTAATCTGTCTTTAACACGTGCAATAGAAATCTATTAAGAATATTATTGTTTCGCAATATATTTTTTGGTAGAAAAAATTGTTTTTTTTCTTTCCCCCCCCCCCTATCGCTGCGGCCTCTGAAAGTTTTCCAAAATGGCGGCTGTTTGAAGTTTAAGTTCATTTTTTACGTGCTTTATCTTTCATTGCTTTCAGATGAAACCGCACAAAGGAATCTTGGGTATTTCGGAATACTACATGCCACGCGATGTCGAGGAAAAAAAGGAGTTCAAAATAAACATTTTCCAATAAAAAATAATAATGCGGTTTTTGACAGTTCAAAATATGTGTTTTTTATGAAAAAAAACAGCATATTCCATCCTTTTTCCGAGTTATATACATACATAAAAAAATCATAAAATATGTTTAATTTTCATGACTATAAAACACCCATAACCACTTAAAAGCTCTAATATCATTTACACCCATTCCACTTTATAAATATAGACCAATTGTGATAACACAGCTAAAAATATAAAAGGATTAATAAAAGTTTAATTTATGAATGATATATACAACGTGTCTCAAAAACATTGGAACGTGCTTTAATTTTTTCCTTTTTAGAGATACGTAAATTGTGAAAGGGTTCAAAATACAGTGAAAATAAGATTAAGTGGAATAAACAGTCCTGTCATTAATTTTCAGAAAGTTACAATTTTAAAATTTTTATACGGTCCTTGGGTCCTATAAGTTACATAAAAAAACTCCATGTACAACAGTAAAAATTGCATTCTTCTATGATCAAAGCTAACCTAGTTATAATACTTTGCGTTTTATGAAAATGCGGAGTTTTTCGACACTAAAATATCTTCTGTAGGTTTTTTGCTCCGAAATTTAACAATTTCAAAGCATCATAATTTCGTGACATTTAGTCGCAGAAGAATGGAATTTTTACTGTTGTACTTGTCAGAGCATGGAGAAAAATTAGGATCAGGGATCGTATAAAAATTTTCGAAATTCTAACTTTTTGAAATTTAATGGCAGGACTATTTAACCAACATAATCTCAATTCCTATATATTTTGAAGACTTTTGCAGTCTACATTGTCTACATAGAGTATCTCCAACAGGTAAAAATTTAAGCCTCGTGAGATATAAATTAGAAGTCTGCATGGGCCGAAATTCTTCGCCTAGGGCCTGGTCCGTCCCGGCTTTTTTATATTGTCGGAGTCTATGGCCTGCCCGGTCCGGTCAGACTCAATTTCTACAAAAAAATCCGCTTTTTCTTTACATTTAAGTTTATTTTAAAGAATACTGCAAAACATACTTATGCGAAAATTTTACAGTATGTTTCAGACTATATGTTCGCTAGTCACAGAATACTGAAAAACAACATTCATGATCACTTAGTCTCTTTGACTATTAAATGCAAATAGCACAAGCCTGCGATAGTTGTTAACATTTGATAATTAATTTTTATGTATTTGTAGCACTGAATTCGAAAATGACCTTCATTTTTAACCATCACGTCAGGATGTTTTGCAAATCGTACATTTCAAAGATTTTTTTTAAAAAAAGCGAAAATCTGATACTATAAAATAGATAGGATGGTTGTGTTTTTTAACTTTTGGTAATTGATTTTTATATATCTTTTAGCGCTGAATCCCAAAATAACCTTCATTTTTTAATCATCACGTCATGATTTTTCGCAAATCGTAAATTTCAAAGTTAAAAAGTCAAAAATTAGCAAAATTCTGTCAAAGTAATTTGTCAAAGACTTACGAAAAGCAGAAAAATGTTTTAAATACATTTACGACAAATTTCCATCCTTATCAACTGCCAAAATAAAAGAGGACATCAAGATGAACCCCATAGAGAATATAAAAGGAAAAGCGCGAGGCAGAGCATGAGCGGTTCAAAGAAACTTCCAAACATGGAATAAAATTGTAAGAATTTTAAATACACAATATTTTACACGTTTAGCTGTAAAAATGCACAGTATAAGCCAAAAGATGAATAAATTATTTAAAAAAAATTGTATGTATTTTACAGTGTCAGATTTTCGCAATACTTCGAATTTTTAAAAATTTAAAAATTTGCGATTTGCGAAAAATTCTGACGTGATGGTTAAAAATGAAGGTCATTTTCGGATTCAGCACTACAAATTACATAAGGGACTGTGTATATATAACATTATCATTTTAAGGGGGAGGGAGGGTCTGGCACATGATATCGTAATATATCTCTAGGGGGAGAGGGGAGGGGTAGCCTTTTGATATCGTTATCTTTTTAGATCCAACCAAAATTTTCTCTTTTTATTTGTAAACTGTTCTTTACATCAAAATAGTCTGTTATACTTTTTTAGTCTGTTATTTATTGTTATAAAAATACAAAGTTGTTATTAAAATCATTAAATGATTATAAAACTATTTAATTCCAAAGTATGGAATGCCCAAACGTTTGGTATTCCTATTCTTCTATCATATGTGCATAAATATATAATCTGCTGTTGGAGAAACCAACTGCGAAGTATGTTTGAAATGATACTTGTTGCGCTTGCTAGTAAATAAATGGGAAAGAATGTTGTCCACCTATTTTGTTGATTCTGTCTGCCTCCCCACCCGTGTGGGGGCAAGTGCAAGAAGACATTATTATTGTTGAATGCATTACGTAACCAAAAAAAAAAAAAAAAACCACTATTAAATACTTTTAAATAGCAACTATTTCTTTTAAGTGTTATTTGGTATAAAGTTATTTCATATACAAAGTGATATTTCATTGATTTCTCTTGAATCAATAAAGTATGCGAAAAATAAGCGTATAACAATAGCTGTATATCACTGTAAACAAAAGAAAAAGATTCCAAAAATGAAAATTTGTATTTTTTATATTGATAACGATATCATTACAGAGGAGGGAGGTTCGAGGCCTGATAACGTATCATAGAGGTCTGCACGGGCCCGGGCTTGGCCCGAGGCCCGTACCCGGTCCGGCGGAATGAAGGCGAATTTTCAAACTGGCCGGGCCGGCAGAATTAGGACAATTTTTTCAACGGGCCGGGCCGGCAAAAAAATTAATCGGGCCTATCGGCCCGATATAAGAATTTAAGAGAAGCAGATAAAATACGAGCCATTTTCAATGAATATGATTTTCTCGAGAAGTATAAATGTGCGTCACGAGCCGATGCGAGTTTAACAACATCAATACAGAAATGTAACATGTCCATCGTAGAGATCGGCATCCTACAGTTGCAAGATGTCTAATTCCGAGTTTAATTTTTTTTCAGCAGACTCGTGCCGGGACGGAACTGGTTTTAATCGATCTCAGGATGTGTAGAACAGTCATTGTGTTTTGTAGTATTAATAGTGATAATGAACTTCTCTTAACAGTATCTTTGGAAATATACCTTAAGGTGGTTCTCATATTCACTGCTCAACAATGCGAAGCTTTCAGACACATTTTCTGACAAAATTTTTAACTATAAAGGCATAAAATTGACAGGCCTGCCTATTGAAGGCATTTGGAAACGAATAGCTTTTTCCATATTTGATAAATTACTTACAGAGATAACAGAGATTCCTGTCACGTGACTGTACGTTTTTCTCCTTTCCTGTGCCATCGTTTCCGGAAATTCGATTCGAAACGCTAACTTTGACAGTATTTTCAGAAAGATATATTGCTTTTATCTATGAAAAAAAACGACATTTACATAGCTTCTGAATAAGAATACCTGCCAATCTTACGCGTTTCCGAAAAGAAAAGAATTCATAAATGTGTCGAAATGTAGCTCCTTTGGATTTGAGAAAAGCCTTAAAAATGAAACATTTTCACAAATCTACTTTTTATTATATAGCTTCAAAAGTTATCATGTTTTTAATCCTTTATTCTGATGAACTACATTAATCTTTTAATGAATCCTTATTTCCATTTTGAAATGTCTGTAGACACGATGACTAAAACACTGTAAGTAATCGTTAATGTTTACTATTGTGTGTTTTCTGTTTTGCGAACATCATAGTAATGTAAAATTTACTGCAAAATGTTCCCATAAATATGTATGTAGTATTCATTAAAAGAATCGTAATTGTATGTTGAGAAAAAACGGATTTTTTTTGTAGATATTCTGTCGGGCCGGGCCGGGACTGTTTTCACTGATTTTTGTACGGGCCGGGCTCGGGCCGAACTTCCAATTTTTACACCGGGCCGGGCCCGGGCCTGGAAATTCCGGCCCGTGCAGACCTCTAACGTATCATATCGTAAGGGGGGGGGCAGAGGGGGTCTAAAATTACCAAAAAGTTGATAACATTATATATGCATAGCCCCTAAGAATCCATTATCAAAAGTTAAAAAATATGACACAACCCAAATTTTGCAGGCTAGTGTAATGACTCAATAATAAAAAAATAAAGTAGTTTTTAATGAAAGAGAAAAGATGGTTAAAAACATCATAACTTTTGAGCCTAAATAATACAAAAAAGTACACTTTTAAAAATATTTCTATGTAATTTATTAAAGTATAATTCCAAACATTCCGTTAATAAAAGTTCATTATCACTATTATTTTTACAAAATAAATGCCTGCCCGACACGTTCCAAGTACAATTAAGTCCAGGTCCGGCTTGAGTATGTAGAAAAAAATTAACTCATAGCCTGGACTTGTCCGACTACCTGAAAAAATGATGCCCGGACTCAACTGTCCGATGCAGATCTCTACGCTGGGCGTCAAATTTCTTCATTGATACTGTCAAACTAACATCGGATCGTACAACATATTTATACCCGGTTCATTGAAAATTGTTCATAATTTTTTGCTTAGTCCGACCCTTTTAAATTTATTATATCGGGCTAGACGCCCCGCTTAATTTTTTTTATAGACCCGGATAGCCTGTTTAATTTTTTTATCCGTCCAGTTCAGGTCGCTTAATTTTTTTTAGACGCAAACGGGTCCGTTTATTTCTTTATCTGCCTCTTCCTGCCCGTTAAAATTTGTCTTTATTATGTCGTCTCGGCCCGGGCCCGTTTAAATGTTAGTTCTCATGTTACCGGCCGGGCTAGGTATGGGTCTCGGTCCAGACAAATCCTAGAGTAGCATTCATAAAAAAGCAATTTACAGCTCTGAAATTCACTCTATAGAAATCATATCTGATTTCCCATTATGGATTAGTACATTGAAATAAATATTCAACTACTTATTTTTGACATTAAGGATGATTTTCAAATTTAAAGGTAATTCTGAGTATTGATTAAAAAACTGTATAAAATTTGTCTTTATATACCGGGTGTCCCAAAAAGGACTGACTGATTTTAAAATCCAATAACTTGCAAACGGTGACAGATATTTAAAAAATTCTTGCAGGAGGGTTATGCATAAGGTCAAAAGTTTTATTACAGTGATTTTCGATTTTAGTTCGAATTACAAACAATAGATGGCGCTGTAAGCAATAGTCGCTAAATACAGGCTCGATTTCTGGTCCTTTCTCTTGTTCCATGCTGAAAAAGGAGATGGAAATGTATTATCCGGGCCACGAAGTACCAAAAATCGAGCCTGAATTCAGCGTCTATTGATCGCAGCGCCATCTATTGTTTGTAATTCGAACTAAAATCGAAAATCACTGTAAAAAAACTTTTGACCTTATGCATAACCCTCCTGCAAGAATTTTTTAAATATCTGTCACCGTTTGCAAGTTATTGAATTTTAAAATCAGTCAGTCCTTTTTGGGACACCCGGTAGATACACAATATCTCCTGTGCATGTTTGGTATCAAGCTCACAGATTTATAAGTTTTGCAGCTATTTGAGTTTTAAGAATCCTGGTAGAAAATATTAACTCCGTTACTACAGAAATTTAATTTTATGTGAATTTTCCCCCCAGTCATTTAAAATGCATTTCAACCTAGACCAAAAACTGTCCTGTGGTAGCTATAAAATATGAAAATTGATGTAAATAATAATTATTTATTTTTTAATTTTGTCAAGTCTGTTCTACATAAAATAATTCCTTATCAAATTATATTTACTGCAAGCTTTTTCTAATGATTCTGTAGCAAGTTTATTTTAAGGATTTTTATGAAAGTTTATTATTCTTTATTTATAACATTCTTTTCATAATATATTTTTAAAATAATTAAGAAACATTTTGTAACAGTAATGACAACTAGTAACGCATTTGACATTATTTAATGTTTAAAAATCCTCAGTTTAGGTATTTTAATTCATTATTATAATTTAAAATAACGATCTTCGACCTTTTTGTCTGGAAGTTGTTTCCTAACACAAATTCCGAAATGTAATCCATGCCTCATTTAATCGCAAGCTTCCTGTCTTTAAATAAAGCAAAGTTTTCTATTGCAAAATAGTGGTAGCTTGCGTGCCAAAGGTTGAACATCTCTAATTAAAACCATGTTTCATTGTTACTAAAACTATATGTTCCTTAATAACTAAGTGAACTCAACGTTTCTAAAACAATTTTACAAGGTGATAAAATTATCTTTTCTTCGGAGGCTAAATATTCCTATTTAACAATACCTAAACCTCTAACTGTGTTTCATTGCTACTGACATTATATGTTTTGTTGATAAATAAGGAAAATCAACGTTTGTAAAATAGTTTCGCAAAGGAATAAAAAGATCTTTTCTTCGGACGCTAAACATCACTACTTTTTGTTTTGCAAATGAACCTTAACCCCTTAATTCTCGCTCCCGTGATATTCACGGGCTGTGACTTTTATTCAGATGTTTGATTTCCACCAGTTTTACGGAATAGTGAAATTGGTTTTATTATGGTATCATTTCACTTGTCATTAAATAAGGTGAACATTTCTTTTTCAAAAAAGTTGTGCCAATAAGCAATTTGAATTTTTAAACCGTAATTTAATGCGACCGTTAAGGGGTTAAGGAGGTAGGGGACTTTAAAATGAGAAAAAATCTGAATATATTTCCATATACGTGGCGAAAAGCTTGTTTTAGTACTTCTTTAAAATAAATAATGAAAATAACATAATATAATATCTATCAAATAACTTTTTCCTAAATCAATTTTTTATCAACTTATACATATCGTTGGTACCATGTCAAACAATCAATCAATACAATCAGTCAAACAATATAAATTTCTTGATTGGCACCACTTTTTTAAAATAGTAAAATTCGCCTTATTTAATGACATATTAATTAAGGCGAAAACAAGGGAAATTTTACCATTTCAGATAAGCGGTGCCAATCAAGAAATCTGAATTTAAAAAAAGTAGCCCACTGGCAACACTGTTTCTATATCAGATAGTTTGACATGGTACCGACGATATCTTTAAAATGCCCCATGTACCGAAAAAGAAAAGAAAAAACCCGTTGATAGTCAGTACAATATCCATATTTTTACGCATTTTTTTTTTTTTTCGATGAAAGTGATTTCGTGAAAGTATTGCGAACATGAATTTGGGAGTATTCTTGACAGATTATGCTACATTTTCACTTTCTTTAACTTATTTGTATTATTACACTGCAAAAACAGAAATTGTACCGGAAAAATACGAAATATTTTTCAGAGGGTAATTATATAAAACATCTCAAAGCGTCAGCAAAAATGACAAATTAAGTGAACTTTTAGTACTGTTTTCTGTCAAGGAATATGTGCATTCGTTTGTGAATTTTAGTTTATTAAGGTCCTCAAATTAGTAATAAAATATTTTAGCATGTAAATGCTTAGCGAAAATTCAGTTTCATACCAGTTTATTAATATTTTTTTTTAAAATTACTGTTTGTCGAATCAAAAACATGGATGAACAAATTTTTAAATTAACCCCTTCGCGACAAGCGTTTTTTACAGAATTTTTAATATTTCATCACCGGTTTTTAAAACAGAATTTTTTGCAGGGATGAATCGGTAAAATGCCCGATTAAATAAGGTAAAATTTACAATACAAAATAATTGGTGAGAATAATCACGGAATCTGAGCACCTTCTGCGACACGTAGGGGAGACCGGGGGAATGGCGACACCTTAAGGGAATTTAAAATTTTTCATCTCGAAAAAATGTTTATTTTTTAATAGTAAATATTCTAAAGCTGAATCATGATCTTTAGTATCTGTATAAATTTAACCGTAATCATAACTGTAAGCATACATAAAAAAATATTTTTTAAACCTCTGCACAGTGGCGGGATTACCCAGGACACTGGGGTAATTCCGCCACTGTACCGGGGTAATGCCGCCACTCTTTAATGACCTAGTACATGCATCAAATGGATACTAGGAAACACACAACCTACTGAAAATAGTTAGAAAGCAATGTAATTGAGCAGAATGCTCGCATAAGCATAATGGTTAAGCTTACAATTTACTTCATATTGCAAAAGTCACTCTGCTGAATCGGCTCCACTACATTAAAATGAGGCCATTTCTCACCCGATTTGCATGGCCGCGGCATTACCCCGAGAGGACAATACGGCGGAAATCCCCAAGCAAAGCCGAAAGAAGAACCGAACTTGTTCAACACATTGCATCAAAATGTCGGCGAATGCATGTAGATTACGGGTCATATTATCTTAAATACCTAATGTTACAATAAAAGGTGTTTATCCCTACTCATTTGAAGCTCCAAAATAATAAGTAACTAGATGAAAACTACATTTTTCACTAGAACAAACGAACGACATACAGCAAAGTCACTCTCACTTTAGGCACTGTTTATATTGTTGGCCGCTATAGTGCAGCCACATTCACTATCTCAAACTGCCCTTAGTTTTTAAACTAGGTGGGATGGCGGCATAACCCGGGTAGACGGCATTCCCCCGGTCTCCCCTACACGTGACGCTCGTCCCCAAGGGGTTAAGTCCTTTTAACAAGAGGCGCACAGGTCTTAGAAATTACAAGGAGTATGCCACCACAATTTCTGATTAGATATTTTCTATTTAATATTTATAATAGCAGAACTTGTAATCGCCTTATTAATATCAGAATTAGTAATAGTTTTCTGAAATTAAATAAGGCAAAAAATTCTATGTAAAAATTGTGGTAGAACTGAACGCATCTTGTCGTAAGTTGGAAAAAATATATATAATAATGAGCAGCTTTATTTATATACTTTTTTAATTTTTAGTAAATTAAATTTTGTTTCGAATAGTTATTAAATTCTTGGCTCTTTTTTTTTGTCAAGAATTTTTTTTTGATCAATATTCATAATGATAAATAATTTTAAAAGTCCATCATCTCGTACCCTAAACGTTTCTTTGAGATATGCCATTGAAAAAAATGCGTAAACGATCCTCTGGTACATATTAAAAACAGCTTTGCTATATTTTCTACCTAGAACTCGCATCCTCCGGCGGAAGAGCACTAGGTGTACTGCGTAGCTTTCTGCAGCGCGGAGCGATACATGGATCTGTAGCAACTAGGTGAACGCGGGAACGTGAACGTTTGTAAACATATGGTTGCATCGTGATCCGCGGCATCTCTCTCCTTATAACCAGGCTCTCTCACAACTTGACCATTTAGAGTGTTACCTAGGTGACAACATTTAAATAGCGGAGAAACATTCGCAAACATTTTCGAACAGGTAATACTTCACATGCATTCTAATGATTTGAAGCAACATTTTGTTGAAAAATTAATCGCAACGCAAGAAATATTTTCTTTAAACTTTGAATTTATTCAGTGTATAATCAATAATAATATATATTTAATATTATATAACAATTTTCTTGCAGAACTTAAAGAAAAGATTGCATTTAACTAACCATATGGTATACCGTGTTATTATTTTTTTTTTGTTATAGCTATTCGTGAAATATTTGAAATATATTGTGAAAAATGATTGATTTTACTTATCTAAGAAAATTTGATTTTTTAAATTGAGTAATTAGTCTGTAATAAAATAGCGTATGGTCACATTATTTGCAGGAAGTGTAATTCACGTGTATGTTTCAGTTTTTTAAACTGCTCCCTTCCATTAAATTATTTTATATTGGAGAAAAATAAAAGATTAAATATTGTTAAATATTTCTAAATATTTAAAGAATCAAAACAAAGTGTATTGACTTAAAATGAACAGCTGTTATAAATTTCTCTTCAATCTTTTCTTCCTTTTATATATTTTGCATGGTGTAATTTTTATTAAAATATTTTAATGCAATATCCAGAACTGCGTAAGCTGAAAATGTTTTATGTATTTTCTCCTTTTTTCCCTCAAGTTAAGAGAGGAATATATTAACGTTTTATATTTATCAACTAACATCCATGCTTTTCACTATTTTAAAAAATGCATCAGACACCAATTTTATTCCATTTCACTTATGATACTATTTTAAAACTTGTTTTCACCTTTACGTAATTCAGAGGAGTGAAATTAAACGCTCATCTGAGAAACAGCTGTTAAGGCTTTCATATGCATGCTAATGAATAATAAATTTTATTCCATCGTCCGCTTTTATAAAACCTTTAAATGTTTGCATATTTCTTAAATACTCCAAGAAAAGAAATGAATGCAGCTGTTTATAAACGAATATATAATAAAAAGCTATTTTTTACTGCTGCTGCATTTACATTTTAAAGATTTTGAACAATTAAAAAAAAAAAAAAAAACCTAATACAAGTAACATAATGTTATATATACCTAAAACATTTTAACGATTTTGAACAAAAAAAATATTGCTAGTAATTTAGAACACGACATATGTTAATTAAATTAAAAAGAAATCAGTACAACTGTTAATTTAAATTTAATCTATATCTTTTATTTGAAATTTTCTAGCTTACCATAAAAAAAAAAAAAAAAAAAAAAAAAAAAAACCTGCATCAGTCCGGTTTATGCATATTTTGTTTTGAAGTGGATAAGTTAAAAAATTACATTAAAAAATAAATATATATATACCTAAAAATTTGTAAAAATTTTGAACAAAAGAAAAATATTTCTAGTAATTTAGAACACGACATATGTTAATTAAATTAAATAGAAATAGGCACAGCTGTTAATTTAGATTTAAGCTATAACTTTTATTTGAAAATTTCCAGCTTACCATAAAAAACACTGCATGTACCTAGTTTATACATTTTTTTAATTACATAAGTTAAAAAAAATTATGTAAACACGTAAATGTTTTTTTCTCTGTATCCATTTGCACTTAGCAGAATTAAATTAAATGTTATTTTCAATGCATTTTCAGATTTCCGTTAGCAGTTCGTATTTTCTAAATTAATTAATTAGCTATCTCATTATCTAATATATTAATCAGAGGAATAATACAATTATAAATAAAAAGGTGTTCTACATTCAGTGTAAGCGGGATGTATTTTGAATTTAAAAATATAACTCATTGAAATGAAAGATCACCTATTTTTTAATGATAATTAGATGATAATTAGATTGTAGTTAATATATTAATTAGAAGAACAATGCAATTATAAATAAATGTAAATCATTGGATATGAATGATAATTAGATAACAACTATATAATATATTAATTAGAAGAATATTGCAATTATAAATAAAGTGCTGCTGACGATTTTTAATTTTATATGTGTACTCTAGTCAGTACAAGCGGGATGTATTTTGCATTTTAAAAAATTAACTCATTGAAATGAAATTTTACTTCGCTTCTATCAAGGAACAACTAATGAGATTTTAAAGTTTTTTTTAACACACGTTTGTATTATGTTAAAATTAATTAAATTTTAATGTATTATATTCAAATTACTTTATCGGCACGTTTTTGAGCCCTTATTAAATAGAAATAAGAAAGAAAGAAATTAATGGTGATACAAATTCTAGTTTTTGCACTTTTTTATTTTTCAGATTTTCATTCTTAACGCATAGAATTATTTTTTGCAATCTTATTTCTTGTAAAATTTCAGAAAAAAAAAATCAAATCAGCAGCGAGGAACTTTTAATGTTTTAATAAATGAATCGTTTTTTTATGAAACCATGCATAAGCATGGTTGCATAAATTTTTTTTTTAATTTAAATCAAATGTTTCTTTATGTAAAATATGCAGTTCTTATAATCGGCACTTTATGTATGCCTTTTATACAAAATAACAGAATGATCATGATAACAATAACAGATCATGATAACAATAAATTTGTAGCTGTTATAAACGGCCATGCAATAAACAGCTGTTTCTTACATATGCATTTACATTTTTCAGATTTTAAACAAGAAATACCTTTAAATATTGCTAATGATTGCGCATGCGAAACATGTGTTAATTAAATTAAAACTATCCCAATCTCTCACACAAATCACGGGCGCAACCAGAATCTCCAAGTGTGTGTGTGTTGGGAAGGAGGGGGTGGGGATTAAACTATTATTATTCATAAGAAAGTACAAAAAGAGGACAAATTTATCGCTATATAGGCAAATAAAACTAAATTTTGGTGAATATCCGATGTATAAAAACCAACGTAAAGAAAAGCAAAACGAGTCAGAATAAATTTAGCATTGAGCCTTGTGTGGGTTTTATAAACGCAAAATATTAAAAGGAAAGTGAAACAAACAGCAAGAATAACACAACTGAAAAAATGTTTACTTTCGTTTGGCTGTTTTTGCTTTTCCTTATGTTGCTTTCTACACGTTGCTTATTTCTCGTTGTAGAATATTTTTTTTACATATCTTCCATTTTGAGTGCTCTACGAGGAATTTTAATGTCTAAGTCGCTATTCTACTTCATTACACTAGTGGGCAAATTGAGTTAAGTTGGATCAGAACACGAAATTTTACTTTCTTTACGCTCATTTAGTGGTACTCAAGTACTTTTCACTCATTTTTTTTTATTTTGTGTTTACATACTTTTTTTATATGTGAAATCTTTAAAGAAAATTAAAATTAAAATTTTTTACCGTTAAGTTTTAGTCATTTTAAGAACTCGATAGATCTTCTCAAATGATAACTTTTTTTCCAAATTATTTTCATTGTTGAGTACAGAGAAGAATAAATATTAATTTATCTTCAGGATTAGCAAAAAATATTTATTTAAAAGTTAATAATTTTTAAAAGAGAAAGGGCCTTTTATTATAAGTGATTTTTTTAGAGTAAAAATAATATTATAAAAAAAATTCTCTCCGAACAAAATATCTCAAAGAAGATTTAAAGAATATGTAACTGACGAAAAAATTTTCTAAATGCATAGCTTCGTCTTTCATAGAAATTTAGATAGATCAAATTAAATATAACAAATCTTGATAGATGATAAATGATTTTATATCTTAGGAAAAGGCCTGGTAACAGCAAATAGTACAGCATAAATATAATTATATCTATTCATATAATTATCTTATTTACACGCGTTTTATGTCATTTTATTATAAAATTCTTCAATATATTTTTTGAGCCAGAAAAATCGAAATGGATTTTTAAAAAATTTCTGTGTCCCAGATAACGTTAAAAGAAAACGGTAACCGAAAATAAAGATTCTTACAGAAATAAGTGAAGTAGTGAGTGAGTGAAGAGAAAACTCAAATCATAAAATAATCAAATTATTATAAAATCTTTTAATACAGGGGTGTAAAAATCTAGGCGCCAGCGGGCAGTCTCTTACCGCTAAATTTTATTCGTTATTTTTCGTCTATTTATTCTAATTTTTTTGTAAGAATGCTAATAAAGTTAAGCAAAGAAAACTAATAATATTTATTGGTGAGAGACTGTCCGCTGGCGCCTAGATTTTTACACCCCTGTTAATATATTTTTTAAGCCAAAAAATCTAAATGGATTTCTTCAAAATTTCTCTGTCCCATGTAACGTTAAAAGCAAACTGTAACCGAAAACAAAGATTTTTATAGAAATAAGTAGAGTAATGAGTGAGTGAAGAGAAAATGTTTTATCAAATGAGCAACTCAAATCATAAAATAATCAAATTATTATAAAGTATTTTAATACATTTTTTAACCCGTAACCGCTATTTGCGGTCTCACAGACCGCTGCATTTTTCAATTTTTACAAATTTACAGTTTAACTATAGATACTGGTTAAATTTTGTTTTATTTGGAGTCGTTTTACTATCACTAGAGACTTTTGAATAGCTGAATTTTAAATATAATAGTTCTGTACATGAAGTTTAGAACAGAAATAGTATTTTGAGAGTTAATGTAGCATTTTATTCATCTTTAGATTGAAGGTAGGAATATCGGTTATGGAGATAGGATAAATTGTGCTCAAAATTAGGTAAAAAAATTAATTGATTTCGGGGGATGGCTGCAGCCTGTCTCCCTCTCCCACTCTGGACATGCCCCTATCTTTAACCCTTTTTGTACTGAATTATGAATTCATGAAAATTTTATCTTCTAAAGCATTTTTCGTGAATTTTTGAAACTATATTAGAAGATTTACATAAACATTTAATAAATTTTAGAAGGATTAATTAAATTTGAATTTATATAGGGATTTTGTGCAATATTTATAATCACACTCAAATCATTTATTTTAAATATTTTTCTTAATAGTTTGTAGAAATAGGAAATGTACAAATATAATGTTTTTACAATAGAAATATAGAAATATTTCCGAATTTAACCCCTCCTCCCCCCCCCCCCCCAACGCCAAGAAAGCTGAGAAGATGCAAAGGCAAAAGAAATCATCCTTTTAAAAATGTTTTTGTTTTGTGTAACCAATAATGCTTTTGGAACAAGATAAAGTAATGCATCTATAACTCATTCTAAACTGTATTACTACTAATCGATGTATTAAAAGAATTTTATAACAAGTTATTTTAATGGTTACTTCCATCTACCACCAGTAGATAAAGGGTTAAGTAATTAGATGTAATGTTATTTCAGTCAGTTAGCACAGCCATATCTTTTCAGAATGACGTATCCCGAGATTGATACAGAAGATTCATTTACAAAGAGAGAGCGATGTTATGTGAAAAAACAGAAAGAAGAATTGCGGAACAAGAAAAAGAGCTTGAAAAATAAAGAATATCAAAAACTACGTGTCATGGTTCCATCGATTGCTTCTAAGCCCAATGTGTCGAAGGTAGTATATTTTTTAATGGAATTTTTTATTCCTGCTTATATTTAAATGAAAATATACAAGTTTTTTTTTTTCAGATTTCAGCTAAAAAAGATAACGCCATAGATATTTATATAGTCGGTTTTTGAGAGAGTTGACACAAGTAAAAAATAATTTTTGAGATATATATAATATTATTATTCAAATTAAAGTTCTTTTAGAAGACTATAGTTTTTAATCTACTTTATATTCCAGCGTAAATCGCGCACTTCTGATACAAGAAAAGGGATCAAAATTTACTGCCCCGCGTTATACGCCAGAAATGCAAACGAAAGATTAAAAATTTAAAAAAGGCGAGCAAAATAATCGGGTTTTTTACCTCAGTAAACATACTATTTATTTACAAAAAAGTTTTAAAGTTCGTATTAGTTATTATATTTTTCAGTGTTCTATATTGAATTGTTACATGGCATATTTCATAAAGATTACTTTGCAATTTATGCGCGTTTATGACGATGTAGAATAGAAAAATATATTCGCGAATTCTTGATGTGCGTTATATGATGCTGCACGTTATACGGTTGAATATACGGTACTGTTGGTGCTAATAGATAATTTTTTTGTTAAATATAAATTAATCAGCTATAATCTTTAAACTTTTTAATAAGGTATAACTTTTTTCTCAGAACCTTTTTTTATGTCTCTCTTCTCGAAAGCCGGCAATATATTAAATTTTAAAATGTAAATGAATGCAATCATGCCATTCGCTTAATTTAATCTTACAATATTTTATGCATAATTGTTTGAAATTCAAAATATAGAAAATCTTAATATTAATAGAACGTTGCATGCTGATCAACATTTATATACGGGGTGTTTCTAAATGGATATCGAAGTGTTAACGCTTGGTAGTTTTTATTACATAAAACTTAAAATTCTAATTAATACATAAAATGAAAGAGCAACTCAAACAGCCTACAAGCTTACCTACAAGCTTACAAGTGTTCAATGTGAGCACCTTTCGTCACACGACACACATCAAGTCGATAGATCAGTTCTTCCCAAACGTTGATTAGCAAAAAAGTTCTGTTCAGACGCCATGTGATTTCTACCTGTGGGTGTTCATAAAGGATCGTGTGTATGTGCCTTGACTACCAGCTGACCATTGCAGCTGTTACAGCAGTGACCCCACAAACTCTAATAAACGTTTGGGAAGGACTGAGCTATCGACTTGATGTGTGGTGTGTGACGAAAGGTGCTCACATTGAACACTTGTAAGCTTGTAGGTAAAACTGTTTGAGTTGCTCTTTCATTTTATGTATTAATTAGAATTTTAAATTGTATGTAATAAATGCTACCAAGCGTTAAAACCCCGATATTCATTTAGAAACACCCCGTATTATCAATCCATTACAAATAAGGAACGACCAGCGAGCAAGTCCGAGCTCGGTTAAAATAAGCTTTGTCTTCAACTCGATATAACAATAAATGCTCACTGTATTATTGATATAAAGCATTTTATTTGATAACAGTATTATTTACAGAAACAATATTAAAACTATGTACATATTTCTAAATTTTACATTACTTACATGTTTACAACGAAAGGACATCTTCCAAACTACATTTTTAGTTGGACTTTGATTGGTTGAATCATATATCTCGGTTCCTATTGGGAATTTCTAGTAAATTCCTTCAGATTCTGAAATAAAAATTTTTTCGCCAAATGTCGCCAAATTTGGCGAAATTCTTTTATTTGGCGCCAAGCATGTGTTTTGACATTGGTAATCTTGAAAGTCAAATTTTTCGCCAAGTGTCGCCAGTATTTCGTCAAATATCGCCAAATTTGTCAAAATGTAGCCAACTTTACGGCTTCGTTTACTGCCAACTGTTCAACAACTTAATAACTGTTTCAATCTTCATTTCCATCGAATTCCATTGACTAATTGACATTTAATTAGTGGCTCCAAAATGACCCATTAATCGAATTTTCTCGAACATGTGACCCAACCCAAAGGTCTTCTTGTATCCCAAAACGGTAGAATACAAAATTTAGTCAAAATCGCTGGAGTCGTTTTTTATATAAAAGTTGCACACACACATACACATAGGCATAAGATTTGTCCGTATTATAATATATGATTATATATATGAAAACTAACCATTTTCGGTTATTTTTAAATAACAAAATGATCTAAAGTATTTTTTTAAATCTTCTTTTGATTTTTTACGATTTTGTGTTACACTGCAGTGTGCTGTAGAATTCACTCAAAAGTCTTAGTATAATTTATCTAGATGAAAATTTGATAATTAACATATGGAAATAAAATAGCAAATTTATTTGGAGTGAGGATTAAAGAGCGTTAAGAGAACATAAACCATACTAGTTAAAATCGATATTTTCAAAAAGTGCATCCACTAATATAAAAGCTGTGGCATTAGAAACCACACAAATTTGTTAAAATATTGTTAGCATCATTATTTAATTTACTATGAGAAAATATAAATATATATATATTTTAAATTGCGCTGGATCATTTTTTTAACATTCTATGATAATCTGATGGTTAGAGAACATTTAATGCATTTGAAAGTTTATGTACCACTTGGAAAAATGCTGAATATTATTAAAGAATCATTTGTTCTATCTCAGTTTCTAATTCGGATTTTTTTCTTTTACTTTTAGAATTTTCTCTTCTTATCTAAATTTATAAAAAAGTTTATTGCAAAGTGAAAATTTTCAAGGGAGATGTCACTTTTACACGAAATCAGAAATATTTCCTTCTTAGTTTTCTATACTTTTCGATGACAAAAACGCTTTGCTCAGCTATTTTTTGCGAGGCTGCGAAAAACTAAACGAAAAACTTTGCTAAAATTTTATTGATCTTATTGTTGACTGGCCGTTTAATAGGGAAGATAGATTTTGAAAAAGGCCATTTTGAAAGTTTTTAGAATACTGGTTGTCTAAGTATCTTTTTCCTATTTATGCCTTAATAAATATCTTAAAATATATGGATTTAATGTATTTTTCTTTCGATCTAACAAAATATTCCCAAACATATTATTATATGCATACATATTCTTCCAGGTAAAAGTTTACGAAATTTTTATGCAATAGGTAGAACTAAAAACTCAGATATTCAGAACACACCTTTAGCCAACGATTTTTGGTTTTAGAAAACAAGTATACTGGTCGCATCATTCAACAAAGTGTTAATTGATCAGAAATATGTTTCCAATAAACTTTTCGATTCTTCATGGTTCAAGATATGATGACTGCCTCAACTGCTAAGTACAGCCATTTCAGAGAGTTTGTTTTAAATTGCTGTTTGACATATGATTGCACTTATGAATTGATTATTCATTTGATTGCAATAACAAAGTAAAAAGTATCCTTACATTGGGAATGAATTATTAGATATATTCATGCCTAAAATCTTTTAATATGATTTATCGTCTTCAAAGTGTTATTTTTCAGACATACATTATTAGTAAAAAATATTTTTGGCATCACAATAGACGCGATATCTTTTTATTTTTAAACAGAAATACACACCTATGTACAGTCGTGGGGGAAAAAAAATAAACACCCCTTACTAATTCTGCAAAAAAATATCGTAGAAGAAAGTTACTGGTACCACACGATTGGTAATAAAATCTACTTTTAAATTATGCATATAAAATTTGCTTAGGGGGCCATCTACATATTAAAACGAACCATAAGTTTTTTTTCAATAGCAGTACACATTTCCGACAGTATAAATGAACTCTACACCCTTCAATTAGCATAGAAACAAATTTTTATGCAATTCGTACGATAAGTTTCCGAGAAATTTATTATTTTAAAACGAGCGTATTTTAGGGGATGTATCTAAAGTGAAGTTCGGAACTCGATTGTTGACCGAGAGAACCCCCTTCTTGATCAAGGCATCAAGGCGGTACCAAAGCAGTCATTGAAGACTGCTAGATTACAGGATAGCATAAGAAATTTCAAAATATCTATATAAAATATTCTTCATAGTCACTTCTATCACTTAAACCATTATTTTGCCGTTTTTTAAGCATAATTTGAAAACTATTTGGAAGAAAAAGGTGAAAATTTGGATTTCCATAAAGCAGGCCTTAATAAATCTAAATCCATCAAAAAAATTGTAGGTTACAATTCATAATTTTTTCGAATATTAATTTCGTAATTCATATCATAAAATTATAAAAATTGCAAATTCAACGTATTTATGTTTGGGTATTTTAATATTATTGCTACACAAAAAATAGCACATTAGGAGTATAATTTCAGGAGATATTAATAATTTGAAAATGTAATTTAACATTATAATCACTAAAATTTGAATGTTTATAATTCAAAAACTTATCATTCAAATGACTTGAAATTTGGTGTCTAGGCATAGTTTGAACCGAAGATTTGAAATATCTTGTTAAAATTGGGTATTGCCATTGAAAAAAAATAAAGTTTGGATTCGTTTTAATATGAAGATGGCCCCTAAGCAAATTTTATATACATCATTTAAAAGTAGACTTTACTTCCAATCGCTCGGTACTAGTAACTTTCGTCTACGATAACTTGTTGAGGAGTTAGTAGGGGGTATTTCCTTTTTTTCAATGACTGTACAATACATATAGCTTAGATACTGATGTGTTGTAATGATTCGAGAATTTAATGATTTTGAGCCCTTCATGTGAAATTTGGGCTCTTACCCCAATTTTTCTTATTATTATTTAGCGTTTTCCAGTATAGTTGAAATTGCTTATTACTTCGGTTTGTCTCTTCGTCCTCAAACTCGCGTAAACATTCTCGGATTCATGTGCGATTTTTATCTGTTAATGAAGTTTGCTATAGAATGTTAAGTATCGAGTGCGTAGCATTTATAGTTCGTTTACAAGGACACGCGAAAAGTTCCTTTACATTATGGTCAATGGGGAAAAATCGTTTGCAGTGTATTTTCTTTTAAGGGGGCTCAGGGCTTCATCGATACCGAAAAACATGTAAACAGAGCTCTCGTTTCGAGTCCATATCAAAACAGAAGTATTCAATGTAACCAATTTAAACTTTCTGATATTTTTAAGGTATGTTTGTAGTCTTATAAAATTATAAGATGAAATACTTCAATGTAATAAAATAAAAAATAAAGCAAAATTTATATAACACAATTTTCAAAAAAAAAATTATGTGTCATATCACCATCCGTAAGATATCTTAACGTTGAATTGACATAAGAACCTAATTTCTGTTTTAAAATGATCAGGAAACATTACTCTATAGAATGAATTAAGGATATAACTATCACTCAAAGGAAACCTTATTAAAAAAATTTGAAAAATTAAAAAACCCTAAAAAATACAATTTTTTTTTTCATTAAAAATACTCAAAATATTAAACTATCTAAAATATATTAATTCATTCTATAGATAATGATTTTATATGCATGTGAAAAATTTTTAAGCCATTCCATCAAATAGTTTTTTTTTTTTTTTTTAAATCTTACGGATAGTCTTAAAAAATGAAGTTTTGAGAAAACGCGACTTAAAGTTGCAATTAAATGGGTGCGGCTTTGAAAGTGATTGTTACATAAATGCTTATAACTCCGTTAAAAATACAAATATTTTTATGCGGTTTTTTGCACTGTGTTTAAAATTAATTGAATAATCAAAATCGATAAAAAAAAAAATCAATTTTTTGAAAGTTTTCAAGCTCTGAGCTCCGTTAAGGCACTTCTCAAGTGTACTGCTCAACAGAACCGAAACTTCCTGACACATTTACTGACTCATTTTTAAACTTAACGGCACAAAATTGGCTGTGGAAACTACAGAAGCATTTTGGAATCGAAAGACTTTTTCTATTTTTCGATAAATAATTTTTTGAGTTATAAACGATTTTGGGTCACGTGACAACCGGTTTCCCCCCTTCCCTGACTGATATTTCTCCTTTCGCCAGAAAATCAGGTACAAAACTTCCATTTTGACAGTATTTTCTCAATGATCTTCTGAGTTTACCAAAAAATGGAAAATGGCTTGCATCACATAGTTTCTCAAGAATAACACCTGCCAATTTCATGCGTTTCCAAACAAAAACGAATTAAAACTTGTGTCATAAAGTAGCCCCTTTGGATTTGAGAAAACCCTTAAATTTCTTATTTAGACATCTATCATTGTAAGAAAAAATTAAATTTCTTAATTATATTCTGTTAGTGTGGGAAAGTGTGTCATAATCTATTTCTGGTGCATGATTTTTCGTTCTTATTTACTTTAGGTGACTGTTATTGAAGAAGCTGTACGATACATCGACCAACTTCACTTAGCACTTTTAACGAAGTTAGAAGAACAGGATGCTTCTAAATATTCAGGTAATTGAATGTAAAAGTTTTATTAAAACTTCCTTTTTAAATAATACCACAAAAGTTAAAAGTATTTAATAATGTTATACTCTCAAGTAACACGTTTTGATTTTTCTGAAAAGAACATTGAAGCTATGACAGATATTTTACAAGCTTATTTATTTTTATTATATTTTTACAGATAATATATAATGTAATAATTACTCCAATTTGTTATTAAAGTGCAATACTCTTTATTTCAAAACCTCTTCCTGATGATATTTCTCGTAAAATATATTGTCTTAGCTTTTCCTTGATTTTAGTTTCTGCGATCCACTGGATGAAGTAATATATTTGGTCTAGGAATTAATTCGTGCGGTTTTACAAGAGATGGCGTAACTAGCGTATTGTCCCATAGTTTCGTTTGTTCAAACATGCATTTAAAACTACTGTTATTACGCATCCAGTTTAGTATATGCCATTTGGTTTAAGCGTAAACAACAACAATTTTTATCCAACTGAAAATGTCAAATTTTGTGCCTGATAAAGTGTTTTTGCGGGGGCGCTCTTCTTCATTACTTTAACATGAAGAAAAGTACTACTGAAAGTCATCGAATTTTGGTGGAAGTTTATGGTGACCATGCTCTAGCTGAACGAACGTGTCAGAAGTGGTTTGCACGGTTTAAAGGTAGTGATTACGGCTTGGAAGACCAAGCACGACCTGGACAGCCAAAAAATTTTGAAGATGAAGAATTGACAGTATTGCTGGATCAGGATTCGTGTCAAACGCAGAAAGAACTTGCAAAATCATTAGAGGTTGATCAAACAACAGTTTCCAAACGCCTCAAAGGAATGGGATTTGATTCAAAAGCTGTCACATCGGGTTCCATATGAATTGAAAGAAAGATAACGTCCGACCACATGTCGCAAAACCGGTCAAAACATATTTGGAGAATGTCGGATGGGAAGTGTTACCCCATCCGCCGTATTCACCAGACATTGCTGCTTCAGACTACTACTTGTTTGATTGCACGAATAACGATTTGATTGGACAGCAGTTCACTTCTTCAGAAAATATAGAAAAATGGATCTCTGATTGGATCGCTTCGAAAAGTGAGGACTTATTTCGACACGGAATTCGTAAATTACCTGAAAGATGGTAAAAGGTAGTGGGTAGCGATGGACAATATTTTTGTTAACGTATTTATGTATTTTGCTTTTGAAATAAAGCTTTAATTTTTTATTAAAAACCGCACGAATTAATTCCTAGACCAAATAGTTCTTTTTTTCTTTCTTTTTTCCTTAAGCATTTCTGAACAGTAGTTAATAGTATGCATGCCAACTTTAAATTTTTCTTTCTTAAGCGGAGATTATATTTCTTTGTGTCAAAGTCTTCGATTTTTTATTTTATACCTTTTTTGCATCCCTCAAGTGTTTAGATCGCTGCCCTAAATCGCGATATTCTAATCACTTAGAATCGTTTTTTTTAATGTAATAGTCCGGGAGGTGGCAGCACAGACAATCACCTCATCGAGATCACGGCTGAAAATCCAGAATTAGTTAAAACTCGATTCGCATATTAAAACGCAATCGGTCTTCCAAGTCCTATCTTGGTGGAAAACACATGAAAACCCCATTTTAGCGGTTGACTCGTAAGTTTACCATTGTGTTTTCCTGCACCCAAAGCTATGAAAACATGGAGAACTGGAAGCAGGAAAACACAATGGTGAACCTACGAGTCAACCGCCAAAATCGGGTTTTCAGGTGTTTTCCACCAAGATATGACTTGGCAGACCGATTGCGTTTTAATATGCGAATCGAGTTTTAACTAATTCTGGAATTTCAGCCGTGAACTCGATGAGGTGATTGTCTGCGCTGTCGCCTTCCGGTCTATAACGCTATGGTAAAATTTTAAACTTGTTTTTCTCGAAACCATGCTTTTCAAACTGGTCGACCATTTTCCTTTTTTTTATACAGTCAAACTTCGTTAACACGAACACGCTTAACGCGAATTACTTTTAGCACGGACTGTTTCCGCGATTGTCCCGTTCTGTTGTATATAATGTATTTAAGTTCGGATAACAAGAACTACTTTTAACACGAACAAAAAAGTTTCCCCTTGAGTGTTCGCGTTAACGAGGCTCGACTGTATAAGTATATATGAGGACGTGAGTTTCAAAACTCACCTTATCCAGAAAATCAAATTTTGAGAAATCGCGAAAAACCTCTGACTGCGTCCATTGCTTTTCATTGTAAATCAAGATTTTTCAATGCCGGAAATACACGATAAATCTAGATTTTTTGCAGATTATAGTGTTTTTCAACGCTGGTCACCAATAGAATAAATTGTTAGAGAAAACTCGATTTTTTAAAATTTTGGATAAGGCGAATTTTGAAACTTACGCCCTCATATATTAAATCAGCTTAAAAATGCTCTTTTTGTACAAAGATAGAGTTATATGACAATTACTTTCCAGAAAAAACGCGCTTACGCATACCATAAAAAAGAAAAATGGCGCTTTTCTTCAACATATTATTACGAGCTCCACTATTAAAAAATAAAGGAAAACGATATTTTGCAGCACCCACCATTAATCCAACAAAATGCATGCTAAACTATAGAGCGATCTAATTAAAATGCAGATAGAACCAAAAGAAATCTTGCATTAAAAATGGGAACAAAAAGAAAGTCAAGTTATAATCAAATGCCAAGGCAATAATATAATGCTTTTACTATCAGATTTCTACAGGGCCGAAAAGTTGAATATATGGGGAAAAATAAATATTGGAATTATTATATTGAATATAATCACCATTTAATTCTTTGAAGACAGGGAAACTACGGCCGGAGAAATTAATTAGCATTTCTCCGCGTTTCAGGAGAAATTAATTAACGACTCCCTTTATGAGGTGGAGCAGCAGTACAATTACACCAACGAGAGTAGAAGCTAGTGTCCAAAGAGATTTTTAATTATTTGATATAAATAGTATAAAAGGAACGACTAGACAAAGGTGGGAAAGGAACCCACGCGCGTGTGTATGTGTGTTGGGGAGGGAGCTGGAAATTATCGCCATCCATTCATAAACAAAGGAGGTTGTTCGACAGATAAGGACGGTGAACTAGATTATTTAGCAAACCGAAAGGAACCTATACGAGAGTTGATTAAAGAATTAGTTAAAATTAATTAACAGATCAATTCCTGATAGTCGAAAGAAGAAAGAAATATTAAGGGATGTTCAGCTTTATAAAATATTTTCTCATATTTATGTTATTCCAACTGGAAATTCTTCAAAGGAGTTTCTGTATTAAGAATTAAATACATAAAAAAAAATAAAGCAATTAATTAGATTAAAAAAATTAAGTGTTTCAAAATGAATTAAATACATAATTGAAAAAAATACTGAAAATTTTAAAAATTAAAGCAATAAATTTTTTTTTAAATTAAGTGTTTCAAAAAATCTAATGTTTAAAATATACTCTGCTTTTTTACTTTCCGAACACCTAGAGTAAGGGAAATATTGTAATTGGTGTGTGTGAAGGAGGGGGGGGGGGGGATAATCAAGATGCGATGTTAATCAAGTATCAACAGCGCAGAGGTATCGTATCGTCAACAGTTTTAGAACGACAGGTGTGAATCCAACGTCTCTATTGTGTCAGAAATTTATAAATATAATTCTTTATTTATTTAAACTTTGTGGATGCACACACCAGTTGTTCGGACAGTCGAGTGGGGTCAGTCCAGATTTTTATTTTATTACTTAAAAGGACTTCATTCTTATAAAAAAATAGTGCATCCATTTTTTAATTTGACAGACAGATATTTAAAAAAAGATAATGTAAAAAAAGGCACTAGACTGAATTTTCATTAAATTTCACATCTTAATATACTTTGATATACTTACTAATTTGAGGACTTTAATATACCGACATTCCAAAACAACGGCACAGATTTTCTGTAGTATGCATCAAATTGTCTATTAGATATATTGAGAATTTTGAGCAAAAATTAAAAGACATGGAACATTTAAAACATGTGTAGGCTATGAAAAATTTGCTTTGAGGAAACTACATCTGAAATACATTATTATGTTATTTTCAGTTTTAAGAATTATGAAAAAACACTTTCTGCGGAGTATATGATAATATATTTTTACCCTTTTAAATTTTAACAAGTTAATAACAGAAAAACAAAACATTCGTATTATTGGTTCGCCGTTCCCTTAACAGAAAGAAAGTTAAGAAACAAGATGGAAATAATTTGAAAAACAAACTTTCTTTTTAGTAGAAAGGAAATTAAATATAAATTTTCGCTAGCGATTTTATCAATAATTAAATTAAATAAATTGAGACTAAAAAAAGGTACATTTTACTATAATAATAACAAAAGATTAGTTAAAGATAATTAATGAATTAAAGTTTATAACAAGAGCATTCGCTCCTGAGAGTAAAAGTGCTCACTTACACTTGTATGTAATGCGAACTCAGTACGCCGCCCCTCCCAAATTTGCATTGTACGCCAGTCCTTCCAACCAAGGGTTAAGCACTAAGTTTAGTACTAAAATTTCATCTGTCACAAACATGTGTAACATTAAAAAAACCTTTTTGTAAACAAACTACCTTTTCGCCCTCTTCTTTGTCTCTAATTTATTTTTAAAAAATAATGTTTTAAGTTAATAACTTGAAAGAATTTTAATCTTCTAATCAATACATTAAGAAAATAAAATCAAAATATTTCTACTAATAGCAATGAGTTTGCGGTGTAAGTGACAATTAAGTATTTGTAAGATTTACTGGAGAATACAGAATGGATTAAAACGAATGAATTGTCACATAGCTCGTTTATGGCCCCCAGAATTGTCAGGAGAAAAAAAAATGGAATCTACTTATGGCACTATCTTCTGAAGAAGTATTAAAAGACATATTAAGATATAAATTACCGTACTTTCCTGTGTATAAATCACGGCAGCACATACCCACAAGGGCTTTATTCTAATTCATAGGGGAAAAAACTTCGCATAATCCGTAGATTATACGGCGAAAAAAATCGTGAATTTCGTCAAGCGATCGAGCAATAAAATCGGCAATTTCACCTTACAATCGTGGAAAAAAGTCGAGAATTTCGTCAATCGGTCTTGGAGAAAACCATAAATTTCTTCGATCGGTTGCGAACCCCCCCCCCCCCCCCCCGCGAATTCCGCCAATCAATTCCAGTTAATCGTGAATTTCAACAAACAATTTCAGAAATTAATCGCGAATTTCATTAAACATTTGTGGAATAAAATTGCGAATTTCGTCGAACAATCCCGGAAAAAAGTCGCGAATTGCGTCAATCGGTCGTAGAAAAAATCGTAAATTTCGTCAATCGGTCGCAAAAACAGTGAATTTCGTCAATCAATTCCAGAAAATAATCGCGAATTTCGTTAAACGACCGCGGAATAAAATCGCGAATTTCGTCGGACGATCACGGAATAATATCGCGAATTTTGTCAATCGGTCGTGGAAAAATCGTAACTTTCGTCAACTGGTCGCGAGAAAAAACTCCGCAAATTTCGTAAGAAGTTAATGAAATTAATTGCATATTTCGTCAAACGATCGCAGAATAAAATCGGAATAAAGCGCTGTAATAAAATATTGCACATGAATGTCAGAGTTCAAATTTCGGATCGCCAAAGCGATTAGCGCCATCTGTTATTCAGCAAGTTAAAAAAAAAATCACCCATTTTTTCGAAAATTTCACGATTTGACTTTACAGCAGTAAAAAAACAAAAATCTTCGTATAATCCAAATAAAGAAATTCGCGATTTTTAATTTATAATTCGCGGATTATACGAAAAAATATACGGTATGTCTGCCAATAGATGTCTTTGTGGGTCGCTATGTTGGCAGTAACTCGTTTCCGCAAAAACGTCTGATGTAGTCAACTCTAGCTTCAAACTTCGCAGTTGTGGATACTAGTGTAACTAAAAGTCAACAAGGGATCTACAAATAATTTAGTGGGACTATAAGAATATTACAAAATTGTTACAAATCTTGCGAAAATTATTTGCATTTTTTTCTCTTTTCCACAGATTCGATTCGGAAAAATAATGGCAATGAACTTGGTTTATTGCGATCTGGTTCTACTGCTCTGGAACTTGTAAAAAATGTGGATTGCTCTCTTTATGCCAAAATATGTGACCAAATGCAAGCATTTGCTGAAGATAAATTTCCTTTATCGAAGAACCTATTATGTGAAGGTAAGTTGCATTTTCATAAAATTGTAGAGAAATATTAAGGCAAAAAATTTTCGTTTTTGAATTTTATCCAGAACGTAGCTAATCTATTAGTAATACATTATAACTGAACAACAACAACAAAAAAAAAATAATTAAATAAATAAAAATAAAAATAAGCACAAGATAGAAAATAATTCATTTTGAAATCTTAAATTTCAAGAAAAAATTATTGTGTTTGGGGAATAAAATTGATTTAAGCCTGCAATGTCGTCGCATGTTAGGAACATTGCAGACGAGCATGTTTTCTGAATTATCTTTGACCTAAATCCTCTTTTAGGTCCCCTCTCCAGAGATGTATCCCCAACTATTTTTCTGTATATCAGGGATGTTCTCCATCTTTTTAAAACATGTGGTCAAATATAGATGTCTGAAGTGTTTGAACAGCGGAAGAGAAACATTGCAGGATAACGAATCTCTGGATAGAAGCGCGGGTTAAAAATATTTTCAAAATTCGGCAAAGGGCTCAAAATTTTTGAAAGTTTTGTATTCTTAAGGGCAGTTGAAAGTCAAATTCGTGAGAAAAGTATTTATTTTTTAATGTTTGGAATCCTTCATTTTCCACCTTTCGTATGGTATATTGCTTTTGTTCCTACGACAACAAGAAGGTAAAATTTTTAAGTAATTCAGTTAGTTTACATAATACATAAACATTACACCTGTAAACTTTAAACTCAATTTTCTCAAAATATTGCTTTTTGAACTTCGTTGTACGGTCGATGTACCGTTGTTGTTACTTTGGTCTTTGCGGGGGTTACTTTGGTCCAGTCCATAAAAAAATATTTTTTTTCTTTGTATTGAACAAACAATACAAGATAATGTGGAGTTTTTGTCCTTGAAAAATAATTTATACCCTACTATAGGGTATTTGAATAGTTTTGGGGCAACTTAATTTTTTTAATGGCAACACTGAATGTGTTTGTAAACAACTGATATCGTGTGTAGATTTTAACTCTCCAAACTTTCTATTGTGAAAAAAATTCTTGATAAGAACGACAAATAAAGTAAGTGTCAAAATATTACCTTTAGTGACCTGTAACCCATGTGTGATCATAATTTTTCCTTTAACTTTTTACTTTGGCAGAAAATGTTTACGTTTTCATAAAGCTAGCATGAAAACTAGTATTTCGGGCCTACTTTCTGCCCGTCCTGTTTTGGTCCGAAAATAGCCCAATTACTTAGAAATGCCTTTTATACAACCAAATCTCTTAAATCATGTTTTAAGTAACTTTTTTCAAATGGTACTGTTGTAAAATGTTACATTAATTGAAAGAAATTAAGTTGAAACTGGTGTGAATGAATAAGAACAAACGAACTTCTTAACCCTCCGACTGTCTTGGAAAAGGGCAAAATTGTAATTTTTTTTTTCTCCATTTTGTTTTAAATGCTAAAAAAAAATTATTCTTTGAACATTTTATTAAAAAACTTAATAACGAATATGAATGCAGTCCTTGGAAGTATTAATCATTGTTCAATGTATTAAAAATACATTAAATCAATAGAATTTTATTACTTTAAATATTGCTTGTATTGCAGTGAAACCTGGAGCTTAGTGAACGTATTAACACGGGCTTGTCAGTGAGGCGGAACACCATCAAAAACTTTTAATTGCGCTAGGCCTTTCGAAAGATCTGAGTCTTTCTTCGTCAGGAGCAAAAAAGACGTGCTTCTACTATGAAAGCATTTGAGTCTTGCTGCTGCTTTCATAGTAGAAGGACGTCTTCTTGGCGCCTGACGAAGAAAGACTCAGATCTTTCGAAAGGCCTAGCGCAATTAAAAGTTTTTGATGATGTTTTAAGAAGTTCTTTTCCTCTTTTTACAGTAATTGTTTTTGTTCCAGTTGCTGAGGATAACATGACGAAAACTGTTTCTCGTTTCTTTAATATTAACAATTGGTTAATTGTGTTTAAATGTAAAAACAAACAAACAAACAAAAAAAAAACATTTGTTTATCGGGTTTGCAGTGGTAATTTATTAGCAAATGCTATTGCAAGGGTTTTCCATAAAAATGTATTCATTTACATATGAAATGTATTCGTTTTATATGAAACTAAGTGAATGGAGCAAAGAAGCCCCTAGCAGGGGCTACTTTGTTCCAAAACTTTAAAAATAGTTATAAAATAAAAAAAATAATAAAATTCCTCTTTAAAACCATACAGTTTGCTTCACTGTTTCATGTTAATTGTTTACAACTCCATTTCGACGTTGAAAAATCACATATAATATTTTTTAATAATGGAAATGTGAGTGGAACCAGGAAAAAGTGGCTCAAAGTACGTTCGACAGTACCTTTTTATAGAAATTACTACATAGTATTGTTTGCCATCTTGCCAGAATATTTCACACATATCTTTGATCAATCTGAAGTGAATTTTTTTTTACAAACATTTGTACAAAAATTTTACAAAAAAGTTTTCTTTTGAAAAATACAAGTTTTTTGTTATTTAAAAGTGGTTTTTATTTCCGATTTTTTTTAAATATCGAAAAAACATCTGTTTATAAAGTTGACTTCACTTTATTAGGAATTATTCATATTATGTATATAAAAAATTTCAAGTGAATAGCTTTGGTAGTTTCTGAAAAAAGTTAATTTAACATGGTAGGTATAGGGACTTCTAAAAGCCCACAAGGTTTTGTTTATTGCATAATTGTGTTAACAGGAAAAGTGAAAATTTAAAAATAGTATTTTTTTTATTTGTCATCAGTAAGCCTGTTCTAAATTAAAAGAGGTTTAAAACTGTAATTTAATCGCTGTACATATTAAGATAAGGCTGGGCATCTTCTGTTCCATTGTTGGTCTACTTACTAATACCATATCTAACTAAGCCATAACTACTAAGCTATCAGTTTAAAAACGGCAGGTTTTGTAAACGACAATAACAAAATATATTAGGCTGAGCAAAAAGTTCTGGGAAATTTTTAATTAGTTACCAGAATTTGTATCGTATATAGGGAGTAATACTGGTACAGTCCAGACTAGGCTCCATCCGATTATGGCTTCTTTCGATCAATGCAACACTTTTTCAAGGTCCGTAGATTTGATTCCTTTACTGTAGTTGAAGAAGCATGTCAAGAGCTTTTCGAATCCCAGGAGCCGCCGTAGTACTTTCAGCAAATCAGGAATCTGGCAGAACGATAGCAGAAAGTCGTGTACTATGATGGTTTCTACTTTGAAGAAGAGTCCTTGTTGCTTTTGTTGTTAATTTGCGCATAACAACGCAACTTTCACAAATTTCCCAGAACTTTTTGCTCAGCCCAGTAAAACATCTTTTCCCCCTTAAATTTCTGAATATGATTCGACTGCTGGTTCAGTCTTGACTTTAAGTCTAGGTGGATAGTGAATCAATCTGCATTTGATTTGCATCATGAAATAACCAGCACACCCAGTAGATTCAAAACAAGTGGATAACTATAATACGGCAGTAAAAAGTTTTAAAAAATCACGAAAATATATTTTCTTTTTCAGATGAATTTGACTTCGAGTATATGGTTAACGAGACAAAGGATCGTATCATCGATTGAGAACTTGTCGAAGACACTAAAAAGACCGTTTGAAGAAAAGTTTATGTGCATGTTACATCATACTGCATTTATATTCTATATAAGATGTATGACTTGTGATATTTTGTTTTTGTTTTATTATTGTGAAATCTTATATTTAATCTTATATGTGATATCTACTATAAAAGAAATGACTCACAATGTGTAATGTATGTCAGGTTTGATTTAATATCCTCATCGTTTTATGAAAGAAACCGTATTCTTACATCAAAATCTGCTTTTAACCGTAATCAAAGATCATATTAGGAAGCAAAGTCACCGAACAAAAAAAAAAAAAAAAATTAACTAATTTCTACTCAAATGTAACTTGAAGAATTTTTTTGATAGATATGATCACATACACTTATTGAGCAAAATAATTTGAACGCTTTATGGTTTGAAATAACAGCTTTTCCAAAAAACAGTATCTTCAGGTAGTTATTGGTGAATCAATTTCACTGAGATAAATTTCTTTAAACTGTAGGTATCCAAAAGTTACTAAGTGATTTTAAATGTTGAGAAATTTTGACATGAGAAAATGGATCTTAGAACATATACTTTTTTCTTTTTAGACTTAGAATCTGTGTACTTTGGGTTTTTGTACAAAGATACATAGTTGGAAAAGAAAAATATTTTCAAAATCAACACTAATTTAACACAAGTCAAAGAACATACGGCAGAAATTTAAGTGGAGAAATTTCTTTCATAAAGTCGACAAGACTCAATTTAACCATAACGTTTTCAAGGTTTTATAGCTGATTTGCTTCGCACTGCAGAGTGCATTCTGCTTTCACACCACAAGATATTGAGCGCGATGTAACTAAACGATGATTTTTAAAAGAAAAATTCTAACATTGTTTTTTAACAAGGTTTATAAGGTTATGAGGTTTTATTCTTTCTAAACCATGGTTTCTGCATGGTAAAACTCCAAAATCTAGATATTAAATTGAAAAAGAAAAAACAGATTAACAAAGTAAAAAGTTATTAAATTTAAAAATCTTTAAGTAACTTTTGGGTCACGTTATATTATATAAATCTGTAGCAATTTGCGATTATGTTGTTTTATGTTTTTGTTTTTTAAATTCTTCGATGTATTTTTCAATATCTAACATTTAAATTTGAATTACAGCTGTTTTTGTCTGCAACCAATTTTGCAGTGTTTAAACACCAAGATCTTATCTAGGATATAATAAAATTTAATTATGACTGTAAAATAGAAGTTGCCGGCATGTCAAATAAACGAGTCCTAAAGAGTTTTACTCTTTTAAAACGTATACTAGGAAGGTTTATGTTGTCACAATTACTAAAAATGGCTTGTTTTACACCAGAGCTGTCCAACGCGACGCTCTTTGATTAATTTTCTTGGCACCCTTGGGAAGGTTACCTTCTAATAGTACAAAAAAAATTATTTAAAAAAACCCGTAAATTTTTAATCTTCTTTTATAATTATAGATATGTGATTCTTAATGTTCATGACTCGTTTCTCTAGAAACATTTTTGAGATGGTCTCCTCTCAGAAAAGCGTAACTCTAAATTTATTATGATTTATGTTTCTTTGTAAATTGCAGTAAAATCTTTAAATAACGGACACATTTTGACTGCCGAATTCGTACAAATAATAATTGTGTTGGGGATTGTAAAAGTGTTCGCTAAGTAGAGGTGGTCGTTATTCAAGAGTATTCATTATGGAGGCTTTACTATATTTTTACATGGAATTTCTGAATCATATGAACCGTTTGGATACCACTATGAGATTTACGTATTATAATATGTCTGTCTATCCTTATTATAGTAGTCCAAGAGCCGACAGCACAAAAACCTATGTTATCAAGCACAAGAAAAAAAACCTTTATTTTATGGGAGAGTAGAAGTAGGGGAATCTAATGATCCATGTCTGTCGGAAGTGAAGTGGTGCATAAGCTAAAAATTAATACCACCAGTGGTTCACTCGTAGGTTTATCATTGTGTTTTTCTGCTCCCAGTCCTCCATGTTTTCATACCTTTGTTTGTAGGACAAACACAATGATAAACCTACGAGTGAACCACTGGTGGTATTAATTTTTGGCTTATGCACCACTTCACTTCAGAAAGAAATGGATCATTAGATTCCCCTACTTCTACTCTTCCATAAAATAAAGGTTTTTTCTTGTGCTTGATAAGATAGGTTTTTATGCTGTCGGCTCTTGGACTCATAGAGATATAATACAAATTGTTACATATTTACAGTCGTTTGGGTAATGGCGCTCTTCATTGTTTGTCACCAGCTTTCTTACTGAAAGGTTGCACAGGCCCGTCTTAAACTACTTAGATTTATCTACTAACTACGGGATAAAATCGAGATGCCAACTACGAGTTCAAAGAAAAGAAAGAAATTAACTTTTGTAGTATTTATGCCCCAATAATTCAAATTAGTTCTATAAAAGTCGGTGTTCAAATTATTTTGTCCAACACCCATAACTTTCGGATAAAACTATATAATGATTGGTTGGTTAAGTTTTATTCATAAAGACTTAATTGATCTAGAAAGTATTTACTTTTAAAGTTTTATTTATTAATAAAAAAATATTTAATTATAAAGCCAAAGACGTGGTTGTTTTGGGCAACACTTCTACATTATATATATTAAAGAGGATTAATATGTGGTTAAACAACTTTATGAATATCTCATATATAAATTTTTGCACCATTATTTAATAAACGAGTCAGTATATATTCTTCTTAACCCTTTATGCTCCAAATTATAAAGCAAAAAAAAATATACCCCAAACTTTTTTCTTTTATGTCATAATTGCAGATCAGAAGATTTATTTAATAATAATAATAATAATTTAAATTAATAAAAAAAAATCGTTAATTCAAGTTATTAAACTGATTAGGTACTTTTATGTACTGTCGGGACAATATAGTTAAAAATATTTCACAACTTTGAAAATAAAGAAAATGTAGAATATTTCACAGCATTTTTTTAACCTTAGAAGACGAGAATTCGTAATAAGTATGAGTACGTTTGTTTGACAGGCGACAATTGATTGACGAGTAAAAGGATAATTATAAGCATAGGCATATTTGATTTCTAAGTAAATTGATAATAAAATCTTGAAGTGCATTATAACCATTTTTAATCTATTGCTGCACATAAAAATGCAAATTTTACAGAATTTTTAATTTTTACGAGCATTATTCTTTATCACTATCCCGAGTACATCTTGTCATCTAGGGTTAATACCATATATTAAAAGAAACATTTTTTTTTTCATTTAAACATAAAGCACATTCCAATAAAATTTTAATAAATAATCAACAACCATACAGGTCTGCAAAACAAGACAAGCATTTCACTAAGGTCTTTTGACAAAGTGGAATGAATATCCAGACAGGATATGTTGCAGAGTAAAACAAACTTTGCCGAGAAAACGCTTAAAAATAATATGCGTCTTACATTTTATTAAGTATTTACATTTATCATATTTGCCACTAAGCTAAATATTATTATAATATGCTATTTTCCTCTCGAAGAAATATCACCCCTTCCACTTTTTTTTTTTTTTTTTTTATCTTTTGTATTGCCTGCGGCTTTTTCGTATTTATTAGTGTCTGGTGTCCAAATTAAAAACCTATCTATGCTAAATTCTCATGTTCTTAGTAACTAAGTTTGTAATTTTCTTTTCACATTCTCGAATTTTTCCAAAAATGTACTTGATAGAAATTTTTTAGTATTATACCCAAAATGAGAATTAAAATGATATACTATAAGAAACCCCTTCATTTTAAAGAGAAAATTTTTTATTGCAGATCTATGCTATTCGTCTATTACTGAGAAAAATGAGAATTTATTAGCAATTGTTTCCTTGTCTCGACAGTACTTAAAGGAACTATTTCAAAAAACACTTTAAAAAATAAATTAAAATAAATAAATAAAAAAAACAGACTGCGTAAAAAGCAAACTAATTAATTATTTCTCATCAATGTGAAACTATTTTTTATATTACTTACCTGTTTTTTTATTTACTTTAATTTTTAGTTCCTATCTATAAACACTGTTTTGATGAGGCCTATAGATGACTATGAAGGTTAGAGTTGCAGTAAAGCTAGAGATCCTACCTACACAACTTCTAGGTTGTGTAATATTTAAACGGAGCTTCTGACTGTAAAATAGTCAATGAAATATCGTCTTCATTTTGAAAGACCTATCCAATGATATGCCCCTCAATGGGGTGCGTAAAATGTTTTTTTCGTCACTACCGCCCTTTTGAATTTATAAAAACAAAACCTAGCCTATAACCGTCGGACAGTTAAGACGAATCGATAGAGACCTCATTCATTAAAATCTATCCGGCAGTTGGGATGTTTCGAGGGTATAAAGAAATCCACATACCCAGATACGCGTGAAACACATAACCCTTTTTGGCTGTCGGGTAATGACATTAAAAAAATTGACAAATATTAATTCTCATATTTTTAAAAATAAGAAAAAATATACACTGGATTTACCTTATTAATGTTGAGATGTTTTACAGCAAAAATTTATTATAACACATCACACAACAAGATGGAAGCTAAAATGAGATACATAGGTGTGTGTGTGTGTGAGGAGGGGGGGGGGGGATCCTTCTCAAATACTTTTTGCTTCAGAGAACTACTAATGTTATCTATCAATGATAGCGTGAAGTATTTAACGTTGATCCGGAAGCGCGCTTGGTAATGGATGAATTACACATTTTTTATAACAATATGAATAAACTGGTACTTTAAAGTACCGCAGGAGCATAAAGGGTTAACATCTGCGTCTAAATGTAATGTTATTATCCTGATCGCAGATAATTTGAAAACATTAATGATTGCAAAAAATAGACTAAATCAAAATAGGAAAAACGACAATATATTTAAACGTAAACTAAGAAAAGACATTTATATATAGAGAACATGGAATGAAAAGGAAAAGACTTTTCAATTTTCCCCAGTCACACTTGTTGCTTAATGAAATACAAAACATGTTATCTGATTTTAAAAATCTGTTTTTTTTTTTATATACAATTGATCTGACTTATTGGCACAGCCATTTTCTCCAGGATATAAATTAAGCGAGATATTATATTAACTGAGCTATTATCGCAATTTAAGTAAAATCATTTTATAAATATTTTATATTTCAATAACCTTATTTATTCAGGAATGTTTTTAGGTAATAAAATATTTTCTATGTATAAAAAAAATCGTTAAATCTAAAACAAAATATAAAATAAAGAAAAAACATTTAACTATGACGCATTAAAATTTAAATGCAGATTTCTAGATCATTTAAAATACATGTGACGCAAAATGAAAAAAAGGGGATTACAAACGACTTGGTATATAATTTTTTTGTGCGGAATAGAAGCCCGATTGTTTTTAATGTTTTCTCTTTAAGTGTTAGAATTTATTTCTTCATATTCCAACTAATTAAATTAACCATTTATTGAGTCTCTAAAAAAAACATTTCACATATACGTAACTTTGGTAGGAAAAGGCGTTTTGTGCATAGACCATATTTCACCATAGTTATATTTTTCTGCCTTTAAACCGTGTATAAAAATATGTAAAAAAATAAGCGGAGATTTTAACATGACAGCTAATTAAGATGGTATTTAAGATTGACCATAGCCATCACATTAAACGGGGAGCATTTTATTAAATGGGCTCGACTACTTAAAAAGACGATTTGTTTAGCATGTTTATATAAACTCTAACAAACGGAAATTTTTATTTTATTATTCATATTCTAAAATCAAAATGTATTCGAATTTTGCATCAAATTTGTATTTTCTTCAACACTTGTATTTTATTTTTGTGCTTACACTAGTTGAATTTCAATGGTTGCTTAGATAATTTTTTTCTTTTTTCTTTTAAGTAGGTGGGATAAAATAATTTTTAAGTTTCAGATAGCAAAAAGGTTTGAAAATTTCCTAGTCTAGCACAGTTAAAAAAAATATACTCTATCACAACCGTGGTATTAAAATTAAAAAAATTGTTATAAAAATGCATGAATATAGAACATTCGTTTCGAAAGTGGAACTTATAAAAAGTTAAAGCATGCCACTGTTAAAGTGATTTCTTAACCCTGCGTCAATCGCAAGTGTATCTCTCTGATATAAGCCAAAATTTTCCTCTTGTAAGTTTTGAACCAAGTAGATTCGGAACCTGTGGTTCCCCATACCTTCCTCTTACCGGTATCAATTTTTCACCCGCGGCAGTTGTTCCAGAACCGTCGAATGCATTCAAAAATTGAAAATGGAACCTTGCATTACAAATATTTAAATGCGACTAACACAAGGTTAAAATACACTGTATTGTTCGAGCGTACACTTTTGAGACTAACGTCTTTGTTTTAAAGAGATATTAGATTGCTGTTTGAAATTTTAAATTAACATTTATTTCAATTTTTCCGAAAGCTTAATTTGTTAGTTATATTCATTTTTAATTATTCGATTAAGTTTTTTCAATGCTATAAGAGTTTACGAAGTTACTTATATTTCAAAAGCCTATGGACATTCATCGGGAAAATGATCATGTCTTCCACTATCAATATATTTGTAACTGCTGAGTAGAAAAAAAAAAATAGATAAACTGCATAGAAAAAATACTAGTGGCAAATATTGTGTTTTGTACTCTCTATTTATATGGGAAAAACATAAATTTGCATATTAGTAAATAGTTAGTCATTGTTATCTTTATTTCAGCTATATAGCTGATTGTTTCATTCCTTTGTTATAAAAAATGTGCTATGTACAGTTTATTTATTGTAGGAAAATATATAGTCGGCCAAATAAAAAGGAGAACACCACACTATATTTTAATCGCCAAGTTGTCCAAAAAATGGAAATAGTCATTCAAGTGGAAATTGTCTTTTTTAAATTTTATGTTAAAAGAAATAAGCTGAGGAGAGTTCGTCTGCATACTGCAATTGTAGCAAACTCTAAAAATTTCAACACCAACACCAAGTTTTGACATCATATTTAGCTTTTTTGATAAATTTTACCTTAGAGCAACAAACGAGAAGTCATTCGGTCAAGTAGTCTAGGAATGGACCACACGCAGGCGGCGGAGCTCACTATGCTTGTCTGAAATTACTCGTAATTGATTGGCTTTTGGTTAACGCTTGTGGGAAAAATCGAGGACGCTGATTAGCTATATAAAAGAAAAGCGAGACCGTGACGTTGGATGACGTCAGAAATGATTATCGTCCATTAAGTAAGTTTCAAGTTTGGAACTCCTAATGTTAAATTCATTCGTAATCGGTGCAAAACAATTGCAATGCCGGTAGTTTTTAAGAATTACCCAAACTACTAGGCGGAAAGAACTTTTGGATTACCATATTTCAATCTTTTAAAAATCTATTTCCGTTACAAAATACATAGGTTATAATTCATGGGTTTTTTCGATAATTTATTTCGAACATACATATATTTTGAAATTAAATAAAAAATTATATATACATATATATAAACTGTAACCTACGAATTTTTTAACATTAATCTGTTTCTAGAAATTTCAAATATACGAATCTAAAATTACAGTTTATTCATCCAAGTCGTTTTTGAGTTATATTTAAGCTACCCATATTGCAATCTGTTTTGCAACACTTACAAAGGAATTTAACGTTAGAAGTTTCAAATTAAAAAACTTCATGATTCCTAAACTACTTCAACGAACGACTTCCCGTTTGGCATCCTTTAGGAAAATTTACCGAAAAATCAAAATATGCTGTTAAAATTAAATGTTCGTATTGAAAATATCTGAGTTTTGTACAATTTTGATATGAAGACGACCCTTTGAACTTATTTTTAAACATAAATTGAAAGAAGACATAATTTCCAATCAACTGGCTCTCTTCAGGTTTTTTTCTGGGAGAATTTAGAAATTAAAATGTATGGGGTGTTCCCCCTTTTTTTTTCCTTTTGGCAAGCTGTATACCTATTTTGTTTTAGAGTTAGTATTTTGTATTTTAATTTCGTTATATATTTTTATATTGAATATATATTTTTTACATTTATAACCATATAGACATGTACAAAGGGTGTTTGAAAAGTTCGTGTCCTGATATACAATTCATATCGTTTTAAAATTAGTCTTATCTTTCAAAATGACCTATTTCAAGTTATACACACTGCATCTAACGATTCTGTAGTGCTGTTATATTCCTTTTATAAACCAGTTCCCCATTGATATAAAAAGAAATTTCTTTTGTTACAACCTCATCATTTTTGAGGAAATATTTTATTGAAGTATTTTAATCTGAAAAATATAGAGGATGTGGTCACAATACTAAACACAATATGGAGCTTTTAATTAAGATTTTTTTAATTGATAAGTAATAAGGGTAGCGTGTAAGAATTGGAAAATAAGTTAGTGGCCAGGATCTGTGAATTTAAGAGGTCTTTAGACATTGATTTGTCATGTAGCTTTGTTTCATTATCTGGAATAAGACATCTCTTCTCAAACTTCCTAGTAAGACTTAATCGAGACTGTATTCATTATATGTAAAATAAAATTTACTTGATATTAACAGTATAAAAGAACCCGTAACACAAAAATAAAGAAAAAGTATAGCATGGGCATATTTTGATTATGTAATATAAATAAAGAATGCAATACAATTACAAAGAAAGGAACAATATAAAGCAAAGAATTAAACATGTATTTTTGCCGTATTTCCTTTATATCTAATTAATTACAGTATTTGACTATATTATTTGATATAACCTTTTTTTAAGATTTTCCAACATAGTTGAAAAGTGTTTATGAATTGTGTTTGTCCGTCTGCCCGGGCACTCAAAATTATTCCGTTACATTATGGTCTATGGGGACAAATCATTTGCGATGTATTTTAATCGTGTTACAATATTTTAAACCTAATGAAATTTATGTATATTATGAGATTCACTAGAAGACGGTTACTGTAGAATATTTTATGTGTAGCACTTACTGTAAAAAAACGGACTAAAATACGGAAGAACTACTGGCAACCGAGACGTCAGTACTATTTCTGTATTTTAACGGACGTTTTCCCCCGTAAATGCAAAAAAAAAAACGGAAATTTTTCTGTAATTTACCGGGAAAAAGTTCCTTTCGTTAAAATACGGAAATAATACTGGCGTCTCCATTGTCAGTAGAATTTCCGTATTTTAGTCAGTTTATTTATTTATTTATTTTTTTTAAACAGTGTACGAGTACAGGGGAACTCGGTTTTATACAGCACCTCAGTTTTTAGGCCTAAAATTTTGGAAAAAGTGCGCATTACACACGGATTTGAGCTATAGTGCATTCTATTTTCATAAAATATTTATGACAACTCGGTGATTCGCATTATGGTTTTTTAAATCTCACTTACTTTATTCAGTCTCAAAATCTAACTTACTTTGTTTAGTTACTTAAGAAATCTAATGGTTAAAGAATTATTGGTTAAACTCCAAGAACTTTCACAGTGTAACGCTATAAACTGTGTATTAGATTTGCGGACTAGTGCTTCACTTTACTTGTCAGGATGTGAACATTTCAAATACCCCTCGTGCACAAGTTGTTTTCTTATTTTAAGTGTTGATAAATTTTGTGTTTATTTTTTAAATGGAAACATTACAGTCTAGGATATATTTTCTAGAACCTTGGATTTTCTTATATTTGCTCTAGATTTATTAGCTATAGAAATTAAAAACGCTCTAGAGTAGATTATGAAACAGCATTAAATATGTCTAATATATTCTTAATGTAAAAATATATCCGACGAGAGGGACTTTCAAAGCAATAACAGTTTTTTAAAGCTAACTTTAATACAATATTTTGGACTTTCAAGATTTTACATCATTGAAAGAAACACTGATATTTTAAATTTGGTGATATAAAGTGTATGCAATCAGCTTTTGCCGTTGCAAAAGTTCTATTTAAAAATGAAAATAAAATAGCGAATAAATTTAAATTTCTTAGTTCACGATGTAGAGTGAAAGACAGATTAATAACTAATGCTGTCTATAGTGGCTTCTTAGAAACAGTAAAAACAAAATATTATCTGTTTCGTATTTTTTAAAGTAATCTTTTATTCATTCATACCTGATAAAGGAATCGAGTCAATAAGACTGTGAAAGTGGACCCTTTCAAAATTGAACATAAAAGTTTCTTTTTAAAATATTTTAATTTTTGAAATCGCTTATTATGTCTATTCAATGTTACATAATGTTTAAATTTATTATAATTCTTAGAGACCTTTTTTGGTGGCAAGAATGGGCTTTTACATTTTTTACTATATTTTATCTATTTATTCCACAAGGAGAAAACAAAAGGTACCATTTTTTTTTGTACACATATTTATGTTAGGGTATCAGTATTTTTAAAATGCCAAAACAAAATTTGTTGTTCGGTTCATTTATACTTGAAAAAAACTTTATAAGATAAATAAAGTTTATTGTATAGCGTACTCGCTGTAATTCTTACTCTGTTAATTCGAACTAATCAACACGTCCAAAAAAACTTGCATTAGAACTAATGTTAAAACTAGTCTGTTATTTCGAACTTATTTTTATCAAATCAGTTAATTCGAGTTAAAATATTTAATATCTCCCAAATGAAATTTTCTAAAAATAATAATAATAAAAAAACCTGTGATATTTCTAGAAAATTGTAAATAGCTTTTTTTATTTCCGTACAAAAGTTATCCCATTTCTTCAGTAACATATAAGAAAATATTGCAAAGCTGTAAAATTTTCGCGTGATCAATACATAAGGACTCAAAATAAGTGTAAGTGTTTAGCCCCCCCCCCCCCCCCCTCCCACGGAAACTTTTGAGGACTAGCGTTTGAAATCTACAACAGAAGATTATGATAACACCGACATGGTGGCAGAACTTTCTAACTTCAAAGAAAAATTCAACTGCGAAAATGTAACAGTATCTAAATTTGAAGCAGTAGATACAGATTTCGAAATTTGTGGGGAAATTAAGAAACGAAGAAATTATTGAACATTTACAAAACCAAAGAGCTTCAAAATATAACTGATTCAGAAGATAACTTGGTCAGATGAGGATACTTCTGACGTCCTTAAACTTTCCAGTAAAAAAACAGTAATATATTCAATTAATATTTTGAATTTTTTTAATTAGATAAGGCCTACAGTATGCAAAGAAGTGAAATGTGTATTTCAAATAGAAATGGAATGCTTAAAAATAGCAAATTAGAACAAACATCAGAAGACCCCCCACTCATCCTCTTTTCCTCCAAAACTTAATTTTTATTTTCATTAAAATTTTTAGTTCATTATATATTTTAATTTCTTCTACTTCAGTTCTGTTATTATTCTATTTACTATAAATGTAAGATAATTTTGATATTTAAGATTAATAGGCTTAATTTCAATTATAGAAAAGGTATCATTTTATAATGTAAGATAAATATTTTTTCTCTAATGATAGCATTAAAAGTCATTTTCTTATTTAGACTAGAAAAATTCAAAATTTAATTGGGTTGATTTGAGTTCGAATTAACGAGTCATTAACTGTTTTATATGTTTATATATTTATTATATGATTTTTTGTATCTATATAAAATTATATTTTTATAATATCAATAAGTAAATTACGTATTTCTGTAAAGGCAAATAGTTTTACTGCAATATTAATTTATATTAAGTCACTTTTAATAACCGTTATATTATACATGTAGCATTTTTGAAATAATTTTAATTGCGTATTGCTAATTAGTAACTGATCTGTGATATATCTTAAAATGTACGTGAATATCACAGGGGATACTTTCGAAGTCTTATTGACCTTTAATTATTTCGTTATTATTCACCGTTAAAGTAGTTTATTCCACTGCGATATTTAAACTTATAATCTTACTTATTCCGTTATAAATGCATGATTTGCATAATTTTTGTATAATTTCAGAGAAAGAATTGATTGCTATCTACTTAAATCAAGTGAGATATGAGTTTTACCTATTTGTGTAAAATTTAAAATGCATGCAAAGTTTCACATATATTCTAAATATTAAATGAGAGTTTATCAGACTATTTTGCACTTCTGTGTCTCTGTGGATACATATAATGAATGGTTCATTATCAATTAAATATTTAAACGCATTCTTTAGTATTATATTATTATTCTAACTTTCGTACTAAACGGTTTATTCATATTCTCTATATATTTACATGTTCCCTAATGCAATATGTCTATGAAGCATGTATAATGAAAAATGGAAAAATAAACTTCTTATTCAAAACGGCTCCTTGTGTTCTGTTTTAATGCTAAAGAAAGGGAAGAAACACGTTTACTTGAAAATGATTAACTGTCATTAAATTTCGCTAAAGATGTCATTAGGGATTTTGATGTCTTGTAAATAAATAATTTTCTGAATTACATTATAAATATTGATACTTAAGATCAATTATCATATCATATAACATGTGATTTTGAAGCAAAAAATCAAAGTGACTTCCAGTGTCAGTTTCTTAATCCACGACTTGCTCGCCCTTTGTGCGAAAACACATTGCCTGTTCTTTTTTTTTCTTATTGTACATCGGTTAGCGTATTTTAAGCAAAAATGATTTGGCACAACACTTTAATGTCCACAATTAATTTAATCTACGTTGATACCAGTAAAGTGTCTTTTTAAATAAAAGAGTGGCGTGGTCGCGAAGTGGATTAAGTACAGTGTCCTTTTAAATAAAAGATTGGCGACATACGCACATGGTGCATGCCTAGGTTTGAAGTTTTTGTCCAAACTATGGCAGCTTACATCGAATAACTTGTCAATACTCGTTTGGACAAATTTTCTTAGATGTATGAGACAAGTCAACAACATTAGTTTGGCGATAACGGCAGGCTGACCGCTATCAACGACATAAAGTCCAGTTTATGACTTTTAAAACGTCACACGAAGTGGATCGTCTGTACCGCGAGGGTGGCGGATCTTTGAATATGGTAATGCCTCAATCTACATATCAGATACTACATAACTGTGGCTTTCGCAGAAATTTTTTTAAATTCTTGACTCGCCAGCTTCAAGTCCTGACATAAACACTTATGAGAATGTCTATGGCATTTTAACCCTTCAGGTTTACTGCAATGGAAAACAGTATGACTCTCTTGAAGAATCCAAAGAGGCCATAGAGAAAGCATGGTACTCTTTGCCACCAGAAACACTACAAAAACCAATTTCGATGGACGCGCAGTTATTTGAACTAATCCGAAATCACGAAAAAATAATTCGTATATAATAGTTCTGTAAACATGATAAATGTAGTTGTTTTTGCCATTGTGCATAAACTTTTGAGACAGTTTTGTTTAAATATATTTATTTTTTTTCTAAATGTGCAATTTATTTTTTTCTACTTTTGATATCATTTATTTCAATGAAGTTGCAAAATTCACAAATAAATTTTTTTTATTTATTTTAACTTTTTATTATTCATTAAAAGTTAACATTTTATGCTTGTGCTTAAACTTTTGAGACGGACTATATAAACATGAAAAAAGTAACTAGTTAAAAATCTTGACAGTAGAAGACGCAGATGTAAATAAAACAATGAAACATTATAAGTTTTATATGATAGACATTTTTCAGAGTGATTTATAGGGGAGACCGGGGGAATGGCGACACCTTAAGGGAATTTAATATTTTTCACCTCAAAAATTTTTTTATTTTTTAATAGTAAAAACTCTAAAGCTGAATCATTATCTTTAGTATCTGTATAAATTTAACCGTAATCATAACTGTAAAGTAAGCACACATAAAAAATATTTTCTTTCAACCTCTCTACAGTGGCGGGATTACCCAGGATACCGGGGTAATTCCGCCACTGTATCGGGGTAATGACGCCACTCTATAATGACCTAGTAAATACATAAAATGGATACTAGGAAACACATAGCCTACTAAAAATGTTTAGAAAGCAATAATTTATCAAAATAATGAATAATTACAAAGTTCCTTAAGCTAGATTTATTAATGTGCAAAGCTTACAATTTAACTCAAATTGGAAAATTCACCCTTTGCATGGTGGCGGCATTACCCCGAGAGGACAATATAGTGGAAAACCCCCAGCAAAGTCGAACGAAGAACCGAACTTGTTCAACAAATTACATCAAAATGTCGGCGAATGCATGTAGATTACGGGTAATATTATCTAAGTACCTAATGTTTCAATAAAAGGTGTTTACCTCTACTCATTTGAAGCTCCAAAATAAAAAGCAACTAGATGAAAACTAAATTTTTCACTAGAACAAGCGAACGACGTACAACAAAACCCTTCTCACTCTAGACACTGTTTCTATTGTTGGCCGCGACAGTGCAGGCGCAATCACTATCTTAAACTGCCGTTAGTTTTTAAACTAGACGGGGTGGCGGCATAACCCCGAGTGGCGCCATTCCCCCGGTCTCCCCTAACTGCGTCCACTACCATATTCCAGTACAGATTACACTCTAGGACACTTGACACATCATCAAACACATCACTGAAAATAACTGGTGTGTGGCGTTTTCAATGCTAATAAAGATTTGGTTATATTTTCTATAAACATTTAATTTAGATAGCCTCAAAACTAGAAACAATGTGCTTTAGCATGATCCCAATTTTGCACTGTGCAAACTCTTTTAGCACCGAGGGCCAGTTTAAGCATTGAATACAAAGCCGCAGGACACATTACAAAATGTAAAAGCAGATTTATATTAGGGGAGACAGGGGGAATGGCGACAACTTAAGGGAATTTAAATTTTTTTCACCTTAAAAAAATGTTTATTTTTTAATAGTAAAAATGCTAAAGCTGAATCATGATCTTCAGTATCTGTATAAATTTAACCGTAATCATAACTGTAAAGTAAGCACACATAAAAAAATCTCTTTCAATCTCTGTACAGTGGTGGGATTACTCAGAATACTGGGGCAATTCCGCCACTGTATCGGGGTAATGACGAAACCCTTTAATGACCTAGTAAATAAATAAGATGGACACTTGGAAACACATAACCTACTGAAAATATTTAGAAAGCAATGATTTAGCAGAATAATGAATAATTGCAATGTTCCTTAAGCTAGATTTATTTATGTGCTAAGTTTACAATTTAACTCAAATTGGAAAAGTCACCCTTTGCCATGGTAACGGCATTTCCCCGAGAGGATAATTAGCGTAAATCCCCCAGCAAAGAAGAAAGAAGAACCGAACTTGTTCAACGAACTGCATCAAAATGTCAGCGAATGCATGTAGATTACGGATTATATTATCTTAAGTACCCAATGTTACAATAAAAGGTGTTCACCTCTACTCATTTGGAGCTCCAAAATAAGAAGCAACTAGATGAAAACTAAATTTTGTACTAGAACAAACGAACGACGTACAACACTCTCACTCCAGGCACTGTTTCTATTGTTGGCCGCTATAAAGCAGGCGCATTCACTATCTCAAACAGCCATTAGTTTTTAAAGTAGGTGGGGTGGCGGCATAATTCCGAGTGGGGCCGTTCCCCTGATCACCCATACCATTGCACAAAATAAAATTTACACATGCAAAATAGAACAATGTTAACACTTTAAGCGTCACGTCAGTCACCGTTGACTGACACTGAAATTTTCGTTTGGAACGGGTCATTCACCGATGACTGACGATCAAAAATATGATATAAAACTAAAAATATGTACATTGTTTTAAGTAATTACTGAAAATTTATTTAAAATTTACTTACCTTTTATTTATTACAGGATTATAATTTCTTAAAAATTACTTAAAACTTTAAAAATTTTTCAGCTTCAGTGTCAGTCATCGTGGCACTCAACGTGTTAAAGGAAGTTTCTTGCAAAGTTCCAAGTCATTAATATTCATAGGTTATTTATTCCTTTATTTTTCTCGAAAAAAAAAATGACAGTATTTTCATAAAAAATGCCTTAAATTTGGTTCAATTTGCTAAGTTGTATTTATTTTAATTAATCATTGATTCAAAAGTCTCTAGTGATAGAACTAGGGCTACAAACGAAACAAATTTCACTAGTACTATATTTAAACTGAAAATTATAAGTTAAACTTTGAAAATGGAAAAAAGCAGCGGGCTGTGTCACCTATAACAGCGGTTAAAGGTTAAATAAATGGTAATCTTGAGTATTAATTTGAACTTGGTCGTTAAAACTTCATGAGTGGAAAGTAATCAAATTTATGTTAAATAAAGTAGACCTGTTTGTCTTCATTACCTGATATTTGCTAGATTGACGATGATTAAACCTGTATGTATGAATATAACTGAAAATTTCAGATGAATATTAAGTGAAAAAACAACAACAACAAAAAAAAACTGGTTTTAAAATAATCGGGATTTGAACATTTTTAGGGTTCCGTACTTAAAAACGGAACCATTATAAGATCACTCCTGTGTCCGTCTGTTACAGCCATTTTACTCGTAAACTATCGAACGTGAAAAGTTCAAATTGGCTGAAGTAATAAAGGCTATTGACCCACATATTAATACATTATTAACCATTCATATATATTTAGGAAAATGTAGAGGAGCTAATTAAGTTACTTGAAAAAAAAAAAATCGTTTGTAGGGGAAAGTAGGGTAATGACGCTCAGCGGGTAATCCCGCTCACTCAAATATCTCTAAACAGAATAGAATTTAAAACGTGCGATCGGTATCGGCACCTAGCGAACTTCATCGTAAGTTCCTAGTAAGGATATAGTAATCGTCGGAAGGAAAGTATTTTTCTGTCCTCACATTATTAGTTTGCAGTTGTTTTATTACAAAATTCTACAACATCTAACTTGAAGGTAAGTGTATATTCTTTTTTTCAAATGTCAATTCACTCGTTATGTCAACAAAATGCATATATTCAGCTGTACGTTCATGCTTTTATTAATTTTTGTAGTACGTTGTTACGCCAAATATAATGCATTAAAATCCAAAATGGCTATGAAGGGTAATGGCGCTCACGTGGATTTCCAGGCGCAGTTTTGCCATTATGCTACTTTTGTTAAATTCGAATTTTTTGATTGACACAACTTTTGTCAAAATGGTAAAATTCCCCTTGTTTTCATCTTAATTAATATGTCATTAAACAATGCAAATTTTACGATTTCAAAAAAAAAAAAAATCGTGACAATCAAAAAACCTGAATTTAAAAAAAGTAGCCGACTGTCAACACTGTCCAGAAGTGCTACAGGGTGAAAACAACGAACAAATGCTTAGCTCTTTAATATTTTCCGGCATGGTGGGTCGTGGTTTCGCTGCATAATAAGTGGAAAGTGGTCGCATAAAGTCTGCCGTGGTGTGAATAGTCCACACAACTGCATACGTGACTTTTCTCATACTTAAATGTTGTATTCAAATTTCGAGCGCCATTACCCTACCATGTCGAACATTACCGCTCAATCTATGGTTAATTAAATAAAACGATAAAAAAATTCCTAAAACGTTTATGCAAATTAATTGATTGCAAACTGTTCCTTATGCTTTGGACTTATTTTGCGTTAATAAAATATTGATTTTTTTCTGAAACTTTGTCTAGCTATTCATGTTTTCCCTTAAGTGAGCGGCATTACCCTACTTTCCCCTATATCGTGCGGGGTATCATGTGAAAGAATTCGTAACGCTGAACTCAAATACATTTCTTTTAATTTTAGGTATTATATTTTCAGAGATCGTCGAAAATATAATGCAAAAAATTGTCCCTCCCCCCGCCCCCCCCCCCCCCACTATTTCCGAATCTACTGAAACTAAAATTATGAAAAAATTTGGGGTAGTAAAAACTAATTTAAACCTTGTAGGAAAACTATAGCGATTACCCTACAGGTCACATAGTTTTTGAGAAAATCGCATTTTTCCATTACACACAAATTTCGATTTAAGGGCGTTCAGTAAATAAGTTGAGGAGCACCAGAGGTACTTATCGTCGCCGAAGTATAAAAAGATTGTTTATAATGATTTAAAAAAAATTATCGGTAATTAGCCGAGATATGAACCCTTAAAGATACGGACGGTTTGGACATACACACGGCCGTCGTACTCTATTCGCCATCGTCTTTTAAACCCAAGATAAAAACTTTTAAACCTCTCGCTGCGCATCTCGCGATTTCCACGGGGATGGATTTAACGATGATTAATATTACGAATTTATCTTTTATATGATTATTCTTCAAATTCAATTTCCTGACAATCTTTTTTTTTTTATAATCTAATTCTAGATTTAAAAAAAAAAAACAAAAAAAAAAACAAAAAAAAAAAACATTTTTTTTAACATATTGTAACTCTAAAATATATGTAGATTTGAGATATGTATTAAAATAAAGGCACAATTTTTGAACCTATTTTGATAAATTATGCAGCGAGAGGGTTAATGATATATTTGTGTAATGCAATGCACATTTACTAATTCATATATTTATTGTACGGAACCCTCTGTGCGCGAGTAATACTTGCACTTGACCGGTTATTTTTCTTTGAATTTTGAAATCCCTCTTTTTTCATACTATTCATGTCAGTAGCACTATTATTTTCAAAGTAAATTTAATTTTTAAACGAGAAACTGCATTCAACTAAAACTTGCACATATGAATAAAAAATATGAGGCACGGTGGTTCTATCGAGTCTAGGAATAATTACCGGAAGCTCCTCATTTTTATGTTCATATCGTATCACCGATCAAAACAGTCAGTTGAATGTATTCTGTGCACCTGTGCTTTCCTGAATTACAAAAGAACATTAATTAAATATTGATGTTATAGATTTCAGTTAATTCTTGAAATACGACGCTTTATAAATTTTTCTAACAATGACACTTAAACTCGTATTATTTCCGAATTTCCTTATCTGTTCTGGACATCATTTCTTCCCCTTCATAGTAAATGATTTCGACTTGCATGCAGGTTATTAACAAATATATAGTTTTTAAAAGTAGACATGCATTATCTTCAAAAAGCTTAGTGAATACGCCTCTTTTAAAATATGAAAAATCAGTTTCAAATCTGACAGTTTATTTTTCCGAAGTTCAACTAGTCATTTGTGAATTTTCTTTATACTTTACAAATATGGCTCTTAACCCTTTTACTACTGGCATCCTTGAAGAAAGACATACATTTTAAGAATTTTTTTAAGACGTTTAATTTAATTTTAAAGAATTTTACAAATTTCGTGTGCATTTTTAATCCTTTCCCCACCAAAAGCACAAGTATTTATAGAAATCAAATCAATAGATGATAGAAATTTTCTGAAGCAAAATTTCACAGAGAAATTTTTGAATCAAGATGGATGATCTCGTCGAGGTAAGCTTTTTTAAAATCCTCTAATTTTGATATAATTTAATATATGAAGCAGGTAAATATATTTTTAATTTTGTTAAATAAACTAGAAACCTTGATTTAAACTTATTGTGATAGTTCTAAGTAATTATAATTTTCTTAAAATGCGTGTTTATGACGTTTGACCATTCTATAAAAACAACAAAAGAAATTGCTATGAATTTTTTTATTGGATGATTTTTAGCTTATTGGGAGCATTATTAACAATGTGTGAAATATTTACTTCATAATTTTTATTTCAGTTTTTTAAATGTTGGTAGTGAATGGGCTAATGTCGCATTCTTTAAAAACTCCAACAGAATTTCTACATATAAAGCATAACATTCGTTTCCATCGAAATATAAAAATATTGTAGGGGAAAGTAGAGTAATGACGCTTAGAAGGGTAATCCCGCTCACCAAATATCTCTAAACAGAATAGAATTGAAAACGTGCGATCGGTACCGTCAACTAGCAAACTCCATCCTAAGTTCCGAGTAAGGATTTCGTGCCCGTCAAGAGGAAAGTATTTTTGTGTCCTCGCGTTATTAGTTTGAAGTTCTTTTATTATAAAATTCTACAACATCTATCTTGAAGGTAAGTGTACACTCTTATTTTCAAAATATTAATTTACTCATTATGTCTACAAAATATATACATTTAGCTGTACTTTCATGCTTTTATTTATTTTTGTAGTCGTTGTTACGCCTATTATAATGCATTAAAACAAAACATGGCGATAACGGGTAATGGCGCTCGCGTGGAATTCCAGAAGAAGTGTTTCCAAAGGGGAACTTTATTTAAATTCAAATTTTTTGATTGACACCACTTTTTTGAAATGGTAAAATTCCCCTGTTTTCGGCTTAATTAATATGTCATTAAACAAGGAGAATTTTACGATTTCAAAAAAGAGGTGAAAATCAAAAAATCTAAATATAAAAAAAGCAGCCTACTAGGGGAGACCGGGGGAATGGCGACACCTTAAGGGAATTAAAATTTTTTCACAAAAAAAAAGTTTATTTTTTAATAGTAAAAATTCTAAAGCTGAATCATGATCTTTAGTATCTGTATAAATTTAACCGTAATCATAACTGTAAAGTAAGCACGCATAAAAAAGATTCTTTTAACCTCTGTACAGTGGCGAGATTACCCAGATACTGGGGTAATTCCACCACTGTATCGGGATAATGACGCCACTCTTTAACGACCTAGTAAATACATAAAATTGATACTAGGAAACACACAACCTACTGAAAATATTTAAAGAGCAATGTAATTTAGCAGAATAATGAATAATTACAATGTTCCATAAGCTAGATTTATTAATGTGCTAAGCTTACAATTTAACTCCAATTGCAAAAGTCATCCTTTGCCATGGTGTCAGCATTACCCCGAGAGGGCAATATAGCGGAAATCCCCCAACAAAGACGAAAAAAAAAAAAAACCCGAACTTGTTCAACAAATTGTATCAAAATGTCGGCGAATGCATGTAGATTACGGGTAATATTATCTTAAGTACCTAATGGTACAATAAAATGTGTTTACCTCTACTCATTTGAAGCTCCAAAATAAGAAGCAACTAGATGAAAACTAAATTTTTCACTAGAACAAACAAACGACGTACAATAAAATCACTCTCACTCTAGGCACTGTTACTATTGTTGACCGCTATAGTGTAGTCGCATTCACTATCTCAAACTGCCATTAGTTTTTGAACTAGGCGGGGTTGCAGCATAATCCCGAGTGGCGCAATTCCCCCGATCTCCCCTATGTGTGTACAATATGTGTAAAGTCGTTGAAAAAATCCTGCAGGGGTGTGAACAGCCCACACATCTACATATGTGACTTTTGTCTTACTTAGACATTGTATTCAAACCCTGAGCGCAATTACCCTACCATGTCGGGCATTACCGCTCAATCGATGGTCAAAAAAAAAAAAAAAAAAAAAAAAAATCGATAAAAAAAAAAAATCCTGAAACTTTTATAAAACGTAGTTGATTGCAAACTGCTCCTTATGCTTTGGAGTTATACTTCGTTAATAAAATATTGATTTTTTTTTGTCCAAATTTGATTAGCTATTCATGGTTTCCCTTAACCCCTTGAGTGGCAAGTGATTGTGTTCCTGTAATGTTGAACTCACACCGGAATCTTTGAAAAATTCTATTTCAAAATATGTAAAAGCAATTTTACGGCTTTATTCCACCAAAGTTAGAAAAGTAAAATTTAATAAAATTTTTCTGGTGTAAAACTTCATTAATCGTAGGTGGTATATAATATACACCGGCGCCCCTCAAGGGGTTAAGTGAGCGCCATTCCCCTACTTTCCCCTAAATCGTTTTTTCCTTGATATCTGGCGAATCTTCAATTAATCAGATTTCTTCATACAGGTAGAGCGTTTTGGTTTTCACATAATTTTTATATTGCATAAATACGGCTTAGGTTCCCTTAGAAAGACCCCAGGGCATCCCCCTCCACCTCGGGCCTATATCCCTTGTGTAAATAATTGGGCCATTATAAACACCACAAGAACCATACTTTTTATAAATGCTAAAATGTAATTGAGTAAAATATATCAAAAAAATTAAGTAAAGAAAAAATATGAAGACATGGTTTCTAACCTAAATAATAAAAATAATTAAAGACCTGAAAGCTCGCGTGTTTCTTTTAATACGCGGCCCAAGTGAAAAGCCTAGGTAACATTTTCGAAGACTTTCTTGGACGTAAACGGGAATTCATGTCACTTTTAAAGCTATTCATTAAAAATTTGCCATTTATTTTTAATAGTGTATTTTTTTAGTTTAATTGTCATTCATTGCCGCCACATTTTATTAATTTTTCAATAGATTTCTCAGTACTAAATGAATATTGCTTTTTTTTTCTGCTGTATTTTAAAATCAAAGAGATAAGTTAAATAGTATATAAGTTTCAACATAAAAGACATAGCAATTCATAAAAATATACTTTTTTTTTTTTTTTAAATAGAGCTTTAATTTTCAGATTCGAGATCCCACGCTTTGTTGTGTTCCGATTGGTCAGTTATGCAAACACAATACTTTGGAGGTTAAGTTTAAACATGTCTGTCGATTTACATATACAATATTTCTTGATTTTTCCATCCCTAAAATCACGATCAAGCTCGTATTCCATCAACTGAAAAAAACGCAGATAAAATGCCAAAGGCTTGGAGGGCCACAGATAAATTGTTGGCGGACCAGATATGGCCCGCAGACCACGTGTTTGACACGCCAGGTTTATACACACGAAAATATCATTTTATTAGTTAGAAACCGCAATTTAAAGGGCAATTTCGGTGCAGACCCATAGGTAGATAGACCACCAGGACTGATATTGCTCGACCTGGAAAAGGTTTTGTTCGTCTTAGCGTGATTGATCCAAACCTCTTCCTTGATAAAAATGACGTTAAATTGAAAAATTTTCTTTTCACTTTTTCTTTTTTATCTTTTCAAATAGCAAAGCTGTAACCAAAGTTAGGACTTCCCTCCTTCTTGCCTTTTATCTGAACATTTAGCAATAAAATCAAAACAGAAAAACTTTAATTTATAAAGTTTACACTTTTTCCTTAATGCTTTTTGTGACCGCACACAGAACACTATCTCCAGCATTTCTCATTTTGTAGATCTTTTCCTACTTTATCGTTATGAGCTGAAACTGATTAGTTGCTCTTTGTAAAGTTAGCTTTCTTTGTACAACTGTTATAACACAACATTTTCGTAAAAAGGTGCAGTCCTTTGTGAAAATAAAGCTGTCAAGACTGCGTAGTAAAAATGCACAGCATTTGAATTTCTTGTACAGGTCGTACTTGTATCTCTTCCAGAAAACCGGTGTATGCTTTACGATTAGAACTCCCTTGTGTTTTCTCCATTGTAAACTTCATTCAAAGCTTTGGATCTTTTCAAATATTGTAAATATTAACTCTTTTCACATCTATCATTACACCCTTTATAAATAGTAATAGTTTGTAAAATAGGCGCCACAAAGAATTGCAATACTAAAAATAAATCTTCCAGAATAAAGAAGTGATTTGAAATACAGATGCCATGTATGGTTATTTGTATGACCCCTTTTAATTTTAAAGATATAAAATAAATTTATAAATGAGAAAATTACAGAAGTTCATTTTAGATTTATGTATCTCCTTTTTAATTTTTAATATTTTCACGTGCTTTATGCGTAACGGTTAATCGAGGAAATTATTAACCGAATTGCACTCTTTTACGTATTTTAATAACAAAATTTTATACATTTTAACATAAAATGTCATACACTTCATTTCAGACTGAAAATATTTTCAAGCATAAATAAATCAAATGATTGACATGGAAAATATACAGTAAGGTTATTATTAATTGAACTTTTTAATGAAATGTTTTCTGTCTCATAAAATTTTCCTTTATTAATATTCCTCAAAGCAATGCTTTATCCACTATCGTATGGAATATGCCAGTTTTTAAAAAGTTGAACCCTTTAGCTTAAACATTGAGAACTTTCTACTAATTAAAAACAAAATAATGAATTAGATTCAACAACCGATGTTTGAATTTTGAGCAATAAAATGAGTTGGAGTATATAAAGTTAGTTTTATTTACAGTTGCTCCGAGATTGTTTTGCGTCTGAGAACTAAAAGTTGTGACATAATTACAAAATAAATTTCATTCCTCCATAGGATCTCCCATCATTTAGATATCTCCATTAAGATTCTATAGAATCGAATAGAGTTTTATTAGTTACCCAGAAAAGAGGAAATTGCTGGCCAGCAGCAAGATAGGTGCTGGCAATAATGGAAAAGTGCTGGCTAATGGTCTATCATTCAATGACCACTGCTGGACAGCTTCAGTCAACTTTGCTGTTTGAAATTATCAGATAAAATTCTGGTGGGCCTCCGTTTTATCTCATGCGCTGTCCCACCACTACATGGACGTGCACGAACTTTTGCAGTATTATTGCTGGAAATCTTTACGCTAGGTGGCATTGCCAATATCTAAGACACCGAGTATTTGAACACAAATCTGAAATGAATATCTTAACACAATTTAAGCGGTGAAGCTAATATTTTTTGAAAATGTAAATAATATAGTACCATTGCCACCAACAAAATAAATAAGTAAATGAATAAATAAATAAATTCTTTATTTCAACACACTTTTTTTTCTCCTTAAATCTGGTTTTACTAAGTTACAAAGGATTTCGGTTTTCATAATTTACACAGTTCAGAATCAATAATAATAAAAAGTATAAAATATATAGGATTTCTATACAATACAATAATTTCTATACCAGTTTAATGATTGGAAACGTAAATCACAAAAGAACAAACTTGAAATAGTGTAATGAGAGCTTGAAAACTACGAGCGATCATACACTATGACGCAAAAGTTTAGACAATGAAGAAATTCTTAGATACTTTGAAAAATATTTATTCAATTTTCAAATCACTGCTTGAAATTAATGTGCTGTACATATAAACAATATTTATAACAAAGAAAAGTGGAATTGTGCATATTGCAATAAATTAAATGGTAACAAAAATAAACTGCTGTCTCAAAAGTTTAGACACAAATTAAATAAAATCGAAATAAACAATTTTTAAAACCTGGTTGCGCATCCATGCTTATGTATTACGTCATATACACGAGATTGCATGGAAGAAACTAAATCTTGCATAGTTTGTGGATCGATATCGTACCATGCATTCTCAATAGATGTCTTAAGTTCCTTTTCAGAAGAGTATTGTCTAGCGTTGCTATAAACTTTGCGACACATGATGCTCCAAAGGTTTTCTATAGGGTTAAGATCTGGGCTACATGCTGGCCAGTCGAGAACTCTTATATTATGGGAATTAAACCAAGATTTTGAATGTTTTACAGTGTGAATTGAAGCATTGTCTTTCTGAAATTCCCACTGAGGACCCCCTAGAAGCTCAGCAAATGGCAGTAGGTTTTCTTCTAATGTCTGTGTATAATGCTGTGAAGTTTGACGACCACTGGTGAAGGTCAGAGATACTTGTCCATTATAGCAAAAGGCTGCCCAAACCATCACCGAGCCCCCTCCTTGTCTGCGACTAAAAAAACGTCGAGGTTCCTTCCGCAAGTCATGCCAATACGATAAACAACCATCTGGACCATCCAGATTCCACTTTTTTTCATCGCTAAATATGACTGACTGCCATTTCTCTCCATATGACATATGCTTTCGAGCCCACATAAGTCTTTGTAACTTATGATGTGGTTTCAGAGCTGGTTTCTTCTGCATTTTGCTATAAACGATTGTCCCTTTTTCCAAAATTCGTCTACGAATCGTATCCTTTGATACAGAGAGTCCCGATGAGCTTTGAACTCCACGTACGCTCATTTGTTGAGTACTCGCTAGTCTTTGTATCAGGCGATCCTCTCGTACATTTGTCACACGTGGCCTCCCAGACCGACATTTTGCTTTATATTCGGAACCACTCGATAAAACTCGATAAATAGATTTTTTTGACCTATTAATAATAGCAGAAATTTCAGAAACGCTCTTCCCTTCACCTTTCAACTGCCAAATCCTTGAAACCTCATTCACTTGAATTTCTTTAGCTCTCGGCATGTCGACTATGAAGCGCAATCGTTTGCAGAACTTAAGTACTCCAAATTTGTGACATCATCGATTCTAAATTTGCATATGCCAGCGAATATTCAAAGAAATTTAGAATAGTGTCTAAACTTTTGCGACAAGCACATTTGAATTTTTATGAAAAAAATTAGTATTATAGCAAATAAAACGACTGTCTTTTGTACATAGCATTTTAAATCAGTTTTTGAATATATTTACAGGTTTTTGTAATTCTGACGTCATAATTCTACATTTTAAAGCTGAATGACGTCATTGTCTAAACTTTTGCGTCATAGTGTAGCATACGCTGAAAGCACTCGTTCATGTCCGATCACGAAAACACAACAGCATCGAGCGCGGTCAGTACTTGGGAGGGTGACCACATGGAAACCGCTGCAAGTTCAAATGTTTCTATAGCCACTTCTACAGATATTTTCATAGCTCTTGGTGAAACTAGCTTATAGAAAAAAAGAGCCATAATAATTTTTTTTTAAAAATAGAATTCTATAAGAAATTTTTGTAAGGAAAAGTGCTGGGCCAGCAAAGGGATAGCAGTGGGATATGTGCTAGCAGTGCAGGAAAAGTGCCGGATTGAAGTAATGTGATGGCATACTAGTGCTGGCCTGCTGTTGGCCATCAATGATGGGCGAGCTGCATTCCACACGGACATTTTTATGCAGGTTTAAGTAATGGCACCATTGCAATTTAGCGCTGATGGCACTGCTGGCTGCCATCTTTTTTCCAGCTGATGGTCCACTGTTTCTTTCTTCGATGGGTAGATTCCATTTTCTGATAAAGGCAATGTTTTTTTTAATTGAAATCAATTGATACCTAGATGACAGTCTTTTCACAATTTCCACTAACAAAATTTGGTTTAAAATATTGATTTTAATAGTAGTTTTTGAAATATGCTTTATCTTTATCAGAATAACCGGTCAACTAAATATTTCTCTCGTACAGAGGGTTCCGTACAATAAATATATTAATTCGTAACTGGAAATTGCATTATACAAATATATCATTAAAAGTTGTTATTTAGGTTTTAAAAGCCGATGGAGCATAGAGTACACAGACCGTGTCTTTAAAGGTTAATATCTCGGATAATTATTGACATTTTTTGACATTTGAAGTACAACGAAGTGGAGATTGCTTTGGGGTCTATATCTACAATGGCTGTCACCTCGAATGATCCTTTATTTTTATACACGAAGATAATTACACAAACCAGACATAACAATTTCGTCAACATACAAGGACGAGATAGCTCAAGGAAATTTACAACACCAAAGAATTACAGCCGGGAGCTCTACAAAGAGTGTGCAAAGGAGCCAGCGGGACTCGAACCCATAGACCTCCTATGCTCTCAAGCGATTAGTGGCGTGGTGTTTTAACCACTCGGCCACGGAGGCCGCCTAATTACTGACAATGATTTTTGAAAATCATTATCAACAATCCTTTTATACTTACGATACGATGGGTATCTCGAGCGCCCCTCAACTCACTTGCTGAGCGCTCGCAAAGAGAAATTTGTGTGTAACAGAAAAATGAGATTTTCTCAAAAACTGTGCGACCTAGGCTAATCGCTATAATTTTTCTGTAAGGTTTATAAACTTCTACTACCCCTAATTTTTTCATAATTTTAGTTTCAGTAGACTCGGAAATAGTATGGGGGGGGGGGACATATTTTAGTATTACATTTTCGAATATATCTCTGAAAATATATCTAAAATTAAAACAGATGTGCTTATGATTTTGGCATTACAAGAACTTTCACACGATACCGGGCACGATAAAAGGAAACTTGAAAATAAATTTTCATTTTATTTTCAAGTAAATTAATTAGTCCCCCTACATTTTTTCTAAATATATTTGTGAATGGTAATAATCTATAATTATGTGGGTCAATAGCCTATATTACTTCTACCAAATTTGAACTTTCCATGTTTCATAATTTACGAGAAAAACGGTTACAGATGAACACACGAGTGAACTTAATAATGGTTCCGTTTTTACTTTTAAAGTATGGAACCCTAAAAACAAGAATGATAAGTTAGAAGTTTTACAAAAATGAAATAAAGAAACAGTCAAAGACACATATGAACTTTTAGCTACTATAATTGTGTTTAGTTGTAGAACTGCTATCTAGCAATCTATTTTAAAACAATGACGTCCAATAATTGTTAAGGAGTTTCCATGACGCATCTCAAATGGTCGATCTAATTATCTTGATAAAAATAAAACGGACAGAAACATGAACTGAGGAATAGAAAACTGTTAAGAAAATAGAATATGAGTATAGAGAGAATATTGCAGCTATATTAGGAAGTTTTTATACAGTTTGTTTTGTACTCAACGTACATGGATCTCGTTCACCATGAGCGCTCTTTTAAAAAGGAATTTTTATTTTAAGAACATTTGTTTTCTTTTTATTTAAATGTCCTTAATATTGGTATAAAAGCTGTAAAAAACGTCACTGTTGGACGATTTGCAACAAAAAATAATCAGCACTAGTTTATATCAAGGACTAACAAAATCTAAAGTTTTGTGAAATTCTGTGCATTTGTTCTTGAGAGAGAGCGCCCACAAAATTTTTGTCACATACAGACTCACAGACAGACATTTTATAAAAAACATCAAATCGTGTTCAGGAGCTTCTAAAACATATAAATCCATCGAAAACCAGAAGTTAAAATTTTTCATGAATCCAATACTTTCTTCTTGTAAATATAGAAGAAAGTAAAAAATTATTACATTAACTTTCATATAGTCCAATCAAATCCAGATTAATATAAGAAATTCCAGAATTACAGTTATAAAATTGTCCACAAGAAAACAGAGTGCAAAAATCTAATTATTTGGGGCTGCCATCTACAAGCAATTTGACAAAACAAAAGATCGCGAATTCTTAGATAACTAAAAAATGTGAAAAAACAAGGAAATGCCTTCTTAAGAGCATTTTTACCACTAAAAATGAATATTTTTTAATTTAAAAATATAAATTCAGACAACATCGAATTAAAAGATATAAAATTATACAAGTTTGAGGTTCATTTAAAGTTATTATTACGGGCACGGACAACGTCAGGCGGGTCAGCTAGTGTTTAAAAAATCACTCAAACAGTTTTCATAGGCAGAAAGAGAAAACTGCGAGCTTTTGTAAACTGAAGAAGTAATTCAAACTTAACAAAAGCGTTGAAAGAGCAATAATAAAATGCGCCCTAACAAACTAGCCATCATCAGACTGTGCGAAAGGCATTCTTCTAAATAAACCTCATGTTGGGAGCCCCACACAGCCAGAGGAAAAAGTAATTTTGCTTTTTATTGTCGATTTAATCTGAAATTTCAAGCAAGTTTTCATAATTGCAAATCAGACCAGTTACCAAATTTCAATTAAAATATAATATTTTTTAGTAAATTACAAGTGCCCTATTTCAATTATTATTTCCTATTACTGTGTAGTAGAGACAGCTATCTAAGAAAGAAAGCGGATTCTCTGCCAAAAAGATGTCGCTGGAACAAAAGGTAGAATATATTTTTATGCTGCAGGAATCTTAGTTTTAATTAATTAAAAAAACGAATTAAAATTTTAAAAATCTGAATTCGAAGTGCATAAATTCGGGTCTTTGACTATCTTTGGATCAAAATTTATAGCTGTAGAGGTAACCATTTGTCCACAATAGAGCAAACACACACACGCGTGCGCCTGTTTATATATACATTTTTATTGTGTATTCCAAAAAGCTTAAAAATTTTATTCTTGCCTTAAAAAGAGTTTTTTTAATTCTAAAAACTTATAAAAAATGTGTGCATAAATTTCAAAGAATTGTAAAACATCATAAAAAAATTGTTCCTCCCTTGCCCGTGGAAAAACAATTACCTGCCCGAGAACCTAGCTCTATGGGCCTGTTTTGTAGCTTTAGAAAGTAAACAGTAATTAAATTTAAAAAATAAAAAAAACCCGACTGCGTAAAAAGTGAACTAATTAATTATTTCTCATCAATGTGAAACTATTTTTTATATTATTTACCTGTTTTTCTTAATATTTACTTGTATTGATGACTTTTAAATTGTGTTTAATTATTAATTCCTATCTATAAACACTGTTTTGATGAGGCCTATGAAGGTTAGAGTTGCAGTAAAGCTAGAGATCCTACCTACACAACTTCCAGGTTGTGTAATGTAATATTTAAACGGAGCTTCTAACTATAAAATAGTCAATGAAACATCGTCTTCATTTTGAAAGACCTATCCAATGATATGCCACTCAATATGGTGCAAAAACATTTTGTATTTTATGGCCGCCATTTTAAATTTATAAAAACAAAACCTAGCCTATAACCATCGGTCGGTTAAGACGAATCGATAGAGACCTCATTCTTTAAAATCCATCCAGCCGTTGGGATGTTTCGAGGGTATAAAGAAATCCACACACCCAGATACGCGTGAAACACATAACCATTCTTGGCAGTCGGGTAAAGTAACGAAAATTTTAAGTGTTTTCCTTTTGTTTTTTAGAACGGCATTTTCAAAATAGGTGAACATTCTACTTCCGCCAATTTTTAATCAATCAACATGATCATTTTGAGAATGAATCGTTATATATTTCTATACGGAAATATTAGTACCACGCCGTTCTGTGTAACTTTAAGTAACGAAATTTGTAGTTAAATTTTACTTTAAATCGATATCATTTCACCAAAATCCATAATTAAAAAAATGGCTACGTATATTTCACTAGCTTTTGGTCTAAGAAAACTATTTTTTTTGATAACTCCCAGCGCTGGAAATCGTCATTTCTGTGCCACAGCGTCAAAATTAATCTGAAAATCGAAAAAAAGCATGTTTGAAAGCAAACATATATGCGGCCAAGTGACGCCATCTATGATCGAAATTTAGAACTAATTATTTCATACGCTTGAAGAAAACTTTTCATCCTGAGAAGAGTTTTAGTCCAAGTCGCTCTCCTGTATGATAATTATTTCATTTTATATTGACTTTAAAAATGTGTCCAGGAATTTTCGGACACCCTGTATACGTTCTTTCAGAAAATGTCAAAACACAGTAGTCTTCAGCAACGAAAATAATATAGAAATGTTCTATAATATTAAAAAATAAGGAATTTTTTTCAGCCCCGTGAAGGACATTTATACCATTTAATTTTAAATAATTTTTGTACCAGACTTTTTGAATAAGACATTGATTGTATAACTTACGCAAAAAATGTTTATATTGCATTTATTTTATTTAAAATGAAATTGTTCGGAATTTCCTTTTGAGATTTAAATATTACAGCAACTTAACCATGAAAGGATTAATGCACAGAGTGTTCATAAAAGAATACCCCAGTTATAAATTTTAATAGCATCAACTGTAAGCGTTGTAGACTGTTGGTTCAAGGTCACAAATAAAGATAACTTAAACAGTTTTAAAGAAGCGCAAAGTTTTCCGCTCTATTACATTTCGATTGTAAATATTTCGTCTTTTTCGACCCACCCTATTGCGAAATATTTAAACGGAGCTTCTGACTATAAAATAGTCAATGAATCATCGTCTTCATTTTGAAAGACCTATCCAATGATATGCCACTCAATATGGTGCAAAAACATTTTTTTTCGTCTCTACCGCCATTTTGTATTTTATAGCCGCCATTTTAAATTTATAAAAACAAAACCTAGCCTATAACCATCGGCCGGTTAAGACGAATCGATAGAGACCTCACTCCTTAAAATCCATCCAGCCGTTGGGATGTTTCGAGGATATAAAGAAATCCACACACCCAGATACGCGTGAAACACATAACCCTTCTTGGTACTCGGGTAAAGTAACGAAAATTTTAAGTTTTTTTCTTTTGTTTTTTAGAACGGCATTTTCAAAATTGGTGAACATTCTACTTCCGCCAATTTTTAATCAATCAACATGATCATTTTGAGAATGAATCGTTATATATTTTTATACGGAAGTATTAGTACCACGCCGTTCTGTGTAACTTTAAGTAACGAAATTTGTAGTTAAATTTTACTTTAATTCGATACCATTTCACCAAAATCCATATTTAAAAAAATGGCTACGTATATTTCACTAGCTTTTGGTCTAAGAAAACTAATTTTTTTGATAATTCCCACCGCTGGAAATCGTCATTTCTGTGCCACAGCGTCAGAATTAATCTGAAAATCGAAAAAAAGCATGTTTGAAAGCAAACATATATGCGGCCAGGTGACGCCATCTATGATCGAAATTTAGAACTAATTATTTCATACGCTTGAAGAAAAATTTTCATCCTGAGAAGAGTTTTAGTCCAAGTCGCTCTCCTGTATGATAATTATTTCATTTTATATTGACTTTAAATATGTGTCCAGGAATTTTCCGACTCCCTGTATACGTTCTTTCAGACAATGTCAAAACACAGTAGTCTTCAGCAACGAAAATAATATAGAAATGTTCTATAATATTAAAAAATAAGGAATTTTTTTCAGCCCCGTGAAGGACAGAGGTATATTATTTATACCATTTAATTTTAAATAATATTTGTACCAGACTTTTTGAATAAGACATTGATTTTATAACTTTCGCAAAAAATGTTTATATTGCATTTATTTTATTTAAAATGAAATTGTTCGGAATTTCCTTTTGAGATTTAAATATTACAGCAACTTAACCATGAAAGGATTAATGCACAGAGTGTTCATAAAAGAATACCCCAGTTATAAATTTTAATAGCATCAACTGTAAACGTTGTAGACTGTTGGTTCAAGGTCACAAATAAAGATAACTTAAACAGTTTTAAAGAAGCGCATGCGCGAGTACTGTTAGGTAGCTTTCTTTACAAAAAAGCTACCTATTGCAGCCGTTCGGAGGAAAGCGATATCAAAAAATTTTGGTATATTTTCATCGATCATGACCCCCAGACCCCGAAACCACCCTCCGTTCAAAATTGATATATATATATATATATATATATCTGACCTATGTCACACTGTAACTCCCGTAATTATGAACCGATTTCGATGTAATTCGGTGTGTACATAGTACAAACCAATGTCTCGACCGAGTTCGTTGGCCAGCTTCATCCGCCATTTTGTTTCAAAATGGCGGCCATTTAAAAATTTTAAAAAAATTTAAAACTTGAAATGTGGTACCAAAAAATTAAAAATGGAAAAATATTTTTTTCTTATGTATTTGACCTTTATACAAAGATTCCGGAGCAGTTTTTGTTTCGTCTATATCTTAAAAAATGGCTGAGTTATAGCATTTTGAATTTCTAGCGTGGCTGACATTTTGAAACGTCCTGAATTTTGTCACGCGATAAAAGGCGTATTTATGAACCGATTTGGATGTAATTCGGTGTGTACATAGTACATACCAATCTCTCGACCGAGTTCGTTGGCCAGCTTCATCCACCATTTTGTTTCAAAATGGCGGCCATTTAAAATTTTTTTTTAAAATTTAAAATTTGAAACGTGGTACCAAAAAATTGAAAATGGAAAAATATTTTTTTTATGTATTTGACCTTTATACAAAGATTTCGGAGCAGTTTTTGTTTCGTCTATATCTTAAAAAATGGCTGAGTTATAGCATTTTGAATTTCTAGCGTGGCTGACATTTTGAAACGTCCTGAATTTTGTTACGCGATAAAAGGCGTATTTATGAACCGATTTGGATGTAACTTCGTTTATACATAGTACATACCAATGTCTCGACCGGGTTCGTTGGCCAGCTTCACCCGCCATCTTGTTTAAAAATGGCGGCCATTTAAATTTTTAAGAAAAATTTAAATTTGAAATGTGGTACCAAAAATTTAAAAATAAAAAAATATTTTCTTCTTATGTGTTTGACCTTGATAAAAAGATTCGGGAGCAGTTTTTGTTTCGTCTATATCTTAAGAAATGGCTGAGTTATAGCATTTTGAATTTCTAGCGCGGCTGACATTTTGAAACGTCCTGATATTTCTCACGTAATAACAGGCGTATTTATGAACCGACTTGGATGTACCTTGGTGTGTACATAGTACATACAAATATCTCGACCGAGTTCATTGGCCAGCTTCATCCGCCATCTTGTTTCAAAATGGCGGCCATTTAAAAAAGTTAAAAAATAAAAAAATTTAAATGAGATACCAAAAAATTGGAAAATGAAAAAGATTTTTTTTTGTATGTGTTTGACCTTAATACAAAGATTCCGGAACAGTTTTTTTTTTCGTCTATATCTAAAAAAAAAATGGCTGAGTAATAGCATTTTGAATTTCTCTTGTGGCTGACATTTTAAAACGACCTGATTTTTGTCACGCGATAACAGGCGTATTTATGAACCTATTTGGATGTAACTTGGTCTGTACATAGTACATACCAATGTCTCGACCGAGTTCGTTGGCCAGCTTCATTCGCCATCTTGTTTCAAAAGGGTTGCCATTTAAAAAAATTTAAATTTAAAATTCAAAATGAGGTATTAAAAAATTGGAAAATGAAAAAGATTTTTTTTTATGTGTTTGGCCTTGATACAAAGATTCCGGAGCAGTTTTTGTTTCTGAAAATTTGTTCTTTTGTTGATATCTTAAAAAATAGTTGATTTATAACACTTTGAATTTCTAGCATGGCTAACATTTTGAAACGATCTTGTATTTGTCACGCGATAACACACGTATTCGCCTATTTCGATGTAAGAAGGCATGTGGATAGTATACATCAACACCTCGACCAAGTTCGCTGGCCAGATTCATCAGCCATCTTGTTTCAAAATGGCGGCCATTAAATTAAAATATATATATATATATTTAAAGTGAGGTGCAAAAAAATTAGAAATTGAAAAAGGTTTCTTTCTTAAGTATTTGATCTTGATATAAGGATTCAGGAGCATTTTTTGTTTGTCTTTACCTTAAAAAATGGCTCAGATATAGCAGTTTCAATTTCTATTGTGGGTGACATTTTGAAAAATCTGATTTTTTGCATGCGACAGCACTCCTATATATTAACCGATTCCGATGTGAGGGAGCATGTGCACAGCAATTACTAAGGTCTCGACCAAGTTCACTGCTTAGCCTCATCCACCATGTTGTCTTAAAATGACAGGCACTTTAAGAAATTGCCGAATTTGGCAGCCAAATATAAGTTACTTTAAAGAAAAGCAGCTTGGATAAAGCTGACTAATTTCGCGAAATTCTCATTCATTATATTGATAAAAATTAGAATTGAATCTCCTATATTCGGTTTCCACTAAATTGAGCTTCGTGTGTTTCATGATATAAGTTGGCTTTTTTTAAATAAGGATTATGAAAGCTACCTCTTCCTCCCGGCACTGGCCGGAAGGACTTTTTTGTTATTGACTCGCTTGCAGTGCCATATACGCAAAATGACGATTCCTGGGCGTAAAGCGTTATTGCTGGGCTGAAGATTTAAAAGTCATTAGAGCCATGCGATTTTAGGTAGATTTCATTACAAAAAGACTAAAGCTACCTATTGCAGCACTCCCGGAAAATTTTGGTATATTTTCACCGATCATGACCCTCAGACCCCAAAACCACCCTCAGTTAAAATATGATATATATATATATATATGATTTTTGTCATGCGATAACTCTCGTATTTATTAACCGATTTGGATGAAATTAATTGTATGCATAGTACATATCAATGTCTCGACTAGAGATGGGAAAAACAGTTACTTTTTGTTAACAGGTTCCATCATTACACCAGTAGCTTGGTAACATGTTACAATAACCTAATAATTTTTTAACACCTTACCAGAGGCTAAAAATTTGTTGAAATTCGCACATTTAGGGTCTTTCTTTAAATTTAGGTCATTTTTATAGATCTTGGTTAAGTATTTGTAGGTAAAGAACATTTTTTGGACTTTTGGGTAATATTTTGTTTCTTTGAAATATTAATGTCTGAAAAATGATCTAAGCTCACATTTAAAACGTAGAGGTAAAATTTACAAAAAGTCAAAACAGGTTTTTGAACTTCAGCAGTGGACATAAAGACACACTAAACAGAATTATATATTTATTTAAAAAGTTTAACATTAGAGTCTATATCCAACATGATTCTTCTTTTATAATTACAGCATCCTACTTTCTTAGTCCCACCTAACATAAGTCTGTAGATATCTGTACATAAAGGAATAGTACAAAAAAAAATTCTTTTTAATAGCTTCTAGCATTCAAAACTCTCTAGGATTTAAGATGTCCCTAATTCAAATGTCATTCAATGTCTAGAATAATTCTCAATTTTTTAAGGTGAAAATTCATATATTCAAGCAAATGTATTCCTTATAAATTCATCTGCCTAATAATTAGACTATTCGATAGATATCTCACACGTATTCCTAAAATGCACAACTCTCTCTCCCTCTCTGTATATATATTTTGAGCGTTCCTCTATATGAGTCGTTACAAACATACCCCCATTTGACATTAAAAAAGGATGTTTAAATATCTATAAAAAAGACCAAATTAGAGTAATTATATATATTGCTTACACTATTTAGTCTCACTGTTTACATATCGCTGCGACCCGTAAGAAAAGAGACGTGTCTTGCAAATATCCATTTTGCGTTCTTTCCCCACTAACAGGTCTGTTTATAAGTGCGTCTTGCTACAAAAACAGTTTCATAAGTGTATCTATGCGGAAAATCACTTTATTACGCCATATGTCCATTTGTGACCACAGAAGAGGGGTGGATTGTGTGAGGAGGTAAAATTACCCAACCCTCTAAACCTCATCCTACGTCTTCATTTTTAAGGGTTTTATTCTTTTATGCAAGTTTTTATTCCAGCATGCAGAGCTAAGTGCTATTATTTCATGTTACAGTAAAATCATGGAAATTGTCCTTTTGCCTCTCCTGTGAAATTTACTTTTGTCGAGATGTGTCACTTTTCTTGCGGGTGAGCGATATATTAAATTAACAAAATTCCTCATACTAAAATAAATATTTACTCTATGTATTCCCAAGCATTTTTTTTTTCTACATTTAAAAGTATTTTTTGTTTTTCTGAAACACTTCACTTTTTCATATGTGTCACTTATCGAATGATGGTACGATGCAATCAATTGTGTATTTTGACCTATTCGATAACAACATCCAATAACATTATGGGACATAAAATAATTTAATAAAATCTTTTAAACTTAATTAGGTTTAAGGCAAAATTTTTTAATTAAAACATTCCACTCTCATGATATTTCCACTTATATGAACAAATAGCTTTTAACACGCCGTCACTTTCATATTTGACAACAGTGATTATTATTTTTCAATTGATTAAAGCATTTTTTTAATTTTTACAAATGTTCTTATAAAATAAGAATCTTATTGCTTTAGTAAAATTAATTCCAATAAAAAAGTTTTTTAGCAGTCATAGTTATGACAAAAAGTGCGATAAATAAATAAATAAATAGCTTTACCGCAACCGTACGTAACATCAACAGCGCATATAATTCAACAAAAATCGAAAAATACTTTACCTGACCTTAAAATATCCTCAAACCACAAAAGCAAAAGCGCGATACTAGCTTACAAATTACCTCAAAATATCCCCAGCCACGCGAATCTAACTTACAACCTTAGGAAAAACTTTTCCTCCCCTCTCGATAACGTAAAATTCTCAGATTCTAATACTACCAGTCTAGATAAACAATATATTCAAAGCAATAATATATTATTTTAAATAATATAACTGCTTCATAGCTGTGTATTACAAAGTAACTAACTCTCAGAGACAAGATTAAAATTTTTTACACATTCGACATTGAAATAACCACAAAGTCATGCTGAAGCGAACATAATATTTGAATATTTAACAGTTGGTATAGCATATTTGATGCTGACAAATAATTATTACTGATAGATACTTTTTATTCCTAACAACAGAATCAGGAGAAACCAGGAGATGCATTTTGCCTTGGACGTTGGACGTCTCTATTTTTGTTAGCGGGGGTGAAAAGTGATCCAGTAATAAATGAAATGAAAATAGGTGTTCGCTTTTCTTTTCATACGTAGGACGCTGTTTAACGATACGAGTTGACTTTTATTTTTCATACATAGGACGGGGTTGACGTTTGTGTTTTGTTTTTTAAGCTGTAAAATTTACTTGATTCTTTTGTAATAGTGGATTTTTTTTTCACTTTTTCTTAGAATGTTATTAAGAGCTAGGAAAAAAGATTTTGCGATTTTATTTTCATCGCAATATAAAATAAAATATTCTTTTCAAAAAAAATATTAACCGACTTCAAAAAAAGCGCTAAAAAGAACTAAATAATTCTTTAAACTTCTCTAATGACGAAACGTTATCCATTAACTGCACATCGGACATCATGTATCGGCATAAAAACGTTAAATTTAATATATAGAATTTAATAGCTACCAAACATGGATTTTCTAGAGAATATTTTTTACAAAAAATTAATTTACATATTTATAATTTAATTTACGAATATATACGTATAAAAAGTAATCAATTACTTTTTGAAGTTGGTGCCAACCTATCTTAAGTATAGTAAAACTGTGAATGTATTGTAGCTATTACCATGAATAAAGTGATGATGGAAATTATTATACGAAATTTTAAAAAAATGCCCCTATTTCTTCAGCAAATTATTTGTTTAATCATTATCGATTGTGAATGACTATCGCAGTAGTACAGCGTCTAAAATACATAGTGTGGAAATCTGCTATTCAAACGGCACTAAAAGTTGTATCCCTTAAATGTGCAATGAAGCTGAAATCCAGGGAGCCGATCGCAGCGACATCTGCGATATATTTTCGAATTTCAAAGTAAACATCATCGTATTATTACAACGTCTAGACCAAATCGTCTTGGAGTTATAGAAAATATCCTGAAGATGTCGCTGTGATTGACTCATTGGATTTCAGCATTGTTTGGCATTTAAGGGATCCAATATTTTAGCACTTTTCTAAGTATTACTGGGATAGCTGATTTCCACGCTATATATTCTAGACTCTGTAGCAGTAGTACAGCGTCTAGAATACCTAGTGTGGAAATATTCTATCCAAACAGTGCTAAAAATTTGTATCCCTTAAATGTGCGACGATACTGCTAAAATGCCAAGTGTCGATCGCAGAGACATCTGGGGGATTTTCGTATAACTAGTATTAGATTGCATAGACTAGCAATATCTTGCAGTTGTAGAAAATATCCTGCGGATGTCGCTGCGATCTTCATATTTCAGCTGCATCGTTGCACATTTAAGGGATATAATATTTTAGCGCTTTTTTTAAGTATTACAGGGACAGCCGATTTCCACACTATATATTCTAGGCGCTATAAAAGTAGTACTTAGAAAGTACTAAAATATTGTATTCCTTAAATGTAAAACGATGCTGAAATCCAAAGACTCGATCGGAGCGACATCTGAGGATATTTTCTAAAACTCCAAGACCATTTGGTCTAGACGCTGTTATAATACAATGTTTACACTGAAATTTGAAAATATAACGCATATGTCGCTGCAATCGGCTCATTGGATTACAGCATCATTGCATATTTAAGTGATACATTTGTTTAGTGCTGTTTGGATAGCAGATTTCTACACTATTTATTCTAGGCGTTGTACTTGTGCCCTGATACATGCGAAACTTTAAAGGTTGATTTTCAACTTTTCGACACTGACTTTCGATATCGGTTTGTGTCTTTGTGGGCCTTCCGGTTTGGTAGATGACAGAATGGCCGAGATCCAGATATATTTTTCGCTCTTAGCGAAACAAGATCGACCAATCAGAAGGCTGCATTTTTGCAAACAGCGAAAAGTTCGCAAAACTGCAGGCTTCTGATTGGTCGATCTCGTTTCACTACCAGCGAAAAATCTATCTGGATCTTGGCCTTTGTGCAGTTAAGTTTCCGCACTTTGAAAGAATTCGTATCTCTGTAAGAGTAACAGTATGAAAGATGAGTGCTTATAATTGGGCGATCGCTTAAAAAAGGATTTGAATTTTAAAGTTTTTATTTTTTAAAAAATGCTCTAATCATCAGATTTTTATGAAATTGCAATGGGACCAAATGGGTTGCTTACACTTTCAAACAAACACAAAAATATAAAAATCGGTTCATATTTAAGAAAGTTATGCGTGAACATGGGTAAAACATACATACAGGTCGAATTGATAACCTCCTTCTTTTTGAAGTCGGTTAATTAAGATAAAGCTAAAACATTTTTCTTTTTTTTTTGTCTTATTTTCAGTTTTTTGCAAGGGAAATTGATAAATAGTTATAAAATTAATAGGCAGTTTCTGATATTCTGTTACTAAAAAACAAACTTTAAAGCAATAACAGTGTTTTTTTTAACTGTTATGTTAAATAATGCCCACCTCTAGTCTCGACCTAGTTCGTTGGCCAGCTTCATCCGCCATCTTGTTTCAAAATGTCGGCCATTTAAAATATTTAAATTTTAAAAATTAAAAAACTGTGCAAATAAATTAAAAACTGAAAAATATTTTTTTCTTAAGAGTTTGACCTAAATACAAGGATTCCGGAGAACATTTTGTTTTGTCTTTATCTTAAAAAATGGCTGAGATATAGCAGTTTGAATTTCTAGGGTGGCTGACATTTTGAAACAATCTGAATTTCGTCATGCTGTAACTCTTGTATTTATAAACTGATTTGGATGAGATTGATTGTATGTATAGTACATGCCAATGTCTCGACCGAATTCGTTGGCCAGCTTCATCAGCCATCTTGTTTCAAAATGGTGGCCATTTGAATCGTGCACTGCCACGCAATGTTTAAATGAGGACGTGAGTTTCAAAACTCGCCTTATCCAAAAAAATCAAATTTTGGGAAATCGCGAAAAATGTGTAACTGCGACCCCGTGCATCGAATACCTCCAATTTTTTGTATACTTATAGCTAGTTGCTCTGTGATATCATTGTGTTAAGTTGGAAAATCTACTTTAATTCATTTAATTAATTAATTGGAAAAAGTTTCGGGTAAGGAGAGTTTTGTTGCCAACCTATGGATAAGAAGAGTTTTGTTGCCAACCTATGGATAAGAAGAATTTTGTTGCCAATCGTCTATCACACTTGCTGAAAGAAATTAATAGTTTCTATTTTTGGTCATCGGATGATAATATTTTGGATTAAAAAATAAACCTTACGAGAGCAATACGTATTATTAAAATTTAGTATTACGTTTTAATATAAAAAACAAACTTATCAATAATCAAATAAAACTTATCATAAATAGCTTATAAATAAAATGACTTTTTTTTAAAGAATGTAATATAATATAATCCATGTAAAATATAATATTATATATATACACCATCTCCTTCTGGTCTGGTTCCTTAGAAATAATATTTTTATAGGAAGTAAGCACCTCCATTTCTGACCAGTTTTCATCAAAATGTTTTTTTTTAACAATCCGTGGACATCTTTAACTTTCTCTTGCTTCATGGGGACTCCCCCTCCTCTTCTTTTTAAAAAGAAAGTCCAGTTTAAATACCTCTAGCACAACTTTTACACTCTGAATTTTGATATTCCAAGAATCTTCCGAAATACACTTCCACAAATTTGAAGATGGCCATGTTTCTTAGTCTTTATATAGTACCTTATCGTAATGCCTTCGAAAGCTCACTCAGATGCTCGAAAATTTTACTTTTCTGGATGTTTCATGGGAGGAAAGAAACCTGGACGGTTTCTTGAAGGAAATGTTTGAGATGTGAACTTCAAATTAAAGTTATCTTATGCAATTTTGTCCTTGTTTGAAAAAAAAAGTTTGGTGGAAGCGTCATACATCTTGCATTGAGACAGTTGAATACTCGAGGTTCTCTTTCTGGTGAGTGCACTTTTAGAGGATTGGAAATGCCTTAGGTTTGTGCCTGAGAATAAAAATTAAATCTTTTAACACCTTCTGACAGTAAGAAATATAGAAAGCTATTCTCCATTTTGAACTTACATTTTAATCTTCTTTTGCGTGTATTCTTTACTAGCCCATGTGTTTGTATTTCTTTTTCTCTTCTTTAGACCTTCCCCACAAAATGCAAAAGTTTATTCACTGTCCATTATACATAAGACATGCTGTAAAACCTTTTTAATTAGATTGTATGAATAGAACAGGTAAAAACTTTAAACGAAAATAGCAACAGGTCGCAGAGAAATGAAAGAAAATTACTTTGATAGTAGCTGATAAGCTAGTCGTCCGTTGGTCTTGTGCATGCGCAGGGATAAAGCTAGTTTTGTTGCAAACTCCCTAGTGGATAAGGCGAGTTTTGAAACCAAACCAATATTTTAAGAACCCAAAAATAAAGGATAAAAATATTTTTTTTTTTTTTTTACAGATTATAGTGTTTTTTCTGTGCAGTAGAATAGTTACCAGTAGAATAGATTTGTAGAGAAAACTCGATTTTTTAAATTTTGGATAAGACGAGTTTTGAAACTCACGTCCTCAAATATTGTCATGCACTGCATCCCTTAAGGATGAACTTAATTACTTAAAAACTGTTGCTGTCAAAAGAGGTTTCAATCCTTATGTAATCAATAATGCTGTGAAGAAATTCAATAGACCGTGTAATAAATCTACTCTTTCCAAATCTGTCAAAAGCAAACCTGATAATTTGGTTGTTCTCCCCTTTTATCCTCCTTTATGTTTCATATTAGCTAAAGTTTTACGCAGTTTTAATTTTAACATTATATTTAAACCAGTCAATAAATTCAAATTACCCTCCACTAAATCTCCTGTTCCTGATCTTCGTAAAGGGGGAATTTATAATGTTCCTTGTAACGGCTGTGATTTATCTTATATTGGTCAAACTAAAAGAAAACTTGAAATTCGTTTAAAAGAACATTCTCGTTATGTTATTAATCAAGAAATTTCTAAATCTTCTATTGCCAAGTACTCTTGGAATTCCGGCCATACTTTTAATTTTCAAAATGCTAAAATTATCTTTAATGCCAATAATATATCTGAATTGGACTTTCTTGAAAATTTAACTATTTATCTTAATCGTGAAGTTATTGTTAATGATAAATCTGATTCCACAATGCTCTCTGCAGCTTGGAAAACCTTTTCAGTACTACCATGTAATTTTTTTTGTATTAATTAATATTAGTCTGTTTTTATATTTTATTTATTTATTTTCATGTGTTCCCATATTTTAATATATGTATGTGTTTTCCCTTTATTATAATTTATTTATTTTATTTTCATGTACTTTTTTTTTTTCCAATTTGGTTCCTTTTTTCCCCTTCTACTCTGTGTTTTTTTGTTTTGATTATCTCTTCTGTGATTGGCTGTTGTCTTTTGCTTTCCTCTTGGCTGTTGATTTCTAATTTCCTATTGGCTGTTTTTTCAGCTTGTTTCTCTTCTTTTATCTCTCATTTCAGTCTTGCTGCTGCTTTCATAGTAGAAGCACGTCCTTTTTGCGCCTGGCGAAGAAAGACTCAGATCTTTCGAAAGGCCTAGCGCATTTAATAATTTTTGATGGTGTTTTAAGAAGTTCTTTTAATACTTAATGCTTAAATATTATTAATATCCTTTACCTTCAAATTCTCGCCAAGTTTGGCGACACTTGGCGAAATATCGACAGATTTAGCGACCAAAAATAAGTAATCATAAATTATTCCAACTTGGCTATAGCTTACTAATTTGACGCAATTCTCATTCAAATTCAGAATTGACTAATATTCTCTTATCGGGTTCGTCGCATTTTAGCTTCTTAAAATATGAGTAAAATTATCTTCGAGTTAAACTTGCAACATTTAAAAACAAAGATATATGAAAGCTACCTCTTCCTCCCGGCATATGCCGAAAGGACTTTTTTCTTTGGGTCTTTATAAAAGATCGCATCTACGTTCCGCCGCTGCCTAATGATTTACCAGAGTTGAGACTCAGAATCGAAGATGCTGTTGCTTCCATTAACCCCTTGAGGGGCAAGCAATTGCGTTTGTGTAATGCTGAATTCCCACCAGGCCCCGATCATGACTAATTGGGGCCCTGGGCAATAATAAATTAGGGAGCCCTATTCGAATCGTTGCAACATTATTCACATAGAACTGATGGTCAGTCACATGTGTAATACATAAAGAATATTTTCGCACCTTGGATTTTAAATAGAAGAACACATTCTTAGAGTCGTCAATTCTAAATTAAGTACCTTAATTAATAAAAATACTCTTTTGTCCTTAGTACAGAGCAAAACTCTTTTATGTAACTTTAGCAACTTGTTTACTTTAAGATGAATTTAATAACTTCAACTTATGGAAGAATGTTGAATACTCTAACATGTAAATATGTGTTAGCCAAGTTACTTTCTTTTACATCTTTCGAAGTTGTACTACACACAACATAATATCAAATCAAATAAAGTCAAAAGTGTTTTTCAATAAATCTAAAGATGACAATTTTGGGTTTCGTTTTCATATTTAACTGTAAGTTAAAAGAAAAAAGCTGGAATACGGAAGAAAATGTCAATTAGAACAAATTAGAAAGACAATTAGAACCGATTATTTTCAGCCACTAAAGTTTAGATATGATTTAATTTCATTGCTAATACAATCTATTAAAATCAAAATATTATTTCTTATTTAAAAGTGGTTGAGGTCTGTGAGTTCAAAATGAAATTTGTTTTTCAGAAAATTTAATAGAATCTTTTAAAGATGAAATGTGTGTGTATTCGAAAATTTTCAGGGCTGGAATTGGGGGAAAAAAGTAAATATTTTATAAATTAATATATGGATTTGGGGGGCCCTTGAGGTCTGGGGCCCCTGGGCAAAGTCCCGATTTGCCCACTGGATAATAAGGGCCTAATTCCCACTGGAAATTTAGAAAAAAAAATATTTCAAAATAAGGAAAAGCAATTTTACGACGTTTTTCCACCAAAGTTAGAAAAGCAAAATTTCATAAATTTTTTCTGGTGCGAATCTTCATTAATCGTAGGTGGGATAAAATATATCCCACCGCCCCTCAAGGGGTTAATCCAGACTTGTCATCCAAAGTGTGGGAAGAATTGGACTTTAGGTTTTATGTGTGCCGTATAACTAAAGGTTCACCTATTGAACATTTGTAAGAAAAATTAGGTTAGTTTACCTTCAATTTATCTACGATTTGTTGTAAATAGTCGAAATTAAACTGTTATAAAATACCATTGAAACAGGGACATTCTTTTTGGACACCCTGTATATGCATTTAAATTTTTTTTTTTATTAACACGTGTTAAAAATTAAAGTAACAAATAATCACATATAAGTTTTAAAAATTATTTTATTTATTTAAATTGTTTAACATAAAAAATAATTCTTTCTTATTTTCGTGGCATTTTTGTAGAGTAGGGTATGGGAGTACACAGTGAGACATGGTACACAGTGAGACAGCAACCACTTTGACATATAGTTGTAACTTTTTCTTCAAGCTGGCACACACACATAACGACCTCATCTTATGCAACACGTGGACGGCACTTCAGTTACTCGTCCCACAAAATAGTAAATAATCCCTTATTTTATAATGGTTAAAGTTACATAAACGTCTATTTTAGAGTTTAATTCCTTCAATATCACATATATTTACTTAATCAAACCTGGCTATATCTAATAATAGACTATTTCGACAAAACGATATAAACTTTTTAAAGCGATGTAAAATTAATGTAACAGATGTGGTATCCATTTTGCTACAACGTAATCAAAGTACACAGTGAGACGTGTCTTATTGTGTACCTACTATGTGGTTCTGATGTTTAAAAAGTTATTTATTAATAAAAGAATGTTTTTTTCTCTCTCTCGCTTTCTCTCTGTGTGTGTGGGCGTGCGATGGCTAGGGAAATTTACTAAACGTAAGAGGCTGAAAATTTGCATGAAGGTACCCAAGGTCTGCCATTGTCCACCCGAGGCTCATATTTTTAATATTTTGAAAATCTAGAAATATTAATTAGAAGTCATAAACTGCATAAAATTATTTGCAGAGTGCAAAAATGTATGATTTACGAAAATATATACATTGTCTCACTGTGTACTACTTGTGGTACACAGTGAGACAATTTTCGGTACTCCGTTATGCTGATTCTGTGCTTTTATAAGTAACTTTTTTAAAACCATTTATACATTAATCTGTAGCGCATTTGTGTAGCTCAAAGATATAGCAAAAATTTTTCAAAAGAATAAAAATCGTCGCCATTTGTTAAGTAATAATAGTTTTCGTCTCACTGTGTACTACCCTCCCTATACAGGGTTTTAAAATTAATCCAGCACGTTTCTTTCTATTGGCGGAAATTCATGAAGGTGAATTTTCAATCGTGTTACTCGTTTTCAAACTAAACCCAAGTTCACTCCACTATGTTATGTAGTATATTTGTAAATCTTATATATCACAAACAGAGCTGCACAAAATATTTCAAATACTTTACCGACTACACACGGTAATTACTGAAATAGGGTTTCAAATGTGTTATGCGTTTTCTAAATTGTTTACTTAACCCTTTGTATCACCGCGTTTCATGTCTGCATCATACCCAAAAATCAATGTTAGTTATACAGTGGGCTTTAAAAGACGATTTTATTGATTGCTGCTATCTCCCAACACACCAGGTAATACAAATTGTTCACAGAATTCTTAACAGACGGCGATACTGAGTTAATTTTTCATGCAAAAGTTTTATTTATCATTTGAGTAGTTTTGCATCATTATTGCTAAAATGAACTTCATAAATTTCGTAAAATTAAAAAAGCTAGAGACATCCAAAAATGGATTTTCAACAAAAGAAATTTCATATACTTTGCAATTTTGTATTAGAAATTTGACAACATTTATGAGAAGAATGTAATTTTCTGTTTACTGCAGCTGTAAAAAAAGTACCTTTTAGTCATTTTTAACACTTTCCAACAAAGTTGAAAAGTGTTTATGCATTCGGTTTGTCTGTCCGTCTGTCCACACTCTAACTCCTGTAAATATACTCGGATTTTCGTGCAATTGATAAAGCTTATTTAGGGTCACCAAAGAATGTTTGGTATTGTATATGAAGTATGTAGGATCAACAGTTCATATACAGGGGCACTCAAAAGTATTCCATTACATTATGGTATATGGGAAAAAATGTTTGCAGAGCATTTTAATGACATTACGCTATTTCAAATGCATTGAAACAGATATAAATCACTAAATTTCATTAAGATCACGTTGGAACAGGGCATTCATAGCATTTTTTATTCGTTTACAGGGACACACAAAAGAAATCCGTTACAATATTAAAAGAAGTCCGTTACAACATTGTCTTTGAGTAATAATTGCTAGAGTGTACGGTTTAAAATTTGGTATGCGCTTTGAAATGAAATTAATTTTTTGAATGTTACTTCACTGTATATAAATTCTATACTTCATGTACAGGGCTGCACAAAAGTATTCACGTACCATTCTCCTTATTAGAGGAAATTGCTGAAAGGGAATTTTCAACTGAAGTATGTGTATTTCTTAAGTGAACTAAATTTTGGTATGCATGCAGTTCGTAGATACAAATCTATATATCATATACAGGGCTGCTGAAAAAATTCAGATGATTTTCCGATTGTAGATGGGAACAGCTGAAATTGGGTTTTGAAATGTGTTACGCGTTTCCATATGGTTGAATTAGACGTAATATTTTCATTTTTTAAACTGTGCAATTTTGTTACATTATTCTGAATGTGTTGGGAAGTGTTTCATAATCTATGCCTGACGCATGATTTTTTCTTTCTTGTTTTATTTTTATGTTCTATTTTTTTAGTTATTTTTTACTTGCTTAACTGGACTCGGTAGGAACCTTTGAACTTCTTTTACTGATGTACATTTACTTATTATATACACATATTATTAGAGGTTATCCTTAGTAAAACCGATTTTGACAAAAAACTGTGCGTAAAAATTGCAAATTTAATTGAAAAATATTTAAAGAATTTTAAAGTTTGATGTTTTTTGATACATTACTGTGTTTAAAACACTAAAACCTCTACAAATATTTCTCAAATAACTCCATTAATTTTTTGTATCCTCAATATAGTGTACTTAATAAAATTAGGTACCGATTTTATAATTAATGAATTAGTTATGAGGTAAAACAAAATAAAATATACAAAAATAGGCAAAAACGAAGCAAAAAGCATGATTTCTTCAGCGTTTCGATTTATATATTTTTTTCTTTTCATTATATAGTAAAATCCACCCATAATTTTATTAAGTATACTATATTAAAGATACAAAAAATAATACAGTGATTTGACAAATATTTGTAGAAGTTTTAGTGTTTTAAACACAGTAATGTATAAGAAAACAGCAAACTTTAAAAATTTTTAAATAAAAAAAATAATAATAAAATTCTCAAATTTTACCCACAAAATGATTTTTTTATCTTTTCGAAATCAGTTTTTCTAAGTATTACCTATAATAATATGTGTATATAATAAGTAAATGTATATCAGTAATAACGATTCTTCAAAGTTCTTCAAAGGGTACCGAGTCCCCTTAACATGGTGTATTCTAACATCCGAGTAAATATTGGCCAAATCGGTTGTTGAGTTTGAAGTTTCGTTAGAGTATTCTGAACGTATTGGAAAGTGTTTCATAATCTATGCTTGACGCGTGGCTTTTCTTTCTTGTTTGTTTATAGGCGTGGATTTAAAGTAAGCTGTTATACTAGAAGAAAGCACACTGGCTGATATTATGACTAAAAAACTCTAAAAACTTTAGAAATGTAGGTTAAACTCATGTAAAAACATGCGAGTGAAAATCAAAATTCCAAAAAGGCAGTCAAACATTGAATTGCAATGTAAGTAACAATGCTGTATTTTGAAATAGAAGAACGCATAAAATATAAGTTCCTGAATTGAAAAGTAAACAAAATAAATTATGATATGGAATGATGTTTTTAAAATGATATTTAAAATAGATGTAGTTTTTCTATTTGTTTCTTTCTTCTTATTTTGTTCTATACGCATATTTAAAAAATGCCTTCATGTTCTGCATTTTTTCCAAGCTACTTTATTCATTAATGCAGAATTTTATTCTTATTATTTGTAATATTATCTACGATTTAACGGTATCGCATCCCGTTTTGTCTTCTCTATTTTAATGTAGTTTTTCTATATGTTTCTTTCTTCTTATTTTGTTCTACACGCATATTTAAAAAATGTTTTCATGTTCTGCATTTTTTCCAAGCTACTTTATTCATTAATACAGAATTTTATTTTTATTATTTGTAATATTGTCTACGGTTTAACGGTATCACATCCCGTTTTCTCTTCTCTGTATACAAAAAAAAAAAATTATCTGTGATTTGAAATCTCACTCTTCGGATGTTATCTTTTGCTTCTGATGTTTGGAACCTTGACTTGCCTATTAAGGAAAAAAGATGTACAAAATGTCTCCTCTTATCTTTGTTCGATATCTAATTCCTATTCCGTTAGCTATAGATTGGAGTACGGCACGGGAAAGGTACAACCTGAAATTTCTGCTTAAAATCAACCCAAAACCCAACCTGAAACCACAAAAAAGTCGTTAAACCGAAACAACTCAAAGAATTCGAACCCAAAGTGAAAGAAAATAAATCCATATTTGAATACAATTATGGAAATATAGTCTACAATCATATCTCTAATATCAATTATATCTTTTTTGTGCAAACATGAACACATATACACTAGGATAAAAACACCAGTAATGCCAGGTTAAGGATATAGTTTTGGTTTTTAACATATAAATACTATGCCAAGCAAAATTTTATCATGGCAAAGATCAAAATATAAGAAGCAAGAATGGAAGAATACTTTAAAGTCAATAAAATCCAGAAAATATAAATATATTAATTTGCCTGATTTGTTTTAGAAAAAAGTCTAAAAACACCAATGATGGCCCACTCAGACCAGCAATGGCTCGTAACTGCACCAGTGATGGCCCACTAAAATCAATCATTGTTTTGTGATCATTTTTGGTCGCCTTTAATTAATCTTCTAAGCTTTTTCTTAGACGGCCTCATCAGTTTATTTTACCATTCTTTCTTTCTGATTTGCTTCTTGTTTTATCTGATCGTTGACGTTTTGCAGCTCGTGCTATCTTTGCGACGTCAGGACAAAAAGTATTCTATCGGAACACCTATTCCCCTACTTTACGGGTCACTGCAGCCATTCAAGGATTTCGTTTAACCTATGAGAGCAATCTTCACGTGTGCAGGGGGGAAGGGTATAGATTTTAGTGCTTTGAAAAACTATATTCGTCAGTAGTTTTCGGCTAGTGCCGAACAAATTTCAGATTTACATGTATATTTTCGATGTTGTCGTTACTGGAGCTCATACTTAGTTTGGATGTCGTGATGTCCACTGGGGATGGATCATCTTCTCCCGTTGAGTCTGCTTTCGTTTCCGTAAGCCTGGTTTGAATGTTTGCTTTTTGCTCCAGACGCTTACAAAAACGGCGTAAAGATTTCAATTCTTCACTTGGTGGTTCTTGAGTATTTCCGACTATTTTCACCACCATTCTCACCGACGACTTGATGGAAGTTTTCAATCGATACATTTTGCAGATTTCGCGGCATAAAAGACTTATTGCAAGTAGTAACAGTTGAAACATTGTTAATGATGTGATCCTTGCACTTTAAATAGTCTACAGCGTTTTGTATCGAACGGATAAAGTCCTGTTGTCTTGAAACAATTTTATTGCCATCTTCATATCGTTTCTAGCGCGATTTTCAGGATTGAGCGATGCACACTTTAGTTAGCTTCATGTGGATGTTCTTTGCGCCAGCGAAAAAGGGTCTTGTAACAATTAGTTTTTAGCTGACGAAAATCAATATCATCAAAGGTTTGAAGAATGTGGATAGAATTTGGGTATAATTAGGGTCAAAATTTTGTTCTGCACATACTCCTCAGTCTGATTTAGTTTTCGGCAATATTTTTGCTGAACACCTACCACCAAATGTCATGTCCTTGGTCAAGGTTTGATTCAAAATTTAAGGAAGTTTTTATAGAAGATCTTTTGTGCAAGGCCTTTTGAACTCTGACTGTGAAGTAAAAGATTTTCAAAAACAGTTTAATGTCAAAAATGCAATTTTCGGAATTGCCTTAGCTTAGAATGAGGTGAAAAAAAGTAACTCTACAGCGGTTCTGGCTCAAATTGTAGCCTAATGGCGAAGATGAAGATCTAGATTCAAATGTTCGAAGTGATGAGCAAAATATAGTGCTAGATTTAGTAGAAGCCGTGCCAAACAAGTCTTTCAAATATATTCCCAGTGAGGAAGTTATAGATTGGATTGCAATCGACGGCAGCGTGCCAGTGATTGAAGAAATCAGTGACGCACTGATTATGCAATGTGTTTTGAACCCACGAGAAGCCCAGATTCAGGAGATGGAATCGGATGAAGAAGGAGCCGTGGCAGATGAATCTAAAGTCTCGTGGAAACAGGCTTCTGATGCATTAGACACATTCATAAAATTTTCCGAATCGAACAGAAGCTACAACTCTGCAGAACTCATAAATCTGTGTATAATCCGTAACGATTATTTGAAGAAGAAATCGGAATCGCGGAAGCAAGTGATACATTGTACAACAGTGGTTTTGTCCTAGAACTAAAATTAGTTGATTCTAGATAAGTTTTTGGCGCTGATTCCGAATATGCTTTCCGTTTATCTCTATGTAGTCCAGGTTTTGAGAAATTTGCATATTTAAATTTATGCAAATTTAAGCTTTTTTGTGCTATTTTATGCAAATTTTAGATACAATATGTCTCACATCTAATTACATTTTCGAGATAATGACTACTTGACTATTTGCTTCAGATAAATGTCACGATTTGCATATTCTATACATTTATTTATCAGTTATTAAGCTTAATTTGCATATTTTTCAATGGTGTAATGTTTACATCGCTATCAACTTTAAAATAGTTGCTACAGAATTGACATAATGTTTTTCTAGACTAGATTTTTATGCTGATTTCAAATCTGTAGTCTTTTTTCTTATGTCATGTATAGTTTTTGACTAAGATGAATTCCTACTTTTGCACGGCATTAACACAGGTTTGATATACGATGCTTTTTAGGGGAGTGTAATTCATTGACAAGAAGGTGAACAGGGTCAGATTCGTATCAGAGACATAAACAAAAATTTATATAATCGAAAAAAAAATAAGTAGTAGAATCTATCATAACTAGTTGAAGTTTATCATACAAAGTATCATAAAAAGCTATTTCTGGCTTTTTTGACCAAAAACTAAAATTTCACTCTTTTCAAAAACTAGACGTGATAAAAGAAAACAGATACAAGATTTGAAATCAGCTCAAAAAACTGATTTAGAAACATATTAGCGTACTCGTGCGGCAGAAATATTTGAACGTCAAGAAACATTATTAGAAAAACATGAAAAATATGCAAATTTAGGTACAATATTTCATAGTCACATGTCAGTATAATCTCAGAAACAAAGTTTTTGTGAAGTAAATTAGGTAGTAATCATAACATAAAACAAAAAACTCTGTCTGATATTGCTTTATACCTTAAATTTGCAAATAATTGTATAAAATTTACTAAATTTGCATAAATTGAAATATGCAAATATCTCTCAAACTTGACGTGCTGGAGTAAATCTAAAACTAGATTCGGAATCAGCACAAAAAACCGCATAAAAAACAACTAATTTCTGTTTTAGCACAGAGCAAAAGTTCAAATTTGTTGACCAGTGATATCAGAGACTATTTTAAAATGTAATGTTCATATTAATTTTTTACTACGTGTACAATGTTCATATACAATATATATTAAATAATAGGAATTCTACGGTTTCCTTTAATTCTCACAGTTGTTAGAATGATGAAATACTGAACAGTATTTGTCAGATATTTATACAATTTGCACATGTTCATGATGTAGGTGATCACAAAAATGCGTTGACGTTCGATAATCCGAAAAAATCGCTAATTAGGTATGGCTGTGGTCCCGAACGTACAGGATTAAAGAGCTTCTATTTTACTACCTATTTACATATATATATATATATATGAAACCGTCAAGATTTTGCGTGTTTTTACTTCAAGCTGTTGGAATTCAAAGAAATAATCGTCGAGAATAAATGAAATAATAAGTGCGAGTTTTACTCGCCCAAAAGGGTTGAGTACAACAAAGACCTTGTACAAAGTTTAAACTTTGCATTGTTCCAAGCGCACTTCAATAGGAGTTCACAAAGTTGCAATGCCGCCCTGGTCCGGGGTGATGCGTTTTTCTAGATCAGTTTTTAATTAATATCTCGGCTAATTTCCCTCAATTACTTTCGAAAATCATTATTAACAATTCCCAGATGATTCGGCGTCGATAGGTACATGGAGCGCCGTCAACTTCCGCGCTGAGCACCGCGAAGTAAAGTTTGTGTGTAACGAAAAAATTCGATTTTCTCAAAAACTGACCTAGGACCTACGACCGATTATAGTGATATATGCAACCATATAGTGATATATGCAGGGCATATATCGCTATAGTTTTCCTGCAAGGTTTAAATAAACTCCTACTACTCCTAATTTTTTTTTATAATTTCAGTTACAGTAGATTCGGAAGTAAGAGGGGGGTGGGGGGGTGAGGGCATACTTTTGCAGTACATTTTTGACGCTATGAGTATATTGTGTATACTCGTAATACCTAAAATTAAAACAAATATATTTTTAACTCGGTGTTACGAGATCTTTCGAACGATACTCCACACAATATATATATATATAAACTGTTCCCCTTAACACTTAACATATTCAACATAGATTTTAAAAACATAATAACAAAAAAATGAGCAAAAAATTAATAATGGATATTTGTAGAACCTAGACAGATTAATCAGGTCCCAAATGCATAGAGTTCCCCAAATAAAGTGTGTGGTTTGATCTTCATATTAGCCATAAAAAACTAAAGAATATGAAATTGGGACTACTACACACAAAAAAATAGAGAAATATATTATTGAAAAGCAAATAATTTTAAAATAAAACACGATTAAAAAGGATTGAGAAATAAAAATCACATTACTATATTGAAAGCATTGCTGACTTAGAATGATGTAGCATTAAAAACAAGTAAAGGAGATTATTTGCACATGTTGCCAAAATTTGTTTTTAATGTTGATGGACCAATGAGTAATAATCTACAGTATGGTGAAGCTTATTCCTCAATATATGTGACCAGCACACTCTATACATAATTTAAAAATGAATTCCACCATGTATTCCAAGGAATCAATGAAGTGCTGCCATCTTTAAAATTTATTAGTATTTGTATATGTATTTGTATATGTAATTAGTATATGTATTAGTATATTTTTTGAAATAAAAACTATATCTATTAATGGATTAAGCTTTTAAGCAAATACTGTCTAGAGACCCAAAAAAAGATAATTAAAAATATGTTAATAAATTTATACCATTATATTAGAAAAAAATAAGTAAATGATATATTAAATAAAATTAATATGTAAATTGGTGATATTGATGATTCATTAATTAATGTTTCACATAAATCAATGTACCTAGCTATAACATAGCGCTATTTAAATTCCTGTGACTACATTGCATTATCACTTAAATAAATATATAATTAAATATAAATAAATAAATTATTAAAATTATGATGCTAAGGAATTAATAATAGTAATAATACTAATTAAATTTTGAAATTAATTAGTTGCATTTAATGTGTCCACAAACTTTCTTAAAAAATAAATAAACCAAATTAAAGGGAGAGGGTAGAACAAATAATAAAATTTATAATTAAAACATGTACTTCATTCTCATTTAATATATTATACTATGTATTAGAAATTAACCCTTAAATGCCTGGTGTTGCTTTTCGGCAACATACCCAATTTAGGCTCTAAAATACTATTAGAATACTATTAATGTTGCCATTAAAATGCATTGTGAAAATACTATTAAATCGATTTTCAACATGTAGATGGCAACACTTGTGCTGTTTAAGAATAAAGATAGATTTATTTTTTCAATTGTTGCTACTTGTTCTTTTTGTTTTGTTTGGGAGCTTGCGAAATACCCTATTTTGACCTGCAGTGAGCAAGTAAAATTTATTTCTTATTATAGTTCCTAAAATTCTTGTGTGTTTAATATTATAGAATTTTATCAAGGGAAATTATTTTTTCAATTAAACACCAGTATTGCCGATTAGTAACAAACTGTTTTTTAGCCGTAAACTATACTTAAAACAAAATATGATTTTTTTAAAGTATTTTTCCCATGATTTATTTAAAAAATGAAAGCCGAAAAACATTATTACAATGATTTTTGAAAAATCAGGCATTTAAGGGTTAATATGATATTGTCCTCATTGGGCTGAATTTTAAATACAATTTAAACGTTAACATTATTAATTATTAATGAATATAAATAAATTTAATATGAATTAATAAATATATAAATATAACTACACAAATATACATATAAAAGTATGGAATAAATATTTATTATAAAATGTATTAAAGCAACGTATTTATAAATCAAATGCCACCCTCCTCCGTACTCTAACATCTACCCACCCATCCGTCCTATTATATTTTTTATTATTATTTCGCATTTTTAATTTTTTATAAACATTTTATCATTTTATATTTTTATAATTTTTTTTACACGTGTTAATTTGGTTTTTAAGATCATGTATATACTAATTGTATGTTAAAGAATATATGAATTTTTTGGGAAAAACCATGATTTAATCCATCATAAATTACTTTTTTGATATTGTTGTTAATTAGATGAGAAGACCATAAACACTTTATTCTATATAAATGATTAAGGAGTATGTTACGTTATACAGAATTATGAAGACAAGATTTAAAGTTAATGAATGTATTAACATTGAATTTAAATTCTTTCCGTTTATCATATAGATCAGTTACTGTTTTGTTTTCTTTTAGTGTAATTTTAAAATCTGAAAAGTTTATGGTATTGTTAGGTAAGGGGTTTTCCGTTAATTCTAAATTAGTAGGATAATCTACTGGAAATTGAGAAATATTAGTCTGATCAGTATAGCTATTAAAATTATGTCATAAATATAACGATATAAATGTATATTATTATTAATAAAAGTACGTTCATATTGGAAGTACATACACCTTGTGGTATACCGACTATCTGTAGATAGAATGTGTAACGTTGCAATATAATTTTCTTTTATAGATAATGAAATTTGTTAGTTTTAAAATAATCTGTATCTATATTCAATGATAAACTCAATTTATGACGATACTTTTTAAATAATGCATTTATTATATTATGTAGATCTAATAAATCTACATTATTAAAAAGATCTTTGAAATCATATGTTGTTATATTGTTTACACATTTAAGATTTTTCATAATATTGAACAGTTGATAGCTATTTTTATACAATGTGTATTATAAAATGGTTGTTGTATAAGTGTATATGTTTGATTGAAAATTTTTAATAGAAGTTGCGGCTATATTATATATATATATATATATATAATTTCAAGTAAATTAGGCACCCTAAATTTTTCCTAAAAATATTTGTGAATAGCTAATAATATATAGATATGTAGGTCAATAACCTTTATAATTCTGTCGAGTTTGAACTTTTTACGTTCCATAGTTTTCGAGATAAACGGCTGCGACAGATGGACAGACAGACACACGAGTAATCTTATCATGGTTCCGTTTTTACTTTTTAAGCACGGAACCCTAAAAAGTAAAATTAAAACATAAATTACGGATACCTAATTGTTTTTATATTTTAGTTATGAAGTCACAATGTGTTAATCCACGCCTTCCCCTGTCACACTTCTTGGAACAACCCGTTTTTTAAGTGTGACCCCTAAAATGTATAATATATTTTAAATTATACCTTTAAATTGAATTTAACAAAGAGCTGAAACTATTATGTCATATATACGTATTTCATCATTTAGAAAACATATTCTTCTCAACAACTGAACAAACAAAGTGGATTTCTTCTTCACTTATTCTGTTTTATACTTTTTTAGCTAAAATCGTAACAAGTGGTTTCTGCCAACCAAAAATTCGATTACGCATCAGCCACATGTAAAGAATTTAAATTTTTATTGATGCGGTTGTGGAGATTTCCACAGACACATGCTTATAATTTTATCATTCGTCGCTTTTTATTCGTTTCGTATTTCAAGGGCTTAAGAGGAAAAAAGTTTTCTCTAATTAGTAAAAATTCACTGCTCAAATGTCACGGAGATTGGGCTGCTCTCTAGTACGTAGATATGAACTGAAACAGTTGCTAGAAGGAATGTTTTTATGTTGTGTATATCTTAAATTATTTCTCGAGAAATTTTAAAATATGGATATTTTCTCTGATTACATGGACTATTCAAGATTTACGTCCTCACAGGTATGTTTAAAAAATATTTCTGTTATTATTAAATAACTTTTCTCACCTTTAAAGATAGACAAATACACTGTAAGAAAAAGATAAATGTTTCTTAATCTGGGAAAATATAACATAACCACAAACGAAAATATAGAATAACATTTTTCGAGTTATGAACGATTCCGAAAACCGTGCTTTATCTTTTGAAATAACGGAAACTAATACATTTTCGAGATTTAAAGACAAGTTTCCTTTCTTTGCCAACTGATTTCGAAATGTGTCTAAATAGTTTCTTAGAGTAATAATTGGTTTCCTCAACCAGGAATATAGATTTTCAAGATGACATTCTCAAGTACACATTCTTATGTTCAACAAACATGCTTTACAGACAAACTTGATTAATTAATAGCATTAACACTGACATTAAGGTAAATACAACAGTAGTGGGTCATTTTAACTTAAGGACATTTATCTAATCATTCTTAAAATGTTAGTGAATTCCAAAAGATATACAGGGGAGAGTGGGGCGAAATGGTACAGTAGGTTTTCTCTTTATGTATCATTCTAAACATTTCATCAATTATACATTGGATGAAGTAATGGTACCTCAATCTTCAGCTGACAAATGTTGCTGATCTGCATAAGCTTGAAATTGTATGAAGAGAAAAGATTATTTCAAGTACCAAAAGTAAATTTGCTTCATATACTTTTTATGCTTTCTGTACATCAATGACTTGTTTACGCGTATATGTAATAGTTTCCCTGTTTATGGAACATTATACTGTATAATCCATAATTTAAACTATGCCTAAAAGCAGCATTTTTGTATATACAAGAAGTTTAACATAAAAGAAGGTACAGGGAAGAATGGGACAAGTCTAATTCCTTCTTTTTAATAAGATGAATTGCTAATATGCAAATATTTTTAGAGGGTAATATATTAATTATAACATTGAAAATATATTCACTTACTTCAAAATGTAAATAAATTGAACTAGTGATTTTTTAATGTCATCTCTGTCTGACAATCCTGAATTTTCCTTCCAGTGATGAAAATACTGGTATTTGATATTGTTGCACAAACATTATCAACCTACAATCTTTGTTAGACTATATATATAGCCGAAACTAGACCATTTTTGTCTTATCATACATTGTTTTATAGCTGCCCCATACGTCCCTGTTAGTGGGGAGGTATGGGACACATTTTGAAATTTACAATTTCTTTAATTATAAAATTGTTTCTGCAAATTATGTTTCTATATTGTTCAAGAACATTAGAAAATATTTCATTTGTATTCTATAAATCAAAATTTTTCTTTTTGTGTCAAACAAAGCTGATTTTCTTATTTTTGTAAAAAGTGTCCCATTCCTCCCCACCAGTCTTCTCGCTGACTTTTGACCAACATTAGCGATTTGGCGAATAAGAAATAAAAAACAGTAGCCAAATGAAAATAAATGTTAGCAAAATAGTATCGGCGTGAAACACTGAAAAATCTATCTTCAACCCTTATTGTATCCATTTGTTCAATATGTTCTAAAATAACCTAATTTTTTGTAATTAATCAAAAAATAGAAATTCAACTAACCGCTACAGAAACTATTAAAATTAAATACATTCTAAATGCCCCTTAAATGTGTAAATATTTCAGACATTCTTTTAGCAGTCTGAATGAAAGTTAAAAACAGCTATCTTTGATTTACCGTACACTGTTAAAAAATTTGCAGCCTTCTGTCCAGTCATTCGACCGTTTTTTGAAAAAACGGTTTCATAACCGTAATTTAACTATATTCTGACCATAAAATGGCCAATAATATGGTCAGAATAGTGTTAAATTACGGTTGTGTAACCGTTTTCAATAAAAACGGTCAAATGACTGGACAGTATGCTACAAATTTTTAACAATGTAGTGAAAACATACACTAAAAATTGCTATGAGATTTCGACCGATAGAAAAAATTGACCGGCCAATGATATTTTACGTACAACTAAGAAATAGTGTGGTTAATTTCAACACCACATTCCATCAAAATTTTCAATATTTGGCACTTGTTGCAAGTAATTTTGTTTGTTTTTACCAGAGCGACGCCGGCGCATAGACAGTGATTAACTGACAAAAACCTATCGCATAATCCTTTTGTATTTTTGGATGTTGCTAAATTGAATTGATATTGAGTCTGTATCTCTATAAATAGAGCAATGTAAGTGGCACGGTGCGATTGAACATGTAAAGCTACATCAATCGTTCAGAAATGCGGATAAGTCTCGAGTGTACTGGCACACGCACAAACAGAGCAGAAATTGAGCACTCGCAATTTGGCGAGTCTGGTTGGCCAAATGAAACATTTTGTCGCGATTTGGCGCAATGGCGAGCCGCAGCGAGAACCCTTCTCCCCACTCTCCCCCTTGTATATTTACAAGGGGTATTTACAAGGGGTGCAGCCTTGACTGTAGGCTCGTCTGTAATATCGTTTGTTTTTTGTTTTTTTCATTTGTTTTATTTTACATGATATTTTTCATTTTCAGGCGCAGTGGCGTCTTAGTTTATTGTTCTTAATATAATATAATTGCCGTCTGTGTTCTGGGCCTTTTGCTTTGACTGGGCCTTCGTGGATGGTTGAGGGGACTTTTCCTCCGGGGCATTCAGCCTATGCCAAATTTGGTGGGCGCCCCGGTTGGGTGATCCTTGTATATTTAGCCTCGGATTTAGATTTTGTTCGGAATCGCACATTGAGCTGGAATATGAAAAATATCTTACTGTCAAGATCAAATTATAATAAACTTAGACAAATATATAATGAACTTAACAAACATTTCTCTTTTATAAAATACCAGTTTTGATTTTGACTTTGGTTTTGGGGCATAAGTTTTTTTTTTTTTTTTTAAACATTGTTGACTTGTGACATTTATTAGTTTGCTCAGTTCAGGACTTTCTATGTCTGCTTATATTTTGTATGCCAACTTTAAGATTTTATTTAACGTTTTTTCTTCTCTGTTACAGCATGCATTACTGTGCACATGACTCTATACATTGTATACAATTATTTTTTATGCAGTCATATGTCAAACCTGTAAATGACTTTAATTATTGTTTTTTTTTAATTGTTGTTTTTTTTCTGTTATTTAACGCCGTTGGTTTTCTGGTGCTGCTCCCTTGCCAGTTGTATTTGGCAGAGGGGATTTTTCTGCCGGGGGTTTTCTGCCTTTGCCATTTTTTGGTTGGCTCCCCGGTAGAGTGTTCCTGTTCCTTGTATATTTAGCCTCGTTATAACCTTCATGTATCAGAATAATCATTCACAGTTTCAAAATATATTCTTCGGAAAAAATGAAAAATAAAAAATGCTATCTTCCTCTATGCTCCAGCTGTGGGCATAGTAAATTTCTGATGATGCATGAACTTTTAAGTTTTCTGCTTATCCCACAATTTTTTTACAAAGTAATAGAGTATATCACAGTAGTTTAATTCAAAATAAAACATACTATTAAACAAACAATGTTTTAAATAAAAACTTATCTCTTAATGAAATCTCTAATAATTTGCTAAGAAACCTGTTTTTAAGGACACTCTAGAAAATAAATAAATGTACCGGCAGATAAAAAAAAAAATTATTCCTAACACTTTATAGAAAGTTGACATTTAAGGATATTAGTCAATCAGATTTCCTTCAGTTGTTTTTCAGAAGTGCATTGTGGACTTGTTTTTAAACTTTAAAAATTATTGTCCCGGTATATGTTCATTTACCTTAAATTAAATTTTATTTTCTTACTCTTGCAAGAATGAATTCAGTTATGCAGCTGAAAATATTTCATTGGTAAGGTATAGCATCCTAAAAGCCAATATTCCTGTTTGAGAAAGCGAAATAATTCATTATAAAAATTACTCGGAAACGTTTTTGATAATCAGTGGCAGTAAAAGTAACTTTGTTTTTATAAATGCTTTTTTAAATCTCTAAAATAATTTCTGTGGTTTCATAAATATAAAGAACGTTATTCGAAATCGTGGGTAATTCGGAATAGGTTATTGTATATTTTTGGTATGTGGTTATATTATGTTTTTTTAGATTAAGAAACAGTTGGCTCTTTTTATAGAGTAAGTCGAATAGTCTTATTCTTCAACAAAATATGTAACATAAGGGAGAATGGTAATGAATGGACACTTAATGACTTTTTATTTTTCAATCTTTTCCTATTAGTATTTTTTGCTAAGAATTATGGTGAAGAATGGTAATGAATGAACACTTAATGACTTTTTATTTTTCAGTCTTTTCCTATTAGTATTTTTTGCTAAGGATTATGGAGCAGAATGGTAATGAATGGACACTTAATGATTTTTTATTTTTCAATATTTTCCTATTAGTATTTTTGCTAAGAATTATGGTGGGAAATGGTAATGAATGGACGCTTAATGACTTTTTATTTTTCAATCTTTTCTTATTAGTATCTTTGCTAAGAATTATGCATATTTATTTACTTATTTTCTCTACAGGAAATACAAATCACAAATTGTGTTGAAATATGTATGAATAGTACTAAAATTTCAAAATAGAACTTCTGTCGAATTTGAACCCATGAGTGAGGTTGAATGATACAATTCAAGTAAAATAGTGTTAATCAACTTTTATTAATATAAACACAAAAGTACCGATATAAACGAAACTATTAAAAAGCGAACAGTTTTCAGCACTAAAAATAACTATTTCATGAAATAATTTTTAAAGACATGCCAAAGCTATGATAACAGCAAGAAAAATAATTTTGTTAATAGCTTTTATTAATATAAACACAAACACATTCATATAAAGAAAAAATATTAAAAAGTGAACAGTTCACAACACTAAAAATAAATTACTGTTCTATAAAATAATTTTAAAGACGTCTAAAGGCCACGATAACAGCAAAAAAAAAAAAAAAATAGTACTGTTGATCACTTTTATTTTATTAATATAAACAGAAAAACCTCAATATAAAGAAAATATTAAAAAGAGAACAGTTTACGAAAAACAAATAAATAACTTTTCAATGAAATAATTAAAAAAAAATTACAAAGCTATGATAACAGCAAGAAAAATAATGCTATTAATAGCTTTTATTAATATAAACACAAAAACATCAATATAAAGAAAAATATTAAAAAGTGAATAGTTTACGAACAACAAATAAATAACTTTTCAATGAAATAATTTTTACAGAAATTTCAAAGCTATGATAACAGCAAGAAAAATAATGCTATTAAATAGCTTTTATTAATATAAACACAAAAACATCAATATAAAGAAAAATATTAAAAAGTGAACATTGTTCGAACAAAAAATAAATAACTTTTCAATGAAATAATTTCTACAGAAATGTCAAAGCTATGATAACAGCAAGAAAAATAATGTTGTTAATAGGCTATTTCCATGCTTACTGGTAGTGTAAGTCACATGCTACGATTTTTGGCTAACAGTATTTTGAACGGAAAAATGTGAGTTACTTTAAGGGAGATATCACATTAATTGAATAAGGCCAAGCAAACTTTACGAAAATAACGGTGGCCAACAAGCATAGCAGTTTTTAGCTATGTGACTTACACTACAAAAACCCATGGAAATAGTCGATAGCTTTTATTAATATAAACACAAAAACATCAATATGAAGAAAAATATTAAAATGTGAACAGTTTACGAACAAAAATAAGTAACTTTTCAATGAAATAATTTTTAAAGAAATGTCAAAGCTATGATAACAGGAAGAAAAATAATGTTGTTAGTAGCTTTTATTAATATAAAAATAAAAGCATCAATATGAAGAAAAATATTAAAAAGTGAAGAGTTTACGAACAAAAATAACTTTTCAATGAAATAAATTTTAATGAAATGTCAAAACTATGATAACAGCAAGAAAAATAATGTTGTTAATAGCTTTTAGTAATATAAACACAAAACATCGTTATAAAGAAAAATATTAAAAAGTGAACAGTTTACAGCACTGAAAAATTACCGTTGTATGAAATAATTTTAAGGACATCGAAACTCCACGATAACAGCTAGAAAATTAGTGTTGTTGATCACTTTTATTAGTATAAATACAAAAACATCAATATAAAGAAAATATTAAAAAGCGAACAGTTTATAGCACTAAAAATAAATAACTACGTATTCCATGAAATAATTTTTAAAAACACATCAAATCTATCATAACAGCAAGTAAAATAATGTTCTTACTAGATTTTGTTAATATAAACACAAAAAACATCAATTTAAAGGAAAATAATAAAAAGTGAACAGTTTTCAGCACTAAAAATAACTATTTCATGAAATAATTTTTAAAAACATGTCAAATCTCTCATAACAGCAAGAAAAATAATGTTCTTACTAGTTTTTATTAATATAAACACAAAAACACCAATTTAAAGGAAAATAATAAAAAGTGAACAGTTTTCAGCACTAAAAATAACAATTTCATGAAATAATTTTTAAAGACATGTCAAACATATAACTGCAAGGAAAATAAGCTTTTATCAATATAAACACAAAAACATCGATGTAAAGAAAAATATTAAAAAGTGCTCAGTTCACAGCACTAAAAAGTTACTGTTCTATGAAATAATTTTAAAGGCATCTAAATTACACGGTAACAGCACGAAAAATAGTGTTTTTATTAATTAATTGTGTTGTCACTTTTATTAGTATAAACACAAACACATCAATATAAAGAAAATATTAAAAAGCGAAGAGTTTACAGCACTAAATATATATAACTACTTACTCCATAAAATATTTTTTTAAAATCATATCAAAGCTATGATAGCAGCAAGAAAAATAATGTTGTCAATAGTTTTTATTAATGTAAACACACAAAAAATATGAAGGAAAATATTAAAAAGCGAACAGTTTTAAACAATACGAATAACTATTTCTTGAAATAGATTTTAAAGACCCATATCAAAGCTATGACAACAACAAGAAAAATAATGTTGTGAATCGCTTTTATTAATATAAACACAAAAATATAAACGTAAAGAAAAGATTTAAAAAGTGAACAGTTTACAACCCTAAAAATAAATAACTATTTCATGAAATAATTTTTAAAGAAATATCAAAGCTTTGATATAAGCAATGAAAATAATGTTGTTAATCGCTTTTATTAATATAAATGCGAAACATCAATATGAAGAAAAATGTTAAAAAGTTACCAGTTTCAAGCACTGAAAATAAGTAACAATTCCATAAAATATTTTTAAAGACATGTCAAATATATTGATTCGATTATTTTAGAAGCATAGTTTTGGCTCAGGAAGGATTTTCACAGCTTGATGTTCATCGATGCTTGGAATAGCATCAGTAGCTCGCCATTTGTAATAATCACTGGTTGTTTTTGGTTATACTCGACCTTTGAAATACTTACTTAGGTGCTTCTTGGAATGTCTCTTTTAAGAAACAATAACTTTAGCTGTTAACATTTAAACCGTTGTGTCACAAATTATTCATTCATGAAATATGTAACTTCTAAGTCAGACGAACGTCTATTTTCACGCTTTTTTGTTTCAACATGAAACAGAAACCCCTGTTTAGCTAAGGTGTTTCTTTTTCATGTTGAAACAAAAAGCAAATAGATGTAAAAACATGGAAACATTCAAATGCTTCATTTAAAACACATTACTAAATAGGTGTGACAAAACATATACAAATGTTTTTTAAAATTAAAAACACTAGATGTTAAAATGATAAAAAGCTACTCCGAGCGCTTTCGGCTAACCTTAAGCCTTTGTCAAGGAGAAGAGGATTGACTGATAAAAACACTCGACGCTCGATGTTTACTGCTACAGATTGACCGGAAACTCACTTCAGGAAGCCCGCAGGTGGTCGTATCCATTAAACTGAAGGAGGGGGAAGGTAGAGAAAGCTCAATCCTCCGAGAGACCGAACTTTCCAGTAATATTAAGTAAATTAAACCAGATACGCGGAATTTTGTATGATAATACGTCATTACAACAATTTTCTGCTTGGGTTAAAATTTCCAAAGACTCTAAAATAGCACAACTATTAAAATCAGAAGCCTGGATAATGACTTTTGCTCTATTAAAAAGGATGTCAATATCTTTAGTTTGAAACAACCTTGAGATATTGACATCCTTTTTAATAGAGCAAAAGTCATTATCCAGGCTTCTGATTTTAATAGTTGTGCTATTTTAAAGTCTTTGGAAATTTTAACCCAAGCAGAAAATTGTTGTAATGACGTATTATCATACCAAATTCCGCGTATCTGGTTTAATTTACTTAATATTACTGGAAAGTTCGGTCTCTCGGAGGATTGAGCTTTCTCTACCTTCCCCCTCCTTCAGTTTAATGGATACGACCACCTGCGGGCTTCCTGAAGTGAGTTTCCGGTCAATCTGTAGCAGTAAACATTGAGCGTCGAGTGTTTTTATCAGTCAATCCTCTTCTCCTTGACAAAGGCTTAAGGTTAGCCGAAAGCGCTCGGAGTAGCTTTTTATCATTTTAACATCTAGTGTTTTTAATTTTAAAAAACATTTGTATATGTTTTGTCACACCTATTTAGTAATGTGTTTTAAATGAAGCATTTGAATGTTTCCATGTTTTTATATAATAAACAAAGGTGAATCTGGCGTTCAAGATTGGACTATTTTATTAAGTCAATTTATTAAAGCAAATAGATGTTCATCTGACATTAGCCTAAAGCATTTCTCCTGAATTTGTGCAATCATTAAAGAAAAAAAATTACCAAGATTTCATCTATACAAAATCTGGATAAACTCCACTCGACTTTCTGAATACTAGTTCATATTCTTGGAAATAAAATTGACGAGATTTTAGATTATTTATCTGCTATTTCTGTATATTACATAATTCATTGAAATATCCAGTTTATTTCAAAATGATTTGGACGATATCAACTTAGATTTTGTTCATACATTGTGACAATAAAATATAGTTTTACACATCTATACTAATAAAAGAACAAATCGCTCTGTCTGTCTGTCTGTGTGCGATGGCTAGCAAAAACATACACGCGTACGAGGTTCAAAATTTTTTTGAAAAGAGTCCAAGGCCTCTCCTAATGCACCATTCCTCAGAATTTTAATATTCTAATTATTAGCTGAGTAATTAATTAATATTCGGACATCACTCTCATCAAAAAGTACGCCTTTTTTCCCTCAGATTACTTTCGGTTGGTTGGTTCATAAAGCATCGTCATCAAAAATACGTTTCTTTCTTTCCGCTTGCTTTCGGTTGGTTGGTTGTATAAAGCTTTCGCACAAATAATTAAGTAAACCGGGATACAATTAAATAAATCAATTTGAGTGTTTAATGTAAGAGTGACTATTTTTTCAACTAAACATTAAATTTTAGCATGAAGGTGAAACACATGCTTTGAAAACATATTTAATAATAATGAACGTTTAAGATCAGGGATTAGTTTCAAATGACGTCACAACCAAGCAACCAGCTTGATAACCTGGCAGACTTTTTGTTTGCCACACTTTTTTCTGTATTTTCTCTACTTTGATTGGTTGAGCGATAATATCTGCTAAAAAATCAGCGATTTTGGTTGGTTTACGGAAAATTGCAGGTGCCTGTTTGATGCTGATTTATTTAGATAGCAAGAAATGTGTTTTTTAATCGTTAAATAAGAGATTAGAGTACTCTTTACTGGCTCTTTTACCACTAGAAATTAGAAATTGGTAAAAATAAGCCCTTGCATTCTAATGCTTTCTGTTGCTGTAGCGGGTAGCAACAGTTTTAATAGAATTTAAATTCTCATTTTTGATACTGACAGGTGTTCTTGATTTTCATTTGAAAATTGAAGACAGTTCATAACACATAAAGAAAAGTTTAAATAAAGACTGGCGTGTGAAATTTCAGGTAAAGGGGGGGGGGGCGCTAATTTCACTAATTGGTTTATTTCTTTTATATGCTTATTTTAAACGGTAGTCCCGTTACGCTTTATTGTATTATTCTTCAGAACGGCGTGCGATTTTTAAAATACAGCATAAATGTTACTTATTCGAGATAAAAATTTCAGAAGTCTTGATACCACTATTTTTGAAAATTAATTATAGAACGTCGTGCGATTTGTAAAAATACAGCATAAATGTTACTTATTCGAGAAAATAAATTTCAGAAGTCTTGATACCACTATTTTCGAAAAGTAATTTCAGCAAATATCTTGAATTCTTGGTTAAGACCGCCCCTTCCCCCCCCATCCATGTATCTACGGGTAGGTTACGTGAAGAGTTTTCGTTCATATACGCTTTTGCTAAGAATAGAGTGCGCTCCCTGGTGGTGGAATGTGGAACTAACAGACCGCGATTTCATTTAAAGTAGGGAATCTAACAAGGCGATTTGTTTGAAACTTCAAGATAGTTTATGACACATTAGAAAAGTTTATATACGAATGGCGGTGAAATTTTCGGAAGGTGGGGAGAGGAGGAGGGGCGATACATTTCTTTTGTTTTTTTACTTTTGCGTTACTTACCGTTTCTGGTGCGGTTTTATGACGGAGTCCTGAGATAAATGAGTCTTATTAAATATAAAAATGACAAAAATTTGTTACCACTATTTCCGAATTTCAAAAATATCTTAATTTCTTGCTTAAGACCGCCACCCCCTCGAGTAACATATCTACTGATAGGTTGTTCAACGAAGTTACGATCAGATGCAGTTTTGTTAAAAATACAGTGCGCTCCCTGGTGGTGGAAAGTGGAACTAAGAGACCGCGATTTCATTTAAAGTAGGAAATATGACAAAGCGATCTGCTTGAAACTGTAAGATAGTTTATAACACATTAGAAAAAGTTTATAAAAAATGGCGCGTGAAATTTTGGGCAAGTGGGTGGGGGGAGGGGCGAAATATTTCTTTTTTTTTTTTACCTTTGCGTTTCATACCGTTTCAGGTGCGTTTTTTTGACGGTGTCCTCATATACATGCTACTTAGTACATGTAAATGTGACAAAAGTTAAGTAACCACTTTTTCCGAATAGTAACTTCAATAAATATCTTAAATTCTTGCTAAAGACCGCCATCTCCTCGAGTAACATATCTACTGATAGGTTGTGTAAAGGAGCTTTTGTTAAGAATAGAGTGCGCTCCCTGGTGGTGGAATGTGGAACTAACATAACGCGATTTTGTTAAAATTAGGAAATCTAACAAGGCGATCTGTTTGAAACTTTAAGAACGTTTATAACACAAAAGATAAAGTGTAAAAAAGAATGGTACGAGAAATTCAAGGGAGGGTTGGGGGAAGGGGCTCTAGATTTTTTTTTTTTTAAAATAGCGTTTCTGACTTTTTATGTGCCGTTTTTTGAGGGAGTCATGAGATATATGCTACTTATTAAAAGTTACAGATATTATGTCTGCTTTGAAAAACATCTACATTTATTTTGGAGAGTAGATAAAAACCATAGGGTAAAATTTTAATGGGAGTTTAAATTTAAGTCAAAATTTAAAAAATACAGCATTTACAGATTTTAAACTTTAGCTTCTCGGCCTATATTTGTAGACTAATTAAGAGTATGTAAATTTAAAAAAATTGATTCAGAACTTTTTGTTCGAAATGGAAAAAAATCGACTTTAAAAAAAAAAGATACGCTTTTTTTAATAGAGAATGAACGCGAATTCGTTAAAATTTGGAAAACGAACTAACCGATCGACTTGAAATTTTCACGTAAGTTATAACAGCCTTTTGACCACTGTTTCGTAGAGTAATAATTTTATAGAACATATTGCGCTCCCTGTCGGTGGAAGGTTGAACTACCTACTATTTTCGAATAGTAATTTAAGCAAATTTCTTAATTTCTTATTTTAGTCAACGTCTTTATTTTAACAAATTTTAATCGAAGCATCTAAATAGACCAGATTTACATCTCTTATAAAAATTTTGAAACGTTTGGAGGGGTAGAAATATTTTTTAGAAAATAAAATGTCTAAAAATGTCCACGAAACCAGTAAAATCCTGAGTGTTTTGTCGCAGTTCCGCTCGCTTTTGGTACACATAGACTCCAAAAATCAACTTACGCAAAATAGCATGTACCTTCAATTTAATATTTTTCTTGCGATTTTTTATATTTAAAAATATAAATTCAGACAAAAGGGAATTAAAAGGTACAAAATCATACAAATTTGAGGTTCATTCATCACGGGCCCGGGCAACGCCGGGTGGGTCTGCTAGTATATAATATAACAGTTCAAGTTTAAGGGGCATTGGTTATCGTAAAATTTACTCACAAAATTGAATGTGAGCAACGTTCGTTATTCTGTAGACGTGAATTCTATCCAAACTTGTTTCACCAGTTCTCTAATACCGCAAAACGAATGTGATCTTGCTGTTCATGTATATCCATAGCTTTTACGTATTTTTGCTACCACTATTTTTGAATAGCAAAATTTGCAGTATTTAATCACAGAAATTCCACAATTAAATAACGAATATTTTCACAAAAAATGGTAACGAACCATCTTTAAAAAGTTGATATCAAAGGATATCTTGGGGTAGAAGTTGTTTCTAGATACCATCCTTAATTCATCTTCGCAGAAGCGAAATCACACGTACTGCATGCAGACATTCAGAAACGAGTATGGAAGAAATTGACGTGTATAGAAGGAAGGATACCCTCACTGAGTATTTGAAAGTTACATTTAGGATAATACTACGGCCGCATGGGATATTTAAAATATTTTTGGCCACAATTGACTAATTGAACGTCACTATGTTTGAGATCTGAACAAATTAGAAGTGTGCGCATGCGCATAAGTTAAAACAAGCCTCAACAGCCAATCAGTTAAAGCGAAAGCCTACAGCAAATCAGAGTGAATAGTAGCGGCTGTATCTAGCCGTAGAAAATTTCTACTGTCTAAGTGAGTTTGTGGAATTCTCTCAGTGAGTTCGGGATATCAGCGAGATATCTACTTATAATAAAATCCGAGTGCAGAAAGTGTAGGTAATCATGCCGGTGCGAACCACTCTGGTCTGCGAATCGACCGTAGCTAAACGCCATGTTAAGCTTAACCCTAGAACTACCGGAAATTTTACTCAAGTTTTATAAAAACATTCTACACCAGAATTTTTACTTAAAACTATTTAATTTGTTTATTTAACTTATTATTGTCTGATTTATACATTTAGTTTGTTTTGAAGAAATTTCTGGTTTGAATAAATATTTTGAATGTACATGTCGGGTCCATTGGACCCTTCTGGTAGACAGAGGGTTAATGAAAAACATATGCTAATACCCTTTTCACACTGGGATATCGGAACTGTCTTAAACCACCGAACTCTGTTAATTTTGAGGTGGTACGCTCCCGGAATTGGAAACCCATTCACATCGAAAAACTCACCTAAGATAACTCAGTGAAGGTCACTGTGTTGTTTGCGCATGCGCTTAAGATAAAACCGCCCGCAACACCCAATCATTTAATGCGAAGCTTTACAGCCAGTGAGAGTGAATTGTTGTGACTGTCTCTAGCCCGAAGAAAGTTGAAACTCTCTCAGAGAGTTCGGCAGATTAAGATAGTTCCGATATCCCAATGTGAACGGGTATAACATATGATAGTTAAATGATAATTTCTTCTGCTTGAAATCATGTCTGTTCAGCATATTGTCACATAAAACATGTGTATCATATCCATTTATAATGAACTAAGTTCTAGATTAAAATTAAGCTATTATAAACCTAGAAATCAGATCTAAACAACAACGAAACTGTTGCCATTCAGATTCAAATTCCAGCAAATCTACAAGCAAATGAATGACTCTTTGAATGCTTCTTTAAAAAATACAGATTAACGTCGATGCTGCTCTTAAAATATTTGTAAAAGTATATTAAAACCTTTAAATATTTTAACTTTGTTTAAAACCTTAAAAAACTATCGAATTAAGTTCTAAATTTAAGGGCCAATTCAACAACAGCAACAAGTTCTAAATTAAAAATAACGAATAACTATCGCCATCTTGTGGAGAAAAGATATAACTTTCGCTTAAGGAAAGTGCCGTGCAAGCACATTGCATTACATGAATTTTTAATTTGTTCAGATTAATCATTCTTCTGCACAGTTTTAGATTTCCTGTGACTTTTTTGTTCTGTCTTATGTGACAAAGTAAATATTATCCGAATTTGAATATCTAAAACTTTCAAATGCATTTACAATAAAGAATTATTTCAATGGCACTTTAGCATTAGTTAAAGGGAAATTAAGGGGACAATCTTTTCTGTTCTGAAGGCTGCGAGTAGCGCCTCTGTAAGCCGTTTTAATTCCGAATAAATCAGGAGCTTATAGTGCTTACTAATTCTTTTGTCGTCATCAATCAGCAATTAATATAAACAAAGAAACTTTCTGTTGTAATCGTACTTTTTTTAAAATGTATTTTATCAGATTTAAAGACATTGCAAATAAAATTAATATTTCTTATCGGTACAACAAATTTTAATTATCTTGCAGATAAAATTATGAATTTTAACATAGCTTGAAGCGAAAGAAAAGTCACGCTAAACAGCAAATTTTTAATGTAGAGGGAACCTAAACTAGCATTTTCATCATAGAATGTGTAGCCGTAAATGGCGCGTTTAAGCGCCGGTGACTAAACAGTAGTTTACATAATTTCTTTGTTCTAATCACCAAAAATCAAAGGATAATACTTTTTGATTAACAAAATGCATGAGGCATAATTTTTTTTTAAGTGATAAAAATATTTTTTAAAATATTGTTTTGAAGATTTATCATTCACATTCCGTCATTTTTGACGGGAGTTATATACTAGTCTTAAATATCAGGTGTGAACGGGTATTATCATTGTCACCAGGACACGTTTAACGTTTGAAGTTAGTGGAAGCATCTCGGGACTCCTTTCATTCGGGGAAAACTTTCGAAATTCTGCACACACAGAAACTTAGCAATGATACAAATGTTATTCGCAGAACAAAATTTATATATCTTTAAACAGTTTTTTATGTTGTCCATATAATCAGTGGTGGAAAATTGGCACAGAGGATGAGCCTATTGACACCACTAACTTTTAGTAGTATTTTTCGGCTTATCGAATGACAGAATTTCTGAGTTTTTATTAAAGGAAAGAATACTATAAAATATTAGTGGTGTCAATAGGATCCTCCTCTGCGCCGATTTTCCACCACTGATATAATAATTTTACAGATTTTATTTGTCTGCATCAAAATTTCACAGATGTTAGCTGAATGTTCAAATTTATATTCTTACAACACCTTTCAGGAAATTACATAAATGATTTATTCTATATTTTTGGACAAACATTGACGAATGCCTTGTTGTAGGAACAAAAAAGGCATCCTTTATGGCCCTGGAATCGCTGTTCAATGGAAAGTTTTAAAAATGCAATATTTTCTAATAAAAAAGGAAAAAACAACTTCAGAAGCGATTCTCTTGCAATATTTTTTTTCCCTTGTCCCACGGTTTCCAAAAAAACTCTTTGGTGAATCTGCATGAAAGTTTTAGGCATTTTTCTGTATACACGTGGCTATGGTTGGATCTGACACTATGTTAATATATTTCTAGAAAAGTTCCGGGACCACTCAATTATTAGAAAATTTACACAGAAACTTACTTTTCTCAACATTTAAAATAAATTCACATTATATAAAAGAAAGTTCTATAAAACTTTCCGAATACTTTTTAAGAATTTTTTTTCAGTAGATGTTTTAATAACTTGAGACTCTTCTCTTAGACACTCGAAACACAAAATTTTTCAACTCAGAAACTAATGACTTGAAAGAGCTGTAAACTTACACACTCGTGTTCTTGACGATTGTGATTCGTTTTATGTAAAAATTAATGTAAGTCATAATTCATAACTTTTTACATGAATTTATTAATAAATTTTATAATCAAAAATGTTTTAGAATCTAACAAATCTTTAAAATATGCTTGTATCTATTCATTGTACCTCATTTAAAGAAAAATCCAAACGGATGATTATTTTTTGAAGATATGAAGTTTATCATTCCTATTTAAACATTATGGAATCTTCAAAATTTGACATCTTCTCTAACTCTACGAAGATTTCAGTAGAAAAAAAAATTATAAAAAGTATACCTTTTCTCGGGCTACCTTGATCCAAGGAACTCAAATATGGTGTAAAAAGTCTGTGTTACCCTTTGGAAATTGGTACATATTTACCTAGTGTATAAATGACGTCTACTTCAAAAATTATATTCATATTTGGAAAGTAGACCCTTCCCAGTCGAAAGATATTTCTCGCATCTTTATACGATAATTTGGGAATAAGATAGTAGGGAATGATCCCTTTATTTCCTCAAAGACTGTACCATTAGAGTATATTCACCGCTTAAGCTTTCTAATGATACTTCATAAACCGCTCGCTTAGCTGACATAGCACGGTTTCTAAATTTATAGACAATAATTTATGCTTTATAAAAAATGGATGCATCTATGTAACTCTGCATAAAACAGTGAATTCTTGATAAGTCGAAGTCAGATAAGTCGAATATTCGTTTAAGTCGAAGTTTACACGAAGTCCCGGCCCCTTTATTACAATTCAATATTAAACTTTCTCGTTCTGTCGAAGTCTACATCTTTTAAGTCGATTTTTTTCCCGATTGAGAAAAAAACAGTAATTCGACTAATTTTTTTAATTTTTCAGCCGCAGCTGAAAAATACTGACACTTTCTGTTAGTTAAAACTATTCTGCACTTCATCGCCGGCTTTGAAAGGCGCTATATTTATTTCCTACATCAGACAGTGTGGAGCCTCTGCGAGTTTGGAATTTCAGCTGAAATCGTCCCATCCCCCACCCCATTCATTTCTCTTTTACGCATTCCCTTTTCTCAACATCTATTCTTTGGAAACAGGGCAGGTGGCTAAGTGAATTCTAATTGGTCAAATTTCCCACGCTTTTATGTAAGGTTTTTTTTTTCGATTCTATTGAGATTTCATTGAAGTTCATTACTTTATTGTTGAGTCTTGTCATTTTAGTGTTTATTGCTTTCATATCGTGATAGGTTTTCTGTTGGGTCTTTAAAAATATCGAAGCGGAAATTACACATTCTTACTTTAGAACGAAAAGTAAATTTGATAAAAGATATTGAAGACAATCCTAATTTAAAGAAAAAAGATATAGCCCTGAAATATGGTATCCCCCCCCCCCCCCCCCAAAACACGCTATCTACTATACTGAAAGATAAGGAAAGAATTTTCAAAAGACATAAGTCAAGTGTGAACCTAAAGTGCAAAATGATGAAGACGTGTGCCTTCCCAGATATCGAAACAACCCTCGTAAAATGGTTTACATATTACAGGACACAGAAGAGTGTAATTTCTTTAAGTGGTACGGTGTTACGAGAGAAAGCTTTAGATTTCGCAAAATTATTGAATGTGGAAGGCTTCACTGCAAGCACGGGGCGGCTTGAAAAGTTTAAAGCCAGACACAACACCGTGTTTTGGACATTACACGGTGAAGCAAAAGATGTGTCCGATGCACTGTGTGATGAATGGAAGACATTTTCATTACCTAAACTTCTTGCAGGTTATAGCGCGGACGACGTTTTCAATATTGATGAAATGGGACTTTTTACAAATGTTTTCCTAACAAGACGATGGTGTTTAAGGGGGAATCATGTTCCGGTGGAAAGCTAAGTAAAGAACGTTTAACTGTCCTTGTCAAAACAAATGCTTCTGGAACAGAAAAATTACCTTTACTGGTCATCGGTAAATACAAAAATCCTCGCTGTTTCAAACATAAAAAGTCACTTCCCGTACAGTACAGATCTAATCACAAAGCTTGGATGACGTTAATATTATTCGAGGAATACATCAGAAATTTGGATGTAGTGTTTCATGCAAAAAAGCGTAAAGTGTTGATCATCGTTGATCAGTGTATTGCTCACAGTCAACTTTTGAACTTGAAATCTATCAAGTTAGAATTTCTCCCTTCTAACACAACATCTAAGCTACAACCAGCAGACCAGGGAATAATTAAATGTTTAAAGCATTCCTACAGAAAACGTCTAGTGCGGAATGTGAAGGCGCCTACCTTCACATATTAATATTAAGACCTTTCCTCTTTCCCCCCTTTAAAATTACTTTTTTTAAAATTCTTAAATTTAATTATCTGTCTGCATTCTGATTCAATCTGTTTTTAGCGCTCTTTTCCCTTCATAAATTAAGCTTTCAATTCTCAGTCTCTTTAATATTTTAACCGCAACGCACTGCATTTTAAAGAAAAGAAATAATTTCCTCTTCTCGCCTAGCAACTAGATTCTAATTTTCATCCTTCTGCCTTAGTTTTGATGATATGCAGAAATTAGTCAGACATATTACTTCTACATTTTTAGCCGTTGGTCCAGATGTAAGATATTAGTCATTTCAGTTATTAACCCTGTCTTTATTTTGTTTTGTTTATTAACGGGCGCTTCGGCCGCTTCAATCCCATGAGAACTTTGGCAAACCCTATCGAATGTTCTTTTGCGGTCTATGTGCTATAATTACTAAGTAATCATCTGGCGTTAAATAGTTCTTATTAATCTTTTACATTCCCCATTCAATTTCAATTATTGTACTTTGACCACATGTCTTCCTCTCTTTAATCTCGCCATAAAGTATATGTATTTGGCGAAATTCTGTATGTACGTTTGCCAACACTCCAGATTTCGAGAAAGTGTATTTTTGAGGCAGACTAGCTTCTGAACTCGCATGATGTGAATAAAAAAATTGTAACGCTTCGCTCCCTTCTCCAACATTGGCCGTGTAATTCTCGGCGGTGGTGGAAACGATCCCGGTGCACAATAAAGACCTCCAGAAAATTCCTGCCTTTTATTATCTCAGCAGTTCCTTGCCTCCTTGAAATAATTAACAATTGATTTTTTGTCTTAGAGTCATTATTCAAGCTTAACAAAATGAACCACCTGTGCAACAACAAACAACTACTTTACAAATACTGGATAACCCCTTTTACAAAAACTTGGTGCTTAAGGCCGGCATTGCCGAGGTTACATTTGGAGAAGCGGAGCACGTGATATATATATATTTCTCATTCAAAATAATTACTAATACTGGATTATTACAAAAAAAAAACTATTCAATTTTTTTTAACAAAAAAAATCTGCAAAATTCATGGACTATCAATTATGGACTATGTTCATTACAGTGGCTGTTTGCACGCTTATCTAGCCTGAAATGTCCACTACACCGGTACTGAGACTCAATAATTATGACACCTGTAGTACCCGGTCAGCCAGTTTGATCTTTGAGTGTGCTATCCAAAACAGATGTCTGAAACTATTTGCTGCTATTCCAGAACAGACGTTCAGTGAATGTCGCCTGCTATACGAAATAAAAGAAAAAAAACTGGTTCCCGTGATCCTGAACTAATGTGAAAATGAAAGACGCCTTCGTACAGCACTGTACCGCAGATTTCCTGGTGGTCATCGGAAAATCCATGCATCCTCTTGCCAGGGGATTCCGTCACAAAGTCCGCCAAACACCTCCTCTTTATTTCCAGCAAGAAGAGAAAGGAATAAATTATCATTCATGATGACTCAAAGTATATTTTTCTCTCGCCGCCGAAGCAAGATTTTTGTTTTTTTTTTTGTGTGTTGGATGGATGCGCCGTTTTACAAACTTTCAGTAGTCGCAGCCTTTTTAATTATTCATCGCTTCTGTGAGTTGTGTTTTGAGACATCTACAAATGAACGTGTGAATTTAAGCGACTGATTGATTTCGCAAAATTAACATGAACGTTGATTGCTAAAGAAAAAAAAAAACTTTAAATACAAGTAAAATTCACTGGGGGCGCACACAAAATAAATAATTTTCCCTTCTCTATAAAAATATAATATAAGGTGAAAACACAAGAAATTAATTGCATAAAAAAAAAATCATTTTTCTTGTCTTTAGTATAACAGGTAAGCTATTCTTTTTTCCTTTTACAGTATTCAAGTCATGTTACTCCCATAACTACATTTTATGGCTCCTATGATATAGAGGCATGCTAAACTTAAGTAATTTAAAGTGATATGAACTCTGGACAAATAAATCATATAATTTTTTTTAAAAAGGGCCAATGAAAAGAAATTTGAAATATTACTTTTGGTTCTTGTACCTGTATTTTCTTTAATGTATAAAATTTGATAGTTAGATGGCAAGTTTTATATATATTTACAGTGTAAATTGTAAAGTATTTTTTTTCTTTCTTGCACTTTTAAAGGTAATGTTTGCTCTCTCCTTACCAGTTTTGTGCTTGTGCTAAAGGCAGAATTATACTTTTATGTTGATTCCTAAGTAATACAGTATAGATACTGTGTGATTAAATTTTTTTTTGCTACCTTTTAACAGTGGATATTGAAAATATTAAAGTATTTCAAATAATGATGTTTTAGTTACGAGGATTGATTTTGCTATATATATATTGAGATAAAAAAAAAATATGTAAAAAAAAAAAAATCCTCATGACTGGATTATATTGCTCTTTTAATATATATCTATATATGATTTTGATTTTGATGTTTGATTTTTGGTTTGTTTTGATGGCTTCTTACTAAAAATTAAGCATTTATTTTTATTAGTAACATGCTAAGATTTTGTATGTCTAGGGATGCACTTCATATCCAGTTCAGTTTCAAAGTTTTTTTTAATTTAGATAAAAAATTGTCCAAAATATTTTTTCTTTCTTTTCACATTTCCGATTCTTATTTAATTCATTATATATATTTTTCGGTGTGACACAATGTTGCAATTCTGAGATGAGATGTTGTTTTTCTTATCTCCATTGGCCTAGGATTGCTGAACATGGTTGCTCTCGCTTAATTTCTTACATCTTGGCGCTGGTCGCAATTTTCCCTTTTTAGATATTATGCGTCTGCAACTGATATGTGTCGCATTGCATTTTATATAAAAATGTTATATATTATGATCACAGACAAAGTTTTTATTATTTTGGTTCGTGTACTTTTAAAACTCAGCAATCTTGTTCTAATCAGGCAGTCTGATGGTGAAAACCTTGTTAGATAAAAAAAGGGGCATTGTGTATAAAAAAAAAAAAAAAAAAAAAAAAAAAAAGATAAATAAAATAACTTAAGGTAATTTTTTTTCACAGAGCTTAATGTAATTTTGATACAAAAAAATGAGGTAAAAAAAATGAAAAGGCTTAAACTGATACTGGACTGATATTATTATTATTATTGATTTTTTTTTCCATACTTGTTTTGCTTAATATGTTTCTTGTGGTAGCACTTCCTACAGGTAATTTCTTTTTATATATAACATTTCATATGTTTTTTTTTATGTGTATATTATATGTTTTGTCAGTCATCCATATCAATAAGATATGAAACTTTTAATACTCATAAGTATACGTCTTGCAACTTGTATACTTAAGGATAAGCACTAGTGACATATAAAAGAAAAGAGAGAGGAAGGAACCAGTAATGATGTTTAAATTTGCTCATTTTCAATCCTTTCCAGTTGGTTGCTACTAATTTAAGAAAATTAGATTTGGCATCTATACAGTACACTTTTCTGTTTAGATAGATCTCTCATATTCCAATTTACACGGATTTTATACATTTTTAGTCACGTCTCATTAATTTATTTCTATAGCATAAGTTAGGCTCCTTCGTTTTAAAATATAGCTCGAGTCATCATATCTTAATTTTTTTTTTCATAAAAAAAGTCTCTTTTTCCTTTTGATTTCTATTTTTACTTTATAAAATTTTTATAACATGAGTCGTAAACATTTTATGCATGTGTTAGATATCAGTATGCTTGTTACTGCATACACACACAATTTACACGCACACTACATTTTACATGTGATTATATTACTTGAGGTAAATTTTTAATTATTGTTTCCTGTGTTGTGTAAGTGCTTTTTTTTCATTGCGCTATGATCCGGAAATAGCCCAATGATTAAAGGTGTATGTTTCAGTTTTGGCTAAGTGGATCGGCCGTCCACTTTCTCAAAAGTGGAATATGTTACTTACATGATACAAATGTTCAATACCTCACATTAATTTACAAGGCGTTCGCGCTCTCTTTTATTTTTTAAATGCATAATGACGTATCTCTCGTACTATTTGATACTCCGTACATGTTTTTTTTTTTCTCACTCTAGCTTACTATGGGCAGATAGTGAAGTTAGATGTTTGCCTTCATCATTTTTTTTTAAATCTCATGTACACATTTTTATGATTTCAAGTTTAACCTGGTACTACACGCACACACATATTTACATTTGCACTTCATATGGTCTTGTTTGGTAATATTTATATAAAACTCACCTTGGTTAAACATGGTCATGATTCTGTGTGCTTGTACTTTTTTTCACATACTCTTTCAACATTAGTGTATATTTTTACAAATACATAGTTTTACACTATTTTAAAGTTTGTGTATTTTTGTTGCCTTGACATTTTTTATTTTCGGATTGTTACGGATTTTTTTACATAATGTACTTCAATGCAATATTTGCACATGCATCTTAAATTAACATGCGTGAGTTAATTTCTAGCTGGTATATTTTTACACATTTGTTAATTTTGTTGTTTACGCGCGGCTGGTGACTCGTTGCTATTTTATTTATAACATAAAGTATTTTATTATAACTGACATGATATTTGATATCGTTGAAAATGCTGTTTTTATAAAATTTATTCAAATGCATAATGTGAGCTGTTATGTACACTTTATTTTTCTCAGATTTAAATTTTTTTCAGTTAGTGAGTTATAGTCTCACAGGTGTCTTGTGACGGATGCATACACTCATAGATCATAAGGTATAACGCTTGGTATTTTGCTATTCGTTTTTTTTCTCTTTTCCAACCCTTTACTTGGAACATGTTTGGCTTGGCATAACTGCTACATTTTAGCGTAGAGTTATGCAATCTGTCGTGCAGTCGTTCATTTTATGCACGCTTCTTTTAACTTCATACAGAAATAACTCTCGCAAATACAACTGTATTTTAATTTTAACCCTTTGTTAACCATTTATGCAACTTTTTTTTTCTTTTCACAAGTAGTTCATGTGTTGGATATTTATTTATGTTACACAAAATTTGCTCATTTAGAATACAATTTTGTTCATTCATATACATACATTACACTAGTTCATGAGTTGATTTACATATTTTGTTCATTTGCTTTTACACATTGTACTTTGCTTGCGATCTATTCGACAGTATTCCTTTTTTTTTCTCACAAGTAGTTCATTGAGTAATACACACTGGCTGGTTTAGAGTATAACCAGAGTTTTCACACATTACACGGAGTTCATTGCCTTTATTAACCCTTATTCATTACATTTTGGTGATTAACTCACTAATTATGCAATTGAATCTCACTCGTATGTTAGTGTTTTGGGTTATTACACACACATACTGTCCGTATATTTTGTTGGCAAAGTGCATAAAAATGTTAGTTCATTGAGACTTTATTACAAGTAGTTCATGTGGAATTATACAATTTGTTCATGTGTTTATTTACACGTTGTGTATGCTTGCGTACACACTTATTCATATGTTTTATTTCAGGTAATTCATGAGTTTGAGGTTTCTTTTTCCCCTCCCTTCACACACATGCAGTTTTTTTTTTCCTGTTACTTTTCTATCTTTTAAACTTTACACCATGTTTCGATATTAAAATGTTCTATCAGTTTTTATTTTTTTTTTTTAAATTTTAACAGAGTTGTTTTTTTTTTTTTTTATGTGTTTGCATAATGTCATAACATATCAATGACACATCACTTTGTCTATGTACAAAGATTTTAAAGTTACTAGGAGTTATCCGTCACATGACATGTTAAACTACACACACATTTCGATTCTATTTACTTTTAACATGCAACATTTTTTTTTATCACTTTCATTAGATACATCTTACTTGAAGGTGGCAGATCGAGTAAGGTATCTTGTCACACTATAGTAAATCGTACGCAATTTCTTAGTAAATGTTTTTAATATTTCGGCCAGGTGTTAAATTTTAATAAATACACAGAAGGTCTATACATGAAAATTCAGCCAAACTAAAACCTTCGCATTATTCTCATTTTTCTTCTCCTCGTAAATTTATTTACTGAATTTGAGTCTCACTGGGTGTCGGGTGAGAATTTTTTTTTTTTTCACACGCATGTGTCTTGATTCTAAGGATGTTTCTTTTTTTTTTTGGTGAACAACATTTCTTTTTCTATATTTTTCAAGGGACAGTGTATCTTTTGCTATAACACTCCTATTTTTGTTTGTTTAACTTAAAGGTATGGATCCTGTCAATTTTACACTGATGCGTTTTGAGTAGATATATATATATATATATATTTTTCAACGAATGCAGCAATATCTTATGAAATTTACAGTAAAAAAAAATTAAATTTAACCCTTTGGTAACGATTTTATTTTTTAAATACGGTACACTTTTTTTCTCTTCAGTTACATTTTGCTGTTTGGTGCTTGGTGCATGTAGAGAATTTTTGTTCATACTTAACACACACAGTAGTTCATAGTTTATCTTAGTTCATAGAAAAAACCCTTACACGAGTTCATTGCTTTCTCAATTCTTTGCGTGCATCGGCGACCAATTGTCACTGTTTTTACAACTGATTTTCAAAACACTTAGGCATTTTACTTCATTTATACATTTCTTTGGTTCAGTGTTATATTTTTTTCACTTGAGGTCACTGTGATACACTTCTAGTGTTCATTTGTATACTAGCACACGTTTGTTATTTTTTTTATGCTATATATTTACAAAAAAAGTTTTTTTTTGGTAACTTTACAGGATTACACCTTATTTTTTTTTTCATTCGGTACCTTTCTTGGCTATTCAAGGTATTTCACGTGATAAGGTAGTTTTCTTATGCACGATTTTCCAATCACTCAGTACACAGGTGTGCATTATTTTTTTTTTTGGTTTTTGTTATGCTCATTGACACATGTGGTTTATTACTGGTATATACCAGTCGTAACACCAAACGGTGTTATTTATGACTACATTCACACACACACATACATACTTTTGTGTCACCTGTTGTATATTGCTTATTAAATTTCATTAAATTTACTGTACATTTTTTTACCATTTTTGTAAGGGGTACTTTCTCTGGAAAGTTCTTACTACCTCTTGTTTATACCTTATAGGAGTGTTACATGTTTTAAAATACACTTTAGTTAATTTAGGTTCTCAGTAAAACACATTCAGTCTTTGTTTACAAGATAAAATGATGGCAACTTTCTACTTTTAACAAATAATTTATCTCCATCTTCCTCTCCTTTTACCAGTCATACCACTTTTAAAAAAACTTGAAATGTCACAAATAGTGCTGAAAATGAACAATTTTTATATTTACTATATTATGAAATGTTTTGTCTTTATATACAGTTCATGTCTCAAAAAAAAAATAATAATTTTATAAGTTGGAGTATAACCAACTTTTGTAGCAATTGTGGAAATTGCTCTTGCTTGCAGTGAAAGTTCAAGCAATCTTATATTAAAATCTTCTGGAAATAATTAAAAAAAATATAATAACTGTGTGCACACGTTAAAAAAATAATAAGAAAATAAGAAAACAGCTGTCCAGAAGTATTAACTGCAGTTCAAAAAATTTTCAATATATTTTATTTTTGGCAAGTCTTTGGTACCAACTTGCTTTGTCATGCTTATAGGCATGCTTTTTATATGAGACATGATTTATTTGTTCTTTACATATTTAGTATTTCTGTATATGTTTATAAACTGTTGGTCACCGGGTTCCCACTACAAAATATTACAATTTTTACATATTTTTCTTTATGTGTAATGTATTTGAGAGAAGACATGGGGTCAATTTTTTTCTCTCGCGGTTCACTTCGTTCTTTTTCGGCTGTTGGGGAGATATATGTGAAGGCGCCTACCTTCACATATTAATATTAAGACCTTTCCTCTTTCCCCCCTTTAAAATTACTTTTTTTAAAATTCTTAAATTTAATTATCTGTCTGCATTCTGATTCAATCTGTTTTTAGCGCTCTTTTCCCTTCATAAATTAAGCTTTCAATTCTCAGTCTCTTTAATATTTTAACCGCAACGCACTGCATTTTAAAGAAAAGAAATAATTTCCTCTTCTCGCCTAGCAACTAGATTCTAATTTTCATCCTTCTGCCTTAGTTTTGATGATATGCAGAAATTAGTCAGACATATTACTTCTACATTTTTAGCCGTTGGTCCAGATGTAAGATATTAGTCATTTCAGTTATTAACCCTGTCTTTATTTTGTTTTGTTTATTAACGGGCGCTTCGGCCGCTTCAATCCCATGAGAACTTTGGCAAACCCTATCGAATGTTCTTTTGCGGTCTATGTGCTATAATTACTAAGTAATCATCTGGCGTTAAATAGTTCTTATTAATCTTTTACATTCCCCATTCAATTTCAATTATTGTACTTTGACCACATGTCTTCCTCTCTTTAATCTCGCCATAAAGTATATGTATTTGGCGAAATTCTGTATGTACGTTTGCCAACACTCCAGATTTCGAGAAAGTGTATTTTTGAGGCAGACTAGCTTCTGAACTCGCATGATGTGAATAAAAAAATTGTAACGCTTCGCTCCCTTCTCCAACATTGGCCGTGTAATTCTCGGCGGTGGTGGAAACGATCCCGGTGCACAATAAAGACCTCCAGAAAATTCCTGCCTTTTATTATCTCAGCAGTTCCTTGCCTCCTTGAAATAATTAACAATTGATTTTTTGTCTTAGAGTCATTATTCAAGCTTAACAAAATGAACCACCTGTGCAACAACAAACAACTACTTTACAAATACTGGATAACTCCCTTACACGGAAGGCAATCGAGGATGACGAAAATGGAATAAATCAAAAGTGTGATGTGTTAGAAGCAATTAGACTAATTTCGAGTGCCTGGAACAACGATGTGAAACAAATCACTATCAAAAATTGCTTCAGTACATGTGGCTTCTTTGCAAGCAATGCGGACTCATGTGTTGTGAATGAAAGTCTACAAGATCAAGTTATTTCTGAGGATGACGATACTGAGTTTTTGAATATAGACGAAAATGTTGCAGTTTGCGGAGAACTTAGTGATTCAGATATAGTTGAAACAATAAAAAATAAGGAGAACGATCCTGAATCTGAAGATGATGACGAGGACATAAATTGCGTTTCACCACCAAATAATCAAGAAGCACATGCGGCAATGACGACACTACAGCAATATCTCGAAAGTAGAGACGGTGTGGACGATTCTCTTTTCCTTTGTTTACAAAATGTGAGCGACTTTCTAACCAGTGAAAAACAAAAAAGTTCCTTCAAGCAGTCATCATTAACAAGTTTTTTTCACAAAATTTGAGTTTGTAAGTACCTTATAATATGTACTATTAAATTGTATTTTTCTTTAGTGCTCATTTTGCCAGACTCCGTTATTACAGTATAATTTCAATTCCTATCTATAAGATTGAATTATTTTTTATATTTTTTCTGTATGTATTTAAGGATTTTCGATAAGTCGAACTTACGATATCTCGAATATTTTTGCCGTTCCTTCGAATTCGACTTATCGAGAATTCACTGTATTCTAAAATTTAAACAAGTCGGCAATTGTACGACAAACGTGAAAAATGAGGTGCGTATCGGCTATAAATAGTTTTACAAATATTCAGATCTTGGTGTAATAGCTGTTGCACTCTTATGCAAAAAAGCATGAATAGAAAATTTATTACGATTATATACAGGGTGTCCGGTCTCAACGGTGTCCAATAGCTGATTCCTAAACTGTTAGTCATAGACATATAGTTCCAGTTTCAAAAATGTTTTAAATCAGGTAAAGAAATACTTTAAAAGCGATTTGAGTCAATAAAAAAGTTTCTTAAAAAACTACGAAATTTAAATTTTTATACGGTCCCCCGGTCTTATAAGTTATATTTAGTAAAATTTTCCTATTACACTGACAAGTAAAACAAAAAATGTCCCATTCACATAACACTAAAATTGAGCGAGTTATGAAACTTTAAAAATGCATGACTTATGCCACTTTTCTGCGCTGAAAACAAATGAGTTCGGTTTGGCTGTGAGGGGTCACATACCAAGTGCTTAAAGTATTCGAAGATCTTATTTCATGTGTATCTGCGCTTTGAAAAAAATCGTACAAGTTTTACGATTAAGTTAACATTTATTAAGTTTCAGATTGGCTAAAATAACATATATTTTATTTTGTCAGGATTTGAGACTGTTTCTTTTATGATTTCTTTTAACAAAAATTGTGTTATTTTTATAAGTTTTTATGATACTTAAACGATCGTATGCCTGTTTTTCCAAGTTCAAAATTTGTAAGCGAACTTTAACTCATTTTCAAATATCCGACCGAGATTACATTTTATATACTGGCGCACATCCGATAACAATCTAATATTATGATTTTCGGCTGTTATCATTTATACTTATTTTACAGGATAACACAAAAAATTTCGGATAGATTACCGCCAACAAGTTTAAGAAAAAGTTTTAGATTAGATAATACTAGCAGACCCACCCGGCGTTGCCCGGGCCCATGATGAATGAACCTCAAATTTGTATGATTTTGTACCTTTAATTCCCTTTTGTCTGAATTTATATTTTTAAATATAAAAAATCGCAAGAAAAATATTAAATTGAAGGTACATGCTATTTTGCGTAAGTTGATTTTTGGAGTCTATGTGTACCAAAAGCGAGCGGAACTGCGACAAAACACTCAGGATTTTACTGGTTTCGTGGACATTTTTAGACATTTTATTTTCTAAAATATATTTCTACCCCTCCGAACGTTTCAAAATTTTTATAGGAGATGTAAATCTGGTCTATTTAGATGCTTCGATTAAAATTTGTTAAAATAAGGACGTTGACTAAAATAAGAAATTAGGAAATTTGCTTAAATTACTATTTGAAAATAGTGGGTACTTCAACCTTCCACCGACAGGGAGCACAATATGTTCTGTACAAATATTACTCTACGAAACAGTGGCCAAAAGGCTGTTATAACTTACGTGAAAATTTCAAGTCGATTGGTTAGTTCGTTTTCCAAATTTTAACGAATTCGCGTTCAATCTCTATTAAAAAAAAGCGTATCTTTTTTTTTTTTTTTAAGTCGATTTTTTTTCCATTTCGAACCAAAAGTTCTGAATCAATTTTTTAAATTTACATACTCTTAATTAGTCTACAAATATAGGCCGAGAAGCTAAAGTTTAAAATCTGTAAATGCTGTATTTTTTAAATTTTGACTTAAATTTGAACTCCCATTAAAATTTTACCCTATGGTTTTTATGTACTCTCCAAAATAAAAGTAGGTGTTTTTCAAAGCAGACATAATGTCTGTAACTTTTAATAAGTAGCATATATCTCATGACTCCCTCAAAAACGGCACATAAAAAGTCAGAAACGCTAATTTTTTAAAAAAAAATCTAGAGCCCCTTCCCCCACCCCTCCCTTGAATTTCTCGCACCATTCTTTTTTACACTTTATCTTTTGTGTTATAAACGTTCTTAAAGTTTCAAACAGATCGCCTTGTTAGATTTCCTAATTTTAACAAAATCGCGTTATGTTAGTTCCACATTCCACCACTAGGGAGCTCACTCTATTCTTAACAAAAGCTCCTTTACACAACCTATCAGTAGATATGTTACTCGAGGAGATGGCGGTCTTCAGCAAGAATTTAAGATATTTATTGAAGTTACTATTCGGAAATAGTGGTAACTTAACTTTTGTCACATTTATATGTACTAAGTAGCATGTATATGAGGACTCCGTCAAAAAACCGCACCTGGAACGGTATGAAACGCAAAGGTAAAAAAAAAAGAAATATTTCGTCCCTCCCCCCACCCACTTGCCCAAAATTTTACGTGCCATTTTTTATAAACTTTTTTTAATGTGTTATAAACTATCTTAAAGTTTCAAGCAGATCGCTTTGTCATATTTCCTACTTTAAATGAAATCGCGGTCTCTTAGTTCCACTTTCCACCACCAGGGAGCGCACTGTATTTTTAACAAAACTGTATCTGAACATAACTTCGTTGAACAACCTATCAGTAGATATGTTACTCAAGGGGGTGGCGGTCTTAAGCACGAAATTAAGATATTTTTGAAATTCGGAAATAGTGGTAACAAATTTTTGTCATTTTTATATTTAATAAGACTCATTTATCTCAGGACTCCGTCATAAAACCGCACCGGAAACGGCAAGTAACGCAAAAGAAAAAAAAAAAAAGAAATGTATCGCCCTTCCTCCTCTCCCCACCTTCCCGAAATTTCACCGCCATTCGTATATAAACTTTTTCTAATGTGTTAGAAACTATCTTGAAGTTTCAAACAAATCGCCTTGTTAGATTACCTACTTTAAATGAAATGGTGGTCTGTTAGTTCAACATTCCACCACCAGGGAGCCACTCTATTCTTAGCAAAAGCGTATATGAACGAAACCTCTTCACACAACCTACCCGTAGATACATGGATGGGGGGGAAGGGGCGGCCTTAACCAAGAATTCAAGATATTTGCTGAAATTACTTTTCGAAAATAGTGGTATCAAGACTTGTGACGTCATTTGAAACTAATCCCTGCTCTTAAACGTTCATTATTATTAAATATGTTAATTGTATCCCGGTTTACTTAATTATTTGTGCGCAAGCTTTATACAACCAACAAACCGAAAGCAAGCGGAAAGAAAGAAACGTATTTTTGATGACGATGCTTTATGAACGAACCAACCGAAAGTAATCTGAAGGAAAAAAGGCGTACTTTTTGATGAGAGTGATGTCCGAATATTAATTAATTACTCAGCTAATAATTAGAATATTAAAATTCTGAGGATATGGTGCAATAGGAGAGGCCTTGGACTCTTTTCAAAAAAATTTTGAACCTCGTACGTGCGTATGTTTTTGCTAGTCATCGCACACAGACAGACAGATAGAGCGATTTGCTCTTTTATTAGTATAGACAAGACTGCGATTGTTGGGTTTTTAACTTTTATGTATTTTTTAGCACTGAATCCGAAATTTACCTTAATTTTTAACCATTATGTCAGGATATTTCGCAAATCATAAATTGTCAAATTTAAAGAATAACAAAAATTGGATACTATAAATAGAAGAGACTTGTGTTTTTTAACTTTTGATAATTGATTTTTACGTACTTTTTAGCACTGAATCTGAAAATGACCTTCATTTTTAACCATCACGTTGTAATTTTTTTGCAAATCGTAAATGCGTAAGTTAAAATATAGCGAAAATCTCATACTATAAAACACATGTGAAACATTTTTATTTTATTTTATTTTATTCAATAATTTAGTCGATATTTTTTCTAATCCTGGGATTCTTACAGCGAAACAGCTGAGTGGTCCGATGAGATGGGGGAGGAGATTCAATTTTAACTTTGAAATTTGCAATTTACGAAAAATCCTGATGTGATGGTTAAAATGAAGGTCAATTTCGGATTCAGCGGTACAGAATACATAAGAATCGATTATCAAAAGCTAAAAAACATGAGACAACCCAACTTTTGCAGGCTAGTGCAATCTAATAATATTTAAAAATACGTATAATTTTGTACAGAATTGAGGCTGTTAATTTAGCATCATTTTATTTTACAAAAATTCCGTTTTTAATTTCTTCTTAAATATTTATTACAAATTGTATATTTTGCATTAATATGTCAGAATGTTTAAAGATTTCAAATTTATATTGCAACGTTAATTTTACTCTCAACCATTTTTAATATATCTGACGAAATTATATTTCGACTAAATTTGTGAATGACCCCGAATTTACAGCAAAAAATATGCTCAACTTTAAATAGCTATTACTCGGTCAATTTTAATCGTAGAATAACGGGACTTTTTTTGTATTACTTGTCAGTGTAAAAGGAAAATTTTACTAAATATAACTTATAGGACCGGGGGACCGTATAAAAATTTCAATTTCGTAAATTTTTAAGAAATGTTTTTATTGACCCAAATCGCTTTTTAAATATTTCTTTACCTGATTTAAAACATTTTTGTAATTGTAACTATATGTCTATGACTAACGATCTAGGAATTAGCCACTGGACACCGTTGAGACCGGACACCCTGTATATTAAGTTCAGTGATACAGAAATAATGACCCCATCTTAAATAGGACGTAATCACCACGGCAACCTAGAATCATTACCTATCATGGGATACTTTTGAATTAATTACCTATGATACGATTTAATAGAATGAAGAAATCTTTTATTGATATCTTTTTAAGTTTTGATTCGATTTTCATAAAATGTGAAGTGACTCGACAAAATTCTGCAACGATTTTATATATTAAATTTCAAATCTTTCGGTTTGGTAGTTTTTGCGCTGTTATATGCGGACAGACGGACGGAGCAGAGGACGATTATAGGTGCTACGTATTTATATAATTACGTGTGCATTTAAAAATATGAACATTATCAACCTTTAACTGATGTTTACCGGTCTGACAGACCCTGTTTTTAAAATTTTTTAGTTTAACTTGCAACTTTCAGTTTAATTACAAACACTATCGAAATTTTGCTTCCTTTGGAACTTTAGTACTATCACCAGAGATTTTTGAATAGATTAATTTTAATTATAACAATCCTGTTCAAAAAGTTTAGTACAAAAACACCATCCTATGAGTTAATCGCGCATTTTATTCATCTTTCGATGGAGCGGTCTCACAGATCGCATCACAGTATTCATGTGACAATTATTTCTGTCACATCATTTAAGGGTAACTTCAAACTGTTTACAAAATACATTTTTAGAAATAAGTACAAAGATTTTACGAGCATTTTTAACATTTTTTGTAGAATACTCGCACAAATGCCAATGTTCTCTTTTTAGTATGAAAAGAAAATAATTCTGATATATCCATAATTTCCACTTTCTTATCACCAAAGTTTGGATAAGAGAGAGATTTGCATATACAGTGAACGTGCCAACATATCACGTGTTTGATAAACTTCACAAGACGTCGTTCATAGCTACTAACGTTTTGTTTGTGTCGGAAATGATGGAAATTCAAGCTTGGTAAGTAGACTGACGTCTAAATCACAGCTGTTCAAGTTATTTATTACGTTTGTTTTAAATTTCACATGTACATTGTAGAACTAAAGTTCAAGGGTAAGTTTTGAAGTTTTATTCATCCTAATCTAATAAAATTCGAATAAATAATAATAATAAAAAAATCATTATGTCAAGAATGACATTTATATATTTCAGGTTACATACATTTATCACAATTTTTTTCTTTGTATTTTAGAAAAATGACTTTTTAAATAATACCATTAGAAACAATAAAAATTTGTTTTAGTCGATGGGATAGTTTTGGAATAATTTTAAAAGTATTTTGTTATTCGCTTCAGAGGAGTATTTATTGCGTTATCAAAAAAAAAAAAAAAAAAAAATTCTCACACTTTATAAAATCTACATTTATCTGATGACGTTAATATGACAATCGCTAATCTGGAATATTAAAGTTCAATTTGTTCATGGAATATTTTTTTGTATTAATTCTTGCTGTTTCACCCCCTCTCGTCTCCAAAATTGGTGAGACGATGGGGGAGTTGAGGTATTAACCATTAACACGTTGAATGTCGTGTCAGTCACCGGTGACTGACACGGATCTTTCAGTTTAGGCCGCGTCAGTCATCGGTGACTGACACATATATTCTGTAACGGGAGTCTTATTTCGTGGCTTAAACGGAAAGACAGACAAAATAGACTTGGCATTCAACGTGTTAACTGATTTTTTTTCAATACTGCCTGGAAGGTTACGCCTCCAGGAAGTAATTCTGCAAGGAAAGTGGTCCGAATTAACGTTTTGGTAGACTAAATAGCCTAATACAAACACACACATAAAAAAAAAACGCGATGGCGGATGCTAACTTGCGAATATCAGCACTAATTTGTGACATTTGTGTGTTTGTGACAAGTGTGCGTTTGTAATTTGTGTGTATTTGTAATTTGTGTGTGTTTGTGCTTTCAACTGGCATGAGTGAACTCGATAATAGTGAAAACAACTGTTCATAAACCCCCCGTCGCTGAAAAAAAAACTGAAAAAAAAACCCCAGCAAGATATAATCATTTGATATAATCAAATTAATTTAATATTTGGAGCCGTACAATGCATATAGAAATTTTACTTTTTTTTCTTTAATTTGTTTATGATTGGACATTAATAATTGTTAAATCTTTATAGCATAACCCCTCAGCACTCGTGTCGGGTCTTTTTTGTGCAGGCAACTTAAAATGTAAATTTTTTGGTTAAAAAGCCGTTTAGGGGAGACCGGGGGAATGCCGCCAACCCGGGTTATGCCGCCACCCACCTAGTTTAAAAACTAAGGGCAGTTTGAGATAGTGAATGTGCCTGCACTATAGCGACCAACAATATAGACAGTGCCTAAAGTGAGAGTGACTTTGCTGTACGTTGTTCGTTTGTTCTAGTGAAAAATGTAGTTTTCATCTAGTTGCTTATTATTTTGGAGCTTAAAATGAGTAGATATAAGCACCTTTTATTGTAACATTAGGTATTTAAGATAATATGACCCGTAATCTACATGCATTCGCCGACATTTTGATGCAATGTGTTGAACAAGTTCGGTTCTTCTTTCGGCTTTGCTTGGGGATTTCCGCCATATTGTCCTCTCGGGGTAATGCCGCCGCCATGCAAATCGGGTGAGAAATGACCTCATTTTAATGTAGTGGAGTCGATTCAGCAGAGTGACTTTTGCAACATGAAGTAAATTGTAAGCTTAACCATTATTCTGCTCAATTACATTGCTTTCTAACTATTTTCATTAGGTTATGTGTTTCCTAGTATCCATTTGATGCATGTACTAGGTCATTAAAGAGTGGCGGCATTACCCCGGTACAGTGGCGGAATTACCCCAGTGTCCTGGGTAATCCCGCCACTGTGCAGATGTTTAAAAAGTATTTTTTTATGTATGCTTACTTTACAGTTATGATTACGGTTAAATTTATACAGATACTAAAGATCATGATTCAGCTTTAGAATTTTTACTATTAAAAAATAAACATTTTTTCGAGGTGAAAAAATTTAAATTCCCTTAAGGTGTCGAAAATTCCCCCGGTCTCCCCTATATTCTGTAAAAAGTTTTAATTCTCGCTAATTTGAATATAATAAAATTTGCCCAATAAACCCACTCTTTGTATTTTTATTTTGAGAATGAAGGTAACAAGCCATTAACCGGGTTAGTATGACCCGACGCGAGTGCTGGAGGTTTAAACATATATTTTTCAATAGAACGACCAGTTTTGGAGATATTAGGTTATACCAGGAAACATCGGCTATATAATGATATACCTTAGGGCACACGGGGAATAAAGAAAAACATTTTGGTACCACACTTATTAAAATCCGTTTTATGGAGAATAAACTATTTTACAATGTCCACGGTCAAAACATTACCCCCATTTCCTGCATGCAGTTAAGTAACAATAATTTAATTAAGAGTTATTTTTCACTAAATCTATCGCGAGTAACTTGATGGCAGTTTTCAAATGTTATCAAAACAGAATTTAACAGGTTTTATCCAATATAAAACTCTGTTTCATATGTATAATTTAACGCCCTACTACTATCCTTGTATCTATAAAATAAAAGGTCTAGGCTTAATGTCAGAATAAGTTTATTAAAAGTTTTGTTAGTTTCATAATTTTTTATAATTATGTTCATATAGGGGAGAGGGGGGCACATGTGAACAAATTTTACATTTTTGACTATTTCTCAAAATTCTTATGAGCTATTGAAACAAAAATTGATTTATATGAATATTTACATATTGTTTGTTCTTTAGGTGAGACTTTTGGATGCATTTACCAAGAATTTCTATCATCATTCTAAAAATTGTCTAAATTTTTTCACATATGCCCCGGTGGAGGGTTAGTTGTGAACATACCTGGGGCACATGTGAACAAATGCATAAATAAGACAAAAATAATATTTTGTGAATAAAAACCTCGATAAAAACTAATTAGATGCCCTCTTTCTAGTTGTATGAATAAATCAATAAATGTTTCAACATAGATACAAGAAATTATTCGTAAAATTATATTCTAATATAGGGGAATAGCGCCACGCGGGGTTATGCCGTCACCCCGCCTAGTTTAAAAACTAACGGCAGTTTGAGATAGTGAATGCGCCAGCACTATAGCGGCCAACAATAGAAACAATGCCTAGAGTAAGAGCGATTTTGTTTCTACATCATTCGTTTGTTCTAGTGAAAAATTTAGTTTTCATCCAGTTGCTTCTTATTTTGAAGATTAAAATGAGCAGAGGTTAGCACCTTTTATTGCAACATTAGGTACTTAAGATAATGTTACCTGTAATCTACATGCATTCGCCGACATTTTGATGCAATTTGTTGAACAAGTTCAGTTCTTCTTTCGGCTTTGCTGGGGGATTTTCGCTATATTGTCCTCTCGGAGTAATGCCACCACCATAGCAAAGTATGACTTTTCCAATATGAGTTAAATTATAAGCTTAGCACATTAATAAATCTAGCTTAAGGAACATTGTAATTATTCATTATTTCGCTAAATTATTGCTTTCTAAATATTTCTGTAGGTTATGTGTTTCCTAGTATCAATTTTATGTATTTATTAGGTCATTAACCCGGAAGAACTCGCTAGTGAGAATGCCCAATTGCTTTTCTTTTACTTTACATTCATATAATATCAACTTTTTTTGGTTGGCTTGGTACTTTTATTCACAAAATAGGTAAAATAATTGAAAAACATTTTGAAATTTTAATTAAAATGAAAAATGATTTAAATAAGAGTCTTAAAAAAGTACGACTATGAGAGAAAATCTCATGCAGCGAGTTCTCCCGGGTTAAAGATCGGCGTCATTACCCCGATACAGCGGCGAAATTACTCCAGTATCCTGGGTAATTCCGCCACTGTACAGAGGTTGAAAGAATTTTTTTTTTTATGTGTGCTTACTTTACAGTTATGATTACGGTTAAATTTATACAGATACTAAAGATCATGATCCAGCTTTAGAATTTTTACTATTAAAATTAAACATATTTTTTAGGTGAAAATTTTTAAATTCCCTTAAAGCGTCGCCATTCCCCCGGTCTCCCCTACCTACTCCTTTTGAGTCAAGCATAGCAAAACTGTGTTACTTTTAAATAAGTTATTGAATAATTCTGTTATTGTGTTTTTACTTTTTCTAAATGTTATGCAACGTGTATAACAAAATTGTCATCATGGTTTTATAAATTGGTAAAATTGTGATATAAAAAATTGGCGATTATCACTGCACTATTTACCACTTTTTCGGCCAACTAAATTTTTCTTTCAAGAAACAAGTACTTTAATATGGGCTAAGAAAAAATAAAAACATTTTAAAACTGGAAATCATTAAAGAATAACAAATAAACATATTGATTTTTACAGAAAGCCTTCTAATTGCTATCTGACAGTAAATTAAAACTGTGAATCAATCCTAAAGTCATTGAATTTATAGCTCAGTGCTTGACAAGTGTAATTAAATTTTAAACTAAAAAATAAATGCATTCACAGACTTAAAAAATACATTCATAATGTAAAATTCGAAAATGGGACACTTGTGAACTATTTACATCTACCCCCCCCCCCCCCATATGTTCTGTTCACAAATGCCCCATCTACTAATTTAAGCCTGACTTATAAAAACCAGATATTTTTAATCAAAATAAGTAAACAAAACTTCTTGTAGACTTAATTAATTAATGCCACTATAGAATGCAACGCTGATATTCTACTTTAAAAAATGCCTTGAATGAATTTTTACTTCAATAAATTTAGAAGAATTTTTTACGTAACACCTCCTAAAACATACAAATTACAACAACAGGAAATCAAAAGGGCTCATTGTTCTGAAAGTTCAGATAAAATGTGGTACCAATACTGTCATCTATTGGTAATTTTTTTATTACAGATTAGGAGAGACCGTGGGAATGGCGACACCTTAAGGGAATTTAAAATTTTTCACCTCAAAAAAAAATGTTTATTTTTTAATAGTAAAAATTTTAAAGCTGGTTCATGATCTTTAGTATCTATATAAATTTAACCGTAATCATAACTGTAAAGTAAGCACACATAAAAAAATTTCTTTCAACCTCTGTACAGTGGCGGGATTACCCAGGATACTGGGGTAATGCCGCCACTCTTTAATGACCTAGTAAATACGTAAAATGGATACTAGGAAACACATGACCTACTAAAAATATTTAGAAAGCAATAATTTAGCAGATCAAGGAATAATTACAATGTTCTTTTAATTAGATTATTAATGGGCTAAGCTTACAATTTAATTCAAATTGGAAAAGTCACCCTTTGCCATGGTGGTGGCATTACCCCGAGAGGACAATATAGCGGAAATCTTCCAGAAAAGCCGAAGGAAGAACTTAATTTGTTCAACAAATTGCAACAAAATGTCGGCGAATGCATGTAAATAACGGGTAATATTATCTAAAGTACTTAATTTTACAATAAAAGATGTTTACCTCTACTCATTTGAAGCTCCAAAATAAGAAGCAACTAGATGAAAACTAAATTTTTCACTAGAACAAACGAACGACGTCCAACAAAATCACTCTCACTCTAGGCACTGTTTCTATTGTTGGCCGCTATAGTGCAGGCGCATTCACTATCTCAAACTGCAGTTAGTTTTTAAACTAGGCGGGATGGCGGCATAACCCCGAGTGGCGCCATTCCCCCGGTCTGCCCTAACTGAGTGAAATAGGGGAGACCGGGGAAATGGCGACACCTTAAGGGAATTTAAATTTTTTCACCTCTAAAAAATTTATATTTTTAAACAGCAAAAATTCTAAAGCTGAAGCATGATCTTTAGTATCTGTATAAATTTAACCGTAATTATAACTGTAACATAAGCACCCATAAAAAAATTTCTTTCAACCTCTGTACAGTGGCGGGATTACCCAGGATACTGGGGTAATTCCTCCACTGTATCGGGGTAATGCCGCCACTCTTTAATGACTTAAATACATTAGATGGAAACTAGGAAACAAATAACCTACTGAAAATATTTAGAAAGCAAAAGTAATTTATCAGTTACAATTTAACTCTAATTGCAAAAGTCACAAATTTAAATCTCTGCTAAATCAGCTCCACTGCATTCATATGAGGCCATTTCGCACCCGATTTGCATGGTCGCGGCATTACCCCGAGAGGACAATATAGCGGAAATCCCCAAGCAAAGCCGAAAGAATAACTGAACTTGTTCAACATATTGCGTTAAAATGTCGGCGAATGCATGTAGATTACGGGTAATATTGTCTTAAATACCTAATGGTATAATACAAGGTGCTTATTCCTATTCATTTGAAGCTCCAAAATAAGAAGCAACTAGATGGAAACTAAATTTTTCACTAGAACAAACGAACGACGTGCAGCAAAATCACTCTCACTCTAGGCACTGTTTTTTTTGTTGGCCGCTATAATGCAGGCACATTCACTATCTCAAACTGCCCTTAGTTTTTAAACTAGGCGGGATGGCGGCATAACCCCGAATGGTGCCAGTCCCCCCTATGTACTGTTCACATGTGCCCCATGTTTACATCTGCCCCCCTATCCCCTATGTTATTTTTTATGATTAAAGGCGAAAGAACGTACATTTCTAGTTAATGATTACCTTTCCCCGAAATATAGCTATTTAAAATTTATAGATATTGAAGTTTTGTTATGCATCTCAGAGATACAACGACAACGTTAGTTTTTGAAGATAATATCGAGCGTTCATTTATGATCCTAATTGTACATTTTTTAGTTATACTTGGAAATGTAACTGCTTTCAGCAGAACCCACCATAAAAGTGATTGCGGTGGGGGAAAATGAGCACTCGGATTAGTGTGCTAAAAGGGGTCCCGAACGAGACCAGAAGACACTTTTTTTCGTTTTTCTTTCTTTTTGAAACATATTTAGTGTTCTAAAACTGTTTTGAACCCGTGCCCGCATCGAGCTTCCTCACACACAGCTCTCCCAACGAGACTTGTAAATCATTTTCCACTTTCGAAAGTAATTAATCTCCAAGAAAATATTTTCCCCTGCTCAACTGTGCGAAACTTTTTAACACATTTGCGGGGTCATTTTTTTTTATGTAATGCAAGAAATTTTCAGGCATGAAGATTTAAGTGATTTGGAATTGAACATAGTTTGCATTTTTTGATTATATTATATATTACATCTTGTATTGCCTAACCGATTGCTGTATCACGACAACATTTCCCTTTCGATCGTGTACCGAAAATCGGCTTTAAATGCCAATTTTTACGCTCTTTTCTGAAAGATTCTTTATCGAAAACTGAAAACGCTGTTCAATTTCTCAGTTTCTTAAGAGACCGCTTTTACTGATACCCCGATCGCGAAATCTCACATTATAACCTATAGGAAAACTTTAAAGCACGATTCCTCATTACCTAATATAATTATTAAAATACGGTTTTCACCATCAGAAAATAGATGACAGATGCCGACGTTGTGCGTTTTTAAATAGTGTCTCATTAACTTTTAACTATCTAAAAAGAACCTATAAACTTGGAAATTTCCACTTGATGAAACTTTATCATTTTCTTAAAAATACTTAAAATTTTTGGAGAAAATTTTTAAAAATGCACAACGTCGGTATCAGATATATACTTTCTGATGGGTGTAATTATATTAGGTAATGAGTAATCCCGCTTTAAAGTTTACCCATATGTTAACATGGAATTTCGCGATCTGGGAGTTTCAGTAAGGCAGCCCCATAGTAAGAAAACGTGCAAATTTCATGCATTAACCTGGTCTGCTACAGGCGACTAATTTTCTATTCTGTTCGCACCACTATTTAAAAATAAATAAATTTAGTAGTATTATTCTCTTGCAAATGTTGTCAAACTGTATATCAAAGATTTTTGTTTTAAGAAAGTGGTGCGAGATACAATTAAAAAATAGTCGCCTGTGGTAAATCTGATTAACCCATTAAAGACTGACGTCGCGTTTTCGCAACATTATATTTGTTATTATTTTAAATTTTTTTGATACCAGTAAAAGAGAAAAGTAAAATTCGCTTTATTTAATTAACACATTTCAGCGATTCATAAAGTAAGTGTTTAACCCGCAACCGGAGTGACAAATATTATCGCATAGCTACCGTGAGTGGTCTGTCAGACTGCTTTATCTAAAGATGAATAAAATGCTACATGAACTCTCAAATTACTGTTTTTGTACTAAACTTCGTGTACATGAATATTATATTTAAAATTCAGCTATTCAAAAGTCTCTAGTGAAAGTAAAAGGGCTCCAAATAAAAGAAAATTTAATCAGTATCCATAGTTAAACTGAAAATTTGTGAAACTTGTAAAATGTAGCGGTTAAGGGCTAACAAAAAATGGTGTGAACTGAATAAAATTCCTGTAAAACATACTGATCCTTAACACGTTAAGCGCCACGTCAGTCACCGGTGACTGACACTAAACTTTCTGTTTAGAACGCGTCATTCACTGATAACTGACGGTCCAAAATATGATATAAAACTATATATATATATTGTTTTAAGTAATTACTGAAAATTTATTTAAAATTTAGGGGAGACCGGGTGAATGGCGACACCTTAAGGGAATTTAAATTTTTTCACCTCGAAAAAATGTTTATTTTTTAATAGTAAAAATTCTAAAGCTGAATCATGATCTTTAGTATCTGTATAAATTTAACCGTAATCATAACTGTAAAGTAAGCATACATAAAAAAAATATTTTTTAAACCTCCGCACAGTGGCGGGATTACCCAGGATACTGGGGTAATTCCGCCACTGTACCGGGGTAATGCCGCCACTCTTTAATGACCTAGTACATGCATCAAATGAAATCTAGGAAACACACAACCTACTGAAAATAGTTAGAAAGCAATGTAATTGAGCAGAATAATGGTTAAACTTACAATTTACTTCATATTGCAAAAGTCACTCTGCTGAATCGGCTCCACTACATTAAAATGAGGCCATTTCTCACCCGATTTGCATGGCGGCGGCATTACCCCGAGAGGACAATATGGCGGAAATACCCAAGCAAAGCCGAAAGAAGAACCGAACTTGTTCAACATATTGCATCAAAATGTCGGCGAATGCATGTAGATTACGGGTCATATTATCTTAAATACCTAATGTTACAATAAAAGGTGCTTATCTCTACTCATTTGAAGCTCCAAAATAATAAGCAACTAGATGGAAACTACATTTTTCACTAGAACAAACGAACGACGTACAGCAAAGTCATTCTCACTTTAGGCACTGTTTATATTGTTGGCCGCTATAGTGCAGGCACATTCACTATCTCAAACTGCCCTTAGTTTTTAAACTAAGTGGGGTGGCGGCATAACCCGTTTTGGCGGCATTCCCCCGGTCTCCCCTACTTATCTTTTATTTATTACAGAATTATACTTTCTTAAAAATTACTTAAAATATTGTAAAATTTTCAGCTTCAGTGTCAGTCACCGTGGCACTCAACGTGTTAACGGGTTAAGGAAGAAAAATTAACCCGTTTGAATGTGTCAAAAAGTAGCCAGTTTATATTTTGGATCAACATTATTGGAGTAAAAGGTCGATTCGATACTGTCTTCGAGGCTGTTCATAGTGAAAGTTAGTGTTAACAAAAATTGAAGATAGCGAGTCCTCTTCATATTGGATCAAAAAACAAACTTTAAAACTTTTGATATCAGTATCAAGATATGACATAACATTTAAATTCTAGGTTTAATTTGACCTTAAAAGACCAAATGTCAAGTTATTCGTCGAAGATGTTTAGGAAATACACTGAGTTATTCAAAATTCCACGTGCAAAGTTTTAGGATAGTAGATACTAGAACAAACTATTTTTGTATAAGAAACCAAGGTCAGAATCCATTTATTCACACAAAAATATAGAGTATCTCACTACAATCCAAACCCAGATTTTGTTGATAACTTTAACAATTAATGATGGTATTTTAACCCTGGAATGGAAGAATCGCTCTGTTTCCTTATCTTCTCAAATGAAACAAGTCGGAAATTGTACATCAAACGCAGCAAATGACGTGCGTTCGTACTTTAACTAGATTTATAAATATTCAGATCTTGGTGCAATAGCTGTTGCACTCTTATGCAAAAATGCATGAATACAAAATTTATTCCGATTATATAGATTAAATTCAGTAATACGGAAATAATGACTCCATCTTAAATAGGACGTCATCACCACGGCAACCTAGAATCATTACCTATCATGGTATATCATTGAATTTATTATGTATGATGAGATTTAATAGAATAAAGAAAACTTTTATTAATATCTTTTTAAGTTTTGATTCGTTTTTCATAAAATTTGAAAAGAATCGACAAAATTCTGAAACGATCATATATATTAACACGTTGAGTGCCATGGTGACTGACACTGAAGCTGAAAAATTTACAATGTTTTAAGTAATTTTTAAGAAAGTATAATCCTGTAATAAATAAAAGGTAAGTAAATTTTAAATAAATTTTCAGTAATTACTTAACACTATATATATATTTAGTTTTACATCATATTTTAGACCGTCAGTCATCGGTGAATGATGCGTTCTAAACGGAAAGTTCAGTGTCAGTCACCGGTGACTGACGTGTCGCTTAACGTGTTAAATTTCAAACCATTCAGTTGGGTAGTTTTTGCGTTGTTATATGCGGACAGACAGACGAATGGACCAGACGACGACTATGGGTGCTACGTATATATATAATTACGAACGCACCTAAAAAGGAATCTGAATGACTCATTCTTGCATTTCAGGTTTTAACGATTTACCTTTAACCCAGGAGGACTCGCGCCGGGCCTGATAGAACCGAAGTGCGTATGGTTTTCAAAATTGTCACCACTTTTTTTTTTTTTAATAATCTTCAACTTATATTATGGCAGAATTGTCTCCGACTAAATAAGGTGACTATTATTGTTTGTATTTATTGGTGACAAAGTAAAAACCATTCATACCCTGAGTATCCGCGCGTTCTCCCGGGTTAATCTTCAACTATTTGTGACTCAACAACTCCGATTTGAAAGATATTTACTCGGATGTTAGAATACACCAGTTGAAGCACGTAAAAAATAAAACATAAAAATATAAATCACGACTAAAAAGTATTTTTTCACATCTGCAACAAACAAAAAATTACATACTTCTCATAAATATTCACAATTTTCTAATACAAAATTGTAAAGTGTACGAACTTGCCTTTCTAAAACATCTATTTTTAGATGTCTCCAGTCTTTTTATTTTTACAAAATTTATGAATTTCATTTTAGCAATAACGGTGTGAAACTGCTCAAATGATAAATAAAACTCAGCATCGCCGTCGGTTGAGAATTCTATGAATAACTGATATTAACTGCTGCAATGGGAGATAACATCAGGGCAATTCCACTGTAACAGAGTAACAGTCATAGAAGAAAAATGGCCTTATTAAAAAATAATAATTATGTAGTTCAAAGATGGATACAATTCTCATACGATAGTAGAAGATAAATTAATATACTTATTATGAATAAATTATTTAATGTAAATAATTATGATTAAAAAATGGTATTGTAACAGACAAACAGGAATTACCATGCTTTTCGGATACCTTAATGTTTATCTATATTACTTACAAAATAAAATAAAATATATTATAACTTAAATGTATTTTAATTCAGAGGGAGTTCAGAAGCATACGTCTTTCTCAAAATTTGTCTGTTGCCGCAATATAGTTATGAAAAATATGTAACCTTACCTGTAACAGACCAACATCAAATATGAAACAGACAAACAAACATGCATGTAAAAAGAAACTATGCTGATTATAATGGATTTTATTGATTTTGACTAATCAAAATTTTATAAAATTCATTCGAAATATAAAAAATATAGGTTTAAGCTATCAGAAAAAAAATATATATATATATACACACTAGTAATGGTAACATTGGCTTGGAAATGCCCATTAATAAGTAAAATCGTCTTTTATAACTCACTGTATAAGTAATATCGACTTTTGGGTATGTTGCAGATATGCAACGCCGTGATACAAAGGGTCAACTGCAGTTAGTGGTCCCACAGACTGCTTCTTTTTCCAATTTTCAGTTATATATATCATTTATTTAAATGAAACAGAAAGTTCAACAGAAAGAAGTTGAAAAAAAAATTGGGCCAGCTAGAATCTGTAAATATCCCACCAAGCGTCGTGAAATACATATTGAATGAATTATTTATAAGCTTCTCATCTTTCCAGTTTTGGCGAAAATTCTATTATATATTTTTCATTTGACTATGTAAAATAACTCAGCATAAAACAAATTAATTGCATTACTGCAGATGTAAATCTTTAAAACGTTAATTAACCTTTAACTGATGTGACAGAAATTGTCCCATAACTACTGTGAAGGGGTCTGTGAGACCGCTCCATCGAAAGATGAATAAATTGCGCGATTAAATCATTGGATGATGTTTTTGCACTAAACTTTTTGAACAGGACTGTTATAATTAAAATTCACCTATTCAAAAATATCTGGTGATAGTACTAAAGTTCCAAGCGAAACAAAATTTCGGTAGTGTTTATAGTTAAATTGAAAGTTGCAAGTTAAATTATAAAAATTAAAAAAAAAGCAGCGATCTGTGAGACCGGTAACATCAGTTAAAGGTTGATATATGTACTTGTTATAGCGCCTGCGCCAAACAAATTTACCAAAGACTCAAACTCAAGTGAAAGCGAAATGTGCAGTTCCACGAGCTCTTTATTTATACATGTAACGCAGTAATGTGTTTTTGTTATTTATATTTTTAACAGCTAAAATTATTAAACAATCACAAAGTGAGTAATTTTTATAAGTAAAGTGTGCAAAAATTTTGTTTACGTCTCGTTTTTGAAAGATAAGATAGCTTTAACGCGATATATAGTGACTAGTATAGCAGATTTATGCAATGATTAATGCATCGCAATGTAAACAAAATATAACTGTTCTAGATAACGATCTTAGATTTAATATTTTTGGTGAATAAAAATGCATTCAGACAAATAGGATTGTCCTCACGTGTGAATATTTGAAAGTGGTAAGTTTCCTCTTATTTTATATATGTTTCTATAAAACAAAGTGTATTAAAATTAAAAAAAAAAGCATTTTTGCTTGTTTTTGCAAGAGAAGACGAAATGTTTAAACTGTAATGGGCAATTAACAGCTTGGAAACCATTAGTAGTTAATAAAATTTGTCTTTAAATTTCAATTAACTTAAATAATAATGCCTGTGTTTAAAGAATTCAAAATAATTTTACGGTATTTAGTAAATAAACTTTCAGTTTATTTTTAAAATGTATTGGGGTATGTAATTGAGGACGTGAGTTTCAAAACTTGCCTTATCCAAAATTTAAAGAATCAAGTTTCTTTATCAATCTCTTCTATTGCTGTACCTGTATTGAAAAAACACTACAATCGGCAAAGAAAAACTAGTTTTATTGCGTATTTCTGGCATTGTAAAATCTTGGTTTACAATGAAAACCAGTGGACGCAGTCGGTGGTTTTTCGCGATTTCCCAAAATTTGATTTCAATTATAACATTGTACTTTCCCTCATCTATGAGATAAATGTTACTTGTGTTTAAATATGGGTTACAGACTGTGGCGTTTCAAATTATTTATGTCCATGATTTAAGTTTGGAAAATTAAGGATGTTGTTTACTGTGCAATAAACCATATCAGCCTAACAGCAATTTTATAACACGATCTTGTCTGAATTCCTTTGATATAAGGTATGTTTTCACACGCTTTGTATTACATTAACCCTTAACTGCGGTCTCACAGACCGCTTTTTTTTTTAAATTTTTACAGTTTAACTATACATAGGGGAGACCGGGGGAATGCCGCCAACCCGGGTTATGCCGCCACCCCACCTAGTTTAAAAACTAACGGCAGTTTGAGATAGTGAATGTGCCTGCACTATAGCGGCCAACAATAGAAGCAGTGCCTAAAGTGAGAGTGACTTTGCTGTACGTCGTTCGTTTGTTCTAATGAAAAATGTAGTTTTCATCTAGTTGCTTATTATTTTGGAGATTGAAATGAGTAGAGATAAGCACCTTTTATTGTAACATTAGGTATTTAAGATAATATGACCCGTAATCTACATGTATTCGCCGACATTTTGATGCAATGTCTTGAACAAGTTCGGTTCTTCTTTCGGCTTTGCTTGGGGATTTCCGCCATATCGTCCTCTCGTGGTAATGCCGCCACCATGCAAATCGGGTGAGAAATGGCCTCATTTGAATGTAGTGGAGCCGATTCAGCAGAGTGACTTTTGCAATATGAAGTAAATTGTTACCTTAACCATTATTCTGCTCAATTACATTGCTTTCTAACTATTTTCAGTAGGTTATGTGTTTCCTAGTATCCATTTGATGCATGTACTAGGTCATTAAAGAATGGCGGCATAACCTCGGTATAGTGGCAGAATTACCCTAAGTGTCCTGGGTAATCCCGCCACTGTGCAGAGGTTTAAAAAATATTTTTTTATGTATGCTTATTTTATAGTTATGATTACGGTTAAATTTATACAGACACTAAAGATCATGATTCAGCTTTAGAAATTTTACTATTAAAAAATAAACATTTTTTTGAGGTGAAAAAATTTAAATTCCCTTAAGGTGTCGCCATTCCCCCGGTCTCCCCTACCAGCCAAATTTTGTTTTGTTTCAAACCCAAGTATTATTGCCAGAGACTTCTGAATAGGTGAATTTCAAATATAGGGTAAAGTAGGTTAATGACGCTCAGAAGGGTAATCCCACTCACCCAATATCTCTAAACAGAATAGAATTGTAAACGTGTGATCGGTACTGGCACCTAGCGAACTTCATCGTAAGTTCCCAGTAAGGATATAGTGACCGTCGGAAGGAAAGTATTTTTGTGTCCTCACGTTCTTAGTTTGCAGTTGTTTTATTATAAAATTCTACAACATCTAACTTGAAGGTAAGTGTACACTCGTATTTTCAAATATTAATTTACTCATTATGTCTACAAAATATATACATTTATCTGTACTTTCATGCTTTTATTTATTTTTGTAGTGCGTTGTTACGCCAGTTATAATGCATTAAAACCCAACATGGCGATAACGGGTAATGGCGCTCGCGTGGAATTCCAGACGTGTTGCCAGTGGGCAACTTTTTTTAAATTCAAATTTGTTGATTAACACTACTTTTTTGAAATGGTAAAATTCCCCTGTTTTCCCCTTAATTAATATGTCATTAAACAAGGAGAATGTTACGATTTAAAAAAAATGGTGAAAATAAAAGAAACTCGATTTAAAAGAAGTAGCCACTCTATGTGTAACACAATATGTGTAAAGTGGTCGCGAAAAGTCTGCAGTGGTGTGAATAGCCCACACAACTACATATGTGACTTTTGTCTGACTTAAATGTTGTATTCAAACTCTGAGCGCAATTACCCTACCATGTCGCGCATTACCGCTCAATCGATGTTTATTCAAATAAAACGATAAAAAAAATTCCTAAACCTTTTATGCAAATTTGTTGATTGAAAACTGTTCCTTATGCTTTGGAGTTATACTCCGTTAATAAAATATTGATTTTTTTTTGTCTAAATTTGACTTGCTATTCCTGTTTTCCCTTAAGCGAGCGCCATTCCCCTACTTTCCCCTAATAGTCCTGTAAATAAAGTTAAGTACTGAAACAGTATCACATGTGTTAACCAAGTTTTTCATTCATACTTCGATCAAGCGGTATGCAACAATTTTTTTCACAGGAGTTAAAGATTATGTACTTTTTATTTCAGTAATGTGTAATATAGATTAACATTTTAGTTTTAAATACAAATATGCTTAATCGTCTTTCTATCATAAAGACTTCACGAAATATTTTATTCTAAAATTGAAAATAAGGAAGGAAAAATTACGATGATTTACGTATGTTCGGCATATTTTGAAATGATTACGAGACAAAACTTACGCAGGAATAGTAGTGCCAGATCTGGTATCGCAAAAGAGGCAGAGAGGAAAAAAAAGCGCGACAAGCGCTTCAAATTCGAGACTTCCTAAGCACGACAGTAAAACCCATTAAAATGGAACCAGTGTAACAAAATCATGCACTAAACTGAAAAATTTCGTAATCTTGGTTAAAACAGTATAATAGAATTATAAGTAACATTGTACTTGTTAATATTAAAACCTGTCTAAAAAGGAAATTTCAATTTTTTATACTAGTATAATTTAGTTAAAAGATGGCTATGATACATTAGACCATAATTTCTAGTTTATAAGCTTAATGGGGGGGGGGGGGGTGACAGTTATTGGTTGCAGTAATTTCATTTCACAAGTCTCCGAGAGAAGCGTTAATTATTGATAATATTAAAGGAAGATCTATTATTTGAACTGTTTAAAAAAGCGTAGGGAAGACCGGGGGAATGGCGCCACTCGGGATTTTGCCACCACCCCGCCTACGGCAGTTTGAGATAGTGAATGCGCCTGCACTATAGAGGCCAACAATAGAAACAGTGCCTAGAGCGAGAGCGATTTTGTTGTATGTCGTTCGCTTGTTCTAGTGAAAAAAATTATTTTCATTTACAGCTCATATTCAAAATATTAGAATAATTGAGAAAAAGTAATAAGAAAAAATTATTTTTCATTTATTTATTTTTGATACTAAGTGAATGCAATTAAATTTCTTATAAATTAAATCTGGAATGTTTAGATAAGATTTTAACATTTACAAAATATAAAATACACTACAATAACTTAGGTATACAGCTTTCTAAAATACATCTAAATACACTGCTCAAAACAATTAAAGGATATTGCAGTTTTAGGTGGATTTTGTATCTAGTGAACTGTTTAGCTGATTGATACATGGTCGACAGACATAGTAGGTTATATGAGAATAAATTACACATGTTTGGCAGAAAAAAATGCATTTTATTACGCATTTGTGTACTAAAGGAAAAAAACACAATTTGTGCATATGAGAAAAAAAGAATAAGAAAAGGTGTTTTCTTCAAAGAAAATCATTTTCAGTAGGGGGTATGGTTTCCACGGGCGGCCAGCAACGTTGAACACCTTTGAGGCATGGACTCAATGAGGCTATTAATGACGAGTTGGGGTATTCTGCCCCACTCTTCCAGAAGAGCTCTTTCCAGTTCTTGGAGAGTTTGTGGGGGTTGTTGGCGGCCAGAAACTCGTCTTCCTAGAGCGTCCCAAACGTGCTCGATTGGATTCATGTCTGGAGAACACGCTGGCCATTCCATTTGAACGATTCCTTCCTCGAAAAGAAAATCCTCCACCAGGTTTGCACGATGTGGCCTGCAGTTATCGTCCATTAAAATGAAGTTATCTCCGATTGCTGCAGCGTAAGGGACTACAATAGGTCTGAGGATCTCATCCCTATATCGGCGACCAGTCAGAGCTCCATCTCGAATGATGTAGAGGTCAGTGCGCCCGTCAATGGAGATGCCACCATACACCAACACTCCTCCACCGCCAAATCTGACACTTTCGTGCACGAACGTAGGATTATTCCTACTGCCACGGTCCCTCCAGATGAAAATACGCCTATTATCCGGATGCACAGAAAAACGGGACTCGTCAGAAAACAGAATATTGCTCCGTTCATTTCTCTTCCAGTTGACATGCTCGGTTGCCCACTCCCTGCGGTCGCGACGATGCCTTGATGTTAATCTAACACATACCATCGGTCGGCGAGCATACAGACCTACAGCATGGAGCCGGTTTCGGACAGTCTGAGTTGAAATCGTGGTGCCTGTAGCCGAGCGAAGGTGTTGTTGGAGAAGAGTAGCGTTCATGGTTCGGTGTCTGAGAGTTAACATTTTCGTAGACGATGTATAACTTTCCAGGTCCTTCTGCACTCATGCAACCCCAACAGTAGCAGCAAATTTTACGGAACGTTGAAGGCATTCTTTATCAAATGCTTCTTGCTTCATTCTCCAAACTCGAATACTTTGATTACCATATGAAACACAAAACATTCTTTCACCCCTAAATAATATATTTTTCCAACCTTCGCTCCATAAATGTCTTGATTTACACCAATTCAATCTTATACGCTTTTGTTTTGCGGTCATGAGAGGTTTTGTTCTCGGTACACGAGATTCAAAGTTAAATTTATGGAGACGTCTTAATGTTATCGATGTAGAAACTTCAACTCCTTCTTCTTTCCATTTTCGGTGCAAGAAACGCACACTTTTAAAACTGTTTTTCTTAACTATATGCTTCAGTTTCCTGTCATCTCTAGCAGATATTTTTGGGTTTTCGGCCGCCATTTCGGCGATTATTTTGAAATTTTCCATTTTTTTAAAACCTACAACTGATGTTACCGGTCTCACAGACCGCTGTTTTTTAAAATTTTTAGAGTTTAACTTGCAACTTTCAGTTTAACTACAAACACTACCGAAATTTTGTTTCGTTTGGAACTTTATTACTATCACCAGAGATTTTTGAATAGGTGAATTTTAATTATAAAAGTCCTGTTCAAAAAGTTTAGTATAAAAACGCCATCCTATGAGTTAATCGCGCCTTTTATTCATCTTTCGATGGAGCGGTCTCGCAGACCGACTCACAGTAGTTATGTGACAATTTCTGTCGCATCAGTTAAAGGTTAATATTGTGTTAGTATTTTACTAACGTTTGATTGCAAACAAGGTAAATAATTCACTATATAACATTGATTTTTACCGTGCCGATACGAATCAACCATACGAAGTTTAATAAATTCAGGAATATCACCCACACGACCCATTTTAAGCCGAAAAAACAAACAAGCTGCAAAAAGAATTCTGATTTTAAATGAAATTGTCTGAATTTAATCAATGATGCCACCAGTTATGAATTGGTGATAATTAAAGGATAATTAATATGAAATATTCTAATATTTTGAACCACTTGAATAAATATTCTAATAACTTGACTTTTAAAAATAATCTTTTTTTCAATTAATCTTTTCAAAAATGATATTAATTTTAAGATAATAAATAAGTTTAATCAACAATAAGTTCTTAATAAAAATATCGTTTGCATATTTGCATTAAAAGACATTAAATTACCAAACGATATTTCAATTTATATAAAAAAAAAGTAATTTCTAATATTTTGAATATGAGCTGTAGTTGCTTCTTATGTTGAATCATCAAATGAGTAGAGGTAAACACCTTTTATTGTAACATTAGGTACTTAAGATAATATTACCCGCAATCTACATGCATTCGCCGACATTTTGAGGCAATTTGTTGAACAAGTTCGATTCTTCTTTCGACTTTTCTGGGGGATTTCCGCTATATTGACCTCTTGGGGTAATGCCGCCACCATGACAAAAGGTGACTTTTGCAATTTGAATTAAATTGTAAGCTTAGCACATTAATAAATCTAGCTTAAGGAACATTCTAATTATTCATTATTCTGCTAAATTACATTGTTTTCTAAATATTTTAGTAGGTATGCGTTTCCTAGTATCCATTTTATGTATTTACTAGGTCATTAAAGAATGGCATCATTAGGGGAGACCGGGGGAATGGCGAAACCTTAGGGGAATTTAAATTTTTTCACCTCAAAAAAGTTTATTTTTTAATAGTAAAAATTCCAAAGATGAATCATTATCTTAGTTTTCTTCGATTGAGTCATCTTCAAATACCAATTCTTTGTATAAAGTGTAAATAGCAACTTTCATTAGTCCAGTACAGATTCTTCATTGTTATTGGAGTACTATTGTGTTGTAAATTTAGATATAACTATTATATACAATTTCGTATACTTTTATAATAGTGCATAGTATTAATTATTGTTCGCATCTTGTACCTTAATACTAAATTTTTAGTGTAGATTTAAATATAATTTTTGCATCATGTATCTTACATAATATCTCAAACATAGTATCATTGTACTGTAAATTTGTAAATAATTATTATCTACAATTACTTATACTTTCATAATAGTGCATAATATTAATTATTGTTCGCATCTTGTACCTTAATACTCATTTTTAGTATAGAGTTAAAAATAATTTTGCATCATATATCTTGAAATTAGCTTTAAGTGTTGCAAATATCACATTTGTACATGGTTTAAATTGATGTCAGTATTGTGAATCCGGAAAATAACATAAAAGTGTTGTAAATATGTAGGTAATTGTGATCAAAAAAGTTTGATATCAAATTCTAAAAACTATGCATATTTATATGTTATAATAATGAATATTTCTCTCAAATTCTCTGCAATTATAGGGGTCATCTGTAAATATTTATTGCACACACTGTCAATAATTGTCATATATCTAACATTGTTATTTCTCCTAAACTTAAAAAAAAAAAAAAAAAAATCATTCAAGGGTTTCCGCAGGTAGTAAAACTTTTCCCTGCCCTGGGCTTGGGGGTTACACCTAACCATAAGCCAAAAGCGGGTTCCCAGGGTGGGTTCTTACTTACTTACTTACTTGTATAAATTTAACCGTAATCATAACTGTAAAGTAAGCACACATAAAATATTCTTCTTTTAACCTCTGTATTGTGGCGGGATTACCCAGGACACTGGGGTAATTCCGCCACTGTATCGGGGTAATCACGCCACTCTTTAATGACCCAGAAAATACATAAAATGGATACTAGGAGACACATAACCTACTGAAAATATTTAGAATGCAATAATTTAGCAAATAATGAATAATTACAATGTTCCTTAAACTAGATTTATTAATGTGCAAAGCTTACAATTTAACTCAAATTGGAAAAGTCACCCTTTGCCATGGTGGCGGCATTACCCCGAGAGGACAATATAGCGGAAACCCCCCAGCAAAGCCGAAAGAAGAACCGGACTTGTTTAACAAATTGCATCAATCTGGGGTAATTATCGGTCAGCATCCTTTTTCATGTAAATAAAGTAGTACAGTTAATTTTTTTATGACAGAGTAATAAAATAAGTAGAATCAATCTTCTAAAAGTTTTGTTCATCTCATAATTGTAGAATAATAAAGCATAGACTTTGTTTTGGGCATAAATACAAAGTTATTTGATGTGCAAAAGACTTGTTGATTTTACAAAACATTAATTAGCCAAAGAATTTTTTGTGCATTTTTACAACATTTATAAGCGGTATTTATTGCTTTATTAGTATCTACTGTGAATGGATTTAGTAATAACTTCGAAATTTATTTGTCCATAAAAAATATAATTGAATGTTTGTTATCAATTTTATTTTGCTTAGGCCAATTGAAGTTTCCGGCTCCCTTTTCAAGAAATTTTCAATACAGACCTATAATATAATACACAACATAATAATTAGGTTCCTCTATTGCATTATGTATATTTTTATGCACCATTTTGGCATTTTGCAATGAGATAGTATTTCTACTTAAATTGTTCAGTCATAGAGTGAGTCTTATTCTCTGAGCACTTACTGTTTTCTTCTTTTAAAAGTGTGTAATATAGTAGAGGAAATTTTTATAGTCTTTTTTAAGACTGTGATATGTCATTAGTTAAAATAATTAAAACTTCAAGAATGACAATGATCTGGTGTAAAATGTGTAAAAATCAAGATTGATGTTTTATAGAAATTTTAGTAGCAGTTTTGAATATAAAATTTTTAAAATATTTAATTTCAACTAAATGAAAAATTAAGGCATATATTTCAAAGCAAAGGATTCAAAGTATTTTTGTGCTTTTTTACAGTTTTATAAATTGTTATTTTTATAACAAAAGTGAAAATGATCAAGAATTACCTCAGAAACTCAGTGACCAGGAATTACAATGGGTGACTCTACTTTATTAAGAATTACAATTAACTAAAATGTGGTGAACAGTGTGGTTGCAGTTAATTCTCAAAGAATTTTTGACAATTAAAATCACTAAATATGACAATAAAAAGGAATTAAATGATGATAAAAACATTGACCAGGAATTACCCCAGTGACCAAGATTTACCCCAGATACATGGGGCAATATTTGACCAACTTCTGTAAATTATTTAAAATAGTATAAAAAATTTCAAGACTATTTTTTAATAGCTAAAGTTGTTGGTAATTGAACGAAAAAGAAAGAAAAGAAAAATATTTAAAATTTGAGTTGTGACAAAGATCTTTGTAAAAATGTATCATAACTAAGGCCAATGTTATTTTACAGAAATTGAACAAGCCATTTCAAAAAGATTCTTTTTTCAAAATAAATAAACAATAAACTCGTAGTTAAGTAATAATTTCCAATGAGGATAGTTCAGAGTACCTCTATGATTTTTTTCATTTTGGTGAAGCGTTCTTAAAACATAAAAAGGACTGTGACCAGGAATTACCCCAGAAACTTGCTGACCAGGAATTACCCCGGGTGACCCTACAATGTATAATTGTTTAGTACTTTAGAGATACATTAAAAAATGACTGTTGACACTGTCCTTTCAAAAAGAAAAATAAGTATAAAATGGATTTAAAATTTTATAATAGTGATTTGAACAAGAAAGAATCCTTAAGGTGTCAGTTACTGGGTTTCACCCTATATCCATTATATATTTCTCAAAGAAAAATGAATGTGTTTATAGGAGAAAGTAGGGGAATGACGCTCACTTAAGGGAAAACATGAATAGCTAGTCAAATTTACACAAAAAATCAATATTTTATTAATGAAGTATAACTCCAAAGCGTAAATAAGTTTGCAATCAACTAATCTGCATAAAAGTTTTAGAATTTTTTTTTTATCGTTTTATTTAATTAACAATGGATTGAGCGGTAATGCGTGGTAGGGTAATTGCGCTCAAAATTTGAATGCAACATTTAAGTTGGAGTTATTTATATTTAGCGTAACAAAGCACTACAAAAATAAATAAAAGAATGAACGGCTAAATGTATATATTTTTTTAGAAATAATGAGTAAATTAACATTTGAAAATAAGAGTGAACACTTACCTTCAAGTTACATGTTGTAGAATTTTATTCTAAAACAACTTCAAACTAATAACGTGAGGACACAAAAATACTTTCATCCCGACGGGCACTATATCCTTACTGAGAACTTAGGTTGAAGTTCGCTAGGTGCCGGTACCGATCACACGTTTTCAATTCTATACTGTTTAGAAATATTTGGGTGAGCGGGATTGTACGCTGAGCGTCATTACCCTACTTTCCCCTACATATAATACCCATTCATAAAAAATATATTTTTATCATTTGAAACAATATTCTAGATTTTGCTTCTGGAAAATTGGACATACCCGAAACAAATTTGCAAGAAACAAAACTCTAATCTGAAACGACCCGAAAATGGAAACACTAATGAATCCCAGCCAACCCGATCCGAAAACAAAACCAACAAAAAAACATAAATCCCATGGCCAACGCGTTCGAGTAAAATGGAGTTAAATTATTTGAAAACAACGTTTAAACACACACACACACACACACACACAAAAAAAAAAAAAAAAAAAAAAAAAAAAAAAAAAAAAAAAAAAAAAAAAAATTGGGTTTTTTTCACCGTACATGTAGTTGGGGGGATATTATTTTTAAAGTTTTTATAGTTTTTACACTGAGGATGTGAGTCCTAGTACTCACGAAACGTATACGTATGGTCAAATCTGCTTGTTTTTATTGTGTGTTTAAACGTTGTTTTCAAATAATTTATATTTTCACACAAGTTCTGTACTTATTAAAATGGAGTTACCTGACACAAGGCAGGACTCTAGATGTTGCTGTATAGGGGAGACCGGGGGAATGGCGACACCTTAAGGGAATTTAAATTTTTTCACCTCAGGAAAATGTTTATTTTTTAATAGTAAAAATTCTAAAGCTGAATCATGATCTTTAGTATTTGTATAAATTTAACTGTAATTGTAACTGTAAAATAAGCACACATAAAAAAAATTTCTTTCAACCTCTGTACAGTGGCGGTATTACCCAGGATACTGGGGTAATTCCGCCACTGTATCGGGGTAATGACGCCACTCTTTAATGACCTAGTAAATACATAAAATCGATACTAGGAAACAAATTACCGACTGAAAATATTTAGAAAGCAATAATTTATCAAAATAATGAATAATTACAATGTTCCTTAAGCTAGATTTATTAATGCGCTAAGCTTACAATTAAACTCAAATTGGAAAAATCAGCCTTTGCCATGGTGGCGGCATATCCGGAGAGGACAATATAACGGAAATCCCCCAGCAAAGCCGAAAGAAGAACCGAACTTATTCAACAAATAGCATCAAAATGACGGCGAATCCATGTAGATTACGGGTAATATTATCTTAAGTACCTAATGTTACAATAAAAGGTGTTTACCTCTACTCATTTGAAGCTCTAAAATAAGAAGAAACTAGATGAAAACTAAATTTTTCACTACAACAAGCGAACGACGTACAACAAAATCATTCTCACTCTAGGCACTGTTTCTATCGTTGGCCGCTATAGTGCAGGCGTATTCGGTATCTCAAACTGTCGTTAGTTTCTAAACTAGGTGGGGTGGTTGTCATAACCCCGAGAGACGCCATTCCCCCGGTCTCCCCGAATTATGCCGGCAAATTCAGAGGGGGTTTATAGTAGGCTTCAAGAGGGTGAAAAATTGCCATATAAGGGGCTATGCATACATAACTTTATCATTTTAGGACGGGAGGGGGTCCAGCACATGATATAAGATATCTCTAGGGGGAGTGGTGGTTGTCTTTTGCTATCGTTATCATTTTTGATCCAACCAAAGTTTTTTTTTTTATTTGTAACCTGGTCTTTTCATCAAAATAATATGTTATCTTTTATAGTGTGTTATCTCTTTTTATGAAAATAAAAAAATATTATTAAAAGCATTAAATGATTATAAAATTATTTAATTCCAAAATATGGAATACCCCAACGTCAAGCATTCCTATTCTTCTATCATACGTGTATGCATATATAATCCGCTGTTCTACAAACCGTATGCGATGTATGTTTAAAATGCTCATTGTATTTACTAGTAAATGAAAGAGAAAGAATGTTGTCCACCTGTTTTGTTGATAAGAAGTTTTGTCTGCTCAACTCTGTGCGGGGGCAAGTGCAAAGGACATTATTACTGTTGAATGCATTATGTAACAAAAAGCTATTATTAAATACTTTTAAATAGTAACTATTTCTTTTTAAGTGTTATTTGATATAAAGTTATTTCATATATAAACTGATATTTTATTGACTTCTCTTCATTTGAATCCATAAAGTTAGCGAAAAATAAATGTAACCATATTTGTATATCACTCCAAACAGAAAAAAATTCCAAAAATCTAAAGAATTTTTATGCGTTGATAACGATATCATTACGTCGGGGGGGGGGAGGGGGGTCGAGGGATGATAACGTATGGTATCGTAAGGGGGGGGAGGGGGTCCAAAATTACCAAAAAGTTGATAGCGTTATATATGCCCAACCGCTAACGGGTCATTCCATGGTTACGAACGTAACAAACAGAAACTTTAAAGCTTCATAAATAGTAAAAAAAAATACTTATTACTTGGATTATTTTATATTTAAGGACGGTCCAAGGATTGTAAAATACAATATTAAATTTTGAAATCTGAAAAATGTTCCCATAATTTTTGAAAAAATAAAATCTAGGTGTTACGAACGTAATTCACAAAACAGTCAAAACTGCATATAGTTGCAGTTATTGTCATAATCCTGTGAATTTTAAGGAAGAACATTTAACTTTTTCTTTAATAATTCATTATTAGGGTATTAGCTGTTGGAAACTGCAATTGTGAAAACATTAAAATAATTATTAATTAATACACGGGATAATTAAATTGTTACAGACGTAACATTTGCCTGTTACGTCCGTAACAAGTCCGATTTGAAATTTACATTCACCGGAATTTTAACGTTTAAACATAGAGAGCATTGCAAAATAAAAGACAAAGATAGTAATATCGTAACATTAGAAACATTTTTTTTCATTTTTTTTACAATTTAAAGGCTAATTTGCATCTGTTGTCCATTTGTGGTTCCTCCAAAATTTGGATAATGAAAATATAAAGTGTCGCAAATATAGCCTGTTGTCATTCATGAAAAAAATATAAAGTATCACAAAAATAGCCTATTGCCATCCATGAAAATGTTAAGTATCATAAAAATAGCCTGTTGTCATTCATGAAAAAATAAAATGTATGAACAGCATGTTGAAAAAGAAAATATATGTAAATTATGTTTTGAAATATAAGTACACATTTTTATCATATTAAATTCTTCTGTAAATATTATCTTAATTCAAAAATAAGGTACTCAAAATGTTACGTCTGTAACAGTCATAAAATATTCTAATACGCAGTTAAAACTAATGTCACGGATTTAAAAGTATACTCATATAATTTATACAGAGAAAATACGATTTAAAACTTAATAAATTAAACAGTAAATTTGTAAGAACAACTTTTAGATGTTTTCCTGATACGGACGTAACAATTCAATGCATCAGAATGTATTTATGAATTCTAATTCATTTATAATATATTCCCTAATTTCTTTTATAAATTTAAAAAATAGAATATTCAAATATAAAAACTAGCCTAATTACAACTTCTACAAATAATTTTTGAAATGACAATAACTTGTTAAACTTTACCATAGTTTAAGTGAAATGTTCTCAATCTCATCACTCTCATCTTTTTAGAGCTAATACTTTTATTTAATTTACTTTTTATACTTAAACTGTATGCTTTCAGAAAATTCATACTCTGAGCTTTAAAAAAATGTATTACATAACTTGTTTTATAAATTTTTAAAAATGAGTATTTTGGTTTCACTTTTCATGGAATGACCCTAACATGGGTTTGCAAACCACTTATGTAGTCACAAATACAGGGTTGTTACATCCTAACTGAACTTGAGTTGACGGTAATAATTTTTAGAAAAATAGAAATAGTGCAGTGAAAATGCAACGACAGGTACCTTGTTTTGTGTGAAATGTTATAAGATCTCGAAAAGTTCTGGGAAAACAGGGTGCTGAAGCAATCGATGATACCGTATGAACTGGTAATCTCAGTCCAAAATAGGGAGCGTCAAGTGCGTACGGCAGGCGCGTATAATGGAAACTTCTACCACATTTTTTTTAATATTATCACGTTTTCAACAAAGGTTAGAATGTGTATTAAAAGTTTTATTATATTATACTTCAGTTTTCTGAAATTTATTAAAGTCAACCCAAATTGAGAATATCCAGTATTTTTGATTAAATACGTAGGGTTTGCGACCCCATGTTTTATGATAATTTTTCATCCTCTTGATACCTACTATCACCGCTCTGAATTTTTCGGTCGAATTCGGCAACACCCTGTAGACATCTTCCCGAAGTTTACAATAAATTATGCATGTACATAATTATTTTCTCATTTATATTTTCAATTTCTCTTAAATATACTATTATAAAATGAGGCTCTAATTATGTTGAAATTAATGAGCAAATAATACATTTTTAGTTTGATACTAACAAGGAGAGGGCCAACTTTGTTAATCACAGATTTTGATTATTTTAATATATGTTGTAGGGTAGAGACCTCTTAGTGTCAGGTTCAACGGATTTTATCCAACGCTACTTAGTTCATGAGAAACCGGGGGGGGTCTAATAATAGTACGAAACTTAAATACTTACTTTGCAACCGCAATGATAGGTTGGTCGTAGCTCAGTTGGTATGGCGTTTGCCGGCTGATCTGCGGGGCCGGGTTCGATACCTGAATGCGTTACATTTGTTTTTCTCATTTTTTGTTTTATAAGTATACGTGTAAGTATAATTAATAATCTCATTGCCAATTAAAATTTATAATATTGTATATCAATTATAATTTTAATCTATTTAATTTTTACTTTTAACTAAAAAGTTCTATAAAACATCATAAAACTGTTAATTTTTTTTAAAAACACTTTTAAAATGTATTTCATATATTCTTTATCGACGCAATGATATTGAGCAATTGTGTCAATTCGTAATTTTAAAGAAACATCATTTACGCATTGCTTTAACAAAGGAAGTCAATGCGATAATACTACTATTCTGTCTTTAAAGTAACAAGCATAATTATATTAAAAATTAGCATCAGAATTAAATTACAACCGATTTTTTGTATATTAAAGATTTTTAAATTTGTAATACGCATGCTTGCGCTTTCCATTATTTTGCTTTCACGTTTAATTTCTTTCTGCTTTTATTTTTATTTTATTTAAATATTCTTTTATTTTATCATAACTAGAAGGAACCACAGCAGATTTTGTCACGATTTTGGAATTTTATCATTCAATAATAGATCCAATTTTTTTTACACCTCTTTAAAGGATGAGAAATAATAGTTTAAAAATAAAAAATTATAAATTTAAGTTTGTTAACATTATAATTAATGTAGGATATTAAAATTTGTAACTGAAATTATTAAATTATAATTACAAGTATATTTATAAAACAAAAAATGAGAAAAACAAATGTAGCGGGTTCGGGTACCCAACCCGGGCCCGCAGATCAGCCAGCGAACGCCGCACAGTGGAGTATTTGATCCAAAAACCTGGCCAAAAATGCAAAAATTAAAATTTCGTCAACAATTGTAAAAATCATATTTTTTAATAGCTACCTAATTGGTGCATCGATATATGTCTATTTTAGGAACCTGAGTTATATCAGGTGGCCCCTGGCTTCAGCTCAAGAGGAAGTTTCTTTCTGAGAAGACGTGTTTTTTGTTGTTTTTTGGCATTGTTGTTATGTCTAAATATAATTTTTTTGTGGCTCAATGAATTGTTGAATTGAAACTAAACAGGGCTTACGTGTTTAACAAATGTCAGATATTAGTGCTAAACTATGTTTTAATTTAAATAGTTTCGTTTTTAATGTAATAAAAAAACATTAAATGTGTAAAAGGGTTATTTTTAAAGCGTTATTGGCTCTAATTTATACATATCGAAAGCTTTTTAAATATGTGCCGCGCTTTGCCCAGCCATGTTTGAATGATAAATCGTATTAGTTATACTCTTGAGTGTCAATTTCTGCAAAAAAATCTTCCGCATATTGTTGCCATTTTTTTTATAAATTTTTTTTTCGGGATGACTATTTAAATGCTCTGTTTTGCGGCCACCGAATTGAAGAGATAAGAACTATATATTTACTGTCGTATTGCAGGTTTTTAGCTCACAGGATATTACCGGAGAGCTTTTGCATCTACATATTCTGCCTGTATGTGTGTATGTACAGTCGTAGAAAAAAAAAGTAAACACCCCCTACTAACTCCTCAACAAATTATCGTAGAAGAAAGTTACTGGTACCGAACGATTGGAAATAGTCTACTTTTAAATGATGTATATAAAATTTGTTTAAGGGGCCATCTACATATTAAAACGAACCATAACTTTGTTTTTTCTCAATAGCAGTACCCAATTTTGACAGCATAAATGAACTCTACACTCTTCAATTAGCCTAAAAACGAATTTTTATGCAATTCGCACCATAAGTTTCCGAGAAATTGATTATTTTAAAACGAGCGTATTTTAAGGGCTGTATCCAAATTGAAGTTCCGTACTGGATTGTTAACTGAGAGAGCCGCTTCCTTGATCAAGGCACCTTAAGCGCCACTCAAGGAGTCAATGAAGCGTGTTAGATTACAGTACGGCAGAATAAATTTCAAAATGTCTGCTCACTTCCATCATAGACGGCCCCTTAAACCATCATTTTGCCGTTTTTTAAGCATAATTTGAAAACTACTTGGAAGAAAAATGTGAAATTTTTGAATTTCCATAAAGCAGGACTTAATAAATCTAAATCCATCAAAAAAATTGTAGGTTGCAATTCATAATTTTTTCGAATATTAATTTCATAATTCATATCATAAAATTATAAAAATTGCAAATTCAGCTTATTTATGTTTGGGTATATTAGTATTATTACCACAAAAAAAATTAGCACATTAGGAGCATAATTTCGGGAGATATAAATAAAAATATGAAAATATAATTTAACATTAGAAGCACTAAATTTTGAATCTTTATAACTCAAAAACTTATCATTCAAATGACTTGTAATTTGGTGTCTAGGCATAGTTTGAACCGAAGATTCGAAATATCTCGTTAAAATTGGGTATTGCTATTGAAAAAAATGAAGTTAGGATTCGTTTTAATATGTAGATGACCCCCTAAGAAAATTTTATATACATCATTTTTAAAAGTAGACTTTATTTCCAATCGTTCGGTACCAGTAAATTTCTTCTATGATAATTTGTTGAGGAAGTTAGTATAGGGGGTGTTTACTTTTTTTTTTCCACGACTGTACATACATATGCACGTATGTAGGTACGTACATACGCACGCAACTCGATATCTTTTGATAGAAATATCCGATCGCCTTCAAATTGTATATAATTATTCATTGAAAAAGGGCTCCCCAATTAGTTCTTGCGGCTCATGTGCGTGACATAAGGAAAGAAAGGGGGGAATTAACCCTTTCGAGGGAGGTGACTTTAAAAAGGGACGCCTAATTTAAATTCCAAAACTGACAAACGGCACCAAGAACATTTAATTAAAATTTTCCTTTTATAATGTACGTGAAAATAAGCAACTTCATATTTTCTAATAACTCCGTTTATCAACTAAAAAGAGCAAGCCATACAGTAACGAGACCTACAACTTCTTCTTCGTGCAAGGTCTGATGGTAGTCCCGATAAAAACCAAGAAGAGAGTGATGAAGAAGAGTTCTGAAGAATCATTTTGAAATTGGTAATATATTAAATACTTTCAAAAACTAGCAATCTATACTATATAGACTCCACTTTCCTGAACCTACTATTAAATAATTAAATATAACACTATTAAACATAAATTAAATGCAGTAATTATTATTAATTGTAATTTAAATGTAATGAGCATTATTAAATGTAAATAATGTTTTACATATAGTAAAATTAAATACATTTAATTAAACAGTAATAGTGAATAAGACAAACCTATCAACAATTACTTTCCTCTTAAAAACAGTAAATAGTTAAGGTTACAAGTCGCTCTACTTCCAAACTCCCTTCGGTAATGTTAAGTCAATGGACATGTGATTTATTCGTATTTTTAAAATATCCACTTAGTAAATTAATATTTTAACTTTTTTCTTTGTGCTCTTCTTAAATGATGACTCTTTTTTCTTAATTGTCAAAATATTTATAAAATGTATATTTATTATTATGTGAAGTGTTAAAATCTTACTTACACTTCGTCAGCTTTTAATATATAAAATATTAAACTAAGCTGAGGATTTGTATGTATACTTCATAGTGTGCTAAAAGTTAGTTCAGTGAAACGCATAGCACAGTTAAAAATGTCCATTTAGCCATTTTCGTGAATAAACGGAAATATACTTGAGAACTTTTGTGCAGCCCTGTATATGATCTATAGAATATATCCACACCAAGTAATATTTAAAAAAAAAATTGTTCTATTTTAAAACGCCTATCACAACTACAAACGCATTTCCAGCAATTATTGGTCATAGACTTCAATAGTTAAATTTATTCTTCAGCCATATTCTTTTGTGTGTCCCTGTAAATGAACGGTATATTCTATGCACACCATATTCTACAATAAATGCCTTAGTGCACCTTAGTTATGTATATAAATTTTAGCACGTTTGAAAGTGTGATATCATTAGAGCAAACGAATTTTCCCCATAGACCATAATGTAAGGGAATTCTTTTGGGTGTCTCTGTAAATGAACCGTAAAGGCTATAGACTTCATTTACAATACCAAACATGCCATAGTGATACCCAATAACATCTAAGAATTTCAAGCCAATCGGACTATATTTACATCGAAAAATATTTTTGACCAGGATTTCGGGTCAAATACTCCACTGTGCGCCGTACCAACGGAGCTACGAACAACCTATCATTGCGGTAGCAAAGTAAGTATTAAGTTGTGTACTATTATTAGACCCCCCGGTTTCTCAAGAACTAAGGAACGTTGGATAAAATCCGTTGAACCTGACACTAAGAGGTCTCTACCCTACAAACATATATTAAAATAATCAAAATCTGTAATTAACAAGGTTGAACCTCTCCTTGTAAGTTAATTTGAATAGTTATTTTAAAAGAATCTTTACTCATTCATTCATAAAAATACTCAACAAATGCTTTTTAATAAGAAGATAGGAGTAAGCATAAGGTTGAAGTGAGAGGTATTCACATATCCTGTTTCTTCTTCAACTTCATCATTTATAGACGCTTAATATTTTCAGTCAATCGAATAAACTTGAATAGGAGCGCACACGAATTCTAGATAAATTATAAGGTATTCGGTAACATCGTACCTTTGTGATGACTGACTGTGACAGGCATAGGGTTAAATTATCTCGTCTGACTAAGGAATAAAATTTTTACTTATATTAAACTCGGAAAAATTTGACGAAATTTGGATATGGAAAATAGTTTTGGAAAAAGTGGGACATTGAGCTTTCCGGGACGGGTCTCTGGAACCCTGAAGATCGGCAATTCCCGCGTCAATCGGGAACCTGGCAACACTACGCAGAAATAAAATTGTACATGGTGGTTCAAAAGGTCATGTCCAAATGACACGTGTGGGTGTCTCAGGTCATGAGGAGCAAAAATTACATAGGAACTGGGGGGTCGGAAACGCGATCAAGACGGAGTAATTATATCGTGACCGTGACGCAAAGAAAAGATGACAAACGGTGTAAAAAGCCCTTTATTTTACAAAAAACTTAACCGAAATACAAAACACAAATGAAAAATGTTAAAACTCATAACAAGTGCTCAAAATGTGCCCCATTAGCCATGATGCATGCTTCCCAGCGGCGGCACTTCTCCGTGAGAATCCTGACCAATTGAGACGTGTTTGCAATTCCATGTGGCGCACATGTGAAGCATGCAACAGGGCTAATGGGGCATATTTTAAGCACTTGTAATGAATTGTAACATTTTTCATTTGTATTTTTTACTTCAATTAAGTTTTTTGTAAAATAAAAGTATTTTTACACCGTTTGTTATCTTTTCTTTGCATCACCGTCACGAGTCTATTGCACCGTCACGATCGCGTTTCCGATCCCCAGTTCCTATGTAATTCTTGCTCCTCATGACCTGTCACATCCACATGTGCCGTTTGGACATGAACTTTTGAACCACCCTGTATATTAAAAAAAAAATACTGCTTTCATCTTATTAGAAAAGAACAAACTAAACATGTAATTTTGATGAGCATTCTAATGGATTGTGTAAAAAGCAATAAATATATGAGTTAGTATACGGGATATAGTAATTGAGATATTTGGTGACGACTGACTAAATTATTAATTATTCATCTGTTTTTAATAAACGACAAGTAAGGGGAATAGGGGACGCTTGACGAGGGAGGAGATATGAACCACAACAAATCTCTTTTAAAATTCCGCACTATTTGTTCGATGGTTACTTCATAATATCCATTATAGAGTCATAAGCTGCGTTCCGCATTGATATTTGACTTGTATTTAGAGAAACACATTTTGATGTGCTCAAAATATATATTTTTTTTTTTTTTTGTTTTTCGTTGTTTTCTCATCATTTATTTAAATTTAGAGATATACATGGTAGTGTGTGTGTATGTGTGGGGGGGGGGGGGGGGCGGCGGGGAGTAAAGACCCGCACTTTCCGTAAATTTTGATTTTTAATGAATACTTTGGTCTAAATTTGTGTGCTGACTGATTAAAATGTTATATTAAAACTTTAGCCAGTGTCACTATCAACTTAAACTCTGTTAAATTATAATTTCGCGAAAAATAGCAATTTTTTTAAAATGTTGCGCTGCGGGGCTTTGCCCCATTGTCTGGGATAAAACCCCTCAGTGATGGGGCTTTGCCCCATCACTTCCTGCTTTTACCCCACTTTCACTAAAACGAATGAGTTAAGTAACAGCTTTTACTTAAAAAATCAGTAAGCGTTTTCTTAGTTTACGCAGAAGATCTGAGTATACTGAATGTAATTTACAATACTGAATATATTGAACCTACTGAATGTAAATTAATATAAAGCTATAATATAAAGCCACAAACTCTTTTCAAAAGTTGTTTTGGAAAAAACGATATACATATTTTAAATACCTTTTGAGCAAGCACAAAATGTAAATTATTGTATTATATTAAGGTAGGCAATCATTGAAAAATGTATTAACCCTGCGTTACACACAGGTGACATATGTCACCCATGACATTTGAAAAGTTTGTATTTTTCATTCCCTTTCTCGTCTTCATAATAGTTTTGTTTTTAAACAGTTGTATAACTTTTAAATATAAATTTTAAATGTGTGTTTTGTTGTTTTAGAATGTTGCTTTATTACTACTTTTTTTTAAAGTACAAAAACAGCGTATTGAAAATGGGTGACGTAGGGGAGACCGGGGGAATGGCGACACCTTAAGGGAATTTAAATTTTTTCACCTCGAAAAAATGTTTATTTTTTAATAGTAAAAATTCTAAAGCTGAATCATGATCTTTAGTATCTGTATAAAGTTAACCGTAACCATAACTGTAAAGTAAGCATACATAAAAAAATATTTTTTAAACCTCTGCACAGTGGCGGGATTACTCAGGACACTGGGGTAATTCCGCCACTGTACCGGGGTAATGCCGCCACTCTTTAATGACCTAGTACATGCATCAAATGGATACTAGGAAACACACAACCTACTGAAAATAGTTAGAAAGCAATGTAATCGAGCAGAATAATGGTTAAGCTTACAATTTACTTCATATTGCAAAAGTCACTCTGCTGAATCGGCTCCACAACATTAAAATGAGGCCATTTCTCACCCGATTTGCATGGCGGCGGCATTACCCCGAGAGGACAATATGGCGGAAATCTCCAAGCAAAGCCGAAACAAGAACCGAACTTGTTCAACACATTGCATCAAAATGTTGGCGAATGCATATAGTTTACGGGTCATATTATCTTAAATACCTAATGTTACAATAAAAGGTGCTTATCTCTACTCATTTGAAGCTCCAAAATAACAAGCAACTAGATGAAAACTACATTTTTCACTAGAACAAAAGAACGATGTACAGCGAAGTCACTCTCACTTTAGGCACTGTTTATATTGTTGGCCGGTATAGTGCAGGCACATTAACTATCTCAAACCGCCCTTAGTTTTTAAACTAGGTGGGGTGGCGGCATAACCCGGGTTGGCGGCATTCCCCTGGCCTCCCCTATGTCTCCCACTTGACTAAATGAGTAACAAATATTCGCGCACCTAATGTGGGTTAAACGATTACTCAATGTTCAAATTTGCCAAATTATTTCCGAAACTTATCCTATTTTGGTACATATCAGAACAATTTTGGATCGGTTTAGATAAAAGAAGTTGAACATCATCCGCGTGCGTATGAAGGCATTGTCAGTCATTTCATAGAATCTGTAACTATTGGGCACTTCCTTATAAGCCTGTCCATGGTAACCATTATCATAAAACGAAATAATTTTGACTATATAGAGCTGAATTTTGATTACTTACCTCTGAATGCCGAAGGCTGACACAAAATTGGTGGCTGTCGTAGGTGGATTTTTTAAGCGTGTGTACGGCCCCCTAAAATTAGCCACCAGTATTTTTCGAAAGTTTTCTATGACTTATTTAATCTCAGAAAAATTAAGCTGAAAAAAACTTTTAAAAATTATTAGTGTTCAAATGCTAGGAACCGTAGAAACGCTAAAAAAAAATTCCTCTTACGACAGACAGCCGCCATATTTGTGTGTGCACTCAGGGCTAGTATTCAAGGGGCGGTGACTTAGAGCTCCACAACCTAAGTGTGGAAAGCTTTGCATCTAGGTAAAACGCTGGGGCAAAACCCCGCATCTTTAACTTGTGCGAGTCTTTGTCTTAACATGAATGCGGGTTTTAACCCCATTTTACAGTGTTTAACTTAACTGGCTAACTTAAAGTTTAAACAAATGCAATCGAGGTAAACTACACGACATTTAGAGCAAAAGTTCCGTTATTCACTGAATTTTTGGAATTGTAAATATGTCGGCTCAAAAATCACGTGGATTTTTAAAAATATTAAATCAAAAATGAAAAATAGAAATTTAACTCGTTCCTGGGTACGGAATGCTACTTTCTTCACAAGTTATCATCACAAAACTGGTACTATTGAAGCCTAACTGCCGTCTAGTGGTCAAGATTGTAAAAACGTTGCGTTCATATCAATCTTTAGCTGATGTTACCGGTCTCACAGACCGCTGCTTTTTTTTAATTTTTATAGTATAACTTGTAACTTTCAATTTAACTACAAACACTACCGAAATTTTGTTTCGTTTTGATCTTTAGTACTATCACTAGAGACTTTTGAATAGGTGAATTTTATTAGTCCTGTACAAAATGTTTAGTACAAAAACACCATCCTATGAGTTAATCGCGTTTTATATTCATTTTTCGATGGAACGGTCTCACAGACCACTTCACAGTAATTATGTGACAATTTCTGTCACATCAGTTAAAGCTTAAATAAGCCGCTGCGGATTTTTACCCATACCTACCTTACACAGTGTATTTTTTTATATAATTTTCTCTTTGTTCCACTCCTTATTAGTAGTTTTATCTATTTTATTTATTCTATAATCCAAAATAAATTACACTTCAATTTTACTACATTTTTTTGCTGAGTTATACTTTGATAGGGCCTTATCTCTCGCACATACCGGATATTTCATCCATTTCCAAGCTTTTCAGAAAATAAACGCTGCTCCTTTGTTTATTAGTGTAGAAAGCCATCTTTATTTTGTAGCTCAAGTAACCATAATTTCTTTTCATATTGATTTCTACAAAAAATATAGTCTGTTTTCAGGGCCGGCGCAACGTCGTTCGGGGCTATGGCAAACCAGTTAGTGGGGCCCAACATATACTGAAATACTGGGCTAATAAAATTTAAATCGGAGAATATATCATATTGATCATTATATATATAGCAGAATAATGTGTAATATAAATAATATGCGTATAGGGGAGACAGGGGGAATGGCGATACCTTAAGGGAATTTAATTTTTTTCACCTCGAAAAAATGTTTATTTTTTAATAGTAAAAATTCTAAAGCTGAATCATGATCTTTAGTATTTGTAAAAATTTAACCGTAATCATAACTGTAAAGTAAGCATACATAAAAAAATATTTTTTACACCTCTGCACAGTGGCGGGATTACCCAGGATACTGGGGTAATTCCGCCACTGTACCGGGGTAATGCCGCCACTCTTTAATGAACTAGTACATGCATCAAATGGATACTAGGAAACACACAACCGACTGAAAATAGTTAGAAAGCGATGTAATTGAGCAGAATAATGGTTAAGCTTGCAATTTACTTCATATTGGAAAAGTCACTCTGCTGAATCGGCTCCACTATATTAAAATGAGGCCATTTCTCACCCGATTTGCATGGCGGCGGCATTACCCCGAGAGGACAATATGGCGGAAATCCCCAAGCAAAGCCAAAAGAAGAACCGAACTTGTTCAACACATTGCATCAAAATGTCAGCGAATGCATGTAGATTACGGGTCATATTATCTTAAATACCTAATGTTACAATAAAAGGTGCTTATCTCTACTCATTTGAAGCTCCAAAATAATAAGCAACTAGATGAACTACATTTTTTACTAGAACAAACGAACGACGTACAGCAAAATCACTCTCACTTTAGGCACTGTTTATATTGTTGGCCGCTATAGTGCAGGCACATATTCACTATCTCAAACTGCCCTTAGTTTTTAAACGAGGTGGGGTGGCGGCATAACCCGGATTGGCGGCATTCCCCCAATGGCGGATCTAAGGTGGGGGCGAAGGGGCGATCGCCCCCCCCTTGGGCTAATAGAGGGTTTGTAAAACGACATTATGCATCTTCACGGAAAATGACTTGGGGCGGAGCTCGAGCCCGGCGCGACCCGACCCGGGTCGCGCCACTTTAAATCCACGAGACTCAGACTGGGTTAGGTCTTTTCTCTTTTAGAGTCGGGTCGTGCCCTGGTCTTAATTTTTTCCGCAGATTCGGGTCGGACCAGACTTCTTTTCCCTCCAGTTTGAGCCAGGCCTGGACTTCATTTTTCCTAAAGGTCTGCAATGGTCAAAAGTTACAGGTCGGGGCTTGGCCCGGAATAAAAGCTAAACATTCGGTCCGTGTTAGCCAGTATGATAAGCATTATTGGCCCGACCACGACCCATGCACTCCTCTAAATTCTTCCTCCCAAGCCCAAGTTGGTCCGAACCGACCGGGTCGCGCCAGTTTAAATCCATGAGACTCGGGCTGGGTCAGGTCTTTTCTCTTTTAGAACCGGGTCGTGCCCTGATCTTAATTTTCCTCCAAATCGAGCCTGGCCTGGATTTCATTTTTCCTAGAGGTCTGCACTGGCCAAAATTTCCAGGTCGGGGCTCGGCCCGGAATAAAAGCTAAACATTCGGTCCGTGTCAGCCCGTATGATAAGCATTATTGGCCCGACCACGACCCGTGCACTCCTCTAAATTCTTCCTCCCGAGCCCAAGTTGGTCCGACCCGACCGGTTCGCGCCAGTTTAAATCCATGAGACTCGGGCTGGGTCAGGTCTTTTCTCTTCTAGAGTCGGGTCGTGCCCGGATCTTAATTTTTTCTGCAGATTCGGGTCGGGCCAGACTTCTTTTTCCTCCAGATCGAACCTGGCCTGGACTCCATTTTTCCTAGAAGCCTGCACTGGCCAAAATTTCCAAGTCGGGACTCTGCTCGGAATAAAACCTAAACATTTGGTCCGTTTCAGCCCGTATGATTAGCATTATTGGCCCGAACACGACCCGTGCACTCCTCTAAATTCTTCCTCCTGAGTCCAAGTTGGTCTGCAATCTTACTTATTTGTCATTCGTAAAAATTATATTTGTTTTGTACATTTGTTTAGCGAAATCTTTAGAAATTTAATTTGATTTGATATGTTACAGAGATGCATTTTTTTAAAATTTACTTTTTTACTTTGTAGAGCTTTTAAATTATGATTTTCTTTTATCAATCGTTTCTTTCATTCTAAACTGATTATCTTACTGGATTTTTATTTGAATGTAATTGTCTAAGTCATATTTTTTCATTTCGTAGTGTTTACGTACATAATTGCCTAAATAGTCATCGTTATAGTCATTAATATTGTTGTTTTTCTGTATTCATGAATTTCGAACATAATCTGAAAATAAAATATAAGCATAGGCAAGTGTACTTTATGAATAATTTTAATTGCAAAATGCAGGCAGGGCTGGAGTTGATTTTTTAGCTTTTATACCGGGCGGGGGCAATAGTTTTATTTTTTTTTATGTGGGTTGGACCTGGGCTTGGGCCTGATAACTTCAGCCCAGGTAAACCTCTAACTGACATATCGAAGCCAGCTTAACTTTTTTTTAAATGCTTAATTTCAGCCATCATCCCATAACTACTGAATATACCGGGTGTCCTAAAATGGACTGACTGATTTTAAAATTCAATAAATTGCAAAAGGTGACAGATATTAAAAAAATACTTGCAGGAGGGTTATAGATGTCGGGAACAGGGGTGATTATGTTCCAAATTTTCCGAAAATTTAACCCTCTCGCTGCGCAACCCTCGATTTCCACGGCCAACGTAAAAGTGGCAAAATTTTTGCAACCCGCAATTTCCGCAGCAAATCTTTTTTTTATGATCTAATTCTATTAAAAAAAAACCCTGTTTCACAAAGATTTTGTGACATATTTTACTCTAAAATGTGTGCAGATTTGAAATGTGCAATAAAAAATATTTTTTAACTTATTTTGATTAAAAGAAAATAAATAATAATAATAATAATACGCAGTTCCAGGGTTAAGGCATTCGGTTCCAAAAATTTAAAAAATTCTCCTATCCGAAAATTCGGACATACAAATAATAGCAAATTTTGATAAATGGCCTCCATAAAAAATCTATTTCGTCAATCGTTCGCAGAAAATAACTTCAATTTCGCCGAATGATCACAGAAAAAAACGCGAATTTGATCAGGAAAACATGCGAAATTCTACAAATGATCACAGAAAACGCAAATTTCTTCAAAAGGCAGCGGAAAAGAACTCGAATTTCGTTAAAGGATCGCGGAGAAAACGCGTATTTTGTCAAATAGCCGCGAATAAAAACTCCGCGAATTTCATCAAAGGATCGTAGAGAAAACACGAATTCCTTCATAGAATCGTGGAAAAAAACGAATTTTGTCAAAGAATCGCTTTAAAAACGCGAATTTAGCCAAAGGATCGCTGAAAAAACGCGAATTTTGTAGAAGTGTCACGGAAAAAAACGCGAATTTTACCAAAGGTCTGCCAAATTAGACTAATTTCGACAAAGGGTTGCAGAAGAAACGCAAATTTCATCAAAGGATCGAAGACGAGCGAATTTCATCAAAGAGTCGTTGGAAAAATGCAGTGGTCTCTTTAGAAAACACCACACTTACATACGTTTATTATTATAGGTATAATTTTTAACTTGAAATAATATACTGAATTAATTTTTGAAAAAAAAAAAAACAAGTTAACCCAAACCCAGCTTGCAGGAATCTACACTCAGCCTGAATTCGATCCGAATCCAAAACAGCTAATCCGACCTGCAACAAAAATAATTAGTGCCAGAAGGGAATCCCCCCATCTGCTGTAACCTTTCAGAAAATTTTCTTTGAATTTCAGAATTTTTTTTTCTTTTTTACTCTACCTCTGATAATTTTTTTAACTGAGATTCTTGATTTTAGTTTAAAATAGCAACGAAGATGATGCTGGAAGCAAGAGGCGCTAAATCGGTTCCCGGAGGAGGTAGGCTTAACGAACATTGTTTACAGCGCCATCTATCGCTGCTATTATACAGTAAAATCAAGAATCACAATAAAAAATCTCATGACATCTTACATAAACCTCGTGGAAGATTTTTTTTTTTTAAATAGCTGCCACCATTCGAAAAGTACTAAATTTTAAAATCCATTTAAGGACACCCGGTGTGTTTTTTAATAAGTTTCAAAGCATTCTTTACTGAATTACAACTCACCTTAGATATAAAGAGACAAGCAGTCTTATACCAAATTAGTATTTTTTTACATAATTCTGGAGATTAAAAAGTATTCCTAAATAATTATTTGCACGTGTCTGTTATGGAGATTTTACTGCATATATTTTTTATCTTCAAAAATACTTAGACTTTCTTTTAAAAAAAAAAGCGGGTCAACCCGAACCCTTCTCGCAAGTCACAGTAGTGAAAACCCAATCCGAAACTGACCCAAACCGGATATAATGTATATCAATCTGCCCCAAACCCAACGCGCTAGGCGCAGCTAAAAAGTAAAAGTCAGCCCGACTTGTAGCAGAAAAGTAGAAGTCAACCGGGCCCAAACCCGACCCGCATCGAAAAAGGAGAAGTTAACCCGGCCCATAGCAAACTAGTATGTTGTGGCCATCACAAAACTTTCTTCTATATAAATCACGTCAATTAAATCATTTAAATAGTACAAGAAATAACGATTTAGCACCAATTCATATCAAAGTATATCTGAATTTGAAGTTGGATGAAAATTCGCGCATTAGTTCTTGAGATAGAGCTATAGCGGAAATTCTGAAAAAATGTAGCATAGCAGCGCCACCTGTTGAGCGATTTACACCAAAAGTAAACAGCACTAAACGATATCAAGGTATACCTAAATCTGAAGTTTGTTGAAAATCCAAGCATTAGTTCTTGAGATAAAGCTATTGTGGAAATCGCAAAAAATACAGCATAGCAGCGCCACCTGTTGAGCGATTTACACCAAAAATTAAATAGCACTAATTAATACATCAATTCATGTCAAGGACTAACTAAATCTGAAGTTTGATGAAAATCCGTGCAATAGTTCTTGAGATACAGCTCTTGTGGAAATCGTGAGAAATGCAGCACAGAAGCGCCACCTGTTGAGCGATTTACACTAAAAATTAAACAGCACTATTTTATACATCAATTCATGTCAAGGACTAACTAAATCTGAAGTTTGATGAAAATCCGTGCAATAGTTCTTGAGATACACCTCTTGTGGAAATCGTGAAAAATGCAGCACAGCAGCGCCACCTTTCGGGAGATTTGCACCAAAAATTAAGCAGCACTAATTTATATCAGGGACAAAGTTAATCTGAAATTTGATGAAAATCCGTGCATTTTTTCTTGAGTTAGAGCTATTGCGATAATCATGAACAATGCAGCATACCAGCGCCACCTGTTGGGCGATTTTCACAAAAAAGTAATCAGCACCAAACTATATCCTGGACTAACTGAATCTGAAGTTTTATGAAAATCCGTGCAGTAGTTCTTGAGATACAGCTATTGCAGAAATCGTTAAAAATGCCGCATAGCAGCGCCACCTGTTGGGCGATTTTCACCAAAAACTAATCACTTCCAGTTTATATCAAGGTCTAACTAAATATGAAGTTTTGCGAAATTTCGTCCATTAGTTCTTGAGATAGAGCGCCCACAAAATTTGTGTCACATACAGACAGACAGACGGACGGACAGACAGACAGACGGACAGACAGACAGACAGACTCACAGACAGACATTTTGTAAAAACATGTTTTTTGGAATCTCTGACTCATAACACGTGTAAATCCGTCGAAAACTGGAATTCGAAAATTTTCATGAAACCAATACTTTCTTCTTGTAAAGATAGAAGAAAGTAATATGTTGTGGCCATCACAAAACTTTCTTCTATATAAATCACGTCAATTAAATCATTTAAATAGTACAAGAAATAACGATTTAGCACCAATTCATATCAAAGTATATCTGAATTTGAAGTTGGATGAAAATTCGCGCATTAGTTCTTGAGATAGAGCTATAGCGGAAATTCTGAAAAAATGTAGCATAGCAGCGCCACCTGTTGAGCGATTTACACCAAAAGTAAACAGCACTAAACGATATCAAGGTATACCTAAATCTGAAGTTTGTTGAAAATCCAAGCATTAGTTCTTGAGATAAAGCTATTGTGGAAATCGCAAAAAATACAGCATAGCAGCGCCACCTGTTGAGCGATTTACACCAAAAATTAAATAGCACTAATTAATACATCAATTCATGTCAAGGACTAACTAAATCTGAAGTTTGATGAAAATCCGTGCAATAGTTCTTGAGATACAGCTCTTGTGGAAATCGTGAGAAATGCAGCACAGAAGCGCCACCTGTTGAGCGATTTACACTAAAAATTAAACAGCACTATTTTATACATCAATTCATGTCAAGGACCAACTAAATCTGAAGTTTGATGAAAATCCGTGCAATAGTTCTTGAGATACACCTCTTGTGGAAATCGTGAAAAATGCAGCACAGCAGCGCCACCTGTTGGGAGATTTGCACCAAAAATTAAGCAGCACTAATTTATATCAGGGACTAAGTTAATCTGAAGTTTGATGAAAATCCGTGCATTTTTTCTTGAGTTAGAGCTATTGCGATATTCACGAACAATGCAGCATACCAGCGCCACCTGTTGGGCGATTTTCACAAAAAAGTAATCAGCACCAAACTATATCCTGGAATAACTGAATCTGAAGTTTTATGAAAATCCGTGCAGTAGTTCTTGAGATACAGCTATTGCAGAAATCGTTAAAAATGCCGCATAGCAGCGCCACCTGTTGGGCGATTTTCACCAAAAACTAATCAGTTCCAGTTTATATCAAGGTCTAACTAAATATGAAGTTTTGCGAAATTTCGTCCATTAGTTCTTGAGATAGAGCGCCCACAAAATTTGTGTCACATACAGACAGACAGACAGACAGACAGACAGACTCACAGACAGACATTTTGTAAAACATGTTTTTTGGAATCTCTGACTCATAACACGTGTAAATCCGTCGAAAATTGGAATTCGAAAATTTTCATGAAACCAATACTTTCTTCTTGTAAAGATAGAAGAAAGTAAAAAGTAGAAATTAACCCGACCCACAGCAAAAAATAGAAATCAACCAGACCCAAACGCGACCCACAGCAAAAAAGTATAATCCAACCAGCAGCAAAAAATAGAAGTCAACCGGACCCAAACCCGACCCACAGCAAAAAGTAGAGGTAACACGACCCGCAGTGAAAAAATTAGCCCCGACCCGCATCAGATTGGAGTTTCCAAATTTCTAAAATCGCCCCCCCCCCTTGAGGACTCTCCAGATCCGCCCTTGCATTCCCCCGGTCTCCCCTAATTATTTTTAATTTCTCAAAATCTTCTGTCCTTTATAATATTTTAATTATTTTTTGCGTTCACGGTTAATTTTAGGATCATCAAATCTACATATTCCCCGAGAATTTTATCAACTTTGCCCGTGCAAGAAATAAAATTAATATTACCTTTTTTTTTTTTTTCACGAAGAAACATTTAAAAACAAATCTAGAGGAAAAATATTTTTTATATAGAGGAAACGTTATTTCGAATTGTATCAAAAGACTCCGGGACCCTAACAAGATCCCATTCGGCGCAGGGCCCTGAGCTGCTGCTCCGTTTGTCCGATGGCTGAGCCGGATCTGCCACTTTTATCCTTTTAAGGGGGTCCGGGGCTGAAAATTATCAAAAAAATGCATTTTTTTATTGACTTAAAAAAATACGGAGTTTTATCGTTAAATACCGCAAACCGCATGGTTTTATCTTCATTAGATCCAGAGATCTAACACCTTTTGCCTTGAGAAGCGATGCATCCGCTACCCTTTAACGAGAAATTTAACTTCATTTATCTCAGAATGAATTTTTTCACGATTTGTCAACTTTAAAAGTATAGAGTAGGTGGGGGTAAAGATACGCACTGGCTAATTTAATATGAAGAAACATTTCTACAATCATGACCACTAGGTGGTAGTTTGGACTCAAGTGTGGTAGTCGTGTGGTTCAAACCTTGTGAAAAAAGTAGCACACCGTGCCAAGAAAATGAAGTAAGTTTAAATTTTCGAATTTTAATCTAATATTTTTAAAATTTTGCTTTATTGTTTAGCTGACAATACTTCGAATTTTTACCAATCCAAAAATTCAGTGGACAACGGAAACTCTATAGCTTCTAATGCTGTATAGTTTACCTCGATCGCATTTGTTTAAACTTGTAGGTAGCCGGTTAAGTAAAATACTGCAGAATGGGGTAAAAGTATGCATCCGTCTTGGGGCAAAGATACGCACAAGTTTAAGATGCGGGGCTTTGCCCTATCGTTTTAGCTAGATGCAAAGCTTTCCACAATTACGTTGTGGAAAGTTTTATTTTTCATAAGTTAGTATTGTATAAAATATAATAGCTACTTAACTAATATAAGCCTGTTAACTACCTTTTCCTTTTTCTAGTTAAATTTTTTTTCAATATAAAACATAGGTACCTACCTACCTACTTTTAAAAATCAGTATTCTTGCTTCATAAAACTATTTTGTTTTACGTCTTAATCCTTAACTACTGTTAAGTCTCACAGAACGCTGCATATTCAGTTTTCATAGTTTAACTTGTAATTTTCAATTTAACTATTGATGTTAATTCAATTTTGATTCGTTTGGAAACTTAGTAGTATCGCTAAAGACTTCTAAATGAGGAGAAATTTTATTATATTAGGCCTTTACATAAAGTTTAGCGCAAAAATAGTATCTTATGAGTCAGTCAACCCTTTTATTCATTCTATGATCAAGGGTTCTTCGACAGCGCTCACAGTATTTATGGAACAATTTTTGTCACAGTAGTTGGAGGTTAAGAGGCTACTTCAGTCAAACGAAAAGACGCGTTCGCTAATGCTAATCCTATGGAAGAAATTTATAAAGATATCTCAATCGCATTTCAATATTTTTAAATGAATTTTTTTTTCATTGGATAACTGAGATCAATCTGTATGCAGGTCGTTTTTCACTTTTTCGGTTTGATTGCAGATCTTTTTCAAGAGGATGCTTTCACTTTCGAAACCGGTTCTGGAAATGAAAGTACCTTAATTAAAAATATACGTAAACACAATCGAAAAAGTGATAAACGCCCTTTGTACAGATCGATCTCAGCTAGTCAATGAAAAAAGAATTGTTTAAAAATACTGAAATGCAAACGACATGTATCTTTAAAAATTTCTTCCATAGGATTAGCATTAGCGAACGCGTCTTTTCGTTTGACTGAAGTCTTTCGTTTAACTGCTAATTGCGATCTCACAGACCGCTGTTTTTTTCTTGTTTTTTTTCATGGTTTAACTTGCAATTTTCAGTTTAACTATAAATATTAGTGAAATTTACTAATGCTTTTGCATAACTCATTCATTTATTGGAAATGGGGCAAAAATACGCACTGCGTATCTTTGCCCCACCACTGCGTACTTTTACCCCAATCGATGGGGCAAAGATGCGCAGAGCAATGTTTTTTAAAATTTGTAATTTCTCACAGAATTATAATTTGACAGAATATCGGTTGATGGTGTCACTTGCCTAAGGTTCTAATCTAGCATTTTAATCACTCGTTACATTAGTTTAGGGGTCATTCACAAATGTCACGCTTGGAGAGGGAGGAGGGTTTGGGAAATTGTGACAGTTTGTGACAAGGGGATGGGAGGGGGTAAGAAGAAATGTGACATCACACAGTTTGGTTAAAATAAAAGCATTAAAAATCAGCAGATTAAATTTTGAAGTTGCCAATTTGGTTTAAAGCCAAATATATTAAATTCCATTTTAAATTCCAAAATACTACTGTTTTCAATTGCTCTTTCATATTAATATATTTTATTACTATTGTATATTATGTTTTTTTGTTGTAATCTTATTTCATACAAAATAAGTATACGAATCATTTTTATTGTTATGCTCACAAATGTCATTAAAACACAGTTAAAGTTTAAAAATAAAGTTTGAAATATGATCTATAACGTCGTGTTTTGTTTCTGAAATGCAAGTGTATGTTTATGTAATATAGCGTGACATGTGACAAGGGGGGGGGGAGAGGGGGGTACGATGAACTGTGACACTTTGTGGCCGAGGGGGGACGGGGGGTCAAAAATATTGAAAAAAATTGTGACATCATTTATGGACCGCCCCTTAGATCAATGTGTGCGTTAAAAATCAAAATGTATGGAAAGTGCATATCTTTACACCCACCTACTCTATATCTAAAGTTCCTTCCAAGATATATGTATGAAATTTTCAACAGCGATTTTATGCTATATTTCCAACAAATTATTTTCAGGATTTTTAATTTTGAGTGATAATTGTGAAAACACGTTAATTAATGCAAAACTCACTCATAAAAAAACTTGATTATGAATTTTATAAAAAAAATTTAAGCAATATTTTAAGACATCCTGAAGACAAATTAAAATGACACATTTTCTGTACACAAGTGTAAAAATTTTGTAAATCGAGTAAGTACTTTTCAGAATTATATCAAAAACTAAATATGTTTAAAATTTTAAAATTTAAATTAAAAAAAAATATTTAAAATTTTTCAGATTTTTTACATGAAATTTTCTTATTATATTAAAACATATTTCAGCAAAAAATTTCATAACAAAATCTCTGTAAATAAAAAAAAATAGAATTCTGAGCCCCGGACCCCCTTAAGACATGACCTACACAATTGTGTAGGTGATGCTAAAGAAAAAGAAAAAACATTTTCCTCTTTTTGTATGATTTAAAGTTGAGCCTGCACCCGCAGAATTGAGTGGATTCTCCCTTGGCATAGCCTGACATAGTATATATATTTTTTCCCCATCGGATATGATCTTATTAATTAGGGTAAACTACCAAAACTTTTCATTTCTACCAAAAAGCTTCCGGTCTTAAAGGGTTAAATAAAGTGGTACAAATGTCCTGGTCTCCCTGTATTCAATACTATTTTTCATCTGGTATTTCGTGAAAAGAAATGCTTTCTGTAACCAAGACATATAGGTAAAAGATAAGAGGAAATGTATTCCAATATCATTATTATAAAGCAAAAACATGTCCATGAGTAACATGACGTTATACGGTACGGTGGCAAAACCTGGCCCATAAATTTCGCTTTCATTGCAAATATTTTATATACTAAATATCGTCCAATTTCAATTGTTACACTGTCGAATAGGACAGAAAATGTTCCTTCAAATGCAATTTGTTTGAAAACAGTTCAATCGCCTGATTTTTTTACGGTTTTTAAAATTTTCAGGCATAAATTTTTTAAAAATCTAAATCATGTGCGGCTCGATTACAAAAGATTTGCACATTAAAATAATATTCAGTTTTGCATTTGTTTGCTTCTAATAATCCACAGCAAAATTAAAACTTTATCAATAAATGAACAAAATCATATAAATAAAACACAAATTTAACAGACATATAACCGAACTAAACACGCTTAAACCAATGAAATTATCAAAATCAAAAAGAGTTGCTGTACGTAGCGAAATCTTTGGCGATTGCATCCGCAATTAAATCCTAATACTAAAGTATCACATTTAATAAATTTCAAAACTTTATTTGAATAAATAATTGATATTTTTCATGTAAAAATACTTTGTGGTGTTGTTAGTGGGCAATAGAAAAAATGTATGTATTTTAATCCTTTATGTACTGAATTATGAATTCATGAAAATTTTATCTTCTAAAGCATTTTTTTATAAATTGTTTAAACTAAATTAGAAGATTTATATAATCATTTAAGAAATTTTAGGATTTTAGGAGGATCGAAAGATTTAGAAGGATTAACTAAATTTGAATTTATAGGGATTTTGTGCAATGTTTATAACCCCACTGAAATCTTTTATTTTAAATATTTTTCTTAGTATTTTGTAGAATTAGGAAATCTACAGATATAATGTTCTTTCAATAGAAATGTTTCCGAATTGAAAAATCCCCCCCCCCCATACCCCCAACGCCAAGAAAGCTGAAAAGATGCAATTGCAAAAGAAATCATCCTTTTAAAAATATTTTTTTGTGTAACCCATAATGCCTTTGACATAAGATAAAGTAATGTATCTATAGCTCATTCTAAACTGTACAACAAGTAATCGATGTATTAAATGAATTTTATAACTAGTTATTTTAATGGTAATTACAAGTACTGTCAGTAGATAAAGGGTTAAATGAAAAAGAAAACTAAAAAAACTAAGAGTTCTCAATAAAAAAAAGCTTTTTTCTCCAATGTTCTTTAACCCAGGAAGCCCGGGTTCGATCCCCTATGGAGTTATCTTAACTAGAGATATCTTGCGCCAAGGATAATGCTCGAAAATTATCAGAAAACTGCTTGAAAAGCTTCACACATCTTATCACCTTTAATATCAATTCAACATATTTTATATCTCTCACTAACTGTTGGATAGTGGTACTTATTTCGTAATTTTATCTGCTAAATTCTGAAAAAGAAAAGGTTTTCACTTTCACTTTAAAGATGTAACCTTCTGGAAAAGAATAAACTTCCTTTTAAGCATTTACTTTTGCATATATTTTCTTTTTCAAAAGTGATTCTAAGCTACGTCTACTGATAGATCCGCTTATCTTGCAGGAATAAAACCAGACAGGGTTATTTCAAAAAGAAATTTGAAGTACCACAAAGCCTTGATTACTGTCTGAGTTTAGATTATATGAACCGAGGTCAACACTTCATGCATGCGGATTATTTGAAATACAGAATGACTTCAAAAATCCGGCATTCAGAAATCCGGCATCAAAACCACCTTTCCCTTCCTTTTTCTTTTGCACTTTCAAGTTATGGGAGAAGAAAATAGCAATTCCTTATGAATTAAAAACTTCAAGATCGAAAATAAAAATGCAAAAAAAGAATGTTTGGCCTTTTTTTTTTCATTTGTCATAGGCGATTATTTTCTGAACAAATTTTCTGGGAGCTGCACTGTTGCTTAGCAACGGGAACAACTTTGGGGGCACTTTGGGGAATGCATAGCACAATGTATGGCCGGAACGAATTTTCGGCAGCGGCGACATCAGTGATGAGAAAAAATTATCAGGCCGTGAAAAGACCGCAATTTATGAGCTGATTGAACACGCAAAATCTGAAAATGCACTAAGTGTCGAAAATAGGGTTATAGATGATGGGCTAAGCAGTGACGAAAATGCATGAACAACGAACAATTTAACGGACAGCGAGATCACTAACGCTGTGCTAAATAGAACCGACGATAATGCTAGTAGCAGATCAGAAGTCGAGGATGAACAAACGACAGATGAAAAGGTGTCACTAGAAAAAAGCATAAATTTGTTTGGAAAATTAATATATGCTTTAGAGAAACAAGAGTGTATTCTGAAATAGACATTCTTCATTTGTATGTGCGGCATTCTCACAATCTTTTGACTTTTGGGGGAAAAAAATCTGACAATTTTACTTGCTAAAATAACATTTTAATCTGATAGACGAATGCCTCAATGATTCAAAATAAAGAAAAAAACGGTCAGCAGCGAAAAACTCTTTACTTTAAGAGGTTTAAGTTAAACTTGCGAGTTTAATTTTCCTTACCATTTTACCCCTATAACTTTTTATTTTCTTCTAAATTTTTACTTATTATGAATTTGCATAGTACCCACAGGACATTCAAATAAGAAATAATAACAATGTAGTACTTTTAATACAGAATTTTTGTATAACATTGTCTTAAAGGGGTGTTAAAGAAGGGACGGTAAGGTAAAAAAAGGGGATGGTATTGGAAAAAAGGGACGAAATGGTAAAAAAAGGGGACGGTAAGGATGGAACGGTAAGGAAAATTACCACCTATTTTTAGGAAAATCATGTTAAGACTAAGTGATAGCCACAATGTTCATTGATTTTTAGAAACAGTTGTTAACATTGGATTATATTAATTTTTTTTATTAATTTACCTCGAAAAGTGCAGGAGAAGATGAGACTACCAATAAAGCCACGATGCTTGAAATTGATATTTAAATGCTGATTTAAATTCTACAGTAAATTTCCTGCCAAAGAATTTTAGACATTATTTCTCTAGCATACTTCTGCATGAGAAAAAACTTGAAAAAAATTCTGTGGCTGCATCTGAAATGATTTTCTGTATAATTTTAGAAGAGGGATGGCAAGGAATCTAAAACACAGGGACAGAGTTTAAAAAATAATAACAACCCTAAAAATGTGTGCAGGTTAAATTTTAGCTACATATTTATATAAAACAATAGTTCCAGTTTCGGAAAAAAATTACATCGAATTATTTTTATCGAAACAATTTTATCCAGACAGCTCCAAACTTAAAAATCAGCATCAGGGACACGGGACGGTAGATGAGTTTTCCTGGTATTTGGACCCCCAACATCATCCAAAGCTTATTTATCTCGTTAATATTGTTATGCAATCATGCAATGGGATGTTCCCCAGTATATGCACTGCAAATAAAGGCGTCTTAAATTCAGACACATATGTGACTGAAAAAGTAATTCAGACACTTAAGTGTCTGAATATGTAATTTCAGACATCATAGGTGTCTGAAATTAAGACACTTAAGTGTCTTACTATGATCATGGTATAAACACTGTAAACTGAAATGTCTGAAATTCAGACACTTAAGTGTCTGAAAATGGAGTGTTCAATTTTCAGACGTTTTAAAGTGTCTTAATTTTTAAGACACGTGTATCCGTCTGAATTTAAGACAGTTCAAACGTCTGAGTTGCATCCATCTTTGATCAACAAGCCTGTTCAGCAATAGGCAGCCGTTTTTTTCACTTTTTTGTAAGCTTTATACACTGTAAAAAGTATCCGTTAAAATATGGAAATTGTACTGTCTATTCAGACACCCATTTACGTTATTTATTTTAATGTAATTTTTTTTCCGTACATTCCAGAAAATTTTCCATTTTTTTTGCATATTTCTGTATTTAAAAAGTTCCATTTAAAAGATAAAATATAACCTTCCTAGGACAAACCCATATAATTCAATCCCCTTTTCAAAAATCACCTATATTAGACAGGATTTATTTATTTATATTCATACCAGTGTGTTATTTCCAAGAAATCATGAAATTTTTCATTTCAGCCAAATTTCCGTTATACAGAGGTTTACTTCAGTTTTATTTACTGTTTATTGAGTTACAGTTAGCAAATATTTTTAGTAGTACGTTTAAAAATATACGATATAACCATGCTGAAAGCGAAATTTTGCCCAATCTCATTCGATTCCTTCTTAAAAAGTTTGATTGCATAATACTTGCGTTACCTACTGTTATAGAAACCTGTTTAAAGAGGATCGCTTATAATTCGATAGGTAATTTATTCATCAAAAAATAGAAAACTTATTTCGATCACATATTTTCTGAATAACATCATCTGCCAATTTCATGATTTAAGAACAAAAATGAATTAAAATTTATACATTTCCAATTTGAAGTGGAAATTAAACCTTCAATTTTTGAAAATGAATAGTGGCGCCATCTCGTGTAGTCAAAGTAATCTATCTGGAAATAAAACTACAGCGAAATCTCGATACATGACGTTAATGACTTTAGCGTATACCAGTGGTTCCCAACCTTTTTTTGGCCGTGCCCCACCTAGGCATCTCTAAAATCATGATGCCCCCCCTCCCTTCTATATTATATAAATATTGTCGCATAAAAAATTAACTTCCATTTTCCCAGATGGATCCGAAAATAGCATTAACTCCATCATAAGTGATTTCACATTCTTTAATTTATCAAAATCATATTTTTTTAAATTACAAATATGCTTTTAACCTAACTCCATGAATGCAGTGATGCCATGGATCTTCGCATTTACATCGTTTTATTGTTTTTTGGCAACTTACCTCAAATTTTAAAACTGATAAAAAGTCTACATTTTTATTTTCGCAAAATTTCTTGAAAACATTTTGATATTTTGTATAACATCTGATAGAATTGATACATTTTATAATGGATTTTAGTACTTCATTAAGAATAAGTGATATTTGTTTATCGCCAAGACTGTATGGATAACATAATTCACAAGTAGCATTTCCGGGTTCACACTTTTATCCAGTTTAAGTTACTACTTACCTTTCCTCCCATAACATACTTCTTTGATAGCGGATTTTTTTCCCATTATTATTATTTGGGCCCCATGTTTTCTCCAATTTAAAATTTTAAAATGCATATGTCATGAATTTCATATTCTGTATGTGGTCTGCAGAAGAGCCATAAGAAGTTTACTTTCAACACTTTCCTTCCGTGATGCACACGGGGTTTTATTAATTTCATAAATGTAGCACCTCATTTTTATCATTCAAAACATTTTTTAGATTAAACATGCCCAAATAGTCAATTTTAGATATACTCTACAAAATTTCCCATGTAAAATTTCCCTCGTGGGGCATATTACACTATGAATAGATGTACAAGTTTTTTTTTTTTTTAAATAAATAGTTAAAAAAAAGAGGTGTAATTTACTAAAATAGTATTAAAACCAGAGAAATTAAATGATTCTTTATTATATAAAAGGTTTCAAATTATAGAAGATAATCCATATAATTATTTCGGTGTCAGTGTATTTTTGAACTTTTAAATGGGATCGTTTCGGAAATTAATTTTTATTCAGTTATTTTTAAATTTTTTCATCTATTATTTCTATTTTTAGACTAAGACACTACTTTCATTAGAAAAAAATGACAGAAAATTTGTTAATAAGAAATCTGAAATTGCCCCCCTGAAAAGCCATATTGCCCCCCTGTGGGGCGTACGCCCCACGTTGGGAACCACTAGCGTATACCCTCTGCCATACGTGTACCCTGTGTTTTTTTTACGACTACAGCACTGTGTATAAACTGTTCAGAATGATACTAAATTGGAAAAAAACTTACTGCTACTTAAGGGGACCGGGAAAGCAAAATTCAACCAAAAAATCGATTTTTACTTTTTTATATCATTAAATATCCAACGATGTGTCACACATATTTATATATGAAAAAATAAGTGTTGAAATTATTAATTTATTATTCATTATTTCATATTTCATGACTTTTTCTCAAAATTTGGATTTTTCATGTTTATGTTTCTTTTTTTCAATATCTATTAAACTTAAAAACTCAGATTTTTTTTTAATACTTGTGTTATGTTATATTGTATACTTTAACTCTGGGATTTAATGATTTGTTGAAAATTATTTATTAAAATAAATAATTTTCAACAAATCATTCAGAAATCAATTCAGAATCAAATCAGGCAGTGAAATCTTACCAAAAATGCTAATTTAAAAATGATTTTCAATAAATAATTAACAATTAATTTTGAGTTTCACATAGAACGAAAATGGTCTGTTAAAATACGTAAAGTATGTTATTCTGTCTATTCTAAAAAATCTAGATCTCTATCTTTCACAATTTCTGAGAAAAAGATACATAAAGTTGATGAATTTAACATGGTCTTTCAAGACTTTCCCGGTCTCCTTAAAAACATTGCTTGTGCTTGATGAATAACATTATTTTGAAAAATCTGCCGACGAAATCGTAGCCGAATGGTTAGCGCATTCTTCTCCTACGCAGAGGACTCTGGATCGAATCCCACCTGGGGTAAGTGGTAAAGTTTACTCTAGTTTGGAATGAATACTATATAATTCAGATGGCCTTTGGTTAGTGGTTGTATATAAAATATGGAGATTAGTTCTTGAAAAATTATATTTTATCTTTTAAATGGAAATTTTTAAATACAGAAATATGCAAAATAAATGGATTTTTTTTTTCTAGAATTTACATCAGAAAATTTCAATTAAAATATGTAAATTATACTGGAGTCTCGAGGGGCTACAGTTCCATATTTTTAGGGATATATATATATATATATATATATATATATATATATATATATATATATATATATATTTACACCGTATAATGCTTACGAAAGAAAAAAAAAGGTGAAAAAATGTTTGTCGAAGTGGTCAAACATGGATGCAATTCAGACATTTGAAGTGTTTGAAATTCAGACGCATACAAGTGTCTTAAAAATTAAGACACTTTAAAACGTCTGAAAATTGAACACTCCGTTTCAGACACTTAAATGTCTGAATTTAAGACATTTCAGTTTACAGTGTGAAATTAAAAAAAAACACAAAGTGTATTAAATAAAAAATTATTATTCAGGGGCATGAAAGTCAAAAGATTGTGAGAAAGCCCCATATAAAAAAAAAAAAAAACCCAAAAAAATGTTAAAGAACGGCCAAACAAATTGAAGCAAACAAAGTTGACATCGATGTTTCCGAAATTACAAGAGAATAAATAATTTCACTCTTTATTAGATTTTTTTTCTGTAGCATAAAAATTATCAATTAAAGTAAGTTTTTTTTTATATTTTCCCCCTTTTCTTACATAATTATCATTTAATAATGGATTAAATTATGGCTAAAGGCACCATTAAGAAATTAGAACTACTTTTGATATTCCTAGTTACTACTTTGGATATTCCTTCAAAAATTCGGAATTTTCAAAAATCCGGAATCCCGATGATGCAGGATTTTGAAGTTATACTGTAATGTATAATAAGTTAAGAGCAACGAACAAACGTATGGGGAATTTTGCATTACGGCACTGTTTGTATTATTCTGTTTTTAGTTGGTGAAGAACTTTTATAGCTATATATGACATATTTACTTGTGGACGATGCGCAGTTTTTTCCCAAAGATTTTGGCCTAAAATGTGGGATACATAGTATGAATGAAATAATTAAGACATATACGAAACCTTATATGCTTTCATTAAGTCACCGACTAAGGCACGAATATTGTGATAAAATTTTGCGAATGTAGAAATGAAATAAGTGCAATAATTGTTCTTTTACGTGTCCTAGTATGTGTATTATGAACAAACACTGTAAAAAAAAATCCCTCAAATTGACAGAAACAACTGTCAATTTTGACGCCAGTGGAAAACCTTTTAATTTACAGAAAATATCTGTATTTTTTATACAGAAAACAGGTTTTTTCTGTAAAAAAAAAGTTTTTTTTCTGTGAAAATTACAAAATCCATATTTTTACAGAAAAAAACTTAAAAAAAAAGTTTTTTCTGCAAAAATTACAGGTTTTTTTTTTTTTTTTTTTTTTTTTTTTTTTTTTCCCAGTGTACAGAATGGAGTTCGGTGTCTATAAATATATTAAAACAAAGTTTGTAATGATAGTACATTGCAGAAACCTTATTATTTTTGGGGGTGGGGAGGGGTGTGTTTTAATTAGAAGCAAATAATGTACGTGAGTGAATATGATTATTTAGAATCCAAGAAGAAAATAGTGAGTCAGGATTTCAGCAGAATTTATTTTAATTCCCAGATTTTCTGTCGTTAAAATATTATAGTATATTTAAGATATACATTTTTTCCTCTATGAAAAAGCAGGGTACGCATTATACACAAGTAATAGGGTACTGTTACTACTTCTGAAAATAAAACTAAATTAAAAGTATGATAAACATGATTTATACTCCGCGTTGAAAAATGTGGTGTGCACAAAAACATTACCGAAGGAGTGACATATCGTACACTTTTACGAATAACTGTTTTATGTACGCTTAATTCTATATTATTAATATTGGTACAGCACATATAGGGCAGAATAGTAATGAATAGGACACTAGCAATAGAATTTTTAAGTCGAGTTAATATATTTCATTAGTTGTTCTTTGGGATTGGACATTTTTATTCAGATGAGTGAAAACTATTGAACATGAATTGAATATTACATGAAAACTATTTTTTCTTTATGCCAAAATTGCTATAATTCTAAAATTAATGTGTATTTTCTACTAAAGGTACTTATTTTATGTTATTTATGTACTTATTTAGAGATTTTAAGATGCATCAAGATTATGTTTCAATTCTATCAACTTTTCATTACAGCTCATATTCAAAATATTAGAATAATTGCTTTTTTTTTACAAATTGAAAATATCGTTTGGTAATTTAATGTCTTTTAATGCAAATATGCAAACGATATTTTTATAAAAAACTTATTGTTGATTAAACTTATTTATTATCTTAAAATTAATATCATTTTTGAAAAGATTAATTAAGAAAAATTATTTTGAAAAGTCAAAATATTAGAATATTTATTCAAGTGGTTCAAAATATTAGAATATTTCACATTAATTCTCCTTTAATTATCACCAATTCATAACTGATGGCATCATTGATTAAATTTAGACGAATGTATTTAAAATCAGTATTCTCTTTGCAGTTTGTTTGCTTTTTTGTCTTAAAATGGGTCGTATGATTGATATTCCTGAATCTATTAAACTCCGTTTGGTTGATTTGTATCGGCACGGTAAAAATCAATGTTATATAGCGAATTATTTATATTGTTCGCAATCAAGTGTTAATAAAATACTAACACAATATTAAAAAAATGGAAAATTTCAAAATAATCACCGAAATGGCGGCCGAAAACCAAAAAAAAATCTGCTAGAGATGACAGGAAACTGAAGCGTATAGTTAACACGTTGAGTGCCACGTTGACTGACACTGAAGCTGAAAAATTTACAATGTTTTAAGTAATTTTTAGGAAAGTATAATCCTGTAATAAATAATAAGTAAATTTTAAATAAATTTTCAGTAATTACTGAAAACAATGTATATACTTTTAGTTTTATATCACATTTTAGACAGTCGGTCATTGGCGAATGACGCGTTCTAAACGAAAAGTTCAGTGTCAGTCACCGGTGACTGACGTGGCGCTTAACGAGTTAAGAAAAACCTTTTTAAAAGTGTGCGATTCTTGCACCGACAATGGAGAAGGAGTTGAAGTTTCTACATCGACAACATTAAGACGTCTCTATAAATTTAAGTTTGAATCTCGTGTACCGAAAATAAAACCTCTCATGACTGCAAAACAAACGCGTATAAGATTGAAATGGTGTAAATCAAGACGTTTATGGAGCGAAGAAGATTGGAAAAATATATTATTTAGTGATGAAAGTATGTTTTGTATTTCATATGGTAATCAAGGTATTCGAGATTGGAGAATGAAGCAAGAAGCATTTGATAAACAATGTCTTAAACGTTCCGTAAAATTTGCTGCTAGTGTCATGGTTTGGGGTTGCATGAGTGCAGAAGGACCTGGAAAGTTCTGCATCGTCTACGAAAATGTTAACTCTCAGCTATATCAAGAAATTTTGGAATATTACAGGATTCTATCATCAGAAGATTTATTTGAAGATGATTTCATCTTTTAAGAAGATTTAGCGTCACTGCCATACGTCGGTGTCAACTAAGAATTGTTTCCGCCAACGCAACATTAAGGTACTTCCTTGGCCACCAAACTCACCAGACCTTAATCCCATCGAAAACTTATGTTGTATAATGAAGAAAAATCTCCAAGAAAATCCTCCTTCATGTAAAACTGAGTTAGTGGCACGTATAAAGTCTATTTGGGCTAATAGTGATAGAAATATTTGTAAACAACTTGTATATAGTATGCAAGATCGATTTTACGCTGTTATGAAAGATAAAGTATATGCTACAAAATATTAACTCATTTACTTCATATTCATAAGGTACTATTGTTGCGTAATATAAAATATTCTAAAAATTTGAACCAATCTAAATTTTATTCTAATATTTTGATGTGTTTCAGAAAGTTGTAGGGGAAGTTGGGGCACGTTGGGACATGGCCCACCTTGGGACATCTCAATTTTGAGGCTTAATTTTGCAGTTAAAAATTAGTACACATAAGTGCCAATCTATCTATACTCCTATTATAAAGAGGAAAAAATTGTTTATTTGTCGGAGGTAAGCTCTGGAACTACCGAACCGATTCCAAAAGTAATGGTATCAAAATGATGGTGTTAGTCCAACTTAGAACATAGGCTATATCTTATATCGGTGCCACTACCCCAAAGGGGGTGAAGGAGCAAAAAACGTTCTAAAAATGCGATTTTAGCGTTACTGAAGGTCCTAGAAATGTGAAATTTTAAATATTAGTTACTTATAAGATATAAATGATGTCTAAGAACAGTTCTTAAGCAATTCCAATTTTAAAAGGGTTGAAAATGCACAAAAAGCGTTCTAAAAACCTTCTAAATGGTAGTTTCTACACAATCTCAGGAAATACCAAACCGATTTAAAAAATATTGGTGTCAAAATGATGGTGACAACGCTTGCTCCAAGATAGGCTATGTTTTATGTTGGTGTCACTACCCCAAAGGGGGTGTAGGAGCAAAAAACGTTCTAAAAGTGCGATTTTAGCGTTACTGAAGGGCCTAGAAATATGAAATTTTGAATATAAGTTACTCATAAGATATAAATGATGTCTAAGAACAGTTCTTAAACAATTCGAAATTTAAAAGGGGTGAAAATGCACAAAAAGCGTTCTAAAAAACGTTCTAAATGGTAGTTTTTACACAATCTCAGGAAACACCAAACCGATTTAAAAAATATTGGTGTTAAAATGATGGTGACAACGCTTGCTCCAAGATAGGCTATGTTTTATGTCGGTGTCACTACCCCAAAGGGGGTGTAGGAGCTTAAAACGTTCTAAAAATGCGATTTTAGCGTTACTGAAGGGCCTAGAAATATGAAATTTTGAATATTAGCTACTTATAAGATATAAATGATGTCTAAGAACAGTTCTTAAAAAATTCGAAATTTAAAGGGGTGAAAATGCACAAAAATCGTTCTAAAAAACGTTCTAAATGGTAGTTTTTACACAATCTCAGGAAACACCAAACCGATTTAAAAAATATTGGTGTTAAAATGATGGTGACAACGCTTGCTCCAAGGTAGGCTATGTTTTATGTCGGTGTCACTATCCCAAAGGGGGTGTAGGAGCAAAAAACGTTCTAAAAATGCGATTGTAGCGTTACTGAAGGGCCTATAAATATGAAATTTTGAATATTAGTTACTCATAAGATATAAATGATGTCTAAGAACAGTTCTTAAAAAATTCGAAATTTAAAAGGGGGGAAAATGCACAAAAATCGTTCTAAAAAACGTTCTAAATGGTAGTTTCTACACAATCTCAGGAAATACCAAACCGATTCCAAAAGTAATGGTATCAAAATGATGGTGTTAGTCCAACATAGAACATAGGCTATATTTTATGTCGGTGCCACTACCCCAAAGGGGGTGCAGGAGCAAAAAACGTTCTAAAAATGCGATTTTTGCGTTACCGAAGGGCCTAGAAATATGAAATTTGAAATATTAGCTACTTATTAGATATAAAGGATTTCTAAGAACAGTTCTTAAACAATTCGAAATTTAAAAGGGGTGAAAATGCGCGAAAAGCGTTCTAAAAAACGTTCTAATGGTGGTTTCTACACAATCTCAGGAAATAGCAAACACATCTAAAAAATAATGGCGTCAAAATGATGGTGTCAACCCTTGCTCCAACATAGGCGATGCTTTATGTTGGTGCCACTAACCCAAAAGGTATAAAGGAGAAAAACGTTCTAAATTCGGCTTTTGCGTTACGGAAGGGCCTAGAATCGTGAAATTTGGAATGGTAGTTAGTTATAGGATATCAATGATCTCTAAGGACATTTCCTAAAAAAATCGAAATTTAAAAGGGGGTCAAAATGAGCAAAAAGCGTTGTAAAAAACTTTCTAAATTGCGATTTATATGCAATATTAGGAAGTACTGAACCGATTTCAAATATAATGGTGTAAAAATGATGGTGACAGATCTTGCTTCAAGATAGGCTATATTTTAGATCTTCCACTACCCCAGAGGAGATGCAGGAGCCAATTGCGCGAAAACCGTTCTAAAAACGTTCTAAATGCCGATTTGTCGGCAATATCTCAGGAAGAATGAATATGATTTCAAACGTAATGGTAGGAAATTGATGCGGACAGCCTCTGCTCTAACATAGACGCTATTTTATGTCGGTATCACTATCACCAAGACGTTGCAGGAGCAAAAAAGCGTTCGAAATTTCGATTTTTGTAATCGGTAGGGGTTAGCACTTAAAATTAGGCAAGGTTAGATATTAGATATTTATTAGATATAAATTATCTTTAAGAACAGTTTCGAAAAAAATGGAAATTTAAAAAGGGATGAAAATGAACGAAAAGAGTCCTAAAAACGTTCTAAATTGCGATTTCTACTCAATCTACGGAAATACCAAAGCTATTTCAAAAGTAATGGTTGCAAATCAATGATGACTGTCATTGCTATAACACAGGTTACATTTTATGTTGCTGTCACTACCATCTGAGGGTTGCAAAAGCAAAACATGTTCTAATTTGCGTTTTTTGCATAACTGAGGTGTCTAACACTTTGAAGTATGGCATGGTATTTACTTACAAGATGAAACTGCTTTCTAAGAACAGTCGAAAGAAAATAACCAAATTAAAAAAAAAAATGAAGTGAGTGAAAAGCGTTATAAATTACAATTTTTAAGCAAACTTTTAAATTACCAAACCGATTAAAAAAATAATGACAAATTTTGGTGATAGAACCTGCTCAAACATAAGCTATATTTTATGTCTGTTCCACTACCACCAGAGGGTTGCAGGAGCTAAAACCTTTCTAAATTGCGATTCCTGTTATACTGAAAAGGCTAGAAACTTTAAATATGACATGGTAGTTACTTATAAAATATAAATGCCCTCGAAGGAACGTCGAAAATAAATTCGAATTAAAAAAGGGTGAAGCGAAGGGGAGGTGCTATAAAAAGCATTCTAAAAAAGTTCTAAATTTCGATTCTATGCAATTTCAGGGAATATAAACCGATTATAAAAGTAATAGTTACGAATCAATGGTAACAGTCTCTGATCCTGCACAGGCTATATTTATGCCGATGATTCTACCACCTGGGGTTCACAGGAACAACAAACGTTCTAAAAAAGGGCTTTAAAAGCTTTTTAAATTACGTTTCTGTGGAATATTAGGAAATAATAAACCGATTTCAAAATTAATGTTGGCAAATTAATGGTGACAGTTCCTGTTTCAACATAGCCCTTTATGTTGAGAAACTTAGTACGACTCGGAATTTGACAGGATGGTTAATTTTAAGAAGTAAGAAGATGGTTTCTAAAAAAAATCAAAACTTCAAATGAATACTGAAATAAGCGTATTAATTGAGCATAAAAGTTTCAAAATATTTTCTAAATTATCATTTGTTTAGTTTTATTTCACTTTAATAATTTAAGTCTCATTTCTGCCTGATGCTGTGTAATAATGATGTTTAATCAAACTGTGCTTTAAATAGTAATTTTTGAATTATTCCTAAAAGTAATAAGTACCTTTTAATAAAAAAAAACCCTTTTAATAAAATAAAATATTACCTTTTAATAAAATAAAATATTACCTTTTAATAAAATAAAATATTACCTTTTAATAAAATAAAAATTTAGTTAGTACCTTTTAATAAAAATTAGACATAAATATCACTTGGCATATTTCAAATATTACGCGAGCAAAGCCGCGGGGTTTGCTAGTATATGATACTACAATCTACTCTTCCATGTGTTTTGGAATCACTGGTGTTTGCTGGCAACAAATAATGCCATTATTTTTGTTTTGAATGAGGTTGAGTAACATTTATGTGTGTTTTGAAAAATAAATTTTTTATTAAAGAAATGAAATAATACAAGTGGGGGCATGTTGTGATAAAAAAACATGGATTTATTGTTATTTTAAGGGTAAAAAATAGACTGAAATGCTAAGCTTAACTGTTTTAAAGTTTTTGTTACTTAATGTGCGAGGTGGGGCAGGTTGGGACACTCAGTTGTGGGGCAGGTTGGGACATGTCCAAAAATGCTGCAAAGACCAAATGCAGCTTACAGGAGGAAAAAAAAAGTACACAACCAATTAAAATTTTCATCAAGCAGTGAGGATGAGACAGTTGCGCTAACAAAATTGGTGAAAATTACCCCTGAAAGGAAAACAAATATAAATGATTTGTGTAATGGCAGTAGTGATGAATTCAGCTGTTCATGTGATGCTGATTTTCCTACAGATTGCAAACTTAAGATAAGTCCAGAAACTTAAAGGCTAAAGGTAAATCCATTGTGGGATAGTGTACACTGGCAAAGTTTGCAGGAAAACAAAACATTGTTGTATTTGTAGGGCATGTTCAAAATGTTGAGGACAGCAGCGAGTATGAGATATCCATTTTGAGAAGACAAGATCTAGAGTTGTCATTTTTTTTTTTTTTTTTAATCCTGATAAACATGATAGCTCATTTGTGTATCAAACAGATATTCTTTTAAAACTTGGCACTCCTGAAAATAAAATAGCTCAAAGATGCGTTTTATTAGAATTTGATGAACACCATTTTTTTCACATCGAATACAAGATCTGTTAATGAAAACATGTTACAATTCAAATTATTAAAGTGTTTCAATGCTTAAATTATTTCATGCTCAACTAAAGCTTTATAAATAAAGCTTTGTTCATCAATTAAATATAAAATTTTACATGTATTTTTGATTAAAACTAGTGTCCTAACCTGCCCCACCATGTGGGGCAGGTTGGGACATTTTAAAGGCTTTTTTATTTTGTTTTCACTCTTTTTCTATGTGTGATATTAGATTATTATGAGGTTTATTTGATGCAGAAATGCTTATACTTTATGTCTAATTGGTTCTAAAATAAGAATAAATATTAATAAAATTTAGAAAAATTATTTACTGAAAAACGTCCCAAGGTGCCCCACCTTCCCCTATACCTAACTTATTGTACTGTATTTTATATTTTGGAAATGTTAAAATCTTATCTAAACATTCCACATTTAATTTATAAGAAATTTAATTGCATTTACTTAGTATCAAAAATAAATAAATGAAAAATAATTTTTTCTTATTACTTTTCTTCAATTATTCAAATATTTTGAATATGAGCTGTATTAATGCGAAGTTCGGTTGGGTTTGAATGGGACATACACTGTGTTTGCAGAAAACATGCGTGATTCCCCCCCCCCCCCAATAATATGTTTTCTTTAACACTCGGAAGGTCGCGCCTGATCTAAGAGATATACGATATGTTTTTTTAGTTGTATTTCTTGACTAAATTTTTAGTTTTATAACGGAAATCTTCCTTCTTTTTTAAATAAATGTATTTAAAAATGTACTAACAATCGTATTGTCCCTATACAACGAAAAATTCAACGATGTTTTTCATGAATAAATAAATTTTATGAGATGTTTCTCACAGATACTTAGCGACTTTCTGTGTGATTCTAAGAGTAGCGACCTACGGAATGATAAAAAATGAAACCTCTTATAATGTTTACTATACAGTGTTGATTAATTATTCTAAACTGAACTTTATTAGAAATTAAAATCGCATTTTGTTTTCTAAACTCAAAATCTGTAGATACGGTTTATTTTACTTCTAGCCTTTAAGACATGAAATTATTAGGGGAGACCGGGAGAATGGCGACACCTTAAGGGAATTTAATTTTTTTCACCTCAAAAAAAAATGTTTATTTTTTTATAGTAAAAATTCTAAAGCTGAATCATTATCTTTGGTGTCTGTATAAATTTAACCGTAATCATAACTGTAAAGTAAGCACACATAAAAAAATTTTTCTTTCAACTTCTGTACTGTGGCGGGATTACCCAGGATACTGGGGTCTACCTGGTGACGGTCTGGTGACGCCACTCTATAATGACCTAGTAAATACATAAAATGGATACTAGGAAACACATAACCTACTAAAAATATTTAGAAAGCAATAATTTATCAAAATAATTAATAATTACAATGTTCCTTAAGCTAGATCTATTAATGTGCTAAGCTTACAATTTAACTCAAATTGGAAAAGTCACCCTTTGCCATGTTGGCGGCATTACCCCGAGAGGACAATATAGTGGAAAACCCCCAGCAAAGCCGAAAGAAGAACCGAATTTGTTCAACAAATTGAATCAAAATGTCAGCGAATGCATGTAGATTACGTATAATATTATCTTAAGTACCTAATGTTTCATTAAAAGGTGTTTACCTCTACTCATTTGAAGCTCCAAAATAAGAAGCAACTAGATGAAAACTAAATTTTTTACTAGAACAAGCGAACGACGTACAACAAAACCATTCTCACTCTAGGCACTGTTTCCATTGTTGGACGCTACAGTGCAGGCGCAATCACTATATCAAACTGCCGTTAGTTTTTAAACTAGACGGGGTGGCGGCATAACCCCGAGTGGCGCCATTCCCCCGGTCTCCCCTACATCTAATTATTTCACGGGGGTGGATGAGTAAGAAATGCATTCACATTCTGAAATAGAGGGTTTAGGAAACAGTGACATCAGAACTTTTGAAGAAATTCATTTAAATGTAACAGCTGAATTATTTCTTACGATAGTTAATCCAAGAAGTACTTAAACAAGTATTTTATAGATAAAGTACTATAAAAAACAGCCAGTGATAATTAGAAACGTACAGATAATGGTTTATACTGCGGGCATTTATGGATATCAGGCGGTGAAGTATCTTCCTAAACTCAAAATATATTTCCAAAAGGATCGAATCATAAACTTTGGCATAACATTTAAAAAATATTTTACGAATTAGGTTTATATTTTGAGTTTTGAAAACTGTTCATTTTTTACTGTTTCGTAAATATTTTGATTATTGAAAAGCACAGCGTACTTCTGAGTAAAAAATTATGAATTGAAAAATACAGAAAATTGAAAATTCGTTAAATGCCCATTCATCCCTCTTCTCTATGTACGAATCAACCCGAAAAATTAAGATTTTCAGAGAAGACAAAGAATGCTTTCAAACCTGAAAATAAATAACATAATAAGAAAAATTTAGTCAAATTTATTGGTAATTTTTGAATCCACGGTCAAAATTATACGTCGTTCACCAGCAAGAAATAGGACACAACTCAAAAATACTATATTTCACAGGCGAGGAAAAATAACATTGGCATTTTTTACAGTAGGGGAGACCGGGGGAATGGCGCCACTCCGCCTAGTTTAAAAACTAACTGCCGTTTGAGATAGTGAATGGGCCTGCATTATAGCGGCCAACAATAGAAATAGTGCCTAGAGTGAGAGTGAATTTGTTATACGTCATTCGTTTGTTCTAGTGAAAAATTTAGTTTTGATCTAGTTGCTTCTTATTTTGGAGCTTCAAATGAGTAGAAGTAAACACCATTTATTGCAACATTAGGTGCTTAAGATAATATTAGCCGTAATCTGCATGTATTCGCCAACATTTTGATGAAATTTGTTGAACATGTTCGTTTCTTTTTTTGGCTTTGCTGGGGAAATTTCGCTATATTGTCCTCTCGGGGTAATGCCGCCACCATGGCAAAGGGTGACTTTTACAATTTGAGTTAAATTGTAAACTTAGCACATTAATAAATCTAGCTTAAGGAACATTGTAATTATTCATTATTCTGCTAAATCACATTGCTTTCTAAATATTTCCAGTAGGTTATGTGTTTCCTAGTATCCATTTTATGCATTTACTAGGTCATTAAAGAGTGGCGTCATTATCCCAGTATCCTGGGTAATCCCGCCACTGTACAGAGGTTGAAAGAAATTTTTTTTATGTGTACTTACTTTACAGTTGTGATTACGGTTAAATTTATACAGATACTAAAGATCATGATTCAGCTTTAGAATTATTACTATTAAAAAATAAACATTTTTTTGAGGCGAAAAAATTTAAATTCTCTTAAGGTGTCGCCATTCCCCCGGTCTCCCCTATCATATTCGAAATATAGAAGAGATTGGGAGAATTAAGTAAACTTATTCCCTAACCCCTTTGCCTCCCTTACTGCAGTGGCAAAGTGACACATAACATAATATAGAGGTCTTTCTAATAACTACATTTCTGATAGTTTTCCTGTAGCAAGACGCATCTAAGTGAGATCTATTAGTGGAGTAATATACGCAATAGGAATTTTTTGGAGTTATCAGTTTTGCTGCGGATGAACGACATTATTTGAGGACGTGAGTTTCAAAACTCGCTTTATCTAGAAAATCAAAATTTTGGGAAATCGCGAAAAACCTCTAGCTGCGTCCATTTTTTTTATTGTAAACCAACTTTTTACAACGCCAGAAATACACGATAAAACTAGCTTTTTTGCAGATTATCGTGTTTTTTCTGTAGAGGTTTACCAGTAGAATAGATTGATGGAGTAAACACGATTTTTTTTAATTTTGATAAGGCGAGTTTTGAAACTCACGTGCTCATTTATATTCATAAGAGCTATATTTTGACTAGATTTAATTGAGCTTTTGATTAGCTTATTATAACTATGCAATATCACACTTGAAAAGTGATAAAAATCATTTTAAGGCTTAACTGCTGTTAGCGGTCTTACAGACCGCTGCTTTTTTCAGTTTTCACAGTTTAACATGTAACTTTTCGTTTAACTATAGATACTGGTTCAATTTTGTTTCTTTTAGACGCTATTAGGGGAAAATAGGGGAATGGCGCTCAGAAGAGTAATCCCGCTCACCCAATATATCTAAACAGAATAGAATTGAAAACGTGCGATCGGTACCGGTACCTAGCGAACTTCATCCTATGTTCTCAGTAAGTATTTAGTGCCCGTCGGGAGGAAAGTATTTTTATGTCCTCACATTATTAGTTGTTTTATTATAAAATTCTACAACATCTAACTTGAAGGTAAGTGTATACTCTTATTTTCAAATATTAATTTACTCATTATGTCTACAAAATATATAAATTTAGCTGTACTTTCATGCTTTTATTTATTTTTGTAGTGCCTTGTTACGCCAATTATAATGCATTAAAACCCAACATGGCGATAGCGGGTAATGGCACTCGCGTGGAATTCCAGAGAAGTGTTGCCAGTGGCCAACTTTTTTCAAATTTAAATTTGTTGATTGACACTACTTTTTTGAAATGGTAAAATTCCCCAGCTTTCGCCTTAATTAATATGTCATTAAACAAGGAGAATTTTACAATTTCAAAAAAGTGGTGAAAATCAAAAAACCTAAATTTAAAAAGAGTAACCCACTATATGTCTAACACAATATGTGTAAAGTGGTTGCAAAAAGTCTGCAGTGGTGTGAACAGCCCACACAACTACATATGTGCATTTTATCTTACTTAAATGTTGTATTCAAACTCTGAGCGCAATTACCCTACCATGTCGGGCATTACCGCTCAATCGATGGTTATTTGAATAAAACGATAAAAAAAATTCCTAAAACTTTTATGCAAATTAATTGATTGCAAACTGTTCCTTATGCTTTGGAGTTATACTTCGTTAATAAAATATTGATTTTTTTGCCTAAATTTGACTCGCTATTCATGTTTTCCCTTAAGTGAGCGCCATTCCCCTACTTTCCCCTACTATCACTAGAGACTTCTGAATAGGTGAATTTTATGTACAGGGTGCAAAGGAAAGTCCCTTAAACCTGAAAATACTTGCGAACGGAGAGAGCTACAGCTATGCAAGTGTGGTAACGTTATAGTAAAGCTACTACGCCCGACCTAAGGCAAACGAAAGAGCACCCCTAGTGACGGAATTTGGAAGATAGTCATTTTAAATTGAAAACGAAAAAATATAGAGAAAAATTTCCAATTATAAAGTTTTAGAACATTAATTAATTAGTACGAAACGACATTTGGTTTACATGGATAAGATAAATCTTTGCCTGTATACCCAAAAATGTCCGAAATCGATGCACTCTATTTTGTGTAAACGTTTGAATGGAATAGCCAGAAGTATGAAGAAAAACGCACAATTTATTGTATAAATACGTACTTATCTCAATAAATTTTGATAACATCACACAAAAACACAAAAGATAAACTGTCTCACAGTGATGAAAAGTTTGCCATTGCTCACGATACACGTTTGTATTCGTGAGAGTGAATCTGCATGCACATTTCTCAGCATGGAGCGTCTATTGCGAGCCTATTCAATACGACGAAATAGATTTAACCCTTTAAAGGGTGGTGGCTGGACGGTCTAGCCACCTAAGTTTAATTCCAAAACTGACAAATGACATCAGTAATATTTTAATAAAATTTTGCTTTTGTAAGGAAAGTAGAAATTAGTGGTTTTTATTTTCGAAGAAATTCGTTTGAATATTCTAGTGTCAGTCAATTTTTTCATCATTTTACAAACAAAATTCTTCTGCTCGTGAAAGGATTAAACTAAAATTTTAAATGCATTGGAAATTAAATTTATGCAGGCATTACAGTACAGAACAATGTCACAATTTGCAATTGCGCACTGCTACATTTCCGAAATGTGAATATGCAAAGTAGAATCGTCGCTCATCGATTTCGGACATTTTTGGGTATACAGGTAACGATTTATCTTATCCGTGTGAGCTAAATATCGTTTCGGACTAATTAATTGATGCTCTAAAACTTTCTAACTGGAAATTTTGCTCTCTCATTTCGTTTTCAATTTGCAATGGCTATCTTCCAAATTTTGCCACTAGGAGGCGGCTGCTGTCGTTTGAATTAGGTCGGACATAGTCGCTTTACTATGCCGTTACCTCACTTTCATTGCTGTACCTCTCTCCGTTCGCAAGTATTTTCAGGTTAAAGGGACTTTCCTTTGCACAATGTATAAAAGTCCTGTACATAAAGTTTAGTACAGAAATATCATTTTATGAGTTAATGCAGCCTTTTATTAATGTTTAGATTGAGCGGTCTCACAGACCACTCACATTACTTATGCGACAATTTTTGTCACAGCAGTTCAGCATTTAATCGGTAATTTTGAAAGATAAAGTGTTTATCAAAAAAAGTTGATATTTTTGCTCATTTTGTATTTTACTGGTATTAACTCGTGAATCTTCATGTTCCTTTACTTGTATTGCTTTAAGAATAGGGTTGCAATAGTTTGTTTTTGTCTCCGATATATTTATTTTGATAATTTAACAATATCATATTTGAATTAACATTGCATCATATCACCTTAAAATTTGCTATGAAATTTAGTCTAATTCTGGTTCTCATCTAGTTTTGTCCTGGATAGTAAAGGTCAAGTTTAACCTAAGGTACTGCTGTAGATACTACTAAACGTTTTCATCTTTAGGCGAAAATAGTGTAATACCGCTCACTTAAGGGAAAACATAAATAGCTAGTCAAATGTATACAAAAAATCAATATTTTATTAACGCAGTATAAGTCCAAAGCATGAGGAAAAATTTGCAATCAACTAATTTGCATAAAAGTTTTATGATTTTTTTTTATCATTTTATATAATTAACCATGCATTGAGCGGTAATGCCCACCATGGTAGGGTAATGGCGCTCAAAATTTGGATACAACATTTAAGTACGAGAAAAGTCACATATGTTGTTGTGTGGGCTATTCACACCACAGCAGACTTTATGCGACCACTTTTCACATTGTGCAGCGAAACCACGTTTCGTTATCTCTCCCGAATTCTCCGCAGAAACGGCAGGTTTTTGTCTCCATACTTTTTTGAAATTCAGGTTTTCTGATTGTCACCACTTTTTTAAAATCGTAAAATTGACCTTGTTTAATGACATAATAATTAAGGTGAAAACAATGGTAATTTTACCATTTCCAAAACGTGGTGTCAATCAAGAAAATTGAATTTTAAAAAACTAGCCCGCTGTCTAAATTGCTTCGAATTCCACGTGAGCGTCATTGCCCTTTATAGCCATGTTGGATTTTAATGCATTACAGTTGGCGTAACAACGCACTACAAAACTAAATAAAAGCATGAACGTACAGCTAAAAGTATATATTTTGTAGCCATAATGAATGAATTAACATTTGAAAATAAGAATGTACAGTTACCTTAAAGTTAGATGTTGTAGAATTTCATAATAAAACAGCTGCAATCTAATAACGCAAGGACACAAAAACACTTTCCTTCCGACGGTTACTATATCCTTACTAGAAACTAACGATGATGTTCGCTAGGTGCCGGTACCGATCACACATTTTCAATTCTATTCTGTTTAGCGATATCGGAGTGAGCGGGATTACCCGCTGAGCGGCATTACTCTACTCTCCCCTAACATTACAAATATGGCATCAAAACCAGACTCGTACTTTAACTTGGTAACTTTCTGGCAGTATTTTCATCGTTGTGTAAAATGGAATTAAAAATAAACAAGTACATTCTGAAATAGTGTAAAACGCTTTGATTACAGCTTGGGATTTATCCTCCTGAGACCATTTAAATGGATCCATGGAACCATCCATTTAAATGGATGTTTAGCTTTCACCTTTATTGCGTTAAATTTCATTGTAGCAATCTAAAACCAGTTGGTTTTGTTTGGTAATGTATGAATCAAAAATCAACATTCAGCTTTTGGATTTTGGCAACGGTAACTATGTTTACAAAATGGCGTAATAAATGAGTCAAGTTTGAATTCTACGTTCTGCTGGTAATTTTCGTTTTTATGTTATTTTAATATGTTTAAACTATTTTTATTTTGCAATTTTAAATCAGATGTTAATACTTGCCTTATGTTCTTTATAATAAATTTTATTCTTTCCCATACATCTCGCATTTTTTAATTACTTTAAAGCGAGTTATGGCCTGAACATCCATTTAGATGGGTGTGCTGTAAAACAAAATTAAAAAATCGAAATTTATTAATTTCTTTAAAAACGTCCTTTTTGATGCCTATTTGTTGAAATAAACTCATATTTAAAAAAAAATTATGCATTACATTTTGCTTGGGTCTCAGGAGGTTATACAAGTAGCAGTGCTTAATTTTGCAGCTCAGCTCCGGTACTTCTTCGCTTTTAGTAAATATTGAGAAATTATAAGAAATGAAATTATTTATGAGACTTCGTACAACTATTTTCAGTTATATATTGACTAAGGTGTCTTCAGGATTTTTCGTTTTGATAGAGAGTTTTGAAATTATGATTAATAAGAAGTACTTATAAAAATTCTATATTTTTCTTTAAAAATTATTAATTTTGTAAATAAATATATTTGTAAATCCTGAAAACTAATTAATATTTATTATTTTCTGTACTCAGAAATTAAAAAGTATACAAAAGTATTGATATTCCAGAAGATATATCAATTTTTAATTTTTTAAAACTAATTTTTGTTTTAAATATACTTTTTTTTTTCATTAGAAAAGTTGCACACAAAATTTTGTGATCCTTAAGCATTTTAATATATATATTAAATCATCCAACACACTTTATTTTCCCCATTTTCACCTCCGCCTTTTTTTGTGTCAAACATAAGGAGTGTGAAAATTGTGGTTTTATTTTTAGAAGTATTCATTTATATTTTTTCTCTAGGGAAAATTTTGAGCAACCGAAAACACATTAAATAAACAAAATATATAGTAAAGATACGTAAATATATTTTAATTAATAACTAATTTCGAACAAAAGTGTATTTAAATTTTTACAGATTTCAGATAGCTTATTTAAACAATGAAAATTTTCTCTTGATAACTTAGTATTTTGTTACGTTAATTTGAGAATTTTGATAAAACTTTTAAAAGTTTTAATCGCTTCTTGGTCGGCATCGCATGTCATGCGACAAAGAGAAAAATTGCATCATTAAAACTGAATACGTCAGTACTTAGGGGAAAATAGTGTAATGACGCTCAGAAGGGCAATCCCACTCAACCAAATATCTCTAAACAGAATAGAATTGAAAACCTGCGATCGGTACCGGTACCTAGAGAACTTCATCCTAAGTTCCCAGTAAGGATATAGTGCCCGTCGGGAGGAAAATATTTTTGTGTCCTCACATTATTAGTTTGAAGTTGTTTTAGAATAAAATTCTACAACATCTAACTTGAAAGTAAGTTTACACTCTTATTTTCAAATGTTAATTTACTCATTATTTCTGAAAATATATACATTTAGCTGAACGTTCATTCTTTTATTTATTTTTGTAGTGCTTTGTTGCACCAACTATAAATAACTCCAACTTAAATGTTGTATTCAAATTTTGAGCGCAATTGCCTTACCATGTCGGGCATTGAAACTCAATCCACTGTTAATTAAATAAAACGATGAAAAAAGAATTCTAAAACTTGTACGCAGATTAGTTGATTGCAAACTGTTCTTTATGCTTTGGAGTTATACTTCATTAATAAAATATTGATTTTTTGTGTAAATTTGACTAGCTACTCATGTTTTTCTTTAAGTGAGCATCATTCCCCTACTTTCCCCTACGTGTCGTGTTATACTCCTCGATTTTTTTCTTTTTTTTTCTGAATATTGCTAAGTGATGTCGCAACTATAGTCCTACTATTTAAGTCCTGCTATTTTTGTTTGTATTTTCAGTAATGTCGGCTTTCGCTAGTTATTGGTGTATGTAAAAACGGCTTTTATGGTGGATTCGGAGAGTGAGTCTTAGGCTAGTGAATTTAATATCTCTCTATCGGAAGATGATAGTTCTGATGTATCTAGTGATTAATCAGTATAATGAGACAGAAGACGATATGAGCTCGGCAAGAATGTGAGTAGAAGAAAAAAAAATCCCTGCCAGCTCGGCCAACAGGCGCAGGTAGATTTCGAAGTTAAGTACTAATTTCACCAACAAAAATTAAATCATGATTAGAGTTAAACCCAATTTAACAATTTTATCTGGCCCCTTTTGACGAGTTTTTAATTTCATTTTTATATCACAGTTGGTTTTATCAGAACCATGTTAAGGCAGTATTCAAAAAATATTTTTCCATGCTCAACAATTCGAAATTTTCTGACACATTTTCAGATTTATTTTTAAAAGGAAAAACATGAAACTTGCTGACGTGATTTTTTAAAAGATTTATAAGCGATCTATGTTTTTATTTTTTGTTCAATTAATTAGAACTTGGTTTATAAATAATTATTTTTTCAGTAGGACAATATTTTTCGTTTCCAACACAATCGCTTCGAGAAATTCGGTTCAAAATGCCCACTTTGACATCATTTTTTGAAATATATTCTGCCTCTATCAAAAAAATCGACCTTGGCGGCACATTATATAGTTTCTGAATAAGAGAACCTACCAATTGAATGCGTTTGAAAGCAAAAATGAACTTAAAAATGAGTCAGAAAATAAGCAGTTTGGATTTGAGTAATACGGTATTTTTTTCTTTAACCTCTATGTATTTTTAATTTGATTTTTGCTGTAAGAATTGGTCCTATCAAAAACTTGTCAATATAAAATTTGTAGATAATATTAAGACAATTTATAATAAATTTAATTGCATTTGATATCTTGAGAATTGAAGTTATGAATTTTTGTCTCCCCAAAACCCTATTTTTTTGGCCCCTTGAGCAGATTTTTAATTTTATCAAAAATCTGTCATATATAAATTTTTGGTCCATTTTTTAGAAGTAATAAAAACTTTAAACTGATTCGATATGTATTATAATTAATAAGTTATGGGTTTTTTTTCTTTTTTCACAAAACCGCTCCCTATTTCCACCCCCTTTGTCCGATTTTGCATATTAACAAACCTGACCGAGATTTTATGCCCCTTGATTTTATGTATAAGTTTGGAAAAGATTTGTGCAGAATTATGGAAGTTATCGTGTCCATAAAACAGTGATATAGATAGATAAAGTTTTTTTTGGGGTACTTTTGGGTTCTAGGCAGTGTTGCCAGATTGGGAACTTTTTTGTCCCCAGATTGTTGATTGTCACAGCTTTTTTGAAATAGAAATATTCGACCTATTTAAAAGTAGATTAAAAATTCTGAAAAATAAGGCAAATTATACTATTTTAAAAAAGTGATGACAGTCAAATAATCTGAATTAAAGTCCCCAATCTGGCAACACTGGTTCTAGGGGTCATTATCGGTGTAGATCTGCAAAAATGTTTCCGCAAAACCAACATAGGGGAGAATGTAATAGGTAGTATTTTATACGAAATCTACCTAAAACGTCGTGCCCTGCTCTTTCTCGGTTTAATTTTACAGAAAACACTAACAGGATATCTTTGATAAATATAGTATAAGACTTTTTTATTTTATTTAACACGTTCACGCCGGCGCGGTGGGTCACACTCGACTGTCTCGGAGCTGCCAAGTCTCCGGCTCTTTGGATACCAGTATTTTAATAGAGAAAATGTTGTTTTATTTAATTAGAACAATTAGGTGATTTAAAGGAGCAACATTTTCTCTAAAATAATAGTGGTGTGCAAAAAGCTGGAGACTTGACAACTCTGTGACAGTCGAGTGTGACCCACCGCGCCGGCGTGAATGTGTTAAAACTTGGACGCATTGCAGGATAAACTGGAGATAAGTGAATGGGATATTACATGTATGAAAACCAGTAAGTAAAGCAAAAAACTGCTTACTGACAAAAATATTTTGCATTTTCGAGTTAAGGATAGAGCATGTATTAATTTTCAGCAATTTAATAAATTCTTTTTTTTTTTTTGGATCGGAAATTCGAAAAAAAAAAAAAGTCAGACCAAGATGGGGATAAGACGAACATTTAGCGAGACGGACAGCTGTTTTTCGAAACATTTTATTCCTCGTTTAATTAAAGTTATTTCAGTCAATAAAGATATTTTATCACTTTATTTGTTATGATTCGTATATATTTTTGTTCGCGCAAATATAGGATCGATGCCTTTTTTGCTGTTTTCTGTTCCAGTACTTGTTTTTCCGCAGAAAATTATATTGCGATAAAACTATTTTCTTGGGTATTACGAATTTAATTATCAGAACTTAAGCAACTTAAACAAGTGTCAGCAAGTCTAACTGAAATCGATTAATCTGCAACTGATAAGTAGCCCGACTGATAATATATACACTAGCTGTTTAACCAGTTCTACGCATGGGAGTTCATGAATTTAATTCTAAAACCAAAATTAAAAATAACTATTCGATTTAGAAAAATATTTTTTCTACTGTGCATTTTGTTTAATGAAATCGAATTTATCATGTTGCTATGGCAGCAGACGATAAAACGATATCTTTGGAATAAGGGAATAAATAGAATAAAAAATTTTGTTGATGTTTGTGATAAAAGGTTTTTATGATTGGCTTTTCTATACTTGCGCGTGTATGCGTCAAACCCATTACATAAGGTAAAGTACCTAAAGCTGACACCTAAAATATAGTTCCTAAAGCGGACATCTTTTAAATAAAACTAATATTTAAAGCATTACCAATTTTCTAAAATAATTTAGAATGAGTTTTTCTGTCTTCTTGAATGGCAGCACTTCTTAAATCGAAGATGGAGGCAAATGTTTTGCAGACTGTGGTTGCTGTCGATTTTGCAGAAAATTCTTAAGCATTTTATTAAAAGATAAGGCAATTAAACCTTAATATAAAGCACTTATTATATTACCTAAATCATTTTTTTATTACAAACATTTGAAAAAAGGTTGTAAATTGTATAAATTGTATCAGAAATGTTTTTACCTCAAAAGCGTAATAGCTAAGGGGGGATGTCCAGTTTAGGAGTCAAAATGGCTCCCTTCTCCAAATGTTGACATAGGTGTCATCATACGGGAAATAGGTCTTAAATATTATATTTCTTAACCTGACACCTCATTAGTCTTTTTTAAATCCATATTATTATTATTATTATTATTTTTTATGGTTTCGTAATCAGTACTCGGGTCCCTATTGCTCTCGTCGGGCTGTCTGTGTGTCACAGCCGTTTTCCTCCTAAACTTTCGGAGGTACAAGCATGAAATTTTGGTCGAACATGTTGTAATGTGTGAGTGTAATTGTATGTAACCATAAATGCAACCTATCTTTGTGTCCAAATAAAATAGGGGGGGGGGTGTATGAAAGGGGGACGAGAAAAACATTTTTCACCAAAGTCTTATTATGAATCAAATTAAAGGTACCGATGAGTAGTATAAGGAAATACACGGTTCGAAAATTTTAGAAACAATGGGGAGGCGTGAGGGGGTGCCAAAGCCGAAATTTTTTGTCCCCCCCCCCTATCTACAGAATATTTAGAAATCCGAAATAATTTGAGGTTTTAGACATCTACTGGTGTACCAACAGCAAATATGCCGTGTTTAAAAATGCCAATAACTTGAAGTTATCCCACTTCATTTGTGTCCATCTTGCAGAATTTTTCCTGCGTACAATTTTGATCCGATTCCAAATTTGGGGCCCCACCAGTGGCCGAGAGGTTCTGCTCTCGAAGCTGGTAGACGGGAGGTGCTGGGTTCGATCCCAGTCGCGCCCGTCGGCCTAATCGCTCGGAGTTTTCGTGGTTTTCTTCGAGCCGTGGATCTTCCATGCGTTAATACGGATTAGGTTCCCTTAGAAAGACCCCCACGGAGGGCACTCCCCCCGGGCCTATATCCCTCGTGTAGATAATTGGCCGTCAAAAATCAACCCAACCCAACCCGATTCCAAATTTGACACTTGCAGGTGATGCCAAGAAACCAGATGAATTGATGATGCATCAGTGCGGATATTTAGTTAAAACTTCTGTATATTAAATTATTACTTACTTCACAACAACATCTTGTAATGAGAGGTTAAGAAATTCAAAAATGGTTAATTTTAAAATAAAAATATTCATGTCAGGTTTAGGCATTTATATGTCAACTTAGGGAGCCAACTTTGATGGGAGTGTCAGCTTTAGGGGAAATTTGCGCTTTTTATTTATCAAATCTTTAAAACATAAATTTTACAAGAAAGGGGAAATAAATGTGCAAGATCATAAGTAAAACAATTGTTCTTTACTGAAATAATGTTTTTTAAGAAAGATTATTTTGAAAGATATTTTACTTAGTCAAAATACTGAACAGTATCCTTAAGGTGTCAGCTTTAGGGCACTTTACCTTACTGCTTCGCCCGCCCCTGACTACAGATAAGTCAGTCACATGTATCTCTCTTGTTCTATTTAAGAGATTGTAATTTAACGTAGTTTATTTATTTTTAATTTAAATATTTTTTTTTCATTATGACTTTATGTACAGCGTGTATATTTTTTCTAAAATGAAAAAATAATTTGATCATATATATTGATCCTTATTTATCAGTTATTATTCAGTTATTTTCAATAACTTGTATCATTATTTTAGAAATGAATGCATATTTTTTAATACATTATTAGTTTAACACTTTACAACGTAGTTGAAAAAAGTTTATGAATTTGGTTTGTCTGTCTGTCTGCCTGTCTACCGTGTGTCTTTTCGTCCTTTAACTCGAGTAAATATACTTTAATTGGCATGCAATTAATATATATTAGTTAGATTTACTATGGGAGATTCGGTAATGAAAATGAAATTTGTAGCAATTACAGTTCGTTTACAGGGAAACTCAAAAGATCCCGTTATATTACTGTCTACGGGCAAAAATCGTTTTTGGTGTATTTGAATGATGTTACACTATTTGAAATATATTGAAATTGATATATATATATACGCCCGTAAGGTGCACTACAAGATGATAACCATAAATTATGGCGTGCATAGCATTCTTCGTTCAGTTATAGGGAGACACAAAAGTATTCGTTTACAGTACCGAATAATAATTGCTGGGAGTGTGTTTTCAGTTCCTGTACGCGTTTTCAAATTTAAGTACTTTTTGCATATTAATCGGTGTGTGTAACTCCTATAGATCATATAGGGGAGACCAGGGTACAGTGGTCCACTTTTGCAGTTAACATTTTTTTTTCTCTTTAACGGAGAGACCAATCTACCTGAAAATATTTTTGAATATTCTTTAAACCTTTCTACATGCCTCATAATTTTCACAGAACATAATTTCATTTTTCAAATTTTTTTTTTTTACATACACTCGTGAAGTGGACCAGTGTACCCCGCTTCCGGGGTACAGTAGGGCACAGTGGTCCGCTATTAGTTATTGTCTAAAATAGAATATAAATCAATTTATAATTAATCTAATCTTTTTTTATTTCCCCTTTACCTCCAAAATAATATAATAATACAAATTTGCAAGTAGCATTTTGAAACAAAAAACATATAAAACTAAAGAATTATCAAAAAATGTATTATATTTTGAAAATAACAATATAAGATACAGGAGTGATGGCAAACAAGTTATTAAGTACAAAAAAATCAGCAAACGTTAAGACAAATATGATGATGAAAAATTTATTAGAAGCTTAAAATAGTCAGGATAAAATAGTTGATTATGAGCTAACCATGTGCTATGAAGTTATAAATAACCAATTCAGTGAGGTCATCTATTACTTATTAGGCTACAGTTATATTTTTCAAAGGTAGTAAATACAAAACAAAATATTTCTTAATATGTTAACTCTACAATGTATGATTTTCATTTCTCTCCTTCTCCCCCCACCCCCACCCCCCCCCAAAAAAAAACAAACAAAAAAAACCCATCTATATTGAACAAGAAAACTTATTTTTAAAATCACATGTGAACTGTTATCCATAATTTAGGAGAAAACTAAAGTGTCAGATGGCTACATTATAATCCGAACAACATAATAACATGAAATTTAAAGTGTGCCAAATGGCTAATCTATGCATTGTAGGGTTAAAAAAATTGTCATTTTTCTTTGTTTATTTTATTTTATAGTTAAATAACTATTTTAAAACAATATTTATAGAAAATAAGTAATTATTAAATATTTTGAAAATTCTTTATTACAGGAGCAGTATTCATTGTGGACCACTGTACCCCAGCAGTGGGCGGTCCACCTGTGCCCCATGTTGAAGTTCAATACATATTCATAAAAATATTATTTAAGAATTTCTTTTAAGCATATAAACTTTTAAATTAAATAAAGACCAGTGTCTTACCTTTTCAAAAAAGTTGTTTTATCTTATTTATCCATAACTTTTAATTACTCAATAAAGAAAAGTATGATGATGAAAAATTTTACTTTTAGGAGCTCAAAACAACCAGTCAGTATAAAAGGGTTCATTCTGAGCTAATGATGTGTTCTGAAGGCTATAAGTAATCAATCCAGTGCTGTTATCAATTAGCCTAAAAGAAAAGCTTTAAAAATTTAAAAATAACTAAAATATAAGGGGTGGTCCACTGTGTACTTAGGTCCACTGTACCCTGGTCTCCCCTACAGGACTGCACAAAATATCTCGGGCACATTTCCGTTTACTTACGAAAATTGCTGATAAGAAACTTTCAATGGCGCTATGCGTTTCCTAACTGAATTAAATTTTACCATACTAAGTGTTATAAACAGTGGCGGTCAAAAGTTTCCGGCCAGTTAGTTTCTTTGATTCGTTTGCCAGAAAGTTTCAGCAAAGAAGAAGCAAAATTGCTCCAAAAGTTAAGAATAAGCAAATTACCTCTGACCACGTGATCATTTTGATTGGATACTGAAAATACTTCATGCAAAGGGGAGGAATTCGAAATTCGCGTGGTCAAAAGTTTCCGGCCAGTCGACATTCGTTAGTTTTTGTTATCGGTAAAGTGTTTTTTCGGCTGTGTTTGTTAATTAATTAACGCGAATAACGTAGTTGAAATTCAAAAATGAAAAGTTTAACAATTATTGTGTAAACGAGTGATTTGTTTGTCGCTAAAGGGCCAATCCTCTTGTGAGATTGCGGCAAAGTTATCGATCGGAAAATTTACTGTCAACGATATTTTTTTTAAATATAAAGATAGCCATGGCCTTCGGGAGTTTCCACGGTCTGGGAGACCCCGGAAAACAGCTATTCCCGTGGGCAGAATTATCAGGAGAGAAGATGTTCATGACCCCCATAATAATGCCGCTGCAATTCCCCGCGATTTACGGTGTTAAAATATTGCTGAAATAAATCGGTCTACCGTGTCAAGACGCTTACGTGACGTAGGACTTTATGGAAGAGTTGGTGTTAAAAAACCTTACCTAAGTAAAAAAAATTTAGAGGGTCAGACTGTCGTTTGCCAAGTAATACATAGACTGGTCAAGTGAAAAATGGAAAAAAGTACTATTTTCCTATGAATCGACGTTCAATCATTTTGGAAGTGATGGCAGGCACTACATCCGATGATCTAAAAACAAAAGATAAGATTCGAGATATGTTATTCCTACAGTGAAGCATGGCGGAGGATACGTTATGCTGTGGGGAGCATTTTCTGGAAAATGTGACGATCCGTCAGTTGAAATCCGCTGCAAGATGAATAGTGTGATGCATAAGGATATATTGCAAGATCATTTACTGCCTTATTGGAGGAAAAATTGTGGTCGCATTTATTTGTTTCGGCATGATAACGACCCAAAACATACATTCAATATCGTCAAGCAAAAAAAATCCTCTTTTGAAATGGACAGCCCAATTACCCGATCTGAATATAATAGAAAATATTTAGAACGAACTTGAAACCGTGTGGGGAATTATAAATATTCCAATTTAGCAGCATTTTCCCCAAAAATTGCAAGAACGGTGAAAAAAACTTACCATAGATGATCTTCAACGGTTCATTGAATTGATGCCACGCTGTTGCGCCACAGTACTTATTGTCAAATGTATGAATACAAAATACTAATTGTAAATGTTGTTGATCACTGTTATTTTCTATTATAATACCATTTTTTTTCCAAACTTGCCAAGGTGGCCGGAAACTTTTGAGAACATGCGTTTTCTTTTGCAATTAATTTTTTCAATTAAATTTATTGATATTTATTTTTTATTCTATAAATAAGTTCCTAACTGTTATGTCAATAAAGTGTATGAGTATCACTTTGAGATTCCTTTTCATACGGGTATACTTACAAATTAACCAAAAATTTTATGCTGGCCGGAAACTTCTGGCCGCCACTGTATATACAAATGTGTACATCATATACAGAGATACACAGTACAGTTCGGATAGGTTCGCGATTATTGATGATAAGTACTGAAAATTGGGTTTCCAAACATGTTATGAATTTTTCAAATTGTTTATTTAGGCATCATATTTTACTTATTGGGAATTTTTGTTACGGAATTCTGAATGTGTTGGAAAGTGCTTTATAATCTATGCTTGACTCATGATTTTTGTTCTTTTTTTTTTTTTTTAGAATGCAGAAGACATGGCTGAAGGCTTTGACGTTGCAACTGAAGCAAAAGAGGAAAAGGTATTTACAGTTGCAGGATTGCCATTTCCAACATCTCCTCTCATCACTCCTCAAAGTGCAAGAAAGGCATTGACACTCAGGCTTCAACCCACAGACGTAATTTTGTCCTCTTATCCGAAATGTGACAGTAAAATTATTGATTCTATTGTCTGGAAACTCTTATACAATGATCTGAAGCACCCTCCAGTAAATAGCTTGACTAACCGTTTCTTGCCATGTATTGAAATGGAAAACATCGATGAACTCGCCACAGCTTATGAGCATATAATAAGGCAGAAGCTACCAAGATTGTATAAGACGTATTTGCCCTATAAACTAATACCATTTTATAAAAGAGCTAAGTACATTTACGTTATCAGGACACCATGGGAAGCATGTGCATCCTTTTATAAATTTTTAGTAATGCAGGACTCCGTTACGGATTCTTTTGATGCATTTTTCAATGACTTTTTAAATGGAAAAGTGGCATATGGATCTTTTTTCAAGCATATTATGCCATGGAATAAGCGAGTAAATGATAGCAATGTTTTAATACTATGTCATGAACATGTGGAACATAATCCTCGAAGTGCCATGTTCAGTATTGCTGCATTTTTAGGTGATAGTTACTTGTCACAGCTGATGGATAACGTTGAAGTTGAGAAGCATATTTTGAGTTCCACAAACTACGAAGAAGATAAGAGTAAGAAGAGGTTTCTTCCTAAGGGTCGTTCAGCAAAATTCGGCACATCATCTAACGATTTCAGTGAGGTTTATAAAGTAAATAGTTTCAAACCTACTTGTACTGTAACTCAACTGAAAGAAATCACTGACAAAGTTTCGGAATGGTTTAAAGACTCGAGCATTGAATTTTTATGGCTGAACTTGTTAAAAAGGCATTCGCCCGTTCTTTTTACCTAATTTTTTTACTATGGATTTTATGTACAAAAACATATCAATAAAATGAAAAGTGTGTCGTACTAATGCTTTAACCCTTTAGGGGAGAGTGGTAATGAATGGGCCAATTTTTGGTTTTTAATTTTTGTAATTTTTTCTAATAATTTTTTTTGTTTCAGAATTGGCTTCTCAGTTACTTTACTTATTTGGTTATATAAAAAAGTCATAAAAATTGGATTAGAAAATGTCTATAATGAATGATAATAGAAAATAAAAATATAGAAATTTGGCCCATTCATACCCACCCATGTTGCTGAATGGGCCATTGAAGGTAATGAATGGGCTACTAAATGAATTCAATGAAAAAATGTGGAACTAATCTTTTATTCACCAAATATGACAAAATGAATGGTACTTGACATGATATGATCAAAGCATACTGAAATAGTAAGTAATACACAATGCTTAAGAAAATCTATGAACATCAAAAGGGATGTTATTAAATCCCATAATTGTAGCAGAAAAATGACAAAATAATGAGATTATAAGAAAGAAAGAACATAAAATATACATAAAAATAGTAGATAATACACATCATGGTTTAACGAAATTTATATTTTTCAAAATTAATATTAAACAACATGGTTATAATAGGGTTGGAACTGGCTATTAATTGACTATTTAGTGTAAATTTCTGGTATTATTTATTTTACCCATCAGATTGAGAATATAAACAATTATTCTAGTTTTACATCAAATGGAAAAATACTGGTAGGTGTTGTCAACAACTGGACAGTTCACCTTAATCATTTACACCTTAACAATTTAACTTATGTTTCTAATAAATAACTAATGTTTTTTAGGGTGAAAATGTGCAAATTATTTTTTAGACATCACTATAAACCTATTCTAACTAGACAGTAATTTAATCTAAATCCATTACAGCCAGTTATGTTTCATATAAAGAGAATATCAGGAAAAAATAAAGAAAAACCATATTTTCATGATCAGGGCAAAGGTGGCCCATTCATGCCCCACCTATACTTCTGGAATATATTGATGTTTTTTTAGTACATTAAATTCAAATAACATTTAAATACATCCTAAAATTAGTTTAAAGATATGCAAAGACTTGCTAATACCCATATCTACAATGAAATAATAGATACTTTTTAGCTTATTTATTTTAATGAAAAGGGAAAAAATTTACTTTTCAATCAGATTTTTGACCATCCTACTCTAGTGGGAAAATGGCTTCTTCCAAACAATGGAAAATTTAATGAGTTTGGTAGAACAAATAGCTTCATGTACTGGTGGCATCTAAAATAGTTTTATGCAAATACTTTTTCATATTTTGTTAATGGCCCATTCATTACTACTCTCCCCTATATCCAAATTATGAATTCGTGAAAATTTTTATCTTTTAAAGCATTTTTCGTGAATTTTTGAAACTACGTTAGAAGATTTATACGATCATTTAATAAATTTTAGAAGGATTTTGCCGATTAAAATGAATTAATTAAATTTGAATTTATAGGGATTTTGTGCAATATTTATAACTCCACTCAAATCTTTTTATTTAAAATATTCTTTTTAGTATTTTATAGAATTAGATAATGTACAAATATAATGCTCTTACAATAGAAATATAGAAATACTTCCTAACTGAAACTTTTTCCCCATAATCTTTCAACGCCAAGAAAGCTGGAAAGATGTTAATGAAAAAGAAATCATCCATTTAAAAATATTTTTGTTTTGTGCAACCAATAATGCTTTTGGTACAAGGTAAAACAAAGTATCTATAACTCATTCTGATCTGTATTACTACTAATGGATGTATTATATTAGTTTTATAACAAATTATTTCAATGGTACTTTAAAGTACCGTCGGGGCATAAAGGGTTAAGTCAGCATGTATGTAATGATTTCGCGCTACTCCCGTTGTGTTTCCTCTGAGTTTCTATCATAGTTCTGTAGTCGCAGGCGGTAAGTGTTGATCTGGGAGCTAATAAAAGTCAGATTAAGTGAATGTCTGATTAAATGAAGACAGTTTTTTCGGGGACCTGATTTATTGGTTTTTTGGTACATCCTGTTGAGAAATCAGGCCCCTTTGAGATTAGAGCTGTTAGTTTAACCCTTTCTGGACAGGGGAACTTAGGTGTATTGCAAAGCGATCCCTGGAGAGCAGAGTGGCGTGAAGTTAAGGCATTCTTTAGATGCTAAAAAGCCCTCTCTTGCGACTCGTGCAGCGGTATAAGTATGAGGTATTTTGAATTATTCCTGCTAGGGGTCGTTGAAGTCAAAGGAGGCGTCTTTAAAATTTAATTGGCCGCTAACTGAATGATTGATTGCCCGGTCCAAAGGCGTTGGCTCAAAATCGGCCAAAAATTATCACACAAATACTGTGAAGCGGTCAGTGAGACCGCTCCATCAAAAGATGAATAAAAGGCGCGATTAACTCATAGTATGGTGTTTTTGTGCTAAACTTTTTTTACTGGGCTGTTATAATTAAAATTCACCTGTTCAAAAGCCTCTAGTGATAGTACTAAAGTTCCAAATGAAACAAAATTTCGGTAGTGTTTGTAGTTAAACTGAAAGTTACAAGTTAAACTATAAAAATTAAAAAAAGCAGCGGTTTGTGAGACCTGTAACATCACTTAAAGGTTAAACAAACCTCTTTTAGTAATTCATAATTTTTAAAATGTTTTCAAGAATTCTATCGCAAGATAGAAAAAAATAAGTTCTTTTTTTTCTTTCGTGAGAGACAGCAACTGAAAATCGCCATTGAAAATAGAATTGTTGATAAAAATTCTGCTGTTAAATTTTCTGATAATTGAATTCTGTTACAAGGCATTTACAATATTCAATTTTATCACTTATAAATTCAAAGTGTACTTTTATTGTTCCATTCTCATCAGTAAAATTTTACAAGGGTAGAATGAATGATTTTCTTCAGTTTTTAAGCATTCCACAAGGAAGGGGAAAAAAATCAGAACGATTTCATTTTGTCACTGTAGTCCAGGCAATAGGGAATTTTACCTAGCAAAATTAATGGTAGTTCTGGAAATCGGCTTACTTTATGTTTTTTGGGTCGCTCAATCCGAATTTGTAACTTCCCACCAAAATTTCCCCCGGCAACCACCCCAATTTTTGGTAAAAAGCCCCCAAAAAAGGTTTTTATTAAAAAAAATCAATTTTTTATTGCTTTAGGGGAAAAGTATCTAAACATTCAGAAAGTAGACAAAATTTGCAACAAATTAGATGCATGACATTATGACTTAGGATGAAGGGGAAGGGGGGATCTGCCTCGGAACATGCGCGCGGTGCTGCATGGACAATTGCATGGAGTTGCGCAATTCCACTTAACCACTCACACGTTTACATTCGCTCTCCCATCTCCCCTCTGAGCTTTCCTTATAAGGTTTACTTTAAGTTTTTTGGGTCGCTGAATCCGAGTTTTTAACTTACCCCCAAAGATCCCCCCCCCCGAAAACCCCCAAATTAGTTGTTATTAACTTAAATTTCTTGTTGTTTTAGGGAAAAAGCATTACAAAATTCAGAAACTAGACAAAATTTGTAACAAATAGGATATTTGACATTATGACGTAGGATAAACGGGGAGAGAGGGGGCTGCCTCGGAACATTCCCCGCGCGCTTTTCTCAAAAACCAAATTTTTTCAAAAAATCAATTTTTGGGGGGGTTGCCGGGTGAAATTTTGGTGGGAAGTTACAAATTTGGATTCAGCGACCCAAAAAACATAAAGTGAGTTGAAATGCAGAACTAATATTAATTTTGCCAGGTAAAATCCCCTATTGCCTGGACTTCATAACTTAGTGCACGTAGCGCTGCAGTGTATGCTCCGAGGCAGCCCTCTCCTTCCCGTTCATCCTACGTCATAATGTCATATATCCTATTTGTTGCAAATTTTGTCTAGTTTCTGAATTTTGTAATGCTTTTCCCTTAAAATAATAAGAAATTTAAGTAAAAAACAACTATTTGGGGGTGTTTTCGGGGGGGGGGGATTTGGGGGTAAGTTAAAAATTCGGATTCAGCGACCCAAAAAACTGAAAGTAAACCTTATAGAGAAAGTTCGGAGAGGAGATGGGAGGGCGAATGTAAACGTGTGAGTGGTTAAGTGGAATTGCGCAACTTAGTTCACGCAGCACCGCGCACATGTTCCGAAGCAGATCCCCCCTTCCCCTTCCTCCTAAGTCATAATGTCATGTATCTAATTTGTTGCAAATTTTGTCTACTGTCTGAATTTCTAGATACTTTTTCTCTAAAACAATAAAAAAAATTGATTTTTTTAATAAAAACCTTTTTTGGGGGGTATTTTACCAAAATTTGGGGGGGTTGCCGTGGGAAATTTTGGTGGGAAGTTAAAAATTCAGATTCAGCGACCCAAAAAACATATAGTAAGCCTTTTCCCAAAACTACCATGAATTTTGCTAGGTAGAGCCCTTATACGGTCTCTATTGCCTGGATTACTGGTTGAGAAAGATATTGTGTGAGGTTCTTGAAAGCGCGGATTCCATTCAGAATGGAAGTTTTGTATATCAATATCATATGGCATACCAGTATTGGTACGCGTCCCATTGTTTGAGAAACCCTGCTCTAGACACCGTTTGCGTGACTTTAACATGTTGGCTGACGTTATATCAGCATGAGAGATTTTTTAACTGAAAGTAATTGACAAAAGCTAATAGCACGTTAAACACAGAAAGCACGAAACAGTGAAACAGCAAGGAATTATTTTAATATAAAACACAACATTTAAGATATTTTCAAGACCACCTTAATTTTTATCAAAAAAATATATTTCACGAAACACCTTATTCTAGAGTACATATTTAAAAATCATCGCTTGGATCAAAATATACATAAAATAACTTTCTTTAAAATTTAAAATCAAATTTTCTTTAAAAAATGATTTTATCCTAAATGATTTTATCATAAATGATTTTATGATAATGAGTTATATCTTATGTAATAAATGATATTTATTTACATTAAATGAAATATATTGAAAGACGAGTTTAAGAGATTCAAATCGATGGATATTGCAGGAAACAATAAAAAACACATAATGCAAGTGACATTAGTACCATTATTATAAATAAAACACAATTTTTTTAAAAGTCCCAGATAAGTATTTGTTAGTAGCTACATATATACATTTTTATTGATAACAAATTAATAATTGTAGCTGTTAACAGAAAAAGATAGATTTCTTCATAAGGACAAATCCTATAGCCGCCGCTGGTAGGACTGTCTTCAAAGCCTTCTGAGATAATGACACACTGCTTTTCAACCTGTTAGTAAAAGATTTAAAATTTAATACACATGTAGAAACAAATATGTAATTAATCAATAATGCTAAAATAAAACATTTATCAAAATTCTATTTAATAATTAATTGTACTGGAACTTCTTTACTATTCCGAAATGTGTGAAAATAATCTGCCATTCATCCGTTCGCTGTCAGCATGGTGAAAGTGACGTTCCACTTTTTGGTGCGATACTTTGTGATGTGGAACGTTCAATGTTAAAAAAAAATGTTTTAATATAACGCCTAGAACTTGGAAAACATTAATTAAAAATATATTTGTCTTTTAAAGACTTTGATTTTTTGTATATCTTTTATTAGTATTACTCTTTATAAAATACTGAAAGGGTAATGCAAGTCGGATGACGGCAATCTCAACCAGTTATAAAGAAGCTTAGGAGAGATATCTCAAGTGTTGCGCATAGAAAACCGAGTGTGTTAAGTGACGTTCACGAATTCAAAGAACATGTTATGAAACTGCTTTAAAAATAACACTGGGGAACAATTTTTAACTCGATTTCTGTTGACTTCGGTTTTTCAGCTGTTTTTAAGTCAAAAAAGCGTGCTGATTTCAAAACTGCAATTAGTTTTCTTCTATCACATCAAGTGTTTTCTCTACAGCTTACATTAATGTGACCACTCTACGCTGAATCGGGCGAGAGTCATAGGAAGAAAAAAGATTCAGAACTTTTAGCATCAAGACTGCAAAAGAAATTTTTGCTTGAAAAGGGAGCTAATGTATCCTACTTTCGATCAAAAGAAAGTGAATTTCTTCAATACTTTCGAAATAACGGTGGATTTGTTTCTCTGCCATAGTGTACATGGTTTAATGGAGGAGTTGGGAATTTCATCCTATACCATAACTGAATGGCGACTGTTCATCGATAGCTCAATCAGGAGCTTTAAATGCGTACTTCTTCACAACGGAAATTTATTTGGATCAGTGCCAATAAGCCATTCAGTTTATTTGCGCGAAGAATATGAGGACATAAAGAGAGCCGTTAATTTATTGCACTATCACATTCACGAGTGGATTATCTGTGTTGACCTCAAAATGGTGTGCTTCTTTCTTGGCTAGCAACGTGGATATACCAAGTATCCATGTTTTTTGTGTATATGGGACTGCAGAGCTCGTGAGAAGCATTGGTTCCTGTCGACTTGGCCTCCAAGATCTCACCTCAGACCTGGAGATCCAAATATTTTGCATCAGTCATTTGCCGACTGAAAGAACATCATATTTCCACCTCTGCATATAAAACTAGATCTAATGAAACAGTTCGTGAAAGCTTTGTTAATTGAAGGAGAATGTTTCACGCATCTCATTTCTAAATTTCCAAACCTCTCTTTTGAAAAAATAAAGGCAAGTGTATTTGACGGCCTACAGATTCGTCAGCTCATTAGAGATGAACATTTCATCGGAGCAATGACAGAACTCCAAAATAATGCTTAGTTGGCATTCAAAAACCTTGTCAAAGACTTTCTTGGAAATACGCGAGTAGAAAATTACACCGAAATTGTCCAGAAACTTTTAGAGAACTTCAAAAGGCTTGGTTGCAACATGAGCATCAGACTTCATTTTCTGTATAGCCATCTTGATGACTTCCCGGAAAATCTTGGTGAAGTCAGTGATGAGCAGGGTGAGCGATTCCACCAAGATTTGAAGCTCATGGAAGAACGGTATCAAGGCAGATGGGATAAAAATATGATGGCTGACTATTGTTGGAGCATCAAGCGAGATTGTCCACAAATTGAACATTCCAGAAAAAACTTCAAGCGAAAATTTTTACCTTAATATGTACTTTTTTCGTTTTGTAAAAGGATTTTACTACTTGTATGAACACAATGTAGTGTATAGTAAGTATATACAGCCGTTGTATGAATAATATATTTGGTATTTTTTTCTTTATTTTCCTTTGTATCCATATTAAGTATGATTTTGGGGGTATTCTGTAGTTTAAAAAGTTGACGTGATAGAAAAAAACTGCGATCATTTTTTGATTTAGATGCCAATAATTAGCTAAAAACAAGTGCCAGATGTAAGTCAACAAAATGTGTGTTCCCCAGTGTAATTTGTTATATTAACACATATATAAACGGGTATAAAAATAAACATATTTATCACTAGTTAATAGTAAAATGTTACAGATTAATTATAAATGATTTCACCTTAATAATATCATTTCATAATTTAGTTCAATGAAATATCAATTCTATGGAAAATTCTACGAAAAAGATGAGTGATTATCAGAAAACTTGTATGTTAACAACAAAGCATCCTAAAAATGTTTAATTTTCATAGCCAAAACTATCATGTCACAATAAAGCATCTATAAAATACCTACATTCCCTAATGAATGATTGCTTTCATAGAGGAATTAAACTAAAATACTTTTTTGTAATGAAACCTGAAATACCAAAATTAAATATACAGTGCGCGTCAAAAGTTTAAGCACAACCTAAAATTTCAAAATAAAATTTTCTTATCGACTGAAAGTTACTTTCTTTTCACATAACCCACAAATTTTAGTTTTAAAAAGATATTTAACAGATTTATGCTTTAAAATTTATCTCAAATAATAGAATTTATCAAAAGAACAAAAATGAGTGTGTCACAAGTTTAAGCACAGTAGTTCTGTAGTCTTTAATAGAAGAAGAATAAAAAAAATTAATGCTTGATTATTGCTCCATTCTGCTGAATGGAGGATATTCCAAATATGGGTTCGAGGCTGAAAAAAGTCACGTGATACCTGTAATTTACCCAATAACTTCTAACTGATAAGAAGGGAAGATGCTACTGCTTTGTCTTATAAACTGTTTCATTGGCTAGCGGGGATTTACATTACACGTCTACGGAGCCTTCCCTTCTTTACGCTAGAAGTTTTTACCTTGATCACGTGATCAAAACGGAGATGGAATATCCTCCATTCCTTTAAATATACGGTTTTTCATCGATAAAATGAGTTTCTGTATTGCTTCTGGTTCAATTTTAAACCCCACGCTCTCAATGGCATCCTTCAAATGTTTGACTAAAAAATACTACTTTCCATTTGGATAAGCTGCATGAGTGAGAATATCCCACATATTCTCTACAGGGTTTAAATCAGGGTTAATGGAGGATATTCCAAATCTGGGTTCGAGGCTGCAAAAAATCACGTGATACCGGTAATTTACCCAAGGAACTTTTAACTGATAAGAAGGGAAGATACTACTGCTTTGCCTCATGAACTGTTTCATTGACTAGCGGGGATTTATATTATACGTCTACGGAGCCTTCCCTTCTTTACACTAGAAGTTTTTACCTTGACCACGTGATCAAAACGTAGATGGAATATCCTCCATTGCCGGCCATTTCAAAACAGATGTGTTTTCGAATTATGCCATGTTGAAGTTGATTTTAAGGTGTGGATCGAAACATTATCATGTTGAAATAACCATTTTTCGCCCCCCCCCCCCCCAAAAAAAAAACCTCGGCAACAGGGAGTAAATTATTGGCGTCTCTTGATAGTTTTCAGAGTTTACACGACCACTGATTTATGCTAGAGCTACAGCGCCTAGAAACTACCGTGTGGAAAACGGCTATTCCTATAATGCTTTAAAAAGTGCTAAAAACTTGTATCCCATAAATCTCCAACAATGCTCAGCGGCAATATGCTAATACGAGCACTATGTCGTAACTCTTTTCAATATAAACCCTGTGTTTTCAAAAATTATAGAATGTTAAATATCGGAAACTATAAATATAAGATATTTTAGTCTGTTATAAGCTAATTTAGTTAAGGAATGACGTGAAATAGGTTAAAGAGTCTTTTTTAGAATGACTATCGTTTTTAAATCACTACGATGGCGCTACGATCGACATCTTGTTATTCAGCATCGTTGTACATTTATAAGATTCAATTTTTTAGCACTATTTTGTAGCCGTTATCTACACTGTATCTTCTAGGCGCTGTACTAGAGCTGTCTGAATGAAGCTGTAACGCTATAGCACCTAGAATACATAGTATTAAAATCGGCTATCCCTGTAATACTTAAAAAAGCGCTAAAATATTGTATCCCTTAAATGTGCAATGATACTGCTGCAATATGCAGATCGCAGTGACTTCTGCAGGATATTTTCCACAAGTACAAGAAATCGCTAGTCTATACAATATAATACTAGTAAAACGAAAATCCCGCAGATGTCTCTGCGATCGACCCTTGAAATTTTAGCAGTATCGTCGCGCATTTAAAGGATACAAATTTTCAGCACTGTTTGGATAGCATATTTCCACACTAGGTATTCTAGGCGCTGTAGTAACGCTGTACCTTGAGTACAGCGTCTTGAATACCTAGTGTGGAAATATGCTATCCAAACAATGCTAAAAATTTGTATTCCTTAAATGTGCGACGATACTGCTAAAATCCCAAGTGTCGATCGCAGCGACATCTGCGGGATTTTCGTATTACTAGTATTATATTGTATAGACTAGCAATTTCTTGCAGTTGTAGAAAATATCCTGCAGATGTCGCTGCGATTTTTATATTTAGAAGCATCGTTGCACATTTAAGAGATACAATATTTTAGCGCTTTTTTAAGTATTACAGGGGTAGCCGATTTCCACACTATATATTCTAGGCGCTATAACAGCGTCTAGAATTTATAGTGTGGAAATCTTCTATCCGAACAGCTATAAAAATTTGTATCCCTTAAATGTGCAATGATACTGAAATCCAGGTAGCCGATCGCAGCGACATCTGCGATATATTTTCAAATTTCAAAACCATCGTATTGTTACAGCGTCTAGATCAAATCGTCTTGGAGTTTTATAAAATATCCTGCAGATGTCACTGTGATCGACTCATTGGATTTCAGCATCGTTTGAAGGGATCCAATATTTTAGCCCTTTTTTAAGTATTACTGGGATAGTTGATTTCTATACTATATATTCTAGACGTATCCCTAGTCCTATACGTTCTAGACTCGAGGTTTAACGAAAAATACAGACTACCGTACTACCTTTCGCATTAGACCGCTAGAGTCACATGATTCTCTTTTCGTGCATCTTCATTCGCGCATTAGAGTATCATGTGACTCGAGCGGTCAGAAAAAAGAGACACGTGTAACGTTTCGCAGCAGCCTGACTTTTACGTTAGCCTTGTGATTACTCCATCTATTGGATACTCCTCGAGGAAAAGGCATGTTTATAAACAAACACTACCATCAACCAAAGTCCCGCGTTTTCCGCCAGTCAGACAACCTCGTCCCTATTCATACCACCAATCAGTTCGTCTTTTGTTCTTAGTAATGTTATAGCGACTAGAATACATAGTGTGGAAATCGGCTATGTCTGTAATACTTAAAAAAGTGCTAAAATATTGTATCCCTTAAATATGCAACGATGCTGCTGCAATATGCAGATCGCAACGACATCTGCAGGATATTTTATACAACTGCAAGGTATTGCTAGTCTATACAATGCAATACTAGTAATACGAAAATTCCGCAGATGTCGCTGCGATCGATACTTGGCATTTTAGCAGTATCGTCGCACATTTAAGGGATAAGATTTTTTAGCATTTTTCGGATAGCATATTTCCACACTAGGTATTCTAGACGCTGTAGTAATGTTATAGCGCCTAGAATATATAGTATGGAAATCGGCTATCCCTGTAATACTTAAAAAAAGCGCTAAAATATTGTATCCCTTAAATGTGCAACGATGCCGTTGAAATATGAAGATTGCAGCGACATCTGCAGGATATTTTCTACAACTGCAAAATATTGCTAGCCTATACAATGTAATACTAGCAATACGAAAATTCCGCAGATGTCGCTGCGATCGACACTTGGGATTTTAGCTGTATCGTCGCACATTTAAGGGATACAAATTTTTAGCACTGTTTGGATAGCATATTTCCACACTAGGTATTCTAGACGCTGTAGTAATGTCAAAGTTTTGAACTGAGTGACGTCAGTTTCCCTTTCCTTATAAAAATTTATTGGTGAAGAGGAGTTTGAAAAAAAAAACTCGGTTAAGATGCCATTATTAACAAGTTAATGTTTGTTGAGTTGTCTTACTCGATTAGAACTTGTATACCCGATTATTGTCTTGTAGAGAAATAAAACTGTTATGTCTGGTTTGTGTTACAATTTCTGTGTATAAATAAGGATCATTCGAGGCGACAGCCATTGTTGCTATAAGCCTCAAAGCAATCTTCACTACGGTGGAGTATTGCCAAGTTCTGAAACGTGGATTATAGCAGTTTCAACAAAAACTTCTAATCTGGGTAGCGCCGTGTGCCACTCTTTTATTTATAAAGGCACTCGAAAGGCAAAACGTAGAATAAATTGCATGTAGTTGTCACAAAAAATACTCTTTCCTGCCACCTTGCTAAAATACGCCAACTGGCGTTCAATAAGTAAGTAAAAAACTAAGCAATGTTAATAACAGCACAATGGAGGATATTCCAAATATGGGTTCGAGACTGAAAAAAGTCACGTGGTACCGGTAATTTACCCAAAGAACTTCTAACTGATAAGAAGGGAAACTGGAAACTACTACTGCTTTCCCCCATGAGCTGTTTCATTGGCTAGCTAGCGGGGATTTACATACATCTATAGAGCCTTCCCCTCTTTACGCTAGACGTTTTTGCCTTGACCACGTGATTATCACGTAGATGGAATATCCTCCATTGCAAGCAAGCCGTTTATTAACAAACAATGTAATGAAGTCGCGTTGATTTTTTTTTTTGTTTCAAAATTACTTGTTCACTTTTTTTGCCTAATAACTTATTTTCGAGGAAGATTCTTATATGGAACCTTTATAAAAAAAATTCTCATTTTCAGCTGCAAAGCAACATTTTTCTTTCCTTGTGTGATTTATTTGATGATTAATAAAAACAACATTTTTGAAAAAAAAAAAAGTTCATTGTATCCAGTTTCTCCTACCAACACACAGAATAAATAAAAAATGGTAATGTTAAAACAAAGAATGGTAAAGCTACATCAACCTATCAAGTATATTATTGAATGCGATTATTGTTGTTTTAATTTCAAATTTTTTTGTATGCTTGTTATTATATTGCAAACGTTTTAATTCATAACATATAAATAAAACAAATCAAACAGAGTAAGAAGAAAGTAAACTACTTGAGAGAATAAATGTAAACACATCACTAAATGTCCTTACTGGAGAATATCTTTCTGACAGTGGAAATTTTCCCGGTCCGTAAATGTAATATTCCTCTCTTTTGCTGCACAGACCACCCATTTTGTGGACATTGGTAATAGGTACGCCAATAATGGCTTCATTTTTCATGTTCCATTGAACAAAGAAATCAGATTTCGTCTTTATTGTGAGACCTGAACTTAAATCTTCAATGACGAATTCTTCATTAAGATACGGTAATGATACGATATCATCATCATCCACTAAAAGTTTTCCTTTTGACGAAATAATTACTTTAGAGCATTCTTCATGGATTACTAAAGTAGTTTCATTTGTAGAATTTTGAGAAGACTGTATTTGAACTTTGAAGCGACCTGTTATAATATCTTCAACTGCGGTGTATGTGCATTCTCCTACGATTTCGTACGCCGACGTGTCAAATGACATAATAGTCTTGTTGGGGGAAATTAAACAGAATGACCCTATAATAAATAGATAAAAAGAAAAATGTAAGAAAAAGATAACTCTGTTAAACATATTTCTCATTTTATAGTTAAATACAGTATTACAGTAATTTTGTAAAAATAAACTTATAATGTTATTTTAAAAGGTTCGCGGTAGGAAAAAAACAATGTGGGATATTTCAGGTCCGAATCAAAATTTTAAGTACGATCTTTGAAAAGTGAAGATATTTGAGCCCTATAAGCAGCTGATTAGTGGTTTTCCATTTCCAGAAATCATATTAAAAGAGCTATTGACAAAAATATTTTTAACAAAATTATCTTTTGAAAAGTATATTAAATGAAGGGATATGTAAGATATTATAACATCAAAGTGCGATTAAATAAATAAATATATATATATGTATATGAAGGATTTACTAGCATTTTTATGAAAATACAGAACAATCCCCAGACGCTCATAGGGTTTTAAGTGGAATTTTTAAACATATTACCGGAATCGCGCTCTAGCACGACCCTGTTTTGGGGTGTATACAGAATCAGTAGCGCTAACTTTTGAAAAATATTGGATGGGCCCAAAAAATTTTCAGTAAACATACATACAATTTTAATACATAACACATACAATTCTTTCCCCAATGCGTGTGTGTGGAGAAAGGGGCGGGGAAGGAAAGAATGACTAAAGATGATAATTCGAAGTCAAATTATGGTTTTTCTAAGTAAAATATAAATTTATTAAAATTTAATTATAATTTAAAAAGTAATTTATTAAATTACATTCTAATAAGCTCTTTTTTTAAATACAATAATATTTATTATAAATAACATATAAATTGTTATCGAAATTACAATTAATTGAAAATACAAAAAAAAAAAAAAAAAAAAAAAAAAATCAAGAAAAACTAAATGTCATTTTAGTCACCCTTCATCGATTCATCAAGACATAAAAACTGATTGCAAAATATGCAGGAAATTTGTTTTTGGTAGAAATTTATTTTTACATCCACTGAAGGGCTTTTAGTGTTCCTGTAAGTCAGTTGATGTCCTTATTCTTTTACATACAAATTATTTTGAGAAGTTTAATAAAACCAAATTTTATTTCAGCGATTAAATAAATAAATAAATAAATAATGATATAAACCAGGGGAAATTGGGTGGGCAGAGATATCAAATTATTGGATGTGCTCGGGCCCCACGGTCCCATATAAGCTGGCGGCCACTGTACAGAATGGTCATAAAATAAGTGATTCTATTTCGATTCTAACAATATATAACCATGACGCATGGTATCTGTATGAAACGGATCGTAGGGACGTGATTAGAAGTGTTTAAAACAATTTAGCTTTTGAGCGTTAGATAGCGCTTGCTTATGTTTTACAGTTGCAAACTAAATGCTAAATACACATGAATGACACATTGAACAGAACCTGAAAGAGCTATGCTTTTAATAAATAACTATTGAGGCAAACATATTTTTCCCCATGTAATTTTGACTACTAAGCGTCGGAATTTACCCTGGTAATCGAAAACAGAACTATTTCTTAAACAATAACCAGATCCCAACGGTCTATTTTACGCAAGTAATAGGTTTTAGTGTAGTATCTCTTCTACAACATGTTTCAAACCACTCTGAACAGGGTCACTCATGTTATTATAATCTTGTATTTTGAAATATAAGCATAAAAATATGTCAGAGATAATTCTAACTTTAATTTGATTGTTAATATATACCTTTTAATACTATTCAATTCCATTAAATGATAATCCTGTTTCATATTATTGAAAATGCTTGTGAAATGTCCATACATTGTTATCGTTTCATCGTACTGTAAACATTATTAAAAAAATACATGTTTTTGAAGCTATTTCAATTCATATAAGCAGAAAAGTATTGCATTTTATGTTAAATATATAATCTATCAGAATTTTCTTATTATTATCACACGTTCATTATAGATTATAATATTACCGGAGGTTCTACATAAACTGTCTCGCCTGATCATCATGGAAACGCGCGATTTGTTTAATTGTACACAACAAATAGTTGCTTTTACAACGATGGTCGACAGATCAATCAAGTTGAGAAACGGTCAATCATTATTCGCAATCAAGAATGGTTATACGTGGGGCACATGGAATAATTGTAAAATTAAATAGGTAAAATTTTTAGCCTGTTTCATATATTTTAATCATATAAATCGCAGGATATATATTACTCAAAATTAAATTATAAATTTTAACACGTTTGATTTTAAAAATTAAAGTTTTGAGTATTATTTTCAAATTAAATAAAAGCAAATTCCAGATTTGAAAATGAATAGCCTGATCACGATAAAAAGCTAGCAACTGTCTTGTATAAAATAGTAACAATCTGATGGGTATTCATTATTATTTTAAAATTTCTAAAGAGGAACAATGTTCTTTGAAAAATACACTTATCGGTTACGCGCTGCATGAAAATTGTATATTTCAGCAAACTTTTACGCTAATAAATATTAATTTTATGATAATACTTAAAAAGAGAATAAGAGAGTAGTAGTAGCATTTAGATTAAGTAAATTTCAGATTTCTTTGTTATGCAAATAACATATATACTTACAAGCAACGCATTTTGGACAACATTCTCCTGGAGAAATTATTTCAGTTTCTTCCTGAAAAAAAAAATAGTTGTGAATATAAAAATCCTTTAAATACTTAAATAGATAACATTTAAATTTACTTTCTAAAATTAATGAATATTTTTCCTCTTTTTAATTATTACTGTGAACATTAGTACAAGATATTTTGGATATTTTGCTGCTAAAAGTATTATTTTTTGTTACTTCCACGGAAAAGCGCCTTTTCTTTCATAGTGTATTTTTAAACAAAATTGAAAAATCATGCATTCAGCATAGATCATGTAACACTTTCCAACACATTCAGAATACAGTAACAAAACGTCACAGTTTATTAAGTTGAAACATAATGTCTAAATAAACAATTAGGAAAACGCATAACGCATTAGAAAATCTAATTTCCTCTATTACAATCAATAGTGAGAAAATATCCCTTTCTTGTCTGTTTTGGGCAGTCCTGAATATGATCTATAGATTTGTATGCATATTACATTGTATGCTTAAAGTTAGTTCAGTTAAACGAATACAGCAATTAAAATTTTCCATACAGCAATTTCTGTGAATAAACGGAAATGCATTTGAGAACTTTTGTGCAGCCCTGTATATGATCTATAGAATTTGAGCACCAAGAAATATTTAAAAGAAATAGTTCAGTTTAAAAACGCGTACCACATCTGAAAATGCACTTCAAGCATTTATTCTTCATAGGCTTTAATAGATCAATTTCTTCAGTAGCCAAATTCTTTTGTGTGTCCTTGTAAATGAACAATAAATTCCATGCACACCCTATTATACAGTTAGATGCACGCAATACACCTCAGTGATACATATAAATTTCAGCATGTTTAAAATATTATAATATCATTAAAATATAATGCAAGCGACTTTTCCCCAAAGGCCGTAATCTAATAGCATTCTTTTTGAGTGTCTCTGTAAATGCACCGTAAATGATACGCACTTCAATCTCAATAGCGAACATGCCATAGCGATACCCAATAACCTCTACAGATTTCATGGCAATAGGACTATATTTACGCGAGTTAGAGCACGGACATGCAGACAGACGGCAGGCAGATGGATAGGAAAATAGACAGGCAGACAAACCGAATTAATAAACACCTTTGAACTTTGTTGGAAAGTTTTAAAAACATATTCAAGCAATTTACGCTCATTCTTAGTAATGGTTACGAATTCTTTTGTGTAGCCCTGTATATGTCCTTTAGAATTTATACACACCCCGTAGTGTGCAAAAATTTAACTAAACTTTAAACGCATACCATAAATCAAAACGTCATATCAATTACATTATGTTTGTAACCGAGTAACATCATTAAAGTATGCCGCAAACGATTTTTTTTTTTCATAGAAATTTTTTTCAGGATTGTACAAATAGTATTGGTACAGAACCATTGAAAATAACTCTTAATCGAGTGGCATTTATTTTGAAAATTTTAACAGTTTAACCCCTTGAGGGGCGGTGGGATATATTATATCCCACCTGAGTTTAATTAAGATTTGCACCAGAAAATTTTACTTTTATAGCTTTGGAGGGAAAGTGTTTTCCTTATTTGCTATTGTGTTAAAATTGCTTTTCCTTATTTTGAAATAAAATTTTTCTAAATTTCCGGTGGGAATTCAGCATTACACAAACGCAATCGCTTGCCCCTCAAAGGGTTAAAAGATAACTTTCACTGTTGTTTTTCTTATGGATCATTCCATACGAAATGAGCAAATCAGCTGTGACTGACATGTTGCAGGTTTTAATGAAAATCAGCATATAAGTAGATCATATTTATTTATGAGTAAATGCAAAATAATAGATTTCAAGATTGTTTATTTAAGTATTAAAACATACATTAAAAGTTGATACAAAATAGAGATTTTGTCTATGTGCATGAAATTTCACTTTTGATTATTAGCTTATTAGCCTTAGGAATGGGAAAGCAATATTAATTTTTTATTTATAATTAAGACTGAATAATAAGTAATAACTTGACATACTTTAGTATTTGTCTTTTTATTCCTTAATGAGAAAAAAATAAACAATGGGACATTTTGAGGGAAAAAAGCAATATTTATTTCTACAACTTGTTTGAACATGAAAGAAAGCTCTTAAAATTTTTTTAAATTATTTGACATTATAGAAAAACGTGTCTATTTTAAATATAGAAATTTTCATTATTGTCCGCAATTTATTTTTGCATCAATGATATTTTAATCCTTTGCACTCCGCGTTATTTTGAGTATGGGCTACCAGCAACTCCGCGTCATTACACAAATATTTTATTCGGTAGGAACCACTTTTTTAAAAGAAGTTTCCTTCAAGTACACAATTTTTAAAATGCTCTGATTAAATGAGGCAAATTTTATTTTCCTTTGTTACTGGTGCCAAAAACAAATTTTGTAAGGAAAGATGATGTCGCCGCAGCGGCGACAACGGAGTTCAAAGTGTTAAAGTAGAGTAGAATTGAATAAAGAATTATATAGTAATCTTAAATCAATATAAATGGCAGCACTAAATTTCTCTTGAAATCACGCTTGTAAACCTCATTTATTTTTCTATGTGACTGAAAATATTACAGTCAGTGAAATGGAAAACAGTTTTGTGAAAAACCCTGGGCAAATTTCAATTTCTTCATTTGTTTCCACTGTGTATGACAAAAATTGGCGGCTTGGTATTGTAACTGACATTTCACCAAATAACCGTGATTTTCTTTTGAAGTTTATGAGTTTACATGGACCTAATATATTTCGTGGCTCATTAGAGATGATCTTTGTTGAATACCACTTGAAAATATACTTGTTACAGTACCAGTTCCATCAACATCATCAATAGGCAAAATATTACAAAATCGAATGACACACTTTTAACCAGATTGGGGAAATATTTCAAAAGTGATTTAAATAATCTCTTGCAAAACTTTTAACTGATTTTCTTTTTCTTAGCATTTTTAATAGTATATGTTTATATATGTTTTCTTCCATGAAGGTCAGATAAAATATTGTTGAATTTAATAATAATATTTTAATTTATTTTAACTCTGATGTTGATTTTATTGGAGTAGATGATACACATGTATGTGAGTATATTACATTAACTGAGTTTTAAGTTCCTGTTTATCTACGTATACATATTTCATATAGCATACATCACTAAAAATAGATATTAAATAAATATTTATATTTTCCTTTTAGGAAACAGAAGTGCAGTAAATTTATATAGTTTATATCACATACATTATCGAACATAAAATTATTAAATAACTATACATGTGGGATTATAAATACTCTCAACTTGACAGACTCAAGGGTTTATTTAATCTATACGCTGTGAGAATTTGACGATATCTCACATTGAAACTCTCAATTTACAAGGCAAAAACCAGCATAGGGAAACTAATGTATTTTCACCTAGCCTCCAAATTTCTTCAGAGTCCCAGAAAATGTCGCTAACGATGAAACAAATCTATCAATTTCAATCAATCTTTGCAGAGGACACTAGGGTGAAAGGAACTCCTTTATTTAGCGAGAGAAATATTCTTTTGATGTTCACGAGGATCACTTTTCCCGTGAGAAACTAGATAGTGAAACTACATATTAACCTGATGTCATGTTTCTGAACGCAGCCTATAGAGAGCGAGCTTGCTGATGAGCTCATGAGTCACAGATGGTGAGTGGCTAGGGGAAGTAGCTTTTGTTCTGGACAGAGAACGGAGCTGATAAAGGGGGATGCAGGAGGAGGCTCGGGAGCATTTTCCTTCGGTTGAAGTTGAGACTTCAAGTTTTCTGGCCGTGTAGAGTGGAAAATCTCTCACGGGTTAACGGCTTCGGGACACTTTCCGAAGCAAGCCAAAAGCGAAAGCCGGGCGAGGCTGTAAAGTGCTCCATCACGGAGTGAACTTCGGAGGTTCTTAAACCTCGGCTGAGTATCTACAAAAGAGCGACATCCCTGTCGAACCCCATCTCGAACTCTTTATCTTCGAAAATTGTGGACATTGAATAAATAAGAGATTGACTACACTGAAAGCGATCTATTATTCGAGGACTGGACTTGATTCTATAAATACATTATTGACAGCTGAACTCGAACCCATTTATGAAAAATGCTGTAAATAGGACTTATATAATCTAGAAAATATTATTTAATTGTTTGTAATCCAATAAAATATTTTTTCGATATTGATAAGACTCGGCCCTTGAAGTAGCCCGCTACCACACCACCTTACGACATCGGCTCCGTTACAACTTGGTGGCAGCTAGAAGATTTACAACAAGAATAATTGCTATTAGAGGAAAGCCCAGGAGGAAACAGACGGCGAACACCCGGAGTTTCTGACAACAACTCGAGAGGCAGCCGAAAGAATCGAAACGACAGTTCCAAGGAAGACAGACGGACAGCCCTTCCGGAGCGGAGACAGTTCATCTAGATCAACTAGACAGTGCTTAGAGACAGTGCAACGTGGACCTTGGACGACAAACAGTGGGACACAACATGCCCGATACGAGCCCTTGAGCTACAGTGGACGACACCCGCGGAGTGCCATAACGGACCATTCCCCAGACAAGATACTTCAAGCAACAACTGTAACAGGTAAGCTCATTTCATTTTGAGTGGCTCTTAAACTATTATTTAGCATACTGATAGGATATTAAAATGTTGGTTAAATAAAAATAAGAGAAACTTTTTCAGGTAAATGAAAATATTAAGATTATGATAAATCGATAAGGTGTAGTTAATTGAAATCTAACGATTAAAGAAAATTTATATGTTATGTTATCTTTATCATTATTTTAAATGTTTGGGAAGCAGAAAGCATTAGCTAGGCTAAATTCATAACTACTAAAAAAAAATGCCCAGTAAAATGTTTTTATCTTACATAATTTGTGTAAGAAATATATTTTAATGAGTAATTTTATAAAGAGAAATTTTCATGCATGTTGGATTGCTAAATGACAAACAGAGTAAATTAACTTTTATCCTAAATAGTATAGATGCATTTTGATAAAGGTTGCAGAGAATGTTCAGTTCTTGAGAAATACTGGGAAGGTGATTTGCCTATAGTATTTGAAAAATTACTTATTGTTTTCATATTGTGTGTATAGGGACTCTAAAGCTTTAAAATTTTGAATTTTATTTTTGCTTTACGATTGGCACAAAAGTATAGAAAATCTGAAAATCTTTTGCAAAATCATAAAATTATTTTTACATATTGGTTATGCATTTAAAATGTTTATTTATATTGTGTGCTTAAGGGTAAAATATTTCTTGTGAGGTGTAAGGTTCATATACTTCTAAATTGATAAACAAAACGAATGGTTTCCGTTTGTATTATTTCAACATACCGTAGTCATGTCGAAATTAAATTCACTGAAGTACTGCAGGAAAGCGGATTTACAGAATCTCGCGGAAGTTTTAGGGGTGGAAATAGATGAACAAGACAATATGGCAACGATAATCGAAAAAATTGAAGCAGCAGAAAAATACGACGAGGAACTGATGTTAGTACAGGCAGGGTACATCGTAAAAGATGGGGAAGAACGGATCGCGGCAGAAAAGGAGAAAGAGAGGGAAAAAAGAGAGACAGAGAGAGAGGAAAGAGAGAGAGAAGAGAGAGTTAGGGAAGAGAGAGAGAAAGATAAGGAAAGGGCGTTTACTTTAGAACAGCTAAAATTAACGCAGAGTTCAGAAAGGCGAAATTCTACGGTAAGCAGCGGTTCCGAAAGATCCGTTAAATTACCTCTTAAAACTATTATGCATCGTTTTGATCCTGAACGATCCGATATAACATTATTCCTGAATTTGTTCGAACGACAGGCGAATAGGTCCGGAATAGAGCAAGACGAATACGTCACACACTTGCTAGAATTATTGCCGGTAGAAATTGCGGAATTGATCTTACGCGAACCAGCTCAAAAAATTGACAATTTCGAACATGTTAAATCGCTGTTGAAGGCGGAAGCGTACCGTCAAAAATTGAATAAACATGCACGTAATCCAGGAAACCCGTGGAGAGATCTCATATTCGAATTGAATAGTTTTCTTGAGGGATGGATAAACGGTTTGGGGATTACGCAATTTTCTGAATTAAAAGAATTGTTGATCACTGATCAGATCAAACGACGCGCGCCGGTCGAATTAAAAGAACATTTTATTGATTCGTGGGCTAATTATAAAGACCCCTTGGTGCTCGCTACGGCACTAGACGAATATGAGACGATAAAAGGAGTGTAAAAAAAAACGTGGAACATGAAACCCAAGCTTGATAGGAAACCTGAAAGGCCTAAGTATGAAGATAAATCGCGCGATAGGAATTCCGAAAACAAACTAAACTGGCGTGAGCGGGAAACAAATAGAGAAAGGGAAAAAGTCTTCGATCGTAAAAATTGGAGTAAGTGCTTTCTTTGCTCCAAAACTGGGCACTTAAAGGCCAATTGTCCCGAAAACAAAAGGACCGAAAAAACCGTTGCTAAAGTTCATCACGTTAGTGGAAATATTGATCTCGAGGAAGGTTTCAAACCCTACTTAAGCCATGCCTTAATTAATGGAGAGAAAATCACGGTGTTAAGAGACAGTGGAAGCTGTTATGATATGGTCTCAGGTAAATTCATTAAGCCGGAGCAATTAGACGGTATGGTTGTGTGGGTTAAACAGCCTTTAATGAACGATTTACGTTGTTTGCCGACGGCTAATGTAACATTAGAATTGGACGGATTGGGGAGCATAAAAACAAAGGCCATAGTAGCAGACGTAGAATCAGACATGTCTTACAACATTATGGGGAACGAAACTCAAAAATTGATCGATAAAATTAAGAGCGGTAAGGTCCAAATTTTAAGCGCCGTGATAACACGGAGTCAGACGAAACGGAAGCCAGAACAGAAGTTCGATCCGACAAAAGGGGAGGATGCGAAAAAGAGAAGTCCCCAGTCAAAAGAGACGGACGTGGATACGGGAGAAAAACCGGTAGGAGATGAAACCCAGTCGGGGGGAGTGAGTGGGGATTTGGGGGAAGACGAAGAGGATCTTTTGTTGCCGGATCTAGTGGAGGACTTGAGCATAGGATTAAGCCAGGTGGGGAAGAAGGAATTTAAAAGAGAACAAGAAACGGATGACTCTTTAAGCGAAGTTAGAAAAAGGGCAGAGTTATAGAAGTCGCATTACGAGTATAAAGACTCGTTAATAGTACGGAAAACGTACGACCACCGGGGAAATGAAAGGATACAATTAGTCATACCCCTGAAGTTTAGACAGGGTCTTTTAATCGCGTGCCATGAGGGCATTTCGGCTCATCTGGGAGAGAAGAAAACGAAAGACAAATTGTTGAGATACTTTTTTTGGCCCAATGTAATAAGGGAGTCTGAAAATTTTGTAAAATCATGCGACGGGTTTCAGCGCGTAGGGAGATCGGGGGAGCAGAAAAAGGACCCTTTGACACTTGTACCGATTATTTCAGAGGTATTTTCAAAACTATCAATAGATTTAGTTGGCCCCTTGCCAGAATCCAAAAAATCCAAAAAGGGAAATAAATACATGTTGACCGCCATATGTGTGTATAGCTGATACCCAGAAGCTATTCCAATTGCAGATATGCTTTCGGAATTGAAGCTTTAATTGAAGCGGTAATTGAAGCTTTGACAACTATTTTCAGCCGTGTAGGTTACGCGTCGGAAATCCAGACAGATTAGGAGCGTAGCTTTACTTCAAATTTAACTACTGCATTTCTGAAGAAATTCGGTGTAAGGCTAAGACATTCGAGCGTGTGTCACCCTTCCTCGAATTCAATCGAGCGATTTCACAGGTCAGTTAAGAGATTATTGAAGGCGATGTGTGTCGAAAATGGGAGTGATTGGGAGGAAAACTTTCCCCATGCACTGTTAGCTTTAAGAACAGTGACCCACGAATCAACGGGATTCAGTCCCGCGGAGCTAGTTTTCGGGAGAAATTTGAGAACGCCGGAAACATTGTTGTTTGAACAATGGACGGGAGAGATTCAAGAACATGAATTAGTCACCGAATATGTTTTCAAACTGATGAATCGTTTAAAACGTTGCCAAGAGCTGGCCGTCAAAAACATGACTACTAGCAGAGATAAGAGAAAATTCTGGTACGATAGAAACGCGACAGAAAGGAATTTCGAGCCAGGAGACGAGGTACTGGTTTTGGCCACAAGTAAACCAAATAAAATGTCGGGAAAATGGATTGGTCCAGGCAAAATCGAATCTAAAATTTCCGCTACGAATTATATTGTAAATGTTCCAGGTAGACGCGAAAAATCCCAAATTTACCACGTGAATTTATTAAAACCTTATGTGAAACGCGTGGAGAAAATCAACATTTTGACCCGTGAATTTCACGACCCAGACGCGATGTAAGATTTAGAGATAGTTTACCCTTCGGAAGACTCTAACAGTTATGACTTCAGTCAAGTAGTCGAGGAAAGTGACTTGAGGGACCGGTGCACATCTGAACAGCTGCGGGAGTTAGAGAATTTATTAGACAATTATAGGGAAGTCTTTTCGAACGACCCAGGACTAACAGATCTAGCAGAGCATGATATTGAGCTTGCCGAAAACAAATCAGTGAGGATAAGACCTTATAGAGCATCAGTCAGACAAAATGAAATTAAAAAAAAAAGAAATCAAACGTATGCTTTATTTAAAAATCATAAAGGAGGGGGAATCGGATTATAATTCTCCCATGATTTCAGTGGAGGCCCCGGGTAAGGAAGCCCGACCTTGTGTTGATTACCGAAAATTGAACGTTTTTGGAAACGTTCCTTTTGGAAACGACCTTTTTGGAAAGGTCTTAATTTAGCGATGTGCCTTTCGCAGGTCGGGTTAAAAAATATCCAATATTAAGGGAATGGCACCCATTTAAACTTTACATAGCACTGTACCTTCCGTAATTTAACAATATAGAAATATCTCCTTTTTAATTTTCTAATTAAATTGTTTCTTTTGTGTTGCCACTCTCTAAAAACCGGCACAATAATTTAAAAAAAGTGATAACACGCGTATTTTGCTTTTACGAGCCAATAAAAATTCAGATTTCTCGCTATATTTTTGCATTTTTGATATCGAAGTCATTCTAGTCAGAAAATGAAAATATTGCCCATATATATGTAAAATCTTTAACTAAACACGTGTTAGAATGACGTATGTTCATTAGAATGCTTTAAATGTTAAAAAATCTATTTTAATTTCAAGAAAACACTTTAGGAAAAGATAATAGTAATAATAAAAAAATCGTTTGCTAGGTATGACGTCAATTTCCGTTTAACTGACATAACTTTGTTATGACGTTTTATTCTGAAGCGAGACTCCTGATAATCTGAAATTAATCCTTATTATTGTCATCCATAAAGTGAAAGATTTATTTTTAAGTCATACGAAAGAAATTTTCGATAAATGCAAGTTCATTTGGTTGTATTTATTGCATTTTCCTGCGTTTTGTCAAGGAAATCGTGTACTCCTATTGGCATATTTCTTTTTTCCAACGGAGATTTGCCATCTCGTAACCTGATTGGATCAGAGCTTCCTGTGTCAATGTGACTTTTCTTGGCGGGAAGGAATTGTGCTTGCGACCATGAAAGTAGAGAATTTTGATAGGATGGGCGCGGGGAAAGGGATGCATTTAAATAGACTTCTGATTTATTTATTTATTTATTTTGTTGAAATTACAGGTCAATGGCAAAAATGATTTCTAGAGAAAGAAGATAATTTCCATTACCTAATGACAAAGAGGGCGGGGTGTCATCTGAGAAGTGAAAAGATTCCAAATAACTTTAATAAATTTGTTACTTTTTAAATTTAAGATATTAGGTAGCTTTCTTTACAAAAAGCTACCTATTGCAGCCGTTCGGAGGAAAGCGATTTCAAAAAATTTTGGTATATTTTCATCGATCATGACCCCCAGACCACGAAACCACCCTCCGTTCAAAATTGATATATATATATATCAATATATATATATATATATATATATATATATATCTGACCTATGTCACACTGTAACTCTCGTATTTATGAACCGATTTGGATGTAATTCGGTGTGTACATAGTACATACCAATGTCTCCACCGAGTTCGTTGGCCAGCTTCATCCGCCATTTTGTTTCAAAATGGCGGCCATTTAAATTTTTTTTAAAAATTTAAAATTTGAAATGTGGTACCAAAAAATTGAAAATGGAAAAATATTTTTTTCTTATGTATTTGACCTTTATACAAAGACTCCATAGCAGTTTTTGTTTCGTCTATATCTTAAAAAATGGCTGAGTTATAGCATTTTGAATTTCTAGCGAAGCTGACATTTTGAAACGTCCTGAATTTTGTCACGCGATAAAAGGCGTATTTATGAACCGATTTGGATGTAACTTCGTTTATACATAGTACAGACCAATGTCTCGAACGAGTTCGTTGGCCAGCTTCATCCGCCATCTTGTTTAAAAATGGCGGCCATTTAAAATTTTAAGAAAAATTTAAATTTGAAATGTGGTAGCAAAAAATTGAAAATTGAAAAAATACTTTTTTCTTATGTGTTTAACCTTGATAAAAAGATTCGGGAGCAGTTTTTGTTTCGGCTATATCTTAAAAAATGGCTGAGTTATAGCATTTTGAATTTCTAGCGTGGCTGACATTTTGAAACGTCCTGATTTTTGCCACGTGATAACAGACGTATTTATGAACCGATTTGGATGTACCTTGGTGTGTACATAGTACATACAAATAACTCAACCGAGTTCGTTGACCAGCTCCATTCGCCATCTTGTTTCAAAATGGTGGCCATTTAAAAAAATTAAAAAAAAAATAAATTTAAAATGAGATACCAAAAAATTGGAAAATGAAAAAGATTTTTTTTGTATGTGTTTGACCTTAATATAAAGATTCCGGAACAGGTTTTGTTTCGTCTACATCTAAAAAAATGGCTGAGTTATAACATTTTGAATTTCTATTGTGGCTGACATTTTAAAACGACCTGATTTTTGTCACGCGATAACAGGCGTATTTATGAACCGATTTGAATGTAACTTGGTCTGTACATAGTACATACCAATGTCTCGACCGAGTTCGTTGGCCGGCTTCATTCGCCATCTTGTTTCAAAAGGGTTGCTATTTTTAAAAAAAATGTAATTTAAAATTTAAAATGAGGTATTAAAAAATTGGAAAATGAAAAAGATTTTTTTTATGTGTTTGGCCTTGATACAAAGATTCTGGAGCAGTTTTTGTTTCTGAAAATTTGTTCTTTGGTTTATATCTTAAAAAGTGGTTGAATTATAGCACTTTGAAAATCTATCATGGGTAACACTTTGAAACGATCTTGTATTTGTCACGCGATACCACACTTATTCGCCTATTTCGATGGAAGAAGGCATGTGGATAGTATACATCAATATCTCGACCAAGTTCACTGGCCAGCTTCATCAGCCATCTTGTTTCAAAATGGCGGCCATTAAATTTAAAAAAAATTATATTTAAAGTGAGGTGCAAAAAAATTAGAAATTGAAAAAGGTTTCTTTCTTAAGTATTTGACCTTGATATAAGGATTCAGGAGCATTTTTTGTTTGTCTTTATCTTAAAAAATGGCTCAGTTTCAATCTCTAAAGTGGGTGACATTTTGAAAAATCTGATTTTTTGCCTGCGACAGCACTCGTATATATCAACCGATTCCGATATGAATGAGCATGTGCACAGCAATTATTAAGGTCTCGACCAAGTTCACTGGTTAGCCTCATCTACCATGTTGTCTTAAAATGGCAGGCACTTTAAGAAATCGCCAAATTTGGCAGCCAAATATAAGTGACTTTAAATAAAAGCAGCTTGGATAAAGCTGACTAATTTCGCGAAATTCTCATTCGTAATGATTTAGTATTGATAAAAATTAGTATTGAATCTCCTACATTCGGTTTCCACTTAATTGAGCTTCGTGTGTTTGAATAATATAAGATGGCTTTTTAAAAATAAGGAATATGGAAGCTACCTCTTCCTCCCGGCACTGGCCGGAAGGACTTTTTTTCAATCTATTTTACATTATTTTTTTATTTTAAATTTTCTATTAATTTTAAATTTTACCTAATTATAAATGTATTTAATTGAATTCGTAATTATTCAAATAAATTATAAATGTTACCATTTTTAATGATTTTAAATTTAATAATCCTTATAATTATGAAATTCTGTAAGCTCTAATGAATATAAAATTGTCAGGAGTCGGGGAATCGTAGCAGATGTAATAAAATACTATAAAATAACAAATAGGAGAGATGATTTAAAAAAGAAGTACATATAGATATTAAACTTTACGTGATTTTGTGAAGTAGAAATTTCAGAGGGCGGTAAATTTAAATGAAATCTTTAGAAAAAGTGAAAATCTGCGATATGCAAAAATTTTAAAACTAAAAAAAACCTGCTCTGTTTGTTATTTTGCTGAAATAACAAATAAATAATACGGCGTCTAAATTTCACTTTAAATTTCAATTTCTCCTGCCCATTTCTCAGCATGTGTAATACTGAAATATTTATATTTAAAAAAAATTCAGTCTTTGTTGAAACAATAATCTGTCATCTAAAGTTCCCCTTGGGCCCCACCAGTGGCCGAGAGGTTCTGCTCTCGAAGCTGGTAGACGGGAAGTGCTGGGTTCGATCCCAATCGCGCCCGTCGGCCTAATCGTTCGGAGTTTTCGTGGTTTTCTTCGAACCTTGGTTCTCCAAGCGTTAATACGGGTTAGGTTCCCTTAGAAAGACCTCCACGGAAGGCACTCTCCCCCTTAGGGCCTATATCTCACGTGTTGATAATCGGCCGACATAAATACAACCAACCAACCAACCTAAAATTCCCCTTGAAATTTCTGCAAAAACATTTTTACCCCCCCCCCCCACCCCTTTTACACACAACAAAGTTCAGTTTTCTTAAAGTTTTTTTTTCTTTTTTGTATGCACATATCTTTATACACAACATTTGAATGGCTATTCCGAATATGTTAAGGAAATTAATATTTTCCTTTTTGAAAATGATCCTCAAATCGCTAGCTTATTTTCTTTTGCAGAAGAAGAAAAAATAAATTATTTGCGTTTTTTATTTTGCCTGTATGATATTATTTAAAGAAAAATAACCTAATGCTTACAAAATCCGAATATGTTTTTCAAATATAACACAGTATTTAAGCATTTAAAAATGGGCATCTTCTAAAACCCCTACCCTTTTTTTTTACTGAAAAAGTTGAGGATCCTATTATATTATTGCCTAAAGCTGTTATATTTGTTGGATACTTAAATTAAATTAATGATGGTGAGTTTTTATTCCTTAGTTTAGTGCCTGTGTTTCCGAACAAAAATGAATTCAGAAAGGTATTTGAGAACAGTCGTGAAATTTTCTGTCACATATTTAAGAATCGAACAGTGTTTTCCATTTTTTCATAAATAAATGGAGAGTTGTAAGCGATTGTTGTCACGGGACGACAGGTTTTTCTCCTTTCCCGCGCTGTCGTATCCAAAAATTCAGTTCTAAAAGCCAACTTTTTCAGTATTTTTAAAAAGATATTCTACTTTTACCAAAAAATTGAAAACACCATTCGATTACATAGTTTATTAATAAGAACACCTGTCAGTTTTATGTGTTTTCGAACAAAAATGAATTTAGGAAGGTATTTGAGAACAGTCGTGAAATTTTCTGTCACATATTTAATAATCGAACAGTGTTTTCCATTTTTTTCATAAATAAATGGAGAGTTGTAAGCGATTGTTGTCACGGGACGACATGTTTTTCCCCTTTCCCGCGCTGTCGTATCCAAAAATTCAGTTCTAAAAGCCAACTTTTTCAGTATTTTTAAAAAGATATTCTACTTTTACCAAAAAATTGAAAACACCATTCGATTACATAGTTTATTAATAAGAACACCTGTCAGTTTTATGTGTTTCCGAACAAAAATGAATTTAGGAAAGTATTTGAGAACAGCCGTGAAATTGTCTGTCACATATTTAAGAATTGAACAGTGTTTTCCATCTTTTTCTAATAAGTAAATGGAGAGTTGTAAGCGATTGTTGTCACGGGACGACAGGTTTTTCTCTTTTCCCGCGCTGTCGCATCCAAAAATTCAGTTCGAAAAGACAACTTTGACAGTATTTTTAAAAAAGATATTCTGCTTTTACTAAAAAATTGAGAACATCATTCGATTACATAGTTTATTAATAAGAACGCCTGTCAATTTCATGTGTTTCTGAACAAAAATGAATTCAGAAAGGTATTTGAGAACAGCCGTATTATTTCAATTTTAATTGATAAACTTAACTTAGAAATTGGCCCTGACAAGGTCCCTTTTTGTTTAACTTCATATAACATAATGTGTAATTAAAAAGAATTTCTGAACGAAAAAATTCTTACACGACAAGAAACAAAGAAGTGTTTTTCGCCAAGCACGATTCCCAGCAAGGAACATCAAATGCATGCCGAAGTCTCTGACCAATCAGATTGCGAGATACAATTTAGAAGGCAAATTTCAGTTGGGAAAAAAATATGCCTCCTTTTGCAGGCGCCAAAGAAAACATGCATTTTAATTTTAAACACTGAAACACTACTAGAACTACGTCATTATAACGCCAAATGAAATTCAATTTCGCGAGTTTAAAAAAAAATTAACATTGTTGACGCGAAAGTAATCATTTAAAGAACGTAAATTTTCAAAATTACAGAGTTTCGAGAACTATTTTATGAAATCAATACAAATATACTAAAAATAAAAGCGCAAATAAATATTGTTCAAATTTTTTTTTTCAAAATCGCATTTTAAATTACATACATGAAACTGTAAGGGTCTCTTAGCAATGCACTAAACATGGCCAGTTTTGAATCTTCGAAAAATGAAGTTAAAACTTAATTTTTTCTTAATAATAAAAAATATTTTCAATTAAAAAACAGTAAATTAAAAATTTTTGCATGGTTATGATTAAATAATAATTAAATCCAAAAGAGATTCGCGTTCAATAAATGGCAAGTCACAACGTTTGGCGCGGTTTGTAAAAAAAAAAAAAAAATGGTACTTTTCTGGTATAGGGGCCTTGCGTTTTTTTTTTTTTTTTTTTTTTTTTTTAAATTTGGCGTAATTCGGGCGTCAGAACTTTCGATTTGTTGCCAAATGATATAAACAGTAATGAAAACAAACTTGATGAAATTTTTTGTTTAGTTATGTATTTTAAATGTATGTCTATTATTAATGCTTTTTATAAACAAATTACTTCTGTTTCGGTATAAAATTAGATAAATGGCGTCTTTATGTTAAATAAATTTTATAAACACTGAAAAAAATGCTTGTGTATATGAAATGAAACAGTGAATAGGATGCCAGAAAATATGTTGCAAAATTTCCTTCTCCGCCAAGGCTACTTTTTCTATTTCGCTAAGGTGTCTATACTGGAAAAGTACTAAAAAATCTTCGCACGTTCAGGATTGAAATAAATGGTGCAATAGCATACATTTTAGTATAGAGTTGGTACAACGGAAAAGTAGCGAAAGGTCTCCAAAAAACTTTGTCCCAACTTACGCCAATTCTCTGTAAATTAGAATGTGGAATAGGTTCGCTTTAAAAACACAGAATCAATTTATTCCTTTTTTAACGCGTAAGCACACGCGCTGGGGTAAATCTCTTCCCACTCACATTTTTTTTTTTTCGAAATATAAATTTTTCGAGGGCGCTTCTGAACATCCTTATACCTTTCAAAGTCAAGGTTGAGAAAGGTTCTGTGAAGGAATGTCTTTTTTGTTGTTGTTGTTGTTGGCTAGAAGGGGAAAAAATATGCCTTTTGGAATTAAGTAATCCCGCGCGTGTACAAACGTTTCCTTTCGATATGTTCATTCGTTTTGGGATATAACACACACTAAAATAATTTTACTTAAAGAGTGACATAAAAGTTACCTGTATATGTTGATGAAAGTGTGTTAAATGTAATTAATATAAAGTTTATAAAATAATTCATGTTTTAAGAGGTAAAACAAATCGTTGCATATTTTCAAAAAAAAAAAAAACAAAAAAAAACGCGATTTTTACAGAAACTGATACAAAATCGGAAAATAAGTATGAAACGCTTCATTTTTCCATAAAAAGAAATAGTACTGATGCATTTTACAATATAGAGTTGTAGACTTGCTTTTAAAACGCATTTAACCAAAAATATAATGGTAGACAAAATGTAATAATGAGTTACCCCATGCGTGTGGTAACTTTAAAAAAATAGGTGTATGTGCTTACGTTTAAGTTAATTATGTGCTAAACGACGCCTGGCAACATGCGCCAATTGTCTGTAGATTCAATTATGTAATTTATCCGTACCAAATACGCCAATTGTCTATAGACTCGTTTACGTAATTTATCTCCTTAATTAATGCATACTTTACAAAGGGCACCTACTTTCAAATTTTCCTGATTTTTTTTTTTTTTAATCAATGGTTACAGTTAGATGTAAATATGTTAGTCATTATCAAAGTATTTTAGTTTGACCTACGAAATATTATTATAAATATCCAATATTAGCAATATTTCTTATATTATTTACAGGTGTATTGTATAATATTTTCAATCACTTTTAATCATTTTTCTGCATTCAGTCGTTTTCAGATTTTTTTAAATTTTAAATTACCATTAAGGGCCCAAAGCAAAAATTTTCCCTTTTTATAGTTTTTTCACAGTTTTAATTCATTTCTTATGACTGTTTCTTACTCTAGCTTTTAGTGTGTTTGAGGGGTTGACATAGGATACTGCGAAGTCCCTTAATACAGAGGAGCGTGGGTACGTAGGAGAAAAATTTAAGAAATCACAGTATGTATAAAACTAGACTGGCGGCTAGTCCTGAGTAAAGTATAGGTCAATATCCCAATATGGATGTTAGCTATATGTATGGGGTCATCAGAGCTCTTCAAATACACTATTGAACCAAAGTTTCTGTTAGTTTTTGATTAGGGAAATTGGCTGGGCCGGTTGATTGAGGTCATTGGTTGGTTAGTTGGGGCGGTTTTTTGGTTAGTGGCAGTTGATTGATTAAGTTCCTGAAAGGGTCTGAAAAAGGTATGAAATGATATAAAAAACTGTTGGAACCAGATTGAAAAGTAAAGCTCAATCTAAAAAAAATTACAGTAAAAAATAGGCAAATAGTCTCAGTCTAAAAAAGTAAGTAGTGCGTAGAAAAGTAATGGAACCAGATTATCTGTAAAGCTCATGAAATTACCCAAATTTTTGTTGATAGCTGAAAATGTGGACTGAGCTTTACTGGTGCCTTATATTCATAATCATATTATCCACTCAAAATGAGTACCGGGTATAGTAAACAAAATGTGTAGTTATGTACTAAAAAAAATCTACCAGGCCCAGAATTGTGGACATGATTGCATCATGTCAAGCTAAACTCCACAAAGCTAAAAGAATGTAAACCATGAAGTAATATTTTAAGTGTAACATTAATATAGTCAGGTTGTTGAGGAATTGTTTTTATTAACATTTCTGACATAACACACTAACGTAATAATTTTTCTTTCATGTAATTACTGTGAAAAGGGAACCTTATGCCAATGGACTTACGCCAGACAAATAGTTAGCATATGGTTGAATCGTACATGCTTAGGGTTTTGGGTTTACTTGGACTTTGATCTTCCAGGCTTATCAGTGACCCCTGGAATAGAATTTGGTCCATACTTCGTACTGAACGGATCTTTCAGTTTGTCGCTCATTACCAAATCAGCCTCTAACCTATTCTTATGAACCCACATTTTTAAACTGGTTATCAATGATTGGAATTTAGAATGTGTTAAAAATGCCTTTATTACCCTGATTGATTTTAAGGCACCAGTAAAGCTCAGTCCACATTTTCAGCTATCAACAAAAATTTGGGTAATTTCATGAGCTGTACAGATAATCTGGTTCCATTACTTTTCTACGCACTACTTACTTTTTTAGACTGAAACTATTTGCCAATTTTTTACTGTAATTTTTTTTAGATTGAGCTTTACTTTTCAATCTGGTTCCAACAGTTTTTTATATCATCGAGGATAGAGTTGAAAGAGTTGCCGCAGCCAAATATATCACGGTATTGGATTTGACTAAGGGGTATTGGCAGATTCCGATGACCTCAGAGCTCAAAAATTGGCCGCTTTTGTGACTAGTTTCGGGAGTTATTTACCCCTGACAATGCCTTTTGGTTTAGTCAACGCTTCATACCGATTTTCCAAATTTATGGCTAGATTACTAAGTGGGGTAGAAGAATTTTGTCTACCATACCTAGACGACATGGCCATTTTCTCGAATAGCTGGGAGGACCATCTTGAGCATCTAAAAACGGTGTTAACCAGAATCAAAGAGGCTAAATTAAAAGTCAAAATCGCAAAATGTAAATTTGCGCAAAAAACTGTTAAATATCTAGAGCACGTAGGGGGGAAGGTCAACGCAAACCGGCGGAGGCAAAGATCAAGGCCATCCCGGAGTTGCCGGCGCCCAAAAACAAGACGGAAATTAGAAGATGTTCGGGTATGGCGGGTTATTATTCGAGATATATAAAAAATTACGCAACCATAGTAGAACCACTCACGCGCGCTTTAAAAGAAAAAAACAAAAAGGGAAAAGTATATTGGAGCGACGAAATGGAAAAGGCGTTCAAACTCTTAAAAACCAAACTCACCGAAGAACCCATTTTGTATGCCCCTGATTCCGATTCCGAATTCGTAATACAAACCGATGCGTCTGAAGTGGGTATTGGGGTTATTTTGGCGCAGAGGAAGGGCTCAGATGAACACTCAATAATTTTTCTTAGCCGAAAATTCACAGAACCAGAGCGGAGTTTCAGTGCCTCCGAGCGTGAATGTGCCGCAATAATTTTCGCAATAAAGAAACTTAGGCACTATATTGATGGGCAAAAATTTTCCATAGAAACGGACCACAACCCATTAATTTTCTTGAAAAACAATGCAGGTAACAATCCCAGACTACTCAGGTGGGCATTGACACTGCAGCCTTATCATTATGCAATTACTCATCGACCAGGCAAAGATATACCTCATGTGGATTACTTGAGCGGAGTAGAGTAAGTCGGTCGTTAAACCCGACTAGATGTATATGTAACGATTTCGGGAGCGTTCCGGACTTGTACAGGGGTAGTCGCGGGCCGTTCACATTCCGGCATGTTGCCCGTACAGCCGTATTTAATATGTAAGGACATCTAGGAGTTGACAAAACTAGTGGAATAAATAACTGGGACTCGGGAACCGCTTGAGGGACCGAATTCATTTATTTAGCCACTCATCTTACAGTCTAACTCGCGAGTTCGGCCGGGGGTCCCTCGAGCCACTTATGTCGCTGACTTTAGGAGCTACATTGACATGAGTTTTGCCGGCATCTCAAAATGGCAAGATCTGTCGTTTTTGGCGCGGGTTTTAGCTAATATCTTATTGTTTATCATATTTTCCAGCAGATGGCATAGTTGCAAAATTGGGAGGAACATTTCTTTAATTGGTTGACTAGCTTTTGATTGATTGTCCAGGCTCAGATGCAAGACCTGGGCTTGGCCGGCCCGGGAATCGGCTAACCACAAGTGAATGAGAATATTCCGAACGTCAGAATTTTTACTCTTAAAGATCGTCCGAAAACGATATCTGAAAGTAATAAGATGTATTGCTGGGAAACAAAGTTACAAGGGGTAAAACTGATTTTAGAATGAGATTTAAAGTTAGGAGAAAGAAACTATTTAATTTGGAATTTTAAAGGGTTTTTATCCTTTCATATATATTAATATTCATTTTATCAGGTGTAAATGAAATCGTGTAAAATATAAATGCGTTTTGTCTGTTAAAGAGAAATTTCGTAACCAAATGTGTCCAGCATTTGCAAGCTAAGTATAAAATGCAGGAAAAGTTTTTTTTTTAGGAATTGATATAATTAAATATGGGCCACTTGAAATGTATGAGCTAACCATTTCCCTTACAGAATATTGCGTCTTGCAGTCGAAATATGATTTGAGGGAGGGGTGTTGTGAGAATTCGACGATATCTCACATTGAAACTCTCAATTTACAAGGCAAAAGCCAGCATAGGGAAACTAATGTATTTTCACCTAGCCTCCAAATTTCTTCAGAGTCCCAGAAAATGTCGCTAAAGATGAAACAAATATATCAATTTCAATCAATCTTTGCAGAGGACACTAGGGGGAAAGGAACTCCTTTATTTAGCGAGAGAAATATTCTTTTGATGTTCACGAGGATCACTTTTCCCGTGAGAAACTAGATAGTGAAACTACATATTAACCTGATGTCATGTTTCTGAACGCAGCCTATAGAGAGCGAGTTTGTTGATGAGCTCATGAGTCACAGATGGTGAGTGGCTAAGGGAAGTAGCTTTTGTTCTGGACGGAGAACGGAGCTGATAAAGGGGGATGCAGGAGGAGGCTCGGGAGCTTTTTCCTTCGGTTGAAGTTGAGACTTCAAGTTTTCTGGCCGTGTAGAGTGGAAAATCTCTCACGGGTTAACGGCTTCGGGACACTTTCCGAAGCAAGCCAAAAGCGAAAGCCGGGCGAGGCTGTAAAGTGCTCCATCACGGAATGAACATCGGAGGTTCTTAAGAGGCCACCCTAGTCACTGGGAAAAATAAAACAAGATGGCCGCTCGGATTTCAGCTGAATTGAAAGGATGGTCTTGATTCAAATGATTGACAAGCGACTTCTTCCAATCAGCAAATGGCCAGTTATCTGTAACGATTCCACCCCCTCCACCCCCCTTCGGCTGAGCGATACATGTGATAATTTCCAGTAGATTTCAGGTCTAGGATTTTTTTTCAATTGTCTTCGCTTTACAAGCGTAGATCAAAGCCGCCAACTTTGTGGAGCTCGATAACGGTAAAAGCCGTAAAAAGAATTTTATTCTGTTTATGATAAGAGTGGAAAAATGAAAACGATTCGACTTTCAGAAAATAAATGAATATTTTATTTAGATATATTTCTTTTTTTTATTTTCAGGTTCATTTTACAGCTTTTACAAACATAAAATTGAAATTAGTGCAGTATAAAAACTATTTTATTTCACATAACGCAATTACATTTAAAATCAAGGGGGATATATTGAATGAGGGGGGGGGGGGAATATATCAGGTACAAATATTCTAAAATAACTATTTTTGTGGGAATTCTTTTTAGAACATGAAATTTATCAGATTTATAAAAGCTAAATAACATTGAAGGTTAAAAATAAGATGTTCATAAAATTAGGAGAGGAAAAGTGAAACAAATAAACTGTATATTTTGTACTGAACATCTGTAGAGGGGGTTATACAGCTAAATCACATCGTAGTCATTTATAGATATAGTACACAATTTATTGTTGTTAGCACTAAAAAATTAGACAGAAAAAATAAAGTTTTCCAAATATTCAAAACTTTGTATGATGTTAGCAGAAAGGAGGAGGGGAAAATTTTAGTGAAATTTTCAGGCAGAAGAAAATTTAGATTATGGATTATTTTTACAAGAATGTTATAAAACATAAAGGAGTTTTAGCAATTTGAAATTTTAAGTGCATAGGAATAAATTCAGGTGTGTGTGTGGGGGGGGGGATTACTGTACACTAAATATTTTTACAATGATGCAGTCAAATAAGAATGTTTTTTGTAGCGGTTCGTAATCTAAATAACAGTAAAATACTTTTATTTTCGTTACATTTTTTCATTTTTAACACTTTTCAAGAAAGTTGAAAAGTTTTTATGAATTGGGTTTGTCCGTCCGTCTGTCTGTCCGTGCTCTAACTAGCGTAAATGTAGTCGGATTGCCATGTAATTGATATACGATATTCAAAATCATCATTGTACGTTCGGTATTCAAAATGAAGTATGTATCATACATGGTTCATTTACAAATGCACTCAAAAGTATTCCGTTAAATTATGATCTATGGGGGGGGGGAAACATTTAGGGTGTACTTTAATAGTGTTACACAATCTTAAACATAGTTAAATTTATGTACAGTGAGATACACTTTAAAACGGTTACTATAGACTATGTTATGTGTAACGCTTAAAGTATAGGGGACTCAAAAGTATTCCGTTATGTTATACTCCATGAAGAAATATCGTTTGCGGCGTATTTGATTGATATTACTCTGTCACAAAGATAATGAAATTGATATGAATTTCTGAGGTGTCCTAAGCCTACGTTCTGTATAACATGAGCATTTAACAATTATTTACATCGTCAGGCAAAAGAGCTTGGTTGTATATGGTCTACGAGGAAAAACTCTTTGTAGCGTATTTCGATTACGTTACATTATTTCAAACATGACGGAATAGATACACATTATTTCGATTTACTACAAGATGCTTGCATTCGAATATGGTCTGTATTTCATTTAGCGTTCATTTACAGGGACACATAAAATATTTTGATACAATACTGTATCCGACGTGTTAGCTATTAAAAATTAATGCTGAAAGTGCTTTTCAGTTATAGAATGCGTTTTTAAGTTTAACTAAATTTTTGCGTACTACATGGTGTGCATAAATTTTACAGACCCTATAAAGGACTACATAAAAGAATTCGTAACCATTACTGAGAATGAGTATAAATTGCTTAAAGATGCTTGGTTTTTTAGTTATAAATGTACAAGCTCAACTACATTTAGTATGCTAAGGGATGTTTGTATCACACAAATAAAATCCTATACAGGGATATTCAAAAAACTGCATACATGGCCGCCTATGGAAGATAATTCCTGGAAGGGTGATTTCAGTAATTTTAGGCATGTTTTTGCTTGAATTAGATTTCAGCTTAGCCCGGCAGGACGCGCGAAGTGAAACGTAACACGAGAACGGTCATGGGGTGTCAGCACACCCCAAACATATTAAATGGTATAAATATGAAAAAAAAAACCTTTAGAATTCTTTCTGTTAGTGAAATTCATGATAATTACACTCTTTCTCGTGAAAAATGATAACTGAAATGTTAAAATATCTTTAATTAAAAAAAAAAACAATAAACAATAATTTAAAAGCACTCACCGACAGCAGATAAATATTTTCAGGCGTGGGGTGTCAAAACATCCCGCGCCCGTCCTGTCGGGTTAATTTTTGACGTGTATAAAAGTCTGTATGCTATATACAGGGCAGCACAAAAGAAATCAAGCATGTTTCCGTCTATTGGTAGAAATTGCCAAAGGTGAATTTTCAACTGTTTTATGTATTTTCTTACAAAACTAAATTTCAACATAGTATGTAAATCTGTACAAATATATGCAGTACAAAATATATATACAGAGCTGCACAAAAGAACTGGAGTACCTTCCGGGTTATAGGTGCAATTGTTGAAATCTGCTTTTCAAATGTGTCATACGTTTTATAATTGTTTAGTTAGATATTTTCTTTACTTTATTAAACGGCGAAGTTTTGTTACAATGTTCTAAAAGTGTTGGAAAGTGTCGACGTTGACGCATGATTTTTCTTTTTTATTTTTGGATATACTCGGTTCAGTCGATAACTCGGGCACCTTTGGTATCTAGTTTGTTGGTTCTTTCTGAGCTAGTCAGAATGAAATGATTTCGGAAGGTTTTGAGAATTTACTTGCACGTTGATGAGAACTACAATATTTTCTTTAGAAATATCTCTCTAAAGACATTTTGCTTTGAAAAATACAGTTAAAATGTTTTTATGCATAATTAAATGTACACCTATCGCTTTATTGGTAACACTTTCGTACATAGTTGAAATGATTTAGTTAATATTATAGATAGTAAAGATTTATAATTAAGACCAAAAAAAGTAAAAATTAAAAAGTTTTAAAGACTTTAAATTAGATTTTTTAACTTCATGAGTTGAGGGTAAGACAAGGGAAGAAACAAATTTTTTTACTTTTGTACTTACAAGGGAACCACTTTAGGTGTTGCTCGCACCTAGAATCGAGACCTGGTGCATTTTGTAGCCCTATGCATAAAAGTTAGAGAACCGATAAAAATTCTTTGTTAAAATCATATTTTATATATTTTTTTATATTTATAATTCTTTATTATTGGATTTTTATTTGTTAATTTTACACCAAAAGAGAGTTAAGTCGCCAGATATGGCACTTCAAAATTTTCACTAGCTTTACACTTGTAATAGGTTTACGTCCAAACCATTACAACACGGTGCGTAGCGAAAATACTGAGCTAGGGTTGCCGGAAAACTGTACGGGACGAAAAAGACGCCAATCTTTCCCCGCCAAATATGTAAATATAATACTGTATTTTTTTTTAAAATCAAATTCGTAGGTTCTTGAAGGAATTTTAAAACTTTTTCAACATTTTATAGTTATTATTGACTAATTTATATTTTTAACTATTTTTTTTTTAAACTTTTACTTTAACAGCCCGAAAAGTGGTCTCGAAAATTGCATTTTCAGAAAGTTAATAGGCTGTAAAATCAAAAAATATTATTTTAACAAAAAAATTTTATCGATTCCCAAACTTCCTAATATAGAGCTTTAAAATGCACCAGGTTTCAATACTAGGTGCGAGCAACGCCTAAAGTGGTTCCCTTGTTAGTTGAAAAGATATAGTTACTATTATGGATATCAAAGATTTATAATTAGGACCAAGAAAAGTATAAAGTAAAAAGTTTTAAAAACTTTAAATTAGATTTTTTAACTTCATGAGTTGAGTGTAAGACAAGGGAAGACACAGATATTTTTTTTTTTTTTGGGGGGGGGGGGAGTTTAATAGATTACTGATTATGTAACTTATTAAAGATTTAGAAATAGAACAAAAACATTGAAATTAAGAGTTTTAGAGATTTTAAATTTTGTATGAATGGAAATAATGGGGGGAGGAAAGAAAATGTCAATTTTATATGGGGGTGGAAGAAATTATATAATCGATTATTTATTGTTCAATATGTAACAGATAAAGCTGAAAATGCATTAAAAAAAGATTTTCAAAGATTTTAAACTTAGTTAGATAAGCGAAAGAAGGAAAACCCGGAGAGGTGGTTTTATTAGATGACTTATTTATTTACTTTACTAAAAAATAACAAATCGGACAAAAAAAGACTAAATTTTGTGTGCTTGGTAAGGAGAGCGACAGAGCAAACGTCAATTTTGGTGGGGGAGGAGTGTAGTTATATGATTGATTATTTACGATATCAATAAATTAACAGTTAGAGTAAAAAATGTTTTAGAAAAATCAATGACTTTTAAGGTTTAAATTTTGTGACCTGAATGAAAAAAAGAGGAATAAGCAGAATTATTCTTTTTTTATGGGGGGGGGGAAGTTTATTGGATGACTTATTATTTATTTACCTTAGAAAATATTTACAAATAGGTTAAAAAAATAATAAACGAAAAAGTTTTAAGGACTTTAAATTTCAGATGCTTGGTAAGAGGGAGAGGCGAAGGGGAAATACCAATTTCAGTTGGAGGGCGGAGAGAAATTTTTATGATCGTTTGTTTATTGTTAAAATAAAGTGGCAAATTGAGTAGAAAAGATTTAAAAATTTTTAAAGCGTTTTAAAGGGTTTCTATTTTAAAATATGGGTACTGTGGGGGAGGGAGCAAAAGGGAGAAAGGACATTTTCAGAATGGGCAATTTACAAGAACTTTTAATGAAATGAATGCGATGAAATAAATTGATAATGAAATTTATGACTGATTGTTTATTGTTACTTTGAAGTAATAAATAAAAGAGAAAATTAAAGAAAAAATTAAGGAGTTTTAAAGATTTTAAACCTTGATACTTTAAGGGGGGCAAAATGGGAAGCAAAATTTCGGAAGAAGGAGAGCAAAGGGTGATTTACATTATTATTTTTTTAAATCAGAATTTCAAAGAAACTGGGAAGAGTTTTAGCTTTGATTACGAAACAATACAAGAGCAAAATTACAAACTTTTAAGGCACTTTTTGCAGATTTTGCATAAAAATATGTACTTTTATGAACCAAAAAATACTTTTGAAAAATTTAAACATCTTTAAGGACTAACAAGAACCCATTGCAGGGTCACTCAAAAGTATTTTGTTACATATGGTCTATGTGGAAAAACCATTTGGTGGTGTGTTTAGTAGCGTTAAACAAATTTATACATAATGAAATTCATTTACATTGTTAAAGTGCACTGGAAGATAGTTACTACACAAAAAAGTCGTACAAAAGAGTTTGGTTTTGTAAAGTTCTTCGTAGAAAAGCTGTTTGCAGCGTATTTGAATTATGCTACACTACTTCAAACATAATGAAATTTCTGATGGTTTTACTGCAAGATGTTTGGATAAGAATTTGGTATACATCGCATTTATCGTTCATTTACAGGGAAACATTAGGGATGATTGTTGAAAGTGAGTTTTAAATTATGATATGTATGATTTATGATAAGTTATGGTATAAGTTAAGTTAAACTAATTTTTTTGCACAGGCACATAGGTGGTGTATATGAATTGCATAGACGCTGCACAAAAGATTTCATCAGTAGTACCGAGAATGACCATGAATTACTTAAAAGTGCTTTTTAATTTGAGTTATGCATTTTCAAGCTCAACTACATTTAGTATACTAAAAGATGTTTAACCCGTAGTCGGTCGCAGACATTTAGCCGAGAAGACATTTAGCAGATAGCAGTTAGCTGACACGTGCATTAAGCCGATATGTACATATAGCCGACAACACAATTAGCTGAAATTTACATATAGCATACAAGACAATTGACCGAAACGGACATATAGCAATAATTTTAGCAATGCAGACAATTGGCCGGACGTGGCTATTAGTCGGGAGGACATTTAGCCGAAAAGACGATTAGCCGGGAGGACATTTAGCCGAAAAGACGATTAGCCGACAGGACATTTAACGGACAAGACAATTAGCCGACAGGACATTTAGCCGATAGGATAATTATCCGGCACTTTTCTAACATTTTTCGACACCCCTCATGAGATATATCGCATTGGAGCCCTTTAATCACTCTTTCATATTATGTACCTCCCGTTCCCTCTACCTCAATTTATACACTGGAAGCATTTTTCTGACTTTTCCGACATCCCTCAAGTGATATATCATTAGACTGGGCAGCCCTTTGATCACTCTTTCATATTATGCACCTCCCGTTAGGTTACAGTTAATTTGCAGTTTGGTTACAGTTAGGATACAATTGCGATTAGTTACTCTTAGATTACGGTTAGGTACCTGATAGGTTATAATTAGGTTACGTTTAGGTGATAATTAGATTACGCTTAGGTTACAGCTTGGTCATGATAAAGTTATGTTACAGTTACATTACAGTTAGCATACGATTAGGTTATAATTAGGTAAACGTTAGTTACAGTTAAATTACGGTTACGTCCCAGTTAGGTTACATTTAGGCTACAATTATGTTACTGTTAGGTTTTAGTTAGGTTACGGATACTTTATAATTAGGTTACACTCAGGTTACTGTTACGTTACACTTAAATTACGTTTAGATTACAGATAGGTTACAGTTAAGTTACAGTTAGGTTACGATTAGGTTACGATTATGTTACGAATAGGTTACAGTTACGCTAGAGTTAGGTTTCTCTTAGGTTATAATTAGGTTAAGGTTAGGTTAGAGTTAAGTTACAGTTAAGTCACGGTTAAGTTACAGTTAAGTTAAGGATAGGCTACAGTTACGTTATGATTATGTTACAGTTAGGTTACGGTTAGGGGATATTTAGATTACGGTTAGGTTACAGTTAGGTAATGGTAACGTTAAGGCTATGCTACAGTTAAGTTACAGTTAGGTTAGGTTATAATTTGGTTAACGTTAGTTTACAGTAAGGTTAGAGTTAGATCACGGTTAGGTGACATTTAGATTACGGTTATGTCACAATTAGGAAACGTTTAGGTTACAATTAAGCCGGTAGCACACTGAGGCGACCCATGGAACATGTTGGTTGACTTCTGAGAAAAACAGCTTTAAAACATATTTGAAACAGCTTTCTTCTTTGTTTCGATATTTTTCTTCTCCTAAATTGTACTTCATGTTGCTCGTGTTGCATCAGTGTGCGGCCTACTTTAGGTTACGGTTACGTTACAATTAGGCTACAAATAGGTTGCAGTTACGTTACAGTTCGGTTAAGGTTAGGTGATAATTTGGTTACAGTTATGTTACGGTTAGGTTATAATTAGTTAACAGTTAGTTTACGGCTCGGATACGGTTAGGTTACGTTCACGGAACAGTTAGGTTACGTTTACGTTATAATTATTATCACGGTTACTTATTTTGCAGCGCGTGCGTGCCCGCTATACACATGAAGGGTAACGGCAAAATTTTGAAAATGTCCCTTCCGGGAGCCAAACAGGCGGGAGAGACGCGGAAGCTGCCACATATGAAACAGGGGTAACAGGGCTTTGTAAACGATATGTCCCATGAGGGGTATCGGCAAAATCTACAAAAGTGCCTCTCACTGTGAGGGCAAAGTGGGGGAGAGCCGCGGGAGGTACATTACATGAATAAGTGATCACAGGCCTTTCCCATGATATGTCATATGAGGGCTGTCGGAAAAATTTAGAAAAGTACCCACTGGGGGCAAAGTGGGGGGGAGGCACGAGATATGTACAACATAAATGGTCACAGGGCTTTGCAACGATAAGTCTCCTGAGGCGTGTTGGCTAAATTTAGAAAAGTGCCTCCCAGTGGGAGGTCAATGGTGGCTGGGGTGCGAGAGGCGCATAACACGAATAAGTGGCCACAGGTCTTCAAAACTATGATGTCTGGATAGCATTTCTGTAGCCAGTGCTGGCGCCCCTTCGGACATGTGACACACGTGACATGCTAGCGTAGGAGAGAAGGGAAGGAGATTTCCTTTTTAGAAGGTGAATTGTGGAGGTTTTTATGCCGTGCATGTGTGCCGGCGGAGTTTTTGAAAAGCCGAAAGCTAGATATAAAATTACACAAGTGCTACGGACACTGGTATGTAAAAAGTTTGTATTGTAGGTGAAGCGAAATGGTTTAATATTACAACGTGTATAATTGTGGAGTATTGTATTGTGTTCCACTGGATATAATTCATATATACTTTGTGTGCGTATTATCGTCTTGTCCTCGTCGAATATCTGTACTGTCCTTCTGCATTTTTATAAATAAACTTAGTTTTGTGTTAAAAAGAACTAGTGATCTGTGATCTAGGAGTATACATCTGACATCAAAGGGGGAACGAGTATTACACAAACGATTTATAATATGAGGGTGTCAACAAAATTTAGAAAAGTGCCAACCGTGGGAAAAGTGCAGAAGATGCAAGGGAGATGCATATAATGTATAAGAGGTCACAGGGCTTTCCAAAGATATATCACGTAATTGGTGTCGGCAAAAGTTAGAAAAGTGCCTCCGGGGAGCGAACCGGGAGGAGCAACGCCGAAGGTATATATTATGAAATTTGGGTGTCACACTGCCTTTCCAACTATATATCACATGAGAGGTGGCGGCAAAAAGTGCCCCCACCTCTTTGGAATTTGTATATACAGTATAACCTCTGAATAACGATTACCCGTGGGACCGGTGAAAAGTGACCGCTCTTCAGAGGTGGGTTTTATTCAGAGGTGTCATTTAGAAAAATCAAAATTACATAAATTTAAATAGAAATACACACAGTCATTTTAATTAATCATCATTAGTAGTATATAGGGGGTCCTTTGGAACACTTTTTATATTCCACTAAACGCTATTATTTAACGATTTTTGTAAGATTTTGCTCAAAAAATTAGACAGTCTAAATATCGCTGAGGTAACGATTTTAGTAAGATTTATCGAGTAAATGATGATAAAATAATTGTATGATTTGCATTGGCAGGATATTTTTATTTTTTCTACTAAATTATGTAAAGAAGAAGTTTTAAGAAAGGGTTATAGAATAAACAATCAAAATTATTACAGTGATGAAAAATTTTGCCTGACGCACTTTCTTAATAGGAAATGCTACGAAATGCTAATAAACAACCTTCCTCTAGGATAATATTGATAGGAATAAGAAAAGCAAAGAGCTGCGTTGTATAATAAGTTATCGGCATTATAACCAATCCTAAAATCTTTAGTTGCGTTAAAAGCTATAGAATAGTATAAGTTATTATTTCCTGGAATATAAATATCGAACCATTCTTTTGTTTCGGGTATTAAATTCCAATTGTCATCACATTTACTTTCTATCCAAAAATAAACACCAGGTTGAGAAAATTTAGAGGTTTGATCCATTTTGTATATTTTAGCTGTGAAAGTTAATTTTATTGTATCATTGAACCTATGAAATATAGTATAATTATTAGAGTTATCGATGCTATGATTTGTAATAACGGGGTCAAATTTAAAATAATGAAAGGTAGGCGAAAGACAATTAAACAGTAAAGTACTTATGACAAAATATTGTAACATTTATTTAGAAAAAAATTGGACGTCAAATAAAGGATATAATCCTTCGGCTTAAAATTGAAATGTTAATTAAAAACCGTTGATATATGATATCCATTCCCAGTCAACTTTATCATTAAATTCTTTTAAAAAATCTTCGGATAAGACCTGATGATAGGAGATCCCTTCCCAGTCAACTTTATTTTGAAATTCTCTAATAAAATCTTCGGATAATGTCTGATGAAATGATATACACCGCCACTCAACTTTATTTTGAAATTCTCTAATAAAATTTTCTGATAATTTTTCATTCTGTGATATACAATTCCAATTAAGTTTATCCTTAAATTTTCTTATAAATTCAATGGGCAATTTCATAATATTTTTACTTAAATGAAGATCAATTTTATTCATATATAATGAAATAAATGTATGAAATGTTTTATGATGGGATAAATTGATAAATAAATCTTTATATTTATGAATTATAATATCGTCTAATCTTTGAGCCGACCCCATTTATATAGAAGCATTTTTATAAACACTTTTATTTTTCGTCTTTATTTAAAAGCAGTCGCAATTCATTAATAAATCGTATTAAAATATTTTTTAATTCCAAAACTTGATCTATTAATCTTTCTCTATGAGGTTCTTCTTCTTCATAATAATGGCCAAATTTTTTATTTAATTCACCAAGTTGAACGGAAAGTATTTTTTTCCATCTATCGTTATAAAAATTATCTGGTAATTGATCAAACTTATATTCAATGAGATTGCAAAAATCGAGTTTATGCATATATTTTTCTAAAAACCTTTCACCAAATGTTTGAAAGCGTGCTATTAGCAGCCAATTCAAACCTTCTTCCAATGTACACATTGTGTTTTCTGAAAGTTTTTGGAACCTGGATACTTTATGTAAATCTAATTTTTCATGATATTTTTGAATAAATTCGTCACTTAAGGTTTGATATTGAGATATAACAACCCAATTTATATAATTCGAATGTTTTAATATAAATTCTTCAGACAGCTTTTGATTTTTAGAAACTAAATTCCAATCAAATTCATCTTTGTATTTTTCGATAAACTCTTCGGAAAGTGTTTGAAAAATGCATATAACATTCCATTCAACATAATCTATGAGTTCTTCCATAAAACATTCGGATAATATTGAATATCTACAAACTAACTTCCAATTGAGTTGATCCTTCAAATTTCGTAGGACATCTTCGGATAAATTTTTAGTTTTAGAAAATTCGTCCCAGTTGATATCCATTTAATAATGAAATATTTTTAAAAGGGGATTTTTTCAATATGAATATAAGGTTTTAAAGTGACTGGAAAGTTTTTACTTTTGGATTTTATCCAGAATGTAATGATGTCACCGCGTTTTCCATTAACAAAACAAGTTTCATATTTATCACTTGTTTCTCTGTATAAAATTTTTTTTATCTTCGATTTTAAGTTCTATCTCTATATCCACATTTCTTCCTATTAAACTATTATCTATTAAATATATAGTAATTTTGATATGCATATCTGTAGATAATCGCATTTCTTGATCCAGTAATTTAGAACTTATCAAGTCGAAATTTACTTTTTTAAATTCTTTTCCTGTAAAAGTCTGAAAATCCTTCACTGTAACCCAGATATCTTTATTGTCTACATATATTTTATTGACTATGTCTTTATCGTTTTCGGGTTCCGAAACATTCGTAATTATTTTATTTTTTGCATCAAATTTATCATTTTCTAGTATTAACGCATTTTTTTCTAAATATCGTTTATTCACAACATTTTTATCATCTTTCGGATCTGCGACATTTCCTATTCTTTTTCCTTTAGCGTCAAAAGATTTTCCATCGATTAGATGTAAAGTGTTTTCATCCAATTCTTTAATTCTCTTACCAGTTTCTTCAGCGAAGGTTAAAAAATTACTATCGTAATTAGTATTATTTTTTTCTATAAAATCTCTTAATTGGAAATGATTATTCTCTATTTTATTCAAAACGAAACTTTTAGTAGTTAAATCTAAATCATCGATTGGATCTGAAGCATTTTTTAATATCTTATTTTCGATATCGTAGTGACCATCGTCCGTTAATTTAAAACCTATACCGGGGGGTCCGATAGGGCCTTTTCGCACTGGATTATCATACGGTGGATAATAAACAGCCATTTATAAAGACTAAAAAATGTTATTCTCCTAACGTTTTAATCATAGTAATTTCTTTTTTATTCATATTTAATATACATTTCTTTCTTACTTCTAAAATATAGTAAAATACATATTCTTTGGTTGTTTCTTTTTCTAATTTCCAATTGAATTCTATTCTCAAATTTACAGGATATAATTTACCAAAATCTGAATAATTTACCATACATCCGGTTTCTGTGTTTAGATTATTGAGACCTGATTCCAGAAAAGATTCATATAACCTATTATATTCCTTTTTACCAAAATCCATCGTATATCGCTCTGCTGGTAACGGCGATCTGTTAATCATCAACCAACATTCGATCATATCCAAATTATCAAATATCATATTATTTTTTTTAGGATTTTCATTTCTGTCGAAATATTGCGGTATTACAAATAATCTTAAAACTTCATCGGATGTAGCAGATATAGAATCGGAACCACTTTTATATTTATTAATAGGACTAGATCTGTTAATTTCATACTGATTCCAGTTTATTTCTATATCCGTATTAGATAATTTTAATTCATTATAGAGAATCTCCGCACCATTTTTAAAGTCGACGTATCTCACCCACAGCGCTATGTCTTCAATTTCTACTTTATAATCTGGATTTGCAGCGTCTGTGTAAATCATATTTCTGCTATCGTCTCTTTGGAATTCCAGTCTTATTATGAAACCAGAAATGGCTTTTTTATATTCTGCGACGAAATCAAAAATTTCCTTTAAAGGCGTCCATGTTGTAACTGAATTACTATTTTTCGACAATTCCCATCTTTTTTTAAATCCTTTATTGTAGTTTTCATTTTTTACAATTTTTAATTTACTGACGACATCTGTTACAGGGGTTGTAGCAATTATCGTACCATCGCTTTGAAGTAAACTTTTATTTCTATCAGTACTATCACTGGTATCTGGGTAAAAACCTATATTGGTGGCTTCTGATGTTGAATAATCTCTGGTATAATCCTTAAGTCTCTTAACCTGTAGAATGTAGGAGTGATAGTCTCCAACTGATTCGATTATTTGTTTACCTATCTGAAGTTTTACGCCTTTCATAGAACACACAGCTGCGACATTATCATCGTTTATAGATGCACCGCTGGATTTTATAATTTTCCACTTTGTCTCAAGGTAACTCTCCGATAATGAAATAGGATCATTTGTATCGGTAATTTCGAAATGAAACGTAGTATTTTCTTTTTTGTCATTATGGCTTGTACTAGGCAATCTTATTTTTTTTAATTCGCTACTTTTTATATCGTTATTATAATAATAATGAGTATCTCTTAGATCATAAATTTTTTCCATTTATTTAGGAAGAATTTTTAGACCTGTTCCTTTCATCTTTTTTGAAAATATTTCATTCAATATGTCAGCATCACTCAATCTGTCAACTACTGTTTTTTCATTCAAATCTACTTTTTTAGATTTAAAAAATCCTTTTCCTTGAATTCTTTTACTTTTCCTATATAATCTGTGTTGATTCATTTATTTATTGAGAAAATTTAGTTAATATCAGTTGATATATTTTTTCAACATAATCTTCTTTTTCCTCTACGACTCTAAAATTATACTCAATTAAACCTTTATTTAAATCAATTAATTCACCATTTTGATTCGTAACTCTCATCCTTATTCTACGAATTGAATCCCTATTCACAGGATAATATATTAAATTATTGAATTCTTTCGAAATGATAACACCCGGTACATCCCTCGGTGTAAAAGAATAAATAACTTCTGAATTATTCTGGTTGATTAACGATCCATTAACTACATCACAATGAATATATATAATGTCGTTTCCGTTTGTTATATCTGCTATATTTTCACCTTCTATTACAGTCTCTTCATCATGACTTTCGTAAACTTTTTTTTCAAAGCCTATTAACTTATGAAAATCGCTTTTTGTTAAGTCGATATTCCAACCTTTACTTAATTTAATAAGCATTCTCAGTCTAGATTGTATTCTACCAAATTTTACCGGAGGATCGTCTGAACCAAACGCTTTCATTACATCTATATTTAAATCTTCAACATTTTTATTATCATAAGGAATAGTGATAGATTTAACATTATTCTCATCTGTGTATACGTCAAACGTATTAGTTTTATCTGTTATGTTAAACCATGAAACTGTCATAGTAAAAGACTGCAATGCTAATTTTTTTAATTTAAGAGGTTTAGGAAATTCAACAGTGAAATCCTCTGATTTTTCATGAATTTTTGGTTTCAGTTTGATCATTTATTAGACAGAAAAAATCTTTAAAGATGAAAAACAAGCTCTTCGTTATAATCGCTAGGCTGTTGAGTAAATGAGTTAAGTACACATTCTGGACAATTACCGTTATTTCTTTCCTTTATATATTTCATACAAAATAATCCACATTTGACAGAAGTAGGTTTTTGTAAAAAACTATCATTGTGAGCTATATTGACTTTTTTATTGGACAGTTTAAGAAATTTCATAATATTTTCAGGAATATATTTTTCTTTGAGTTTAATATTTTTATATATATATTCACCGAAAGGATCGAAATATTCTACATAATTATATTTCGGGTCATTATAATAAGAAACCCAATGTGTTCCAGAACCAGTCGAAATATCTAAATTAATAATACCGCTTTCAAAATTTCCAATCTTTTTAGGGAGTAAATCGGAGGTAAAAATACCTCTGAATCCTTTTTCATCTTTCATATTTTCCTTAATCGTTTTATCCGATATACCTAATTTTGTTATCGGGATTTTTTTTTTTTTAGACAGGGAAGCTGGCGTTTTTTTAATACCAGATCCTTTGTTTTCCCAAGGTTGAAAAACGCCAGATCCTGAAATTTTATCCAGGATTTTTTTTAGTTCCCCAACCCGCTGCACCACTCGCGGCACCGAGTCCTAGTGATGTTAAAATAGGAATTAAAAAAGGTAAAAATCCACCGTTTTTATCTAATTGAGTTTTGCTTATATTTATTCTTTTACCTTTACTAATCTGATTAATCTGTGTTTTAGTTAAATACATTTCATAATTGGGAGGTTTAGAATTGTCTATCTGCAGTGTCAGTTCTTCTTTTTTTCTGAGAGCAGATTTCAATTTATTAATCTGTCCGTCACTCAAATGAATCTTCTTTTTTACATAACTCATTTATTAGGCAGCAAAAAGCTGACGCTTTCAAAGAAGAAATTGATTGTATAATCGTTCTTTATCTCCGTTAGTTATTTTTTTAGTTTTAATAAGTTTGTCTATTAGCAGTTTGACTTCATTTTTTAATTTTTTCGACTTGCTACCTTGACATCTTTTATCAATTAATTCAGATAATAAATCTAAACCTTTACTAACTTTCATTACTTCGCTACCTCGAATTGTAGTTAATCTAGCCAGATATTTTTGTAGCTCATCTTCTTTATACTTAACAACTTTTAATTCATCCTTTTTCTGACTTAATTCCTCCTCTGAAAGATTTTTAGCCCTCGTAATTGTACTTTGTAAGTTGCCTTTTTTCCTCGATAATTCTTCTTTTAACTCCTTAGCCTTTGCATACATTTCATCTAATTTTACTTTATTGTCTAGGAGTTTCGAAGGTCTGTATAATTTTTCAGTTATTAAATAATCTGTATCTAAATACTGATCAACATTATAAATAAGCGACGGTTCTTTATATAATTCTTTGACATCTTCGATCGCTTCAGGAATAATTCTAGATGATTCTGCAATAGGCTGTAAAGATATATTTAATTCGTCCAATTTATCACTGATAGATTTAATATTTTCTTTTCTACTTTTATCCTGTTCTTCTAATTTTTTAGTGACAGGTTTATGAAATTCAGTTAGACTTTTGTCTATACCTAGCTTTCTATCACGCTGTGCTTCATTATTTTTTCTAATATCTGCTTGTAATTTGACAAGTTTTATTGCATTTTTTAATTCTTCTTTTTGTTTCTTATTTCGATCTTTTTCTAAATCGTTTATTTTATCCATTTATATAGTTTTAAATTAGAAGCGACAGCTTCGCCGTCTATTTTTACTGACAGCTAATTAGAAGCGATAATGTTTTTACTGACAGCTAATATGCTTTTACAGGCAGTAACATTAGAAAGCGTCAGCTTTTCGCTGTCTAATAAATGATTAAAATTAAAGATTACACAGAACCGGAAGAATTGCCTGACCCTAAACAACATCGTTTTTTACCCAGACATCCTTTCAGATTATTAATAATTGGCCCATCAGGTTGTGGAAAGACAAATTTACTAATAAATTTATTAAACGGTTTTGAGAATCCTAGTAATTTAAGATTAGATTTCGACGCTTTATATTTATGCGCAAAAGATATTTCCGAGCCAAAGTATTCTAAATTGCAAGAAAATTATACACAGTTTGAAGGTGTTGAAAGAGACGATATTATAAAATGTAAAAAAATAAGTAAAAATAAAAGAAGCGAATTATTAAAATTGTATGATAAATATAAAAAGAATGTATTATTTTCTTCAGATTTGAGTGAATTTATTACTGTCGACGATCTAGATTCCTCTGAAAAAAATCTTGTTGTGTTTGACGATTGTGTTACAGAGAAAGACCAGAAAGTTATAGAGGATTTGTTTATAAGAGGTCGAAAGAAAAATGCATCCATTATTTATTTAACGCAGTCTTATTACTCAACTCCTATAAATATTAGAAAAAATTGTAATTACTTCATATTTTTTAAGCTACAGCCTAGGGAAATCAATCAGATAATCAGAGAAATAGACGGAAATCTAACGAAAAAAGAATTTCTAGAAAAATATAATTCTTGTAAGGGTAACTTCTTTATGTTAGATTTAGTAAATTCTGAAATGAGATACCGAAAAAATTTTGAACCTACATAAATGGAAGAATATTTAGAAAAGAGATTATATGTTTATCGGAAAAGTTACAATTTGTATCAAAAGATAAGTATTTCCTTAACTGTTAGCAAATTTATGCTAAGTGCTTCGGGATTATCAGCTTTTGTATTAATACCACTGGCTGCTTTGAGTTTGACTGTTGGAATTGTAGAAGTCATTGAGAAATCTTTAAATATTTTGGAACGAAAAGAAGAATACAAGCAATGTTATAATTTTTATAAACAACTGTTAAATTTGTTGAAAGCTAAAAAAATTTCAGAAGAAGAAGTGTATGTTAGAGAACAAGATTTTATAAATAATTTAGTATATTTCCCAATCGAAAAGTATGTGAAAAAAGTACAGTTGAATGGATATAAATATTCTTCTTAGAAAGCGTCAACTTTTTGCTGTCTAATAAATGAGTTGTAAAAGTAAAAAAATTGTTGTTACGTCTTTAACTAAAAAAGGTAATTTTAAAGGTGGGTGTTTAAAATGTGGACAAACTGGATCGGGTTTTCTGAATAAAGTAATTAGTAATTTACCTTTTGAAATGCATTTACCTAATCATAACTTCACAGGCCCGGGGACACAATTATTATGGGGGAAAACGCGATTAAATCCAGATTTAACGTATAAAAATTCGTCTAAACCTGTTAACCGAGTGGATGAAATTGCATATAAGCATGACAAATGTTATTTAGAAAATAAAGATACAAAAAGTAGAAATGAAGTATGCGATAAGAATATGATTGATGAATTAGATAATATTCAAAATCCTACGATTAGAGAAAGAATTGAAAGAGGAATTGTAAAACCGATTATTAAAGCTAAAAAATCTTTTGGTATGGGATCTATAAATACAAAGATCTATTGTTTAAAATGTAAAAACCACACAGAAACTAAAGATGTTAAAAATGCAATTTCTAAAAATAACAGACCGATAATGAAAGGTATTTGTCTAGATTGTGGTTCTAAAAAGAGTGTTTTTTTAGGAAAACCTCAGGTCCTAAAAGTATCTTAGGGATGAAAGATCCTAACAGTATCTTAGAAAAAATATATTATAATCCCAAATCTGGTTACTGTGGTATCAATGAATTAAAACGGAAAACAGGTTTCAGTCAAAAGCAAATTACAGATTTTTTACACAGCCAAGATGTTTATACCAGACATAAGCCTTTAATTCGCAAATTTAAACGAAGACGGGTTTATGTAAGTCATATCGATGACCAATGGCAAGCAGATTTATTGTTTATCAAACCTTTTAGTAAATATAATAACGGAACTAATTACTTATTGACAGTGATAGATATATTTAGTAAATGCGCGTATGCCATTCCGATAAAAAGAAAAACAGGGCAAGAAGTTACTGAGGCATTTAAAAAGATATTTAAAGAAAGAATTCCTGAAAGATTACAAAGTGATAAAGGAACCGAATTTGTAAATAAATGGACTTTAAAATTATTTAAAGATCATAATATTCAGTGGTTTACAACTGAAAATGTTGAAATAAAATGTTCTGTAGTCGAACGATTTAACAGAACAATTAATAAAAAAATTAGAACCTATCTAGCGGCCAACAATACTAAAAGATATATAGATATTTTGGACCAATTAGTTAAAAATTATAATAATACCTGGCATAGGTCTATCAAAATGACGCCTAGCGAAGCGAGTAGAAAAGAAAACGAATCTGAAGTTTATAAAAATTTATACGAAGAAAAAATAATAAGAAAACCGAAATTCAAGGTTGGCGATAGAATAAGAATTTCGAAATACCAGACTGCCTTCACCCGCGGATACCAGCCTACTTTTACTGAAGAAATTTTCATCGTTTCAGAAATATTAAACACTGACCCAATTACTTATAGAATAAAGGATTTGAATGGCGACGAAATAAAAGGAACTTATTATGAACCGGAATTAGTTAAATATAATCAGAAAGATAAAACGTTTAAAATTGAAAAAATAATAAAAAAGAAAGGCAATAAATGTCTAGTTAAATGGTTAGGTTATTCCGACGAATTTAACTCTTGGGTTGATGAAAAAGATATCAAGTCAATTTAGAAATCCGTATTAAAATATCAACAAATATTAAATTATAAACATGTTAAATTATCAAATAATCAAGTATTAAAATATAATCATGCTAAAATATCAAAATTATCTACTTTTAAAATAATCGTATCTATATAATATAAATTTTCTTTAATTCTGTTAAACAAATTAGCTAATTTCCAGAGGCCTTTAAATTATTTTGTTACAGCATAATAATCTTCCTAGTTCGTTAATAAAACAAGTCCATACTTAAAATTATTCATGCAGAAATTACTTTTCTTTTATATTTTCAGAAATTATTCAGTTTAAAAAAAGTAAATGAATGGCTCTGCTTTAAGTAACTTTTAGCATTTTAATTTTAAAAATTTCTATGATTTTATAAATAAAAAATAATATCTAGTTTTAATAATCATTAATATATATTTTTTATTATTCTGAATATCATTATCAAGTTCGAACGGTCGAAAAATATGTTTTTAAATACTCCGTATGAACAGCGTAACTTAATATATTTATCTTTTATCAGGAAGGCCAGCTGACCTCTAAACGGAGTTGAATTTGGAGCGCGCATCAACGAACGAACTCTCTTGACAAAAAATGTACTTAGAAGAAAGTGACGTATGCTATTACGTCTTCGGTAGAAAAAACGTTTCTCTATCTACTTTGAGTGAGGAAGTGAAATGCATTGCAAGAAATAAGTTTAAATAAATGAATTGCGACTTTTTTGAAAACGTTTTAATAGATGATTCGGATTCTGACTCAATGGAGTCTTTTGATAAAGAAAAAAAATGTCAAATACCCGAAAAATATCTCAAAATTTATGATCAAATGATTCGAAATTATATACGATTCGGATAATGATTGTTATTTTCCATATAAAAATATAGATGTTTTTTTATGCCAAAGACGCAAATCTAGAATTAGTCGCTTTAACGCATTGAAATGGAAATTTAAGTTAAATATTACATATGAAGCTGAAGAAATGTTTTATAAATTTTTAGATTTTGCGTACTATAAAAAGTCGATAAATTATTTGTATTTCATTAAAAAAATATTAGATTATTGTAAAATAGAAAATAATTTGAAAATAAAATTTAATATAAAAAACGAAGACATTTGGAATACCTTTATAAAATTTATTTTCTCATAAATGGTGATGTCTAAAGTTTGCAAGCATTGTCAGATGACTAAACCATTAGATCAATTTTATAATAGATTTCGTTACGGCAAAACAGAACATTACGCTAATTGCAAAACTTGCCATTTAGCTATTAAAAATAAAAAAATTGAATGCGAATGTAGTAAAACTTACACTTTAGCTCATAAAAAGAGACATTTAAGAAGCGATTATCACATAAAAAGAACGTCAAAATAAGTTTATGATATAGAATATCGTGTTTTTATTCAAACGTATTTTATTTATTATTTTAAACAGATTATAAGATATTGAATGTTGTGTTTTAAATTAAACATATTTTGAATGAAAGTTTCTTACTTATTGGATGCTGAGTATTTATTTGAACATATTATATTAAATGTTGCATTTTCAGAAATTATTTAATTGGACCTTGATAGTTTCAAAATTAGAATCGTGGGGGAAAAGTATTTATATACTTCTGTATAAGTGTCGTCTGCTCAAAGATTAGACGATATTATAATTCATAAATATAAAGATTTATTTATCAATTTATCCCATCATAAAACATTTCATACATTTATTTCATTATATAGAAATAAAATCGATAGGTTATATCTGAGTGAAAATATTACCAAATTACATACTGAATTTATAAGAAAATTTAAAAATGGGCTTAATTGGGAATGTATATCTGAAAAACAAAAACTTCCGGAACCGCTTATAGAAAAGTTCGAAGACAGCGTCGGTTGGAAAGGAATATCAGAATATCAAACTTTATCCTTCATTTTATTTCCATCGCTATTAAAAAGACTTCTTAAAATACGACTTTTAAATAGCGATGTAATTTAAAATAACAGCAATTGTTAATATAGAATTACCAGCCGTCAGCGTTTAATCGGACTTCCGGGGTGAAAGTCTTTTAATTAGTTTGATACGAACAAACACTGAGATTAAAAAACGTGAGCAGGAAACTTTTCATTTATAGATAGCACCCACTAATTAGAAATGTGTAGCAAAAACTATTGATAAAAAATACTTGAACATCAAAATAAATTTATGATATTTTATGTTGTGTTTTAAATCGAACGTATTTTGAATGAAAATATTATACAGATTGTTGAGTATTTATTTGAACGTATTTATTAATAGTCGTTTTCAGAAATTCTTCAATTTAATTTAATTCATAATTTTAACGACATTCATTTTAAGCCGCTTAATTTAAAATTACCAGCCACAGAAATTGGTCCAATTTAACTAGCATTTATAGATAGTGGTCGCTAGTAAAAAATGTGTAGCAAAAACTATTGATAAAATTCCTTCTATTTAAATGGAGGTAACTCTAAGATCGATATCTGTGTCTAAATTGAGACACACTGTAAAACTTTTAAATATAAAACAACCCAAAGGATGTAAAAAAGATGAATTAATTAGATTGATAATGAGATACATAAAAAGAACAGGCGAATATAAATATGTTTTAGTAGATTTATTAAATTTAGACGTCACAGATTATTTAAATGAAATGAAGAGAGAATTTATCAAAAATCGTAAGAAAAGAAATCAGTTGAAAAAAATATTCGATTCTTTTGATTTAAAATTTAACAATAACACTGCAGAATTTAATCCAAAAAATAACGAAGAAAAAAAGATAAAAACAGTGGTAAACCTTGAAAAATTATTTCCTGATTTGAATGAAAAATTGAAACAATTTATAAATGAACCGAAAAACCGTCCAAAACTTAAAAAACTCTTTGATTATTACGGCTTGAAATATAAAGATGAAAAATTGATCAAAAAGACAGAAAAGAAAGTCAAATTACAAGCAAATTTAGAAAATCTGTTTAGACCTGATTACGAAATTGTTGAGAAAGATAAAAAATTTGTAAAAAAATTTAATACTTATAGATATGCTTATAAAATAAAACAAATAAACAAACTCACACCGGGCCAGTATTATAGTATCTTAAAAGATTTATTCAGAAAAGCAATTGGAAAAATTGAAGGAATGGTCCAAATTGTTGTAGACAATCCCTCTTTGATGCAACCCTTTCACCCTGATAGGATGTCAACGAAAGAAGCCTGTGACACCTATTTAGATGTTTTAACGCATAAAATTGAATACAAAGAGTTGGATATTAAAGACTGTACATTTTTTTTTACTGTCGTTGATTTGCCTAAAGGTGGTAAATGATCGAAATTACTGAACGATAACGATATTGTCAATAAAAAAAGTATTCTTCAAATTAAAAATGACGATAATATCTGTTTGGCTAGATCAATCGTTACAGCCCTAGCTATTCAAAATCCTAAAATTTTATGCGAAAAATTGAATCTAGAAAAATTGACAGATAATGAAGTTAAATACATAAAAATGGGTAGAAAGTTACAAAAAAATTTAGCGATAAAACTGCATGAAATGTGTGATATTCCGTTAGAAATGTGTAATTTAGAGCATATTAAACAATTCGAAATTTTTTTAAATATACAAATCACTATATTTTGCAGAGAAAATTTTAATCAAAGATTGTACAGTGGTACCTATAAATCTAATTATATTTACATTCTAAAAAATAGAAATCATTTTGATGTCATTACAACGGTTACAGGATTTTTAGGAAAAAACAATTATTGTGATTATTGTAAAGTCAGTTATAAAAGAAGTGATCAACATAAATGTTCTTTAAAATGTAATAGATGTTTTAGGAAAGAGAGTAATTGCGAAGGCGATGATATTCAGTGTAATGATTGTTTTAGATCTTTTAAAGGAAAAAACTGTTTCAAAAATCATAAAAATAAAGAGGGAAAAAAATACTCAGTCTGTGAAACACTATGGAAATGTTTAAAATGTAAGAGAAATATCAATAGAAGTCAAAGAAAACCGAAAGATCATAATTGTGGAGAAAGACAATGTAAAAACTGCAGAAAATGGGTTTTGGAAGATCATAAATGTTATATACGTAGGAAAGAATCTAAGGGGGGGACTTGTAAAAATATCTGTCCAAAAAATATAGAAAAGAGGGAGAAATGGTGTGAGAAATGTCGAACGTCGGAATTTACAGAAAAATATATGTTTTTTGACGTTGAAACGAACCAAGAGACAGGAAATCACCAAGTCAATCTAGTTATAAATCATGATTTTAACGGAAAAGAAAAAATATTTAAGAATGAAAATGAATATTGTAAATGGTTATTCCAATATAAACATTGTGGTTATACAGTATTAGCGCATTACGGAAAAGGATTCGATTTTCAATTTCTAGCTAAATACTGCTTTAAAAATAAAATTAAAGTGTTTACAATATATCAAGGAAATAAACTCATATATATGCAAGCAAACGCATATAATATAAGGTTTATCGATTCTATAAATTTCACACTGATTCCGTTAAGAAAATTTCCTAAAACGTTTGGATTAACGGAACTGGCAAAAGGTTATTTTCCTTATTTGTTTAACACTGATGGAAATCAAAATTATGTAGGAAAATATCCTGAAAAATACTATTATAGTTATGATACTATGACTTTAGATGAAAGAAAAACTTTTGATAAATGGTATAAAGCGGTAAAAAACGAAATATTTGATTTTCAAAAAGAAATTATAAAATATTGTAGATCCGATGTTGATATTTTAAGAAAAGGGTGTTTAGAATTGCGAAGATTATTTCTAAACATTGCTGATATTGATCCTTTTAAATATGTCACTTTAGCTGGCGTTTGTATGGCTATATACAGAGTACCAGTGGATACAATAGCGATTGATGAGGAGTGTATTCAAAAGGATCAATACAGTAAGAAATCGATAATTTGGTTAGACTATCTGTCTGAAAAACACAATATCAAAATACAACATGCTTTAAACGGGGGGGGGGGGAGAAAAAACTTAAATTAGATGATAAAACTTATAAAGTAGATGGTTTTTATAATAATACCATTTATCAGTTTCAAGGATGTCATTGGCACGGTTGTCCTCGCTGTTTTACAGAATCCACTGTCAATCTTCAAAATCAGATATGTATGAAAGATTTGTATGAAAGAACTCAAAAAATAAATAAATAAATAAAAGATAAAGGATTTGAATTGATTGAAATATGGGAATGCGATTTTGATAGTGACAAAGAAATTAAAAAATATATGAAAAATGAATGGGAAAGAGATTTTGTAGAACCTTTAAATCCTAGAAACGCATTCACCGGAGGTAGGTGTGAACCTACCAAATTAATATACGAAATGAAAGAAAACGAAAAGGTTAGATATATCGATGTTTGTTCACTTTATCCAACAGTGAATTACTTTGATTACTATCCTGTTGGTCATCCGGTAAAGATTTATAATCCGGAAAAATATGATAAGAATTGGTATGGTTTGATACAATGCAAAATAGTGCCGGCAAGAAAGCTCTACCATCCTGTTTTACCTTATAAAGGAGAAAAATTAATATTTAGTTTGTGTAAATTATGTTCAAAACCTATAAAATGCGAAAAGAAACAATGTAAAAAATATTATGAAATGCGGAATAAAGAATGTAATCATACGGATGAGGAGAGAAGTTTTACTGGTACATGGACAACTACCGAAGTTGAACTGGCTATTGAAAAAGGTTATAAGATTTTAAATATCTATGAAGTTTGGCATTTTGAAAAAAAATCTAATATATTATTTAAGGATTATGTTAAAATGTTTTTGAAAATCAAATTAGAAACAGATGATAAATGGTCTGAAAATTTCAAAACTGAAAAAGAATATAAAAGGTGCGTAGAAAAGAAATTGGGTATAAGGTTAGGAGAAATCAAAGAAAACCCTGGAATGAGATTTATATCCAAAATTTGTTTAAACTCTTTATGGGGGAAGTTCGGACAGAAAAAAAATATGAAACATACAGAAAATGTAACAGAATTGGCAGACTTTTATAGAATTATACTGAACGACCGCATTAAAGACTTGAATATGATATTTTTAAATGATGATTGTGTGCAAATGGATTATAAGATGAAAGATGAATATGTCAAGAATAACTTTAATACCAATAATTATATAGCAGCTTTTACAACCAGTTCGGCTAGAATAAGATTATATGAAATGCTTGATAAATTAGGAGACAAAGTAATGTATTACGATACAGATAGTATTGTTTATATCGATGACGGCTCTAATAAAGTAAAAACAGGCTGTATGTTAGGCGAATGGACCGATGAATTAGGAGAAGATAAATATATGAAATCCTGGATATCTGGAGCAAGTAAAGATTATGGTTATATTCTTAACGATGGTTCTGTAAAAGGGAAAGTAAAAGGATTTAAAATGAGTTATGAGAGCGAAACTAAGCTCAATTTTGCAGAGAGAATGAAAACAATAACTGGGGAAATTGACCATATAGATGTAGAAATAAATCAATTTCAGATACAAAAAGATAGAAATATTAAAGTGAATAAAATGAATAAAAGATATATGTTTGGATATGATAAAAGAAGAATTTTAGATAACTTTGATACTGTACCATTTGGATTTTAAGCCGATCCTTAATTTATAAAAAATGTTTTCTAATAAATGGACGATGTCACTCTTATCGTAAATGTTCAAGGTTTTATACTTCCTTTTAAATCTATAGCTAGGGAAATAAGCTGGGTTCATTTAAAACAAGGAATAGGTGAAACGATTTCTGTGTTTACACCTAACTATGAATTAGGTGATCAAGACCATGGAATAGTTCGTCGATGTACTAACGATATCCATGGTTTAAGATTTAAAAGATAATACAGGCTTATGGATTAGTAGTGACAATGTAAAAGATTATTTCATACAATTGCATCAGATATATGGCGGCACATTTGCTTTTAAAGGAGGAGTTTTTCCGAAAAGTACCTTTGAAGAATGGGGAATTCCTATAAAAATATTAGAAGTACCGAGATGCGTTAGAATATTAGGACCAGGTTGTTCTATGTACAGATGTCTGTACTATAAAAATTGTCTTTCAAAAAATGTTTCTTAATAAATGGAAGAATTCAACAGTCTCAGATCGTTCCCTGTAACTCATAAGTTAAAAGATTTACAGACAGGGAAATACAAACTGATTTCGTTGAAGAAAATTCAAACAAAATTTGGAAATGCGACTATTGCAAGATTGGAAGTTAAGGATGTAGAAAAAGATTATTTTCTTAAAAAGAGTCATGGAAAAATTTCTGAAACAGCAATAACAAAACTGAATAAAGGGGGTTATATCTTTCATTTTAAAGGAAAAAATAATGACTGTTATTATGATTATGAATTAGAAAAAGCTTAATCCTGCAATTTGTTTTAAATCTTACAATAATCGGATGGACCATTTATCGAACTATGAAACTGACAGAATAGTATTTATAATTGTAAATAAAAAAGAGAGAATTGGTTTTCTATTAAAAAATTAAAACAAAAATATGATAAAAATCATTTAACTTTTATTTTAGATAGCAATATAATGCAATTGATATTTCTTATTTATTTAATCTGTCTAAACTTTGTTCAGTGTGTTTTATTTAATCTATCAAAAAATTTTTTCTAAATAAATGTTACAATATTTTGTCATAAGTACTTTACTGTTTAATTGTCTTTCGCCTACCTTTCATTATTTTAAATTTGACCCCGTTATTACAAATCATAGCATCGATAACTCTAATAATTATACTATATTTCATAGGTTCAATGATACAATAAAATTAACTTTCACAGCTAAAATATACAAAATGGATCAAACCTCTAAATTTTCTCAACCTGGTGTTTATTTTTGGATAGAAAGTAAATGTGATGACAATTGGAATTTAATACCCGAAACAAAAGAATGGTTCGATATTTATATTCCAGGAAATAATAACTTATACTATTCTATAGCTTTTAACGCAACTAAAGATTTTAGGATTGGTTATAATGCCGATAACTTATTATACAACGCAGCTCTTTGCTTTTCTTATTCCTATCAATATTATCCTAGAGGAAGGTTGTTTATTAGCATTTCGTAGCATTTCCTATTAAGAAAGTGCGTCAGGCAAAATTTTTCATCACTGTAATAATTTTGATTGTTTATTCTATAACCCTTTCTTAAAACTTCTTCTTTACATAATTTAGTAGAAAAAATAAAAATATCCTGCCAATGCAAATCATACAATTATTTTATCATCATTTACTCGATAAATCTTACTAAAATCGTTACCTCAGCGATATTTAGACTGTCTAATTTTTTGAGCAAAATCTTACAAAAATCGTTAAATAATAGCGTTTAGTGGAATATAAAAAGTGTTCCAAAGGACCCCCTATATACTACTATCATTGTTTTAATATAATAAGAAAAATAGTGATTTGCAGTTTTTTTTTTTTAGGTAGCTTTCATTACAAAAAGCTACCTATTGCAGCCGTTCGAAGGAAAGCGATTTCAAAAAATTTTGGTATATTTTCATCGATCATGACCCCCAGACCACGAAACCACACTCCGTTCAAAATTGACACACATATATATATATATATATATATATATATCTGACATTTGTCACACTGTAACTCTCGTATTTATGAACCGATTTGGATGTAATTCGGTGTGAATATAGTAGGGGCATTCCACATCAAATCAGGCAGTAAAATACCAATATGTAACCCACCATCACAGATTTTAATGAAACTGCGTGTGTTTGTTCTTACTATTAAGATATGATCACCAGTAATTTTTTTTTTGCTCCTTGGTGAAATAGTTTCTGAGAAAAAAATTGTCAAAAATTTGAAAAACTGGCGTCAGTTGGCATTCTTGACTGCTCGGTTTTCAAATGTAGCATGTCATATATATAATCATATTTCAATATCTACTCTACAAATCCTCTTCAAATAGTTTATGCATAATATTTAGGGTACGCAGTTTATGAAAAAAATATATTGTTACGCTTATAATAATTTAAGTGGGTCTAAAAAAATGTTTAAACTTTGAAGTCGTAATTTTTTTATGAAAAATAATGCATTAACAAAAAAAGCATTATCAACAAAAGGCGGTATTTTTATTAAATTTGTTTTTTATGGGAGATATACTTAAAGGTGTCCTTTACCTGATTCTGAAATAAAAATAGCGGGATTTTGGGTGTTTTTAGTAGTATTTTCTAATTAAAAATATTTTGAGGTGCATTTCAAATCAAATCAAGCAGAGTCATTCCATGTCAGTTCCCCTAAGCCATTTAATCACTGTCACAAATTTCAATGAAACTGGGTTTGTTTATAGCTCATTTTAAGACGTAATTTCACCTTTAATTTTCTTGATCCTAAGTAAAATATTTTTTAAAATAGAAAAAATAAAAATTTTGAAAAATTGTTTATTTTTTTTTTTTTAATGACAGTTCTATATTCAAAGACTGCATTAAAAAAAAAAAGTCATTTCAATATAAAATCACTAAACAGGTTTCAAATAATGTATATGCGACAAATAATGTTGGCAGATTATTATTTCTTGTTTTTTGTCATGTTTAAATACTAAGAGTGTATATCTTGTTCAGAGTGTTTTATCTTGTGAATTTTTTAAATCAAGAATTTTGTCAAAAATTTATTATCAACCGAAGGCAGGGTGTTATTGCTTTTTACGTAAAAATATCTTTTAAATGGTTATGAAATAAAAATAGTGAAAATATGAGAAAAAATTATCAAAGTTTTGGAAAATTGCCACGAGTTGCCATTAATGATTGTTCAATTTTCAAAGGCCTCATTTTATATATAAAATCATATTTCAATAACTAATAAAGAAATCTTCTCGAAATAATTTAAGAAAGGTAAATAAAGTATGTAGATTATGAAAAAAATATTGCTGTAATGTTAAAAAATATTTAAATGTGTCTAAAAAATTGTATAATCTTTGAAATCAATATTTTACAAAAAATAATGAAATTATTAAAAAAGCTTTATCAATCAGAGGCGGAGTTCCTATGATTAATTTTTTAATTTTAAGTTGTACATAATACTACATTATAACTGGATCTGAAATAAAAATAGTGGGATTTTGGTTGGTTTTAGTAGTATTTAAATCATATTTAAAATTATCAATATTTTCAGATGTAAAATCTATCCAATGTATCACCCCTGGAAATATTTTTATTTATACCGTATTTCGGGTTTATAGCCCGCAGATCAAACAATTCAGTTTGGACCCAGAAATTGTATTCAGTATTTGAAGACCAATATTTACCGTGATCTGAAAAGTTACATTTTATTTTTAAAAAATTTCTGTGTGGAAACACGATTGTTTGATCCGCGGGCTATACACCGGAAATTAGGGTACATTTATTTTATTTTTCAAGTTATCTTTTATGTTCGTTTCTTAAGGAAAAAAATAAACAATATTGTTTTTAGTAAAACTTTTAGGGTGAAGAGCAATTATTCCTTTCCAAAAAAGAGAAAAATCACTAGCTCCTCACCGCCCAATAGAGAATTTCAAAATGACACTCCTAATCTTTAAACTCATATTTGTCTGCTAATATTGAAAATTTAGCATTGAGCAGCTAATATTGAAAAAAAAATACCAAATTTCACTCCTTTGAAGAAAATTTTGACATATTGTGCTTTAAATATATGCAAAAAATGCATAATCCGAATTTATATCTTTCAAATAACTATATCTAAAAAAATATTTAAAACTTAATGAGTTGCACTTTTGTAACTTTATTCAGTTTCTAATGATATATAATTTGATATATTTCATCACAATATTGCTGAAAGATGGATTTCAACATATACTGTATGTATATATATATATATATGTGTGTGTGTGTGTGTGTGTATATATATATCCCTGTTCTCAAACAAATTATTTAAAAATTATTCATTTATGTTTAATAAAGCCTATATATTGTTTATACACTTATAGAAAATACATATGGTAAATTTTATGATATTATGTCAATAATATCTAAAAGTAAAGAACTTATCTAATAGTATGTAACGAAAAATTTAACATCTGGTGCAATGACAACAAAATTTTGTAATTGTTTTACTTAATTTGGATGAATGAAAAAAACGTACATGTTTATATTTTATTGAAGTACAGGTGAAAATGTCACAAAGACATTCCTATCTCAACAACAACTGAGTATGTCACATTCACACTACAGCTGATTTTTTTTTTTTTTTTTTATCTTTCGGGTTTGATTTCAGATGGTAATGAATTAATTAGTTTTGTTAGAAGTGTCATTGCAGTTAGCATATTAGGTTCACAATTTTTTTTTATAATTTATTTTAATTGACTCGATGAACAGCAACATTTAAAGCGACCATTTCATGAATTTTCAATTAAAAGCTGATTTATAAATTCATTATGTTGTTTAGTTATTATTATCGTCTTAAGATAATTAGTTGGTATTAAGATTTTTAAATTTAGTTTATTTATTATTTGAACAGTTGAAAGTATTTTTTCAATAAGAGTGGGCTGTTGATTTTAAGTCGGCTGTTGAGCAGTGTAGTGTTGGTAAAGGAACTGGTACTATTTAAATTAATTTTTATTGCTGTAAATAATATTTGTTATTTTATTATTGTATGTATTATATTTAAGCAAGAGTAGCAATACACGATATCGTAGTCATTATAGTACATCTTAGCATAAAAAGCTTCAATATTTATCATTAAACATTCACATTTTATGAAAATTTTGTTAAAATTGCTCATATTTTCACTATTTTTATTTTATAACTATTGAAAAGATATTTTTACGTACAAATAAAAAAAGTAATAACAGCCTGCCTTCGGTTAATAATAAATGTTTGATTAACACATTATTTTTCATAAAATTCTTGATTTTAAAAATTCACAAGATTAAACACACTCTTAGTGTTTAAACATGACAAACAACAATAAATAATAATCTGTCTACGTTATTTGTCACATATACATTATTTGAAACTTATTTAGTGATTTTATACTGAAATGATTTTTTTTATGCAGTCTTTAAATATAGATCCACCATTGAAAACATTTTTAAAAAAATTTCAATATTTAGATATTTTTTTTATTTTAAAAAATATTTTACTTATGATCAAGGTGATTACGTCTTAAAATGAGCTATAAACATACCCAGTTTCATTGAAATTTGTGACAGTGATTTAAATGTCTTAGGCGAACTGACATGGAATGACTCTGCTTGATTTGATTTGAAATACGCCTCAAAATATGTTAAAATGGGAAATACTACTAAAAACACCCAAAATCCCACTATTTTTATTTCAGAATCAGGTAAAGGACACCTTTAAGTATATCCCCCACAAAAAATAAATTTAATAAAAATACCGCCTTTTGTTGATAATGCTTTTTTAGTTAATGCATTATTTTTCATAAAAAATTCATGACTTCAAAGTTTAAACATTTTTTTAGACACACTTAAAATGTTATAAGCGTAACAGTATTTTTTTTTCATAAACTGTGTACCCTATATATTATGCATGAATTATTTGAAGATGATTTCTGGAGTACATATAGAAATATGATCATATTTATGTCATGCTACATTTGAAAACCGAGCAGTCAAGAATGCCAACTGATGGCAGTTCTTCAAAATTTTGACAATTTTTTTATCAGAAACTATTTGACCAAGGAGTAAAAAAAAATACTGGTGATCATATCTTATTAATAGGAACAAACACACGCAGTTTCATCAAAATCTGTGATGGTGGGTTACATGCCTGCCTGAACTGACATGGAATGACCCAGTACATACCAATGTCTTGACCGAGTTCGTTGGGCAGCTTCATACGCCATTTTGTTTCAAAATGGCGGCCATTTAATTTTTTTTTTAAATTTAAATTTGAAATGTGGTACCAAAAATTGAAAATGGAAAAATATTTTTTTCTTATGTATTTGACCTTTATACAAAGATTCCGGAGCAGTTTTTGTTTCGTCTATATCTTAAAAAATGGCTGAGTTATAGCATTTTGAATTTCCAGCGTGGCTGACATTTTGAAACGTCCTGAAATTTGTCACGCGATAAAAGGCGTATTTATGAACCGATTTGGATGTAACTTCGTTTATATATAGTACATACCAATGTCTCGACCGAGTTCGTTGGCCAGCTTCATCCGCCATCTTGTTTAAAAATGGCGGCCATTTAAATTTTAAAGAAAAATTTAAATTTGAAATATGGTACCAAAAAATTGAAAATTGAAAAAATATTTTTTTTTATGTGTTTGACCTTGATAACAAGATTCGGGAGCAGTTTTTGTTTCGTCTCTATCTTAAAAAATGGCTGAGTTATAGCATTTTGAATTTCTACCGTGGCTGACATTTTGAAATGTCCTGATATTTGTCACGTGATAACGGGCGTATTTATGAACGGATTTGGATGTACCTTGGTGTGTACATAGTACATACAAATATCTCGACCGAGTTCGTTGTCCAGCTTCATCCGCCATCTTGTTTCAAAATGGCGGCCATTTAAAAAATTTAAAAATATTTTAAATTTAAAATGAGATACCAAAAAATTGGAAAATGAGAAATATTTTTTTCGCATGTGTTTGACCTTAATACAAAGATTGCGGAACAGTTTTTGTTTCGTCTATATCTAAAAAAATGGCTGAGTTATAGCATTTTGAATTTCTATTGTGGCTGACATTTTAAAACGACCAGATTTTTGTCTCGCGATATCAGGCGTGTTTATGAACCGATTTGGATGTAACTTGGTCTGTACATAGTACATACCAATGTCTCGACCGAGTTTGTTGGCCAGCTTCATTCGCATCTTGTTTCAAAAGGATTGCCATTTAAAAAAAATTTAATTTAAAATTTAAAATGAGGTATTAAAAAATTGGAAAATGAAAAAGATTTTTTTTATGTGTTTGGCCTTGATACAAAGATTCCAGAGCAGTTTTTGTTTCTGCAAATTTGTTCTTTTGCTTATATCTTAAAAAATGATTGAATTATAGCACTTTGAATTTCTAGCATGGCTAACACTTTGAAACGATCTTGTATTTGTCACGCGATAACACACGTATTCACCTATTTCGATGTAAGAAGGCATGTTGATAGTATACATCAATATCTCGACCAAGTTCGCTGGCCAGCTTTATCAGCCATCTTGTTTCAAAATGGCGGTCATTTAAAAAATTTTAAAATTTTTTTAATTTAAAATGAGATATCAAATTTGGAAAATGAAAAAGATTTTTTTCGTATGTGTTTGACCTTAATACAAAGATTCCGGAACAGTTTTTGTTTCGTCTATATCTAAAAAAATGGCTGAGTTATAGCATTTTGAATTTCTATTGTGGCTGACATTTTAAAACGACCAGATTTTTGTCTCGCGATATCAGGCGTGTTTATGAACCGATTTGGATGTAACTTGGTCTGTACATAGTACATACCAATGTCTCGACCGAGTTTGTTGGCCAGCTTCATTCGCATTGCCATTTAAAAAAATTTAATTTAAAATTTAAAATGAGGTATTAAAAAATTGGAAAATGAAAAAGATTTTTTTTTATGTGTTTGGCCTTGATACAAAGATTCCAGAGCAGTTTTTGTTTCTGCAAATTTGTTCTTTTGCTTATATCTTAAAAAATGGTTGAATTATAGCACTTTGAATTTCTAGCATGGCTAACACTCTGAAACGATCTTGTATTTGTCACGCGATAACACACGTATTCACCTATTTCGATGTAAGAAGGCATGTTGATAGTATACATCAATATCTCGACCAAGTTCGCTGGCCAGCTTTATCAGCCATCTTGTTTCAAAATGGCGGTCATTTAAAAAATTTTAAAATTTTTTTAATTTAAAATGAGATATCAAATTTGGAAAATGAAAAAGATTTTTTTCGTATATGTTTGACCTTAATACAAAGATTCCGGAACAGTTTTTGTTTCGTCTATATCTAAAAAAATGGCTGAGTTATAGCATTTTGAATTTCTATTGTGGCTGACATTTTAAAACGACCAGATTTTTGTCTCGCGATATCAGGCGTATTTATGAACCGATTTGGATGTAACTTGGTCTGTACATAGTACATACCAATGTCTCGACCGAGTTCGTTGGCCAGCTTCATTCGCATCTTGTTTCAAAAGGACTGCCATTTAAAAAAAATTAAATTTAAAATTTAAAATGAGGTATTAAAAAATTGGAAAATGAAAAAGATTTTTTTATGTGTTTGGCCTTGATACAAAGATTCCAGGGCAGTTTTTGTTTCTGCAAATTTGTTCTTTTGTTTATATCTTAAAAAATGGTTGAATTATAGCACTTTGAATTTCTAGCATGGCTAACATTTTGAAACGATCTTGTATTTGTCACGTGATAACACACGTATTCGCCTATTTCGATGGAAGAAGGCATGTGGATAGTATACATCAATATCTCGACCAAGTTCGCTGGCCAGCTTCATCAGCCATCTTGTTTCAAAATGGCGGCCATTAAATTAAAAAAAATTATATTTAAAGTGAGGTGCAAAAAAATTAGAAATTGAAAAAGGTTTCTTTCTTAAGTATTTGATCTTGATATAAGGATTCAGGAGCATTTTTTGCTTGTCTTTATCTTAAAAATGGCTCAGATATAGCAATTTCAATATCTAATGTGGGTGACATTTTGAAAAATCTGTTTTTTTGCCTGCGAAAGCACTCGTATATATCAATCGATTCCGATGTGAGTGAGCATGTGCACAGCAATTACTAAGGTCTCGACCAAGTTCACTGGTTAGCCTCATCCACCATGTTGTCTTAAAATGGCAGGCACTTTAAGAAATCGCCGAATTTGGCAGCCAAATATAAGTTACTTTAAATAAAAGCAGCTTGGATAAAGCTGACTAATTTCGCGAAATTCTCATTCATAATGATTTAGTATTGATAAAAATTAGTATTGAATCTCCTATATTCGGTTTCCACTAAATTGAGCTTCGTGTGTTTGAATAATATAAGTTGGCTTTTTTAAAATAAGGAATATGAAAGCTACCTCTTCCTCCCGGCACTGGCCGGAAGGACTTTTTTTTTTTTTTTTTGCTGCAAATGTCTTTCTCTAAAGAAAAAAAAAATATGACTTGATTTTCTAATACTCATCAACACATCATCATTATGACTTAATGAGAAATTTTGGATTCACGAAGGTTCTTCAAATCTTCGGTAAATGTGTTAATACTGGAAATTTTGGGTGATTCTATTATGTATTTCTACTTCCTCTCTTCTATCCACCACCATTTGCTGTATGGAATCAAATGTGGCAGTACCTGCCAAATTTTTGACCAGAGATACAAACAAGCAGGCATTTATGTTAGTTATGCCTGCCGTTCTAAGAATATTTTGTAAAATTTCCCCATTATTATTAATATCTTCATTTTCTGTTTGTTCACATATCAAGTAAATTTTGTTTGAGCTGCTTGAAATTTCAGTTTGCAAATAAATATGAAATTGTACCAGTAGCTTAAAAAAAAAATTTCTCGTGACTTTTGAGTGGCCGTTGTTTAGAATTCTTTATTTAGAGGTTCGTACTAATGTTAATGCTATCGAACGTGTTTGGTTCCATCAACATGTGGATGGTGTTCGGTGGTTTTCGTTGTTTAGAGGTGGCCGTTAAGGGAGGTTTCACTGCATTATAAACAATATTTTTTGAAGGGCTTTGTAAAAAAATCGGATCTAAAACGATGAAAACTCTATGATTTCAAAAACAAATCGAAAAATGCCCTCTTGGAGGGGTGGCGAATAGGGGGAAGTGAGAATAAAGGGTCTCAATATGAAAGAGTAGTCCGAGGACTTTCCGATGATATATCGCATGATAGATACAAAAAAGTTTAAAAATTGCCACATCGTGGGTCCTGTCTTTTGTTCCCGGAATTCACGCACTCCTTTCCTTCTCTATATAAAAAAAAACTTTTGATTTGGAAATGGACCAATGAAAATCTGCTTAGATATTCCGGGTACATCGGCATCCAATTTGAATGCTTAAGCATGGCCTTTCATCGTTAATATTAAAAAAACTGTTGCATACAAAAACATGAAAATCGGTGGTATTATGGAGAAATGTTTGATAAACACGCTGATGCAGACACTTTTCAAATCGAAGAATTATTTTAAGAGATATTTAATGCTAAAGTTGGACAAAATCGTTCCATTAAAAAATTTTTACTGGAGCAAAAACTATACATGCGAATTTAATAATTTTTGGATCATTTTATACGTTATAAGTTCCCGGTGTGCAGATTGTATTTATTTTTCTTATTCAACTCATTTTTTAAGGTTTTATTTCAATTTTAAATTCAAATTTTCAGCATTTCGAGAAGAAATTTTAGAAAATGTTATTAATTTAAAATGTTGCCAGTTGTATAAGCAGCGCAAACAATAATGTTTACTTCAAATTAAAAATTTATTTACACGTGACTATTACAAACAGAAAAAAACTTTAAAATTAGAATTAAATGATTACATGTTAAAAGCAGGAAAATTACGTCATAAGAACCATAGGCACAGATGTCATATACGTCATATACATATTGGGGCAATTTTTTTCCGACGCCAATTTGGCGAAAACATCAATAGCATAAACAACATCCGGGTTACCATATCAATCAAAATAACGACACTTTAGCACCAGTTAAGTACCCATTGCGTATATGAAATTGGCGTCAGAAAAAAATTGCGCCAATGACATCTGTGCCGAACCATATTTACACAAAATCTTAAAATAAGAGAAACAAAATCTTAAAATAAAAAAAATCATTATTATGCGTTAAAACTTGTAATTTGAGGAAATTACGTCATATTTAAAATAGCAAGAAATATAGCAAAACAATTTAAATGGAAAAATATATTTGCGCGAGATATTTTGAGATAATCTTTTCAACTATTATCGTGAATTCGAAGACAGCGCAAATAATATTTCCTTCTAACAACACAAGTATTTTTACGTGAATATTAATAAGAGAAATAAAACTTTGGTGTAAATAGTAAATTACGTCAGATTTGAAACGATACATTTAAATTGAATTATTTAAAAGAACTTTCTTATAGCGCTGTTAAAAAATACCGGGAAACAATGACACTGTTTACTTAATTCATTTTACATTAGCTTATTTTCAAATGTTTAACTAATATTTTTAATTAAATACGAAAACAGCCATTGTATCTCTTAACAGCAGCAGATTTGGCCTTAAAAATCCCCAATCCAAGAAAAACGAATGGAAACCCATTTATCGCTACTGTTTTTTTTTTAAATTTTAATTCAATATTTTTAAAGCCGACCAAATTAACGTGCTTTTTTGATTTTGGTGTGCCTGAACGAGGATTGGCGAGCGTAGCTCGTAGGGGGCAGAGCCCCCTAGTCTTTTAAATTCTTATATTTATTAAATAATCGAAGGGATCCGTCAAAAAACCACATTTTAAACGATATTTATTGTAGGATAAGTCATTTAAAAAAATTATTGGCTCCTCCCCGAGTTATCGAATTTTTAGTGCATGTTATAAATATAACGGTATCTGTAAAATATAATGTCAGTTTAAGAGAATGACTAGTTATTAAGGTATAATGAATAATTAAAATGAATTATTTCGATTTTATTTCATAAATTCCTTAATTAATGAGTATAATGAGCTATCTAGAGTCTAAGGCTTAAACATAAGTAAATAATATTTATCGGAGGGATCCGTCTAAAAACCACATTTCAAACAATAATTTTTGTAGAAAAAGTTACTTTTCTATATAATTTTGTTCGAATGAACAAAAGAATATTACGAAGGTTAGTTTTTGATTGAAAAGCTTTACAGAATAACTGTGATTGAAGAAAAAAATTACTTTATGAGGGTGACGAAATTTCGAGGTTTAAGTGTATATCATAAGCAAAAACGCTGAAACATTAAAAAAGCTTATTTATGATGGTGACGAGTTACTGGAGTTTACATTATTGATGGAAGACAGAGTCTGCTAAATTCTTTCGGAAAAATGTATGTGTCAGCTAAATTTCGTGTCGGATAATTCACTTATCGGCTATTTGCTCTGTCGGCTAAATGTCCATGTCGAATAATTGTCCTCTGTTGGCTAACCGTCTTGTCGGCTAGCTGTCGCTGTCGGCTAAACATCATGTCGTCTAATTGCTGTCTGCTGCCAATGTCCGACGAACGTCTTTTTGCACGCTTTTTTTCGCCCTTACGTATTATCGCTACACAATGTTAGCAGCTTTGTGTAGTGATAATACGTAAGGAAAAGAGCGTGCAAAAAGACGTCCGTCTGAAATTAGCCTTAGAAATGTGATTTCAGTAATTTTCAGCGTATTTATTTCTCAATTAAATTTCAGCTCAGTATGTGGCGTGTATAAAAGTTTTTAAGGAACATACATGGCTTCACAAAACAATTGAAGTACGTTTCCGTCTATTGTTAGGAATTAATAAATGTGTATTTTCAAATGTGTTATGTTTTTCTAACGAAACTAAAAATGTAGGAAATGGTTCATAATCCATACTTGGCACATGGTTTTCCCTTCTTGTTTTATTTATTGTCAATAATTCATCTTCTTATGTTTTTGTATTTCTTAGTTGCAATAATCATGATTTTAGGGTTCCGTACTAAAAAAGTAAAAACGGAATCATTATAAGATCACTCCTGTGTCTGTCTGTCTGTCACAGCAATTTTACTCGTAAACTATGGAACGTGGAAAGTTCAAATTGGGGGATGTAATAAAGACTATTGACCCACATATTTACAGATTATTAAACATTCACAAATATATGTGGGAAAAAACGTAGAGAGGCTAATTAGGTTATTTGAAAAAAATATATTTTCTTTGTATATCGTGTGGGGTATCGGTTAAAAGATTCCGTAACGCCGAACTACAAAATACATTTCTTTTAATTTTAGGTATTATATTTCCAGAGATATCGTCGAAAATGTAGTGCAAAAATATGTCCCTCCCCCATCTATTTTCAAATCTAATGAAACTAAAATTATGAAAAAAAAAATAGAGGTAGTAGAGGTTAATTTAAGCCTTGCAGGAAAATTATAGCGATTGCTCTAGGTCGCATAGTTTTTCATAAAAGCGCATTTTTCTGTTACACACAGATTTCTATTTGTGGGGATTCAGCAAAGGTATCGAGGAGCGCTAAAGGTACCTATCGGATCAAAAGTATAAAAGCATTGTTTATAATGGTTTTCGAAAAAAAATCGTTGGTAATTCGCCGAGATATTAAGACTCCTGTCCCTGCCGGCGAAGACACTCACGAGCTAATGCTAATGGGCCTTTTCTAATATCTCGTTTGCATTTCGACATTTTTAAATATTTTTGCATTGGACAGCCGAGATCCGTCTCTACATCGCACCTTTTTTACTTTTCCGATTTTGGTCGCAGATATTTTTTATAAAGTTACTTTCACTTTCAAAACCGGTTCTTAAAATGAAAGTGTCATTAAAAAAAATATCTGCAACCAAAATCGAAAAAGTAGAGAAAGGTGCGATGTAGAGACAGATCTTGGCTATCCAATGCCAAAAACAATATTTTAAAATGTCGAAATGCAAAAGAGATATTAGAAAATTCCTTCTCCAAATGATTAGCATTAGCTCGTGAGTGCCTTCGCCGGCAGGGGCAGGAGCCTTAACTCTTAAAGACACGGGTGGTTTGGACATACATAATGGCAGAGACGGCGTATTCTATATACCATTGGTTTTTAAATACTAGATAACAACTTTAATGATATATTTGTGTAATGCAATACCCAGTAGCAGCATAAAAGCAGTAAACATCAAATTGTTAAAATCAGACCAATTTAATTAGAATTAATCATATAAATACTATGGGATTCGCGACTAGTTTGCGTTGAGTGGATCTCTCAATACACCTCCCGTGTCTTTAAAAGTTAATTAAAAACCTATCTGGAAAAACGCGGCACGGACTAAGTCGAGTTGTATCTTTGCGACCTCCTTTCGAAGCGCGCTTAGCACAACGCCAAGTTTAAACTTTGAACAAGTCTTTTGTTTCAGCTACACTGTAAAAAGAAAAATATTACTATGTTGAATTTAGTTTTATGAAATGCCAAATGAAATATAAATATGCAGTACTTTTATAGTCAGTACCGAATTAAGTTCGTTATATGCAGATTAAGATAAGATTAAAAAAGAGTTATACAAAATAGCAATATTTTATTTTATTTGGGCTTCATATCTCTTTGAACTTTTGCGGTATACTCATTCATACTTTCTAATATATACAGCGATAACCAATTCTACGTTGTATAGGTTTTTACAAAGTTTTATTATTCTTTTAAATAATACAGTTAATAATTCATATATTTATTGTACGGAAACCTCTGAGCGCGGGTAATACTCGTACTTGACCGTTTATTTTATGTACAAGTTATATGCATTGTTCTGCCAATTCGTATCTTGGTGGAAACCAGCTGCAGAACCTCAATTTAGTGGTTAATCTGCAGGTTTACCACTGTGTTTTCATGCACCCAAACTTCAATGTTTTCATACATTTGGGTGCAGGAAAATACAATGATAAACTAATCGATCAAATACTAAACTCCGGTCTGCAGGTGTTTTCTATAAAGATATGACTTGGCAGACCATTTGCATTTTAATATGCTAATTGAGTTCTATCTAATCCTAAAATTTCAGCCTTCAACTTGATGAGCTGATGGTCTGTGCAATTGCCACCCGTCGAACAAATCCCTTCCTGTGAAATCTTGTATCACTCTTTAGGAAACTGTGGCACATAAACATCCTATCTGTGTTTTTATACCTAGATTGTGTATAAGAACATTTTTTAATTCATGAGTCTCAATTTGGAGTTTTTTGTAACATGTACAGCTGTAAAATTTTTTATACAATTGCTTGAGAAAGACTCTGTTTTTATTTTCTCTGAAAACTGCATGGATTTTTCATTACATTGATATGTAGTTCTGATAATTAATTTTTTAGGATTACATTTAAAAGCAATATTTCGAATTTCTTCCAATTTTACCAAAGCATTCTTTTTCTTTATCAGAAGTCTTTTTCTTTATCAGAAATTTAGTTTTCTCTCCATCTTTATCTTTAGATTAAGTTATAATTTTATTTTCCCCACATTGCTGATAGATATTTTTACCTTGTCAGTTGCAAACTCACTGCCAAATATCTCCAGAAATTCTCCATCTTCTTCCTCTACTTCCTCCAAGTTAATAATCAGAAGGAGTTTCAGTAATATCCTTTACCAATCTGTGACCTATATCGGAATTTGGTAAATTAGAAGTGCTTTTAGTTTGCAGCCTCTACTTGAACTTACCGATCAAGACAATGTTAAGCTATCATTCATTGGTGCCCATAAAATGCTTTTATCAGTTTGTTAAAAATGTCCTACTGACATTTTCTGCGTAAATAACGTAGTCTTTCACAGTGATAGATTTGTTGATGACGGTATTATCCTTCTTCTATAATTCTTGAAAAGCTAATGAAAAATTTACTAACTGTTGCTTTGTGAGCCTTAATTTCCTCTCTACTCATTTTATAAAACTGTGTCATTGAATAATGAATTGTAGTAAACGAAAGTATGTGCCATTACAAATACAACATGAAATAAAAATGTTAACTAAGGCAATCGTTAACCAGGATACCAATGTAAATTCAAAGTAAAGATGGAGTATTATTAAAATTCATAGAAAAAGACCAGAGAAGAATCCATAACCAAATTCAGGTTTTTTGGACTGATGCAAAAGTTTGTCGCATATTGTTGATGGAAATTAAAGAAAATGTATTTCGTGAAAATTTCAATTCCTAGCAGTTACATAATTAGCACTCATCTGGCTAAAGAATCGATGTATTTTCTCAAATCTTCCAAAAACTAAAATATCTTATCCTCAAAATGTTTTGAAGTGATCTAAATAAACGGTCATTCGACGATGTACGGTTTGGAGAATGGTACTTGGATTGAAATATTTCATCTCAATTATAATAGCTTGTGTCTGCAGTGGGCAAAGGTACATGTGGTCTAGCAGTCTTGTTGGAAAACAATGCCTAATTTTTGATTAATTGAAGCTGCTTCTAGCGGATTGCTTGATTTAATTCACTTAATTATAAACAGTATTTCTGCAAACTAATGCTGTACACTGTTAAAAATTTGCAGCATTCTGGCAGGTCATTTGACCATTTTTTCCGAAAATGGTTACACAACCATAATTTTAACACTATTCTGACCATATTATTGGCCATTTTATGGTCAGAATATAGTTAAATTATGGTTATGAAGCCGTTTTTTCAAGAAACGTTCGAAAGACCTGCCAGAATGCTGCAAAATTTTTAACAGTATAGTTTCTAAGTAACATCTATTAATAAACAATTTTCTTGTCTCACTGAATTCGAAGAAAAATCTTCTGTGGGTAGGAACTGACTTTTGCTTTGATTAAAAGGCCTCTTCGATGTAGTCATCAATGTAGTCTAAATAATCATTTTATTGTTATTATTCCTTATATTCCATGAATTACGAATTTAATCTGAAAATAAAAAATGTGCGTAAATCTGGTTTTTGAATAATGTAGAATAACGTTGTTTTAAAAATATCGACATGTTTTGTAGAAATTGAGTCGGGCCAAAGTTTTAGCTTCATAAAACGTAATTTTCTTTGTACTGCTAATTGTACTGTCCGGTTCCGGGAACAAGAAATTTCCATTCGAGGAGACCTCTACTTTCAAATTTTTAGAAAACAAAGGCTTAGAAACTGATACAATAAATTATAACTCGTATTCAATCTTAGAGCCTTGCTTATAGAAAATGTTTCAGGCCGAAATGTGCTGGATCGAAATGTAGGTTCCGACTTCACGAGGATGAAGTAGGCATACTTCTATTACAAACTTTTAAAATTTTTTATCCTATTTAATAACTTCAGTTAATTAAGACAATAATAACGTTTTAAAATAAGTAGCAGTAATTTGCCTGATTTGCCTCCGTTGGAATATCGCTTATAGATCGAATTTGGCAAGCTCAAAAGTGAAGGTTCTATTATGATTTTATCAGATATGTGGAGCAAACATTCAAACCGTGTTTTCTCACAAAAAAATAAAAAATGAGTTATTGTTATTTTTATGAACTCTGTGTTAAATTGCACAGAAATAAATGGTATTTTTTACTAAAAAAAATTTTCTCCGATTATAAATCAATTTTAAAACTTGACGTTTCAATCAAAGAGTGTTTCCTCCAAAGCCTGCATTCAATCAAGCAGTGATTTCTCCAGTCTGCCAATCACAGTTGTCACTTAATGTGTACTTTCGAAACCTACCATACATATCATAATTGAAACGGATTGTTTTAGAAAAAAATAAGAGAACTGTTAAAGTTAAAGTCTTCCAGAATTATAGATTTCAAGATCTAAATGAAGAATATGATGTAAATCTTCTTAAAAAGGGAGTTACTGTTTCCTTGTTCAAAGGGTTGTTTTAGAATATCTTCCTCTTAGCCACGCCATACTAGTTGAAAAGAACAAAGATGTTAAAAGACTTTTGAAGGTAATGTATAGTGAACAGTGGCAAAATCAACCTGATGATATATTCAAATGATGCAACCACATTATCCATGATTGATAAGCCTGCAATAAAGAAGAGGGGTATGTGTATAACTGTCTAGATGAAGATATTGGTTTTAAAATTTGAAGTGGATTTCTGGCAAACGGGTATTTATTTAGTAAATATTTAATGAATACTACTAGGTACCATAATCTGTCATTTTATTTTAACAATAATCAACTGAAATTCGGTATTTATTCAAATAAAATAATGCTATTGTATTATTTGTGAGTTAGCACTTATTTCATTCAAAAAGCGTTTTATCCACTTGCCAAACAATCAAAACATGTTTCCTCCTCTGAATTCGGTCAAAACGTGATTTCTCCAAATAGTAAATGCATTTTATTAATTTGTTTTATGTTTAATATCTTAGGTATGCTTGCAATTCTTTCTAATAAACAGTAATAAAAATACACAATAAAAATGAGAATTAAATACAAGTTATTTTCTTATTTATCAGTTTTTTGTGTTTTTTGAAAATTTGTATCTAAAGGAGAAAGCATGGTTTGCATGTTTGCTCCACATATATACTTTGCAATGAAATGCTGATTTGAGTGGACTTTCTACTGAAAATTCCTTCATGAAAACATTTCATTTATTAACATAATCAAATTAAACCTCGTGAAATTGGTCTCCTTCTTCAACATCCCCCCCCCCTCCTTTCTTTATCATTTTATGAGTTTCTCCATCTTCACTGTTCGTTTTTTTTTTTTTTTTTTTTTTTTTTTTTTTTTTTTTTTTTTTTTTTTAAGAAGGTAGGGCAGATGGCCCACTGCCTTTAGTAATGAGGACTATGGTGATTTCAAGTTAAGTTAGAAAACTTAACCAATCTTCTGATTTTCGTCAACGTCTTATAACGGTGGATGAAACATGAATTCGCCATTATTCACCAGAGAAAAAAAAATTATTCATGAAACAGCAATCTAAACAATGTGAAAAAGCAGCTGAAATTGAACCAAAGAAAGTGAAAACGATTCCATCTGCTGGAAAAGCCATGGATACGGTTTTCGGGAATTCACAAGGTGTGGTGATCACAGACCACAGGAAAAACAAGTAAGAAAAATCATGCGTTAAGCATAGATTATGAAACACTTTCCAACACTTCCTGAATGCTTTAACAAAACTTCGTTATTTAGGGAAATAAGGTATATAAGTGAACTAAGTAAACATTTTAGAAAACACATAAAGCATTTGAAAAACTGATTTCAGCAGTTACCGTCCATAGCAAATATGTATTAAAATTCTTTTGAACAGCCCTGTATTTGATCTGTAGGTTGATATATATACTATATAATGGAGAAATTTAGTTTAGCAAGAAAACACATAACAGGTTGAAATTTCTCTTTCAGCAATTTATACTAATAGATTTAAACATACTTGTATACTTTTGTAAAACTCTGCAGTTAACCTAATACCTATATTACACGCCACTATTTAGCTAAAGTTTAATTCAAAGTAAAACACTCTTAAAACTACCGGAATCACATTTCCAGAAATTATCATTTATAGACGGCCATGTATCCAATTCTTTGCGTGACCCTGTATGTCATTTTATATATGTTTTACAAACATTTCATAGTAAACCAAATGCGGTTCAGCGTAAAAATGCCTAACTCATTTAAAATCACCTTTAAGCAATTTGCAATCATACCCTGTAATCATTACGAATTCTTTTGAGTAGCCCTGTATATCAATTACAGCATTTATACACACCATATACCGGGTGTCCCAAAAAGGACTGACTGATTTTAAAATTCAATAACTTGCAAACGGTGACAGATATTTAAAAAATTCTTGCAGGAGGGTTATGCATAAGGTCAAAAGTTTTTTTACAGTGATTTTCAATTTTAGTTCGAATTACAAACAATAGATGGCGCTGCGATCAATAGACGCTGAATTCAGGCTCGATTTTTGGTACTTCGTGGCCCGGATAATACATTTCCATCTCCTTTTTCAGCATGGAACAAGAGAAAGGACTAGAAATCGAGCCTGTATTTAGCGACTATTGCTTACAGCGCCATCTATTGTTTGTAATTCGAATTAAAATTGAAAATCACTGTAATAAAACTTTTGACCTTATGCATAAACGTCCTGCAAGAATTTTTTAAATATCTGTCACCGTTTGAAAGTTATTGAATTTTAAAATCAGTCAGTCCTTTTTGGGACACCCGGTACAATGCATAAATATAGTGAAACATAAAAGCACATAACATAATTAAAAATGCATTTCCAGCAATCATCGCTACTTTACAGTACTTCGGGTACAATATAGTATCTGAAATCTTTTGTGTGTCCCTGTAAATGCTCTGCATTTCGTATTATCCTTGAAATAAGTTATAGTAAACCTTAGCGACGTATATCTATTTCATTATGCATGTAACAGTTTAACATAATTAAAATACGCCGGAAAAAATTCCCTCCACTTCTATATCATTATGTAAAGGAATTCTTTTGCGCGCCCTGTAAATGAATAATAACTATTTTTTGGGCCGCATATTGTACAAAAAATGCATATTTTAGTCAACTTGATAAATGCATATCAATTTATTATGTTTGAAAGCCTGTAACATCATTAAAAATTATTTTAAACGATTTTTTCCCATAGGCCGTAATGTAACGGAAAACTTTTGACTGTCCCTGTAAATGAACTAAACATGCTACAAACTTCATTTGCAATAGGGTTCGTGCTATGGTAGAGGTCACTAACATCCAAAAATTTCAGAATGATCCGAGTATATTTACGGGAGTTAGAGCGCGTACAGACGGCCAGACGGACAGACAAATCGAAGTCATAAACACTTTTCAACTTTGTTGGAAAGTGTTAAAAGGGCAGAATCGTCACCGGACAGTGTTATGCTTCTCTACGGGACCAATTGAAGAGTGCTTATTCCGACAAAACGTCCATACCTGAGCAAAAAGAAAGTGTTCGTTCAACACAGCATTGCTCTTGCACACATGCCTGTAGTTTTCGCTACGAAAGTCAATGACCTACGCTCTGTAGTGCTTCCACATGCACCGGAGTTTACTCCCAGCAATTATTTCCTCTTCCCAAGCCAGAAGAAATGGCTCGGTAGTCGAAAATTTACTTCAAAATATGGGGTTAAAGCAAAGACCACCACTTCATTTCCAAAGTTAGATATGTCCTATTATACTGAAGATAATAAAAAGTTGGAAACTCGTTGGTTTAAATTTTATAAGTTGTAAGAAACTACGTTAAAAAAATGAAATATTGTCAAAATTTTTCTATTTTCTTTGTCGGGCTTATAACCATTCGAAACACACTCTTATCGATATCAAATTTTATTTTCCCTCCAAAAAAAAGGCGGAGTTCATGAAGAATGCGGGTCCTAATTGTAATTAAAATTCGACCCCCCCCCCGTGGCCGAGAGGTTCTGCTCTCGAAGCTGGTAGACGGGAGGTGCTGGGTTCGAGCCCAATCGCGCCCGTCGGCCTAATCGTTCGGAGTTTTCGTGGTTTTCTTCGAACCTTGGATTTCCAAGCGTTAATACGTGTTAGGTTCCCTTAGCAAGACCCTCCACGGAGGGCACTCCCCCTTTGGGCCTATATCCCTCGTGTTGATAATTGGCCGTTATAAATACAAACCAAACCGACCCCCTCATGCTAAAAATATGACACTATAAAACCTGGTATGACGGGAACATAAACAATAGGTACGAAATACCATTTTAGATGGGTTATTTGCGTCTTTGCAGATACAATTGCCAGGTATTTTTAGGGGAATAATGAAAAAATTCCGTTTAAACCAGGATTCCGTTATAGCTACGTATCAGATAATAAATTTGTTAGCTAGCAGATATTTATAAAATGTAATATTTTACATTACAGTCTCATTATTTTCAGTTTTACATTATTATAGTTAATGATAAATTTTCGCGTTTCCTTACCGTTACAAAAAATACCTTTACGTTACCTTTGAGAACACACACTAGTAACGGGGAAAAAATGTAATCGCTAATTTTAAGTCTATGGGAGCGTTATTTTCAAATATCTCGCTTCCTTTTTAATATTTTAAAATGAATTTTTTTTAATAGGATAGCTGAGGACGATCTACAACCAGGCTGTTTTTTACTTTTTCGATTTTGGTTTCATATATTAAAAAAAAATTAATTTTACTTTCACAACCGGTTGCAATCCGTTCTGAAATTAAACTATCCTAATATAAAAAAAACTATAGCCAAAATGAAAAAGTAAAAACTATCCTGGTTGTCGATCGTCCTCAGCTATCCTATGAAAAAAAAAATCATTCAAAAATATTAAAATCAAAGCGAGAAATTTGAAAATGACGCCCCCATACACGTAAAATTAGCGTTTTCATTTCTTCCCGTATCTGAAATAGGCGTGCATGCGTCAAATTCTTTGAGTAGCCTTGTATATTATTATATTTGTATTTTCCAAACATATCTTTCTAAATATAGTTGAACATGAAAATAAAATTAATCAATTCACTCTCATTTTCAACAATTCTTCCTAGTTCTTTTGCGTAGCCCCCATACATAGTCTATTGAATTTATATATATAATCTAGTATACAGAAATTTAGCTTAAAACGTATATCATAGCTGAAAACTCACTTTCAGCAATCATTCCTAATAGACACTACTTCATATACAGTATTGTATCCAACATCTTTTATGTGCCCCTGTAAATGAAATAAAATATGATGCACATCATATTCTAATATAAGCATCTTGTAGTAAACCTCAGTAGCGTATATGAATTCCATCAGGTTTAAAATCGTGAAACATAACTAAAACACATTCCGCAAGCAATTATTTCTGTAATAAAACTGAACTCTTCTGTGACCCTATAAATGAATGATAAATGCTGTGCAACCCCTTCAGAAAGCATGTTTTACTACGCCTCATAAATTCATATCAATTTCATTATGTTGTAACAGAGAAACGTTATTAAAATACGCCACAAACGTTTTTTCTTCATAGCCCATAATATAACGAAATGTACTTTTGAATTCCCTTTACACGTACCTATGCACTTCAATAAGTTGCTTAAATTTTATGTTTAAAATTGTTTTACATCATTAAAATACACCGCAAATAATATAAAAGAATACTTTTGAATGTCCATGTAAGTGAAGTATAAATTATTAGAAAATAGCATGTATTAGAAAATAAATTGCTAGCTAGAAGATTTTTATAAAATGCTATATTTTACCTTACAGTCTCATTATTTTTAGGTTTACATTATTAAAGTTAATGATAATTTTAGCGTTTCCTTACCGTTAAAAAAATACCTTTATGTTATCTTTGAGAACACACACTAGTTACGGGAAAAAAATGTAAGCGCTAACGTTAAGTCTATGGGAGAGTTATTTTGAAATATCTCGCTTCCTTTTTAATATTTTAAGATGAATTTTTTTGCATAGGATAGCTGAGGATTATCTACAACAGGGCTGTTTTTTACTTTTTCGATTTTGGTTTCAGATATACATTAAAAAAAAAATACTTTTACTTTCGGAACCGGTGGAATCGGTTCTGAAATTGAAACTATCCTAATATTTAAAAAAAACTATAGCTAAAATGGAAAAAGTAAAAACTATCCTGGTTTTCGATCGTCCTCAGCTATCCTATGAAAAAAAAACATTCAAAAATATTAAAATCAAAGCGAGAAATTTGAAAATGACGCCCCCATAGACTTAAAATTAGCGTTTTCATTTCTTCCCGTGTCTGAAATAGGCGTGCATGCGTCAAATTCTTTGAGTAGTCTTGTATAATATTATATTTGTATTTTCCAAACATATCTTTCTAAATATAGTTGAACTTGGAAATAAAATTAATCAATTCACTCTCATTTTCAACAATTCTTCCTAGTTCTTTTGCGTAGCCCCCATACATAGTCTATAGAATTTATATATATAATCTAGTATACAGAAATTTAGCTTAAAACGTATATCATAGCTGAAAACTCATTTTCAGCAATCATCCCTAATAGACACTACTTCATATACAGTATTGTATCCAACATCTTTTATGTGCCCCTGTAAATGAAATGAAATATGATGCACGTCATATTCTAATGTAAGCATCTTGTAGTAAACCTCAGTAACGTATATGAATTCCATCTTGTTTAAAATCGTGAAACATAACTAAAACACATTCTGCAAGCAATTATTTCTGTAATAAAACTGAACTCTTTTCTGTGACCCTGTAAATGAATAATAAATGCTTTGCAACCCCTTCAGAAAGCATGTTTTACTGCGCCTCATAAATTCATATCAATTTTATTATGTTGTAACAGAGAAACTTTTTTAAAATACGCCGCAAACTTTTTATCTTCATAGGCCATAATATAAAGAAATATACTTTTGAATTCCCCTGTACACGTACCGAAATCACCAACTCGTGGACAGCCAACCTTTCCGCATAGGAACTGTGCACTTCAATAAGATGCATAATTTTTATGTTAAAATTGTTTTACATCATTAAAATACACCGCAAATGATTTTTCCCACATAGGCCATAATATAAAAGAATAGGCGCGATCTGATAATAATTAAAATTCAACCCCCTCATGCTAAAAACATGACGCTATAAAACCTGGTAAGACGGAAACAAACAATGAGTGCGAAATAGCGTTTTAGGTGGGTTGTATCCGTCTTTGCAGATACAATTGCAAGATATTTTTAAGGGAATCATGAAAATGTTCCATTTAAACGAGGATTCCGTTACAGTTATGCATTGCAAAATAAATTTGCTAGCTGACAGACTTTTATAAAATGCTATATTTTACCTTACAGTCTCATTATTTTTAGTTTTACATTATTATATTTAAAGATAAATTTTCGCATTTCCTAACCGTTACAAATAATATCTTTACGTTTCATTTGAGAACCCACACCACCGGAAAAAAATGAAAGCACTAATGTTAAGTCTATGGGAGCATTATTTTCAATTATCTCACTTCCTTTTTAACATTTTAAAATGAATTTTTTTGCATAGGATAGCTGAGGACGCCCTATAACCGGGCTAGTTATTACTTTTTCGATTTTGGTTTAAGATATATTTTTTGAAAATTACTTTTACTTTCATAACCGGTTGGAATCTGTTCTGAAATTTAAACAATCCTAATAAAAAAAAACTATAGCCAAAATCGAAAAGTAAAAGCTAGTCTCATTGTCGATAGTCCTCAGATATCCTATGCAAAAAAAAAAAAAATCATTCAAAAATATTAAAATAAAAGCGAAAAATATGAAAATGACGCCCCCATAGACTTAAAATTAGCGTTTTCATTTCTACCTGTGTCTGAAATAGGCGTGCATGCATCCAATTCTTTGAATAGCCTTGTATATTATTATATTTTTATTTTCCAAACATATCTTTCTAAATATAGTTGATTTTGAAAATAAAATTAATCAATTTCTCAACAATTCTTCCTAGTTCTTTTGCGTAGCCCTATACGTAGTCTATCGAATTTATATATTTAATCTAGTATGCAGAAATTTAGTTAAAAACATATATGATAGCTGAAATCACACTTTCAGCAATCATCCCTAATAGACAATACTTCATATGCAATATTGTATCCAATATCTTTTATGTGCCCCTGTAAATTAAATAAAATGTGATGCACATCATATTATAATGTAAGTATCTCATTGTAAACCTCAGTAACGTATATGAATTCCATCTTGTTTGAAATCGTGAAAAATTAAAACACACTTTGCAAGCAGTTTTTTCTGTAATAAAACTGAACTCTTTTCTGTGACCCTGTAAATGAATGATAAATGCTTTGCTATCCCTTCAGAAAGCATGTTTTACTGCGCCTCATAAATTTATATCAATTTCATTATGTTGTAAGAGAAAACGTTATTAAAATACCGGGCAAACGTTTTTTCTTCGTAGTCCATAATATAACGAAATATACTTTTTAATTCCCCTGTACACGTACCTGTGCTCTTCAATAATGCCCATAAATTGTATTTTTAAAATTGTTTTACGTCATTAAAATACACCGCAAATGTATTTTCCCACATAGACCGCAGGTATAAAATACTTTTGAATGTCCATGTAAGTGAAGTATAAATTATTAAAAGGTAATGCGTATTAGAAAAAAAATTTGCTAGCTAGTATATTTTTATAAAATGCTATATTTTATCTTATAGTTTCATAATTTTTAGTTTTACATTATTAAAGTTAATGATAAATTTTCGCGTTTCCTTACCGTTGCAAAAAATAATCTTTGCGTTACATTTGAGAACCCACGCCAGTTACGGAAAAAATGTAAGCGCTAACGTTAAGTATATGGGAGCGTTATTTTCAAATATCTGACTTCTTTTTTAACATTTTAAAATGAATTTTTTTTGCATAGGATAGCCGAAGACAATCTACAACCAGGCTAGTTTTTACTCTTTCGATTTTGGTTTCAGATATTTAAAAAAAAATTATTTTACTTTCGGAACAGGGGTGAATCGTTTCTGAAATTGGAACTTTCCTTATATATATATATATAACTATAACCAAAATCTAAAAAGTAAAATCTAGCCTGGTTGAAGATCGTGCTCAGCTATCGTATGAAAAAAACATCGTTCAATAATATTAAAATCAAAGCGAGAAATTTTAAAATAACGCCCCCATAGACTTCGTTTTCCTTTCTCCCCGTGTCTGAAGTGAGCTCTTAAAAAAAGATTTGTTACACAGGACAAATTTCGTTCTGCGACTGTTAAAGGTGTACTGTCCCCTTAAAAATAATAAATATTAAAGTAATGAATATTAAAAATATTTCTTTAAAATTTTGAACAAGTTGATTTACAATTTTAAAGTTAACAATCTTTAAAACTTATTAACTTTAAATTCTGCTGATTTTTAATTAAAAAAACTGTTTTTCGAACGTAAAATGTTAAATTGTCGAATATTTTATACATATACAAGAATCGGAGACTTGAAAACGAGTCTCCTGGCCAGGCCACAAATATGTTCTAACAAATTATGACTTCGTATTTATTTGTTAACTATTTTAACTTAAAAAATACTTTAAAAAATACTCGTCTATTTTTTTACCATTTTACTTAGTAAACTAGGACTGAAGTTTGATCCCTTAGTAACTTCTATAAGTTGTAACTCCTTCTGTACGGTTCTGAAATTGTATATATAAACGAAATGTATAATTTCTTTCGTTATTCATAGAAATATAGAATTTAAAATATTTCATTCTTTCATGAATATTTTGTTGAAAATAAACAATAATCTTAGAAAAAAATAAATCCAAGGTTTGAAATAGGAGTGATCTATTTTAACACGTTACAATAATCCAATCACAATTAAATCGTTTCCATTTGCTAAAATGTTTGGACATTAGTCAATCAGATTTTTAATAGGCGGTGTTTTCATCGTCTTGTTAGAGGCGGGCAGCATAACATTACGAGGCCGTTTTTGACACATTTTTCATCAAAATCTTTACAAATTTTGCTCAGCCTAATTATAGTAGAACTATTGAAAGCATATTATTGGAAAGCCTAAACTCTATATTTTCGTTGTCGTTTTTTAAAAATTTTTCTGAATTTTTCTGATATGGATGTTAAAAGACTAAAAAGGACACAACACCTCGAATTTCACTGGATCCTAAATTGACAGGATCCTGAGAAATAAACTACAACAAAAATCGGAAAAGTAGAAAATAGCCCGGAAACAGATAGTCCTCAGCTATCCTGTGCAAAAAAAAAATCATTTAAAAATATTAAAAATCAAGCAAGATATTTGAAAATAACGTTCCCATAGACTTATCATTAGCGTTCGAACTTCAAGCCGTGACTAGTGTGGCCTCTTAAACCTCGGCTGAGTATCTACAAAAGAGCGACATCCCTGTCAAACCCCATCTCGAACTCTTTATCTTCGAAAATTGTGGACATTGAATAAATAAGAGACTGACTACACTGAAAGCGATCTATTATTCGAGGACTGGACTTGATTTTATAAATACATTATTGACAGCTGAACTTGAACCCATTTATGAAAAATGTTGTAAATAGGACTTATATAATCTAGAAAACATTATTTAATTATTTGTAATGCAATAAAATATTTTTTCGATATTCATAGGACTCGGCCGTTGAAGTAGCCCGCTACCACACCACCTTACGACATCGGCTCCGTTACAACGCAGTATTATAGAAGCTGAAAATCATAACAGGAGGAGCGTGAAAAAAAAACGCAAGATATGTGGCAACGGCTGGATTGGAAAATAAATAATACTAAGAGAGATGTTCTACAGTTCCATAGTTCGGATATTGACAAAAAGTTGAAAAGCTATCCATGGCTGAATAAAAGACTCAAACGAGAAGTCTAGGTGATTTCTTATATTTATATTTACCAATGTGCAAGTTGTATACTATATTATTAATGTTATTAAATTACCATGACCTATATTTGTTCGCCTAAGTAATAAATGTTGTATATATTTGAAAAACTTATAGGTGAATTCATTTATAGCTATAAGCTAAGTGAATATTTGAGGGGGTCCGGGACACATTTTCAAAAAATTTTTATTTATTGAGTTAAAATTTTGAAAATTTTTGTGATGGTTAACCATATCATTTGTAAACAAAATCGCATGATAAAACTTCTCATAATTTAAAAAAAAAATTAAATTTTAATTTTTTTTAAAAAAGTGGGGTAGTTTAAAATCGTTATAACTCGAAATATTACTTATAGAATTTCAATTTTTTTTTCATTTAAATAAACAGAAATATATAAATTTTAATTTAGAGCCAGTATTTTAAAAAATATTAATTTTTAAAAAAATTAAAAATATTTAACGAAAAAATTACAAAAAAAGTGGTGCAACTTTTAAAAAAAAAATCTTATTTTCAAAAGTAAATATTTTTTTCAAATATGCTGGCTTAAAAGTAAAGTAAAATATTTGAAAAAGATATGTTCCGAGTTTCAACCCTGTATCTTTAACGGTTCTCGAGTTATAAGAATTTAAATATGAGAAATTGTGAAAAAACCTATCATGAAGAAAAACGCAATTTCACAAGAACTCGTTTCCTTGACAACCATAGCTTTAAAGGCAGATTTTGAAAATAAAACAAAACAAAAAAAAATTATATTTCCTGTTCTAATTAAGATAGAAACATGATTTAAACATCATTTTAAGTAGAAAACGACAGAGAAATTTTTAATCCAATTTAAAAAAAAAAAAATGAAAAATTGAAGATTTTTGTGTCCCGGACGCCCTTAAGTAGGTAAAATAATAAATCCTACAAATTTTGGGGTTTTGGTGCCGCGATCTGAATAAAGAGATTCCTTGAACTGATACAAATAAGAATTGAATAAAAATTAAAACGATTACGGAAGACACAGTTTTTAAACGATATCTGAATAAAGTTATTTTGTACGAAGATAACAGTTGAATGAAAGCTGTAAATTATAAAATATCTGTAAGGTAGAAAAATCACATCATTATGTCGATTTTGAAAAAAGCGCGACGAAGCTATTTGATTGAACGATGTGAGGAGCGCGCAATAAATATGCCAGAGAAAGTAAACATTCCATCATTAATTAAAGCAATAAAAATTTGGGAAAGTTTTGATGAAGACAAGACCGTCTTGAAGTAATATCACTGGCTAGCAATGAGAAAAAAAAATTAGCGTTAGAAGAAAGAAAATTAGAACTTGAAGCGCAAGTAGAGAAGGAGAAAGAGCAAAGAAAAACAGAAGCAGAGAAGTTGAAAAAGCAAAGAAAAATAGAAGCAGAGAAGGAAAAAGAGGAGAAGAGAATAGCTTTGGAAGAAAGAAAGTTAGAGTTTGAAGCAGAAGAGAGAAGACGACAGACAGAAATAGAGCAGAAGAAATTGATGTTAGAAATAGAGGATAGAGAAAAAATGAGGGAATTTGAACTAAAGAAATTGACAATGAAAGCCGATATAGAATCTCAGAAGGATGTAGAAATACTAGCTCCAAGCAGTGGCGTAGCCAAGAGGGGAGTCCAGGGGGTCTGGACCCCCCCCCCCCCCCCCCGAAAGTAGACCTGGTTTACTGAATCATGGATACAAATACAACAGTAAAAACTGCTAACACTGAATCACAAAAGATTTATAAAAAATTCCGCTTTAGAGAGGTATTCGCCTTACAAATTATAATTCAAAGGTATGTATTTTTTCAAGACTATGAACATTTCCGTTTTAGGCAGGTTTCCGTTATAAACACTTTCCGTTTTCACAGTATCCCATAAAACGGCTGCAACGTACTCACTTCCCAAACTTTTTTCTTTCACGTACCCCTTTCTTAGGTTTTTCATTTCGGAGTACCCCCATTTCTCATAAACACTCCCCACTTATCCCCCCTCCACTCAAGGAGATAACGTAAACATGCTTTTTTTCATTAGTAATCTTCTTATCACAACCATATAATAAATCGATACAAATTACATTGATATTCCTAACATTTTTGTGACTTCCGCCATTATTGATATTATTTTCACATACCCCCAGCAGACCCGCCACATACCCCCACGGATGCGCTACCCCAGGTTGGAAACCGCTGCTATAACACCACCTCTGAAGAGCATAAATTTATTACAGGAAAATCTGTGAAGATGACCTATCTCAAAGGAAAACAATTCAAAGTTCGACGAAGACAAAACTATATATTTGTGCTTGCTAATGTTTGAAACCTATCTGAAATGAAATTTGTTCCAATTGTTAATCCTTCTTGGCAGGTTTTCTGAAAACACGGAATCCTCTCGTAAACAAAAACATTTTAATGCCCGAGACGGAAGGATAACTATGCAAGTATACCTGCTATTTCGTTTACACAAATTTACTGTAACTAGATTAAACGTAAAACTTCTTCATCTTGGACTTCGATGGGGTTCTGTTGCCGACACTTATGGGAAAGAACAAGTTTATACGAATGCAATAACGGTACATTGGTTGAGTTTCGTGACCCTTATCTTTGTTCACTTTACAATGGACAATATTAACAATTACTTTAAATTTGCTGCCTGCAATTAATAAAAGTAACTTTATTTTTGACTGGTTATTTGTTACCACTTTCAAAATACACTGCGAGAAAAATTAAAGGAACAACCATAAAAAGGTGCTTTATGTTAATTCTATTAAGGGAACTTCCAGAAAGGTAACTCAATGTCAACGTTATCACGTAGTTCAATGGGATTAACATTCGCTACTGAAATATATGCAAATTTTTAAGCCTCAGCCCGTTCTTTCGGTTCACGTGTGAAAAGGAGCGCATGTGGGTAATTTGAAGTCTAATTTTAAGGATTGTACGTGTAATTAGGTAAAACTTTCGCTTCTAGTAGGTGGAATATGTCGTCCAGAAGACATTTGACCGATTTTGAGAAATTGCGATAGGGAGCATGGAAGCAGGACAGACACTCGCAGGGGTCTGTAAAGACTTAAAAATAGCCAAAAGCGTCATGTCAAGAATCTGGAAACGGTTTAAAGACACTGGTATAATGTCCACAGACAACCAGGTCAAGGTAGAAAACGCACCACAATAGGCTCTCAGGACTGTAATTTGCCAACGATTGCTATAATAAATAGGCAATTGACGTCAGTTCAGATTGCAGGGAGTTTGCTGCAGCAACAAGAACTCGACTATCTTGGCTTACTGTGAGTGACAATCTGCATGCAAGGAAACCCATGATTTTTGTTCGACTAACTCCAGTAGCGAAATGCGCCCGGTTAAAGTGGTGCAGAGATTATCGTCATTAGAGTGCCACGGATTGGAGCCGAGTTCTCTTTGCCGATGAATCCCGATTTTGTTGAGAGAGTTACTACAGACGTATTACCATATGGAGGGAGAAAATCACACGCAATAAGGCTGCAAACATTCGTGAAAGCCATCGATACGAAGGTCGTGAAATCATGGTATGTGCGGACATCATTTTGAATGGCCGCAGTGACCGACACATTTTTACCAGTGCAACTGCGAATTCTGAAATGCACAGAGATGAGGTTTTTGATCCTCCTGTCAAGTTGTTTAAGGGTGCAATCGAAAGATTCGAAATTTTATGATTATTAATGGTGTAGAAGGGCGCTACCCCCTTCCACGGAACTCCTAAGTGCCCCTTCCAGAGCTGCATTATTCCGACTCGTCCGAAGCTTACTGCTGAACTTGGAGAATGTTCTAAAACTGTTTCGAACCATCTAAAATAAATTGACTGAGAAGTAGAAAAACAGAAACCACCATGAACCATTTTTTACACATTCTAATACTTCCAAAAAAGTGCTAATCCATCACAAATAAGCTTATTACAAAAATTTAACTTCCTTATAGTCGACCAGATATCGGAAGCAACTATTAGATCGAATATGGTATCAAAAGTGGCGAGACATGGAACATGGAAACCCAAAAGAATTATGGCTGAATAAGACAATTGTAACAAGACTGCTTTTTCCAGCATGAACTATATTTGATGTGCTTCTTACATTACTAGTTTCTGTAGCTGAAAATGCAAGATCTTTTTCTTAAAGTTAAAACCTTCCCACATAGCATTTTTAGTTTGCAGAAAATTTGCAACAGTCTTGCTCTGAAAACCTGCAAAGTTGCAGTAAGCTCAACATGACAAGACTAAAAGTTCATAACAAGACTGCAGCAAGATAACGCAAACGCCGAAGTCATCACACTTTGAAATTGCAGCTAACTTGTCGTGCAAATTAAATTCATACTGTATCAAATTTATTGCAAACTAACGACAAACAAGTAATCAAAAATACTTCAAACTTACTCCAAAGCAGTAATCTTTCCATGTCACACTATAAGTTTAACCCCTTCGGAGGGGTCCATAGACCTGATCAAGTCTATTGATGCGAAAGCGCCGTAAAGGTGCATGCATCGGTTTTATCACCATAAACAAGTTTAGGTAATATTTGTACTTTTCATTTCGTGCATTTTTTGGTATTTAGTAAGTATAGCGTTTAGAAAAAGCGGTGCCTACCGAATAAAATTTCTGCAATTTCTGCGTATGTGCAGATTGTCTATTATCTCAACAGATGGATTTTTTGATTTCGTCACTTTCATGAATTAAAGACAGTCTTGCATCAGTTTCACAACAAACTAATCATGCAAGTGGGTGATGACATACCTTGCGGGAGATTTGCTGCGAATTTCTCAATTCAAATTTGTCACGGCAAGATAATATCAGAAAAAATCAAATTTGCTGCTAATGTTCATGCTATATAAATTATCTCAAAAACTCCCATGGGGAGCGCGGCGGATCGCATGAACGGCTCATGCAATTGACACTTAAGTGAAATCATTATCCAATATCTATTACAGCACAAGTTCTTAATTCAATGGCAAGAAATTAAACATGGAAATTGATGTTTTAATCTTAACCACGTGATCCTAACTTTATTGTAGGCAAATGTTATGTAATATGAAATTCGATTTAACCCATTCGCTGCCAAAACTATAAAGTAAGAATTTTCAAATTTTTTGTTAAAAGTCGTTTGCTACCGCAAATTCAGAAAGGTAAATTTCGCTTTACTAATACAGCGAAATTTCTGCCAATAAATGAGGCAATTTTTTTAAATTCTAAAATAGTGGTGACAAATTAATTAATAAATTAAAGCCACGAGTATACTCGTGGATGACAGCGAATGGGTTAATTAAATTTAACTATTCAGTATGCGCTCAGCTTTTTACATCATAGTGAATCTTTTTCATTGGTAAATATTAATGTAACTTCAATGTATTATTAGTTGCAGTTATAGAGATTGGCCTTACATTTTTTATCCATGCTTTTTTCTTAAATTAAGAAATTAAGTAAGGATATACCTAAATTCTTAAAGTTACTCGAAATACTTCTATTATAAATACACAGTCAAGACAAGATTGCAAGGGACTGGTAAAGAGCTCTATTTTAGACAGGCTTCCATAGAAAGAAGTGTAATTAATTATGCTTCTAAGGTACACTACCTCAATAAGATCTATTGTTCGTTTCGCAGGGATTCTGAAACTCTTCCGTTTGAGACAGGATTCCGGTATAGAAATATTCCGCTTTCACAGGTTTCACTATGTTTCACTAAAGAACGATGAAAATCCCCTTTCAACAGGTTTTCAGCAAATTTAATTCTATCGCAATTCATATGATGACCATGTAACGATTCTGTTAAAGACTGTTATAGACAATTACCTATTTTGACAAGTTTTATTCTATTCATATGACATAAATAAGTATATTTATATAAATATACAGAACACGTAAAAATGGAACCTGCCTATAACGGAATTCTGTCTTAAACAGAAATATTCCATAGTGCTACGGAAAATAATACTATACAAATACACCTGATAACACGAAAACCTGTGTAAAACGGAATCTTTCAGCATTATTTACGATTTTATCTTGACAGGTTTTACTATTTATATAACCTGAAGGAAAATTCTGGACCCCCCCCCCCCCCCCGAAACGAAATCCTGGCTACGCCACTGGCTCCAAGTACGGGAACAGGTAAAACTTTTGATCTGTTAAAGTTACTTAATCGTTATGACAGTGCAAATGGTGATATTTGTATTTTTTTTACATTATACGAGAGACAAGTATCTCAAATGAAAATAGAAAAGGATGAATGGGTATCACATCTATTAAAGTTATTTCCGTTAGAAAAAGCCAGCTTAATTACAAGAGAAAGAGAACTGGAGGAAAATAATTAGGAATATATAAAAAAATTATTGTTGTAAAGATTCAAAATGACGGAGGAAGAATTTGCGCAGAGGTTCATGACTCATAAAGGTGCCAACCGATAATTGGCGCAATTTTGTTTTTCAGTTAAGAACGTACTTTAATGAATGGGTACATGGAATGAACGAAACAACTTTTGATGGATTAATTAGTAATTGATCAAATTAAGCGAACAATACTGCCAGAAACTAGAGAACGTTTTATTGAGGAATTTCCAAGAATAAAAGAAGTACAGGGTGGTCATAATAAAACTTTGCCGATATATGGAACTCTAGCGGCCGGTCCGTTTAATCGATCGAGATGAGATTTCAGATATAGTTATTTAGAGGTATGAGCTCGGGACTCTGTGAACGGCATCAAATTGACGCTCACGGTTACGGTTATAGGTACAGAAACTCGAAATTTTCGAATGGCAACGCCCATTTTTTTTCATTGCAAAATGCTCAGTGCATGCGAAAACCCTAAATAGCGTTGGAACGGTACGTGTATCACAATAAACGGACGCGTTATGCACGCACAAAAAACAGCTCAGCGAACGGCCAAAAACAACACGATCGGGGCGCACGGAGGAAATTCGCATATGACAGAAGCAAGACAACAATCACAGAACGTTGTTCGACAGATAATCAGCGTAGAAAACGGATTCTTGCCTCTGTCGTATGCAAATTTCCTCCGTGCCCCCCCGATCGTGTTGTTTTTGGCCGTTCGTTCAGCTGTTTTTTGTGCGTGCATAACGCGTCCGTTTATTGTGATACACGTACCGTTCCAGCGCTATTTAGGGTTTTCGCATGCACTGAGCATTTTGCGACGAAAAAAAATGGGCGTTGCCATTCGAAAATTTCGAGTTTCTCTACCTATAACCGTAACCGTGAGCGCCAATTTGTTGCCGTTCACATAATCCCGAGCTCATACCTCTGAATAACTATATCTGAAATCTCATCTCGATCGGTTAAACGGAACGGCCGCTAGAGTTCCATATATCGGCAAAGTTTTTTATGACCATCCTGTAGATATATTAGTTGAAAAACTAGATAATTTTGATACGGCTCGGCGTTGAGAGGATTCAAAACCGCCAAATTACATGAGATGCAAAATAGCGTGAATAGGGAGGAATAAGATAACCAATGGCGACAAAATGCTCAGCGAAAATGTATAAGAAAAGGCTAAAGAGCTACTAATTCAAGAATTATCTGCTATTTTTATAATTTTCCAGGCCATATCGCCGCCAAATGTACAAATACGGATCAAATGAGCAAACAAGAATATTATGATAATCCGATTACGAAAACAAACGAGAATAATTCACAGAAAAGAAACGTAATGAACTTATCAAATACGGAAAATGACGCCAAATCAATAACAAAGATACGTGTAATTCCGATAAATAAGAAAACCACAAAAATTATCATCGACACAGCAAGTGATGTGAGTTTGATAAATAAAGAATACTATGATGTGAACCTGAGTTATGCCAAGAAAATAGAAGTATATTGATCGGATTTGGCGGGGAAGAAACGAAGCCAATAGGATTCTTTGAGAACGAAATACAAGTAGACGACGTGAAATTAACAGATAATTTTCATGTAATATCAGGTCTAGAATGTGACATTTTGTTAGGTGTAAGTGCAATATCAGGATGCAACTTAACAGTTACAAAAGAAGGTGTCAAAATAAAGAAACTCGCCAAGGATGAAACCACTATGTATTGTAGATATGGGAACGTCCAAGGCAGAAAAAAAAATTTTGCTGAAATTTTTTTTTGAACGGATATATAAGTGGGATACATCAATTTAAAGCTAAAGAGTTGAAGTATATGAATTTTTAAGTTTTAATTTCATAAAAGCAAGTGTTTACTGAAAATGAGCTGTATACTAACAGTATAAAACTACATTTACTTTTGAGCTTAAAATACAACTTATTGAAATGTATGATTTTTTTACTTTTTAGAATTCAATAAAATTACTATGCATTCAAATCAACACACTATTATCATATCTTTAAGATCTACATAGATAAAATCTTTTAGATAATGTCTTTAATATATTTTTGGCTGTATTTAAATGTTAATACTTAAATGTCACTAGTGTAACGAAAAACATACAAAAGTTTTAATTAAAAAAAACTGCTTAAAAATTTTACCCAAAACTTCTAATTTTCTGATTTTGAGGTATAAGACATATTTTACATTAAATATTTTGTTTAAGCTATGCATGGAATAGGTTCTGGAGAGTTGTCACAAGAGTAACACATAATACTTTTGTCGATAGTTTGATATAAAACAGCGTTACAACCAAAACAAACAGAATGCTTAAAGTTTTGTTGTTTTTTCTCTGTTATTAGAGCAGTTCTTGAAATAGTTTTAGCTGTAACTAAGGTTAGTTTCTAAATTTTAAGGAAGATAAATTATCTTTATTAGTGTTTTTTTAATGGGTGGATTTATTTTTGTTCATTTTTGGTATTACTTAAGATTATAAAATAATCATGACAACTAATTAAAGATATAATAAAACAACTCAACTCGTGTCATTTTTGTGTGCTTTCTTTTGGTTTGAAGAACATGGTCTTTGATAGGCTTTGTAAAGCTTCGTTTACTAAATTGTGCTGTATAACCTACAGAGGTTCTTATAGTAACTCTTATGGAAAGGATTCTGATAGTATATTATATTTTAAAGGAAAGATTTTAATATTGCTTCTTATACACGACATTGTTTTAAAGAGCAGGAAAAAATCTGCTAAGCGCCAAAAATTTTAGAGAAAAAAATAAGAATAAAATTGAATATGTTGTTGTGAGAAAGATTACTATAAGGTGAAGAAAAGTCTTTGAACCAGCAAAAGCTTCAGCAAGAAAATGGAAATATTAAGAAAAGGAAAAAGTAGAGAACTAGCTAACCTCAGATACTGTAACGGAAAAAATCTAACTCCACAGCTTTGGAGAATTTTATGTCGATGAGGATTTAAGAAGAGGTCATTCTTCAGCTAAATCTACGTTAGTTAAGCGCGAAAAAGGTCACATAATTTCATCAATTCTAGGGGATATTTAATAAGAAAATACGTTTTTTGTTTAAAGAAGCTTTCCTAAATTGAATTATTGGAGATTCCTTTGCAGCTTTAATGCCTAGTTTGATAAAACAATAGAAAATTACTCATCAGAATATCTCCATTTGTTGCTGTCACGAAAATATTCAAGCAATACATAATGTAGTAACTGGTGTATTTCCTGCATTAAACATTCCTGTGATGGATTTAATGACTTTGTCTGCCGAGATACATGATAATTAGAATTTAGGAATTCAGAATGCCTAATTTGCGGAAATAACATCGAAGAATTATTTGAAACGGAATTCCATAATACAGAACTTTTTATAAGTTATTGTAAATAGTAAAACGTTAATAGACGTTTTGCTATTGACAAAATGTTTATCAACATCTTCTCAATACTCTTACTTTTTCAAAACGTTGATAAACGTTTTGAAAAAGTAACAGTTAAAGAAACCATTTCTGATTGTTTAAAAATTTTCGAAAGCAACTAAATCCATTTCTGTGGCACACATTCATTGAAACTTGTACAAGGGATTATTTTCGTAATGCAATAAAAATAACCATTTCTCAAAGAATAGTTATGCCAGTGGATTTTCTGTAAACTGTTTTATTTTCCTGCCAAGAAGAAATTTTGGTATGAAATACTACATTACTGGTCAAATCCACAAGCGACTGCATTTTCGCTTTTTATTTAGTATGATCCCAATAAAGTAAAATCTTATGCTATTATTTTAGACAATGTAACTCATAATCAATTTTTTGTAAATGCTTTCATATGTAACATTTCAACATTTCATCTTTAAGGGAATTTGTATTTTCCTAAAATGTACCTGTTTTACTTTTTTATATGATGGTTGGCTTTCTAATTTAAACAAAAATATAACTATGCAAATATGCCTGCAATGAATCAGACTCCTTTCTCAATTAACTTAATTGGGCATATTTCTTTTTCAAATACTCCTGGTATAGAGGCTGTAGATTTATTTTGTGTTGTTGTATAATGATATATATGGAATGAAGTGCGTGCTAAAAATACAATTCTAAGATATACTGCTTATTTTGTCAAAAGAAATAAAACAATAAAGTTTTATTAATTTGCGACCAACAGCGCAAACATTAAATACCAACAGCGAAGAACATTCAACAAATACAATTTGTTAAAACCATGAAAAATGACACTATCTGCTACAAACCTTACACTAACATGATTCGTACAAAGAATTTGTGTTTTATTAAGTAAATCATGATACAGGAGAAGTTGCAAGTGATATTATTGATAATGAAGACAATGGCTTATTCTGTTAAGTAGCAGAAACTGAGAGGTTGCTATGTGGTTATAGTGTTTGTTAATTTTAGAATTTTTTACATTATCTTATGTTATTTTAAAATTAAAACGTCATTAAAAGTTGTTCTGCATGGAAAATAATTGTTTTTAATTTATTTTAATTATTTTGTTTAGTATTTAAACTAAATTTTTGCTAAAATCACATTATGGACAAAATGTCACAAGAGTAACACTTAGCATTATGCTAAATTAAATGTAACTAATTCATGTGTTATCAGATGAGTTCAATGGTTAATCCTTTTTAAAAAGATATAATTACTCTGCTATATTCTGTAAATTTTATTTCTATAGTCTCATATAATTCACAGAATTTCTGCGTCAAACACAATTTTTGAAAATTGCATTTTTTTGTGGTCACAAGAGTAACAAAATTTGCATTTATTATCTAGCCAAGTAAAATGCTTTTAGTTACAAACTGTATATGGTTTATGAAAGTAGAGTACATGTATTTTTAAGAAGTTGCAACAAATTTATCTTAAATATATTCTGTAATAAAAGAATTGGAAATATGTAGGAAAATTTGCTCTGGTGGTCACAAGAGTAACAGTGGACATTCCCATATATTAGAGCTATAAGGAATACTAGTGAAAATTTAAAATGTGTGGCCAGTGAGAAAATTAGAAAAGCAATAATGAAAATTACAGAAAGTTTTTGTGAGAAAAAAGTAAATTTAATTAGTAAGAAAAATTTGAATGAAAGAAATGAGGTATCACGAATAGTGCGAATAAGCGAGCTAAAATAAAAACGCAAATTATATGCAAGCGTGAATGAAAATAAAAATGAAATGACGCAAGTTGAAAAATATTATGAACGCAAAAACACGAGAGAAGAAGAAAATATTGAAGGAGTAAATGTAGATAAAAACATATTTTGCGGAAATTGCAAGAATCGTGATGGCTATTACATAAATGAAGAAAGAAAATATTATCCGAGGGACAATTTTGTAAATAGATGTCGCAGATATTGTAAAAAACATACATTTCACGACGATACAAGATTTTTATACGAAAATCAGAAAGAAAGAATACGGGAAAATTTTGAAAAAGAAGAGATTGAACTGGGCAAAAGAGATCATGTGAGATTAGAAGATAAAGCAAACATTAAAATACTGGTTTATGGTTCTCGTAGAAATCTACACTTCTGGAGTAATAGTAATTGTAGGCAACATGAACAGTCGTTAAGCCATACTAATAATTTTGTTTATGCTGGATATGAAGCTAAATTTAAAAAAAGTAATGATCGATTTCAAAATAGACCCAAACAGTGCAATATTTCTCCCATTTTAAATGCAGGCGTTAATAGAGAAGGCAGATGTGAATTTTCTTCTTATGCAGGAAGTAGAAAGGATATAGACGTGTAGAGATCATGATGTGCCGTGCCAAAAGTCGGCCAATGAAGGAAATATTGTGTGCTATGTTATTTATCATTTTGTGCAGTGCTTTTTGTACAAAATTATACGTGTAAATTAAAACCGTTTTAAATGTAAAATTTAAATTCTTAATTTTCAACTATATGTGTAGGAAATTTGAAAATACGTTCCGTTGGGTCACCGGACTGTCCGAATGTGGGATTATAAATTTTCTCAACAATGCAACTTGACAGACTCAGGGGTTTATTTAATAAATGCGCAATGTTATAGAAACTGAAAATCATAACAGGAGGAACGTGAAAAAAGCGCAAGATCAACGGCTCGATTGGAAAATAAATAATACCAAGAGAGAAGTTTTAGATTTCCATAGTTCGCATATTAACAAAGAGTTGAAAAGGTGTCCAGGGCTGAATAAAAGGCTCAAATGAGAAGTCTAGGGGATTTCTTATATTTATATTTACCTATGTGCAAATTGTATACTATATTATTAATGTTATTGAATTACCATGATCTAAGAAAATAAGTTAAAACTGGTGTGAATGACTAAGAACAAACAATCTTCTTGAAACACCATAAAAAATTTGTCAGTCTTGCCTCTGCTTTCATAGTAGAAGGACGTCTTTTTTGCGCCTGACGAAGAAAGACTCAGATCTTTCGAAAGGCCTAGCGCATTTACAAATTTTTGATGGTGTTTCAAGAAGATTGTTTGTTCTTACCATGATCTATTTTGTTCGCCTAAGTAATAAATGTTGTACATATTTGAAAAACTGATAGGTGAATTCATTTACAGCTATAAGCTAAGTGAATATTTAAGTAGGTAAAATAACAAATCCTACATACATATTCCTCTTTTAGGAAACAGAAGTGCAGTAACTTAATTCAATGTACACATTAGCTATTTGTATGATTTAAATAATTTTAAGTTAAGATCATTATCAGATATTTTCTAAATACATATTTGCAATCAGAAAGAAAAATCGTTTGCAAGATGGTCACAAACAGCGCACAACTTTGAAGTCCAATTACTATCCATATAATTAACAGAAAGCCAAAACATATCCTTATGGGTCTTTTTATGAAATATCGTGATTCTTTACAACATATTAATTACTTAATGTTATGAGATTAAAAAATATACTATCAACTGACTCTCTATGTCATCATGGAATGGCCCATAGAATGTAAAAAATATTACCTTTTTGAACCCAATTCTGTTATGTTTTATGAAAAGGCAGTTTTGAATTTTCTGAAGCATATCAAGGGCTTATTGATCTTTGTGCCTACGCAATATTGTTGATGTCTGAATTTTCCTACATTTGATTTTTTGTATCTTCATAAGAGGTAAAATTGTAATTTTGTATTTTTTTTTAAGTGTCTAAGCTAATTTGAAAATAAAGGAAATGAATGGCAACTTCCAAACTTGAGCAATGTGATTTTCATATGTAACACTACATCAGGCATGAATGTATGAGATGTTTTTAAATTCTTTTAAATTTTTATAACTTTTTTATTTTTCTGAAAATTGACAATTTTTCTATTTTTATAACCAAGTTAAGATTAGCCATGGTGTTACCAAATAATTATTACTATTTGTAGGTAATTTTCCGGAGATTGCAATATTATAAATATTTTTAATTTATGCTAAATAGTTTTCAAGATACGGAACTTCAAATCTGCAACTTTGAACGATTGCACACAAGTTTTTTTTAAATGTACAGAACTGACAAAATATTTTATTTTTTGTCAAGATATTTTTCATAACGCTATTTAAATATGAATGGAATCTGTGTACCAAATTTTATTAAAATCGGTTATTATGTGTCCACAACTTTTAAAAAACATTTGCTCAATTTGTTTTGAATGACCTTTATGTGTCGCAATAGCTTTCGTTTTGGAGAGGTTATGGCACATCGTAGACTGCCGAAAATGAACAGAAGAACCCTAATTTTTTTTTCATGCAACACATTAGGACAAAACTATCCCCAATTGTACAAGTCTTGAAAGCTGTCGTATATTTCAACTTGTTTCAAACCAAATACATTCTTCTATGGCCCTCATGTGGTGACAACCATAGTCAAGAGGATAATGCACTTTTCAAACAAAAAAGATCGTCAGTGATGTCTCAAGCAGTCTAATGAATGATACCTTAATTGATATTGAATTGATAATAATACTTTGGTCTTAAAATACTCGAACCTGACTGAATGCAAATCGGTAAAAAAATGTTCAAGACACACTTCCATAAAGACGTTAGAGACGATCCTACTTAATTTATTATTCCAGGTAATTCAGCTAACTGTACAAGCTTTGCGGTATCGAATTCATGAAATATAGTTATGGTTATGTGTAAAATAGAAGTTCATCAATTTATTAATGGTATTATGTGGTCCTAAAATAAATAGATTATTCATGCATATACAAAGCGATCCCTTTTAAGATCACTATGATTATTATCAAGAAAACTAAGCCATTTTAAATGACTTGGGGATGTTAAAACAATGGTTTCCTTCCTTTCAGAAAAATCGCAAATAACATTTCTATAATTACAAGTTAAAGATGTATATAGACTTACCTCGTGGCATGTTACTTCATCACACTCCATTTTATCACATTTTACAATTCCTTGCGTGCATGAACAGTTTTGGCATGAGTTCCTCCAAACCTCTCCATCCTTAAAGGAAAATGAAACGATTAGTTTAGTTGAAAAAATACGATTCATTCTTTTTATTAGGTGATTTTATATATTTTTTAAAAAATAACATTTAATTCTGTTATTTAGATTTGTAAAAGACAAAGCTTTATTCATTTCTTCGAAAAATGAAATATCGAAGTAAAATTATTTATGAAAAATCTTATGGAAATTTTAAAACATATATTACAAGGCCTTTAAAACAGAAAAAAAGAAATTTTCAGTTCAGATATCATAGAAACTCGACACAGTTTCTCGCCAGACACAAGAAACATCAACTCAATAAACAATAAAATAATTCACTAATTGTTGCCAAACGATTTTTCAAGATTGTACTGTGTCTAGTTTGTATTTATCGTAATGAAAAAAAGGGGTGTTGACACATTCATAGCTCGCGTTCTATTTGTTACAGAAAACAAAATTCTTGGTTCTATTGAATGGGATAACAAGTAACCAAAAGTAAGTTGGAATCCACGAATCTGGTTTTTGTAAATGCTATTTTGAAAGTATACTTTTTCAGCTTTTAAAAATTTCGTACTTCGTTTCAAATCTTTTGACAGAGCTATAGATATATATAATTATCGAATTTTTACGAGGTTTATTACATTTTATTAGTTTTTATAAGCACTGCGGACTTTTAAAGATTAATGTAAAACATAAATAGTTTTTGACTTATATCAGTTTAAAATATTTGATTCCTACTCTTACTATAGAGAAAAAAATAACTAAATGGCCTAACACTTGCCAAAATAGTCATATACAGATAATGTTTAAATATATCTAAGCAGTTGTCCCCTGTAAGCTTCCTATTGTAAAAAGCCATTATAGAATTTACAGTTCGTTTACAGAGTCACTCAAAATACATCGAATATGTTACAGCTTATGCGGAGTGGAATGTATTTTAATGACTTTATACTATTTTAATCTCTGTAAAGTTATTACTTGAAACGTGAATATGAATCACACTATACAGACCGCTTCACGCTTTTAGACAACATTTATTAAACTATCGTTAAGAAATTCTAAATTCTCCATAGAAAGTTTTATTTTTGGCTATTAATAGATATTTTGTGAATAAAATAAAGGTAAATTAGTATTAAAAATATTCTGGCATGAACTCAAAATTTCTGAATAAAAAAACCCGTCAGATTTGGCAACGCTGTTTGTGACCTGTATAGTGTTAAGTTTGTAAATTTGGTAGTCTAGTAGCTCATCCACCCAGGCTTCAACGTTAATAAAGTTTCTCCTATTGATAGAAGCACTCTTCCTTTTGAAAATCCTATACTTTAGTAACTTCTGGACACTAAAAGTAGATAAAAATTAAATGGAATTGCAATTAGTATGAAAACAAAATAATTATTGGCGGAGATACTACGGACAATAATCATCGCTGAATGCCCGCCTGTGTCGGAGGGGACCAACGACATACAGGGCCAGTTCATGACGTTTAAAACGTCACAAGGAGTGCACATCTTTACACAGTGATTAGTACAAAGTGAAGCACCTATCGTTTTGTGCCAATCGCCGTGTAAAGATTATCCACCCCGTGTGACGTTTTAAAATTCATGAACTGCCCTTGTATGTAGTTGGTCGCGCTACAGAAGCGTCCCAGTGAACCCAGATCGTGGAAGGAGTGCCGCTGGACTTCGACTACGGAGGAACAACGGAGCATGCACAATAAGAGAAAGACATTATTTTTAACAAATTCCAGAACACTTACAGGCGGATAAACAATTACAAAAAACTTCATGATAAAATTGATGTATATTACGGAAATTCACCACAGTCATTGAAAATGTTAGTTTTAGGATTTACATAGTTATATAGTTTTTTTTACATAGTTACATAAAAGATATCAAATGCACGAATCATACGAACGGTTACAATTTATAAAAGTTTTAATGTTTCCTTTTACATACTCGGCGAAATGTAAATATTTTCAGTGCTTAAAGCGTTCTCGTTAGAAAAATTCAAAGGTTTAAAGAGCTATTTTTAAGTCCTACAATAATATTCTATATACATAAATTTAATGTTTGATAACTTAATAATACTAAAATATAGAAAATGATAAAAATACATTTTTATAAAGTTAATTTAAAACGATTATTTTTTTGTAAACTTTGTTAGAGAAAAAAAGAATGTCAAGTGTTAATTGAATAACCTAGAGATGTTGCTAGATCTTAAAATATAAAGAATAATTTATTTAAAAAATGTTTTAATACAAGGAGGCTTACCATGTAAATTTTGTTTCCTTCTAAGCAGTAACTTGTATCTGAAAATAAAAATAAATAAATAAATGAAAATTCCTCGGCTAAAGAATGTTTTATTGAAATATTCGTAGAAATTTTACAGCTACTTAAAAAAAATTATATTAGTTTCATTCAGTTTAATATAAAAATATAACAGTGAATTGCTTACAGTAAATTTATTAGAGAAATATGTCGGATAAATTAATGATATTTTAACCTATAACAAACCAAAACGAAAAACCTCGATTTTTTTTTTTTATTATTTTCGTAATTCGAAAATCAAACAAGGTCAGTGTGCCTAAATGTGATGACCCCTAAATGAGATAATGTTCTTTTCCTTGTAATCTTAATGCAAGAATTATAAATAAATGCTGTATAATGAGACATCCGATCTTAATGAACAAAACTCGAAACATTTATCTACATTTAAAACGTTTCATATTAAAAAAATTCCTATTCCAATGAACGTTGCTCATTTTATAGCACCCCAATGTTTCCTAAATGCGATAAAATATCCCGAAATTGGTTCAAGATTTTTTTTCTGTTAACTTTGAAGATCAAATAAAATTACGGATATCAATGGTTACCATGCGTGTTTCATTTACCAGCAAAGTTAGCTCGGGAAAACGCGAAAAGTTTTCAGATTTGAGTTCTAAATTTTTCCACGCATTTAGGTAACTTGTTTTCTGCATTGGCCTATTAGCGACAAAGATAATGTCCTAAATGCGGGGAGACTTTTAGGATATTAACTATAAATTTATTGGGTATTTTCATAAATTGCATTAAAATTATGTTTAAAGCAGAAATTGTGTTTAAATAAGCTGTGTTGAAACAATAAATTAAGAATTTCAACGTGATCAACTAATAGTGTTTTCTTTTACTGCGTACTTACACATGTATTTGAAATGATCAAAATAAAAAAAAATATCCATCTTTAAAATTTTAAATTTTAAAAATGGCAATTTCAAATTCAGTGAGTGCACCGTAAAAAAAAATGATAACGTTCCACGTATATTTCGGGATCGTTTTCCCTTTTCATAAGTTTTTATGACAGGAAGTTATAATTTTATTTTCGGAAATATTCCCACTACTCGTATGTGCTGGTGACAATTAACTCGCTAGCACGCCACCAAAGTACCTATTTACTCTACAGGAAGTTTACAGATTTTTCAGTACAACGTTCCAGAATAATTTGGCAAATTTTTAGTTCGTTTAAAAAACATTCCTGGCGTTTTTTAAAACAAAGACATACCGCGAAACGCAAACACACCCACAGCAATCACATTTCACGTTGCAAGATAAGGTTTCAAGGACTACGGGCGTGTTTTTTTTCCCGGTACAAGCACACAGTGAAGGACACAGGAGAAATATGTATCTGAACAATGCTTTTAGTGTAATCTGGTGGGAATATAAATTTTTATTTGTTAGTCAAATCCGGGAAAAATTATTACATCGTAAACAATTTAAAAAAATGTTAAAATTTTTAAATTTCGTAAAACGAATCTGTATATTGTAAGGAAGGTCTGGCGAACCCGTTGCCGGTGGACAAACTGCCATCACTATTTCTGAAGAGCAATTTATTTAATGACATAAATTAGGGAACTATATTTTTAAAAAGAAAAAAACAAATAGAATATTTAAGAAATGCTGCAGTACTTATAAAAAAGCGACAAAAGAACAAAACTCTTTGGAATATACGTGGAACTTCATCATTTGTTTTCGAGTCTAAAGGTTAAAATCTTTATCTGCTTTCAAATATGCTTACGATGGGATGTTTTAAACCTATTTATGTAAAACTTCATCGCCACCAATTTCCACTAAACGCAACATGGAAATATAAATTTACTTTACATATTCAGGGTTGCATTTGCCCGGTTCCCGTGTGTTCTTTGAATGTAAACGGTACCTTCGCGAGCCGTGCATTGTTATTGCGTACTAAAATGTACGTGTGGGAACGCAAATGGCGTTATTTTCATTGGACATTCCTGCGTTTTCGTACTTTGCGGAAGCTAATCCATCTTCTGCGTTTGGAAGCCAATTGTTAAAAATAGTTTCGCAAACAATTTTAAATCTATATATCTAATTTTAAATCTGCGAAAAGCGTAGAGTCAACCTTTGCTGCATGTTTAAAAACTGTAACGTATATGGAAAAATAAAATAGGACACTGAAAAAACTAAAGCATCGTCAAAAAATGAAAAAGTGAGAATAATTAAAGCGTAAAAAATCAAAAACAGCGTTTGAAAAACAAAATTCGTTAGAAACCTGAAGTCAATTACTAAAACAATCTGGAAGTAAAGCTGGAACAACCTAAACCTTAATCTATATAGATCCATACCATTTAGAAATCAAAAGGAAAAATTGAGGTCTAGAAGGAAGATGAAAATCAAAAAGTCCTTCCGGCCGGTGCCGGGAGGAAGAGGTAGCTTTCATATTCATTATTTTTAAAAAGCTAGCTTATGTTATTCAAAAACACGAAGTTCAATTTAGTGGAAACCGATTACAAAAGATTCAATACTAATTTTTATCAGTACTAAATCATTATGAATGAGAATTTCGCGAAATTAGTCAGCTTTATCCAAGCTGCTTTTATTAAAGTAACTTATATTTGGTTGTCAAATTCAGGCGATATCTTGAAGTTCCTGCCATTTTAAGAAAACATGGTGGATGAGGCTAACTAGTGAACTTAGTCGAGATCTTAGTAATTTCTTGTGCACATGCTCACTCACATCGGAATCGGTTGATATACAGGAGTGCTGTCGCAGGCAAAAAATCGGATTTTTCAAAATGTCACCCACATAAAGAAATTCAAACTGCTATATCTGAGCCATTTTTTAAGATAAAGATAAAACAGAAAATGTTCCGGAATCCTTATATCAAGGTCAAATACTTAAGAAAGAAATCTTTTTCAATTTCTATTTTTTTTTGCACTTCACTTTAAATATAACTTTTTTCAATTTAATGACCGCCATTTTGAAACAAAATGGCGGATGAGGCTGGCCAGCGATCTTGGTTGACACATTGGTATGTACTATGTACACACGAAGGTACATCCATATTGGTTCATAAATACGCATGTTATCGCGTGACAAAAATCAGGACGTTTCAAAATGTCAGTTACGCTAGAAATTCAAAGTGCTAGAACTCAGCCATTTTTTAAGATATAGGCGAAACAAAAACTGCTCCGGAATTTTTGTATCAAGGTCAAACACATAAAAGAATCTTTTTCATTTTCCAATTTTTTGATACCTCGTTTTAAATTTTAAATAAAAAAAATTAAATAATCCCTTTTGAAACAAGATGGCGAAGGAAGCTGGCCAACGAACTCAGTCGAGACATTGGTATGTGCTATGTACACACCAAGTTACATCCAAATCGGTTCATAAATACGCCTGTTTTCGCATGACAAAAATCAGGTCGTTTCAAAATGTCAGCCACAATAGAAATTCAAAATGCTATAACTCAGCCATTTTTTTAGATATTGAAAAACAAAATCTGTTCCGGAATCTTTGTATTATGGTCAAAAACATAACAAAAAAATCTTTATCATTTTCCAATGTTTTGGCACCTTATTTTAAATTTTAAATTTTTGAATTTTTTTAAATGGCCACCATTTTGAAACAAGATGGCGGATGAAGCTGGCCAACGAACTCGGTCGAGACATTGGTATGTACTATGTACACACGAAGGTACATCCATATCGGTTCATTAATACGCCTGTTATCGCGTGACAAAAATCAGGACGTTTCAAAATGTCAGCTACGCTAGAAATTCAAAATGCTATAACTCAGCCATTTTTTAAGATGTATGCAAAACGAAAACTGCTCCGGAATCTTTGTATCAAGGTCAAATACACAAGAAAAAAATATTTTTCCATTTTCAATTTCTTGAAACCACATTTCAAATTTTAAATTTTTAAATTTTTTTAAAATGGCCGCCATTTTGAAACAAGATGGCGGATGAAGCTGGCCAACGAACTCCGTCGAGAAATTGGTATGTACTATGTACACCGAGTTATATCCAAATCGGTTCATAAATATAAGAGTTACAGTGTGACAAATATCAGATATATATATATATATATATCCCCAAATTAGTAATGATACTTTAATTTTATTAAGTGAATAATATAAACACACTTTTATATTATTTATAAAGTCACTTATTCGGTATTATTATTAATTCACTTAATTTTAAATGCACATTATATTAAAATGTTAATTGATTATTATCAAGATTCTGATGCAATTTTTTAGAATGATATATTTTTTGCAATCTCAGTGACATTTTAGGTTACAATATTTACAATTAAAAAAAAAAATAATAATTTAAAAAATAATAATAAATATGCATTTTTTCTGCTGTTATATTTGGTATAATGTAATAGAGGGCAGCACTCAACACTATTACATCTGATTTTAGTCCTGTAATTTATAATATATTGATTATCTTAAATTAAATTCTTATAATTCCACTAGATGACAGAATTAAATAATTATTTATTATGTTCTAATGTGATAAGGTTGCTATGGACTCTTATTACTCTTATATTAGTTATTATCTCTTAATTATCAATTGTTTAATTTTAAACTACTGTATAACAATCTATAAATTAAATTGATTTGCATCATTTTAATTTACTCTTTTGATTTCTTTGATTTATATTATGCCTTGTAATGGTAATATGCTTCCACAGTTTATGATACATGTATTTATATTTTGTAGCAATGTTGTATTTTGTTGGTATATTACCACCCCCCCCCCATATTAGTAATGATAAATTAATTTTATTAAGTGATTAATATAAACAAAATTTTCATGTTATTAATAAAGTTACTTATTCGTAATTATTGATTTACTTAAATTTAAATGTAAATATTAAAAATAATTTTAATTTTAACCATTTTTAGCACATTATATTAAAATGTTAATTGATAATTATCAATATAATGTTGCATATTTTAGAATGATATTTAATTGCAGTCTTAATGACATATTAGGTTAAAAATACAATTTATCTAGTGTTATATTTGGTTTTCTGTACTAGATGGCAGCACTAAACACTATTTTAGTCATGTACTTAATCATTTATTGTCTATCTTAAATATAATTTCTTATGTTTTCCGCGAAACGGCAGCACTAAATAATTATTTATTTTGTTCTAATATTATAAGGTTGCCTTGGACTCTTAAATTACGCGTATATTAGTTATTATCTTTTAATTATTAATTGTTTAATTTCAAACAACTTCTAGTAATTTATTACAGGATCATTATTTTAGTATGTAATAATAATTATTATATGGACTGTCTGTTGCTGCAACCGTGGCCAGTGTTGCCAGACGAATACTAAAATTTTATTTTGAATACCACTATTTTCATAGAGAGATATTCGTTTCATTTATTTACATAATTTTTTCGATTATAGTGAGTGAATAATACCTTACGAAAGTAGTGGTATTCAAAATAAAATTTTAGTATTCATCTGGCAACACTGACCGTGGCATAAACTTTTAACTGTGTCAGCAATTTAAGCGGGAATTTAAGCCAAATTACGTTATCTGTTTGTGTCAATGTTAATCTGTCATGGCTGTTCCCGAGTTGGGTTTGTCTATGATTTAATTTGTTTCATATTTTAAAGTTTTTCATTGTTGCGGATACCATATTGTTTAATATTTTACATGGTTGTTTAATAATTTCTGGTGATTAGTAGATTGGTTGCATATGGAATCTATTTTTAGCTTATGCTGGATTCTTTTACAGAAATCGACTATGCATTTGCTTATATTGGTGTTTCATGAACCCCTGATGAAGTGAAATGCTATATAAGCTTCCGGCTCCATCCTTCCAATTGATCTATTGTTTCTTTTTATTTGTCTTTTAAGTGTTCAACATTTTTTTGGCTGGTTTCTTGTTTCATAAGTCTTTAATAATAATTTGGTGGTTTTTTATGTGTTAATATGGATTAATCGTATGCAATGTGCTAGCCTATTGGTGGATTTTGCTTAATTAGTATTACATGTATAGGGTTCCATCTGTATTTTGTATAATGTTACAGTTATAATTCGCTGTTAAATGTAATAAATTATTTAATTAATTATTGTAATTGGAATAGATGATGATTTGTAATTATATTATGGCTTTATATATGGATATATATATATATATATCAACTTTTGAACGGAGGGTGGTTTCGGGGTCTGAGGGTCATAATTGATGAAAATATACCAAAATTTTTTGAAATCGCTTTCCTCCGAACGGCTGCAATAGGTAGCTTTTTGTAATGAAAGCTACCTAAAATGAGTTAAAAGCAAACTGAAAAGGAAAACATATGGTAAAATTTGTTGTATCAGTCATTCATTATTTACTTCTTGTTTTATCGATTTTCAAAGTTAAAAGTCTGTTAAATATGGATTTTGAAATATTCATTATTTAAGTATAATGTATTCAAGATAACGTACCGTTATGATTTTAATTTAAATTATTAGTTTATCTACTTGTTCAATAATAAGCTAGTCAGCTTTTAATTGCATGTATTTTAACTCTTCATTAAGTAATTAAAATATGTATAGCAATTAAATGACTATTTTAAAATGAACTGATATGAATAAAACGCATTGTCAAATTTAGGACAATGGACGTCTCATTTAGAATTTAACCGCCGTAAATACGACAAAAATGACCTAAATACGACAATGGTATATTGTTGGCTTATAGCAAAAATTACGATTCAATTTTTACGAAAGAAGTTATTTTAGAACTAAAGGCACAGTATTCAATAATTTTCAGCTTCATAAAATATATATTTATTTAACGAAATGCCAAATATACCCTAAATGCGACAAAACTATGGGGAATCGTGTCCCGTTTAGGCACAATGACCTTACATATCAAAAAATCCAAAGGACATTTTAAATTGGTAACCATCGAAATAGCTGTGATCACCGATTTTTTTTTTCGTTTTTAAGAATCAACTTTATTCCGAATTTAGACGTCCACAATTAGTAACTTTTCTTTTAGAATAATTCAGAAACTAATTTTTACTAATTTTTATTCCAACTTTCTGTTTACTTACTAAAAAAAAAATAAAATAAAATAAAACTTCATTATTCTTTTATAGATTATATCAAAATACAAATTTTATTTTGACTGGTTATTTCTATAAATTCTGCGTTTTATCGATTTAACACGTTTACGCCGGCGCGGTGGGTCACACTCGACTGTCTCAGAGCTGCAAAGTCTCCGGCTTTTTGGATACCAGTATTTTAATACAGAAAATATTGTTTTATTTAATTAGAACAATTGGGCGATTTAAAGGAACAACATTTTTTCTAAAATAACAGTGGTGTGCAAAAAACCGGAGACTTGACAACTCTGAGATAGTCGAGTGTGACCCACCGCGCCGGCGTGAACGTGTTAAAAATGTTTTACTTGCTCGATTCTGTTACTTAGTTACACTGAAAAAAGGAAAAGAACTCAAGGTAAAAAATGTTTAATATCACATTTTAAATACATAAAACAGTACATATTTTCATCCTTTATGTCCCGAAGTATAAATCAGAAATTTGCTCATCTTCAATAATTATCTTCGTTAACGTCTGAAGATACCGAAAACAACTTATATAATAATAATTTGATTTTCAGATAGATTTTTCAATAAAACTGGTTTAATAAATCGGTAGTTAGAGATTTTTTGGTTAAATATTTACAAGCGTGATTAGATTAACCCATTAAGGATGAGTTTCTTTTCCACTTTTTTAATATCTCGGCACCAGCTGACATCAGTTTTTTTCCATGTTGTAGTTTTAACTCATTTAATCTCTCAAACTTTGAGACAAGGTAATATGAAAATTTTTTTAATAAAATACTAGTTTTCACATTTAAAATATCCGTGATACTTAAGTGGCAAGTTTTCTTGCCAACCGGCGTTAATGACTTAACAAAATATACTGTTATGGAAACCTCACAATTCTCACAAGAACAATGTAAATAAATGTTTTGTGATCCTATCTGTAACTCAGAAGTGTTTTGTAGTTGCAAATTTTTCATAAAACATTTTTTAATTGGAGAAAAGCTAAATCCATGTAAATGGTTGAGAAAATAACCATATTAAAAAGATATTTAGCTTCGACTGTTTCGCTGTCCTTACTGAATGTGATCCAGCAAAGTATTTTGTATGAAAAGTACCATATACTTTTATTAGAAGATGAATTAAATAAATTTTATATTGCATTTTCTTAAATGGGGCTTAAAAGTCCCTTCGGAGCATAAAGGGTTAATAAATATACGGAAAAACTGCGTAAGACGTTTCACAGAAATAAATAAAAACAGTGTTCCTGCAATTTTCATTAATCTCAAGCACACGTTTTTAAATAGAGCTGATGAAATCGTCTATATTTTTTCATGTAACAATGTTTTACGTAATGTGTCAGATATGATCAATATCGATGGGGACAATAGGGTCGTAAAATACATTTTTGTGTTTAATGAAGTTTTTAATAGTTATAAAATACTTTTACAGAAAGAAATTATTAAATATATTATTATTGAATATGGCGGAGTAACACTGGAAAAATTTATGACTCTACTTATAATCAATTTAGAGAGAAATACGTTATTTTAATATCAGGTAACAATTTTCTTGAAATTACATAAAAACACCACGACTACCGTGTCGAAAGTATTTAATTAACGGCTACCTGCATCACGGAAAATTGTGCCAGTAAAAAGAAATAAGGATAGAATCAAATTTGCAAAGGAACTTTTAATTCTTTGTTATGAATATTAAAGGATGCAATGTTGCAAACTTAAAAGCAATAAAAGGAAAAGAAGAAAGGCAGAATCGAAGAGAGCGCTGGATATGTATTCCGCCCACATACAATAGAGAGTATATAAAATGTTTTATAGATAATAGAGACATAATTTATTTTTAAACAAACATTTCCATGCAATAGAAAGATAATTTAATTTTAGATTTTCATTCATAATTTTATCAGGATTTAAATAAAGAGAAATAAAAAATTCGATATATTAAACTTTATACATCAAAAATTCGATATCTTGAACATTGCATGAACGATGAATAAGTTTTGCAGCAGAAAATTTAACCCTTAAATACCGGGTGTTGCTTTTCGGCAACATACCCAATTTAGGCTTCTAAAATACTATTAGAATAATATTGAAGCTATAATGCCTAATGTTGCCAATAAAATACATTCTGACAATATTACTAAATCGATTTTCAACATGTAGATGACAACACTTGTGCTGTTTAAGAATAAAGATAGATTTATTTTTTCAATTGTTGATTCTTGTTCTTTTTGTGTTGTTTGGAAGCTTGCGATATACCCTATTTTGTTCTGTAGTGAGCAAGTGAAAATTATTTCTTATTATAGTTCCTAAAATTCTTGTGTGTTTAATATTATAGAATTTTATCAAGGAAAATTATTTTTTTCAATTAAAGACCAGTATTGCCGATTAGTAACGAACTGTATTTTACCGTAAACCACACTTAAAAGAAAATATGATTTTTAAAAGTATTTTTCCCATAGTTTATTTAAAAAATGAAAGCCAAATACATTATTACAATGATTTTTGAAAAATCCGGCATTTAAGGGTTAAAGGAATGTCCGGTGACAGTAAATTTAGATGATGTTATTAAGATATTTCTCGATTCATGCTTTTAGGTGTTTTTATGGAATTAAAGTGAATACTAATTTGACGCTGCCTTTCGGCTTGCAGTTTTCCTGTGGTTGCATTTCAATCTCTGTCTTCAAGATGAGTAGTCCTTTTTAACTAATTGACGTTTACGAGACTATCAGAAAATTTAAATGAATTTTCGGTGACAGTAAATTTAGATGATGTTGTTAAAATATTTCTCTGTTTATGCTTTTAAGTGTTTTTATGGATTAGAGGGAATACTAATTTGATACTGCCTTTCGGCCAGCAGTTTTCCTGCGGCACATTTCAATGTCTGTCATCAAGATGCGTAGTCATTTTTAACTAATTGACGTTTACGAAACTCAAGACACATATGGAGAAATCAAAATTGTCGGAATAAAAATTAAAAAGAACGTAATCAATGGCTACCCTAGTAGCAAAGTCAGTCGATGGAACGTGACTGTGACTCACAATCGTCACAAATGGTCGCAACTGCAACGATTAACATAAAGTAACATCATTATTTCGTCACATTATATCGAGTAACTATCAGTTTCTGAATCCACTGTGAAGTCACCGTGACCTTTTTTTGAGTCATTTGCATTGCGTCATAATATATGACACGCCAACTTCAAAGTGATGTGAATACCATTAATTTTACACGCGGCACATGACGACAACGTGGTCAGAAAAAGTTATATTTGACCCATTGTGCTTTGACATTTTGATCACATTCAGATCATGGTGTTGTTGGGTAACACAAGCTTAACCACTTCACGGGCTGCCCCGAAATAAGTCGGGGGTAAAAGCACTGTTTCCCCATACCTGTCGCCGGTGAAGTGAAAGCAGATCATTGGTGTAAAGACCAACGCTTATAATGTATGGACATTATAAATGGATCGAGCATTCATATAAGAATACTATTCAATATTATTTATCATTTTCATACTAAGTGATTGAATTATGATAAATATTAATTATTTTTATTTTTACATTATATCCTCTGCAATTGAAACAAATTACTTGAAGTAAATGCCATACGATAATATAAAGAATTAGACATAACAAAGTTATCTCACAATTTCGACAAATAAGTATATTGTTGACATACTGATGCATTTGCTAAGACATTATTTGACATTTCTGGTTAAAAAAAAGTATATATTAGGATTTAAGAAGATCGCAAAGAGAAGATAATAATAATATAAAGTATAACATAGTTCGAACATCCTTCATTTTCAGTACCACTCTTCAGAATATTAATGAATATTAATATTTGCCTTATTAAATCGTAGAAAGTTATTACAAAGCATTACTAAAGATTACTATTAGGAAATAATGGCACTGGAAATGAATGACTGTACGAATACGGTATAAGTATTTTGTTTCAAAAAATAATAAGCTTATATAATTATATTTATTTTTTCTTCTGAAAATATATTTAAATGCGTGTCTTATAACAAATATTGAAAGATAAATAGCAGAATAGAACAAATGGTGAAAAAGAGGGCAGAAACAAACTGAGGACGGGGTTTTTAAAGTACCAAATATTTGTTTTTATCTAAAATAGACAGTTAAAAATGTGTATAGCAATTATCGTGCAATGACATAGCTGCCAACGTTTACGCTTTTTTTCAAGTCAAACAAATATATATGAAAGGATAAAAACCCTTTAAAATTCCAAAAATTTAAATTAAAATCCGAAGTCTCTTTCTTCTAACTTTAAATCTATGTCTAAAACCAGTTTCTCCCCTTGTAACTTTGTTTCCCAGCAATACCTCTTATTACTTTCAGATATCATTTTCGGACGATCTTTAAGAGTAAAAATGCTGACGTACGGAATATTCTCATTCAGTTGTGGTTAGCCGATTCCCGGGCCGGCCAAGCCCAGGTCTTGCATCTGAGCCTGGACAATCAATCAAAAGCTAATCAACCAATTAAAGAAATGTTCCTCCCAATTTTACAACTGTGCCCTCTGCTGGAAAATATGTTAAACCCCAAGATATTAGCTAAAACCCGCGCCAAAAACGACAGATCTTGCCATTTTGAGATGCCGGCAAAATTCATGTCAATGTAGCTCCTAAAGTCAGCGACATAAGTGGCTCGAGGGACCCCCGGCCGAACTCGCGAATTAGACTGTAAGATGAGTGGCTAAATAAATGAGTTCGGTCCATGAAGCGGTTCCCGAGTCCCAGTTATTTATTCCACTAGTTCTGTCAACTCCTAGATGTCCTTACATATTAAAGACGGCTGTACGGACACCATGCCGGAAAATGAACGGCCCGCGACTCCCTCTATAGGTTCTGGAACGCTCCCGAAATCGTTACATTACATTTTAAAGTCGGCAGGATTCGAACCTGCGTGGGAAAATCCCTCTGCTCTGCCACGACAAATATCACTACGACGATAAAAGAAAAAGAATATCCTTCTTTACGTCGAAATATTTGTGCGCTAAGTTTCAACCGAGTACTGGAAGAGTATAAGGAGAACGATCGTGAAAAGAAAAAAGAAAAAAATCTCTGGACTTATGCGATTCGGACAGTTATACGCTGTGTATCCTCAGAGTTTTCAGAAAGACCACAACATCCCGATCTAATGGATTTATTAATATCGATAAACTTTTCAAAAAAGCAAAACCGTACGCATCTTTCCGAAAAGAACTTTTATCTAGTAGAATGCCTGTGTTAAAGAACTTCATATTTCGTTGGAACTGCACACACTGCAATTTTAAACTTCTATTTAATTCTTCTATCGACTGTCTAGTAAAACAGCTGTGATTTCGCTTTTGCATACGAAAGATGACTGCAAGTCAAAGTTCTTCGTTAGGAATGCTTTTTCTCTTATCAACTCAGTGAAAAACTGTGTCAAAAACTGTTCAAGGTCGCGATCATGACTGTTTCGTCTCCTGGATCACCCAGCAAAGCAAATGAGTCACTCTCATCCTTAAAATGAAGAAACTTATTTATTTTTATTTTTCAGCAGATGAATAATTGAGAAGCGAGGACTAGAACAGTTTTATTTTGTTCTTTATCATTCAGAATTTATTAGAAAAAAAAAGTGATAATAATTAGGTATCGTTACAATTAGTTTTTCTTTCTTTTGTAAATTTCTTTGGATTATCTAATTTACAGGTATGTTCCTTTTTCTTTATTTTTATTTCAGATTGATGTTTTTTCAGTTTAAAAGTAACTATAATTGGGAAAAAAATATATGCGGACTTTATGAGGAAGGTTAAGTATATTCCTTTTAATTTTTTTTGTAAAATTAACTAACACTGCAGATTTCTCATGTTCATTATTTAGTTTATGAAATATTTTCGCTACCAAAAAAAAAAAAAAAAAAAAAGTTAAACGATGTTTTTATTTAGTATTATTATAATATTTTACTTAAAATATCGAGGAATTTATTGCCGAAAATGCTAAAGAAGAAATGAAAAAGTTCTTAGTGAGAATTATTTTCGAATGAAAAAGAAAACAAAAAATTACTGTTATCAATGTGTAAATTTTAAAATTTTGACATCGTTCATGCAGTCAAAGTAGTTAATTTAAAATATGGGTACTTTAAATGTTAAAGATTTTCAACAAATTCAAATTTATTTTAAAATTTTTATTAGCTTTATTTTTATTTCTTGCGGGATTTAAAGTTTATTATTTAAATTATAGAAAAAATTGGGTTTGACATTCTACATGCGCGTTAGAATCGTGATAAATTAAAATTTTAGTTACAGTCAGTACTTTTGTTTTCTTATTCATCCGGTGAAGCATACGTGCGATCACCAAAAAGTAAATTTATTTTATTTTAAAGTTTTTGGCATACTGTGAATAAATGTTGAACTAGTTATATGTTTTAAACAGAAAATTATCAAATAATACACGCGCAATTGAATAGTTAGTGTCCTGTTCCATTAATTATTTTTATAAATACAGATGAGCACGATGAAATTTTTAAATGCTTGTAGATAGTTATTTATGCCAGGTTGTGTGTTATATTAATCCATATTTGAATCATTTTTGTGTAGACAGTTTTTATTTTAATGAGAACGTTTTCAAGTATTTCTTTTTATATATAGAATTTTATACAAATCATTATTCATTTATATATTTTTGTGTATAGCTTGAATGTCATATTTTACCTTATGTTATATTTTAGTGTTTGATTTTTTAATTTTTAGTGTTTTTATCCAGTATTTTTTAATAAATCCCATTTCATAAATACAAGATATGAGCAGGTATTTCACCCCTGCCAATTTTTGAAAACAGCTGAAGGTCCCGCCCCCACCATGTTCAAAATATATTCAATATTTTCAATTATTGGTTTAGACATGTCCTTGGTAACCCCACTTTAACCGTGGTAAATCCAATAGTGTCGAAACCCAGGCATACAATTTTTAAAGATGACCATGGTTCCACCCCATTAAGTCTTTAAGCAAAATATTTTTTTTTAAGTAACTTCCACCGAAAATACCCCTCAACAGACAAAAGGGATTCAGTGACTTGCACAATCTGAGCCAATGTGGCAACTGTTGATAAAATAGGGGTTCAACAAAATACAAGATCATTCAAAAATTTGTCAACGGGTTGCCATGCGCTTCAAAAGCTGTGTCATAATCCTATTTGTTTGAACAAGGGGCTATTATTTTATTAAATTTTTGTTTGTTTTATTTAGTTTTTTTCTGTTTTATTTATTAATTTTTTCCCCTTAGCCAGTAGTAAAACACTTAAAAATTAAAAGATTTTTACTATTTGCGTAAATACTAGCAAGGAAAACTCAGAGCGTTCTGGCCTTCATCGTGAGGAAAAATGTTCTTTGATTTTATTTTGCTTGCATAAAATAGGAAATTTTTCTGAGCTAACAGTAAGATGTAGATGTAGTTTATTAAATTGTGACCTTGGATTTATTAATGCCACTGAGGAAAATAAATACCTCAGTCTGCAAAATAGTAAATACCTTTGCTTACCGGTGAATTGCATCTGCATCTTCACGCAAAAACAAAAAAAAAACAGAAAAAAAGCTTCATGCTCATTTTTCTTTTTTTTAATTTTTGCTAAAACCTTGAATGGTCTAGGATTTGCTAAAACCTTCAACGGTTTAGGATAAATACTACTTACTTTGCAAGTAGTCTCCCATGTAAATAGACTTTAATGTAGTATTTTTCTTTATTTTCATACTTATTTCAATATTTTTATTTCAACATATTTTTAATATTTTCACATTTTGAAATAAAAAGTGAAGAAATGTTCAACTTTTTCATAGGTTCACATTTGTAAGTATTTCTCTGAGTTGAAGATGTTTATAAATTGCTGTACATTATTTTTCTTTTGAATACTATTTGAATATTTTGTACATAAAACATATATTTTCGCCAGTAATCCTGTATCGGTGTACTTTTATATTTTTAGTACCATAATTTCAATTATTTTTGAAAACATAATTCATGTCATAAGAGACTCAATATAGGACTGGAGGAATCTCTTACAATACATGAAAAGTAATCTTATATTGTGTTTTCTTTATAATTATGGAAAAGAATTTTGTTTTAAGTTTTCCTATGTTTATTTTCAATTTCTAATATTATAGTTGTACATAAATTTATATTTTTACATAGTTGAATTTTATATAAAAATATGAACTATATGCTCAAAGACTAACAAAAAGAGTATAAACTTCTTGACCAGTGGACTTCGAAACAAGAAAATTATGGTCAATACTTAAACTATATTTTATTATTGTGTTTTCTCATATTTCTTATATTATTATTATTGTTATTTTTTCTCAGCTTTTCTTTATATTTTATGGTATTCTTATATTTTATGTCATTAAATTTTTCAAGTATTATGTAAAGTTCGGTCAGGTTGTCCCAAGAGCCAAATCCTAAACTTAAGATATTTTTACATAAAAATTTAAAATCTTAATTTTTTCCCTTAAAGTTTACAACTCAAATTTTAAATTTTAATTGTTTTCCAGCAGCAAAATTCAGCCCTCACGTCTTAGAAAACTTACTTTTACATTCTATTTACTTTAAATTTTACTTCAGATTTAACTTTAACTTTAACATTAACCTTAATCTGTAGCGTTGCACAATTAAATTCTTTCTTATCAAATTTTGTAGTCACCATTTTCCGGGGTGAGTCCCCCCCAGATTTGCAGGCGAATCTGATGGACCTCTTCTTGGAAAGGGGGGGGGGTATGAAAGGATACAAACCCTTTAAAATTCCAAAAATTTAAATTAAAATCCGAAGTCTCTTTCTTCTAACTTTAAATCTATGTCTAAAACCAGTTTCTCCCCTTGTAACTTTGTTTCCCAGCAATACATCTTATTACTTTCAGATATCATTTTCGGACGATCTTTAAGAGTAAAAATGCTGACGTACGGAATATTCTCATTCAGTTGTGGTTAGCCGATTCCCGGGCCGGCCAAGCTAAGGTCTTGCATCTGAGCCTGGACAATCAATCAAAAGCTAATCAACCAATTAAAGAAATGTTCCTCTCAATTTTACAACTGTGCCCTCTGCTGGAAAATATGTTAAACCCCAAGATATTAGCTAAAACCCGCGCCAAAAACGACAGATCTTGCCATTTTGAGATGCCGGCAAAATTCATGTCAATGTAGCTCCTAAAGTCAGCGACATAAGTGGCTCGAGGGACCCCCGGCCGAACTCGCGAATTAGACTGTAAGATGAGTGGCTAAATAAATGAGTTCCGTCCATCAAGCGGTTCCCGAGTCCCAGTTATTTATTCCACTAGTTCTGTCAACTCCTAGATGTCCTTACATATTAAAGACGGCTGTACGGACACCATGCCGGAAAATGAACGGCCCGCGACTCCCTCTATAGGTTCCGGAACGCTCCCGAAATCGTTACATTACATATATAACCTGAAAATTTATTTAATAACCCGTGTATTGTTCCTAAGTGATACTTTCTTTACTTCATTTATTAAATGTTCAAAATATTTTTATTTGACTACAAAAACGCGTTTAAATACTGGCAGCTATGCATGAGGATTAGATTTAATTCAACCTCTCTATCTAAATTGATTTACTTCTATACATTAAATTTACTTTATTTAATTGTTTTCTTATGTAGGATCTTACCTTTACATGTTTTCCGATCTTCGGAAAGAAGCATGTCTTCCGGGCATTCACAGTGATAGGTACCGATATCATTCACGCAGATATGGCTACAGTCACCATTTTTCTGTAAACATTCATCTACGTCTAGATATATTGAAAAAAAAATTAGCCAACATTTATTTTTAACAGAGTTAGAGAAAAAGTGTTATTAAATACATATTTAAAAATCAGAATATGTAAGATATTACGCATTTATTTTGATACAATTTTTTTATTGAAATTCTACAAGTTTACAGCTTTTACATCAAATTCAGATATGAGGAAATATGGTGAAATTTTATTCTATAGAATAGTGGTGCGATTGATATTGTTGTGATCTTAGCGTACATGAAATTAGAGATACGTTTTACGGTTTTATAGCATTTCTATAAAGCAAGAATAAAAACAAAATTGACGTTTCAACCACATAGAAAGCAATTAAAAATAATAAATTAAAATGGATGAAATTCTGAGTTTAATAGTTTGTGTGTGTACATATTGTAAGTTGTGTATGTGTGTGCATGAAATAATACTGAAAGTCACAACATTGCACTCAACTACTATTGAAAAAATATTATTCACTGATAAAAATTTCACTGTTGGATTACGGGAAAAGCCTGACAGCACAGATTCCAGCATTTTCCCGTAATATTACAGTATGTACCGTTATCTATTTAGACTGTATTAAGCCGCAAATGACAGTAAATTTTTTGAACGTATCTGACCGTAAACCACAGTAACTTTCAAGACCGTATCTGACCGTAAACCACAGTAACTTTCAAGAACGTATCTGACCGTAAATCACTTTAATAGGAGTGTATTTGACCGTTTATGACCTTTTTTTCGTTTTTTTTTTTTTTTTTTTTGTTAGTATCAATTATTTTGTTTCAATTTCCATTAAAGAGATATAAACTCTCTGTGTTTTCTATCTTTTAGGGAATTGAAACTGCATTTTATGTAAATTCTAGAAACAGCGATAGATAATATTCTAATTTTAGTGGATTATCAGCCTTCATTCTAAAACATTATAACTGACAGCTTTTTATGTATTTACATGTCATTTATATATTCGCATACGTTTCCGTTTTAATTTAAAAACTATCAAAAGAACGTTATTGTAATGTGTAATAAATGAGGAATAATAATATAATTATTACAGGATTATTATTATATTACATTATTGTACATTATCAGTAATCTGTCTTTTACAAAATTCAATCTCAGAGAAATAGACCCTTCACAACACTTAAAACTTAGATTTCCACTTTTAAATAAATTCATTTAAAATAATTTTCCAGATTTCAGTAACCGCTTTTCCTTTCTTCACCCTGCAAAGTTAATATCGCTAAAATCGGATGTTTAAAAAACTTAATAAATAATAAAACTCCAAACACTCCTCCCCCTACCCCCCTCGCACACATACTTATTACACAGAATCAAAATTTTTAATTTTTCTTAAAAAATGATACTTTATTAATTGTATTAACAGAAATGTATTGAACGAGAATCTAATGAAAATGTAAATAGTCTATTAAAACCCTTTAGCTATTTTTATAGTTTTTATTTAATACCTTTTCAGCAATTGGTGTGAAATATAAGAAAAAAACCTTTACAATATTAGATTAAATTACATAATAATTGGCAACATTATAAAATAATTTTACAGTTATTGCCTACCTCTTTTATTAATTTGAATTCTTGTTTCACTGCAATATAAATTTTTCGATAATCGTAGCAATTTTTCTATTTTTTATTTATCCATTTTATTATTATTATTATTGTATTATTTTAGGATGAGGAAAGGAAAGGTGGTGAGTGTAATTTGGAAGGCAATTTCAATTGAATTTATTAAAAGGTTTTACAATTGCGAAATGTGCATTTTTCTGAGATTGAATAGATTACTGATAATGTAATAATAATATAAAAACATAATAATAATGTAACAACGTTATAATAATATAAAGGCATAATAATTTAGTAATATAATAATAGTTTAAAAACACAATAATAATGTATTAACAATATATAATAAAATAATGTATTATTATATTATTATTTCTATTTTATTACACATTAGTACAACGATTTTCTTTAAATTATAACGGAAACTTATGCGAATATTTAAATGACATGTACACAAACATCTGCCACTTACCTTGTTTTAAACTGGAAAGGCTGGCAATCATCTAGAATTAGAGTATTATCCATCACTGTTACAGCTAGCATCCGCTAGCACCTACGTACGGACAATCACTTATAGGCAAGATGGCTGCCATCAACACTGCTATTGAATTTCTCAGTAAAAAACGTGGTCTTAGATTGCTAGAATGCGCGCGCCGCTGTGCCAGCGTAATCCTCCGTTAGATCACGGTTAGCGATCGCGAGTAACAGTAATTTACTAGACTAGCCCGTGATGTGCCGTTAAAGCTGCGTACACACTATCCTTCTAACTGTAATCAGTGTCGGTTTCGTTTGTTCTTGCCACGCGGTGTCTTTGATTTTTAACGACTTTAGCAGGAAAGGGACTGATGTCCAGCAAAAGAGGAACCTTTCCTTCAAGTAGAGTCGAGCTCCTTATCTCCTGACCCATTGTTGATTCCCCTCATTCTTTTGTCAATAAACCGCAGATGGGTTCAGAATAAAAGCTTTTCCAAGAATACTGGACAAGCAGGCAAAATACGCGTGAGTACGCAGCCTAAAGGCTGCGTTACATTATCCCCTCGACCGTATATGACTGCTAGAGTGAGGTTAATACTGAAAAAAAGATAAAGTACGGTCAATAACAGCTTATAATTGTCAGTGACTGATATTTAGCGAGCGAGCGCAATATTTACTACAATGCAGTAATTTACAGTAAAATTATGCAGTAAAGTACTGTAAAGCAACAGCTATTTTTAACAGTGTTGAAAATGGTTTTAAAGCTACGTTAGTTAAAATATTTTGCACTATCCCTGCGCCTTTTACCTGTAAACTCTTTTTCAGATGTTTCAATTGTGCAGTTTTAATTTTTTTTTCTGAGTCTTTTTAATTTTTTTCTGTCGAAATTAAAAGTATACATTCTAATAACACAAATAGTCTATATGACGTCGTTGTGACGTAACAATCGTTACAAATGATGACACTCACAACAGTGGCCGAAAATCACCTCTTTATTTCGTTACATATATAACTGTCACGTGGCCGTCGTTTCGGGATTTCGCTGCAAAGACACTGTAACTAATTTTAAGAGGACACAGGAGTTTTTCGGCTTCAAAAACAGATTTTTTTTCTGGATTTTCTGGATGTGTGACATTTCACAAATTTTCTCTCGAGAACGTTTTTAAAATTTTATCACATAGAAGATGCACAGATGTTGCAAAACTTTTAACACGATTTTACCGAAACAATCTTTTAAATCAAAAGGAGAATTTTTCAACATGAAGTAATAAAAATTTGTTTTATAAAAGTTCAAAGTATGTATTTTTATAATGTAAAGAATTACATATTCCTGCCTCTTTCCGAAATGTAAAACAATACTTTATAAAATATGCTTATTGTTCCAGCCGAAAAATTCCTAGGCCTCTTTAAGTAAATTTGCACGCCGCCGCAAAAGTGAACAAATGGACTTCACAGTGACATAGGTACGACTTATTTTACATCACGTAACGGCAATGCGGAGAGTAAAAGTTGCATTTGAGTCAAGGAGATTTTACTATTTGGTTTCATCTAGATCTCGCAATGCTATTAAGGTATAAGCTTGGTCAGTTTGGTTACTTTACATGATCATTTCTTTAAGTATTCGAAGAGATTACTTTCCTTATTCAATTTCCTTTCCCTTAATATTTAAAAAATAAAATAAGTTAAGTATTTAAAATTAAATAATAAAATATAATCACTTACCGTATTCACAATATCTTCCTTCAAAACCTTTACTGCAGTTACAAAATGAATGCAGTTCATTTGAAATACAAGATTGTCCATTAAAACATGACGTTTCGTGGATACATTCTTCTACATCATACTTGCACGAGTAGTCTGTATAAAATATTCAAATATTAACATGAATATGATTAATGTATTTTTGTTTTCATAAAATGAATCACATTCATACAATTATTGAAACATATTTTTGACGAAAAGCGTGATTGCATTTAAAAAACAAAAATGCGCGTAGTGTCTCATAATTAACTTTTCAGTGTGTTTAATAAAAAATGAACTTGCACAGTACATTTTTATGTTTAAAATATGTCAACCTTATAATTCAGAAGGCATATTTAACTCTATATTTAACGCTATATTTATGTTCTACTTAGTTGCACAATTACTTTGTCTTTTGAAAGAAATAGTTACTTTTCCGTCAGTGGTTTTACAAGTTAATTAATATCAAGCTTTTTGTTTGCATGCTTTTATGCACTAAAACCTTTGATATTCGAGAAATCCAGTCTTTTGACTGACACTGATGAAAGTAAATGTATGGAGTTATTTGTATTAAACAGAGAACGTACAATTTTCAAATTTTAATTGCTTAAAAGGTATAGAGCCAACAGAGTGAAAAAGTGTCCAAGCCTGGAATCAAACAGGGTCATTGACGATACGCCCCAATGCTTTTGCCACTAAGCTACCTGGATGATGCCAAACCTACTGTCTGGTTGAGACAAGAAAAACCCCGAGTAGATTTCCTGCTTTCGGAGGTTCCAAAACTTGTAGGGAAGGATCTCCGTCCGTAGGAGGGGAAGGGCAGAAAAGGTTACAGGAATTCTCGGAATGACCAATTGAACGGGAGAAAAGAAAATGTCGGACTTCCCTAAAATAAAGTCGACTGACCAGTTACCATGGTGACAAGACCGAGTCAAGACCAGTTCTAGGGTTTTTCTTGTCTGAGCCAGAGAGTAGTACTTCTCACTCTTATCTGCTGGCAAGGCTGCAACCTCAGCATACGATGGAATAACGTTTGTGAGCTACCATGGATGAAAGAGAATAAATCTATATACATAACTTTGTAAATTTTTTCTAGAAAATTTCATACGCCTTGAATTTATTAATTTTCAAATTTTAATTGCTTAATTAAATTTTAATTGTGTTTCGTGTTTGCCCCAGGGTTGGTAGCTCACGAACATTATTCCATCGTGTGCTGTGGTTGCAGCTTTGCCAACAGGTAAGATTGAGAAGTGCTAGGTTTGGCATCGTCCAGGTAGCTTAGTGGCAAAAGCATTGGCGCGTATAGTCAATGACCTGGTTCGATTCCTGGGTTGGACACTATTTCACTCTGTTGGATCTACGCCTTTTAAGCAATTAAAATTTGAAAATTAATAAATTCTAGGGGTGTGAAATTTTCTAGAAAAAAATTCCAAAGTTATATAGAGAGAGAACGTACAAAATGCAAATGAAATTGTACAATCGCATTAAATGATTTTAACACATTGAGTGCCATGACGCACAAATATGTGTGCTAGAAATATTTCCCGGGACATTATACAACGCTAATACGTTTGCATAGGTGCCAACCTCAAACTAATCTTCCGTAATACTTGCGTTAATTTAACCCCTACTTTAATATGTTTCGAACCAGAAATTTTTTTAAGAATTGAAATTAAATATGTTCCACGTAGCAACCTGTAATTAAATAAGTAAGCATTCATGAAATAAATTTTCTGGTTCGAAACGTGCTTAACCTGGGTCAACTTAATCCAGACATTACAGAAGATTAGTAAAAGGTTGGCAGCTATGCGTTTGCCATCACTATTTTCATTGAAAACAATTTATTGCTATGAAATGGGACTATTGCTAATTTATTATACCATGTATTTAAAATAAGAAAACCGTGACCCCCAGTTATGTTTAGTGATCTCAGTTTGGCGTTAAACGTCTAAAAATAACTAACATTTGATATTTTTGAATTTAAAATGTATAAAATTAACAAATATTGAGCGATTAGGAATTGTGAACCGATTCAATAAACACTGAAAAACGCTTTGTCTGTTTCTGCCAAAAAATCCATTTTGTTGCAATCTGTGGCGGTCAATGTGTCAAATAGAGATAACCTGTCTTTGACATTTATTGGTAGCAGCATTATGTTGATATTACAGTTAAAATCATTGTATGATATTCCTGGAATACCAGATATGCATATCTTGCATGTCTTAAATGTCTACCTAAAGCTTATTTACTTTTATTTCATAAATAAAGCTGGTATTAAAATAAAAATATTATTCAAAAAATAATTGAAGTGCTCAAACGATAAAGGTGGTAAGTGACACAATCATCATTTCAGGAAACACATTTTGAATAACTTTTATCTACTAAAATTACATTTTTTTAATTGCCAAATGACTCCTTTAGCAATTAAAATCTCTGTGAGTATTAGTGTTTTCAAATAGTAATTTAACAGGTGGTAGGGAACCATTGATTATTTTCAATCATATGATTAACTCAATTTTTTTTGTCACATACCACCCTTATCATCTGATCTCTTCAATTCAATTATATTTTTGGATCAAATTATTTTCCCATTATCTGACAGTTTACTTTTCCACTTTTATTGTACTACTCCGAAAATAGAAGTGCTGTTATGACTTAAGAAAACTTTAAAAATACACTTTTTTTCAAAAGGTATCGAAAATTTTGTCCACTATAGTGTACTTTGCTTGCATAGGAAAAACACATATACTCATAGATTTTTAATTTCAGGCAAAAGGAATGAAATCTAAAATGGCGTTGAATAAGTGGATAAATTAATTTTACGAATGGAACCAGTAGATCCCAAAAATACAATATTCACTAGTTTTAAGCATAAGTGAATTAAGGGCGTAACATTTCTTAAAACAGTAAATTTTTAATTAACTTACAAACAAATTTCAATTTTAAAGCTATAATTCGAAGACTTTTTTTTTTTTTTTACTTACTTTCATTTGTGTAAAAGCAATCGCAGCTGTCTTTGGGACAGGTTCCTAGAACTAAAAACAAAAATAAATTAATAAAATTTAAACTTTAATTATCCTCATAATAATTAAGTTTTAAAAGTGATTGGATATTAACTTAAAGGAATATTAATTTTAATTATCCCTAAATGGTACAGTTTTTCGTTTGTTCCGTTTTGCCAAATTGAGTCACAAATGTAACCCTTTAATGCGCAGCTTTGCATATATGCAAACAACAGTGTTTTGAATTTAATAGAAATTTTTTTATTCGTATATACCTAATTAACACTAGAAAATTAAAATAGCAATATTTGCTTTAATTAATAACAGACATTCAGTTTTCTAATTAAAGCGAAATTAACCACTGAAACTTTCTGGTGTACATTTCTGGAATCTTACAGATTCTCTGAACTACGTAATTTCTAGAACGTATTCTATCATGGGAATTAAAGGGTTAAAGGTTAAGCTTTATAAAATAAATAATTATACATAATAAGGTATTTGGAGACATACTTATTAAAATATTTACTAATTTTCAACATTTTAGCGTAAAATTGCCACACGACAGTTGTTTTTACTTGTATTGCAGATGTGCAACAGAAGAAAAGATAGGCTTATTATATGAAAAATGTATCTCTGATTTTTTTCATTACTTTTTCCTGTGTAACAAACCTTTCAGAAAATCATATATAATTTTTTCGAAACAAAATAAAAAATCGCGCATGTAAGGAAGCACACTAAAATATATAAAATGCTTCAAAATTTCCAATTTTCAATTTTACGTCTAAAAAAAGAAGACTCAGGCAATTCGCAAATATGTAACTTATATGTTTTACAATATATTAGGGGTACCGGAAAATTTTGTCGCATAATGCTCTTTCACGCCTACTTTTTTAAAATTCAGATTTCTTTATTGGCACCACTATTTTGAAATGGTGAAATTCCCATTGTTTTCGCCTTAATGTGAAATGTGAAAACTATGGGAATTTTACCTTTTCAAAAAAGTGGTACTAACGAAGAAATCAAGATTTTTTAAAAAGTAGGAGTGAAAGAACATTATGCGACAGAATTTTCCGGTACCCCTAATATAAATCCATATAAAACACATCCTTTAATTTCTAAACAAACGACGCCATTAGTAATTCTTTTTTTCAGTTTTTACAAGAATGCATTTTTTAGAACTTTAGCTACTCCTTTCATATAATCTATGAAAAGTTTACACTAGTCACGTGAAGACACACACAAGCTAAAGTTAAATCAATTTCGGTATTCGTTTTAAATTTCTCTAGGTATTGGTATTTCACTACTTTTAAATATTTTTTTTTATTTTTTAGTATAGCAGTTTAACCCTAGATCTACCGGGAATTTTATTCAAGTTTTAATAAAACGTTCTACACCAGAATTTTTATTTAAAACTATTTAACTTATTTATTTACCTTATTTTTGTCTGGTTTATATACTTAGTTTATTTTAAAGAAATTTCTGGTTTGAATGAATATTTTGTATGTACCTGTCGGGTCCAATGGATCCGTCTGGTAGACGGAGGGTTAATGTGATAGCAACTTTTCAAATTTAAATTTAAAGGAGAAATATTTGAACTTTGAATTAACTGAAAAGTAATTTTAAAATAAGAAAAGATTATTTGAATAAAACATTTTAATAAATGCACACATGCTCTATTTTAAACATTTTTAATGAAAAATTATTTAGAGTTACAAAACTAAAATTTTCAAAGTTTAATATCATATTAATTGTCTTTTTCTTAATTAAAATAGGTTTGTTATTAAAAAAAAAGCCTTAATTTATTCATTCAATCATTTCTAAGCTTTCACTGTAAGAACACGCATTGTTGTTACAGAAAAAAAACGCATTAATAAGTCTACTATTTCAACAACGATTTCAAATATCGACTTCTGACAATCGATAACCATAAATGTATCAGCTGATGGGTTGATTTCAACTTTGATTGAGAGTCATTCTAAAACCTGAATGACACCGATGCGACATAGTGTTGGATCATCTTTGACTTGTTTGATGTCTTCGTTCCGTTGTCTCTGCGACAAGCTAATGACCCTCGTAAGTGAGATCTTTATCAGATCCCATGACAATAATTTATTTTGTTAATTGTTTGCATTTTACTTAGAAAACTATCACAAATTATAAAAAAGTTCACAAGTAACCACGGAGACCTTGGAAAAAAAAGCCCCCCCCCCCCCAAAAAAAAAAGGCTTTCTCGTGCAAATTTTGTCTGTTTGCAGCTTTAGTTTTTGCTCTAAATCCTTATCAGTTCTAACATCAATACTAAAAATTTGTTTTTAGACCAAGGTATGCCTTTCCAACAGTTCATTATAATTTCTTGGTTAATGGCATCCCAAGTTTTTCTTCTTTTCAATTGTCTTTCGAATAAAGTTACTTATAAATTCCATATTTCAATGATACGCGCTATTTTCGATTTTCATTAATATTGCTCGTTGCCTTTTTCTTAATAAATTTTTTGTAAGGTACAGGAAAACAGGAAAGTCCGTCTGATTCATATTTTGATTCTGACACAGTATATGAAAAAGTCCAAAAGATGCTTCATTAAAGAAAATGCTGGATTAATTTCAGAAAAAAATATACTTAGTGAAGTTTTATATGGATAAATATCTGTTTGATTCTTCTGAAATAAATGAAAAAGCCATTTAAGGACAAACCAAATCATTTATCAATATTTTTTACGAAGTAAAAAGTATATATTTAGTGCGTCAAAAGGAAAATTGAATTAAATGATAATAGTAATTAATTTCTTTAAATTTAATGACAAACTTTCATGCAATTATAATTTAACCCTTAATCGAAAACGTGAAAATCCCGTGTACAAAAGAACACTTAATAATTTACCAAATAGTGAACTTAATCATTTAATCTTTAATAGTAATGCATTAACAGGACCAATTTTTTAATATAACAACATAAAAATACGTTTTGAATGTCGGAGAGAGAAAATATTAATGACAGATATGTAAACGCAACCGTCTCACAGACGGCACGTTTCCAGTTAAGGGTTAATACATTCCTAGTTTTAACTATAACCCCGATTTAACGATGATTCGTTTGCAATCGTTAAATCGAAGTTCGACTTTATTTCAATTTTTGGTGCGGTTTTACACACGCTATAATACGGTTACTATGGCCTTATGAAATGACTCGTTTAAAAATCACCGGACACTTACTTTGGCATTTTTCCACATCCCGAGACACCGTGATATCTCCATAGATGGATTCGCTTACTTTGTACCACGGTATAATATTTCCTATGTGTCCACAAGCTGACAAAATCCGCTTTATTTCTTCCTGATTCAAGGCATAATCCCAGACATTAAACTAAAAAATAAATAAACCATTATAAATCATTTTAAAATTTTGGATTACATTTTTTTGTAAAAGTAAGTACTTTATATATTTCCATTTCTTATATTTCTATTTTCTACATTTAGTTTACATTATATCTTCTATTTATTTTCTCCTAAAAGGAACAAAGTCCTTTTTAGGAGAAAATAAACTGAGTATACTCCATAATGCATTTTAAAATAAACTACGAAATTTTTATACCTCCAATTTTTGAAGTTTTTTCGATAATAATGAAAATATTCATAAGAATTTTAAATTCTCGATTAAAAAACTGATTTAGTGCAAGCAGAAACGTGTCATTCTGTCAGTAATGAGAACGTCATTAAGCGATGAAATCAGGAAATTAAAATGAAAAAAAGCGGAGAAAAGTTACAATTCATTGCGGTGTATATTTTAGTGCAGTAATGCATGTATTTAGCATTATCTGGCACTAAAAATACATCTTTAATTTTTATTGCCAGAAAACGTTAAAAATTCATAAAATTTAAAGTATCATAACTTAGTAAATTTTTTAAGCATAAAAAGGATTCTGTTTGTTTTACTGGTCAGACTATGGAGAACATTTTTTTTTAAATAATACCTACTGGACATAAGGTCCGTATAAAAATCTAAATTTCGTAACTTTTACAAAAATATAATTAACGTAGGATGATAAAAAACATTTGAAACATTTTTGCAATTTATATTCCTAAAATTAACGGTGTAGAAGTTATCTATTAGACTACGATAAGAAAGGACATTCTGCATATTTAAAAATATCAGTAGCATTTTTCTTTTGCTCTGTGTACAGAAAACTTTCAGGGCTCGCAGCGTTCCTAAAATTTTCGCACTTTGCTACCACTAAATTAAAACGATAATCGTAGTTGTATAATCCTATTATGGATGTTAAAGGAATCTACCACGAAGAATTTTTGTTTAAAATACTGGTAGCAAAGTGAGAAAATTTTAGGAACGGTGCGAGCCCTGAACTTTGTATAAATAACCGGCTACACTTTCAATAAAACAATTTATTGAAATTAATATTTTTTTAATTATAAATACGCGATATAAGTATCAGATTCCCATTTTGAACAAACCCCTGCAATCGGCTTTTAATAAAATAATTATAACACTGTAGTTAATCGCAGAAACGTTGTGAGAATTTGTATTTAAGTACACGGAATTTTTTAAAATTATTATTACGTCAATTTTCGGATTACAACTGAAAATAAAAATAATGCTTTTGTTCATTTAGTACGGAAATAGACCCATAAGAAAAAAAATAAGTTCTAAATAAAAATAAACGTTTGTCTCAATTGATTGGTACTGGTTTTACTACATGGAGTAAAAAGTCTCGAGACTAGCAATGACAAAACAATTTTTCGTCAAAAATGAATTTTATTCTTCAATATAAGTACCTTCAAGAGCGATTCACTTATTCCAGCGGTCCTGTGACATTTTGGTACTGTTCATACAGTACGGTTTCTCCAAGATTTCAAAACATGCATCAGTTTCGCATTCCACATCCTTGTTTGACGTGAATATCTTTCTCTGCAGCCACCTCCTCCAGTTAGGAAAGAAATAATAGTCACCGGGTGACATATCTGAAAGAAAAGGGAGTGGTGGAACATGTCGTACATCGATTCATTCAATTTTGCCATCGCTTTCATGGATGTGTAAGCCGGTGAGTTGTCTTGGTGAAATATCCCCTTTTTCTTCGCCGTATGCGACGTTTTTTCTATTTCTTTGTTCAAACGGTTCAATAATGGCACATAATATTGCACTGAAACTGTTTTTCCTTTCTCGATATATTCGATGAACATTATGCCATGTGCATCCCCAAAAATACTGGCCAAGATCTTTCCAGCTGAGTTTTTGTGTCTTTAGTCACTTTGGCTAGGTTTCGCCCGGTTTTGATTACTCAGGTGACTAGCTGTTGGACTTAGGTGCCTAGTAATAGATCCATGTTTTATCCATTGTTACTGATAGACGCAAATTCTTATTTAAATTGCGTTAAAATATCTCCATATTGCGCTCCGAATCATCGATATGTTGCTGTTTTGGCCTTTTGTTAGGAAACGCGGCACTCATATTCCACAAAGCTTTGCCATATACAAATTCTCATGCAAAATATTCCTTACAGATATCTTTATGATATCAGCTATCTCCTTCACTTTCATTTTGCGGTCGTCCAAAACAATATGATGTATTTGTTTTAGTGTCCAATTGATGCTTCATTTCGAAATCCAGAACGAGGGGCATCATTTGTACTGGTACCGCCCTCTTTTAAATTTACTAAACCGTCTACAAATGGTTGTTTTCGATGGAAGTGATATGACGCAATGTTTCACAAGACATTCTTGAGTTGGGGCTGCATATGTTATCGCCAAAAAATAATGTTAAATCAAAACACGGATTTCTATTCCGTCTATTGTTTTCAAAAAGGCAAAAGTATTGTGACGGCAATTACTAGAGAAATAGCCGAAATGTCATGTAAGCTTCGCCCAAGTATTTTGAAGGTTTGTACTTTTCAGAACTCATATGAGGGTTACATTGTTGGTTCTGCCAGCTAAAAGAGAGTTCCAGGACTTTTTACTTCATGACGTATTTTGCTACTATTATTTATGGCGGAAATACTAGGGGATGTTTTTTTTTTTCCAAGGACTGCACATTCGTTGATTCTATTTCAATATTTATAAACAGAAATGATTCATACATTTACTTTTGTGATACTTAATGTTTCTATTATCAGATTTTAAACAAATTTAAAACATAAAATGATCATTTTTTTAATATATAAAAATAACATCTCACCTCAGTGATGTCTCCAGCAAATGCTTCTAAAGTACTGAACTGGCCTCCGATGTCATCTTGTTCTTGGCCCAGAATAAATACTCCAGGATGCATGTATTTACCTTCTCCGATACTTCCGCTATCAATAACGTTTCCATCGACGTAAAATGTCCAATTTCCATGCAGTTTTTCCCACGTTACAGCATAATGGTGCCAGTCAGCATCCCTAAAAAAGAAAAGATGCAAAATTAGTTGACACACCTTCGACATTTTACGCTTTATACTTTTGTTATATGCAGAAATGGTTTCCTATTCGAATGATTAGATAAATTAGTCAGAGATTCAAAGAGTTTTTAAAATGTTGAATTTTCTCAAAATGGTTATTTTAATCTATTACTGATTAATAACTATTTTATTTGTTATCTATTGACACACATTTATTCCGGCTCATGTACTTAATCCCTTGGATTCAATTATAAATCGCCGATAAACTAGATAGACAGTAGAGGTCAGAATTTTCAGCTTAAAAATAGGAAGATAACACAACAAGGGAACTAGAGCCACTACCGAATCACGCCACCTAATGTCGAAGGCTCCACAGGAATTCTTGCTTATTCACTTGAGAGCATATGGATATGCTGCTTAGGAATAACATGGTTCTAATGCATAGCTGCCAGCTTGTGCGGATTTTTCGTTACCACTAAAATTTAATAGAAATATTTGTCTTGTTTCATCGTTAGAAATCGTTAGATTTCGGCGATTGTTTTAGTTAAAATTTACTATTAAATTTTAGTGGTGGGAAAAATCCGTAGAAGTTGGCAACTATGCTAACGGCTTCGACTACTGTTTTAAAGAATTAGAGGAAAGTTTCATTTTTCCATTTACATAGGTAATATAGAGCAGTTAAACTCTTGTTAAATTTATTATATCTCGCTATATTTATTAGAATTTGTTATATGTCAGCTCAGATTGTAAACAAGATATCAGTGAATGGCATAATCTAATTTTAACCAATTTTGCGAGTTAAACCGAAGTTTCGAAGCCCACTACAGTGAGCAAAAAAAGTATTTGCACGCAGACGATTTTTTGGCATAAGTAACCATAGAAAGCAAATTTGATACTATTCTTTTAATTATTCATTTATTTAAATAAGAAGAAAATAAAAATAACTACCCATTTTCCTTAAACAGTAATATTATTACACATTTAAAAAAATAAATTAATATTTTCTCATACCTAAAAAGTATTTGCACAAGAAGCATTGACTGTTAAAAAAGGCATTAAATGTGAACATTATGCAAATGTTTAGCATTTCAGTCCAGCAGTACATTAGCCTCGCACTTTAAAGTCACGTAATATATTAACTGGAGCAGGGATTCTGGAGAGTTTTTGTTCTAATGGCGCCAAAAATGTGCGAACTGTCTGTTGCTACCCGTGAAAAGATTATATTTCTTCACAATTCTGTATTAAGTTACCGAGGAATAGATAAAAAATTAAAACTAAACTTTTCTAGTGTTCGTTATGTAATTACGAAGAAAAAAGAAACTGATTCGACAATAAATAAGCCGCGAACTGGGCGTCCAAGAAAGCTAAATACCAGGCAATGGAGAGCCATCATAAACAATCTTCAAAAAACCCTTTTCTAAGTGCTCGAGAATTGGCTGTTGATGTCGCTTCAACGTCGGGAACAATAATTACACCACAATCAATTAGAAATATTCTTCATGATGCAAATATTGGAAGGAGAGCCCCTCGGAAAAAACCATTTATTAGTGAAACAAATAGGGGGAAAAGACTTGAATTTGCAAAAGCTTATGTCAGCAAACCACTAGAGTTTTGGAAAACTGTTATTTTTTCCGATGAAAGCAAGTTCAATATTTTTGGCTCAGATGGTAAGAAAACTGCATGGCGAAAGCCAAATACTTCTGTTCAAATTAAAAACTTGAAACCAACTGTAAAACATGGCGGTGGTCATGTAATGATTTGGGGATGCATGTCTTTTAACGGAGTTGGCGAAATGACCTTTATTGAAGGCAATATGAATGCTAAACAATATATTAATATATTACGAGATCATTTATCTAATAGTGCTCTGAAATTAGGAATTCCTAATTCATATTATTTCCAACAGGATAACGATCCGAAACACACTGCATATATTACGAGGTTATGGTTGCCTTGTAATGTAAAAAATCAATTGAAAACGCCACCACAATCACCAGACCTCAATCCGATTGAAAATTTATGTCATATTTTGGATGTGAAAATAAGGAAAAAGAAAATTTCTAACAAATCAGAACTTAAGCAAGCTCTTAGGGATGGATGAATGGCTACAAATCAGCAGTGAAACATGTCACAAATTAATAGAATTAATGCCCAGACGATTACAAGCTGTAATTGAAGCAAAGGGCATGCATACTAAATATTAGCACTGTTTTTAACTTATAAATAATTCCTCTAGTTCTATTTTTATTGCTAGTGTGCAAATATTTTTTGGCAGTACAAATGCTACTTTTTTATGTTTTCATATTTTAAATATAATTATTAAGTCAGATATTAAATATGTTTATTTGTTTTGTAAAAGTGTTGGTATTTTTAATTCTTAGTTGCTTTTTATTTATTTATACATATGCTACAACAAATTTACCTGGTGTGCAAATACTATTTTTGCTCACTGTATATGCCTATGTTCTGGCTACGTGTTTTGAAAGGATGTCGCTGGAGGTTTTGCTTGTGCGGAAATGTCGCAACTCTATCTAGATCGAATTAGTTTATTTTATTGATAAAACAATTTACTGCAAAAGATGGGAAAATGGGATTTTTAGCTACCAATATCGTCCATAGATGTTACTTACACTTTATATGTTATATTATTGTCAGTCGTGATGCTGTACTTGAATTCGAAGGTGTAATGTTTGTTTTTAAATATTAGATTGTTTCCCGAAATCTTCGTAAAATTGATATTATAATTTGAACTTCTATCACACGCTTATTTTTGCCACCCAGTTATATTTCTAGATCTCTAATCACGTTGGATATTTTCACACGTGGTAAGTTTTACAATTTTTCTGTCATAAAACGAGTTGAATTGAAACCGAAACTGGAATTTTCGTTCAAAAGTGAACAAACTTCCAAGAGTAAATTATTACATAAATTTTTTATTTGATACAGAATAAGACAAATCCACAAGAAAAAGGATACATGATATTTCCAGTTTTGATTTTCAAACCATATCGTCAAATTATAAGCTAAATTGGAACAAAATCAAACTGAATTCCCTCTGAACCATTAAACTACTCTATGTAATTTATTATGCATTACTAATGACGGGTCTTTAGGTGATCTTGCTAATCGGCTTATTAATTACCTTTCTGATTTAACTTTACTTCAAACCAACATTATTCAGAAAGAAAGTGATACTGAACCAGTAATTGAATTAATTTCAAATAACACAGGAAAGGCACAATACGACACATAGCTCCCAAGTAATTCAAATTATTAGCACATAATTACAGAGGTGCCAAGCTCGCACTAATCTTCCGTAATGCGGGGATTAATTTAACCCAGTTTAAGAGAGTTTCGAACCAGAAAAAATATTTGATGAATCTTTATTTATTTAATTCCAGTTTTCTACGTGGAACTTATTTAATTTCATCTCTGAAAAAAAATTGCGGTACGAAATGTATTAAACTAGGGTTAAATTAACCCACATATTACGGAGGATTAATGGCAACTTGGCACCTATGTAATTATCTTTCTCTGATTACCTCCAACAACTTCCAGTTTCAAGATTTTTGCCATCTGCTGTTAATTTTTCTGATACTGAAACTATAATAACTCCTTTAGACGGCAGTTCTTTTCAGAACATTGATAAATGAATGAAAGTAATATTCATTACGTCACTAGTATGTTTAATTTGCTAAAATATACCTAAGAGGAAAAGCCTAGTTGTTGGTACAAACTAAATATATTAAATCGTGAGTCGTCGTAAATTTAAACAACTTTCCCTAAAAGAATTCGGTTCATTTAATTTTCTTTAGTTACATGTGTTAAACAGGAGAAAAATACAAGGTAATAAATCTTAGACGGATATTTTCTTATAAGTAAACAGTTGTGTACATTCGTTAACATTTACGATTCTACTTTAAAGTAATACATTAATAATGGTATACTTGATCACGTCTTTAAAAATTCTATTTGAAATGGATGTGAAGATATTTCAGAGTTCAAACAAAAACTCAAATTTTATGTCAAAGTTTGAACTGATTGTAAGAACACGAAGTATCATAAATTTAAACGAGATATTCAGTCGAAAGTGAAGATTTCTCTTCCTAAAACTTGCTGTTTTAATTGCAGTCATACCGAACTCAAGAGCAGCCAGTGTAAAAAATAAAAACAAAGGTCTTTGTTGCGTTAATTTTTCGAAATTCAGCCACAAGTTTGCCCAGTGTAATCATTTTAAGCAACATAAAGTTAAATCTTAAACCTCCAATATTGCTACTATTACATCTAAAATTTTTATAACTAAATATGCTATTATTTCTTCTTTAGACTTCATTGCATTAATTGATAGTGGCAGTGAAAAGACACTGTTAAAAGAGAGTGTTTATCGTAAACAACTTGCACATTTGAGCCTCGAACCTTCAACCATCACATTAACTGGATTAGGAAATACTACTATAAAACTGTTGGATAGTTTCTCGACAGGACAGACATTATGATTGATGATTCTAGTTTAAAAAAAAAACAAAAACTAATGTTTATTCAGTACCAGGCAATTTCTTACCTTTTTATTTTATGATTGGTACGAATGTAATACAGCAGGGTATTTTAATAGTTTCCGGAAAGCTGCTAGAATTAAAATGATCTAATTGCTTCAACTGTGGTATGGATAATTCGATAACAAATATATAAGACGGCTCACAGTGGAGTATTTGACCCAAAAACCTGGCCAAAAATGCAAAAATTAAAATTTTGTCAACAATTGTAAAAATCATATTTTTAATAGCTAACTAATTGGTGCATCGATCTATGTCTATTTTAGGAACCTGAGTTATATCCGTTGGCTCCTGGCCACAGCTGAAGAGGAAGTTTCTTTCTGAGAAGACGTGTTTTTTTTTTGTTGTTTTTTGGCATTGTTGTTATGTTTAAATATAATTTTTTGTGGCTCAATGAATTGTTGAATTGCAACTAAACAGGTCTTACATGTTTAACAAAGGTCAGAGCTTAGTGTTAAACTATGTGTTAATTTAAATAGTTTCGTTTTTTTATGTAATAAAAAACATTAAATGTGTAAAAGGGTTATTTTTAAAGCGTTTTTGGCTCTAATTTATACATATCGAAAGCTTTTTAAATATGTGATACACTTTGCCCCGCCATGTTTGAATTATAACCGTATTAGTTATAGTCTTGAGTGTTAATTTCTGCAAAAAAAATCTTGCGCATATTGTTGCCATTTTTTTATAATTTTTTTTTGCGGAATGACTATTTAAATGCTCTGTTTTGCGGCCACCGAATTGAAGATATAAGAACTATATATTTACTGTCGTATTGCAGGTTTTTAGTTCACAAATATAACACTATTAAACATAAATTAAATGCAATAATTATTATTAAATGTAATTTAAATGTAATAAGCATTATTAAATGTAAATAATAAGTTTTGTATATGTAAAATTAAATACATTTAATTAAACATTAATAGTGAATAAGACAAACCTATCAACAATTACTTTCCTCTTAAAAACAGTAAATAGTTAAGGTTACAAGTCGCTCAACTTCCAAGCTCCCTTCGGTAATGTTAAGTCAATGGACATGTGATTTATTGGTATTTTTAAAATATCTACTTAGTAAATTAATATTTTAACTTCTTTTTTCTTTGTGCTCTTCTTAAATGATGACTCTTTTTTTTCTTAATTGTCAAACTATAAAATGTATTATAAAATGTATATTTATTATTATGTGAAGTGTTAAAATCTTACTTACACTTCGTCAGCTTTTAAGATATAAAATATTAAACTAAGATATGGATTCACATATATACATCATAGTATGCTAAAAGTTAGTTCAGTGAGACGCATAGCACAGTTAAAAATATCCATTGAGCCATTTCCCTGAATAAACGGAAATGTACTTGAGAACTTTTGTGCAGCCCTGTATATGATCTATAGAATGTATCCACACCAAGTAATATTTAAAACGCCTATCACAACTACAAACGCACTTCCAGCAATTATTGGTCATAGACTTCAATAGTTAAATTTATTCTTCCGCCATATACTTTTGTGTGTCCCTGTAAATGAACGATATATTCTATGCACACACTATTCTATAATAAGTGCCTTAGTACACCTTAGTGATGTAGATAAATGTTAGCATGTTTAAAAGTGTGATATCATTAAAATACAGAGCAAACGATTTTTCCCCGTAGACCATAATGTAAAGGAATTTTTTGGGTGTCTCTGTAAATGAACCGTAAAGGCTATAGACTTCATTTACAATACCAAACATACCACAGTGATATCCAATAACATCTAAGAATTTCGAGCCAATCGGACTATATTTACATCGAAAAATATTTTTGACCAGGATTTCGGGTCAAATACTCCACTGTGCGGCAACTAATTTGTTAATGGCAATATTTATTAACTGCTGAAGATTGTCTTAAAGAATTTTTTTGCAACTATTCTCACAGTAAAATGATTCAAATATATCAGTATACACACAAAATGATATAAGAAGAATGATTTCATTTCACGTACCTGTTAGCTGAATATTCAGTATGAATAGCACGCCCATGTATATATAATACGAAATTATTGGTATCTAAAAATGTAAGCGCATTATCTACAACATCATTCTGATATTTGTAACTGTAAGATACAGGTGTCGCTCGGCTAGTAGGTTCTTTATAGCTTGTTCTCATATAGAATGCCACTGTAATAGCAGGTAACCTGTATTTATTTTCCATTTTTGCATAGTTGGATGTAATAGGTGCAGGAAAACTTAAAAGAAATTCTGAAGGCAAAGCTGAAAAAAAATAATTGTCTTTAGATAACATTTAAAATGTTAACGAATAAGATTTTATTTATAAAATTCTAAAGATGAAATAATTTATTATAAAGGTTATCGATTATTTTATAACTTAAAACAAAAGTTTAATAGCAAAGAAAATACAGTTTTTAAGCAGGAATAAAACCTTAATGTTATTTGATCATTTATAAACATCACAACTATTAAATATTCATCTAAAATGTATTCTTTATTGCAAAGAAACCTTCATATGAATAGTTTCAATCACGTACTTATTATATTTTAAAAATCAATTGCCATAAGATATGATTTTGCATTGTAAATTGCAATGAAATTTTAAAGAATACAGGAAATGCTTTAGTGATTAAAATTTTTAATTATATGATCGAAAACTTCAAAATAAAGAATCCAAAATGAGATTAATTTTTATTTAAATATTCTTGCTGAAAATGGGTTTCCTTCAAACAGATATGCAGTTAGAGATGAGGCGGCCTCAGCCCGAGCCCAGCCCCGCAACAGGTTCGACATCGATTTCTATACTAGGCTTCATCAGGCTTGGCTGAAAGTGAAAATTTCTTTTATTGAAAAAAAAGGAATAAAACCATGCTATCTGAGAAACAAACGTGTAGTCTAAGTTTATTAACCCTTAAAGCTCCGGCGTCTCTTGCACAAATTTTATTCGATCGGCACCACTTTTTAAAAAGCAGTTTCCTTCAAGTACACAATTTCAAAAATGCTCTGATTAAATAAAGTGAATTTTATTTTCCTTTATTACTGGTACCAAAAACAAATTTTGCAAAGACTTAGGATGTCTCCGCAGCAGAGCCAACGGAGTGGGAAGGGTTAAAACCCTTGAAAAAACAGTTTGAAAGCAAATAAAATTATTATTTATGGAATGTAAGGAGAAATATTCTATTTGATTATGAAATTTGCACGGTCAGTGTTAGTAACAGAAAGAAGTCGTATTATCACTTTGAGTTTGAATTCGTTTTTCAAAACCATTAAGAAACAGAACTCAAATCATTCTGCCATAGTTGTACAATGTTGTACCGTGTTAGCATTTTAAAAGTATCAGAATTATGGCTTTTGCAGATTTCCGCCAGTGATTATGTATAAATGACAAATTTTCTATCTAACCATATTTTCAGGGGCGTGAAAATCACGAAACATTGCCATAAGGCAGTATTTAGTACTTATTTCTACGCAAGAAGAGATTTTTAAATGAGAAAATTAACTTTGAAAGGATTTTGAAATGTTATTAATAATTTTATGCTGCGTTCTTTCGGTATCGGACTCGGGCTCTGATGACAAAATTTTTCGTGCTCGGATAGGATCGCATTTCAAATCGACAGGCTCGGCCGTGCTCAAGCTCCGAAAAGAAAATGAGCCCGAACTCATCTCTAATGCACGTCCTTATTTTTTAGCAGCAAATAACATCTTTTAATTGCTTGATATAGCACATTTTAAGTCATTCAATATGTTCTTTATTACACATTTTCATTTAGGTAATGGAAAAAGTCATTTTTATATATTTTTTAATTCAGTAAATATAAAAGATGGAAGGCAAATTGCCACTTAGATGTACAAAAAGATAGAGATGACTAATATGGAAATGTAATTTTCAGGATTTCGACCCCACTTCACACTTAAGACATATTCGAGTACTCTTTTCAGCTACAAGGTAAATATAGCGTTAACATTTTAATGATTTTTTTTTTTTGAAATACTAGTTTATATTTGAAATGAATAAATCTCTCACCCGCAAGAAAAGTGGCACAACTCAAAAAAGATTCATTTTACGTATTATTCCACTAATAAGTCTAAATTAGGTGCTTCTTGCTGTAGGAAAATTGTCATTTGTGTAGTTGTCCGGAAGACCACTAGAAGATTGCCACCACAGAATGGTGGCAAAGGATGAGGAGATAAATTTTCTCAATCCACCTATCTCTTCTACGTCTTGTTTCTTAAGGGTTTTACTGTTTTATATACGATTTTACAGCTCCATGCAGAGATAAGTGCTATAGCTTTATGTTACATTAAAAAATGGGGCCATAACCAGACGGGGGCAGAGTGGGCCGAACCTCCCATACCACTCCTTGAGCCCCCTCTAGACGTCATAATATTTTACTACTATTATCTAAATTCATTTAAATTTTTTGGAAACTTTTTAATCAAAAATTTTACTTCTCTACTTAAGTCTTTATTTAACCCTCCGTCTACCAGACGGGTCCATTGGACCCGACAGGTACATACAAAATATTCATTCAAACCAGAAATTTCTTTAAAATAAACTAAGTATATAAACCAGACAAAAATAAGGTAAATAAATAAGTTAAATAGTTTTAAATAAAAATTCTGGTGTAGAACGTTTTATTAAAACTTGAATAAAATTCCCGGTAGATCTAGGGTTATATAAGGAGGAAAAGACAAGCTGTGAATTATCTCCACCAAAAAATTTCAAATCCCATCCTGCTTTAACCCCTTAACCTACGATTTAACCTACGGTTTGGCAAATCCATAGCTACCACTAACATTTAATAGAGATTTTCGCCTTGTTTAATCATGGAATTTCGACGATTAAATTAAACTATATTTACTGTGAAATTTTAGTGGTAAGAAGAATTTACATTTGGCTCGATCATCGTACGCGGGCTATGCCCGTCATTGTAGGTTAAGGGGTTAAAAGACTAAATAAAATAAATAAATAAGACAGACTTGATTACAGTTAAAAATTTAAATTTATAAAAAGTTAAGAATACTAAAAACATTTAAAAATACAAGTAGTAGACGTTTTGCCAAGCAACCTGCAAGGCTTCATCAGTATAATTTAACCATTGTAAAAACAAACAACAGAACAAATCAAGTACAGTTAAAGTTAGTTATAGTTTTAGAAACAAACAGTATTCATTAGGGATGGAACAAGCTTCATTCAAAGTCGGCGATCGCAATTGAGTAAACCAGCCCTCGAGGAACAATCTACCATCATAACTGTTACAGCCAGATTTCAAAATACAAGCGTTCGCAAATAACGGGGTGTGATCCGTTTGAAGAGAATGCTGGGCTATTTTTGAATTTAGATTTCCTCTTTTGAAAACACCAGTATGTTCCTTAAGGCGAATTTTCAACGATCTACCCGTTTCACCAATGTAAACACTATCGCAATCCCTGCAGGGAATGGCATAAACAACACCGGTTAATTTTGACTTATCATATTTAATTTTATGCTTATTAACCCCTTAATTCTCGTTCCCATTATATTCACGGACTGTGTATTTTATTCAGATTGTTTTATTCCCACCAGTTTTAGAAAATAGTGTAATTATTAATTATGGCTTTATTATAGTATCATTTTAATTGTAATTAAATAAGGTGAATAATTCTTTTTCGAAAAAGTGGTGGCAATAAGCAGTCTGAATTTTTAAATCGTAATTTAATTCGACCGTTAAGGGGTTAAAAAAGGAGCACACTTTATTAATTGGTTTAAAAGAAACACCAACAATGAATGATCTTAGAATGCCAGAAATTTTATCAAAAATGCTATTGTAATGCCCAACTTGCTTTGCGGACTTGTTACGGCACTGGTTAAAAAATGCGAATCAACTTTTGTCTCTCCTGAGAAATATAGTATTTTTGAGTTGTGTCATTTTTCTTGCGGGTGAGCGATATTAAAGTAATTAATTCCTGCATATGTTGAAAATTAATGAAAATATGAAAGTCTGTTAACTCAAAATTATTTATGAATATTTTTGATACTTTATTTCTTAAACCGTTCTCAAATATGTTACTGAAATAATCTGAAAGTCATTGTTGTGTTCAATTGAATTTTTACATTCCTATTAAAACCGTTTTTCACATTTCCAATGCATTTTTGGAGGTCTTTGATAGATTTGATGGATGACGTAACAAGTAGATATATTAATTAACTATTTCAAGCTCAAAAGTTTTATGTCTGTAATAAAATAATTGATAAGCGTTGAACTGTTTTACATATTCAAACGAAAAATATGTAGTAGTTTTTTATTATGGCGTCAGAACTTGTAAAGCTGGAAGGAATTCAGTATATATATATATATATATATATATAGGAAGGAAACCAGAAAAATCATTTGAAGCCAAAATTGTTTATATTTGTAAAGATAAAACTACAAAAAGGCGTAAAAAATATGCCAAGAGCCAAAGTTCTACATTGTGATAGTTCTTTCTGGTAAAAAAGAAAAAAAAATGTGAAAAGTATATTAAATAAAATTTGATAATTTTGTTGAAAATAATGTGTCTTTTCTGAAAATAAATTTTTTTTTGCATCTCTAATTACATTAAATCATACTGGATAGTTTATTTTTATGAAATACTGATATTTCATCATTAATAAATGGCACTTCACTTCTTTAAACGTATATCTCTGGATATGCTTTTCTTATTGTAAATATTATTTAAAATTAATTATCTGCTGATATATATAATTGCTTTTTTAACCTAGCTCTTATTTTTACTGTTATGAAATAGCTTGCATTTTTAGTAACGTGACTAAACAAAACATCTGTGTCGATTATGACGCGCTCCCACTCTTGTGAAACAGTTTAGCGTGATAGCTAAATGATTAAAGTTTACTTCGCTATTGATAATTTTTAACAATGGACATTGGCGAAATTTTCCAAAATGCTGGCCAAAACGAGGAATAAAATTTTCACTCTTTCTAGGCAGAACTTTGCGTAATTATATGCCAATGTCTTTTAAGTATTTTTAACTGACTTTAATTGCATAAAGTAACGGCATTATAGTTTACTTTACCCCATTCCATCCTGTTGTTGAATATTTAAAAAATTTAATGATCTTCCTTGTTCAAAACGATACACTGAAAATTAATTTTTTTCTGGGGATATTTTTTTAGTATTCTATGGTGGATATTGTTTCTTGAAAGATGTATCAGTAGGTTTTAAGGGGGAAGATCACGTTGACGGTTTAAAAAAATGATTTTTCACAAATTTCAGAATGGATACCTTCAAAAGTTACAAATCCGCTGCTAAAAGAATTTTACAAAAATACCAATTAGAACAGAAGTTATGGCTAAAAATATCTTTCATAAAAGCATTTTCTGTAGTGTTATAAGCCAACTTCGAAACCGTTTTTCTAAAAATTGACTTTTTACGTGCACTCCCAGTTAAAACTAATTATCAAAGAACCTTGAAATTATGTATATTGTCAGTTTACATGTCTTAGTTTATGCTGAACATCAATTTAGTCCGATTTTTATCACAGAAAATTGTGGATTGAAAAAATAAGTATACATTTTTTGGTGAAATTTAGTGAATATGATTAGAAAAGCCATCAACTATGCTAAAGAATTTGAAAATACTTTCAAATTTAGGTTCAGTGTAAAATATAGTATTATAAGTAACAAAATATGAAACATTAAACATATATATGCAGTAGAATTTGTAAAATCGTACACGCAAAATGCATATTTTTCAAAAGCCACTTTTGTCGTTATGATTTAATTAAAAAATATAACTAATTATATGTGTATTTGAATACTTTATCAAACCATAAGAGCGTGTGAAAGTAAAGAAAAGAATTGTCGCGTTTCATTCATTGGTCAAGAAAGTACAGAATTTTTCGTACTGCATTAAAATACGATCGTTTTCTAGCTGCTCAACGTGATCTGCCCCCTTAAACGAATGCACTTACGAAGTTTTGAAAAAAACCCCACAGGATGAGAGATTTTATACTTCCTTACACATCTTTATGAAAAATACATATATTCAGTCGAATTCAGTCGAACTCATAAATGAGAGAAACAGTTCGTAACCTTACCTTTACAACATGATTAATCTTTATTGCGACTTTTTGCTATTTTTGGAAAAACTTCTGTTTTATTATTTAAATTTTTCACTCATTAAATACGGGGCATTCTCAGAATCTTTTAACTTTCATGTCCTTGAATAATAATTTATTATTTAATACACTTTTTTGTGTTTTTTTTTTATTTCATATACTTGGGAACATCCCATTGCATAATTGCACAACAATATTAACGAGATAAATAAGTTTTGGACGATGTTGGGGGTCCAAACACATGGAAAACTCATCTACCGTCCCGTGTCCCTGATGCTGATTTTGAAGTTTGGAGCTGTCTGGATAAAATTGTTTCAATAAAAATAATTCGATGTAATTCTTTTCTGAAGCTGGAACTATTGTTTTATATAAATATGTAGCTAAAAATTAACGGCACACATTTTTAGGGATGATATTATTTTTTGAACTCTGTCCCTGGGTTTTAGATTTTTTACCATCCCTCTTCTAAAATTATGCAGAAAATCACTTCAGATGCAGCGACAGAATTTTTTTCAAGTTTTTGCTCATGCAGAAGTATGCTAGAGAAAGAATATCTAAAATTCTTTGACAGGAATATTACTGCAGAATATAAATCAGCATTTAAATATCAATTTCAAGCACCGTGGCTTTATTGGTAGTCTTACTGTCCCCAAAGTTTATTCCTGCACTTTTCGAGGTAAATTAAAAAAAAAAAAATCTTTAAATTTATAATAAATAAAAAATCTTTTAATCCAGTCTTAACAACTGTTTCGAAAAGTCAATGAACATTGTGGCTATCACTTAGTCTTAACATGATTTTCCTAAAAATAGGTGGTAATTTTCCTTACCGTTCCATCCTTACCGTCTCTTTTTTTACCATTTTGTCCCCTTTTTTATCCTTACCGTCCCTTCTTTAACACCCCTTTAAGACAATGTTATACAAAAATTCTGTATTAAAAGTACTACATTTGTATTATTTCTTATTTGAATGTCCTGTGGGTACTATGCAAATTCATTATAAGTAAAAATTTAGAAGAAAATAAAAAGTTATAGAGGTAAAATGGTAAGGAAAATTAAACTCGCAAGTTTAACCTAAACATCAGTTAAATAAAAAAAATTTCACTGCTGGCCATTTTTTCTTTATTTTGAATCATTAAGGCATTCGTCTATCAGATTAAAATGTTATTTTAGCAAGTTTAATTTCGCCAGATTTATTCCCCCAAAAGTCAAAAGATTGTGAGAATGCCCCATACACGAAATGAGTTGAATTTTACTCTGAGATAAATAAAGTTACACTATGGTACCCGTGAACTCTACTTTTTTATGTATATAAAATGCGAAAGCCTTGCACCCCAGTTATTTAGTACGCAATTCGCCATACTGACGATTATTTTGTTTCTGAAGAAGACTCATAAAGCGAAATATTTAAATTTCGATCAAGATTTCAAAGAAATTCGATACATTGCAATGTGTGTTCATTATTACATTCAATAATTTCAGAAATGTATTCAGAATTCAGAAATTCAGAATTCTAAACGAAACAATTTCACTTTAAAATAAGAAATAAATATCTTCGAACGTAAGAAAGTTTGGCTTCCTTTTCAACAAAAAATCCTGAATATTCTTTTTCATTATTATTAAAGACAAGTGCATTTTAAAATAAAGTAAAACCCCACGTAAATTTGAGTTAATCATAATTTTATTGAGTTAAAAAAATTTTTATTTTATAGATAATCGATTTAAAAAAAGTACTTAAATTTTTAATTTAAAGTTTCAAGTGAATTTCTTCTTTTTATTTTAAAATGACACTTAAAACGAACTATTTAAAGTACTTTCTATTTGATTATTACAATTCTTATTCTAAAATGTAGTATATCCTGCTTAAATAGAATAATTTATATTTGCGAAATGGTCATTCTGCACATTCAATGAAAGAGTTAAACTACGGCACTTTACACATCTCGATTGACACGTGATCAAGGTAGTTCAACAATTGATGGAAACCACTCTGTGTTAATCACGTGACGGGCAAGATATGTGAAAGTATCTCGACATGTCTCTTTCATTGGTTGTGCCATTCTATTTAAACGAGCTTGATCCTATAATGTAACGTTGCAATCAATATTATTTCTACATTGTATTCAATATATTCTGTGGGCTTACCTGTCTCACAGTGCAGTCCAGTAAATTTTGAAGGGCAATCGCAAGTTGCATTGTTTATTCCATCTACACAAACACCATCATTATCACAAAATAATTGTGTACAGTCATCAATATTGAGTTCACAATAGCTTCCTTCGAATCCAGGAAGACAGTTACATGTAAAGTTTTCCTCGTTTGCAATGCAGGTTCCTCCATTCTCGCAGGTAACTGTATCACATATATTGGTGTCAGATTTATTCTCACAGTTTGCACCGTAATAGCCTTTATTACAGCAGCATCTGTATCCCTGCCAAACATTGACATTCATATAATATAGCAACCGGAAAATTTAGTTAAAGGAAAAGATAGATTTTGAAAGATATACTTACATTAATCATGTCAAAACAAGTACCGTTGTTAAGGCATGGGTTTGATTCGCATTCATAAATATTGCTCTCGCATCGTTCACCAGAGAAACCTGGCTTACACTGGCATTCATATGCATTCACTTTGTCAATGCATTCACCAAAATTGAAGCATGGACCTATAACAACACAAAAATATATTTTTAGTTTTACGAGTATTTAATTTCTTATGCAGTGATACATCGAATACCGAGTCTTTTGGCTAACGAAATCGCTTTTAATATTTTATGCTTCGGCGAACAAATGTGAGTTTGACTAATGCATTTTTTTTTTTTTTTTTTTTTGGATGTGTTCGCTAACTTAACACAACCACGTTGCGATTGAAAGCATTTTTGAATGACTTTTCCACATTTCGAAAAATGTTTTGATGCAGCATCCTTTACCCCCCTGACTTTGAAGAATTCTGGAAGGTTCATTATAATATCATTCATAAAACTCAAGTCATTGCCACAGCCTGGTACAAAGTGTCAGTAAGGGCATTTAATGCGTTCTTGAAAAAGTTTTGGCTTGACAGCTGAAAAATAATGCTGTTTCCAGTGTTCAAGATGCTAAAAAATACGGCCTACAGAACTTGGTGATAAAATGCTGACATAGCGGGAAAGATTATTAGTAGATTAATGGAGAAGGTGTCGACGAATTAGTTGGTGAAGATTCAAGAGTTAAAAAAGCAACTGGACCAGAAAAAGGTCAAACAAGAGGAAAAAGAAAGCAATAAAAAGGAATAAATGCCACCAAGTGACATTAAAATTAGTAGCATTACTGGGAAGATTTCTAGCGTTTAGCTACAAAGTGAGATTCTAAGAAAGAGGAAATGACCAAACTTGTACCTCTTTTGAAGAAGTTACACGTCTGAATCATTTTTTAAATAGTCTGGGAAAAAAGGCGTTCAATCAACTATGGACAGTTTTTCTACTTTAACACCAGCAAAGAGGCACAGAGTAGCTACCGAATAATAAGACAATTTTCCTGAATAGACGTTGAAAATTGGGATGAAGAATTGTAAAATCACTGTGTTATTGTGAAATAAATCTAATTATGTAGGTGAAAAATAAAGTCATTGTGTAAATATCGATATTTTATTAACCTTCATATACGGTAACTCCGGGAGAGTCGCTGCATATGGGATAAAAGCCGCACCCCTTGTATTTCTTGTAATTATCGATAGATGGTCGTCAAACGCACAGTACAGGTACGCAATGAGATTATTTTAACCAGTGTATAGCGTGAATTCCATTTCGATTTTTACTTGTAGAAGTACAATCTTTAATTTGACGTAAGTGCATGATTTTACTGTCCAAACTTTTAAATACGTTATGTTTAAATACTTTTCATACACTAATTACTAAATTCATGCATGATTTCGAAGTCAAAACTAAGTGTAGCGTTTGTATAGAGTACTGTATGTATGGTTACGCCATTCCCCTTAGCGATGGCAGGTAACTGTGATGGCCGATGTCTGCACCATGCAAAACGGGATACATGCCGCACTGCTATTCCGGTATACATGCCGCAGTTTCTTTTGTACGGGATGATTAAGTGTTATTAAATTTTCCTTTTCTTTTTGCACAGACTAACCATGTTAGGCATGTTATCAAATTTACTAAAATCAAAGGCGGAAAAGGGGAAAATAAAAAGTAAGAAGGGCAAGAAAGATGCAAGTCAAGATGATAATAATAAAAAATTGAATTACGCTAACGCAGACGTTCTTTGCAAACTACTCGAAGCTACGAAGATTAATTGGCTTCGTTGCATCATGTGTTTAAATGTAGTTACATAAAGACTGTACTTTTCGACACTTTTTCTGTAGATTGTAATCGAAAAAACAGGTTTCTTAACCCATTCGGGACCATAGGTGCATATAAGCACCTTCATAAAGAGCTCACAAAATTTGTTTCTGGCACCAATAAAAAAGAAAAGTAATATTTGCTTTGTGATTAGAGCAAAAAGCATGAAAATTAGAGCATTTTCATGACTATTTAAGTAAAGGTAACTTCTTTTAAAAAAGTGGTACCAACCGAATAAAATTTGTGTAAAAGCAACCGATAGCGAAAGGGTTAACAAATAAATTATGTAAACACAATTTTACTTTTTTTCTTTTCCCTTTCTAATGCATTGATGTTACGTTGTTGTTGAAATAACAATTAAAATTTAAAGTAAAAAAAAAATAAGTCGATAATTTTAATAGTGAAAGTAGGCAACAGTTATTGATTTGAATTTAACAATACGTTTCATTGTACTCATTTAGTTTCATTTTGTCATTGCAGCGTTAATTGTAGTTCAAATATGAATATTTTTTTTTAAATATTTTAATTTATAATTTCATTTTGTTCTTATTACAAGCGCGGCATAACTACCACACAAGTGCGGCGTCTCAGCCTGAATGTATTGGTGACGCGCCGCAGTGTAATGCTTCAGAAAAAAATTGTTAAAAAATATTAATAATTTCTTTTGAATTTTTTTGTCGCAGTACACGCGTTGTATATTTAACATTAAATAGCACAGCATGATTTTTTTTATTTTATGTCCACCATGGGACTTTATACACAAATTAAAAAAATGTGCGGCATAAATCCCGGATTTACCCTATTCTTCATTTGACTGAAAAGCTGTTGATCTGAAACTCCGGTAAAAATTTCTTTTTTTATAATATGCTCTTCACTATTTTATAAAATTGATCTTTAACACGTTAATTGCCACCCTACAGCTAGTCGTCGTATCTATCTTTTAACCCTCCGCCTACCAGACGGGTCCAATGGACCCGATGGGTACATTCGAAATATTTATTCTAACCAGAAATTTCTTTAAAATAAACTAAATATGTAAACCAGACAATAATGAGTTAAGTAAATAAGTTCAATAGTTTTAAATAAGAATTCTGATGTGTAATATTTTTATAAAACTTGAGTAAAATTTTCGGTAGTTCTAGGGTTAATCAAAGTTGAATTCAGGCGTTTTATTCAAACTTAAAGGATAACAATATTAAGTTCCGGGGGAGAATTTGCACTTTTAAACTATTACCAAACGCAAAATCTCAAGTCAAGAGGGAGATTTAGACGATTAGATAGGATCCCTCTGGTGATGACCTGAATTAATCACTGTTCTTAATGTTCTCCATAGAAAGACCGGCACACTGCGTTCAATATTGCCAATTTAGAGAGTTTTTTATTCGAAATATCCACGAGAATTTTCGAATAGTAATTTTTTAATGGCAAATAATTCTATGGTTAAGTAAAGTAAAGATTACTACTCGAAAATTCTGGTAGATAGTTTGTATATAATTACGCACTACTCCAGATTATTTCATGGCCTCCAGTTTTGAAAGGAATCAACGTATAGATAGCAATTGAAGCGTTGAATTGATTCAACATCCAAAACAAATTAAACAGTTTTCTCCTAGAAGACTTCGGTAAATCATGCTTTTGTTAACGAAGAATTCGGCTAGTGAAAGTGGTTCTGGGATGAATTACAGTGAGCAAAAAAAGTATTTGCACGCAGACGATTTTTTGCATAAGTAACCATAGAAAGCAAATTTGATACTATTCTCTTAATTATTCATTTATTTAAATAAGAATAAAATAAAAATAACTACCCATTTTCCTTAAACAGTAATATTACACATTTTAAAAAATAAATTAATATTTTCTCATACCTAAAAAGTATTTGCACAAGAAGCATTGACTGTTAAAAAAGGCATTAAATATGAACATTATGCAAATGTTTAGCATATCAGTCCCGCAGTACATTAGCCCCGCACTTTAAAGTCACGTAATATATTAACTGGAGCAGGGATTCTGGGGAGTTTTTGTTCTAAAGGCGCCGAAAACGTGTGAATTGTCTGCTGCTACCCTCTGAAAAGATTATATTTCTTCACAATTCTGGATTAAGTTACCGAGGAATAGGTAAAAAATTAAATCTAAACTTTTCCAGTGTTCGTTATGTAATTAAGAAGAAAAAAAGAAACTGGTTTGACAATAAATAAGCAGCGAACTGGGTGTCCAAGAAAGCTAAATACCAGGCAAAGGAGAGCCATCATAAAAGAATCTTCAAAAAACCCTTTTCTAAGTGCTCGAGAATTGGCTGTTGATGTCGCTTCAGCGTCAGGAACAATAGTTACACCACAATCAATTAGAAATATTCTTCATGATGCAAATATTCGAGGAAGAACCCCTCGAAAAAAAACATTTATTAGGGAAACAAATAGGGTGAAAAGACTTGAATTTGCAAAAGCTTATGTCAGCAAACCACTAGAGTTTTGGAAAACTCTTATTTCTTCCGATGAAAGCAAGTTCAATATTTTTGGCTCAGACGGTAAGAAAAATATATGGCGTAAGCCAAATACTTCTCTTCAAATTAAACGCTTGAAACCAACTGTAAAACATGGCGATGGTCATGTAATGATTTGGGGATGCATGTCTTTTAACGGAGTTGGCGAAATGACCTTTATTAAAGGCAATATGAATGCTAAACAATACATTAATATATTGAGAGATCATTTATCTAATAGTGCTCTGAAATTAGGAATTCCTAATTCATATTATTTCCAACAGGATAACGATCCGAAACACACTGCATATATTACGAGGTTATGGTTGTTTTATAGTGTAAAAAATCAATTGAAAACGCCTCCACAATCACCAGACCTCAATCCGATTGAAAATTTATGGCATATTTTGGATGTGAAAATAAGGAAAAAGAAAATTTCTAACAAATCAGAGCTTATGGTAAGCTCTTAGGGAAGAATGACTACAAATCAGCAGTGAAACATGTCACAAATTAATAGAATCAATTCCCAGACGATTAAAAGCTGTAATTGAAGCAAAGGGCATGCATACTAAATATTAGCACTGTTTTTAACTTATAAATAATTCCTCTAGTTCTATTTTTATTGCTAGTGTGCAAATATTTTTTTGGCAGTACAAATGCTACTTTTTTATGTTTTCATATTTTAAATATAATTATTAAGTCAGATATTAAATATGTTTATTTGTTTTGTAAAAGTGTTGGTATTGTCTTAGTTGCTTTTTATATATTTATACATATGCTACAACAAATTTACCTGGTGTGCAAATACTTTTTTTGCTCACTGTATCTTTATTTGGCGAGCTATCACCATATACGTATTACGTAAATACCTCTTATTAATAAGATATAATTTTGTAGAATGCAAAAGCTGATACCCGTGAGATTTTCCGTCAGAATAAATTAAAAGACAAAATTCCATACTTTTGACTTGCAGAGTGTAAATTGTAACTACTATCTATAAATTAAAAGGCTAGATTTTTAACCAGTTACAAATAGAAGGATTACATGATGCAAACTTTTGAAGTTCTCCTACTTAAGTGCTCCTTCTGTATTCTTCAGCTATAAGTTAGAAAATTGGCCCAATAATACAGAATATGGTTCGTTGGTCCTGAACTTTTTCAGAGTAGATAAAACGAAAGTAAATTAGACTAGCTTTTTGTATCATCTATTTTACGCCAAGGATATTTCCTGTGTTCTGAAAGATGTACTTATCTTTAATTTTACGTAATTAAAGAATAATGGATAAAGATACGCATAAAACTTTATCTGACACTGTAAATTTACATGACAATGCATCTTAAATTTAAAAAACGTGATACGTTCAAATTTATTGGTTTGATACATACAATACGCTTATTGAAGACTTCATGATACAGAAATGCGTATACGTATAATAGATATTACCACATACTCAAAAGATATTTTTTTAAATAATTTCCCAATCTATAAAAATGGAATAACACTTTAATAATAAGTGGTTTAACTCTTTAAAAGTTTTAATGCTTTAGTTATAAGAAGGGTTATTGCCTTAAACCAGGGGTATCCAACCTACAGGCTGCGAAGAGCTTACCAGTATTTTTATTTAGAATTATGTGCCTTTCTTTCATTCTTTCTAACCGATGACCAGGCCCCTACCTGCCGGGATGCCCCAGCTTAACGGGTTTAGTACCTGGCATCGGGGCGAAAGACCGCCTAACCGGCGCGAAGCGGCAATAAACCTGACATCATTGCCTCGATCGTCATCCTATTTGGAGTGCCTACTGCTCGTTTGTGTATACTATGTTTTGCCGGTTACTTAACGTTATAACCTGTTGTTCGGCACCTGCACATTGCTACTCATGTTGGTCTCGTAATTTAGAACCTTGATCAGATGACGAGACCTTCACCTGGCAAGGCACCCCCAGAGGTATAATTCACAGGTAATTTGGAGGACTTTGCACCCACGACGGATTTTACATGCACCAGGCGCCATTAGCGTACATGGCGGATTATAGCCAGCAGTATGCCTCGATCCCGCGGCCTTAAGTGCCTTATTTAGTGACAGAGAGTTTGCAATTAATTAAAGCGAAGTTTGGATTTCGAAACATTCGTGATCAATTGCTTTCAATCAGAAAGATTTGGCACCCCTGTCTTAAAATTTGAAATATTGTTATATATTTGATTTTCCTCTAAACTACTCTCAAAACTATAAGGTTAATTTTTTCGACGTTACTTAAATATATTTTTTGTACATTTAGCAATATCGACCAAAGTTACGAAATCAAAAGAAAATTGTCTTCAAAAATCAGCGTCTGACATAAGCTCGTCTTTTATAAATTATTTTAACTAATCCAAATCTGTTTAATATTTAACCAAACTCTAAATTAGTGTTCCAATGAATTCAAAGTTCTCCTCTTGTAAACAATAATTTAAAATCCCTGTAACAAATGATTTAAAATTTTCCATGCAAATTATTTTTCCTTTAATCTTATTTATATTCCTCTAGAACAACGATTCCCAAACTATTGGGCGCGACCCACGGATAGGACGCAGGAGGTGATTTGTGGGACAAAAAACGATTTGTCAGATAGTGCATTATTAATGCATAAAAAATGCATTATTAATTTTGCCTGCTGTAAAAATATAAGGCAAATTGTAAAGAGAATAACATATATAAATAACTACATCAACGTTTTTTTTTTTAATTTTGCGTAGGAGGTGACTTCAGACTAAAATTCATAGATTTCAAAACCGATATAATTTCTTGTATTGGTGCAAAACAATATCATAAATCGCATTATTTTTATAATACAATCATTCATAAACGCATTTTTTCTTACATTGTAAAAGAATGTATTGTTTTACGATTATCCTACTAATCACATTAGGATTACCTATAACTGTTTTTGTGTGTATGCGCCGCATGGATGTTCACCTTTTCCACAGGATAGATCATTCAAAATATGTTTATACTGATATGTTAGGTGGGTTTCTAAAATTTCTACAATTTCTAAAATTTTTGAAATCTTTAAAGTGGGTCACTAAATAATAAAGTTTTGGAACCACTTCGTCTAGAATGTAATAATCTGTTCATTGAAAAGCTATCCATTCATTTATAAATTATAAATATAAGTTATAAATATATATATTTATAAATTATAAATATAGATTATATTTATAATTATTTATTTCATAAATCAACTGCTGTAATTGTACGACAGAAAATTTTAAACCCTTGACCAAGTTCGAGAACCCATCATAAACAAGACTTGAATTTAGAATAATAATACCTCAACCGGGTGTAAATTAACTCTTTTAGTGACGAGCGTCGCGTAACCTGACGTATAGGTTGTGTGCAATTTTTTATTTTACCTTCCAGTAATTTTTATACTAAATTTCTCTTTATTTAAGAACAGATTTTTTTTTCTCTTAAACTATAGGCAAACATTTCCAATTGGAAATAATGGGGCGGAAAGATTAAAAACTTTACGAGAGAAGCTCGACGCTAAGGGTTTTAGTGGCGAAATTAGCTATACAGTCAATCAGGGTAACTTTGAACCACGGTGTGTAACTTTGCACCACCTCCTATTTTTCAATATTTTTTACTCTAAAAGACTAAATAAACTGCAGAACTGTCCTCTGTTGGCAAGGTTCTAAACTGGGATTTCTACTCTTTATTTTAGAATATAAATTAGCAACATTATGCGCAATTAATTGCATCATCTAACTATTTTTGTGAAGTACTGTTTTCAAGTTAATTTTGAATGCTGTTTTGAAGTTGTTGTAATCCAATTAAATTTTCGTAGTAAGTAACAATATACTCATTTATCAGACATGTTATTATCTAAATTTTCTAAATGTGTTAATATTTTGTGATTATTTATTTATTAATAGTTAATAAAATGTAAAATAAGAAGGCACTAGCATTTTACCGCATTTTCAGGGTAACTTTGAGCCGGCTTAAAGTTACACTGATGCTCAGGGCTCACACCGTTCCTAAAATTTTCGCACTTTGCTACCAGTATTTTAAATAAGAATTCTTCGTGGCAAATTCCTTTAACATCTATAATAGATTCATACAACAAAGATTATCATTTTAATTTAGTGGCAGCAAAGAGCGAAAATTTTAGGAACGCTGCGAGCCCTGGATGCTTACAATTTACTGATTATAGGTGCTACTGTCGAAAATTTCCCATATTTGCATGTATATTTTATATAAATTCCGAAAGTGTGCATTAGATATGACATGTAAATATTTTTACAAATATGTGTAAAATACATAAAATTCATTTAGAGGCGTGATTAGGGGCGGAGCTATACAAATTTGACATTTCATACGTTCGACTTTTTTTTATTCTTGTTTGAATAATAATAGTACTTGTATGTATTACTGTAACTATTGATATATTATAGAGTTAAAACAATGAAAATTGTTTTTCACTGCATTTTTATGTTTTATATGAACAATAAACAGGGTTTTTTTAAATTTCTAAATGTTCATGGTTCGCTCCTTCCCCTTTTCTTATGCCTGATATTTGTTGTAATATCATAAATTATACAAATCTTGTGATGTTGGGAAATGTAAATTCGCTGTCTTTACATATCTGAAACCATTTTTTGGTGTTTAAAGTTGTCCTGACTACAATACTTTTTTTATAATTAATTATTTTATATAAAAATTTATCATATGGTGCAAAGTTACCCTAAATGGCTGAGTAACTTTGAACCAGGCTAAAAATCCATTTTTTATTGCTTTTATCCTTATTATTCCTTAATTTTTTATAGTCAAACAATAATTTAGGATCATTTCTTCACTTTTATGCCGCTAGTTGCGACAATATTCTTCAAATAAGAGTGTGGCATATGAAAATAGAGAAAATGCGTATCAAAGTTACCCTGATTGACTGTAATTTAAAAGTATTCTTTTATCAAAAAATATCAATATTAAATACAGCAATTCATAAGATATTATGACATATCATTAAAATACCCTTACTTGAAGCACAATCATCTATGTTTATCTCACACTGATGTCCCGTCCATCCATCAGAACAGGAACAAGAGAAATTTCCTATAAGGTCCACACAAGAACCATTGTTAAAGCAAGGATTATTTTCACAATCGTCGAAATCAATTTCGCAGTTCTTTCCCAGTAGACCTTTCGGACATATACACTCATACTCTTTATCATGTTGAATACATGTCGAGTCTGGATGACAAGGACGAAGATCATTGCAAATATCAATTTCTAAAAGTAAATATATAAATAAATAAATAGATGTAGCTATAAGGGACAATATCACAAAATACAAAAATTGCTGTCCGCACAATAAAATGTCTATTAAATGTTAGATATTGCAATTTTCTTTTTTACATTCTAATAAAAAATGTTCTTAGAAGTATTTTCAAGACATATTATATTCATAATAACACAAAAATAAAGCAATTAAAAGACTTAAACTTTCAGATTGTCATTTTCCTGGCATGTCACACTGTGATGTGTGCGAAGTAAAAGGATTTCTGCTATACTGTACAAATATCTTTTTTTAGCTTTTTTGATTTCTAATTATTCATTATACGTTATATAACACATATATGAGGAAAGTAATAAGTTCTGCATTTTACAAATAATTTTCCATTATTAAAATATGATTGTCTCCTGGCCTGCTCATTTATTTCTTTATGAGGTATAAAGATGGCGCTGCAGAGTAATTCTTCTTGTTCTTGACATAGTCAAGTCAGAAGTAGTAAAATTATTGCTACCAGCAAGATCTTTTATATATTGCTTTGAAAATAATGTGTTTAAAGGCTTTGTAAAAGTTGAGTAGACTTTTGTTGTGTCGTTTTCCTGGCTCCAATAATTTACAAATAAAACTTAACATTATACTGAATTTGAAGTGCTATAGAGGAAACATGTTCCTTTAACACTAGAACCGCCATAGCGGTCATTTTGACCGGTACCAAATAAAAATACTTATTCGAACCAGAAATTTCTTTCTAAAATAAGTTAAATATACTCTTCAAGCTTTAACACTTTTACGCGTAAATTCCTTTATGCAGCTGCTCATAAAACATTTAAAAAAGAAACCGAAGCTTTGAAGCGATTTAAATTTTCAAAAAATTTTGTTTTCAAAATCTCTCATTTCGTGATATTCAGCCATAAACTAAATTTTCATATTCAATTTAAAAATGAATTATGTTCAATAAAGTATCATAGTTAAAAAAATTTTTGATATGCAAAAATTTTATTTAAAAAACGAAAATGAGAATAGAAAATCATTTAAGAAAGAATGTAGGTTTTATTTAATTCGAAATCTACAAGGAAGTTGAAAAAAATTTCTTCACTATGTTTTACGCTTCATTATTATATAATGTTATGTAACACTTAAACGTTCGTTTTTTCATAAAGACCCACAGTTAAGAAATGACGCGTAATATAACTGATTTTTTTTTTCATAATTTCATAGATAATTATTTTCATAACTTTTAAGTAAAGGATTTTCTTCATTTATTTTTTATTTTATTTATTCTCAATCGAGTAAAAATTTTATTATTTTTTCCTTTATGGTTGGAATAAAGTCCAACGGTACACTGTAAAAAATAGTGGGAATGTTTACTATTCTAACAGGAACATTTCTGATAGTATCGGATATGTGAGAGCTATTTCTATTTTCCGAAACAACCGGGAATGTTCCTGGGTCTTTCAATTTACTTTCCCTCGTACTTTCCGTGTAACAGAGAAAGCGCCTGTACGCATGCGCTCCAAGTATTTCACCACTATTTCTCATTTCTCCTTACGCTGAAACGGATGGGAGGCAATCGCCTAAGTGAAAGTCAGCTCGTGTGTATGAGATGACGGCGTAGGACCACGTGTATTTGAATTCGCTTTTATTTTGAGAAAAAAAACCAATATTATAACATTTTTGTTATATTTTGTGGGTATTTTTTATTGCGTTTTAAAATTATGCAAGAAATGTATCTTGGATATTAGCAAAGGACTTTTTCAGAGCTTTGGAAATTTAGTAATTTTGAACGCGGAACGATCGTAATTCTGGGTAAGTGTTTTCTTTTTTTTTAACCATCTACAGTATTACTTTTACTTACTATTATTTATTATTACTTCTTTATTAGTTTTCTTTGTTGCAGTACACGAAAAGAAATTAATAACCTATTTATTTTTTAATATATCAGACTTTGTTTTGTCTGTTTTTTTATTATAATATATATACATGTGTGCATGAAAATAAGATAATATAGTTAAACTTGATGTTCATACTGATTGCGGTATCGTATTCTCCTTTTTACAGTGTGTTCTTAACAAATTATTAAATGCGTTATAACTTAAAAGAAAATTTATGTATTATATTTGAATCAAACAAGCTGAAGGTTCATTGTCATTTTACTTCTTTATTGTTGATTGCTTTTACGTAAAAAATACGGTATTGTGAATAAAAATAAACAGTAAACTATTCTTACAATTATAGGATTTATTTTTATAAATCATTATAGTAAATAAAATTGATTCATTTGTTTTGTTGTTTCCTAAAAAGATTTCAAAAATTTCATTTTTTATATTCACCTTTTTTCTTCTCCAATTTTGAAAGAAAAATAAAAAGAATCGTGTTAAAATCATTAACTTGTTTAGTACTCAGGTTTAGATATGTAAATTCCCCCCCACACACACACACAAACACACACCTTTTTTTTTTTTTTTTTTTTTTATGCTTCGAAAAAATTAACCATTGCATTTTTTGCGATTTGAATTTTACTTGTTCCTCTAAATGTTCTTGCTTGAAAAGAAAAATGTTTTCTTCTGATTTTGCAAGACTGAATTGTAAAAAAAAAAAAAAAAAAAAAAAAAAATACTATTGTTATTTAACTTATGCACTTTACAGTAAACAAAATTGAAAAATTCTAGATCATTAACCATCAGCTTATTTTATGAAAATATAGTACACAAAATTTCTTGCTTTAAGTTATAAGGCATTTTAATTTATTAACATTATGCTGTGAAAAGCATAATACGATATTGAATCAACAATAACATAAATTTCAATCATATCTTATTTACATGCACTAATAATAATAAAATGTTATGTATTAAAATGTCTGTGCAACAAAGAAACGCTAATAAAGAACTAAAATAATAAGTAAAAATAATGCTATAAATGATTAAAAAAATAAGTAAAACGCTTTTCGAAAGAATTTATCATTCCATTTTCAATAATAATACAGTTCAGGAACTTTAATGTTACTTGTTAATCCGCATGGTTAAAAAAATATCACTGCAAGATGTTAAAACGCAATAAAATTTTATCTAAATTATGAAAAAGTTATAATAATATTGATTTTTTTTTCCGAATAAATCCAAGCAGATATATATATAAACTCAGAAAAAAGATCATTCAGAAATGAACTTCCATATAAGACTCTTTCATAAAAATTCATTTAATAAAACTGGCTTCTTCACAAAATCTATTTTACTAAACTAAGCCCCTTTCACAAAATAATCTTCAATAATTGAATGTTCAAATACTAGTGCTAAATTCAACTTGAGTAAATAATTAAAATTTATGTAAAAAAACTCAAATAAATGTACTAAAACTACTTGCAGGTGCATTACACATAATATAAAATTATTTAAAATATATTAGAAATGTCTTAAAAATTTTAATGTATTTTTGAGATATTTCTAATGTATTTTAAATGATTTTACATTATATGTATGCACCTGAAAGTAATTTTAGTACAGTTATTTGTGCTTTTTTATGTAAATTTTAAAATAATCCTCGTCTTCAGAAAGGTTCCACATATATTCAGAAACCTTTCCAATTCGTAATAAAAGGTTTCCTATACATTCAAAAACATTTCTCAGTCTTCAGAAAGATTTCATATGTATTCAGAAACCTTTCCGATCCGTAATGAAAGGTTTCCGATATATTCAGAAACATTTCATTGCGAATCGGAAATGTTCCGTATTATAACCGAAACAGTTTTCTGCTCGAATCTGAAACCTTTCCGTTAGTATCGTGCAGCACAGGTCTCCGTTACATTCGGAAACGTTTCGGAATTTTTTTTTACAGTGTAAGTTCATTTACTATAAATTATAGGCCATGGGCCTAGAACCAAATGTTTTAAATAAATATTGCTCCCCAGCATTAGAATTATTGGAGTCCGCCACTACACTGTTAAAAATTTCAGTAAAAATACAGAAAAAAAAACCCGAGACTCTGTAAACCTACACTAGTTCTCAGTTAAATGCATCCGATTGAGTTTCTCAGTCAACATTTTACAGACATTTCCCTTTTCTTATAGATGGGTTGCACATGACGTGACATGTCTGAAATCTCTTCATATGGCGCCCAAATATAAGGCGAATATGGTGCTCTCCATTTGATTTTTTAGACTTATTTGCACTATAATAATAAAAATAAGGAAGGTCTAAATTAAGAGAAAGATAACACGTGCTTTTAACGGCAAACGGGGAGTTGTGTGCTCCAGAAGCTATAGTATCAGTCGTTGCTAATAGCAACGTGACGTCAATGCAAGGGGTCTATATCAAATTCCCTGTAAGAATTTACTTGTCTTTATTTAAAGATATTTTTATATTTGTTATAACTTGTAATTCAAAATACAGACTTTTAAAATTCTTTTACAGTTTTATTAGTAATATTAAAGATGAAAATTTGGTTTAAAAATTGTTTTATTAAAAATTAGAATATTCTAACAAGGGAACCACTTTTGGTGTTGCTCGCACCTAGCATTGAGACCTGGTGCATTTTAAAGCCCTATATCATGAAGTTGGAGAATCGATAAAATGTTCCTGTTAAAATAATATTTCTTGATTGTACAGCAGCATAACTTTCTGAAAATGCAATTTTCGAGACCACTTATCGGACTATTAACATTGAATTTTTTTAAAGAAAAGCATTTAAAAATAAAAATTAGTTAATAATAAGTATGAAATATTGAAAAAAGTTTGAAAATTCCTTCGAAAACCCACGAATTTGATTTTGAAAAATTGCAACTTTATATTAATATTTTTGGCGGGGAAACAGTTAGCGTTTATTTTCAAAAGTAGAGCTTTCCGGCAACCCTAGCCAAATGTCATAGCTGAATTTGTAATAGCTAGAAATTGGCAATGTCCGACCTATTTCGCCACAGTAATTTTTCTAAATTGTGTAAAAATATTAATTTACTATATGATTACTTTTACCTAGGGCTCCTATAATACAGGCTGAATCGTCAAGCATTTTGTTTCCCACTTTGACCAATGAGCGATTGTTGCCCACCCGGCGTGGCCAATCGTTCTTCTCCTACCCGCAATTAAATGGCGGCGTGAGTCAGCCCGTATTATAGGAGCCTTACTTTTACCGAAGGACCATTTAATACAGCAACATTTCATTTTAAACATTCGAAATTTTATTTCATTCGATTTCAAAAGAAAATAATTTGCTTATTTTGTATTTCACTAAAAAATAGTTTTCAATGATCTTCGAAGCTTTTATGGAATTATATTTATTACTTACATATTAATCGTCTGCATAGAAAAAAAAGTAAAAACCTAATATTTGTTTCGTATGCTATCAATTATAAAAAAAAAAAAAAAAATCGCAATCTGATATAATTCTAGTAATATGTTCTGTACATTTTCTCTTTGGATAAAGCGTGTTGAAAAACTGTAGCGCCCTATTTGGCGACTTAACTCACTTTTGGCGTGAAATAAACAAATAAATATGTAATAATAAAAAATTAAAAGTATAAAAAAGTACATAAAATATTATTTTAACAGAGAAATTTTTTCGGTTCTCTAACTTTTATGTATAGGGCTACAAAACGCACCAGGTCTCGATGCTAGGTGCGAGCAACACCAAAAGTGGTTCCCTTGTAAGAACGAAAGTTCGTGTTTGCTGACTTAGCGGGGATTTGTATCGACAATCACTTTGCAGTTGTTTTATTCACCATGTGCATGAAGCTTGGTAATATTAACACATTGCCGACAGGCAATTTTTATCAAATCTGAATTTTAAAACGGTAGAAGCTCCTGCCTGTTCTGAAAGTCTTTTGTAAATTGGTGTTCTAGATAGGTTTCCCAAGTTTATGCATCGGTAAATATCTTTCAATGTACGAATTTAATATAAAATGTCTTACAATCTAAAAGAATATGGACAACATGATATAAATGCGTTTTCTGTAAGGTGGAAGCCACACTCTTACTCAAGGATGTGTTTTGAATGAAAACGAGAATTCTCGTTTCCCGTTGTGAATGTGTTAAAAGTTAATTAAAAGTATTTCCCTGCTGCATCATAAAAGACATCCTTTGCATACAGTCGTAACAGCTACTATAGAACAGCCAGTAAGGTGTACGTATCCAACCAATGGGATTCGGGATCATATTCCGGATCGGCTAGATATAAATCTTGTAAAAATTAAATATTACAGTTGTTTGAACTCACCCAAAAAGTCCTAATTCTTCGAAGTTCAAAAATTGGCTAATTTTGAAAAATAAATTATTATCCTTAAAAATAAATAAACTAAATAAATTTACAGAGGTGTATCGTATTTTTATCGATGTAAATTTACAGAGTCTATTGGAAATATACCGAATAATTTCTCTGTTATTTAACAGAACATCTGTTTTCCTAATCTCTGTTATTTTACATAAGACTTAAGATAATGGATTAGACACTACATTCTCTGTAATTTCACAGAAAAATTTTTAACAGTGTAGTCCTACACTGGGAGATCTCTCTTTGGCACTGTCAAGATTTGTTCTTCGGTATACCAAGTTTCAAAAATTCGAAAAGAGAATAAGAATGGTTGTTTTATGGTTGATATGGGCAGTGCATGACTGTGCGAGGAAACTGTTTCTCCAGATGATGATAATCTACCACATTGACTGCAGTTTAAACATGTTTCGGGTACGACTATTGTTTTTAAATTTGGTGGAAAATTATTTGTATAGAATGTTGGGAATGCATTAAATGTATGGAAGAATTTTTGAACACGTTTGGAAAATGTAATGTTACAACAGGATATTTTCGGATTTTTATCAAAAATAATTCATTCGGGCAAACAACCCTTATTTTTATATTTAAAGAATGAAATGTATGTTTGAAATAAAAGCAGCGATATGTACAGCTTTAAAAAACATTTTTGTGTTTTGTTACCAATTTCTGAAATATAGATGAAGTAATAACAATAAATGTAAAGTCTGAAATTATCATTACTACACTTCGATAACGAAAGTAATTGTAAAAACAAAATAATAAAAAATGTAAAGACAAATCACATTCTTAGGAAGCCACGCCAGAAAGAATTATTTTCAATTAAAAAAAGTTAAAAAGAGAATTACAAAGAATTAAAAATAATTAAAAAGAGTTGTTTTAAAGAGCATTTAATTTAGATTCAGAATGCATTAGCATACAAAAAATTTTTTTATTAAAGAGACTCAAGGAATTAATTTTTATAAGTTGCGAACTTTTTCATTTACCTGTAAAATGAAATTTTTTTCTTCACAAAAAAAAGTTAACAGTTTTTAAACCATATCCGCACGAATTCAGAACTTTATCTTATGACAAAAAAAAAAAAATAGCCTATAGGATAAAATACATTTTAGCAAAGTTTACCTTTACATTCCTGGATATGTTTCGCCCCCTCTTTTTGCGTAGTTTTTCCATATGGACAAATTGAGCAATTCTTTTGCATTTCTTTGTCTTGAAAAGAGCCAACATCACACAATGTACAGGGTTCGTAACCAGTGTCTGAAAATGTTCCAGGCTGACAAGGTGCTAAAACAATTAAAATGTAACTCAATATAATTTTATCTCAATAAAATGGGACTAGTTTAATTTGATACAACGCAAAAAGAAAAAAAAATCTGAATCATTACATTTTTTATTAATTCTTTACTTCAGTAATGTAATTTTTCATACTTAAATGGCTAATGAGAATGATTTACTGATTTGAGAAGATTAAATGAGGCTGTTCTTTAATAAACCATAGCTAACAAAAACGGATAAAGAAAGGATTGTATTTGGTAAAACCAAATCAGTATCACCAGTCTAAATTAAAAGATATAGAGAGCAGCAGTTTTTATAAACAGAATTATAGACGAATTCATAATTTAGTTATCTTTGTAAGAAGAAAAGAGCTGAAGAAGAATAAACAGAGTGTCCATAATTAAACGACCCTATTTTAAAGTTGTCTACAGATGCCACTGTTGTTCAGAATGTGTAATTCATTAAAAACGCCCTCTGGAGGCGAAAGTTTGTGCTAGTATTTTTCTCCGCTTAAACAAATTCCCATACCTTTCACAAAAGTCCTTTCAATTTCCGTTAAATACCTTTCACTTTCCTTTAACTTTCTGAACAATAGTTTCGTCTGTATAGACAGCTTTAAAGTAGGATCTTTTAATTATGGACACGCTGTATATATAAATAAACCTACGCTGTATGACCAAAGTCAATATAATCGGTAATATTAGATTTTGGACGTTTTGATAAATATCTAGAGGAATACCGGACGGATTCTTATGAAATTTCTGGAATGTAAGAAATATGTTTGACCTCACATTTTTTAGAAAAAGATTGATCCCAAAGGAAATTAGACCAAAAACAAATTTAATAAATAATAATAATAATTATGATCCTTCTGTAAAATAAAATAATTTAAATATAATTGTAGTACATCACTATGTCGATCTTGTATAATATTTGTGTGTATTTGAGTAAGAATAGCACGTATATGCAAGGAAACATAACAGTTTCTATAACACATACTGGACAATTGGACCATAAAATATAATAAATAAGGACACAATCTTGCTTAACGGTACACAAAGCACGATCTTTAATAAGCTAAAAGTTCACTTCTACGTTTCGATCCGTTTCTATAGCCGTCTTCAGGAAAATATGATGGTAAAAAGGCTCAAAGTTCAGAGACGAAAGCTTCCTGTGTAAAATAATTAGTCGAAACTTGACCAATGATTTGAATACAAAAATGTAGTCTTGCCATCCAGTGAAAACCACCGCGGCCTTTTCGTCCGCAGCCCTTTATTCTTCTACTTATTCCGACTCTTTTGCGGAAGCAAGGTTCATAGGTCCCCGGCCACGTCCCGAGTAAAAGACACTCTAGCGAAAGCCAGGTTGAAAAAAAAAATCAAAAATTGAAACCGGACAAATTTAAGAGTGAACAATTATTTATTTTCACTAGATGGAAACACTACATTTTTGTATTCAAATCATTGGTCAAGATTCGACTAATTATCTTGCACAGGAAGCTTTCGTCTCTGAACTTTGAGCCTTTTTACCATCATATTTTCCTGAAGACGGTTGTAGAAACAGCTCGAAGCGTAGAAGTTAACTTTTACCTTATTAAAGTTCGTACTTTGTGTACCGTTAAGCAAGATTGTGTCTTTATTTATAAAAGTTTCTTTTAAAAATTTCAAGGAATTTCCGCATGATTTTTGCATATAGCATGCAGAGTTTTCAGCCAAATTTAAAGCCACTTTTAGGATATTTGAGAAAATACAGTGGAAACAATATACCAAGACTATAAATACGTATATTACATATTTAATAAAATATAAGGATTTTTATGAAAAAATTTTAACAGGGCATGCGCAAATAATAACATTTTTTTTAAACATAACTTAGTAGTCAACTATACAGGGAACGCATATAAAAAAAGCCAATCACATATCGTGATTATTCAGAAATATTATATATCAATGATATAGTGAGATGAATTTCAGTTGCTTTCTAAAAGTATGTAAATGATAAAGGATTCTCCTCAAATTGTCATTTTTTATTAACTGATGTCGAACAAAGGAGTTAGTAACTAGCTTATGTGAACGCGTGGATTTGGAACGAATGTTCGATTTTAATAATTCTTTTTTTAGGGTTTATTTTAATAATTCTTTCAAAGAAAACTAACGCATCAATAAAAAAGGGAAATAAAAAAAAATAAAAACGATAACGTGGAAAATTCCTTATTATATATTTTTAGGGAGCAATTGAAATTCAGCTCACTCTATCGCTGATATTTTTTTGAATTTTCATGATATATGACTGACTATTTTAGATCCGTTGCCCTATATAGTTGACTACTAAATTATGCAAAAACAATCTGTTGGTGTTTGCGCAAGCGCACTCAATACGTATTTCAAACAAATGCTCATATTTAACCAACTATTTATTATGCTTACATTCTAATTGCAGTAATAGTTTTTCTACTGTATTTTATCAATGCACTCTCAAAAGTGGCGTTAAATGTTCTTGAAAACTCAGCGTGCTATGAACAAAACCTTTGCGGAAATTTCTTTATTTCATAACAGAAAACTTTGTATCTCTATGAATATAAGCGCTTTTCCTACACAAATGTTACACGAGATCTACATAGACATCTGCGCTCTAGCTACAAATCATTTCGAATATTTTATTTTGCAGGTGATTGCAAATACGATTTCTTTTATAGTTTTTGTTGGTCCCCTAATTTCCCTCGTATTCAAAACTTTTGTGTAAAATATGAGGTTAAGCATGTTCTTTATATTCCTGAAGGTTCAGAAAACTTTGTCAAGTAATTTCTAGAAATTCGAGAAAACCGCTAAAATCGGGGGTCCGGTGATTTTTGACAAAAAACGTAGCTGCGAATCTTACAGGTTTTTTAAACCACATAAACATAATTTAAACTAGAAAAATTGTTTAAAGGAAAGTTTCGTGATTCTATGTGGTTATTTATTAAGTACTTTTATGTAACAAAATTTCAGGTTTTATATGATTTGAAGAGACCCGGAGATTTGGCAACTATAAATAAAGATGAAAGTATGCTGAGTTAAAAATGAATTTGTACACATAAGCAATGGTATAACAGGTAAACTATTCAAACTTTACCATACAAGAGCATAAATGAATTAGAATATAAGAGGAGGAGAGTCCAAAGGAAAGCAAACGAAAAAATAAATGAAAATGATTTTGAGAAAAGAAAAATTCTAATAAAAAAATAAGGCTAAGATGAATGACATTTCAAACAAGTATTTAGAGCAATGATCATTAAACTATCTAGCATCATTGGCCTTTTTGCCAAAATGTTACAGATGCACAAAATCTAAAGCTGACTAACCACGCTGTGCTGCCCTTTTTGACTTGACCAAAGCTTTCGACAAAGTATCAAGAAACAAACTTATTACTAAACTATTTTATTATTTCAAAATTAAGGTAAATTCATGACCCTGGATTTCCGATTTTCTATGATCTTGAATTGTAAGAGTAAAATTCAACAAAACTAGACCAAGCGGGATTAATACCACAACTATCACGGGCGCATTTCCGTTACTTAATCATCGTCTTGTGTACACTCCCCACGGGCATATATTTAAGAGTGTATTTGTAAGATGCACATTGCACATTCCATGAACATATACACAATCTAACTTCCATATATACTCCCATATATATAACGTGTACGTGCGTCTACCATATCTATACATAAAGGATTGATGGTACATATTTACAAAATAAAATTTAAGTATAAGGGTAACAAAATTTTTGCAAACACGAAGAATTCTTAAAATAAAAAAAAATATATCCTAAAATGCAGACTTTTTTGTGTAAGTGAGTCTCACTATGTTTTGTTTGCAACAGATTTTAAGATAAAATTAATTAGATTGAAAACCTTTCCTTTCCATCAGGATCAATATTATTATACTTTTCCATGTGTGCCATATATTTATTGATACGTATATGTTTATAAAAATTTCTTGGCGCAACAAAAGAAGTTGGTGAGTGCAACTGTGACTCTGAGAGCTTCTCTGACGATGCCTGATTTAGAGGATGCAATAAAATTGTGTTTTCTAAAACGGGCCAATTACGTTACCGTTAGAAAAATCGAGTGTACACACTTGGATGCCTTTCATCCCATATTTTCAAGATTGGTAGAAAATATTCTACAGCATCTTTTATAATCTTCGTTGGTAAAATCAAGTAGAATTAATTTTTGAGGCTACTTCATAATTTATTTCCATCCAGTGACTTCTTTTCTACTTTTAGAGCGTTTTTTATATATTTCCCAATAAGAAAATTTAATTATAGAGTATAAAATATCATTGTATATCATTTATGGACAAACAAATTCTATTTCTAATTTACTTTTTAAAAAATTGAAGACGGTAACATTTCATTGCTGTTACGATAGTTTAGAAGATAAAATGTTAATTTCATTATTATTGAAGAGAAATTTGAAAAAAGATCACAGAATTGGAAAGTTGAGGACTTTGTGAGGCCATGGGAAGCATTAAATCTACGAGAACATTACATTTTCCTGAAAATATTGCAGCGCGCAGAAGGAATATTGTATAAAGTATAAACTTTAAAAATAACTTTAATTGCAGGAAAACACAAAAATTAAATAAAAAATAAACAGCAGTCAAGAAATAAAAAAGAGAAAATAACTAATAAAAAATCAGGCAAACAAGATGATGAGATATTTTTACAAATTCAAGAATTTCAACACCTAAGAATAGTCATAGAAAGACGGATATAGGTGAGATTAGATTTTTGTTATCATTAAGCACCACTCTTTAATGGGACTAGAAAGACTTAAAATGATAGAGAAACGTAATCATTATTATTATTATTACGTCTGAACCTTTAAGTATGTACAGTCGTGGAAAAAAAAAGTAAACACCCCCTACTAACTCCTCAACAAATTATCGTAGAAGAACGTCACTGGTACCGAACGATTGGAAATAAAGCCTACCTTTAAATGATGTATATAAAATTTGCTTAGGGGGCCATCTACATATTAAAACGAATCCAAACTTCATTTTTTTCAATCACAATACCCAATTTTAACGAGATTTTTCAAATCTTCGGTTCACACTATGCCTAGACACCGAATTTCAAGTCATTTGAATAATAAGTTTTTGAATTATAAACATTCAAAATTTAGTGCTTCTAATGTTAAATTACATTTTCATATTTTTATTTATATCTTCAGAAATTATGCTCCTAATGTGCTAATTTTTTGTGTAGCAATAATGCTAATATGCCCAAACATAAATACGCTGAATTTGCAATTTTTATAATTTTGTGATATGAATTATGAAATTAATATTCGAAAAAAATTATGAAATGCAACTTGCAATTTTTTTGATGGATTTAGATTTATGAAGTCCTGCTTTATGGAAATCCAAAATTTCACAATTTTCTTCCAAATAGTTTTCAAATTATGCTTAAAAAACGGCAAAATGATGCTTTAAGGGGCCGTCTATAATAGAAGTGACTAGATATTTTGAAATTTCTTCTGCTGTCCTGTAATCTATCAGGCTTCATTGACTTCTTAAGGTGCCTTGATCAAGATCTTTCGGTTAACAGTCGACTTCCAAACTTCAATTTGGATACAGCCCTTAGAATACGCTCGTTTTAAAATAATTAATTTCTCAAAAACGTATGGTGTGAATTGCATAAAAAATTTTTTTAGGCTAATTGAAGGGTGTAGAGTTCATTTATGCTGTCAGAATTGTGTACTGCTAATGAAAAAATCAAAGTTATGGCTCGTTTTAATATGGAGATAGCCTCCTAAGCAAATTTTATCTATATCATTTAAAAGTAGACTTTATTTCCAATCGGTCGGTATCAGTAACTTTCTTCTATGACAATTTGCTGAGGAGTTAGTAGGGGGTGTATCCTTTTTTTTCCACGACTGTACAATGGAAAAAATCCTAATAGTACAGCAGTAAGAGCCGTAAAAGTTGAGCAACGCAGACTGGCGTTACCTGCGAAGGCAAAACTTTAAACTCAGTTATCAGGAAACTCTGATTCTCATCGGTTTTGCTACAATAACTTTTGGGACAAGTCAACGAATTTACATGGGTTTTTGAAATAAAGAAATTTAAATTCTTTACATACTATACCTGAAAAATAAAGAAACCAATAAATAAATAAATAAATAAAGGATCAGTTTTATGAATTTTGAATTTTTTATTATAAGTTTTTTAAAGATTTGTTTTTGTTTGAGGTTAGCAGCATACAGAAGAAATGATGACTCAAAAATATGGAACCTGGACTTCAAAACTAATTTTCCAAGCTAAATATGTAGTACAATAATAAACTTCTGTTATTGTTTTTACAATTAAGAGAATATTTTTCATTTATATAAAAAAATATATATATAATAGAAAAAGAAGTAATAGTCTAAATTAATTACAGGTTTCGTAAGCCATGATCAAATTGTAACCTGTTGAGGGCTGTTATCTTGAAGAGAAGACATGACACTAGATTTAAAAACACAACTTTGTTTTGAACACTAAGTAGGAATGTTAGCAGTGGTGTGGGTAGATTTAATTTAAATGATCTATTACGAATAATTGGGAGAGGAGGATCCTTTCCTAAGCTTAGAAGATGTACAATTTAGAAGATAATATAATCTGTAACAATATAAACTATAACTGGAATCCCGTGGATCTCGAAACTTTCTTTATTCGAAGTAGAAAACTCAACATCTTACCAAATAGGCGAAAGCTCGCAACCGCTGGCTCTACCGAAAACTGCTTGTCAGGGGTTTAACTCATATAAGCATATACGTGTAGAACTACGAGAGATACGTACGAGAGAACTTGATTACCCGTAGGCGAGATCCTTTCTAAATACCCTGAAAGCATCTACTATCGCACTATATATAGCTATTACATAACTACGGCTACCTAATCAGGGCTGCCGCAGGCGACTATTTTTATATTCTGTTCGTACAACTATTTTTTAAAAATACACTTTGTAATGTATTTCCCTTTCAAATCTTGTCAAAACTTATGTAAAAGATTTTAATTTTGAAAAAGTGGCGCGAAATAGAATTAAAAAATAGTCGCCAGTGGCAACCCTGCCTAATTAATATACCATTGCAAAAATAATCGTGAAAACCAGATTCCTAGAGATATGTACAAACTTAGACAGAATAGATAGCTTATTTACGTACAAATCTTGTTTGCATTCAGGACAGTGCGATAGGATTAATACGATTCAGGACAATACAATCGCATTCAAAATCTCAAAACTCACTCGTCCACCAGAGTACCCTTATAAAAGAGTAGCTACACACCCTGCCACAAAACTTCAGCCAATTTTTCTTATTTAAAATCTTTCTGGTCTCCTTAAAGTATTATTTTTGCATTTAGAAAATGTTACTAACCACATATTTTGTTGACGAATTAGTAATTCTTCAAAAACATAATAGATTTTGAATAGTTTTTCTATTGGTTAATAAAATAATCCATAGTTGAAACAAAAAAAAAAGATAAAACTACGGTTTTTATATCGATTAGATGTATCATATTTTATCAACTTTAAAAGAAAAAAAATGCTCTTGAATTGAATTTAACAGAATTATTTGCGTTGAACCATTTCAGCAATACAATATTTTAGTTACAATAATGAAATTGAATAGGTTTGTGAAGTACGCTGAAATCCCTAAATGTTAAAACTTAGTTTGTTTATCGTGTTTCTTTCAGACAGGGCTCCCAAATGGTCCGCCAACTGAATACCAATATTATTTTAGAAAAATATTCTTTTTAGATTTTTCTTACAAACCGCCCCGGAATTACCTTTGAAAGTTATTTCTAGCGCAAACCTACCATAAAATTTTCTGTTAAAATTTATTGGTATTCAGTTGGCGGACCATTTGGGAACCCTGTTCTGACTTTGTTCATAGTGTTTTTTCTGACGTTGTTTATCATGTTTCTTTCTGACTTACCTACACAATCACTAGACGAGTTTGATCCAACTTTCCATGTATATAAACCTGGAGGACATTTCAAGCATTGTGTCCTCGCACTCCTGTCCTGATAAGTATTGAGTGGACATGCAAAACAAGGTTCAAATGCAGTTGTGGAATATGTCCCAGGCTGACATGGTCCTAAAAAGTGTTTATGCATGTTAAAATAAGCAAATACTATTTTCAAATATTTTCAAGTTACAAAATATTTCATACAGAAAAGAAATGATGTAAAAAAAAAAAAAAAAGACTAGCTGGGATTTTAATCTTAATGATTAAAATCCCAGCTAGTCTTTAAATTAAATTAACTAATTACGCTTCTTACATGTATCCCCCAAAAATGTTTTTTTCGTCGATTAGCTTATTGTTAGTTATTTTTTTAAAGCCTGAATTTTATATTATTTAATACAGTTATGATTATTTTATTGAATATTTTAGTAGACTAATCTGTTGAAGTTAAGTTCTCCCTTTTCGCTCCTCGTAGCCATTTAAACATGAGCTGAATATGAAATTTCAACAAAATACACAGCACTGTCAGAAAAATTCATCTTTACACACTAAATTATTCGTCATTTTTAAACAAATAATTTCCATACTCCTAGAAAACAGGCTTTTCCCGTTAATTCTTTCCGGAAGTCTGAAAAAGAAGGGAAAATTCTGTTTATTTCTTGGACACTCGCGTATTGGCTGTATTAATATCAAAGTTTGAATTTCTTTTTAAAATGGAAAACCAAAACTTCAATAAAATAAAATTTCTAATTTATTTAGAAACAAACAAACAAACAAAATAATACTTTCGAATTTAATAAAGTAGCAATTTTCTCATTTATTTAAACTTTATTTTTTAGAGTATTAAAACAAATATTCGAATGTAAAATATATTCTAAACGAGCACATTTAAAAAATATGTAGTAGTTCAATCAAGTTAAAAATCGATTTTATACAAAAAGCAAACTTTTCTTCTCGAATTTAATTCAAAATGTACTATTCATATTTTACATCTAACGATCGAATTATGTCTTTTTAAAAATATGTCTAATTTTTATCCTTGATTATTCTATAAGTGTTAAAATACCAACCATCTTTTCATAACGACGAAATGTCCAGAAAAATTTAAATTTCCGAGATTTCCGAACAAGAAATTTAACAAGCCTTACAAATCCCCCATTTGAAGGAAACCCAATCTTCATTTTAAACTCGACCTCTTCCAAGTGCTCGACGGCCGAGTGGTTAAGATGCTCAATTCGAAACGCGCGGTCCCAGATTCAAAGCCAAGGTGATCCGCGGAAGAACGAGAAACGTATTTTTTAAATAACTTCTTTTTCCACATTACGGAAATTTTCTGTCATAGAACGAAAAAAAAGCGCAAATTTCTTCAATTCTCGGATATATACTGGTAGCAGTGCTGCCAGGAATATTTCCGTGAATTGAAGAAAGTATTTCTGAGAGTGTATCTAAAATCACAGTAACACACACAAAATCACAGTAGTCCTATTGATTTGTTGACATTTTTCTTACCCATTTCGCCTAATACTATCCTATTTGCTCCCAGATGAAATAATTATAGGGAGCATGTATCCACTAGTACAAATACTGGAAGCGAAGGGATTTACCTTTTTATCATCACTTTCCGGAATATGTCTTCAAAAATCTTCTAATACCGCCTTTTTTCGGATTTTCTCCCCGTTTTCTTTTAAAGCGCATTAAAATACACTGTCCCCCAAAAGTTAAAGGGTAACCTCATTTCTGTGTTTAAATTACAAGGAAATCAGCTTGAAGTATGATATATCAATAAACTGTTTGTTATGCAAATATTTATCAATTTTACATTATTTTTATCATTGCGCATACTTTTCCAGATGTAAAATTTTCTCACAAAGGTCTATTGATGGAGATGAAGAATAAAAGAGAATTTTACTAAAATAATTAAGTGAATATATTTCAATGAGAGCTATAGTATTTATCAATGTATAACGCACCGCCCCCTCTTTTGATTGGGTGAAACAAAAAAAAATATGTCTCGTGTATAATGCGCATTATAGTATTTTAATGACAGAAAATATAGAAATTTGAAGAAATTCTGTAAAAATCTTGACTCATACACAAAAAAGAAAAATTGGAGTCTTTGTCTGAAATATGTGTAAAAAGATTAAAATATTAGTATAATATGCAAAAGTTTAGAAATAAAAATTTACCTTTGCAATCATCTTCAGATACTGATTTTACTTGGTATGTAGTATAACCGAATGGACACGGCTTGCAAGATAACATGCCTTCTATATCTTGGTAAGACGCTTGTGGACAATCAATGCAAGTCTCACTCACATCCTCTTTGTATGTTCCAGGAGGACAATAAACTAAAAGAAAAGTAGATAGAAACACGCTTTTAATTATAATTACTGATTCAAAATCACTTTTTTTAAATTTACCAAGTACATGCTTGTAAATTGGCAAACATTTTTCCTAAATTATGCCAATACTTCATTTGATTCCAAATAGAATTCCGATAATCAAATACGGAAGAATTCTAATTTCACATAACATACACGCCTAAAAGACACATTTATTTCTAAGGCACATTTGTTTCCAAGATTCCGTGTGAATGATCACCTGTAAAAGCCCATGGAATTTTGAATTTTGATATTTTGTACTAATATTAGCATACAAACATTCTATATCTATATTTTGAAAATTGGTTTTAATTTATTGATTTTTACAATAGTTTTTCAAATAATTTACAACAATTTTACAATAGTTTCCCAACATATAATAGTCTAGATTCACATCAGGCTGTTTAATTTATATAAATAATGATTTCAGAAAGATAGATAGTCGAATTTTCAATAATAGATAGTCGAATGTCTTCAAACAGAAATCGCTTATGACTGATACTGAGTTATAGTGAAATAATTTTATAGGTGCAAAGTGAAGAAATCTTTGTATCACAAATGATATATGCATTCTGCTCATAGAGTATCTTACAAAGGGTTAGAATAGAGGACTAGGATTTAATTTTCACCATTAACGTTTAACACGTTCACGTCGACGCGGTGGGTGACACTCGACTTTCTTAGAGCTGCCAAGTCTATGGCTTTTTGGATACCAGTATTTTAATACAGAAAATGTTGTTTTATTTAATTAGAACAATTGGGCGATTTAAAGGAACAACATTTTCTCTAAAATAAAAAAGGTGTGCAACAAGCCGAAGACTTGACAACTCTGAGACAATCGAGTGTGACCCACCGCGCCGGCGTGAACATGTTAAGTGACATTTTTTTCCGTAATAATATACATAGTCGGAAGCCAAATTGTTCGCTGCAACAGGGCTCTTCCAGGCGAGAGTATAAAAATACCACATTTCTCCCACATCGTATTTCGCAAGTTCTACAGCCGCAGAAGTGGAATAGAATTCTATTGCTGAGAAGGCAGGCAAGCATTTCACGTACGGAACTGCAAGCTGCAATTCTGTCGAAGCTCAACAACTTTATCCGGAGTATTTTCCAAATAGCAACTGATTAGCAATCGGAAAACTCTTAAAAGTCTGCGCATCTGAGAGAGTCGGAATCATTTTTCACGGCCAGGTAGTTCACTGACGGTGAGAACGCCAAATAGGATCTAGGTGATTCTGGGTGATGCGGAAGATCAGCAGGAAGTAAGAACTCGAGTTCTGGGAAATTCTCATAATGTGAATAACATGATAGTTTCGAATATAATTTATTAGATACAATTCCTTACCAACCCCATGAATCGAGGACCTTATACAAACTTTCTTTGCTATGAGACATTTCACGCTGGTTCCTGGATCGGTACATACTGCAGCTAGATTTTGTGTCATTTTTCTGTTTATAGGTAACGCAAATTTCATACATGACGGTATGTTTAATATGCATTATAGTCATGTGTGAACCACCATAATTTATGCTGAAGGTAGTAGCATTTCACTATTTATGTATGGTTCGTCCATAAATCTTATCAGAAAGGCTCGATCAAACCAAATCCCGTTTTTACCATCAGAAAGTCTTTTATGATTTACTGGAAGCTGTTCGCGCGCACATGTTGTTTAAGCGGATGAGTACCGCTTCATAGCCTCATAAGAAAATGAAACTATCTGAATGTTCAGTTTTCAAATCGATGTATTGGTCGAGATGGATCCATCATCGGCTTACTATATCTCAGTATTTATCCTGCCTCGATTTTTTTTCTCTAGGAAAATCTGAAAAACTTCGTTCACGAGACGTCTATCGAGTCCCCTGAAGATGTTGTCGCTAGAATTAGCGTCGCTGCTGTATATCTGTATGGCATGCGAATCATCTTCCAATAAGTACTCCGATTACTCCATCGCCGTCTTAAAATTCTTAAGTGTGTTTATGACCCGATACAAAAAGTGGATGAAAACCGAAGTTAGATAACGATTCATTCAACAGGGAATCTAGATTTGAATTTGAAATTGCATAAAACGGAATTTTCTTATAAATTGCTTTTATTAAAACCAAAAATGAGTTATTATACTTTGTGACTGTTATCATTCTTCTTAAAAAGACTTATAATTATAACAGATGTTGCACCTAATAAAACGGAAGCATAACTAAAAGGAAGTTTTTCCAGTTTCTTGTGTTTTGCCTTAACAGAACTTCTTCTAGCAACATAAATCATAAAAACACTAATTCTAACAACACCTTTAATTTAAAATAATGGCACTATAACGTGTAGCCATGATAATCATAGAGAAAAAAGTAGGAGCACTTTTAGAGTTTTAAATAAAATTTAATGCGAGTTTAGAAATAATTAAATACAGTAATGGGTTTCTATACTATTTCTCAATTTCGTTTATAATAATAGATTACAAGCAGAATTTCAAATGAAGCACCACTTACTGCATGAATTATTTACTTTAATTTGTCCTATTGAGCATATTGCAGAAACATCGTAATTTACCAAAGGATCAGGTACAGATGTCAAATGATAAATATCTTTCACTTCCAAAGATATTTTATCCTCCAGCGTTTTAAGAACAGCAATGATAGAACCATCTTCTTGATTACCCGAGTGCAGCACCTGAAATGAAAAAAATAATTAAAAGCCCTCAGTAATAAATTTGTTCAGCTAACTTTTTTATGGTAATTGTACGTCTGTCTCTTAACTCCTACTCACATGATAGTCCAGGCAATAGAGACCGTATAGGAACTCTACCTAGCAAAATTAATGGAAGTTCTGGAAATAGGCTTACTTTATGTTTTTTGGGTCGCTGTATCCGAATTTGTAACTTCCTACCAAAATTTCCCCAGTAACCTCCCCAAATTTTGGTAAAATGCCCCCCCCCCCCCAAAAAAAAAGGTTTTAATTAAAAAAATCAATTTTTTTTTTGTTTTAGGGAAAAAGTATCTAGAAATTCAGAAAGTAGACAAAATTTGCAACAAATTAGATATATGACATTATGACTTAGTATGAAGGGGAAGGGGGGATCTGCCTCGGAACATGCGCTGCGGTGCTGCGTGGATTAAGTTGCGCAATTCCACTTAACCACTCACACGTTTACATTCGCCCTCCAATCTCCCCTCCGAACTTTCTCTATAAGGTTTACTTTAAGTTTTTTGGGTCGCTGAATCCAAATTTTTAACTTAACCCCAAAATCCCCCCCCCACCAAAACCCCCAAAATAGTTGTTTTTAACTTAAATTTCTTATTGTTTTAGGGGAAAAGCATTACGAAATTCAGAAACTAGACAAAATTTGCAACAATTAGGATATATGACATTATAACGTAGGATAAACGGAGAGAGAGGGGGCTTCCTCGGAACATTCCCCGCGAGCTTTTCTCAAAAACCAAATTTTTTCAAAAAATCAATTTTTGAGGGGTTGTCGGGTGAAATTTTGGTGGGAAGTTACAAATTCGGATTCAGCGACCCAAAAAACATAAAGTGAGTCGAAATCCAGAACTAGTATTAATTTTTTCAGGTAAAATCCCCTATTGCCTGGACTTCATAACTTAGTGCACGTAGTGCCGCAGTGCATGTTCAGAGGCAGCCCTTACCCTCCCCGTTCATCCTAATTCATAATGTCATATATTCTATTTGTTGCAAATTTTATCTAGTTTCTGAATTTCGTAATGCTTTTCACCTAAAACAATAAGAAATTTAAGTTAAAATCAACTTTTTTTTTTGGGGGGGGGGGGGGGGGGTCGGGAGGCTAAATTTTGGGGGTAAGTTAAAAATTCGGATTCAGTGACCCAAAACCCTTAAAGTAAACCTTATAGAGAAAATTCGGAGGGGAGATGGGAGGACGAATGTAAACGTGTGAGTGGTTAAGTGGAATTGCGCAACTTAATTCACGCAGCACCGCGGCGCATGTTCCGAGGCAGATCCCTCCTTCCCCTTCATCCTAAGTCATAATATCATATATCTAATTTGTTGCAAATTTTGTGTACTTTCTGAATTTTCAGATACTTTTCCCCTAAAACAATGAAAAAATTGATTTTTTTAATAAACATCTTTTTAAAGGGCATTTTAACCAAAATTTGGGGGTGGGGGTTGCCGGGGCAAGGTTTGGTGGGAAGTTACAAATTCGGATTCAGCGACCCAAAAAACATAAAGTAAGCCTATTTCCAGAACTTCCCTTAATTTTGCCAGGTAAAATCCCCTATTGCCTGGACTATAAGTAAGTTTTAAAAAGTGCGATCTTTTTCGACTGGGCTGAATAAATTGGATTTTAGAGATTAAGACAAACTTTTCAAGCTTTAAGAAATATTCCTAGAGAAAAAGACTCCGAAAGGGTAACATCTCGTTATAATTTTGAAATGTTTAATTTTATTTGCCAAAATATTTCTCCTTAATTCCGTATTTTATATTTCTTTTAGGTAATATTTAAAAAAGCTATTCTTAAAACAGTAAATGTAATATAAACATGTAGGTTAAAGAATAAGGAGTAACAGATATTTCTTTGTCAGTACATTCGCGACCACTAAATTCATGTCATTTAGATATCTGTAACTCAACCTACAGACGTTTCTTTTAGGTAGCTTTCATTACAAAAAGCTACCTATTGCAGCCGTTCGGAGGAAAGCGATTTCAAAAAATTTTGGTATATTTTCATCGATCATGACCCCCAGACCCCGAAACCACCCTCCGTTCAAAAGTTGATATATATATATATATATATATATATATATATATCCATATATATATATATATATCTGACCTTTGTCATACTGTAACTCTCGAATTTATGAACCGATTTGGATGTAATTTGGTATGTACATAGTACATACCAATGTCTCGACCGAGTTCGTTGGCCAGCTTCATCCGCCATTTTGTTTCAAAATGGCGGCCATTTAAATTTTTTTTAAAAAAATTTAAATTTTAAATGTGGTACCAAAGAATTGAAAATGGAAAAATATTTTTTTCTTATGTATTTGACCTTTATACAAAGATTCCGGAGCAGTTTTTGTTTCGTCTATATCTTAAAAAATGGCTGAGTTATAGCATTTTGAATTTCTAGCGTGGTTGACATTTTGAAACGTCCTGAATTTTGTCACGCGATAAAAGGCGTATTTATGAACCGATTTGGATGTAACTTCGTTTGTACATAGTATTTACCAATGTCTCGACCGAGTTCATTGGCCAGCTTCATCCGCCATCTTGTTTAAAAATGGCAGCCATTTAAATTTTTAAGAAAAATTTAAATTTGAAATGTGGTACCAAAAAATTGAAAATTGAAAAAATATTTTTTTCTTATGTATTTGACCTTGATACAAAGATTCGGGAGCAGTTTTTGTTTCGTCTATATCTTAAAAAATGGCTGAGTTATAGCATTTTGAATTTCTAGCGTGGCTGACATTTTGAAACGTCCTGATATTTGTCACATGATAACAGGCGTATTTATGAACCGATTTGAATGTACCTTGGTGTGTACATAGTACATACAAATATCTCAACCGTGTTCGTTGGTCAGCTTCATCCGCCATCTTGTTTCAAAATGGCGGCTATTTAAAAAAATTAAAAAAATTTAAAATTTAAAATGAGATACCAAAAAATTGGAAAATGAAAAAGATTTTTTTCGTATGTGTTTGACCTTAATACAAAGATTCCGGAACAGTTTTTGTTTCGTCTATATCTAAAAAAATGGCTGAGTTATAGCATTCTGAATTTCTATTGTGGCTGACATTTTAAAACGACCTGGTTTTGTCACGCGATAACAAGCATATTTATGAACTGATTTGGATGTTACTTGGTCTGTACATAGTACATACCAATGTCTCGATCGAGTTCGTTGGCCAGCTTCATTCGCCATCTTGTTTCAAAAGGGTTGCCATTTAAAAAAAATTAAATTTAAAATTTAAAATGAGGTATTAAAAAAATGGAAAATGAAAAAGATTTTTTTGTGTGTTTGGCCTTCATACAAAGATTCCGGAGCAGATTTTGTTTCTGAAAATTTGTTCTTTTGTTTATATCTTAAAAAAATGGTTGAATTATAGCACTTTGAATTTCTAGTATGGCTAACATTTTGAAACGATCTTGTATTTGTCACGCGATAACACACGTATTCGCCTATTTCCATGTAAGAGGGCATGTGGATAGTATACATCAACATCTCAGCCAAATATAAGTTACTTTAAATAAAAGCAGCTTGAATAAAGCTGACTAATTTCGCGAAATTCTCATTCATAATGATTTAATATTGATAAAAATTAATATTGAATCTCCTATATTTGGTTTCAACTAAATTGAGCTTCGTGTGTTTGAATAATATAAGTTGGCTTTTTTAAAATAAGGAATTTGAAAGCTACCTCTTCCTCCCGGCACTGGCCGGAAGGACTTTTTTGCATTATACGTTACTTTATTTCTGAAACTTTAAACAAAATATTCGCATTTATACAATCAATGTACTATGAATATAAATACATTGATTAGATATAGTATCATTATTATATATGTAATATATCGCGACGTCCCGGACTTGTAGAGGAGTCGCGGCCCGTTCTCTTACCGGCATGGTGTCCGTACAGCCGGCTTTAAGATGTAAGGACATCTTGGGGTTGGCAGAACTTGTGTGATAAATAATTTGGACTCGGAAACCTCTTGTTGGATCGATAGATCGAACTCGTTTATTTCGTATCCTCCATCTTACGTCCGATTCGCGAGTCCGGTCGGAGGTCCTTCGAGCCAATTACATCGCTGAGTTCAGGAGTACTACATGGCCGTAGGTTTGACAGGCTTCTCAAATCTTCAAGATCTCCGCTTTTGGGTGCGCGTGCTAGGTAATATCTTGGGGCTTATCATATTTTCCAGCAGAGGGCACAGTTGTAAAATTGGGAGGAACATTTCTTTAATTGGTTGATTAGCTTTTGATTGATTGCCCAGGCTCAAATGCCAGAACTGGGTTTGGCTCGCCCGGGGATGAGCTAATCACACATGGCTACAAAATTTGCAACTCAGTTATTTTTACTCTTAAAGATCGACCGAAAATGATATCTGAAAGTATAAAGATGTATTGCTGGGAAACAAAGTTACAAGGAGTAAAACTGGTTTTAGAATGAAATTTAAAGTTAGGAGAAAGAAGCTTCGGATTTTAATTTTAATTTTTGAAATTCAATTTGAATTTTAAAAGGGTTTCATCCTTTCATATCCCTCCCCCCCTCCAAGAAGAGGTCCACCAGAACCGCCTGCAAATCTGGGGGGATTCACTCAGGGAACTAGTGAATACAAAATTAGATAAGAAAGATTTTAATTGTGCAATGTTGCAGGTTAAAGTTAATGTTAAAGTTAAAGTAGATATAATGTTAAAGTTAAGCTTGCTAAGACATGAGGGCTGGATTTTGCTGCTGGAAAACATATTTGAAATTTTAATCCTATGGAAGAAATTTGTAAAGATATCTCGGTTGCATTTCAATATTTTTAAATGATTTCTTTTGCATTCGATAGCTGAGATCGATCTGTACGCAGGCCGTTTTTTACTTTTTCGATTTTCATTGCAGATTTTTTTTATGAGGGTGTTTTCACTTTCGAAACCGGTTCCGAAAATGAAAGTGTCCCCATAAAAAATATCTGTAAACAAAATCGAAAAAGTAAAAAACAACTCTTGTACAAATCGATCTCAGCTGTCGAATGCAAAAGAAATCATTTAAAAATATTGAAATGCAACCGAGACATCTTTATAAATTTCTTCCATAGGATTAGCATTAGCGAACGGGTTTTTTCACCTGACTGAAGTAGCCTCTTAAGGAAAAAATTTAGATTTTAAGTTTTTATGCTAAAATATCTAAGTTTGGGATATGGCTCTTGGGACAACCTGGCCGAACTTTACATATAATACTCGAAACATATTATATAATGATATAAAATATAAAACTATCATAAATATAAGGAAAAGCTGAAAAACATAATAATAATAATATATGAAATATTTGAGAAAACACATTAATAGAATAATAAATTTTAAAGTAGTGACCATAATTTTCTTGTTTGGAAGTCCTGGTCAGTAAGTTTGTGCTTTTTAAATTAAAGTCTTTGAGCACAAAATATCACATCTTTATATGAAATTAAAATCTTTAACCCCTTGAGGGGCGGTGGGATATATTTTATCCCACCTACGATTAATAAAGATTTGCACCAGAAAAAAATTATGAAATTTTTCTTTTCTAACTTTGATGGAAAAAAAGTCGTAAAATTACTTTTCCTTATTTTGAAATAAATTTGTTCTATATTTCCGGTGGGAATTCAGCATTACACAAACGCAATTGCTTGCCCTTCAAGGGGTTAATACAAAAATATAATAATATTGGAAACTAAGCATAATTATATGAAAACTTAAAATATTTTTTTTTACATAATTATAAAGAGAACATAATATAATATAGATATTAGAAAACATGAAAAATTGGAAACATTTCCTTACCAATTTTCAAAATATATAAATAGTATTCAAATGAAAAATAATGTACAGCAAAATATAAAAGTATTGAACCTACGGAAATACTTAAAAATGTGAATTTATGAAAAACATTGAATTTTTTTTTCACCTTTTATTTCAAAATGTAAAAATATTAAAAATATGTTGAAATTGGTAAAATTGTAAATATTGAATAATGCCATAAAAATATTGAAATAAGTATGAAAATAAAGAAAATTAATATATTGAAGTCTATTTATATGGAAGACTACTTGACTACCCTTCTTGGCAGTCGGGTAAAAAGTGGAGTCTTATTCGCATGAAAATAAGCAGCCATCCAAAATAATCCATGAAAAAAAAAATGATAAAAAAGATAAGACAATTGTAGTACTGAATAAGAAATCACTAAGAAATTCTTTTTGAAAAAGTAGTAATAATGTAAAATGATGTGAGAAAAGCAACAAATAAGCTTTTAAAACACATAAATAAAAAACTTAAAGGTATAAAAACAAAATAGTTTTAATTGAAGCTTTAACTGCAAAATTTTGATCATTTTAATTAATGTACAAATAAATAAAATTACGTAATAAATAATAAAATTCATATTAGGCAAAGGTTTATGATTTAATTTGACTGCTCAGATCAGGAACCTAGTCTGTTGAGCATAATGTACCTCCCGGTCCCCTTTATTAAGGTTTTTAAAAATTTACAATGAAAAAAATTGCAATGACCAGCCGGAGCTGAATCCGCCATTAAATGCGACAAGGGGCTGGTTTGAAAAGAAGTGGGCTTAAGATAAAATAACAATCACAAACTATGGCCAAAGACTGGATCATCTACAGAGCGGCTCTGCCAATGAAGAACCCTCAACGTGACAGTAGCAGAAACTGAGAACTTATAGTTTTAATCAGGCTTTGCCTAAATTGAGTTCTGCATTGGGAATTGCAGCTGAAGACTGCTAGGCAAGGTTTGACATATCTATCAGAAAAATATATAATTTAAGTATCTTTCTGTTAACGGTTATTTCTCTGGTTATTTCTATGGTTTTTATTCTAAGGGTTATTTTTTTAAGGGATTAGTTTAGGATATTGTGAAGCCATTTTTTGGGAAGGATGGCAGGCTTCTTAATATTCCACTAGGCTGCTAGCGGGCTGGTGAAGTAATAATGGGAAGGCGATGCCGCTGTGCCACATTCGCAAACAAATGTGTCTGCACATTTAAATTTTCGGAGGTAAGATCAAAAGGAACTATGTCCCATGAGAAATGCTACTGTGGGTGGGGAGAATTTGTAGGTGGTTATTGAAACTTTCGGCATTATATTATATGCGTGTCGGCCTTTGTCTGTGTTGTTCAGGATTTACGATTGAAAACAATGCATAAAAAATATGACATGCACTGTTTGATTATTTCAAGTTACTTGTACCACTCTTTTCTTTTATTGAGTTTCACGTCTCACTTGTCATCATCGGACGACTGTGCATGTTCTAATTTTAATTTTTAAAGTGCGTGTTTCATAATACATCTTCTACCTATACTGTGTACAAGACTTCCAGAATTTAACGACTATTGTCGAATTAATTCCTTAACAAGTAAAATCCCCCAGCCCCCTGTCGCTTTGATGCGTAGGTCAAACATTAGGAAGCACGAGAAAAAGTAGTTAATTAGAATAAGTTTAAGACGTTCCAAATTTGTGCGGTAGTGAATATACTTACATGAGTTTGTTTCAAATCGAGATCTTTATCTGTATCGTTTGAAAATACCACTATATCAAAACTTATAGTTAGTTTCTGTTTTATTGCTTCACGAACATTTCTAAGTGTTTTTCTGCCATAATTAGAAGCTGATCTTTCTTGCATATAACCACTGGTAGCAGAACGTCTCTTTCTTCTAATATCGATAGGATTGCAAGTAACTTGAACATTTTCTGGAGAACAACCATTTGTTACAGTTTGGGGGCAGAGAACACTAGGTAGAGTCTAAAATTAACAATAAATATATATTGTAAAGCATAAGTTCCATTAAAGGGAAAAAAATAAACAATATGAAGCTTTAAAAAGTATTAAGAAATTCTTGTTTTAAATCTAATTATTGATGACAGAAGAAAGATACGAAGATTTTTTTTAATTACACTGAAAATTATGGAAATAAGATAATCATTTCATGGACACAAACAGTCTTTCCTTACTTTGGACAATAAATGCGAAAGCTCCCGCGACAAAGGATAAGGAATAAAAATATATGTATGATGAACAGAAATTATTTTTTAAACATTAAAAATAAAAATTGGCAGAAATGGAAATCTTGGATAATTATTGAAAAAAAATATATAAGTAGCTAGAACAAATAGCTAATAATATTCCTCAAAGCAGTGTTACCAGGTTTTATATGACAGCATCCTTTGTTATTTTTCTCAGGTTTCACACATCTCTCTGTTAATGATGAAAGAATACATCAGCTGTATGTGAGTGGACATTGATGGAGACCAGACACATTGTATCTGTGAATAATTCACACACAGTTCAAGATTTGATTTTTGTTAAGCAGTACTCGATAATGGCCATAAAATTTTCTGTGTGGAAGAATACCGGATGTCTATTGTGGGCAAAATCAACAGTCGCTACATGTAAACGTTTGAAATATACTTAACACAGCCCATACAAGTTGTTCAATAGGACCAAGATTAATTTTTCAGCGCGTGTGGGAGTTCAAATTTTACGACAAACGTGATATTTCCTAAATTGTTCTCAACTGCGACACCAAATCTGTATTAAGGTCATCGCTGTTACTCAATTCATGAATGTCTTTCAGAATGAAACAAGTTTGTCTGATTTCCAATGCTGTTTAGTATATCTTTCAGTAAAGTTGAATCTCGCACCGCTCTTGCAAGTAGATATTTTAATTAAAAATTTCGCGTTTCAAAGATTTATTTTTGTAATAATGTAAAGTGGCTAAAGTTGATAACTTATAAATACTACAAAGTTTTTTTTTACTTAAAATCCCAACGCAAGAATCATATACAAATGTGACATACATTGAAACTTCCGCACTGACGGAAATGAAAGAAAGGAAAGACGACACACGTTTTGAACTATATTTGTTCTAAAATTTGTATGGCATTTTTGTGCCTGGATTTTTTATACACCTATTAGCAACAAATGGGATTTTTCTAATGAGAAGAGGCTTTCGGAAAATGTACTAATGTATAAGTTGATGTGGCATTTTGATATATTAAATTAAAATGATATTTAAAAGCAGAAATTGTGAATATTGAATTAATACATTTAGAAATTTCCACGTATTAGTATTTTTCTTTTTATAAATAGTTACGTATTTCAAATGATCAAAATAAAAAAGTTTACGCTTTTATAGAAATTTAATCAAAATTTTGACATAATATTAGAGGTATATATTTAATATATATATGATAAAGCAATATGATCACTGCAACAAGTTTTAAATCCAAACTGGTAAGATAAACGCAAAAGTGGCCCTTTTCCAGATTTTTCTAGAAACATGGGCTCAAGGTAAATTGTCGGAATATTCCCTTTAGTTTCATTTCATTTAAGTTAAAAAAAAATTGTATTATGGAATAGATGAAATATTTTCTTCAATTCTAATACCATTTTTACTTTCCTTCCTGGCGTAATTTCTAGCTAACAGAATGCTTAACCATTTCAGGGGCAAAGCATTTCCAATGCTAAAGTGTTGAAATAAATGAATGGCACAGGAATTTACCAACAAATTTATTTGTAAATTAGGAACAGGAATTAGAAAATTCACATACATGTTAAATGGAAAATATCTTACAAAAATTATGGTGCCATTGTGGCGTTTGGGGATTAAAATTAAATGGTTTCATAAACTTGCCGCCGCCCCTGAAAGGGTTAAAGGATTTTTTTAAAGTCTAAGAAGTTAACACTAGAAAAGCAGACTATTTTACTCAAGTTTTATAAAAATATTTTAGACCAGAATTTTTATTTAAAATTGTTTAACTCATTTATTTTACTTTTTTTTTATTGTATATTTTAAACTTATTGTATTAAGAAATTTTTGGTTCGAACTGAAATATAGCCATTCGGTAGCAGTCAAAATGACCGCTCACCGTCCTTCTAGTTTTAAACAAGCTGTCCGGGATGTAAAAGGTGGTCGATTGACATACTGGCACGCCCGTAGAAAATATAACATTCCCCACTCAACAATACTTTGTCAGATCACAGAATGGTCTTTTGGGGGAAGCCAATATTTTATGCCAGAATTTGAAAAGAAAAAAAAGGCCAATATTTTATTCCGAGATTTAAAAGAAATTCAATATTTTATGCCGGGATTTATATAAGAAAAATATTATGAACCATATTAACAGCCATTAGATTATACGGATAATTTTGATTACGAAGCAGCAAAACCATATATGACAGAAGAAATAACAAATTTTAGGATGACGCCAAACGTAGCCATATGTTACTTACTTTCAATGCTTAAGAACATAGAGAAGCCAAGGATGAAAATTATTCTTTTTATAAAACAAGCAGAAATCCCTTATCACGTGTGAAGAGTTTTAGGTAAACAGACGCTGCTCTCAATGAGAGTGCTCAATAATATTATTTTTTTTTTGTTTTGTAGTGTTTTTCATATTATTTATTGTATCTAAATTCAAGTGTCTAAATATCGTCATGTCTCGATATCGTCAGTATCGTCAGAATGGCCGAAAATGTGGGAATGTTTGAGAATCAACAACCACATTTGTACGAATTCAATACCTCAATAAAGTAATAAGAGGCACGAGCTATATGCAAGCATGATTATGAATCCACGATACGCATAAAAGAAGCGCACGATGGAAAAATGAAGAGTTCTATAGATTTCAGCCAAAGGTGATATCAGTTTTTTTTCTACGCAAGGCTAAGAAGATAGCTAAGTATGTTTTTTATTGAAGTGGCAAAATGTAGTTATTATACCTTAACGTTCGTCTATTTAAAATATGTTTAACTACTGTCTGTATAACTAATCATATTATTAAACTTTTGTGTTTGTATTTGAACGTAATCCTTGTTGTGGTAAAGTTACTTATTTCCTCAACTTAATCCCACATCAATATAGCCAATCTCATGATTTCTCACATCTAAAATTGTGTTTATAAATAATGTTGTATTTTAACGGTTTAAAAATAGACTAGGTCTGGGCTTTAGTGACCCTAGTTATGTAGCTGGAGTTGGAATTACATATGTAAAGAGATGAACTCAAATCCCGATTATAACAGTGTAAACCAAATATTGGTACCATAGTATTAAATTAAAATTAAATATTGTAAAGCTCACTAGTCTAAATACGCACTTTTTTTTATTGAGAAGAAACGAAAAAAATTGTCTCTTTATAATGCGCATCCTATTATTTAATTGGCAGAAAATCTGGGAATTTGAAAAATTTTTCTAGTTAAAAGTAAATAAATAAATAATGCTGGAACCGAATTTTTCACATTTAATCTTGTAAATTTCACCATATCTTTTACATTTCTATATATATTTGAAAATTTGTCCTTCATCAGATGTGCTATTTTGCTATTTACTAGCACATCAGACTTTGGATAAGATACCGTCAATTAATTGTCAATTCAGTGATCCACTTCGTGATAACTAACTACAATAGATGGATGACGTTGGCACCACACAAAAAAACATAAAGTGCACGAATCAAACGGCAACGGTCTGTACGTGGATTCTCGAGGCGTAGAAATCAATTTCTGTACGGATGATTAGCAAAAATTATGGGGTGATGGGAATATCAAATGTGATAAATGTAAGTGAAGATGATATGATATATAAAGATACAAATTGTGCTAATGACGATTACAGCAACAGCAGCAAAAGCGACAATGACTGATGTGCTTGTGGCAGCTTTGGTTAATTATTACGATAGGTGTAGGAAATTTTGAAAGTGTATGCATTTTTATTTTACTCATTTAGTTGTGCAATCTAATAAAGGCGTTTTTATTTCATGTTTTGGCTTTATTTATTTTCCAGTTATAATTTGAGTTAAGGTAAAGTGATTGGTTTTTCTCATCATTTCGGCAGAAAAAAAGAGCAGTCAGTAATCACTGCATATATGTACTAATAAATGAAGATGTTTCTCTCTCTCTCTCTCTCTCGGTGTGTGTGTGTGTGTCTGTGTGCGAAGGCAAGGAAAATATACCGCGAGTAGAAGTCAGCTCATATTTTTCATTTGTTGATCATTACTCGAGATATTAATTAAAAACCGAAATTAAAAATCGCATAGCCAACAAAGGCGTAGCAGGATGCACTCTTACGATTAAAATGCCGTAATTCGTTAAAAAAAAATATATTTTAAAAAAAATCACAAAAATTCGATTTCGCCATTTTCTTTTTCTTCCTAATTCGGGCGCTTCCATTCGACTGAATTTCCGAGATACGGAGAAACAAAAATGCTCTCTTAAAGCGGAGATCTCCTTTTCGACGACTATGCAATTAGTATTTAAAATACGGTATTTAACCTTTTCGAAATAATTCACGACTGTAGGTCATTTCGCATCTCCCGAAGACACTCTTATTTCTACGCTAAAAATAACAGAACATCAGTATTTCGGCACAATCTTTCTACAAGTTCTAAGCATACCGGATTTACATCACCTATAAAAATCTCGAAGTATTAGGACGACTGGAAATATTAACAAAGTAATAATAAAATCTGGAAAGTTTTCGCTCAGAAAGCAAACACGCTGGCGGATTCGGCTCGAGTTTTTTTCGACTAAATATGCATACTTTTTCACGAAATTTTTACGAGGACTTTGAAACCATTATATTTATAAAAGATACAGATTTCCAAGTGTTCGGGCGATAAGAACTATTTTTTTAATATTAAAAAACCCGACGCAAAAACAAAACAAAACAAGTGGGTAAGTGTGATCACAGATCGCACAGAGGGTTTCGTTTACTATTCCTTTCAAAACACTTCATCGTTTTGCAAAATCTGTTAGTTCCATATTTCGCAACCAGGGGGCGCACTGTATTCTACACAAACCTCTATCCGAACGAAACTCCGTTTTACAACCTATCCGTTGATATATTAGTCGAGGGAATCGGGCCCATAGCACCCGAGATAGGTAGGCGTCCCCTGGCGGTAAAAAATGGAACTACAATATGTAAGTATATGGTGCATAATATGAAAGAGTGATCAAAGGGGTGTCCGCAAAAGTTTAAAAAGTGCCCCCAGGGTGAAAAGGGGGAGGATAAAAAATTGCTTAAAATACACAAGTTAGAGCACAGAGGGTTAAATATAAGATTTTTTTTAAATTTTATGATTTGTCGTTTGATCGCGAGTGTTTAGCTATAATTATGCAAAATTTCAAGTCTTCAACTTAATTAGGGGCTGAGTTAGAAGAAAAAGCTTAAAATACACAAGTTGCAGCCCAGAGGGTTAAATATAAGATTTTTTCGAAATTTTAGGATTTGTCCTTTGATCGCAAATGTTTAGCTATAATTATGCAAAATTTCAAGTTTTCAACTTAATTAGGAACTCAGTTAGAAAAAAAAGCTTAAAATACACAAGTTAGAGCAATGAGGGTTAAATATAAGATTTTTTCCGGAATTTTATGATTTGTTGTTTGATCGCAAGTGCTTGGCTATAATTTTGCAAAATTTCAAGTCTTCAACTTAATTAGGGGCTGAGTTAGAAAGAAAAGCTTAAAATACACAAGTTAGAGACCAGAGGGTTAAATATAAGATGTTTTCGAAATTTTAGGATTTGTCATTTGATATAAGGTGTTCAGATATAAGTATGCAAAATTTCTAGTCTCTAACGTATATAGTTTCTGAGAACAGGCTCTGTAACGGACAGACATGCAGACAGAGGAGCGAGACGAATAGGGTTTCGTCCGATGAACGAAACCCTAAAAAAGCGAGTAGAAAACACAGTTCTTTTGCAACTAGATATCAGTTTTTTTTTTCTCACGGAATTTTTACAGGGGCTGCAAAACAGTGATATTTATAACCGATAAAAATTTCAAAGAGTTTGAACGATAAGAGTTATTTTTTTTACTGCTGAACGTACCCAAGTGAAAAACAAACAAACAAAAAAAGCCTTGGAAGCGCTTTTACCACAAAATATCAATATTTTTTCCCGATTTTTTTACTAAGGCTACGAAAACAGTATATTTTAAACTAATAAATTTCAAAGGGTTTGAACAATAATAACTATCTTTTTTAATCTGATGCACACGATAATTTCCCTCTTATTTTTCGCCATGCTTCAAAATTACGCATCGGCCCAGGAAATCAAAATGCACAAAAAAGATAAACGCCAAACCACATGCACGTTCAGCTGTGCATTTCGTTTTAAAAATATGAATAACCCTTTGAAACGAATTCCTTTCCGAAAATAACTTTTGGCAAATTTTGTTTTTCAGCGCATTTCCCCATAAGATTAACACAATTATGGATTAACTTGACTCATATTTTGATTTTTTAAAAAAAAAAACAATTTTATACAATCGCACTGAAATTTTAATACAATATACTAAACTTTAACCTAATGATCGAGTATACACTTGGTTTATAAATTATGATATTTAAGGGGAAAATAATCAGTTTGAAAAAAAATCCCATAGGGTTCATTTTGCACACTCTTATTTACACTTATAATGTAAACTTATTTTTGCGCTATTGCTCTGAAATTTTAATACCTTAATCTAACTTTTTAGCTGTTGTTATAGTAGCATTTTAGTTTTAAAAAATTAGATTTAAAGGTAATATAATCTGTTTGAAAATAAATAACTTTCCCATAGAATTTCGATCTGAAAAGAAAAGAAGAAAAACACTGCTTTTTGCAACTAAATATCAATATTTTAGCAAAAAAATTATATACAGGCTTCGGAAATATTATAACTCATAAAATTTCAAAGAAATTTGACAATAAAATCTTTTTTATATGTATTAAATGACTCGAGATGGATAAGAAGATTTTTCCGTTCCTAGAAATCATGTTAAAATGGCTGTAGACCAAAATATTTCAAACAGAATACCATTTTGAACCTTTTTTAGAAAGTAGTGATATTAAAGATATTATAGCATCAACTGTGATTAGAAAATATATATATCCTGGGATTTACAAGCATTCTTATAAAAATACTGGAAAATCCTCGGACGGCGAAAGGGTTAAGAAGAAAACACCTTTTAACTGCCGAAGACACTGGGTTCCCCATTATTAGGTTCATGTGGGAAGATTTTTGTTTAAATATTTAAATTCATTCAACACGGATGTTACGTTAATTTAAGATTTATTATCTCGAGTTCGGGCAACGCCGGTCTTTCATTTAAAAATATAAGATTGAAACAGACAGGAACGTGTGTAGTACCCCCGGTGTATGCTTCCTAAGACAGCTTCCTAAGGCCCAATTCTAAATTTGTTGGGATAGATTTTCGTTTAAAAATAAAAAAAATACGTACAAAATCGAGGGTGTGCGAAATCAAAGGCACCTGGGGCATCAGCATTAGGATCGTTTTGAAAGATTTTCGCTTAAATATATAAAATCATTCAATATAAAGTTACCACTGGCCTGGACAAAGGAGGACACGGCAGTTACTAATATGCTTATAACTAAAAAACTACAGCACTTAAAAGTGCAGTAGTTTCACTTATTTAAGTTGCAACTCCTTTATTCATACACTGTAAAAAATAAAAAAATAAAAAAAAACGATATTTTTACAGCACAAAGTACTGTTCATCTCGCGCTCAAACTCGATCACAGTCGAATGTGCTGTAGCTTTCTTTGGTGTCTTGACTACATAAACATGAAAAATAACAGTAGTTGCGTAAAATTAACAGAACAATGTGCTGGCAATTCGGACGCCAGCAGTTTGAACTGGCAAATCTACCGTGGTTTTTTTTTTTTTTTTACAGTGTACACTTTTAACACAATATCTACATGTTGTATTTAGTGACTTTTGTGAAAGCGTGTTATGGTTTTATACAGTTGACGGAAATATTGCGGTGACCCACCTTTTAGCCATAAATTTTGGAAAACATCGCTCGTCATACACGAGTCAATACTATTTTTTCGTGTACGAAAATGTTCTTTTCGTAGGGTACTTCATGATTGGGACTCAAAATTTGAAGCATTCTATGCATTTTATCAAGTACTTTAAAGCAGAATCAATTTATTTTTACTCACTAATTCACCTCCTGATTTTAATGTTTGAAACATGGAATAGTAAAATTTGTAAATTTTGTCTATCAAATAATTTTTTAATTCGCAAGCAATGGTTACCTTAGCAATATCGAAGAACTTTTGCCTCATTTGTTGGAGAACATGATCTGAACACGAGTCCACAGTATAACTTATTCCAGCGGATACGTTGAAAGATATTGCAGCTTGGATTCCTGTAAATTAAGACATCGTTAATTAAGAAAAAGTTTGTTATTGAATAATATTTACATTAAATTATAAAAAAGTAGATATAAAATTTTAATTAAAATAGTGATAAATAATATTTTTGCGGTATTATAATTTAATACACCCCGAAAATAATAAATAAATAAATGTTGCCTCTAATACATTTAGTAATACATGATTATTAGCATTTAATATTTTTCAAAAGTTGTCTTCCTGTTTTGCTATGTCTTTCATTCAGCATATAAAACTTCCTTGGAAAGACATGAACTGAAAAATTTGGATATTCAAATATTTCTACAAACTATGAATCAGGAAGAAAAATCAGCAGTAGGAAATCCTATCATATAAACCACCATTTCAGGATTTGACCCTTACTGAAACTATTTTTTACTAAATCAATAAAAAATAATACGGGAAAACAATTTTTTTTTAATTTTTAAAAGGAAAAGCATTTTATTTGTTTTAAAAATTCAGTTCTTTTATAAAGTATGGCCTCGAAAATCCGGCATAATCGGGACTGAGACTAAGAAAATCTTCAAAAAACTTTTTAAAATTCCGGATTTCTGAAAGAACATCAAAAGTACTTCCGATATTCTTAATAGTGCCTTTAATCAAAATTTAATTTATAACCAAGTGATAATTATGTGATAAAAAAACTAAATAAAAAAGAAAATCTTACTTTAATTAAAATTTTCTATGATACCAAAAAAAAAATTGAAAATTTTCCCTTCATAAGTGTTTTTTCTCTTTAACCCTTCCTAACGTAACTTTTTATATAAAATTGCAGCATTTTTAGCTTCTGATTTTTAATGTCATAAACTGTCCACGATCCAATTCCATACTCAGAACTAAACATTTTCAAAAAGCCTTTCCAACTTTCTTATCAAGTTCACTTTTTCTGCGATAGACAAATTTAAATGTCGTCTATCGAGAATTTTTCGTCTTTTTCGTCAATAATTTGTCGTCTATCGAGAAGCAACATTCGCTGATTTTGAAAAAGACTTCGTACTAAAATAGATAATGTGAACATTAAAAAGGTCCCACATTCTTACTTAAAAGGCGACTAATGTAATGAAAAGGTGTTATAAGTTTAAAATACACATTTTATATAAAACTTCTTAGTACTTTCAAACCTTCCAGGCTCATCATCAGAGAATATCTTAATAACTAAATGTTGTTTATTTATACAAATACGTTACTTTGTTTAGAATTTGTATTTGACGTATTTGTATAAATAAACAACATTTAGTTATTAAGATATTCTCTGATGATGAGCCTGGAAGGTTTGAAAGTACTAAAACGTTTTAAATAAAATGTATTTTTAAACTTATAACATCTTTTTCATTACATTAGTCGCCTTTTAAGTAAGAATGTGGACCTTTTTAATGTTCACATTATTTATTTTATGTTGAATCAAGGTGAAAAAATTGCGTTTCGTCTTATGATATTATTTGACTTCGTACTAGTTCTAATAGTTAAAGAAATAAAAAGTTCTAAAACTTCAGAAAAGAAAAATACACGTGTTTATTCTGCTATTTTTCTTTCTCCGGTAGGTTATAAGTGTAAAATAAAAGCAGAAAAAAGATGACTTCGATGCCGGATTTTTGAAGTTGCCGAATTTCGGAACCCACAAACACACACACCTAAAAAGGTATATAAATAAATCTGGCTTAAGGATTAAAACTATAACTACCATTTTTCTAGATTAAACCTCTTAAATTGACTTTTATAAAATTATAAAGCTAACTGATAGATATTAAAAGACAGGTGGCTGCTCTAAGTTCTAAGGTCTTGAAATGAGATTGAAAAACCATTTCTCCATGTATCACCTTTTCTTTTTGTACGATATTTAAATGCACGACAACTTGATTATTAATTGATAAATTATACATGATTTCCAAATTATGTAAAACGCTGTCAATAATTTATAAAGATCAGCTCATCTAATTTTCTTGGTTTACAGTAATCTGTCAGTTATACACAAAAAACTGGTTGCACGTTATCCTATCGAAGCCAGTGTATTTTAAAAAGATTAAATAATAGATGTATACTTTATTCACTCTTAACAACAATAAAACTAAAATTCATACAAAGCACAAAAAAGTGCTAACATTGCTTTTGGGTGCATGTATATAATATAAAATTATTTAAAATACATTAAAATACCTTAAAAATACATTAAAAATCAAATTAAAATCAGAAAAAGTTTTCGGCTACCGTCAGTGTTTTCCATGGAGTCGGGAAAGAATTGCTACATAGTATATGAAAGCTTGTTTCGTTAAAAATTTTAATACTTTTTCCTGTCAATTTATCTTCCATACCACCCTTAAAGTACCGTGGTCTCTTCTTGACGAATAAGCTCAAAGAGAAATAACAACATTTGAATAAACACTGACGATGGCCCTGTAAATTTGGCCGAAAACGTTTTGGGATTTTAATTTGATTTGTAATGTATTTTTAAGGTATTTGAATGTATTTTAAATACAGTAGAGCGCCGATTATTGGAACTCCAATTAATCGAACTTCCAATTATCCAAACACCCTATTTTTATCATTTTTTGGGTAAAGTTCTTGCCACCTAATGTTACATCTACAATCCAACCCATGAATCAAAAAGTGATAGAGACATTCAAAGGACTTCATAGAAAGCAAATGTTAAGAATGCTCTTTTTATCAGAAGAGCCTGATTCCCAAGATACCATAAAAATTGATTTGAAAGATTGTTGTATAATGGTTTCTGATTCCTGGAATCTAGTAAAATCCTCAACATTAAAAAATGCTTGGAATAAAATTTTAAATAAAGAAAATCCTTATAGTGGATCAGAATATGAGGAATTTAAAACAATAAAAGAGATGGGAAGAATCCTGAGATATGAAGAAAATGAAATTAATGATTGGTTAAATAGTGAAGTACAGTCGTGGAAAAATAAGTAAACACCCCCTACTAACTCCTCAACAAATCATCGTAGAAGAAAGTTACTGGTACCGAACGATTGGAAATAAAGTCTACTTTTAAATGATGTATATAAAATTTTCTTAGGGTGTTATCTACATATTAAAATGAATCCAAACTTCATTTTTTTCAATGGCAATACCCAATTTTAACGAGATATTTCAAATCTTCGGTTCAAACTATGCCTAGACACCAAATTTCAAGTCCTTTGAATGATAAGTTTTTGAATTATAAACATTCAAAATTTAGTGCTTCTAATGTTAAATTACATTTTCATATTTTTATTTATATCTCCCGAAATTATGCTCCTAATGTGCTAATTTTTTTTGTAGTAATAATACTAATATACCCAAACATAAATAAGCTGAATTTGCAATTTTTATAATTTTATGATATGAATTATGAATTATGAAATTAATATTCGAAAAAATTATGAATTGCAACCTACAATTTTTTTGATGGATTTAGATTTATTAAGTCTTGCTTTATGGAAATTCAAAAACTTCCCATTTTATATCCAAGTAGTTTTCAAATTATGCTTAAAAAACGGCAAAATGAGGGTTTAAGGGGCCGTCTATGATGGAAGTGAGTAGACATTTTGAAATTTATTCTGCTGTACTGTAATCAAACAGGTTTCATTGACGCTTAAACGTGCCTTGATCAAGAAGGCGGCTCTCTGGGTTAACAATCCAGTACGGAACTTCAATTTGGATACAGCCCTTAAAATACACTCGTTTTAAAATAATTAATTTCTCGGAAACTTATGATACGAATTGCATAAAAATTCGTCTTTAGGCTAATTGAAGGGTATAGAGCTCATTTATGCTGTCAGAATTGGGTATTGCTATTGAAAAAAATAAAGTTATGATTCGTTTTAATATGTAGATGGCCCCCTAAGCATATTTTATATACATCATTTAAAAGTAGACTTTATTTCCAATCGTTCGGTACCAGTAACTTTCTTCTACAATAATTTGTTGAGGAGTTAGAAGGGGGTGTTTCCTTTTTTTTTTTTTCCACGACTGTACATGACCCTGGATATCAGATTTTAAATAATGATGAGATTGTCGATGAGATTCAAGATGAAAAATAAATTGAAGAAAATGAAAACGAATGCTCTGAAAATGACCTATGTCCATCACATACCGAAGCCTTTGAATGTTTTGAAACATTTATGAAATGGCTCCAACTACATAAGAACGCCGATCCTATTCAACTAACGTATTTAAGAAGAATTCGAGATATAGCAACATTGAAAAGAATTTCTTCTTTGAAGAAAGCAACAATCGAAAGCTTTTTTGCTTAAATTATAATCTCTGAAGTTCAGAAAATCACAAAAAGAGAAAAAGAAATTTTAAAATGACAAAAAAGTAAACAAAAAAATTAAAAAGACAAAAAATATGTATGTATATATATATATATATATAACAATTTTTAAACACTGCCAGCACAAGCCGGTGCTGGCAGTCCTAAGCCTGGGTAAAGTGGGAAGGTTTTAGTATAGTCAGGAACATCCCTTAAATCTTAAATTGTCTGTCCATTTATCTGAAATTTTGCTTATCCGAACTAGGATCGGTCCCGACTTGTTCGAATAATTGGCACTCTACTGTAATTTTATATTATATATATGCACCTAAAAGCAAATTTAGTACGTTTTATTTGTGCTTTATACGAATTTTAATTATTTACTCAAGGTGAATTTAGCACAAGAATTTTAATATTACTTTATTAACAATAAAGCTATCGCGGAGACATAAGCTATTGCTTATGTGTGGGATGAGAATAACATGTTACGCTTTCTTAGTTACAAATTTATGCAAAGGAGTCTTACACTTAATACATTTATGCGTAGAAAACGACTTAAAAGGAATATTTCTGAGCTTTTTATTAAAACTTTATTTCTTTTTACTGACTTTAAATAAATATAAAAGGTCACAAACAACTAGAAGTAAAGAAATTATTTTATCTTCAATATTTATCTTTAGTAACACGTTGATATACAGATGACAAAATGATTATTTGTGCAACTTAATATTTATTCTTTCAAAAGAATATAAATAGATATTTTGATCAAAACAATTTTAATGCATTGCTTTTCGTATACTTTTTTAGTAAGTGCAAAACAAAATGTTTAACGAGTCAAATAATAATTTTTAACTGCAAAAGTTTGAACGTTCTGTACAAAAAGTGTATTATATTTTGCATACTCATGATACATACAAACTATTGTATAGTATTAATGATCCAAGGGAGTTTTTAAAAATGGCTGCAAACAATTTTTCGCTTCATATATTTTTTAAAAAGGCGAAACATGATATAATTCTTTCCAAAGTTGTTAAAAACGAAATCTGAAACTAAAACAGTATCATTGGATATGAGAATTTACATTACTGAGCTCCATAAAAAATGAAAATCGTATTGTAAAATTGTAAAAAAATGTTACATTTTCATTTACAACTGCTGATTGCATAATCAAAAACTATGATGTGCTAAAACGGATCTCTCATGAGATGGTTTCAATAAGTTAACATGAAAGACTAAAATATATGTTTTAAAACAATTTTTAAAAACCCAAAGTGTTCAATTCAAAAACTTACATACCTAGCAATATCTTCTAGTATTAAGGTGATATATCAGATAAAAATTATTGTTTTTCACAGTGCAGGCATTATAAAGGACATTCAAGAGGAAATACTCTCATCAGTGTGATGAGACGTTTACACTTGTGATGTACACGTTCATCATATTTTCATTAATCCCCGTCTAACAAGCGGAATATATTAAAATGTATATCAGATAAGAGCTAATTAAAGGATTATCGTCAGTTCCATACAAAGAAAGAGTACTGCAATTTATTGGGAGGAGGACTATAAATTGAAGAGCTGAGTGGAAGAACATGGTATGCTGCATTTTCTTAAAAATGATTTTATCTTTTGAGCGAAGGTGTTATCGGGTATTCTATCACATGGTAAAGTTAAAATACCAAAGTTCTATTTAGCCTTGAAGATTTAAGACATTATTCATTGATATTTATTATTTTAATATTTAATAATACAAATAATATTAATATTTTTTTAATATTTCAAAATTAAATATGAATAAGTTTTTTTGATAGAGTTTAGTACCACACCTGTTAATATATTAAACACATGGTATCAAACAGAAAATAAATCATTAAAATTGACAACAAAAACTTTCACATCAAATTTCTTCAAATGTAATTTTTGTTACTTAACATGTTCTTCCACTTAGCTCTTCAATTGTATTCAAGCCTTACTTGTCAGATACTAGACGACCACAAATAACTACAATACTTAGGCGCCATGGTGTGTCACTAGAGGTAGTACCCAAATTGTAGGGTCTGAGAAAGTCAATCGCAGACCCGATTTTAAGTCGAATATGGCCGTCGACTCACCACATGAGGTGGAATGAGGCCATTAGAAATGGAATGTAGAGGCTTGCAAGCAGAGGCAGAGCATCAAAACATTTTTAGTCGGTCTTTCACTATAGTATCACTATAGTCTATAGTACTTCGTATACTACGATTTTCTTCAATTGAGATCAGTACTTGATTCGTTACGATGAAGTTCCTATAACATTATGTTATAGCTATATTTTTAACAGAGTATTTTTTACTCAATATTTTTCAAGAGGATATAGCTGTTTGTTTAAGAGTCACAGAAATCTGTGGAGTTGTTCAACTCCCATGTCTCACAATTCAGGATAATGCTATTTAAAAATGATTGCCTTCAGGAAATATATTATGGCGAAAGTTGGACCATTATGTAGTCCACGAATTAAAGTAATCTGAATTGTGTGTTCAATTTTGCTGGAGAATATCACAATTGCTGCCCTGATGTCAACGGAGCATTTTCTTATCTCGTGAAGGCAAGTAAAGAAAATCTCAGCATGTGTCTCATAGCTTTCATTTATTTATGTTGCGTAGAGGGTTAAGCTGCCTTTGAGAAGAGAGAGTTGTATCCCTATTGTTAAATATTTAATATAAGAATGATTTAATAAAAAATGTATTTGGCGTACTTAAAAGTATTGATACTTATAATAACAACTTATTTAATTGCAAAATTCGTACTAAATGGAATTATTAATGAAAATACTTGAGGCATTCTCACAAAATATTAACTTTCAGGAATAAAAATCTGGTGAAATTAAACTTAATAAAATAAAATTTTAAAATTATGGACGAATGAATGATTCAAAATAAAGAAAATATGGTCAGCAGCGACGATTCTTTTAACTGAGATTTAAGTTGCGAGTTTAATTTCCCTTGATATTTTACCTCTATAACTGTGTATTTTGTTCTAAATTTTTACTTATAATGAATTTGCATAGTACTCACAGAACATTCAAATAAGAAATAATAACAATGTAGTATTTTTAGTACAAAATTTTGGCATAACATTGTCTTAAAGGGATGTTAAGGAAGGGAATGTAAGAAAAAAAAAGGTGACCGTAAGAGAAAAAAGGGGCGGTAAGGAAAATTACCACCTATTTTTAGGCAAATTATGTTAAAGGGACCAGGTAAGCGAAATTTGGGAAAAAATCGATTTTTACTTTTTTATATCTTTAAATAGTTTAAACTTTTATCTTTCCAACGATGTGTCACACATGTTTATAAATTAAAAAAAGAAGTGTTGGAAGTATTCATTCTTTCTAAGAATACTTCACAGCTTAATGGCCATTTAAATCTTTAATTGACTTTTTCTCAAAACTTGGCTTTTTCATGTTTGTGTTCCTTTTTTTCAATATCTATTAAACGTAAGAACTCATTTTTTTATAATGTTATATTGTATACTGTATGTTATATTGTATGTATTCTATATTGTATACTGTATGTTATATTGTATGTATTATATATTGTATACTGTATGTTATATTGTATATATACACAAAGATTTAATGATTTGTTGAGAATTATTTATTTAATGCAATGCAATTTTTCCAAAAATGCTAATTTAAAAATGTCTTTCAATAAATAATTAATAATTAATTTTCAGGTTCACTTAGAAAGAAAATGATCTGTTAAAATACGTAAAACATGTTACTCAAACTACTCTAAAAATTCTAGACCTCTATATTTCACCATTTCTGAGAAAAAGGCACATAAGGTTGGTGTATTTTAACATGGCGGAGATAGAGCTTACCCGGTCCCCTTAAGACTAAGTAATAGCCCCAATGTTCATTGATTTTTAACAACAGTTATTTACATTGGATTTTACCTCGAAAAGTGCAGGAATAATTCTTAGGGACGGTAAGACTACCAATAAAGCCATGATGCTTGAAATCGATATTTAAATGCTGATTTAAATTCTGCAGTAAATTTCCTGTCAAAGAATTTTAGCCATTCTTTCTCTAGCATACCTCTGCATGAGTAAAACTTGAAAAAAGTATGTGGCTGCATCTGATGGGTTGGGTTGGGTTGATTTTTGACGGCCAATTATCTACACGAGGGATATAGGCCCGGGGGGAGTGCCCTCCGTGGGGGTCTTTCTAAGGGAACCTAATCCGTATTAACGCATGGAAGATCCACGGCTCGAAGAAAACCACGAAAACTCCGAACGATTAGGCCGACGGGCGCGATTGGGATCGAACCCAGCACCTCCCGTCTACCAGCTTCGAGAGCAGAACCTCTCGGCCACTGGTGGGGCTGCATCTGATGGGATTTTCTGTATAATTTTAGCAAGAGGGACGTTAAGAAATCTAAAATCCAGGCACAGAGTTAAAAAAATAATAACAACTATAAAAAGGTGTGCAGGTTAATTTTTTGCTACACATTTATGTAAAACAGTAGTCCCAGTTTAGGAAAAAATTACATTGAATTAATTTTCTTGAAACAATTTTATACAGACAGTTCCAAACTTAAAAATCAACATCAGGAACATGGGACGGTAAGGAATTTCGTGGTATATTTGGACACCCCCCCCCCCCACACACACACACATCGTCCAAAACTTATTTACCTCGTTAATATTGTTTATAGTCATGCGATAGGGTGTTCCAGTATAAGAAACAAAAAAAAACAGAATATGTACTAAAATAAAAATTATTATTCAGGGACTTAAAGGTCAAAATTATATGAGAATGCCTCACTTATGTTTAAAATAATAGATAATCATCGGGATAGGACGATTCCAGATTCATTAACTACTTATGTACCGCTCATATTCAAAATATTAGAATAATTGAGAAAAAGTAATAAGAAAAAAATATTTTTCTTTTATTTATTTTTAATACTAAGTAAATGCAATAAAATTTCTTATAAATTAAATCTGGAATGTTTAGATACGATTTTAACATTTACAAAATATAAAATACTGTACAATAAATTTGGTATTCAGCTTTTTGAAACACATCAAAATATTAGAATAAAATATAGATTGGTTCAAAATATTGGAATATTTTATTTTACGCAACAACATTACTTTATGAATATCAAGTAGATGGTAGTTAATATTTTGTAGCATCCCCTTTGGCTTTCATAACAGCGTACAATCGATCTTGCATACTATATACAATGTGTTTACAAATATTTCTATCAATATTAGTCCAAATAGACTTTTTACGTGCCATTAATTCAGTTTTACTTGAAGGAGGATTTTCTTGGGGGGTTTTCTTCATTGTACGCCATAAGTTTTCGTTGGTATTAAGGTCTGGTGAGTTTGGTGGCCAAGGAAGTACCTTAATGTTTGCGTTGGCGGAACCAATTCTTAGTTGACACCGAGGTATGCGGTGACGCTAAATCTTGTTGAAAGATGAAAGCATCTTCAAATAAATCTTCTGATGATGGAATCATGTACTATTCTAAAATTTCTTGATATATCTGAGAGTTAACCTTTTCGGAGACGATGCATAACTTTCCAGGTCCTTCTGCACTCATGCAACCCCAAATCATGACACTAGATCAAATTTTACGGAACGTTTGAGGCATTCTTTATCAAATGCTTCTTGCTTCATTCTCCGAACTCTAATACCTTGATTATCATATGAAACACAAAACATACATTCATCACTAAATAATATATTTTTCCAATCTTCATCACCTCATAAATGTCTTGCTTTACACCAATTCAATCCAATACGCTTTTGTTTTGCAGTCACGAGAGGATTTGTTTTCTGTTCACGAGATTCAAACTTGAATTTATGGAGACGTCTTAATGTTGTCGATGTAGAAACTTTAAATCCGCCTTCTTTCCATTTTTGGTGCAAGAACCGCACACTTTTAAAACGGTTTTTCTTAACTATATGCTTCAGTTTTCTGCCATCTCCAGCAGATGTTTTTGGTTTTCGGCCGCCATTTTGGCCATTACTTTGAAATTTTCCATTTTTTGAATATTGTGTTAGTATTTTACTAACGCTTCATTGCGAACAATATAAATAATTTGCTATATAACATTGATTTTTACCGTGTCGATACAAATAAACCATACGAAGTTTAACAGATTCATGAATATCACTCACACGACCCATTTTAAGACGAAAAAGCAAAAAAACTGCAAAAAGAATACTGATTTTAAATAAAATCGTCTGAATTTAATCAATGATGCCACCAGTTATGAATTGATGATAATTAAAGAAGAATTAATGTGAAATATTCTAATATTTTGAACCACTTGAATAAATATTCTAATATTTTGTCTTTTCAAAATAATTTTTTTTCAATTAATCTTTTCAAAAATGATATTAATTTTAAGATAATAAATAAGTTTAATCAACAATAATTTCTTAATAAAAATATCGTTTGCATATTTGCATTAAATACATTAAATTACCAAACGATATTTTCAATTTGTAAAAAAAGTAATATTTTGAATATGAGCTGTAGTTGATATTAGTTTCCCTTTTCTTAATACAATAATTTTGTGTAATGAAAAAAAAAATCGTGCTATTTTAAAACTTGCTTTCCTTTATTATGCATGTCAAGTGTGAAATTTATTTTTCAAGGTATAGATTAGTAATTCTCCTAACTAATTAATATTAATTTTAGTAAGCGTGTAAGATTGTGTAATTAATTAGCTAGAGCTGAAAAGAAATTGTTCGTGAAATTACGCAACGCTTTGATCATAATAAAGTTATTCACTTCAGGAAAATTATACGAATACATCTTTCCTATTTAATGTAAATTAAGCGCTATTTTTCCGGTCCTCATTCTGGGACATTGAAAAAAACTGCATATGGCTGAGAGACGCGTATAATCGAGAACTGTATTAGTGTGAAGTCACCACAGTACTAAAATTTACATTAATATAGAGAACTTCTGGAAAATCAGTATTAAATGCAAAAGTTGAAACTCACTGAGCTAATTGAATTTTTTATCGTACATAAATATACAGGGTGTCCAGCGAATAAGACCCTGATTTCAAAATTAAATATCTCAAAAACAAAGATCAATAGAATTATGCGGTAAACGGTTTGTTTATTAGCCAAGCTGTAAAAATGTTATACAGAAGTTTCAAAATTTAGTTTCAAAAACCGTTAACAGATGGCACCGTAATCGCAATACTTGTAAACTGCTTCGAAGTCCAGAGCACTGGCGTCTCATTCCTAGATGGCTCCCTACGTAAAAACGAATATTGGGAAAGCCCATTTTTTCATTGGGGTGATGTGCAGAAGTGGAGACATCTGGTCACAGAATTATTGCATCAGCTTTAATTTTAGAAAATTTCAATTAATAGAATGTTCAATAAAAAGTTTAGATATCAATATAAGAATTTTTTAAATATTTTATTAAATTCAATCTTTAATGCCATATAATTATTTAAATGAAAATGCATATATTTAGAAAAATAATTTTGTATTTTTTATTTATATTTTATATTTTTAAATCACTGTATTTTTAAATTTTAATATTTTGGTATTATTGTTTATACCTGAATTATTATAAATAAAAAAGTAATTTTTCACTTTTAATTTATTTTAAAATCACAGCATAATACTTTGGTTTTAGCACAACACATATATTTCTTTTCTTTGTAAACAAAGTTTTAGAGACAGAAGTTATGCATTAAATTATTTCTTTTTTAAAAGGAATTGATGATAAGTCATATCATCAACGTCAAAGCAAAAGTATTTTGGATGGTGCATTCCTTTCGAACACTTTGGATCCTATCGCTAGAAGCTGCACTATATTTCTGTGCTCAATGATAAAAAAAATGAAAACGAGTTTTTAAAATTAAAATTATTTTTTTAACTTAATTAAGTTTTTAAAAATAGAAACTTTGTATTTTTTCATTCAAACTATTCTCTACAATTAAAAAAAATGATTTATGAATCATTATTATAAATGCTCAATGATTTTTAAAAAAAGGGGTTTCTTTTAGCTTAATTAAATTTTAAAACCAGAGACTTTGGATTTTTTTATTCAAACTTTTTTCACAGTTTAAATAAATATTAAAAAGTAAAGATTTCCATTTTTTTCAAATCCTCCTCTACTTGGATTCCATTCCACGATCTACCAATTAGGAGAGAAAAGACATACCACAGAGATATTGGTATCCGGACCGAAGTAGCTTATAACAAAATTTGAAACAAATCTCAATTCTGTCAACACATGGCTCCGCTTCTGCACATTACCCAAATAAAATATTTTTTAAGTTCTTATATAATGATTGCTAAACTTTTTATTGAAAATTCTATTAATTGAAATTCTCTAAAATTGAAGCTGATGCAATAATTCTGTGACCAGATGCCTCCACTTCTGCACATCACCCCAACGAAAAAGCGGTCTTTCCCAATTTTCGTTCTTCCATAGGAAGCCATCTAGGACGCTAGGGCTCTCGACTTCAAAACGCAATTTATAGGCATTGCGATTACAGCGCCATCTGTTAGCGGTTTTTGCAACGAATTTTTGAAACTTCTGTACAACATTTTTACAGCTTAGCTAATAAACAAACCGTTTACCGTATAATTCTATTGATCTTTGTTTTTGAGATATTTAATTTTGAAATCAGGGTCTTATTCGCTGGACACCCTGTAGCAATGGTTGTAATAAGTGGTTGATTATTAACAGCAATAAAAACTAATACTACATGGGTAAAAATGGGTTTTTTAGCGCGATATAGTCTGAAGAGCCATAAAAACTGGTACAGCCATGCGTATGTAAATGACGGAAGTATGCTACCAATCAGCGTAAAGCGATGAGTTTGGCAGCGCCAATATAAGACAAGACAATGTAAGACAGAAACATATATAAGACAATATAAGATAGAAAAAATTCAAGTATCACAAATTTTGCAGATAAAAGAAAAATAATAGTTTCTTATAAATTGTTTGCTATTCAAATCCACTGCCACTTTAAGTTTCTTCAATGTATTTTAGTCATACACGTCTTGTATTATGTTTTATTATGCAAGTCATGGTAAAACTGAATCGGTTAGTGAATTAAATTCTGAATGAAAATTTGTACAAACAAGCAGTAAGAAACTGCTTAGAGAAACCGTTTTTTTTTTTCTTTTTGACCTCTTGTGAAAAATTCAGTTTTAAATTTTCCCAGACAGACAATATTTTATAATAAGCAGATACAAATAAGTAAAACTCCAAAAAAGAAAATCAACCAATTGTTTGTGGATGTTTGTTGGACAAGAAATAAAAACTTACGAGAGCAGTCTGGCCAAGGCATCTTAAAATTTCTGATTGGTTTCCAAGGTATCCATTTTTTACCATTTGGAGTTTGCTTGCAAAAGTAAGGACCAGTCAAATCTTGACCGGCAGCAAACTCAAAACCTTCATGACAATGGATACTACACAATCTGCCGTGGTTCCAGTTATCACATGCTAATAATCCATTGGCTGGTGGTCTGTAATATGGACATTCATAAGCTAAAATAAAAATAAAAGTAACATTTATATTTAACGAAATTATTGTAATTCAAGGTAAAAACAACTAATAATAATTGAGTTTTCAATAAATAACTAATTTTCAGGTAATAACTATTACATAAATTATGAAATACAGCTTAGAAATAAATACTACTTTATTTTCATTATTTTTTTATTGGTTATGAATCACTATGTTATACAGGGTTCCCATTCTCAATGGTATCCAATGAGTAATTCCTTAACCGTTTGGCAGAGACATATAGATCCAATTACAAAACTGTTTTGAGATAAAGAAGTATTTTAAAAGTGAATTGGATCAATAAAAACATTTCTTAAAAAATATTCCATAAAATTCGTCCATAAAACATGAAATAAAAGACTAAACGGCTAAAAAAATGCATTTTTTACAAAAAGTTATTTGTTGCTACGTTAATGAAATAATACTATGAATAAATAATACACTTGCATCAAAAGCTGAAAAAAGATAGTCTGAAAAGTTTAACAACTTTGTGGCATTGCACATTTCAATAACAGCGCTTTAATCCCAGTATTTTTTCGCAATTATGTCTTAAAATGTAAAAGGATTTTTAATAATGTAATTGCCTAGTAACCTTAAAACAGACCTAGCCTAATCTCAGCCCTTATACTAAGTTTACAGGCTGACTCAAAATATTTATTTTTCTCATCTTTCTTTAGATCCCTTCGATTTACGCATGAAAGCTCTATTTCCTTGTTGTAATCTTCGCCTTATTTTGATTGAAAATGGGGAAGATTGCAATTTGTGAATAATAAACTTAAGTAACTGTTGTCCCCTTTTAAATACAGAACTTTGGGATGCATAAAAATGGTGTATTGTTGACGTAAAGCACTCTGCTGGAACCTTCAAATATCGAGCCAAGGCCTTTTTCTGACAGTTAGCTGTGGACCTCCTCAAACCGTTTCAAGAGCTTTTCCTCATTGAGAAAGGTCTTGTTGCTGGTAAATTCCGAGCTATTTAAGACGTAATTGTCAAATTTCTTCACAAAAATGCACTAAATTATTTCTGCCTCAGTCGGTTATCTGAAAAATAAGTTCTCCCTATTAAGTTCCTTCCTCCGTTGTCGCACACTGTTTGCAACGTCATCCTTTGTCATCAGTATCCTATCTTTTGTCAGGAATGTCCATTACTGGTTATGGTGATGTGTTGCGGTGCCATTAATGGATACTTCGTAAAAAATGCATAAAATTAATACAAAATTCAAAATTAACACAAAAAATGTATTCTGCAGACTCACTTTAATCACAATAATTTTGCCAGAAGTACAAAAGAATTGCTATATGTTGACCCAAGCAAAAGAGAAAAAATTGGCCTATCTTATTCCAAACTACAAGAAATCATGATCAAATGATTGAATGGCCACATTATTTTATTTGAAATCATATCGCTCCGAAACTGAAATATCAGTGGTTTTTAACACTAGAGGGTTCTATCAGCAACCCCACCGAAGCTCTGCGCGACGCCCAAAACTTATTTCTTTCGATCAGATTTGAAAGTGTCTATTTTTGGCGCAGTTCCCATAATTGGCACCGCTATCCTACTACTTTTTGTCTTTTTTTAATTACGTTTTATAGAAATCTATGTCTCTCTCTCTCTCTCTCTCTCTCTCTCTCTCTCTCTCTCTCTCTCTATATATATATATATATATATATATATATATATATATATAATCATTTGTTATAAATTTTAATTTAATAAGGACAATATCATATTAATTACTAATAGTATGCCATTTTTATAGTGATTAATATACATATAAGTATATTTAATATAAATAAAGTTATACTGTATGGATTAAAATTGGGTAATTATATTTATTATTATTCCTCTATTCTTATTAATATTTTAATATTTATTTATTTTCACCTAGTGTTATATAATTTATTATCGGTTTATTGTTTTTGAATGTCCCACATTCATACTTTTAGGATTTTTATGGATGTATAAAATAATCCACACACTATATTTGTGCTTTTTAGGTAATTGGAATTTAAGTATCAGTTCACCTTCTTTATACTACCATATGTTTTTTATTTCCTGTTCATTTTATAATTATCTTATATATAATAGTTTTTATTAAAGATTTTTATATTTTTAATAATTATTTATATTAATTATTAATGAATTTATTCTGTTTTATAGCATATAGCTATATGCTATATTTTATCGATGTTCTAGAATTATTTAAATTCTTAGTGTTGTTTAAATAAATTTGCTAATAGAATATTTTGTATGCTTTTTAAATTTTATTAACAATAGTTTTTTTTTTTTTTTTTTTTTTTAATACATTGTGTGGTTTATATTCAGTTTATAATTATCTATATATAAGGATATTTTTGGTTTTGCTGTTAATAAAACAATTGTTACATTCAATTGCTTACAACTGAAGCAAGTCTTTTGACAATTAAATCATAAATGTAATACTAGATGGCAGTACCACAATTTGTGTTTTTTTTTTTTTTTTTCGATAAGTTCTAAATTTACTTCTTCCAGCTACATTTCAGTTATAATTTACTACACCAGGGGGAATTTTTAGCTAAATTTTGACGATATTGTTTAACGGTTTTTAATTAATTTAATAGTGCATTTTAATTATGTAATTACTTTCTATTTATATTATTTTATATTATATTAAAAGTTATTTAACATTTATTTCAATATGTATTAACTGCATCCTATGGTATCAATTACTGTGATTTCTTAACTGTTTTATTAACCTTAATCTTTACGATATGGGTGCCATGTGAGCGTGGATTTATTCTAAAATATTAATCGGTATGGTGTTTATTATTTCATTTTATATCCTATAAATATTTAAATAGGTTTTATTGTTTTTTCCAATTCATATTATTTGTTTCTATTCTGTTTTCATTTTTAATCAATTCACTTGATTTTAATGGTTGTTAGGGCACAGGGGAAAATAACTTTTACCTTTAGCTTATTTTTCCCACAGAAAACAACCATTTTGCTTATATCATTGAATTCTGTGCCCTTGAAAACGTAATTCAATATATAAGCATTTCCATTATTTGTCGGTGTCCACTTTTTTATTTTTCTTCCATAATAATTCTTATAAATAATTTAATCTTTTTTTTTATATATATACTTACAGCTTTAATTCATAATATTACGGTTTTTGATGGTGGTAGGTTATGTTTAATTATTGGTTATATATATATATATATAAGCCGTTCTCTGAGTGTATGTCCCTTATAACAAATCTTCAATTTTTGACTTGCTGTAAATACATTTTACAGCATGAAAACGGTACCTGTCAACTTAAAAAAAAAAAAAAATCATCACACCACTATGTACCTCCTTTTTTCTACCACCTTCCATAATTTAACATTATATAAATATCTCTTTTTAAATTTTCTAATTCAGTTATATCTTCCCTGTTGTCACACGCTAAAAAATGACACAATATTTATAAAAAAAAAAAATGATAATGCGTGTATTTTTTGTTTATTTGCCTATAAAAATTCAGATTTCTCGCTATATTGTTGCATTTTTTAAATCGACGTCATTCTAAACAGAAAATGAACATTTTTCATATATATATGTAAACTTTTTGACTAAACGTGTGTTAAAATGACGTAGTATCTGCATTTGAATGTTTTTGAAGTTAAAAAAATATTTTTTAATACAAGCGTTTTAATTTCAAGAAAACAATTTAGGAAAAAGATGATGATAAAAAAAATCATTTGACGTAATTGATCATCATCATTATGACGTCAATTTCCTAAATATATTGTTAAACTAGTTTTAAAAACCGGTTACTACAATTTATTTCCTATTTCTTTGTAATGTTGTATCTTTAATTATATCATTTAGATAAATTTTTAATACTTTAAATGCAGTCATAACATTCTATGATTTATGTTGAATACGGTTACATAAAATACGATTTTTCTACGATTTATATTAATTAGAAATTGAAACCTAGCTACTTTTTTAGAGTTAGTTTTCTCTTTTAAAGCAAAATTTCACGACTGACATCAAAATCGAGCGCTTTTGGAAATTGGTGTCATTTTCATGTTAATCGCTGTGGATTTGGATTTTATTAATGGAAATATGAGTTTCCGTTTAAAAATTATCGCCAATAAGTCTTTGGATACGTGGGTTAAAGATGCCTGATACACTGCCCTTTAACAGAACATAAATAAAAAAACGTTTTTTATTTGAAACATGTATATCTTTTTAACCTTTAGTATATTTTTTATATTTCTCAACAGCTATATTAAAAAGCATTTTTGGTATTTTCGTTTTAGCGATCAGTTAATCGTAAATATTTTCACTATATTGCACTTTTCGCCCGCTACTGGGATAGGTTTCTCCGAACAAATCATAAATTAAAGGAAATATATAATTGAATTTGTTCTTCCATTTTAAAGCAATATGGTTTTTTATCTCAAATGTCCTTCCGTATGGGTGAAAACGATACGAAAGTCACTACGCTATTATATTTTCTATTGCGTAAGACAAAATTTTAACTGTTAAGGACCAAATTTTTGAATTGATCATTTACGGTAGGATTTGGTTTAAGAATGGTAGACTGATGTGCAATATACTAAAACTATCCTCAAAAATTATCTAACTTTTTTAAAAGGCTAATCATTCAGAATAGGTCTCACCTGATTATAGAACTTTTTAGCTAATTTTATAGCAAAGCATGTAGAACAAAATGATATATACTAAAACCGTGCAAAGTAACAGTCCAAATTCCATCAATGTCTGTCCAGTAAGAAAAAGGCTAATCTTTTAGAATAGGCTCACCTGATTATTCAACTTTCTTCCATAATTTTATGGCAAAGCGACGTAAAACTATATGCAATCTAAAACCATCCGTGTAAAATTATCTAACAAACAATGTAAGTTCCAATGAAATGCATTCAGCAAAATTTTTAAAAAGACTAATCTTTCGTAATCGGGTTCACATGATTATAGACCGTTTCCCTATAATTCTATTACTAATCAGCGTAAAACGGTATATTGCACACTAAAACTTTCTCTGAAAAACTAATAGTGCAATTTTTTCAGAAGAACCCAAGTTATAAGCAGCCGGAATGAAATTCCCATTTGCATTTAATATACATAATAGATTATTTTTGCGTAGTTCGATTTGATATCTATTAAATTCGTATTTTATTTTATTTTATTTTATTTTATTTTTGATGTTTTAATTTTGTTTGCCAATTTAGTTATGGAATATTACACGAAAACAAACAAATACTGATTTATTTATAATGTTTTTGAACAATAAAGTTAATTTTTTCTAACTCGATTGCAGCATACTTAAAAATATTCAAGCTTGAAAATTACTTTAAAATACATAAAAAATCTGTAAATTGAGATAAACTTTTCAAGCAAATATTACCGAAAGTACTTTTTTGTTTTCAATTAGACGTTGAAATAATCGAATATGCAGTATTTAGCGATCGAATTGCAGTAAAAGCGAAATTTATGGTTGGGTTAGGTTGTTGCTACCAACAATATGATGCTAGAATTATTCATAGAAATGCCTTTTCTTTATAATATTGCAATAATAGCAAACAGATATATCTTTTGTAATTGGGTTGCACACACATTAAAAAATATCCGTGCTTGAAAATTAATTGAAAATGGAGATAATAAATCTGTAAATTGAGAAAAGCTTTTCAAACAAATATTACTGAAAGTACTTTTTGTATTCTATTAGACGTTAGAACAATAAAATGTGCGACGTTTAAAGGTGAATTGCAGTAAAAGCTAAATTTATGATTGGGTTAGGTTGTTGCCGCCAGCTGTATGATAATAGAGTTACTCATACACACATTTTTTCTTTATAATATTGCATTAAGTGCAAACGGATATATCTTTCATAATTGGGTAGCATGCACATTTAATGGTTGAATTATGGTTTAATTTTAATTATTTTAAATTTGTGGTTAAGTTTAATGGTGGCAATCCATGGTTGAAACTTTTTTGAAATCCATTAAAATAAGAAAATTGATATACAATTTTCAAATAAATTTCATTTGAACGAACTTTTTTCTATTCTACAGCGTAAAAAATAAAATTTTGTGATGTTTAGACATTAATAAAATGTCAGTAAAGGCACAATTTATGGGTTAGGTCATTACCATCATCAGTATGATATCAGTACTCACTGGCATATTTTTACTTCGATAGATGCCATACAAACCAGACTTTCACTACATTTGTTTTCGTATTGTCAGGGAAATAGTATATTTTTCTGTTACACCCACCAAAGAAAACGCGTATTTTCATATTCAGGGATTTTATTATGTCTGCGAGACAATAACTCGATGTTTTCTGATTGTCTTTTTAGCGATTTAAGGATTGGGATGCACAAATCTCAGTTATTTCGATTGCCGTATTATTTCATTTTAATTTACTTTACTCGGGAGTCCCCTTATAACTGACTCGTACGAAGCCGGGTAGTTCTGCTACACTGTTAAAAATTTGCAGCATTCTGGCAGGTCATTTGACCGTTTTTTCCCGAAACGGTTACACAACCGCGAATTTAACACTATTCTGACCATATTATTGGCCATTTTATGGTCAGAATATAGTTAAATTATGCTTATGAAACCGTTTTTTCAAAAAACGGTCGAATGACCTGCCAGAATGCTGCAAAAGTTTTAACAGTGTAGTAAAAAGATATTTGTTAAATAGTAAGAAACGGTAAACAAAAGTTTTAATATTGTACGACAAAATTCATGTTGCAAAACTAGTTTCAATATATTTTAGTCGCCATGTCTTCTTTATGCTGCTAGTTACATTGCATCTCCATTACACCGAAAATAACAAAAATTGAAAAATTATAGTAATAAATTTCAAATTCATAAAACTTGATCACATTTTTTGTTATACGGCGGTGGATTAAATGTATAGGAAATTTTGAATAGATTATTTTAAACTTTATTTACCAATGTGTTTTTTTCTAGCCCTCTGAGCGTTTTGGGTGCTTTCCTGAATTTTCATAAAAATGCTGATAAAATTAATGTTAATTAAATTCTCTTTCCCTATTTTGTTTCTCAAATACACTTCATGCCCCTTGTTGGACATGCATCTTAAAATACAATTCTGTCGAAATTATTTTTGTCTAAAACTGATTTAAGTTGTTTTAAAGGAACGGAATAATACGGACAAACCACTTAGAGGGCTAGACAGCTATATTTAATCTACACACTTTCTTCAACATGTTTGGAGATTTTCATTCTTGTATAATAAAAAGAATTAGGATGTGTATGAATCATAACTGCACAAAAATTATTCGACTTTTTTATCCAATAAATATCTTTCTCCTCCTAAAGCTTCTTTAAGGGAATTCAAATAAATGTTAGTCAGAAGATGATAAGATTGGACTATAAGGAAGGTTATTAAGTGATTTATAGTAGAATTGTTTTTTCGTTACACCTGTTCCTTATTATTCTCGTGGTTCAGAGGTAATATTTAAAAAAGATGAAGAGTCAGAATTAGCTGAACATATGTCCTTATCCAAGGCTTTTTCCGATTGGGTACTTCAAAGCGAATAAGACCAAAATCTTTTTTTTTACTCATGAGTTCTGGGAACTTACATAATAATAAGCTAAAATGCAAGAGATTACATCAATAAATGCATTTCTAATGTAGAATAAGAATATTTTAAGGTCCTGTCGCATTTACTGTAATAAACAAAAGAGATTGGTATCATCACTTAAAAAGTAGTTAGTATGTCTGTTGTCCCGGACAAGATGAACAGATTCGAGTGGAACATTTTTGGAACCTATGTGCAGCTTTAATCTTCTCCAAAAATAAACATTACTATACTGCATTATACGTACGTCGTTCATGAAAAAAAATCGCGTAAAAATATGCCATAAATCCCCAAAATTATTATCAGGAAATTTGTCAGTTTTGCTTTAGCCAAGCAGTTTAATTTGTTTGTGCTGTATTCCATAATAGATTGCATTTTTTTATTTGCTTCGTGGCAAATTTTAAAGAGCTTGTGCCATTTAGAAACTTGAGACGTCGATAAAATGTTATTTCCAAATTGTACATTCAATCTGTGTCAAATTTCAATAGGTTTGACATTTTCATTTGTTGATTGTTTTATAATTACACTTTGTGCAATCGCTCTAGGTAGTTTATGTTTAATCATAATGATAATACTAAATAACTATATGAAGCATAAAACAATGCGAAACAAATTTTTAGAACGTAAACAACTTATCATAAATGCCGTATCAACAAGTATGAAATTTTTCTACTGATATTAAAACAATCTTCTTTATATTTGATGCACCCTGGTAACTTGAAAAAAAAGCGCTTGTTTGTTTGCTTTCCAGGTATAATCGGGATAGAACGTAATGAGCAGTATAAAGAAGAAATGAGGACTCAAATATATAGATACTAGACTTCCAAACTGACAAAACTAATTTGCTAGATTAATATTTTTGTACAATATTAAAACTTTTGTTATTGTTTTTTACTGTTAAACAATTGGTTTTTGTTTCGTTAAAATATAAATTCAAAAAATTCAAAAATAAGAAATAGTCTAAATTTATCAGATGCTTCCAAATCCACGATCGTCATACTGTAAAAAATTGTCATAACGTTACTCCATAAAATTGGTGGCAGCATGTTGCCACCAATTTTATAGAGTATTTAACTGATATAACTGGTGTAATTTTAACTTATACATGGTGTTTCAAAACTATATGTCAGAAATATAAAAGGAGGTAGAGGGATATAAGCAGATTTCGTACAGGAATGAGGGTGCAAAAATGCAGCGTTAAGGCAATAGAAGGCGCTGTTAAGTTTGGCGGATGAAATCACTTCGCTGGCTTGTATCATCATTCCCTCACGGATTTCGAGGAGCATGCATCATTACACCAATGCGGAGCTTACGGACATGCATTTCATGTATGGGGCTAAACAAGGAAATGGCTCACTCCCAACCCACATCCAACAGCTCTCGAACTTGTCGAAGGGCTATCCTCTACTGTGCGTAATACTGCTTCTTCTACTGCAGGAATTTTGCGATAACTTGCAGTGCCTATATCACACCTAGAAGCATAAAACGATCCACTCGTGCACAGCTACCAATGAAGAAGCTCAAATTTTTGGGGATCCGGCTGAATAATACCCGGGAATCGTACCATGGCCTTTGAGCAGCCAATCCATTTCCTTGCGCAACCTCATACATGAAATGCATGTCGTCAAGCTCCACATTGGTGTAATAATGCGTGTTTCTCGAAATTCATGCGAAGAATGACGATTTAAGACAGCAAAGCGCTTTCATTCGCTGCACTCAACATCGCTCTCTACTGCCTCAACGCTGCATTTCCGCACCCACATTCCCATACGAAATCTGCTTATTTAGTTCCCCTCTACCTTTCTTTACATTTCTGACATATAGTTTTGGAACACCCTATATAATAGGTGTAACGTTACACCATAATAATGGGAATTCTGATATTTTCACATTAATATGGTGTAGTATTACACCAGTTATGTCAGTTAAAATTACACCAGTTATATCAGATAAATATTCCATAAAATTGAGGGTAGCATACCGCCCTTAATTTTATGGAGTAATGTTATGACAAATTTTTTACATGCAGTTTTTGTCACATCAAATGTTCCCTTTAACAACTGGTTTGAATACTTTCTAATCTTATTTAATAGAAAAACTTTTCTGGGAAATACGAAAAGTTTTATAAAGTCACTTTCCGAATTCATTAATGATTTTGTTTATGATTAATTTTAAATATCTTTGCTATTGTATTGTTGATTTATCATTGTGCCTTGAGCGATCCCTCTAGTTGATTCTTATATGAAGCAATATAACAATGTCACGTGCTTAAGACTTATAGCGCCAGACAAAATTGTTACATTATGGTGTTACATATGGTGTTATAATTGGTAGAAAAAACAAAATCCTAAAGAACATAAAGATGTTAAGAATGAAATTCATCTAAGAAGCAATATATGATGATATTGATATTGTAAGAGCAATTTAAAATGAAAAATTGCAAATACTTAATTTCTTAAAATTTTCCGTGCACCAGTTTCTCTCGTAGTTATGACAATGCCTACTAGAAAAGCGGTATCTAGTTAGAAATTAGCCTTGTATATTCACAGTAATCATTCACGGTAATTAGAAATCGAAATAAAGTTGTGGTCATTGGTTTGCTTCTTACTCGTGTGAAAAAAGATGACAGAGATGCTACAAAACCAACCAACCAAAATCTTACTCTTCTAATACCTCGTGTCATGAACAAGGTCGGATTTGCCTTTGAAGGGGATAAGAGGAGGTGCTAGTAATAATTTAGGGACCTAAGATATTTCCAAAGAAAAAAACACGCGATTATGTTTTTAAATTCCGATTTCGGGCCCGTTGAAAGGTACAAAAAGTTTTGGGGAAATAAATTTTCTTGTAAAGTTAATAAAAAAACCTTTGACTCCCATTGGGAGCCCTATTAGTCCGGGGCCTTGGATTACACTACTGGTCTCACCACAATAGTGGCCGGCTCTTGTCATGAATGCATAAAACTCTAAGATTACAATGAAAAGGGTTACTTTTATTTTCTGTAATGAAGCCACCTCACATAGGTCATTTCAGTATACACACTCAAGTGCCAGAAAAACTGGTACACCTGCCAAATAGCAGGTGGAGTCCCTACGAGCACGCAGAACTGCCGCAATACTACATAGCATGGACTCGATTAATGTCTGAAGGTATCCTAGAAGCAATTCAAACCATGAATCCTGCAGGGCAGTCCACAAATCCATAGAAGTGCGAGTTGGTGGAGATAGTTTCTGAACCGCACATGGCAAGATATCAAGATATGCTCAATAATATTCATGTCTGGGGATTTAGGTGACCAATGGAAGTATCTGAAGTCAGAAGAGTGCTCCTGGAGTCATTCGGTAGCGATTCTCGACGCGTGGGGTGTCACATTGCCCTACTGGAATTGTCTAAGTAGTTGGAATGCACAATGGATATGAATGGGGTAGGTGATCGGATGGAAGGCTTAGATACCCGTCATCTGTCAGAGTTGTCTCCGGACGTATCAGGGATCCCATATAACGTCAACTGCACACGCTCCATACCATCACAGAAGCTCCACGAGCTTCAACAGTTCCCAGTTGACATATAGAGTCCATGAATTCATGAGGTTGTCGTCAGTTGGCAGTTGTCTCTGTGCAAAATTATGTTTTAGTGGGGGGGTTTATTAATTATGGAATGCAACTACTATTATTTTTCAATTGCATTCGTGGCTATTATCTGTCCAATGAGTAAGTTTCAGATATCGAGGAAATGCTTTAAATCAAATTACTACTTCTCCCACATGTGCTATGTTACAAAAACTTACAAAAGCTTAGTACAGTGTAAGTGTCTTTTAGTTTTACATAAATGTATGTTTATTATCCAGTGAGAAATATTATCCTCCAGTTATGGATTGTCAAATATATTTTTAAACACAAAATAAAAATATACATTTACGCTTCTAAATACATGTTATACCTTAAAAAAGGCTGTCTATAAAGAAAGTTGGCAAGATTCTAAATTCTATGTGAATGCATGAAAGTATGAAAGGACTTTCCAAAATTTGGAATGAATGACTCTGTCTCTAAGCTTCTTTAAAACCTCAGCTATAAGAGAGTGGTTGAAAAAATATCAATGAAGGAAAATGTGGAAATGTTTAGGATAGTTTTACTTGAAAGGCTTTATTGGAAAGTTTAAGGAAATTCAAATGTACTGAGCTACAGAGAGCTTGTTGGAGTAGCTTTACAAAGCATATGTATTTTTTAAAGGTAGCTGAAGTGTTATTTAGTACATATTATTTGTTAGTATTGGAGCTAACCCTGAAGTTTAGATCAATTTGATTAATCCATAACCTCCATCCCTGAGTCACAGAGACTCCTATGTATATTCTTCACAATGGACAAAAATATGATGATGAGATTTACGGCTAATTAAAGCATTCGGAACTAAAATTGAGCTTAGACTTTATACTAGTTTTGTCCAAACACATGTTAAGCAAAATAACACTCTTGTTATGTAACTTCCACCAACTGCACGCATGCTCTATTTATACGGAATGTAAGAAGGGAAAAGGGTTGGGTGTCATAAAAGATTAACTTCTTGAGGTTGGTTATTTTAAATTAATAATGCAGTTTTTAACACAGCAAAATTTAACATAAAATTAAACATAAAACATAAATCTATTTATAGATCTCCAATGCTGTAATAGCTGCACACATGCAGACATTAATTATACTTTAAAACAAACGTCTATATATTACATAACAATTTTAAATTTTTATTTATTTATTACTTGATTTTATAATTAGAAATATTAAATTTATTAAATTAACAAAAAGTATAAACTAAACAAATTAATATAAATAATAAAAAGCAATATTAACGGAAATATTACGTTTAATGGTGATTGTAAAACTACAAGAAGCAGTGTTATTAGACGGGTCCGAGGCATAGAAATGCACAACAGATGGAGGTCCCCATGCAAAAAGGTCTCCGCTTTTACGATCACTTGTGTATGAAACTTTTCCAGAGTTGTCCTAAACATATTGAAAAAGAAGTTTTGTGAGTAGAAAATATCTTATACAAACTAAAGGTATAACGAACATCACATAATAACTCTTTAATAGATTTTTGAGTAAATAATGCAACATACCTTCTTCCGTCTATATGCAGTTTCCAGTAAGAACTCGCTCTTCACCGTGTTATTTTCGTAATTTTTCTCATGTGAGGCGGTGTCAAACGTGAAAAACAAGACATCACGATTTTTCGTAAGCAAAGCGTTATTGGGTAGATTTGATAAGCTTTCCAATCGGAATTCGCTTTGCAGGACGTATTTTGCAATTTTCTTGATAGGTAGCGCTATTAACCGTTGAAAATACAGGATTTAACATCCATTAAAATTTCTCGTAGACTAAGCACTATTGGATATGTCACATACATGGAAGCAAGACTTGCGTAATACTATTCATACTGATAAATTTTGCCATGATATTTTAATTTTATTAGCATGCTTTATGATCATTTCTATGATCATTTTTCCTCATTCTTTATGATAATTCATTATTAAGTCAATTATACTACTCGTCCAGTTTGACCAAATTAAGAACCCATATCTGACTAAAATTTGAGAATATATTGGTGTAAATAAAATTGGAAAAGTTGATATTTTCGACGACAATAGATACATGAAAGGATATGAAATTAAAACCTTAATAAAATGCAACATTTAAATTAAAATTCTAAATTTAAAATTAAAATTCAGTTTTTTTCTTCTAATTTAAATCTAATACACAAAACCTTTTTACCCCTGTTAAGTTTGTTTATCTGAACTGTCTATCTGAACTTTGTTTATCATACGACTCACGACTAAAGTTCTATACGCTAGTTAAATGAAAATGATGGGGAAATTCAAATAACTACCAGCAATTTTTACATATACATATGTAACGACTTGGTATAAGATGAATTAGAAGATAAATAATTTGGCTTGGGAACCTCTTTGTGTACTGAATTCGGTTATTTCACCGTTCCCTCTCAGAGGCATTTTCACTCATTCGATCGGGGGCTCCGTGAAAAGTTTAAGTTGATCTTAGCGACCTACATGGTCGTAGGTTTTGCTGACATTTGAAATTTACAAAATCTGATGGAATTCGCGCGAGTTCTTGCTTAATAATTCGGGTTTGCAGTATTTTCCAGCAGGGGGCAAAGGTGGCAATCTGGGAGATAGAATTTTAATTTAATTGGAGGATAATTTAATTGGATGATTAGCTTTTGATTGGTGTAGGGTCAAGACCCGCACGACTCCCAGGTCTATGACGTGCAAGACCTTAACGACAAACGAAGGAGAATTGCCCTAACGTCAGTACTTTTTGTCTTAAAGTTACTCTCTGATTTTAATGATGAACGTAATAAATGTTGTACTGAGAAATAAACTTACAAGGGATAAAAAGGGTTTTGAAGATAAGATTTAAAGTTAGAAAAAAAAGACTGTGGATTTTAATTTTAATTTTGAATTTTAATTTTGAATTTTAAAAAGGGTTTTATTTTTTATTTTTCATATATATGTATTTCTTAAAAGATGGACAAATTTCCTATCAAGAAGTAGTGTCCCTAATGTCATAACTCTTGATCCCATTGAGATTCCACTCTAAAAATTTCAGAAATTTTAACTTATAATATTACAACAAACATATATTTTTTTCAAAATTTTTAAAAACACTATCTAAAAATTTTTTTAATTTAAAATTAAAAAAAAAATTAAATTAATTTATTTAACTGAGCATAGTCAACTTGGATATCAAATTAAAACTTATAAAATTCTCTTTAAAATGAGGGGCCATAAAATTCTGTTACGCTGGATAGAACTTGAGAAATTCAAAATTGAAAAATTTATGCAACCTAAAAAATGATGATTTTTCAAAATTTAAATAATTAATTGTATGAAAATTTAACGCGATAAAAAAATTTTAAAAATGTATTCTCATTTATATCACCGGAGAGAATGATCCCCGACAGTTTCATTGAAATCTGAAATGATCAGGTTGAAAATTGAAATTTTTTGGTTGATTTGACATGGAATGACCCTATTTCAGGGTTGGCGAACCTATGGCACACGTGCCAGAGTTGGCACGTAGGCTCAGTTTTCTGGCACGCGAAAAATTTTAATTTGCGTAATGGTTATACAGATAAAATTCATTTTTTGTTTCTGTTATAACCAACAAAATTTTGTTCCATACGGGCTGATCACAATTATTTTTTATTTTGCATAAATTAACGTTTTAGAATTTTTTTTTTTCTGTCGTGCTATGCAGAGTTTTTGACACGCATTTTGCCTTTTTATATGAATTAAAAAAGCTGTAATTTTCAAATGAATTCCATTTCACAGTCACTGCAATAAAGTGGCAAATAGATAAAATTTAGCTATGTATATTAGTAAAAATAACAAAATATGAACCATATTTAAAGCACTTTTCATCGAACGTACAACAGTAAAAATCTGATCAATACATTATTAGTACAATGTTTAATGCAACTTGGAAAATTATAACAGAGATCTTGCATTAATAATAAGTTAAAAATTAATTTTAAAAAACCTCGTATTTTTTTCACTTATTACAGTACATACCGCATAAAATCCTGTTTAAGAATTAAAAATTCATTCATTTAATGGCTGATTGCAGTATACAGAAAAACCGCATTTTGATTTTTTATATATTTTAATTATTAATGCATGAAAGTAACTGATTTTATGACCAGTGTTTCGTATAAACATTGAACTCTTCAAAATTATTTTTGTATAAGTTTGGCACGTTACATTGTTGATAAATATAGTTTGTGAATTTTCGGCACCTGTACGTAAAAAGATTCGCCGAGCCTGCCCTATTTGTAAAACTATACTGTCGTTCATAATTAGATTATAAAGAATTGCAAATGCAGTTTTTTGTTAAAAGCACCCGATTAACACTCAATAAACACTTAAGTCAATAAAACAACAGGAAAAAATAGAGACGCCCTCATAAAAGAGTGATGTTTTGCGACCGCCCGGGACGCTAAAAAGTTAGGTGCAGAAAATACTTACAATATTAATAGGGCTACTAACAATATAATGCTATTAAAGCTGTTTCTAAAATGTGATATTATTTTTGCTTAGTGGTCAAAGCTTTGACAACAGGGCTGTAGCCTTAAACATTTAGCCTTCTTACACGGTTTGGCTTTTCTTGCTGTTGAAATGTTTAACGACTGACTTTGGCAGACTGAAACTTTCACTGTGCTGTATTCTGAAAAGTAAACACGTGTATATTGAAAGTCCTACCTCGAAATTCGGACCATGCCAAGTCACAGGGATAGCTCGATTTGAATCGCTATACTTTTGAATATCTGATGGACAGGAAATAACTTGAGGTGCCTCATTATCTGCAACATAAGAAATTAAAAAACGCTCATTTAAAAATAAAAGAAAAATTACCACAAAGGCAATCCTAAGTAAAAGGTTACTACAAATAAAATAATCTAAAATACATTTAGATACATTACTTGCATATATCATTTTATATTATAGCCTTTTTCAGGATTATTTGTTGAAATATTTCATGCCTTATTAGTATTAAATGAAAACTTATTTAATCAAAATATATAATATACATTTAAGCCACTTGAAAATGGTCACTCTGTCGAAAAAGTAACTGATAAAAGTTTAAATTCTAAAATATAATTTATAAAGTTGGTTTTATTTTAGAATAATTTTTTGAAACTATATTAATCCGTTATATTAAGAATTCACAAGATTTAAATATGTCTATTTTTATACATCTAAGCTGTAAATTCACAAATTGTTTATTATAAGTGTATGAAATAACAAAGGCGTTAGTGATCATTTGATAATATTTATATTTCACAAGATGAAATCTCATTTCACAGCTCACTTGCGTTTTATATTAATTTATTGAAAATATACATAAATGTGAATAGTTCAATTACTGTTTCTGTTTCACCCAACAATAGAGTAGAGTTAAAATATAATTTTAAACCTAAATAAAAATATTAATATATATCAATATGCAAAGAAGAAGCAAGTACAGTTATAACTTACCTATAACTTCGACGAGAAATGAACAAGTAGATTTCAGGTTGGAAATGTCAGAAGCTTCATAAACGACTTTGGTGTTATTTATTGGGAAAACAAAATTTTTATCATAGCCTTTTGGTTCAATTATTGTTACGTACTTTACCTTAACATTATCTGTTACATTAGGTTCCTTCCATGTTACATGGGAAGCAAATCCTTTGTTCGGATCTGCGATAACTTTAATTGATGGTGGACAAGTGATTATAGGTGGCTCTTTATCTGTAAAAACATATAATATCGTAAATAAACATCGTATAAATGCTGTATAAAAAAGTAAAACTGAAAATTAAAAAAATTCAATTTAAAAAAAACTTGTACTTAGACCAACGTTTGTAATCACAAATCATTAACAATCGAATTGTCTTTAACCCTTTATCTACTGACGGTACTTATAAGTACCACTCGCTTTAAACTTTTATATCACAGTGAATATTACTAATATTCTAATGGTACTTTGCAAAAAACGCTCTTTTTACTCCACTTTATCCGAATGCATGGCAGCGGTAGTTCTAGGTTTGTTATTTTAGAGAGGAATGAGGCTATCTTTGAAGCAGTCGATGTGTTTTGAGCCGACTTTTTGTAGAGATTGCCACGCTCGTCTTTTCATTGCTGCAAACACAGTAAAGGATATAAGATAAGTGTTGGATTTTTTTTTATGTGTTCATTATGATGTTAGAATACAATTTCATAAGCTATTTTAGATGAACGGTGTATGTATTTGATTTAACAGTTGAATTACTCGGTGGTACTTATAAGTACCGTCAGTACACTGCGTGTTGGAGAAAAACTTCTTTTTTACTTTTCGTCTGCGTAGTTATCCATCGTTTTCATCTGCTTTAAAGTGTAATTACTAAAATGAAGTGTAGTAATGATTTCCCTGGTATTTCTTTTCTGTTTCATTGTTATTTTTTATAGGAAATCGAAAAAGTTGTGGCGCCGGCTCTTTTGTGCTATGCTAGAAATGGCATATGTAAATTCATATATTGCATATGTGTGTGGAGATGCGAGAGAACATGTTGCCCCTGGAATATAGACGTCGCATAACAAAAGGACTGCTAACAAGATCGAAACCTTAAAAAAAAAAAAAGTTCTTTTAACCCTTTCAGGGGCACAGCATTTTCAATGCTAAAGTGTTGAAATAAATGATTGGCACCGAAATTCGCCTAAAAATTTATTTATAAATAAGAAAAAGTCTATATTTCACATACTTCTTAAATCGAAAATACTTTACCACAATTCTGGTGACATTGAAATACCTTGTGGGTTTTCTGTTACGATATTTTAGTCATAGTGTACTGACGGTACTTTAGAAGTACCACTTTAATTAATTACCTCTAAATAATTAAATTTCTTACGGGTGAATATTTTTTTTATATTTATCCTTTAATTTTCATTGTAGTAACTGAAAAAAAAATATTACATGAAAAAAATTGCAGTAGATCATAATGCCGTAGATAAAGGGTTGACCCGGGAGGACGCGCGCCGGGTCTGATAGACACGGAGTGCGTACGGTTTTTTACAATTGTCACCACTATCTTTTTAAAAGTAATCTTCAACTTCTTTTATCGCAAATTGTCTCCGACTAAATAAGGTGACGATTATTATTTGTATTTATTGGTGACTAAGTAAAAACCATTCATACCCTGGATATGCGCGGGTTCTTCCGGGTTAACAGATTACGGGAGTTTTTAAACTTCAAAAATCAGCCGGGTAAATTAGTAACTTAGTAAAATAAATTTGACAAATATTTTATTTTTTAATAATTTGTAAATTATCAAAAAATAAGCCGACTAAATTAGCAACTTCATGAAGTATTTTATGAAGTTGTTTCAACGTCTAGGAACGAGGTAGACACATGTCGGTTTTTCATTAAAAACACATATTTTAAACTTTCGAAAACCACTTTTTATTAATTTTTATCGAAAAGTGTGCTTTTGAACTCGTTTTTCCTCGATAGTGTGGGACTCCTAGCATTCCAAACTACCCAAAATTTCTCTCAGCGGTTTCATCTGAAATCAATGTAAAAAAAAAAAGCGCGTTAAAGTATGTATAAATATCTAGTCTTTGATGGGCTGGTTTTTTTAATTTCATTTTTAACAAAATCGTGAACTATTAAATTAATGCACCAGTTTTCAACAATAATAATAAAAAAAAACGAACGAATTAAATATTTAAAAAAAAATCATTGTTGAAGAACTAAGTTTTCATTTTGAAAAAATCAAGAAAAGCGGCTCATCCCATGCTAGATATTTTGGATCTCAGTTAAAAAAGTAATTTTTCGGCTTGTACACTGAGTGAACACAATCGCTATAATTTCCATATTTGTTTAAATTTTTAAAAACGGCTTTAAGAGAACATTTATGAAATATCTCACATTCAGAAAATACAAAAAGAGAAAAAGGCAAAGACAAGAAAAGGGGGAAAAAAGAAAGAAAAAAATAGTTTCTGAAGCCGAAAAATTATCATAACTTCTTAAGGAGAGGCTACAATTAAAATCGTGGTATTTTGCTCAAAAAGCCATTTTACCTTTTTTACATATTTTCCAAAGGTGGGCCGTAATCTACAGAAATATTTACCTACGCTAGCTGATAACTATTTCTGAAGTGGTAAAAATTAGTTTTATTCAAAGTATGGCTGCTATGAAAAATGTTTTATTTATCAAAATCGGCTATTACCGAAAACCTGAATATCTCTAAATATTCATTAATGTTGTTAAGTGTGTTTAAATGTTTTTAAAAAATAATAATGAAATACAGTTAGACTAATGAAAAACAGCCGGTTTTTGTGTAATATGACGTCTTGGAAAACTTGGTGAACTCTTTACAAAATACTAACAAACGGTTTCAGCTTTTGGATTTATCCTGATAAAGAAATTTTTTAGACAGATTTGTCTAATTTCCTTTCCCACATGTTCGAAGTCTCTTCGGTAACAGAAGGCATGTTTAGAATTTTTATGGTATTTACATTTTAGTAATTAAAAATTATAATATAACATGGTGCGGTAAAATTTCACAACTTTTTTTTAAGTTTCCACATGTTTTTAACTCATTAAAGCCGGTTGGCAAGGAAACTTGCCACGTAAACCAAACACTTTTAAATTTGAATAGCAGTATTTTAGTTTGGAAATTTTCACATTATCTAATCTCAAATTTGGAGCGATTAAATAATTCAAAATTACGATGTGGAAAAAACTGGTGTTGAAGAATTAAAAGATGTGTAAAAGAAGGTCGTCCTTAATGAGTTAATATATAAGCTTTCTTTAACCCTTTCAGGGGCAAGTAATTGTGTTTCTGTAATGTCGAATTAACAACAGAATTTTCGAAAAATTTTATTGCAAAATAAGGAAAAGCAGTTTTACGGCTTTTTCCCACCATAGTTAGAAAAGTAAAATTTAATAATCTTCATTAATCTTAGGTGGGATATGATATATCCCAATGCCCCTCAAGGGGTTAAGAAAACAAGCAAAAATTTCAATTCTCTAATGCAGAATCTTTAAAGTGGAATGTGAAAAGTATTTGTGAAAGGGAAACTTCAAATATTTTGTTCTTCAAAAAACTAGCCACAATTAGATTTTTTGAGCAAGGGCAATTTTTCGAGCCATTTTTTACACATTTTTAAGCATTTTTACAATATATGCCGGAAAAGTCTGAAGTTCGTTAAATTTAGAATACTGTATTTTTCTTAAGATAAATATTTCTTAATCTACGAAAATATAATAGAACCACGTACGAAAATATACAGTAACCTCTTCTGAGTTACCCACAATTCCGAAAAGCTTTCTTTATCTTTAGAAACATCAGATACAAATATAATTTCGAGACATAAAGAATATAAAGACATATTTTATTTTGCTGCCCCTGATTTTCGAAAATGAGTTTGAGAAGTTTTTATAGTGTATCAGTTTTCTCAAACCTGAATATCAGTTTTTATGATGCTATCCATTCTCAATGAAACATTTTAATCTACGAAACAGAATTTATACAGGTACAAATAACAAAATAATATTAATTTTAATGTAAATGTTAATGCTGTTAATTTTCCTGTTGTTAGTAAAACATGTTTGATGAACATGAAAATGTTTACTTGAAAATCATTATCATCTGAAAAACCTACATTCCAGGTTGCAAAAACTGATTTATAAGCTATAAAACTACTCGGAAACGTTTCCGAAAATCAGTGACAGCAAAATAAACTTTCTTTTTATAAATTACTACTTTAATGCTCGAAAATATATTGATTTCTGAGGTTTCTAAAGATACAGAATGTTGTCAGAATCAGTGGCGCCAACTTATATGGGCCCGTGGGGCACGAGCCCACCCAATAATTTGATCTCTCCGTCCATTCATTTAATTCGTTATTTATTTATTTAATCGCTGAAATTTAATTTGGTTTTATTGACATTCTCAAAATAATTATGTTTGAAAAATAGTAAGGGCTTCAATTACACTTACAGGAGCACAGAAAGCACCTTCAGAGGATGTAAGGTCAGTCTGCTTAAATGTGATAACCCCTAAATGCGACAATGTTCTTTTACATAAAATCTTAATGCAAGAATCGTAAATTAATGTTATGTAATGAAGCATACCAACTTCAGAAGCAAAACCCGAAACATTTTTTTGCATGTAAAACGGTTTCTTTAAAAGAAATTTCCAATCAAATACACATCGTTCATTTTACATCGCCCCCATGTTTCGTAAATGCGACAAAAATTCCCGAAAGTGGCTCACGGTTTTTATTTTTTAACTTTGAAGATCAAATAATCTTATAAACGTCAAGAGCTACGTTGTCCGTTTCAGTTACCTGACCAGTTAAACTAAAGAAAAGGTGACCAGTTTCCGGTTTAGAATTTGAAGTGGACTACGCATTTAGGAGAGCTTGTTTTCAGCCTGTCCCTAATAGAGGCATCGATATTGCTGCAAATGCGACGAAACATTTAGAAGATTAACGAAGAAGTTTATATGGGATTTTTTATATATTGTGTTAAAATTATATTTAATTCAAATTTTATGTTTAATTAAGCTGTGTTGAGTCAGCATAATCCTCCATTAATGTTTTTCTTTAACCAGGTGTTTAAATATGTGTTTAAGACGATCAAAAAAGAAAAATACGCTTCTTTAAAATTTTTAATAAAAAAAAAGGTGTAAGAAACGCAGTGTCTATTCCAGTAACATAATATAGACATATGATTAAGAAATTAGCAATAATTTTACATAATAAAAATTCTGGAAAGTCTTTTGTAGATTGAAAACAATTTATGTTTATTTTAATGCGGCTAAGTGTGTTAATTTTATCAACATTATACCATTCGGTAGCTTAAATGCTGTCTCCGATTAAAACGTGATGCAATTGAGTTATTCCCTGGTTTAGGAGTCATAATTTTTGTTAGCACTTTTATAAAATCTGATTTTTTAATTCTGTTTTCACTTTTAATCGTTATAATCGACATTTTCTACTTTTAAATTTGTAAAAGATAAAAAATAAATAAAACCATGTTTATCTAAATGAATATTTGTTTCCATATACGTATTTTTAAGTACAGAAAATATTATTTTTTTTGTGTGAAAGTGCAAGAAAAATGAAGAGGGGGGGGGGGGTGCAACAGAATATCAGGAACAGAGCTTGTCTTTGGCTTAATCAGAATTACACTAGACTTACAATCGTATCCAGCGATTTCTGGAGTTCCATTACCTGAGATTTATTCTGTTGAACTGAACCAGGTTTCAGACCAGATGCTGTAATCTTCAAGGTTAGCTGGGTGAAAAAGTTCGACCAGAATCGTCCGGGATAGCTCAGATGGCAGAGCACTGGCGGCTTCAGCCAGGGAGGTCCCGGGTTCGAATCCTGGTTCGGACATTTTTCGCCCAGTTGGAAATTTACATCTAATTTAATCAGAATTATTAGAAATATTGTACGATTTTATCTATTTCTAAGGTTGATATATTTATCATGTGACATTTTATAATAAAGTTATATGTTATAAATAGTCTAGTTAACAGAATTATAAATATCTTTTAAATAATCTTTTAACACGCAAGCTCCGCGCTGTGAATTCGCACCGACCGAAATGCCGGCGTCCTTAATTAATTCGCATTTTTCATTCACAAAATAAGAATTTTGATAAAATCAAATATTTTATTTGGATTCCTTATTAAATTTCGCATATGGATCATGTAGTTATATTTCATTATCACCAGATTGTCAGCAAAATTATGCAGAGTTGATGTTACGGAAACCCAAATCGCACTGGTGTATAAATTATGAGTTAATATTGACGCGCGAATTTCGCGAATATTAAAACGATGTTTTCTGCGACAACCATTTAATTGTAGTTATGGCTATAGCTCCTTGGCAAAGAGGAATGAGAGTTTTTTATATTAGGAACGCATTTATTTATTTGAGGGTTATTTATATTAGGCATTATACGCAGCATTCAAATAACTTTTGCATATTGGCAGTGAAAAACTGACAAACAGCACGGTGCTGCGCCGTGATAAACATTTCAAGAATAATATTGAAAAGTTTAATTATCCTTTAACTGATGTCACAGAAATTGCCACATAACTAGTGTGAAGCGGTCTGTGAGACCGCTCCATCGAAAGATGAATAAAAGCCGCGATTAACTCATAGGATGATGTTTTTGTACTAAACTTTTTGTGTTATAATTAAAATTCACCTATTCAAAAGTCTCTGGTGTTAGTATTAAAGTTCAAAACGAAACAAAATTTCAGTAGTGTTTCGAGTTAAACTGAAATTTGCAAGTTAAACTATAAAAATTTAAAAAAGTACCGGTCTGTGAGACCGGTAACATCAGTTAAAGGTTACAATAGTCCTGTATTTAAATTTTTACAGAAACAGTACCCTGTGAGTTAATAGTTTCATTCATCTTTTAATCAAGTGGTCTCGGAGACCGCTCACAATAGCTATGCAACAATTCCTGTCACAACAGTTAATGGTTAATTAATTCAAAAAATAATTACAGTTAACCTTTAACTGCTGTTAGAGCTGAATTTTTCACAGTTTAATTTGTAATTTCCAGTTTAACGTGCAATTTTCAGTTTAACTATCGATAGAGCGAAATTTTTGATCATTTGGAGCCTGGTACTATTGTTTGAAATGTTTGAAAAATCGAAATTTTATTAGAAATAGTACTGTACAAACAGTTTAGTGCGAAAACCATATTTTATGAGTTAATCGCGCATTTTATTCATCTTTCAATCGAATAGTTTCGCAGACCGCTCACACTTGTAATGTGGCAATTTTCTGTCACAGGAGTTAATCGTTAAATGAACTTTTTCAGATGAATTGCCATGTATAAAATGCATTATCACATTTAGGACTATGAACGTTTCATTTAGGTTTCAGCTGCCATAAATGCGACAAAAATGACCTAAATGCGACAATCCTATATTGTGGTTTTATACTACTGATAATTATTAAATTTCTACAAAACAAGTTAGTTTTGAACTAAAGGTACAGTATTCAGTAATTTGTTGCTTAATAAAATATACATTTATATAATAAAATCCCAAATATACCCTAAATGCGACAAAACTACGGGAAATCGTGTCTCATTTAGGCTGACTGACCTTATACAGTCGAACCCGGTTAAGACGCTCACGGTTAATACGCGATCCCGCTTAAAACGCTGATTTTTCCCGATCCCTTGAACATCGCCCATAAGGCTAATGTAAAAAGATCACGTTTAATACGCGAACGGTTATGACGCGATCCCGCTTAATACGCGATAAATTTTCGGTTCTTTGAGGAAAAAAATCACGCTTATGACGCGAATTCATTGATCAAGATGCGAATTCCTTCTTTCTTCTCGAGTGTTAACGATTTAGAGGACTTTTATTATTCAGATAAAAAACACTGTTTCCGAATATTATTTAATTTACTTAGCAACAGATTAATTAAGGCGAAAATTACTAATCGGAAATAGTGATAGATGTTGGAATAACAAAAAAAACCCCGCTAAATTAGCGAAACTGCAATACTTCTTTGATCCCACCTCCTAACATTCTTTGTCTCTGGCTTCGTATATGTTTTTACTTTAGTATAGAGAGATGGACGCATTCAGGTTACTTAGATACGTCACAAAAATTATTATGATTAGAGTTATTCATACGTGTTGTTAGAGATGTTTTAAATGTACTTTATATCGCTACTATGTTTTATAATGCATATTATAAGCAACAAAAAATGAAACTCGCAAAGATTAAATACGACTGCGATTGGATAATTCTTTTATGTTTACTTTATTTTTTGCTACATCAATATTTTATAAGGATAGTTTTTCTTATTATATTGATAATGAAGAACAGATTATAATGGTACTGATTATTACAAGTACTAAATAGATTTTTAAAACTGGGTTGTGCTTCAAAGATTTAATATTATTTTTCTTTCTGTTTAAAAAATGAGTCTAGTAGGAAAATTATTTTTGGTTGCAACGCATTAATCGACAATAAATTCATGTTGAAATCTATATTTATTTTCCGTTGTTATTCCAGTTTGTCCTATAAAAAGAAACAATGCGTTAAACTGGAATACAATTAAATTTTAATCTGAATATATGTAAAAGATACAACTTTCAACCGTAAACGTATAAATGAAGCCCAATTCCTACAACATTATATAAATCACGTTTAATAAGCGATCCCGCTTAATACGCGACTTTTGACCACTCCTTTGAAACGCATCTTAACCGGGTTCCACTGTATTAAATTTATCTCAAAAACAAATTTTCTGCATATTTTGTCATCTGTTTTAATATCTTGAATTGATAAAGCAAATTGGTGACTAAACTGCATGTTTTTCTTGACATTTAGTTTTTTGCACTTTCAATAGTTATCAATTTTTATGTTATTTATAATAAATGCAGTAGAACTTCTCTTTAACGAAGTCTCTATTTAGCAAAGTTTTCTACTTAACGAAATTTTCTGCTGAACCTTGACTTTGGACACCATTAACGTGTAAATTAATCTCCATATTACGAAAAATATATCCCATATAACGAAGTTTATTCCACTTTTGTGCGTGTACAGCATTCAACAGAGAGATTGCTGTTGCAATGAATGTATGAATTTATTTCCGCGGATTAAGGGTCTGCAATACTGAGAAAAAAAGAGAAAAGGTTTTGTTTATTTCTCTTTATTATGTATTTTTTTTTAGACATTATTCTAATTCAATTTTTTTCGTATGGCTACATTGCATAAAAAAAATTATTGACCGAATTAAAGTACATTTTTTAATGTTTCCATTTTATGCGTATTTTTAATTTTATGTGTATTTTATTATGCAAATTTCATAAATTTAAGTTGATTTCTATTTAACGAATTTTCTTTATAACGAAGTATTTAGGTGTAACTATGAGACTTCGTTAAATGGAAGTTTCACTGTATTAATGTATTTATAACGAAGAACATAGAAATATAATTTCGTAAAATTATTTATTAAATTATAATAATTTTATATTTTGCTTAGAAAAAAAAACAAAAACTTCGAATGATCATAGTTAGTCATTCGCTCCTCCCCCGTCTCTGTTTCCACACACATCCGCACTAAAGAGAAAAATTGTATGTGTTATTTTACTCAAAAAAATAATAAGCTAGAATATTTTTCAAAAGTTGGCGCTACTGGTCAGAATTGTGGGTAACCTGGAACAGGTTATTATATATTTTCGTACGTGGTTATATTTTCATAGATTAAGAAATATGTCTTTTATATAGTGAACCCAAACGGTTGGGGGAGCATCGGGAACTTTCTCTATTTCTTAGCAAATGTGATACTATTACAAAAAAGTTGTATTAAAAATATAATCTATTTTATATTCTTAAAGATTAAAAACTTGTAGTAACTATGAGTCGCGATTATTTTATTTCAGAATTGATGCACAAGTATTACTCTAGAGAAAAAGAAGAAGTGGTCACAAAATGCAACCAAATGGGCCATTAATAACACAAAGAACCGCAACTATAGACATAATTTTAAACACAACAATGAGCATTATTTAAAATTCTACATTTTGTTAAAAATTGTTTACAATTCTGCGTGAAACCTGACTCAAAGTGAATTCACGAGAGTTTTACTATTCAACTAAAAATGTCAGGGAGAAGATTAAAGTTAAATTAAGAATAGATCATGTTGAAAAATAAGTAACCTATCCATAAAAAAGAGGTTTTTTTCATATTATTTAACTTTTTATGGAATAATTCGTATGATTGCTGATTTACTTTTACGTAAAATTATGATCAGTACGCTTTTATCAAATAATTTTTAAATAGCGTGTATATTAACATTTCTCTAGTAAAAAAGAAGTTAAATCCCCCAAAATAATTTCGATATTTATTAATTTTACCATGATCTGGTTCAACAAACATATTATATTAACATATATATTACGCAGCCTATAAGCAGTGTACAATTACAAATATATTTGAAGTTAAGAGCACAATTCAGTCACGGGAAGAAAGGAAAATGCTAATACTAAGTCTATGAGAGCGTTATTTTCAAATATCTCGCCCAAATTTTAATGTTTTTAAATGCTTTTTTTTGCATAGGATAGCTGAGGACGATCTACAACCGGGCTTGTTTTTACTTTTTCGATTTCGGTTTCATATTCTTTTTAAAAAATTACTATTACTTTCGGAACCTGTTCCGAAATTGAAACTATCCTATTATAAAGCAACGATAACCAAAATCGAAAAAGTAAAAACTAGCCCGGTTGTAGATCATTCTCAGATATTCTATGCAAAAAAAAACATTCAAAAATATTAAAATTTGAGCGAGAAATTTGAAAATAACGCTCCCATAGACTTACCATTAGCGTTCGACTTTCTCCGAGTGACTAGTGTAGGCTCCTAATGTTAATCCTATGGGGAAGTTATTTTCAAATATCTCGCTTGAATTTTGATATTTTCGAATGATATTTTTTTTTTTTTTTTTTGCATAGGATAGCTGAAGATGATCTACAACTGGGCTAGTTTTACTTTTTCGATTTTGGCTATATTTTTTAACATTAGGATAGCCTCAATTTCAGAACCGGTTCAAACCGGTTCCGAAAATAAAAGTATTTTTTTTTTAATATTAAACAAAAATCAAAAAAGTAAAAACTAGCCCGGTTGTAAATCGTCCTCAGCTATCCTATGCAAAAAAATCATTCGAAAATATCAAAATTCAAGCAAGATATTTCAAAATAACTTCCCCATAGGATTAACATTATCATCCGGGTCTTTTTGGGTGACTAGTGTAGCCTCTTAACTGCTTTGAAAATGAAAGTCACACAACGATTTTCCTAAAACAACTCAGATACTTCAGTACTGTAATTCCACCCTCATTCATAAAGTGACACAACAAAAAAACATGAATTTTGAAATAGAAGGTGTGTATAAAAAGAAGTGCGTTCCAATCTGTCATAATAAACGCAATACATTATTTTTTAAAGTGGTCGATATGGAGAGGTTATATCACTTTTACCGTTTAAAAAACAATTGTTTTCAAATCGGCAAATAAACAACTATAATCTAGCTCATATACCGGGCGATTCAAAAGTTAGTTGCGAAAGTAAAACACGATAAAAAAAAAGAACTATGTGTCGGAGAGACATGCGGTTTACAGATAAAGATTCAGCGTGGTACGGGATTTCGTATGGCACCAACAAAATAATTAGTTCAAAATCTCGATAATAGAGGGTGTTATTACAGATAATTGCAAGGAATAATTCCATATTGCTTACACAACGTAAGATTTTGATACAAAAACATTAGGGAATATTGCATATACACTTTTTTGTATCCAAACCTTGCGTTTTTTGAGCAATATGGATTTATTCCATGGAATTATTTGTAATAGCGCCATCTATTATCAAGATTTTGAACTAATTTTCTTGTTGGTTCTATACAAAATCCCATACCGTGATGAATCTTTATCTGCAAACCGCATGTTTCTCTGACCCATAAATCTTTTTTTTTAAATCGCGTTTTACTTTCGCACCGGACTTTTGAATCACCCTGCATATATAACTATTACTTTTAATACTAATAAATCATCAATTTTCTATCTATTTTATTTAGAAAACAATCTGTTATCAGGTTTGGAAACGTTCTTCACCTTTTAGGAAAAATATTTTTTGAAGTACAGGGTGGTTATAATTAAACTTCCCCTATAAACAGCATCCTACAGCGCAAACGGATGAAAGGAATGCAACGAAATTTGGTATATAGGCTATACACGAGATGCGCTCACGGAATTAAAGAAAAAAAAATTAGTTCCAAAATGTCCACCAGAGGGCGCCTTCCGGAAAAACATTAAATTTAACACAATAAACGGCCAAAACAGAATCCAGAGACAATATTAACATTTATTGACTATTTTCTGATCACCTTGTCATCGAACCACATTAAGTAAAGGTTAGGAAAAAGTAACTACGCTGTTTGAGGGGGGGAAAGTTCAGTTTGCAGAAACAAGAACTGATTAGGGCGAATTTGCACAAGAGGAGCAGTTGCCCAGGACAAAGTAGGGAAAGATGCCTCCACGTGACCGACCATTCTCATTCACCTGCAAAATTTCATATCGATGGACAGTGTGTTCAACAGCGGATCGTAACTGATCAGTTGTGATGCTTCGCACGTGAAGTGTTATGGAGTTCTTTAAGTCATTCAACGTCGCAACGTCTCCATGATACACCAGACTTTTTAAGCGGCCCCATAACCAGAAATTGCACGGATATAGATCCGGCGAACGTGGTGGCCATGGATTACGAAAGAAGCGACTAATAACACGTTCGTCTGTGAAGTTTTGGAGCAATAGCGCCTTCACGGACTCATGGATATGTGTGGGTGCACCATCCTGCATGAAAATGGTTTATGTAAGGACTCGCCTTTGCTGTAGTTGAGGCACAAAAAAAGTCTGCAGCATTCATGGTACCGACGACCCGTAACGGAACATGTGACAGAACCACGTGCAGTTATTTCCTCAAAGAAGAATGGCCCAAGGATGAATATCGCCGTGAATCCAGACCAGACAGCCAGTCACCTTTGAGGAATGCAGGGGAATTTCAGGGCGCATCCTTGGATTTTCCTGAGCCCAAATGCGGCAATTGTGTGTGTTGACTGCCCAAGTGAGGTAGAAAGGAGTCTCGTCGCCCTACAGAATATTCCAAGGCCATGAAAGATGAACAGTCATTCTGTTGAGAAAACTAACTGCGAATGAGAGACGTTGTGGCTTGTCCCTATCCAACAGCTCTTGGGTATGGTGGGATCTTGTATAGGAAGTACTGCATTATGTTTCTGAGCACTTTTCGGACGGTGCTGTAAGAATAGCCTGTCTGTCGTGAGCTACTGCCCCCAAACTCTGATATCTGTGACTGTGCGGCAACAGCTGTCTTGACGGCATTAACAAGTACCGGTGTGACAGGTTTACGACCGCTTCTGGTTTAAACTCCTAATTTCGCCGTCTCTTCAAATCTCTTAATCATGGCCCGGATATCTTTAGTAGACATTGGTCCACGGCATAAGTTCTTTATACGACGAAATTCCCGAACTGCAGCAGAAGCATTCCCCTTTTTTTCGTAAAACAGCTTCACCAATAACGCAAGTTCAACTAAAGATACCGTCAACATTACAGCCGGAAACATCGACGTAAAACATGACAACGTCTTCAAACGTTTTATACCCTAACCTGTTTTTAATAAAGCTTCCTCTTCTTCGCAAGCATGCAAATCTCGACTTTTTTTCCCTAGAACTGACAGCTTTTCCCGATTTTACATTTTATTACTTATAATTCTTGTTTTGGATTGTTAATATTGTTTCTGTATTCCGTTTTGGTCGTTTATTGTGTTAAATTTAATGTTTTTTTCGGAAAAGGCGCCCTCTGGTGGACATTTTTGAACAAAAATTTTTTTTTCGAAATTCCGTGAGCGCATCTCGTGTATAGTCTATATACCAAATTTCATTGCATTCCGTTCAACAGTTTGCGCTGTAGGATGCTTTTCATAGGGGAAGTTTAATTATAACCACCCTGTATGTCAACGAATAAGTGCACGAATTGTGCTTTATTTGTAAATCAATAGAAATATTTATGTAAGAATACTGATTTTTATTCTTCTACAATCTCTATATTTATGATATTCAGAGATAAATCAATTGGGAAAATACCTTTGCAATTAAAGTTGACTCCCACGGACCATTTCCCATCCGCTCCACACTTAAGAACTCCATCTGATATTTTTTCTTCATTTCCTTTTTGAAGTACTAAATCATATCCACCAATACAATAATATCTAAAATTATAATAAAAATTACACATTACGCAAATTTTGAGGCAGGGTTTTCGGTACTTTTTACCATGTAAAATTATTGGTACATATTTTAACCCATTAAAACAGATCTGGACATTAGCCTCAGCATTTTTTGAAAATTGTAAAATATATGGACACAGAATGATTCCTAACCCTTAAGACAAACTTTAATAGTTGTTGTAAGTCCAAAAATAAAAACAAAAATAAACGGGTAACTGAGTCCAATCCAAGTCGAACCCGGATTTTCATTCACATTGTGATTAGTATTCATTTATTTAAAAATATTGAGTTTTATTTTGTAAAAAAAAAAAATAAATAAATAAATAAAATAATAATAATAATAATATATATATACATATATATATATATATATATATATATATATGTTTTGGATCGTCATATCTGTTGGAATAAGCTTTTACGCATTTAATATTAACCATGATGTAGCATCACTGTTTTCTCATCGATTTACATACTGAAAATCATTGCGATTATCTTTACAGATATTTATATTGGACTATAAACACTTGATGATGTAACAAATGTGATGTAACAAACTTCATGATATTTTTTTTAATGGATGTGTTTTAAATATTCGTTTACTATTTTGTTAATAAATATTTATATAAATTCCTTTAAACCTTTATTGTCCAAATTATGAATTTTAAAATATATACTCGAAACTATTTTATTGCGGTTTAAAAGCAGATTACAAGATTTATACGATAATAATCAAAATTACAAATTAATTCCTCAACTAGAGTTAATAAATTGAAGCGGCACTTTTAAGTACGGTCGACTCAATATATAGCTGATAATATTTCACAACTTTGAAATTAAGAAAACTGTATGATATTTCATCGCACATTCTTGACAGCATTTATAAGAAGACACGTATATTCTTGATGAAAGTTACAAAGGCAGTTTTTATTTTCATTTAAATATAGAAACACATTGCATATCAAGTCAATTTTGTTAAATAACAAACAGTTACACAGGTCTGCAAAATAATATTTTCTTTCATTTTTGTCTACACCATTTCAGGTATCTTTAAATTTTTCGATGTGCTGACTTAAAAGATGACGTACTATTTCGTCTATGAAGCAAGTCTTTTTAGGAGCGTTCGTAATTATATAAATACGTAGAACCTATAGTCGTCGCTCAATTCGTCTGTCTGTCCGTCCAATCGCATATAACAGAGCGAAAACTACCCAACCGAATTGTCTGAAATTTTAAATATATAATTGTTGCAAAATTTTGTCGAGTCATTTCAGATTTTATGAAAATCGGATGTATAATTTAATTACAGGGACAGTAAAAAGTTTTCCGTTACATTACGGCCAATGGGAAAAAATTATTTCAAGTGAATTTTAATGATGTTACAGCCTTTCGAACAGAATGAAAATGATATGCACTTATGAAGTTCACTAAAATATACATTCAGTACAATATGCTGTGCAAAAGATCTTTATAAAACTAGTTATAGTGTGAACGCACCTCATTTTCCACATTTGACGTGCAATTTTCAACTTGTTTTTTTCTTTTTTAAGTGAGAAAAAATATCCAAAATACAAATCTTTACCGAAAAAACACTCAAAAATGAACTGCATTCTATTAAATTTCTACGTTCGCCATAGTTACCGCAGAGTTAAATATTTTAATGTATTATCTTTCTGTCGAATAAAGATGTCTCTGAACCCCTCCCCCTCCCCCCCCCCCAACACTACTTTTTATTTTACGTTTTGCTTGCTGCTATTTCCTGTGCAGCAATCAGTATTAGTCTCGTTTTATATTTATTAGTGTGTAGTGGTTTTATGGTTAAATTTATAACCGATCATTTAAAGAACCTGATGTTTTTATAAATTATTTTATAACTTACCAATTAGACAGAAATTCCCGATTCTTATCAAAAACTGTACGTGAAAGACATTTTTGAGTATTTTTCTCTAAATGAGCATAAAACATATACAAGAAACACGCTTCATTTTAAAGAAATGGATGCACTTCATACCTGTATCATTCTTCTATTCCTAAGCTAAACGTAAATACATTAGCAATTATTCAATTAATCCCAACATTACTTAATAGTACCACTTCAAAAAACACTTTTAAAATAAAGTAAAATGATTTATATAATTTTATTTAACAAATAATACAATTTCTCAGATTTTAAGTAATAAGAAAAAAGTATAGGGGGACTGAGGATGAAAGGGACAAGGAATGAAAAGGAAACTCAAAATTTCAGGAAGAAAATAAAATGTACAGAGTTTCAACTTTGGCTCAATCAATGACGATACTTGTTCTGTCTAAATAATCCTTATAACTAACATCAGCAATTATAGCGTTGTAGGTGATGAAAGCAAAACCTCTTTTTGATATAAAAAAGTAAATTTTGATGTTGCTTTTCTTTTTTTCCCTTAAAAAGTAATATTGTGTTTAGCATTATAATATTTATGTTATGTAGCACTGTAAAGTATGCACTTTATGTGAATATCAGTATATTTTGTTTGTTAAAATGCTCTCATGCTTTTATACATTTTTAATTTCTCTAGGTGGGTATGGGGTTGAAAGGGAAAGAAACTGAGGGGTTGAAAGGGACACCTTCAGGTTGTTCCTATCAAGCTTCCTTTAGTGAAGCTCAATAAAAAGAGATAGCTTCATATTTGCTTCAACCATCTAATATCAACTATGGTTTGACAACTGTGCATATGAGTATGTAATTGCTCTGAACTCTCCAAATATGCGCCTATCTTCGCAAACAAAAAAGCAAGCTGGAATTGATTGGTTCCAAAATTTTATGGAATGAAATTCATTATTTTCTCTTAAGAAACCTATAGCCATTAGTTTAACAAGAAGTACAAGTTTCAACAAAGCTAATGTTGATATTTTTTAAAAACCTTCAGTTAGTTATGGATCGCTATAAATTATAAAAACTGTGATAAAACAAGCTTAATGACAGAGCACAAACAATCTAATATAGTAGCAAAACGTAGTGAAATTTTTTTTTTCTCACGTAACATCAGCTGAACGTGGTAAACTTATCACACTTTTGTGCTTTGTTTCTGCATCACGTAACTCTGTTCAAAAGTATTCGTTTTTCCACGGAAGAATTTCAAAGAGTTCATTCTCGGAGGTGCCCCATCTCAAAAACTTGAACTTGCTCACCAAAGTAGGTCAATAACGGCAGAAGTTTTTTAAAGCAATTGTGCATTAGTTAATAATTCTATTTGTTCCAAAACTGATCCTGCGCTTCTCTTATTTGATAATTATGAAAGCAATATAAATATTAAGACAATAAAATTTGTAAAAGGTAATGAAATAATTGTGGTGATATTCCGGTCGCACTCTAGCCACAAACACCAGAAAAGCACTCGTAATGAATTCAAAGTACATTTTTTCAGAAAAAACAGAATAAAGAATAAAACCATTTTGTATTTACTGATACTATTGACATGAATGGCGTGAATATTAATGATATTGTGGTGAAGTTATTTAAACCCGTAACTGGTGGTGAGACAGCTAGAGCTAAATCTTTCTTAAAATTTTTGACTGATTTAAAGTTGTTTTATGTCCAGTAGGCCTAAACATGTTATTTTTTTTGTTATTATGTTATCATATGTTGAAATATATTTTATGTTTATTTGCTGATAATTATCTTTTATTTATGAATAATGTAATCGCAAATAAAAAGAAAAAAAATCATAAAAGTGCTTTATTTGTGTCCCTTTCATCCCCTACAACAGGGTTGAAAGGTACATTTCACCCAATTTATAAAAATGCGTATATATTTTTAATTACTGTACTTGAGGATAAGAAGTTTTAGTAGTATCGAAGCAAATGTTTTAGACGAGAATTAGGCGAAAATTTGAAAGTGATAGCTTTTAATGTCATTATTTTATAAACTTATAAAGACAAAATGTCTCTTTCATCCCCCATCTCCCCTACAATGAACTTCCCTCTAAATGATGCGATGTTTCACAGCAAAAAATTCATATCACACATCTCACAACCTGATAAAAATTAGAATGATATGCTTAGGTAGGAAAATACTTTCCTCAAACATTTTTCCTTCACAACACACTACCTATCGTTGACAAAGTGAAATATTTAACATTGATTCTGACACGTACCATTGGTAATACATAAATCAAAGGTTTTTTTTTTTATTATTATTAATAACAATATGGTTCTACTGGTGTTTTAACGTGCCGTCGGAGTATAAATGGTTAAACTCCATTTACACATTTCCCTCGATGTCGGCTTTTAAGGAATTTTATATCATTGTATGAAAAGTAAATAATTTTACATGTAGATCAATTTTTAAATAGAAAAGTCGATCTCAAGAACAAAGAAGTTCTGCGCTAAGAAGTTCTAGAATACTAGCTCGGTCCAGATTTTCTTGGCACTGATATTTTGTTATAATGTTTATAATGTTTTTAATGTTATAATGTTTTGTTAATACAGAAAGTTTTCGAAGACATTTTTCATGCATGGAATTCTCACCAAATTTAGCGTGTGAGAAATTCTTTCTTATGTTTACCTTAACCTGCTAAATTCAACAAGTCGGAAATTGTACGTGAAACGTGGCAAATGAGATGCGCATTAACGAGTTTTATAAATATTCAGATCTTGGTACAACAGCTGATACACTCTTATGCAAAAATGCATGAAGGCAAAATTTATTACGATTATATATATTAAATTCAATAATATGGAAATAATATGAATCCACCTTAAATAGGAAGTAATCACCATGGAAACCTAGAATCATTAACTATCATGGGATATCATGATTAATTACATATGATACGATGTAACAGAATGAAGAAAACTTTTATTAATATCTTTTTAAGTTTTGATTTGATTTTCATAAAATTCTAAATGAATAGCTTAAATTCTGCAACGACTATACGTATTAAATTTCAAACCTTTCGTTTGGGTAGTTTCTGCACTGTTATGTGCGGACAGATGGACGCATAGACCAAACAACAACTATAGGTGCTACGTATTTATATAATTTCGACATTTCCCGATAGAACATGATGTAATGGCAAACTTTTGAGTGTCTCTGTAAATAAACTATCCGCTCTACAAAGTTTATTTTCAATACTGAATATGGCATAGTAAATCTCAATAACATATGTCAATTACAGAACAATCTAACTATATTAACGCAAGTTAGAGTTCGGACAAACAAACCGAATTCATAAACACTTTTCCACTATGTTGCAAAATGTTTAAAACGCATAATAGTTTGAAATTTCACTTTCAGCAATTTATACCAACAAACGGTAGCATACTTGAATACTTTTGTACAGCCCTGTATTTTACCTACTACCTTTATATATACGCCACTACTCAGCTAAAATTTAATTAAGACTAAAACACGCTTAAAACTACTGAAATCACACTTCCAGAGATTATCATCCATAAACGGCCATGTATCCAATTCTTTGCGTGGCCCTTGTATATCGTTTTATCTATAATCTACAAACATATTTTAGTATAATAAATGTAGTTCAGCGTAAAAATGCATAACTCATTTAAAAACCACCTTTAAGCTATTTTCGTTCATACTCAGTAACCCTTACGAATTCTTTTGTGTAGCCTGTATATGATCCACAGCATTTATGTACACAACGTAATATGTAAAATTTAGTTAAACTTAAAAAGCACTTCTAAAGTCTTTAAAAGCACAACTAAAAATGCACTTCCAGCAATCCTCTCTAACTTACGTACTTTGGATACAGTATAGTATCCGAAATAGTTTATGTGCCCTGTAAATACTAATGCAATTTCTATTAAACGGGAAGTAACTTATAGTAAACCTCAGCAACGTACAGTGGCGGTCAAAAGTTTCCGGCCAGCATAAAAGTTTTGGCTAATTTGTAAGTATACCCATATGAAGAGGAAACTCAAAGAGATACTTATACACTTTATTGACATAACAGTTAAGAACCTATTTATGGAATAGAAAATAAATATTAATAAATTTAATTGACAAAATTAATTGCAAAAGAAAACGCATGTTCTCAAGTTTCCGGCCACCTTACCAAGTTTGGAAAAAAATGGTGTTATAACAGAAAATAACAGTGATCAACAACATTTACAGTTAGTATTTTGTATTGATCCATTTAACAATAAGTACTGCAGCGCAACAACGTGACATCGATTCAATGAACGGTTGTAGATCGTCAAAGTTAAGCTTTTTCCGCGGTTCTTGCAATTTTCGTAAAAATGCTGCTGAATTGGAATATTTATAATTCCACACACGTTTTCAAGTTAGTTTCAAAGATTTTCTATTGGATTCAGATCGGATGATTGGGCCGTCCATTTCAAAAGCGGAATTTTTTTATGCGAAAGCCACTGCTTCACGAGCTTGCATTTATGTTTTTAGTCGTTATCATGAGGAAACAAATAGTTGCGACCACAATTTTTCCTCCAATAAGGCATAAAATGATCTTTCAAGATATCCTTATGCATTGTACTATTCATCTTGTATTTCAAATAACGGACAGGCACATTTCCCAGAAAATGCTCCCCACAGCATACCGTGTCCCCCTCCATGCTTCATGGTAGGAATAACATATCTCGAATCTTATCTTTTTTTTAGGTCGTCGGTTGTAGTGTCTGCTATCACTTCCAAAAATATTGAACGTCGATTCATCGGAAAACAGTACTTTTTTCCAGTTTTCACTTGACTAGTCTTTGTATTCCTTGGCAAGCGCCAGTCGGGCCCTCTGATTTTTTTTTTTACTTATGAAAGGTTTTTTAACACCGACTGTTCCACAAAGTCCTACGTCATGTAAGCGTCTTGACACGGTAGACTTATTTCAGCAATATTTTAACACCGTAAATCGCCGGTAATTGCAGCGGCATTTTTATGCGCGTCATCAACTGCTTTTCTCCTGATAATTCTGTCCAAATGAAAAGTCATTTTTCGGGGTCCCCGGGATCGTGGCAAGTTCCGAAGGCTATGACCATCTTTATATTTTTTTAAAATATCGTTCACAGCAAATTTTCCGATCGACAACTTTGCCGCAATATCACGAGAGGATTGTCCCTTTAGCGACAAACAAATCACTCGTTTAGGAACAATAAATTGTTCACCTTTTCCTTTTTCAATTTCAAATACTTTATTCACGTTGATTAACTAAAACACACGGCCAAAAAAACACTTTACTGACAGCGAAAACTAATGGATGACGAATGGCCGGAAACTTTTGCACACGCGAATTTCAAATTCCTCCCCTTTGCATCAAGTATCTTCAGTATCCAATCAAAATGGTCATGTAGTCAGGGGTAATTTGCTTATTCCTAACTTTAGGAGCAATTGTGCTTCTTCTTCGCTGAAACGGTCTGTCAAACAAATCAAAGAAACTAACTCCCCGGAAACTTTTGACCGCCACTGTATATCAATTTCATTATAAGTGAAACAGTTTAACATAATTAAAATACGCCGCAAACGACGTTTCCCCCTATACCATTATGTAACTTAATTCTTTTGTGTGGCCCTGTAAATGAATAATAAATATATATTTTAGTGAACTTCATAAATGCATATCAATTTATTATGTTCGAAAGGGTGTAACGTCATTAAAATGCACTTGAAACTATTTTTTCCCATTGACCGTAATGTAACGCAATATTTTGACTGTCCCTGTAATTGAACTGTACATTCGATTTTTATAAAATTTGAAATGACTTGCCAAAATGCTGCAACGATTATATATCTTAAATTTCAAACCATTTGATTGCTTTTTTGCGCTGTTATATAATGGAGCTATAAATAAAGAGGAGGAGACATATAGTGTATTGTCTAGCAGTTGTGAGTGAAGTAACTGACGAGGTGGTCACATGAAGATGTCTGTTTTTTTAATCGGATCAAAAGTTTCTGATTACTGCCGATGAAAACTTTCACCAGCACAGTTGAATACGAAAATTCGTCTCATTTAAGTGCCTTATTGATAGGTAATTTCTCTCACAAATACGTTAAAATATTTCTATTTATTTTTATTGGTGTCAGTTTGCCCCGGTATTATAATCTGTACACTGACATCAACAGGAGGTTGACTTGGTGGTCACACTATGGCGGAACTATTGCTGCCGAAGTAAGCTTCCACCAGTAAAAATAAATATCAGTTTTTGCCATTACTTTTGAATGAAATTTTCCTTTAATGAGGCGTTTAAATAAAGAGAAATTTTTTACTTAAATTTACTGGTGGAAGTTTGTCGTGGTGGTAATGAACCTCTGCGAAAGCGGTTGCAGTTGAAGCTTCACTATTTTAAGGATATGTCAGTTCCTCTTTGTTAATAGTTCCATGTGTTGTATGCGGACAGACGGACAGACGGACCGACCAGATGACAACTATATGTGCTACGTATTTATATAATTACAAACGCACCTAAAAAGGATTGCGAAAGTAGCATGAAATGCTGAGAAATTAGCAGAAACTCTCATTTTATATACATATACATATATATATATATATATATAATTTAAAAAAAAACGGTTACTTACGTACAAACTTCAGGGAATGGTTTACGTCGAGTGGCACATATATCGGGTCTTACTTTAAGTATATCGTTAGTCTTTAACTGATCGCAAGTTATTGCTAAAAAGAATAACTAAAAGTTAAACATTTGCAAGATACATTACAGGATTTGTAAAATATATTTTTACATTAATAGTTATTTTAATTCAATTAAGTTTTTTTTAAATAAATTGACAATTTTTAAGAGGGTCAATCAAGTATTCTTTGCATCAAAGATAAGCTAGATTTATTTTCTTTTGAAAATATATTATAGGGCATGTTTACCAAATTAATAAATTATGTTTTAGATGCTCTAAGTACTAATGCTAACTGCAGTGTATATGTTTCCTATCATATATGTTTCCACTCATATATGTTTCCTATATTACCGAATTCACAAATTTGTAGGCTCAGATTTGTCACTATTGTTGCCATGAAAACACAAAGATCTTATCCATTCTTTCTGCTAAAGCACGAATTAATATTCTCGCTGTTCTTTAGATAAATAAAAACTGCAATTAATAGATTTAAAACATTTCTATTCTTTAAATAAAAAAACGGGGGGGGGGGGGATACGAATAGATGCAAAGAATTGCTGATTGACCCACATATTAGTTCTTAACCAATTGAGTCCAAAGGAGCGTTTTAAAAATCTTTCCGAAAACTATTAAGCGGTGCAATATGACATCAATCTTATTTTATGTCATTAAACGCCAAACACACATTGGGACGAACCCTCCCAAAAGCGCTTAAAAATTAATTTTAAAATTTTTCTAATGTAATCAATAGTAAATATATATTAAATAACATCTCAGGCCATTAGAACTCGAGTTTCAAAGGATTCCGTTCACCAAAATGCAGACAGAAGCAGTCGCACTATATAAAAAAACATAGGAGAAATTGTAAAAAAAATCGCGTTAACAAAACTTTTAATCTTTTATGTATGGTGAGTTATATTTTTTTTGATCCAGTAATAGCATTAGAAAAAAAACTTAAAAAAAAAATAAATAAAATTGAATACTGCGTATAAAATACCCCACGAATTTTATCAGTATCAGGATTTCAAATCCCTGTGCAGGTTTTCCATCTCTGACCGCCGAGAAAAGGGCAATATTGTAATGTTTTTTTCACTGTGATTTATTAAAAATGGTTAAAAAAAATGTTTTCTCCAAACTACATAATTTTTTTTAATTACGTATAGGCATTTAACCCTCTAAGTGTTTGGGTCGTAAAATTCCGTTTACTAAACTCCAGGTTTCACAGCAATATAAGCAATATTTAAGATAATATAATTCTATAGATTTAATGAATTTTAAATTGATTAAAGAATGATTAATAGTCTCAAGTATTACATTCATATTTGTAATTGAGTTTTTTTTATAATCTTGAAAGAATCATATTTTTTTAACATTTAAAACAAAATGCAAAGAAAACAACATTACAACTTTACCCTTTTGCCAGACGCTCGGAAGGTTAAGCCTAGAGAGTATTTATTATGACTTATTTTTTTTAATCTGGGTTTTATCTGTAGAATTATATTAATTTAAATAATATTTCTGTTGCAGTGAAACCTACAGCGTAGTGAACGGATATATCAGTTCACGGCAGTGAGAAAGTTAAAATATACGTATTGTATTCTTCAAGGGTGGGGAAAACGAGCCTGTACTACAAACAGCTGCAAGAGAATTACAAAACTAAGTACTAGAGGTCGAAAGGATTTCAACAGTATCTCTGCAATTATCTGAAACACCACCAAATCAATATAACTATTTCTGGGTGAATCCACGTCCTTCTTCGACGAAAATGTGCCGCCCTATTAAATTCGACAAAATTGTTGAAGAAGTTAATAACGTTACGAACGAAATCAGAAATTTCCTCCTTTCATCTCGAACAATCAACGACAGCCATATCTCACAAACAGTTAGTCATACGGTTCTGGTGTTGGTTTCATTCATTTCAACGTCCAAAATACATAAATGTTGATATTCCAGACGACTTTTTTGACATTTTTCAATTTTTGTTTTTGAATTTTTAATTGATTTTTTTTTTTTTTTTTGGGGGGGGGGGACTTAAAGAGGTCTGACCATAAGTAACTATCGTTAATTTTTACAGAATAAAAATAATTAAAAATTAGAATAATAACAAAAAATGGCATCACTTTTATGGTTTATATATATTTTTTAAAGGTAATGATGCAACGGACAAATATCAGTAAAGTTGAGCGCGTTCACTAAAGCTTCTATCACATATACTATATGTTGCGATCTCAAATACATGTTCACTTCAGTCCCATCGACCCTTTTACACTACAGGAAGAGTAATTGTCAAGACTTAACGGAAACCTCAAATGTAAGAAACAGAAAAAATATTTGCGGATTTTAATCACCGCTAGGTGACTTAAAATGTAGTGTAAAGAGAAAGAACTTAAAACAGTGATTTTAGAGCGGCTGGGTGTTTTTAGAGTGGAAGTAAACTTGTATTAAGCTTGTATCTATCACAGAAGATACAAACAGCAGTAGATTTGTTATTCATGCAATTACAAGAATCAAATTATTAGATGGTAAGATTTAGACAATTATCCACTCAAAATTCTGTTTATGAGGAAATGTGTTACATCGCCTGTGATAGAATAGTGCGTGTGGTTGTAGCTTTAAGCAGAGTTAAAAAACATCGATATATACACATCAAGATCGAACGCAAGTGGTTCTTTTCTACATGAAATAGGAACAGCGCGTCGTGGGTCTCAAACGGTTAATATTTCATTTAGAAAACCGTTAAATTATTTGATAATAAATGGAAAATATTCATACATCACAATGCAATTTTTAAAATATATTGAATTATTTATTTTAGATCGTTTCGAACGAGAAAACACTATTACTCAGAAAAAAATATATATTTAACTACAGAAACAAAGATTTAGACGACAACATACAGCTGCCATTTGTTTGTTAGGATTTTTCAATTATCAAAATCGAAAGTCTTCATTTGGTTGTTTAAACTCGTGATTGAAAGAAGGTTTATTCAATTGCACTCGGTTTCATAATGATATGAACACCTAGTAATTTTGTGATATTTTGACAAAAATTCATAAATAATTATTGGAAAACTCTTTTCTCCAGACAAATACAGTAATTTTACATAATACATAGCTGTAAAAGAAATATCAAACTTTAAATTCATTGAAAATATGAATTATCTAAAGAAATAGTGTTGCAAAATTATATGAACATTGATCGAAATTATCACTAAACGAGCATGGAAAGTGTACAGGAATATTGAATGTCACTCCCAGAAGAAGAAACCGAAATATGCAAATTAGTTTAGCATATAAAGATACTTCACAGACTAGGAAATTTCCAAACCTGATAACAAAGTGAGTTCTAGAAGTATGGGTCGTAAAAGTGCTTTAAGTGGTTTTGAGAAAGTGAAAATTTTAGCTTTTAAGGATCAAGTACTTTCGGCCAGAGCTATCGCAAAAAAAATGAAAAGATCTCCAGGTGTAATATTAAATATTCTTCGATTAAAAGAGGATTATGGAGCAAAGAAGCCTCCGGGACATCCGCCAAAGCTGCCAAAAGGGAAAAAAGATTCATTATAAAAAGAATGAGCAGTGGGAAAACAACTTTAGGTGAACTTTCGAGAGATCCACTGATAGCAGTGTCAAAAAGTACCTTATCCAGAGTAGTCAAGAGCTCTAAGATATTGAGGTACAAGAAAAGAAAGCCCCAACCAAGTATGACTAAAATGCATCAGCAGCATTGCGTCCATTGGGCAAAGGATCACATGACCTGGAAGTTAGAATATGAAGGAGTAATATTTCCGATGAAAAAAAGTTCAATTTGGGTGGTCCGGATGATTTTTTTTATTATTGGCACGATCTGCGCATGAAACCAGAAACCTTTTCAAAACGACAGCAGGGTGGAGGTTCACTCATGGTTTGGGCAGCATTTGGATTGATTTCATGGTAAGATCAACGTTGCGTTTCCCTCTGGCAGATTGAGTGCATTAACCTACGAAGATCTACTTGAAGAAAACTTGCTCTATTTTCTGAGGAAATTGGCGGACCTTTCTGGATGTTCCAACAAGATAATGCATCCATTTCACACGGCAAACGGCACTTGGGAATGGTTTCTTAATAATGGTGTACATGTAATTCCATGGCCACCTGTTTCTCCTGATTTAAACCTTATGGAAAATGTATGGAGCCTACTGATTACAGCTGTTTACGCAAATGGAAAACAATATGTCACAATTTAAGAATTAAAAGCTGATATCATCTTCCACTGGAATGAAGTTGATCAAAATATATTTAAAAGCTTGGTCCACTCCATGCCTGATCGCGTTTTTACATTAATTAAAAGATCTGGTGCGTACACTGACTATTAATCTATATTTTTGGCCAATGTTCATATCATGAAACACCTCAAAATGGAAAAATGCAGCTTATTTAATGTATAAATTACTGTTTCAATTATATTTTATTATAAAATAAAAAGATTTGTTCAATTTCTAACATTGATTAGACTTCAGTTTGTTTTGTAACATTTTCTTCTTTTTTATGCTTAAAAAACTGGGTGTTCATATCATTATGAAACCCAGTGTATGATTTTAATATGAAAAATGAACAGAATAAGACATAATTTTATACAGTAAGAATTCAATGGAAACTTTTCTTAAAATAGATCTTTGAGAAAAGCGTCACCCTTAATGAAGAAAGGACTACCGGAGACGCATAAATGCTGAAATTTGAGAAATAGACAAGCCCAGATTGCTTGTGGTTTCGTCATTGAAAATTGTTTCGTAACAATAAAATGTCACAATGTAATGTCCGCATTAAGACCAATGTCAGACGGGCGTCTTTCTTGCTGCTATTTTGCTTAAGTATTATCCATTCACAATGCTATAGCATTGTGAATGGATAATACTTAAGCAAAAAAGCAGCAAAAAAGACGCCCGTCTGACATTGGTCTAATTCATCAATTTTAATTCAAACTTCATTCTTGATACAAAATATTTTTTTCGAGCTTATTAACAAGCTTGTTATTCAATCTAAAAAATAATTATACATAATTTACCTCTGCATGCTGCATCTTGGCCTGTCCACGAACCAAACTCACATGTGCGGTATTCTGATCCAATAAGTTTGTATCCCTTGTCACATGAATACTTACAAGTTGTGCCATGAGAAAAATCGTTTCCAGAACACTTATAATATCCGTTTAGAGGAGAATTTAAAGCCGCACACATCATTTCTGAAAAAAAAGGGAAAAAAACATTAATCTAAATGAACCATGTGGTTCCTTACATTTTGTGTTGCTTTTTCTGTATTTCAGCTGAAAAGAGCGTTGTTTATGCATAGTTATGAAGTTTCGTTGAAGACTCCTTTAAGTTTTTCAATTAAAGATATTTAATTGGGAGTTTCAAAACATATAGTCCGTTTCATACTTTTGCATGTACGATGCCCCCCAAAAAAATCAGCACACGTTGGCTGTAACTCAGGATAAACGAAAAATTCCGTTTAAATTCGTATGAAGTTCTTTTTAATCTTATGTGATTTATTTTCTCTCAAGGAGTCTAGATATAAAAAATTGCACAAACTTTGATTTTTTAAATGGCAACACCCACTTTTAAGACCATATTTGAAAAACTTGAATCAAGACAGCCCCTAAAAGGTATAGTTTATATATTTTCTCTTAAATATTCATAGATTTACGAAAGAAAATGTGTTAGAGGTTTCACCATGTTTTTTAAAAAGTATAAATAAGATCTTGTAAGGAGCAGTACCGGGAAACATAAAATAATCATCTGAAAATTTATATAAAGGATCTTAAACTTACTTAAATAAAAAAGAAAACTCAGTAATTTTTTTGCCTGTGATTGTTGAAGATTTTCTTTTTTGTGGATGATTTGATAACAGGAGACCCTTTGGAGTGTCGAAAAGTAAAATTTTTCTATATCTAAAAAAAAAAAAAATGACTGGAATGATCTGTAAACTTAAACCCCCCTTTTTTAAGAATCTTGTCAAGGCTTCGTTTTATGTAAAAATTAGTGATGGGGGCAATTCATAATTTTTTTATATAAATTTATTAACAATTTTCATACTTAGAAATATGTTTTTGAATCGAAAAAACGCCTGGAAAATTTTGGTCCCGAGCTTTCTTGATCAAAGGAATTCAAATATAGTATCAAAACTAGGTGTTAGCATTTGAAAAATGAAAGTTGGTGCAATTTTAAACATGTAGATGATTCCTTATCAGAAAAGAAACCACATCCGATTACACAGAACATTATACGAATTAAAACGGCACTTTTCTTTTATTTTTTAATTAATTAGAACTCAAGATATGGCCATTGTTCAGTTTTTAAGGGAGGGGTGAGGGAGATATTATACAAAAAATGGAACAAAAATATTAGATTTTAAAGGTTTCAAACATTATTACAGTAAGCTCGTCAAGTTCTTAAATACTAAATAATTTATAATAACACACACATAACATGAAAAAAAAAATAAAACATTGTTGCTATTATTATTATTATTATTATATCACAGACCAGGCCCCTACCTGCCAGTCAGTATACCTAGCTTAACGAGTTTTGTACCTGGCCGCGGGGCTAAAATCGCTTGATCGGCTAATGACGGAGATCTACCTGATAGTACCTTGGCTTTCGTGGCTGTATCACTATTTATTTTATCACTTTTATTACTGCGTTGGTCGGTTCTGTATTGATATTAATTATGGTGTTTGGATTTGTTTGTACGTTGTAGAAAATGGAAGGGGAAAAAGAAAAGAAGGAGGGCCGTGTTCACTCTTCTATAGAACTCATACGAGCCGCCTATAAAGAGAGGATATGGCTACTCAAGTTTGATCTCGTAATTTAGAACCTTGATCAGGTGACGAGATCTTCACCTGACTGGGCACCTCCAGAGGTATAATTCATAGGAAACATGGAAGACTATGACCTAACCGAAACCAAAGTATCCAACGGAGAATTAGATGCTTTTTTCCTACTAAATGCAAATAAACATAATATAACTTTTGTTAAAATCAAACGCTGTTAAAAACTTCAGATAAAACATCTAAATTTCATTTAGCCTAATATTTTATTGCAAGCCCAGTACAATTATTTTTAATTGGCTTGAACTGAAGTTTTAAATGTTCATTTTGATATAAAAAAAGCCTATTGTCTAAAAAAAATATCGTAGAAAAATTCATTAAAATTTAAAAGTATTAACACGCTTATGAATAATTCATCCCGATAGTTAAAAAGTAAATAAAAACATTCCGATATATCTTTTTTTACATCATGTATGTAAAAATATATTTTGTTTAAAGGAAAAGAAACAGAGAGAAATAAAATAACTGGAAGCCTCATGGACCAGGAGCCGGCTGCACAGACAATCACCTCATCGAGTTCACTGATGAAATTCTAGGATTAGTTAAATCTTGAATCGCATATTAAAACGCAATCGGTCTGCCAAGTCATATCTTGGTGGAAAACACTTGAAAACCCTATTTTAGCGGCTGACTCCTAGGTTTGCCATTGTGTTTTCCTGCACCAAAAGGTATGAAAACATGGAGGACTGGGAGCAGGAAAACGCAATGGTAAACCTACGAGTCAGCCTCTAAAACGGGTTTTCAGGTGTTTTCCACTAAAATATGACTTGGCAGACCGATTGCGTTTTAATATGCGAATCAAGATTTAACTAATCCTAGAATTTCTTCCGTGAACTCGGTGAGGTGATTATCTGTGCTGCCGGCTCTCGGTCTATTACCTCTTGAAGAATTTCTGGAAGACACTTAGTGATGTACCAATTAGCCGTAACTGTCATTCTCTCTAGATTTTTGGCTTTGACCACCCCTGTCCTTCAGAAGAAGACGGCATCTATTACTTTTTTCATTGTTCGTTGTCTTTTCACAATTGTTGGTTTAGGGTCACCTTCAAAGACCCATGTACAGTACTTTCTTGACGTATTGGAATGTCAAAATAAGGGATATTCGTCTCATCACCAGTTATTATTTTAGAAATAATACAGTGTTCACCATCATTAAGTAATTTTATCGTTTCTTTACTGATTCTGATGCGTTACGCTTTTCGATGCTCTGTTAAATAATGGGGGACCCAAAGACAAATTGATTTTTTTATATACAGTTGTAAATTATTAATTTTATGATAGTTGTGGATCCAATGTTAAGTTCCTTTTGTGTTATTTGGTAGGTACAGCAATTATCATTGATTAACATATTTCGTACGAACGACACATTTTCTAGGACTACAGCTGACAAAGGCCCTTCTGTGTATTCTTCCTCCGGAAGAAAATTTTGACCTCTCCCAATTTCTGTAAGTATCTGAATACTGTGGAACGAGATGGGGCTTCAATTCCATATGCTAATGGTAGACGTTGAAGGCATTCTTTATTTAGCTCCACTTTAAAACCATAGAAAATCATTACTAGATAATGCTCTTGCGCTAACTCCATTTTCTCTTCATTCACAGTTTATTCTACGATAGCTAAATTGCAATTATTGCCACAAAATATCGTCTGCGGACATAAAAGGGTTGAAATTTAAATCTCTGATAAATATATATATATTTTTTTTGGAGCACATCGTCTGCCCTTGTCTCAAAAATTCCAGTGTTACCCTTGTATTATATATTTATTCATTTAACAATGATATGTGTACCCGAATAATATAACAGAGTTAAATTTTTAATTTTTTTTTATTTTATGGGAAGCCTTATAGAGAGGAATTTTGTAACAATATTTTCAATCTTAAAAAGCATATACCCGGTATTTTGTTATGTAGTTCATTATTTATTTTTTTTCATACTTTTCAATTTAGCTAGGTATGTTTTATAACTTTTAACGTATTTAATTCAGTATTTTTCAATTTAAAGATGGATGAATTTTTTTCTTATCGATTTATATTTATCTGACATAATTTTATATATACATATTTAAATTATTGACTTAGTTCGATCTCAATTTTATTAACCTTTTTTGTACATATTTTCACTGGAATGTTTCTAATTCCACGAGATTGTGGCGTGCTTCATCTTGTATTTGTTGTGAAAATCGCTTATTCTTACTTCTATTCTCGATGGTGCAAATTTTCAGGTATCTAAGTATTTTTAACTTAAGTTTATTTTAATATCAATTCAGTTGGTCCTGCTATGTCCATTTTTATATTTCCCTGCATGATGTTTTTCTTGCTTTTACGACAGAGGTCTACATAATATTATATTGAATAACTTTACACAAAACAGATCTATCATGCAATACTTCATACGGTCATTCATTATTCTCACTCGCGTGTCATCAATTAAAAAAATAAATGATTTTTTTTTAATAAATTAGACACGTGGTCACGTAAAGTCACACTTACATATTTATCAATGTTTACAAGACAATCTAAGTTCGTGAAATTGGGAGCCTTTTGCAAAAAGTTTTGACCTGAAATCTGGAGGTTTGTGAAGAATGACCCATATAGGGTGACCCCGCCAGTAGTTGATACCCTTCCAGTAGTTGATCAAATTTTTGAAATATTCTACTTTAGGCGGAAATGAGTTTTATACGTGGCACTAGACAGACATAATATTTTTGTTTGAATGTTACTGCACTTATTGTCACATTGTTGTCAGCTTTCTGCTGTAAGAGAAGTCGTTTTAAGATATTTTTTTTATTAGAAAGTGTAGACATTTAGTTTTGGATTAGTTGGAGACCATTACAGTAAGTTAAAATAATCCACTTCCATCTTGCTTATTTCAACTAATATCTTTATAAGAGTTATTGTTAGTCACAGCCCAGGGATATTTTAAAGATTAATTTTTAGATTTTCGATTGTTATTTTGCCTGATCAACCACTGCGAAAATGGATATTAAAAAACTATTCATTTATAATTTTGTTGCGAATTAATTTCAGCGGATTTCATTTTGTCCCTTATAGGACATTCATTAAGGGTTGTAGAAATCCTGTTAGTTTACGCCTAAAACTTAAAAGGAAGGAAATAGAATAAAAAACCCGTAGCACTGACTTTATTTGATCAACTTCAACTACTACTGGCTGGGTCACCCTATCATTTTTCTAAAAAACTTCTGTTAAAACAGTGCTGGGGTAATACGATCGAAAACTAGCCGGATATCTAAAGCACCCTAACCACATTCTAAAATGCACACATTTTCTACTAAAATATTTAGAAAACCTTAAGCAAAAATGCCTTCAAAGCAATTGTGAAATGATACTAGGAATGTTTAATTAGAAATAATAGGAAAAGAAACTTACTTTCACAAATAAATTCATCTTTACTCCATTTTCTTGTCTCTAAACAAGTCCTGTCAGGTAGCAAGCTATGAGTTTTATTTGGACGAACCACGTCATATGCAGAACATGAAAATGGACAGTAACCTTCACGGCAGAAGAAAGAACATTTTGATCCATATGTATTGCTGCATTTTTTTGGAATTAAAAATCCACCTTTAGGAGCTGTCAGAGGTGCGCATGTTACAGCTGTAATGGAAAATAAATTTATGAAAATGCTACAGAAAAGGGTAGAAAATAAATAGTACAAGAAATACATGACACATCACATTATAGCATTACAAAAAATGATTAATCGGGTTCAAAAACACTGTTGTTTAAGAAATTATTACGCATAGAACAATGAATGACAGACTCAAATACGGGGTAAGTATCCAAATTTTTCTGCATATCATCACAAATTTTTTCATTGGGACTTCCTTTGGTCACATAACATATGTCTATGTGTATTCGAGTTCAGTTCACTCCACACTTGTTCAGCATGTCCCTACTCATGATCACAAATTGTTCGTTAATAGGTTCAACCAAAGTTTTTGGCAGTGATATCATATCTATATATAATCTTTGACATACCACCAAAGAAATAAATCAATCACAAAATGTAAGGTGTGAAGATCGTGGAAGACCATTCAAACTATCTAAAATTATCTTCAGTGCACCTAAAAAATTAGATGAAATCTTGGATACTTAACATTTATTTTCATGTGTCCTTCATTATTGCATATGTTATCATTAATGAAGTTATTTTAATGATCATTAAAATACAGGTTTTTAAAAGCCGGCAAATCATTTAGAATCATTTTGCATATTTTGGTTGATTTGGGGTACTGCAGTCATTTTTTGTACATGTTTGTTAAGCTGCGGACACACGTATCAAAAACAAAATCAGATGCTTCCTCATAAACAGGATTTTAGACAAAGAAAGTCTAAAACACACCGTGTGATTGTTGACCTTTCGTAACTTTCTCAAAACAAAATTTTCGCTGTTTGTCTTTTCTACGATAAATATAGCTCGAATTCCACTAATCAGAGTGCTCTGAAAGAAATTTTCTTCAGTTCTCGATCTTTACACTACTTTTAACCCCTTCGCGACTGGAACCTTTTACGAAATGTTTATTATTTTGCTCCCGGTTTTAAAAAACAGAAGTTTCTGCCTTTTTAAACCGGGAAAATGCTCGAATTAAATAAGGCAAATTTTGCAGTAAAATTTTACTGGTGAGGATAAACAAGGATCCTTAGGCCTTTTGCGGCACGTATACGTGTCGCTCGTCCCCAAGGGGTTAACAATACTTAGCAGCGATTACTATCCAAATTTTACTCTTAGAGTACTTCTTAGTGTTGGACGATTCTGAGAACTTTTACTTGATTGTATCGGTGGTTTTAGATAGTTTAAACGACTTCCCATTGTTGATTCTATTCTTCTTTTCAAATGAGAGTCCGAATCGACGAGTTGCTATTCTTATCCAAGGGCGACCATAAGGGTGGGAGAGCAGAGAGAGGGCTTCAGCCCATACCCCCAAGATATTCTACAGCCAAACATTTTATTAATTCAGTACTTAAGTAAAGGAAACCTCTTTTAAAGATTTTTTAAAGGTAATAAGGTATTAAGGATTGGCTGTAACTAACGAATCTTTTTTTATTTAAAAATTGATTTGCTCTAATCTACTGCTTATTACCTCAAAATCATAACTCTATATCCTACCAATCTGCAGTCAGTTGTAAGAAAATTAGATTTAAGAAATCTCTGCAAATTTTGATGTGGATGAAATGATTATTAATATCAAAGGAAAATTTGTCATTAACTGGAAACCGTCATAATGTAATGGTTACGATGATACTTATAATTAACATTAAATAATATAATTTAAAATATAACTAAGAAATCTAATTAAAAATATTAAGCATTTTGGAAAGAAAATTATTCCTTTTGTTTTATATATTATTCTAAACTGTTGATGTACAAACAGTACTTTGAGACGTGCAAGATTAACGTGACAGAGATGTATCTAAATTTCTTCGTAAAATTGTAAAAGTAATGGGAGTAACGAAACTGATTATAACGAAGCCTGTGCATAATTAATAAGTTTAACGCTTCCTTCACTACGTGTTTTACCCGTATGAAAAAATTACATTCTAATTTTTTTTTAAACCCTGACGTGATAGAAATTTTTCTGATAGCAGATTCGGATTCTACATGCAAAAGTACATAAAAAAGTCTTTCCGGTCAGTGCCGGGAGGAAGAGATAGCTTTCATATTCCTCATTTTTAAAAAGCCAGCTTATATTATTCAAACACACGAAGCTCAATTTGGTGGAAACTGTTTATAGGAGATTCAATACTAATTTTTATCAATACTAAATCATTATGAATGAGAATTTCGCGAAATTAGTCAGTTTATCCAAGCTGCTTTTATTTAAAGTAACTTATATTTGGTTGCCAAATTCGGCAATATCTTGAAGTGCCTGCCATTTTAAGACAAAATGGTGGATCAGGCTAACCAGTGAACTTAGTCGAGGCCATAGTAATTCCTGTGCACCATGCTCACTCACATCGGAAACGGTTGATATATACGAGTGCTGTCGCAGGCAAAAAATCAGGTTTTTCAAAATGTTACCCACATTAGAAATTCAAACTGATATATCTGAGCCATTTTTTAAGATAAAGACAAAAGAGAAAATTTTCCGGAATCAAGGTCAAATACTTCAGAAAGAAACCTTTTTCAATTCTAATTTTTTTGCAACTCACTTTAAATATAATTTTTTTTTTAATTTAATGGCCGCAATATTGAAACAAGATGGCTGATGAAGCTGGCCAGCAAACTTGGTCGAGACATTGCTATATACTATCCACATGTCTTCTTACATCGAAATAGGTTAATAAATACGCGTGTTATCGCGTGACAAATATCAGATCGTTCCAAAATGTTAGCCATGCTAGAAATTCAAAGTGCTATAATTCAACCATATTTTAAGATATAGACGAAACAAAAACTGCTCCGGAATCTTTGTATCAAGGTCAAACACACAAAAAAAAATCTTTTTCATTTTCCCAATTTTTGATACCTCATTTTAAATTTTAAATTAATTTTTTTAATGGCTGCCATTTTGAAACAAAATGGCGAATGAAGCTGGCCAACGAACTCGGTCGAGACATTGGTATGTACTACGTACACACCAAGTTACATCCAAATCGGTTCATAAATACTCCTGTTATCGCGTGACAAAAATCAGGTCGTTTCAAAATCTCAGCCACGCTAGAAATTCAAAGTGCTATAACTCAGCCATTTTTTAAGATATAGACGAAACAAAAACTTCTCCGGAATCTGTGTATCAACGTCAAACGCATAAGAAAAAATATTTTTCAATTTTCAATTTTTTGTACCACATTTCAAATTTAAAAGTTAAAAAAAATTTAAATGGCCTCCATTTTGAAACAAGATGGCGGATGAAGCTGGCCAACGAACTCGGTCGAGACATTGGTATGTATTACGTACACACCAAGTTACATCCAAATCGGTTCATAAATACGCCTGTTATCGCGTGACAAAAATCGGGTCGTTTCAAAATGTCAGCCACAATAGAAATTCAAAATGTTATAACTCAGCTATTTTTTTAGATATAGACGAAACAAAAACTGATACGAAAAAAATCTTTTTCATTTTCCAATTTTTTGGTACCTCATTTTAAATTAAAAATTTTTTAAATGGCCGCCATTTTGAAACAAGATGGCGGATGAAGCTGGCCAACGAACTCGGTCGAGACATTGGTATGTACTATGTATACCCCAAGTTACATCCAAATCGGTTCATAAGTACGAGAATTACAGTGTGACAAAGATCAGATATATATATATATATATATGGATTATATATTCTTAAGGGAAAAAAAAGGTTGGTGTATGTGTATGTTTTTCCATACATTATACACTAAAAACATAAAAAATAAAAATAAAAATACCATTATGGAGGGTTGAGGTCGGGAATGCTAAAAAAAATTTAAAACATATCTTTTTATGTGTGTGAGCGTGTATAAGTTTATGTATATATGCTTATATTTTGTATGGACATATAATAAAAAAAAAAGAATAAGAAAAATATGGGGTATCATGCATTTAACATAATATATTTTCGCATATTGCATCAACATTTAAGGATATAATTTACTATCTCAATATTCCTCATTACTTTTTAAATTTTCACATTTATTTACATAATACAAGGCTAAATTTTACTATCTCAAATATTCCTCATCTTTTTAAATGTTATTTATGTTCTCATTTTTTATATTACAATTTTTTGTCTTTAAAACGTTAATTTAATCAATTGCCCTTTTATTTATTTTTATATAATTCTTTATTTCTTTATTTATTTATTTGTATGAATTTATTCCATTTCTTTATTTTATTTTGTATTCACTCAGTACTTATTAAGATTATTCCTATTTTTTCATTCTAGTTTAACTAAAAGTTAATCTAAGTCTTTTCTTGATTTATTCAATCATTTTAATTCCTTTTATTTTTAATGTTTTTTGGGCTTAAGATGGCAACACTAAACATTATTGTTATTAATCCAGTTCCAATTTACATTTTTCCTTTCTCACACCAGATGGCAGCACAGTTATGGGTTTCACTCAGATGCTCAACTGTAGATCACATGTTAAAATAGTCTTAACTTTGTTTTCCATGCTTATATGCAGTAGTTTTGACTCCTAGTATGTCATTCATGTATTGTGCTCTAATAATTTTTAATATCCTGTATGAGGTGTATCTTTCTTTGGATCTCTTAGCTTTTTTATTATCTATTTTCTGTAATGTTTGCATTATAAGGAGCTAAATTTTGTCATTTTAGGCTTAATGCCGACAAAATTGGATGAAATAACACATCTTCTGTGAATGAACTCACAAGCTCCTCTGACGATTCTGTGAGTTATTCATAGTTCCTTATTTTACATACTGGTTTCCTATGTTCATTTCTAAATCATCTTTAGAGCTTTATAAATTTCTTCATATATTTGTGATTTCAAATTATTATATATATATATATATGTATGTATCAACATTTGAACGGAGGGTGGTTTCGGGGTCTGGGGGTCATGATCGATGAAAATATACCAAAATGTTTTGAAATCGCATTCCTCCGAACGGTTTCAATAGGTAGCTTTTTGTAAAGAAAGCTACCTAAAATGTTTATTACAAATAAGATACAAAAGGGCTGTTGTCTAGTGAATCAAATCCACTTTTGTCACTTTATTTTAATTCCTCGGATCACACGGTTCGTACGGGTACCGTTATTTTCAAGGCCATATATCAGAATTTTTTTACAGAAAAATAAAACCAGTTTAAACCGACGATATTTCGCCTTATTTAAGGAGAGATTTTCGATACGAAAATACCGGTGCCGAAGAATTTCTTAGTCTAGAAATTCAAGCACACGTACGAACCCTGGATCAAATAAGACCAGGTTAACGTATAGTTTATGCACTTTTTCTTAAATATTTATTAGAGTTATTAAAGAAAATGTGTTCTGGGTTTATCAAGAATTTCGGAAAACAAAATTAAGATTTTACAAGGAAAAGCTCCCGGAGCACACATTTAGCTTCTAGAAAAACACACAGAATTTTTTACTGCAAAATAACTTGATGTTATAAGAAAGATAAAGCGGTACTTTTTTACCCAATGACTCTCTAAGATATTTTTTTAGTAATGTAAACGACACGAGAAATGCCTCTTTAGACCGCCGGAAAGACAAATGTTTCTATAACTCAAAAAACAACTGTAGAAATGAGCTGTAAAGTATATAGTCCAATTTTCGATAACGTTGATTCTGTTTAGGTTATAATTAATATATTTTTTAATATTAGTTTATTAGTAACTTCCATATTTTAAATATGTATTTCAATGAAAAAAGTACTTGAAATGTAATTGAATCCATTCATTGTATCTCATTAAAAAAGGAACATTTCAATCATGCGACTTTTAGGGGAAATATAAATTAAAGTTTGTGATGTGATTTTAACATTCGCATCCTGAAATTTTAAACCCCCTACTAACTATATGATGAAGATTTAAAAGAACTGCATAAACTGTATACTTTTCCGGTCTGATTTCAACTCAAATGATGTGTCAAAATTTGATGTTACTATTCAAAAAAATTAAGTTGGAGTAAATTTTTTACCTGTAGACGGCTGCCCAATCATAACTGGCGCAAATATTTAAATAGTAGGCATTACCAGGGTTCCTACGCTTTCAGATGGAATACCAGTATTTTTATGTAGAAAAACTCGATTTATATAATCGCGCAATTGCAAAAGACGAGTTTTTCACTAAGAAAATACTGTCGTTTATCTGACTTAAAGTCGGGGAAATTCCCTCACCTGTCCCTCTCAGTCGATTGATACCTATATCTTTTTTGCGATTATTTGGGGCAGAATTAACACGTTTACGACGGGAAACGAGAATTCTCGTTTTCATTCAAAAAACATCATTGACTAAGGGCGTGGCTTCTACATTACAGAAAATGCATTTATATCATGTTGTCCGTATTTTTTTAGATTTTAAGACATTTATATTAAATTCGTACATTGAAAGATATTTACCAATGCATAAACTTGGGAAATCTGTCTAGAACACCAATTTACAAAAGACTTTCAGAACAGGGAGGAGCTTCTACTGTTTTAAAATTCAGATTTGATAAAAATTGCCCGTCGGCAATGTGTTAATAAGGGTAACCACCTTTTTCCCCAGAATTGTACATTTCAAATAATTTTAATCCTCTAATGCCCATGGTAGCATTTATGCGACCATCAGTGTTCCCGATTTATTGGATTTTTTTATTCACATATTCCGTATTCACACCAGAAATTTAAAATAATATTTTTTTTCTTTATTTAATGATAGACATTTCGTTATTAAATAAACGAAAATTTACTATTTAGATTTTCAAGTATGTATTCCGATTCTTTGAATAACGCAATTTCTAGAACACATTCTACCATGGCCATTAGAGGGTTAAACAAATATTTTGTGTCATAGAACAATAAATGTTTCCTGTGTGGTGTGAAAGATTGAAGAGATTAAGAATAAAATGAAAAAAGAAGTTGGATTTTGTGTTCACGAGACTATTTTATTGCTAACTAAAATTAGAACTGTTCGAAAATCTAAATTGTATACATTATTCCTTAAAGTTGTTAAAGTTGTTTAAAACTTCTGCATATGCTTCCTTTTAATCAGATAATTCAACTGTAAAGTTGGCTATAGCAACATTATTACAAGTAACTTATGTTTTTCTTCATTATTACGAGAATAAATTTTGACGTCTGTTACTTTTCATATTGTTTAAGTAGTCGCTCTTATAGACAGGGTGACGGCAGCACAGACAATCAAATCATCGAGTTAACAGCTGAAATTCCAGATTTAGTTAAAACTCGATTCGCATGTTAAAACGCAATCGGTCTGCCAAGTCATATCTTGGTGGAAAACACCTGAAGACCCGATTTTAGTAGTTGACTGGTAGGTTTACCATTGTGTTTTCCTCCTCCCAGTCCTCCATGTTTTCATACCTTTGGGTGCAGGAAAACACAATGATAAACCTACGAGTCAACCGCTAAAATCGGATTTTCAGGTGTTTTCCACCAAGATATGACTTGGCAGAACGATTGCGTTTCAATATGCGAATCGAGTTTTAGCTAATTCTGGAATTTCAGCCGTGAACTCGATGAGATGATTGTCTGTGATAGACCTCCCGGTCTATTAGGTCGTCGAAATGACTTCGTCCCTTGAGTGACTGCTTGCCGGGGTTTTACTGTAACTTTTAATGAATCAATTTCGCTTTTTTGTGTTGCACATAACTATAATTAAAAATTTAACATTTTCACAAGAAAATAAAGTTAAAGACAGTATTCTGATCATATTTACCTTTATTACTGAAAGTTGTAAACATTGAATTAAAATATATAAATATCAGAAAATGGTGATTATATGACTTAATCACTTAATTAATACTTAAAAATGTAATATTAAAAAATTAAAACAACAAAAAATATTTACGTGAGCAACTGTTGCCATATTTCTCAAAACCTGGGTAGCACAAACAATCACTAATGCTAGTACTTCCTTCATTCTGTGTTGTTGAATGCGTTGGACAAGCAGTGCAATTGGTATTAGCGGACTTCTCCTTATATGTACCTTTCGGGCATTCTGTATAGAGTATAAATAAATGTATTATATAACTTTATTACAATAATAGCACGTACATTATCTTAATTTCTAATCATAAACTATTTGATAAAATATTCGAAATACTTCTACATATACGCCAGATAGTTTCTAGGCTTAAACAACTAAATGAAAAACAATTAAAAACATTATGCAAAAACACGAAACTTAGAAAACAACGTGCTACATATTTTAACAAATATTATACAACTAGCTGAACCCCCGGTGTTGGCCGCGAAAGTGATAATAACCTTAAATGCACCTTAATTCTATATGATTTTACATCTTTAACTCAATTTTGCTGAATTTATATTTTTAAATTAAAAAATCATGAAAAAAATATTAATTTTTAATGTTAAAATTGTTCGTAAGAAGACATTTTCACTTGAGTAACAAGATTTCCCCTTTCGTTACAAAATGTTACTTTTCACAAAAATGTAATACATTTCACAGCCTATAATTGTCCAAATGCTTAAAGATTTAGACATGTTATATAAAATGCGTGTCCGCTGGCTATGTGAAAAATCGGTTTGAAAAACCGATACTTAACGGTAGAATAGGTCCAAATAACTGTAACGGCAACTTTCTTGTTGTAGTTGTGGGGGGGGGGGGGGACGATTCAACGTTTAAAAAATACATTTCTTGTCGTCTAAAGCCTGTGTATAATTTTCATGCTAAGATATTGATATAGAGTAGTAAAAAGCACAGTTTTCTTCTGTTATTTTCCTTTTTTATTTTTTTCCCTTCTGACGTATATATTGCAAAAATTTTTAATTAGAACTCATTATTTTCCTTCCTGTATGTTATATTTTCTGAATCAAATTTCTGAGTTATAAATATGTTTCCGATGACAAGGTATAATTTTTGTGCTAAAATATTGATATTTAGTTGTAAAAATCATTGTTTTATGCGTACTATTTATTTTTTTTTCCCCATCGAAATCCTGAAGGAATTTTTTTTATTTTCTAACTAATTTTTTCACCCTTAAATCCGATCATACCTGAATCAAATCGACACTTAATCATTAGCTAAAAGGTCAGTATATCAATGAATTTATTTTTCAAAGGGTTAATTTTCGTATTTTTTTAAACTGTTTGCATTGCTTTAAAGATAATTGAAAGTATATGCTATTTGATAATTTCTTTTTTGTATGTATTTTGATTTTTGTGGTCGATGTGTCATTTTGAAATATAACAGAAAAAGGGGGGCGAGGGGCGGAAGTCTTTCGGTGTTTTTAAGTCTTAAAGGGTCTCAGGACTCTTAAAATTGGAAGAAAAAAAATAGACTATTTTCAACATTTAATATCTTAAAATGTATATGATTTTAAAAAACAATTTTTATCTGGATGAAAGATATAAGTATGTTCTTTCATTTCATGTATTTAAAAAAATGCAAGATGCAGAATTAGTATTTATACGACGCTCCAAACTGTCAGACATTTGTCGAGAAGAAAATTGGTATAATAGCTTACGGCGCAGGATTACAAATTAAATATTACAACTAGAATGAAATTTTTCGGGCCTAATTACACTATATCGCCAAAAGTGACCGGTCACTTGCAATTTTAGACGTTTTCTTAAATATCTAGAAAAATACATGAGGAATTATCTTGAAACTCCAGATATGTAAACAGAATATTACAGGTCATATATTTCCGTGAAAAATGTTTCCCTAACCCCCATAGGGGACCGTCAACAAATTAAAAAATAACGAATATCTTTTGGATAACCCTGTAAAAACTAACGTAGCAAAAGCGTTCAACACAGTAGATTATGATTAAGTGCCTTATTGCAATAAACTGTGTTCCTTTTTCTGAAAATAGCATGTATATTCGTAGAGAAATTAAAGTTTTTATAAAAAAAGTCCCAACTTTTGCCAAGTTTTTTGCTTATAATTTGTCTAGTTCTTAATATAAAAAAAATTTTGTTCAGAAAATATGACAAATAATATAGTACACAATACCCAATCAAATACTGCAATCGGAATTAAAGAATAATAAAAAATGGATGAAAAACGAGCAGGTTTACTAAATAATGTATCACTGCGATGCGCGAATGCAATCAAAATATAATGTGCATAATTTATTAGCTAAGTGTATAGAGCAACTTTTGTGAAAGTCTCAAAATCATAGTTTGGAAATTCTGAAAATCATCGTCTATAGAATAAGCTTGAAATCCGTTGTTCCCAAAATGAATTAAAAAGATGAGGGGTTGTATCCATATATCCATTAATTAGTACCAATATAGCATACACAATATTGCACGTACTACTGTATTTGGATACAGCCCCTCATCTTTTTGTTTAATTTTGGGAACAACGGATTTCGAGCTTATTCTATCAACGATAATTTTCAGAATTTTCAAGCTATGATTTTCAGACTTTCACAAAAGTTGCTCTATACACTTAGCTAATATATTATGCACATTATATTTTGATTGCATTCGAGTATGCGCAGTGAAACATTCTTCAGTAAACCTGCTCATCTTTCATCCATTTTTTATTATTTTTTAATTCTGATTGCAGGGTATTGTGTACAATGTCGTTTGTCATATTTTCCGAAAAGAACTTTTTTTTATATGAAGAATTCCACAAATTATAAGCAAACAACTTGGCAGAATTTGGGACTTTTTTTTATAAAAACTTTAATTTCTCTTCGAACATACATGCTATTCTCAAAGAAATGAACAAAGTTTATTGCAATAAATCAATCATAATCTACTGTGTTGAACGCTCTTGCTACGTTAGTTTTTACAGGGTTATCCAAAAGATATTAGTTCTTTTTCAATTTGTTAGTGGTCCCCTATGGGGTTTGTGAAAAAAATCCTCACGGAAATATATGACTTGTATTATTCTGTTTACACATCTGGAGTTTCAAGATAAATCCTCATGTATATTTCTAGATATTTAAGAAAACTTCTAAAATCGCAAGTGGCCATTCACCTATGGCCATATAGTGTATACTTCAGACTGTAGTAATTACCCTGAACCAAAATAAATTTGTATTAAAAGCGTTTTTATATTTTTAATACAAAGTTGTATTTAGCTACTACGAACTTTTGAAATTTTCAACAGTATAATAACATTAAAAAAATATATTTTTTTTAACAATAAAAATGAAATTTTATGTTCAGTTTATACAGACTAACATGAGCGGGTATAATTCTAAAAGCCATAACTTCTGTTCTAATAGGAATTTCAAGGAAACAGTTATATCAAAATGTTCAGACAAGGTAGGAGTTTAACATCTAAAAAAAATTAAAATTTCGAAAATTTTGAAGCTTTAAAAGTCTTGAGACCCCTTAAAAAACCAGTCATTATCGCCCGAGTCTTTGAAATTTTTAGGAGTTAAAAACATAATGTTTTCGTACCCTGTGTGAAAACATCGTGAAAAAAAATACTGATTATTTAGTGGTAAAAGGGCTCGTAAGAAGACTTTTATTTATTTTTTTACTTGATATATTTCAGTAGTTAATATAAATAGTTCTTGTTGTTCGAATTATTTGATATTTTTAGGTGTCTAAATATGACGGTTATGCACCTCATAAAAAAATTCGTAAAAAAATATATCTAGGTAAAAAAGAAATGTTTACTTTTTTTTTTTTTTTGCATCGGCTTAGTTAGCATAACAAAATAAATTGTTCTTACCATCCGAATTCTTTGAAGTTTTAATACGGTATAAGTATAACTATATCCGAGCGCTCTTTAAAATTTCTTGAAAATATATATATACATATATATATATATATATATATATATATATATATATATTTAGTAGTGAAAATGTGAGCCAAAACAGAGCGAAACCGCCTTTACTTTTTTTTCTCGAAATTTTCACACATTTTATTTTGTAAAATATAATTCTATCCATCCGAACGTTATGAAATCTGTATAAATGATGTAAATCTGGTCTATTGAGATGCTCTAAAACTATTGTGTTGAAATACGGACGTTTAGTTACATTTAGCGGAGAAAATATATCGTCTCCGTGAAGCGCGAAGTGACCTGCGTTTGCCGGTGTATTTGAAAGGGTTAAAATTCTTATTTTTTAAAACCAATTGCAGCATAGATTAGAAAAAGGATTTAGCATTAAGAGTATTTTTTTATTTGTCGATACCTTTAAAATTGTGCCTTGGAGGGACGTAGCCATAAGGGAGAAAAAAGTTCTCCATTTTTTTTTTCAAAGAGTTAACAGCTATATTTGTTTCGAATTGATTGCAGCAGAGACATAAGAGTACGATCTTTTGGAATATGTCTTCCAGTGTTTAACTGTCTATTTAGGTTAAAACAAAACTATGAAGAAATACAAAAAAACAGCGCGCTCAGTTCTTCATTTCCTCCCAACGCGTAAATAAGGTTCTGGGCATGCGCGAGCGCTTGTACCGACTCGGAATAAAAGAGGTGAGTTTTTGATGAGAGTTCGTCGTCATTTTTAATTAATATCTAGACTAATTAACAAAAATTTTAAATCCTGAGTCTCAGGTGCATCAGGAGAGACCTTGGAATACCCTCACACAATTTTTCAGCCTTGAACGTGCGGTAGATTTCGCTAGCCATTGCAGACAGACACAGACACACGGAAAGCGAAATTTTATTTTATTAGTATAGATGAACCCTGAATTTGTGATAAATTTATTGATAAATATTCAAACCGATCTGATATTTTTTGACCTGAATTGCAAAAATTTATACTCTATTACTATTTAACATTTCAATGTATTATTTAAGCGTGCCAATTTCTTTGTATTGAATTATAAAATTCCTATATCATCTGAAGTTTAAAAAGTTGATGACATTCCATAGAAAAATATTATCACATAAAATAAATTTTCTATGTTTTTCGGGCGAATTAACCAAGTATACGAAAAGCTAAACAGCTATTTTGGTAGCAGCTAAATATATCTAACGAATTTCAAGCTAATTAGAGGCTTATAAAATACTTGTAAACAATCTAAAAATGAAAATATCTAAAAATGGATCCTACATAGCGTCATACAGAATTCAATTCTGAATGTTTGTATTAAAATTTAAAGGAAATCTAACGAGCGGTTTTAGAGCGATCTAAGTGGCCAGTAAAAGAATGTTGTTTAGAGAAAAATGCGTTTGAATTTGAAAGTTTGATTTAGCTGTTAGTTACAATGGTATATTTGTAGTTCTAAATGAAAATAGTTTTGGAGATATATTCCAGACACTATGAACAATCAGAAAAAAAATTGGTGCATTAAAAGAGGTTTTGGACTATCTTCACAAAACTTTTCCGCTTCGTATGTGCCGTAGATTTCGCTAGCCATCGCAGACACACACAGAGCGAAACTTTCTTTTATTAATATAGATTGATCATCCTAATTGTTCGATTTATTTGAAAATGACTACTTGAACCCTTTCCATAATTTTTGAATTGCGATGCTATTGATAATTAGCCCAAACCACTTGATAAGACAGTGGTATCCGCATCAGTGGTCTTCTAATTCTTAGTTGCACGTTTTATTATTTGCAGGCTATTTTCTGTGGTCAGTCCACTATTAACCACCAAAATTTATAACATACTCGAACATATGAGCTTCTTTTTGAAATAGTATATTTTCAGTATTTTAGTAAAGTGCTTCGTTCGTTCTTATATACCGTATATTTCAGCTATAACGCTCACTTTTGAAACAAAAAAATTGATCAAAATTTTCAGGTGCACGTAATACGCCAGGTATGAAAATGAAGCATAAGAATTGAGATTTCTATGTTAATGAGCAGGGCCTGATTACCAACGGGGCACATTCCCACCAGTAAAAAGGAACAGAAAATTTTGCCTCATTCATGGCAGAAATTTTACATGAATAAGTCAATTAGATAAGGCGAACATTTCTTTTAAAATTTATTGGTGTAAGTGTGCCCCGTTGGTAACCAGGCCCTGTTAATCAGCAAAAGAAGATTTGATTATTTAAATAAACAAGAGTAACGATTTCAAAGGCTTTGTGGGGATTCAATTAGAAAGGCTTCGTACTAACATAAGTCCTCACATCTCATTTGATTATTTTGTTTATGTTTCTATCATATATTATAATAGGGGGGAGCAAACCGTGTGGGAATCTTTGTTTGCGTGGGTGTGTGTGTGTGGGGGGGGGGATAAATGTTATCTAAAAAACGTCTCTAACTATTTTGACTTAAATTTTGTATATCTTAGCGCTTTGGGGTACCATTGGGGACCATAGGTCTAGGTCACATGCTCCAGAAAATTTGAATAGTAGGTAATTCTGGGGTCACTACGGTACAATGCATTTCAATGGGAATGAAGATTGAAACAGTTATTAAGTTGTTGAACAGTTGGCAGTAAACGAAGTAGCAAAGTCTGAAACATTTCGCCAAATTTGACGATATTTGGTGAAGTATAGGTGACATTGGCGAGATTTCGCGAGAAAATCGACTTTTAAGATTACGAATGCCAAAACACATGCTTGGTGCCGAATGAAAGAATGTCTCCACATTTGGCGATATTTGACGAAAACAGTGGCTTTCAGAATCTGAATGAATTTTCTAGAAATTCCCAATTGGAGCCGAGATACATGATTCAACCAAAGATGTAGTTTGGAAGGATGCGCTTTCGTTGTAATTCCGTAGGTAATGTAAAATTTAGAAATATGTACTAGTTTTAATATTGGTTGTTTCTGTAAATAATACTGCTATAAAGTAAAAAGCTGTATAGCAATAATACAGTGAGAATTTATCGCTATATAAAGTTGAACACAAAAATAATTTTAACTGGGCATAGCTTGATCTTCTCCACTCGTTATTAATTATTATACTTTTTATTACTCTTTACTGTATTTCCATGCTACATTATCTCATGAAGGTTTCTTTGCAATGAAAGGAGTGCGCATAATACGGCGAATATACCTAAAAATACAAAAAAAAAATAATCTCAAATCGTATGTGCGTGTTATGCGCCGGAGCACGCTATATGCCTAGATATGCGGTATATATAATTACTATCATTCTGAAAGTAAAAATGTTTCGATTTTATAAAATTTTGTCTCTCAAGAAAAAAAAATAATGATATATTTTAAGTAACAGTTCGAATGACTATTTTTATACTCTTCGCTACCTGGTCCTGCATGTGTGGACCTCTATTATTTTGCTCATATAACTAAACTATTTGATGTTTTTACATTTTAACTTCATTTCTTAATAGCTGAATGTTTTTTGCTTTTAAAAGCAAACCAATAAATGGCAACATCTATGCTGATCTAATCATAAAATAAATGTTATTTTCATATGAGTTTGCAAAAGGCCTTCAAGCATAGGTGCCAACCTCAAACTAATCTTCTGTAATACACCCGTCAATTGACCCTGGTTTAATACGTTTATCACCAGAATTTTTTTTTTTTTTTTTTTTTTTTTTTTTTTTTTTTTTTTTTTTTTTTTTTTTTTAGAAATGAAATTAAATAGGTTCCACGTAAAAGGTCTTGGATTAAGTCAATACAGATTCATGAAATAAATTTTCTTTTTCGAAAGTAGTTAACCTAGGTCAAATTAATCCAGATATTACGGAAGATTAGTGGAATGTTGGCAGCTATGCTTTCGAGAAAGTGTGGCCAAGAAATTGAGAAATTTTCGTATTTATTTAACTTAAATACTTTACAATAAAATGTTTGAGGATTTGGATTTGTATATCATTCACTTGTTTAAAGTCCTTAAATTTGTGACTGTGTAAATTTAGACTAGTGATAATTAAATTGTGAACCTATTTTGTGAACCTAAATTACTAGTCACCTAAAGTATCAATTTCCGAAAAGTTCTTTTTTATGTCATCTATGATATCATTTTGTTTGTTTAAAACCAATGAATGTGGATTTGTTGTATTATTTAGGCTTTGGGAACAAAAAAGATAAAAATCTTTTTTTTTTTTTTTTTTTTTTTTTTTTTTATCGTCTCTTTAAGATTCAAAGCGATGGTAAATATATCAAGTAAATAAGATTGTGAAGCTTTATTCTTTGAGAAAACATTTTTTTTTTATAATTACACAAAGATTTAAAAGCTTGTTTTGACACACAGTTTCAAATCTGACATCCTTTTAAATACAAATTATTGTCTAAATCTTTTATTAGTATGATTTACACTTTGAAGGGAAGTGGTGCATTATTTATATATTAATATAACACTTAATTTTAGCCAAAATTTGTATCAAAATTTTTAATAAAGTCTTGTTATTACAATCAGAGCTGCCAAACATTCGTTTTTTTTAATACCACTTTTCCAGACAGAAATGTTTGCCTTATTTAATCACAATATTTCTGAGTTAAATAAAGCCAAAAATGCTGAACGAAAATAGTAGTATTCAAAACTCGGAGGATTGGAAGCTTTGTATAATATACGTTAAAAAATTAAATTGCTTTTATTTATATTAAAATAAATTTGTTCGATAATTCAGACGATTTGAAACATTACAACAACATAATTACTTGCCCGTGAAAGTGTCAAATAGTTCAAATCTGATAAAATATTGAATGGAATAGCAGAAAATGAATACTTACTCTGACATTGACCTCTTTTACCACCAACACCATGATATCCCAAGTCACAGATGCATTCATATCGGCCTGTTCTAGTTCCACAGTAGCATTTAGCGTTATCATCACATTCAGAATCACAACGTGCATCCTCTTCTTTATCTAAATGATCATCTCGCAGATCTGGCAAAAATAAATAAATAATACGAAAGATTTAATTTTAAAAAATAGCAGCACTCGGATACCATATTTCTGGTGAATTTTTAAAATATGTAAAGTACATTTTCAGTATTCTACAGTTTGAAAAAAAAAGTCCTTCCGGCCAGTGCCGGGAGGAAGAGGTAGCTTTCATATTCCTTATTTTAAAAAAGCCAACTTATATTATTCAAACACACGAAGCTCAATTTAGTGGAAACCGAATATAGGAGATTCAATACTAATTTTTATCAATATAATGAATGAGAATTTCGCGAAATTAGTCAGCTTTATCCAAGCGGATTTTCTTTAAAGTAACTTATATTTGGCTGCCAAATATTGCGATTTCTTAAAGTGCCTGCCATTTTACGACAACATGGTGGATGAGGCTAACCAATGAACTTGGTCGAGACCTTAGTAATTGCTGTGCACATGCTCACTCACATCGGAATCGGTTGATATATACGAGTGCTGTCGCAGGCAAAAAATCAGATTTTTCAAAATGTCACCCACATTAGAAATTGAAACTTAATATCTGCTATATCTGAGCCATTTTTTAAGATAAAGACAAACAAAAAAATGCTCCTGAATCCTTATATCAAGGTCGAATACTTAAGAAAGAAACCATTTCAATTTCTAATTTTTTTGCACCTCACTTTAATTATAATTTTTTTTTTAATTTAATGGCCGCCATTTTGAAACAAGATGGCTGATGAATCTGCAAGAGAACTTGGTCGAGATATTCATGTATAGTATCCACATGCCTTCTTACATCGAAATAGGCGAATACGTGTGTTATCGCGTGACAAATACAAGATCGTTTCAAAATGTTAGCCATGCTAGAAATTCAAAGTGCTATAATTCAACCATTTTTTAAGATGTAAACAAAAGAACAAATTTTCAGAAACAAAAACTGCTCCGAAATCTTTGTATAAAGACCAAACACATAAAAAAAATCTTTTTTCATTCTCCAATTTTTTAATACCTCATTTTAAATTTTAAATTTAATTTTTTTTAAATGGCAACACTTTTGATACAAGATGGCGAATGAAGCTGGCCAACGAACTCGGTCGAGACATTGGTATGCACTATGCACAGACCAAGTTACATCCAAATCGGTTCATAAATACGCCTGTTATCGCGTGACAAAAATCAGGTCGTTTTAAAATGTCAGCCACAATAGAAATTCAAAATGCTATCACTCAGCCATTTTTTTAGATATAGACGAAACAAAAACTGTTCCGGAATCTTTGTATTAAAGTCAAACACATACGAAAAAAATCTTTTTCATTTTCCAATGTTTTGGTATCGCATTTTAAATTTAAATTTTTTTTAATTTTTTTAAATGGCCGCCATTTTGAAACAAAATGGCGGATGAAGCTGGACAGCGAGCTCGGTCGAGATATTTGTATGTACTATGTACACACCAAGGTACATCCAAATCAGTTCATAAATACGCCTGTTATCACGTGACAAAAATCAGGACGTTTCAAAATGTCAGCCACGCTAGAAATTCAAAATGCTATAACTCAGCCATTTTTTAAGATATAGACGAAACAAAAACTGCTCCCGAATCTTTTTATCAAGGTCAAACACATAAGGAAAAATATTTTTTCAATTTTCAATTTTTTGGTACTACATTTGAAATTTAAATTTTTCTTAAAAATTTAAATGGCCGCCATTTTTAAACAAGATGGCGGATGAAGCTGGCCAACGAACTCGGTCGAGACATTGGTATGTACTATGTACACACCGAATTACATCGAAATAGGTTCATAAATACGAGAGTTACAGTGTGACAAAGGTCAGATATATATATATATATATATATATATATCAATTTTGAACGAAGGTTGGTTTCAGGGTCTGGGGGTCATGATCGTTGAAAATATACCAAAATTTTTTGAAATCGCTTTCCTCCGAACGGCTGCAATAGGTAGCTTTTTGTAATGAAAGCTACCTAATATATATATATATATATATATGTGTGTGTGTGTGTACATGTATATAGGCATTGTAGAAAATTTTAATAATCTGAGCTTTTTTATTTCAAATGTTTTCCAAATAAGTTGCAATAACAACAACAAATCCGACAAAGTTGCGAAATATGTATAGCTCTGGATGTTGATTGTTTTTATGAAATCTGTTCACTTATTCTCTGCCGATTTCTAAATGAAATTAAATGGAATTTTCTTATTAAATATAAACTAATCAAAATATTTTTATTTGCAAAATACAAGGAAGGGCGAAACAAATATTTAAAGACGCTTTTGCAGTCATAAACCGTTCCGTAGTATCTAACTATTCAGCGTTTTTTGAAAATTTTTACATGGTTTGGCATCGAATTTGAGAAATCTTTTAAGCAATTTGCAAATATTTCACTATACCGAACACCGTATATGGGGCATTAGGGTGGTCACAAGAAATCAATTTTTGAATTTTTTCCGGGGGACCCCCCAAAAAGTTGCCAATAGACTAGAAAATGAGAATGGCAAAGTTTTAGCTCATTTGGATAATATTAACCCGTGCCTCATTGAGGTTAAAGTTTGAAAAAAAACGTGATTTTTCGCAAAAAAATGCTGTTTTTCCTTCATGAAATAAATACAATTGAACCAAGAAACATAATTCAGGTCTCATTTTATTAAAGAAAGCTTCGTTTTGAAGAACCACACACCATTTTATTTCTAAAAATGTATAAATTTAGACATATGCGCATTTTTCAGGACCAGACTTCACCCGTATCCTAAAAAGTGATTTTTATGAAAATGCGAAAAAATCATTGTAACATTTCATTTCATCTGCTTTCCCCCTTTTGTTTTTCATTTTGTACATAGTAAAGTACTTATTTTAAAAAAATTCCAAAGAAAATGAAAAAAAATTGAATTTTAAACTGAAAAAATTTTAAAAAAAGGGGAGGGTGCAAAGAAAGTATAAAAATTAAAACAAACATTGTCAAATGCATTTTATTATTAAAGTTGTGTTACAAGAAAGGAAGCATAATAAAGAAAATAAATTATTATTCCTTACAATTGTCACATTAACCCTTTCCAGTACAGAAATATTCTGTTCGTAAAATAATGAAATGACTACACCTAAATTTACAAACAAGTAAGTTTGGAATTAAAATTAAGTAGTCTCGACATGGGACCACTACGCCAGAAAGGATTAAGGTGGTAAATGGCTTAGATAAGGTGGCTTTTGAAGAATCTGGAAAAGTTTTTCTACATTCACATACAACTTTTAGCATATACTGTTTTTATTTTTCGTTTTTTGTTAAACAGGAATTGAAATCTCTGGTTAATTTTCTCCCCCTTTCAGCTGTATCATTGACAACTTTAAAACCATTCACTGTTTTCTTGCTTTCAAATAAGGTTTATTTTCACACCATACATTGGGATCAGTATTTAAAAAATGCTTATTAATATAAAATCTCTTAAAATTTTTTACAGATTGAGATGAAACAAAAACATTGACTTTTTTGTTCAATAAATAATCCACTTCATTGAAAACTTTTGTTGCTTTTAAATTTTTATCATCCATCATCATTTCTTCTTCAAATGACATTAATTTTACAGCCATGCTTTATATTGACTTTTTTTTTCCAAAGTATCATCTAAAAATGAAAATGCAACTTGATCCGAGTTAAGATACCAAAGACGGTTTATCATTTTAACGAGTGCTTTATCTGCAACCTATTTATCAATTTTTCTGTAGTGAACAAGTGATTTTATTATTTGCAGGTCTTGGATTGAGGTCCAAAGTGGGAGTGGGAATATTGAAACAGATTTTACATAAATATTGATTAGAAATAAGCAAAGGTCTCTAATACCGTCTTTTTCTAAATTTGTTATTGAGAGATTGTCTATTAAATATATTTTGAGAGAATAAATTGTCTGTGCATCTGACCTGATTAAAAGCACCAGGTGCTCTGAAAAAAGTCTTTTGTAGGAAGGAGTTCTATAAAAATTAAACAAAGTTGGATAAACTCTTTATAATCATCCCTGAGCTGTTAATTTTTAAAAGGTCCTGTAAGAAAACTTGAAAATCTTCAATAGCATTTTTATATTTACACTGGTTTAATTTAAACCACCCAATCAGAATTTTTTTTAAATATCTGGCTGAGGAGCAGTGATTATTCCCACTTTACAATCAAAACCAGCTTTTAGGATAATTTCTAGATTATGGTGGCGACATGGTAAATACAGAAGACTTTTCCTTTAACAATTGCTATAGACGAATGCAGGTTCCTCTGAGATGACCGTTGTTTATTTCAGTTGTATCAAAACATATCGCCTGGATTTTACCAACTTCCTCCACTCTTCAACTGCTGAAAATACAGCTTTCGCCTGAATTATTCCGATACTATTTTCAAGCTGTGGAACTCGTAGAAACTGTTCTTCATCCCCACAACTAATTAAAACTTCTCTCCTCTCTACATTTTCTTTATTCAAAAAATGGTGAAGCAGTTTTCCATCCCAGTGAATAACAGTTCTCTCTAAACCGGAATTTTTAAATCTGTTTTTGATGATCTCAGTTGTTTGTTTTCGAAATAATTATTTGCGGAGTCGATTGTACTTCTACTTAAAATTAAAGTCTGTGGTTAACTGGTGGATGTACTCTAAATCTAGCAGCTTCTCTGGTGTTCAGTTTCATTTTGAGAATATTATAAAATAAAATACATAAAACTTACGATTACTTGGTAGTTTACTGTCGATGATTTGATGAGACAAGTGGCCAATTTAAAAAATCTCATATTTCTGCCATCATATCAAAAAGGGGGGGGGGGGCTTTACGGAATGTTTCGTCAATTCTAAAAATAGATAACAATAACAGGTAACAAAAACAGCCTTGTAATAAAAATAGAAATTCAGAGGTTCAACTTTAACACAAATCGAGAAGCTCTTTCTTACTAGACACAGAACCAGATAACTAATAATCAATTATAATTCGTGAAATATTTTTAAAGTTGCAAAAATTGTTCATTTATTTTTGCCTATTAATGAAAATAATACAAAAAAAATTATCAAAAGTAATAAAATTATTAATTTGTCATTTTTCACTTATGTTTCAAAAATGCAGAGTTTGAGGGTATGGTTCACGTGCTGACCTGAAAAATACTAATATTCATTAAATATAAGTTTTGATGAGAGTAAAAGTTTAAGACAACAACTGTTTCTATGGAATAAAACAAGAATCAGGTTTCTAAGACAAATAGTTTTCACGTAAAAAAATTAAAACGACAATTTCTTGCCAAAAATTGCAAATTTTCAAGACTTCAACCTCGATGAGGCACGGGTTAATGTTATTCATTTCAGTTGAAACTTTGCCAATCTCATTTTCTAACTAATTGGCAACTTTTAGGAGGGTCCCCCCAAAGAAAACGTTAAAAAAAAATTTCCCATGTTGCTTGTGACCACCCTAATGGGGCATTCTCACAATCTTTTGACTTTTCTATATTTTTTCTCTCCCTGAATAACAATTTTTATTTTAGTACATATTCTTAGGGGTTTTTTATTTCTTATACTGGAAAACATCCCATTGCATGACTGCATAACAATATTAACGAGATAGATAAGTTTTGGACGATGTTGGAGGTCCAAATATACCACGAAATTCCTATACCGTCCCGTGTCCCTGATGCTGATTTTTAAGTTTGGAGCTGTCTGTATAAAATTGTTTTAATAAAAAAAATTCGATGTAATTTTAGAATAAAATAGGATAAAAGCTACACCTAGGTAAATGGTTGAGAAAATAACCACATTAAAAAATATTTAACATCGGCTGTTTCAATGTGCTTTCTAAATATGATTGAGCAAATTATTTTGGATGAAAAGTGCGATCTACTTTTATCAGTAGACGAATTAAATAAATTTTACATTGAATTTTCTTTAATGGTACTTAAAATTACCGTCATGCTATAAAGGGTTAAGAAAGTTTAATAAAATTTAGGCGTAAATAAGAGCTGATAACGTTATTGAAGTGGTTCTGCTATCTTTCATTGTTATCGGTCACATTTTGGCTACTGTTTTTTAAAAATTAAGAAGGTTAGATCGGTAACTCCTTGATTAGACCTATTTTGCTCTCAGGAAAAAAAATGTATACAAGGTGGTTCAGAACTAGATGTCAAAAATGTAAAAGCAGGTAGAGGGACATAAATAAGCCGATTTAGTATAGGAATGTGGGTGCGGAAATGCAGCGTTGAGGCAGTAGATGGCGCTGTTGAGTTCAGTGGATAAAAATACTTCGCTGGCTTGAAGAGTCATTCTCCGCAGTGTTAAATATATGTAATATTGGCCACTTTTCTGTAATCACGAATTTTTTTTTCTAATTTCTAGTGTGTTTCTTTAGTGAATTGTGGACAATTGAGAAAAAATTCTATTTAATATAAAAATATTGTCATAAAAACTATAATTATTTTTTTGATTTAACTTGTATTAAATTTATTAATGTTTGATAAATTTAAAGAGTATTTGATTAAAAATACATAAGTATATGTCTCATGTTTTAACTTCAGCTTAATGCTCTATATTTTATTCCGTGTTATTGCTATTTTGTTAAAAGAAGAATGGACTTTTAAATGAGCAAAAATCAACCTAAAATACGAATTTTTGTTTTTGTGTTATTAAGATTTACATAGTTATAAATATTAATATGTTGCCATATACTGGGTGCGTCATAAATTTGTTAAAAGTTTAAAAATTCATTCAAAAGGAACAAATGATGCTAAGAAATTGCGATTTGCACATATGGGATTAGAAGGAGAATGTATTTGTTTAATAAAAAATGTTCAAAAAATTACCGATAGATGGCACTGGTATGCATAATATGAAACACATGTATGCAAATTAGGCTTATAGAAAAAGACCAGTTTCTTAGAAACTTCTGACAAATCCCAGCACATGAAACGGGTTCTTTTCTCGTCTTGAGTCCTTTTGTTTTTGTCGTACAAAATTTTCGCAATGCGCCGGCTACTAATTCCCCAACCGCTTCCGAAACTGAAAGTATTGGGAATTAAAACGGCCTATAGAGGCGCTGCTCGCAGCCTTCGGTACAGGAAAATTGTCCCTTTAATTTCCCTTTAACTAATGCTAAAGTGCCATTGAAATAATTCTTTATTGTAAATGCATTTGAAAGTTTTAGATATTTAAATTCGGATAATTTTTACTTTGTCATATAACACAGAACATAAATGTCACAGGAAATTTGAAATTGTGCAAAAGAATAATCATTCTGAACAAATTTAAAATACATGTAATGCAATGCGCTTGCACGGAACTATCCTGAAGCAAGAAGTTACACCTTTTCTCCACCAGATGGCGTATTCGAGCGCTTGAATCGCCAATAGGAATGAGACAGTGTAGATGCGCTTAAATACTTCTTGATGTGCACAGTGGTCATTTTGAGCATATTCTCATGGGAACATCATATGCTATCTAATATACAGGGTGTCCATAATTAAACGACCCTACTTTAAAGTTGTCTACAGACAAAACTATTGTTCATAAAGTTGTAAAATTTTGGGAAAGCCGTAATAAAGGGATGGGAATTTGTTTAAGCTAAAAAAATATCAATAATTATAGTTTAAAATTTCGCCACCAGAGGGCGATTTTTGATAAATTACACATTTAGCATTAAGATAGTTTAGAAATTTTATTTATAGGATGTTTATAATTAATTGACCCTATTTTAAAGTAGTCTACAGACAAAACTATTGTTCAGAATGTTGTGAAATTTTTTGGAAGACATAATAAATGTATGGGAATATGTTTGAGCGAAAAAAAAAATAGGAGGCCGTTTTTTAACGAATTACACATTTAGCATATATTTACGATAGTTTAACAAATTTTGTTATAACCAAACAAGCGAAACGGCACAGAAAACTGGCGATATGAAGCAATTAAAACAATAAAACTTTGTAAAAAATCACCATAAAATAAAAACAAAACATAGGACGCGTTTCGAGCTAAAAATATAACAGCTCGTCATCAGCTACAGTAAACATGTGTCCGTAAACGGACAAGGTCAAAAATAAACTGAACACCAATGACTGGAACACCAACAGTGAGAAGCAATCGAAGATTTAGAGATTTCTTGATTTGCAGTATACCTCTGACGTCTTGGTTTCGAAACACCCAGATCGGTTCTCTACCTCCGTTTATAAAAAACCTTTCGCTGTATCTCTTCCTCCTCATGCTCTTTCAAATCATCCTCCTCAACAAAAAGTGACGTCCTTTTATACTTTTGTTTTTAGGGCGTTACGCATTTGCTCTGACTCTTCTACTCTGAATAATAAAATTAATTATCTCAAATCTCTTGCCCTTGCTCGTGGTTATAATCCCTCTTTGATTCATAAAGCTTTGTATAAATTTAATAAGCCTAAACGTCCTTTTTCTGATTCAAATAATCCTCCTAATTTTAACTCTATAATAGTTCTGCCCTTTTATTCTCTTCTCTGTTTCAAAATTGCTAAAATCCTTTCTCGTTTTAATTTTAAAGTTATCTTCAAACCTATGAATAAAATTAAATTCTCTTCTCTAAAATATCCTATTCCTACTGAGAACCGGTGGGGTGTTTATTTTATTCCTTGCTCTTGCAATTTAGGTTATATTAGTCAAACTAAGAGAGCTTTAAAATTCAGATTAGGTGAGCATCAGAGGTATATTGCAAATCAAGAAATCTCCAAATCTTCGATTGCTTCTCACTGTTGGTGTTCCAGTCATTGTTTCAATTTCTCCGTGGCCAAAATTATTTCTTCACCTGCCTCTCCCTCTCACTTGGATTTTCATGAAGCATATTTTATTTCTAAAAATTCTGCTAATCTTGTCAATGATCTCCCATCATCTCCTTTCCTATCTCCAGCGTGGAAATTACTTTTGTAATTCTTTTCCCTCTTCTCTTGTTTCTTTTCTTTTTATTTTGATAAAAAAAAAGAGCTTTTGTTTTTTTCTTGTTTTATTCTTTTGTATTTCTTTATTTATTATTATTATTTATATTTTTTAATTTACTTCTTTTATTTTATTTTAATTTTGTTTATTTCTTTTATTTCCATTTTTTCCCTATCAATTTCTCTTCTATCTTCTTGACAACACTTTTTCTCTTCTGTATGTTCCCCCTTTCGGCTAGCGCCATCTGTCGCATTCTTTGCAACATTCTCTCCCTTTCAGTTCATTATTGACCATGTCCGTTTACGGACACGTGTTTACTGTAGCTGATGACGAGCTGTTATATTTTTAGCTCGAAACGCGTCCTATGTTTTGTTTTTATTTTATGGTGATTTTTTACAAAGTTTTATTATTTTAATTATTTTAATGTTCTGCATGACTTTCATCATTTTCAGATATCATCTGGAATCGTAAGATAGCATGTTCCACAGTTGACAGCAGTATGTTCAGGGAAAAAGCTGGGAAACTGTTGTGAAATGCTATGTTTAGAGTAAGATTAAGTTAATTGCTGCCCTTGCTAAGAAATTTTTGCCCTTTCCCCAGTGTTTGCTTCACAACTTAGAACATTCCCAATGCTCTGGAATTTGCTCGTCAGATTCCGCCCCTGCTGAATTCATCTATGCACCAAGATTACCCGCCTACACAACATCGAAGAAAAGTAAACACTGCTTGTTTAGGAATTTCATCAAATCTGCATTGGTTCATATCTATGGTTCGTAGGTCAGTATTTATGCATTCAGAGCTAGGGTTTTCGTTCTGCATAGTATATGGGTCATTCCATGTCAGTTCAGGCAGGCATGTAACCCACCATCACAGATTTTGATGAAACTGAGTGTGTTTGTTCCTTTTACTAAGATATGATTCCCAGTTTTTTTTTTTACTCCTTGGTCAAATAGTTTCTGAGAAAAAAATTGTCTAAATTTTGAAAAACTGCCGTCAGTTGGCATTCTTGACTGCTCGATTTTCAAATGTAGCATGACATAAATATGATCATATTTCAAAATCTATTCTACAAATCATCTTCAAATAATTTATGCATAATATATAGGGTACGCAGTTTATGAAAAAAAAATACTGTTACGCTTATAACATTTTAAGTGTGTCTAAAAAAATGTTTAATCTTTGAAGTCGTGATTTTTTTATGAAAAATAATGCATTAACTAAAATAGCATTATCAACAAAAGGCGGCATTTTTATTAAATTTATTTTTTCTGGGGGATATACTTAAAGGTGTCCTTTACCTGATTCTGAAATAAAAATAGCGGGATTTTGGGTGTTTTTAGTAGTATTTCCTATTTAAAAATATTTTGAGGCGTATTTCAAATCAAATCAAGCAGAGTCATTCCATGTCAGTTCGCCTAAGACATTCAATTCACTGTCACAAATTTCAATGAAACTGGGTATGTTTATAGCTCATTTTAAGACGTAATCACCTTTAATTTCCTTGATCCTAAGTAAAATATTTTTTAAGATAAAAAAAATATCTAAATTTTGAAATTTTTTAAAAAATGTTTTTAATGACAGATCTATATTCAAAGACTGCATAAAAAAAGTCATTTCAATATAAAATCACTAAATAAGTTTCAAATAATGTATATGTGACAAATAATGTAGGCAGATTATTATTTATTGTTGTTTGTCATGTTTAAACGCTAAGAGTGTGTTTAATCTTGTGAATTCTTAAAATCAAGAATTTTGTGAAAAATAATGTGTTAATCAAAAATTTATAATTAACCGAAGGCAGGCTGTTATTACTTTATTTAATTGTACGTAAAAATATCTTTTCAATAGTTATAAAATAAAAATAGTGAAAATATGAGCAATTTTAACAAAATATTCATAAAATGTGAATGTTTAATGATAAATATTGAAGCTTTTCATTCTAAGATGTACTATAATGACTACGATATCGTGTATTGCTACTCTTGCTTAAATATAATACATACAATAATAAAATAACAAATATTATTTACAGCAATAAAAATTAAATTAAATAGTACCAGTTCATTTACCAACACTACATTGCTCAACAGCAGACTTAAAAACAACAGCCCACTCTTATTGAAAAATACCTTCAACTGTTCAAATAATAAATAAACTACATTTAAAAATCTTAATATCAACTTGTTATCTTAAGACGATAATAATAACTAAACAACATAATGAATTTATAAATCAGCTTTTAATTGAAAATTCATGAAATGGTCCCTTTAAATGTTGTTGTTCATCGAGTCAATCAAAACAAATTATAAAAAAAAATAGTGAACCTAATATGCTGACTGCAATGACACTTCTAACAAAACTAATTAATTCATTACCATCTGAAATCAAACCCGAAAGATCAAAAAGAAAAAAAAAATCAGCTGTAGTGTGAATGTGACATACTCAGTGGTTGTTGAGATAGGATTGTCTTTGTGACATTTTCACCTGCACTTCAATAAAATATAAACATGTAAGCTTTTTTCATTCATCCAAATTAAGTAAAACAATTATAAAATTTTGTTGTCATTACACCAGATGTTAAATTTTTCGTTACATAGTATTAGATAAGTTCTTTACTTTTAGACATTATTGACATATCATAAAATTTACTATATGTATTTTCTATAAGTGTATAAACAATATATATATGCTTTATTAAACATAAATGAATAATTTTTAAATAATTTGTTTGAGAACAGGGATATATATACACACATATATATGTTGAAAATCCATCTTTCAGCAATATTGTGATGAAATAAATCAAATTAGCGTAATTTCCGGTGTATAGCCCGCGGATCAAACAATCGTGTTTCGACCCAGAAATTTTTAAAAATAAAATGTAACTTTTTAGATCACAGTAAATATTGGTCTTCAAGTACTGAATAAAATTTCTGGGTCCAAACTGAATTGTTTGATCTGCGGGCTATACACCCAAAATTACGGTACATATCATTTGAAACTGAATAAAGTTACAAAAGTGCAACTCATTAAGTTTTAAATAATTTTTTAGATATAGTTATTTGAAAGATATAAATATAATGGATTATGCATTTTTTACATATATTTAAAGCACAATATGTCAAAATTTTCTTCAAAGAGTGAAATTTGGTATTTCTTTCTATATTAGCAGCTCAATGCTAAATTTTCAATATTAACAGCCAAATATGAGTTTAAAGATTAGGAATGTCATTTTGAAAATTTCTATTGGGCGGTGAGGAGCTAGTTATTTTTCTCTTTTTTGGAAAGGGATAATTGCTCTTCGCCCTAGAAGTTTTACTAAAAGACAATATTGTTTACTTTTTTTCTTAAGAAACGAACATAAAAGATAATTTGAAAAATAAAATAAATGTATAAATAAAAATATTTCCAGGGATGATACATTGGATAGATTTTACATCTGAAAATATTGATAATTTTAAATATGATTTAAATACTACTAAAACCAACCAAAATCCCACTATTTTTATTTCAGATCCAGTTATAATGTAGTAGTGTACAATTTAAAATTAAAAAATTAGTCATCGAAACTCCGCCTCTGATTGATAAAGATTTTTTAGTAATTTCATTATTTTTTGTAAAATATTTTTGATTTCAAAGATTATACAATTTTTTAGACACATTTAAATATTTTTTAACATTACAGCAATATTTTTTTCATAATCTACATACTTTATTTACCTTGCTTAAATTATTCGAAGAAGATTTCTTTATTAGTTATTGAAATATGATTTTATATATAAAATGAGGCCTTTGAAAATTGAACAATCATTAATAGCAACTCGTGGCATTTTTCCAAAACTTTCATAATTTTTTCTCATATTTTCAATATTTTTATTTTATAACCATTTAAAAGATATTTTTACGTACAATTAAAAAAAGCAATAACACCCTGCCTTCGGTTAATAATAAATTTTTTATTAACACATTATTTTTGACAAAATTCTTGATTTTAAAAATTCACAAGATAAAAGACACTCTTAGTGTTTAAACATGACAAAAAACCAGAAATAATAATCTGCCTACATTATTTGTCATATATACATTATTTGAAACCTATTTAGTGATTCTATATTGAAATGACTTTTTTTTTAAATGCAGTCTTTGAATATCGAACTGTCATTAAAAAATTTTAAAACAATTTTTCAAAATTTTGATATTTTTTATCTTAAAAAATATTTTACTTAGGATCAAGAAAATTAAAGGTGATTACTTCTTAAAATAAGCTATAAACAAACCCAGTTTCATTGAAATTTGTGACAGTGATTAAATGGCTTAGGGGAACTGACATGGAATGACTCTGCTTGATTTGATTTGAAATGCACCTGAAAATATTTTTAAATAGGAAATACTACTAAAAACACCCAAAATCCCACTATTTTTATTTCAGAATAAGGTAAAGGACACCTTTAAATATATCTCCCACAAAAAATAAATTTAATAAAAATACCACCTTTTGTTGATAATGCTTTTTTTTGTTAATGCATTATTTTTCATAAAAAATTCACGACTTCAAAGTTTAAATATTTTTTTTAGACACACTTAAAATGTTATAAGCGTAACAATATATTTTTTTTTCATAAGCTGCGTACCCTAAATATTATGCATAAATTGTTTGAAGATGATTTGTAGAGTAGATATTGAAATATGATTATATATATAACATGCTACATTTGAAAACCGAGCTGTCAAGAATGCCAACTGACGGCAGTTTTTCAAAATTTTGACAATTTTTTTCTCCGAAACTATTTCCCCAAGGAGCAAAAAAAATTACTGGTGATCATATCTTAATAGTAAGAACAAACACACGCAGTTTCATTAAAATCTGTGATGGTGGGTTACATATTGATATTTTACTGCCTGATTTGATGTGGAATGCCCCATATGCGGTCTTAACAGAGCAACTTGTATAGCCTTTTAAAAGCAATCTTTGAGATCATTTCAAAGTTATGCAGCTCAGAGGCAAAATTAGTTACTACAGCTCATGCTGAAAGAAAAACGATTAATATCAGTGTTAAAACAATTCATACTGACCTTCAACTAGATACCTGTTTACTTTGTCAATTTCATCAAAATTATCAAGTATGTAGGTGTGATGAATGGAAGTTGCCACATCATCAATTTCTTTTTTATTAACGTTTGCGACGCCAATAGCAAAAATGACAATTCCTTTGGATTTCATTGTTCTCGCCATTGGAACTGGACTGTGACCATGATTACTTTCTCCATCTGTTAATAGCACAACGACTCTAAAGAAATTAAATTAGTATTAAAATATTTAAATTTATTATATTTATTGAACAAACATAACACAAAAAAATAAAAATTAAAAGAATAGGGAATGTATTCTTAGAATGTTTTATTAATATGTATGTAAATCATAAATACAGTCACAATTTTTTCATTATATGACATTAAATAGGCCAACTAAAAACAATTCTTATTAGGCTTAAAGATAAAATATCTTTAATTTACAATTTTAATTAATTTTTCAACTACTTTTCAGCAGTGAAATTACGCTTGAAATTATTGAATATTAAAGATGAGAATTATCACATTGCTAACAAGGCGTAAACCAACTTAGTGAAAAATGTCCAAGCCGGGAATCGAACCCGGGCCCCTGGAATAGAGGGACCTGGGGATCTATTCCAGGGGCCCGGGTTCGATTCCCGGCTTGGACATTTTCCACTAAGTTGGTTTACGCCTTGTTAGCAATGTGATAATTCTCATCTTTAATATTCAATAATTTCAAGCGTAATTTCACTGCTGAAAAGTAGTTGAAAAATTAATTAAAATTGTATATTCACCGATGCTGGGTTCATTTGCGTCTCATGTTACGCCGCTAGATTGTGTGCTCATGAAGACTTTTCCATCTAGTGCTGCGGTAGCAGCCTTACCGACTTATATAAGTGAGAGATGCCAAGTTGGGCATCGTCCTTGTGGTTTAGTGGTAGAGCACTGGAGATCTATTGCAGGGCCCGGGTTCGATTCCCGGCTTGGACATTTTTCACTAAGTTGGTTTACGCCTTGTTAGAAAAGTGATAATTCACATCTTTAATTTAATCAAACAATTAAAATTTTTTTTTATTAGCATGCTGAAATTTAGTTATCTTTTGATATTTTAAATGAAACAACATTCAAAATATTACATTCGAACAAAAGTTATAGTAGAAGGAACTTTCATAATCATATACACCAAAAGGAAATTTAAAAGTCATTCTATTCAAACGATTTTTGTGCAAGATTTCTGAAAAATGACATGTTTAATTTTCACGATATTTTTAACATCTTTTACAGTAAATGAATGTACAGTAGAAAAAAAAACCCATTCCTAGAAATCGCATAGCAAAACTGTTTGCACTGAAGTCACTTGCTTATTTTTTTCTATACTTCTAATAGATTTTTTTCCCTTGAGGGACTGTCTACATGTTTTTACTTTTTAAAAGATATAGTGTAAGGAAAGTATTGTAATCATGATTTGTGAATGTGGAAACAAGATAACACCCAAATGGTATTTCTGATTCTGCTCCCGTTTAGAGAATATATTATAAACCAATGTCGCAAAAACTGTATAGGTTTTCGTACAAAGCGGCCGCCGGATTAGTATATAATTCACATTTTAAACCACTTTGCAACCAGCTCTATATAGAAAATCACAAAAAAAATATTACGGCGATGTAATCAAGTATTAATAGCGAAGAGATAAGGTCTCCAGTTTCAAAACGGAAGGTCCAGTATTCAAATCCAACCAATTCCAATGTACATACATATACAGTGCTAAAAAAAGTTTAGGACTACCAACAAAAACAGTAAAGTTCGTACTTTAATAATAAATTAATATCATAACAAAATCATATACTTAAAGTTATGCAAATTTGTTATTTGTTTTAAATTAAAATAATGTTTTAAAAAATAAGCAAAAATTAATTTCTACATAACACAATTTGGTGGAAAAAAGTTTAGGACCAGTATATTTAATATTTAAATTACACATGTAAAAAATTTGTTCATTAATTGTCAGTACCTTGTTTGCTTCCCCTAAACACAGATCACTTTCAAAAGACACTTTGGGAAGGATTTGACCAGGTTTTTGCATGTGAAAATAGGTAGTTGGTTCCATGTTTGCAAAATGGCTGCTTTCAATTCAACAATCAAATCAGACTGCTTTCCTTTGGTATAAACATGACGATAAAAATTTCCCTCAAGTTTTCTATAGAAATTAGGTCAGGATTTTTACCTGGAAAGTACAAAGTTTTAATATTGCTTGCGGATAACCAATCTGAAGTTGACGCAGACTTGGGAATAGAAGCGTTGCCTTCAAACAACACCAACTTCTTATCCATAAGTTCATCTTAATGTGGAACAAAATTATTACCAAGACGATCTTGATAGTCAAAGGGGCTCATCTTTGTCTTGGTGAAAACCAACCTTGTTTTTGCTTTTGCATAAAAACCTACCCAGATCATCACTCAGTCAGCACCTTGAGCACGTATTGAAAGCAGGTATGGCTCACTTCGTAAATCATGCGAGTAATATCTTAAACTATCTGGTCCATCAAGGTTGAATTTTGTTTCATCAGCAAAAACAAACTATTGCCGTAAATTGCATTTTAAGACATTGAATGACGCTAATTTTAATCATCCATCAATGTGATGCTTTTGTAGTTTAGGCTTCGCTTTAAATTTAGCATATTTAAAACATCAGGAAATTTGTAACAAATTTCTGATAGTTCTAGATGTTACTGAGAGATCTACAGTAGATTTTATAGTAGAAGAAATAGCCACAATCTTGAACCGCCATTCTAATAATGTTCTGTTTACACCGGGCTGGGAGTTTTGATAGTTTTCCGCTTCTTTTATTTCTTATATAGTTCATTCGATCAGAAAGTCAATTGTGCACAACAATTTTAGATTCATTTATTTTTAGGGCAATTTGCGTTTCACTCAGCCCGCAATCCGAAAAGGCCGTGATTTTACCCTTTTCTTCTTTAGTAAATGATTTTCCACTACCCATGCTCAAAGCAGCAGCTGCATACCCCAAAACTTCAAATCTAATGACCACTAACCTATAAACATCATCGCATATGAGTCCCGCATAAAATACCATAGTCAGGACGTCATCCCATTATGCTAAACTTAAAAGAAGCAACTGGTCCTATACTCTTTTCCATTTCTTAATATTAGAAGATTTTAACACTTGTAGATAAAAATACTTTCCTAATTAACTGAATTTAATAACCTATGCATCTAATAACATCTAATAAAAGATTTCGAGATATATAATCCTTTTCGGAATTTTATTCTAAACAACAAAATTAGCATGTGGTCTTAAACTTTTTTCCACCTCTCTCTCTATATATATATATTACTTTCTGGGTACGTACACCAGGTTTTGGAAAGTCGAGTGTTATGCCTCCAGATTTTTTTTGTGCAAGCTTCGAAAATTTCAGTACGAACCTCTTATTTGTATACGTCATTTGATTTGGCATGCTTCATGTACTCTAAATACATGCTTTCACTGCTTCATCTCTGAAAACACGTTAAATATAAGCTAAAATGTGTTCGTCGTCTGTATCAACATTAAGAAACATGTTTTGAAAGTTGAATGAAAATGACATTTCAAATATTAAATTAATGATATAATCTATAATTTTATCGAGAGTGAAGTCCCTTACTTGGAATTCCATAATTGTTTCATCCAAGTTTAGTGATTCATATCAAAACCGAACCCTCTGAACATGGATTTTAAATTTTATATAATTCCGTATAATGTGACAATGATTTTTTTTTTTTTTTGGGGGGGGGGGGGGTTAAGAGCATGCTGATTCGAATGGTGAACAAAAAAATATACAATTAGGATGTATATATTTTTTTTGTATACATATTTAGGAATTTTTAATAATCGGATAACTAATTAATAATTAATATTTTTAAAACAGTTTAATTTAAGATATGCATGTTCATTACGTTTGTTCCTGAAATATCATGGAAAACAAAAATTAATCAAATATATAAATCATGGTTCAAGTTATGGATAAATAACACTCTTTAACATCGACTGATTAATTTTTCATTTATGTATATTTCACTAGCTAATCACTCAAAATCGAAAAAAAATTGTATATTAATTTTTTTCATACTAATCTTGAATGTGTCAGAAAATTATGGTGCAGATATTGAAAGTTTAAAGGTAAGGTTTAGTTTTTATATGTAGAGCATCACTCTAAACAATGTAAACCACTTGAAATTATAAAGGGGATTCTACGAATTAAAACGACACTTTTCTTTTTTAGTTAGAACTGAAATAACTTCAGTTCTAATCTATTTCAGCCATCGTTTGAATTTTTTTTTTTTTTTACTATACATGAAATAACTTCAAATTTCATTTCTTATTTAACATTCTAAAAATATGTTTACTTAATGTTTTTAAAAGGTTTCCGATTTCCCGACTTTTTTATTTTTTATTATTTAAAGAATACAATCTTTCTTTGGCACTTTCATTTACGAACCGGCACTTTTAACCGGTTTTGAAAGTGAAAGTACCTCTAAAAAAATACTACTGTAAAAAAAACAATAAAAAAGCACCTGGCAAGACATTGATCATCTGAGGTATTCTATGCAAAAAATCATTTAAAAATATTGAAAAGCGAACGATTAATTTAAAAAGAAGACTCCCATTGGTTTAACATTAGATTACGAGTATCTTCGAGTGACCAGTGTGGGCTGTTAAAATATTGGAGATAAAAAAGAACGATTTTAGAAACAATGTTTCATGTTGAATCTTTTTTGCTAATATTTATTTTCCATTTGGCTACAGTTTCTTTTTCCTGAATGGCTAAAATGCTAAAGTTGGTCAAACATAAACGAGAACTCTGTTCATTTTAACAACCATTGAAATGAAAATGCTTCAACAAAGTGCATCGTGAATGGACAATGGACGACAAGAATTTCTGACGTTATCCAACGTCATGATGGATTATAGCTACTTAGCTTCTCGATTTTCCCCACAAGCGTGAACCAAAAGCCAATCAAATTCCGGTAATTTCCCACAAGCATTGTGCACTCCGCCCGGTGAGTGGGGTCTATTGATCATTGGAGACCAATGATATGGTCTGATAAAACAAGATTTTGTTTATATTTCAATGATGGTCTCTCTAGAGTCGTGAGGAGATCTGGGTAAGTTTTCAAACCTAAATGTGTTGAAATAGATGTCAAGAAAGGAGATACAAGTATTGTGTTTTGGATGCTTTATCTAGTGCTGAAGCTTAAAACAAGTTGTCCAATTGCATGAAAACTGTGGACTATTTCACTTCAATTTATAACGAGCTGGTTCCATATTTTCAATTTTTGAAGGATTAAAATCAAATCATGGAGCCACAGTTTCAAGATAAGTGTAATGAGTAAGCTCAAAACCACCGCAGTCGAAGCATTAAACACCCCGGCCCTATCCGACCCGCTAGTCAATGTCTTTACCTTCAGGAAAATGTCTTTTAAATTTTTTCTGTATGATCTTCCGTGATCGCACTACTTGTCGGCAGTCTGTAAGGAAAAGGGCCGCGATTCTTCGCTGCAACGGCAGTCGACCCACCTGCTCTTCCTCTGCCGCCGCCGAGACGAATGAATATGCTCGAGGCTTCCGCGGTCGTTCTTCAGTAATCGGGGTTTGTACTCCTTGTATCAGTCATTAAGAAAAAGGGACACGATTCCTCGCTGTAATGACGTGGTGGTCGCTCCACAACTCATTTTGCCTATTGTGCTAACATTTACTTAATTGGCTTGCGGATTACTAAAATGATGTTCCAGATCACACATGTTTCACAAATTCAGGATAGATTTCAATAGTATTGAGAGAAATGGGACATCTTGTAACGGGTTGTAAAAAAGCATTATAAAATATACAGCAAACTTGTTTTTACTGAAGTATCAATTAATCTTAGAGTGGGCTTAAAGTGATATGAAAGTGATCCGAAATCATATAGATACCATACCTAAGAAAATTAAAGCAGGTATTCATATAACATCATACTAATTGAATAACAAGAGTATTCCTTATATTTTGTATGGTGTGTTTACATACGCACTATTGCCCGAAGATTAAACAGATGTTTCCGTTTTATGGTATTATTTCTCCTTAAAACAGTTGTTTCTTCTTCTGTATTCTAAATAAAATGAGTGAAAGTTTTTTTTTTTTTTTTTTTTTTTTTCAAATATGTAGCTTTGTGTGAATTTTTATATGTATTTGGGTTTATATGTATTTTTATATATATTTGGGTGTAAAATTTTTTATAACACTTCAGTAAAATTTCAAATCGTTCTAGTGTTAATATACAGAATTTGAAAAAAGAAACCTAATAAAAATGGAGCCTTCACCCAAACGAAAAAAAAAACTGCTAGTGAAATTTGCATTTGGCTGAAGTAAAAGTACCGTGTAATTTCTTAAAATGCAAAATTCACAGGAGTAGTGTTATTTTAAAACTCCATTAAAGTTCTGTACACGTGGGTCTAGTAATTTTTGACATAACAATGATTATTACAACTTTCGTAAATGTTTAACATTTATTTCTAATGTACAGTCGTGGAAAAAAAAAAGTAAGCACCCCCTACTAACTCTTCGACAAATTATCGTAGACGGAAGTTACTGGTACCGAATGATTGGAAATAAAGTCTACTTTTAAATGATGTATATAAAATTTGCTTAGGGAGCCATCTACTTATTAAAACAAACCCAAACCTCATTTGTTTCAATGGCAATACCCAATTTTAACGAGATATTTCAAATTTTCGGTTCAAACTATGCCCCGACACCAAATTTCAAGTGATTTTAATGATAAGTTTTTGAATTATAAATATTCAAAATTTAGTGCTTCTAATGTTAAATTACATTTTCATATATTTATTTATATCTCCTGAAATTATGTTCCTAATGTGCTAATTTTTTGTGTAGCAATAATACTAATGTGCCCAAACATAAATACGCTGAATTTGCAATTTTTATAATTTTATGATATGAATTATGAATTATGAAATTAATATTAAAAAAAATTATGAATTGCAACCTACAAATTTTTTGATGGATTTAGATTTATTAAGTCCTGCTTTGTGGAAATCTAAAATTTCATATTTTTCTTCCAAGTAGTTTTCAAATTATGCTTTAAAAATGGCAAAATGGTGGTTTAAGGGGCCGTCTATGATAAAAGTGACTAGATATTTTGAAATTTCTTATGCTATCCTGTAATCTAGCAGACTTCATTGACTGCGTGAGTGGCGCTGAAGGTGCCTTGATCAAGAAGGGGGATCAAGGATCTCTCTGGGTTAACAATCGAGTACTGAACTTCAATTTGGATACAGCCCTTAAAATCCGTTCGTTTTAAAATAATTAATTTCTCAGAAACTTATCGTACGAATTGCATAAAAATTTGTTTTGGGGCTAATTGAGGGTGTAGAGTTCATTTATTCTGTCCAAATTGTACACTGCTATTAAAAAAAAACAAAGTTACGGTTCGTTTCAATATGTAGATGGCTCCCTAAGCAAATTTTATATACATCATTTAAAAGTAGACTTTATTTCCAATCGTTCGGTACCAGTAACTTTCTTCTGCGATAATTTGTTGAGGAGTTAGTAGGGGGTGTTTACTTTTTTTTCCCACGACTGTACAATTAATTATAAAATTCACTTCTGCTAAATTAGAAAAAAATCCCTGCCGGCCCGACCTACAGGCGGAGGTAGATTTCGAAGTTAAGTATACTAATTTCACCAACAAAAACTAAATTATGATTAGAGATAAACCCACTTTAACAATTTTATCTGGCCACTTTTGAACAGTTTTTATTTCATTTTTATATAAGAGCTGGTTTTATCAGAATCATGTTAAGGCATTATTCAAAAAAATACTTTTCCATGCTCAAAACAACTCATAATTTTCTGGCACATTTTCAGATTCCATTTTAATAGAAAAAATATGAAATTTACTGACGCGATTTTTGAAGAGATTTATAAGCGACCTGTGTTTTTATTTTTCGTTTAATTAATTAAAACTTGATTTATAAACAATTATTTTCTCAGTAGGACAATATTTTTCGTTTCTAACACAATCGCTTCGGGAAATTCGGTTCAAAATGCCCACTTTGACAGCATTTTTTGAAATATAGTCTGCCTCTATCAAAAAATTGATTATTACGGTACATTATATAGTTTCTGAATAACAGACTCTACCAATTGGATGCGTTTGAGAGCAAAAGGGAATTTTAAAATGAGTCAGAAAATAAGCAGTTTGGATTTGAATACACCCTTAATACGATGATTTTTTTCTTCAACCGCTATGTATTTCTAATTTGTTTTTGCTGTTATTTACATGTTTTTGATATTGTTCCTATCAAAAACTTGTCAATATAAATGTTGTAGACAATATTAAGAAGATATATAATAAATTCAAGATTTTATATCTTGTAAATTGACGAAGTTATGGATTTTTTCTTCTTCAACTCCCCCTTTTTGTTTTCGTTTTCAATTTTTTTTTCTTTTTATTTTGTACGAATTGGTCCTATCAAAAACTTGTCAGTATAAAAGTTGTAGATAATATTAAGAAGGTTTATAACAAATTTAATTGGATTTGATATCTTGAAAATTGGCGAAGTTATGAATTTTTTTCTCCTTAAAACCCTATTTTTTGCACCCCTTGAGTCCATTTGTAATTTTATCAAAAATCTGTGCTACATAAATTTTTGGCCCAATTTTTAGAAGTAATAAAAACTTTAAACTGATTTGATATGTACAAAAATGAAGAGGTTATGGGGTTATTTCGGTTTTCACAAAACCCCTCCCTATTTCCATCCTCTTGTACCGATTTTGTCCATTAACGAACTTGACCGAGATTTTATGCCCCTTCATTTTATGCATCAGTTTGGAAGAGATTTGTGCAGAATTATGGAAGTTATCGTGTCCAGAAGAAAGTGATTGATAGATAGATAGATAGATAAAGTATTTTACTGAGGGTGGTTTTGGGTTCTAGGGGGTTATGATCGGTGTAGAATCTGCAAAAGATTTTCAGAAATTCCAACATAGGGGGGGGGGGGGATGTAATAGGTAGTATTTCATACGAAATCTACTTAATTAAAACTAGCGGTCATTTTGACCGCTATCAAATAAAAATATTTGGATTCGAACAAGAAATATTTTCCTAAAATAATTTAAATATGTACCACGGAGGATAAAAATTCTGATGTAATATTTTTTATAACATATAAAATATTTTTATAAAATTTGATATCGTTCTAGTGTTAATATACAGAATTTGAAAAAAGAAACCTAATAAAAAATACTCCCTTTCCAATTAAAAACTTATTTATACACGAAACATACAGATACAATACTACACTTGGACGAAAAATTTACAACTGAAATTGTTTTGAAAATTTCTATAACTACATCTAAAAAACCCACATCATTATTATAATGATCCAATGCACGATGGGTGATTTACTGATTCTAGTTGACCAAAATTATTTTTAGCGTCAATAATAGTCACAACGCATGAAATTGAAAATTTTATTGATATTCACTATTGAATATTAGGTATTGCAAAATGTAGCATGATGCAGTCATAATTTCGTTACAGGGACATTCAAAAGTATTTCATTACATTACAGCCTATGGGGGAAATCATTTGCGGTGGTTTTTAATGATGTTTCATAATTTTAAACACTTTGAAATTTATATAACTATCTATGAAGTACACTACAAGATGATTGCTATAGTATTTGGTATGGATAGCATTTATCGATCATTTACAGGGATACTTAAAAGAATTATGTTATATTACTGTCTATGGAGAAAAATTGTTTATGGTGTATTTTGTTCATGTACTATTTCAAAAATATTTAAAATTATATGTATCTCCGAGGTTCTCTATATGATGCTTTCTATTGAAAATGATGTGCCGTTCATCTTTCATATACAGGGCACACACAATAAATCAGTTATATTTTTCTTTGTATGAACAACAATTGATGGAAGTGCGTTTTCAGTTGTGGAACACTTTTTTAAATTATAAAAATTGCATATTATTTAGTGTGTATAAATTATATAAATCATATACAAGGTACATGAACGCACATCATCTGCACAAAACATCTGAAGTATATTTCAGTTTATTGCGCAAATTGCTGACGAGGAGTTTTCAACTGTGCTATGCGTCAACTAACTTTTCAAAATTTTAGCATATTGTGAATTATATGATAAAGCTATAGTTCATATACAGGAATGTACAAAATTTTGAGCTATTTTTTCGACTTTGGTTGAAATTGTGTTTTCAAACGTTTTATATGTTTTACAAAGCATTGCTTAGACATCGTTTTTCACGTTATTAAGCTATGAAGTTTTATTATAGTAGTCCGAATTGTTTCATAATCTGATTGACATATGATTTTACGTTCTTCTTGATAATTTTAATGATACTTTCTTAACGGTATGGACGATGTATTTGTAAAGAAAGCTAGTCATGCCTGTAGAAAGTAAAACATGGACTACAACCGCTACCTCTTGATAAAAAATGATAGTTTGCTCTATCTGCAAACCAGAATCATCTTTCGATTCGAGTTTTTAATACATATGACTCCGGAAAAAAAATTTAAATGAATGTCTAACCCACACGATCGTGCGGGTTGGGTCTTAAAGGTTTATAACAAGTCCTAAAATTTCTTTTTCTAAAATTTAAGATACGGGCAAACATTCGACAGCTTTAATAAAAATTGCTGTGTTGTATATTCTGTTGTATATTTATATTTACCTCTGCACACAGGAACCTTATGTAAAGATTGGGAATCATAAGATATCATGAGAAAATGCCTACATTATGTTTTGCGGTGGCGCAGCGAGGGGGGGGGTTCAGGGTTACCCCCCCCCCTTGCCCCCAGAGACAAGACAAAAATACAGAAATTTTCATTTTTATGTATCAAAACATTTAAAACAAAACTAAAGTTAGAATTATATTTATTCTGTTCGAAATTCGCTGCTTTATTGAATCAAATCCTGCTCAAAAGATTGTTTCGTTTAAAGGGCGGTACTGTATTTTATTTTAAAAATGGGGAAAACACACGGTAATAGCGGCATTTAAGGCTGTATTCCAATCCAAACTGCTTATTTTCTGATTTATTTTTAAATTCATTTTTGCTCTCAAATGCATCAAACTGGGAAATTCTCTTATCTAGAAACTACATAATGTGCCGTGCATGTCGAAATTTTAATAAATGCAAAAAAAAATGCAAAAAATGCTGTCAAAAATGGCGTTTGGAACCGAATTTTCCGAAGCGGGAGATCTGGGGATGAAAAAAATGGTCATACTGAGAAAATAATTGTTTAAAAATCAAATTCTAATTAATTGAACGAAAAATGAAATCACACGGCCTCTTATACATCTCTTCCATAATCACCTCAGCAAGTTTCATGTTTTTACTTTTAAAAATAGGCCTGAAAATGTCTCAGAAAATTTCGAGCTGTTGAGGGTGGAAAAATATTTTTTTACCCTTAACGAAAACTTGTCACTCATTTCGAAAGAGGATAGCATTCATTCGCACGATTGGAAATCAGCCGTAGGCTAAAAGGAATGGTCATTTCCTGTCACTGTTAATGCCGCCTTGGGTTCTTCAATACTGCACCATTGGGAATCTTAATTAATTGCATCTGTTTCTTGCTCTTTTTTTGGAAACGGGATTGGACCCTCGAATTCCCGGAAAAACACAAAACCCATGCCTTGAAGAGTAGACTCCACACACATTCTGTTATTAGTTGCTGTTGTGCTAAGGTATAACTTTGATATTAAATCTTCTTCAGAGAAGAAAATTATGAAAAAGATGGTCAGAAACCATTTCTTTAAGTCTTTGACTTCCTCCAAACTTTCATTAATTCAGGTATGTTCGGAAAGTATATAATTCTTTTATATTTATGTTTTTGGAAAGATATAAACGTGCATGCTTTACAGTTCGGGTATATTGTCCTTTTGTTCTCAAATCCAAAGGGACTTTCAGACACATTTTTTAATTAATTCTTATTCAGAAACGCATGAAATAGGCAGGTTTTGTCATTCAAAAACTATGTAACTGAAAGACGTTTTCCGTTCTTTGATGAATGCAAAAGATCTTTCAGAAGATATTGTCACAGTGGATGTTTTGAACCGAATTTACGACGTGATAGCGACAAAAAGGAGAAAAAAACGGTCGTCACGCGATCAAATCGCTTATAACTCAATAACTAATTCACTGGCGCAGTGAAAGGGGGGGGGGGGGTTCGGGGTTGGAACCCCTCCCAGAGCTACAAAAATTACTATAATTGCCGCTTATATGAATCACTAGTTAAGCAAATTAACCACTTTTATGAATCAAAACTAAAATTAATAAAAAAATGTTTTGGCTTATTTGAAATCTGTGGCTTTGCTGAATCAAATTCTATTCAACAAAGTTATCCAATTAAACGGTGAATATTGTATTTAAAACTGTAAAAGCGTATATTACATGCATTGGTTAAGTGAGAACTAGTCATTTGTTTTGAAAAAGGTCAGTGATCACATTTTCGAGATGTCTTAGGCTGGAGAGAATGATCATTTCCTGCCGTATGGATGCTTTGAGTTTAAGTATTGTACAGTGTACAGTTTTTTAATTGCATTTCTGTCTTGCTCCATTCGAAACGATAATGGACCATCGATTTCCAGATAAAAACATAAAACATACGTTTTATAGGTCTCTTTCGGTTTCAAACTTCTTGTTAGAAGTCCGTACAGGCCGAAATTTCCACACCCGAGCACGAACCGATCCGTAGAAAAAAAAATTTCGGCCCAGTATAAAAAGCGAAAATTTCGGCCAGTTCGTTTTTCCATTTTTTTTTTTTTTCACAAAAAGTTTATTGGCCCGGTATAAAACCAAATAGTTCGGCCTGGCTCATTCAAAAACTTAACAAGCCCTACCCCGTCCGTCTGAATGTCTACAAAATAGAGATTTTTACGCCATTACGGTTAAAAATTGTCTTGTACGAGAAATTCGGACAAAAAAAATACTTATTTTAGCTTTTTTCATGTTTGTATTCTCCATTTTTAAAAAAGTGTCCTGGGCTGCGATATTTATTTTGTTATCTTGCAATTTAACAGTAAATTTTCTGAAAGATTTCAGCAGGAGGATGGGGCTGGGGGCATTCCCTCCCGGCATTAAGTATGCGTTTTTACCGCGGCCCTTTCACGAAATTCGTATTTTTTACGCGTTCCTTTGACGAAATTTGCGTTTTTTCGCAATCCTTTGTTGAAATTTGCGTTTTTTCGCGATCCTTTGTTGAAATTTGCGTTTTTTACCTTCTTCTATCTTCAATAGAAGAAAGTATGTAATTGAAATTTTTTTCGACTTCCAGTTTTCGACGGATTTACACGTTTTAGGGGTCAGAGATCACAAAAAACATGTTTATACAAAATATCTGTGTGTCCATGTGTCCGTCTGTCCGTGTGTCCGCCTGTCCGTATGTCCGTGTGTCGCCATTGTCCATCAAAAATTGTATGAAGTTATGCATAGAATTGAACCAATTTTTTTTTTTTTTTTTTTTTAAGTTTTCGGCTATGGCAAGCAGGTCCTCCATGAATTTGGAAAAAATCCGCCGGTAGGAGGCGCTGTAATAGCGATTTTTGTGCATTTTGAATACTGTACCATCGAAGAGAATGCATAGAAATGAACCAAATTTTTTGTGTATGTTTGTGGTCATGGCAAGAGGGTCCTCTCTGAATTTGGAAAAATTCCGCCGGTAGGGGCGCTGTAATAGCGATTTTTGTGCATTTTGAATATTGTACATCAAAAATTGTATGAAGTTCTGCTTAGAATTGAACCAAAAATTTTTTTTAAGTTTATGGCTATGGCAAGCATGTCCTCCCTGAATTTGGAGAAAATTCGCCGGTAGGGGGCGCTGTAATACTGAAGTTTGTGCGATTTTTGTTCATTTTGAATATTGTACCATCGAAAAGTTTATGAAGTTATACATAGAATTGAAACAAATTTTTTGTGTATGTTTTTAGGCATGGCAAGAAGGTCTTCCCTGAATTTGGAAAAATTCCGCAGGAATGGGGCGCTGTAATAGCGATTTTTGTGCAATTTTCAATATTGTTCCATCGAAAAGTGTATGAAGTTATGCATAGTTCTAATAAAAATACTAATAAAACTAATTAAAATGAAATATTGACATGAGATAGAAGAAAGTTTTGGGATTGGCACATCCAACTAGTTTCGTGATCCTTTACGAAATTTGAAGGGTTTTTTTCGCGATCCTTTCATGAAATTTGCGCTTTTTCTGCAATCCATTAACGGAATTTGCTTTTTTTCGCGATTGTTTAACGAAATTTACGGGCTTTTTACGCAATCCTTTGACAAAATTTGCGTTTTTTTCCGCGATCCATTGACGGAATTTGCTTTTATCTGCAATCTTTTGACGAAATTTGCATTTTTTCACGATTTTTAGACGAAATTTTAGCTTTTTCTTTATCTTTAGTCGAAATTAGTGGGTTTTTTTTTCGCGATCATTTTGCGAAATTTTTGGGGTTTTTTCGCGATCCATTGGCGAAATTCGCGTTTTCCCCACGATTCTTTGGCGAGCTTTTTCTGCGAACGATTGACGATATTGATTTTTTGCGGCGATCATTTCTCGAAATCCGCGATATTTTTATGTCCGAGTTTTCTTAATGATGACCGATTTTTTTTTTTTACTTTTCGGAAAATTTAGACCAGAATCACCCCTGGCTATGTCGTAAAATTTTCTGAGACGGGATCGCATAGGAGAGCAGAAATGTTCGTTATAGACAAGTTCCCTTCTTAGTAGGTACACCGTCTGTTGTAAATGTATTATATTCTTTTCACACATATTATTATATTCATTTTGTATGGATCAACATATTTTTTCCGTTTAAGACAGGATTTCGTGACATGCAGGTTCTTTTTTAAACGTTATATCTATTTTTATTGCCTAGAAATTGTTATCGTCTATAACATTTATTGCCTAGAAAATGACAATTCTTTAAAAATAATAAATTGAAAATTTTAATTGTAGAACAATGGAAATTTAAAAGTATATGCAAGTTTTGAAAAAAATTGTTGGGCCGGGCGAAATTTTACTAATTTTTGCACGGGTATATAATAATGTCAACTACATTCTAAAAATCTGCACTGTTTGGACACGGACGATGATAGGCTTCACCAATTCTCGTGATATTATTACATCTGACACAATGCAGGGTAAGTCTATTGAAAATTTTGCTAAAATTGTTTAATTAATTTTAAAGTTAAGAACAAGAATTCGGGATTGTATTGAAGTGAAACCCGTGTGTATTTTTGACTGAACAATGGATTCCTGATTTTCCTTACAAAAATTGTTTGCTGTACTGTGCTCTTCCATCTCTTAAAGTTTTCCTCATCATTTTTTAAACACTTTTTATAAATCTAACATACTAGTATAGTTATTTCATTGGTGCATTTTATGTTTTGTAACTGTAATATTGTAAAGTCTGTTTAAATGAATCACAACCAACGTAACAAGTGATTCTACTAACCGAGAAAAAAAGCATCATGATTTCATTCATTAACGAGACTGATTCAATTAACCGGTGATCCAAGTAACCGACGATCACCATTAACAACATCTCAAAACCCTCCCTATCTGCGCCACTGTGTTTTGCATGGATTAAATCTGAATTTCGAGAATTTCGCTGGATCAATTTTGTAACCACTCGAAATTTGCCGCCAAGTAATATATTTTAAATCATTTTGTCCTGAGATATCTACATTCAACTGGCAATTTTTGTCCAAATTTGGTCATAAATTTAAACATTTCGCTCTTGCAAGACTTCATGTGTTCATCATTGTAACTTTCCTCTATAAACAAAATATTTTCAACCACATTAACATTTTCGTTAATTTTTAAATGTTGTTGCCGTTGCATAATGGTGCAAAAGTTTATTTATGTGACTAACTTAAATTCTGCTGTCTTTGAAAAAAGGAATATGGTACTTGAACAAAAATTTCAAAAAAATTTATTTAGACTTAATAAGCTAAAAACAATTCTAAAAACTGGAAGGGCACCTAAGGGCAGACAAATTAAATTGGAACGAAAAGTTAATAATCTAAACTATTTAATCACATCAAAAATTGAGCTTAATCTTACTTCATCATATAACTTTTTCTATATTAAAAATGAAAAATTGTAAAAAAAATACAGAGGTTTTTGCGACATTATATATGAAATAACAGCTGATATGTGCAAACTTTATGCGCATAAATCCGATAAAATAAAGTCCATATGTTGTTTGGAAGCGTCCATAATCGAACAGTATATATTATTCCGCTTCAAGTAACAGATTAAAGAACTATACTCAAATTGATTGATTCATTCCCAACTAAGAAGCACCAACATTGCGCTAGTCTATGGACCATACAATTATATTGATATCAAAACCAATAGCAGGGTACAACGCCCTAACTATTGAGCTACAACAGGCAAAAAATAAATTACGCTAGGATAAACTTTTAAAAATCGACTTTTTGCCAGCTAGAATCGGTAAATCACCCACCGTGCAATGTACAAAAATTATTTAGACTCTGCTCGAAACATATTATTACAAGAGATTTAAAGATAGTGAAAAATAATTCTAAGGTATTAAATTTCGAAGTCCATCTAAAAGAGTTGTGTCCAACCTGCGGTCTACGGGTCTCAGAGCTATCACTATTTTCGCGTGGAATTCAAGGTATTTAATTACAGAAATTTTGTGATTTAATAAGACGAAATGTTTTACTTGGAAATACTGGTAACAAATGTCAAATGTTTTTTTGGCAAAAAGATTGGATAACCCTGATCTAAACCGAGTATGAGATTTGATGCAGTTCAATCTAGATTCCGATTTATTTATATAGCAAACGGTTTACGAGTGGAAACTAGATGTTTTATGTAAAATAAATATGGAATTTTACAAAAATATTCAGAAAAATCATTGCTATTATGGTAACAAGAACTTCCAATCCGGGATTTCCGGGTTACAGAATGTAGGTGAAAACGATATACGTATATATATACAGGGTGTCCGGTCTCAACGGTGTCCAATGGCTAATTCCTAAACCGTTAGTCATAAACATATAGCTCCAATTACAAAAATGTTTTAAATCAGGTAAAGAAATATTTTTAAAGCGATTTGGGTCAATAATAACATTTCTTAAAAAATTACGAAATTTAAATTTTTATACGGTCCCCCGGTCCTATAAGTTATATTTAGTAAAATTTTCCTTTTACACTGACAATTAATACAAAAAAAGTCCCGTTATTCTAAGATTAAAATTGACCGAGTAATAGCTGTTTAAAGTTGGAGCATATTTTTTGCTGCAAATTGGGGGTCATTCACAAATTTAGTCGAAATATAATTTCGTCAGATATATTAAAAAATGTTTGAGAGTAAAATTAACTTTGCAATATAAATTTGAAATCTTTAATCATTCTGACATATTAATGCAAAACATACAATTTGTAATAAATATTTAACAAGAAAGAAAAAACAGAATTTTTGTTAAATAAAATGATGCTAAATTAACAGCCTCAATTCTTTACAAAATGATACGTATTTTAAAATATTATTACATTGCCCTAGCCTGAAAAGTTGGGTTATGTCAAGTTTTTTAGCTTTTGATAATTGATTCTTATATATTCTGTACCGCTGAATCCGAAATTGACCTTCATTTTTAACTATCATATCAGCATTTTTTTCAAATTGCGAATTTCAAAGTTAAAAAGTTCAAAGTTAAAATTGAATCTCCTCCCCCATCTCATATGACCACTCTGCTGTTTAGCTGTAAGAATCCCAGGATAAGCAAAAATATCGAATAAATTATTGAATAAAATAAAATAAAATAAAATAAAAAATGTTTTACATATATTCTATAGTATGAGATTTTCGCTATATTTTAACTTACACATTTGCGATTTTCAAAAAAATTCTAATGTGATGGTTGAAAATGAAGACCATTTTCAGGTTCAGTGCTAAAAAGTGCGTAAAAATCAATTATCAAAAGTTAGAAAACACAACCATTTCCTCTAATTTATAGTATCCGATTTTTGCTATTCTTTAAATTTGACAATTTATGATTTGCGAAATATCGTGACATGATGGTTAAAAATTAAGCTAACTTTCGGATTCAGTGCTAAAAAATACATAAAAGTTTAAAAACCCAAGAATTGCAGTCTTGTATTATCTAATCTAAAACTTTTTCTTAAACTTCTTCTCGGTAACCTATCCGAAATTTTTTGTGTTATCCTGTAAAGTAAGTATAAATGGCAACCACCGAAAATCCTAATGATATTAGATTGTTATCAGATTTGCGCCAGTATGTAAAACGTCATCTCGATCGGATATTTAAAAGTGGGTTAAAGTTCGAGTACAAATTTTGAACCGGAAAAACATACATATGACATACGATCGTTGGAGTAACATAAAAACTTATAAAAATAACATAATTTTTGTTAAAAGAAATCATAAAAGAAACAGTCTCGAATCCTGACAAAATAAAACATGTTATTTTAGCCAATTTAAAGCTTAATCGTAATACTTGTACGATTTTTTTCAAAGCGCAGATACACATGAAATAAGACCTTCGAATACTTTAAGCATTTGGTATATGACCCCTCAAAGCCAAGACAAACTCATTTGTTTTCATAGCAGAAAAGTGGCATAAGTCATGCATTTTTAAAGTTTCAAAACTCGCTCAATTTTAGAATTATATGAATGGGATTTTTTTTGTCTTACTTGTCAGTGTAATAGAAAAAAATTACTAAATATAACTTATAGGACCGGGGGACCGTATAAAAATTTTAATTTCGTAATTTTTTAAGAAATGTTTTTATTGGTCCAAATCGCTTTTAAAATATTTCCTTACCTGATTTAAAACATTTTTGTAATTGGAACTATATGTCTATGACTAACGGTTTAGGAATTAGCCATTGGACACCGTTGAGACCGGACACCCTGTATATATTTAGTTAAAAACTCTATTATATATTTTACATTTAATATGTATTTTTTTTTTTTTTTTTAGATTTTTCACTAACAATACCAACAATCGTTTTTACATGAAAAATAGCAGTTATGTATTAAAATAAAATTTTGAAATATTTTAAAAGCGATAATTTTGTATTGGCTTGGTGCCAGGATTTAACAGTCGCAGAAATTGCAAAAGATCGCTAGCCTTTTTTATTCTGATAATTTCGGTGGTTTAAACGTGGTCCGATTACCTGCGTTAAATTTGTGTTTTATTTATATTTTATTATTTTATTTATGGATTGATAAAGTTTTAATTTCGTTATGAAATATGACCTGGAAACAATAGCTGAATTATCTTAGTTATATTATTTTTTGTGCAAAGAAGTTTATCTTTTGTGATCGTCTGTCTGCAAGGGACAGGGATATAGATTTTTGAAAATCGTGCTTCAAACGTATTTTTAAAACAATAAAAAATCAGTAAATTGCGATACAATTTTCAAACAAATTGCGATATAGTTTTCAAACAAATTGCATTTGAAAGCACATATTTTTCTCTATTCGACGGTGTAAAAATTGAAAATGTGCGGCATTTAGAAGCTTAAAATAATTGCAGTAACAGACAATAAAAGTTAAATTTAACCGGCTACTGTTCTTATTCGCAAAATGACGTCAGTGTTACACACAGACACGTTTGTCCCTTATAATATAGATAGTCTAAAAAGTTATATAAAATCTTTCAAAATAAACGCAATATAACTTATGTGGAAAAATCAACTAAAAGTTATGCAAGTTGTAAAAAATATTATAAACAGTTTGTTTTAAATTAAACTAATCAGGCAGAATTAAAAGGAAACTAATCTCATGACTCTATAACAATACACGTATATAAGTATATATACAGGGTGTTTCACCACAGCGGTTACAAAGTTTCAGGAGAGATAGAGTACACCTAGACGGTGGGAATTACCACAGCAATGCATGGTCGGAAACGCCTTCCTGGCACGGTAGTAACGACACAAACACAAGAAAGAAAGGACATGAACAGGTTAAGAAAACATGTTTATTATACTTAGTACCGCAAAAATACTAGGACAATCTGGACAGTGCGGAGGAACATGTTGCACGCATCGTGGCAGCTGCTGGGGAAGTCCGTGACACGCCCGGTATTTTCGAGAACAATTGATATTCCGTGCACCGGAGATGTGAGGTCTGCATCACGGCCCGGGGTCGTAATTTTGAACACACCCAGCAAAGAAAGAAACAGTGGGCCATCAGCTGGAAAAAAGATGGCAGCTAGCAGTGCCATCAGCGGTAAAGTGCAAGGGTGCCATTACTTAAACCTGTCGAAAGTGTCCGAGCCGAATGCAGCTAGCCCATCAGTGATGGCCAATAGCAGGCCAGCATTGGTATGCCATCACATTACTTTAATCCGGCACTTTACCTGCAGTGCTAGCACTTATCCCACTGCTATTCCTTTGCTGGCCCAGCACTTTCCCTTACAAAAATTTCTCATAGAATTCTATTAAAAAAACAAAGTATTATACAATTATGTCTCTTTTTCTATAAGCTAGTTTCACCAAGAGCTAGAGCTATAGAAAGATCTGTAGAAGTGTCTATAATGGAAATGGCTATAGAAATATTTGAACTTTTAGCGGTTTCCACGTGGTCACCCTCCCAAGTACTACCGCGCTCGATGCTGTTTGGTTTTCGTGATCGGACATGAACAAGTGCTTTCAGCGTACGCTACAACTGCTCGTAGTTTTCAAGCTCTCATTACACTTTTTCAAGTTTGTTTCTTTTGTGATTTACGTTCCTAATCATTAAACTGGTATAGAAATTATTCTATTGTATAGAAATCCTATGTATTTTATACGCTTTTTTTTTATTATTGATTCTGAACTGCGTAAATTATGAAAACCGAAATCCTTTGTAACCTAGTAAAACCAGATTTAAGGAGAAAAAAAAGAGTGTGTTGAAATAAAGAATTTATTTATTTATTCATTTACTTATTTATTTTGTTGGTGGCAGTGGTGCTATTTGTTTTACAGTTAAAAAAAATAGCTTCGCAGCTTAAATTGTGTTAAGCAATTCATTTTAGATTTGTGTTCAAATACTCAATGTCTTCGATATTCGCAGCGCCACCTAGCGTAAGGGTTCCCAGCAATAATACTGCAAAAGTTCGTGCACTTCCATGTAGTGGTGGACCAGCGCATGAGATAAAATGGATGCCCACCAGAATTTTATCTGATGATTTCCAACAGAAAAGTTGACTGAAGCTGTCCAGCTGTCCAGCACCAATCTTGCTGCTGGTCAGCAATTTCCTCTTTGCTGGGCATTCTTTCATGACGATCATCGTCTCTCTTTTTGTTCTTATTTCTTAGTTTTTTTACTTACTGAGAATAATAAACATCTTTAACCAACCTGTTCGTGTCCTTCCTTTCTTGTGTTTTGTGTCGTCACTACAGCAGTGGGAAAGCGTTTCCAACCATGCATTGCTATTTGTTTTCCCATCGTCAAGGTGTACTCTATATCTCCTGTAACTTTGCTACAGCTGTGTCGAAACACCCTGTATATTACAATATATAGCATTCTATAGCATATCTATCAATTTTACAAACTTATCAAAATCGAATCAAACAAATGTAATGCATTGTGGCAATTCCTACATTTTAAAAATCTATAAAATTTTGTATGGTTATAACTGGAATTAATACGTATAACAGCACTCCTAGTAATCTACTAAAGTGTAATAGTCTAGTACATTATAGTAGATCTAGGGTGGATCTAAACAAGTGGGTAAGTGTGATCACAGATCACACAGAGGGTTTCGTTTAATATTCCTTTCAAAACACTTTATCCTTTTGAAAAATCTGTTAGTTCCAAATTTCGCAACTCGGGGCGCACTCTATTCTAAATAAACCTCCATCCGAACGAAACTCCGTTTTACATACTATCCGTAGATATATTAGTCGAGGGGATTGGGTCCATAGCAACCGAGATAAGTAGGCGACCCTGGCGGTAAACAGTGGAACTAAAATATGTAAGGCTATGGTGCATAACATGAAAGAATGTTCAAAGGGGTGTCGGCAAAAGTTGGAAAAGTGCTCCCCGGGTGAAAAGGGCGGAGGTTAGAAAAAATGTTTAAATACACAAGTTAAAGACTTTTTGAAAAGTTTATGATTTGTCACGCGGTCTGAGGTATTCAGCTATACGTATGCAAAAATTCATGTCTCCAACTTAATTAGGGGCTCTCTTAGAAAGAATTGCTTAAAATACATATGTGGTAGCTCAAAGGGTTAAACGTAAGACTTTTTCAAGATTTTATGATTTGTCGCCTGGCCTCAGGTGTTCTGTTATAAGTATGCAAAATTTCAAATCTCCAATTTAATAAGGGGCTCTGTTAGAAAGAATTGCTTAAAATACGCATGTGGGAGCCCAAAGGGTAAAAGGTACGACTTTTTCAAAATTTTATGATTTGTCGCATGATGGTGTTCAGCTATAAGTATGTAAAATTTCATGCCTCCAACCGAATTAGTGACTCACTTAGAAAGGATTGTTTAAAATACACATGTGAGACCCCAAAGGGTTAAATTTACAACTTTTTCAAAATTTTATGATTTGCCGTTTGATGTGAGGTGTTCAGCTATAAATATGCAAAATTTGACGCCTCCAAACCCAATTAGAGGCTCACATAGAAAGAATTGTTTAAAATACACATGTGGAAGCCCAAAGGGTTAAATGTACGACTTTTTCAAAATTTTATGATTTGTCGTTTGATCTGAGGTGTTCAGTTATAAGTATGATAAGTGTGAAAAATTTCACTCCTCCAACGTAATTAGGGGTTCACTTAGAAAGAATTATTTAAAATACACATGTTGGAGCCCAAAGGGTTAAATTTACAAGTTTTTCAAAATTTTATGATTTGTCGTTTGATATGAGGTGTTGAGCTATAAGTATGCAAAATTTGACGCCTCCAAACCTAATTAGAGGCTCACTTAGAAAGGATTGTTTAAAATACACATGTGAGACCCCAAAGGGTTAAATGTACGACTCTTTCAAAATTTTATGATTTGTCGTTTGATCCGAGGTGTTCAGCTATAAGTATGATAAGTATGCAAAATTTCACTCCTCCAACGTAATTAGGGGCTCACTTTGAAATAATTGTTTAAAATACACATGGGGGAGCCCAAAGGGTTAAATGTACGACTTTTTAAAAATTTTATGATTTGTCGTTTGATGTGAGGTGTTCAGCCATAAGTATACAAAATTTCACTCCTCCAATGTAATTAGGGGCTCACTTAGAAAGAATTGTATAAAATACACATGTGGGAGTCCAAAGGGTTAAATGTACGACTTTTTCAAAATTTTATGATTTGTCGTTTGATCTGAGGTGTCCAGCTATAAATACGCAAAATTTCACGCCTTCAACCTAATTAGGGGCTCACTTAGAAAGAATTCTTTAAAATACACATGGGGAGCCCAAAGAGTTAAATGTACGACTTTTTCAAAATTTTATGATTTGTCGTTTGATGTAAAGTGTTCAGCTATAAGTATGATAAGTATGCAAAATTTCACTCCTCCAACGTAATTAGGGGTTCACTTAGAAAGAATTGTTTAAAATGCACATGTGAGACCCCAAAGGGTTAAATTTACAACTTTTTCAAAATTTTATGATTTGTTGTTTTATGTGAGGTGTTCAGCTATAAGTATGCAAAATTTGACGCCTCCAAACCTAATTAGAGGCTCACATAGAAAGAACTGTTTAAAATACACATGTGGAAGCCCAAAGGGTTAAATGTACGACTTTTTCAAAATTTTATGATTTTTCGTTTGATCTGAGGTGTTCAGCTATAAGTATGATAAGTATGCAAAATTTCACTCCTCCAACGTAATTCGGGGTTCACTTAGAAATAATTGTTTAAAATACACATGTGGGAGCCCAAAGGGTTAAATTTACAACTTTTTCAAAATTTTATGATTTGTCGATTGATGTGAGGTGTTGAGCTATAAGAATGCAAAATTTGACGCCTCCAAAACTAATTAGAGGCTCACTTAGAAAGGATTGTTTAAAATACACATGTGAGACCCCAAAGGGTTAAATTTACAACTTTTTCAAAATTTTATGATTTGTCGTTTGATGTGAGGTGTTCAGCTATAAGTATGCAAAATTTCACGCCTCCAACCTAATTAGGGGGTCACTTTGAAATAATTGTTTAAAATACACATGGGGGAGCCCAAAGAGTTAAATGTACGACTTTTTCAAAACTTTATATTTGTCGTTTTATGTGAGGTGCTCAGCCATAAGTATACAAAATTTCACTCCTCCAACGTAATTTTGGGCTCACTTAGAATTGTTTAAAATACAGATGTGGGAGTCCAAAGAGTTAAATGTACGACTTTTTCAAAATTTTATGATTTGTCGTTTGTTCTGAGGTGTCCAGCTATAAATACGAAAATTTCACGCCTTCAACCTCATTAGGGGCTCACTTAGAAAGAATTGTTTAAAATACACATGGGGGAGCCCAAAGGGTTAAATGTACGACTTTTTCAAAATTTTATGATTTGTCGTTTGATGTGAGGTGTTCAGCTATAAGTATGATAAGTATGCAAAACTTCACTCCTCCAACGTAATTAGGGTTTCACTTAGAAAGAATTGTTTAAAATACACATGTGGGAGCCCAAAGGGTTAAATTTACAACTTTTTCAAAATTTTATGACTTGTTTGATGTGAGGTGTTGAGCTATAAGTATGCAAAATTTGACGCCTCCAAACCTAATTAGAGGCTCACATAGAAAGAATTGTTTAAAATACACATGTGAGACCCCAAAAGGTTAAATGTACGACTTTTTCCAAATTTTATGATTTGTCGTTTGATCTGAGGTATTCAGCTATAAGTATGATAAGTATGCAAAATTTCACTCCTCCAACGTAATTCGGGGTTCACTTAGAAAGAATTGTTTAAAATACACATGTGGGAGCCCAAAGGGTTAAATTTATATCTTTTTCAAAATTTTATGATTTGTCGTTTGATGTGAGGTGTTGAGCTATAAGTATGCAAAATTTGACGCCTCCAAACCTAATTAGAGGCTCACTTAGAAAGGATTGTTTAAAATACACATGTGAGACCCCAAAGCGTTAAATTTACAACTTTTTCAAAATTTTATGATTTTTCGTTTTATGTGAGGTGTTCAGCTATAAGTATGCAAAATTTCACGCCTCCAACCTAATTAGGGGCTCACTTTGAAATAATTGTTTAAAATACACATGGTGGAGCCCAAAGGGTTAAATGTACGGCTTTTTCAAAATTTTATGATTTGTCGTTTGATGTGAGGTGTTCAGCCATAAGTATACAAAATTTCACTCCTCCAACGTAATTATGGGCTCACTTAGAATTGTTTAAAATACACATGTGGGAGTCCAAAGGGTTAAATGTACGACTTTTTCAAAATTTTATGATTTGTCGTTTGATCTGAGGTGTCCAGCTATAAATACGCAAAATTTCTCGCCTTCAACCTCATTAGGGGCTCACTGAGAAATAATTGTTTAAAATACACATGTGGAAGCCCAAAGGGTTAAATGTATGACTTTTTCAAAATTTTATGATTTGTCGTTTGATCTGAGGTGTTCAGCTATAAGTATGATAAGTATGCAAAATTTCACTCCTCCAACGTAATTAGGGGTTCACTTAGAAAGAATTGTTTAAAATACACATGTGGGAGCCCAAGGGGTTAAATTTAAAACTTTTTCAAAATTTCATGATTTGTCGTTTGATGTGAGGTGTTGAGCTATAAGTATGCAAAATTTGACGCCTCCAAACCTAATTAGAGGCTCACTTAGAAAGAATTGTTTAAAATGCACATGTGAGACCCCAAAGGGTTAAATTTACAACTTTTTCAAAATTTTATGATTTGTTGTTTTATGTGAGGTGTTCAGCTATAAGTATGCAAAATTTGACGCCTCCAAACCTAATTAGAGGCTCACATAGAAAGAACTGTTTAAAATACACATGTGGAAGCCCAAAGGGTTAAATGTATGACTTTTTCAAAATTTTATAATTTGTCGTTTGATCTGAGGTGTTCAGCTATAAGTATGATAAGTATGCAAAATTTCACTCCTCCAACGTAATTAGGTGCTCACTTTGAAATAATTGTTTAAAATAAACATGGGGGAGCCCAAACGGTTAAATGTACGACTTTTTAAAAATTTTATGATTTGTCGTTTATGTGAGGTGTTCAGCCATAAGTATACAAAATTTCACTCCTCCAATGTAATTATGGGCTCACTTAGAAAGAATTGTTTAAAATACACATGTGGGAATCCAAAGGGTTAAATGTACGACTTTTTCAAAATTTTATGATTTGTCGTTTGATCTGAGGTGTCCAGCTATAAATAAGCAAAATTTCACGCCTTCAACATAATTAGGGGCTCACTTAGAAAGAATTGTTTAAAATACACATGGGGAGCCCAAAGGGTTAAATCTACGACATTTTCAAAATTTTATGATTTGTCGTTTGATGTAAAGTGTTCAGCTATAAGTATGATAAGTATGCAAAATTTCACTCCTCCAACGTAATTAGAATTTCACTTAGAAAGAATTGTTTAAAATACACATGTGAGACCTCAAAGGGTTAAATTTACAACTTTTTCAAAATTTTATGATTTGTTGTTTGATGTGAGGTGTTCAGCCATAAGTATACAAAATTTCACTCCTCCAACGTAATTATGGGCTCCCTTAGAATTGTTTAAAATACACATGTGGGAGTCCAAAGGGTTAAATGTACGACTTTTTCAAAATTTTATGATTTGTCGTTTGATCTGAGGTGTCCAGCTAAAAGTATGCAAAATTTGACGCCTCCAAACCTAATTAGAGGCTCACATAGAAAGAATTGTTTAAAATACACATGTGGAAGCCCAAAGGTTAAATGTACGACTTTTTCAAAATTTTATGATTTGTCGTTTGATCTGAGGTGTTCAGCTATAAGTATGATAAGTATGCAAAATTTCACTCCTCCAACGTAATTAGGGGTTCACTTAGAAAGAATTGTTTAAAATACACATGTAGGAGCCCAAAGGGTTAAATTTACAACTTTTTCAAAATTTTATGATTTGTCGTTTGATGTGAGGTGTTGAGCTATAAGTATGCAAAATTTGACGCCTCCAAATCTAATTAGAGGCTCACTTAAAAAGGATTGTTTAAAATACACATGTGAGACCCCAAAGGGTTAAATTTACAACTTTTTCAAAATTTTATGATTTGTCGTTTGATGTGAGGTGTTCAGCTATAAGTATGCAAAATTTCACGCCTCCAACTTAATTAGGGGCTCACTTTGAAATAATTGTTTAAAATACACATGGGGGAGCCCAAAGGGTTAAATGTACGACTTCTTCAAAATTTTATGATTTGTCGTTTGATGTGAGGTGTTTAGCCATAAGTATACAAAATTTCACTCCTCCAACGTAATTATGGGCTCACTTAGAATTGTTTAAAATACACATGTGGGAGCCCAAAGGGTTAAATGTACGACTTTTTCAAAATTTTATGATTTATCGTTTGATCTGAGGTGTCCAGCTATAAGTATGCAAAATTTCAAGTCTCCAATATGTATAGTTTCAGAGAACGGGCTCTGTGACAAAGAGACAGACAGACAGAGGAGCGAGACGAATAGGGTTTCGTCAGATGAACGAAACCCTAAAAATGGTTACAAGCCGCAACATTTGAAAAGTAATTACTGTGGGGCGAATATTTTTTCCCAGAGAGGAGGTAGATGGCGCTAGTTGCTTTACAACAGCTGTGCGGGTAGGTAGTTTTAGTTCGCAAATGCGTCAGAGCGATTGAAATGGCAAGATGTTTAGGTACGTATTTTCGCTTGTGCAACTTTGACAAGGTTACGTGGAACCATCCAACGCAAACGCCCTGGCATGTTGAGTGGTGGTGCCATCCTCCTGCCTGAAAATACCAGCCCCATATTACGTGCCAGACTCAAAAATTTGGTGCAAAAGTTCAAGTGGGAAGCCTAGAGCTACCAACCATACAGCCCAGATTTGGCACCAAGTGACTATCTCCTGTTCCAGAATTGAAGGAAACACTTAACTGGAGCCATGCTCTCTTTAGATAGTTTTGTGGAAACAGGTGCCGAGAACTAGCTTAATGGGCATGGACGCGATTTCTACCGTACGAGTTATACAAGTTGGTCCTACGTTCAAATAAATGCCTAAATAGGTTTGGTGATTATTTGGAAAAGTGATCGGCAAGTATGCCTCTTAATTCCATTTCGTATTTTCTACCGATCTATCTATACTACTAAAACAAAGTTTTACTCTTTGTGTGCTTCTCTGTCTGTCTGGATACCAGAATGGAAATGTAATGCGTTGAATTGTGAAAATCTTAGCCCTCCTCCACATGAAACTACAATTTGTATTATAGAAACTGCATTAAATAATGCATATTCAACATTACATTAAATAATTGATATTATCTATATTCATCTAAACCTAATTTTTTCCTACAGTTTTAAGAAATTAGTTTTTTATCCACAATATATCTTCCCAAATTTTCGCGATAACGTTTTTTTTTAAGTTACCTAAAATGGAATGAGCTGAAATTTTATGTAAACCTAGAAATATGATTCTGGTGAAATACTTATTATTTACAGTGTATGATTTTTAATATTAATTTCATACTTCATGCGTAAGAATTATGAAAATCTATGACAATCAAATAATTATTCTTGGAATACTTAATATTAGCGCAGCACAAAAATGGCAGAAAATGTGGTTTAAAATATTACAACCGATAATCCGAATCATCCACGCCTAACGTCAGTTGACATCCGGCAGTTGACACAAAGTTTTCGTACGTAAGTTGCTAACTTCTCCGAAAACATAATTTTATTGAAATCGACTGGATAATGCGTTTTAGCCTTAAATAAATGCAATCTTTAATACATTTATGTGTCAAGGTAGCGGCATAAAATTTGATTAGTTTAGAAAATTTTAGTCAAAGAAAAAAGAGAGCCGGTGAACCTATCGGTTGCTTTTTTTTTGCACAAAAACTTACAATTTGAGCATAAGCCCAACCTGTAGCTCTCTACTCTCTTATAAAATACTCTAGTCTATAATATATTAGACGCAAGGTGCTTTAGCCCTTTTGCGGCGAGCGTCCTGTGCACATTTTTTTATCTTTTGGAAACAGTATAGCTAACCCTTTCAAGGGCGGTGGTTCATTTTTGGACCACTTAATTATAATCCCAAAATGACACATTGACACTAGAATTTTGGATTGAAAAACTTCCTTTTCATTATGTAGTAAATATGAAGTAAAATGTAGTAAATATGAAGTAGTCATATGAAGTCAAACTTTTACTTAATATCAAATAAATCTGTTTGTAAATTCCGGTGTCAGTCAATCATTTCAGTATTTCACGAATAAAAGTACCTTGCCCCTGAAAAGGGTTAAGCAAAAATTTTAACCTAATTTAATTGAATAAGTTCTATTATTAAATAAAACGAAAGTGTCTATACAGAAATACTAGTCAGAAATATCAATGATCGTGGACACACAATACGTTACATATACATGACACTTGTTGCTAAGGGGTTAAATTGCATTAGGATAAACTAGCCACGCGTAAGCTCGTGGCTTTGTTTATAACCTACGCATTTCGCTCTTATCTTTTGCTTTTAATTTCATAGAACTGTATCACAGTGTAACCTAGTAAAACCAGATTTAAGGAGAAAAAAAAGAGTGTGTTGAAATAAAGAATTTATTTATTTATTCATTTACTTATTTATTTTGTTGGTGGCAGTGGTGCTATTTGTTTTACAGTTAAAAAAAATAGCTTCGCAGCTTAAATTGTGTTAAGCAATTCATTTTAGATTTGTGTTCAAATACTCAATGTCTTCGATATTCGCAGCGCCACCTAGCGTAAGGGTTCCCAGCAATAATACTGCAAAAGTTCGTGCACTTCCATGTAGTGGTGGACCAGCGCATGAGATAAAATGGATGCCCACCAGAATTTTATCTGATGATTTCCAACAGAAAAGTTGACTGAAGCTGTCCAGCTGTCCAGCACCAATCTTGCTGCTGGTCAGCAATTTCCTCTTTGCTGGGCATTCTTTCATGACGATCATCGTCTCTCTTTTTGTTCTTATTTCTTAGTTTTTTTACTTACTGAGAATAATAAACATCTTTAACCAACCTGTTCGTGTCCTTCCTTTCTTGTGTTTTGTGTCGTCACTACAGCAGTGGGAAAGCGTTTCCAACCATGCATTGCTATTTGTTTTCCCATCGTCAAGGTGTACTCTATATCTCCTGTAACTTTGCTACAGCTGTGTCGAAACACCATGTATATTACAATATATAGCATTCTATAGCATATCTATCAATTTTACAAACTTATCAAAATCGAATCAAACAAATGTAATGCATTGTGGCAATTCCTACATTTTAAAAATCTATAAAATTTTGTATGGTTATAACTGGAATTAATACGTATAACAGCACTCCTAGTAATCTACTAAAGTGTAATAGTCTAGTACATTATAGTAGATCTAGGGTGGATCTAAACAAGTGGGTAAGTGTGATCACAGATCAACGTAATTAGGGGTTCACTTTGAAATAATTGTTTAAAATAAACATGTGGGAGCCCAAAGGGTTAAATGTACGACTTTTTCAAAATTTTATGTTTTTTCGTTTGATCTGAGGTGTCCAGCTATAAATACGCAAAATTTCACGCCTTCAACCTAATTAGGGGCTCACTTAGAAAGAATTCTTTAAAATACACATGGGGAGCCCAAAGGGTTAAATGTACGACTTTTTCAAAATTTTATGATTTGTCGTTTGATGTAAAGTGTTCAGCTATAAGTATGATAAGTATGCAAAATTTCACTCCTCCAACGTAATTAGGGGTTCACTTAGAAAGAATTGTTTAAAATGCACATGTGAGACCCCAAAGGGTTAAATTTACAACTTTTTCAAAATTTTATGATTTGTTGTTTTATGTGAGGTGTTCAGCTATAAGTATGCAAAATTTGACGCCTCCAAACCTAATTAGAGGCTCACATAGAAAGAACTGTTTAAAATACACATGTGGAAGCCCAAAGGGTTAAATGTACGACTTTTTCAAAATTTTATGATTTGTCGTTTGATCTGAGGTGTTCAGCTATAAGTATGATAAGTATGCAAAATTTCACTCCTCCAACGTAATTCGGGGTTCACTTAGAAATAATTGTTTAAAATACACATGTGGGAGCCCAAAGGGTTAAATTTACAACTTTTTCAAAATTTTATGATTTGTCGATTGATGTGAGGTGTTGAGCTATAAGTATGCAAAATTTGACGCCTCCAAAACTAATTAGAGGCTCACTTAGAAAGGATTGTTTAAAATACACATGTGAGACCCCAAAGGGTTAAATTTACAACTTTTTCAAAATTTTATGATTTGTCGTTTGATGTGAGGTGTTCAGCTATAAGTATGCAAAATTTCACGCCTCCAACCTAATTAGGGGCTCACTTTGAAATAATTGTTTAAAATACACATGGGGGAGCCCAAAGAGTTAAATGTACGACTTTTTCAAAACTTTATATTTGTCGTTTTATGTGAGGTGCTCAGCCATAAGTATACAAAATTTCACTCCTCCAACGTAATTTTGGGCTCACTTAGAATTGTTTAAAATACAGATGTGGGAGTCCAAAGAGTTAAATGTACGACTTTTTCAAAATTTTATGATTTGTCGTTTGATCTGAGGTGTCCAGCTATAAATACGAAAATTTCACGCCTTCAACCTCATTAGGGGCTCACTTAGAAAGAATTGTTTAAAATACACATGGGGGAGCCCAAAGGGTTAAATGTACGACTTTTTCAAAATTTTATGATTTGTCGTTTGATGTGAGGTGTTCAGCTATAAGTATGATAAGTATGCAAAATTTCACTCCTCCAACGTAATTCGGGGTTCACTTAGAAAGAATTGTTTAAAATACACATGTGGGAGCCCAAAGGGTTAAATTTATATCTTTTTCAAAATTTTATGATTTGTCGTTTGATGTGAGGTGTTCAGCTATAAGTATGAAAAGTATGCAAAACTTCACTCCTCCAACGTAATTAGGGTTTCACTTAGAAAGAATTGTTTAAAATACACATGTGGGAGCCCAAAGGGTTAAATTTACAACTTTTTCAAAATTTTATGACTTGTCGTTTGATGTGAGGTGTTGAGCTATATGTATGCAAAATTTGACGCCTCCAAACCTAATTAGAGGCTCACATAGAAAGAATTGTTTAAAATACACATGTGAGACCCCAAAAGGTTAAATGTACGACTTTTTCCAAATTTTATGATTTGTCGTTTGATCTGAGGTATTCAGCTATAAGTATGATAAGTATGCAAAACTTCACTCCTCCAACGTAATTAGGGTTTCACTTAGAAAGAATTGTTTAAAATACACATGTGGGAGCCCAAAGGGTTAAATTTACAACTTTTTCAAAATTTTATGACTTGTCGTTTGATGTGAGGTGTTGAGCTATAAGTATGCAAAATTTGACGCCTCCAAACCTAATTAGAGGCTCACATAGAAAGAATTGTTTAAAATACACATGTGAGACCCCAAAAGGTTAAATGTACGACTTTTTCCAAATTTTATGATTTGTCGTTTGATCTGAGGTATTCAGCTATAAGTATGATAAGTATGCAAAATTTCACTCCTCCAACGTAAGTCGGGGTTCACTTAGAAAGAATTGTTTAAAATACACATGTGGGAGCCCAAAGGGTTAAATTTATATCTTTTTCAAAATTTTATGATTTGTCGTTCTATGTGAGGTGTTGAGCTATAAGTATGCAAAATTTGACGCCTCCAAACCTAATTAGAGGCTCACTTAGAAAGGATTGTTTAAAATACACATGTGAGACCCCAAAGCGTTAAATTTACAACTTTTTCAAAATTTTATGATTTGTCGTTTTATGTGAGGTGTTCAGCTATACGTATGCAAAATTTCACGCCTCCAACCTAATTAGGGGCTCACTTTGAAAAAATTGTTTAAAATACACATGGTGGAGCCCAAAGGGTTAAATGTACGGCTTTTTCAAAATTTTATGATTTGTCGTTTGATGTGAGGTGTTCAGCCATAAGTATACAAAATTTCACTCCTCCAACGTAATTATGGGCTCACTTAGAATTGTTTAAAATACACATGTGGGAGTCCAAAGGGTTAAATGTACGACTTTTTCAAAATTTTATGATTTGTCGTTTGATCTGAGGTGTCCAGCTATAAATACGCAAAATTTTTCGCCTTCAACCTCATTAGGGGCTCACTGAGAAATAATTGTTTAAAATACATATGTGGAAGCCCAAAGGGTTAAATGTACGACTTTTTCAAAATTTTATGATTTGTCGTTTGATCTGAGGTGTTCAGCTATAAGTATGATAAGTATGCAAAATTTCACTCCTCCAACGTAATTAGGGGTTCACTTAGAAAGAATTGTTTAAAATACACATGTGGGTGCCCAAGGGGTTAAATTTAAAACTTTTTCAAAATTTCATGATTTGTCGTTTGATGTGAGGTGTTGAGCTATAAGTATGCAAAATTTGACGCCTCCAAACCTAATTAGAGGCTCACTTAGAAAGGATTGTTTAAAATACACATGTAAGACCCCAAAGGGCTAAATTTACAACTTTTTCAAAATTTTATGATTTGTCGTTTGATGTGAGGTGTTCAGCTATAAGTATGCAAAATTTGACGCCTCCAAACATAATTAGAGGCTCACTTAGAAAGGATTGTTTAAAATACACATGTGAGACCCCAAAGGGTTAAATGTACGACTTTTTCAAAATTTTATGATTTGTCGTTTGATCCGAGGTGTTCAGCTATAAGTATGATAAGTATGCAAAATTTCACTCCTCCAACGTAATTATGGGCTCACTTAGAAAGAATTGTTTAAAATACACATTTGGGAGTCCAAAGGGTTAAATGTACGACTTTTTCAAAATTTTATGATTTGTCGTTTGATCTGAGGTGTCCAGCTATAAATACGCAAAATTTCACGCCTTCAACCTAATTAGGGGCTCACTTAGAAAGAATTCTTTAAAATACACATGGGGAGCCCAAAGGGTAAAATGTACGACTTTTTCAAAATTTTATGATTTGTCGTTTGATGTAAAGTGTTCAGCTATAAGTATGATAAGTATGCAAAATTTCACTCCTCCAATGTAATTAGGGGTTCACTTAGAAAGAATTGTTTAAAATGCACATGTGAGACCCCAAAGGGTTAAATTTACAACTTTTTCGAAATTTTATGATTTGTCGTTTGATGTCAGGTGTTGAGCTATAAGTATGCAAAATTTGACGCCTCCAAACCTAATTAGAGGCTCACATAGAAAGAACTGTTTAAAATACACATGTGGAAGCCCAAAGGGTTAAATGTACGACTTTTTCAAAATTTTATGATTTGTCGTTTTATGTGAGGTGTTCAGCTATACGTATGCAAAATTTCACGCCTCCAACCTAATTAGGGGCTCACTTTGAAAAAATTGTTTAAAATACACATGGTGGAGCCCAAAGGGTTAAATGTACGGCTTTTTCAAAATTTTATGATTTGTCGTTTGATGTGAGGTGTTCAGCCATAAGTATACAAAATTTCACTCCTCCAACGTAATTATGGGCTCACTTAGAATTGTTTAAAATACACATGTGGGAGTCCAAAGGGTTAAATGTACGACTTTTTCAAAATTTTATGATTTGTCGTTTGATCTGAGGTGTCCAGCTATAAATACGCAAAATTTCTCGCCTTCAACCTCATTAGGGGCTCACTGAGAAATAATTGTTTAAAATACATATGTGGAAGCCCAAAGGGTTAAATGTACGACTTTTTCAAAATTTTATGATTTGTCGTTTGATCTGAGGTGTTCAGCTATAAGTATGATAAGTATGCAAAATTTCACTCCTCCAACGTAATTAGGGGTTCACTTAGAAAGAATTGTTTAAAATACACATGTGGGTGCCCAAGGGGTTAAATTTAAAACTTTTTCAAAATTTCATGATTTGTCGTTTGATGTGAGGTGTTGAGCTATAAGTATGCAAAATTTGACGCCTCCAAACCTAATTAGAGGCTCACTTAGAAAGGATTGTTTAAAATACACATATAAGACCCCAAAGCGTTAAATTTACAACTTTTTCAAAATTTTATGATTTGTCGTTTGATGTTAGGTGTTCAGCTATAAGTATGCAAAATTTGACGCCTCCAAACCTAATTAGAGGCTCACTGAGAAAGGATTGTTTAAAATACACATGTGGAAGCCCAAAGGGTTAAATGTACGACTTTTTCAAAATTTTATGATTTGTCGTTTGATCTGAGGTGTTCAGCTATAAGTATGATAAGTATGCAAAATTTCACTCCTCCAACGTAATTAGGGGTTCACTTTGAAATAATTGTTTAAAATAAACATGTGGGAGCCCAAAGGGTTAAATTTACAAGTTTTTCAAAATCTTATGATTTGTCGTTTGATATGAGGTGTTGAGCTATAAGTATGCAAAATTTGACGCCTCCAAACCTAATTAGAGGCTCACTTAGAAAGGATTGTTTAAAATACACATGTAAGACCCCAAAGGGCTAAATTTACAACTTTTTCAAAATTTTATGATTTGTCGTTTGATGTGAGGTGTTCAGCTATAAGTATGCAAAATTTGACGCCTCCAAACATAATTAGAGGCTCACTTAGAAAGGATTGTTTAAAATACACATGTGAGACCCCAAAGGGTTAAATGTACGACTTTTTCAAAATTTTATGATTTGTCGTTTGATCCGAGGTGTTCAGCTATAAGTATGATAAGTATGCAAAATTTCACTCCTCCAACGTAATTATGGGCTCACTTAGAAAGAATTGTTTAAAATACACATTTGGGAGTCCAAAGGGTTAAATGTACGACTTTTTCAAAATTTTATGATTTGTCGTTTGATCTGAGGTGTCCAGCTATAAATACGCAAAATTTCACGCCTTCAACCTAATTAGGGGCTCACTTAGAAAGAATTCTTTAAAATACACATGGGGAGCCCAAAGGGTAAAATGTACGACTTTTTCAAAATTTTATGATTTGTCGTTTGATGTAAAGTGTTCAGCTATAAGTATGATAAGTATGCAAAATTTCACTCCTCCAATGTAATTAGGGGTTCACTTAGAAAGAATTGTTTAAAATGCACATGTGAGACCCCAAAGGGTTAAATTTACAACTTTTTCGAAATTTTATGATTTGTCGTTTGATGTCAGGTGTTGAGCTATAAGTATGCAAAATTTGACGCCTCCAAACCTAATTAGAGGCTCACATAGAAAGAACTGTTTAAAATACACATGTGGAAGCCCAAAGGGTTAAATGTACGACTTTTTCAAAATTTTATGATTTGTCGTTTGATCTGAGGTGTTCAGCTATAAGTATGATAAGTATGCAAAATTTCACTCCTCCAACGTAATTCGGGGTTCACTTTTAAATAATTGTTTAAAATACACATGGGGGAGAACAAAAAGGTAAATGTACGACTTTTTTCAAAATTTTATGATTTGTCGTTTGATGTGAGGTGTTCAGCCATAAGTATACAAAATTTCACTCCTCCAACGTAATTATGGGGTCACTTAGAATTGTTTAAAATACAGATGTGGGAGTCCAAAGAGTTAAATGTACGACTTTTTCAAAATTTTATGATTTGTCGTTTGATCTGAGGTGTTCAGCTATAAGTATGATAAGTATGCAAAATTTCACTCCTCCAACGTAATTAGGTGCTCACTTTGAAATAATTGTTTAAAATAAACATGGGGGAGCCCAAACGGTTAAATGTACGACTTTTTAAAAATTTTATGATTTGTCGTTTATGTGAGGTGTTCAGCCATAAGTATACAAAATTTCACTCCTCCAATGTAATTATGGGCTCACTTAGAAAGAATTGTTTAAAATACACATGTGGGAATCCAAAGGGTTAAATGTACGACTTTTTCAAAATTTTATGATTTGTCGTTTGATCTGAGGTGTCCAGCTATAAATAAGCAAAATTTCACGCCTTCAACATAATTAGGGGCTCACTTAGAAAGAATTGTTTAAAATACACATGGGGAGCCCAAAGGGTTAAATCTACGACATTTTCAAAATTTTATGATTTGTCGTTTGATGTAAAGTGTTCAGCTATAAGTATGATAAGTATGCAAAATTTCACTCCTCCAACGTAATTAGAATTTCACTTAGAAAGAATTGTTTAAAATGCACATGTGAGACCCCAAAGGGTTAAATTTACAACTTTTTCAAAATTTTATGATTTGTTGTTTGATGTGAGGTGTTCAGCCATAAGTATACAAAATTTCACTCCTCCAACGTAATTATGGGCTCCCTTAGAATTGTTTAAAATACACATGTGGGAGTCCAAAGGGTTAAATGTACGACTTTTTCAAAATTTTATGATTTTTCGTTTGATCTGAGGTGTCCAGCTAAAAGTATGCAAAATTTGACGCCTCCAAACCTAATTAGAGGCTCACATAGAAAGAATTGTTTAAAATACACATGTGGAAGCCCAAAGGTTAAATGTACGACTTTTTCAAAATTTTATGATTTGTCGTTTGATCTGAGGTGTTCAGCTATAAGTATGATAAGTATGCAAAATTTCACTCCTCCAACGTAATTAGGGGTTCACTTAGAAAGAATTGTTTAAAATACACATGTAGGAGCCCAAAGGGTTAAATTTACAACTTTTTCAAAATTTTATGATTTGTCGTTTGATGTGAGGTGTTGAGCTATAAGTATGCAAAATTTGACGCCTCCAAATCTAATTAGAGGCTCACTTAAAAAGGATTGTTTAAAATACACATGTGAGACCCCAAAGGGTTAAATTTACAACTTTTTCAAAATTTTATGATTTGTCGTTTGATGTGAGGTGTTCAGCTATAAGTATGCAAAATTTCACGCCTCCAACTTAATTAGGGGCTCACTTTGAAATAATTGTTTAAAATACACATGGGGGAGCCCAAAGGGTTAAATGTACGACTTCTTCAAAATTTTATGATTTGTCGTTTGATGTGAGGTGTTTAGCCATAAGTATACAAAATTTCACTCCTCCAACGTAATTATGGGCTCACTTAGAATTGTTTAAAATACACATGTGGGAGTCCAAAGGGTTAAATGTACGACTTTTTCAAAATTTTATGATTTGTCGTTTGATCTGAGGTGTCCAGCTATAAATACGCAAAATTTCTCGCCTTCAACCTCATTAGGGGCTCACTGAGAAATAATTGTTTAAAATACATATGTGGAAGCCCAAAGGGTTAAATGTACGACTTTTTCAAAATTTTATGATTTGTCGTTTGATCTGAGGTGTTCAGCTATAAGTATGATAAGTATGCAAAATTTCACTCCTCCAACGTAATTAGGGGTTCACTTAGAAAGAATTGTTTAAAATACACATGTGGGTGCCCAAGGGGTTAAATTTAAAACTTTTTCAAAATTTCATGATTTGTCGTTTGATGTGAGGTGTTGAGCTATAAGTATGCAAAATTTGACGCCTCCAAACCTAATTAGAGGCTCACTTAGAAAGGATTGTTTAAAATACACATATAAGACCCCAAAGGGTTAAATTTACAACTTTTTCAAAATTTTATGATTTGTCGTTTGATGTTAGGTGTTCAGCTATAAGTATGCAAAATTTGACGCCTCCAAACCTAATTAGAGGCTCACTGAGAAAGGATTGTTTAAAATACACATGTGGAAGCCCAAAGGGTTAAATGTACGACTTTTTCAAAATTTTATGATTTGTCGTTTGATCTGAGGTGTTCAGCTATAAGTATGATAAGTATGCAAAATTTCACTCCTCCAACGTAATTAGGGGTTCACTTTGAAATAATTGTTTAAAATAAACATGTGGGAGCCCAAAGGGTTAAATTTGCAAGTTTTTCAAAATCTTATGATTTGTCGTTTGATATGAGGTATTGAGCTATAAGTATGCAAAATTTGACGCCTCCAAACCTAATTAGAGGCTCACTTAGAAAGGATTGTTTAAAATACACATGTAAGACCCCAAAGGGCTAAATTTACAACTTTTTCAAAATTTTATGATTTGTCGTTTGATGTGAGGTGTTCAGCTATAAGTATGCAAAATTTGACGCCTCCAAACATAATTAGAGGCTCACTTAGAAAGGATTGTTTAAAATACACATGTGAGACCCCAAAGGGTTAAATGTACGACTTTTTCAAAATTTTATGATTTGTCGTTTGATCCGAGGTGTTCAGCTATAAGTATGATAAGTATGCAAAATTTCACTCCTCCAACGTAATTATGGGCTCACTTAGAAAGAATTGTTTAAAATACACATTTGGGAGTCCAAAGGGTTAAATGTACGACTTTTTCAAAATTTTATGATTTGTCGTTTGATCTGAGGTGTCCAGCTATAAATACGCAAAATTTCACGCCTTCAACCTAATTAGGGGCTCACTTAGAAAGAATTCTTTAAAATACACATGGGGAGCCCAAAGGGTAAAATGTACGACTTTTTCAAAATTTTATGATTTGTCGTTTGATGTAAAGTGTTCAGCTATAAGTATGATAAGTATGCAAAATTTCACTCCTCCAATGTAATTAGGGGTTCACTTAGAAAGAATTGTTTAAAATGCACATGTGAGACCCCAAAGGGTTAAATTTACAACTTTTTCGAAATTTTATGATTTGTCGTTTGATGTCAGGTGTTGAGCTATAAGTATGCAAAATTTGACGCCTCCAAACCTAATTAGAGGCTCACATAGAAAGAACTGTTTAAAATACACATGTGGAAGCCCAAAGGGTTAAATGTACGACTTTTTCAAAATTTTATGATTTGTCGTTTGATCTGAGGTGTTCAGCTATAAGTATGATAAGTATGCAAAATTTCACTCCTCCAACGTAATTCGGGGTTCACTTTTAAATAATTGTTTAAAATACACATGGGGGAGCCCAAAAAGTTAAATGTACGACTTTTTTCAAAATTTTATGATTTGTCGTTTATGTGAGGTGTTCAGCCATAAGTATACAAAATTTCACTCCTCCAACGTAATTATGGGGTCACTTAGAATTGTTTAAAATACAGATGTGGGAGTCCAAAGAGTTAAATGTACGACTTTTTCAAAATTTTATGATTTGTCGTTTGATCTGAGGTGTTCAGCTATAAGTATGATAAGTATGCAAAATTTCACTCCTCCAACGTAATTAGGTGCTCACTTTGAAATAATTGTTTAAAATAAACATGGGGGAGCCCAAACGGTTAAATGTACGACTTTTTAAAAATTTTATGATTTGTCGTTTATGTGAGGTGTTCAGCCATAAGTATACAAAATTTCACTCCTCCAATGTAATTATGGGCTCACTTAGAAAGAATTGTTTAAAATACACATGTGGGAATCCAAAGGGTTAAATGTACGACTTTTTCAAAATTTTATGATTTGTCGTTTGATCTGAGGTGTCCAGCTATAAATAAGCAAAATTTCACGCCTTCAACATAATTAGGGGCTCACTTAGAAAGAATTGTTTAAAATACACATGGGGAGCCCAAAGGGTTAAATCTACGACATTTTCAAAATTTTATGATTTGTCGTTTGATGTAAAGTGTTCAGCTATAAGTATGATAAGTATGCAAAATTTCACTCCTCCAACGTAATTAGAATTTCACTTAGAAAGAATTGTTTAAAATGCACATGTGAGACCCCAAAGGGTTAAATTTACAACTTTTTCAAAATTTTATGATTTGTTGTTTGATGTGAGGTGTTCAGCCATAAGTATACAAAATTTCACTCCTCCAACGTAATTATGGGCTCCCTTAGAATTGTTTAAAATACACATGTGGGAGTCCAAAGGGTTAAATGTACGACTTTTTCAAAATTTTATGATTTTTCGTTTGATCTGAGGTGTCCAGCTAAAAGTATGCAAAATTTGACGCCTCCAAACCTAATTAGAGGCTCACATAGAAAGAATTGTTTAAAATACACATGTGGAAGCCCAAAGGTTAAATGTACGACTTTTTCAAAATTTTATGATTTGTCGTTTGATCTGAGGTGTTCAGCTATAAGTATGATAAGTATGCAAAATTTCACTCCTCCAACGTAATTAGGGGTTCACTTAGAAAGAATTGTTTAAAATACACATGTAGGAGCCCAAAGGGTTAAATTTACAACTTTTTCAAAATTTTATGATTTGTCGTTTGATGTGAGGTGTTGAGCTATAAGTATGCAAAATTTGACGCCTCCAAATCTAATTAGAGGCTCACTTAAAAAGGATTGTTTAAAATACACATGTGAGACCCCAAAGGGTTAAATTTACAACTTTTTCAAAATTTTATGATTTGTCGTTTGATGTGAGGTGTTCAGCTATAAGTATGCAAAATTTCACGCCTCCAACTTAATTAGGGGCTCACTTTGAAATAATTGTTTAAAATACACATGGGGGAGCCCAAAGGGTTAAATGTACGACTTCTTCAAAATTTTATGATTTGTCGTTTGATGTGAGGTGTTTAGCCATAAGTATACAAAATTTCACTCCTCCAACGTAATTATGGGCTCACTTAGAATTGTTTAAAATACACATGTGGGAGTCCAAAGGGTTAAATGTACGACTTTTTCAAAATTTTATGATTTGTCGTTTGATCTGAGGTGTCCAGCTATAAATACGCAAAATTTCTCGCCTTCAACCTCATTAGGGGCTCACTGAGAAATAATTGTTTAAAATACATATGTGGAAGCCCAAAGGGTTAAATGTACGACTTTTTCAAAATTTTATGATTTGTCGTTTGATCTGAGGTGTTCAGCTATAAGTATGATAAGTATGCAAAATTTCACTCCTCCAACGTAATTAGGGGTTCACTTAGAAAGAATTGTTTAAAATACACATGTGGGTGCCCAAGGGGTTAAATTTAAAACTTTTTCAAAATTTCATGATTTGTCGTTTGATGTGAGGTGTTGAGCTATAAGTATGCAAAATTTGACGCCTCCAAACCTAATTAGAGGCTCACTTAGAAAGGATTGTTTAAAATACACATATAAGACCCCAAAGGGTTAAATTTACAACTTTTTCAAAATTTTATGATTTGTCGTTTGATGTTAGGTGTTCAGCTATAAGTATGCAAAATTTGACGCCTCCAAACCTAATTAGAGGCTCACTGAGAAAGGATTGTTTAAAATACACATGTGGAAGCCCAAAGGGTTAAATGTACGACTTTTTCAAAATTTTATGATTTGTCGTTTGATCTGAGGTGTTCAGCTATAAGTATGATAAGTATGCAAAATTTCACTCCTCCAACGTAATTAGGGGTTCACTTTGAAATAATTGTTTAAAATAAACATGTGGGAGCCCAAAGGGTTAAATTTGCAAGTTTTTCAAAATCTTATGATTTGTCGTTTGATATGAGGTATTGAGCTATAAGTATGCAAAATTTGACGCCTCCAAACCTAATTAGAGGCTCACTTAGAAAGGATTGTTTAAAATACACATGTAAGACCCCAAAGGGCTAAATTTACAACTTTTTCAAAATTTTATGATTTGTCGTTTGATGTGAGGTGTTCAGCTATAAGTATGCAAAATTTGACGCCTCCAAACATAATTAGAGGCTCACTTAGAAAGGATTGTTTAAAATACACATGTGAGACCCCAAAGGGTTAAATGTACGACTTTTTCAAAATTTTATGATTTGTCGTTTGATCCGAGGTGTTCAGCTATAAGTATGATAAGTATGCAAAATTTCACTCCTCCAACGTAATTATGGGCTCACTTAGAAAGAATTGTTTAAAATACACATTTGGGAGTCCAAAGGGTTAAATGTACGACTTTTTCAAAATTTTATGATTTGTCGTTTGATCTGAGGTGTCCAGCTATAAATACGCAAAATTTCACGCCTTCAACCTAATTAGGGGCTCACTTAGAAAGAATTCTTTAAAATACACATGGGGAGCCCAAAGGGTAAAATGTACGACTTTTTCAAAATTTTATGATTTGTCGTTTGATGTAAAGTGTTCAGCTATAAGTATGATAAGTATGCAAAATTTCACTCCTCCAATGTAATTAGGGGTTCACTTAGAAAGAATTGTTTAAAATGCACATGTGAGACCCCAAAGGGTTAAATTTACAACTTTTTCGAAATTTTATGATTTGTCGTTTGATGTCAGGTGTTGAGCTATAAGTATGCAAAATTTGACGCCTCCAAACCTAATTAGAGGCTCACATAGAAAGAACTGTTTAAAATACACATGTGGAAGCCCAAAGGGTTAAATGTACGACTTTTTCAAAATTTTATGATTTGTCGTTTGATCTGAGGTGTTCAGCTATAAGTATGATAAGTATGCAAAATTTCACTCCTCCAACGTAATTCGGGGTTCACTTTTAAATAATTGTTTAAAATACACATGGGGGAGCCCAAAAAGTTAAATGTACGACTTTTTTCAAAATTTTATGATTTGTCGTTTATGTGAGGTGTTCAGCCATAAGTATACAAAATTTCACTCCTCCAACGTAATTATGGGGTCACTTAGAATTGTTTAAAATACAGATGTGGGAGTCCAAAGAGTTAAATGTACGACTTTTTCAAAATTTTATGATTTGTCGTTTGATCTGAGGTGTTCAGCTATAAGTATGATAAGTATGCAAAATTTCACTCCTCCAACGTAATTAGGTGCTCACTTTGAAATAATTGTTTAAAATAAACATGGGGGAGCCCAAACGGTTAAATGTACGACTTTTTAAAAATTTTATGATTTGTCGTTTATGTGAGGTGTTCAGCCATAAGTATACAAAATTTCACTCCTCCAATGTAATTATGGGCTCACTTAGAAAGAATTGTTTAAAATACACATGTGGGAATCCAAAGGGTTAAATGTACGACTTTTTCAAAATTTTATGATTTGTCGTTTGATCTGAGGTGTCCAGCTATAAATAAGCAAAATTTCACGCCTTCAACATAATTAGGGGCTCACTTAGAAAGAATTGTTTAAAATACACATGGGGAGCCCAAAGGGTTAAATCTACGACATTTTCAAAATTTTATGATTTGTCGTTTGATGTAAAGTGTTCAGCTATAAGTATGATAAGTATGCAAAATTTCACTCCTCCAACGTAATTAGAATTTCACTTAGAAAGAATTGTTTAAAATGCACATGTGAGACCCCAAAGGGTTAAATTTACAACTTTTTCAAAATTTTATGATTTGTTGTTTGATGTGAGGTGTTCAGCCATAAGTATACAAAATTTCACTCCTCCAACGTAATTATGGGCTCCCTTAGAATTGTTTAAAATACACATGTGGGAGTCCAAAGGGTTAAATGTACGACTTTTTCAAAATTTTATGATTTTTCGTTTGATCTGAGGTGTCCAGCTAAAAGTATGCAAAATTTGACGCCTCCAAACCTAATTAGAGGCTCACATAGAAAGAATTGTTTAAAATACACATGTGGAAGCCCAAAGGTTAAATGTACGACTTTTTCAAAATTTTATGATTTGTCGTTTGATCTGAGGTGTTCAGCTATAAGTATGATAAGTATGCAAAATTTCACTCCTCCAACGTAATTAGGGGTTCACTTAGAAAGAATTGTTTAAAATACACATGTAGGAGCCCAAAGGGTTAAATTTACAACTTTTTCAAAATTTTATGATTTGTCGTTTGATGTGAGGTGTTGAGCTATAAGTATGCAAAATTTGACGCCTCCAAATCTAATTAGAGGCTCACTTAAAAAGGATTGTTTAAAATACACATGTGAGACCCCAAAGGGTTAAATTTACAACTTTTTCAAAATTTTATGATTTGTCGTTTGATGTGAGGTGTTCAGCTATAAGTATGCAAAATTTCACGCCTCCAACTTAATTAGGGGCTCACTTTGAAATAATTGTTTAAAATACACATGGGGGAGCCCAAAGGGTTAAATGTACGACTTCTTCAAAATTTTATGATTTGTCGTTTGATGTGAGGTGTTTAGCCATAAGTATACAAAATTTCACTCCTCCAACGTAATTATGGGCTCACTTAGAATTGTTTAAAATACACATGTGGGAGTCCAAAGGGTTAAATGTACGACTTTTTCAAAATTTTATGATTTGTCGTTTGATCTGAGGTGTCCAGCTATAAATACGCAAAATTTCTCGCCTTCAACCTCATTAGGGGCTCACTGAGAAATAATTGTTTAAAATACATATGTGGAAGCCCAAAGGGTTAAATGTACGACTTTTTCAAAATTTTATGATTTGTCGTTTGATCTGAGGTGTTCAGCTATAAGTATGATAAGTATGCAAAATTTCACTCCTCCAACGTAATTAGGGGTTCACTTAGAAAGAATTGTTTAAAATACACATGTGGGTGCCCAAGGGGTTAAATTTAAAACTTTTTCAAAATTTCATGATTTGTCGTTTGATGTGAGGTGTTGAGCTATAAGTATGCAAAATTTGACGCCTCCAAACCTAATTAGAGGCTCACTTAGAAAGGATTGTTTAAAATACACATATAAGACCCCAAAGGGTTAAATTTACAACTTTTTCAAAATTTTATGATTTGTCGTTTGATGTTAGGTGTTCAGCTATAAGTATGCAAAATTTGACGCCTCCAAACCTAATTAGAGGCTCACTGAGAAAGGATTGTTTAAAATACACATGTGGAAGCCCAAAGGGTTAAATGTACGACTTTTTCAAAATTTTATGATTTGTCGTTTGATCTGAGGTGTTCAGCTATAAGTATGATAAGTATGCAAAATTTCACTCCTCCAACGTAATTAGGGGTTCACTTTGAAATAATTGTTTAAAATAAACATGTGGGAGCCCAAAGGGTTAAATTTACAAGTTTTTCAAAATCTTATGATTTGTCGTTTGATATGAGGTGTTGAGCTATAAGTATGCAAAATTTGACGCCTCCAAACCTAATTAGAGGCTCACTTAGAAAGGATTGTTTAAAATACACATGTAAGACCCCAAAGGGCTAAATTTACAACTTTTTCAAAATTTTATGATTTGTCGTTTGATGTGAGGTGTTCAGCTATAAGTATGCAAAATTTGACGCCTCCAAACATAATTAGAGGCTCACTTAGAAAGGATTGTTTAAAATACACATGTGAGACCCCAAAGGGTTAAATGTACGACTTTTTCAAAATTTTATGATTTGTCGTTTGATCCGAGGTGTTCAGCTATAAGTATGATAAGTATGCAAAATTTCACTCCTCCAACGTAATTATGGGCTCACTTAGAAAGAATTGTTTAAAATACACATTTGGGAGTCCAAAGGGTTAAATGTACGACTTTTTCAAAATTTTATGATTTGTCGTTTGATCTGAGGTGTCCAGCTATAAATACGCAAAATTTCACGCCTTCAACCTAATTAGGGGCTCACTTAGAAAGAATTCTTTAAAATACACATGGGGAGCCCAAAGGGTAAAATGTACGACTTTTTCAAAATTTTATGATTTGTCGTTTGATGTAAAGTGTTCAGCTATAAGTATGATAAGTATGCAAAATTTCACTCCTCCAATGTAATTAGGGGTTCACTTAGAAAGAATTGTTTAAAATGCACATGTGAGACCCCAAAGGGTTAAATTTACAACTTTTTCGAAATTTTATGATTTGTCGTTTGATGTCAGGTGTTGAGCTATAAGTATGCAAAATTTGACGCCTCCAAACCTAATTAGAGGCTCACATAGAAAGAACTGTTTAAAATACACATGTGGAAGCCCAAAGGGTTAAATGTACGACTTTTTCAAAATTTTATGATTTGTCGTTTGATCTGAGGTGTTCAGCTATAAGTATGATAAGTATGCAAAATTTCACTCCTCCAACGTAATTCGGGGTTCACTTTTAAATAATTGTTTAAAATACACATGGGGGAGCCCAAAAAGTTAAATGTACGACTTTTTTCAAAATTTTATGATTTGTCGTTTATGTGAGGTGTTCAGCCATAAGTATACAAAATTTCACTCCTCCAACGTAATTATGGGGTCACTTAGAATTGTTTAAAATACAGATGTGGGAGTCCAAAGAGTTAAATGTACGACTTTTTCAAAATTTTATGATTTGTCGTTTGATCTGAGGTGTTCAGCTATAAGTATGATAAGTATGCAAAATTTCACTCCTCCAACGTAATTAGGGGCTCACTTTGAAATAATTGTTTAAAATAAACATGGGGGAGCCCAAACGGTTAAATGTACGACTTTTTAAAAATTTTATGATTTGTCGTTTATGTGAGGTGTTCAGCCATAAGTATACAAAATTTCACTCCTCCAATGTAATTATGGGCTCACTTAGAAAGAATCGTTTAAAATACACATGTGGGAATCCAAAGGGTTAAATGTACGACTTTTTCAAAATTTTATGATTTGTCGTTTGATCTGAGGTGTCCAGCTATAAATAAGCAAAATTTCACGCCTTCAACATAATTAGGGGCTCACTTAGAAAGAATTGTTTAAAATACACATGGGGAGCCCAAAGGGTTAAATCTACGACATTTTCAAAATTTTATGATTTGTTGTTTGATGTGAGGTGTTCAGCCATAAGTATATAAAATTTCACTCCTCCAACGTAATTATGGGCTCCCTTAGAATTGTTTAAAATACACATGTGGGAGTCCAAAGGGTTAAATGTACGACTTTTTCAAAATTTTATGATTTGTCGTTTGATCTGAGGTGTCCAGCTAAAAGTATGCAAAATTTGACGCCTCCAAACCTAATTAGAGGCTCACATAGAAAGAATTGTTTAAAATACACATGTGGAAGCCCAAAGGTTAAATGTACGACTTTTTCAAAATTTTATGATTTGTCGTTTGATCTGAGGTGTTCAGCTATAAGTATGATAAGTATGCAAAATTTCACTCCTCCAACGTAATTAGGGGTTCACTTAGAAAGAATTGTTTAAAATACACATGTAGGAGCCCAAAGGGTTAAATTTACAACTTTTTCAAAATTTTATGATTTGTCGTTTGATGTGAGGTGTTGAGCTATAAGTATGCAAAATTTGACGCCTCCAAATCTAATTAGAGGCTCACTTAAAAAGGATTGTTTAAAATACACATGTGAGACCCCAAAGGGTTAAATTTACAACTTTTTCAAAATTTTATGATTTGTCGTTTGATGTGAGGTGTTCAGCTATAAGTATGCAAAATTTCACGCCTCCAACTTAATTAGGGGCTCACTTTGAAATAATTGTTTAAAATACACATGGGGGAGCCCAAAGGGTTAAATGTACGACTTCTTCAAAATTTTATGATTTGTCGTTTGATGTGAGGTGTTTAGCCATAAGTATACAAAATTTCACTCCTCCAACGTAATTATGGGCTCACTTAGAATTGTTTAAAATACACATGTGGGAGCCCAAAGGGTTAAATGTACGACTTTTTCAAAATTTTATGATTTATCGTTTGATCTGAGGTGTCCAGCTATAAGTATTCAAAATTTCAAGTCTCCAATATGTATAGTTTCTGAGAACGGGCTCTGTGACAAAGAGACAGACAGACAGAGGAGCGAGACGAATAGGGTTTCGTCAGATGAACGAAACCCTAAAAATGGTTACAAGCCGCAACATTTGAAAAGTAGTTACTGTGGGGCGAATATTTTTTCCCAGAGAGGAGGTAGATGGCGCTAGTTGCTTTACAACAGCTGTGCGGGTAGGTAGTTTTAGTTCGCAAATGCGTCAGAGCGATTGAAATGGCAAGATGTTTAGGTACGTATTTTCGCTTGTGCAACTTTGACAAGGTTACGTGGAACCATCCAACGCAAACGCCCTGGCATGTTGAGTGGTGGTGCCATCCTCCTGCCTGAAAATACCAGCCCCATATTACGTGCCAGACTCAAAAATTTGGTGCAAAAGTTCAAGTGGGAAGCCTAGAGCTACCAACCATACAGCCCAGATTTGGCACCAAGTGACTATCTCCTGTTCCAGAATTGAAGGAAACACTTAACTGGAGCCATGCTCTCTTTAGATAGTTTTGTGGAAACAGGTGCCGAGAACTAGCTTAATGGGCATGGACGCGATTTCTACCGTACGAGTTATACAAGTTGGTCCTACGTTCAAATAAATGCCTAAATAGGTTTGGTGATTATTTGGAAAAGTGATCGGCAAGTATGCCTCTTAATTCCATTTCGTATTTTCTACCGATCTATCTATACTACTAAAACAAAGTTTTACTCTTTGTGTGCTTCTCTGTCTGTCTGGATACCAGAATGGAAATGTAATGCGTTGAATTGTGAAAATCTTAGCCCTCCTCCACATGAAACTACAATTTGTATTATAGAAACTGCATTAAATAATGCATATTCAACATTACATTAAATAATTGATATTATCTATATTCATCTAAACCTAATTTTTTCCTACAGTTTTAAGAAATTAGTTTTTTATCCACAATATATCTTCCCAAATTTTCGCGATAACGTTTTTTTTTAAGTTACCTAAAATGGAATGAGCTGAAATTTTATGTAAACCTAGAAATATGATTCTGGTGAAATACTTATTATTTACAGTGTATGATTTTTAATATTAATTTCATACTTCATGCGTAAGAATTATGAAAATCTATGACAATCAAATAATTATTCTTGGAATACTTAATATTAGCGCAGCACAAAAATGGCAGAAAATGTGGTTTAAAATATTACAACCGATAATCCGAATCATCCACGCCTAACATCAGTTGACATCCGGCAGTTGACACAAAGTTTTCGTACGTAAGTTGCTAACTTCTCCGAAAACATAATTTTATTGAAATCGACTGGATAATGCGTTTTAGCCTTAAATAAATGCAATCTTTAATACATTTATGTGTCAAGGTAGCGGCATAAAATTTGATTAGTTTAGAAAATTTTAGTCAAAGAAAAAAGAGAGCCGGTGAACCTATCGGTTGCTTTTTTTTTTGCACAAAAACTTACAATTTGAGCATAAGCCCAACCTGTAGCTCTCTACTCTCTTATAAAATACTCTAGTCTATAATATATTAGACGCAAGGTGCTTTAGCCCTTTTGCGGCGAGCGTCCTGTGCACATTTTTTTATCTTTTGGAAACAGTATAGCTAACCCTTTCAAGGGCGGTGGTTCATTTTTGGACCACTTAATTATAATCCCAAAATGACACATTGACACTAGAATTTTGGATTGAAAAACTTCCTTTTCATTATGTAGTAAATATGAAGTAAAATGTAGTAAATATGAAGTAGTCATATGAAGTAAAACTTTTACTTAATATCAAATAAATCTGTTTGTAAATTCCGGTGTCAGTCAATCATTTCAGTATTTCACGAATAAAAGTACCTTGCCCCTGAAAAGGGTTAAGCAAAAATTTTAACCTAATTTAATTGAATAAGTTCTATTATTAAATAAAACGAAAGTGTCTATACAGAAATACTAGTCAGAAATATCAATGATCGTGGACACACAATACGTTACATATACATGACACTTGTTGCTAAGGGGTTAAATTGCATTAGGATAAACTAGCCACGCGTAAGCTCGTGGCTATGTTTATAACCTACGCATTTCGCTCTTATCTTTTGCTTTTAATTTCATAGAACTGTATCACAGTGTAACCTAGTAAAACCAGATTTAAGGAGAAAAAAAAGAGTGTGTTGAAATAAAGAATTTATTTATTTATTCATTTACTTATTTATTTTGTTGGTGGCAGTGGTGCTATTTGTTTTACAGTTAAAAAAAATAGCTTCGCAGCTTAAATTGTGTTAAGCAATTCATTTTAGATTTGTGTTCAAATACTCAATGTCTTCGATATTCGCAGCGCCACCTAGCGTAAGGGTTCCCAGCAATAATACTGCAAAAGTTCGTGCACTTCCATGTAGTGGTGGACCAGCGCATGAGATAAAATGGATGCCCACCAGAATTTTATCTGATGATTTCCAACAGAAAAGTTGACTGAAGCTGTCCAGCTGTCCAGCACCAATCTTGCTGCTGGTCAGCAATTTCCTCTTTGCTGGGCATTCTTTCATGACGATCATCGTCTCTCTTTTTGTTCTTATTTCTTAGTTTTTTTACTTACTGAGAATAATAAACATCTTTAACCAACCTGTTCGTGTCCTTCCTTTCTTGTGTTTTGTGTCGTCACTACAGCAGTGGGAAAGCGTTTCCAACCATGCATTGCTATTTGTTTTCCCATCGTCAAGGTGTACTCTATATCTCCTGTAACTTTGCTACAGCTGTGTCGAAACACCCTGTATATTACAATATATAGCATTCTATAGCATATCTATCAATTTTACAAACTTATCAAAATCGAATCAAACAAATGTAATGCATTGTGGCAATTCCTACATTTTAAAAATCTATAAAATTTTGTATGGTTATAACTGGAATTAATACGTATAACAGCACTCCTAGTAATCTACTAAAGTGTAATAGTCTAGTACATTATAGTAGATCTAGGGTGGATCTAAACAAGTGGGTAAGTGTGATCACAGATCAACGTAATTAGGGGTTCACTTTGAAATAATTGTTTAAAATAAACATGTGGGAGCCCAAAGGGTTAAATGTACGACTTTTTCAAAATTTTATGTTTTTTCGTTTGATCTGAGGTGTCCAGCTATAAATACGCAAAATTTCACGCCTTCAACCTAATTAGGGGCTCACTTAGAAAGAATTCTTTAAAATACACATGGGGAGCCCAAAGGGTTAAATGTACGACTTTTTCAAAATTTTATGATTTGTCGTTTGATGTAAAGTGTTCAGCTATAAGTATGATAAGTATGCAAAATTTCACTCCTCCAACGTAATTAGGGGTTCACTTAGAAAGAATTGTTTAAAATGCACATGTGAGACCCCAAAGGGTTAAATTTACAACTTTTTCAAAATTTTATGATTTGTTGTTTTATGTGAGGTGTTCAGCTATAAGTATGCAAAATTTGACGCCTCCAAACCTAATTAGAGGCTCACATAGAAAGAACTGTTTAAAATACACATGTGGAAGCCCAAAGGGTTAAATGTACGACTTTTTCAAAATTTTATGATTTGTCGTTTGATCTGAGGTGTTCAGCTATAAGTATGATAAGTATGCAAAATTTCACTCCTCCAACGTAATTCGGGGTTCACTTAGAAATAATTGTTTAAAATACACATGTGGGAGCCCAAAGGGTTAAATTTACAACTTTTTCAAAATTTTATGATTTGTCGATTGATGTGAGGTGTTGAGCTATAAGTATGCAAAATTTGACGCCTCCAAAACTAATTAGAGGCTCACTTAGAAAGGATTGTTTAAAATACACATGTGAGACCCCAAAGGGTTAAATTTACAACTTTTTCAAAATTTTATGATTTGTCGTTTGATGTGAGGTGTTCAGCTATAAGTATGCAAAATTTCACGCCTCCAACCTAATTAGGGGCTCACTTTGAAATAATTGTTTAAAATACACATGGGGGAGCCCAAAGAGTTAAATGTACGACTTTTTCAAAACTTTATATTTGTCGTTTTATGTGAGGTGCTCAGCCATAAGTATACAAAATTTCACTCCTCCAACGTAATTTTGGGCTCACTTAGAATTGTTTAAAATACAGATGTGGGAGTCCAAAGAGTTAAATGTACGACTTTTTCAAAATTTTATGATTTGTCGTTTGATCTGAGGTGTCCAGCTATAAATACGAAAATTTCACGCCTTCAACCTCATTAGGGGCTCACTTAGAAAGAATTGTTTAAAATACACATGGGGGAGCCCAAAGGGTTAAATGTACGACTTTTTCAAAATTTTATGATTTGTCGTTTGATGTGAGGTGTTCAGCTATAAGTATGATAAGTATGCAAAATTTCACTCCTCCAACGTAATTCGGGGTTCACTTAGAAAGAATTGTTTAAAATACACATGTGGGAGCCCAAAGGGTTAAATTTATATCTTTTTCAAAATTTTATGATTTGTCGTTTGATGTGAGGTGTTCAGCTATAAGTATGATAAGTATGCAAAACTTCACTCCTCCAACGTAATTAGGGTTTCACTTAGAAAGAATAGTTTAAAATACACATGTGGGAGCCCAAAGGGTTAAATTTACAACTTTTTCAAAATTTTATGACTTGTCGTTTGATGTGAGGTGTTGAGCTATAAGTATGCAAAATTTGACGCCTCCAAACCTAATTAGAGGCTCACATAGAAAGAATTGTTTAAAATACACATGTGAGACCCCAAAAGGTTAAATGTACGACTTTTTCCAAATTTTATGATTTGTCGTTTGATCTGAGGTATTCAGCTATAAGTATGATAAGTATGCAAAATTTCACTCCTCCAACGTAATTCGGGGTTCACTTAGAAAGAATTGTTTAAAATACACATGTGGGAGCCCAAAGGGTTAAATTTATATCGTTTTCAAAATTTTATGATTTGTCGTTCTATGTTAGGTGTTGAGCTATAAGTATGCAAAATTTGACGCCTCCAAACCTAATTAGAGGCTCACTTAGAAAGGATTGTTTAAAATACACATGTGAGACCCCAAAGCGTTAAATTTACAACTTTTTCAAAATTTTATGATTTGTCGTTTTATGTGAGGTGTTCAGCTATACGTATGCAAAATTTCACGCCTCCAACCTAATTAGGGGCTCACTTTGAAAAAATTGTTTAAAATACACATGGTGGAGCCCAAAGGGTTAAATGTACGGCTTTTTCAAAATTTTATGATTTGTCGTTTGATGTGAGGTGTTCAGCCATAAGTATACAAAATTTCACTCCTCCAACGTAATTATGGGCTCACTTAGAATTGTTTAAAATACACATGTGGGAGTCCAAAGGGTTAAATGTACGACTTTTTCAAAATTTTATGATTTGTCGTTTGATCTGAGGTGTCCAGCTATAAATACGCAAAATTTTTCGCCTTCAACCTCATTAGGGGCTCACTGAGAAATAATTGTTTAAAATACATATGTGGAAGCCCAAAGGGTTAAATGTACGACTTTTTCAAAATTTTATGATTTGTCGTTTGATCTGAGGTGTTCAGCTATAAGTATGATAAGTATGCAAAATTTCACTCCTCCAACGTAATTAGGGGTTCACTTAGAAAGAATTGTTTAAAATACACATGTGGGTGCCCAAGGGGTTAAATTTAAAACTTTTTCAAAATTTCATGATTTGTCGTTTGATGTGAGGTGTTGAGCTATAAGTATGCAAAATTTGACGCCTCCAAACCTAATTAGAGGCTCACTTAGAAAGGATTGTTTAAAATACACATGTAAGACCCCAAAGGGTTAAATTTACAACTTTTTCAAAATTTTATGATTTGTCGTTTGATGTTAGGTGTTCAGCTATAAGTATGCAAAATTTGACGCCTCCAAACCTAATTAGAGGCTCACTGAGAAAGGATTGTTTAAAATACACATGTGGAAGCCCAAAGGGTTAAATGTACGACTTTTTCAAAATTTTATGATTTGTCGTTTGATCTGAGGTGTTCAGCTATAAGTATGATAAGTATGCAAAATTTCACTCCTCCAACGTAATTAGGGGTTCACTTTGAAATAATTGTTTAAAATAAACATGTGGGAGCCCAAAGGGTTAAATTTACAAGTTTTTCAAAATCTTATGATTTGTCGTTTGATATGAGGTGTTGAGCTATAAGTATGCAAAATTTGACGCCTCCAAACCTAATTAGAGGCTCACTTAGAAAGGATTGTTTAAAATACACATGTAAGACCCCAAAGGGCTAAATTTACAACTTTTTCAAAATTTTATGATTTGTCGTTTGATGTGAGGTGTTCAGCTATAAGTATGCAAAATTTGACGCCTCCAAACATAATTAGAGGCTCACTTAGAAAGGATTGTTTAAAATACACATGTGAGACCCCAAAGGGTTAAATGTACGACTTTTTCAAAATTTTATGATTTGTCGTTTGATCCGAGGTGTTCAGCTATAAGTATGATAAGTATGCAAAATTTCACTCCTCCAACGTAATTATGGGCTCACTTAGAAAGAATTGTTTAAAATACACATTTGGGAGTCCAAGGGGTTAAATGTACGACTTTTTCAAAATTTTATGATTTGTCGTTTGATCTGAGGTGTCCAGCTATAAATACGCAAAATTTCACGCCTTCAACCTAATTAGGGGCTCACTTAGAAAGAATTCTTTAAAATACACATGGGGAGCCCAAAGGGTAAAATGTACGACTTTTTCAAAATTTTATGATTTGTCGTTTGATGTAAAGTGTTCAGCTATAAGTATGATAAGTATGCAAAATTTCACTCCTCCAATGTAATTAGGGGTTCACTTAGAAAGAATTGTTTAAAATGCACATGTGAGACCCCAAAGGGTTAAATTTACAACTTTTTCGAAATTTTATGATTTGTCGTTTGATGTCAGGTGTTGAGCTATAAGTATGCAAAATTTGACGCCTCCAAACCTAATTAGAGGCTCACATAGAAAGAACTGTTTAAAATACACATGTGGAAGCCCAAAGGGTTAAATGTACGACTTTTTCAAAATTTTATGATTTGTCGTTTGATCTGAGGTGTTCAGCTATAAGTATGATAAGTATGCAAAATTTCACTCCTCCAACGTAATTCGGGGTTCACTTTTAAATAATTGTTTAAAATACACATGGGGGAGCCCAAAAAGTTAAATGTACGACTTTTTTCAAAATTTTATGATTTGTCGTTTATGTGAGGTGTTCAGCCATAAGTATACAAAATTTCACTCCTCCAACGTAATTATGGGGTCACTTAGAATTGTTTAAAATACAGATGTGGGAGTCCAAAGAGTTAAATGTACGACTTTTTCAAAATTTTATGATTTGTCGTTTGATCTGAGGTGTTCAGCTATAAGTATGATAAGTATGCAAAATTTCACTCCTCCAACGTAATTAGGGGCTCACTTTGAAATAATTGTTTAAAATAAACATGGGGGAGCCCAAACGGTTAAATGTACGACTTTTTAAAAATTTTATGATTTGTCGTTTATGTGAGGTGTTCAGCCATAAGTATACAAAATTTCACTCCTCCAATGTAATTATGGGCTCACTTAGAAAGAATTGTTTAAAATACACATGTGGGAGCCCAAAGGGTTAAATTTATATCTTTTTCAAAATTTTATGATTTGTCGTTCTATGTGAGGTGTTGAGCTATAAGTATGCAAAATTTGACGCCTCCAAACCTAATTAGAGGCTCACTTAGAAAGGATTGTTTAAAATACACATGTGAGACCCCAAAGCGTTAAATTTACAACTTTTTCAAAATTTTATGATTTGTCGTTTTATGTGAGGTGTTCAGCTATACGTATGCAAAATTTCACGCCTCCAACCTAATTAGGGGCTCACTTTGAAAAAATTGTTTAAAATACACATGGTGGAGCCCAAAGGGTTAAATGTACGGGTTTTTCAAAATTTTATGATTTGTCGTTTGATGTGAGGTGTTCAGCCATAAGTATACAAAATTTCACTCCTCCAACGTAATTATGGGCTCACTTAGAATTGTTTAAAATACACATGTGGGAGTCCAAAGGGTTAAATGTACGACTTTTTCAAAATTTTATGATTTGTCGTTTGATCTGAGGTGTCCAGCTATAAATACGCAAAATTTTTCGCCTTCAACCTCATTAGGGGCTCACTGAGAAATAATTGTTTAAAATACATATGTGGAAGCCCAAAGGGTTAAATGTACGACTTTTTCAAAATTTTATGATTTGTCGTTTGATCTGAGGTGTTCAGCTATAAGTATGATAAGTATGCAAAATTTCACTCCTAAAACGTAATTAGGGGTTCACTTAGAAAGAATTGTTTAAAATACACATGTGGGTGCCCAAGGGGTTAAATTTAAAACTTTTTCAAAATTTCATGATTTGTCGTTTGATGTGAGGTGTTGAGCTATAAGTATGCAAAATTTGACGCCTCCAAACCTAATTAGAGGCTCACTTAGAAAGGATTGTTTAAAATACACATGTAACACCCCAAAGGGTTAAATTTACAACTTTTTCAAAATTTTATGATTTGTCGTTTGATGTTAGGTGTTCAGCTATAAGTATGCAAAATTTGACGCCTCCAAACCTAATTAGAGGCTCACTGAGAAAGGATTGTTTAAAATACACATGTGGAAGCCCAAAGGGTTAAATGTACGACTTTTTCAAAATTTTATGATTTGTCGTTTGATCTGAGGTGTTCAGCTATAAGTATGATAAGTATGCAAAATTTCACTCCTCCAACGTAATTAGGGGTTCACTTTGAAATAATTGTTTAAAATAAACATGTGGGAGCCCAAAGGGTTAAATTTACAAGTTTTTCAAAATCTTATGATTTGTCGTTTGATATGAGGTGTTGAGCTATAAGTATGCAAAATTTGACGCCTCCAAACCTAATTAGAGGCTCACTTAGAAAGGATTGTTTAAAATACACATGTAAGACCCCAAAGGGCTAAATTTACAACTTTTTCAAAATTTTATGATTTGTCGTTTGATGTGAGGTGTTCAGCTATAAGTATGCAAAATTTGACGCCTCCAAACATAATTAGAGGCTCACTTAGAAAGGATTGTTTAAAATACACATGTGAGACCCCAAAGGGTTAAATGTACGACTTTTTCAAAATTTTATGATTTGTCGTTTGATCCGAGGTGTTCAGCTATAAGTATGATAAGTATGCAAAATTTCACTCCTCCAACGTAATTATGGGCTCACTTAGAAAGAATTGTTTAAAATACACATTTGGGAGTCCAAGGGGTTAAATGCACGACTTTTTCAAAATTTTATGATTTGTCGTTTGATCTGAGGTGTCCAGCTATAAATACGCAAAATTTCACGCCTTCAACCTAATTAGGGGCTCACTTAGAAAGAATTCTTTAAAATACACATGGGGAGCCCAAAGGGTAAAATGTACGACTTTTTCAAAATTTTATGATTTGTCGTTTGATGTAAAGTGTTCAGCTATAAGTATGATAAGTATGCAAAATTTCACTCCTCCAATGTAATTAGGGGTTCACTTAGAAAGAATTGTTTAAAATGCACATGTGAGACCCCAAAGGGTTAAATTTACAACTTTTTCGAAATTTTATGATTTGTCGTTTGATGTCAGGTGTTGAGCTATAAGTATGCAAAATTTGACGCCTCCAAACCTAATTAGAGGCTCACATAGAAAGAACTGTTTAAAATACACATGTGGAAGCCCAAAGGGTTAAATGTACGACTTTTTCAAAATTTTATGATTTGTCGTTTGATCTGAGGTGTTCAGCTATAAGTATGATAAGTATGCAAAATTTCACTCCTCCAACGTAATTCGGGGTTCACTTTTAAATAATTGTTTAAAATACACATGGGGGAGCCCAAAAAGTTAAATGTACGACTTTTTTCAAAATTTTATGATTTGTCGTTTATGTGAGGTGTTCAGCCATAAGTATACAAAATTTCACTCCTCCAACGTAATTATGGGGTCACTTAGAATTGTTTAAAATACAGATGTGGGAGTCCAAAGAGTTAAATGTACGACTTTTTCAAAATTTTATGATTTGTCGTTTGATCTGAGGTGTTCAGCTATAAGTATGATAAGTATGCAAAATTTCACTCCTCCAACGTAATTAGGGGCTCACTTTGAAATAATTGTTTAAAATAAACATGGGGGAGCCCAAACGGTTAAATGTACGACTTTTTAAAAATTTTATGATTTGTCGTTTATGTGAGGTGTTCAGCCATAAGTATACAAAATTTCACTCCTCCAATGTAATTATGGGCTCACTTAGAAAGAATCGTTTAAAATACACATGTGGGAATCCAAAGGGTTAAATGTACGACTTTTTCAAAATTTTATGATTTGTCGTTTGATCTGAGGTGTCCAGCTATAAATAAGCAAAATTTCACGCCTTCAACATAATTAGGGGCTCACTTAGAAAGAATTGTTTAAAATACACATGGGGAGCCCAAAGGGTTAAATCTACGACATTTTCAAAATTTTATGATTTGTTGTTTGATGTGAGGTGTTCAGCCATAAGTATATAAAATTTCACTCCTCCAACGTAATTATGGGCTCCCTTAGAATTGTTTAAAATACACATGTGGGAGTCCAAATGGTTAAATGTACGACTTTTTCAAAATTTTATGATTTGTCGTTTGATCTGAGGTGTCCAGCTAAAAGTATGCAAAATTTGACGCCTCCAAACCTAATTAGAGGCTCACATAGAAAGAATTGTTTAAAATACACATGTGGAAGCCCAAAGGTTAAATGTACGACTTTTTCAAAATTTTATGATTTGTCGTTTGATCTGAGGTGTTCAGCTATAAGTATGATAAGTATGCAAAATTTCACTCCTCCAACGTAATTAGGGGTTCACTTAGAAAGAATTGTTTAAAATACACATGTAGGAGCCCAAAGGGTTAAATTTACAACTTTTTCAAAATTTTATGATTTGTCGTTTGATGTGAGGTGTTGAGCTATAAGTATGCAAAATTTGACGCCTCCAAATCTAATTAGAGGCTCACTTAAAAAGGATTGTTTAAAATACACATGTGAGACCCCAAAGGGTTAAATTTACAACTTTTTCAAAATTTTATGATTTGTCGTTTGATGTGAGGTGTTCAGCTATAAGTATGCAAAATTTCACGCCTCCAACTTAATTAGGGGCTCACTTTGAAATAATTGTTTAAAATACACATGGGGGAGCCCAAAGGGTTAAATGTACGACTTCTTCAAAATTTTATGATTTGTCGTTTGATGTGAGGTGTTTAGCCATAAGTATACAAAATTTCACTCCTCCAACGTAATTATGGGCTCACTTAGAATTGTTTAAAATACACATGTGGGAGCCCAAAGGGTTAAATGTACGACTTTTTCAAAATTTTATGATTTATCGTTTGATCTGAGGTGTCCAGCTATAAGTATGCAAAATTTCAAGTCTCCAATATGTATAGTTTCTGAGAACGGGCTCTGTGACAAAGAGACAGACAGACAGAGGAGCGAGACGAATAGGGTTTCGTCAGATGAACGAAACCCTAAAAATGGTTACAAGCCGCAACATTTGAAAAGTAGTTACTGTGGGGCGAATATTTTTTCCCAGAGAGGAGGTAGATGGCGCTAGTTGCTTTACAACAGCTGTGCGGGTAGGTAGTTTTAGTTCGCAAATGCGTCAGAGCGATTGAAATGGCAAGATGTTTAGGTACGTATTTTCGCTTGTGCAACTTTGACAAGGTTACGTGGAACCATCCAACGCAAACGCCCTGGCATGTTGAGTGGTGGTGCCATCCTCCTGCCTGAAAATACCAGCCCCATATTACGTGCCAGACTCAAAAATTTGGTGCAAAAGTTCAAGTGGGAAGCCTAGAGCTACCAACCATACAGCCCAGATTTGGCACCAAGTGACTATCTCCTGTTCCAGAATTGAAGGAAACACTTAACTGGAGCCATGCTCTCTTTAGATAGTTTTGTGGAAACAGGTGCCGAGAACTAGCTTAATGGGCATGGACGCGATTTCTACCGTACGAGTTATACAAGTTGGTCCTACGTTCAAATAAATGCCTAAATAGGTTTGGTGATTATTTGGAAAAGTGATCGGCAAGTATGCCTCTTAATTCCATTTCGTATTTTCTACCGATCTATCTATACTACTAAAACAAAGTTTTACTCTTTGTGTGCTTCTCTGTCTGTCTGGATACCAGAATGGAAATGTAATGCGTTGAATTGTGAAAATCTTAGCCCTCCTCCACATGAAACTACAATTTGTATTATAGAAACTGCATTAAATAATGCATATTCAACATTACATTAAATAATTGATATTATCTATATTCATCTAAACCTAATTTTTTCCTACAGTTTTAAGAAATTAGTTTTTTATCCACAATATATCTTCCCAAATTTTCGCGATAACGTTTTTTTTTAAGTTACCTAAAATGGAATGAGCTGAAATTTTATGTAAACCTAGAAATATGATTCTGGTGAAATACTTATTATTTACAGTGTATGATTTTTAATATTAATTTCATACTTCATGCGTAAGAATTATGAAAATCTATGACAATCAAATAATTATTCTTGGAATACTTAATATTAGCGCAGCACAAAAATGGCAGAAAATGTGGTTTAAAATATTACAACCGATAATCCGAATCATCCACGCCTAACGTCAGTTGACATCCGGCAGTTGACACAAAGTTTTCGTACGTAAGTTGCTAACTTCTCCGAAAACATAATTTTATTGAAATCGACTGGATAATGCGTTTTAGCCTTAAATAAATGCAATCTTTAATACATTTATGTGTCAAGGTAGCGGCATAAAATTTGATTAGTTTAGAAAATTTTAGTCAAAGAAAAAAGAGAGCCGGTGAACCTATCGGTTGCTTTTTTTTTGCACAAAAACTTACAATTTGAGCATAAGCCCAACCTGTAGCTCTCTACTCTCTTATAAAATACTCTAGTCTATAATATATTAGACGCAAGGTGCTTTAGCCCTTTTGCGGCGAGCGTCCTGTGCACATTTTTTTATCTTTTGGAAACAGTATAGCTAACCCTTTCAAGGGCGGTGGTTCATTTTTGGACCACTTAATTATAATCCCAAAATGACACATTGACACTAGAATTTTGGATTGAAAAACTTCCTTTTCATTATGTAGTAAATATGAAGTAAAATGTAGTAAATATGAAGTAGTCATATGAAGTAAAACTTTTACTTATTTTCAAATAAATCTGTTTGTAAATTCCGGTGTCAGTCAATCATTTCAGTATTTCACGAATAAAAGTACCTTGCCCCTGAAAAGGGTTAAGCAAAAATTTTAACCTAATTTAATTGAATAAGTTCTATTATTAAATAAAACGAAAGTGTCTATACAGAAATACTAGTCAGAAATATCAATGATCGTGGACACACAATACGTTACATATACATGACACTTGTTGCTAAGGGGTTAAATTGCATTAGGATAAACTAGCCACGCGTAAGCTCGTGGCTATGTTTATAACCTACGCATTTCGCTCTTATCTTTTGCTTTTAATTTCATAGAACTGTATCACAGTGTTTCACATGTCATCACTGTGTTTTAGTTGCAGTGTGAGAGAGAAATCATATAGTCATATCAGTAAATCTTATAAACAGTCACTCAACAAGCAATTTTATGATAGCAACTTTCGTTCGCGGTTTCAAATCTGTTTTTCAGACAGTTCTGCGTAATACAACTGCTGTTTATATTAAACGGAAGTCATGATCAAGCCATCTGATATCCGAGATAATAACACAAATTGAAAGTGAAACTAAATTGTAGAGTCCTTGTTTCCATATAGAAAAAAATAGATTCTCACTCTAAATTTGTCCGAACAGCAAAATTAATGTCTTTTATCAGTGTATTCAAGTCCACTTAAAGGCTATCTTTGTATTTAAAATATATAATACTTGCTTTCGTCAAAAAATTGAAATTTTTTGTTAATCGTATGATAATTTATGACACATACAGAAAAAGAAAAGTAGTTACAAATCTTTGCGTTAACGTGTCTGTTTTTATAAGATAAAAAGCAAATCCAGTAAACGTTAATAAAATTGAAAAAATGAATCGAATACTAATTATACATTTTATTTAAAAAAATGTGTTTTCTCTTTTTTTCGAAAACTAACAATGGAAATATATAGTGCATAAAAAGCTTCATTATTTAGACTAGCACATTACATAACAAATCCATATTAAATAAATAAATCAAGTTACTAATAAAAAAATTAACTCCTTAGCAATTTCTTTTTCCTTTTCTTTGACACAATAAGCTAAAAATAGGAACATAACACCACTTTTTCGTACAAAAACAAATCCATATTAGATAAATGAATCAAGTTACTTATCAATAAATTAACCTTCCTACCCTGAATGGGTCTAATCGACCCATTTCTATAATTCATTTCATTCGATTCGAACCAGAAATCCTTTCGTAAAGTAAGATAAATTAAGGAAATGAAAACTAATATAAATAAATACATTAAATAGTTTTTAAAGAAAGTTCTGGTGTGAAATGATTTTATTAAGGTTATGTAAAATTCCAACAGGGTAGGAAGGTTAACTCCTTAACAATTTCTTTTTCCCTTTATTTATTTATTTTTTTTTTTTTTTTTTTGACACAATAAGCTAAAAATAGGGACATAACACCACTTTTTCCATACAAAAATATTTGTTTTGTAAAATCAAAAAATGCGTGCCAATTAATAAAGAGAAGATTACTGTTAAAAATTAGTGCTATCCAAAAGCTTTTAGTAACGAAGTAAGCAAACCCTTTTCCCCGAGTGGCGTCTGGGCAAAACTGTTAAGAGTTAATCAAGTCACAATTTCATCACAACAGCATTAATACACCACATCAGATTAAAGTTAGAAACATTATCAAACAGTATATATTATGATCTCGAAGCCGTGGTGGTCGTCCCAAGTATTAAACGCCCCAGCCTTCCCGATCTCGCTGATCGACGTCCTAGACTTGTTGAATTTAGCTTTAATTTTTTCCGGTTACATCTTCCGTGATCGGATCTGTCGCTACCGTTACGGTCAAGTGTTGAAAGTTTATAGGGACGTCCGACAAGTGTATGAGCACCCTTTCAGCAATGTAGCAACGATCTCAGTATTCAGTAAAGGTAGGAGTATTGACAAAGTTTATAGCCTGTCATACATGGTGTGTTCACAAAGTTTCAAGAATACAAAAAGAATACTAGGAAGACTAGGAATATATATTCCTAGAATACAAAAGTTATTAAACATTTTTGTACAGTAAACTAAAATTCTTTGAAATATGACCCTTGGGACGCTGCCAGCGTTTATTCCATTGTTCATAGGCTTCCTGGAAGTCTTCGAGCGCAAGGTTGTTAAGTGACGTTAGTCCAGGCAATAGAGACCGCATAGGGACTCTACCTAGCAAAATTAATGGTAGTACTGGAAATCGGCTTTCCAGATGTTTTTTGGGTCGCTGAATCCGAATTTGTAACTTCCCACCAAAATTTCCCCCGGCAACCCCCCAAATTTTGGTAAAAAACACCCCAAAAAAGGTTTTTATTAAAAAATTCCATTTTTTTATTGTTTTAGGTTAAAAGTAGCTAGAAATTCAGAAAGTAGACAAAATTTGCAACAAATTAGATATACGACATTATGACTTAGGATGAAGGGGAAGGGGGGATCTGCCTCGGAACATGCGCCGCAGTGCTGCGTGGACTAAGTTGCGCAATTCCACTTAACCACTCACACGTTTACATTCGTCCTCCCATCTCCCCTCCGAATTTTCTCTATAAGGTTTACTTTAAGTGTTTTGGGTCGCTGAATCCGAATTTAATTACCCCCAAAATTTTTCCCCCCGAAAACCCCCTCAAATAGTTGTTTTTAACTTAAATTTCTTATTGTTTTAGGGGAAAAGCATTACAAAATTCAGAAACTAGACAAAATTTGCAACAAATAGGATATATCACATTATGACGTAGGATAAACGGGGAAAGAGGGGGCTGCCTCAGAACATTCCACGCGCGCTTTTCTCAAAAACCAATTTTTTTCAAAAAATCAATTTTTTGGGGGGTTGCCGGGTGAAATTTTGGTGGGAAGTTACAAATTCGGATTCAGCGACCCAAAAAACATCTAGAAAACCGATTTCCAGTACTACCATTAATTTTGCCAGATAAAATCCCCTATTGCCTGGACTTCATCATTTAGTGCACGTAGCGCCGCAGTGCATGTTCCGAGGCAGCCCTCAACCTCCCCGTTCATCCTAATTAATAATGTCATATATCCTATTTGTTGCAAATTTTGTCTAGTTTCTGAATTCCGTAATGCTTTTCCCCTAAAACAATAAGAAATTTAAGTTAAAAACAACTATTTGGGGGGGGGGGTCGGGAGGGGGAAATTTTTGAGGGAAAGTTAAAAATTCGGATTCAGCGACCCAAAAATCTTAAAGTAAACCTTATAGAGAAAGTTCGGAGGGGAGATGAAAGGGCGAATATAAACGTGTGAGTGGTTAAGTGGAATTGCGCAACTTAGTTTACGCAGCACCGCGCGCATGTTCCGAGGCAGATCCCCCCTTCCCCTTCATCCTAAGTCATAATGTCATATATCCGATTTGTTGGAAATTTTGTCTACTTTCTGAATTTCTAGCTACTTTTAACCTAAAACAATAAAAAAAAATAAAATTTTTTTAATAAAAACCTTTTTGGGGGGGCTTTTTACCAAAATTTGCGGGGTTGCCGGGGGAAATTTTGGTGAGAAGTTACAAATTCGGATTCAGCGACCCAAAAAACATCTAGAAAGCCGATTTCCAGTACTACCATTAATTTTGCTAGGTAAAATTCCCAATTGCCTGGACTACCTCGTCGAAGCTGGAATCGTGTCGAATCGCTTCCCTTTGAGGTCTTTCTTGATCCAGATGAATAACAAAATGTCGCTGGGAGCGAGGTCAGGGCTGTAGGGAGGATTGTGGCAGTACTGCCACGTTAAACTTAGCGAAATTTCGGAAGCGGCGAGCGACGTGTGAGAGGGCGCATTGTTGTGGTGAACAATCCAATTTTCTCTGGTGTCTGGGTGGACGCGTCGGGTCAGGCCGGTTTTACGCTAGAATGTACCCCTATTTGAAGGATAGAGTCCGACGTGCCCGCCCAGACATGAGAGACGGTTGGACTGTTCACTACGACAATGCGCCCTCTCACACGCCGCTCGCCGCTTCCGAAATTTTGGTAAGTTTAGCGTGGCAATACTGCCGTAGGTCCCCTACAGCCCCAACTTTGCTCCCGGCGACTTTTTTTGTTCCCCCGGATCAAGAAAGCCCTGAAAGTGAAGCTATTCGACATGATTCCAGCGATCACGAGGTCCCTTAGCAGCCTTGCGCGCGAAGACCTCCAGGGAGCTTATGAATAATGGAAAAAACGCTGGCAGCAGTATGTTGATGCCCAAGGATCATATTTCGAAGAATTTTAGTTCGCTGCACAAAAGTGTTTAATAAATTTAGTATTCTGAGACCAGTCTTGAAACTTTGTGAACACATCCTGTATAATGTCAATGATAATTTGCAAATCTATACTACCGCATTACTTCTGAAAGATAAGAAAGTTTTCTTGCCATTTGCTAAATACTTTTTTAACTTAATCTGTGAATTAAGTGTGTAAAGTACATAACATATACAGGGTGTCCGCGAAATCTTGCACCAAAAAAAGAAGGATTACATGTAGTATGAAGCAAAATGAACAATACTTGCCATAGAACAATTGTTGCAATCAGTTTATTCAATCAAAAATGTCCCAATGCGAACATGGATATAACTGTATTCTCGATCATGTTCATAACTTTAACAATAATGAAAATATATTGTGTCGATAACCGAATGATTCCGCACTATGAGTACTTCTCGTAATGTCATCCTGTTTAACGGAAAGCAAATTAAGTCTATATAAAATTATCGTTAAAGTATCTTCATTAGTGTTAAAGTTATGAAGGAAAAACTGGATACGGCTTCGAGAGAAGCACTCCATATTTTTGTTTCAATATGAATTGCGACTTACTTACAAATAGTGTATATATATATAGAGAGAGAGCTAAAAGAGGTCATGTGAGGATGCTAATGTTAAATCCACGTGACAAACTTTAATTTATATCATCCCATAAAATCATCCAAATGAAATGGTTCTTTTTTAATAAGATACGTTGAATGGGCCCAAACATTATCCAGACACATTTTTTTATTGAAAAACATATTTTTAATTACGAAAATTATTAATAAATTCATATGTAAAAAAACTATGAATTTCGACCTACATTATTTTTTACATATAAAAGGAATAACCATAGTTAAGGGCGCCCATATGGGGGGGGGCAAGGAGGGGCTTGAGCCCCCCTCCCTAGATTTTGGTTTCGTGAAACTTTTTTTTAATATAAATCAGTTGCAAGATATGAAAAATTAACTTTATCTTGTAAAGACAAAGCATAATAAAACCTGCATCGACAAGATCAGAAAGCACTGGAAGAATTTTCCGTTTTAGACGAGTTTTAATCGTAGCAGGTATAATTGTTGGGAATTCCTTTTGTCACAACCATGATTTTTTTTTTTTTAAGTCTGGATTCTGTTTTCATGAGTTTTTAATTAGTGCTTTCGAATAGTCTGCTTCTTATAAAGAGGAAAAACTCAAGATAAGAAACATATTCCGTTTTAGACAATTTTTATTTTAGCAAGTGTTACTGTGTGGATTTTTTTCCTACAAGACGATGACACTTTTTCTGCATAAGGAAGAATTTCGTTATAGACAGGATCCATTTTCATAAGTAAAAACAATTTTGCGTAAGCAAAATGCTGGGAACTTAGAGACAGATTTAACAATAATTGGTTATCAATCCGAAAATTCGAACATAAAAAATATCATGGAAAAATATCGCGAATTTTGACAAATGGTCGCCAAAAAAATTCAATTTCGTTAATAGTTTGCAAAAAAACTCACCAATTTCGTCAAAGGATCGCTAAAGAAAGGCGAATTTCGTGAAAAGATCGCAAAAAAATGCAAATTTCGTCAAAGGATTGAAAAAAAGTAGCTTCTTTCAATGATCACGGGAAAAACGCAAATTTCGTCAAAGAATCGCGGAAAAAAACACAAATTTCCTCAAAGGATCGCAAAAAACACGAATTTCGTTCAAGAATAACAGACAAAACGTGAATTTCGTTAAAGAACCGCGGAAAAAACGCAAATTTCGTTGAAGAATCAGGAGGAAAACGCAAATTTCGTCAAAGAATCGCGAAAAAACACAAATTTCTTCAAAGTATCGCTGGGAAAACCCAAATTTTGTCAAAAGATCGCAGGAAAAAACTCAAATTTAGTCAAAAGATTACGAAAAAACGCAAATTTAGTCAATGGATTGCGAAAAAAAGCAAATTTCGTCAAAGGAGCGCAAAAACGGGAATTTTGTTCAATGGGAAAACGTGAATTTAGTCAAAGAATCGCGGAAAATGCAAATTTCGTCAAAGGATCGCAAATAAACACGAATTTCGTCAAAGGATCGCAAAAAAATTCAAATTTGGTCAAACAATCGTACAAAAAACGCAAATTTCGTCAAAGAATCGCAGAAAAAACACAAATTTCCTTAAAGGATCGCAAAAAGCGCGAATTTCTTTCAAGAATAACGAGCAAAACGTGAATTTCGTTAAAAGAATCGCGGAAGAAACGAAAATTTCGTCAAAGAATCGCGAAAAAACACAAATTTCTTCCAAGTATCGCGGAAGAAAACTCAAATTTCGTCAAAACTTTACAGGAAAGAACTCAAATTTAGTGAAAAGATCACGAAAAAACGCACATTTTGTCAATGGATCGTGAAAAACAGAGGCGTTGCAATGGGGGGTTATGGGGGGTGGGGGGAGCCTACCCCCGATATATGTGAACTTGGGAAATTTGAGCTTAGAGTTGGGAAATTATAGATTTTTGAAACACTTTTTCTTTTTTTTTTTAAATAAAAAGTAAAAGAAAAACAAAAGAATATTTTATTTTGCTGACTACCTTCCTGAGTTCTGTAATAGTAAAATAGTTAAACTTTCAAAAGAGATACAAAAAGCCGCCAGACTCAATTTCTCATGTTTCTCAGTGCTCCGAAAATATCATACATCTACCAGACCTGAATCTCTCTACTGTAGTCCATAAACAGTGTCTCTAATACGTTTCCTCCAAAACTTCAAAATCAACTCAAAAATATAAAAATATTAGGCTATTTTCATATGAAGTACGATTATGGCTCGTACACAATTGAAGACAAAAACTTTCATTAAATGAACCAATAATTATAATTTTTATGTTTTTAGTTTCAGATTTTTCTTTGGATATTTTTTTCCATATAAGTATCATTATCATTAAACTCACATTGCACATAACAATTTAGTTGGAAAATAGAGCAATTTATTTCACGTTGGGAAATTTTTAAATTATAAGTTGGGAAAATTTTGAACTCTCCCCCCTGGTGAAAAAAAGCGAATTTCGTCAAAGGATCGCAAAAACGGGGATTTTGTTCAAGAATCAATGGGAAAACGGAATTTCGTCAAAAAATCGCGGAAAAATGCAAAATTCGTCAAAGGATCGCAAAAAACACGAATTTCGTCAAAGTTTCGCACAAAAACGCGAATTTGGTCAAACAATCGTACAAAAAACGCAAATTTCGTCAAAGAATCGTAGAAATAACGTACATTTCGTCAAAGAATCGAAGAAGAAATTTCGCCAAAGAATCGTGGAAAATGCAAATTGCGTCAAAAAATCGCGAAAAATGCAAATTTCGTCAAAAAATCGCGAAAAAACGCAAATTTCATCAAAGGATCGCGAGAAAACACAAAGAACCTTAAATATTTATTAAAATGTATGATAGCTTAGGAGGGAGTTGAGATTTTTCTCAGCCCCCCCTAAAATTAATCACATGGGTGCCCTTGACCATAGTCAATGTTTAAAAACGAAAGTGCCATATTTGGGGTTAACTTTGCATAGTATGGGAATACATTATATGCCCAATGATGACCGGTCACTTGCGATTTTAGTCATATTGTTAAATATCTAGAAAAATACTTGAGGAATAATCCTGAAACTTCAGGCGTGTAAGCAGCATAGTAGACAAGATATACTTTCGCGAAGATTTTTTTCCGAAACCCCATAAGGGACCGTAAACAAATTGAAGAAAAACGAATATATTTTGGATTACTCTGTAAAAACTAATGTTGGAAAGCGTTGAAACTGTAGCATATGATTGGGAGGCTTCTTATAAAAAGCAGTATTCCTTTTTATGAGGATAACACGCATACTCGTAGAGAAATTAAGGTTTTTATAAAAACAATCCCAAATCTCACCAAGTTTTTTGCTTATAATTTGCAGAGTTGTTAATATAAAAGAATGTTCTTTTTTGGAATCATGACAAATGACATTATATAGAATACCTTGTAATCAGAATTAAAAAATAATAAATATTGGATGAAAAATGAGCAGGTTCACTAAATAATATTTCACTGCGTATGCGCGAACGCAATCAAAATATAATGTGCATAATGTATTAGCTAAATGCACCGAAAGACTTTTGCAAAAGTCTCAAAAACAAAGCTGGAAAATTCTGAAAGTGGTCGTCGATAGAATAAGCTCTAAATACGTTGTTCCCGCAAAAGGAAGCAAAAATGTGACGGACTGTATTCAAATATAGTAGTGCATGTAATAGTGTGCACGCGCAATAGTGTGTAACATATACTAATATTGCTATGCAAATTATAAGCAAAACACTTGGGGAAATTTGGGATTGTTTTTATAAAAAGCTTGATTTCTCCAGGAGTATACGTACCATCCTCCTTAAAATGAACACAGTTTATCACAAGAAGCCTCCTAATCATGTGCTACAGTTTCAACGCTTTTGCTACATTAGTTTTTACAGGGTAATCCAGAAGACATTCGTTTTTATTCAATTTGTTTACGGTCCATAATCGGGTTTCAGGAAAAAATCTTCGCGGAAATATATGACATATATTATGTTGTTTACACAGCTGAAGTTTCAGGATAATCCCGCGTGTATTTTTCTAGATATTTAGCAAGACGTCTAAAATCTCAAGTGACCGATCATCTTTGGCCATATAGTGTACAAGATCATATACAAGTCCCCTCTAATCCCAGTAATTAGTATGATGGCCACAAAGTCAATTCCACAGTTTAGCTGTTTGACTTCGAGGTCTCTGAATAGTCGAATTTTGAAATTTCTCTTTGCATAAAAAGGAGAACTTAAGACACTCCCTATAAATGATGAATTCGGAGGGGGTGGGGATGTCTCATTGGAGCATGAAAGAGTCCGGAAGTTTTCACATATTTTATTTATTTATTAAGGAGTTGAAAATGCACATCCCCCCCCACCACCTCCGCGCCCCCAGGAGAGAAAAATGCCTGAATTCAACGATGCTCTCTTATTGAAAAGTCCTCCACTTCTCCTGAGAAAATCCCATTAGTAGCAAGCGATGTTTATAAAGCGTTTCAAAAACGAAATAAAATCTATACACTCAGATTTTCAATATTTTTGAAATATATAGCGTGCAGAGACAGCCAAAAGCTGGTTAGATTTAATAACACTACTCGTCTAGAACTTTTTATAGATATACTTTATATATAAACTTATATGTAAAGTATATATTATATATATACTTAGATAAACCAATTTTACTAGAGGGTAGCGAGGCTATCTTAATTCAAACCAATTTAAATTTTCAATAATGAAACAGAATCAATATTTTCAGTTATATAAGAACAGAAAATGTTGAAAAGACAGAATCTGTTTCCAACTATAAAACACGATTGATATAATATGATTTGTGGAACTGATGCCGTATTGATATGTAATTGGTGATATATGACGGTGTTTGGACAAGATAAACTGGTGTTTGTTGAAAGTAATATGAATCCTCTTGCATATTTAAATACTATAAACAAAACGTGCATTCATCTGCAAAAAAAATTTATCTGTGATCAAATACAACGATTCAAACATATTGCTTTGATAGGAGATTCAACTTCTTTCTGCCAAAATTTTCAATTTTTAATTTTTGGCATTTTTTGCATCCCTCCACTGTATAGATCGTTGCTCTAAACCGGTTTTGCGATATTCCAATTCCTTATAATAGTTATTGCTTGTTCAACGTAATGTTATGATAAAACTGTACATCTGCTTTTCTCAAAAAAACTGCTTTTCTCAAAAAAATGTTTTTCAAACTGTGCGATCTTTTTTCTCGAGAACTATTCGACCGACTTACTTCATTTAAGGCTGTTCTCAAATTCACTGCTCAACTAGAGCGTAATTTTCTGACACAATGACGTGCACATTTTTTAATGTAGATGTATAAAATTGGTAGACCTGACTATGGAAGCGATTTGGAATTATTTTTCCATTTTTTGATAAATAAATTGCGTATCGAGTTATAAGCGTTTTTGATCACGTGACAAGGCGTCTTTTCTCCCTTCATTGACTGTTTTTTTCTGCTTTCGTGGGGAAATTCGGTTCAAAACGCCAACTTTGACAACATTTTCTGAAAGAACTATTGTGTTTACAAAAAAAGGAAAACGTCTTTCGATTACATAGTTTCTGAATAACAACACTTGACAGTTTGATGAGGTTCCGAAAAAAAAATGAATTAACCCGTAACCGCTGTTAGCAGTCTAACAGACCGCTGTATTTTTTAATTTTCACAAATTTTCAGTTTAACTATAGATACTCGTTAAATTTTGTTTTATTTGCAGTCCTTTTACTTTTACTAGACACCTTTGAATAGCTGAAATTTAAATATAATAGTCCTGTACATGAAGTTTAGTACAGAAATGGTATTTTGAGAGTTAATTTAGCATTTTATTCATCTTTAGATTAAGCGGTCTGGCAGACCGCTCACTGTAGTTATGTGACAATATTTGTCACTCCGGTTACAAGTTAAAACTTACGCCATTAAGTTGCCCCTTTGGATTTGATAACAACCTTAAAAATTCTTTGTAAACGAAAAAAAAAATGTAAAAATCGCAGGAATTTTAGGCAAAAAAAAGTTGAACTCCTCTTTAAGTACCAGGTGTCCCAGGTACCAGGTTCGTTCACATTTCAAAAATTCATAAAAATGTAACAAATTATCGTTCGGTTTGCAACATAAAACTTGCCAAAGAGTCTGTTTTTTTATGGTAATAGAAAAGAAAATAGTTCAAATTATCACCGATAAATGGTCCTATACTAAAGTCCACGTAATTAAAAGATAAAAAATATTGAGATTATACAAGTATTTATTTTCACTTGAGAATATAGTAGGGGAAAGTAGGGTAATGGACGCTCAGAAGGGTAATCCCGCTCACCCAATATCTCTAAACAGAATAGAATTGAAAACGTGCGATCGGTACCGGCACCTAGCGAACTTCATCGAAAGTTCCCAGTAAGGATATAGAGGCCGTCGGAAGGAAAGTATTTTTGTGTCCTCGCGTTATTAGTTTGCAGTTGTTTTATTATAAAATTCTACAATATCTAACTTGAAAGTAAGTGTACACGCTTATTTTCAAATATTAATTTACTCATTATGTCTGCAAAATATATACATTTAGCTGTACTTTCATGCTTTTATTTATTTTTGTAGTGCGTTGTTGTTGTTACGCCAATTATAATACATTAAAACCCAACATGGCGGTAACGGGTAATAGTGCTCGCAAGGAATTCCAGAAGAAGTGTTGCCAGTGGGCAACTTTTTTTAAATTCAAATTTATTGATTAACACCGCATTTTTGAAATGGTAAAACTCCCCTGTTTTCGCCTTAATTAATATGTCATTAAACAAGGAGAATTTTACGATTTCAAAAAAGTGGTGAAAATCAAAAAATCTAAAATTTAAAATAAAGTAGCCCACTATATGTGTAACGCAATATGTGTAAAGTGGTCGCAAAAAGTCTGCAGTGGTATGAACAGCCCACACAACTACATATGTGACTTTTGTCTTACTTAAATGTTGTATTCAAACTCTGGGCGCAATTACCCTACCATGCCGGATATTACCGCTTAATTGATGGCTATTTAAATAAAATGATAAAAAAAAATTCTTAAAACTTTTATGCAAATTAGTTGATTGCAAACTGTTCCTTACGCTTTGGAGTTATACTTCGTTAATAAAATATTGATTTTTTTTTGTCTAAATTTGACTAGCTATTCATGTTTTCCCTTAAGTGAGCGCCATTACCCTACTTTCCCCTATATTTTCTAGTACAAATAAATGCCTGAAACATAATGGTTATAGTAATTCGGTTTTCGGATCGATGACTTCGAGTGGAACTGATAAACTGATAATAATTTGCGTATTTTTTTTTTCTTTTGGTAAAAAGTCTATTGATTATTCCGAATTCATTTGTTTGAAAGTGTGTTAAATTTAGAGATTAAAGACCACTCCTTGTTCCAGCAAGACACCAATTTCATACATACGCCGCAAATAATAAAAGAGTATTTTCAAACACATCTCCAGTCACCAGACCTTAGTTTGATTGAGAATGTATTAGTCTTTGTTGGATCAAGAAGTTAGTTAAAATATTTTAAATAAATAAATTTAAATTTAAAACCACAGTTTTGGAAAAACAAAAAAAGGAAGAAGTCTATTTAAATTCAATAGAAAAAATGATTTAGAATCAATACCAAATAAATTGTAATCGATTTTAGATAATAATACATAGCTTTCAAAATATTAAATATCATACATTTCATTTTCAAACAAATATATCTCTTTGTATAAATGTTCAAATTCTTTTTTCCCTACAAAAATTTGCGTATTTTGTAATTTAGATGTGATAATTAATTATTTGTTCATTTAGAAAAAAAATATTTGATTTGTGAGTGAAATGCATAATATTTTTTCTAGAATTTTCATTCAAAATTTTAATAAATTAAAAAACAGCAGGCTCAAATATTTTTTTACGCCACTGTAAATAAAAATGCATAAAATTAATTTAGCTCAAGAAGGTCAAAATTTTGAGTATTTTTAATTCCAAAACTTTTGGTCCTAACTGCTTGAAACTTGGTATCCCGACGCAAACTTAAACATAGAATAAAAATATTTTGTCAAAATAGGGTGCTTCTATTGAATATTAATAAGCTAAAATTTTAATATATGAACGGCATTGTAACTAATTGGTTAGTACCAGTATTATTTTTTCTACATGTTTTTTTCTACATTCACAAAGATTCAAGACTGGTCTGAGGATACAAAATTTATTATACATTTTTGTACAGCGAATTGAAATTCTTCGAAATATGACCCTTGAGCATCAACACACCGCTGCCAGCGTTTTTTGCATTATTCATGGGCTCCCTGGAAGTCTTCGTGCACAGGGCTGTTAAGAGACCTCGTCGGAGCTGGAATCGTGGAACGCTGGAAACGTGTCAAATTGCTTCTCTTTCAGGTCTTTTTTTTTTATCAGGAGGAACAAAAAAAAGTCGCTGGGAGCTAGGTCGGGGCTGTAGGGGGGCTTGTGGCAGGATTGCCACGTTAAACTTAGCCAACATTTTGGTGGCTGCGGGCGACGTGTGAGAGGGCGCATTGTCGTCGTGAACAATGCAATCGTCTCTGATGTTTGGGCGGACGCGCTGGGTCAGGTCAGTTTTACGCTGGAACGCACCACCATTTGAAGGATCGTGCCGGCGCGTCCACCCAGACATCAGAAATGATTGGATTGTTCAACACGACAATGCGCCCTCTCAAACGCCGCTTGCCGCCGCCGAAGCTTTGGCTAAGTTTAACGTGGCAATACTGTCGCAAGCCCCCCTACAGCCCAGACTTTGCTCCCAGCTACTTTTTTGTTCAAGAAAGGATCAAGAAAGACCTGAAAGGGAAGCGATTCGACATGATTCCACCGATCCAAGCAGCTTCGACGAGGTCCCTCAACAGGCTTGCGGGCGAAGACTTCCAGGTAGCCTATGAAAAAAGGAAAAAACGCTGTCAGCGGTATGCTGACGCCGGAGGGTCATATTTCGAAGAATTTTAGTTCGCTGTGCAAAAATGTTTAATAAATTTGGATTCTCAGACCAGTCTTTAAACTTTGTGAACACACCCTGTATAATGATTTTCAGCAGAATAAGTGCTGGTGGCAGCAGAAGGGGGGGGGGGGGGGGAATGTATACTAGTTTTTTTTCTTACAATTATACATTAGGAGTTTTAAGGAACACGTTTTTGATATTCATATTTCTATAATTTTAAAATATTTTCTAAATTTAATTTACTTGCTTTCCATTTAACCCGTTATATCCTGGCGATACTTTTAAGTACCATTAAAGAAAATTCAATGTAAAATTTATTTAATTCGTCTTACTAATAAAAATAGATTGTACTTTTCATACAAAATAATTTGCTCAATCCTATTTAGAAAGCACAGTGAAGCAGTCGAAGCTAAATATATTTCAATGTGGTTATTTTCGCAACCATTTACCTAGGTGTAGATTTTATCCTAATGAATAATGTTATAAGAAAAATTTGCAACTACAAAACACTTATCTGTTATAGATAGTTACATTTATTTACACTGTTCTTATAAGAATCGTTATATTTCCATAACAGTATTTTTTGTTAATTAATCTAATTATTCTTGTAAATATTTTGCAAAAAGAGCTCTAACTACCGTTTTATTAAATCAGTTTTAATTAAAAAATTTATCTAAATACCAAAGTATTATTATATATGTTGTTCTGGATATCTTAGATACAGTGGCGTGGCGTCCGGTCATCGCTGGATGCGGCGATGACCAAGCAATATTTTAAAACTCTTAATAAGCTTTTAAAACTCTACAATCCAGTTTTAGCAGAACATTTGGAGTTCATGTATAAGTGAAGGTAAGATTTAAAGTTTCTTTTTTGAACATTCAACCATTGAATTTTAGAGTTAATAATTTTTCACCACAAACTTAAATAATTGCGATGACCACCGAAAATTTTCACGCCACGCCACAGCTTAGATATTAACGTAAATAATTATTCACATGAACCAATTTTTATTAAAAATTCAGGATATAAAGGATATTAACTCTAAATCAGCGCCACACAACCTTGGGTTTATCGAAGGGATCTGTTACTGCACGTAAATTTGCTTTAGTTATCGCCGGGAATACAAACAGCGAGAGGAAATGCTAAAGTGTCATCTCTTACATTTTTAATACAAACGGAAGGAATATAGCTTGCATTGGTTAATGAAAAAATAAAACCCATATCGATGACTCAGAAAGCGTAAATTATTGTTCTTTTGATTGAAAAAGATTGAAGAGTATAAAAAAGAGAAAGAAACTCATTACACATTTGTTGAGGGCACGCTTTAAAATTGGATATAAAACAGCAATATTTATTTAGTATTTACTTATTTATTTATTTATTTTGTTCCAGTTTTTATTTCGGTCCTGATTTACATTCTACTAACCCTTTCAAGGGCAAGGCTATTGGTAAAATGCTGAAATGAGTGAAAGACAACAGAATTTACAAAAATTTATTTCAAAATAAGCAAAAGGTTTTGATCACGTACTTAATAAAAGGAAAATTTGCATTCTATTATTCTGGTGCCAGTGTGCCATTTAGGAATTAAAATTAAGTGGTTCAGAAATGAACCGCCGCCCTTGAAGGAGTTAAAGGGGCAGTACAGTATGCATTTAACAAGGCAAAAAATTGAAATCTTTTTTTTATATTCTCTCATGCATAAAAATCTTATATGGATTGCACTGAGAGAAAAAAAAACGAAGAACTGTGCATTTTATTTTTATTCTTGTATCATATAAACCTCATATGAAGTTCAATAATACTTGTGAAATGTAGCAATATCTAGCAGAAATATTTTCTTTTCGAATATTCAGTTCTAAAATTCATTTTTACAAATTTTTCTCTGCATGAGAGAAGTTTTTTTAAGAATTTCTGCTTGACCTTCTGAATGACCAAAATGTCTTTTCTTTGCATTCAACTTTGTTTTGATGAATTAATTCTTTAAATGTTCACACAAAAAATATTCAATAACTATTAATAATATTTTTTCATTGCATGTAAAACTCATATGATGTTCGTTTTGTAATTTCGTAATAATTGTAAACTTCAATAATATTTGTTCTTAATGATCCATTTTAGATCTATTTTAATTGCTAAATATGTTTGTCATCATTTAAAAATTATTCTTGCATGAGAGGATTAATTGAAAGCTATTTTAGTTCTTACCATTTTGCTCAAGTTTGTTTCAGTGACTTTTGCATTTCAAAATTATCACACAAAGAATGAATATATTTCCATATGTTTCCATTTAACTACAAAACTTCAAATTATTTTATCTCGGGATACGAATTACGAAACTTCGCACAGGCATAGCTGCCAACATCTTATAGTAAATTTTACTTCTTTAAATCGCCTTAATCTGTTGATTAAATAAGGACATTTTTCTATTAGATGTATGTGGTACAAAAAATCCCTGCCGGCCCGGCCTACAGGCGGAAGTAGATTTCGAAGTTAAGTATACTAATTTCACAAGCAAAAACTAAATCATGATTAGAGATAAACCCACTTTAACAATTTTATCTGGCCGCTTTTGACGAATTTTTATTTCATTTTTACATAGTAGCTGGTTTTATCAGAATCATGTTAAGGCGGTATTCAAAAAAATAGTTTTCCATGCTCAACAACTCGAAATTTTTTGGCACATTTTCAGATTCATTTTTAAAAGAAAAAATATTAAACTTGCTGACGTGATTTTTGAAGACATTTATAAGCTACCCATGTTTTTATTTTTCGTTCAATTAATTAAAACTTGATTTATAAACAATTATTTTCTCAGTAGACAATATTTTTCCTTTCTAACACAATCGCTTCGTGAAATTCTGTTCAAAATGCCCACTTTAACACCATTTTTTGAAATACATTCTGTCTCTATCAAAAAATCGATCATTACAGTACATTATATAGTTTCTGAATAAGAGAATCTGCCTATTGGATGCGTTTAAGAGCAAAAATGTATTTAAAAATGAATGAGAAAATAAGCAGTTTGGATTTGAATACACCATCAATAAGATGATTTTTTTCTTCAACCGCTATGTATTTTTAATTTGTTTTTGCTGTAAGAATTGGTCCTATCAAAAACTTGTCTGTATAAATGCTTTAGACAATATTAAGAACATATATGATTATTTCAGGGCGATTTTATATCTTGTGAATTGACAGAGTTATGGATTTTTTTTCTTCTTCAACCCCCCCTTTTTGTTTTCGTTTTTTTTTTGTTGTTGTTGTTGTTTTTGTGTTTTTTTTTTTTTTTTTTTTTTTTTTGGTACGAATTGGTCCTATCAAAAACTTGTGAATATAAAAGTTATAGATAATATTAAGGAGATTCATAATAAAAATAATTGGATTTGATATCTTTAGAATTGACGAAGTTGTGAATTTTTTTCTCCCAAAAACCTTATTTTTGCGCCCCTTGAGCCCATTTTTAATTTTATCAAAAATCTGTGGTACATAAATTTTTTGCCCTATTTTTAGAAGTAATAAAAACTTTAAACTAATTTGATATGTACAAAATTTAAGAAGTTATGGGGTTTTTTTTCGTTTTTCACAAAACCCCTCCCTATTTTTATCGCCTTGATCCGATTTTGCACATTAACGAACTTGACCGAGATTTTATGCCCCTTGATTTTATGTATCAGTTTGGAAGAGATTTGTGCAGAATTGTGGAAGTTATCGTGTCCAGAAGAAAGTGATATATATATAGAGAGAGAGAGACAGATAGATCTATATATATATATATAGATAGATAGATAGATAGATAGATAGATAGATATAGATAGATAGATATATATATATAAAGTTTTTTACTGAGGGTTGTTTTGGGTTCTAGGGGTCATGATCGGTGTAGATCTGCAAAAATGTTTAAAAATTCCAACATAGGGGAGAATGTAATAGGTAGTATTTCATACGAAATCTACCAAAAAGCGGTAGAGTTGGCATAATGATGCGCACAGGATACCTTCACAATAACTGAATGAAGCTGTCTCAAATTCTTACAACTTACATATACTAATAAAAGGTATTTTTGGGCGTACGTGCGAGTCTGTGGGCCATAGGCAGGAAAATCTATCTCACGTAAAGGCTAGTTAATATAGTTCCAAATAGAAGAAGACAGATCATAAAGCACCTGGTTCTCAGATTTTCGATCTTTTGATTAATATTTTCTGTTATTTTATGTTGTAATTTCGTGTATTTTTCAGATTTTTCGTGTATTTTTTCAGATTTTATCGTATATTTTTCGGATTTACATATTTGCCAGTGGTTTTCAGCCTGTCATAAAAGCAATCCAAATTCAGCCTTATAACCCATTATATTAAATTTTCTTCAAAATTTGTACAGGAATTTTTTAATTTTTCACGATTTTTTTCCAGTCGACGAAGTCATTTTTCCGGTTGAAATGAGGACTTTGTTTTTATTAAACGATTTCTATTTGAAATATTACCCTACAATCTTATATTTTGTAACCTGTATAGAGCAAGCAATCGGGAATCTATGAAATATGCATATTAATTTTCTGGGTTTTTTTTTACGAATTTTAAACAGATTAACACGATGCGAAATTTTCGGGCACGAAAAAGAAGATCACATTTAGTTTTTCGACCTGCTAGAGAGGAGAAAGTGGTTGTTATAATAAAAAACACGTGTCTGAAAAAGGCCGTGGACGTATCTTGTGGATTGAATTTTCGAAAAATTTATGCATGAAATATTTCAGCTCGGAAAGATAGTTTCTGGAGGGGGGGGGGGGTTTCTATTCTTTTTTCGAAGAAAATTATAAGGGTTATTTTTTTTATCAATCTTTTTTTTTTATTTCATGTTTTAACGATTACGCGTTTTAACAAAACAATTTATTTTTACCCTGTCGTGGCACGGGAAGAAAGTTCCGACGGTTCATTTTTTAAAACTTTTTTTTTATTTCATGTTTTAACGAAATACATTTATTTTTACTATTTTATTTTCAGATTAGGTTTCTTTTTGGAAGACAATTTTAATTGTTGTAAGTAAGTAATTAAGTAATTGTGTAATTTGTGTAATTAATTTTTCGATTTCGCATATTAACGAAGTACTCCATTATAGTGATTGTCGTTTTAACGATCACTCAGTACGATACCTAAGTCAGTGAAATTTCAACATATAAAGTATGTCTCCGAAATCTTGCAGTAATCAAGAAAGAATAATAGTACGGAGCAGAACGGGCACTATTAGTCGTAGAACCTAGGGTCGCAATTTTGTCTAAAAATACTGAGTTTGTCATTCCGATCCAAACGCAGATTTCCGTTCATAACTTGAACTAATCAAAATATACAGTGTCATTAATCAAATGATTATGCAGTTCCAGTATTTCCGTGTTTTATCTCATTTAATGAAAATCAAAGTAAATCTATTAAAAATACTGTTTCAATATCTTCATTACCGTTAAAGTTATGAGCAAAACTTCGGATTCAGCTTATAGTGAGACACTCTATATTTTTACCTCAATAACTGCAACGTACAGTCGTGGGGGAAAAAAAAAAGTAAACATCCCTACTAACTCCTCAACAAATTATCGTAGACAAAAGTTACTGGTACCGGACGATTGGAAATAAAGTTTACTTTTAAATGGTGTGTATAAAATTTGCTTAGGGGGGCATATACATATTAAAACGAATCCAAACGTCATTTTTTTTCAATGGCAGTACCCAAATTTAACGAGATATTTCAAATCTTCGGTTCAAAATATGCCTAGAAACCACATTTCACGTCATTCGAATGATAAGTTTTTGAATTATAGACATTCAAAATTTAGTACTTCTAATGTTAAATTACATTTTCATATTTTTATTTATATCTCCTGAAATTATGCTCCTAATGAGCTAATTTTTTGTGTAGCAATAATACTAATATACCCAAACATAAATACGTTGAATTTGCAATTTTTATAATTTTATTATATGAATTATGAATTATAAAATTAATATTCGAAAAAATTATGAATTCCAACCTACAATTTTTTTGATGGATTTAGATTTATTAAGTCCTGCTTTATGGAAATCCAAAATTTCACATTTTTCTTCCAAGTAGTTTTCAAATTATGCTTAAAAAACGGCAAAATGAGGGTTTAAGGGGCCGTCTATGATAGAAGTGAGTAAATTTTTGAAATTTATTCTGCTATCCTGTAATCAAACAGTTTTCATTGACGCTTAAACGTGCCTTGATCAAGAAGGCGGCTCCCTTGGTTAACAATCGAGTTCGGAACTTCAATTTGGATACAGCCCTTAAAATACGCTCGTTTTAAAATAATTAATTTCTCGGAAACTTATGGCACGAATTGCATAAAAATTTGTTTATAGGCTAATTGAAAGGTGTAGAGTTCATTTATGCTGTCAGAATTGTGTACTGCTAATGAAAAAAAAACAAAGTTATGGTTCGTTTTAATATGTAGATGGCCTCTTAAACAAATTTTATATGCATCATTTAAAAGTAGACTTTATTTCCAATCGTTCGGTACCAGTAACTTTCTTCTACGATAATTTGCTGAGAAGTTAGTAGAGGGTGTTTGCTTTTTTTTCCACGACTGTACATTATCTTGTGAAGGTATCCTGACACTTTTGATTTTAGATGTTCTGTCGAATATTTAGATAAATACTCGCCAAATTCTTTTGTAACTTCGGGAGTGTGAAAAAACATGTTTTACTTCATATTTTTCAGAGAAGGTGTAGTCACAAGGGCTAAGAGACCGACAACAAATTGAATAAAACTAATAATATTTGCGATCACTCTGTAAAAAATAAAATGCTGGAATTGATTTATAATTGTAGCAGACGATTATGTGAGCCATATATAGCACCTTTGCTTATTTGTGTAAAAATAGCACGTATATTTATGGATATATTGAAGCTTCTGTTAAAAAAATAATAAATTAATTCGCAGGTTTTTTGTTGTAACATGCTGTGTTATCAAACAAATTTAATACCACTTTCAGTCAACTTGGAAAAGCACGGTGTAGAAGCAACATACTGCAATTAGAATATAAATATAATTAATATTTGATGATATATGAGTGTTTGTATGAAATAAGTTTTAAGTGTCCTCATGCGTTAGCGATACTTTTTTTTCTTTTCATAATTTAGAAGTCCATTATATAAAGCAACTTATATAAAAAGGTCAGTCAAATATCGTAATAATTTTAAAAATGTATTAGTGATAGAGCGAGCTCAATTTCATTTTCTTTCCAAAAATACAAGTCACGAAAAACTACTTAATTAATATTAATGATCTTTGTTGCTTGTAAACCTCATGTGAAGTTCGTTTTATAATTAAGTAATAAATGTGAGACATTTTTGCAATTCATTATTATTTACTCTTAATAATTTATTTTTAATCTATTTTAAATGCAAAGTATGTTTTTCGAACATTTAAAAATTGTACATTTAAAGGTATGAGAGGCTTAAAAGAAAGCTATTTTAATTCTGAATATTTTGATACCAAGTTTATGTTTTAGCGGTTTTACGTTTCAGAATTTAGCTACAGATAATAAATATATTTCTATATGTTTTCCTTGTCATTAAAAGGAACTTTTTTAATCTCGCGATAAAGATTATACGGGCAGGATAGCATTACAACTGCTGAAAGAAACTATCTGAAGATTCTGTAACTAGTAAATATAATAATTACCTATATAATGAACTAAAATCTTAGAGACATTTCAGAAAAAAAATTGCCGAAGACGTTTAAAATATTCAAATAACATTCAATTTCTTCCTATTAATTTTAAAATTTTAGTATTAAATATTTGTTTATGTAGAAGATTTTACTTTAATGTATAAAAAATTACTACAGTTAAGTCTTGAAAATTTCAAGACTTTTCACAAAATGGTTGTAAAGAAATCCTGCGCGAAGAATCAAAAGCAGCGTTTACAAAACAAAGCGTTTAATAATTTTAAATTAAATGAAAACGTTTAGAAATGAATTCGTTGTTTGCATGATAATTTTCAGAGACAAAAACGTTAGAGCATAAATTTGGTACCAAAATGTTCAGAACCAAAATGGTCCCCCACTTAATATAAAAACCCCACTTAATATAAAATTGAAACATTTATATTTTGACACTTTGAATTGTGCACGGTTTCCTTAAAAATAATGGTTTTTTTTATTTAATCCCGAATAAATAAACTATTTTTTATGTTTACGATTTCTATTATGCTTTATTCAACTTTTTAATTCCGTTCAATTGTAATGCTAAGTTAATAATAATATAGCATAAAATTAAAATATGAAATTAGAAAATACAAAAAGTAATTATTTCAGAAATTATATTTTATTGAAAAAAAAAAGACGGAAATAAAGACCGGGGTTTTAATATAAACCGGGCGAATTGCACTCTGTGTCAAAGATTCGGTTCTACGTTTGTATTTTGGTTCTACATTTCCGGTGTAATTCTCAAACGTCATTTCTCCTTTTGGTTCAGTAGGTTGCAGTTTGTTTGTCTCTGGTCTAAAATTTGAAAAGTTAATTTTATTTTTAAGTGAAATTTTCTCATGCACGACGGTTCTCCTGATTTTTCATTCAGATTGAAGTAGTTAGAGATAATATATAATTTCAATATTATGTAATTGCACTAGATTAATTTTAACACAATTATTCTATTCTAATTGGTAAATAAATCATATCAGGTGTAAATTTCCAACTGGGCAAAAAATGCCCGGACCATGATTCGAACCAGGGATCTCTTGGCTGAAGCCGCCAATGCTCTACCATCTGAGCTATCCCGGACGAATCTGGTGGAACTCCCCCCCCCTCCCCCCAGCTAACCTTATTGATTATAGCATCTGGTCTGAAATCTGGTTCATATCAACAGAATAAATCGCAGGTAATGGAATCCAGAAATCGCTGGATACGTAATTACACTAGATTAATTTTAATGCTATTTTTATTCTAATTGGTAAATAAATCATATCAGAACAAATATTATTTAATATAAAACTGATATGATTTATTTACCAATTAGAATAATTGTGTTGAAATTAATCTAGTGTAATTACGTATCCAGCGATTTCTGGAGTTCCATTACCTGCGATTTATTCTGTTGAGCTGAACCAGATTTCAGACCAGATGCTACACTGTTAAAACACTATTCTTAAAAATAAGTAAATTGTACTAATTATTGAGCACTTCCCGGTCTTAAAATAGCTCTGAGTGCTTAACTCTTAAATTTGAAAAACGCATGTACTCATTTTTTTGAGTACATACAAAGACTCGAAAATAAGTATGTATAGAAACACACATACACTATAAGAAAAAAAAAGCGAAATTGCAGAGAACCGAAAAATAACTATTTTTAATTACGGTAATTTTGAATTGCGAAGAACTACAATTTTTGGAGAAAAGAACAACGAATTTACTATTTTAATCCTTGAAATTTTGTGTATGAGCCGCCCGTGATTTGAACCCGAGCCCCCTAGGAGGGAGATCAGTATTGTACTTGACTGTGCTATAAGAGCAGTTACCAGCTGCTTCCAAATGACATCTTTTATGAATCAGCGACGGAAGATCGCTAACAGCAGAGATGAAATTTCCCTTTCTTAAATATTCTAATTTCTAATAAAACAATTTTAAAACTAAATTTTCTTCTTTAACATCTAATGAAATTGTAAATAAATTTGAAAAGTGTGTATTATAAATTAAAAATTATAACAAAAATAGACATATCTTTAAATAAAAGCTTGGCAATCCCTACTGTCAATTCGGTATAAGAAAAGGGTTTATCAGAAAACTCATTTTTGAGCACATAGGATTTAAACATGAATATTAAGACTTTAAAATATAAAATATATGTATTCATTTTTGCATACATTTATAAATCAAGTATAAGTATACACAACTTCAAAATATCATGTATTCATTTCTGAATTAATTGTACTTAAAAAAATCGAGTACAAAGAAATTTTCCTTTTTAAGTAGATTAATGCTCCTTTTGGAAGAAATTGTACTTAAAAAATATGAGTGCATAGAAATGCTCATTTTTAAGTAGATTATCTTTAACGATGCACTTCTTTTTGAAACAATTGTACTTAAAAAAATACGAGTACATGGAAGTTCTCATTTTTATGTAAATTAGTTTTGAGAGTGTATAATCAATAAGGTTAGCTGGGGGAAAAAGTTTCACCAGATTCTTCCGGGATATCTCAGATGGTACAGCATTGAAGGCTTCAGCCAAGAGATCCCTGGTTCAAATCCTGGTCCGGAAATTTTTCGCCCAGTAGGAAATTTACATCTGATATTATGTAATTAGTATAGAATTTAACTGGCAAATTCTCAAATTTTTAGCGGTGGTCCATATTACAATCGGTTGTTTAAAAAAATCGTTTCATTGCCAAATATACTGTTCCACAGAACTTTGGTGACAGATCAGCGAGTATCGGAAATTTTTCTTTTCTAATAACTCTATTTCTGTTCCTCATGTAATTTCAAAAACAAATGTATTAAGGATTAAAAGCAATATAGCAAAAAGTATTTCTAAGTATAATTAAATCCTCATTGCAATTTTTTTTTAAATATCTGATTTGTTTGTTGATTTTATACTCTATTTTAACACTTTCCAACATAATTGAAAGGGTTTATGAACAACCGAAAATCGCACGCGTACGTTGGTCGGCCACACGGCAGTTTTAGTTACTAAACTGCTAACTAATCTTCAAACATAGTTTTATGGAAGTCCACTGGATATTTTAATTATTCTTTTCTGCATATGGCCCTTTTAATTCTTTTAAATATAAGACCAGCAAAACGCCTTCACCCTTGTGTGTCACGGTTCGCTATCAACCCCGGATCACTGTGTTACTGAATGCCACTAACACAAATTCATAAATATTGCAAACCATCCTCACTACTGCTTAACAAAGGAATCCAATTAATTCTTCAAAATTCTCCCTCTTTAAGGAAAATTATACAATATGTAGACCTTCTAGGGGTTAATAACGCATTTTAGGAAAAAACACTTCACATTATTTCTTGTCCAGCATCCCTTTCCCATTCTAACTGATACAGATATCCTGTTGCTCACTAAGGACAAAGTCGTCCTAAATATACACTATATGGCCAAAGGTGACCGGTCACTTGCGGTTTTAGACGTTCTGTTAAATATCTAGAAAAATAATATAGGAATTAACCGGAAACTGCAAGTGTGTAAACAGTATAGTACAGGTCATATATTTCTGCGAAGATTTTTTCCCGAAACCCCATAGGGGACCGTCAAAAAATGGAAAAAGAACGAATATCTTTTGGATAACCCTGTAAAAACTAATGTAGCAAAAGCGTTCAAACTCGAGATTATTAATAAGTGGCTTATTGTAATATACTGTATTCGTTTTTATGAGGATAGCATGTATACTCGTAGATAAATTAAGGTTTTTATAAAAGCAGTCCCAAATTTCGCCGAGTTTTTTGCTTATAATTTGCAGACTCCTTAACATAAAGAAAAGTTCTTTTCAGAAAATATGACAAACAACATTGTACACAATACTCTGTAATCAGAATTGAAAAATAATAAAAATTGGATGAAAAATGAGCAGGTTTACTAAACAATGTTTCACTGCGCATGCGCGAAAACAATCAAAATATAATGTTCATAATGTATTAGCTAAGTATATAGAGCAACTTTTGTGAAAGTCTCAAAATCATAGCTTGAAAATTCTGAAAATTATCGTCGATAGAATAAGCTCGAAATCCGTTGTTCCCAAAAAGAAGCAAAATGATGAGGGGTTGTATCAAATATCTGTTGATTAGTGCCAAGATAGCGTACACGATATTGCACATACTACTATACGCACGTACTACTGGTCGAGCAACCAGTGGTGGACCACTTGAAGTGGACTGACCCTACATAATTTGTTGTGCTATATCAAAATCTTAATTTGCGTTTTTCATTGTTGCATTTACGAGAAACACCATTTCTTAAAAAGTTTTTAATATATTGAAATAAAATTTTGTAACAAGGTTCTGCTTATCTATTGGTATGTTATGAAGCAAAATATAGCTTGTAAGTTTGTTATATTAATTTAAGAGCTATTTTTATTGAAAAATACACAATTTTTTTTTTTTTTTTTTTTTTTTTTTTTTTTTTTTTTGTAATCATGTTTTGTATACAAAATTTGGTATATCTTAGTAAATTTAAGAGGTATTGCAAATCTTTTGCTTCATAACACAGGTAAGTGGTTTGATAATATATTGTTGAAAAAAGGTGAAATATATGGAATAGATTTCGTTATAGAAGGTTTGTCATAAACGCAATTCCTTACTAAAATTTGACTAAAGATTGCCTAAATTTGAAAAATTAATTAAAATTCCATTAAAAATTATATAAATTCATAGTTTTATTCCCTGTTTTTACTAAAAACACATGTGTTCGATAAAAATTTCATATTTAAAAAAAAAATGCCCCGAAGGTAGGCACATACCTTAAAATGCTTTTAAAACAATGCTCAAACATTCATTTTCCACTACACTGTAAAAATGTTGTCGATATTTTTAATCTAGAACTATGATGATCTCGAAGGCGCAGCTATCATCCGACGTATTAAACGTCCCGGCCCTGCTGGTCGAGGCATTAAACCTGTGAAATTTAACGTTTAAATATTTCCGGTTACACCTTCCATGATCAGGCAGGATTGGACCGGGGCGTTTAATACTTCGGATGACCGCGGCTTCTAGATCATTATAGTTCTAGACTAAAAATCTGAAAGACATTTTTACAGTGTAGTGGAAAATATGGGAGGCAGTGCAAATGACCGCCGTTACTTCGCGGAAAAAGCGGCCGCGCGACATTTATTTTATTGGCAACATTAGGCATTATAGCTTCAATATTATTCTAATAATATTTTAGAGCCTAAATTGGGTATGTTGCCGAAAAGCAACACCCGGCATTTAAAGGTTAAAGCTAAATTCAATAAGTTTAACGCATCGACCTCACTGTAAAAAAAAAAAAAACGGCATTTTTACAGCAGAAAGTACTGTTCATCTCGCTCTCAAACTCGATCACAGTCGAATGTGCTGTAGCTTTCTTTGGTTTCTTGACTATATAAACATGAAAAATAACAGTAGTTGCGTAAAATTAACAGCACAATGTGCTGGCAATTCGGACACCAGCCGTTTGTGCTGGCAAATCTACAGAGTTTTTTTTTTTTTACAGTGCAACAAGCAGGGTTGGGCCGGGACGTTTAGTACTTCGAACGACCGCTGCGGCTTCGAGATCATTATAGCTCTATATATAATATACATGTAATATATATATTATACAGGGTGATTCATAAATATCCAAACAATAGACTATTTCCTTAAATATTGCCCCTAGACCCATACTTCCAATTGCAAAGTTTCATAAAAAAAAGGTGCAAAATTTAATGACAACAGTTGCAACTCGATGGGGGGTCTATTTGAAAAAATACGAAAATTAAATTTTTATACGGCCACACTACGGCCCCCGTAGTGTAAAAATTCCAATCAGGAAAACTTTCCTTATCCATTTCTGAATTAAACACAAAAAATTGCATCTTCATATCGGAAAAACTCGCAGAGTTATGGCAGTTTAAATAATTCATCAGGTTTTAAGGGATTAGACACAAATTGAAATGCGTGTTATTCAAGAAACAATGTTACTTTAAGAGTTCTAGGAAACATGTAAAAAATATAATTGTTTAGTTAGAATTTTGATTTTTTTCTTTTTTTTTTGTAATGGTTAACCCTGTATTTTTCAAACAAAATTACATTTTAATATTTCTCATAAAGTTAAAAAAAAAATTAAATGAATAGTATTTTTTAAGCGGATTTAATTTAAAATCTTTATAACTCGAAACATTATCCATCGGATTTCAATTTTTTTTTTTCATTTAATTAAAGAGGAAAGTATAATTTTAGTTTTGTTTTAGGATTTTTTTAAATATTACTTTTAAAAATATTAAAAATATTTATTTAAAAAATTATGTAACTTATTTTTTTTTAAAAAAATCATATTTTCAAAAGTAAATTTTTTTCAAATTTGCTGTAACAAAATTAATGTAAAATAATAAAAAAAGACATGTTTCAAGTTTGCACCTTTTTTATTTACGATTCTCGACTTATAATAATTTAAAAACAAGAAATGGTTAAAAAAAAAAAAAAAAAGAAGAAAAGAAAAGAAAGAAAGAAAGAAAAAACATCATGCAGAAACACGCATTTTAAGTTTTTAACATCGATTGGCTCCTAATAAAATGTTTAAATGCATTTTAAAAAATTGCACGTGAAAAAGTAACTTCTTTCTGTAGCTTAAACTTCGATTTAGTTTAACTTTTGCCGTTTCCACTTCCTTTTTGTACTATTTAAATGTCTATAAATAAATGTTAAATGTGTAATTTGAAACAATGCTTTTTCTAAAATGCCGCTTAAGAGTTTTTCATAATTTTAGCCCTCATAAATTCAGACTTTTTCTCGTTCCGGTGAGGGCGTTAAAAAAGTCTGTAATCTGGGGCCGGGTCCACACCCGGGATTGGCGACTTTTTTTCTAAAGACTCAGCCAGGCCGGGCCTAACGTATTTTTTCATACCGAACCGGGTGTTGGTGTGATTTATGACGGCCAATTATCTACACAAGGGATATGGGCCTGAAGGGGGGGGGGGTGCATTCCGTGGAGGTTTTTCTAAGGGAGCCTAACCCGTATTTACGCAAGGATATCCAAGGTTCGAAGAAAACCACTGAAAACTCGATTGGGCCGAAGGGCGCGATTGGGTTCGAACCCAGCACCTCCCGTCTACCAGCTTTCAGAGCAGAACCTCTCGGCCACTGGTTATACCGAAATGGAACTGGCTTTCTTATTCTTAAGTCTCCCCTGGGCAAAATTTTCAGTCCCGGCCTAGAGACAGCCCGTATTAAAATAATTATCTCTGACTGACCTAATCCGTGCAAAAATAACTAAAATTTGGTTCAGCCCAAAAACTTTTACAACAAATGTATATATTTTTAAATGACCATTATTTTACAATAAAACTTTAAAATTCATATTTTTAAAGGATTGTAGATTTTAAGGCAAAAAAATTAAATACTGTAAAACTTGCGAAAAAAAATCTGCCTATGACGGAATCCTTTCTTAGATGGAAAAATCTGTTGATCCATGGAAAATGAATCATGGAAGACGGTAGTATTTCGAGTGACGCAGCCTTAAGCCTAGAATCGTATCGTATCGTATCGTTAAAATCGTATCGTATCGTATCATAGAATTCGTAGATGGCGGAACTCATATATACAGCTAACTCGACATCAAAGAAAATGCGAAAAGCCGCCTTTTAATAACTCAGCAGATATACGTCTTATTGTTCTGAATTTTCTAGAACAGTCTTATATCTGCAGTCTAATCGTATACTGAAATTTTTACATTACTACGTGCAGTATATTTTGAGATCTAAATAGTCATTTTTAAAGTGAAAACGTTGGTATAATATCGAGGAAGTTCCTAATTTGAAAATCTCGAAAACGGTTCTAACGATTATTTTTAAATTGATACATAATATAAATGTGATTAAGGCGAGGTGAATAACACTTTTCTTTTTTCTGTGAAAACTCTCGTTCGTTAAATAATTCGATTTTTTTTTCTCTCGAAAATGACACGGGCGATTTTTTAAAAATCAAATAAATATGTTTCAGATGAACCAAATAACAATTTACTTGTTTCCAGCAAGACTCTTGTTCGTTTTATAATGCGCATGAAAAATCGGACTATATTTCTTCGCCATTCTATGGAAATTTCACCGAAAATGCATGACACTGTATTCATACACATGCTTTCTTTTTAACCACTTTTGGGGAGAAAAATTTTGTCTTCCCACGGCTGAGTGGTTGAGGGCCATCGTCTACTGATCTTAACATAGGCAGTTCGATACTCGCTGGTGCGTGTGAAGTTTTTTTTTTTTTTTTTTTAAGTCTGTTAGTTGACCATTATTCTCAGTTCCTTTGTAATTTTTTAATTGCTATTAAGTTAAATAAAATTACAATTATAATGACGCCAATTTGATGATGATTATTTCTTGGCAATTTTTCAACAATAAAAATATTACCATAAATTTTATAAATATATTTAATTTCAATCACTTTACAAAAAATATACATTAATAATTATTATTTGAATATAAATCACACGATCAGAAACGTAAAAAAATAATTCATTTCAGCTCTTCTTTTTATAATATCATTTTTTATTATTATGACGGTCAATCAATATATAATCACTGACATCCATAATATTATTATAATTATTATTTTCCTTGCATAAAAACTATTGTGATGTAATAATTATTTTATAATAAATAATTTAGTTGAAATGTTTTATTTATAAATAACAATGAAGTTTTACATAATAAGCATACCAGAATTTTGGTGTCGCCATCTTTTGACGCAATGAGGAATTTGCACACATGGGGGATTTGATCATTTATATATTTTTCTGATAGTTCCACATCCTCAGTTTTCAAAAATGTTCTCGAAAACGCGAAAAAATATCTATACTATTAAATAATTAGTCCTAAAAGTAAGCTAAAATCACGTCGCTTCAAATCGGGGCGTGACTTACTATGACGTCACAGTTCACGACAGGCAAGCGGAACGGAAAGAAAAGAGTTACTAAGCTTTGGAAATAAAGGTTCGAAATTTTTAAACTACTGATTTTACAAATTTGGTTCTTTCGCATCTGGATGTTATTTTGTACGTTGATTTATAAAATGTCTATTTGAAAAAAAATGAACTCTAAGTTTATGAAAAAATCGATTTTTAAACTCATTAAAAGTCTTTTCACATAGAGAAAGTTGACGGGATATTGTTAAAATTAGGAAAAATAAAGAACTGATCGCTTTTAAACTTTGACGTTGTTTTAACGCATAATAAAGATTTTATAAATTTAAGATGAGTTGATTTTTGGTGGTGGTGGTGGTGTGTGTGTGGGGGGGGGGGGGGGGCGTTTTCTCTTTTTTCCTTCAGATCAACTATTTATTGCGTTTTAAATGCGATTTTTCATTTAACACTCAAATAAATATTATTTTTTAACATTAGATATTTGAAAGAGTGGGAAATGCAGAGGGAGGGAAGGGTCATCCGGGGAGGAGCTATTTTCTAAATTTTGAGTACGCGCCTCATGTGACATATCGTTAGAAAGGTGTATGAAAACTTATTCATATTATGCACATCCGGTGCCCCCCCCTACACTTCGTCCCCTGGGGGCACTTTTGTAAATTTTTAGGTTTTTTACAAGAATTTGCAGTGCGTGCCGCAGACAGCGGGGATGTGGTTCGCGGTTTTTTTTCCAGATGATTTTTTTTTTTTTTTTTTTTTTTTAAGATTATGCAGTACTGTCGAAGCACGCCTGCTACACGGTGTCATAGGCAGCGGGACCTAAAGTATTTTTATGTTGAAAAGTAAAAATTTAATATTAAAATTTTTTTGAGTAGTTTCAATATTTTTACGTTTTATAATATCTATTAAGACATGACAAAATATTGTTTCGAAATAAATCCTTTATTTTTTAAACCTAGTCCCTAACTTAATAAAAATGTACATTTACGCAATAAAATTTTTATTTACTTCCTAAATAAAAACTAACATATTTGTGTGTGTCATATCTTAGACGTTTCTACGTTTTACCTATTTAATCATCAATAAAACAGGGTTATTGCTTATTAATCTTTACAGATACAATATACGTATGAAATCTACTACAGAGTGTTTTGTTTGTTTTTAAATACGAATGAGTACATCATAAATATGAATGCCTTTTTTTTTCTCTTGAGTAACTATTTATCCAATCAATTAATGTTCTAAAATAGTAATATTTAAACAAAATCAAACATAAAGTTACTGAAAAATGATCTTCACAAGATCAAAGAGATGATGCATTAGATAAATTAGGATTTTTCTTGTCATCTCTCTTCATAGCTTTAGTCCATGATTTTCTAATGGCAGGGTCTTTTGGCACACTGAAAAACAACTTTTCGCTAGAAGTTACTGGTTGTATTAGTGCAGAGTGGTACAATACAGTACAGTGAAACCTCCTTAAAGCGACCATGTTTCATTCTAATAAAAATTGATCGTTTCAAGAGGTGGCCTCATAATGGAGGTCATGTTTAAATCTAGATTTTAATTGTTGAAAAAAAGTAGAAATAATGTTACTAGAATTTATTTTTCACATTAGGAAAAAATATAAAAATTTAAGTATCAAAATAAAAGTTAATTATATAAGTTAATTACTGCAGTGTTTAAAAATGAATATATTGACGATTGCTTTGGTTTTACGGTTTTATCTTTCATAACATTTATTTCCAAGTCCTTTCAAAATTCAGTAAATAAATACAATTTTTTTTTTTTTTTTTTTTTTTTGGGACGGGAACAAATAAAGATATTTTCATTAATTTATCTATTTCTTTGAGAGTTTCCTAACTGAGTAGGGTAGGGGAGTTTATTGATCGTCATTCTTAATTCGTCATCAGAGTTAACTTCATTGTCTAAAAAGGCATAAAAGGGTTTAAGCACTTAAAAGTTACCGGAATAAAAAAAAAAAAAAAAAATCTAAACTTATTTAGAAGTTTAAAGCCCCTCGGAATTATTTTTCTAATAAAACCTTCTTCAAGTGACAGGAAAAAACGGAATTTGTTTCCTTTTCTTCAAAGAAATTGGTCGCTTATGGAGAGAGGTCAGCTGGGATGGTCTCTGAACGGAAGTAAAATTAGTATTGAGCCTATGGGAATAAATTTCGTTCAATGAAAAACTGATCGTTCAGGGAGGTGGTCGCTTAATGGAGGTGATCGCTTAATGTAGGTGGTCGCACAGAGAGGTTTCACTGTATTTATAATATGACTTTGTGCTCTCAGTCATAATAATTTTAGAAACAGCAATATTTAAAATGAACAAGTTGAAAAGCGATACACGTAAAGAATAACAGTCGTTTGTTGTCATGAACTGTGACGTCAGATGTATTAGTATTATGGAGCGTTTTCGGGATACGGTAAATAGTGCGATATTAAAACAATCATAAATCAGTAATAAAAGCTCAAAATAAAAAACATATGCAGGGTATCCTTCTTATTTTTTCATGTACTATTGTTTCGTGATAAAGTTAGGAAACGTGCAAATTCTCCATTGCGTACTACATTTTGTCTCTTATTCGGAAAAAAAAGAAAAAACTAACGCTTTTCACCGCTTTGAAAGAATCTCTTGTGACTAGAGGTCTATTTCGCAAATATTAAGAAAATTACTGCATACAAAAATATTAAAATGGGTAGTATTATAGAGAAATGTTTGATAAAAACGTTGAAGTAGACAGTTTTTAAATCGAAGAATTATTTTAAGAGATATTTAATGTTAAATCTGGATAAAATTGTCTCATTAAAAAAGTCTCATAGCAAAAAAAAATATATACATGGGAATTTAATCATTTTCATTCAATTTAATCATTCAATAGAAACTCGAAGTTTGCAGAGTGCATTTATTATTTTTAACTTGCCTAATTTTTTGACGGTTTATTTCAATTTTAAATTAAAATTTTCAGAATTTCCAGAGATATTTTTTACATATTTTAGAAAAGGTTATTTTAAATTGTTGCCAATTGCTAAAACAGCGCAAAGAATAATATATCCTTTAAATTAAAAATTTATTCACACGTGACTATTATAAACAGAAAAAAATCCTTTTAAATTAGAATTAAATGATAGCGTGTTAAAAGCAGGAAAATATTAAACATTACGTCATAAAAATTGTTTTTACACATGCTTACTTAAAATGAAAGAAAATTATAAAATAATCAATTATTTTCAAATTAGAATTAAATGATTACGCATTAAAAGCAGGAAAACATTGAAAATTACGTCATAAAAATTATATTTACACGTGAATATTAAAAGAAAAAGAAAATTTTTAAATAATAAATTCATTGATATGTGTTAAAAGTCGTAAATGGAGGAAATTACGTCATATTGGCCAAAGTGGCCAAATAATAATATTGCAAAACAGTTTAAATTAAAAAATATATTTATATGAGAGATTTATTTCAAATTTCGAGATGATATTTTTAACTATAGTTGCCAATTTTAAGGTAGCGCAAATAATATTATCTTTCTAATAATAAAAATATTTTCAGTTGAATGTTACAAAGAGAAAGGAAAGTTTGGTGAAAATTATGTCAGATTTAAAACGTTACATTTAAAATCTCTTATTTAAAATCATTTTCTTATAGCGTTGTTAAAAAATACCATAAAGCAAACACTCTGTTGACTTAGTTCCTTTTATATTTGGTAATTTTCAAATGTTTAACTAATCTTATTTAATCAAGCACGGAAACAGCAACTAACATCAGCTGATTCGGTCTTGAAATCCCTCAGTAAAAGAGAAACCCGTTTACAGTAAGATCGCCATTGATTTTTTAATTATACAGAGCAGCCTCGATTATCCGAGCTAATTGGGACTGTTAGTAAATCGGAATCGGAAATCTCGGTTAATAGAAACTGTGTGTAAAAACTCGCCGTGCTTGCGAATTTAACATCTCTTTTAAAAAAATATATAGAACGTTTTTTAAATAATAAAAATAAATATATGTAAAGTTCTGTTTCACAGCTTAACAAATTTAAAAAGAAAATCAACTACCAGTAGTAAATTTTAAAATGCAAATTGAAAAATTTACGAAAGTTCACACAGTCACTGGAAACAAAGCATTGTTCGCTATTGACTTCTCAGGTCCAGTGTTTCTTTGGAGTTGAGTGCTTTTGGGGGCAGAAGGGCCTGTATAGCACGGACAGTGAGCTAAAGAGTGTGGTTATTTTTAAGGCTCATTCAAAAGGGAAAAAAAAATCAGACTTTGTTATCGGCTCGGTTAACAGAAACCTCGATTAATCGAAGCTCGGTTAATCCAGGTTCTACTATAATTCAATCTTCCGTAATCTTTTTAAAGCAGATCAAATTAATGGACTTTAGCACAAAGTCACATAGCTGATAACTGCCATGCTTGTTGGCCACCTTTTTTTCAAAAAGTTTGCTTCACCTTATTCAATTAATGAGATATCTCCGATAAAATAAGTCACATTTTCCCGTTCTAAAATACTGGTATCCAAAAATCGTAGCATGTAACTGACACTACAAGTACTCATGGAACTAGACTATTTTAAGTCTGATTTTTATTATAGACTATATAAAATTATTAAAAATATATATTATGATAGGAACTACGGGCTTCGTCCGCTATTTACGTTACAGATATAAAAATCATGTTTTTTTTTTTTTTAGGGAAAAAGAAATAAAAACCTATTTGACGATAGGTTCATAAAGACACATTTTGTATTTGTTATATTTCCAGGGATGAGGAGGGGGGGGGACTATTTTGATTAAATATCGCAATTAGTCCACATGGCAGATATAATTATGATAGACACTAGTTTGCTTCGCCCCTCTATGGCGCCTTATGGGTCCAGCTTCCATAACTCAGAAACCACCTTTCGGACATCAATGCAACAGATTCCAAACGTTATAATTAACTTAATAATCACCCTATATAGCATTAAAGTAAATTTATGAGTACTGCATACTATTTTTTTATCGTAATTTCTGAAGAGAAAAAATTATTTCGGTTCCATTCTTAGGTACTGGTCTGAAAAATTTTGAAAAAGGGGGGAAGGAGGGGACATGAGACTGCTGTTTGTGAAACAACACAACGGGGTCTGGCTTATTCAACTTGGTTTTTGGTGACTTCAATTGGAAGGTGGTTTGTTTAAAAGAATGCGTTCCCTGCCCCATGAAAATTGGAACTATTGGTGCACCATCTATGTAAGGATTTAATAATTATAAATTAACATTTTGGATTTATTAATTTAAGGATAAAGTGTTTTTAAAGGAATATCAAATGAAACCCTCTGTGCGATCTGCGATTATACTTACCCACTTGTTTTTATATACAAACTGCTATAAGGAAAATTGTAATAAAATAGTAAAAATTAAATCTGCATTAAATTCCATAAGTATCTTTTTTTTAATAATTTTATCACTAACCTCAAAAAAGTAATGATATCAATGCAAAAACCCTTGACGGGTTAAAAGTTTCTGACGCAGCAATTTATCTTATGCTCTAAGAATTTTAAATATGGAACTTAAAAATACTGATATCAAATTTTGAGTGACGTTATGCTATTTCTTAAAAAATATATTTGTATTTATTTCATCATTTTATTTTTGTTTTATTTATAATCGCATGTGCAAAAGTTATGTTCAACATGAAAAGCTGCATAAAATTTTATTCGCTGTTGCTTTATCATTTACATCTATCATAAATTCAAAATATGAGTTTTAAAAGATATGATATAAAATTTAAGTGACGCCTTGATGTGACTTTAAAAGGTTTGTTTTAAAATTCAATTTAAATTATTTTTGACTTGGTTAAAATATTTTTTTACATCTATACAATACTTTTAATTTTCCAATTCACTGTTAAATATATCACTTTCATTGAATCTATACTATGCATTGAAATGTATTTATTTCAATAAATTGATTTATCTTTTGTGTCACGCTATTCAAAATTGTGAGTAAGATTTATGTAAATGGTTTCTTTGCGTCATTGTGTCCAAACTACATGAAATGTATGAAAAAGGATAGTTTGACGCAAATAAACCATTTACATAAATCTTACTCACAATTTTGAATAGCGTGACACAAAAGATAAATCAATTTATTGAAATAAATACATTTCAATGCATAGTATAGATTCAATGAAAGTGATATATTTAACAGTGAATTGGAAAATTAAAAGTATTGTATAGATGTAAAAAAATATTTTAACCAAGTCAAAAATAATTTAAATTGAATTTTAAAACAAACCTTTTAAAGTCACATCAAGGCGTCACTTAAATTTTATATCATATCTTTTAAAACTCATATTTTGAATTTATGAGAGATGTAAATGATAAAGCAACAGCGAATAAAATTTTATGCAGCTTTTCATGTTGAACATAACTTTTGCACATGCGATTATAAATAAAACAAAAATAAAATGATGAAATAAATACAAATATATTTTTTAAGAAATAGCATAACGTCACTCAAAATTTGATATCAGTATTTTTAAGTTCCATATTTAAAATTCTTAGAGCATAAGATAAATTGCTGCGTCAGAAACTTTTAACCCGTCAAGGGTTTTTGCATTGATATAATAATACCTGAGAAAAAATAGACTACATTTACAACTCCTAAGAAGGGAACTTGTCTATAACGCTTTTTTTTTTTTCTTTCCTATGTGATTCCATCTTAAAAGATTTTACTTTATAGCATTTTTCATTGTCTCTAACACATGGAATATGGATTAACGATATTAAAGGAGAAATGAATCATTTACATATAGAGATTCATTAATGAAACAAATAGTCACAGCTTTTGACGGTTCTTTAAAAATAATAATTATAAACATGAGAAAAGAAACGATATAATAAGTATTTTTGGTCAGAACTCCACAATACGAAAGAACTTTTAACCATATCGATGTAAAAAAACTATGTAGAAATTCAGTCAGGCCAAACCAGCCTACGATTTGAACATTTATCCAGGCAGGGCCGAATTTTTTTTCCTATGGGTTGGTTCGGGACCGGACCTAGGTATTTCGACCCGTGCAGACCTCTAGTGCAGACCACAAGCATACTTTGAAAACAGGTTTAACGTAAAATCTATACGCTGCCTATTTTATGTCCGAAGGAGAGGCACTATCTTATATCGACTTTTAATAATGTACGATTTGTGGATGATCCCTATCTTTCATTCAAAATGAGTCAAAAACTCGTCGCTCAGAGGCATGGATAAATGGTGTCAGTCACGAATTTTGGATTTTGATATCTCTGCAAATTTTGAAGGTATCAAGATGAATTTTTTTGTGTTTAATTCAGGAATGAATAAGGAAAATTTTCCTAATTGGGAATTTTACTTTACGGGGGCCGTATAAAAACTTAAATTTTGTATTTTCTCATATAGACCCCCCCCCCATGGAGTTGAAACTTATCTCATCAAGTTTTGCACCTTTTTTTTATGAAACTTTGCAATTGGAAGTACTATGTGTCTAGGGGCAATATTTAAGGAGATAGCCTATTGTTTCGATATTTATGAATCCCCCTGTATATGATGTTTTAATTTGCTATTAAAGTTTCTTTTAACCATATGCCTTGTATATTTTGCAATGTGTATATATACCGTGTAAACTGAATATTAATTTGAATATAGTATAGGATATGGATCGACCCACGAGACATACAATTGCCTCGAGCCAATTGGTCGTTGCTGTCTCGTGGGGTGCATCTACATCTGCGTCTATAGCTCAATTGCGTATTGAAGTAGCGGTATGCGTATCGTAAAAAATAGGTAAGAAATGTAAAGTAATAAGTAAAGAAAAATTTAGACAAAAATAGACTTGGTGGGCCTCCCATTATCAGAAAGGTAGTATTTCTTTACTCGTGTAACTCCTCCAAGCCAGTACACAGAGTTCTGTAATGTGGATTGCCCTTAGTTTGTTCAAAAAAACTTAAATCTGAGAATACGACCTAGGTGTAGCTTGCTAAGCTTTTTTATAGACAATAATATACTAGTTACGGGAGATTTTAAACACCATTACGGTAAATTAACCACATGTAAGTTCATTGGTTCATAACCTACACTTTTTACACATGGTTTCCTTTTATTTATTTCATAGGGAAATGTTTAATTATTTTATTTGTAGTGTTAAAAAGGAAAATAATTTTAGTAAATGTGGTAATCAGTCACTCAACAAACATTTTGCGATTGTAACTTTTGCTTGTGAATACATATTTTTTCAGACAGTTCTGCGTAATACAAGTGATGTTTATATTAGAACTGATGATCAAGCCATCTTGATACCAGAGATAATATCACTAAATGAAAATGAAACTAAGTTGTAGAATCAGCGCTTTCTAAAATGTATTCAAAGTTTTGTGCAATATAACATTTGTATTTAAAATATTTATGTTAACGTGGCCGTTTTCCTCAATAAGCAGAAACTCCAGTAAACGTTATTAAAAATGAACCTAATACGGATTATATCTTTTTCTTTACGTTTGTGTTTTATTTTATTTTTTTCTCTAAAACTAGCAATAGAAAATGTACTAGATAAAAAAAAGTACGTTTTCGAATAATATATTATATAAGTTCAAATTATGCGGGTATCAAATTACTATTAAATAAATTGGGCAAGACATTTTTTTTTTTTTTACAACAGCATTAATACATCATACGGGATTGAAGTTAGACACATTGTCAAACAAAATCTCGTAAAATTCATTAATAGTAGGAATATTTGTAATGAAACGCCTACCACCCAATTGCACCGTTATTTGATACATGAAAAATTTTCATAGGAAGCTATGATCATAATAAAATGAATACAAACTTTACATTTTTTAACACGAACATTTAATTTTGACACCAGATTATGAATCTAAACCCTCAAATTAGCCTAGTTATAAATTTTAGCTTCTATGATTAGTTTTGAAGATCTTCAATATTAAAAATTTGGTTAATTTTTGAGGTAGTCTCAAAACAGGAAACCGTTACTTTAAGGTTCAGATTCAATATAAATTTTATTAATGCTTTTCAATAAAAAATAGTGTTAGAAAAACGTTAAATAATTCAATTAAATATCCTATCAAATAATTAAGATCGCTGTTACATTTATAAACAGTATTAATGAAATTAGTTTTTTTTTTTTTTCAATGAATGCATTGGTCCCTCAAACTGTAGTGGTGGTCTTTTTTTTTTAAAACGCGTTCGGGTTTTGTGTTTATTAAGGACATCTCTTTGTATTCACTATTATTATGTCTTAACAATTATTTTTGTTATTATCTGATTGTAGTAATGATAGTATATGTATACACTTTTATTATTATGACCTCATTTATGTTTGCGCACTTAATAATAATAATAAAAATAAAAGTTTACTTAAATTTCTTTACACAGTTGGCGATTCTTTTATTTCAAACACATGTTTCGCTCTTTAAATTTAAAAAGTTGCTACTTTTCCAAACGAATAATTTATGATAAAAGAGAATAAACTACTAGAAACTGTTATGTCTGTTAGAGGTCTGCACGGGCCGAAATTTCCATAGACCCGTGCCCGGCCCGGCCTGATCCGAGTGAATTTCTACAAAACATTTATTTTTACGTCGATTTGGTTAAAAATTTGTCTCGTACGAGAATTTCTGACCAAAAATACTTATCTTAACTTTGTTTTTCATGTTTATAATCTTCATTTTTATAGAAGTGCCGCAGGCTGCGATATTTATTTTTTTTAATGAATCTCTATTTTTTGTAAATGTTTCAGTTATCATTAATATTGATAATTCATATTCCATGTATTCCATGTGTTAAAAATCTGAAAAATGCTTTACAGTAAAATCTTTCAAGACGGAATTCCATAGAAAAGAAAAAAAAAACGCGTTATAGACAAGTTCCCTTCTTAGCAAGAGTAAATATATTATATGATATATTCTTTTCTTACGTATTAGTATTTTAATTTTGCATGGATCAACACGTTTTTCAGTTTAAAACAGGATTCCGTCATTGGCAGGTTCATTTTCATACTTTTTACTATGCTTTAATTTAGCTATATTTTAATAAGCGTGAAAATCTACTATTCTTTAAAAAGAATAAATTTTAATGTTTAATTTTAGAATAATGGCGATTTAAAAATGTATGCATTTTTTGTAAAATTTTTTGCGTCAGGCCTAATTTAACTGACCTATGAACGGACCAGGCCACGCCGAGACAATGATTTTCATACGGGCTGGGTCAGAACTAGGACTGAAAAGTTTGGACCATGAAGACTGGAATGAAACCAGTCCCGGCTCTGTACAGAAAAAATAAGTTAGGCCCGGACCGGCCCGATCCTTCAGGAAAAAAGTAAGGCCTGAAACCGGCCCGAGCCTTCAGAAAAAAGTATGGCCCGGCCCGAGTGCCGTGAATGAAAATAGGCCTTCGGGCCACGGGCCGCCCCGTGCACATCTCTAATGTCTGTTTAATCCTGTCCTAATACGAAAGTTTTCAAACTTCTTATGAAATTCTTCCTTACATACGAAAAGTTCGCAGAATAACTATACTCGTTAGATTTCAGTAAATAGCATTTTTCACTAAACAAATTTCAGTAAACCTTAACGCGTTTTGTAACTGAATTAAATTTTTGAAAACCATGGGATATGTATAGATCTACAGATAATAAACAGGACGGATTAAAAAAAAAAAAAAAATCAAATATGTTATCAACTATGGCCACTCATTGCTGAAATTGAGTGTTCAACTGTGTTATATGTTTTCTAAATTGCTTATTTAGATTTTTTGAATCTTATTAAATAGTGAGGTTTTGTTACATTAGTCTGGAAATGCTGAAGTTTCATAATGTATGCGTTATGCATGACTTTTCTTTTTGTTTAATATTAATTTCATAATTCATTAGAAATTAATTACAAATTACTTTTTTTATGTTTGGGTGTATATTAATATGCTCATAGAAAAATCAGCATGATATGTTTATTAGTTTAGCTAATTTAAATAAAAATACATAAAGTTCATTTGACACGATGTTAAAAATTTGAATACTTTTAATTCCAAATGTTTTAGTCCACATCACTTGAAAACTGGTATCTGGACGTAAATTTAAAGATAGAATAAAAATATCTTGTTAAAATAGCCTGTTGTTAAGATAAAATATTTAGAAGTTATCACAAATATTAATATGTAGACTGTTCCCAAATCCTATTCCATGCATAACATTTAAAATTAGACGCTATAGTTTAATAACAGTATAATTTTTTATCGATGATTCGAGAGAGAATTAGTGAGGAATATTTACCGTTTTGTCCACGAATGTACATTGTGGGGTGAAGGAACCTATTTTTTTCTTTTTTTTTTTTTTTTTTTAATTCATGATTTGCAGAGTTTTGAGGAATATATTTTACTCGATGTCAATTTATCACTAGAACCGCCGGGAATTTTACTCAAGTGTAATAAAACTATTTTACACCGGAATTTTTATTTAAAATTATTTAACCGATTTATTTAACTTATTTCTCCGTTGTACATATTTAACTTATTTTAGAAAAAAAAAATCTGGTTCGAATCGAAATATTTTCATTTTTTTACCGGTCAAAACAACCACTATGGCGGTTCTAGTGTTAAGGGGGTAGGGTACCTTTGAACACGGCGAAAAAGTAAAAAATATCACTATGTTCCAAGCTTCAAAACTTGTGTAATAAGTCAAAAATAAAAATCAAACTTCATTTAAATATAAAGCTCATATTTAAATTTATATTTAAAAATACATATATACTTGTAAATTCATAAATAAATATTGAAATGATAAGTTTATAAATATATGATAATAAGAGAAAAAAATCTTGCGCGCATGATAAAATCTGAAAATATGCATATAAAAAGGCAATTTTGGTGGAAATAAATACATAATAGTACCTTTATACTAAAACCAGAATATTTGTAAAAAATATTGACTAAAATAAAAAATTAACAAAAAATTAACATTTTTCACATTTAAAAAATATTTTCAAAATACAAAAGCAGAGAAAATATAAAATCCTATCTTTTTCTGGTTTTTAAGTTGTAGATAATACAGAAATGAATATATGGTGAAAATTTCTTTTCATTGCCATGCATAGTTTTTCAGTAACACTGCGCGCAGTTTCAAAATTCATCGTTTTGAATAGACGCAACTCAAAGTTTAATTATCCTGTGTAGTCTCAATATGTAGTCATAATTAGTAAAATAATGGGAATTTTTCAATGCGGTTTTTTGCATATTGTTCATAAATGATTACGGAATCAAAATATGCGTTAAAATAATTCGAAAATTTTGAAGTTTTAAAGTTATCCTACCCCCTTTATAGGTAAAATTAAATCATAATCTATAAATTAATATTAATTCTTACTTGTTAGGTGATGTACCACGAGCAAGAATGTTGGCAGCCTCTTTCATTGCTAAATCCGTGTACGTCCCTCCTTCTGAATAAGGAATGCTGTCTATTTTTTTTCCTAGAGTGCACATATTGCCGTCTGAATATTGGATGTAGTCCAGGTGCTTCTGTGTATCCGATGCAAATGTTAAGACGGCTATTCTATTATACACTGCACTGACCGTCAGATGCTGGGAAATTATTTTACTGAAATTTTTTACTTCAAGGAACCTATCTTCTCCTATACTTCCAGACTCATCCAGCAGAAATACAACATCAGTTTGTTTGTCTTTATAGTATTCTAGTGCTCCTAAAAAGGATCTAAAAGTTTCTGGAATTTCTTTTCTTTTTCCATTAATCACGGTTACTGTAATCAAAATTAACAGCAGTACGCGCATGTTCTTCCATGTATTTTCTCTTTGCATTTTACTGCTTTGAAATCGCAATTACAAGATAAAAGTTGAAATCTATTTGTATAGAAAAGAAGCTTGTTGGAGAACAAGAAACAACCTTGCGTAAATTGCGACTGGTGAATCCTTCTTCCACTTTCACAGAATGCAAATTGCAGAAAATGAAAAAGCGCGTGGCGTTCAACCGTCCGTCGATCGTATTGAATGGATCTTTTGCGGCACACGAATACCCTTTCCTTATCGCGAAGGACCCCAAATTTTTATACTATCTGAAGGAATATCGCTTGCATTGGCTTATGAAAAAAATAAAAAGAAATACGCATGAGTTACAAAGTATAAATTATGTTTATTTTTGTTTAATAAGAAGAAGACGACTAAAAAGAAAGAGAAAGAATCTTATTGAGTACTTGTTGAGTAGAAACTTTGAAATCAGAGACTCGAACGGAATATATATTTTTTCATTATTATTGTTTCGGTTCAGGTTTAAGTTCCCTTAACTCTTTCGGGTTCTTTCTTTTTCTTTTCTTTTATTTATTTATTTATTTTTGTAATTTTGGGGATAAATAAACTTTTAATTAAAAAAAAAAAATTAAAGTGTAGCTATTCAAATGAAGAAAAAAATAAATTTTATTGGAATTTAACGAATGTGTCATTTACTAAAATCTAATGATATAGTTATTTTGCGAGCTATTAATATGATTATATACTAATGGAAGAATTTTTGAAGATAGTTGAAAAATGTCGCAATACAGCAGGATTGGAAAATGTAACAGCTTTCTAGTATTTTTCTTTTTTATCATAAATTATTGATTCGGGAAAGTAAGCTCTGTTTTTCAATTTAACGAATGAAACACGTGTTTTAAATAAAAGTCTCAGCAAAGGTTTATTGAACTTTAAGCAAACTTTTATTTTGTTTTATTTTATTGATAACTGCTGAAACATAAATGAAGTTATAAGAGTAAATGTAAATACATATACTATCATTTTTACATGAAGATAATAAAAACAAGTAATATAAAAATTTTGTTTTTAAAGTCAATTCCTACTTAAATCATCAGAGAAAAAATTAATATAATCCCTTAAGCTAATATTAGTTTTTGTTGCATTAAAATATCTCAATTTGTTGATTTTCTATAAGCCAGTAAACCCTATTGGTTTACAATGGAAGTCTATGGGAATTTGGCGAAATATTAGAGATATCGCCAAGTTGGCGTCACTTTTGGTGACACATTTTGGTCGCCAAATTTGGCGCTATATCGCCAAGTTGGCAACAGAACAGGGTCCCCCCTAAGGTAACCCCCCCTTATAGATATGAAGATGCATTAAATGCTGTTCAATAACAAATGGCCGCCATTTTATCTCCCATATAAAATTAAAATTAATTAATTAAAATTTAATTAATCAATATTTGAAAAAAACTGTATTAACATCAATTGTCATCCAGTACAAGTTTTAAAAAATTTATTTCAACTTGATAGGATGAATAATAAGTATTTTATTAACAATTGAAAGTTTGAACAAGATATATATATATATATATAGGGAGAGTGTGAACTAATAGTAGGAATTGAAAAATAGTTGTTAAGACAAAATAATTATTAATGCAAAGACATGTACATAAAGAAAAGGGCATCTTTACAAATAAACACTTTCGTCAACTAATATACCTACTTCAATTTTGCCTTAGCGATCATTCTAGGAATTGCCATGGCGGCGTAGACCAATCATAAGTCAGATGTGTTAATTGTAGACCAATCATATCGTATACGACTTATTCGTAGACCTATAACCTCCAGAATTACGGCCAGGAGCAACACCTCCATATTTATGCCTTGCGTATATCTCTTACTTCTTACTTGGCGACTCAAGCACTTTACTGGAGATTTTAAGAAATTTGTTTATTATGTTATTAAGTTATGTTAATCAGATTCACCAACTTTTCGAGCAACCAACTTTTCAGCCGATTTTAACCCCAACTTTTCCCCGTTCAAAAGGAGAAAAAGGTTACAATTGTCATTGCTGAAGTTGGAGGAAAACCAGTACTACTAGTACCAGCCGTTAATATTTATTGCCTATTCGTATCAATCGCTTATCTCTGATTGGCTGAAATGTTGAAAATTGGGGTGGGGGAGTCGCGGCTAGCGCAGACTTTTTTAGAGCTGTGGACAAAAATTTGGGGATATTGCTGTTTTCTATCACACTGGGTGTTGAAACAATATTTCGCGAAAAGTTGGAGGAAATCAACAGTTGGCTCAAAAATTGTTCGAAAAGTTGGTGAATCTGCTAGCAGCTTTACGCATAAGTCGATAAGTCATGGAAGTACGCATAATAATAAATATGCCTGTTTCCATGAGAATGCTAGTTAAACAATTTTAGCAACTCTACCCATAGTAAAGGCTGGTTTCAGTTAAAAGGCTGTTGTCTTCACAATATGGATTTTTTTTTTAAATCGGGTATGTTTTAAGCGTTTATAAGATTTAAATGCGGATAAACGCTAACACCTATCTATATTTAAAGGGCAAAAGTATCTCTGCGTAACGCTGACGTCATTTTGCGAATGGCAACACTTAACGACGAAATTTTGGTTTTGCACATTTTGCTACTGCATTTTTTTAAATTTCTTACCATTGCACATTTTCACTTTTTACACCGTCATAGGGAAAAAAATCTACTTTCAAATGCAATTTGTTTGAAAACTGTATCTTAATTGACGGATTTATTAAGGCTTTTAAAAAATTTTTCAAGCATGATTTTTTTAAATCTATCTACATCGCGTACAGTCTCCATTACGAAAAAACACATTTGTATTTAAAACAATATAAATATAGTTCAGCATTTGTCTCCGGCTATTTTTTCATAACGAAATTAAAACTTCGTTAATAAATAAATAAAACAATATAATATATTAAAAACACAAATTTACCATGTATGTTACCGAACAATTTCAATTTTTGAAAAGTCGAATTCGGAAAAAATGCAAAACAAAAATTTTTAACTCTTTCTCTTTTTCGAATGATCATATTTATCCATACATTTTTTTTTTTTTTTTTACTCTATTTTTAGCACCATTTCTAGTTAAGAAATATATTTTGTCAAAAGAAAAAAAAAAAAAAAGATGCGCATTTTTTCACATAAAAATTTGATCAGAAATGGAAAATATGAAAGTGATGTAATGAGATTTTATAATTCTTCTATAACTATGGTCTATTAAATGCATTTTAAAATTTGGTTTAGCTTTGAAGGATATAAAAATCAGAGTGCGCGTGTCAAACGGAAAAATCGTTATCTGCTTTAACGCTAAAGTACGTGCATTTTAATTTACAAAACGTATATTTTAAATTTGCCGTGGTGTTAACTTTGAATCAAACTTTATTTGAAAGAATGCAGGAGCTGCCCTTTTTCCTTTTTTTTTTTTTTTCATTTTGCTATGCGTGCAAGATTTTTTGATGAGCGAAACATACTTGGGTGATTCAATAATTATTTCTCTAGTGTATATAAAATATTTCTACTGCGATGGTTGTTGTGGAATATCGAAGCCTAATGTCTTAGATGCCTATATGCTCAATTTCAGAAACATAGCTGCTAATATTCACATAGTTTTGGAGGGAGGAGTGGAATGGGGGAGTGGGGCTGAAAGGCTGAATTTTAACTTATGGGGCTAGATTTGTGACAGTAGATGAGACGTAACTATGGTCGTTTGGACTCGGGATCATAGTGATGTAGCCACATCTCATCCACTGACACAAATGTAGCTTCATAAGCTCCGAACCAGCATTTCACCCTCACACCCCTCCTTAAAAACTCCCTCAAAAATAGTTCTTTAAAACTTCACCCATCCCTCCAAAACTATGTTAATATAGCAGCTACGGTTCTGAAATTGAGCATATAGGCATTTAAGACATTATGCTTCGATATTCCACATCAACCATAGCAGTACAAATATTTTATATACACTAGGGACAGTAATTATTGAATCACCCACGTATAATTCTTTTAATAGTTTCGCTTAATGCTATTTCTGGAGGTGATGTTTTTTTTTTTTTTTTTTTGAGTAAGTTATGTGTTCTCTCTATCCTGAATCATATGAAACACTTCTATTTTAATAATCGGGTGTTTATGGACTATTTAGATTATCTGCTGTATATAAACTACCTATATTATGAATGACAAAAGAGTCTGCGGACAAAGCTGCTATTATTTTGATTTTGGCGATATCTGACACAAAGAGCGCATTAACCCCTTGAGGGGCAAGCAATTACGTTTGTGAAATGCTGAATTCCCACCGGAATCTTTGAAAAATTCTGTTTTAAAAAAAGTAAAAGCAATTTTACGGCTTTTTTCCACCAAAGTTAGAAAAGTAAAATTTAATAAATTTTTTCTGGTCTAAAACTTCATTAATCGTAGGTGGTATATAATATATACCGGTGCCCCTCAAGGGGTTAAGCGGGCTATACACCTGACGATTAAATTTAACTTTTACTGCTATTTTTTAATTTTTGCGGACGAGGAACCTTAAAAACCTTAAAAATAAATTTTTTATTTTTTGTAAATTTCACTTTAAATATTATTCAGGGTGCATTATATGCCTTATGGCATGCATTATGGCATGCTTATGCTTATATGGCATGCATTTATCAAAAAAAATTATTTTTCAGAAAAAAATAGAGTTTTACGCGTCGTCTTAGAAATCTTCGAAATGCCCCCTGCGCATTCCATATCAATGAAAATCCCCAATATTTCTTATAAAAGTTTGGTTTATATATATAATTAAAACTGTGAATCGAATTTTATATATTTGAATAAAAAGGCAAAAAAAAAATTTAATTTTTTTTTGAAAAAATTTCAAAAAAATTTGAAATTTTTTTTATACCTCTATATTTAAATATATAAAATGGAAAAGCCTTTTCCCGAACAGCCAATGAAATGCTTGGATAACACTTAAGTTTCAGATGGATAATACGCAAGTCGCAGGCGATTTTTGTCGCTTGCAATTTTTACATGTAATAACACTATTAATGTTTAATTCATGGCGTACGTAATGTATGATCAACTCCGTGCGATTTTTTATGTCTTAAATTTTAGTCTTTGAAAAAATCATTTTCCAAATGGTCGTTGTAATTTGTTAAATTGCCCTTTTTTTTTTTTTTTTTTTTTTTTTATCTGTCATCTCTACTGCATGCAGACGATTCCGGAAGATAAACACGTTTCACTTAAAACAATATAAATAGTTTAGCATTTGTTTCCCGCTATTAATCTATAAAGAAATTAAAATTTCATCAATAAATAAATAAAATTATATAAATAAAACACAAATTTAACATACATATAACCGAACTACGAACGGAAATTATGAGAATAGAAAAGGCATCTGTATATAGCGAATTCTTTGGTGATTTATTATACATTATACATTTTTTATTGCATTATTATTATACATTTTTTATTGTACTATCTGTATTATAAAGGACAAACGTGTCTGTGTGTAATGCTGACGTCATTTTGACGGTGGCAACACCAAACGATTAAATTTAACTTTTACTGCAATTTTTTTAAATTTCTAAACAACGCACATTTTAATTTTTTACACCGTCGAATAGGGAAAAAAAATGCACTTTCAAATAAAATTTGTTTGAAAATTGTATCACAATTTGATTGAAAAATGTATCGCTATTTACTAATTTTTTATTATTTTTAAAATAATTTTTAAGTATAATTTTTTTAAATCTATGCCTATCGCGTGTGGACAATTACGTAAGATAAATCCGTTTGTACTTAAATTAATATAAATAGCTCAGAATTTGTTTCCAGCTTATATTATACAGTAGACTCCCTCAAATCCGCACAGCTTGGGACAAGAGGTTGTGTGGATTTTAGAATATTGCAGATTTTCGGCCATTTCTTTGTTTACATTTTTAAACAGTTATTTGAATGTAATAATGCAAACGAAATTATAATAAATGCTTGCAATATAATAAAATATTAAAATAATTAAGTAATAAACTAAAATGATAAATGTAAAAAAAAATTAAATGAATAAATTATTAAAAGTAAAGGTCAAGTAAATAATAAATAATGTATAACTAAATATGCATAATAAAGATGAGATACATTTTTATTGAATTATTCAACGAAACATTCCTCTCCTATTAATTCATATAAAAATCATAAAGTAAGAAAGTTTAATTTCAAGTTTCGTTAAGTCTTAATGACCAAAAAAGCTTGATTAATACATAAATATATTTGGTAAAAAGATTGAGATTAGATTACCAGTGATATCAACAACATCTTGATTTTTTTTTTCAGAAAAACAAATTATACTTTCTTCATGAAAAACCACGAGTTTAGTTATATTTTCGAGAATTACATGTCAAAATACATACAGAATTATATAAAACTAAAAATTTCTGTAATTTTTTTTCCTTGCATCTGAACTGAAAGTTGCATTGTTTACATCTGTGATGATGTGCGGATTTTGGGCGTTTGTGGATTTTATGGTTGCGGATTTGAGGGAGTCTATTGTATAAAGAAATTAAAACATTCATCAATCAATAAATAAAACAATAAAATATTAATTAAATACGAATTTAAGGCATGTGATCAAAATATGCACATAAAACCACTAAAATGACCAAAATTTAAAAAAGCTGATTTTAAATAGTGATCTTTGGCGATTTCTTCTGCTGCTAACTCCTGGCGTGAGGCAATACAAAACAATCGCTTTTAAGAAATATCAAAACTTTTTAAAACTAATTACTATTTTTCATACGAATATGATTTTTGGTAAAGTTGGTGCGCATTCTAAAATATATATTTAATGTAAAAAATCTGATATAATTATGAATTAAATAAATGATTTTTATCTATATCCTGTAACCCAGGAAGCTCGGATATATCCCCTTGTGCTTTTAGGTAGCTTTCATTACAAAAAGCTACCTATTGCAGCCATTCGGAGGAAAGCGATTTCAAAAAATTTTGGTATATTTTCATTGATCATGACCCCCAGACCCCGAAACCACCCTCCGTTCAAAAGTTGATATATATATATATATAATAAATTTGAAATCACAAATATATGAAGAAATTGATAAAGTTCCAAAGATAACCATTAATTATACACATTACCACCATCATCAAAAACCGCAATATTGTGAATGAAATCACAATAAAAATGGATACCACAAACCTATAATATACAACTGTATGTATAAATTAAAGTGCCTTATACTTAATTACAAGAATTAATATGGAAGAAAAAAAGAAGAACATGGATACCGAAAAAAAATGAAAAACTTACGTTGAATTACGTTTTCAAGAGTACAGAATTCAATGATATAAGCAAATTGGCTGTTTTCTGTGAGAAAATAAGCTAAAAGCTGAAAAAATTTCCTCTCTTGTACTCAAACAACCAATATGACCAAGAGAATAGTTTCAAGATGAAAACCGAACAATATCAAATGGCATGAAATGAAAAAAACAATACAACCCTTTAAATATTTAATTTATAGCATAAAAAATAGAAATATTACACAACATACCGAATAAAATCCCACTTGTTTTCAAAATATCCTCCCGCACATGGTATCCAAAAGCACGATAAGATTAAGGTGAATTAAACAGTTAAGTTAACACAGAAATTAAAACCTATGGATTCAGTTAATTCATTTTGAAATACCGTGATAAATTCAATTAATATAATATAAATAGAAAATAATTACATTATTTAAAATACCTAAAAACACTTTTAAGTTGTTTAATTTCTATTTTACAATATTGCCAATATTCAGCGTTCAATACCACCTGGTGTAAAAAATTAAAATTATTACTCTAATAGAAGCATTAAAAGACAAAATTTTTTGTGCTGCCATCTATTATATTATTTTAAAACTATTATCATTATTCAAATGTCACAAGATGAACCTAATAAAAGCTAATGAATTTAAAATATATCAACTGCATTACCACACAAATCCTAATGTAAAAATAATACCATACTATATATCATTATTCAAAAAAATTAAATAAATTAAATGTTAATAAAATGCTTTCAATATATTCTGTTACCTTACCCATTTAATCTACACTGAGAAATTAAATAATTTTATAACATTGATAATATATAGAATATAGCTTTATGCTGTAACATAAAATAAATTATATATAATAAAAATATAAAAAACTTTAATAATTACTATTAAATTTTAAAAATAATAAATTAATAAAATGAACAGGAAGAAAATGGATGTTTATAGAAGATTGTCAGATTCTAAAATTCCCAATTGCCTAAAGATCACAAATATAGTGTGTGGATTATCTTGATATTAGCCATAAAAAAGCTAAAAAATATGATTGTGACAATCAAACACATTAAACCGATAATTAATAATGGAATACAAAGTTGAAAATAAAACAATATTAAAAAGTATAGAGGAATAATAATAAAAAATAATTACCCAATTTTAACACATACAGTATAACATTAGTTACATCAAATTTGGATGAAATTTCGTGTCTACATAGTGCATACCAACGTCTCGACCGAGTTCGTTGGTTCATCCGCCATCTTGTTTCAAAATGGCGGCCATTTAAATTTTTTTTTTTATTTAAAATTTGAAATGCGGTACCAAAAAATTGAAAATTGAAAAATATTTTTTTCCTATGCGTTTGACCTTGACACAAAGATTCCGGAGCATTTTTTGTTTCGTCTATATCTGAAAAAATGGCTGAGTTATAGTGCTTTGAATTTCTAGCTTGGCTGACATTTTGAAACGACATGATTTTTGTCACGCAATAACAGGCGTATTTATGAACCGATTTGGATGTACCTTGGTGTATACACAATACGTACCAATGTCTCGACTGAGTTCGCTGGCCAGCTTCATCCGTCATCTTGTTTCAAAATGGCGGCCATTTAAATTTTTTTTAATTAAAATTTGAAATGTGGTACCAAAAAATTGAAAATTGAAAAATAATTTTTTTATGTATTTGACCTTAATACAAAGATTCAGGAACAATTTTTGTTTCGCCTATAACAAAAAAATGGCTGAGTTATAGCATTTTGAACTTCTATTGTGACTGACATTTTGAAACGACCTGATTTTTGTCACGCGATAACAGGCGTATTTAAGAACTGATTTGGATGTAACACTGTGTGTACATAGTACATACCAATGTCTCGACCAAGTTCGTTGGCCAGCTTCATTCGCCATCTTGTTTCAAAAGGGTTGCCATTTAAAAAAATTAAATTTAAAATGAATTATCAAAAAATTGAAAAATGAAAAAGATTTTTTTATGTGTTTGACCTTGAAACAAAGATTCCGGAGCAGTTTTTGTTTCGGAAATCTTAGAGAATATATATCTTCGGAAATATCTTAGAAAATGGTTGAATTATAGCACTTTGAATTTCTAGCATGGCTGACATTTTGAAACGATCTGATATTTGTCACGTGATAACTCGCGTATTTATTAACCTATTTCGGTGTAAGAAGGCATGTGGATAGTATGTCTCGATCAAGTTCGCTGGCCAGCTTCATCAGCCATCTTGTTTCAAAATGGAGGCCATTAAATTAAATAATTTAAAGTGAGGTGCAAAAAAAATTAGAAATTGAAAAAGGTTTCTTTCTTAAGTATTTGACCATGATATAAGGATTCCGGAGCTTTTTTTTTTGTCTTTATCTTAAAAAATGGCTCAGATATAGCAGTTTAAATTTCTAATGTGGGTGACATTTTGAAAATTCTGAATTTTTGCTGCGACAGCACTTATATATATCAACCGATTCCGATGTGAGTGAGCATTTGCACAGGAATTACTAAGGTTTCGACCAAGTTCACTCGTTATCCTCATCCACCATGTTGTCTTAAAATGGCAGGAACTTCAAGGTATCGCCGAATATAAGTTAATTTAAATAAAAGCAGCTTGGATAAAGATGACTAATTTCACGAAATTCTCATTCATAATGATTTATGTATTGATAAAAATTAGTATTGAATCTCCTATAATCAGTTTCCACTAAATTGAGCTTCGTGTGTTTGAACAACATAAGCTTGCTTTTAAAAAATAAGGAATGTGAAAGCTACCTCTTCCTCCCGGCACTGGGCGGAAGGATTTTTAATGGATAAAAACGCTAACACTTCGTTCAATGACATCGGATTTTTAGGTGCGTTCATAATTACATAAATATGTAGCACCTATAGTCGTCGCTCGGTCCGTCTGTCTGTCTGTCCTCATATAACAGAACAAAAATTACCCAACCAAATGGTTTGAAATGTTAAATATATAATTGTTGCAAAATTTTGTAGAGTCATTTCAATTTTTATGAAAATCGGATGCATAGTTTAATGACAGGGACAGTCAAAAGTTTTCCGTTACATTACGGCCAATGGGAAAAAATTATTTCAAGTGCAGTTTAATGATGTTACAGCCTTTCGAACAGAATGAAATTGATATGAATTTATGAAGTGCACTAAAATTTACATTCAGTGCAATATGTGGTGCAAAAAATAAATATATTAACTATTTATAGTACGAACGCACCTCATTTGCCACGTTTGACGTGCAATTTCCAACTTGTTTAATTTGTTTTCCTTTGAATTATTATTATTATGCTGGGTAATTGTTAGTACTCTAACTCAAATGACACTTAAAACAAACTGCTAAACATCAACAATATTACAGAATATTTTATGAGTAATTATTTGTATTTTGTTGATTTCAAGCTGTAAATTGAAATTTGCCTTTTATCTCTTTCCTATTCGTATTAACCCAATTTTGATATAACTAACTTATTAATTTATAAAAGCCCTCCCAAACTATTTTAAATATTGTTAAAAAAAAAAAAAAAAAAAAAAAAAAGAAAGAAAAGCAAATTATTTTCTATTATAAATCTCTGAATCTGTAAAGAAAAAGAAAAAAGGAAAGAAATTCTTTGGCCTAGTTATGATTTTTTTTTTTTTTTTTAGAAAATTAAAAGCTGCAGAAGGAGTTAAAATTCTATAAGGGGCATAACTTAAAAATAAAAATAATTCCCCAATACTACCAGTATCTTGTGTACCAGGCGACTGTTTCGCGCTGTTCCTCCGTGGTGGGGCATTACACTGTAAAAAGAAAAGAGTATTATTACACTTAATTTGGTGTTTATGAAACGCCAAAGTAGGTAAATATGCACTTTTTATCGTGTTTACACCGAATTAAATGTAATCGTACATTCGAAACGATCATTCAAAAGAATCCTACACTCAAAATGGTGTAACTGTACTCCTTAATAGAATTTTTGCAAACCAGACACCAATACGTGTGTAAACAATTTACTCGCGATTTGCTTCGCGTCGTGATACGAATTGCTGACGAGAATATAGTCCAGGCAAGAGGGGATTTTACCTGGCAAAATTAATGGTAGTTCTGGAAATCGGCTAACTTTATGTTTTTGGGGTCGCTGAATCCGAATTTGTAAATTCCCACCAAAATTCCCCCCGGCAACCCCCCACAATTTTCTTAAAATGCACCCCCCCCCCAAAAAAAAGGTTTTTATTGAAAAAATCAATTTATTTATTGTTGTAGGGGAAATGTATCTAGAAATTCACAAAGTAGACAAAATTTGCAACAAATAAGATATGTGACATTATGACGTAGGGTGAATGGGGAGGGGGATCTTCTCGGAACATGCGCGGCGGTGCTGCGTGTACTAAGTTGTGCAATTCCACTTAACCACTCACATCGTCTACATTCGCCCTCCCGTCTCCCCTCCGAACTTTCCCTGTAAGCTTTACTTTAAGTTTTTTGGGTCGCTGAATCCGAATTTCTAACTCCCCCCAAAAATCTCCCCCGCAACCCCCCCCCCCTCCCCCAAAATAGTTGTTTTTAAATTAAATTTTTTATTGTTTTAGGGCAAAAGTATGTGGAAATTCAGAAAGTAGACAAAATTTGCAACAAATAGGATATATGACATTATCACGTATGTTAAACGGGAAAAGGGGGGCTGCCTCGGAACATTCCCCGTGCGCTGTTCTCAAAAACCAAATTTTTGTAAAAATCAATTTTTTGGGGGTGTTGCCGGGTGAAATTTTGGTGGGAAGTTACAATTCGGATTCAGCGACCCAAAAAACATAAAGTGAGTCAAAATCCAGAACTAGCATTAATTTTGCCAGGTAAAATCCCCTATTGCCTGAACTTGCATAACTTAGTGCACGTAGCGCCGCAGTGCATGTTCAGAGGCAGCCTTCCCCCTCCCCGTTCATTCTACTTCATAATGTCATATATCCTATTTGTTCCAAATTTTGTCTACTTTCTGATCTTCTAGATACTTTTCCCTAAAACAATAAAAATTTAATTTAAAAACAACTATTTTGGGAGGGGGGTTGCGGGGGGGTGAATTTTGGGGAGAAGTTAAAAATGCGGATTCAGCGACCCAAAAAACTTAAAGTAAACCTTATAGGGAAAGTTCGAAGGAAGAGACGGGAGGGCGAATGTAAACGATGTGAGTGGTTAAGTAGAATTGCGCAACTTAGTCCACGCAGGACCGCGGCGCATGTTCTGAGGCAGATCCCCCCGTCCCCATTCACCCTACGTCATAATGCCATGTATCTTATTTGTTGCAATTTTTGTCTACTTTCTGAATTTCTAGACACTTTTCGCCTAAAACAATAAAAAAATTTGATTTTTTTAATAAAAAACTTTTACGGGGGGCATTTTACCAAAATTTGGGGGGGGGGGTTGCCGAGGGAAATTTTGGTGGGAAGTTAAAAATTCGGATTCAGCGACCCAAAAGACATATAGTAAGCCTTTTTCCAGAACTACCATGAATTTTGCTTGGTAGAGCCCCTATACGGTCTCTATTGCCTGGACTAATTGGTGCTATTTCATTCTAAGAGAAGTAATGATTATTACATTGCAATTAACATTTAAAATATTAGATAGAGGATAAAGATGCAAATATAAGGGAAGCAAAGTAATTATTCTTTATAGATTTTTGCATTTAAAAAATAAAGTCATGCTTTTAAACACACTGCCACTCTAAGAATAATGGCGGCTGAATTTAACGTGAGAAAATGTCTGTTGTATAAGTTGCAACCAACTTTTTTTAATGCAGTTTTGTTTATTTCTTAGCTATCTTATGTTATGTAACATAATTAGGGTTCCGTACTTAAAAAATAAAAACGGAACCATCAACAGACAGACACTCCTGTGTCTGTCTGTCTGTCACAGCTATTTTACTCGTAAACTATGGAACGTGGAAAGTTCAAATTGGGGGCAGTAATAAAGACTATTGACCCACATATTTACAGATTATTAAACATTTACAAATATTTTTAGGAAAAATGTAGAGGGGCTAATTATGTTTCTTGAAAAAAAAATCTTTTCTTTGTATATCGTGTGGGGTATCGCGTGAAAGATTTCGTAACGTTGAACTCAAAAATACAGTTAATTTAATTTTAGGCATTGTATTTTTAGAGATATCGTCAAAAAATGTCCCCCCCCCCCTCATGTATTTCCGAATCTAAACTAAAAAACTAAACCCGTGACCTGTGACTGTACGATCCCTGAAGGATCAAGGCCTACAGTGCCCGTCTCTGTTTTCTTGACACTGGGCTTTGAGGTGCTAAGAAGCATGTGCCCCGGCTGAATGGTCAGCCCAACGCAAGACCCTCGGTGTTTATTTTGCAAGCAAGCTTGGTCCTCATTTTATCGACCCCGAAGGGATGAAAGGTTGAGAGAACCTTGCCCAGCTGGGAGCCAAACTCGCGACCTGTAGCGTGGCAGACAGTCGTGCTGACCACTACGCTATTGGGCTTGTTTTCGAATCTACTGGAACTAAAATTATGAAAAAATTAGAGGCACTAGAGGTTAATTTAAACCTTGCAGGAAAATTATAGCGATTAGCCTACGTCACATAGTTTTTGAGAAAAGCGCATTTTTTCGTTACACTCAAATTTCGATTTGCGGGCATTCAGCAAAGGATCACTGGAGGTACCTATTGTACCAGAAGTATAAAAGCATTGTTGATAATGATTTTTGAAAAAAATCGTCGGTAATTAGCTGAGATATTAACCCTTAAAGACACGGACGGTTTGGACATACATAATGACAGGGGCGGCGTACTGTACGTACCATCGGCTTAAAGCCTAGATAACAATTTTTAAAGATACATTTGTGTAATACAATATCCAGTATCCGTATAAAGCAATAAACCTCAAATTGTTAGAAACAGACTAATTTAATTAGAATTAATCACATAAATACTATGGGATTCGCGACTAGTTTGCGTTGAGAAGATCTCTCAATACGCCTCCAGTGTCTTTAAAAGTTAATTAAAAACCTATCTGGAAAAGCGCGGCCCGGAACAAGGCGGCGTTGCAACCTTGCGACCTCCTTTCGAAGCGCGCTTAGCCGCTTGAAGGGCAGTGGTTCATTTTTGGACCACCTAATTTTAATGCCTAAATGCCACATTGGCACCCGAATTTTTGAATGAAATTTTTCCTTTACGCGAATAAATGCTTTTTCTTATTTTCAAATAAATTTGTTTTTAAATTCTGATGTCATTCAATGATTTCGACATTTTACGCATAAAAGTTCTTTGCCCCTGAAAGGGTTAACAAAATGCCAAGTTTAAACTTTGAACAAGGGTTTTGTTTTAGCTAAAAAAAAAAAGATTATTACGACGCTGAATTTAATTTTATGAAATGTCAAATGAAGTTTAAATATTCACTATTTTTATTGTCAGTATCGAATAAAATTAATCATAAACAGATTAGGATAAAATTTAAATAAGAGTTATACAGAATAGCAATATTTGAAATTGTTTAGGCATCATACCTCTTTGAACTTTTACGGTACGCATTCATACTTTTCTAGTATATATGCAGCTTTACCAAACCGTAATACTTTTTTTACAAAGTCTTATTTTTCTTTTAGTAATGATTTTTTTAATAATACAGTTAATTTTTCATATGTTATTCTACGGAAACCTCTGAGCGCGAGTAACACTCGCGCTTGACCGTTTATCTTTAAATAAGTTTGATCTGATAATTTTACATTTAAATAATTCTCTTTTAAAAATTAGAGCTTCCAAAAGCTTATATTATTAAGTAAACATGATTATTTATCATTGATGCAAGTGTGAAAGTTGTCCTTGAAAGTGCGATTTTTGTTTGAAAATAATAGGCCTGCAAAAAGATGCTATGTGTACAATTTACATTAACAAAGTTATTAAAAAGAAAACATTTTTATTCTTTAAAGCTCATCTGGTCAATATAACAAATACTTAGAGCTTTGTGTGTTTTTATTTTTAGTTTAGTTTATTTTCATTTACTTAAAACCCTTTTGCTATACTGGTGTCCTTGATCAAGGAGATACTTTTTAGAACACTTTTAAGGAGTATATTTTAATTTAAAAGAATTTTACGAATTTTTCCTGCATTTTTAAACATTTCTCTACATTAAAAGTACAAATATATAGAAATCAAACCAATATGAAAGAATAGTTTTGAAGAAAGAAAATGGATGCTCTCGTCAGGCAAGACTTATTAAAATTATATAATTCTGATGTAATTTAATGTCAAAAATAGCTAAGTGTATTCATTTTTTCGTTAAGAAAACTAGAAATTTTGATTTAAAACTTATCGTCATAGTTATAAATAATTATAATTTAGTGATAGAATTATTTTAAAACGTATGTCCATGACATTTGCCCGTTCTCTAACAGATAAACATTTTCATCAAGAATTTTTTATTAGATGGTTTTTAGCTTGTTGGACGCATTATTAACAACGTGTGAAAACTTTATAATTTTAATTTTATTTTTTGAAAATTGGTATTGAATGGGTTAAAACTAGAGATCATAATCCTATTTCTGTGTTTATTAAATTGGTAAAACATAATTAAAATGACCATGGGCGCTCATTTGACTACAATTAGTTGGAAAGCTCAGCACTTCCAGGGGGAGGGGGGAAGTGCTAAGTGAGTATAATTGTCTTTCAACTACACCAATTAAGGCTTAATTTTAATGCTAAATATGCATTAAAAATTTTACTATATCAAAATGAAAAGGTTCTCTAGCTCCCTCCGCCCACCCCCCTGTGTGGATACCCATGAAAATTACATATTTAAATATGTTAATACATGAAATTCTTTAATTCTTTAAAATGTACATTATTAAGTTATTTCAATTATATAGAAGTTTGCTAAACTCTCTGTGTAAAACTCTTAAGTTAAAATTATTGCTGTATTCGATTTAAAAAGCAATGATTAAAATTATTTTTTATTTTGATGTTAAAGTACACCAAATCAGCGGTGGTGTCATTTTACACCAAAAATGGTGTCAACTGTTTCCGCCAAATGGAGTGTTTCTTTACACCAGTTAATTGCTGGTATTTCATTACACCAATTTACTGGTGGTGTTTCATTACACCACTTTTGGTGGTAACTTAGTTGCCACCATTTTCGGTGTAAAATGACACCAATTTTTTTGTATTACAGTGTAGAAGTCTGTGCACTATACAGAGAGAAAAACTCAAGTGCTTACTTTGTTCTCACTGGCCACTTTACCCATCCTTCCCCTAGTACATAAAAATAATAAAAACAATTCGTACCGGAGCATGCAAGTGACCGGAAGACGCTAGCAACATATTGTACGCACACCGATCCATGAAAAATGTACTGTCTGTATAAAAAAGATACACCTGTCTTTATTCGCAGACCGTTTATGAGGCAGTCACACCAAAAGTGTTATTAGACTCAGAATATTGTCTTCTTTTAGAATATAAACCAAATTGTTGAAATAAAGACCATCTACATATTAAAAGTTGCAAATGGCAACATCCACTTTTCGCACTTTATTTGTATTCCTTGGATCAAATCAGCCCGGAAGAGTATACTACACGAGGTGCTCACAACCATAGTAGACCAAGTCCATTTTGAAAAAAAAAAAGAGATAGTCCATTTAGAATGTGTATAAAATCAGTTTTATCCGCTCCCACAGTGAACCAAGTCTGTTTTCACATACTTTCTTATAGAACCGGTTCAAACCGGTTCCAAAAGTGAAAGTATTTTTATTTTTATTTTTAATCTGAAACCAAAATCGAAAAAGTAAAAACTAGCCCCGTTAGAGATCGTCCTCAGCTATCCTATGCAAAAAAAATCTTTCAAAAATATTAAAATACAAGCGACAAATTTGAAAATAACTTCCCCATATTATTAACATCAGCTTCCGAGTCTTTTCGCTTGACTAGTGTAGCATAGCTACCCCGTTTTACGCTTTTTCCTACAACTATTTTTTAATAGAGAAATTTATCTTATACAGTCAGACCTCGTTATCCCGACATCCGGTTTTCACCTCACTCCGCTTATGACGTCAGTTTTTCAAAGTCCTGATTTTCTGTATATGATTTTAATGTAAATAAACTTCGGATTTTACGTTATTGAACAATGTTCAACCCCGGATATCCCGACGGTTTAGGAAAAAAATCCATCTTATAAGCAAGGGAATTAAGCGGTAAGAAATGTCTTAGCCAAACTTTTCACAAAAGTGTCTAAAATACCCATTGAGATAAATGAAAAATTTTACTTCAAATCCTTTATCTGAATAAAAAACTACACACTATGAATGGCTCATTTAAGTTTCGGATAGACATATCAGTCTACTCGCGGTCTTTTTGTTCTGGTCCGCGGCGCTGTCTTGTGGTTACAATGCGTTTTTCATACAACTAAAACCGAAGCATTGCATCGCATTGAAACGATCAGAAATTATATTAACATCCATTTCTGAAACGACGAATATTGATTACAATTCATTGTATAATATTGAAAAAAAGAATTGTAGGAAGCACATCTAGGGATAAGCAAACCATAATTCATCAATATTTCATGTAACAATAAAAAAACAAGTCATCATAAATCTGATTTTCTAATTATTCTAATTTTGTTTATTGTTTATTTTGTTTAATAATAATGTTTTATTGCTTAAAACTGCAAGAACAGTTATGAATTTAAAATTAACTTAAATTAATTAAAAATAAAGCTTTTTATAAAAAAAAAACTCCAACTCCGGTTACCGCGACACTCCGCTTATGACGGCACATTTTCTGGTCATTAGAGTATCGGGATAACGAGGTTCGACTGTATAACCATCGAAAACATAGGATTAAATAAGGCAAATTTTTCTTATCAAAGATAGTGGTAGGAAAAAAGCGTAAAATTTGGTAACTATGGTTTAAGACCTTAAATCTTTGTGGAGTTGGAAAAAGTCAAAATTTGAAAACGCTAATGTTGAAGTCACGTGAAAAACTTTAATTTATATCTTCCAATTAAATTTAAGAAATCAAAAAACCCAACTGCGTAAAAAGCGAACTAATTATTTCTCATCAATGTGAAACTATTTTTTATGTTACCTACCTATTTTTTTCCCCTCAGCTGTATTGATGACTTTTAAATTGTGTTTAGTTGTTAGTTCCTATCTATAAACACTGTTTGATGAGGCCTATAGATGTCTATGAAGGTTGGAGTTTCAGTAAAGCTAGAGATCCTACCTACACAACTTCCAGCTTGTGTAATATTTAAACGGAGCTTCTGACTGTAAAATAGTCAATGAAACATCGTCTTCATTTTGAAAGACCTGTCCAATGATATGCCGCTCAGTATGGAGCGTAAAAAATTTTCGTCCCTACCGCCATTTTGTATTTCACGGCCGTCATTTTGAATTTATAAAAACAAAACCTAGCCTATAACCATCGGACGGTTAAGATGAATTGATAGAGACCTCATTCATTAAAATCCATCCAGCCGTTGGGATGTTTTGAGGGTATAAAGAAATCCACATACACAGATACGCGTGAAATACATAACCCTTCTTGGCAGACGGGTAAAAAAACCGATTTAATGTTTTTGTTTTCAGTGAGATGCATTGAATGGAAACAAATATATTCTAGACTTTTTTTCTTAATCAAAAGCATAATTTTGTTCAAAAAAATTATGAATTATGATCTACATCCATTTTTACATAAACAGAATGGGCAACAGAAACATGTCTGTGTAAGTTTGCATTTCATTCGAATCATTATTAGTTAGCTTTCATTTGCAGTCGTCCGGAGGAAAGCAATTCCGGAAAAATTTTGTATATTTTAATCGACCATGACCCCCAGATTCCAAATCCACCCGCCCTTCAAATATTGATTTATATATATATATATATATATATTCTGTTCAATTATGCCACTGAAACAATTGAAATTATACATATATATATATATATATATATATATACAGTCGGACCTCTATTTAACGAACCTCTATTTTGCGAATTTCTCTATTTTGAGAACTTTTCTTCGGAACCAACAACATTTTGCGAATTTCTTCGTAAAATAACCTCCAAATAGCGAAGTGTATTCTCTACTTAACGAACTTTTTCTTCTATTATAATTTTATTTTTCTCCCTATTTCTTAAAATATTTTCGGACACTTCAAACTTATTCTTTCTTTTACACATTTTATAATACTTAATAACCTTGAATTAGTTTTACCAGGTGCCTAACTCAACGAGAGCAGTAAAATCCCTGTCATTCTTTGCATTTCATCCAGGAAATGCAAACTTTCAATATCCCCCTTTCACACTCAAAAGGGCTGTTCTCTAGTAAATAAGTTTCAGTAATTAAATTTAAGGACGCATGCAGTAATACAATGCTTAAAATTACTTATTATAATAAATACTATAATTGCATTAAAATTCATTAATTTTAATGTAAATATATTCTTAAAACTGAAAATACAGTGTATTTCCGGACAATATTTTTTAAAATCCTTGTTGTCATTACAGATTTCTTTTTAATGGGTAAAATGAATAATAATAAAATAAATAAATTTGATTTACAAAAAAAAAGTGTGATTAGTTAAGTTTTTTAGTAATGTTTAGCGTTTATGAATTAAAAATCTGTTTTGTGTAGTTTAAAGTATTTAAAAAGGTTCATCTCTATTTAACGAATTTTCCACATAACGAACTTTTTTTCGGGATTTAGCGACTTCGTTAAATAGAGGTCCGACTGTATATACATACCAATTTCTCGACCGAGTTTGTTTGTCAGCTTCATCCACCATCTTGTTTCAAATGGCGGACATCTAGAAAATTTTTAAGTTTAAAAAGAGATATAAAAAATTAGAAATTGAAAAAGATTTTTTTCTTAAGTTTTTGACCTTAATACAAGGATTCCGGATCATTTTTTGCTTTGTTTTATCTTAAAAAAATGGTTGAGATATAGCAGCTTGAATCTCTAGTATAGCTGACATTTCACTTTTAGAGGTCTAAATGGACCATTTTATGCTACCTGCGAATGACATATAAAAGAATCGAAAACAGCAACCGGGAAATTGTGCAAGTCTCTTAAATAAAATTAGGGAGATGAAAACGTCTGTTTGTTTATTTTATACATCGATTGCCTCTAAAATTTTATTGATGTATTCTTTAAGATGAACTATTATTTTAACACAATCAAACTGATTGGTAAAGATATCATACGAATTGAATATTTCCAACTGAGCGAAAAAATGCCCAGGCTGGGAATCGAACCCAGATCCTTGACTTACAAGGCCAATGCTTTTCCGTTTAAGCTAATTTTAAGCATTCTTTAAGTTTTTCCTCTATCCTAATTTAATTTTCCTCTTTTATAAAGCTATAAAGATTTAATAAAAAGTATATATACTATACCTTGTTCTGACTATACTTTCATCTAAGGAACCCAAATATGGTATCAAAAGTGTGTTACCATTTGAAAAATCGAAGTTGGTGCAGTTTTTAATATACAACCCCAACTTCAAAAATTGCATTCATAATCTGAAAAACAATATTTCGAGTCCGATGACAATTTTGGCCTGATTTTATCTTAAATTCTCTGCGAGTAAAAGCAGGTGCATCTTTTTTTATATACTGACTGTACATATACACCACTGTCAGAAGTTAGCATTAACCGGCTATGTTTCTCTCGCAAAGTTCCAGATTTTTACAGGAAAATGAACATCTCCGGCATTTTTCTACAAGAGTCTTTGTATAAGTTTTCCCTAATCTTATTATTTTGGCATTTGAAGTTCCTTTGTGATTTCGTTTGCAGTATATCTTTTTGGTCATATTTCTTCTTCTTTTTTTACGTAAAAATATATCTATTTTTAAAGTTCTGTATTGTTAAGTGGACGAAAAATTAAAAATTTACCTCTGAAAAATTAGAGATCTTAATTAATTTAACACAACATTTTACGCTTTGTAATTTCTAGATTTAAATTACCACCAATACATTCTGGAACGTCCCCACACTGTTAAAAATTTGCAGCATTCTGGCAGGTCATTTGACCGTTTTTTCCAAAAACGGTTACACAACCGTAATTTTAACACTATTCTGACCATATTATTGGCCATTTTATGATCAGAATATAGTTAAATTATGGTTATGAAACCGTTTTTTTTTTCAAAAAACGGTCGAATGACCTGCCAGAATGCTGCAAAATTTTTAACAGTGCAATTTGCGGTAATGCTTAACTCATTAACGCCGGTTGGCAAGAAAACTTGCATTTAAGTAGTACGAAACTTTTAAATGTAATAACCAGTATTTTAGTAAGGAAATTTCCATATTATCTAATCTCAAACTTTGAGAGATTAAATGAGTTAGAATTACAATATGGAAAAACAGGTGTCAACTAGTATTGAGGTATTAAAAGAAGTGTAAAAGAAACTCGTCTTTAATGGATTAAAGTTAGGCTTAAAAACTTATACATGTTAAAGCTTTGAAGTTGAAACATTTTATAAATTGGTTGAAGTGGGTAATAACACATTATCCTGATTCGGATTTGTTTATGATTTGGAGAATATATCCATTTAAGACCCGATGTTTTTGTAAACAAATCTAGTCATGCCTGTAGAAAGTAAAACATCGATTGCAACCGTTACGTGTTGATAAAAAATTATACTTTACTCTATCTGCAAACCAGAACTATCACTCGATTAGAGTTTTTATTACATACGACTCAGAAGCAAACATTTAAATGAATGTCTAATCCGCACGATCATGCGGGTTGTGTCTTAAAGGGTTAAAGTAATATATTACACTTATTGCCTATTAGTTAAAATTAAATAACTTAGTTAATAGTATTAGTTCTTACTTGTTAGGTGATGTACCTTGTGCCAGGATTTTGTCAGCCTCTACCATAGCTAGGTCTGTATGCGTCCAGCCAGCGGAATAATAAATGCTGTCAATTTTCTCTCCTAGGGTACACATATTACCATCAGGATACTGAATGTAGTCTACGTACTTTGTCGTATCTGTTGAAAATGTTAAGATGGCTATTCTGTTATATCGCGAACTGACTGATAGATACTGGACAATTATTTTACAGAATTTTTTTACTTCATCGAATTTATCATCTCCAATACTTCCAGAATCATCCAGCAGAAAGATAACATCAGATTGTTTGTTTTGGTAATATTCCAGGGTTCCCAAAAATGTCTCTAGAGTTTCGGGCAGTTTGATTCCTTCTGTTTTTCCACTAAATCCAATCATTGTAACAAGAAATGCGATTAATACGCGGATATACACCGTAGCAGTTTCTCTGAGCATTTTCCACTTTGAAATCGTTAATATATTCTCAATATAAATTCATTTAAAAAAAAATTGTTAATGAAAAGAAACAACCCTGCGCAGTTTACAACCAATAGTTCTTGTTTTCAAATTCACATAATGCAAATGCTGATAGTGAAACATAGTGATAGTGAAACAAACGTAGTGATAGTGAAACAAACGTGCGCAACCTTGGGTATTACTGTAGATTGAATCTTTCGCTGGACGTAAATTCCCTACTAGTTTATCGTAGGGAATACAAAAATGAAAGGAAATGATGACGAACGCCACTCAAATTTTCATTGCTACCGGAAGGAATATAATTTTCATTGGCTAATGTCTAATACTTACAAAGTTTAAATTAATGTTTCTCTCCGTAAAAAAAAGAAAAGAAAAAAAAAATACCGTAAAGGAAAGGGAAGCAAATAGTCCAGTTTTCTTTAGCGCGTGATTTGATATCTACAGAAGACTTTTTCTTATATGTTTCAGGGTTATGTATTTATTAATATAGAAATTTTAGAGATTATTCCTCAGCCCACTCTTATGTGTCTTAGTATAATTATATTACAGAGTGTCCAAAATTGAACTGAACGTTTCTAAAATTCAATAAAAGTTAAACGATGATCAAGTATGACAAGAACTGGCGAAGTATAAATTAATCCAAATATGATAGGTGTTGGAGTTATTCTTGCAAAAGAGTAATGTGTGAAGTCAGGAATATTTTTACGAGGTTGTCTTCTTTTATTTCCCGTATGACCGACAGATGGTACTGCAACGTCTCAAAATATACATATATAGCGGAGATTCTCTTTTCAGGTTGTAAATATTCGGTTTTCAGCTATTGTTATTTTAGTGTCTAATTGCAGACTAAGGCTGCATTCAAACGCTTGTTTTGACTTCATTCAACACTTTTCCAGGAAAAGTATTCTTTTCCATCCGTCTGTGGTTTATTCATAAAAGGATGGGGACATTTAACAATGGGTCAGGAGATAAGACGATTGGCTCGACTTGAAGGAAAGATTTTCCTATTTCAGGATGTCCGTCAGTTTCCTTTTAAAGCCATTAAAGAGGAAAAACACCGCGTGACTACAAAATGACGCAGGTATGCTATATGACAAAAATGGTACGTCTATTTGGACCTTTAATGTCTACATTGCCAAAAAGGCCAAAAAAAAAAAGAAATGTTCATTTACATTAGCTGCCTGTGGCAGGTAAGAAAAAAAATACTAAAGTAAAGATATTATTATCGGAAATGCATAAAATTCATATGACTTATACAGTTTCATGCGAGTTTTAATAATATATAAAAATCACGTTTGCACACAATTTCATTGTTCAGCTAATTGTCTTTGAAATGTTCATTTCGCGCAAATGTAAATGAATGATGCGTAAGGAAGAAGAGATGTGTAATCCTTACCAGAAATGTTATTACCAGATCGCTAATTTTTAACAGAATATTTTTTAAGGGTTTTAGAGGTTTTACATTGTAGAACCCATTAAAATGTATACATTTAATAAAACATGATAATTTGTGATTTTTTTTTTATTTATTTCATTTCGTGCAAATGTAAATGAATGATGCGTAAGGAAGAAGAGATGTGTAATCCTTACCAGAAATGTGTTACCAGATCGCTAATTTTTGACAGAATATTTTTTAAGTGTTTTAGAGGTTTTACATTGTAGAACCCATTAAAATGTATATATTTATTAAAATATGATAAATTGTGATTTTTTTATTTTTTTTATTTTATTTGCTTATTATTTTTATTTATTTATTTATTCTAAGGATACTTGTATACCTCTGTTACACGTTACAGCAACTATCCTGGATTACCATCTTTACTTATTTTGTGAATGTAATAAACATATTACTCATTCCTCTGAAAATTCTTTTCTGTCAAAATTAAATCTTAATTTGAAAACAAAATAATATATATATATTTTTTTTAATTATGTTTGAATTGCTGTCACAATCCTTTCTTGCAGCGTCCGTTATAATAAAATAATTTGCAATAAGTACCAAAATATAGTAGCATTCGTCAGCTAATAAAATTATTCAAAGGCAAGGAGCTCACCGTTCTAATTTCATCTGTTAGCCGTGAATGTGCACATCATCTTTTGTCATTAATTTTGTAATATTTTCACTTACCTAGAAAAGATCTTAAAATTTATGTACTCCCCGTTCTTGAAGTAAAAGGTAAGCATCACTTATTTAATAAAAAATAAGTTTTAACTCATATATACAGGGTGTTTCAGCACAGTGGTTACAAAGTTTCAGGAGAAATAGAGTATACCTAGACGATGGTACATCACATAGCAATGCATGGTCAGAAACGTTTTCCTAGCGCGGTAATGACGACACAAAACACAAGAAAGGAAGGACACGAACAGGGTGAGAAGACATGATTATTATTCTTAGTACAGCAAAAAACTAAGAACGAAGAACAAAAAGAGGTTGGTTGGTTGGTTGTATAAGGTTTTATGGTGCAAAATCCCTTAGGGGACATGCTGCGCCAAAAAAAAGGTTTAAAAACACAATGTAGGTAAGAATAAAGAAAGCAATGAGAACAACAATCTGGATGGGGACCCCATCCAGATGTAGTCAGAGACGTGTAGAAGAGTAAAAAAACCTTTAAATCTAACAACATTAGCATAATAAAGTTAAAGTATCTCGAAACAAGTGCAAACTGGATGGGGTTCCCATCCAGATGTCACAAAAGTGTAAAATATAGAACTGGGTCGTTTCAGCAATGAAAACAATAAAAATTATATTTCAAAATAAAATCCAGCATGTTTTAAAAAAGTAAAGAGTGCCCCATGAGGTGTTTTCCCAATGAGGTTTGTCAAGATTGGCGATGATGAATTAAAATAAATTCTGTGCAAGTGCCGGAAGCCTTAACAGTCAGTTAAAATATGATGAATGGTCAGGTAATCAAAATGACAATGTGGACACATGGGTGCGTCCTCCCGAAGTAAGAGATGTTTATGAATGAACAAAAAGAGAGACAACGATCGTCATCAAAGAAGGTGTTCGAAATTACGACAAAGGGCCGTGATGCAGGTGTCAAATCTCAGGCGCATTGAAGATCAAATGTTTTCGAAAATATCGGGCATGTCCCTGACTTCCCAGCAGCTGCCAGGATGCGTGCAACAAGTTCTTTAGCACTGTCCAGCATTGTCCCAGCATTTTTGTGGTTCTAAGAATAATAAACATGTTTTCTCACCCTGTGAGTGTCCTTCCTTTCTTGTATTTTGTGTCGTCACTACCGCCCCAGGAAAGCGTTTCCGACCATGCATTACTATGTGATTTCCCATCGTCTAGGTGTACACTATCTCTCCTGAAACTTTGTAACAACTGTTCTGAAACACCCTGCATAACGTTTTTTTTTTTTTTTTTTTTTTTTTTTTTAAAGATATTTACTTCAAGTTTCATATGAGGACGTAAGTTTCAAAACTCGCCTTATCCAGAAAATCAAATTTTGGGAAATCGCGAAAAACCTCTGACTGCGTCCATTGATTGCAATTTAATATTCTTGTAATTTTGATTACGACTATAACGATTTGGACAAAGAAAACGCAAGACGAATTAGAAGTAGTCACTTCATTGTTGATATTTGTGTACTGGCAAATATTACTAATGTTAGATTAAATTTTTGTATGTGCAATTTCAAATGATTAAGTAATTTTCTCTTAATACAAGAATTTTTTTTATTTTTATCAAAAATTTCACGCATAAGAAAAGCGTCATTGCAATTTGATTTTTTTTTTTTTTTTTTTTTTTTTTTTTTTTTTTTTTTGCTTAAAAACGCTTCCAGCTGAGAAGGTGATGCTTTGTAACATTGATTTTAATGTTGTAATAAAAGATTTGTTAAAGAAATTAGGGAGCAAATTAGGTTTTGACCCTTAGGTTTTGTCCTATTTTTTATAGTTATATAATACGATATAATTTATGTAATACATTATATATCATGCCTTATAAATATTATTTACATGGAATTATACTTTTGCACGCATACTTTAAAACAGTTAGGTAATTTGTTATTCATACAATTATTTTCTATTCATAATTCATACGAGAATTTGCTATGTAATTTGATCATTTTAATAACTTGACATGTTTTGATACAATAATATTTATTTTTACGTAACTTCTTTATCAATTGAAACTGTGATTGCTTGCAATTTTTATAATGACATTACAATGAATTTTTCCACCCCCACCCCCCAAAAATACCAAAGCAAATTAAATTTCAGTTTTTTTTTCTTGATATAGTGATTTTTTAATATCACAAGACTGTGATAACATTTTATGAATTTAATTTCAAATTAATTTTCATTATTGCTTAAGAGTAGTAATGGTTAATTAAGTGGTGGTTGAAAAAACTACTTTATTTTTGTAGCCAAACTACAACTGTTTTGTCGAAAATATAGTTAACTACAACTATTTGTTTTAAAAGGTAGTGACTACACACTATTTTCAAAAGTAGTCGCTACTTCACTACTTTCAAATTTTGTGAGGACTCTACACTTGAAATTGCCGACATGATTATTAAATAATACAAAGGCTTCTTGTAATATCGCGTTTGCCGGGATGCAATAAAATAAATGCGATTTTTCTAGCAGAATATCAAAATATCATAAATCTGTAAAAAGGCAATTCCAAAAGTAGAAAGACTGCATCAAATCATGAATATCTAATAATAAGTAAATAGACAAGTATTTTCCACAAAGTAATCAATTTCTTTGATTTAATTTTGCTACTTGGATTTACCAGCAAGTGTCAATAGAAAATTCAATGCCGTAATGCGATGCATTGCTAAATGCTACATCTAAGTTGCTTACATTCACAAATTGTTGCATAGAACATATTTTGCATAAAATAAGCAAATTATCATCATGTGACTACAAGAGTATCACATTTTTTAGGGAAGTAGCATTAAAAGTAGCCTCAATGGTTGCTACAAACTATCGATATTTTGTATCGCTGTACTCGCTAAATTACATTTTTCCAAATGTAGACGCTACATTACAAACTACCGGAAAAGTACAGACAACTATAGTTTTGCTACTTGTAGCACGCTATGTCCGACCACTGAAATTATGCAGTTTGGTGGCTTCAAAATTTTTAACTATAAATAAAGTTATAGCCTTTTTTCATAAATTTTAATTTTTTTTCATAAATATTAGATAGCATGTTAATTTACTTTAAATCGTTTGATTGTGGTGAAAAACAGTTATGCCACAAAGTTACGTAATAATGTTTGCTTTGGGCGGCAAATTATCTTGCACAGAGCGTGATGCAATTAACCCTTTATATCCTGAATTTTGAATTAAAAAATGGCGTCACCTAAATATACACTGCTCAAAAAAATTAAGGGAGCAAGCAAAAAAGTGAAGAGAACAGTGCAAAACAGCAATGTATGAGTATAAAATGGATAGTACACGTGTAGCAATGCGCAATACATAACAAAAGACGCAAAAAATGATAAGGGAGCTTTTATTTTTTTGAAAAAATGAAAAGAACATGAAAAGATGGTTTAGGGCAGCAATTTGGTTGCATGTAAATCATTAAAAAAAGGCATTGTTTAGAAATGATGCAAGATTTTTAATATGGCGTGTGGTCCCTCGAACAGCTAAGACTGCTGCACTACGGTTTTCCATGGATGCGATGAGGTTATCGATAAAACTTGGGGAATACAGTTCCACTGCTCAAGAATTGCAATCTCCATGTCCCGGACAGTAAAAGAGGTATAGGTCTCGCAGCAATGCGTCGTCTGAGTATGTCCCAAACATGCTCGATCGGATTTAGGTCAGGAGAGCATGCTGATCATTCCATACGCTGTATTGTTTTAGTTTCAAGCATGTTTTCCACAAGACGAACTGTATAATGTCTGGCATTATCATGCATGGAAAAAAGAAATTACTAATCACTGCAACATAAAATATGACATGCGGTCTCGGTATCTCGTCTGTATTACTCAGGACTGTCAAAGTGCCATTCCGAATGATATGCAGGCCCGTACGTCCACATATGCTGATTCCAGCCAAGAGCATCAACCCACCTCGTCTGTAATGTGATCTTTCACGAACGAATGTAGGATTATTTTGAGTGCCTCTTTCTCTCCATGCCAAAACACATCAGATGTCACACCCAGACTGAATAGGGACTCGTCTGTAAACAGAATTTGACTCCAACAACGTTGCCTCCAAGCTCGATGTTCAGTTCCCCACCTTCTTTGGGCCGCACAGTGGCTTGAGGTGAACGGAAAACAGTCCATTGGCTTACGTGCATAGAGATCACCCTGATGAAGCCTATTTTGGACTGTTTGGCTGGACACCCTTCGTCCTTTGGCCAAGAATAACTGTGTTTGAAGCTGAGTAGCATTGCCCGTTCCGTCTCGATGGGCTGTTAACAGGATATATCAGTCATCAGTTTCTGTGTTAGCACATTTTCGACCTTGCACTTGTCGATGACTACCATTCCATGTGTCTTGGAATCGATTCCACAGCCTTTCATGGACACTTCTTGCGACTCCAACAGCGTCCACTACACTTCGTTGTGTTTCCCCAAATTCAACTGTCCCGATAGCACGCCAAGCCATGGATTGCGGTAAATCATGTTGTTGTGACATTTTCAAGCCACCTTTTCTCAAAACACAAGCTGAGCAATTGAATTTTACAACTGAGGCAGTGAAACAGACGTTTTTGCAAAATCCCAATTTCTGCACTTATCACCTTTTTCCAGTTTTTGACGTCATAAACTTTAATTTACGTGTGAAGTTTTCTTTATCCGTTTTCTACAGCACTTTAAATTATGGATGTTTTATTTTACGTTACTTATTGGTGTAAATATTTGCGTAATTTCGTTAAAACCATGTGCTCCCCTAAGTGTTTTGAGCAGTGTACAATGCACAAAATAAGATAGTAATTTAATTTTAAACGCATATTTTTATCATAGCTGCCAACTCTTATGCTTTCCTGTTATCTCTATTTTCGAATTAAAATCTTTGGCCTTTTTTACTCGCCAAAATCTTCGATTAATAATCGAAAATTTGAATTTCGAAAGAATTTATTTTAAAAGAGTGGTGACAAAAAATCATAGCAGTTGAAAGCTCTTATTTTTTATTTATTCACTTCGCACAATGTATTTGGTGCTTAATAAATTATCGTACTGTTGCGAGCTTTTGTGTGTGTCAGGAAATAGAATGCGTAAAAAAATGTGCATTTTAAGATTTCTGAAAGGCCAACTTGTTGCATCCATTCTTTGTTTTTGTTGTTTGTTTATTTGTTTCACAGGTACAAAGAGCACAAATATATGCAATATAGTGATCCCGGTCTAAATGAATTTCATGCCTTTTGAAATTCATAAACACCAAGTTATCTTAGTTTTCTAATAAAAAGAATGGAAACCCTTTCTCCTTCTCTAAACCATAAGTAAGCTAAAGCCCCACCAATAAAAGAAATATATACCAATGAACCTGTCAATGAAGGATTGAAATGTACAGGCTAAACCCACTAAATATTCAACTTATGATCCTAAATTATATTTTCCCCTTCATCAGTGCACACAGGCGTCCTCGTACGCGTTCCAAAAGAACATTGAACATTTGTGCGAACGCACATGCATACAGTACGGTATATGGTAATTAAAAAAAAAAAAATACAAAATTGTCATTGTTTCATGCATGGTACAATGCTGCTTGTTTATATCTTGCTGTACTATACTGAACAGTAAACTAGTAAACTGGTAAATACAGAGTGTAACTTGGGAGATATGACGATTTTTCGAATGATTTGTGCCCGAGAACGAAGGTATAGTCGTGGTAGAAAAAAAAGTAAACACCCCCCACTAACTCCTCAACAAATTATCGTAGAAGAAAGTTACTGGTACCGAACGATTGCAAATAAAGTCTACTTTTAAAGGATGTATATAAAATTTCGTTAGGGGACCATCTACATATTAAAACGAACCCAAACTTCCTTTTTTTCATAGGCAATACCCACTTTTAACAAGATATTTCAAATCTTCGGTTTAAACTATGCCTAGACACCAAATTTCAAGTTATTTGAATGATAAGTTTTTGAATTATAAACATTCAAAATTTAGTGCTTCTAATGTTAAATTAGATTTTCATATTTTTATTAACCCTCTAAGTGTTTGGGGCGTAATATTCCGTTCACTAAGCTGCAGGTTTCACAGCAATACAAGCAATATTTAAGACAATATAATTCTGTAGATTTAATTAATTTTAAATACATTGAAGAGTGATTAATACTCTCAAGGATTGCATTCATATTTGTAATTGAGATTTTTTTATAATGTTGAAAAAATCATATTTTCTTAACATTTAAAACAAAATGTAAAGAAAACAACATTACAATTTCACCCTTTCGCAGGACGCTCGGAGGGTAATATCTCTTAAAATTATACTCCAAACGTGCTAATTTTTTGCGTAGCAATAATACTAAAATACCCAAACATAAATACGTTGAATTTGCAATTTTTATAATTTTTGATATGAATTATGATATACATTGAATTTGTAATTTCGAAAATTTTACAATATGAACTATGAAATTAATATTCGAAAAAATTATGAATTGAAACCTACAATTTTTTTGATGGATTTAGAGTCCTGCTTTATAGAAATCTAAAGTTTCACATTTTTCTTCTAAATAGTTTTCAAATTGTGCTTAAAAAACGGCAAAATGATGGTTTAAGATATCTATGACAGAAGTGACTAGTCGGAAACTTATCTTACGAATTGCATAAAAATTTGTTTTTAGTCTAATTGAAGGGTGTATAGTTCATTTGTGCTGTCAGAATTGTGTACTTCTATTGAAAAAAACAAAGTTATGGTTCGTTTTAATATGTAGATGACCCCCTAAGAAAATTTTATATCCATCATTTAAAAGTAGACTTTATTACCAATTGTGTGGTACCAGTAACTTTCTTCTACGATAATTTTTTGCAGAGTTAGTAAGGGGTGCTTACTTTTTTTTCCACGACTGTACAACTATATAAATCATTTATTTATCTGTCTTCCTATTCCCCAACATTATTTCCCGCGATCAGTGCGGAAGAATACAGTGACGGCAGTTTTAGCTTGGTTTTGGTTCGCATACTAGGCAGAAAACGTTCTTTCTCCCGTTGCCTATTATGCTGGTAGTTGAAATTTTTTCAAATTTCTTTTAAGTTTATGGTTTTGATAACTAATGATATATCATGGTGAGCAATTGTTCTGCATATGGTTGTAAAAACCGTTGGAATAAACAGAAAAATATACAATTTCACAGAAAAATTGCCTTTTTTTCCCTCTCATGTTTAACAGCCATAAGTGCATAATATTGCTTTGTGAATGATAATTTTTTCGCATTGAATTATTTTAATTTCAAGTATCATTTTCCTGCTCGTGTTTACTACAAGGATTACTAAAATACTTATATTGGAAAGTATTTTGAGATTAATGCGTTAATATATATATATTAGATAAATACACTGGCGGAAAAAAAAAATCCCAACACCAAGAAAGACTTGTGTTAGATAAACGAAATTTGGTAGGCATGTTTATACATCTAAAAGATGACATCGATTGAAATTTCGCGCTTCGCGCATAAGTGTGGCGCTAGTGGCGCCACTCAGAACCTGCAGATCAGGTTTACTTTAAATGCGTGCTGTAAAGTTCGCGGGCGTTATTTAGCTACGAAACGTGACGTAGTGAGTTGATGTTAACCAAGAATGCCTTTAACAAGACGAAGAAGCCACTGTCAACAGCTCCCCGAGTTGGAACGAGGTCGCATATTCGGGCTACGAGAAGGTGGATTTTCTTTCCGCGATATTGCAGAAACACTTGGCTGGAATGTATTCACTGTGCATGATTGTTGGAAACAGTGGTCAAGGGATGGTGCTGCCTCAAGAAGATCGGGTTCCAGGCGTCCACGTGCACTCCTGAGAGGGAACATCACCATATTTGGTGTACGACTGTGGCGCATCGTACTGCGTCTGCGGCAGAAATTCGAGCTGTAGTTGGTACCACAGTGACACAACGAACTGTTAGAAATCGGTTACTTCAAGGACAGCTCGGAACCAGGCGCCCTGTAGCGTGCATTCTACTGACTCCAAACCATTGCCGTTTGCGACGTCATTGGTGTCAATCCAGAGCTCATTGGAGGACGGAGTGGAGATCTGCTGTGTTTTCTGATGAAAAAGAAACACAACAGATCTCCACTCCGCCCACCAATGAGCTCTGGCTTGACACGAATGGAGTCGCAAACGGCAATGGCTTGGAGTCAGTAGAATGCACGCTACAGGGCGCCTAGTTCGGAGCTGTCCTTGAAGTAACCGATTTCTAACAGTTCGTTGTGTAACTGTGGTACCAACTACAGCTCGAATTTCTGCCGCAGACGCAGTACGATGCGCCACAGTCGTACGCCGAATACGGCGATGTTCCCTCTCAGGAGTGCACGTGGCCGCCTGGAACCCGGTCTTCTTGATGCAGCACCATCCATTGACCACTGTTTCCAACAAACATGCACAGTGGATACATTCCAGCCAAGTGTTTCTGCAATATCGGGGAAAGAAAATCCACCTTCTCGTAGCCCGAATATGCGATTACGTTCCAACTCGGGGAGCTGTTGAGAGTGGTTTCTTCGTCTTGTTAAAAGCATTCTTGGCTAACATCAACTCAATACGTCACGTTTCGTAGCTAAATAACGCCCGCGAACTTTACAGCACGCATTTAAAGTAAACCTGATCTGCAGGTTCTGAGTGGCGCCACTAGCGTCACACTTAAGCGCGATGCGCGAAATTTGAATCGATGTCATCTTTCAGATGTATAAACACGCTTACCAAATTTCGTTTATCTAACACAAGTCTTTCTTGGTGTTGGGATTTTTTTTTCCGTCAGTGTATATTGTTATGGATAGTTTGTCTTAAAAATTTCCATCTGTTTTTTTAAATGTACGATTGTAATTCTGTAAAGCCATTTATAATAACTGTTATTGTTATAATTTTGCAGGTAGATTTTAAGAATTTTGTGACAAGTAGTATTTAATTATCTTAGAGATTACTTTTTAAGTTAATATTTTCATGTTCATAAATTTTTATTTTATCCATGAAAAATGGTATTATATTTATTTGCTTCAAATGGGATGCATTGAACATGAAAATATATATGTATATACAAAAGAAAAACGAAACTTGAAAATTAAGCTATAATGAAATTCCTAATGCATTATTTCATAAATAAAGGGGCTAAATTAATATTTTCAAGGGGAGACAACAGGTTTTTTTTTTCCTAATCGATCTCATCTGTATACTCGAATTGCTTAGCAGTACCATTTATTTATTGTCGGATTAAGAGGTAAAGTAATACTGAGTGCTTTTTCGGTATAGGCTGAATTAATTTTTTGTTTAAACTTTGTAACTTATATATACTAAATAAAAAAATTAATTAGAGATTATTCTGTATGTGTGTATGGATGAGTTTAACTCATTTTAATAATTTATTTTGTTAGAATAACATGTGTGTAAGTTTAGATTTTGGTGATAAAGAGTAATTTTTCTAAGTACAAATGCAAAACGAGCTGCAAATAATATTTGTTACTTTTGTTATTTGTGCTACTAACAAATGAAATTACTTATTTGCATTTTTTATCAATTCTGTAATTACTTACTCTTTCTTCTAAGCCATTTTTTAAGGGTGTCGCACCCTGCACCTTTTAAAATTAGCAAAATGCACCTTGTCTTACAAAAAAAAAAAAAAAAAAAAAAAGTTAAATTCACCTGTAGTTGTGCCAGAGATTTCTTGTAAAACACTTCCTCATTCAACAGTATTCCTAAATTCATGTGCCCAAGATCTTGCAAAAATAATAGAACTTTATTTCTTTAGAAGAAACAGGATATTATTAAAACATCTTGTTACTTAATTGTATTTTTCAATTTATGATTCATAAAATTATTAAAAATTAAGGACATTTTATTTATCATACTAAATTTTTTTTCTTATATCATTACTAAACTCATTACTAATATATTTCCTCATGAAATAGTGCCCTTTTTCTTTTAACTAGCATCCTGCCTTTTTTCTTTCTAAAATGAATTAGATTATTAATTATGATTTTAATAATTAAAGCTTAAAATGTACTCTTAATTAGAGAGTTAAATGTTTAATAATTATTAATTTGAAGTAGTGTTAACTATTTAATATTAAATGCAATTATTAATAATTTTAATAAATGTTAAATATCACTAGTATTTAATGAAGTTTTACATAATTATTACAGTATTAATGTATATAACATTATTGTATGATACTAATTGTAATGAAACTACTAATTTGCAGTTTTTATAATTTCTGTAATTACTAACAAATAATTATAATTTTATTAATTAAAGTGTAAAAACATACATTATGTTAGCAATTAGTGGTTTAATTGTTTTGGAAACCTAAAACTCTTGGTAGCTATTCAGTATTTGAATGCTGGGGAAAAAAATCATAAAAATCCAATTTAAATTTTAAAAAATCCGATTTTTTTTTATTTAAAAAAAAAAAATCATGATTTTTTTACACTCTAATTGAAACTAATTTGTAAATTTTTCTTTAAAACTATAAACATATTAATAAAACCAATTAAAATATTTGTCTTTCATTCAGATAAGAGAAGAGAAAAAGACATATTTGGGTGTTAAAAAAGCTAGAAAATTAAATGACAATGTCAAAACAACGCTATCTGCCGATTTTGAATGGACATGAAAGAAGGGATTTATAAACAATTTCATTAAAAATATTCCTGTTAAATAAATGCTAATTGGATATTTACTGTTCTTATAGACCACTCACTCTCATTGTTTTTATAAATTACCTAATTAGAGAAGAATAAATTAGGATAATAATAAAGAGATTTCAGCTATATCTAACATTGAAAACGCGTGCTCTTTTTTCTCTTCTGCCTATTTTGCTTCTTCGGGGTGTAATTCGGCTAGCAGATGACGGACCGGAGAGTACGACCTCCTGTTGTATGTAGAGTTCAGTGTTTGTAGGTTACCTTCGTTATTTTTTTTTTTTTTTTATGTTCCTCAGTTATATTGTGCTTTTCTGTTTTCCGTAATATGCGCGTTAATCAAGGGGCTACTGTAATTTAGAATTATAAGTTGAATATTATAATGGGATGAAACAAAGCCGGGACATTTATGTCCTTCATTGACATATTGGAATACGTACCGTTAACTTTACGAATTATCACCTTACGAATGTTAAGACGTTAACGAAAAATTTGATTTTTTTCAAACTTGTATATACAGCCGATCACAAAAGTCAGCGATACTTAGGAAATCGAGAATTATGGTATAATTACAATGCTCTAAAAGAATAATGATTTATGTTGCTATAATAAATTGTTTAAATCTTCATCTTTCTACGCTATGTACTGTTTTCTAATAAAAGATAGAGACTTGATTTTTTAAATTACTAATTTTTTTTTTTTTTTTTTTTTTTTTTTTTTAGGTAGAAACGTATATCTCAAAAATCAACAGATATTTTTGAATTTTCAGGAAAAATTATGTAATATAAACGCAAAACTGAAATGCAGTACATGATTTGGTATCAAATGTAAAAGGCAATGCCTTGACATTCGTCTATTTTTGTTATTGAATTGTTGTTGAAATATAGATTATTTATATTTTGTTTTATGGATGCTTTTAGTAAGCATCTTTTTGGACTTTTCAAAGATATGTATCTAGCTAGAAGAAAATCTATCATGAAAGTTGTTTAAATGTAGATTAATTTATTGCTGAAATATAGATTATTTTATATTTTGTTTTATGGATGCTTTTAGTAAGCATCTTTTTTGGACTTTTCAAAGATATGTATCTAGCTTGAAGAAAATCTATCATGAAAAGTTGTTTAAATGCAGTTATTGAAATATAGATTATTTTATATTTTGTATAACACTGGAACGCCCGGAAATTTTACTCAAGTTTCATAAAAATATTTCACCCCAGAATTTTTATTTAAAATTATTTAACTGATTTATTTAACGTAATTCTGCGTCGCTTACATTTGACTTATTTTGTGCAAAAAATTCTGGCTCCAATGGATATTTAATCATGTGGTCGGAGTCGAATCGACTCCTTCCGGGCGTTAGTGTTAATGGATGCTTTTAGTAAACATATTTTTTGGACTTTTCCATCATATGTATCTAGCTAGAAGAAAATCTATAATGAAAGTTGTTTAAATGTTGAATTTAAGCGAGTTGACAAACTTTAGAATTGCTAAATATGATCGATTAACCATCATAGAGTCCAAAATCAAGGAATATCAGAGAGACCACTTCCGAGTAGCACAGTTTGTTGTCCCGTTAGGAAACCGTTAGGAAAGGGTGAGATTGGGAATGGTACAGTTGGCAAATAGTTGGGTAAAGGTAGGTATAGAGATTCCTCTAATTTGGAGCGTATCTGAGCTCTGAGCAGCAAACTGTTGGACCACCATTTAGCCCCTGTTGACAAATGATTAGTTGGCTAATGGTACTGAGAAGCTTATATTTCTGTCTGTGGACCAACATAGAATAACAATCAGCCAACAATTTGCCAACGTTGACACAACAGTTTTGTGCTACTTGGTTTATAATTGACCCGTAGATTAAAGAAAATTTATATTAGAATTTTTTTTTTCAAATCCAAATTTAGTTTTATAAAGACACCGTCCATCAAAACAATATTGGAATAATGATGCAGTCTGTAGAATTGCATAGGGGCTTTCAGTCTGATATACTATAACGTCGCCACATCAATGCTCGTCTGTTAAAAATAATTTCTGTTTTCGGAGATATTATTTTGAACTTATCTACATTTTTATATGTAAATCAAAAATTATAAATTTGCTTTTGCTTATAAATTTGCTTATCAATAATTGCTTTTACGTGGTTCAATAATTATTGTCCCCAATGTATATAAAATATTTGTAGTGTGATGGTTGTTGTGGAATATCGAAGCATAATGTCTTAGATGCCTATATGCTCAATTTCAGAACCGTAGCTGCTATATTCACATAGTTTTGGGTGGAGGAGTGAAAGGGGGGCAGTGTGGGTGAAAGGCTGATTTTTAGCTTATTGGGCTAGACTTGTGACAGTAGATGAGACGTAACTACTATCGTTTGAACTCGGAATCATATTGATGTAGCCACATCTCATCCACTGTCACAAATGTAGCTTTATAAGCTCCAAACCAGAATTTCACCCTCACCCCCCTCCTTAAAAACTCCCTCAAAAATAGCTCATTAAAACCTCACCCCTCCCTCGAAAACTATGTTAATATAGCAGCTACGGTTCTGAAATTGAGCATATGGGCATTTAAGACATTAGGCTTCGATATTCCACATCAACCATCGCAGTACAAACATTTTATATAAACTAGGGGCAGTAATTATTGAACCACCCACGTAAAGATAAGTTTATTTGACAATTTACAATGTAACATTTCAAAGTTTTCTCTAGAGTACTGTGGAGTTCTGAAAGTTTCTATGAAATGCATTTTTTTAAATCGTTTCATTCGTTTAAGATACCCTATACATTACATCCTTTTGCATTATATTTTCGATAGTCATTTATTCCACACAGTTAATTAATCTAGGGTGAAAGTTTAGAGGGATTTAGTTTTGTATTGTAATTAATATTTCCAATAAAAATACGCTTTAATTTAGGGGTGAATTATAATGATTTGTCTGATATTCCCTGATTTGGAACTCTATGGTGTAATGTTTGAAATTTAACTATCTTAAGATTGCATGTTTCTTTAATTCAACATTTAAATGACTTTTCTGGTAGACTTCTGTAATCTAGGCGCAAATTTTCGAAACGTCTAAAGAAACGTCTTTTCTAGAAGCATCCATAACGACGAAATATTAAATATTCTACATTTCAACAAAACATTATTTCAATAACATAAACAGGCGATTGTCAAAGGAACTTTTACAATCATTTAAATTTTGTCAAAGGATAGAATTTTATACTAGAGTTTTTATATTTATGTGAGACGATTTTTCTGGAAAACTCAAGCGTGTCCGCTGACTTTTGTCACATTATTTTCCAACAATTTCAAACAAATTATCAATTTTAAGAGATAAATATTTTATTATTATTATTATTATTATTATTATTCAAAAAAAATGCGTGTCATACAAAAACGAAAATTTAAATACTTCATTATAACAGTAGAAATCATTATACATCCCTTTAATGCATTTTAGTTATACGACAATTCTGGAATTTCAAAGTATCAACTCATCTTTCTGAGCGACTGTAGTCCTTTGTTTTGAAAGATGGTTTGATTTGCTCTTCTTTGAGTAAATGAAAAAATCTTTTTTAAATGGGCATTATTTTTCTAATAGTCAGTTAGAATATTAATTTGGCAATTTCTCCAAAAATGAAGTGGAAATTGTTAAAATATATTCGTGTAATGTTTAAAGTAATTAACTTCAGTTAGAATATTTGTTAGTGCAGTAAGTATAACTTATTTTGATAAAATATAGGATTACTTCTTTTTTATTCCGATGGAAACATTACAAAATAAAGCTAGTACTTTAAAAGGAAAAACTGCTGCACTCAACCTCGATAATGTATTTAACTGTGAAGCTCTGAGGGTGCTTTCATGTGAATGTCATAGCATAACTGGCATCAATGGATAGAATTACGGAATTGTACTTGATTTCTTTTATTATTTCTTTTAACCTTTTCCCCCCCGAAATCCTCTGAACTAAAAGATAGCTTGATTTCTTAGTTCAGCTTATGAAATGAAAATAAACATACTTAAAAAGCAGAATAAGAGGGATATTTCATTTTTCATTCATCAGGATATTCTTATATAAAAATTTATTTTAAATGCTATATGTGAGTAAAATAAATCGATGGTTACGATTAATTGATACTATTATCCCTGTTTTCAATAAGTAATCTGTTAAGTGTTGATTTTGGCCTTTTTTGTGATGGAAGCAGATTAGGTCCTTTTTTTTTGTTGTGGATGTTGAGTTATTTTATTTATTTATTTATTTATTTTTTTTTTTTGTGTGTGTGTGTGTGTGTGTGTGTGTGTGTGTGTGTGTGTGTGTGTGTGTGTGTGTATTTCTTGATCATTAATGTGGTCCCGGGCACTTTTTTTACTTATATTATACGTTTTATACTTATTTAGTAATATGAAATATATTCATATACAGCTTTGAGCACGCAAAACAATATTTTTAATGTAGCATTAAAGGCAAATGCTTAACCGCATGCAATTATGAGCTTCTTTTTAAAGTTATTACAGAGTTTAGAAAAAATAATAGAAAACTAAAAATTGAATTTTAATCAACACTTTTTATGAGTTTTAAAAAACAAAAATACTAAAATGCTTTGTTTTCTGGAAATTTATTTGTTGTGTTCTGCAAGTTAATAGATAATCATGAAAATTAGAATAATTCTTGCAGAAAATGACAAAATATGAAGAACATAATCTTCAGCAACGAAAATACACATGAAATCGTTCTAAAGTTCAGTAAAGAAAATAATTGTTAAAATTCATAAGTACTTTTTTATTACTTTCATTAATACAAGTTTAAAATTAAAATTGTAAAAAAATACATATAAATTTAAAAAGTATTTTAACATAAAAAAATTATTATTATTTTCTTAACTGAATATTAAGTTCTTCTTATTTTGGCGTTTTATACAAGAATTATTCTAACGTTCATGATTATCTATTAATATGCATAGCACAAGTAAACTTCAAGAAAAACAAAGTACTTTAGTATTTTTTTACCCACTGCCAAGAAGGGTTATTATATAATAATTACTATATAATCATAATATACGCGTCAAACACATAATTTGTTTGACGCGTATCTGGGTATGCGTATGTATAAGTGAATTTCTTTATACACCCTCGAAACATCCTAAAGGCTGGATGGATTTTAATGAATGAGGTCTCTATCGATTCGTCTTAACCGTCCGATAGTTATAGGCCAGGTTTTGCTTTCATAAATTCAAAATTGCGGTAGAGACGAAAAGAAAATTTTATGCACCATGTTGAGTGGCATATCATTGGATAGGTCTTTCAAAATGAAGACGGTGTTTCCTAGACTATTTTACAGTCAGAAGCTCCGTTTAAATATTACACAATCTGAAAGTTGTGTAGGTAGGATCTCTAGCTAAACTGTAACTCCAACCTTCATGGACATCCATAGGCCTCATGAAAACAGTGTTTATAGATAGGAACTAACAATTAAACACAACTTAAAAAAGTCATCAATACAAGTAAATTAAAAAAAAATAGGTAAGTAATATAAACTGAAAATTCGCCAATAAAAAATTAAATTAAAAAAATCAAAAACCCGACTGCGTAAAAAATGAACTAAAAAGAGGGAAACAAGATGACGTAGGAAAATAGTAGAGTGTGTTATGGAAATCCTTTTTTTTTACTTAACTAATTACAGACGGAGGCAAACATGTAGGTAGCAGGAGCCGCAGTACATACCTAAACATGAATCTGATGCCTCCGACTGCAATTACTTAAGTAAAAAAAAGGATTTCCATTACACACCCTGCTATTTTCTTACGTCATCTTATTTCCCTCTTTTTAGTTCGTTTTTTACGCAGTCGGGTTTTTAGATTTTTTAATTTAATTTTTTTTCTTTGTTTAAAGCAAATGGTTTAGTTAAAAGTTGAGTTCTTCGTTTGCTGTCAATTTTTGCAAACTGTGGTAAATTAAAAATGATTTTTACTTATACGCAGTTACTAATTTTAAAGATGTATTAAAAATATGGAGTTGCTCGATACTTTTTTCAATGTCTGCATATACATCTTTCCTTAGTAAATTCAAATTATGCACGTTATAACACCTACTTTCAAGTCTATTTAATAGCAAATGAATCAAATTCTGTAACACTATTAATTTTGTTGTTAGACATACATTAGTATAGGGTAAATATATTTCATTTATTGTTTCGTCTCACACTATCTTTAAAATATGTTTATGATTTTTTATATATTGAGATTTCCCTGTAGGTTTTATTTGTGATTTCTATATACAGAATGTCCGAAAAAGCTTAGAAACGGTCGAATAACTCGAGGAATACACATTGGGAAAAACGGAAAAGTACGTGTTAAATATTTTTAAAAAAGCTGACTCAAAGTTGACTACCTCCGACCCCCGACCCCACCCCCTTGGGTGTCAGAGGTGGTCCAACTTTGAAATCTTAAATGAGAACCACCTTTTCTATTGCAGATTCGGATTCTACGGGAGGGGGGGGGGGGGGAATTCGTAACTTTTGTACATAACTTTTTTTTTCGGATTATCGTAGATGGCGATACAAATGAGCAAAATGCGGTCAGATTCAGTTGCTGTGCAGGAAATCCTATTTTCCATTGCAGTTCTGATTTTAAAATTTGAAAAAATCGAAACTAAACAGAAAAATGCTGTTTTCCTCCTTATATCGTGGGTAGGAAGGGGAGTAATACTTAAATTCAAAGTTAATGCACTACTTTAAGCGTTGCCTAAGAACAACGACTTAGTCGTAATAGCTTCCTTTTCCCTTCGGGATGATTCACTAATGAGAATCTCCTTGCCACTCACGATTCGGGGTGCTGTTTTATGCCGCATTTTGCTAGATTGTATCATGGAAGACGGTAGTATTCCGAGTGACGTAGCCTTAAGCCTAAAATCGTATCGTAGAATTCGTAGATGGCGGAACTCATATATACAGCTAACTCGACATCAAAGAAAACGCGAAAAGCCGCCTTTTAATAATTCAGCAGATGTAAGTCCTATTGTTCTGATTTTTTTAGAACAGTCTTATATCTCCAGTCTAATTCTATTCTGAAATTTTTACATTTCTACGTGTAGTATATTTTGAGATCTAAATAGCCATTTTTAAAGCGAACGCGATGGAACGGTATGTAAGAAGTTCCTAATGTCAAAATCTGGAAAACGGTACTAAAGATTTTCTTTAAATTAATATACAATATTAATCTGATTAAGATGAGTTGAATAAGACATATCTTTTATCTGGGAAAACTCATTTTATTTTTGACATTTTCGTTTCCGTTAATGCCCAGTCAACCATTAATATCTGGTAATTTTCTCGTCTGTGATTAGTGAGTGCGAGGCTAACATTAGCCTCGTAGTGAGTAGGTTTGACGTCATCACATCGCGCCAATGAGCGCGAAGGGCTGTGACTTTCAATAGATAGATAATCCATGTTTATTTGTGTAGCGAGCAGAAATTACAAATTACGCTATAACGATGGATTTAGTGTTTTAAGTCGTCGTTTCCTTTCGCATTTGAAGTTAATTATTTTATATTTCCTTATTTACATTTAGTTATTCCTGAGTGCGAAGTGCTGTCACTTTCAAGTGATAGATAATCTATATTTATTTGTGTATTTCTTGCGAGCAGATGGATTTGAAATTAATTATTTACATTTCCTTATTTACATTTAGTTATTCCTAATACTCAGAAATTTTGTCAGTCTTCGCTTGGATGACCTTCTTTCACCATGATAATATATTAGCATAACTTGACCAGGTTGAAAGCTTAATCCAATTTGCTATGCTGTCAGATTTACATATGTCTCAGCAGGACTGTACGAATGGTGCAGTGACCCCAGGCGCGGAGGGGGCGCCAAATTTATACTACAAACCTCGTCTTTTTCTTCCTTAAAAAAAATGTATATTTACATGTTGTTAATTTTTTTTCTCAGCGAAAGTACAAACATCTTTCGTTTCAAAGTTATTGCATTCTCCTTTACCTCATACCGACAGAGGCGTCCCTACGGGTGTGCGACAGGTGCGGCCGCACAGGGCCTCGCATCCGAAAAACCGTCAACCAATATTTTATGAATATTAGGCAGTTTTTATGTTTTTCTCTTGAAAAAAAAATATTTTGTCCTTGTAGGAAGGTAGCCGCTGACAATTTCTTAATAGTCACTTTTTACCATTTAGTGTCCCTATGGCAGGTGCGAATCCAGCAGGTCCCTATGGTAGGTGCAGGGGGGGGGGGATAATCATGCTGATCCCCCCCTTTAAAAAAATATAAATCCAACTTTTTTATGGCAGTTTTTGCGGAAAATACAAACAAACGGAAACCCGAAAGTTTTTGGGTACAGAAGGGGGTGGGGGGGGCGGGCAAACGGCCCCGATCATCCTGCCCACCAAATAAATATAATCGGAAAAACGCGAGTTTCACCAACGGATAACGAAAAAAACGGGAAGTTCGTCAAAGGACTCAGAAAAAACATGAATTTAGTCACTGGATCGTGGAAAACACGCGAATTTCATCAAAAAATCGCAGAAAAAAATTAATTTCGTTTAAGGATCGCGAAAAACGCGAATTTTGCCAAAAGATACAGAAAAAAACATGAATTTCATCAAATGATCAAGAAAAAACGCAAATTTCGTCAGATTATTGCGAAAAAATGCGAATTTTGTCACAAGATCGAGGAAAAAGCGCGAATTTCACCACAGAATCGAGGATAAAACACTAATGTCGTTAAAAATGCAAAATTCTCCAAAGGATGACGAAATAAACACTAATTTCATCAAAGGATCGCGAAAAAACGCTTGTCACAGGATGGCGGAAAAAACACTATTTTTGTCACACTATCGCAGAAAAAGTGCAAATTTTAGCCTCGGGATCGTGGATAAAACAATAATTTCACCAAAGGATCATAAAAAATGTGAATTTCGCCAAAGGATCACGAAATAAATGCAAATTTCCTCACAGGATCGCTGAAAAACACGAATTTTGTCAAAGGAATGCCGAAAAACAGGAATTTTGTCAATGGATTGGTTAAAAACGTGAATTTTGCCAAAGGATTGATTAAAAACACGGAAAAAAACGCAAATTTAGCCAAAGGCCGCAAAAAACTGAATTTCGTCAATTTATCGCGGAAATAACTCAAATTTCGTCAGATAATTGCGAAAAAACACAAATTTTGTCAGAGCATGTTGAAAAAAGTACGAATTTCGACACAAGATCGTAGATAAAACACTAACTTCGTTAAAGGATTGTAAAAACACGAATTTCATCAAAGGATCACGGAATAAATGTGAATTTCGTTAAAGGACCGCATTGTAGTAAAAGCATTGTTGCAGTAAAAGATCTTTTTAATGCAATTCTCTGTATAACAGACAGCTTATTTAATGTAAACAATGAATTTTACTCTTAAAAAGAGCCTGCAATCTATTTTGTAGAAATATTGCTACCCTCTAGAGCAGGGGTTCCCAAACTTTTAGATCGACGTACCACTGAATAGAAGTTCATACTTCCGCATACCACCAAATTACAAACTCCATGCTATTGCAAAAAAACCTGTGTAAATGGAATATGTGTAAAACAAGGTATTTGTGCAGTCTTTTGTGCTCCGTCTAAGCAGATTTTACTGTATTTAATTGGATGATTACTTTATTAAATTGATATATTTAGATTGGCTGCTTTATATTAACATTCAAGTAAAAAGTACTAGTATCATTATTACTATATTATTAATATGTACATTATCAAAATATAGTGTTTTGATTTTTAAAATAGCTACAATACTTAATGGCATATTGGTGTAGATTGATACATATGCACTTAGGATGACTATTAATTCTGTTGTATTGCTAATGCTAAGGGTGATGCTTCCTTTACCAAACACATCTTCCTCATATCTGATTCAATCTTAGTTTTAGACATAAATCAGATTCGATGTTTTTGTTTATTCCTGTATTTATTTTTCATATAAAGAAGTGACGAAAAAGCATTTAAAACAAATATATGTTGTGCTAAAATGCAATGTTGTGACAAGCAATAATTTTCAGGGTTGTAGTGGGTATCTGCCCGGGTACCCACCCAGCTACCAGCTCGGGCTTTTTTTTACAACCTTGATCATTTTAGAGCTTTTACTGGTATCAGAGGGTATTTTCCTTTTTTCACCAATCAAAATTCTGATACCTTCATCTTTTTTAATGCAGATTCCAGCAATCTATTGTTATTGTTGCATTTTTTACTTCATTTCATGTACCAGTACTGGTATGCACACCATAGTTTAAGAACCCCTACTCTAGAGGGCTAAATTTCAAATATTATTTCATCTTTACCTCCATAATTCCGATTTTTTTAATGAAAAAATTGCTAGCGTTAAATCTGCACACAGATGCAAACAATGAAACTTTCAGTTCAGATGTAAGGGCAAAATTACAGATTTTTTTAATTTTATATCAGTCCGTTTGCATATTAGTATGTAATTAATTCTCTATAATATGACTGAACTCATGATTTTTTAGGAAGGAAGTACAATTTATTTCTGATTAAAAAAAAAAAAAAAAAAAAAAAAAAAAAAAAAAAAAAATGGGTAATCACAATCTTTTTATCAAATCTTTTTATGTATTTTAATCCAGATTTTTTTTACTATTAAGACTGGCTAAACCTGAAATAAAACTTCCTTACTTTATAATTTTGATGCGAATTAATAGGTACCATTAGGAAGGAGGTAAGTTTCATTCAATAATTCAAGGAAAATGATTCTTATCTTTATAATGCAGATTTAATTATACATTATTATTTACTTGATCTTTACTTTTAATAATTTAATCATTTTTTAAATTATCTTACTTCTTATCATTTTAGTTTATTACTGTAATTAATTATTTTAATATTTTACTATATTGCAAGGATTTTTTATAACTTTGATTGCATAAATACATTCAAATGACTGTTTAAAAACTGTAAACAAAGCAAGGACCAGAAATCTGCAAAATTCTAAAATCTGCACAACCTCTGGTCCCAAGTTGAGTGGATTTGAGGGAGTCTACTGTATAATGATTTTTTTCAGAGGTACTGTTTGTTTTCGTAAAGCGAAACCTTCTGCGCTTTTGCGCATGCATCAGGTCTGTTTTGATTTTATCAAAACAGGGGTGATCGGAGGCTGTTTAGGTGAGTGACAACATACAACTGGAACTTCGGCAAATACCAATCTCAGCATTACCCCTTTGGATCGTAAAATTGTCTCATAGTGTTAGGCACAGCTTTCGAAAACGAACTGTATTTTTGATGTGTTTATAAGGCATCATTTTGTTTACATTTTAAAACTTCCTCTAAATAGTTGTAATTTTTCTAATAAATATGTTACATATAATGTATGGCAGTAATAATCAGTAGGTATATCTGATGAAAATTCAATTAATTTTTTTTTAATAAACTATATTTATTTAATGATTTTTTTTTTATCCCTATTACTGTATTTCATCAATAGTAGTTCCAGAGTTAATTTTATATTGCAAAATTTTAATACAGAAGATGCATATAATGTTTTTCTCAGATGTAAACAATAAATTTTGCAGTTAAGAAGCACATGTATTTCACAAATATTGCTAATTTCTTGGAACACTAAATTTGATACATTGTCTTCTTTAACGCATTATTTTGGAGCAATGAAAACATTATATTAAATTTTTTTGTAAATGAGTGTTAAAATCGGTGGCAGCTCTTGACGTTTTTTTTTTTTTTTTTTTTTTTTAGGCACTAAATTCATGTCTTCCAAAAGTAATATTTTTAAAAACAAAATTTTTGCCTTATTTAATATAAGAAACTTCTGCCAAAAATAAGGCAAAGATTTCATTATTAAAAATAGTGAAAAAGGAATAAATTTGCCAGCCATGCATTTAGTGCCCCCAAAACTGTCAGTCAAGAGCTAAAGGTAATTTAATAATGTGTGACATGATCTATCAGGGCCGAAACTAAGGGGGCGAGGGGGCATGTGCCCCAGCGCCAGATGAAGGATTATACTTTTGGAATGGATCATTTTCTTCTGATGGATTGATGGCTTCCATTATTATGAAACCGCCATTATAAATGAAGTGTTAGGTGAAGATGAAAGAGCAGTCATGAAAAGTTAGAACTCGGATTTTCTGGTCAGAATGGGGGGAAAGGGAAATGGCTTTTTTTTTTTTTTTTTTTTTTTTTTTTTTTTTTTTTTTTTTTTTTTTTTTTTTTTTTAACGGCTGTTTTTTCATCTTTACCTAACACTTCATTTATAATGCCATCAATCCATCAGAAGAAAATAACTCGATTAAGCAGGACTTGGATAATCGGGACTCTACTTTATATTTCATTTTAAAAATGCTCTTTAGAAAATTTTTGTTGGTGTTCAGAGGGGAATCATGACCCACGTGACCTCCCTTTGGACCCGCCATTGTAGATTACGTAGTTCAGAATAACATGTCTTATGATTACATACTTTAAATTTTAAAATAAGTCGGCTATTAGAAAATTAATAAAATTATCTTTGTAAATATACTTTACAGAAGAGGGGGGGAGAGCGCCAAAATCCATGTTTGCCCTGGGTACAAAAAAGGCTAGTTTTGGCCCTGTGATCTATACCTATTATGTATAGGTGCAGATTCACAGTCGCCATGTGACGACTAAATTTTTTGCTTCGGCCGCTAACTTTCAATGTCTCAGTCGCCATACGTTATACAGGGATGCTCCTTTTCTGCTAATGGTGGATTTCTACCTTTTTAAAAAAATGAAATCAGTGTATTTTTCTTCCTACAGTCCAGAATGATCTGTTTAACACAGAAAACTATTGTATTACATAGAAAAACAAACGTCTGAAGTGTGTTTTGATTTTTATAGCGCTAAATAATTTTTCACATTCACAATTTTTTTAATGTAATGTTATACGATAAAATCAAAATTAGAAATATTGTTGTCCTAATATTTCCCACTACCATGATTGCTTAGCTTTACATTTTTAAAAAATGTATCTTGTCCAACTATATCTTCTGAATGAACATAGTTTAAGATTTGTATTAGACTTAATAATTAAATTTAAAGAATTTTGTGATTAAATTAAACATACCCATTTGATGTAATTAGTCTGTGTTTTCTTGTACATAGACATATGTATGTATAAAATAAATTATTTTCCACTTTGAATTCAGTCCCTTACAAACACTAAATTCTTTTTATGTGTTTGTTTCACAATGAGGCCACTGGACTTTTTGGGTTTAGGAGCCACTTTCTCCTTCCAGATATTGGGAATCTGCACCTATACTATTATGTAAAATTTTATAATTTTCACTATTTCTAGTTCCAAGGAATGTAATTTAAAGCACGTTTACAAGGTAAATTTAATGATGAATGAAATATGATCTATATAATGCAAAATTCTGTAATATGCAGAACTTCTCATCCCAAGGTGTGTTATAAAGATCTATCGTATTTATCTTCATATGTAATTCACTCACCAAAAACCCTAACGATTTAATATCTGCGAGTGCTTTTTTTTTCTTTTTTTTAATGCTGGGTAAAAGGGGGAGAGAAGAGAGGAGAAATGTACATTTGGGGAGTTAGGGCTTTATTTATTTATGTTAGTGAGCAACAAATATTGCAGATTTTTTATTTTTTCAAACTAAAGTTTGAAAGATTTTAATTATTTAAGTAAGTTGGAGGGATGGGTGAGAAGGGAGAAGTGAAATTTTTGGGGCTCAGGAGATTATTTTACATGATTTACTATTATTGCCAATAAAGAGCTTTAAAGAAGGATGGTGGAAGTTTATATATATATATATATATATATATATATATATGCATGCTTAAAGAGCAATATTTCTTGCTATTTTTCTTAAGACAGTAAATTTTTTATTTAGTAAAATTTAACATAGCTTTTTATATCTCTGAAACAAACCAACAGAAATACCATCTAAACATGCATGTTGTACATTACTTCCATATTTACCAAGGGGTGGTTTAAAAAAATCTCATAGCACAGTGCTCTTTAAAATAAAATATGAGGCACCTTTTTTGCGGGGAGGGAGGGGGAGAGATTGAAGGTGAATAGAAATCCTGACTGTGAATTCTTTGTCTGGTCTTTAATTTTTGTTGTTGTTGTTTTATTTTTTTATCATTAACTTAAAAAAAGTATTGATATCAATACAAAAACCCTTAACGGGTTAAAAGTTTGTGACGCAGCGCTTTATCTTATGCTCTAAGAATTTTAAATATGGAACTTAAAAATAATGATATCAAATCTTGAGTGACACTATGCCATTAATTATAATATCTATATATATTTATTTCATCATTTTATTTTTTTATAATTGCATGTGCAAAAATTATGTTCATTTTAAAAAGATGTATAAAAGTTTATTCATTGATGCATTATCATTTATATCTCTCATAAATTCAAAATATGAGTTTTAAAAGATATGATACCAAAATTTAAGTGACGCCTTGATGTTGCTTAAAACGATTAGTTTTAAAATTCAATTTAAATTTTCTTTTGGCTAAATACATTTACACATCTAAACAATGCTTTTCATTTTCCAATGCACTGTTTAATATATTATTTTCACTGAATATATATAATGCACTGAAATGTATTCATTTGAATAAATTGATTTATCTTTTGTGCCACGCTACCCAAAAATCAAAAGTAAAATTTATGTAAATAGTTTTTTTGCGTCATTGTATCCAAACTAAGTTAAATGTATGCAAATGACGAAAAAAACTATTTACATAAATTTTACTTTTGATTTTTGAATAGCGTGGCACAAAAGATAAATCAATTTATTCAAATGAATACATTTCAGTGCATTATATAGATTCAGTGAAAGTAATATATTCAACAGTGCATTGGAAAATGAAAAGTATTGTTTAGATGTGTAAATGTATTTAGCCAAAAGAAAATTTAAATTGAATTTTAAAACTAATCTTTTTAAGCAACATCAAGGCGTCACTTAAATTTTGATATATCTTTTAAAACTCATATTTTGAATTTATGAGAGATATAAATGATAATGCATCAATGAATAAACTTTTATACATCTTTTTTAAAATGAACATAATTTTTGCACATGCAATTATAAAAAAATAAAATGATGAAACAAATATATATAGATATTATAATTAATGGCATAGTGTCACTCAAAATTTGATATCATTATTTTTAAGTTCCATATTTAAAATTCTTAGAGCATAAGATAAAGCGCTGCGTCACAAACTTTTAACCTGTTAAGGGTTTTTGTTTTGATCGCTATCTACGAGTATCCGGAAAAAATTTTAAATGCAAAACTTACATATTTTTCCCCTTAGAATCCGAATCTGCAATAAAATATGGGGGGTTCTCATTCAGGATTTCAAAGTTGTACTCCCTCTGACCCCCAGATGTTCTGGGTGGGAGGTCAACTTTGGTATCACTGAATAGCTTTTTTTTTAAATATTTAACACGTATTTTTCCGCTTTTCAATCCGATGTGTATTTCGAGCGTTTCCCGACTTTTCGAACACCCTGTATATAGATATATATATATAACCATTAATTAAACATTACCAACCATCATCAAAAACCGCATTATTATGAATGAAATGGATGCCACAAACCTATAATATAGAACTGTATGTGTAAAATAAAGTACCTTATACTTAATTACAAGAACCAATAAGTAAGAATAAAAAAAGGAAGAATATGGATTCCGGAAAAAATGAAAAAGTTATATATTGAATTACGTTTTCAAGAGTACAGAATTCAATGATGTAAGCAAATCGGTTGTTTTCTGTGAGAAAAAAGCTTAAAGCTAAAAAAAAAATTTCTCCTGTACTCGAACAACCAATAGATCCAAAAGAATAGTCTCAAGATGAAAACAGAATGTTATCAAATGGCATGAAACGGAAAAAAAAACACTACAACCCATTAAATATTTAATTTATAGCAATAGAAATCTTACACAACTTACCGAATAATTAATCATGGAATACAAAGTTGAAAATAAAACAATATTAAAAAGTATAGAGGAATGGTAATGAAAACTATTTACCTAAAATACATACAGTATAACATTAGTTATATCAAATAAACTAATATGCATAATAATCACTAAAAAGATGGTATACTATTATTAATTAATATGATATTGACCTGAGTAGACTAAATTTTAAAACAAGTTAATATTGAATTTGATTAAATAAGTTAAATTTATTATGAATTGAAATAAAAAGAAAAGGCACCAATTACATATAAAACATCAAATCAACATCCATACAAAATACGTATTAGAAATGTAGTTATAATACTAAAACCCCATCTTTTTTTTTTTAATTAACCATTGCATATTATCCAGACAACACCACCCTCCTCCGTACTCTAACATCTACCCACCCAACCATCCTATAGAAATTTTTTATTATTATTTTACAATTTTTAATTTTTTATAAATATTTTTTCATTTTTATAATTTTTTTTGTAATTTTGTTTACGCATGTTTTTTTTTTTTTTTTTTTTTTTTTTTTTAAGATCATGTAAGTACTAATTGTATATTAATGAATATATGAATTTTTTTGGAAAACCATGATTTAATGCATCATAAATTAGTTTTTTAATATTATTGTTAATTAGATGAGAAGAACATAAACATTTTATTCTATATAAATGATTAAGTAGTATATTTCGATATACAGAATGATGAAGACAAGATTTAAAATTTGTAAATGTATTAACTTTGAATTTAAATTCTTTACGTTTATCATATAAATCTGTTATTGTTTTGTTGTCTTTTATTGTAATTTTAAGATCTAAGAAGTTAATTGTATTGTTAGAAAAGAGGTTTTCCGTTAATTCCAAATTAGTGGGATAATCGACTGGAAAAGGAGAAATTTTAGATTGATCAGTGGCAATTAAAATTATGTCATCAATATAACGATATAAATGTAGATTATTATTAGTAAAAGTACGTTCATAGTGATATAAGTATAAGTCTGATAATAAACTGGATGTACAACCACCTTGTGGTATACCGACGTGCTGTAAATATAATATGTTATCTTGCAATATGTAATTATTATAGATAATGAAGTTTGTTATTGATTTAAAATATGCGATATCAATATTAGATGGTAATTCCAGTTTTTTTATAATACTTTTTAAATAATGCATTTATAATATTATGTAAATCTAATAAGTCTATATTATTAAAAAGATCTTTGAAGTCATATGTCGTTATATTATATACACAATGAAGATTTTTTAAAATATTGATCAGTTGATAGCTACTTTTTATACAATGTGTATTATCATTGTTTGTAGTAAGTATATATAATTGATTAAGAATTTTTAATAGAAGTTTATGGGCTTTATTATTATATGTATTGCAACCAATAGTTACAGTCCTAAATTTAATTGGAGTTTTATGAAATTTGGGAATAAAAACTAAATAAGGATAATTAAAGTTAGTAGATAGAATATTTAACAGTTTATAATAACTTTGAATTTTACGATTATTTACGATTACATTTTCATTAGTTTTTTTTTAAGATTTATTAGAAGAAATACAGGTTGTAAGAAGTTGGTGGTAATAAGATTTACACATGATATATATATATATATATATATATATATATATATATATCCTTAATATATCATATATATAGAAAGAGAGAGAGAGATAGACAAATATTAGGTTGAGCAAAAAGTTCTGGGAAATTTTTAATCTAATAGTTACCAGAATTTGTATCCTATATATGCAATATCAATATCGTACTCAGTATCGCATAACTCAATATCGTTCGTAGGGAATGCATAATACAGGCAATATATCGTATCAATGCAACACTTTTTCAAGGGCCGTCGATTTGAATCCGTAAATGAAGCTGAAGAAGCATGTCATGTTCTTTTTTCGATTCCAAGGAGCCGCCATGGGTACTTCCAGCATATCTGGAATCTGTCAGAATGATGGCAGAAATTTGTGGTCTATGATGGTCTCTACTTTAAAGAATAATCCTAATTGCTTTTGTTGTTAATTTGCGCATAACAACGCAACTGTCACAAATTTCCCAGAACTTTTTGCTCAACCTAGTAGATATACAGGGTGGTTATAGTTAAACTTCCCTTATAAACAGCATCCTACAGCTCAAACGGGTGAGCGGAATGCAATGAAATTTGGTATTTACACTAAACACGAGATGCGCTCACGGAATTTCGAAAAAAAAATTAGTTCCAAAATGGGCACCAGATGGCGCTTTTTCCGGAAAAAAACATTAAATTTAACACAATGAACGACCAAAACGGAATACAAAAACAATATTAACAATCCAGAACAAGAATTATGAGTAATAAAATGTAAAACCGGCTGTTTTGGCCGTTTATTGTGCTAAATTTAATGTTTTTTCCGGAAAAAGCGCCCTCTGGTGGACATTTTGGAACTAATTTTTTTTTTTTTTTTTAATTTCTTGAGCGCATCTCCTTTATAGTCTATATACCAATCTTCATTGCGTTCCGCTCACCCGTTTGCGCTGTAAGATGCTGTTTATAGGGGAAGTTTAATTATAACCACCCTGTATATATATATATAGTTTAAATTTCAGCCTTATTTAAAATTTTGTATAGTTCCTGAAAGAATTGCTATTTTGCATATTTTTTCTCTTTTTGGAGTACAAAAAAGAAGAAATGTTTATTTCTCTTCGCGATTTACAAAAATTTTTTATTTAAAACGTAATATTTTTTTTAAGAAGAACCTCTTTTTATGAGTACATTTTTTGCTATGAAAATCATATTTCCAAACTTTTTTCTCAAAACAAAAAAACTCGAAGCTAAATTAAAAATTATATGACATAATTATATAACACAGTACAAAAATTCATAACTTTATTTATCATAGAAATGCAGATAAATTAATTTTAATATGACAAATGTTGAAAAAATACATTCTGAAATAAGTGCATTTAAATCTCGGAAGAATGTCCAGCAACCACAGGCATTACAAAATAAATGGCGTTGCCTTTTTAACCCGTCTGTCTGTCTGTCAAAGCTCTAACTCGCGTAAATACAGTCCGATTACCATGAAATGGATTCATGTTATTGGGGTTTACTATGGCATGTTCCGTATTAAAAATGAAGAGTGTAGCATTACGGTTCATTTACAGAGCCGCTCAAAAGTGTTCCGTTACATTACGGTCTATGGGGAAAAATCGTTTAAAGTGTATTTTATTGATATTAGAGTATTTTAAACATATTGAAATTGATAAGCATCATTGGGGTGTACAACAAGGTTCGTATTATAGAACAGGGTGTGCATAAAACTTATCGTTTATTTACAGGGACACACAAAAGAATTTGGCTACAAAAGAAAATGAGCAATAACTGAACTATTGAAGAATTGAAGCATATGACCAATAATTGCTGGAAGTGCGTTTTCAGTCGTGGTATGCGTTTTAAAATGTAACTATTTTTTAAATATTACTTGGTATGTATAAATTCTATAGATCATATACAGGGTCGCACAAAAGTTCTCAACAACATCCGTTTATTGGCGAAAATTGCTGAGTGGAAAATTTCAACTGTGCTATGCTTTTAACTGCACTAACTTTTAGCATACAGTCCTCCCCCACTTAATCGGGTCACGGATAATCGAATAACCCGCTTATTCGAATAGAATCCTTCGGAACCGAATTTATTCCTATTGATTCTATGTTATTTTTCCCCGGTTAAACCAAATACCTTTTACGAACATCCCCGTTTAGTCGAATAACAACTGTGTGACTGGTGTTTGAAAATAGGCGCGGAAAGCACGTTTCGGCTGGAATTTCCTTCCACCTTTTGCCATTTTCTATTTCTTTCCGCTGAAAATAAATTGTCAGTTCTTCCTGCAATGATTTCGACCGGCAGGTGTATAATGGGCAGGTCAAATGATTTCCCCACCTTGATCTCCCCACCATCACTTCTTGCCAAGTTTTAATGGCAATGCGACGTCACTTCGAGACTCGAGATGGTAGCTGTGATATTTTGCACTCATTTGAAAAATAACTCGATATTTACTCCTTTAAAATTCCACTTAAACAAACTACTTTAAACGATTTTTTTTAAGGCAGTGTAAGTAACGTAAATTAGAAGTAGCAAAGTTTTGACCAAATTCAAACGAGCTGCATTAAGTGTGATGTAAACCGTATAAATGTATTTGCTGACAATAAATTAATACGTATTTACTTTATATTAGCATTTGTATTTATTTTAGTTTATGTTATTCTATTAATGATTTATTATACTGTTAATTAAATTAAATACACCGTAGATGGTTATTTTGCCTTTTTATTACGAATTAAATATTACAGTTATGATTTCCCGTTTAATCAAAAAACCGCTTAATCGAATATTATTTCTGGAACCGTCGCTATTCGTTTAAACGGGGACGACTGTACTATGAAGTATGCATACATATATATAGATCATATACAGGGCTGCAAAAAAATCTTATATTTTAACGACTATTCATGGTAGTAGAAGAAATCAGGTTTTCAAATGCGTTTTGAGTTTTTCAAACTGTTCATTCAGACGTCAGCTTTCACCTTAGTAAACTATGAAGTTTTGTTATAGTATTCTGAATGTGTTGGACAGGGTTTCATAATCTATGCTGTACGAATGATTTTTCGTTCTTGTTTAATATCTTATTTACATGCAGTTAACGACATTTTATTATGAACACTATAGAGTACTTTTAAGCACAATATGTAAAAGTGTGATTTCCTTTTTCAAAATTTTTATTTTCTGGACCGCCTTAAAAATCCTAAAACCTCATGTCTTTTGAGGAGGACATTTCGGTGTACCTGTAGGGAATTCCCGCCTTTCCCAGGCCACACCCTAAATTCATCACTGAATCCGTTGGACCCCTCACTTCATTTCTACCCAATAATTTTGAATAAACCACTAAAGTACTCGAATTAAAGATCGTTTTAATGTTCCAAAACAAACGCAGGTTCCTAGTAAATTACGCAGTTCTTCTCTTCTGTATATACAGTGGTGGCCAAAATTATGAACACTTTTAGGTAGCTTTCATTACAAAAAATAAAAAGCTACCTATTGCAGCTGTCCGAAGGAAAACACTTTGGAAAGTTTTGCTGTATTTTCACCGATCATGACCCACAGATACCAAAACCACCCTCCGTTGAAATGCTGACTTATATACAGGGTGCAATATGTTATCTATCGCCGACCTTTAATTTCTCAACCGTTGGTCGTAGACATATAGTTCCAATTACAAAAACGTTTCAAATGAGCTAAATATTCAGGTTGTGGCATTATTTGAAGTAAAAAATCAATTTTATAAAAATTACGAAATCTAACTTTCTGTACGGTCACCCAGTCCCTATAGTTATATTTAGTAAAAGTTTACACATATCATAACAGATATAACACAAAAAGTTTGACATCTGTACTACAAAAATTGACACAGTTATTAAATTTCAAAGTTTGAGATTTTTGCACATGATTTTGTCTTTCATTGAGGGATCAGTTAAAAGATTAATTAAAGTAATTCGAGATTAAAATCAGCGTGCAATATCCTTTTTACGGCGAAGCCACTTTTAGCCGGTATCGTCGGTACTTTTGAATGTTGTTCGACCCATAAAAGTTAGCTCAAATTTTTAGATGAAATAACCTTATTTGGTGATTCTCCAATTTGGTGATACCGGCTAAAGGTGATTTCGCCGTAAAAAGGACATTGCACTCCGATTTTGATCACGAATTACTTTAATTCATCTTTTAACTAATCCCTTAATGAAAGACAAAATCATGTGCAAAAATCTCAAACTTTGAAATTTAATAACTGGGTCAATTTTTGTAGTACAGATGTCAAACGTTTTGTGTTATATCTGTTATGATATGAATAAACTTTTACTAAATATAACTATAGGGACTGGGGGACCGTATAAAAAGCTAGTTTTCGTAATTTTTATAAAATTAAATTTTTGCTTTAAATAATGCCACAACATGAATATTTAGCTCATTTGAAACGTTTTTGTAATTGGAACTATATGTCTACGACCAACGGTTGAGAAATTAAAGGTCGGCGATAGATAACATATTGCACCCTGTATATATATATATATATATATATATATATATATATATATATATATATATATATATATATATATACTAGAAGATAACCCGTCAGATTGACGTGTTTGCATTTTCAAAAGAATGATATAGCATTGCATTATAAAAAGAATCATAAACTAATAATTTTTATCATATCTGACTAATAGGATCAGGTGGGAGTAAAATAGTTATAAAAACAGCCCATTTATAATTGAAACTTAATTTGCAAGAAAGAACTTCACTCACAAAATTTAAAGAACCACTTCAAAAAAAAAAACATGCAAATTAGAACTAATAATGCTATTTTAAAATATATTGTCAATTTACTTTCGTCTTCGTTCATTGCTTTAAAAAAATCAATTACTTTCAATTTCTTATAAATCAGAATAAAAAAATAAAAATAAATAAGAGTCTTTCACGGATTAATTGCCGATGGCTGACGCCAGAATAATAATTATATAACTTAAATTTTAGAAAGTTTAACTCAGATTAAATCCTGATTTTTTTTAATCATGCATAAAGAAACCTATAATAAATTTTCATCATTAAAAATGATCCTTTATCACTTAATTAAATTGCAACTATTAATTGCATTAACAGTTTTTTTTCCTCAAATTCTTTTATTAAATTATAAATTTATTTTCCCTACAAAATACAAAAATGCACAATTTTATTTCCATTGATATATATATATATATATATATATATATATACTACACGGCATTAAGTATCCCTGATAGTCTAATTATATTTTATAAGAAATACTATTCATTTTCCCCCCCAATGTCTTCAGAGTTCAAAGAATTTTAAAAGAAACTTCTTTTTTATTTTAACTACCGATGGATGGCGCCAGCAAAACACAAAAATTCACATGAATGCGATACAAACGAATGTTTACTTATGGAGGGAGAGGGCCAAACTAATTTCAACTGAAGTTATCTCAGAATATATACATAATTGAATGCAAGTCATCTCTCAAATGCATAGCTGCCAACCTTTGCGCTTTTTTGTTACCACTAAAATTTAGAAGAGATTTTCGCCTTCTTTAATCGTGAGATTTCGACTATTAAATAAGGCGATATTTACAAGAAAATTTTAGTGGTAGCAAAAAAGCGTAAAGGTTGGCAGCTATGCAAATGTTAATTTATTTTGAATAATCTTTCTAAAAAGTAACTTTTATGAAGTTTTATTCCAAAAAATAATTTTCAATAAAAATGGCCGAATGGAATACGATAAAGCGAAGTGGGATCCGGATGAGTTCAACCCCGAAAGCGTTATACACTTTGTGCTATTATATATATATACCGGGTGAGCAAAAAGTCCGTATAAACTTTAAAAAATCATAAAAGCCGAAAAAATAACCGAAATGAAAAACTATTTGCAGGATTAGCATCTATAGGTCACGGGAATTTTTTTAAGACAGAAATAAAAAATAACTCAAAAAACAGCCGACAGATGGCGCTGGTTTGTGGGATTTTGTCGGAAATATGCAAATAAAACGGTTTTAAGAATTTGCGCTCCTAATCCAGAACTAGTTCACCGTTGTGAGCCGTGTACTTGATCAAGGATACAGAGTATGAAGGATAAAGCTTTGTTGGTGAAGTTATTTTACGTGATAATCGTTTCATTTGCATATTTCCACCAAAATCGCACGAACCAACGCCATCTGTCGGCAGTTTTTTGAGTTATTTTTTATTTCTGTCTTTAAAAAATTCCCGTGACCTATAGATGCTAATCCTGCAAACAGTTTTTCATTTCGGTTTTTATGATTTTTAAAAGTTTATACGGACTTTTTACTCGCCCGGCATATACATCCATATATACAGTGGCGGTCAAAAGTTTCGGGCCAGTTAGTTTCTTTGATTTGTTTGACAGAACGTTTCAGCGAAGAAGAAGCACAATTGCTCCAAAAGTTAGGAATAAGCAAAGTACCTCTGACCACGTGATCATTTTGATTGGGTACTGAAGATACTTGATGCAAAGGGTAGGAATTTCGAAATTAGTGTGTGAAAAAGTTTCCGGCCATTTGTCATCCGTTAGTTTTTGATATCGATAAAGTGTTTTTTTTTTGTTTTTTTGTTTTTGTTTTTTTGGCGGTGTTTGTTAATTAATCAATGTGAATAACGTATTTGAAATTCAAAAATGAAAAGTTGAACAATTTATTGTTCCTAAAAGAGTGATTTGTTTGTCGCTAAAGCGACAATCCTCTCGTGAGATTGCGGCAAAATTGTCGATCGAAAAACTTGTTGTGAACAATATTTTAAAAATATATAAAGATAGTCATGGCCTTTGGAACTTGCCACGGTCCGGGAGACCCCGGAAAACGACTATTGTTGTGGACAGAATTATCAGGAGAAAAGCAGTTGATGACCCGCATAAAAATACCGCTGCAATTACCCGCGATTTCCGGTGTTAAAATATTGCTGAAATAAATCGGTCTACCGTGTCAAGACGTTTACATGACATAGGACTTTATGGAACAGTCTGTGTTTAAAAACCTTTCATAAGTAAAAAAAATCAGAGGGACCGACTTGCGTTTGCCAAGGAATACAAAAACTGGTCAACTGAAAACTGGAAAAAAGTACTATTTTCCGATGAATCGACTTTCAATCTTTTTAGGAGTGATAACAAACACTACAACCGAAGATCTAAAATTTAAAGATAAGATTCGAGATATGTTATTCCTACAATGAAGCATGGCGGAGGACACGTTATGCTGTGGGGAGCATTTTCTTGAAAATGTGCCTGTCCGTTATTTGAAATCCGCGGCACGATGAATAGTGCAATGCATAGGGATATCTTGCAAGATCATTTGCTGTCTTATTGAAGGAAAAATTGCGGTCTCAACTATTTTTTTCATCTTGATAATTGACCAAAAGCATACATGCAGTCAAGCAGTGGCTTTCGCACAAAAAATTCCGCTTTTGAAACGGACAGCCCAATCACCCGATCTGGATCCTATCGAAAATCTCTGAAACTAACTTGAAAACGTCTGTGGAATTATAAATATTCCAATTCAGCAGCATTTTCACAAAAATTGCAAGAACCGTGGAAAAAACTTAGCATTGACGATCTACAACCGTTCATGGAATCGATGCCACGTTGCTGCGCCGCAGTACATATTGCTAAATGTATGAATACAAAATACTAATTGTAAATGTTGTTGATCACTGTTATTTTCTGTTATAACACCATTTTTTTCCAAACTTGCCAAGGTGGCCGGAAACTTTTGAGAACATGCGTTTTCTTTTGCAATTAATTTTGTCAATTAAATTTATTAATATTTATTTTTTATTCCATAAATAAGTTCCTATCTATTATGTGAATAAAGTATATAAGTATCACTTTGAGATTCCTCTTCGTATGGGTATACTTACAAATTAACCAAAAATTTTATGCTGGCCGGAAACTTTTGACCACCACTGTATGTATATATATATATATATATATATATATATATATACATCCATGTATATATATATATGTATCCATATATATATATACAGGGTGTCCAGCGAATAAGACCCTGATTTCAAAATTAAATATCTCAAAAACAAAGATTAATAGAATCATGCGGTAAACGGTTTGTTTATTAGCTAAGCTGTAAAAATGTTATACAGAAGTTGCAAAATTTAGTTGCAAAAACCGTTAACAGATGGCGCTGTAATCGCAATGCTTGTAAACTGTGCTTCGAAGTCCAGAACACTAGCGTCTCATTCCTAGATGGCTCCCTACGGAAGAACGATTATTGGGAAAGTCCACTTTTTCATTGGGGTGATGTGCAGAAGTGGAGACATCTGGTCACAGAATTATTGCATCAGCTTTAATATTAGAAATTTTCAATTAATAGAATTTTCAATAAAAAATTTAGAAATCATTATGTAAGAACTTATTAAAATATTTTATTAAATTCAATTTTTAATGCCATATAATTATTAAAATCAAAATGCATACATTTAGAAAAATAATTTTGTGCTTTTTCTTTATTTTTTATATTTTTAAATCACGGCATAATATTTTGGTATTATTGTTTATACCTGAATTATTATAAATAAAAAAGTAATTTTGCACTTTTCATTTATTTTTAAATCACGGCATAATACTTTGGTTTTAGCACAACACTTATGTTTCTTTTCTTTGTTAACAAAGTTTTAGAGGCAGAAATTGTGCATTAAATTATTTCTTTTTTAAAAGGAATCGATGATAAGTCATAACATCAACGTCAAAGCAAAAGTATTTTGTATGCTGCATTCCTTTCCAACACTTCGGATCCTATCGCTAGAAGCTGCACCATATTTCTGTGCTCAGTGATTAAAAAAAAAATGAAACCGAGTTTTTAAAATTAAAATTATTTTTTTTTAACTTAAGTTTTTAAAAATAGAAACTTTGTATTTTTTCATTCAAAGTATTTCATTCAAATTTTCTCTACATTAAAAAAAAATGATTTATGAATCATTATTATAAATGCTCAATGATTTTTAAAAAAGGGGTTTCTTTTAGCTTAATTAAATTTTAACACCAGAAACTTTGGATTTTTTTATTCAAACTTTTTTCATAGTTTAAATAAACATTAAAATTAAAGATTTCCATTTTTTTCAAATCCTCCTCTACTTGGATTCGATTCCACGATCTACCAATTAGGAGAGAAAAGACATACAACAGAGATACTGGTATCCGGACCAAAATACCTTATAACAAAATTTGAAACAAATCTCAATTCTTTTTCGCAGTTCAAATGCCATATTAATTAGGTACACATGGCTCCACTTCTGCACATTACCCAAATAAAATATTTTAATAAGTTCTTATATAATGATTGCTAAACTTTTTATTGAAAATTCTATTAATTGAAATTCTCTAAAATTGAAGCCGATGCAATAATTCTGTGACCAGATGTCTCCGCTTCTGTACATCACTCCAACGAAAAAGTGGTCTTTCCCAATTTTCGTTCTTCCATAGGAAGCCATCCAGGAATGAGACGCTAGTGCTCCGGACTTCAAAACACAATTTATAGGCATTGCGATTACAGCGCCATCTGTTAGCGGTTTTCGCAACTAATTTTTGAAACTTCTGTATAACATTTTTACAGCTTAGCTAATAAACAAACCGTTTACCGCATAATTCTATTGATCTTAGTTTTTGAGATATTTAATTTTGAAATCAGGATCTTATTCGCTGGATACCCTGTATATATATACATATATATAAATATATTTCTATCTGAATTTTGTCATGCTGTAACTCTCTAATTTTTGAACCGATTTGGATGAAATTTTTCATATGCATAGTACATACTAATGTCTTGACAGAGTTCGTTGGCCAGCTTCATCCACCATCTTGTTTAAAAATGGCGGCCATTTGAATTTTGTAGACACTTTTGGAAATTTTTAGGTTTCCTAACTTTCTCCTTAAAATGACCTATGTTGTTAACTTACACTGTGTGATTCTTTAAAATATATTTTAATGTTTCTAACATTCTGTTTAAAATTATACATAAAAGTTTGCATTTTGTGAAACGTAACATTTTCTATAACTATACAATGTTAGAAAATATGAAAAAAATTCAAAAATTCAAATGGCCGCCATTTTGAAACAAGATGGCGGATGAAGCTGGCCAACGAACTAGGTCGAGACATTAGTGCATATGCAAAATTTCATCCAAATCGGTTCAAAAATTCGAGAGTTACAGCATGACAAAATTCAGATGTAAATATATATATATATATATATATATATAAGTCAACATTTCAACGGAGAGTTGTTTTGGGATCTGGGGGTCATGATCGGCTAAAATATATAAAAATTTCCTGAAGTGTTTTCCTTCGGACGGCTGCGATAGGTAGCTTTTTAGCTCACAGGCTATCAAAGCCTGAGAGCTAATGTTCCCGCCCGTTCTGTATGTATGTATGTATGTATGTACGTACGTACGTATGTATGTATGTACGTAACGCGATAACTCTTGATAGAAACATCCGATTTGCTTCAAAATTTTTTCCTAGGTTCACTGTGGTAAGGCGCTTCCCTGATTAGTTTTGGGAGTTCATTGGTTAAGGATAAAGGGGGGGGAAAGGGGGTTAGTCAACCCCCCCCCCCCTTAATTCAGATAAATGGGTTTTTCATGCAGAATGATTCGATTTGCTCCGAATTTGGTATAGCGGTTTATTATGTTAAGGAACTTCCCTGATTAGTTTTGGAGGTTCATTGGTTAAGGGTAAAGGGGGAAAAACGGGGTTAGTCCACCCCCCTTAATTCAGATAAATGGTTTTTTAATGCAGAATTATTCAATTTGCTCCGAATTTGGTATACCGGTTTATTATGTTAAGGAACTTCCCTGATTAGTTTTGGGGGTTCATTGGTTAAGGATAAAGGGGGAAAAGGGGGGTTAGTCCACCCCCTTAATTCAGATAAATGGGTTTTTCATGCAGAATGATTCGATTTGCTCCGAATTTGGTATACCGGTTTATTATGTTAAGGAACTTCCCTGATTAGTTTTGGGAGTTCATTGGTTAAGGACAAAGGGGGAAAAACGGGGTTAGTCTACCCCCCTTAATTCAGATAAATGGGTTTTTCATGCAGTATCATTCGATTTGCTCCGTATTTGGTATACCGGTATATTATGTTAAGGAACTTCCCTGATTAGTTTTGGGGGTTCATTGGTTAAGGATAAAGGGGGGAAAACGGGGTTAGTCCACCCCCCTTAATTCAGATAAATGTGTTTTTCATGCAGAATGATTCGATTTGCTCCGAATTTGGTATACCGGTTTATTATGTTAAGGAACTTCCCTGATTAGTTTTGGGGTTCATTGATTAAGGTTAAAGGGGGGAAAACGGGGTTAGTCCACCCCCCTTAATTCAGATAAATGGTTTTTTAATGCAGAATTATTCAATTTGCTCCGAATTTGGTATACCAGTTTATTATGATAAGGAGCGTCCCTGATTAGATTTGGAGGTTCACTGGTTAAGTATAAAGGGGGAAACGGGGGCTAATTCCCCTTCACTTATTTTTTTGAGTGGCATTATTCTTTAAAATAAGAGTATAATATACAATTAGTGTGAATAGTCTGTGAGCTCAATGCCATCAGTTTAGCTGGGCACTTTTCTTTTTTATTACTTTTTGTAATGAAAGCTACCTAAAAGTGTCCACAATTTTGGCCACCACTGTATATCTTAAACCTTTGAAAGGTAGTGTTACATTATTTATACTACCTCATTTTAATTCGCAATTGCGCCAAATTTGTACAAGGCACTTTTAATAAAATCTTGCTTTAATAATGTGCGCAAAGAAAAGCAGTGATTTATTTGTGGTCGATTAAAGATTCAATCATACGAAATTGACGCCTAATTCAATTTATCATGATTGAAATTGAAAAAGTAATTCCTCTTTAAAAAGTATTTTTATGATTTTTTCAATCTGCATGAATTCAATCTTGATTAATTTAATCGTGATTAATTTAATCATTAATTACATAGATAAAAATTAAATATGACCGCCCTGTTTACTTTCTTAAATTCGCTTTCATTGCTACGAAATTCTTTTTAAGAGTCACTATACGATTTTCCTTATTGATTATACTGGGTCACACAAAATTATTCATATAAACCAAGGTCAATATGTTTAAATTATTTAGGGGGTATTAGAGGCAATTGAAAACCCGCTTAATAAAACTGATGTATTCTTTTATAATTATTTTAGGCAAATAGGAGTATTTTATCAATCATTTGGTAGTCACAAATCGATGGCGATACTCCCTGCTTCCTCATAGACTATACTTCATGTCGGTGCCACTACCTTCAATGGATGCAGAAGCGAAAAAGTTTTGAAATTGCGATTTTTATTATATTGATGCGGAGAGAAACTTGAAATTTGCGTGATGGTAATTACTTAAAAGTTTTAAATGCTATGTAAGAACAGTTTCTAAAAAATTCGAAAATTAAAACGGTGAAATTAGCAAAAAGTGTTCTAAAAATGTCCTAAATTACGATTTCAATGGAATTGTTAAGGATAGAAAATTTTAATTTGATGTGGATGTTACTTTTAAGACTAGTCTCACAGAACAGTTAAAAAGTTTAGATATTTAAAAGGTTGAAATGAATGACGAAAAGCTTTCAAAGAAAGTTTAAAATTACGATTTTTGTGGAAATGTTAAGGATACAAACTTGAAATTATACACGGTTGCTACTTTTAAGACAAAAATATATACGCCTTACACTTTTTTAAATTGAAATATAAAAAGCTGTGGGAGAAAAGGTGCCTTTTAACGGGAAATATAAGAAAATTTCATAAAAATGTATTTTTTGTTCCTTCTTGAATGGCAGTAATTTTCAAGTTAAAAATAGAAAAGATTCAACTCAACTTTTTATAAGTTTCTAGTGTAGAAACTCCTAACGGAAAAGAAAAAAATATAAATATATATATTTAACCATACTTAATGACCCCCCTTGGAGCGATGACATGTCCCCTCCCGGAAGATTTGAGATTTTGTATTTACAATGGTCAAAAAGTGGATTCCCCCCTCCCCCTCCTGCGGAGCCACAAAAATCCCTCCCGGAGAAAAGTGCCTGAATTAAACACTGTTAATGACTAAAAATAAAATCTTAAGATTTGTGTACCAAGTGTATTTCGCTTAATTGCAAATCATTTAAACTTTGAAAAAATAAATAAATAAATAAAAAATAAAAAGGTACATATTTTTTTTTGTTGGAAAACTTGCAACAAACTGATGAAGAAAGTCTATCGTAAAAGCAAAATGAAACAGTTTGATGTCAGCTTCACATCATAAAAGTCTAAGAATAAATCAAAGGGGATGCTTTGCATCTCCACCCATTCTCCCAAAAGCAAATTTTTGCAGCAAATATGCTGCAAAAATTTGCTAAAAGAGCAATTAATTTAGGAATATTTTCACAGTACATTTACATATTTTCCGACATTTTTCAAGGATTTTAATGAATTAAAGTAAAAAAATATCTGTATGGCATAACTAATTTGTTGCAGCAAATTTTGTGCAAATAACCATACTAAATTGTTGTACATCATAAGAAACTTATAACAAGCTGAAGAAAAAAGAACATTGTAAAAGCAAACTTCAACAGTTCGATGTTGGCTTTACATTATAAAATTATGAAAATAAATCAGTGGATTTGCTTTTTATACCCTCCCCCCTTTTTTTTTACCAAAAAGATCTTTCAAAATATCCTGACAAACCAGTTAATTTCAATAATGTACTCATAAAATTTCATTAATGTGAAAAAAAATCAAACAATGTTTTAATTGTTCTTTAACCTTTAACTGATGTCACAGAAATTGTCACATAACTATGAAGCGGTCTGTGAGATCGCTGCACCGAAAGATTAATAAAAGCCGCGATTAACTCGCAGGATGTTGTTTTTGTACTAAACTTTTTGTACAGGAGTGTTATAATTAAAATTCAGCTATTCAAAAGTCTCTGGTGATAGTACTAAAGTTCCAAACGAAGCAAAATTTCAGTATTGTTTGTAGATAAACTGAAATTTGCAAGTTAAACTATGAAAATTGAAAGAAGCACCGGTTTGTGAGACCGGTAACATCAGTTAAAGGTTAAACTAAATTAATGTTTCATAATGTGTAATACAACTAATTATTTATTGATGGTAGTAATTAACAAACATCCTTTTATGACTCCAAACTTTAAAAATCTTTTCAAAGTACGCACTCTTTTTAAAGGGTCTTTCTTTTTTTTGTAAAATGAGTAATTTTGTCTTGCAACTGAGCGTTTTACACATTAAACAGATTTAAATGGTTTCGTGAATTGGCAAAAGAGTAGCGAATTTTGATTTCGAATCAGTCTCATGTTTTTTTTTTTCAATTAAGTATCAGTTTTCAAAACTATAATTTTTTCTGTTATTTACAGTATGTAAATAGTCACTATATCATATGCATGCAGTGAATACGTTTAACACGAAAACGCTTAACATGAAAAATCGGTTAACACAAAATGATATAGCGGTCTGGACAGTATACGATATACAATGCAATTTAATACATTTTTATTCTTTTAACACGAAAAAAATTCGCTTTCGAGCTAGTAAGTTTGAGTTGAAATTGGTGGATTTTGTGTTAAAACCACTGAATTTTGGGTGAAAATCAGTGAATTTCGTGTTTTTTGTAAATTAGCTTATGTTTTATGAGCACAATTGCTGAGAAATCGGTGTGAAAACAAACTGCTATTTCGCTTCAAATGAAGATCAAGTTACTTAATGCAGTTAATGAAACAAAGACGAAACCTGAAATCTGGAAAAAGTTTTGCATTGCTAATTTTACATTAACAATAATAATAAACAAGTGGGTAAGTGTGATCATAGATCGCACAAAGGGTTTCGTTTAATATTTCTTTCAAAACGTCCAGTACATTTATCGTCATGGAACATCTTCTAAATTTTCGCAAACCCTTCCTAAACTATCGTAAAGCTTCAAACAGATTCGCCTTGTTATATTTCCTAATTTTGTTCGTGCCCCCCCCCTCCGAAATGCTACGATATGTGACATGACGGGCATCTGCCAAATTTAGAAAAGTGCCCCCCTTGGGGGGGAAGTGGGGTAATGGTCACCATGATTTTTGACGCGGCCAGATGTTTAAAATTTTTGTTATGTTTTATAAGCTGTATTAAAGTTTCAAACAGATCGTCTAGCTATATTTCCTAATTTTGTTCGCGCCCCTCCCTCACCCACCCTCGAAATGCGACACGCCATTCTTCTTTATACTTTTTATCATGTGTTATAAAGTATCTTAAAGTTTAAAACAGATCGCATTGTTAGATTTCCTACTTTAAATGAAATCGCGGCCTGTTAGTTCCACATTCCATCACCAGGGAGCGCACTCTATTCTTAACAAAAGCGTATCTGAACGGAACTCCTTTACACAACCTATCAGTAGATATGTTACTCGAGGGGGTGGCTCCCTTCAGCAAGAATTTAAGATGTTTGTTGAAATTACTATTCGGAAATAGTGGTAATTTAACTTTTAACATATTTATATTTAATAAGTAGCATGTATCTGAGGACTCCGTCAAAAAAACGCACCTGAAACGGTATGAAACAAAAAGGTAAAAAAAAGGAAATATTTTGCCCCTCCCCCTCTCCCCACCTGCCCGAAATTTCATGCGCCATTTTTATAAACTTTTTCTTATGTGTTATAAACTATCTTAAAATTTCAAACAGATCGCCTAGTTAGATTTGCTATTTTAAATGAAATCGCGGTCTGTTAGTTCCACATTCCACCACGAGGGAGAGCACTCGATTCTTAACAAAACTGTATCTGAACGTAACTCCGTTAAACAACCTATCAGGAGATATGCTAGTCGAGGGAGTGGCGATCTTAACCAAGAATTTAAGATATTTGCTTAAATTACTATTCGAAAATAGTGGTATCAACACTTATAAAATTATTGAATAAGTAATAGTTTTCTCATCACGCCATCAAAAAACCGCACGCAAAACAGAACAAAACGCCCTGTTATACTGCCTAATTTTGTTCGCGCCCCTTCCCCCTCCCCTCAACTGGAATGTGACGCGCCATTCTTTTTTATAATCTTTTACTATTTGTTATAAATTATCTTAAAGTTTCAAACAGATCGCTTTGTTGGAATTCCTACTTTAGTCCCTGTTAGTTCCACATTCCACCAAAAGGGAGCGCACTCTATTCTTAACAAAAGTGTATCTGAACGAAACTCCTTTACACATCTTAGCTGTAGATACATGGTTCGGGGGGGGGGGCGGTCTTAACCAAGCATTTAATACATTTGCTGAAATTACTATTCGAAAATAGTGGTATCAATACTTCAGACATTTTTATCTGGCATAAGTAACATTTATGCTGTATTTTTTTTAAATCGGACACCATTCAGAAGAATACTGCAATGAAACATCACGTGACTGCCTTTTAAAATAAGTATATAATAGAAATAAATCAATTAGTGAAATTAGCGCCCCTCACACACCCCCCTCCCCGAAATTTCACACGCCATTTTTATAAAGTTTTTCTTATGTGTTATAAACTATCTTAAAGTTTCAAACAATCGCCTTGTTATATTTCCTAATTTTAACAAAATCGCGTTATGTTAGTTCCACATTCCACCGCCAGGGAGCGCACTCTATTCTTAACAAAACTGCATCGGAAGGAAACTCCGTAAAGCAACCTATCAGTAGATACGTTACTCGAGGTGGTGGCGGTCTTAATAAGAAATTAAAATATTTGCTGAAATTACTATTCGGAAATAGTGGTAACTAAACTTTAGACAATTTTATATTAAATAAGTAGCATATGTCTCAAGACTTCCTCAAAAAAGGCACCTAAAGCGATCAGAAACGCTATTTTTTTAAATAGAAATCTAGCGCCCCCTCCACGGAATTTCACGCGTCATTCTTTTTTACATTTTGACTTTATCTTATGTGTTATAAAATATCTTAAAGTTTCAAACAGATCGACTTGTTAGATTTCCTAATTTTAACAAAATCGCTTTATGTTAGTTCCACATTCCACCACCAGGGAGCGCACTCTATTCTTAACAAAAGCATATCTCAACGAAACTCCTTCACGCAATCTTTCCGTAGATACATGGGTCGGGATGGTGGCGGTCTTAACCAAGAATTTAAAACATTTGCTGCGGTAACAAACGCTAAGATTTTAAAAATAAATCTAGCTCCCCCACCCCCACCCCCTCCTCAAAATATCACAATCTGTTCTTTTTTACACTTTTTCTTATGTGTTATAAACAATCTTAAAGTTTCAAACAGATCGAGTAGCGGTCTCTTAACCAATTATTTAAGATATTTCCTGAAATTACTATTCGAAAATAGTGGTATGAATACTTGTAAACTTTCTGATGATGAATGAGTTATACTTATCTCATAGCGCTGTTCAAAAACTCCCCGCAAATTGTTAGATTTCCTAATTTAAATTATTTCGTGGTTTAAAAAGCACGTGTCTCCATTTTAATCGACGCATTTGATAGCAATAAACCGATTAATTAAATAATAATTAATATCTCAGCTTCTAATTAAGTTATCGCTTTGAACTGGGTATGTATGAAATCTGCGAGAGATTTCCCGTCCGGATGTCAAAAAATTTTATCAAAAAATTTAATATTTTAAAAGTTAAAATTTCGTATTAAAATATCCCACTATCAAAAACCGCAGTCGTCGCCATGTCTGACACCTGCTTCTCGGGAAAATGTAATCTCATTTCATTGTCTTTCCAAATAAAGAAATTAAATTTTTATCGATCGATTTTTAGTGGATATCTTCACTTATACACATCGCACAAGCATGAACTTTATACCAAATGAAAGTAAATTTTTTTCTGCGTCTGTCTACACCTTTTACAAATTTCTCGGACCAATACTTTGTGAGATACGATTTCGCTTTAAAATGTCCACTTCATTCATTGCTTAATTTGCGCTCTGGTAAACCTCATTTTCTGGTAACCCTAAGGAGAATTGGAAATAAAACTCAGATGATTTGGACGGATTGAAGTGCGTTTGTACCTGCGTTAAAAAGGTTGATTGGTTAATTTTAGAAGTTAATTAGCCCGTAATTCGGTTAATTACCGACTTTTTCAAAGTTTTAGGATTTGTCGTTTGATGTGATAGTAGGAGAGCTGTTGAACATTTTTGAGAAGGTATTTGAGGCACCTTGAAAATTTGTGCAACACTTCTTTTGTAATGCCTGAATACAAAATCGAATGTCTGGCTGAAGGAGCGTGGCCCAAAAACTGTGCCAGACACGTGTCTGGCACAGTTTTTGTGCCGACTAAAGTGTCTGTCATTTTCAAAATATTTTTTTCTAAGCATAAATATTTTTCTGCCTCAATCTCAGCGTGCCTCAAATACCTTTTTTGGGTAGTCAAAAAATGGCACTTGACACGTGTCTGGCACAGTTTTTGGGCCGACTAAAGTGTCTGTCGTTTTCAAAATATTTTTTTCTAAGTATAAATATTATTCTGCCTCAATCTCAGCGTGCCTCAAATACCTTTTTTTGGGGGGTAGTCAAAAAATGGCACTTGACACGTGTCTGGCACAGTTTTTGGGCCACGATCCTTCAGCCAGACATTCGATTTTGTATTCAGCCATTACAAAAGAAGTGTTGCACAAATTTTCAGGGTGCCTCAAATACCTTCTCTAAAATGTTTAACAGCTCTTGGACTATGAGTTGTTCAGCTATAAGTATCCAAAATTTCAAGTCTCCAATATATATAGTTTCTGAGAACGGGCTCTGTGACGGACAGACAGACAAACGAGTGAGACGAATAGGGTTTCGTCAGATGAACGAAACCTTAAAAACAGGGATCCCATTATGTTAATGTCTGAGCGCAGTATGTTTAAGCCTGATAGAAAACGTATAAGAACTGCTAAGCACGAAGATTTAGAGACAGCTTTGCTTATTTGGTTCAAACAAGCTAGATCTCAGAATGTTGAAAAAGACACCTCAAAAAAAAGATCTGATTTTTTCCCTCCAAAACAATATTTAGTTTACCTGCTTTTTATCCTAATGGATGCAACTTACTAGCAGTTTAACAGAAAACCAAAATAAAATTTGACTACGTCGAAAATGTTTCTGAGTTTTGTTCTTTTTTAAAGAATCTTTTAACGCGAAATTCTTTTAACACGAAAAAAATTTTCGGTCTGCTCAGTTTCGTGTTAAACGTATTTCACTGCATACGAAAATCAAAAAATATATATATAAATTTACATATGTAAATAAAATCCATAATCATGAAATAACAATAAAGTTGAACAGAAGAATTGGGAGGTATGTTCTTTAAATTTTGATAACTCTGTTAAAAATGACTAAATGAAAGTTTATACTAGCTATTGGGAGAGAGAAATGCCAAAAAAGTGAGGCTGAAAATTCATCCAATTCAAAATATAATTTAGTATGTTTTGGTCATACAAAGATGATTTATTTTTGTTTGACATTTAAAATAAGGGATACTGTTTATAACAAGACATAACATACATTAAACATCCTGTCTTCAGAATTTAATCAAATTTGAACTGAAAAAATAATGAAAAAACACTAATTACTTTTCCCTTTTACTTTTTCAATCCGGCTCTACCCTAACAATTAGGCAGCATATGGTTATTTTTTAAAGTAATTTAAATTGTTCTTCATCACTACTTGTTTTTCAAACATATCATCCGATAAATTTTGAGATGTAGATAAATTAATCATCGTGGCGAAAGAAACATCCTTTCTACAGCTCCAGATGATGGCATTGCGGTAGCGTTATATTTCAGAAATACTCTTTTTATCAACTGATAACGTTCTAGAAGGTTTACTTCTTGACACTGTTCCGAGAAAAAAATCCCGATAAACAGCAGTGTTTACAATGTCACGTGGTATCAAACCGGATTTACAGATGCCGCTATCGCTCCTGCTTTCATTTTACACCCATTTACAAACGCAAGCATAAAACCCCTCCCATGTAAAAAACCGGAAGCTGCGTAATTTTTCGTTCTGAATTATGGTTGGCTGATTAGGGTACTGCGGTATACTGGCGATTAAAATCTAACACCACCCAACCAATCAGGGATCTCTTTGCCTGCTGTGAACCCCACCAGAGTAAGATCGGCAAGCTCAGAGGTCAGAATAAGATGACCATGACCAAACTACGCAGGAAGCCAAATGCTTGTTTGACTCGTTTTCCAATGTTTTGTTATCAACTCATAAAACTGCTACAGGAAACAGTGGAGTGGCATAGCTAGGTTTATCAGTTCAATGAAAGGGGGGGGGGGGGCGATATAAAGAAAAACTTACTAAGACAAAATTGAAAAAGACAGGGAAAATTTCCGTTTTAAGCAGGTTTTTGTCATAACAGGTAGCGCAATTCTAATACAATTACATCTGCTAAGACGGAATCACATGGGGCGAAACAAATTCCGCTTTAGACAGATTCCGGTCTTGCAATAAATGTGTGCAGATTCCCAAAATCTCGAAGGACTAAGTGGCTTCTAAACACAAAAAATCCGGTGGCCACATTGTGAAACAAATGCATAAAAACAATAGTGTTTGTATGGGGAAAAACTAATCAAAAAAAAAAAAGAAAGAAAAGAAAAGAAAAAGAAAAAAACCCTCAGGAATTCAAAGTGAAATTTTTGAAATTGGATGTATGACATGTATGTACATGGGTAATGATGTTAAATGAGACGAAGGATTACTAGTTTTTGAATATTTATTAGCAACATGTAATGAGCGCCTGAAACTGTAGTATATAATTTAATTAACATTTCAACATTAAAACAAAAATTCAATATTTTAATTTTTAATATCTACCCTATATATATAAAATCCTAATGACACGAATTTATGAAACGGATATTATGAAACGAAATTATGTAAGGATTCTATGAAACGACTGATTAAACAACTGATTATGTTTCACGGCTATTTCTCTTAAAATACGGAATACTTTGCGATGAAATTAACACCAAAAATCCGTATTGATCCACAGATCTCAAAACTGGTATTAGAATTTTAAAATTCGAATTAGTTTTCGAAATATTAATTTTTTTCTAATTTTATATACTTATCTCTAATGATGGCAACTCAAATTTTAATCGTAACAGATATTTTTTTTTTCATATTTTAGAAACGGTTACTATTTTAAACTAATTTGGCGACCAGTTTGGCCTCCCGTAAACGTATGCTAAGAAATGTGTCATGTTACTTTTATTCATAATTAAATTTGCATTTCATTTTCATTTTATATAATACAAACTGAAACATTTAAAATAAATGGCTTTCGCACTTCTTTCTTTTTTTTTAAACGAAACGAAAAGAAAAATATTAGGCACAGATGTCATATACGCACCGGGGTACCTAATTGGCGCCAAAATGAAATTATTTTGGTTGATATGGTAACCCGGCTATTGTTGTTTATTTAATAATAAATGTTTATTTACTTTATTTTCTTTTTTAAATTACATAAATTGTTTTGTTCTATAGTTAATTGTTTTTTGGTTATTTTGTTTTAAAAATAATAGAAAATAATTAAAAAATAAGGTACTACTTTGTTATTCCGTCGACCTATTTCGCCAAATTGTATAAATCGCCAAGCCACTCGCCAAGTTATACAAATTGACATAATTTTTATTTTAAATGACGAAAGAACGAATAAAATAGTATAACATTAATAAAAATAGAAATAAAACGTCGAAATAAAAATCACTTGATGGCGTAAAAACGTGTAACTTGCTTAAAGTCAAGTAAATGTGACATTTACGATCAACCATTATTGGCATTTAATCTTATAGTTTGGTGATAGATTTTTGGTCGACGGGATAACTAACAAGGGAACCACTTTTGGTGTTGCTCGCACCTAGCATTGAGACCTGGTGCATTTTAAAGTCCTATATTATGAAGTTTCAGAATCGATAAAATTTTTCTGTTAAAATAATATTTCTTGATTATACAGGAGCATAACTTTCTGAAAATGCAATTTTCGAGACCACTTATCGGATTATTAACACTGATATTTTTTAAAGAAAAACATTTAAAAATAAAAATTAGTTAATAATAAGTATAAAATATTGAAAAAAGTTTGAAAATTCCTTCAAAAACCCACGAATTTGATTTTGAAAAATTGCAACTTTATATTCATATTTTTGGCGGGGAAACAGTTAGCGTTTATTTTCAAAAGTAGAGCTTCCCGGCAACCCTAGCCAAATGTCATAGCTGAATTTGTAATAGCTAGACATTGCAATGTCCGACCTATTTCGCCACAGTAATTTTTCTAAATTGTGTAAAAATATCAATTTACTTTATGATTACTTTTACCGAAGGACCATTTAATACAGCAACATTTCATTTTAAACATTCGAAACTTTATTTCATTCGATTTCAAAAGAAAATAGTTTGCTTATTTTGTATTTCACTAAAAAATAGTTTTCAATGATCTTCGAAGCTTTTATAGAATTATATTTATTACTTATATATTTATCGTCTGCATAGAAAAAAAAAAAAAAAAAACCTAATATTTGTTTCTTATGCTATCAATTAAAAAAAAAATTCGCAATCTGATTAATTCTAGTAATATGTTCTGTACATTTTCTCTTTGGATAAAGCGGGCGGAAAAATTGTAGCGCCATATTTGGTGACGTAACTCACTTTTGGCATGAAATAAACAAATAAATATGTAATAATAAAAAATTAAAAGTATAAAACAGTATATAAAATATAATTTTAACAGAGAACTTTTTTCGGTTCTCTAACTTTTATGTATAGGGCTACAAAACGCACCAGGTTTCAATGCTAAGTGCGAGTAACACCAAAAGTGGTTCCCTTGTAAGTAGTACCAAAAATACATATGTAACTGGTATTCGAAACCGAGGTTTTCGCCAAATTTTCGTAAAAAAAAAATCACGCCAAACCCGTTCGTATATGACATCTGGCCAAATATTAAATGATGTTACAAACCATGTCATTTAATTTCAACTTCAAAGCAATGTTTTAATTTACCACTCGAAAAAAAAAAAAATGCTAACTGGCGAGTTGGAAAAAAGCTATTGGCGAGATTTGCACCCGGCTAGCGTAACAATACCAAGAATTCTTTGCGACCATGGCAACTTTTATGTAATTTTATTCGAAAAAGAAATTTGATTTTTTAATCGAAATGGAAATCTTTCGGCACAGATGTCATATACGGACCCATATTGGTGCGATTTTTTTTCTGACGCCAATGTCACATACGCAATGGGTACTTAACTGGCGCCATAGTATTGTTATTTTGCTTGATTTGGTAAGCCGGATGTTGTTGTTTATGCTGTTGATGTTTTCCCAAAATTAGCGTCGGAGAAAAAACGCGCCAATATGGGGCCGTATATGATATCTGGGCCAAACTTTCATATGAAAAGCGAAGGGCTCAGAGCGTATTTATTTATGGCAGTTACATGACTTGGACTATTATAATATAGATGAAATGATGGCGATAGCATAATATTAGGCGACTTATCACCTGTACCTGGCTAACATTAAAGTGCCAAAATAGCACCTGGAATATAAAAAGCCAAGTGGTTCGCCCGGAACTGTTGATGATAGTCACATGACTTAGGCTATTGTTATAGAAATTGTTTTAAAATACCGGGAGACAAAGACGCTGTACACTTAATTCATTTTGTTTTTAGCTTCTTTTCAAATGTTTAACTGATCCTCTTTAATCAAACACGAAAACAACCATTGGATGTCTTAACAGCAACTGATTCGGCCTTAAAGTTTTGCAATCAAAGGAAATTGAATGGAAACCCGTTTACAGAGAGATCTGCACAGCTTTTTTCAGTATAATTCAATCTACTCTAATATTTGGGTCATTCCATACAAAATGAGTAAATCAGCTGTGGCAGACATGTCACAGATTTTAATGAAAATCAGTCTATAAGCAGATTATATCTATTTATGAGTAAATGTAAAATAATAGATTTCAAGATTGTTTATTTAAGTATTAAAATTTACATTAAAAGTGGATGCGAAATCGAGGTATTGTCTACATGCTTAAAATTTCAATTCTGATTATTAGCATTAGGAATGGAAAGACTATATTAAAAATTATTTATAATTAGGAATGAATAATAATTAACAGATTGGCGTAAGTTAGTAATTGTATTTTTATTCCGTAATGAGAAAAAAATTGTTTTTGAAAATTTTTGAGGTAAAAATGCAAATTGATAGTCTAATCTAAAATCTTTTTCTATTCCTCCTTTACACACGAAGGACAGCACTGACAACTTGAATATTGCTTGACCTTATAGCTAAAAGTATATATTTTAAATATCGAAAGTTTCATTCTTGCCTTTTTATTCCTTAATGATAAAAAATTAATAGTAAAAAATGTTGAGGGTAAAATGCAATATTTCTATCACTTCTTTTTAAGTGAAGGAAAGCTTTATTAAACTTTTAAATTATTTGTTATTATAGATAAAAGTGTATATTTTCAAGATGTAAACTTTTATTCTTGCTTTCAGTTTATTTTTGGCTATTAATATATTTATTTTAAACTACGGTAAAAAAAAGAAATAACTACGTTTAACAAAAAATTATATATTTATTGTCTAAATCCATAGATGGCAGCACTACATTTTCCCCCTTTGAAATCATCCAATATAGTAAAAAAACGCGCACGGATTCAAAGAAAAGCTCTTGGAATGCAACAAATATTACTTTTTTAACCCAATTTTGTGGCGTTGGGAATCAAAAGGCAATCTTGAAATTTTTTTTAGCACATCATGGACTTATTGATCTTTATGTCTGTGCAATAACTGTAATGTCTGACATTTCCTTCATTATTTTTTTTACCTATCAATAAAAGGGAAAATTACGATTTTGTCATTTTTTTTAAGTTTCTAAATTTTTTTAAAGGTGAAGGAAATACATGGCAACTTAAAAACTTTAACAATTCGATCTTAATATGTAACACTACATCAGGCATCAATTTCACAGATGTTTTTGAATTCCTTTAATTTTTATAACGTTTTTAATTTTCTCAAAATTGACAAATTTTCAATTTTTACAACAAATTTAAGATTAATCATGACGTTACCAAATTATTACTACTAAATAAATATGAAGATAATTTTCCAGAGATTACAATATAGCAAAAAGATTTAATTTATGTTAAATAGTTTTCAAGATACGGCACTTCAAACTTGCAACTTTGAACGATTGTACATATGCCATTCTATGTCACAAGTTTTTAAATGTCCAGAACTTCCAAAAATTTTTATTTATTTTTTTTTTTTTGTCGAAATATTTTGCATCGCTCTATTTGAATAGGAATTGAATCTCTGTATCAAATTTTATTAAAATCGGTTACTATGCAGCCACGACTTTTTTTTTAATTTTTGCTCATTTTGTGTGGAATGACCCATTTTTAAAACCGATCAGATTAGCGTGTTTTTAGATTATGCGGTGTCTGGTTGGCGAGCGTAGCTTGCAGGGGGCAGAGCCCCCTAGTTTGATATAAAAAGGTTCATTCAAAATTAAAATCTAAAGTGTGTAATATGATTGAATGAATTTATTATTGCTGTTGCGATTCATTACTATGAATTTTCAAATTAATAAACAATAGTGCCAATTTTCAGTAATATTTCAAATGAAAATGTGACTATTTCGATAAGAGCAAAGGCTATTTTAAAAAAATATATATCAAAATTGGTGTTTTGAAGCAATTTTTCAGCACAGACAAAGCGGAAAAAAGGTCCCCATGAGACATGAATCACACATGACATTTTTCAGCGCAGACGAAACGAAAAAAAGGTCCCCATGTGACATGAATCACAAATAACCCAAGATGCAATTGTAATACATTTATCGAACAATAAAAAACGACATTCGTTTCCAAATTGCAATCTGATAATTTCATATTTTTAGGTTTAAGTATGAGTTTGCAAATGTCAGAAAATTTGTCACTGTTAAATGTATTTTTTTAGGGATGGGGGGTGTGAGGGGGGGGGGAGATTAACTATCAGGACTTGCCTTCACCTTAAAGGTAAAATAAAAAGGAATTTAGATCTCGTTAGGTGCCGGGCATAGAGCAAACCTTTTTAAGACCTCAATTGTTTATTAACCATTTGGAAAAATGGTTATTGTCCTCGTCAGGGTAGGAAATCAAAAGCATATCTGAAGGTTTTTATTGGTTTAATCATCATTTTATTCGTTTTCTGATTGGTCTATACAGTAATCTGTATTTCCCTTTACTTTCAACAGAGATGGACAACAGAGTGTTGCCACTATGACAAAAAAGTAATAAAAACTGCAAAAAAAATTAATAACTCAGAAACAAATTGAGATACAGCTTTCAAACAAATTGCATTTAAAAGTACATTTTTTTCTCTATAACGACGATATAAAAAGTAATATTGTGGGATGTTTAGAAGTTTAAGAAATAAATTTCATTTAAATTTGGCCGTCAGATATTTCTTGGAAATCTGACGATGGGAAAGCCTTTTCCCAAACAGCCAATGAAACGCTTGGATAATACGTAAGTTTCAGGTGGATAATACGTACGAGTCGCTGGCGATTTCTGTCGCTTGCAATTTTTACGTGTAACAACACTATTAATGTTTAATTCATGGCGTACGTAATGTATGATCAACTCCGTGCTATATTTTATGTCTTAAATTTTAGTCTTTGAAAAAATCATTTTCCAAATGGTCGTTGTAATTTGTTAAATTGCATTTTTTTTTTTTTTAATTCTTTATTATGTTTTTCAGGTAGAAAAAAAATGTTTTTTAGTCTCATTGGTTATGGTTATGTTTATGACGGCTAATTATCAACACGAGGGATATAGACCAAGAGGGTGGGGGAGTGCGCTCCGTGGGAGTATTTCCAAGGGAACCTAACCCGTATTAACGCAAGGAAATACAAGGTTCGAAGGAAACCACGGAAAACTCCGAACGATTAGGCTGACGGGCGCGATTGGGTTCGAACCCAGCACCTCCTGTCTACCACCTTCGAGAGCAGAATCTTTCGGCCACTGGTGGGACTTTAGTCTCATTGGATGTCTCTATAAGTGCGGGGCCCAGCTGCGTTACACCTGCCATAATCCCTTTGCGTGTGTCCCTGTTTTTGTATTACAGTATGCGTTTACCTAAAAATGCGAATTACATTTAAAAACATTTTTGTATATTAAATACTCGAAAGAATTATTAAAACTTTTGCAATTCTAGACTTCGGGTAACATTTTTCAGAAAAGCAATGAACACATCGATTTCAAAATTTTTGTGCCTCTTGAAAATTCATCATAAAATACTAATAAGCATTTAACACGTATTGATTAAACGCATGAAATTGGCAGTTGCTTTTAGTCGGAAACTATGCAATCAAACAGTTTTTTCCATTTTTTCGATAGAGGCATTATGATATTACTGAATTTGATTAATATTTCAATATGACAATAAAAATTCAAAATTTTTATTATTCGGCTCAAAACGCATTTTCTTCTGCCTCTATCGAAAACATGGAAAAAATTATTTGATTGCATAGTTTCTGACTAAAAGCAACTGCCAATTTCATGCGTTTGCGAACAAAATGAATTAAAAAATGTGTCAGAAAGTAGACAAATTTGGATGTGAGAACAACCTTAAATGAAAATTTCAAAGTGCCGTAAAACGGGGTGAATAGGAACAGCGGTGTGAACAGGAACGAAACTTCCCGGTCATACAAATAAATTCAAAATAAATATACGTGAGGATATTTTTAGTTGCCAATTTTTTTTTAAGAAGGTAATATCATGAAGTGTTGGAAAATTCAGTTTTGTCATGCTGGCACCACTACTTTGTTATATAAAAAAAACTGCAATTGGATCCCCAAAATCCTCCTATTTTCAACATCTGCAAAACTTTGTATGTAACTACAGACTTTTTCGTATTCTAAACCTAAGAGTAGTGTTTTTTTTTTGTTTGTTTTTTTTTTATTAAGGATAGACCTATAAGCGATATGCTGTATTAGATTTTATGTATTTCTAAAACTACATAACGGAAAAGGGAAAAATGTCTTGTAACATCATAGGTTTAAGATTTACGGGGTGAATCGAAACACATTTCTGTTGTTGTTCCGATTCACTCAGCAGTAGGGCTGGGCGATAAATTTACCTGAGAGAAATTTACCTGAGAGAAATTTATTTATAAACATCTAATTATTTTTGTATTATTATTTATTTCGTTTTATTCTATTTCCAAGTCTCCTAATGAGCGACTTAGACGCTGACCTGCTCAATCTTTCAGTAAGCAGAGGCGCACTTCATGTACTTGCAAATAATGAAGGGCGCCAAAATTTACATCACTGAAAATATGCAACACTGTTATCTCAATGTAGTAGTGATAGAGCATAGTACAGCTTTATTACCACAGGGGCTAAATTCCACCTGTCTTTTTTTAAATATTAAACGTCGCCTTACTGCTGAATTTCTGTCATAAATAAGACGAACATTTCTATAGGAAAATATTGCTAAAAGTACCCCCTGTGGTAAGCATAGGTATGAATTAATCATTACCATAAAATTTTGAAGAAGTGCACAAAAAATGGGGGGAAATTCTGGAAAAAGGGCCCTAGGTTACCAGTAAAAATATGACGGTATTGCTCCGGGAAAAGGAATCCAAGGCCCAAATTTAAATTTTTACATTGAGAATGCGAGAAAAATAGGAGGTGAAAAATGCATGCCACACAAAAACTTCAGGGAGGCCCGGATCGGTCCCTATACGTGACCCTAGGGTGCCCAGGATTTTAATTGGAATCTAGAAACGGGAGGATAATTAAATGTAAAAAGGGTTCCAAAAATGAAGGTCGGATTAAGAGGGAGCAATTTATGGTTCAAAAACTTCAAGGGGCCTGGTACCGGACCCCAAGGGGCTAGGGACTTAACTGGCATATAGTTGGGTATAAAGATATTTTTTAGAAGTTTTTAAAATAATCGGAAGACGCTAGAACTATGTTAAAAAAATTGCATGCAATACGGATTATTTTTTAAAAAGCTGCACCAAGGGCCCCAATAAGGCGATTAATATTCAAAATTAGTGGTAGATGTCTGATTTTTTTTTTTTTTTAATCCTTCATGCAGTACCTGGAGGACCTAAGAAATTGTTAGAAAAAAAGCTAGTGAATCGGACCATTTTTAAGCGAGCTATAATAGGGGGCACAAAAGGGGCCAACTGATAATTAAAAAAAGGTCCCTAACATGAAAACATGTTAAAATGTCTTAGTACTTAACGCTTTATATCTACAATTAATCAAAATTAAGCATAGGGTATGAATTATTCGTTAGAATAATAATTTAAAGAAATGCACAAAAAATTGGGTAAATGTTTAAGAAAAGGCCCTAGGGCCCCAATAAAAATATGAAGTGGTTGATCCGGGAAGAAGAGTCCAAGACTCAACTTTAAATTTATGCACTGAGAAGATGAGGAAATTAGGGGGTGAAAAATGCTTGTACACAAAATGTTCAAGGAGCCCTTCACCGGGATCTACGGCAATTTAGTGGGTCCCAGGATCTAAACTGGAATCTATAATAGAAACGGAAAAAAAGATCCCAAAAATGAAAATCGAATTAAAAGGAAGCAATTTTTTAACAATTTTTTTACACAAAAACTTCAAGGGCCAGGGACTTAACTGGCATGTAGTTAGGTATAGACGGTATAGAGATATATTTAGTAGTTTTTAAAGTAATCGGAGGACGCTAGAACTTTGTTAAAAAAAATGCAAGCAATTCGGATAATTTTTAAAGAAGCTGCACCAAAGCACCCAAGAAGGCGATTAATATTCAAAATTGGTGGTAGCTGAAGTATGATAAATTTTTTTGTCGTTCTTGTAGTAGCTGGAGGACCCAAGAAGTTGTTAGAGAAAACTAGTTGGATGTGCCAATCCCAAAACTTTCTTCTATCTCGTATATTTTAATATTTCAAAATGTTGTTACAAATGTCAGTATTTTATTTTTATTAGTTCAATACTATATCAACTTTGACTTTCATCATAAATTTCTGCTTCAGCCAATTAATCGAAATCAATATCCGTTATTCTGCTGTATATCAGCTGTTCGCGAATAGTCGGCTTATCAAGGTGGGAAGTTCCCGTCGCTTCATCAGCCGCCGATGTACAATAGAACTACGAAAAATCAAGAAAATTACACAAGAATTGCTATTATAGTGCACCCTTTCGGCGGAATATTTCCAAATTCAGGGAGGACCTTCTTTCCATGCCCAAAAACATGCATAAAAAATTTGGTTGAATTCTATACATAACTTCATACACTTTTCAATGGTACAATATTGAAAATTGCACAAAAATCGCTATTACAGCGTCCCCTTCCGGCGGAATTTTTCTAAACTCAGGGAGGACCTTCTTATCATGACCAAAAACCTACACAAAAAATTTGATTCAATTCTATGCATAACTTCATACACTTTTCGATGGTACAATATACAAAATGGCACAAAAATCGCTATTACAGCGCCCCTTCCGGCGGATTTTTTTCAAATGAGGGAAGAACTTGCTTGCCACAGCCAAAAACTTTTAAAAAAAAATTTGTTCAATTCTATGCATAACTTCATATACTTTTTGATGGTACAATGGCGACAGACACACGGACATACAGACATTTTCTATACAGGGCTTAATTTGCGCCGGAGCCCACCGCAGCCCGGCTCCGGTACTTCTCTGTTTTCAGTAAATATTTAATATTGGTCGGAACTCACCGAAGCTCATAAATACAGTGCTCCGGAGCGCAGTGCAATTCGTAGCTATGCATTTTTATGAAAAATGCATAGCTACAAACTATCCCTTTTTGTGTTAACACTATTTCTAAATCATAATCCTTACCATATTTAATCGCAGAATTCTGCAATTAACGCTAAAACTAGGCAAAGATTACTATGCGGAAGGAGTGATAACTAAAAAGTGGACTAGTTGACAGCTATGTATATTCTGATAGATAATTTATTTTATTTTTATTTTTCTAAAGAAAAAAAAGGCTTTAAATTTTGCAAATAATGTACGAAGTATAAACATGCAGATTGGAGTGACAGGGCGGGGGGGGGGGAGGGGTAGGGGAAAACGGTACAGTTGTAGTACCGGCACCACATAATATTAGGGCTCCGGTACTTTTTTTTTTTTTAGAAATTAAGCCCTGTTCTATAAACATGTTTTTGGGATCTCTGACCCCTAAAACATGTAAATCCGACGAAAACCGGAAATCGAAAAAAATTTCGATTACAATACTTTCTTCTATTGCAGACAGGCCATTTTTGGCAGATATGGCTATTTTTAATAGAGCTACAATACGGGGCCCAAAAGGGGCCAACTGATAGTTAAAAACAGGGACCTAACACGAAAACGTGTTAAAATGTCTTAGTACTTAACGTTTTAGGTCTATAGTTAAAAATTAAGCATAGGGTATGAATTATTTGTTCGAATATTATTTTAAAGAAATGCACAAAAAGTGAGTAAATGTTTAAAAAGGGCCCTAGGGCCCCAATAAAAATATGAGGTTGTTGATCCGGGAAGAAGAGTCCAAGACTCAATTTTAAATTTATGCACTTAGAAGGTGAGATTTCGCTAGCCATCGCGAACAGACTGACAGACACACAGAGTGATGTGTTTTTTTATTAGTATAGATAGATGAAATCTATTGTTATTGTACTCTATTATTTTACCCGGGATAATGAAATTTTCCGTTTCATGCAGGATTCTGATACAGACAGGTTCCATTTCGGCAGGCTTTGCTGTGTTTCGGATTTTTATTTACATAGCTGCCAACCTTCCTTATTTTTCCAGTCAATTAAACCTGTTTGGAACTATAAATTTTATTTAATAAATGAAATAATATAAGAACCAACCCTATTTAAAGAGAAAAAAATATTAAATAAATTTTCTGGATAAATAAGCTTTATTTGGCCTTGGAAAAAATGCCGTAAGGTTGGCAACTATGCATTTATAGATACTCAAAGAACTTTTTTTATTTGGAGAATTGGGGTGGGGGTGGGGGTAGGAATATAGGGTGCCAACTGAAGTTCTCACACAGGCGCCAGATACTGCTGGCGCGCCCCTACCAGTGTGTGCAATATTGTGTACGCTATATTGGCACTAATCAACGGATATACCTCCAGGCGTATACCTCCGTTTATTCCCCCTCCCCCCCCCGCCACCAGGGCCCGCTTAACACTTAGGAATAGGGGAAGCCCGACACGTCACACAGGGGGCCTCCTATTACTCTATAAATTGCTTTTTTATTTACTAAATCTCATTTTCGCATGCTTAAATAATTTAAAATTTTACCATCAAAGTTTAGAGTAAATAACATTTTTAATATTAAACTAAAACTACCTATATAAAAGTATTTTATTATATGTTTAATTGTAAATAACCAATTTATTTTGTAAATGACAAATATGGAACTATAGTTGAGAATATGTGAACTTCAAAATATTTTTTGTGATTTACAAATTGCCATAGAGTAAGGAAAAAAAATTTTCATAAGAAAAAAATGTAATTTTTACAGTGATTGAGTTTCTTTTTTCTAAATGTTAGTTTTGAAAAGTAAAATTGGGGGCTCTTTTGTATTTCACTGGGTAAGCACGGGCTTCACGGGCCTATTCCGTAAACAGGCCCTGCCCGTCACAGCTCAGGTGAACGTCGTTTAGGGCAATGAAGTTTATTTTACTTAGCTGTTTACCCCCTTTGCGATCCCCATCATTATTATCGTAAGATTCTATGAAACGATAAAAGTTTTGTTATTTTTTTTCAGTTAATAGCATAATTTGTATCTGAGAATTTTAACCTTCAAATTGTATGTAGAGACTATAATAAATTTGGTTATAACTAACTAACACTAAATTTACTGCCACAGACATTCGATATGTAAGCAGACCACAACTTGGTTTATAGCAGGAATTTATTCAATAGAATTAAGTTTTCGATCCCAAATGAAAACGAAACTGCTGACAATATGTCTGATTGAAAAGGATGAAATTCTCGTGATGTTTTCTCATGTTGTTTTCGGAAATGTGCAATCATCGTGACTAACTTCCGTGTTAAAAGTAGCCAATGGTTATGGTTGATCATTTCCCTCCATGGGGAAAAAGATAAACAAGAAGTTTGATCTTTCTCCATCTTTTTTTCCTTTGAAAGATGATGATATCATTTGTCGATAGACGGCGTATTTATCGATTTACTATATTTTTAACTAAGGATCGACTGAAACAGGTTTTAGGTAGCTTTCATTACAAAAAGCTACCTATTGCAGCCGTTCGGAGGAAAGCGATTTCAAAAAATTTTGGTATATTTTCATCGATCATGACCCCCAGACCCCGAAACCACCCTCCGTTCAAAATTGATATATATATATATATATATATATCCATATATATATATATATATATATATATATATATTACCATTAATTAAACATAACATACCACCGTCAATTATTATGAATTAAAGCTGTAAGTATTAAAAAAAAAAAAAAAAATATTATAAGAATTATTATGGAAGAAAAAAGAAAAAAGTGGACACCGACAAAAATTGAAAAGCTTATACATTGAATTACGTTATCGAGGGCACAGAATTCAATGATATAAGCAAAATGGTTGTTTTCTGTGGGAAAAATAAGCTAAAGCTAAAATTAATTTTCCCCTGTGCCCGAACAACCACTAAAATCAAGTGAATTGATTAAAAATGAAAGCAGAATAGAAACAAATAATATGAAATGGAAGAATCAATAAAACGTATTTAAATATTTATAGGATATAAAATATAAATAATAAACACCATACCGATTAATATTTCAGTATTTTACAAAAATCCATGAGCACATGTCTACCAGTATATCAAAAAGATTAAGGTGAATAAAACAGTTAAGAAATCACAGTAAATGATACCAAAGGATGCAGTTAATACATTTTGAAATAAAATTTGAAATACCTTGTAAAACAAATTTAATCTAATATAAAATAAATAGATATTAATTACATTATTTAAAATGCACTATTAAATTAATAGATAACAGTTTAACAATATCGTCAAAATTTAGCTAAAAATACACCCTGGTGTATAAATTATAACTGAAATGGAGCTAGAAAAATTAAAAATTAGAGCAATCTGAAAGAGACAATTTTGGTGCTGCCATCTATTAATAATTATATTAAACATCTATCGCAAGATAAAAATTTGCAAGCTTTTGAATGTAAATGACTGTTTAAACAGCAAAACCAAACAAATCCTTATATATAGAGAATTATAAACAAAATATAAATCACACAATGTATTTAAAACTATTGTTAATAAAATTTAAAAGCATACAATATATTCTATTAGCTAACTTATTTAAACTAAACTAAGAGTTTAAATAATGCTAGAACATTGATAATATATAGCATATAGCTATATGCTATAAAACAAAATAAATTCAGTAATAATTAATATAAATAATTATTAAAAATAATTTAAAAATTATTTTTTAATGAATTATATATAAGATATTTATAAAATGAACAGGAAATAAAAAACATGTGGATATATATATATATATATCTGACCTATGTCACACTGTAACTGTCGTATTTATGAACCGATTTGGATGTAATTCGGTGTGTACATAGTACATACCAATGTCTCGACCGAGTTCGTTGGCCAGCTTCATCCGCCATTTTGTTTCAAAATGGCGGCCATTTAAAATTTTTAAAAAAATTTAAAGTTTGAAATGTGGTACCAAAAAATTGAAAATGGAAAAACATTTTTTTCTTATGTATTTGACCTTTATACAAACACTCCGGAGCAGTTTTTGTTTCGTCTATATCTTAAAAAATGGCTGAGCTATAGCATTTTGAATTTCTAGCGTGGCTGACATTTTGAAACGTCCTGAATTTTGTCACGCGATAAAAGGCGTATTTATGAACCGATTTGGGTGTAACTTCGTTTATACATAGTACATTCCAATATCTCGACCGAGTTCGTTGGCCAGCTTCATCCGCCATCTTGTTTAAAAATGGCGGCCATTTAAATTTTTAAGAAAAATTTAAATTTGAAATGTGGTACCAAAAAATTGAAAATTGAAAAAATATTTTTTTCTTATGTGTTTGATCTTGATAAAAAGATTAGGGAGCAGTTTTTGTTTCGTCTATATCTTAAAAAATGGCTCAGTTATAGCATTTTGAATTTCTAGCGTGGCTGACATTTTGAAACGTCCTGATTTTTGTCACGTGATAACAGACGTATTTATGAACCGATTTGGATGTACCTTGGTGTGTACATAGTACTTACAAATATCTCAACCGAGTTCGTTGGCCAGCTTCATCCGCCATCTAGTTTCAAAATGGCGGCCATTTAAAAAAAAATTTAAAATTTAAAATGTGATACCAAAAAATTGGAAAATGAAAAAGATTTTTTTCGTATGTCTTTGATCTTAATACAAAGATTCCGGAACATGCTTTGTTTTGTCTATATCTAAAAAAATGGCTGAGTTATAGCATTTTGAATTTCTATTGTGACTGACATTTTAAAACGACCTGATTTTTGTCACGCGATAACAGGCGTATTTATGAACCGATTTGGATGTAACTTGGTCTGTACATAGTACACACCAATGTCTTGACCGAGTTCGTTGGCCAGCTTCATTCGCCATCTTGTTTCAAAAGGGTTGCTATTTTTTAAAAAATGTAATTTAAAATTTAAAATGAGGTATTAAAAAATTGGAAAATGAAAAAGATTTTTTTTGTGTGTTTGGCCTTGATACAAAGATTCTGGAGCAGTTTTTGTTTCTGAAAATTTGTTCTTTTGTTTAGATCTTAAAAAATGGTTGAATTATAGCACTTTGAATTTCTAGCATGGCTAACACTTTGAAACGATCTTGTATTTGTCACGCGATAACACATGTATTCGCCTATTTCGATGGAAGAAGGTATGTGGATAGTATACATCAATATCTCGACCAAGTTCGCTTGCCAGCTTCATCAGCCATCTTGTTTCAAAATGGCGGCCATTGAATAAAAAAAAAATTATATTTAAATTGAGGTGCAAAAAAATTAGAAATTGAAAAAGGTTACTTTCTTAAGTATTTGACCTTGATATAAGGATTCAGGAGCATTTTTTGTTTGTCTTTATCTTAAGAAATGGCTCAGATATAGCCGTTTCAATTTCTAATGTGGGTGACATTTTGAAAAATCTGATTTTTTGCCTGCGACAGCACTCGTATATATCAACCGATTCCGATGTGAGTGAGCATGTGCACAGCAATTACTAAGGTCTCGACCAAGTTCACTGGTTAGCCTCATCCACCATGTTGTCTTAAAATGGCAGGCACTTTAAAAAAATCGCCGAATTTGGCAGCCAAATATAAGTTACTTTAAATAAAAGCAGCTTGGATAAAGCTGACTAATTTTGCGAAATTCTCATTCATAATGATTTAGTATTGATAAAAATTAGTATTGAATCTCCTATATTCGGTTTCCACTAAATTGAGCTTCGTGTGTTTGAATAATATAAGTTGGCTTTTTAAAAATAAGGAATATGAAAGCTACCTCTTCCTCCCGGCTCTGGCCGGAAGGACTTTTTAAGACCGAAACTGAAACCGAAACCGAATTTCGGTAATCTTCCAATTTGCGGCAGAGAACAAACACAGAAATGACCAAAATTTTTTTTAAACAATTAATACATACATAATATACATAATTATTAATTAATTATACGTATTTATTAAATATACATAATTATTAATTAATTATATGTGTTTATTAAATATACATAACTATTAATTAATTACACGTGTTTATTAAATATACATAATTATTAATTAATTATACATGTGCCCAAGTTGGCTCGCTGTGCCTCTGACCAAAACTTTTTATTTTCGTATAAAATAAAATGTAATTAATTCCTCTACGACACAGAAAGATTTTCTAATTATACAAATTTCATCTCATTAAACAATGTTTTCAGTATACATACCTCGATTTATCTTTTATAATGATTTTTGTAAATGATCATCCGCTGTGCCAGAACTTTCTCAAGTAGTATTCGAAACATTTCTGCAGTTTCAAATTAAAAATTTTCTAGCACTGTTAAGCAGCCATACTCAACCTTTTTTTCTCGCGGGCCGCAAATGTATGTTTCCGACGTTCGGCAGGCCGCAACACACTTATATAACAAAATAACGCTTATATAAACTAGTCGAATGTGCCAATCTCAAAACTTTTTTCTATCTCATACATGTTCATACTAGAGGTCTGCACGGGCCGACATTTCCAGGCCCGGGCCCGGCCCGACTCTGAGAAAAAAAAGTTCGGCCCGGCCCGTACATAAAAAATATTGGCCCGGCCCGGTAAAAAAGTTAAAAGTTCGGCCCGAGCCCGGCCCGGCCCGAAAAAAAGTTAAAATCTCGGCCCGAGTGAATTTCTATAAAACACTGATATTTACGTCGATTTGGTTAAAAGTTTGTCGCGTACGAGGAGTTCAAGCCAAAAATATTTATCTTAGTTTTTCTTTTCATGTTTATAATCTTCATTTTTATAGAAGTGCCGCAGAAGGCGATATTTATTTTTTTTAATGAATCTCTATTTCTTGTATGTAAATGTTTCAGTTATCATTAATATTGTTAATCCATATTCCATGTATTGAAGTGTTAAAAATCTGAAAAATGCTATACTATAAAATCTAAGACTGAATTGCATAGAAAAGAAAAAAAATGCATTATAGACAAGTTAATGTAAATGTATTATAGGGGTGAGTAGCCGAATTTGGACCACTTCACTTATTTTCAGGTGTAACTCACTTAATTTTTGGAATATCTGCAAAAGATCATTACACAGGGTCAATCTATTCATCTACTAAATAAATAAATATTTAGATCAATTTCTTTTTGAAAATCTTAAATTTTATTTTAATTTGAAAAATTTGTCAAAAGTGGTCCAAATTCAGCAACTGGTCGCCTAAGTTGGACCCCCAGTCTCCTAAATTGGTCCAAATAATATCAGGTTGTTTTAATGACAAAGGAATATAACTAATCTTATAAAAAGCAAAGTTTGCAATTAATGAAACAATCAAACAAAATAACAGCAATGAAATATAATGAAATCAAATATCTGAAAATAAGAGTACAGTAAAACCTCTTTTATCCGAAACTTTTCAATCGAATCTCTCGATTAATCGAAATCCATTTTTAAAGTTTTTTTTTTTTTTTACCTATTTTATTCCTTGTGTGCAAGCGGTCCTTTCCGAACTACGAGTACATATAAATATTTTCGATCCTCTTTCTTAGAGTTCCTTCGAATTTAACTTGAGCTCCCGTAAGCTGTGGAGTGGAACGAAGAAAACAAACAAATTAGCGATTCTGAAGTTTTTGAATCTTTTGCATCATTGGCATGGCTGGAGCAGCAGAAAGACTGTGATACTAGTATACTAAACAAATTAAAAGCACTCCGTGATAACTGATAGAGCTTCAAAGCAAAGCCAATCGAAACTGCGACAAACAAAACATTTTTTCATACCCTTGTGAGATATGTCATAGGTACTTAATTTCAAAATTAAAATTCAGGCAATTTATTCTTGTTTCTATTTTGCTATTGCTTTATTTTTATTAAACACTTGTTACAATGATAAAAAAAAAAGTTGCATATATTCCTCCTTAATCTTTAAATTGGAGCATTCTCGATTATCCGAAAATTTCGATTTTACGAAATATGGTCGGTCCCAATTACTTCGGATAATCGAGGTTCTACTGTAATTGTTTTAAATCAAAATGTATTCAAAATATAAATCAAAGTTATCAGTAATTCAGGATAGAAATTATGGAACTAATTATCAGTTACTTGAATACCATGTAAGGAGTGATGCAAAGCTTATACATGAATTTTGTTTATTGTTTTTGTTTTCCAGCGCACACAACATGGAACCGTATATGGCAATCTGAACACTGAATCATTTCTGCTATTTTATTTTTCTTACAAATTAGGCAAAATCAATCATCACTGTCTAGTTTTTTCTTTTTAGATTCTGAATTATCAGACTTTTTTTTTTTGCAACTGAAGTTTTCTTTACATTATGTTTGTAGTTCTTCTCTTCCATAATTTTCTTGCTAATTGTATTACCCCTATTTTTTAAAACTCGATTTTCCTATTGCTTTTGTGCTGTGAAAGCTTCCTTTTTGTCTTTTTTTTTCAAGGTTTAGTTTATATGGCTATGATGTTAACACAACTGTTTTTTGGCTCTCTCTGTACTTTGATTTAACTGAATTTAGCAAGAGAAATAACATTTCTAATGATTTTTTTGCTTTTGAGGAGGATTTGTAGCTGCAGCCTTGTTGCAGGTCAATTACTTCACAACTTACTGTCCGCTTTTTGTTTCCTATATCTTTAACAGATTTGCTGTCGCGGATGTTTCCTTTCAGATAGTTTGTCCATGTCTTTTTCAACATTTTCATCAAAGTTTGAGATTTTATGCGTTTTAATGGAAAAATACCACCCTCTAGAACTGTAAAAAGTCTTCCATCACAAATATCCTACAGGAGGAAAATGTTTGAATTCAACTCTGTAAATCAAATATGCCGTAGGAATAAAGAATTCAAAGAAAATAAATACAATTACACAGAAGATAAAAGAAATTGCAAACAAAATTTATTTCATAGACATGTAACAATATTTTTATGTTTATATAGGCCTAAACTGTATAAAAAAAATAATCCAGATATACAAAAAAAAAAACTTGCATAGAGATAGTATTCCATTATAAAATATAAAAGAAAATAGTGTACAAAGCGCACAGTCCTCGAAATTCATTACTTACTTTTCAAATTTATGATCGCATAACTGGTCCAATTTAAGCAACTTAAATTGGCCCAATTACGGCAACTGCGCCATTTTTTAAAACTGTTAATTTCAAGACTAAGAACAAAAACGAAATCAAGCATATCCGCGTGAAAAATATGCGCAATAAACAGATGAATTCATACATGTATATTTAGTTTTTAAATATTCACATAGTAGTAAAAAATTAGATCAAAACAGCTAACTTTAGGTTTTTTTAAATTGTCTGAAAACAGCACATGGTAGGCGGCTGCTTCTTCTAATCATAAGTGACGTCATTCTGATGAGTAGGATTTCGGCGGTAGATGGAGTCTCTTCCTGTAATTAACGGTAGAATGGCAACGGTCCAATTAAAGCGGCGGTCCAAATATGGCTACTCTCCCCTATATTCTTTTCTTATGTAGTAGTATATTAATTTTGCATGGATCAATACGTTTTTCAGTTTAAAACAAGATTCCGTCATAGACAGGTTCTTTTCCACACGTTTTACTATATTTTAATTTAACTATATTTTAATAAGTGTAGAAATCTACTATTCTTTAAAAAGAATGAATTTGAATGTTTAATTGTAGAATAATGGCGATTTAAAAATGTATGCATTTTTTGAAAAAAAATTTGTGTCAAGCCAAATTTTACTGACCTTTGAACGGACCAGGGCACGCCAACACAATGATTTTCATATGGGCTGGGTCAAAACTAGGAATGAAGATTTTGGGCCGTGAAGATTAGGAATGAAACCAGTACCCGGGTCTGTGCAGAAAAATAAGTTAGGCCCGGCCTGAACCTTCAGGAAAAAAGTAAGGCCCGAGCCCGGCCCGGCCCGTAAAGAGTAGTGACTAGGCCCGGCCCGGCTCGAGACTTCATAAAAAAGTATGGCCCGGGCCTGGCCCAGCCCGAGTGCCGTGAATGAAAATAGGCCCGAGCCCTTCGGGCCACGGGCCGGTCCGTGCAGATCTCTAGTTGATACTTCAAAATTCGCTATCACAGTGCCAAAAGTAAATGGCAATCTATGCCGATCATGAGAATTCTAAGGATATGAAAGACTGTGGATCAGTTCTTGAGCTATGACTATCGCTGAAACTGTGTAAATCCTGCAAAATGCGGCATAGCAGGAACACCTGTTGGTTGATTTACACTAAAACCTATTCAGCCACAACTTATATCAACGTCTAACGGAATCTGAAATTTTATGAAAATCCGTGCATTAGTTTTTGAGATAGATCTATTGCGAAAATCTTGAAAAATGCAGCTTAGCAGCGCCTCCTGTCACGCGATTTACAACAAAACATAATCAGCACCAATATTTATCAAGGTATACCTGAATCTAAAGTTTCATAAAAATTCGTCCATTAATCCTTGAGATAGAGCTATTGCAGAAATCGTGAAAAATGTAACAAGCAGCACCACCTGTTGGGCGATTTACACCAAAACGTAGTCAGCACCAACTCATATCAAGAACTAACTGAATCTGAATTTTGATGAAAATCCACGCATTAGTTCTTGAGTTAGAGCTATTGCGGAAATCGTAAAGCCTGCTATATAGCAGCGCCACCTGTAAGGCGATTTACACCAAAACGCAGTGAACACTAACTCATATCAAGGACTAACAGAATATGAAGGTTCTTAAAAATCCGTGCATTAGTTCTTGAGATAGAGCCATTGCGGAAATCGTGCAAAATGCAGCATTGCCATGCCACTTCTTGAGCGATTTGCTCTAAAAACTAATCAGCACCAATTTATATCAGGGACTAACTGAATATAAATTTTTATTAAAATCCGTGCATTAGTTCTTGAGATAGAGCGCCCACAATATTTGTGTCACATACAAACAGACAGACCGAGTCACAGACAGACATTTTGTAAAAACATGTTTTCGTAATCTCTGACCCTTAAAACGTCTGAATCCGTCGAAAACCGGAAGTCAAAAATTTTCACGAATCCAATACTTTCTTCTTTTAAAGATAGAAGAAAGGAAAAATGGTAATTAAAATAGTAAGTAGAATAACAAAGCAACAAAACAAAGTTAATATTATAAGTAGAATTGAACGTTTGTTGCGAAGAAATGTTACCAAAAGATTTTACCACCACTATTTCCAAACAATTTATATAAAAAATATTTCATTACGCATGACGTCATTTGCCTATGAAACAGTCACAGTTTATCATTCACCATGCTATGAACTTGGATCTATTTTTAGAATGTTTTTGGCAGGCATTCAGTTGTCCGCTAGGGCTCACTAAATGGGCCAGAAATCCTTGTTCCCGAGTGAAATCTCAAAATCGCTATTCAGATGTCCATTTAGCGTGCCCTAAATAAAGATTCGCGCTCGAATTTAAGGAAAGCTAAAACGCTGTCCTTAAGTTAAGGATTGGTAGTTTTCGACAGTGTTGGGTACGAACGCGTTCAGTGAACGTAAGTTCACGAGTTTAGCTCACTTTCTGTGAACTTTGAGTTGAACTTGATTCACTTTTTGATAAACGAGCGTGAACTGAACGAAAGCTCAAAAAATCCGTTAGTTTGAACGAAATTTACAACTCAAACTCAATTTTTTTCACAACGTATTTTTAAATTTTTCCAGCCGTTAAGAACACGTTTTTCCCATTCAAATGCCATTTAGAGGCCTAAACAGACTCGGGACGGGTCGAGTCTGATCATCAGTTTTTCTGGGTCGTGCCCAGGCCTTGCTTTCTCTGGAGACTCGGGCCGGGCCGAATTGAACTTATTTCTGGGCTTGTGCTTTATTCTTCCTAGAAGCCTGCACCGCCAGAAATTTTCTGGCCCGGTCGTTCCTGCTTGTATGAAAATTATTGCACCGACCCAGTATGACTGGTGGAAAAATATGTTTAAGGAACAATAACCTACCTTGGGTCAACAATTTTTTCCGAAAAAATATATTTTTTTAAATTACTATTATTCTCCAATTAAAATTTTCTTTAAAGAATAGTACTACATATACATTTCTAGGAGGCGGAAGATACAGTACTTTAAAACCTGTTATAAGAATCTGTGTCTGACGAGATCCTGTTTTAAACGGAAATTTTTTTTGATAGGTGGATCTGAATTTTCAAAATGGATATAATAATCCGCTTAAAAATAAATACTACATTTGCAAGAGACGACATACTTGGTAAAAAGGGAACTTAGGAGAGAAAGAAAAATAGTTATAGCTATGTGATTCCATCTTAGAAGGTTTTTCGATATAGAATTTTTCAGATTTTTAAGTTTTTAAGCCGTGTAAACAGATTAATGGTATTAATAATAATGGAGATGTTTACATATAAATAAAGGTCGATTAAAAATCAGTATAATAGCTTACAATAGGATATATAGAAAGAAATGTATGTAGAAACAGTATTTTGGAGCGGAGGCCTCAGTAATATGCAATCTACAATAGAGGGCTGCACGGGCCAAAATTTCAAGGCCCGGCCCGATCCATAGAAGAAAAATTCGGCACGGGGCGCTATAAACATCAAAAGTTCGGCCCGGGCCCGGCCCGTAGAGAAAAAAATTATTGGCCAGGTATAACAGCTAAAAGTTCCACCCGCGACCGGCCCGTCCCGAATAAATTTATACAAAACATTGATTTTTATGTCGATTTGTTTAAAAATTTATCTCGAACGAGGAGTTCTAACCAAAAATACTTATATTTGCTTTTTATTGTCATGTTTATAGATTTCATTTTTATAGAAGTTATTGCAACATTTATTATTTTAATGAATCGCTATTTGTGGTATGTAAATGTTTCAGTTATAATTAATATAGTTAATCCATATTCAAAATATTGGAGATTTAAAAATCTGAAGAATGTAATATAGTAAAATCTTCTAAGACGGAATTGCATAGGGAAGGGAAAAAAATGCATTATAGACAAGTTCCCTTTTTAGCAGGTGTAAATGTATTATATATTCTTTTCTTACGTATTAGTATATTCATTTTGCATGGATCAACGTATTTTTCACGTTAAGAGAGGATTCCGCCATAGGCAGGTTCTTTTTCACACATTTTACTATATTTTAATTTTAACAGTTACTACATTTTAATAAGCGTAGAAATGTACTATTATTTATAAAGAATAAAATTAAATGTTTATTTGTAGAACAATGACGATTTAAAAATGTATGCACTTTTTGCAAAAAATTTTCTGCCAGGCCAAATTTTACTGATCTTTGAATGGACCAGGCTATGCGAAACAATAATTTTCATACGAGGCTGGGTCGAAACCGGGACTGAAAATTTAGGCCCGTGAAGACTAGGAAGAATGATACCATACCAGTCTCGGTTCGGTACAGAGAAAATAAGGAGAAAATAAAGAGAAGCCCTGCCCGGTCCTTCAGGTAAAAAGGCCCGGGCCCGGCCCGGAAAGCGTAGTGACTAGGCTCCTCCCGGCCCTAATCTTCAGAAAAAAGTACGACCCGGGCCCTGCCCGATTGCTGTGACTGAAAATAAGCCCGTGCAGACCTCTGGTTTGTAGCACTTTTATTTAAAATGAACAGTATAAACATGAAAAAGAGACTGAAATAATTATTTTTATTTTCTTCTATCTTTACATGAAGAAAGTATTGGATTCGTGAAATTTTTCGAATCCAGTTTTCGACGGATTTATACGTTTTAGGGGTCAGAGATCACGAAAAATATGTTTTTACAAAATGCCTGTCTGTAAATCTGTTTGTCTGTGTGTGACACAAATTTTATGAGCGCTCTATCTCAAGAACTAATGAACGGAATTTAATGAAACTTTAGATTCAGTTAGTCCCTGATTTAAATGGTTGCCGATTACTTTTTGGTGTAAATCGTCCAACAAGTGGCGCTACTATGCGGCATTTTTCACGATTTCCGTATCTCCCAGGACTAATGCATGAATTTTTATCAAACTTTAGATTCAGTTAGTTCCTGATATAAATTAATCTTGATAAGTTTTTCGTGTAAATTGCCGAACTGGTGCCACTGCTATGCAGAACTTTTCACTATTTTCGCAATAGCTCTATCTCAAAAACTAATGAACGGATGTTCATCAAACTTCAAATCCAGTTAGAAGTTCACGTAAGTTGTTGGTGTAAATCACCTAAACGGTGCAGTGCTGTACTGCATTCAGGGCTTAATTTGCGCTGCGGTACTTCTCTGGTTTTAGTAATTTTTTAAATATTGGTCACCGGATTATTCACCGGAGCTTATAAATATAGGGCTCCGGAGCCCAATGCAATAGTGCTTCCGAAAAACCGAAGTCTAAATTATCCTTTCCTTCCCTTCCCTTCTCCAAGCTTTTGCATTCTTTTTTATCAAAACACTTATATTTGACGTAATGTGTCGCACACGAAGGAGATGGAGATAAAACGGACCCAAATTTTATATCAGTTTTGGGGCTTGGACTGACTCGAGATTAATCTGTCTTACGTTCAAAATTTTAATTTTAATGCTATTTTGATCAGAATGAAGGGAAAACAGAAATTGTGTTTTTCTATTTCAAATTTATTATATTCAAATTTATGTTGGCGACTTGTTGATGCAGCGCCATTCAAGAGACTGAACAATGAATTTGCTTTCAGTTCTATTTTCTTTTGTAACAGTAGGATAATTTTCAATTGGCTGTTTTTTATTTTATTATTATTTAGATACCTAACCTGAAAAGAATATTTTCTGTTTTTAGCCAACGAGCATCAGCTTGAAGTTTTGTTTGCTTGAGGCTTTTTCTCTTCTATTGCGCACCAGTATTAAAATAACGTTACTGATTTTTCTATTTATGTTGTATCATGAACGCTGCCCATGCTAATGCTCTGCTTTGCACATTTATGCAGTCACTTTCATTTTAAGTAGATATAATTGTCATGCATTGTTATTCTGATAGAAATGCAATCGAGCGGTGTTCCCCCTTTTTCTATAAAAGCATACAATCTTTCCAATAACGATGTCAAAATTTTAATTTAATCTGATTTTCAGGGACTTGCCACAAAAAGATTGTTATGCGGAAAGAATCGATTATAGTTTAAGATATGCACCTTTTATAGGAAATTAAAAATATTTCTTCCATTCTTCAGCATATAAATATTAATTTCTGTAAATTTCATTAATTTTTTTCTTAAAAATGCATAGCTGCGAACTATCCCTTATCATAATCCTTACCATATTTAATCGCGGAATTGTGACATTAATTAACATTAAAATTAGGCAAAGATTACCATTCAGAAGGAGTGATAACTAAAAAGTGGAATAGTTGACAGCTAAGTACAAGTATATGCTGATAAATATACTATTTAAAATTTTTATTTTTCTAAAGGAAAAAAATGCTTTAAATTTTGCAAATAATGTACGAAATATAAATATGAAGATTGGGGTGACAACGGGGGGGGGGGGGGGGGGAGAGAATGGTACAACTCTTAGTACCGCTATCGCAGAATATTAGAGCTCCGGTACTTTTTTCTTAGAAATTAAGCCCTGGCTGCATTTATCAGGAAGTATTAACATGTATGAGACAGAAGAAAGTTTTGGGATTGCCACATCCGAATAGTTTTGTTTTTTTTTTGCCAGAACTCTTTCGCACAAGACCAAATTTTAAACATGTGGATGTAAAAATAAATATCTTTACAGAAGAATGAAGACTATATGGGTTGCTGATTCAGTTTATGCAACATTTTTAAAAACTATGATTAAGAAATTCCAAATTCTTCCCAGAATGTTTGAATAGTTATTTTTTATTAGTATAAGTATAAATATTTCGTAAATAAAACAAAGGAAAATTAGTATTGAAAATTTTATTCTAAATGTAAAAAGAAAAACATAATTAAAAATTGTCACCAAATGTTCTATCTAAACCCTGTACTTCCTTTAACTACTTTTTGTAACTGAAAATATGCTTCTATCATCATGTATGTAAAATATAATCGAGCATATATTTATTTGGAATTAACCGGTGTCTAAGATTAGTTTTAAGCTTTTTAATTTTTTTTTTTAAAGAATGAATTTACAGTAAAAAATACTTTCAAATTAATGTAGTATTTTCATATAAACATTTATGTACCTAACTTCAAAAGAACTTTCTTAGTTTAACAATGAATTTTACAAGAGTAAAATTCGCTGTTCTCAAATACAAAGAAGCTACTTTCTGACACATTTCCGAATTTATTTTTGTTCCGAAACGCAGGTATATTCTTGTTCAAAAACTATGTAATCGAATGGCGTTTTTCATTTTTCGGTAAAGGCAGAAGCATTTTGAGAAAATACTGTCAAAGTTGACGTTTTGAAACCGAATTTGCGGACGCGACAGAAGGAGAGAGAAAGAGAGAGAGATTGAGAAAGGAGAAAAACCGGCTATAACTCGATAAATAATAATTTATTTATAGATAGTTATAAAATGACATTCGATCTCAAACCGCTTCAATATTCAGGCTTACCAATTTTATAGTTTACGTTCGATAATAAATAAGAAAATGTGTCAAAAGTTTCGGTTGTTGACCAGAGAATTTGAGAACTGCTTTAACTGCAACTCTGCTTTATTGCAGATTATTGCTGGCATTTTTAATTTTCTCTCCCTTACCTTTCAGTGGAACATTTTAGTATATATAAAAAAAGAAGTTTGCTTTGCGCTAAAATACAAAATATTTCCTTCTTGGTTATATTTCAGAAAGTGAATCATCAAACACCTCAGGGTATTTTTTGGTTACATACAGGTTTGCATTACATAAGGCTATGGTTTATTTGTATCAAGTAATTATCTAAAATCCACATATAACAATTTATTTAGAAATTATTAAAATGTGTGAATTTGTGTGTGTGTGTGTGTGGGGGGGGGGGTCAGTATTTTCATTATAGCATATTATTTTACGTTTTCTTTGTTCTTTATATGATGGAGTGCCAGATTGTGAAATTTCTTCTACTTCAAAATCCTGAAAATAAATATTAAATCAAAGCTCTGATGGGTATTTATGTAAAGATCTAAGAATTTTATCCTTACATTTAAATCAAGTTGCGGATTCTTAAATTTTAGACCTATTTCAATAATTCGCTTTAATATTGAATTGCAAATGATACAAAATATCGCGCACCTCAGGAATTCCATTTGATTTCGAGAACTTCTTCCTCATGACATGAATTACCTTTTTATCTGGATTACCAGCAAAATCTAATAAGTATTAGCGTCTAATCACTAATCATTTGACTAGGTCTAACAAAATATAAAATTTCTTTGAATTTTGTGGAATAGTTCTTGCATTATAGTAGCACTCAAACTTTTAACACAGAGACAGAAATCTTTCTAACAGGCAGTCAAAATCATATTTAGGATATCCCGAAACGTGTAAACCCAGGACTGGCATTTAAAGAGGGCCGTGTTCAAAATTTTATAAATGAGTGCAATAAAGAATATTGTACATCATATCTCTGTTTCATTATATATTAGCCCAATATAAAAATAAAACCCGAAAGAAAGTCTTAATTTCGGGGCCCCTTTTCCCCGACCCCCTAGGCTTCAGTCTACTCAGCCTAATGGGTAATCCGCCTCTGCCCGTGGGAAAATAAATAGTGTTATTTTTTCGGTTATAAAGGTTTCTTTTAAAGAAAAAGGAAAATTTGTGGAACAGATAATATCTTTGTCCCAGGTCCCAGACTACTATAAGAAAAGAATAGAGAAGAGAAAGCACACAAAGGCAAACCCCACATTGTGCAAGGACAGTGTCATGTTCGTTTAATTTATATAAGCAACACCGTGTTCGATACGTACGTTACTCTTACAATACGAGGCGCCAGTGAAGCTTGTTTTGGTTTGGTGCATTGTTGCACAGACTATTATAAATAATTGGTAAGTATTCTTATATCCCTTTTAAAACGTTGGACAAGAAAAAAAAATAATAATAAGCCTACCGCTGCTAAGTATCTTTTGAAATAGAACGCTGCTAATCTTGCGTCTGTTTAGTTACCTAATCGTCAATCCGTAATTGTTATAGTATGAATCAAAAAATCTTTTCTATTGAATGCGAGGTTGCGGAAAAAAAGAAAGAAAAGGAAGACATTTCCCAAAACTGCCGCCAAGAAAGATAACGGTAACGCACTTCACCAGCTGATACTGGGAAATTCACCCAAATTTCTTTATACGAGAAGGGTAAGGCCTTCAATCAATTTGCCAATTATTGGAATGGCAGTTTCTAATCTACGTTTCAACTTTTTTTCAAGCAAATTTCGCCTAAATTACAGGGATTTTTTATTTTTTTTCCGGTAGAAAAATTATTTGAGCTTTAAATTTTAGGATGTATCACAAATCATTAGATATACAATGATTTCTTAATTGTTTGATCTATCTAAAATCGATGTATGTATTTATTAGAATAAGAAATCTGTATTTTTAAATATAAATATAGTTAATACATGTTTTTTTATATGTATAACGCGATGACAATTGATTAATGAAAGGTTTTACTTCATGGCCATTCTCTATACGTTGAAAGTGATATTTCCATTAAAAAAGGTTTTTCACATTTAAAATTGACACAGGCATTTAAACAAAACCACACATCATATATATAAAGATAATTTTCCAACAAATGGGAAATTATACATTATGATTTATTAAATTTTAAATTATTTTTAAAAGGTAGACAGCTTTCAATGGAGGTTTTTTTTTTCTTTTTTTTTTGGGGGGGGGGGGGGGGGGGTGAGATGAACCATACTTTGTGAAAAGCCAGTGTTATTTTTGTGAAATGTATTACATTATTATGAAAAATAGCATATTGCGACGAAAGATGAAATCCACTTACTCAAATATAAAATTCGAACAAAACAACCATTAATTTTCTTAGTTTAATCTGATAAAGATAGAGGTCACGAGAGTCACCAGCTTTCCCTCCCTCCCCGTTCTGAACAAAGAAAATTTCTAAGGAACATTTAAAAATTGAAATGTATATTAAATTCTTTAAAAATTTCCTCTTGCTTTAGGATGCGAATCTTTCTAAATTTAAAATCTGCTGTAAATCTGCTTTAAATCTAATTTTAGCTGTACTCAAATCCAAAGTACATAAATTTTAACACATGTAATGGAGTCATTTTTAATCTTAGATGCAAGAGAGCCATTTAAAAGTACACTTATTCAGAAACTATGCGATTGAAATAGCGTTTCACATGTTTTGGTAAAGGTAAAGAATCTTTTGAGAAATCTTCGTAAAATTTGGGGTTTTAAACTGAATTTCAGAATGCGACAGCCAATGCTCTCTTAGTCTTATGATGGCACTTGTATAACTGTTAAGACTGTTCTTAACTGCGCTGCTCAACAAGCGCAAAACGTTTTGACACATTTACAAATTCATTTTTTAACAGAAAGGCATAAAATTGGAAAGCCGGGCTATGGAAGCGATTTGGAATTGAACTATTTTTCCATTTTTTGATCACTCAATTACCTATTGAGTTATAAGCCATTTTGATCACGTGACAAACAGGTTTTTTACCCACTCTTGAGTGTTCTTTCTTCCTTCGCGCGGAAATTCGGTTCAAAACGCGCACTTTGGCACTATTTTCTGAAAGATGTATTGCGTTTGCAAAAAAAATGGAAAAAACAGATCAATTACAGTTTCTGAACAACAACACCAGCTAGTTTCAGGCATTTTCGAGCAAAAATAAATTAAAACTTATGTCAGAAAGTTGCCCTTTTGGATTTGAAAACAGCCTTAAGTCCTAAAACTTGGCTTAAATGTTCATTTTCTGAACGATTCTTTGCCTTTATAACACAATGGGAAATTCAATTTTTTGGTGTCTGAATCAAATTGTATATTTTTACGAATATTATTGCAGTCTTTTCTGTATTCGCGAATGAAAATGACGTAAGAAAAGTAGCAATTTTAGCTATGCGAAGAGCTTTTAACGTAAAAACTGCTTTTTAAGAGATGAGAGGTCATCCCTACCCCCCCCCCCCACAACACACACACACACGCAAAAAAAAAAAAAAAAAAAAAAAAAAAGAGCCATGACCCTTCTCTAAATGGAGGGCTGGATCCGCTCTTGTATATTACAGAAAATCATATTTGTTCAACAAGTGAAGTGAAAAATTATGTATTGTAATTTATTAAATTTTAGGACAAATAAACTCTTTGTGTACATTAATGTTAACAACATTGGTTTTTAATCTACAACCTATTTGTACATAACAGAGTATTCAACTCTCGGTTTCCAAGCATCCACGATTTTAAATGAATGCCGTTTACATAATTTTTTAATTTTTAAATATTTTAAAACAAATGTAGTTCTGACAAATACATACACACACACACACACACACACACACACACACATATATATATATATATATATATAAATCTATCCTATATGTATAAAATCCTAATGAAACGAATTTATGAAACTACTGATTATGTTTTACAGCTATTTCTCATAAAATGTGGAACGCTTGTCTGTGAAATTAACATTAATTATCCGTATTCATCCAAGAGTGTCAAAAGTTGTATTAGAATTTTAAAATTTAATTAGTTTTCGAGATATTAATTTTATTTCTCATTTCAATTACAATTCTGTAATGATGGCAACTAAATTACTCGATTTTTGTAGAAAAAAATGGAGAAAATGAAAAAGATAGGGATTATTAGATTTCTTTTTTTTTTTTTTGCCTAGGTATCCTGAAAAAAGAATTTTTGTTATTCTTTCTCTGTGTGTTTAATTATTTTAGGTTACTTAGGATGCATAAAGTTTACCCTTTTTTAACAAATTAGAGACGAAAAAAAATTAACTTAATTTCAAGATACAGCTGGCAGATATATACCTTCCGAGACGGTATCTATACTTATTTGTATATGTAAAATAATCAATGAAAACTAATGATATAATACTAATTCCCAATCACCTTTTTGTATAAAGGAAAAAGTATAAAAAACAAAATAATAAAAATAAATTTTTATTACCATTGAACGATTGAAAATATATCTTTCATGTTCGTTAGATTTAAACTTTATTTTTCTTTCGTTTTATATACAATTATTTCATAAAATTTTAATTTTTAAAGAAAAAACACGCCAAGTCAGAGCCGAAACTAAGGGGGGGGGGGGGCAGATGGAGCATGCGTCCCGGGCGCCAGAACGAAGGGGCGCCAAATGAAGGATTATACCTTTGGAATGGATCATTTTCTTCTGATGGACTGATGGCTTCTATTATTATGAAACAGCCATTATAAATGAAGTGTTAGGTGAAGATGAAAGAGCAGTCGTAAAAACTTAGAACTCTGATTTTCTGGTCAGAATGGGAAGAAAAAAAATGGCCATAATTTTTTTTTTTTTTTAAATTATGCCAATATTTTTCTTCCCATGCTGACCAGAAAATCAGAGTTCTAACTTTTTTTTACGACTGCTCTTTTATCTTCACCTAACACTTCATTTATAATGGATGTTTCATAATAATAGAAGCCATCAGTCCATCAGAAGAAAATAACTCGGTGAAAGCGGAAACTCGGTTAAGCAGGACTCGGATAATCGGGACTCTAACTGTATATTTCAATTTTAAAATGATCTTTAGAATATTTTTGTTGGTGTTCAGAGGGGAGTCATGACCCCCGTGACCTCTCCCTTGGATCCGCCATTGAAGATTACATAGTTCAGTATTATATATTTTAAATTTTAAAATAAGTCGGCTATTAGAAAATTAGTAAAATTCTCTTTGTAAATATACTTTGCGGAAGAGGGGGGGGGCGCAAAAACCCATGCTTGCCCAGGGCGCAAAAAAGGCTAGTTTCGGCCCTGCGCCAAGTTGTAATACGGATGCGATGCAGGAAAAAAAACATTGAATTAGAGGTATGCACGGGACGAAATTTTCATGCCGAGCGCGACCAAGACAATCAGCAGGCAATTTTACTTTTGGCCAGGTAAAAAAGTTACAAGTTTGGCCAGAACTGCTCCGAGCACAACTCCGCCCGTTCCCCATTTTCGGATCTTTTGACTGGCGGTACTCTGGCACCCCGGTCACAAAAATCATGACCCAGTTTTATAGTTAATTTTGAAGTTACTTGTCTTTTTTTTAGCTTTTAATTTTTATCTTAACTTGTCCCCATTTTCGATCTCTGTCAATGCCAAAATGCAATTTGCAATAGCAGTGTTCTCTCGATGTCTAGTACCACAAAGCCTTTTTCAAGGCTTAACGGTTTGTGCGAAAGCCGGGAGACCTGCGACCTGTAATGCGCACTAGGCTTGACATCTAAATTAGTGAGCTATGTGCCCCTCCCCCTTTTTTTTAAGGTTTAGAGATAGATAGCCTTGGCTACCTTATGCTATAGCTTTCCTGTGCTCGTTGGTACCCTACTACCTTTACATTCTCCGATCTTGCCGACGCCAGTCGGTGAAGTGACATCGAAGTATAGGGCAACCAAAAAATTCTTGGATGCCTTATGCGCCCCTTTTTCTGGAGGTTATATTTAACCTCGTGCTTCCAACTCTGGAATGACCCTAGGGTCTCCACCAGAGCTTCCAAATTATACTTTTAGGCCGTGCATTGTTTCGAAATTCATCTTAGTTCTTCTTCATATTTAGTCGGAGGTTACGCGCGGCGGCGTTGCACGCCGCGTCGGCACTCCTTAAGCACCGTGATGTCATGTCAACTCCGCCCGTTGAAAAAAGTTATTGACCAAGTCCGGTATAAAAATTAAAACTTCGGCTCCGTCTGCACAAAACATTAATTGACTCCGCTAGGCCCGACCAGGCTGAACATAGATTTTTACGCCTGTAGGGTCAAAAGTGTCTTGTACGAGAAGGCCTAAATAAAAATAATTATTTTACCTTTTTAAATCATGTTTATATTCTTCATTTTTTAAAAAGTGTTCTGAGATGTGCTATTTATTTTTTAAATGCATCTGATTATATGTAAATATCACAATTACCATTAATATCGTTAATCCACATTCTTTGGCTTGGAGATTTAAATTTTTTAAAATTCTAAACAATAAAATTTTCTATGATGGAATTGCATAGGAAAGAAGAAAAATCCGCCATGGACTGATTCCCCTATGAGCAAGTTCATCGTCTGTTGTAAGTAGATTACATTCTTTTCACAAGTATTTTTATCCTCATTTTACATAGATCACCATTTTGTTTTGTTAAACACGGGTTTCCTTCATAGGCAGGTTCTATTGTCTCAGATTTTACCGTATTTTAATTTTATTGCCTAGAAATGCATCTACTCATCTTAAAAAAAATTATAATAATAATAAATATATCAATTTTAAGTGTGAAATAATGGCGATTTAAAAATACGTGCATTTTTTTAACCAAAAAAATTGGGCCGGGCCAAATTTTACTGATATTTTCACTGGACAGGCCAGAGCTGTGCCGGTCCAATGATTTTCATGTGAGCTGGGACTGAAAATTTCTGCCTGTTCAGACCTCAAGAAGAATGCAGTCCAGCCCCGATGTAGGTCCGAAAACAAATCTAGTGCCGGCTCATCTGGGTCCGAACCTTTAGAAAAAAGTAATCCCTAAACCAAGTTCGAACAGAGTGTCGGGAAGGAAAATTGGACCGGACCCATGAAGATCCTTACATCGAATAACCAAAAGATTAGTTCACAAAAATAAGTTCTAATATAGAGGTCTGCACGGACCGAAATTTCCAGGCCCGGGCCTGGCCCGACCCATAGAAAAAAATTTGGACCCAGCCCGTAGAAAGCATATATTGGCCCGGCCGGCCCCGGCCCGGTAGAAAAGTTAAAAGTTCGGCCCGAGCCCGGCCCGGTAGAAAAGTTAAAAGTTCGGCCCGAGCCCGGCACGGGAAAAGTTAAAATCTTGGCCCGAGCCCGGCCCGGGAAAAGTTAAAATCTTGGCCCGGCCCGAGTGAATTGCTACAAAACATTGATTTTTACGTCGATTTGTTTAAAATTTTGACTCTTACGGGGAGTTCTGACCAAAAATATTTATCTTAACTTTTTTTCATGTTTCTAAACTTCATTTTTATAAAAGTACCGCAGGCTGCGATAGTTATTTTTTAATGAATCTCTATTTCTTCTGTGCAAATGTTTGAGATATCATTAACATTTTTAATCCATATTCCATGCATTGAATTGTTAAAAATCTGAAAAATGCTATACAGAAAAATCTTCTAAGACTCAATTACATAGAAAAGAAAAAAAATGCGTTACAGACAGGTTCCCTTCTTAGCAAATGTAAATGTATTATATATTATTTTCTTACGTATTAGTATATTAATTTTGCAGGGATCAATACGTTTTTCAGTTTAAAACAGGATTCCGCCATAGGCAGGTTCCTTTTCACACGTTTTACTACAATTTAATTAGCGTAGAAATTTGCTATTCTTCAAAAAGAATAAATGTTAATGTTTAATTGTAGAATAATGGCAATTCAAAAATGTATGCATATTTTCTAAAAAACTTTGGACCAGGCTTAATTTTACTGACCTTTGAACGGACAGGTCACGCCGAGATAATGATTTTCATACGGCTGGCTCAAAACTAGGGCTTAAAATTTTGGGCCGTGAAGACTAGAAAAGAAACCAGTCCCGGCTCTGTACAGAAAAAATAAGTTAGGCCCGGCCCGATTCTTCCGGGAAAAAGTAAGGCCCGGACCCGGCCTGGCCCGTAAAGAGTAGTCAGTAGGCCCGGCCCGAGTGCCGCAAATAAAAATAGGCCCAAGCCCGGCCCGTGCAGATCTCTATTCTAATATATTTATTTAAAAAAAAAAAAAAAAAAAAAAAAAAAAAAAAAAAAAAAAAAAACGAGTTTTTAGTGAACTTTGTTCACTTTCATAGATGAGTTTGAGTTGAACGAGTTTGTTTCAAAAATTTTGAATTGGAACGTGAACTTGACTCATTTTTGAAAAATTGAACTTGAGTTTGAATTAGTTCGTTTATTTTGTGAGCGTACCCAACACTGGTTTTCGACGCCATTATTTTCTTCGCGCATTTTTTAAAATTGATATTTTTGATTATTTATTGCACATAAATATAAAAGAGGTTTAAATAAATTTTTGTTGCATTCATCAAAAATATCTTAAAGGTTTTTTGGCATCATCAAGTATTATTTTTTAACTTAATACGCGATGTTTTCATTTCTGTAAACAAACTGTATGTTATGTATTAATGTATACTACAGATCTGTAATCGGTATGTATTGCTTTTATTTATAATCTTTAGAGTTTTGTGATCATATTAACATGTAATTTTATATATTTGATCACGTTTTTGTAATTTAAATTTATTATTATTATTATTATTTTTAATCTGTGCCCTTGTGCAAATTTGAGATATCCTAACCATAAACTACTGTATAGTTTCGTGTTTATACATAACTAAATTTATTTCATTGCTTGACTCGATGCTATAAACCATTTATTTTATCGACAGATCGAATACGCTGTGTACTGAGTTTTATATTTTCTGTATTAAATATTTTATACATTCATTTAGCATGAAGTTTGCTTTTATTTATCGTTCTAAAAATGTTATGCAGGTTAGTCCTTTGAAGTAAAATGTATTTCTAAAATATTTCTTATTTTTATGAGATTCAATGATTTTATTTAATTCACAATGTTTCTGCATCTTGGCTTTCTTTCTTATAATAATAATAATAAATTGTAAAACTCAAGATAACTAAATTAGTATTCTTCAGACGATTATTTTATTAATAAAACATACACGTTTTATATTTTAAGAAATATTTCTGAAATACATGCATATTTTAATTTATCAATATGCAACTACCTTATTTTCTTTATGTTCCTATAAAATGTGTTTTCATAATCCTTCACACACACAAAAAAAAAAATTAAATGTGTTTATTGGAGTTTTTTACTTTTTTTAAACAGCCAATATTGCCCTTTATTAAAACATTTACTATGCAAACACAAATCTTCCCATTTCTTTCAAGTTAAATAAACATATTGTGAGTCAAAAAATTTACTTAAATGAAATTAAAACAAAGCACATTTTATAAATATTGTGTTGATTTAAATTTATAAACTATGTGCAAAATAAAATCTAGTTTGTTTGTATATTTATAAATAATTCCTCACAATGTACTAAACCTTTTATCTTAAACATAGATCTAAAGACTGTTCATTGAGTTAAAAAAAAATTTGTTGTTGTTGTTTTTCAGAATCTTAACTTTATGGTCTTCACAAGTTAGAATAGTCTTCAATATACTCCGTGAACCTGTTGTGGCCAAAAAAGTGTCACAGAGTGCATGGTTTGTATTTTTAAAATCACCATTCCTCAGTGACACTTCTCCGGATAAATTATCTGCATACTGATGAAAGCTCAATCTCAATGCTTTGCAGTTCTGGCTTAATTCTCCATGGTTGTGACTAGCACTTCAGGTATGGCTTTAGATGTTAATATTATATTCTTATTATGAAAAGTTACAAATGAAACAAATCTTAAAATTTTGTTAAGATTGTTTGGTACTTTTCGGTTAGCCGGGTGCCAGTATTATATATACATAAATATGTATGTATACATGCTTATTTATATACATATATATGTATATACATATATATGTATATATACAACATATGCATATATATATGTATGTATATATCCATATATGTGTATATATATATATGTATGTATAGCACTGGTGCCCGGCTAACCAAAAAGTACCGATTATTTTATATAGATTATAAAATAAACAACTGTCTCAGGAACAGTAAAGTGACATTGATTACCAGTTATTTTGGAAAAAAATACTGTTAAAAGTCTTTGCTGGAATATGTAGATTACTCATCATCCTATACCTTATGTATTTATAAAAAAAAGCATGTTTAAAATTTAACTTTTTTTTTTCGCTAAATACAGAGTAAAGTTACCCGCCTTTTTAAGAATGGCTTATATATATTTTCCATGTTTAATACTATTATATTTCATTATTGTAATAGTGTCCAATTTATTAAAGCTATTAAAATTCAATGCAAAAAAAACCCGGCAAATATATACGGCAACACAGTACTACTGTTTCAATGTAACAAGAATACAAAAACTTTACTATTTTGCATGCACACTACTGTCTAAGCAAGATATGTATATTTTGCTTTCTTGAATCTAAACTTAACAAAATAAAGTTGTAAGTGTTTTGTTGATAATCTTGTATCCCTAAAATTATAATTTACTATTTAGTATCTAAATAAAGATGTTAGCTTTAACTTATAAGGTTTGTTTTATTTAAATTCTCAAGCCTAATTGAGTAAATAGTTGTAATGCTAAACTCCATGTGATGGGGCACCATTGAACAAATAAAACTATGAAGTAAAAAGTTATAGACGTATCTAAATATTATTGTTGACATTTTTTTTTTAAATATGAAAATTAAGAGATTAATTGTTATTATGCTTAATATGAAATTTGTACTAATGCAGGGCTTCAACTACAGGCAAATTCAGGACACACAACAATAATTTAGCAGATTTGTCTAACAAACCCTATACTGTTTCATTTACAATGGTAAACATTATTTCTGGATTTCATAAAACAGGGTTTTATCCATTTTATATAACAATTTGAATGTAAATGATTTCATTTTAGTTCAATTTCATGCAAAAAGAACTCTTTATTACATTGGTCAGATTAAATTGCTTAATGTCTTTGTAAAAAAGAACATATGATGTATTTTTATAAAAATTATATGTATTATATAAAAAAGTTATCACAATTAAACAAAATTGGAGGAATCCTCTGTTCTATCTCAACAATGTGCTTTGATGGATACAAAGTTGGTTAAATAATAAAAATATAGTAATTTTAGTTAAATGTAATTGTGTAATTTTATTCTTATTATTTTATACTTTGGAAAGATACGCAGTTTTTAATAAAAACTGTCAATATTTTGTTTATTTGTTCAAACGTGCCCCTAGCTGGTTCAAAGGTACCCCTAGCTTGTTCAAAGGTACCTCTATGTGGGGCAGGTTTGAACAGAAAACTTTCATCTTTTTTAAAGCCTCACAACATATTTAATTTATCTGAAAAACTGTAATTTTTTATTTCATATGATGCAGAATTACATTCTTTCACTCGCAAAATATTTAAAATTCAATAAATATAATTCAAATAAAAAAATGTGGATTTTTAAAAAAAATGTTCAAAGGTGCCCCCCTCACCCCTACTATGTCAGTGATCTTATTAAGTCGGGTTAATTATTAAAAATTGTTATGTTAACCTGGTATTTTTATATTAATACATAAGCATTATTTGAGTCTAGTTGTAAAATAAACAAAAATGCTTAGTGAAATTCTGTGTGTTATTTTGATTAATTGTTTTAGCAGATGATTCATTCAAAAATATTTATTTATATAATAACTGCAATCTTTTGTAATTAAAAAAAATAATTGAAATCCCCCCCCCCTCCCCAATTTTTTTTAAAGAAATGGTAAATCTTTCAGAGTTCATTATTACTAATTTTAATTTTATATATTAAACATTTTGCATCTTTATAAAAGTAATATAATTGTCTATAAAAACAGACATTGCATTTTTCCATATGCTGAATTATAGAAAATTAAATTGCCTAAATTAAATAAAAACCCCAAGTATTGCATTGGTAAAACTGATTTTATTTTATTGATAGCCTTTACAGGTTAATATCTATATGTATTCTATTATGTAAAATTGCAAATGTCTGGGTAAAGAAAAAAAAAATGTTTTACTCTACTTCCCAGAAAATAAATATAAATTTAGGAGTTGATGCAAGTGCAAGGTTTTTCTCTTGGAGCCCATTTTCTGAAAATAAAAATTATTCTAATGAAATATAACATTTTGTAATGAAAGATGAAATCTAATGACTCAAATTCAAATCAAGCATTTATTAATAACTTATTTAATCCCTGCTAAAATTTTCCTTTCTGGTAGAGTTGTTTTGTTTGCAAATTAGATATTTTACAACCCAACAATCACAAAAAAAAGTATTTTTTATGGAATGAAATTTTGTGAAGGTTTATTCATAAATATCTCTTAGCCATGGCCAAAACCTTTTGCTTGAAAAATTTAAACATGAACTCAAATAATTAAAAGTGAACATCTTAAAAATATATATTTCAGGAAATAAAACTTAAAAAGAGTCTGTAAATAATAATAGTTATTATTTCCATTATTTAATTATGTTTAAAAAGTAAACAAAATGTTTTACTTTTAAACCATTTGTAATTCAGGAATTACTGGAACTTTTAAAATCTGCACAATTTCCCCTCTGCTTTCTTTTTTTACATGCTTTTTTCTTTTTCTTTTCAATGATAATAATGAACAGAATAGTAGCAAAATTCATATTCAAAAAGCGTGCCAAACTAAGAACGGCAGATAATGCGCTTGATTGATTGATCGACAGCGAAGCGATTCTGTGTGCTGATTGGTTTATCGTCTGTGTAATCGGTATCATGTTCCGAAGATTGACGAAGCCAGATCGTAGATAAGGAAAGCCGAAGCTTGTTTAGGCAGACCGGTCTGAATAGCGTTTTAGGAATCCTTAAATAGTGATCGCTAAATTTAAGTTAAGAATCGCTATTTAGTAAACCTTATTCAGTGGACATCTGAATGCCTGCCTTTATCTTCTGCTTTTATAAAATGTTTTTGCAGGAACTAAATTTCTCCATTATTTGCATTTCGCGGTTTATATCGGATTACTTCGAATAATTTAAAGATGTACGACTACAGTATTTTGTATTCAAAGAAAGGAAAAAACGCTTTTCCGATTATTTACGTTTTAACCAGAAATTGATGTATCATTTTTTGACATGCTGCCATCTACTTTTCTTTTCAATATACAGGGTGTTTATAAAGTCCCGGACCCATTTTGATGTTTAATAACTCATAAAATAATGAAGATATAAACAAACTTATGTCATTTATTGATGGAATAACTCATATATTTTCCTTTTCAGGTTTGAATTTCTTTACTTTTTTAAATATCGTCTGCGCGTGTGGTTAATTTCAGATAATTTTATTTTCCAGTCTAAATATCTGTACTTTTCTAAATATCTGTACTTTTCTAAATATCGTCTGCTTATTAATTGCATTTTTCTCTCTTTTGTTTTTGGCAACTATTGCAATGTTATGTTTACTTTTGATGTGTTTGTTCTATGTTACTTTTGTATGTGATGTTTTATTCGAGCGGATATTAAGGAGAATGCATACACCACTAGAGAAAGCACAGATTTTATGGTGGTTCATAGAAACAAAATCGATAGTGCAAGCACAGAGGAATTGCAGAAAAATTTACCAAAAATATCCTCCATCCAAAAGCAGCATCTTGCGGTGGAAAAAGAATTTTCTAGAAACTGGAAGTATCGCAGATAAGAAACGTTCCGGACGTCCCTGCACAAGTGATTTTGATGTTGAGCGTGTCAGAGAGACATTTTTACACAATCCTAGAAGATCTGTGAGATCAGCGCAAGAGAATTGGATATGCCAATTTCGACGGTGTACAAGGTTATTAAGAAAAAATTAAGACTGCATGCATACAAAGTTCAAATTGTTCAAGTTTTGAAACCGGACGATAGGCCTAGGAGGATGGCATTTGCAACAGATATGCTAAGGAGAATAGAAGATGATGCTGATTTTTTGAAGCGCATAATGTTCTCCGACGAAGCATCCTTTCATGTTTCTGGCATTGTTAATCGCCATAATGTGCGCATATGGGGATCCGAAAACCCCTATGAATACCGTGAGGCAGTAAAGGATTCCCCAAAGATTAATGTGTGGTGTAGACTAATGCACGACCGAGTCATTGGGCCTTTCTTTTTTACAGAAGAGACTGTCTCATCAGTCGTATACTTAGACATGTTGGAAAACTTCGTATTTCCACAACTAGAAGAGCTTCGGCCACATGTCATTTTGCAACGAGATGGTGCACCACCTCATTGGGGTACCATCGTTCGTACTTCTTGAATTACCATTTTCCAGGAAGATGGATTGGGCGAGGAGGTCCAATTCCTTGGCCAACCAGATCACCTGATATTTCGCCGCTGGACTTTTTCCTTTGGGGATTTGTAAAGGACAATGTTTACAGGAGGAGAGTGTCGAACATTGATGACTTAAAAGCCAGAATTACAACCGCAATAGCCTCTGTGGATGCCGACATGCTTGCCGCTATCTGTCGTGAAATTGACTATCGACTTGATATTCTCCGTGCGACGAAGGGGGAACACGTGGAAGTTCATTGACAAGGGTCATGAAACTTTTTGAGTCTATCTAACCATTTATGTTATTAATTTTAATCTATCTTTATTATTTTATGAGTTATTAAACATCAAAATGGGTCCGGGACTTTATAAACACCCTGTATATTTCCCCATGATTTGCAGAAGAATTGTTATAATTTCATTTTTAGAAGTAAGAGGAAAATAGGTATTTTGTGTAGTCTGTTATCTATGATATTTTTAGTATGGAAAAATACCTGAGACAATAGATTTTCAATGGAGAAAAAGAGGCTATGAGTTAAGTTCTGTGCTTTCTAAAAGATTAATAAACAAATTAATCCCCTTTCAGATTATTAGAGTGAATTATTATATTTTTGTGCATTTATTTATTATTAATCTTATTTTAAAATCACATAAATATTTTTAATAAGTTTTTTAATCAATTTGCTTATTACTCTTTTAAGCAACATAGAACCGGGCTTCGCCCGCCTGCCCAACTGTTGCATTAAAATGAAGCCTGTCTATCAGGGTTGTGCAAAATTTTAATTAGATTAACGATTGAAAGTTAACGATTTTTTTTTTAGTCATGACTAAAGATTGACCGATTAAGCTTAGTTTCAATCCAACTCATAGATTAACGATCAGTGATTATTTTAATGTGATCAATGCTTTGATTACGATTAAATCAATTCAATCCTACTGATAGACTAATGCCCAATGATTACTTGTATGTAATCGCTTGCTTTTTTACGATTAAATCAATTCTTAATCTAAATAGTCAATCTAATGAAGGATTTATGATTGAAAACTTCCTGTATTGTTCTTGCTTTGGAGCCTTTATTTTATCTTTTTTTCAAGCTTCTTCTGGTTTAATCACTCTTGATCGCTGCTAGGGTCTTGCATCGGGTTCTCTTTAAATATTTTGGATTTGGTTCGGTTTCGAGTAGGTTTTGACTCTTTCTGGTCGGGCTCGGTATGACTCGATTTTTTTTTAAGTTCTGAATATTTTTCGAATGAGCAAAACTGTATATAAATACAATGAAGCCGAGGCAGGCCTGTCATTATTTTATTTAGTCTTAATAATGTTGTCCTACATCATAATTTTTTCTCGCAATTCTATGACCAAGTCACTTTTATTCAAGACACCCGCTCTATGACAGTTGATACTTATAACTTGGAGTAAAGGTTATCTAAATAATACTAGATGGTTAATAATTAAATACTAAGCATTGATTAAAAAACAGAAAAAATAATAGGTAATAAAAACTACTTAAATTTAAGTTTTTGACATTACCCAACATTCCATATTCCAAGAGTACACAAAGGTGTACAAAAAACTAAAAACGGACAGGCAGATATTAACCATTAACTGGTGGTACCGGTCTCACAGACCACTGCTTTTTTCCATTTTTATAGTTTAACTTGTAACTTTCAGTTGAACTACAAATATCACCGAAATTTTGCTTCGTTTGGAACTTTAATGCTGTCACCAGAGACTTTTGAATAGGGGAATTTTAATTATAACAGTACTGCACAAAATTTTAGTACAAAAACACCATCCTGAAATTTATTCGCGCCTTTTATTCATCTTTCGATAGAGCGGTCTCACAAACCACTTCACAGTAGTTATGTGACAATTTATGTGACATCAGTTAAAGGTTAATTCAATATCGGCTGCTTATCAACTTCATGTGTTGCATTTGTACAGTATAATTAAGACCTTTCAATTTTTTCTGGAAAAGGGAATCAGATTGTATTCCTCTTTTTACAAAATTTATAATATTAATTATATATATTTTACCTTTTAAGTAAGGAGTTAAATTTAAAAATTTATATTAACTGAAAATTATGAAAATTACATTATACAAATTCTGTTACTTTGGTAAAATTATAGTAGAACGCCTTTTAAACAGGATACAGACATATAGGCAATACAATTTCAGAGGGAATTTTGGACAAAAACTTGTTAATCCTGGCATTATTTTAACCCCTTAACTGTTTTGCCCGAGTATCGCTCGGGCAAAAAGAGTTTGCTATCTTCGATGCTAAAAGCTTTTGGATACCACTTAATTTTAAGTATAATTGGTTTGTTAAATGGCATACTTTTTTCGATTGTACAAAGCCAAATATTTTAGTAAAAAAAAAGTGGTGTCGGGTCCTTATTTTTAATTTATATTGTCAAAAAAAAAAAGAGTTAAGGAGTTTTAAACTTGGTAAACCTGGAAGTATCTCCAAGTTAATTTTCGTTTGCTTTACTAACTTGTCGAAGCAAATTCAACCAGACGAAAATAACCAAGTTCTATAACGTGGATTGCTAAATTTTGGACAAAAACTTCTGATCTGAGCCAGCAAGCTGCGCATGTGTCTGCGCTCTACTGTAAAAGCACTCTAAATTTTAGTAAAACTTTGCATTTTATCACTGTGAGATTTCAATTATGTTATCTTCAAGTGACGTCATTTCTCAGAAATATTTCCACCTAGGAAGACTTCCAAAGCTGTTGGATTGAAAATGACGCACGTCTACAAAAATTATTTTAGTTTTAAGAATGGAGAATATTCCATTTACGTCATGATCGCTTGGTCAAGGCAAAAATGTCTAGCGTAAAGAAGGGAAGGCTCCGTAGACGTAATGTAAATCCCCGCTAGCCAATTAAACAGTTCATGGGGGGAAAGCAGTAGTAGTTTCCTGTTTCCCTTCTTATCAGTTAGGAGTTCCTTGGCTAAATTATCGGTACCACGTGACTTTTTCAGCCTCGAACCCATATTTGGAATATCCTCCATTTAAATGCACTCTTTGCTTTATAAAATGACGTCACTTGCATCCGCTAACGCATTTCGCTTTTAGGATCTTGAGAACAGTCTTAAATAACATCTATAGAAATGTATGGGTATGACGTCAAGATTTCGCAATAGCATACACACCGAGTAAAATGTCTTCATTCAAGAAATTTTGTGAAATGCAAATGGATAGTCATTTTTAATATAATAGATTACAATCATTGGGGTATCTAGAGTAGCCCTTCTATTACACGTAGTTTATATTCAATATTATTAATTTTCTCTCTACTAGCATCAACCAATAGAAATTAGCATCAGGTTGATGAGGTCGGTGGATTTCATCATGAAAAGATCAAACGATTTGCATAATATTTAGTCTGATTCGTTTGATCGTGTACGTGAGTGACCGAGTAATGAATTACAGAAGATTTGTAATTAGTAGTAAAGTTTATACACTCATTGCCATAAAAATTTGCGCACCAAGAAATAATTGTGGGATCGTAGCGAAACTTGGCATGAAGGTACATAGGAGGCAGATATGCAAATGATGAGAAATGCAGCGTGATTGCGCAATGCCACTAGAGGGCGTTGAACTTCGTCCCCCTTGGAGTATAAAACTGGTAAACGGAACTTGTCTGAGTGTACCTTTTCTTTTGCAAAGGAAACGCTGAGGTAGACATGCCATTACGCAGCCATCTAAGACAATATGAGCAGCTGTCAGAGTTCGAGAGGGGAAGAATCATCGGGATGATGGAAGCTGGGTGGTCAGCTCGGCGAGTAGCTCGTCAAGTAGGCCGTTCTGATTTTACTGTGAGAAGGTGTTGGGACCAGTGGGCTGAAGAGACGTCTCATTCACACGGCGACCATGTTTGGGACACCCTCGACAGACCAGTCGTCGAGAAGACCGTCACATCATACGAAACGCACGCTTAGAGCCAACTGCCTCATTGGCCGCTATCCAGACACAGGCAGCACTTTCACTACGGACCCCTGTGTTTTCCCGAACCATCGCAAGGCGCCTGGCTGAAGGACATCTGGTATCGCGGCGCCCATTACGTGTGCTGCCAATGACACCCACCCACCGACGCCTCCGTTTGGAGTGGTGTCGCGCACGACGGGATTGGACTGCAACGGAATGGAACCAGCTCGTCTTCAGCAACGAGTCTAGATTCAATTTGAGCAGCGATCACAATCGTGTTCGTGTGTGAAGGCCCCGTGGTGAACGCCTCAATCCTGCCTTCGCTTTACAGCGACACACCGCTCCCACAGTTGGTGTGATGGTATGGGGTGCCATTGCTTACGATACACGGTCACCCCTAATATTGATCCGGGGCACAATGACAGCTCAGCGGTACGTCCAGGACATCTTTCAGCCACATGTGTTACCACTCGTAGCAGGGGTCCCAGGAGCCATTTTTCAGCAAGATAATGCTCGGCCACACACTGTAAGGATGTCACAAGCCTGCCTCCGCCACATTACCACCCTTCCCTGGCCTGCTCGATTCCCAGATTTGTCCACAATCGAGAATATCTGGGATCATTTGGGACGGCAAGTACAGTGGACACTGTACGAGTTTGGTTGAACTCGAGGCGCGTTGAGAGCAACTGTGGAATGAGATGTCTCAGGACATCATACGGAACTTCTATGCCTCAATGCCCGCTCGTATCGCATCGTGCATTCGCGCTAGAGGGAGTCCAACAGAGTACTAAAATTTCCGTTCATTAGTACTTTTTTCTGCAATAAATGACCCTTTTTTTGGTTTTCTACGCACTCACTTATATCACAGTAGTACTTACGCGCGTAAAATTTCGTTTCATTTGGACTTCTTTTTCTTGGTGCGCAAATTTTTATGGCTATGAGTGTATATACTATTCGATTATTTTGTTAGATTTAAAATGAAATTGTTATAGACGTATGATTTTTATCGTTTTATGCTTTTATAAAGTGACGTTGTTATTTACTCCCTTAAAAAATGGAGGTTGATGAAGCATGTAATGATTTATTGAGAGCTGAAATTGAACCTTCTCAGGGGTCGTTGCCTTTAAATTCTACAAAAGAAGCTTCGGACAGTTACTCAATACCAGTACTTATGTCTTTACTTAACGGATTATTTTTCAAATATGTTCCAGAAAAATCTACAAAAAAAACTAAAAACTTTTTTGGACTTTGTATGAAATAAAAGGCCCCCAAAAATGAAATAAAAGGTTATATAAAATGCACTTCTAATTTTGTGAGTCATTTAAGACGGATACACGGGCCTGAAGCTATTCAACAATACCGGGAATATATGCAGAACAATGGCACGAAAAGCAGAGTTAACCCTTAAATGCCTGATTTTTCGAAAATCATTGTAATAACGTTTTTCGGCTTTCATTTTTTAAATAAATCATGGGAAAAATACTTTAAAAAATCATATTTTGTTTTAAGTATGGTTTATGGGTAAAAAACAGTTTGTTACTATTCGGCAATACTGGTCTTTAATTGAAAAAATAATTTTCCTTGATAAAATTCTATAATATTAAACACACAAGAATTTTAGGAACTATAATAAGAAATAAATTTTACTTGCTCACTGCAGAACAAAATAAGGTATTTCACAAGCTTCCAAACAAAACAAAAAGAACAATTAGCAACAATTGAAAAAATAAATCTATCTTTATTCTTAAACAGCACAAGTGTTGTTATCTACATGTTGAAAATCGATTTAATAATATTTTCAAAATGTATTTTATTGGCAACATTAAGAATTATAGCTTCTAATAGTATTTTAGAGCCTAAATTGGGTATGTTGCCGGAAAGCAACACCCGGCATTTAAGGGTTAACTACGACTCTGTCAAAGTTAACAATGTCGCTGGAAATTGTAAGCATGTCATATTACAAAAGGAATTTCTAGATGATTTAGCCAAATATTTTATTCACACAATGATACCTTTACGAACAGTAGAAGAGCCATATTTCAAAAAATTGTTTGAAAATTTAAACATAAGTGACCAAAGTCTTAAAATCCCGAATCGACGATCTCTAAGAAATGCTATTTTAAAACGATCATTTAAACAAGAATCTCAAGTAAAAAAAAAGTTGACATCTGCCAAATAATTTTGCATCACGACAGATATTTGGTCGGGGAAAAAAGAAGCTTTCTGGGTGTAACCGCCCATTGGATAAGTGCATATTTACAAAGACAATCAGTTGCACTTGCTTGTCGGCGATTTAAAGAATCACATGCACATGATCGAATAGAAGATATTTTGCTTTGAAGTGTATTCGGATTTCAATTTAGACGTTTCAAAGATAGTTGCATCAGTTACAGATAACTGTGCAAATTTTGTGAAAGCCTTCAAGATTTTTGGAATTGAAACCAAATCTCTAGAACTGGAGACAGACGTGTCTTTAGGCTTTGAAGCCAGTGATGCCGAAGATGAATGTGAGAGTGCGCCGATTGACAAAGATCCGTTAATTGAAAAAAAATAGCCAAACGGTAACAAACAAGTCGACATATAATAATATCGTTGATAATTTGTTATCCCCTCATCTCAGATGTTGTGCTCATACACTAAACTTGACAGCAAGTGCTGATATAAAAGATTTATTGAATGATAATAAAACTGCATTAGGAAGGCTGCATTTGGAAGTTATCAGGTAGTGCAATGCATTATGGAATGCGGCAGGGCGACCAAAATCAGCGGGAATTATACAAAGCATTTTAGGACATACGTTATCCCGTCCAGTACCCACGAGATGGAAAAGTTTTTACGATAGCTTAAAACAAATTTCAGCAATAAGAAATAAAAATTTCATACTAAGTCGGGCTTTGGGGAACAAGAATCCGCTAACAAATATTGAATATGATTATATTGATGAATTCATTGAATGCGCTACACCGATAGCAGATGCAATTGATATCTTACAATGTAGTAAAACGTTTTATGGTGTTGTTTTGCCTTGTCTATTAGCTCTTAAAAAGAACCTGAATAAGCTACTTAAACGGGATCTCAAGTATTGTGGGCCAGTATTAAACAAGTACATTGACAGTATTGAAGAGAGGTTTTCTGAATTTTATGGTCTTTCCGGTAATGTTGCTGAAAACGCTGTAATTGCAGCTTTAAGTTATCCTAAATTTAAAAATAAATGGTTTTCTTGTATACCATTGAAGAGGCATAAATGGTGTATTCGATTATTCATAGCTGCAAAATGTGAAAAAAAAATTCTGCAAACGTGAAAGATCCTTTCCTTCAAAACTATTCCACTAAAAAATCAAAGGAAGATATATATTTTGATTTCGGTTTAGATTCTGATAGAGAGTGTGAGGAATTGGACACTCCTAAAAAGAAAGTCGAACTCCTTAAGCACGGTTTACAATGCCACCGCTAATCCTGATTCAATCCACGCCTATACCATCATTGTATTTCCGACACCGTATCCAATGAAAAAGCCGGTTTGAAACTAGCCTAGGTCATTTTCACCCCTGCTATCTCCTAGGGCAGTAGTCCAACATTTACCCATGATTCCTTTCGGGTAAACACACAACGCCGGTTCACCCGTTTTAGCGTGTTGTCTCCATCGTTTGAAAGTTTTGTCAGTGCTTTTTTTTTTTTTTTTTTTTTTTTTTTTTTTTGCGCTATTTACTGTTTTTTTACAACCTTATCAAGATTTTTTATTTTTTACCGATTTTTAATAAGATTTTCCATACGATTCTTGGCGGGGTTTTTTTCGTTCTGCTGCGATTTTTTACAATCGTTAAGAAAAAAGATCAGTTTTAAACTTTTAGCCTAATATAGTAAATTTTGTCCACCACGATTTTGGAAGTTTTTGTAATTTTCAATGCAATTTTTAGCCCCCCCCCTCTTTTTTTTTCCTTCCGCGATGATTTTTTGATGGCCACAAAAGGAATTCTGTTTTAAGCATTTAGCATAATAAATTAAATTTTGTCTCCCGCGATTTTCAATACGATTTTTTGCGTTGTTGCGCTTTTGCGCCAATTTTGTTTATATTAAAAAACGAATTCTTGTTAGAATGTTTTAGCTCTCACTGTAGTAAATTTCAAAGTAAACTGTAGTAAAATTAAATGTTTATTTATTTATTTATTTATTTATTTATTTATTTATTTTTTGTCGTTTTCTCGGCGATTTTTCAACATTAATAATAAGAAACCCGATTTTAATCTTTAAGTTTAATTAAAACAAAAAAAATGTTCTCTTTTCAATGAAGTTTATTCGCAATTACGCACAGAGATTTTTGGAATTTTTTCCCGCATTTTGCGGCGATTATATTTTTATTTATTTATTTATTTATTTTACGTTTGTAAGAGTAATTTGGTTTCAAGATTATTTTCTATATTGATTATTGCGATATAAAAAACTCCTTTGACAAAGAAAATTCAAGGTGAATTTATTATCGAGTTAAATACTTCATTGTTGATAGTTGTGTTTTTGAAAATAGTATTACTACTGTAAAATTAAATCTTCATATAGATAATTTGAAATGATAAGGCAATTTTCTCTGCATATCATAATTTTTCTATTTAATTTCAATAATATATTGTGAAGTTTGCTCCAGTATGTTTATCTATTTATTTATTTATTTATTTTTAGCTTGATAATCTGATGGCTTTATAATATTGATTTCGATATCGTAATAAATAACTTCCCCAAAGCAAAATAAAGGGAAATTAGGTCTTAAAGATTTGCCTTATTTTTAATAGCTATTTTCTTTTAAATATTACCAATATGCGATTTTTGATAGTTTATTAACAGAAAAATCTGTTTTTTGTAATGCACGTATTGTAATTATATGTTAATTGATATACCATGCTATCAGGCATTATTGTTATTATGGTTGGTTGGTTGTATTTATGACGGCCAATTATCAGCACGAGGGATATAGGCCCTAAGGGAGGGGGGGGGGTGCCCTTCGTGGGGGTCTTTCTAAGGGAACCTAACGCATATTAACGCTTGGAAATCCAAGGTTCGGAGAAAACTCCGAACGATTAGGCCGACCGGTGCGATTGGGTTCGAACCTAGCACCTCCCGTCTACCAGCTTCGAGAGCAGAACATCTCGGCCACTGGTGGGGCTATTGTTATTATGGAGAGCAACATCAGTACAGGCACATCGTCTTTTTTTAAGTAACTAAATATGTGTTCAATGAGAGTCAAAAATGTAAATTATTACAGACTATATAGAAGATTTTTTGAGAGAAATGATGTGTCTTTGTAATAACCAAAAAATATAATATATAACGAAGGGTTTGTACTGATGTTGCTGTCCACAATAATAATAAAGCCTTGTAGCATGGCAGAGATCTGCACGGGCCGAGCTCGAGCCTATTTTCATTCACGGTACTCGGGCCGGGCCCGGCCATACTTTTTCTGAAAGCTCGGGTCGGGCCGGGATCGGGCCTTACTGTTTTCCTGAAGGATTGGGCCGGGCCGGTCTAACTTATTTTTTCCGTACCGAGCCGCCCCACCAGTGGCCGAGAGGTTCTGCCCTCGAAGCTGGTAGACGGGAGGTGCTGGGTTCGAACCCAATCGCGCCCGTCGGCCAAATCGTTCGGAGTTTTCGTGGTTTTCTTCGAACCTTGGATTTTCCAAGCGTAAATACGGGTTAGGTTCCCTTAGAAAGATCCCCACGGAGGGCACCCCCCCCCCCTTAGGGCCTATATCCCTCGTGTTGATAATTGGCCGTCATAAACACAACCAACCAACCATTCGTACCGAGCCGGCACTGGTTTCATTCTTCCTACTCTTCACGGGCCAAAATTTTAAGTCCCGGTTTTGACCCGGCCCGTATGAAAATCATTGTCTCGGCGTCCGTTCAAAGATCAGTAAAATTTGGCCTGGAACAAAAAAAAAAAATCCCTGCCGGCCCGGCCTACAGGCAGAGGTAGATTTCGAAGTTAAGTATATTAATTTCACCAACAAAAACTAAATCATTATTAGAGGGTCAATCTATTTCAAGTGGTCCAGAAAATCATTAATTCGTTGCTCGACCATTTTTAAAAAATCTGAAATTTTTTGTACAATAACCCTAACATGATGGAAGTTCAAAATGACTATTATTTTAATTTTATTAATTTTTGTTTGTGCATGGCGGCCATCTTTGTTTCATCGTCTGCAGCAATTTTCCCGCAGGAAGGGTTTACGGAATTGTAAATAATTCATCGTTTATTTCTCCAATTCCAGTGCTGTTTACAGCAATTTGTACAGAATACATTGGGCTAAAAATTTGGTAATAGAGTAGTTTCCGAAACTAAATGCTTATTGGTGAAATTTAGGCATAAAGTTTCAGTTTTTCCCCAAAATTTGTGCGTTTGCAAGACGAAATTTTTTTTAAATTTTTCAAAAATGTCAAAAATCGCACTTTTGAGGCTTTGATATCTCTGGTGGGGCACGAGATAAAAATCTGAAATTCGGGCTCTTGAGAGTATCGTATGGTAGTGTTATGCACAAGAAATTTCAGGATGGAGATTTGACTACAAGCTGAGATATGGCAAGGGCAACATGTCAAAATAATACTGCCAAACTATTGTTTTGTTGTAGTCACAGCTAAGTATTTATGTCAGAGTGTCATTTAAATTTATTTTCTTATTATCTTTAAATAATAGTAAGAGAAAATAAACCCTTTTGCAAAGCTTAGCAATTAATTTAAAATATAATTATTCCTAAGTAATACATTTTTTATGGTTTCCGTAATTTTTGTTGTAGTTTTAGTAACTAAAAGAAACCTCAGCACTTTTACATGAAGAAAAATCATATTTTTATACAAGACCTGAGACAAACACAGAATAGGGAAAGAGAAAAGCTGTTAATGTTGATCTACTTGTTGAGACATGATCAAACGTGTCAAAACACATTCCGGCTTGTTGGTTTAAAAACCACAATTTTAATGCTGCTTGCCAGTCCCTGAAACATGGTCCTACCGTAAGTATGTTCCTGTAAATGAAACATTATACGATATTACCATGCATCAGCCTCAAGTAATTTAAAGAGCCCTTTCAAAATTCATACTGTAGAAAAATGACATTTTTGCATAAGAAGTCAGCTAAGAATTATTAATGAAGTGAGACTCGCACATAGTGATTTCAAAGTTTATTTCTATGAGCCAGAAGGGCCAAGAACTTCAATCAAGTTATTAAGAAATGACAAGACTTGGTTCTTACAAATAAAATTTTGAGAAAGATCAAAATTGTGGTTCGTAAACCAACAAGCAAGAACGTGCTTTGACACGTTTGATCATGTCTCAACAGTATGACAAAATTAACATCTTTTCTCTTTCCCCATTCTGTTTTTGTCTTAGGTCTTGTATAAATATATTTTTTTTTCTTTATGTAAAAGTGTCGAGATTTCTTTTAGTTGCTAAAATTACAAGAAAAATTACTGAAACCATACAAAGCCTTAGGCATAATTATTTTGTAAATTAATTTCTAAGCTTTGCAAAAGGCTTTATTTTCAGTTACTAATATTTAAAGATAATAAAAAAAAATAAATTTAAATGACACTCTGAGATAAATACTTAGCTGTGACTACAACAAAACAATAGTTTGGCAGTATTGTTTTGACATGTTGCCCTTGCCATATCTCAGCTTGTAGTCAAATCTCCATCCTGAAATTTCTTGTGCATAACACTACCATACAATACTCTCAGCAACCCGAATTTCAGATTTTTATCTTGTGCCCCACCAGAGATATCAAAGCCTCAAAAGTGCGATTTTTGACATTTTTGAAAAATTTGGGAATTTTTTTAGGGAAGAGAAAGAATGTCCCAGATCTGGAACTTGGCGGTTGAGTACAAATACTTTCAGCCTATTTGTAAAAAAAAAGTATGTCATGTTGACAGTTTTCCCTGCTAGAAAAATTTCCTCTTGTAAACGGGAAAATTTTGGGAAAAAACTGAAATTTCATGCCTAAATTTCACCAATAAGCATTTAGTTTCGGAAACTACTCTATTACCAAATTTTTAGCCCAATGTATTCTGTACAAATTGCTGTAAACCGCACTTGAATTGGAGAAATAAAAGATGAATTATTTACAATTCCGTAAACCCTTCCTGCGAGAAAATTGCTGCAGACGATGAAATAAAGATGGCCGCCATGCACAAACAAAAATTAATAAAATTAAAATAATAGTCATTTTGAACTTCCATCATGTTAGGTTTGTTGTACAAAAAATTTCAGATTTTTTAAAAATGGTCGAGCAACTAGTGCTGGACCACTTGAAATGGATTGACCCTAGATATAAATCCACTTTAAGAGTTTTAGCTGTCTGCTTTTGACGAGTTTTTATTTCCTTTTTATAAAATAGCTGGTTTCATGTTAAGGCGATATTAAAAAAAATATTTTTCCATGCTCATCAACTCGAAATTTTCTGGCACATTTTCAGATTCATTTTTAATAATAATAATAATAAAAAAAATATAAAAAAAAAAAATGAAACATGCTGACGTGATTTTTGAAAAGACTTATAAGCGACCTGTGTTTTTATTTTTCTTTCAATTAATTAAAACTTGATTAATAAACAATTATTTTCTCAGTAGGGCAATATTTTTCGTTTCTAACACAATCGCTTCGGGAAATTCTGTTCAAAATGCCCACTTTCACATCATTTTTTGAAATATATTCTGCCTCTATCAAAAAGTCGATCATTACTGTACATTATATACTTTCTGAATAAGAGAATCTAGCAATTGGATGTGTTTGAGAGCAAAAATGAATTTAAAAATGAGTAAGAAAATAAACAGTTTTGATTTGAATGCACCCTTCATAAGATGATTTTTTTCTTCAACCGCTATATATTTTTAATTTGTTTTTGTTGTAAGAATTGGCCCAATCAAAAACTTGTCTATATAAATGTAGAAGACATTATTAAGAAGATGTATGATAAATTCATGGAGATTTTATATCTTGTGAATTGACGGAGTTATGAGAATTTTTCTTCTTCAACCCTCCTTTTTTGTTTTTCTTTTCGTTTTTAATTTTTTTTTTTGCGGTACGAATTGGTTTAATCAAAAACTTGTGAACATAAAAGTTCTAGATAATATTAAGGAGATGTATAATAAAATTAATTGGATTTGATATCTTGAGAATTGACGAAGTAAGGAATTTTTTTCTCCCAAAAACCCTATTTTTGCGCCCCTTGAGCCTATTTTTAATTTTATCAAAAATCTGTAATGCATGACATTTTGGCGCTATTTTTAGAAGGAATAAAAACTTTAAACTGATTTGATATGTACAAAAATTAAGAAGTTATGGGTTTTTTCAGTTTTCACAAAACCCCTCCCTATTTCCATCCGCTTTGTCCGCATTTGCCCATTAACGAACTTGACCGAGATTTTATGTCCCTTGATTTTATGTATCAGTTTGGAAGAGATTTGTGCAGAATTGCGGAAGTTATCATGTCCAGAAGAAAGTGATAACACAATTGCTTTGAGAAATTCCGTTCAAAATGCCCACTTTGACATCATTTTTTGAAATATACTCTGCCTCTATCAAAAAATCGATCATTGCGGTACATTATATAGTTTCTGAATAAGCGAATCTACCAATTAAATGCGTTTGAGAGCAAAAATGAATTTAAAAATGAGTCAGAAAATAAGCAGTTTGGATTTTAGTGTATCCTTAATGCAATGATTTTTCCAACACAATCCGCTTCGGGAAATTCGGTTCAAAATGCCCACTTTAACAGCATTTTTAAAAATATATTCTGCCTCTATCAAAAAATCGACCATTACGGTACATTATGCAGTTTCTGAGTAAGAAAACGTACCATTTGGAAGCCTTTGAGAGCAAAAATGAATTGTAAAATGAGTCAGAAAATAAGCAGTTTGGATTTGAATACACCCTTACTTAGATGATTTTAGGTAGATTTCGTATGAAATACTACCTATTGGGCAGTGGCGTGGCGTGAAAATTTTCGGTGGTCATCGCAATTATTTAAGTTTGTGGTGAAAAATTATTAACTCTAAAATTCAATGGTTGAATGTTCAAAAAAGAAACTTTAAATCTTACCTTCACTTATACATGAACTCCAAATGTTCTGCTAAAACTGGATCGTAGAGTTTTAAAAGCTTATTAAGAGTTTTAAAATATCGCTTGGTCATCGCCGCATCCAGCGATGACCGGACGCCACGCCACTGCTATTGGGATCGTTCCTATGTTGGAATTTCTGAAAAATTTTTGCAGATCTACACCGATCATGACCCCTAGAACCCAAAACCACCCTCAGTAAAAAACTTTATATATATATATATATATATATATATATATATATATATATATACAGGGTGCATAGGTAAGTCCCTTTACCCTGAAAATACTTGCGAACGGAGAGAGCTATAGCTATGCAACTGAGGTAACGGTATAGCAAAACGACTACGCCTGACCTAATGCAAACGACAGCAGCGCCCCTAGTGGCGAAATTTGGAAGATAGCCATTGCAAATCGAAAACGAAAAGAGATAGAGCAAAATTTCCAATTAGAAAGTTTTAGAGCATCATTTAATTAGTACGAAACGATATTTGGTTCACAAGGATAAGATAAATCGTTGCCCGTATACACAAAAATGTCCGAAATCGATGAGTGACGAATCTACTTAGCATATTCACATTTCGAAAATGTAGCAGTGCGCTATTGGAGATTGTGACGTTGGACTGTACTGCAATGTCTATAAAAATTTAATTGCCAATGCATTTCAAATTTTAGTTTAACCCTTTCAGGGGCAGAAGAATTCTATTCGTAAAATGATGAAATAATTGACTGACACCAGAATATTCAAACGAAATTTTTAGAAAATAAATCCCCGCTAATTTGAACTTTCATTACAAAAGCAAAATTTTATTAAAATATTCTTGGTGCCATTTGTCAGTTTTGGAATTAAAATTAGGTGGATACGCCCTTGAAAGGTTTAAATCTATGTCGTACTATTGAAGAGGCTTGCAATAGACGTTCCATGCTGAGAAACGTGCATGCAGAATTACTCTGACGAATACAAACGTGTATCGTGAGCAATGGCGAACTTTTCGAATATACTGAATATTAACTTTTTACCACTGTGAGACAGTTTGTCTTTTTTTGTTTTTTTGTGTGATGTTATCAAAATGCATTGAGATAAATACGTATTTATACAATAAATTGTGCGTATTTCTTCATACTTCTGACTATTCCATTCAAACGATTAGACAAAATGGAGTGCATCGATTTCGGACATTTTGGGGTATACAGGCGAATATTTATCTTATCTATATAAACCAAGTATCGTTTCGTACTAATTAATTGATGCTCTAAAACTTTCCTATTTGAAATTTTGCTCTGTCTCTTTTTGTTTTCGATTTGCAATGGTTATCTTCCACATTTTGCCACTAGGGGTGCTGGCGGCGTCTGCATTAAATCGGGCGTAGCCGCTTTACTATACCGTTACCTCACTTGCATAACTGTAGCTCTCTCCGTTCGCAAGTATTTTCAGGTTAAAGGGACTTTCCTATGCACCCTGTATATATATATACATATATATATATAACACTTTCTTCTGGACACGATAACTTTCGTAATTCTGCACCAATCTCTTCCAAACTGATACATAAAATCAATGGGCATAAAATCTCGGTCAAGTTCGTTATTGGGCAAAATCGGACCAAGGGGAGGGAAATAGGGAGGAGTTTTGTGAAAACAGAAAACCCCCCATAACTTCTTAATTTTTGTACATATCAAATCAGTTTAAAGTTTTTATTACTTCTAAAAATAGGGCCAAAAATTTATGTATCACAGATTTTTGATAAAGTTAAAAATGGGCTCAAGGGGCGCAAAAAATAGGGTTTTTCGGAGAAAAAAATTCATAACTTCGTCAATTCTCAAGATATCAAATTCAATTAATTTTATTATAAATCTCCTTAACATTATCTAAAACTTTTATATTCACAAGTTTTTAATAGGAGCAATTCGTACCGCAAAAAAAAATTAAAAACGAAAACAAAAAGGGCGTTTGAAGAGGAAAAAAATCCATAACTTCGTCAATTCTCAAGATATCAAATCCAATTAATTTTATCATGAATCTCCTTAAAATTATCTACAACTTTTATATTCACAAGTTTTTGATAGGACCAATTCGTACCGCAAAAAAAAATTAAAAACGAAAACAAAAAGTGGGTTTGAAGAAGAAAAAAATCCATAAATCCGTCAATTCAAAAGATATAAAATCCCCATGAATTTATCATATATCTTCTTAATATTGTCTACAACATCTATATAGACAAGTTTTGGATAGGACCAAATCTTAGAGAAAAACAAATTAAAAATACATACCGGTTGAAGTAAAATATGATCTTAGTAAGGGTGTATTCAAATCCAAACTGCTTATTTTCTGACTCATTTTACAATTCATTTTTGCTCTCAAAGGCTTCCAATTGGTACGTTTTCTTACTCAGAAACTATATAATGTACCGTAATGGTCAATTTTCTGATAGGGGCAGAATATATTTTTTTTAATGCTGTTAAAAAGGGCATTTTGAACCGAATTTACCGAAGCGGATTGTGTTGGAAAAATCATTGTATTAAGGATGCGCTTAAATTCAAACTACTTATTTTCTGACTGGTTTTTAAATTCATTTTTGCTCTCAAACGCATTTAATTGGTAGATTAGCTTATTCAGAAACTATATAATGTACCGTAATAATCGATTTTTAGATAGAGGCAGAATATATTTCAAAAAATGATGTCAAAGTGGGCATTTTGAACGGAATTTCCCGAAGCGATTGTGTTAGAAACGAAAAATATTGTCCTTCTGAGAAAATAATTGTTTATATATCAAATTTTAATTAATTGAACAAAAAATAAAAACACAGGTCGCTTATAAATCTCTTCAAAAATCACGTCAGCAAGTTTCATATTTTTTTTAATTAAAAATGAATCTGGAATTATGCCAGAAAATTTCGAGTTGTTGAGCATGGAAAAGTATTTTTTTGAATACCGCCCTAACATGATTCTGATAAAACCAGCTATTATATGAAAATGAAATAAAAACTCGTCAAGAGCGGCCAGATAAAATTGTTAAAGTGGATTTATCTATAATCATGATTTAGTTTTTGTTTGTGAAATTAGTATATTTGACTTCGAAATCTACCTCTGCCTGTAGGCCGGGCCGGCAGGGATTTTTTATTTTTCTTCAACCGCTATGTATTTTTAATTTGTTTTTGCTGTAAGAATTGGTCCTATCCAAAACTTGTCTATATAGATGTTGTAGACAATATTAAGAAGATATATGATAAATTCATGGGGATTTTATATCTTTTGAATTGACGGAGTTATGGATTTTTTACTTCTTCAAACCCCCTTTTTGTTTTCGTTTTTAATGTTTTTTGCAGTACGAATAGGTCCTATCAAAAACTTGTGAATATAAAAGTTGTAGATAATATTAAGGAGATTTATAATAAAATTAATTGGAATTGATATCTTGAGAATTGACGAAGTTATGAATTTTTTTCTCCCCAAAACCCTATTTTTGCGCCCCTTGAGCCTATTTTTATTTTTATCAAAAAGCTGTGATACATAAAATTTTGGTCCTATTTTTAGAAGTAATAAAAACTTTAAACTGATTTGATATGTACAAAAATTAAGAAGTTGTGGGGGGTTTTCGGTTTTCACAAAACCCCTCCCTATTTCCATCCCCTTGGTCCGATTTTGCCTATTAACGAACTTGACCGAGATTTTATGCCCATTGATTTTATGTATCAGTTTGGAAGAGATTGGTGCAGAATTACGAAAGTTATCGTGTCCAGAAGAAAGTGATATATATATATATATAGAGAGAGAGAGATAGATAGATAGATAGATAGATAAAGTTTTTTACTGCGGGTGGTTTTGGGTTCCAGGGGTCATGATCGGTGTAGATCTGCAAATTTTTTCAGAAATTCCAACATAGAAACGATTCCAATAGGTAGTATTTCATACGAAATCTACCTAAAAAGCATACATTTCTAAATCGCCATTATTCTATAATTAAACATTAAAATTTATGCTTTTTAAAGAATAGTGGATTTTTAGGCTTATTAAAATATAACTAAATTAAAATATAGTAAAACGCGTAAAAAAAGAACCTGCTTATAACGAAATCCTGTCTTAAACAGAAAAATGTGTTGATCCATACAAAATTAATTATAGTAATGCGTAAGAAAGGAATATTTAATATATTTACACCTGAAAAGAAGGGAACTTGTCTATAACGCAATTTTTTTACTTTCCTGTGCAATTCCGTCTTAGAAGATTTTACTGTGCAGCATTTTTCAGATTTTTAAATCTCCAATTCATGGAATATGGATTAACAATATTGATGGTAACTGAAACATTTACATACAACAAATATAAATTCATTAAAAAAAAAAATAAATACGCAGGCTACGACATTTCTATAAAAATGAAGACTATAAACATGAAAAAAAAAAAAAAAAAAAAAAAAAAAGCTAGATAAGTGTTTTTGGTCAGAACTCCCCGTACGAGACAAATTTTTAACCCAAGTCGATGAAAAATCAACATTTTGTAGAAATTAGTTCGGGCCAAGCCGATGAAATTTTATCTTTTTTCTAGTCCGAGCCGGTCTTGGGACGAACTTTTAACTTTTATACTGGGCCGAACCGAGCTCGTGCCGAACTTTTAATTTTTATACTGAGCCGAATTTTTCTTTCTATGGATCGGGTTGGCCCGTGCACACCTTTATAACATATTATATCAATTAACATATAATGGGATTTTGTTTTGTGTATACGATTTCAAAAAGATATTTTAACTTGTTACCGATATCATTGTTTTGCTATTTGAAATTCATACACAAATTTTATACATAATTTGATTGATTAAATGTTTGACATGTTTTGGCTCAATACTGCTTATTAAACTTAGCCACAGCCCTCGCTAAGGGCGGGTGGGAAATAGTCCCCCCCCCCCCTCAAAAAGAAAAAACTTTCTCAAATGATGTTACACCTGGCAAATTTACAAACTTGGTTGGAAAATTTGTTTAAACTTTAATAAAAACTATAATACACTTTCTATTTCTGATAGACTTGGCCAAAATAAGACTCTGCCAAAAATTAAAAATATAATTGTGAACATTATTAAGCTTTTTGCAAATAAAAACTTGTTTATATTTTCTAATTGTGGTAACTTGGCAAAATTATAAAACTAATTGGCAAACTTCAAGAACTATCTATTTTTGTTTGCCAATGGGTTGGCAGATACTGAAATTTCACTTGGTAATTTAATGCCCCCTCCCCCCTCCATTAAAATCTCGTAGCGATGGCCCTGAAAGGGCCGTAGCGACCCCATGGGGGAGAGTCGGGCAGAGACAGGGCCGAAACTAGAGAGGGTCAGTTGGGGCTTCTACCCCAGGTGCCAGAATTTTATTTTCGCAGTTAGTGAAAATGAAATTTGTCAAAAATGCTCCCACAGTTTTAACATTAGCTTGCCATTAACCCTTACCGGCGCGGAGTAATTCTGTTTATAAACTGATGAAATAATGGACTGACACCGGAATTTATAAACGAATTTATTAGAAAATACGAACTTGCTTATATTCACGCATATTATAATAGGAAAATTTTAGTTAAATATTCTTGGTGCCGTTTGTCAGTTTGGGAATTAAAATTAGGTGCCCTTTTAGGTAGATTTCGTATGAAATACTACCTATTGGGATCGTTCCTATGTTGGAATTTCTGAAAAATTTTTGCAGATCTACACTGATCATGACCCCTAGAGCCCAAAACCACCCTCAGTAAAAAACTTTATATATATACATATCTATCTATCTATATATATATATATATATATATATATATATCACTTTCTTCTGAACACAATAACTTTCGTAATTCTGCACCAATCTCTTCCAAACTGATACATAAAATCAATGGGCATAAAATCTCGGTCAAGTTCGTTAATGGGCAAAATCGGACCAAGGGGATGGAAATAGGGAGGGGTTTTCTGAAAAGAGAAAACCCCCATAACTTCTTAATTTTTGTATATATCAAATCAGTTTAAAGTTTTTATTACTTCTAAAAATAGGGCCAAAAATTTATGTATCACAGATTTTCTATAAAGTTAAAAATGGGCTCAAGGGGCACAAAAATAGGGTTTTTGGGAAAAAAAATTCATAACTTCGTCAATTCTCAAGATATCAAATCCAATTAATTTTATTACAAATCTCCTTAACATTATCTACAACTTTTATATTTACAAGTTTTTGATAGGACCAATTCGTACAGCAAACAAAAATTAAAAACGAAAACAAAAAGGGGGTTTGAAGAAGAAAAAAATTCCATAACTCCGTCAATTCAAAAGATATAAAATCCCCATGAATTTATCATATATCTTCTTAATATTGTCTACAACATCTATATAGACAAGTTTTGGATAGGACCAATTCTTACAGCAAAAACAAATTAAAAATACATAGCGGTTGAAGAAAAAAATCATCTTAGTAAGGGTGTATTCAAATCCAAACTGCTTATTTTCTGACTCATTTTACAGTTCATTTTTGCTCTCAAAGGCTCCCAATTGGTACGTTTTCTTACTCAGAAACTATATAATGTACCGTAATGGTCGATTTTTTGATAGAGGCAGAATATATTTTTTAAAATGCTGTTAAAAATGGCATTTTGAACCGAATTTACCGAAGCGGATTGTGTTGGAAAAATCATTGTATTAAGGATACACTCAAATCCAAACTGCTTTTTTTCTGACTCATTTTTAAATTCATTTTTGCTCTCAAACGCATTTAATTGGTATATTCGCTTATTCAGAAACTATATAATGTACCGTAATGATCGATTTTTTGATAGAGGCAGAATATATTTCAAAAAATGGTGTCAAAGTGGGCATTTTGAACGGAATTTCTCGAAGCGATTGTGTTAGAAACGAAAAATATTGTCCTTCTGAGAAAATAATTGTTTATATATCAAGTTTTAATCAATTGGACAAAAAATAAAAATACAGGACGCTTATAAATCTCTTCAAAAATCACGTCAGCAAGTTTCATATTTTTTTTTTATTATTAAAAATGAATCTGGAATTATGCCAGAAAATTTCGGGTTGTTGAGCATGGAAAAGTATTTTTTTTTAATACCGCCCTAACATGATTCTGATAAAACCAGCTATTATATAAAAATGAAATAAAAACTCGTCAAAAGCGGCCAGATAAAATTGTTAAAGTGGATTTATCTCTAATCATGATTTAGTTTTTGTTTGTGAAATTAGTATATTTGACATCGAAATCTACCTCTGCCTGTAGGCCGGGGCGGCAGGGATTTTTTTAATTACACCGCCCTCGAAAGGTTAGCTGTCTTTGCTTAACATTGTGTGTCTTCATTTAGATGGATAATGTTAAGCATCTGGATAATGTTTTATAATTAAGATGAAAATGTTTTATTTGTAATAATTAAAATTCTAGTTTCGGTTTAAAAAATAAAATGGAATTTTAGTCTTTTCTGGGACCCGCTATAAAAGGGATTTTGAAGTGTAAGTTTTACTCTTTGTATGAGTCTTTCTTGTAAATACTAGTAGAATATGATTTATTCATTTAATGCCAAGTTAGCAGTATTAGTAGTATTTTTTTTTTTAATGCAAAATATCTTACGTAGTTTGATTATTTTAAATTTCTTAAATGTAAGCAAATTTTATACATATTTGTTTTCTTTTTAAAAAATTATAGTTATTATATTATTTACTTATTTTTAAAAAAGTTTGCAATGGTGAAAAAACGATTGCGTCATAAGGGCGGCAAAATAATGCTCGCCTCAAGCAGAAAATTGTCTAGAGGCGGTCTTGGCTCTGGTGTTACAAAGATATCAATCAAAGTTTGGATTAACAGTCAGCGGTCAAACATTTTAATCCTCGAAAAAGCAAAAGAAAGAAGGTTATCACACACGAAAATGACTGTAGACGGTTTCTGTTTATGTTTACACTGGAAGTTTGTACCGCAGACTGGCTGTTAAAAGCTAACACCACCCAACCAATCAGGAATCTCTTTGCCTGCTGTGAACCCCACCAGAGTAAGAACGGCAAGCTCAGAGGTCAGAATAACATGACCAAACTACGCAGGAAGCCAAATGCTTGTTTGATTCGTTTTCCAATGTTTTGTGATCAACTCATAAAACTGCTACAGAAAGCAGTGGAGTGGCATATCTAGGCTTATCAATATTGTGTACGCTATATTGGCACTAATCAACGGATATTCCTCCAGGCGTATACCTCCGTATACCCCCCCCCCCCACCACCACCACCACCACCACTACACCTCAGGTAAACGTCGTTTAGGACAATGAAGTTTATTCTTAGTCTAGAAAACGGTACAGATGTTGGATTATATTTATTTGCTTAATTCACACTGTGGATAAATGTTGCTCGATGTACAGTCGTGGAAAAAAAGTAAACACCCCTACTAACTCCTCAAAAAATTATCGTAGAAGATAGTTACTGGTACCGAACAAATGGAAATAAAGTCTACTTTTAAATGATACTATAAAATTTGTTTAGGGGGCCATCTGCATATTAAAACGAACCCAAACATCATTTGTTTCAATGGCAATACCAAATTTTAACAAAATATTTCAAATCTTCGTTTCAAACTATGCCCAGACACCAAATTTCAAGTCATTTGAATGATAAGTTTTTGAATTACAAACATTCAAAATTTAGTGCTTCTAATGTTAAATTACATTTTCATATTTTCATTAATATCTCCTGAAGTTATACTCCTAATGTGCTAGTTTTTTGTGTAGCAATAATACTAAAATACCCAAACATAAATACGTTGAATTTGATATATTTTTTTAATTTTATGATATGAATTACGAATTATGAAATTAATATTCGAAAAAATTATGAATTGCAACCTACAATGTTTTGGATGGATTTAGATTTATTAAGTCCTGTTTTATGGAAATCCAAAATTTCATATTTTTCTTCCAAGTAGTTTTCAAATTATGCTTAAAAAATGGCAATATGATGGTTTAAGGGGCCGTCTACGATAGAAGTGACTAGATATTTTGAAATATGCCATCCTGTAATCTAGCAGTCTTCAATAACCCTTTAAGACCCAACCCGCACCATCGTGCGGGTTAGACTTACATGTAAATTTTTGCTTCTGAAACACGAACTTACTATATTTGGATACAACCCCTCATCTCTTTGCCTCCTTTTGGGAACAGCGGATTTCGAGCTTATTCTACTGACAATAATTTAATGAATTTTCAAAGTATGTTTTGAGACTTTCACAAAAGTTGCTCTATACACTTAGCTAATACATTATGCACATTATATTTTGATTCCATTCGCGCGTACGCAGTGAAACATTATTTAGTAAACCTGCTCATTTTTCATCCAATTTCTATTATTTTTTAATTCTGATTGAAGGGTATTGTGTACAATATTGTTTGTCATAGTTTCTGAAACGAACATTTTTTTATATTACGAACTCTGGTAATTATAAACAAAAAACTTGGCGAAATTTGGAACTGTTTTTATAAAAACCTTAACCCATTTTCGGCCAAAGATGCGTAAACGCACCATTTCAATAAATATATTTTTTTTACTAACACTGTGACGAATATTTTTCACGAACTTTATTTTTCTGCTATTTTTAAGGGTTCTGGAGACATCTATAAAATATCAGAAATTCAGTTGGAGTAAACACTTTCTGTTGAAAAATTTTCAAAATACGCAAGTTTTTTTTTTTTTTTTTTAATTGAAACGGTTATTGACAAATTCGACTTTTTGGGAATGTATAATTATCCCACTTGAGATTAATCATATGTTTCTATAATGGATTAAAGTTGCAAGTTCTGTAAATAAAATAATAATAAAACAAATGTCATAAAAAATGTTTAAAAAAAATATTACTTTTAAATTTAATGGTGCGTTAGCGCACCATTGACCGAATGCATTTTATTTCTCAAATAAAATATTATTTTTCATGCACGAAACATTTTTTTGTCTTAATGAATGTAATTTAAGCATATTTCAATTAAAATAATACCACATTTTATAAAATTTCTATGCTTGGCCTAAAATGGGTTAATTTCTCTACTAGTATACATGCTATCATCATAAAAATGAACACAATTATAATAAGTCTCTTAATCATGTTCTAGAGTTTGGACGCTTTTGCTGCATTAGTTTTTACAAGGTTATCCAAAAGATATTCGTTCTTTTTTAATTCGGTGGCGGCCCCCTATGGGGTTTCGGGAGAAAATAATATTCGGGGAAATATATGACATATTCTATTCTGTTTACACACCTGGTGTTTCAGGATAATTCCTCATATAATTTTCCAGATATTTAACAAAACGTCTAAAATCGCAAATGACCGATCATCATTGGCCATATAGTGTATATGATATCGAACGAAATTCAAGCGGAAGTTACTGTTCATTAAAAAAAGATCTTTTTACATTTTTACATCTCTATAATAGGTAGAATAAACCACAAAAGAGTTAGGTAAAATTCGAAATATTTGATAAGTTACAATCAATTAATTGCAAACGTAGAGCGGCTAAAAAACAAGTATACGGCACCCGACGTGACACAGCTGTACGCGTTCCGAATTCTTTGTTTCATAAATATACATATAAGAATCACGAACTAACTATAAGTTTCAAAATATAGCGATTAACTAAAAAATGTTACTGTTATTTTAAGCAGAATCTTAAACGCGTCTTTCTCAAAACGACATTTTCCCAGAGTAGTGTTTAAATGGATCAAAGCTATCAATTTCTTTCTTTTTGTCAAATTAAAGATTATATGATTTGTGAGTCCATAAACCTTTCATATGTAAAGAAAAAAATAATAATAAGCCACGTGTAAGATAAAATGGTGTACAAAATACACTTTTTTAAAACGGCTACCATTTTACCAAATTTTGTTCAATTTCACTAAAAATGAGTTCATGACCCCTCCCCTCTTCTACAAATTCAAAATATTTCCTATAAAATTTTATTTTCTTTGTTTCAAACGACTTTGACAAGCTGTAGACTAAATGGGGCAGGTTGATGCGCGCGCACAGCATATCAATATGTACATCGATTTTAATAATTATCCTGTATTAAAAATATTTTGATAGTAAAAACTACAAATAATAAGTTGGTACCTTGGTTTTGTGTTACTTTATTCTTTCTACGAGGAGAAAAAAAAAAAAAAAAAAAAAAAAAAAAAAAAAAAAAAACTTGGCCTACTTATCTTGCTGATGAACGGTAACCTGCCCTTAAAGGTGATGAGTGGCGTTGATCTTTGTACACCGGCAGGATTTAAAAAAAAAAAAAAGATATTTTGATTGGTTAAAAAAAATTGAATCTAATCTTTCAAAAATTGAGGAGGACAAAATTTACTATATAAGGCTTAAAGTTTGAAGCCGAATTTACTATTGTCAAGAAATTGCCGCTAAACCCAAAAAAAACTAAAAATCACATAAAAAATTCGGGAAAAACTCAAAAGTCGCTGCACGAATTTCAAATAAATTTTATTGAAAATAAGACAAATTTTAGTATATAGAGCTAAAGTATTGAAACCAGATTCCTTTTAGAAATGGGGAAAAATCGCCGCGCGTAAAAACACTAAAAAGTGCCTAAAAAATACGATAAAATAAATCCAATATCGAGATCCATAACTACAGATATAAAGGTACATTCATGCCAAATCTTGTAGCTCTGCGTGCAGCAATCTCTTCAGAACGCAGCACATACACAAACAAAGGGAGAGAGACAAACTTCTTTTCTTGTTATTATAGATATATATACTCATTAATGTTCAAATATATAGTTTTCTATCTGAAAAAATAGGGGAGAGTAGCCATATTTGGACCGCCGCTTTAAATGGACCGTTGCCATTCTGCCGTTAATTACAGAAAGATACGCCATCTACCGCTGAAATCCTACTCATCAGAATGACGTCATTTATGATTAGAAGAAGCACCCGTCTGCCACGTGCTGTTTTCAGACAATTTTAAAAAAACTAAAATTAGCTGTTTTGATTTATTTCGTACTAAACGTAAGTGAATACTTTAAAACTAATGTAAGTTGTTATGTTTTCATATACATATCTAAATTCATCTGTTTATTGCGCATATTTTTCAAGCGGTTTCGTTTTTGTCCTTAGTCTTGAGATCATCTGTTTTAAATAATGGCGCAGTTGCCTAAATTGGGTCAATTTAAGTTGCTTAAATTGGACCAGGTATACGACCATACATTTGAAAAGTAAGTAATGCATTTCGAAGGCTGTGCGCTTTGTACACTATTTTTTTATTTTTGAATATTTTATAATGAATTACTATCTCCATGCAAGTTCTTGACTATATATATATTTTTTTGTATATCTGCATCAATTTCTTTATACAGTTCAGGCCTATATAAACATAAAAATATTTTCCCATGTTTTTCCCACTAAATTTTGTTTGCAATTTGATTTATCTTGCATGCATTTGTATTTATTTTCTTTGAATTCTTTATTCCTATGGCGTATTTGATTTACAGAGTTGAATTCAAACATTTTCCTCCTGGAGGATATTTGCGGTTCTGTGAGGGGGCCAGACTTTTTACAGTTCTGGAGGGTGGAATTACACTTTTTTGCCATTAAAACACATAAAATCAAACCTTCCGGGGATAGTGGTTATTCCAAGGCTCCAGGGTGGGGGGGGGGGGGGGAGCTGAATTCAATACTGTTTGAATATATAATGTTTTGCGTTCGATTAATCGCAGCGTATTTTATTTTTTCAATAGAGCATATTTGATAAACCCATTTTTAATATAATTGAAAAATGTTGAAAATGACACAGACAAACTGTCTGGAAGAAAAACCCCCGTGACAGCAAAAGCTGTTAAAGATATAGGAAACGAAAAGGAGAGAGTAAGTTGTGAAGAAACTGACCTGCAAAAAGGCTGCAGCTACAAATCCCCCCCCCCCAAAAAAAAGCCAAAGAATAATTGGAAATGTTATCTCGTTTGCAAAATTCAGTAAAATCAAGTTACAGACAGAGCCAAAAAAAAACATCTTCGCCATATAAACGAAACCTTGAAATGAAAAAAAAAACGACAAAAGGGAAACTCTCACAGCAGAAAAGCAATTGGAACATCAAGTTTTAAAAAATAGGAATAATGCAATTGGAAAGAAAATGATGAAAGGGAAGAACTACAAACATAATGTAAAGACAACTTCTGTTGCAAAAAAAAAATTCTAATGATTCAGAATCTAAAAAGAAAAATCTAGACAGTGATGATTGGTTTTGTCTAATTTGTAAGAAAAATGAAATAGCAGAAATGATTCAGTGTTCAGATTGTCAAATACGGTTCCATGTTGTGCGCGCTGGAGTAAAAAAAAATAATAAACGAAATTAATGTGTAAGCTTTGTAGCTTTTTTGCTTGTGTAAACTTACTTACATGATATTCGAGTAACTGGCAACTGGATTTTCATAATTTCTATTCTTAATTACTGATAATTTTGATTTATATTTTGAATACATTTTGATTTAAAACAATTACTCTTTAGTTGCTATATAATTTACATGATCTGCCTGGTTTAATCTTTTTAAGTTATTTACACTTTTTCAAACAGGACCTGATACCCCATATTAAAAAAAAAAAAAAAAAAAAAAAAAAAAAAAAAAAAAACGCGTGTGGAACACATACCTGTCTGGTCCAGTTGCCCCATTTTATGAGGCAACTAGGCCCATGAAGAAAGAAAGATAAAAAATATTTTTTTTTAATATTTAGACATTAAAATGTAATTTTAAACAATGAAATTGCCAGAATCTCCAATAACACATTATAAAATCATAACCCAGTTGCTCCAAGTAACCTTAATTATATAGAATTTTATACGTATTAAAACTCTGCTTTTCTTCTTCTGTTTTTGCATTAATTATAGCTGAAATTATAGCCACCGTTCGGATTTTTTTTTCCTTTTTACGTACTGTGCAATTGGTTTCAAAATTTCAGTACCAAACAGTACATAGCTAAACAAAAATACAGATTAATATAAGATATATTCTCATTTATGTATTGATTTCGACATTTGTCAAGAAAACTTGTAATTTCACATAAACTATGTACAAAGTTTCAAAAGAAATACTAATTAAACTAATTATGCGAGACAAAACTGATACTTATTACAGAATTTCGTTCAAACAGCTTTCAAATTTACGGTTTTCATAAACTACATCTCAAAAATTACATCCGACTCACCTCTTAGGTACAGTCATGGAAAAAATTAATGGAAACACGCCTACTAACTCTGCAACTAAATATAATAGAAGAAAGTTGCTGGTACCAAACGATTGGAAGTAAAGGCCTACTTTTAAATGATGTATATAAAATTTGCTTAGGGGGTCATCTACAAATCAAAACTAGACCAAACTTTCTTTTTTTCAATGGCAACACCTAATTTTGACAATGTATTTTAAATCTTTGTTATAAGCTATGCCTAGAAACGAAATTTCAAGTCAATTGGATGATGAGTTTTTGAATTATTAACATTCAAAATTTAGAGCTTATAATGTTAAATTAGATTTTCATATTTTTATTAATATCGTCTGAAATTCTAATCCTAATATGATAATTTTTTGTGTGGTTATAATACTAAAAATCCAAACATATATACATTGAATTTGTAATTTCGAAAATTTTACAATATGAACTATGAAATTACTATTCGAAAAAAATATGAATTGCAACCTACAATTTTTTTTGATAGATTTATGTTTATTATGTCCTGCTTTATGCGAATTTTCAATTTCAAAATTTTCTCCCAAGTAGTTTACGTTTATGATTAAAAAGCATCAAAATGATGGTTTAAGAGACCGTCTATGATGCGCAGAAAGGCATAATTTGAAAAAAAATATATTTTACTCATTGTATTGAAACATTTGGGCTGGCAATAGTCGAAACATATTAAGCGAGTGAAATGGTCCTATGGGCAAAAAATAATACATTAATAAAATTGACATAGTCATTCTGTAGCATTTCAACTATCGAGTACCGAACTTCAATTTGGTTACAGCCCCTAAAATATACTCATCTTAAAATAATTAATTTCTCTGAAACTAATCGTGCGAACATTTATATATTTACCAATTTTCATCAGGTATTATCTCATTAAAAATAAGGTCTTTTATACATGTCTGTGTTCTTTGACAACTACTAAAGATATTTATTAAAAAAATGTTTTAATTCATCATATAAAAATATACTTTAAGCTGCTTTGCAAAAAAAAAAAAAAATATCTATATATATATATTATTCCACACTTTATTTGAAAAAGCAGTACTTCAGAGTGGTATAATAAAAATAAAAATTTAGTAATATTTCTAAAAACGCATTCTTCATAAAAACATTCACGTCAAAAAGTTCTTAATGATTACTCTTGTAGAAATCTAAAATTCATTTTTAAAAAGTCTGAGTCTTTATAAGAACAAAAAATCCAAGAATATTCATATTCTACCTTGGTTGTCAATTTTATTATACCACTACGAAGTACTGCTTTTGCAGACAAAGTGTCGGATATACTTTTTTTTTTTTTTTTTTTTTTTTTTTTGCAAAGCAACTGAAAGTGTATTATGATGAATTTAAACATTTTTTTAATAACTACCTTCAGTAGTTGTCAAAGAAGACAGACATGTATAAAACACTCCATTTTTAATGAGATAATACCTGATGAAAATTGATAAATATATAAATGTATAAATATATAAATGTATAAATATAAATATATAAATATAAATATATAAATGTATAATACAGGTATTAGCCAAAACACCTTCGGTTTTTACTTATTTTAATCGTACGAATTTCATAAAAATTTGTTTTTAGGCTAATTGAAGGGTGTAGAATTAATTTGTGGTGTTAAATTGGGTATTACTATTGAAAAAAAACAAAGTTTGGGTTCATTTTGATGTGTAGATACCCCCTAGGCAAATTTTATATAGATAATTTAAAAGTAGACTTTATTTCCAATTGTTTGGTACCAATAATTTTCTTTTACAATAATTTGTTGCAGAGTTAGTCGGGGATGTTTACTTTTTTTTTTTTTTCCACGACTGGACATATTATATTAGAAACAAGCAACAATATTCCATGTTTTTACTTTGCTGTGATAAAAAAGGCATATAAGAGGATTCGTATCACAATTTGTGATTTCTCAGATATAGAATCTGTGCCTGTATTTTATTAATTTTACCCTTTGAAAGGCGGTAGTATATTATTTATACCACTTAATTTCAATCCTCAATAAATTAATTTGTAATTTGTCTAATTTGTACCGGTACTTTTGTAGAAATTTGTATTTTGTAAAGTATGTAACAAAAAGCATTTATTTATTTTCAAATCAATTTGTTCGTAAATTATGGTGACTGTCAAACATTTCTACATTTTAACAACAGAATTACTTTGATCCTAAAAGGGTTCCCAAAACTACTGATTTACAAACTGTTATGCACTTCATAGAAAAAAAATCATTAATAATGTTTAGATCGCATTTTATTTTGCTAATTTTGTTTAAAATAAACCAAAATAGAAAATAATTGAAATTAGGAATGCCGGTAGGAATAGGGGAGACTGGGGAGGGTTGACCCATTTTTTACAAAATGATTTTTTATTTTTTAAATATTGAACCTAGAATAACGTTTCATATATCATTTTATTCGTTATACAATCAGTTATCAAAATAAAATTGCCACATAAGTGTAATATATAAGAAACTTGAAAAATGATTGATTTTAATGATGAGAAATTAATGGGTCAAGGTTCCCCACATATGGAAGACTTGACCCACTTCTTTTATATTGAAATATTTGTTAAGGGTAATAAAATCAGTTTAAAATAAGGCAGAATAACTTTATGCTACATGGTTTAATTATTATTAAAAATTATTTGGGAAAATATGATGTGTAAACAAACCTGCTTAGGCGGAATTCAAGGCACAGAAGAAAAATTCCGTTTTAAGCATCCGCTTTTTTGTGGTACTCGACCTGGCAACACAAGTTGCCATAGTTTGGCTTCATCTTGGTGACATTTGTGTTTTGTCTACATACCTTCCTAAAGTGTTTTAATATACTTTTTTGCAGAGGCACGTACACATAATATTTCATAAGGCTTTCATATTTTCCAGTCTTTTCTATCTACTTACCTATTATAGTTACTATTTAAATGAAATAACAGTTCCTATCAAATTTTCAATTTATATTTCATTAAATTTTTTTCTTGTTTCTATAGGAATTTTTCAGATCTTCCTTCAATCAAATTTACACATTTTCCTTTTTTATCAGTCCATTTTACTCTACTTTTACAGAATAAATTTACATTATTTTAGAAATGTAACCATTAACCCTTCATTATGTACCGTGTATAATAAGAATATTTTCAAAAAACACTTAATTAAGGGAGCTTTGACCATCTGGTCAACCTCCCTTACATTGATCGGGTCAAGGCTCCCCACATAGCCACTTTTTAAAGTATAGCACATGGTTATGTTCAGCCTAATTTACTGTACAACCTTTATGCCTGGAATGAAAGCTCAATATTTCTGCATTACTTAAAGCCTACTTACTTAGATTTCTCTGATATATTTCACCTGAGAAAATTTTACAAAATGTTTCTAAAAAATACACTTTTTAACCTGAAAACTCTTCACAATGGATTTTCCCTCACCTGTTTCAATTATCTGCATGAAACAAAGACTATTGTTTAAGCAGTTCAATAGCTTTGGTTGTCACCTATTGGCAAACTTTGAAATTCTTTTAAATATGAAAACTGAAGGGTGGGACAAGCCTCCCCTATGGTTAACCCTTCCCAATCCCCCCCCCCCCTGTATAACTGCAAGTATATTGCTCACAGCGACAGGTGGCTGGCCATATGACAATGTTATAAAAGAAATATCTTTTATTTAAATGTTTACATTAATATGAGGCAAAAATTATCTTTTGCATATCAAATGCTTAATACTTTTCGTGTAATGGAGTTTTAGTGACATTTTTGTTGCCAGTTTGCCTACGAGTATCTAAAAACAAGGAGAAATATTTTGTAGCTTCTGATATTTATTATTTCGGGGTTTTTTATTATTATTACAAAATCTAATTTTTTCTTTTATAAAAATCTAGTTATATTTTCGTGTTTTTATTGTCTCCTAATTTGCTAGTAATATTAAAATAAAAGTAAGGTGGGGATTAGAATCAAATGAAATTAACTTTTTATCTACAAAACAGTTGAACATTTAGTTTAAACATATTATATGTTATAGAATTCCAACGAACATTCCGAAATTTCGAAACATTTACAAAATCAAAATACAAAATGTTATATTTACTAAAATAGTCCAATTTACATAGTCCAATTGTGTAAATAGTCCCAAAATAGTCCAATTGTGTGTTGTAGAGTGAGGTTATTTACAATAGAATAAAAAGTCCAAGGGCATGTATTATATTCTTTAATTACAATAATGTATTTGAAGCTAACATTAATCCAATGTTTTCTATTAAATTAAACGTATTTAAAAAATAAATTTTTAATAGAATTTTTTTTTCTGGATTTTTAAGCTTGACTCTAGCATAAACCCTCTGCCTATAGCGTATACCCTCCGACTACAACATAGTTTTAGTCATAATGTTAGCATGTCACAAAATTAGTTATTGCTCCAAAACATAATATAGGCCTCAAACAAAGTATTGAAAAAGAAATATTTTCCGCATCTAACTGCCCTATTTTAAAGATAGATGTTAACTTTTAACATGACATTATTAGAGCTGATACTAAAGGTCTTTTTTTATTTACAGAAACCAAAGAATTATATCAATGAAATATGTTGAATCGGACTTTATGATTATCTTAAGGAGTTTCTTGAACGTTTTCTCGACAAGAAAATAAATTATTATGTAAAATAGTCTTTTGAAAACCATCCACTTGGATGACTGAAGCAAGAAAATTTCAAAAGAATACTGTATAAAATTTATTGTATTGGTGAGAGAACACTAAGGTACTCCTAGTCTTAGTGTCCCCCTTCTATAAATCCTGGGCGTTGGGGATATTCCCGCATTTAAGCCTGATAGGCCGGACACTCAGGCAGGGGATTTCTGGATCTCATTCCATAGATTTCACTAAAATTTTCTTCGATTTCTGTAAATAAAATAAGATCCCTAGTATTATTCCTATATTTATCTAACAATTTCATGTTAAAAGTAAACATCTATTTTTAATTAGGGCAGTTAAATGCGGAAGATATTTCTTCTCTGATACTTTCCTTAAAGTCTCTATTATGTCTTGAATAATACACGGGTCATCAAAATTAAAGGATAATGAGAAAAAATATGCTCACTAAGTTAATGTTGTAACCAATGCCCAATGGTGCAATTATTTACGTTTCAAAATTGTACTTCCGTGCATACGTTAGCGTTGGAAATATGCAAATTAGATGATTGACAATGTGGTGCGCAATGGACGTATGTTGGAATTTTGATCTGTAGTGTTGTTTAAAGTGAATGTGATATCTGAGTGTGATCAACATTCATCAGTTAGGGCTCAAAGGCATAATTTAAGTTAAGGTCAATAGCGGCGAATAATTGGTAGAATCGAGGAAGGTCAAACACAAATGAAGGTCGTCCAAGATTTGAATATCCTTCAAAGTGTCATATAAAGAGCTTCGAGACGCTTTCTAAGCACTGGATCCGTTGATAGACAGCCTGGTCAAGGGATACCAAGGGCAACAACTGCATCCGAAGACCGTTTTCTGTCATTGTGCCTCAAAGAAACCGCGAAGCGACTACAAGAGGTTTGGTTTGAGACATTCAGGCCGTCACAGGAACTTGAATTAGCCGTTCTACTGCTGCACGATGGCTTATAGAGGGGGGACTGTATGCGAGAAAACCAATAGTTTGTATCCCACTCACTCCAGCTTCCAAAGGGGCCCGTTTAAACTGTTGCTCTCGTCATGTTCAATGGAGCCAAGAATATTGGGCTCAAGTATTGTTTACTGACGAGCCCAGATATAGTCTGGACACTGATTCTAGACATGTTTTGATCTGGAGAGAGGAAGGAACACGCAACTTGCCTTCCTTTGTCCGTGAAATATCCTGTTCGAGCCCAGTCATCTTGGCTCCATTGAACATGACGACGGCAACAGTTTAAACGGGCCCCTTTGGAAGCTGGAGTGAGTGAGACACAAACTCTTGGTTTTCTAGCATACAGTCCACCCTCGTTAAGCCTTCGTGAGCAGTAGAACGGCTAATTTGAGGTCCTGTGGCAGCTTGAAGATCTGAAACCAAATCTCTTGTAGTCGCTTCGCGGTTTCTTCGAGCCGGCAATGACAGAAAACGGTCTTCGGATGCAATTGTTGCTCTTCTACTCCCTTGACTTGGCTGTCTATCAACGGATCCGGTGTTTAAAAAGTAGCCCGAAGCTCTTGATATGACACTTTGAGGGATATTTAAATCTTGAGCGACCTCCATTTGTGTTTGACCTCCCTCAATTCTACCAATTATTCGCCACTTTTGACCTTAACTTATATGATGCCTTTGAAACATAACATAAAAAACAGTTTTAATCCATTTTGCATTTCAAGACGAAGGTCCAAACAGCTCCCTGGCCGGGATTGGATTTTGTTTTTCTCGGCCCTTTTATCTGATTCCTTTTGCAGTTTCCCTTTTTTTAGAAGAATCTTTTTTCCCATTTTCAGTTGATTTTTAACAGGAGAATCAGTCAGTACAATACTTCCCATTTTTCTTTCCACGCCGTGCTTGCTTCCTTAGTGCAGCCTTCGCAAAAGTCCTAACTTCTTCTGGTTTAGGCAAAGTTTGTTTGGATGTAGAAGTAACGCCTTTTTCATGAGCAATAGGGAAATTTTGAGTAGAACTTAAGGAACAGCTTCTTTAAAAGTGCTAGCCTGCGTTGGCGTAGAAGAATTAGATGCTTTCAGGTTTTTCTTTTTCTTTTTTTTGAGGGGGGGGGGGGGGGGGTAAATCGATTATTGAGGAAAGTTTGAAATCTTTTCAGGATTGTTGGTGCTTTCAAGATTTGGTGTGGCAGGAGCTGGCCTGTCAGAAAAGTAGGATGGCATAAAAGCAGAGTCTGTAAATATTTCTGGATTCAGTGGGAAAATTCTCTAATGTTTAAAACCCGCTATAATATTGACTGTGGATTAACGCCAGTGGAGCAGCTCTAAGTACGGTTAATTTGCTTTTTGAGGGGTCCATACACACTGCGACCTCAGTGTTGTAGCTTATGATTATAAAGCATAATTAACATAAAATGGATTCGTTAAATGAACCCAATTTAGAAAAAAATGACATTTTTTTATATTTTTGAATTTACCTTGCTTTTTATATTGATAGTTTTAGTAAAATGACTAAATGATCAAACGGATTCGTAGTGTATATGGTTATTTGGCCGATTTTACTACACAGTAAATACATTTTTAAGACTAGCTGATTTAGAAGGAGGGACGTTTTCAAACGAGAAACATGTTGGAAAACATGCCCCGTATGTTGTTGGAAAACCTGTCCCGTCGCCATATTTAAAATTTTACACTACCTGGGCGAATAGCCGTGTAAGTTATTTGCGAAACAAACGCATAGTTAACTGAAGAAATAAACCCTTTTTTAGTGCATGTAATGTCAAAACAGTAAGTTTAACGCTAGTATTTTTTTTTTTTTTTTTTTTTTTTTACGTTTTAATAAAGACCTAAAATTTTACTCACCGTTGAAAAAAATGAAAAAAAAGCTCTCCAGACGAAGTGACAGCAGCTATTAAGCTATAACTCTTGTAGATGGTGTGTAAGATGTTGCCACTTCAGCCAGTTCACTCGCTAGCGTCACCTAGCATTTCATTTAAAAACTAAAGTGAGTTGGAAAACTTGCCCCTATGGAAAATGTGCCTCGGTCTCCCCTACCGAAAATTAATATTAGAAATGTATTTTTGAGTTCAGCGTTACGAAAGCTTTCGCACGATACCCCACACGATATAAAAAGAAAATATTTCGTTTTCAAGTAACTTAATTAACCCCTACATTTTTCCTAAATATATTTTTGAATGTTTAAAAATCTCTAAATATGTGGATCAATAGTTTTTATTACTTTCCCCAATTTGAACTTTCCACGTTCCATAGTTTACAAGTAAAATGGATGTGACAGACGGGCAGACAGACACAGGAGTGATCTTATAATGGTTCCGTTTTTACTTTTTAAGTACGGAACCCTAAAAACAAGAAAATGTCTTCTTAGGAGCGCTTTTACCACTGAATATCAATATTTTTTTTGCGAATTTTTCATTTAAAGATATAAATTCATACAAAATTGAGTTACATATGTCAACTCATACAAACTTTAGGGTTTTTTAAGGTTATTATCCCGGACCCGGGCAACGCCGGGTGGGTCAACTAATACTTAGTAAAGTTTTTGAATTAATATTTAATTGGACATGCTGTGCATTTTGAAATAATGTCCGATTAAACAATATATTTACTTATTTATTGTGATTTACATCTAGGCATATGGAAGAGAAAAAAAAACTGGTGGTAATTTAGTAGCCACATTTATTTATTTTTCTACATAATGCATGGTTATAAACAAAATATATTATATATATATAATATACTATATATAGTAAAATATATTTTACTTGGGATAACCTGAAAAAGAGTTCCTATTAACTTAAAATAAGGTATTTATAATTTGTGGCTCATAGAATTTTTTTTTCTGTGAAATGGGAAATATTTGGCTTGCGGGAATTTTTTTTGAATGATTCTTCAACTCGCGATTAAAATGGTCTCTATAGAGCAGGACACTAACACTGTCAGAAAACTGTCGTTTTAACTAATGATTAATGTAATAGTCCAATAATTTTAATAAATTGTTATTAACCCTTAAATGCATGATTTTTTATTTTGTTTCGGAAAAATTATATATGGTTCTCAGAAAGGTTTATTACACGGGAAAAATAATGAAAACAATCAGAGATACAGTTTTCGTATAATACGTCAATCTTTTCTTATGTTGCACATCTGCAATACAAATAAAAATCAGTCATAACTAAAATATTGCAAATTAGTAAATATTTTAATAAGTATGAATCTAAATACCTTATTTTATATACGTATATATATATATATATATATTTATAAAACTTAACCCATAAATACACGAATTATTCTTTTACAGTTGTGTTTTTTATTCTTATATTAAAGAATAGACACCAGAAATGTTAAGATAGATTTTTAACTTTATTTAGTAGCAGATTTTTGTAATTTTTACAGGATTAATACTTCTATATAAATATAGTGGTTGCTAAGAGTTAAATAAAAAGTGATGCAGATATGCATCACTATGCATTTAAGGGTTAAAATTATAACATATTCTACGCACATCTGGAAGTTTTAGAAATTAAATTCGAATAGCTTTTACATGATACACATGACTCACTAAATTCCCAAAACATTCTCTCACTCATAAACATTTTTTACTTCGGGAGGATGCACCCATGTGTCCACATTGCCATTTTGATTACCTGACCATTCATCATGTTTTAACTGACTGTCCGGGCCTCCGGCACTTATATAGGAGGTATTTTAACACATCATCACCAATCTTGACAAACCTCATTGGGGAAACACCTCATGGGGCACTCTTTACTTTTTTAAAACGTGCTGGATTTTATTTTGAGATCTAATTTTTTATATGCTTCATATATTTGCCTTTCTTATTGACATCTGGATGGAAACCCCATCCAGATAAAATTTTTACTTTGCTTTACCGGATTTCTTTTTACATGTTTTCTACCCTTGTTTGACGATTACATCTGGATGGGTACCCCATCCAGATGGATTTTCTATTTCATTTCATTATTTTTTCTTTGTCATTTGCTTATTCACTTTTTTATATTTTCTTATATTTTAGTCTTTGTTTGGCGCAGCATGTCCCTAAAGGGATTTTGTGCCATAAAACCAAATTCAACCAACCAACCAGCCCAAAACATTCTCACATATCAAATTATGAAAAAGATAATCATTATGAGCAAATAAGAAATATATGTAATGCTGTATTTCTGGTATAACTTTTTGCTCACCACATGACGTATTCGAATACTTTAATTGCGTTCTGTTATCTGGCAAAAAATTATTTCCCTTGTCAGTTACGGCAAAAAATTCCTGGGAATCAAGCGCTTCAAATCTTACGCTGGAGGGGAAAATATGGAAAATCTCGGTTCAGAAAATTATCATGCATTTTAATTTGTTCATAATCTGTGGTGCATCCAGGGTGAGGGTTCAGAGGTAGCGGATAAAAGTGTGATGGGCATAATGAGTTATTTTGATATTCGAATGAATTATTCGGGCATGCACAAAAACATAATTGCTAGCCTTCGTATTATATTTTCTTTCTTTTTTCTAAAACCAGAAATTTTGTAAGAAAAAAAATTCATCTTTAACTGATGTCACAGAAATTGTCACATAACTAGTATGAAGCGGTCTGCGAGACCGCTCCTTCGAAAGAGGAATAAAAGGCACAATTAACTCATAGGATGGTGTTTTTGTACTAAAATTTTTGCACAGGACTGTTATAATTAAAATTCAACTATTCAAAATCTCTGGTGATAGTGCTAAAGTTCCAAACGGAACAAAATTTCGATAGTGTTTGTAGTTAAACTATAAAAATTTTAAAAAAGCCGCGGTCTGAGAGACCGGTAACATCAGTTAAAGGTTAATTAAGAGTCACAAAAAAAAACTTTCGTTTATGTAACTCTTAATATAATTCATTTTTGTGCAAAACTTCTGGTTGTAATTGATTAAAATGAATACGAATTTTTGAAACGCGCGTTTTGCACATCCCCGAATGATTCGTTCGAATATCAAAATAACGCATTTTACTCTTAATTTCTTTATAGCACTTTTTACTAATAGTTTTTCTTGGTCTTGGCTTTATTTAATCGAAATAATTCTATTATAATATTGGCATTTTAAGCTTCTGGACCCCCTATTCTTAATCACCACACTATTTGTAATCATTATTATTATTATTTTTTTTTTTTTTTGCACAAGTGAGATAACAAGGTACTGAGCTCCACAATAGTACGGAAAGCTAGCTCCTATTCTGATATATTTGATCCAGTTCGCCCATGAATGCAATACCAAAGAATTTGTGAGGAAGATTTTTGGCAAAAGATAGATTTTCAAATTGGATTTTCTTTTTAAAGTATAAGGAAGTTGCTACAATTGTCACTGATATATATTTTTTATTGAAAAAACTTTTTTATTTTATTTTAATTCATCGCTACTAATTAAAAATGAAATTTCAATTTTAAAAAAATAAAAAAAAATGTTAAATTTTTCTCATAAAAAACTCAAAAACTTGTAGAAATAACCAAAATGGATAAAAAGTATGCGGAAAAGTTTTAAAAAATGTTTCGAAAGTGCAGGATTCATTACTTGCGCGCATTGAAAGTGTGATGCGGCAGAGAGTGGACCGATGAGTGAGCGCTCCATAGTATTGTGGAACTCAGTGGATAAAAGTTATACGAATTTAAATTTCTAAAACTTTCAAACATAAAACTTTCTGGCAAAGCAAAACTGTCTTGAGTTCGAAATGTTCGTTATAACGAACATTTTGACTCAAGACGGTTTTGCTCTAATTTTAGAAGATATACGACAACGTTCCTGAGGAAGGTCATAGAAGGATGACCGAAACGTAGATATTTTAACTTTATTTTAATGTTTGTATAAGTTTATTTTTGACTTTACAACAGTTACAACAGTTACACAGTACACCGTGTAGTAAAGCTAATGATATTTTATCAAGTGTATATATAACTTTCTAGGGTGTAATTGTCCAGTTCTTTTATTAAAAAAGAAAGATTACAATAAGGTAGACGCTCAATAACGAAAATATTACAATTATTTTCTTCCCCATTGTAACTAAAGGCGCTGCGATCGCAACCGCATTACCATTGCTACAGCGCCTAGAATACCTAGTGTGGAAATATGCTATCCAAACAGTGCTAAAAATTTGTATCCTTTAATTGTGCGACGATACCGCTAAAATTTCAAGTGTCGATCGCAGCAACATCTGCGGGATTTTCGTATTACTAGTATTACATTGTATAGACTAGCAATTTCTTGCAGTTGTAGAAAATATCCTGCAGATGTCGCTGCGATCTGCATATTGCGGCAGTATCATTGCACATTTAAGGGATACAATATTTTAGCGCTTTTTTAAGTATTACAGGGATAGCCGATTTCGACACTATATATTCTAGGCGCTACACCATTACTATAGCGACTAGAATACATAGTGTGGAAATCGGCTATCTCTGTAATACTTTAAAAAGTGATAAAATATTGTATCCCTTAAATATGCAACGATGCTGCTGCAATATGCAGATCGAGATCGCAGTGACATCTGCAGGATATTTTCTACAACTGCAAGATATTGCTAGTCTATACAATGTAATACTAGTAATACAAAATTCCCGCAGATGTCGCTGTGATCGACACCTGGCATTTTAGCAGTATCGTCGCACATGTAAGGGATAAAATTTTTCAGCACTGCTTGGATAGCATATTTCCACACTAGGTATTCTAGACGCTGTACCATTACACTCTATGGGAGTGTCCGATCTTGTACGTTAATCTATGGCTTGGACAAACCAGAGCGTCTAAGTACAGTCTAAGCATCAAATGTCGCCACTTTCATATAGAAGCACCCTAGTAAGAGGGATGGTTTTACTGTACCGACAACGGATTTTACCCACGAATGACAACAGCCACGCCTATGCGGCTAGATACCCTCCGAAAAAAAAAAACTGTCTATTGGACGAAGGGGAAGCAGTGTTAAAATGTTCTTCACGCGTGTTTTTCTTCTGCTTACCCGCGGCTGACGTCACATGGGTAAAGTCCACTCCAAATAGCGCCCTCAATAGGCCCTTTTAATCGCCCATAAAATAACACTCCAAATTTCGAAATAGACTTTTAAACACAAAACGAAATATGGAAATTATTTATTTTTTACACTATTATTAAGTAGAGATTTTGAAAAGTTCGAAATGCAAAACGTAACCCTGTTATGCAACATAGAGATCAAACTCATTGGCGTTCTGTGAATCAACCTACCACTCAACAGCCAACCAGCCTACCTACCCTAATGTTTATTATTGTTCGTTTAAATATGAGTATTTCTCTTTAAAATCTTATCAATTCATTAAGTAATGGAAATACTAAACCTTTCGTTATTTTTGTCCCTCATCTAGCCTATGAGATCTGATTGTCTTCTTAATTGTGAAGATTTCTCGACTGTTACTATCTTATTCAGGGATTGAGACTGTAAACTGAGTAGTTCCTATTCCCATTACCTGTTGACATTTTATTTTAAACATAATTCTGTATTCCAAATGGCGTTCCGCTGGTTACAGTCATTATTCATACGAGAATCAAAGCGATTTAATATATACAGGGATTATTGCAAATCAGTAAATCCTGAAAAATGTTTAAAAGAAAATCCATATTATGAGAAATACGCTGACAAAATAGCAGAGTTACAAAAGTAAGTTTAGAAAATATGAAATTACAGTTGTTATGGGAATTTATATTAATTATTTTAACTTTATGTCACCTGTTTTATTACTTTCTGTCGATGAGTAAATCTAAAGTAAAAATTGTTAAAAGTCAAACTTAGTGTTCCTGTTAAACCTTTTTAAATGATGCGGGATGAGTTCCATATCCTGTGCCGGAAGATTTTTGGCGAAAAAAAATCTCGCCAAAAGGCCGTTTTGGCGACATGAAAATTTTTCCAAGATTGCAGAAAAACATCATTTTAAAATCTTTCTATTATTTATAAATCAATGATTTTGCACCATTTTTAAAGATAGAAAATGATATAAAAACATGGGTTTATAAATTACACAAAGATTTAAAAACTAAGTTTTTGCGCCATCTTGGAAATTTTCTTCCGATACAATTACACAAATTTTAGCAGCATTCTAAATAAATGTCCTTTTTGAGATGAATACTTGTTATTGTCAGGGGGGCTCTGCCCCCCTGAACCCCCCGTTCTTAAAACATTTTCGACAGAAAAAAAGAGAAAAATCTGGCCAGAAACTTTTTATAAATTTCAACAATATTTCGAAAACTATTATTTTTAATGCAGGTAAAATACCGCTCACAACTGGCAAAAAGAAAAAAAAAAGTATTAAATCATAGAAAAAATGTATAAAAATAATTTTAAAATGTTTACACACAACAACAACAAAAAGCAAGAATTTAATGTTTATAAAATGATCCCAGTTAGGGTCTGAAACAGGGTAGCAACTATTCATCTAAAAAAGCACATGTTTAAATTTATTTAGAATGCTCTAAAATTTGTGCAATTGCATCGAAAGAAATTTTCGAAGTGGCGCAAAAACTTCGTTTTTAAATCTTTATGTAATTTATAAATCCATGTTTTTACATCATTTTCGCTTTTTAAAAATGGTGTAAAATCATTGATTTATAAATAATATAAAGATTTAAAAATGATGTTTTTCCGCAATCTTGGAAAAATTAACGAGACTTTACTTACATCGACCGGCGCAGAGAGTAATCCAAATGTATGTGAGTGTGGCGTCGGCGTGACCGCGGGAGCAAAATCTTATCTAACCGTATTCAAAATTTGCTGACTAACAGTTCCCGTGATACTAGTAAACCAATAAGCTTCAAGATCTCACGTCATCCAGTTGGTCGGTTTTGAAAAGGCATTTCTGAAAAAAAGCAACCCTAAAGCCGTTCGAACGATCCGAAATCCGACGAACAAACTTAAACCAGATCGAAACATTTATCGCCAAACAAAGTGCGCCAAAAAAATCGCCAAATCTTCCGGCACAGGATACGGGACTCTACCCAATGATGCTGCAACATGCCCTCAGTTTTAAAGTGGCGATGCATTATACCCCTTTTCCAGCGTAAACTTTTCACCCTGTAACTTTTTCAAAGTATTTTGTCTTTTTTTTATGTAGGATACTGTTTAAATGTTTTTAAAAAGATGAAAAACAGCATTAAGGCAACACATTGTATCATTTTTTCCAGATTAAGTTGTTTTAGACCGGGGGGCAGCAGCACAGACAATCACCTCATCAAGTTCACGGATGAAATTCTAGGATTAATTAAATCTTGATTTGCATATTAAAACGCAATCTGTTTACCAAGTCATATCTTGGTGGAAAACCCAACTTTAGCGGCTGACTCATAGGTTTACCATTGTGTTTTCCTGCACTCAAATGTATGAAAACATGGAGGACTGGGAGCAGGAAAACACAATGGTAAACCTACGAGTCAGCCGCTAAAATCAGGTTTTCAGGTGTTTTCCACCAAGATATGACTTGGCAGACCGATTGCGTTTTAATATGCGAATCAAGATTTAACTAATCCTAGAATTTCATCCGTGAACTCGATGAGGTGATTGTCTGTGCTGCCGGCTCCCAGTCTATTTGTTGTTTTACATTTTAATAGTAATGAACAGTGTACTAGTGCAAAATAATCCAGTGGGAGTTAATAAAGGCGTGCCCTTTTGTTAAATCCATCCTTCCTCCTTTAAAAAGAAATGAACTGTTACTACTGAACTTTTGTTGAAATTTGAATCGATAAAAATGCAGTGTTATTAATAACTGTTTTTATAAAAATGCTGAAAAGTCATATTTTGAAATTTTAATTATGAATGAATCACTTTTTAAGTTTGTAAGTATATTTAAAAATAAATGATTTAAAACAGTGTTTTTTTTTTTTTAAATCTTTCTTTAAGCTGATTAAAATGATTGTGGGATGATTTGTCTTAAAACTAATGTTTATTAATATTATTTGTTGTAATGCTATTAAAAGGGATAGGAATGTATGACACATGAAAAACATCAATGTGATGCAATCATGACACTTCAGGATTCTTTCAAAGTATTGGAGATTCAGATTTAAGTGTGATATACATGATTTCTGATACATTGAAGGTGTTCAATATCTGTTCAAAGAGAACATTCCCAGGTTTTCTTTCTGTCAGTTTAAGGAGCAATTGCCATGGCGAGTTTCTCTATATATTTCAAAATTTTGACTGAATGAGGAGACATACAATGTGATGTTCTCTGACTACTATAATTAAAACTAGCCATAAATTCATTCTGATTTAGGGCTTTCTGGAGTGAGAGCAACTGCTGTAACTCTGGCCAAGTGATGTTGTCAACAGAAATCTGGGTTCACAACCCTCCCACCTTTTTTAAAAAAAAAAAAAAACCAACTTACATGGGTTTTTTTGGTTTTTCCATGAAAAACCCAGTTTTCCCTGGGCAAAATCAGGTTTTTTCACAAGTAATTATTTGCGATATTGCATTGCATACTATATTATTTCTATATTAAATGTACTTATACATAAAAAAATACACTGTTCCCTTATATACAATATAATTGTAGTGCTATTTAACAAGTTATAAATTATATGAATTTAAATTAATTAAGTGTCAATGTTTCTCATAAATTAGTTTTAAATATAATAGAAGATATTATATTGTTAATTTGTTTTAAAATCAAATAATACATAGAATATTAAAATTTAAAATATATAAGTAAGAAGAAAAAAAGGGGTAAACTAGTCAGATGTGCCAATCCCAAAACTTTCTTCTATCTCATACATGTTAATAATTTAAAATTCACTGTCACAGTGCCAAAATTAAATGTCAATCTATGCCCATCATGAGGATTGTAAAATATAGGTTCATTGAATTGGATGCATTTAGCAAGGAGATGCAAGTATCACATTGTTTCAAACAAATCATTGAATTTTGGAACCCACCCTCTTACGAGGAAAGGGTCCGAGGTTGGTGTCACTGAATGCGATGAACATTTGTGTATCGATAGAGTATAGTTAATATATAAATATATGACCGGCATAAAGTGCAACTCCCAGGGTGTCTTGAGAAATAAGTCACAAAGTTTAAACTACAACAGTTTATAATCGGATAAATTTCCTTCTTTGGCAAGCGGTTCAGTAGCATGGTCAGCTGCATGCTGAATTTGAGATTTTTCTGCCCAATTTCAAATCCCGCCAGGACTTGTTTTTTCAGAGCGAAAATTTTTATCAATCATTTTTTAACTGCAGTTGAAAAAATATGTATAATAATTGAAATTTATGAAAAATATGAATTAAATGTATGTTTTGTAGCCAGTGTTGACAAGTTTTTGACATGCAATGCCTTAAACCGTTTTTAACCGTGGTTAAAACCGTCATGTGAAAAATGTCAATAAGTGTCAAAAACCTATATATAATAAAATATTATCAAAAGACTTATTTAACAGAGTTAGATAGACTCCTAATCAATAAATTTTAAATAAAACTGCATAAATACATTAAAATTGTGGGGTATAAATAGCACAAATATTCTTGAAACCTATTTGCGGTGGGATATGGTAAACTGCAAATTGTTGCATGATTTTTTAAAAAAATTGAATAATGCATGCTTTTATGATGAACAGTTAATAAATCCTTAATTATTTGTAATCATTAAAATTATGTATGTTTAATCTAAATTTTGCAGAGGTAAATAAATTGTTTAGATTTTTTCATTTTTTATGGTTAGATGCAGAAACTAATCTATCACAATTGGTATCTAATGTGCATATTTACAGAGTAAATTCAAAATTCCCTTCCCGTACAAAATAGTATTGCTTTTGCTAAAAAAGCAGTTTTCTTGCTTTTCTCCTACTATGCTCTTATGGATGAGGTTGCTTAAGGGGCTACTTCACTAACGTGAAAACGCCCACCTGCTAATGTTAATCCTATAGGAGATTTTTTTAATATCTTGTTTGAAATTTCATACATTTAATTTTTTTTTTAAGTAAAAATGAAAACACACGTTCAATAATGTTATCGATCTCTACAAAGGCTATTTTTTACTTTTTCGATTTCGCTTGCAGATTTTTTTATTATTATTAGGATACTTTCACTTTTGGAACAGGTTTCGAACTAAGATAAGTAACTATTTTTTTCCCTACTGGTATGGTGAATTATTAATTTGTCCCTAATTTTAGGAAATATTCTGTAAGTAAGATAATTTCATAAGTAAGAAGTGACTGTCAGTCACTAACAAAAATTAGTTTTGGGATAAAAGTTTTAAAATATGTTTTAATCATTTTATCCCTATATTTAATTATTTTATCTTTAATAAAATAAATGTTATTTTTATTTTTCTGTGTTTGTACCAGGCCCGTAACCAGATGGGGGCAGAGGGGGCTGAGTCCCCCCTAGCTTCCTCTTGAGCCCCCTCTAGATATTTCACTTTTTTTCAATAAAATGTGCATTTTAACTAATACTAATCTGAAGGGGGGAAAAAAACTATATTTGCAAGAAAACCATTTAGATCTTTCAGCAACGGAAAATGCCAGAGATTTTACAGTCAGAAGGATATTAATTGCGATGTATTATTTTGCGGTACAATTCTCAACATGCAAGCGAAATACGATAGGAGTACGGTAGAGACATTTCCTTCTTCTGAAAAAAATTTACCCCAGATGTACAAATCTGTCACCATATGTTTTGGTACATAGTAAATGGTCGAGGACAATTTATACTCGATAATCTGCGCAGGGTGGAACGGAAATAGACATATGTTATTCATCCTGATAGGTAATTAGTGAAGCAATGGCTGAACGTCTTCAAGCTAATCAATAAAAGCAGGTTTCTAAATTTCAACGATGAACCAGGCTGACATATATGTGTTTAGCTGAGAAAGAAAAAAAGTTAAAAAGGATTGTCAATTTATACAAATCAAATGAGAAAAATCTTTGTTTGAACGATATTAATTGCTTTATGCCATGGGTATCGACAGAGGTATATATGAAAACATGGTCAAAGCATGTTTATTGAATTTTTATCTTTTTTCTACTTGTGTTTTTCATGACTTTGAAAAACAACTTTCGTCAGTTTGTCTTATAAGTATAAACCACTAAGCGAAAAAATATGATTAAGGTTAAGTGTGTTCGCTATTTTTTGACATGTTTGCAATTTTTTTTTTTTTTTTTTTTTGACAATGGAATAAAATTTGCTATGGTTATTCAGACTGTAAGAATGTAACTGCGTTTTACATTTTACCAGGCTGTTTTCATATCTAAGCCAGCTACTTTCTGGCATATTCGAGAATTTTTTTTTTACATAAAGGGATAAAATTTGCAGGTAATTGGGATGTAAGGAATCGAACAGCGTTTTACGTTTTCGTATAACAGTAAACAATCTATCTAAAAATGACGGTAAATTCGACGCTTTAGGCTGATTTTTATGACATGACAACGACAGAATGTTGGTCAATCTGTTAGCAATTGGTTATAACTCTTGCAAGTATCTTGGATGAGTTCGTTAATCAGGTATGTAGATGTTATAGCTTGTTTACAGAAACACAAAAAGGCAAACATGCAAAAGTTGTCCACACGATAATGTCCCAAATATCGTACAAAATTCAAGCCTAATTGGGATAGTGTATTGATCTTGCTAGCATCTTGGATGAATTCGTTAATCAAGTATTATTCTGTCACCCTTAAGTGATCATTCAATGAAAAAACTAGCCGTGTTTAAAATAAAGAGTAAGCTGTTCTCAAATCCAAAGGCACAACTTTATGACATAAGTTTTAATTCGTTTTTGTTCAGAAACTCATGAAACTGGCAGGTGTTGTTATTCATACCCTATGTCATGGAATGGGGTTTTTCATTTTTTGGTAAAGACAGAAGATCTTTCAGAAAATACTGTCAAAGTGGGCATTTTGAACCAAATTCCAAAAGCGACAACAAAGAAAACTTGTCACGTGACAAGAATCATTTATGTAACTTTATATTTATTTATCCAAAAATGGAAAATGCTATTCAATTCCATACCACTTCAATAGCCAGACCTTTACGTTTAAAAATGAATTAGAAAATGTGTCGGAAAGTTTTGCATTGCTGAATAGGGAATTTGAGAACCGCCTAAATGAATATATCTTCACTTTCGGTTGTCCGATTCCATGACATTTTTAACTTGATTTCGTTACTTGTTTTTTGAACAGGAAGATGAACCAAATTTTATGGCTAATTGTGTGTCAAAAGTATAAGCATCTGATATGTATCCTATGGATTCCGAAATCTTTTTCTCAATTTTTTAAAATGTATCTTTAATGTATAGGGGGGGGGGGGGGGGAGTCACGCTAGGGGATTGAAAGTTTCTTGTGTTGGCGTCAGGATGAATAAAGAGCAAAATTACTGACAGAATAGTAGCTTAAAATATTACATGATTTTTTCTGACAGCATTCGGTTATAACTCAAAATTTAATTTATTTGAAGAAAATGAAAAATGGTGTTCGATTCCGAACCCTTCAAGTAGTAACTTCTTTAAATTCCAATCTTTTGAATCGATAAAAATGGATTTTGTTAGAGTCCAGAAAGATTGGCTATGTGAAACTGGGAAAAGAAAAGTTTCAGAACAAGTATGAATAAGTACGTAGACCCTACAGAGATTTTTCTGCTATCAGTATACTAACGACTTACGGCTGCCATTAGACATCTGGTTTGGAATTTTAGTTACCTGTCACCTGTGCCATGGTTGTTAACACCGTACATCTTGAATGATCGTTTTGTTAATGACCGCTTGCGAGAAACAAGTAGGATAAGAATAAGAATGAATAGGAAAAAGGAATAACGACTTATCAAGAGGGCGCTTTTTGCCATGAAAAATAGCATTATCAGTTAAAAGTAAAGTATTTTGAACTTTAATTTTGTGAAAAGCCTTTCACTCATGTACAATAGAAGTCTCAACTTATATTGGATAACAAATGTAAACGGGTACTTTAAGCATTATTGTAAATATCCCTACATTTTGATATATATTTTTAAATATTATTTCAATCAGTAAAACAAAAGAACGGGAAATAGGTAAGTTTAATTTTTAAATTTATAAATTTACCCTGGAGTATTTTGCATTCTTATTTTTTATTATGTCAACTAATAATATTTTCATTGATCTTGCTGCGCTCCTAAAATATCAACCATTACATAAAATATTTATAGTTAAAACATTATTTAACTTATCTTCAAGATTATTTTATTAAATTCTTTATTTTCAAAATTAGCAAATCTATATTTTTTCACCCTTTTCTTCCTAAAAGCATTTTTAACATTCATAACATAGCTGCAAATAGAGTAATTAACTTCAATTTATCTATCTGACTGTGTGTATTCTAACTTGAATAAAAATAAAAATGGCTTTATGATAATTCAATGAGATGCATGCTAGATCTTTTATTTTCAAACTTTATTCCTACTTAATGTATATTTTAATTAGAACAAGATACTAAAGTACATTATCCTATTACATTCTATTGTAGGACACATATTCTACTGTAGATAGGTTTTTTTCTTAGTAAGCACACAACCCTAATTGTTTTGTATTTCTTTCTCCAGATTACAAATTTTTTTGTCAGTTTAAGAATTTCGTTATACAGTAGACTCCCTCAAATCCGCACAGCTTGGGACCAGAGGTTGTGCGGATTTTAGAATTTTGCAGATTTCTGGTCATTGATTTATTTACATTTTTGAAACATTAATTTGATTGGTAGTTAAGCAAGGGAAATTATAATGAATGCTTACAATAAAGTGAAACATTAAAATAAGTCAAATATTAGGATAATTTATTAGTTTAAACGTAAATAATTATTCAAATAATTATGTAAAATAAAAATTTAGAAAAATATTAAATTATTACCGATGAAATCGATTCAATTCGATTCCAAAAGTCCTATGCTGCCATCTAGTGGTAAAGCAATCGTAAGATCAATATGGCATCATATAGATATGCTAATTTATATGAAAATCAATGTAAATTTATTTAGTAATAAATCAGCTGTAATAACCAAAAGAGAATGATTAACAAAAAATTTAGTAAAAAAACATTGTTGTAGTCGCTGATTTCGGCGCCATCTTGAATTTTGTTCCTGCAACTTAACTGTAAATTTCATTGTTTACATCTGAAAAAATATGCGCATTTTAGGTGTTCGCGGATTTAAGGGAGTCTACTGCACTAAGTTCTGTTACAAACAGATTACGTTATCGATAAGTTCTTTTAAGGTCAGTGCAAATTGAAAAAAGTCCCCCCTCTCCAACATAAGCAATAAAAATGTCAACTGGCCTTTCTTTATCAACTGTTCTGTGATTATCAAGAGAAAACAGATCTCAGCAATGGAAAGAGAGAGAAACAGATTTGTCGGAAAGATTTTGGATCTGATTCAGATCCTACAGATGTAATAAAACATGAAAAGCACTGCTTAACAAAGATAGCGCCATTTATAAGATGCATCTATTGGGACCTTTAAGATCCAAACAGACAGCATCCGTTGACAGTGGAAGATTTTAAGTGGTCAGGCAGTGCTTTTCATGTGTTAAATTATTAAATTAGATTTTCCTAAGACGTAGTAGGGTCCGGAAATCAGTCCGACAAAATCCCTCTCCATCTCTTTCCATTACTGAGACTCCCCTTTATTTTGTTGACTGCAGAACAGTTGGAAAAGAAAGGTCAGTTGATATTTTTATGGCTTTCGTAAGAGTTTGAAAAAAGCAAATAAAAACTGCTTATAGAGAGATTTGTTTTAACAGGCTTCGTTGTATTTAGTTTGCATAAGACATATGGATTGTTAAAAGATGTTAGCCCAGCCCCACAAAAAAAATTTCAGAGCCCCCCCCCCCCCCCCTGCCCCCTGGCATTACTAGCTGGTTACGGCCCTGGTACTCTACTTTTATACTAAATGCAAAAGTAGTAAATAAAACAGTGAATGCTGCAGTGAAAATATTTATTAAAAAGTTATATATACAGTACAGAACCATTTATCCGGAATGCTTGGGGTCAGATGTATTCCGGTTAACTGGTTGTGCATTAAAGCAGCATCCATTTGATAAGTTTTGTGGAATATGTGTGGTTGTGGCATTATTTCTGATTTTAAATTATTCAATTACTTGGATTAAAATCAATGCAAGAAAGATCAAAAGTTAACCAGAGTTTAAAAGAAGGTAATTTATGGGAATCCCTTAGGAACAAAAATTCTTCTGTTTCCTCTGTATAAAAATTAAAACATCTAAAATAGAACTAAGTATGCTTTCTTTTCAAATACTAGATGTTGTCATCAAATTATACAATTGTTTCAAGCAAAGTCTGTCAAACTGGCAGTGTATGACACCTTTTTCTGCAAAGATTCCGAAATCAATCTATCAGACAGGGATCACTCTAGAGAGGTTTGGCGGGGCGGCCCGCCCTCGTGCCCTTTTAAAAAAAAATCCCGCCCTTCTTGCCCCTTTTTCAGGTAGAAATCCGCCTTCCTTTTTTTCTAGGGTAGAATCTTGCCTTCTTTGTATTGTACTTTCAAAAATTCCCCACTATCATTCCTTTTTAGATTGATAAGTCTGGAGTAATTCTCCCTTTTTCCTCTCACTCTCTTTGTTCTCTTCTCTGAGGTATGTCACTAGACCTCCATTGAACAAAACTCAAAGGGGTAACTGAAGCAAAAAATTCTTTGTCATTGGTTCATCCCACCAGCTCTGGTGAAATAGTATTATGACCATTTGTTCTGATCTTTGACCACATGATAGCTTACAGGAAGTCTATAAAAAAATCGAGAAAAAGAATTTTTACTTTTATTCTGTAGTCAAATCAACCCGTTTTTCTAAAAAAAGGAAGAAGTTACCTTAAGTTTTAAAAATGTCATTCAAAAATCATAGGAAAAGGGAAAATGAACGTGAATATATTAAAGGCTAATGTCAGACGAACGTCTTTTTGCACGCTTTTTTGCTTACGTATTACGTAAGCAAAAAAGCGTGCAAGAAGACGTTCGTCTGATATTAGCCTAAATACACAAACAGATGTGCTAAAGTAACGGATTATTTCACGGAAAAGATCGAGAAGGTACTTCCATTATTTTTAATGCTTTTCATACGGTAAAATTACGTAAATTATAAATGTTCTTATAAGGAAGGGCGGCTTTAATATCTACGTTTTTTTTTTTCCGGCGCCCTACGGTCGATATATTGTAAAGAAACTTAAATTTTAATCAAGAATTTTGTGTATTTTCCTTCTCATAGTTTTTAGTGACAGGAGCAGTCCCCCCCCCCACTAATTACAAGAGATCTAAATTTCGTCCGAAAGGAAGTCTTTTCATGATTAATTTATTATCCCATCACAAATTAAACTTCCACTCGGTCATCTTTTTCAATAGATAAAATCTTTCTCTTAAGTCTCAAATATCTTCATTTAAAAAAAGAAAAAAGCAAACAAAATCGCAAAATAAAAAGCGGCCTTTGTGGAGATCGACATTAGCTATTTAACGCAAAAAAATAATTTAAAATGTATTGAAATGCAAACTAGGTATTTCAAAAATTTCACCCATAGGATTAACATTAGCGAGCGGGTGCTTTTGCGTGAGGGAAGTAGCGTCTTAAAAGTCTTACGGCCGCCCTTCCTTCTCTACTTGATATCTTGCAAACTGTAAAAGCGATTTTTAATCATGAATTAGGCGAAATCTACAAATTAAAATTATTGATAAAAGGAATTTATGTATTAGGGATGCGGAGTACTGATTCAGCATCCCTAATAAATAAATTCCTTTAGGCGCAGGGGAGACGGGATGGCAGAATTCACGTCAAAAATGTTAACTAGAAAATTTACATGAGACAAAAAAGCTGCATCAGAAGGCAGTTTGGTTCCCAAATCTCTCGGCAGAGCTCAAAAATAGCTTACTTTCAAAAAAAAAAAAAAAAAAAATCGGCGTTCTGTATATATATTTTATCCAAGTACGGGATTTTTACAAAATAAATGTTTTCCAGCCATTTATTTATTTCCATTTTTACCCTCCTATCGTCCTATCTTTCACATATAATACAACCAAAAACAAAACTCCTAAAATATACTGCTCAACTGTTAAACTACTTTTAGATGCTTATAAATTAAATCATGACAGAATGAAATACCTAAACTACATTCTCATTCTCAAGTACTCAAAGATTATTCATAATACGCATCAATAAACAAACATTTTTCTTGAACGTGGTATATCACGTAATCGGAATCTGCAAAGTCAGATAAAAATAAACGATAGTGAGTTAGAATTTACTATCAGAAGAAAGAAAAAACAAAATTAACTATGCATTGGAAGTAGAGGTCTGTGCGGACCATATTTTTATGCTTCGGCACAGTGTGAAAGAAAAAACTTCGATTCGGTCGGTCCCAGCCTATAAAGAAATCAGTGAAAACAGGACCGACCCGGCCCGTGCAAAGTCAATTAAATCGGGCCCTTTCCAGCCCGACTCAATTTCTGCAAAAAAATTCCAATTTTCTTTTAGATACGCAATTAAGATTATTTTAAGGAATGCTGCACACATATTTATGGGAAAATTTTGCAGTACGTTTTAGATTGTGTTATTATGACAAAAAATACACAATATAATAATTTAGAATAAAAGAAAAAAGTAGCTTTAAAAACATAACTTTTTAGTATAATAAAAACATTTCTGAAAATATTTCTCCATAATTTATTAACGCTGAAATCTAAAAGATCCACTTTCTGACACATATCTGAATTCATTTTTTTCAGAAACGCAAAAAAAAAATAACAGGTGCCCTTATTCAGAAACTATGTAATCGAATGGCGTTTCGATGTTTTAATACAGACAAAAGATCTTTCAGAAAATACTTAATTTTCTTATAGGTCCGTTTAATTTTTTCGTCGGCTAGTCCTGGCACGATCCACGGCCGATTTTTTTATTATTAGATTCGGGCCGGCCATTAATCTTTTTTCTGCTGATATGGTCCGGATCTGGATTTCTTTGGCCACATCAGTCTGATAATTGTTTTTCAAAGTTTTTTTCAAATTGTGACAAAATGCTCCTTTAATAAAGAATGGAAAATGCAAACGATAAGACGGAATCCCGCCCCCCCCCCCTTTCTTTCTTCTATCTTTACAAGAAGACATTATTGGATTCGTGAAAATTTTCGACAGATTTATATGTTTTAGAACGTCCTGAACACGATTTGACTGTTTTTTGAAAACAGTCTGCCGGTCTGTCCGTACGTGACAAAAATTTTATGGGTGCTCTATCGCAAGAACTATTGCACAGATTTTAATAAAACTTTAAATTCAGTTAGACCTTGATATAAATGGGTGCTGATTAGTTTTTAGTGTAAATCGCTCAACAGGTGGCGCTGCTGTGCTGCATTTTTCACGATTTCCGCGATAACTATATCTGAAGAACTAATTAAAGGAATTTCCTCAAACTTCATATTCTGTTAGACGTTGACACAAATAAACGCTGATTAAGTTTTGGTGTAAATGCCCGAACAGGTGGCACTGTTGTGCTGTATTTTTCACAATTTCTGCGATAAGTATATAGTTTGAACTTATGTACAGATAAGAGGTGATTATGAGTAAAAAAAAAAAAAAAAAAAATCTGAAATTCACAGAAAATTTTCTGAAAGGTTACAGCAGAATGGGGGGGGGGGAGACTTCCCCTCGCGACATTAACTATGCGTTTTTTCCGCGGCCTTTTGGTGAGTTTCGCATTTTTTCCGCAGCCCTTTGACAAAATCCGCGTTTTTTCCATGATCCAATAACAAACTTTGCGTTTTCTCTGCAATCCTTTGAGTAAATTTGCTTTTTTTTTCGTGATACTATGATGAAATTTGCGTTTTTTATCACGATTTTTTTGATGAAATTTGTGGGAGGTTTTTTCGCGATCTTTTGACAAAATTTGCGTTTTTATTCGTGATCCTTTGACGAAATTTGAATTTTTTTCGCGATCTTTTGGCGAAATTTGCGTTTTTGTTCACGTCTTTTGACGAAATTTCGTTTTTTCTGCGATTCTTTGACGAAATTTTTGGTTTCATGCCTTGATACTTTGACAAAATTCACGTTTTTTCCGTGATCCTTGAATGAAATTCGCGGTTTTTTCGCGATTCTTTGACGAAATTTGCATTTTTTCTGCGATCCTTTAGCGAAATTTGCGTTTCTCCCGTGATATGAAAGTGTATTATTTCTGAGATTATATAAAAGTAATATTAATGTGTTTTCTAAACAGTATGCAGTTATTACAAAAATGCCCTTTTTTTAAAAATAATGTGCCCTTTACAAGAAAAATGCCCTTTTTTGTAATATGCGCCCTGCCCTTTTTTATGTTCTAGAGTGATCCCTGTATCAGAAATAGCATTCCGGATAACTGGTTTTCCAGTTAACTGGTTTCCGGATAAATGGTTCCATACTGTATATATATTATTAAAATAAGGTATTCAACCAAGTATATAAAAAAAGCCACTCTAGAAATCCGCATAACTTGGAAATTTAGTCAAAAACAAAGGAAAAAATTATAATTAATTACAATTTAATGTATACTAAAACTACATTGCACCATTATTAAATAAATGAATGCTATATTAACAGCATTTTTTTCTGTTTTGTTTCGAGTTTACTTACATATTTGTGTTTTTGACAGTTAAAATATAGTTTTAACCTATGTCACATCAAAAAACTAGTTTTTGGCGGCTAAAACCCAACCCTGTTTGTAGCATATAAGTGCTTTTTTAACTGTGAAATTTTGCATGTTTAAATATATAATGAAAAGTTAAAAAAAAAAAAAAAACATTTATATGGTTCTAGACCAGAAATTTTGTGTTGTTATTTAAAATTATTTACAGTTATTTCAATGAATATATATCTACAATTTTTAACAAAGAAATAAAATAAATGAACAAATATATTATTTTCATTTTGTTTCCTCATTCAAATATTTCATGATTTATTTAAAAAATGTTTTTATATTTTTAATATGATATTTTAAAGTCCGAGATTCTTGATTTTTAATTAGAATGTCTTCTTTTTTTCAATCAATTTTTTTTTACAAAAAAAATTATGGCCATTTTTTTTTCCCCATTCGGACCAGAAAATCAGAGTTCTAACTTTTTACGGCTGCTCTTTCATCTTCACCTAACACTTCATTTATAATGGCTGTTTCATAATAATGGAAGCCATCAGTCCATCAGAAGAAAATGATCCTTTCCAAAGGTATAATCCTTCATTTGGCGCCCCTTTGTTCTGGCGCCCGGGGCACATGCCCCCTCTGCCCCCCCCCTTAGTTTCGGCCCTGGGTTTGAGTCAGGTTTTGTATTGACTTCAAATAGAATTTTCTGCTTTGGTATAACCTGACCTTTGCAGGACACTAATCTGGACAACAATACAGGATTGCTGCAAAAACACAAGAGTAAGAAACAATCCCTTGAAGTTTCTTTTATTTTTTATTAAAAACTATTTGTTCAGCATTATTGTTATATTATTACTTCTTCAAGTATTAGGGGAGAGTGTTGTACCTTGGGACGCTTGTACCTTGGGACATTGACAATTTCTAATAAACTATTGGCAACAGTTATCTTTTGTGTATTTCTAATAGTGACCTATAACCAACAGATCTCATCATAATAACAGACAACATCAGAAGCATCAAATTTTAACAGCTAGGTGAAAAAAATAAATTTCATTAGTCCAAAGTAAATATTTTCCTCCATTCTATAACTTCATTTTTTTTCCTATGTATTTCTACAACAAGTCAACTGCAATTTATTTTTTTATAAAAGAGAAGATTTTTAAATGTTTTAGGTATGAGAAAATAATGATAGTTCTTCTAGATTTACCGCCATTTTGATTTTATTTAAACCGTGTGGTGATTGTACCTCGGGACATGTCCAATGGTACAAGAAATACGTGGTTCGTAATAATTTGGATAAATAAAAGTATTTTTATTACTTATTTTAGAGAAAATTTCACAAATCATGTGAAATGCAATAAATAAAACAACTCAACTTTATTTTGGATCTTGAACTTGAGTTTCATTCTCTATTTCCTTTAAAAAAAAAAAAAAAAAAAAAAAAAAAAAGGTTTTGTTTGTTGGCATAAAATTAGTTATTGTTATTGTACAAAATATTGTATTAGTTATTGTATAAAGTTATTGATGAGTTATATGCCTATTCCCTGAATTATGCAGTATGTCCCAAGGTACAACAGGGTGTTGTACCTTGGGACAGTTTGCATTCACTATTTTAAATGAATGGCATTTTTTTATTTTCAAAGTGTCTGAATTTCTAAAATTATATTATAGAGAAATATGTTGGTGTATTGAAATGTTGCTTTTAAATTTTAAATTTGATTATAATCATCGAAGTAAAAAATTAAAATGTGAAAATTGTCCCAAGGTACAACACTCTCCCCTACAGTTTAATGTAATTCTTTAAAACAGCATTTTTTTTCTTTTATTGCAAGTACATTTACATATACATAAATATATTTCATTCTAGAATATCTCCTGAAGAATTCAAAGAAATGTTAAATGCAAAATTAGAAAAACCTCTGCAAAAACCAGTATCATTTGAAAATGAAATTAAGCATACTGGAGAAAAAAAGAATGCTGTTCCAAGATTTTCTGGACAGAAGGTGAGAAATTTTGTCATTTAATTTTTCTAAGTATTGGTAACTGATTTCTAGTTTTATTTTTCAGTATAAAAATGTATGTTACAGTGTTTATATTTCACTTAAAATTTTACAAGTCAGCCTGACTCACTAATCATAAGACTGTGAGTCAGTCAACAAGAAAGAGTAAATAAAATGAGAAAAATCATTAGTCAGTTTTAACGAAACAGAATAATGTATATTTATCAAAACACTGGCCTGATGCATGCATTTTAATGGGTGCTGTAATTAAAGACTTTTACTAGGAACTACTATAAGTAAATACAGTAGACTCCTTCAAATCCGCACAGCTTGGTACCAGAGGTTGCACAGATTTTAGAATTTTGCAGATTTCTGATCATTGCTTTGTTTACATTTTTTAAACAGTAATTTGAATGTAATTAATAATGCAATCAAAATTATAATGAATGCTTACAGTATACTAAAATATTAAAATAATTAAGTAATAAACTAAAATAATAAAATATTAGATATTTTTTAAAAATGATTAAAATAGTAAAAGCAAAGGTCAAGTAAATAATCAATAATGTATAATTAAATATTCATTATAAAGATGAGATGCATTTTTCCTAAATTATTCAATGAAACTTGCCTCATAAAGGTACACTACTAATTCAAATCATAAAATAAGGAAGTTTTATTTCAGGTTTACCTAGACTTAATAATAAAAAAAGCTTGATTAATGCATTTAAATATGTTTGGCAAAAAGATTGTGATTACCAGTGATGCCAGCAATATCTTGATTTTTTTTTCAGAAATAAATTTATTCTTCCTTCATGAAAAGCACAAATTCAGTAATATTAACTAAAAATACAGATTAATATATATATAGAATTGATAAAAAACTAAAAAAGTCAATTTTTTTCCCACCATCTGAACTGAAAGTTTCATTGTTTACATCTGTAAATTATGTGTGGATTTTAGAGAGTTGTGGATTTTAGGGTTGTTGAATTCGAGGGAGTCTACTGTAATAGTAATTATAATGAAATGTGGTGTATTATACTTTTGTCTTTTTTTTTTCTTAATTCTTAAGGCTTTCAGATATGGAAAAATTGTAACACACTTAATACTATGGGCATCAACAATGATAATTTTATTTCTGTAAACCATGGAAGGTAGAGTTAAATTTAGAAAACAGAAAAACTGAAGTAAATCAATTTTTTATAAGTACAATTGCATGGCTACTAGATTTTTGGAAATCTTTCTTCAAAATCAAAAACAAAATACACCATTTTTCAACTGCTTTTGTTTCTGGTAAAAGAGATAATGGTGGTGAGTTCGGAAGAACAGATTATGTTTGAAAAATATTTGTGAGTCATGTTTCATGAATTTTCTGGGATTTATGGATAAAACTTCAAGTAAATGTGAATCCTGTGTATGATATATATTCTGAACTCTAAAAAGTTACTTCTTTAGATTGAACACTAAATATAAATCTATAATTGTAAGTATTTGTATTAAAAAAAAAATGTCTAATTTATATCTGTGTAAGAAGAAAAGTATTTATTCATGTTACTTAGTTATGATATAACAATGTCTAATTTTAGAACCTCAAAATAACATAAAACTAATCAGTTCCAGATCTTGATTTCTAATATTCCTTTAATTTAAATAACATATATTTATATCTTCATTTACTATATTATTTCTTGTATGCCACACCCTGATTTTTAATACCTCATTTGGGTAAGGGGGGGGAGAGGAAATCATATAAAAAATAAGTGAAAACATTCCAGATGTTATTCCATTAAAATCTAACAGTTCTAGTTAAATTTGCACAGTATTCACTATGTATTGCTAAATAGTTTTGCAAATTTAGATAAAAAATTGCTGCCCAATTATTTTGTTCAGTGATCAATGGTCCTATATGTTGTGGCCAGTCAAATTTCACGTACTCGTGTACAAGGCACAACAAATGTGGTTGCCAGTGGTGATCAAAATATTTTATCTGGTGAGTAATGTTTTTGGTACAATCCCATCCCCTCGACTTTTTTCTTTATTCTTTTCTTTAAATAATATTTTGGTGCAAAAATCAACCTAACAAACAAGTGCAAATGACTTTTTTCTGCATCATTTGTGGCAAGCATCGATCTTTCTCTTCTCTTGTATTGTGGATAGAAAAATGATAAGCTTAAATTGTATTTTCCCTCTCATGCACGGAAAACACCGATTGCTTCTTTCTTTTTTTTTCAGCAAGCTAGCATGTTATGTGATTAGAATATGAGTGGTATTGGGGAGGTCCGAAGTACTCACTTTCTTTATCGCAATTCATAAAATGTATACCTAGGAGTGGTAAGCTACCCCTGAAAAAGGGGAGAAAATAGGCTGAAATGTAAAAAAAAAAAATCTTTCACAAATGATTAGAAGATAATTGAAAAATTGATGTCTTCATTTATATTGCTTTGAGAAAAGTAATGCTGTATAAGTAGGATCCATTAGCCACAATTAAGTTCTATTATGTATTGTCCACAAATAAATTAATCAAATCAAACTGTTGAAACAAAAGTAGAATGATGCTCAAGCTCATATATGTTTATTTATTTATGTAGTTGTAATGTGGCTTCTGCTTAAAATTGTGTATTGTTAGTCAACATAAATTATTAATTATCTTTTCTGGGTACTGCAGATTCTGATTGAATAATACCACACTCAGAAAAGTGTTTATTTATTGATGAATATTATGCAATAATCTTTGAGGCACTCAAGAATTTAATTATCGATATTGTTTATTCCACTGAAATTTTTTTTATAAGCATTTAAAGTGTCAGTTGAGGTTTTTAGGAATATTTAATTTTATTTAATTCTGTATTTTAAACATAAATTTGAATACAATTGTCTTCTGATCAAAGCACAGCATCGTGTTGAGTAATCTAATTTTTATCCAAAGCAAGTTGACTTGCAATTTAGTTCTGGTTGGGTTGTTTATCTCCTAATGTTTCGAGTTTAGCATTTAGATTAACCTGATTTTCCAAAAGAAGGTCTAGATTATTTTTCAGGTGACAAAAATATTTATTGTGGATGTTTGAATTTTTAAGTAATAACTGTAAAGAAATTTATAGGTGTTTCAAAAGTGTAACAATTGATGAATAGTGACATATATTGTGTGTGGGAGATTGGTTATGCTTTATTGAGAATAAGTACAGATGCTTGTTTAATTATTGGCAGGACTGCACTGTCAACGTATGTAGTTTATGAGAAGTTTTTCATGGAATTTTTGCTAAGCAAGTCAGTAAAGATAAAATCTATTACAGGCATCCCTTGACTTATATAAATTCACACTTATGTAAGAAGTTTCGAAAATTACATTTATGAACATACTAGCGTGCTTGATCCGCATTTGCATACTTTTGTTAATTGTTTTATAAATAAAGTATGCAGATAAAAACCACAACAGTAATATAGTTTTATATAATAGATATAGTTATATTTTTATTGGGATATACAATCAAATCTTTAACAAAACAAACACAAATTTGATTAAAATGAGCCAAAAAAACCTCTGTTTAACTGTTACAAGTTACAATTTTGTTAGCTGAATTCAAACCATAATGAAACCTAATTTTAAAATTTCGGTGAAGAGGAACGAGTATATTTTTTCTTTCAGCTTCAGAGCTGTTTGTTTGATGTAGATTCAAAATTGATATAAATTAATTCATCAATGTTAAATTTATAAATCCCATATTCCACAAGATACTTTTTATTTGAAAAGTGTTTTTTCAGTTTGTTTTTATATTTTTTCATACTTTTATAGTTTATATCCAAGTAAATACTGCTGCATGCTAATTTATTTATAAAATAAAACTGTGTAAATAATGTATATATTATATATATATAATAAATATTGCAGTTTTTGACGAAATTTTACTTAAGAAATTTACAAATTTGACTTATGCAAAAGTTTACGGAACGCATTACTTACGTAAGTCGGGAGATGCCTGTATATTGGTCTGCTTGTGAAGCACAGCAATAAAAGAAATTCCATTGGCAAACAATGCATTTTGAGACAAGTGTCTGGTGCTGGGTTGTTTACCATGATTTTTTTAAGAGTGGGTACATTCCTCAGGCTTTAAGATAATTTTGGTGTTAGGGATGTGTGAGAAATTTTTTAAATTATGTGACCATTAGAAATTTAGTTGGTATGATGTGAAAGGTTGGGGACACTCCTTCATCGTGGGGATTATCCTCTTTTAAAAGGAGAAAAATGATTGAAAAACATTTTCTTAGCTCACCATTTTTCGCTTGAAAACTTTTTTTTTGACAATGAAGTCTTCTGCATTGTCTTGTCTCATGGAGCCCTAGAATTATTTGCATCCAACTCTTAATTCTTTAGTTGTAGTTTAGAATATACTCTTTTCTGGAAAGTATCAAAATAAAAATTAAAACACTTCAGAGGTATTAATTTTAGTTTTTATTTTTTTTTCATCATATTCTTATCATAGATTTTTGTTTCAAAATAAACTCCCCTCTCCCTTTCTCAACCAGCAACTGATTCCAATTATGTATTGCAATATCCTAGAAAGAAACTTCATTTGAGACATTACTTTTGCTTTTGTATCCATATCACATTTTTTTCATTGCTCCTCAAGTAAAAGGATCAAGCTGTGTTTACTCAACTTTTTATGATGCTAGAAATTGCATTCCATAGTATAGATTTACCTTACAGAGCTAAAATACTTTATTCTTTAAAAATTTTCTATTATTTTGTCTTCACAATCCTGTTGCTAAAATTTTTAAATAACTCATAAGAAATCCTAGAAATAGACATGCGATGTGGTGATTCTTTTCCTTATATATTGTATTTATATTAAAACCATTTTTATGTATGTAATGTTGTATACACTAGATCTTTATAATGCAAACCAGTGGCGCCAACTTATATGGGCCCATGGGGTGCAAGCCCACCCAATAATTTGATCTCTCCGCCTACCCAATTTCAATTAATTAAAATCTTAATTTATTTTTTTTATTTATTTAATCACTGAAATGAAATTTGGTTTTATTAATGTTGTAATTAAAATGTCCTAATTAAAAATTAAGGTTCTAATTAAAAATAGTTTTGTTTGAAAAATAGTAAAGACATCAATTAGACTTACAGGAGCACTGAAAACCCCTTCAGCGGATGTATTGTTAAATTTCTCACCAAAACAAATTTGATGCCTATTTTGCCATATGTTTTGATGCCTTGAATTGATAAAGCACTTAGGTGACTAAAATGTATACTTTTCTTGACATTTAGTTTTTTTGCACTTTCAATAGTTAGCAATTCCAATGTTATTTAAAATAAATATTATTAATATATTTATAAGGAAAAACTTTAAATAAGAATAAAATTTAATAAAATTATTTATAAAATTATAATTAAATTAAAATTAAAAAATTTACTTAGAAGAAAAAAAATTAATTTCGAATTATCTTTAGTCATTCACTCCTCCACTTTCTCTCTCCACACACATACACACTAAGCGAAAAAGTTATATGTGTTATGTTAATCATAAATTTATAAGCCCACCCAATATTTTTGAAAAGTTGGTGCTACTGACACAAACCTGTGTTATATAGATCACATTTCTCACATCAATGAACATACCTTTTAAAAAGGACCACTTATATCTGAAATATATCAAAATACAGTAATCTTTATACAGTTGAACCTCGAAAATCCGGAATTGGAACAATCTTCTTAATGGTTGTTAAATATGAGTGAATTGTGTATCTGCAAATAGTTACATCCCAAATTCTTTATCTCAGAAGGTTTAGAGCCATTTCTAGAGTTTCTTGAGGGAAGTGGGGGGGCATTTCCTTTGAGATAATGTGTAAAAATGTGCGATTCTTCCGAGAATTTTTTTAAAATTTTGGTGTAAATCTACGATTTTTTTGAATTTCACAAAATCATTTCGTGAGTTGGTTGCGGAAAAAAAGTGAATTTCTTAAAACGATCGTGAAAAAATATCTTGAATTTCGTCACATGGCTAAGAAACAATTAGAGATTTTCTTCAGTTGATCGGTGTAAAAAGTTGCTAATTTCAATAAACAATTGAAGAAATAAAATTTTTCCATCGGTCGTTGAAAAAAATTCCAAATTTTGTCAATCGGTTGTGGAAAAAAAAAAATAACAAAGTTTCGATAAACGATCAAGGAAAAATATCGCAAATTTTGTCAAAAGATTGAGAAAATAAATAGTGTATTTTGTCAGTCTGTTACGGAAAAGTAACATGAATTTCAATAAAAGATCGGCAAAAAAAAAATCACTTTTGTCAATCGATCACAGACAAAATTGCCAATTTTGTAAAGCGATCACGAAAAAAAAAAGCATTTACAAAGGATCGCAAGAAAAACAAACAAGCACACAAAATAAATGAGAATTTAGTCAAAAAGTTTCGAAAAACACTCATCTTGTTTTCTTATTTTCCTACTACATTCAAAGTTCTTTTCGCCCCACCAGTGGCCGAGAGGTTCTGCTCTCGAAGCTGGTAGATGGGAGGTGCTGGGTTCGATCCCAATCGCGCCCGTCGGCCTAATCGTTCGGAGTTTTCGTGGTTTTCTTCGAGCCGTGGATCTTCCATGCATTAATACGGATTAGGTTCCCTTAGAAAGACCCCCACGAAGGGCACTCCCCCCGGGCCTATATCCCTCGTGTAGATAATTGGCCGTCAAAAATCAACCCAACCCAACTCAAAGTTCTTTTCGAAGAAACAAAAGTGAAACAAATCGCATCGGCCAATATGCACGTAAAGGTCATTAGGTTGATTTTTCTGTTGGAGAAGGAACAGGAGAGAATATCAAGTGTGTTTATCTTTTAGTTCAATCAAAAGGAAACCAAATTGCATGTGTTTGTTTCTTGAGTTATAAATACGTACTTGAGTGATTTTATTAGAATTAAAATATATGAAGCTTTGAGTCATCAGTGTATCAGTCAAGTCTTCCTCTTTTATGCCGTTTTTTAACTTTCCAGTTTTTGTAATACAGTAGAACCTTGATTATCCGACCCTCGTTTAACCGGATCTCTCCATAAACCGACGTCGGGTTCCTGACCTTTTTTTTAGTTTCACACTCCTTGTGTATGAAAGCAGGCCTTTCTGAACTACAAGTACAGATAAATATTTGGTTCCTCTTTCCTAGAATGCCTTTGAAATTAGCTTGAGCTCCCACAAGATCAGATTCTGGTATAAGTGTACTCTTCCCCCTCCCCCAACAGAGCTGCACACAAAATATGGCCAGTTTATACTAGATGAAGCTTCCATTTAATTCATTGTAAGTTTTTTGTTTCCAAAGAAATTTATTTCTATGTATAATTTGAATTTAGCTAATTTATTTAGCAGTTTAAGTAGTCATAATAGCAGTTCGATGACGATTTTACATATTAAATTAGTTGATTATTGCTAAATTTTCGATTATCCGGAAATTTTGATTATCTGATGTAGGTTCGGTCCTGTTGGATAATCAATGTTCTATTGTAATAAAGTCTTTTTATTAACGGTCAATTATAAAAATATACCAGAATATATCTATATTTATTTATTTAGTGTTCAGTTAAAAGAATTTAATTGCATTTGATGAGAAATATGAAAGTTAGAGCTAAGTTTTATTTTAAAAATTAATAAAACTAAAATCGGAAAAATGTCCGGATTTTAGAGATTTTTGGATTTTTGAGGTTCAACTGTATTGCATTTTTTGGATCCAGGAGTTGTGCAGATTATAAACTTTTGCATAATATAGACAGGGGTCAATCCAGGGATTTTTTCTTGAGGCCCATTTTGTAAAAAGTAAAAGTTATTTTTGTGAAAAGTAACATTTTGTAATGAAATATGAAATCCAGTTTCTGAAATTTGAACCAAGCATTTATTAATAATAACTTCTTTAAGTCCTTCTGCTAAAGTTTTGCTTTCTGGTGAACTTGTTTTCTTTGCAATTCACATTAAAATTTTTCACATTTTAAAAGTAAGAATATAAAAATAATTAACAAAGAGTATGTTTTTATGGAATAAACATGGTCAAAATATACATGGATCAAGTCATTTATTATATTACCCATTTTAAAACATTTTTATTGAAATAATAGCTATTTTAAGGGTTCTATACTTAAAAAATAAAAACAGAACCATAATAAGATCACTCCTGTGTCTGTCATAGCCATTTTACTCCTATGCTATGGAACATGGAAAGTTCAAATTGGGTTAAGTAATAAAGGCTAATGATCCACATATTTACAGATTATTATACATTCACAAATAAATTTAGGAAAAATGTAGAGGGGCTTATCAAGTTACGTGAAAACAAAAATGTTTTCTTTGTATATCGTGTGAAAGCTTTTGTAATGCCTAACTCAAAAATACATTTCTTTAAATTTTTGGTATATTTTCAGAGATATCGTCGAAAATTTAATGCAAAAATATGTTCTTCTCCCTCTATTTCCAAATCTACTGAAACTAAAATTATGAAAAAATTAGAGGTAGAAGAAGTTTATTTAAACCTTGCAGAGAAAACTATAGTGATTACCCTAGGTCACATACTTTTTGAGAAAATTACATTTTTTTGTTACACACAAATTTCGATTTGTTGGCATTCAGCAGAGGTGTTGAGGAGCGCTGGAGGTATATCGTCGCAGAAGTATAAAAGGATTGTTGATAATGATTCTCGAAAAAAATTGTTGGTAATTAGCTGAGATATTAACCCTTAAAGACATGGATGGTATGGATATACATAAAGATAGGGGCAGCGTACTCTATGCACCTTCGACTTTTAAAACCTAGATAACAACTTTTAATGATATATTTGTCTAGAGACTTCTGACTGTTTATCGAGGAGCCAGGGGCCAGCTGCCCCACATCCTGACAGTAATACTATGGAAATACTAGTAGGAAATTGAAACATGGCAGTACCAGGAAGAATACTTAAAAATACTTGGGGGGGTGGGGGGGGGGAACAAAAAACAAATTTCCTGAGCTCATATGAAAAACAAATTAAAAGATTTAGTAATTTAAAAATATAAAAAAGATAAATTAAGAAGTTAAAATTTGTAAAATTAAATGGGTAAACAACTAGCTGTTGGGCTGCATCTCCTGCACCAAGTCCAACATGGCGGATAAAGCAACCAGCAAAGAGCCAAGCTACTGTGGCTTCACCTGATATACGTAGACCATGGCCTTGAAAAGGGCCCTTTGTATACCTCGGATTCACCATGGATTAGGAGAGCTGCTCACAATGACAGCTGAGGGACGAATGGCTTCGCTCGGCAAAAACTGGGAGTTAATATAGAAGCAGGGAGAAAGAGGCGGAGCCTGAGATGTACATCTAAAATTTTATTGGCTTAGAGAAGTTATTGGTAGGGTCTTTTGGAGTTTGCTGAGCAGGTACAAGGGAAAAAGCAAAGTTTAAAGTACAGAAATACAATTAAAAATAAAGATAACTAATAAAATTTAAAATATATGCAGGGCATCTAAAATCATACCTAATTTCAGTCTTTTTCTATTATGGATGTCAAATATATTGTATGCTGGAAGTGAGTTTAGAGCACTGTTTTCAGAGTTTTCCAAAGAGAGGTGAAAGTTAATATTTAAATCTTGAATGTAAGTATTTAATCTGGGATAATCAATTTGTTTATAGAGGTGAAAATTTCAGACATAATATGATATATTTGTCTAATCCAATTCCCAGTTGTACTGTAAAAGCAATAAACATGAAATTCTTAAAAAAAAAACAACAGAATAATTTAATTAGAATTAATCACATAAATACTCTGGGATTTGCGACTAGTTTGTATTGAGTGGCTCTCTCAATATGCCACCAGTGTCTTTAAAGGTTAATTAAAAACCTATCTGGGAAAACGCTGCATGGATGAAGGCGCCATTGCAACTTTATGACCTCTTTTCATAGCGCACTTAGCACAACGCCAAGTTTAAACTTTGAAAAAGTGTTTTGTTTTAGGTACACTGTAAAAAGAAAAGATTATTACTATGCTGAATTTGCGTTCGTGAAATGCCAAATGAAGTTTAAATATGCACTATTTTTACTGTCAGCACCAAGATCATCATAAACAGATTAGGATAAGATTGAAAAAAAAGAGTTATACAGAATAGCAATATTTGATACTATTTAGGCTTCATATATTTTTGAACTTTCATTATATATCCATTTATACTTTTCTAGTATATACAGCTTATACCCAACCCTATGTTGTATTATAGTTTTTTACAAAGTGTTATTAATCTTTTAGCAACGATTTTTTTTAAATTATCTACTAATTAATATATTTATTGTACAGAACACTCTGTGCATGAGTAATACTTACACTTGACTAATAATGTTTTCATTAAAAAACTCTAAATTAAGGAGATAAAGATGAAGTAGTATATCAAATTTAGTCTTCTAAAGAGTAATACAGTAAACTCCTTCAAATCCACAACCCTTAAATCTGCAAATGCCTAAAATCATCACAGAAGTAAACAATGAAATTTACAGTTCAGATGTAGGGGCAAAATTACAGAATCTTTTAGTTTTATATCATTCCATATGTATTTTAAAATGTAATTCTCGATAATATGACTGAACTCGTGGCTTTTCATGAAGGAAGTATAAATTTATTTGTGAAAAAAATCAAGATATTCTTGATATCCACTGGTAATCAAATATATTTATGTATATTAATGAAGCTTTTTTGGTTATTAAGACTAAATAAACCTGAAATAAAACTTCCTTAATTTATGATTTTGATGTATGTTTGATATTCTTTGAATAATTCAAGAAAAATGTATCTCATCTTTATTATGCATATTTAATTATACATTATTACTTACTTGACCTTTACTTTTAATAATTTGATCATTATTATCTTACTTTTTATTTTAGTTTATTACTTTACTTAATTATTTTAATATTTTATTACATTGTAAGCATTCATTATAATTTTGATTGCATTATTACATTCAAATCACTCTTTAAAAAATGTAAACAAAGCAATACCAGAAATCTGCAAAATTCTAAAATCCACACAATCTCTGGTTGCAAGTTGTGCAGATTTGAGGGAGTCTACTGTATATTTTTTTTACAATGTGGAATGTAGGTGCTTCTGAATTGCAAAATTCATTGTTTATATCTGAGAAGTTGTATCAAGAATTGCATTTTAAAGATCTTCTACTTACATCTAAACAGTTCTTGAAGATATTTAAATAAATCCTAGGAAGTCTTTGAAACATACTTGAATTTTATTTGTTCTTTAGTGTTTGAACCATTAATACGAGCTTGGGAGTATTCTTCATGTTTCTTATGTTGGGATTTATTTTATAAGCACGTAAAGAGTTTTATTATGAAAGCCGGCCTATGTGTATAAAAAAGCTAATTTTTTACAATCAGTATGATTATGGCATTTACTTGCTTACAATTTTTATTAAGAGCACCATCTGTTACCCATGTTAATCACAATGTTAAATTAAAATCCTCATGAGATGTCTCATTTTAGGTTTCTCAATATTACAAAATATTAAGAAATAAACCTAGAAATTAATCCAGACAAAAAATATTTTTAACTTTTATTTTTAATTTGGCAAAAATTAGTTTGTGAAATACAATTTTTAAAATAATAAAAACAGAATTATTTGACAGATTTCATTGGAAAACTTGCAGAAATATTCTTTTCCTGCTTTGTTATTAGATCCATCCTCCCCATCTCCTTCCTGTCTATAATACAGATTTTGTAGTGCTCAACCATTTGGACATTTGAAGTATCTGGCAATCAGCGTAACCCAAACATGCCAGTTAGCTAAGCTGTAACTGTGCTTCATTTTTTTTTTAATTGGAATTATGCAATATTGATGAGTTTCATTAGAAAATGTCGTTTATATTATCTTATTAAATTATTTCTGTTCTAAACTATGTATGCTTGTTATTATACTTTCTGAATTAAATAATAAAAATCTTTTGTATGTTTTGAAAATCAATTATTAAATTTAAAGTATGTGAAAAACTGACAATGGGCAGGGAAGACATAATGTTTTACTGATGACAAGAATTTTTTGCTGGCTACCACAATTTTCCGAATTTGTAAAGCTCTGCTCGTATCATATGCGCCTTTGTTTTTAAAGAATAATAACCCTTTTACCCAGACTTCTTTAGCTCATACATTTTTAATTAAAATGTTCTGCATTGGACAACTATGAATTTAAAAAACACTGTAATTTATAAAGATGAGTTAAGTCTAAAAATTTACTAACCTTATTTCAAAAATATTTTATTATAAAGAAATTACACATGTAATTTATTTATAATATTATTAAAAATTGTGAAATAAATAAGAAGTTGCATTATTGTTACATGTTTCCATGTGTTTTTAACATTCAGTATGCATGGAAGACACATACTTTACTAAGGTAGACCAAAATGAAAGCCATAAAATTCTTTAAAGCTTTTATGTTCAATTTGACTCTAAAAGTACTCCAAAGGTAATATTTGTCAAAATTTGAGTTTGTGATTTTTGGAAAGGAATTTATATTTCCTGATATTCAACCTCTTATTGTTCTGTATGATCCTTAACTTCATGCTACTTTAATGATGGAAAGAGGGGTAAAATATTATGAACTTTGGCATTTTTTTTTAAAGATATTCTGACACTAAAGTATTTTTGAAAATTTTATATCTAAGACTCTTTAACAGATATTCCTATTCCTTTAAGATATTATGATGATAGATATTTAAGATATTATATTATATAGCTTTTAAAATCATTCAGAGTATTTGGATACCATAATGTTCTGTATCTGCATCATTTTCATTGCATTCTTGCTCTGTCATTACTTTCTAATTCTTCCTATACAGTCTTTTCTGAATTCAAAATAGAAAGGAAAGGTGGAGAAAAATGCTTTTATGTGTTTTCGGCTATTGTATTACTGTCAACTTTCACATGATAATTAATTGAACGTGAACCTACATGCAACTTTAAGTCAACAGCAGATCCAGTCCTCCATTTAGAGAAGGCTCACATCTTTTAATAAGCATCTTTTTATGTGGGCTGTTCCCATAATCCAAAATTCCTACTTTTCTGATACTTTTGTGAAGTCATTTTCATTCATAAATACAGAAAAAAAAATTCATTAATATTTGCGAAAATATCAAATTTACACATTTTATTCAGACACCAAGAAGTTGGAGAATTTCCTCTTTTTTTTTTTTTTTTTATAAAAGCAAAGAATCATTCAGAAAATGAGCATTTTAAACCAATTTTTAGGACTTAACAGTTACAGAAATGCTAGCATGAGGAAACAATTGGCTATCGTGTCCTGAAATTCAGTTTAACTCTTCACATTTTATGTAGTTTTCCAAAAGATACTTTGCCTTTATTAGAAAAGGAAAACACTATTCAATAACATAGTTTCTGAATAAGTTCTTGCAAATTTCTTGCAGCGGTTATTAAAAATGAATTCATGGATGTGTCAGAAATTACCTACCACATTTTACGGGAATAACGCCGCAGCGTTAAACTAGATTTTTCTGGTTTGAAAACAAAAGTGCGGCCAATAACTAGGTACAACTTGTAAATAGTAACGAATTTACTGCCGATCTTTATTTAAAAATTTGGAAATCTGGTTAAAAAAAAGTAATCCATGATCTTATGTCATACACCTGTGAAAAGAAAAAAACAATGTCTCATATGGCAGAAACATATCAGCATGTTTACAAACAATGCAATTTTCATGAGCAAAAAATTTTACTTTTTCCAGGGATCGCATCCATTCACAATGGCTCTCCTCAGGTTTGCCTCAGAGCATCTTGCATGCCATATAAGGAATAACTCCTCCCATTTCCCCCCTCCTTCATTCTTCGCTGGCGTCATTAAATATTTTACTCTATGTTTGTAATTCTTTTCAGCATTAAAAGAACATGTATACTCATGTTTGGCAACAGCTTGACTAATCGTAAACACAGACAAGCTCAAGCGTAACATCCATTTTGCTGGATCGCTTTTTTGTTAATGATGCAAATGGTTTAATAGACACTGATCAATGTTTGTCACCTGAAATTTTAAAATTATTCCACAGTGATACCAAAGATGAAGAAGATTTTAAGGGATTTTCAGATGTATAAAATTAATTATTTAGTGCTGCATTATTATTTATTTCCATTAAAATACATCCGTTTTGCCGGATCGCTTTTTTGATAACGATGCTAATGGTTTAATAGACACTGTTAAAAGTTTGTCAACTGAAATTTTAAAATTATTCCACAGTGATACCAAAGATGAGATTTTAAGGGATTTTCAGATGTATAAAATTAATTATTTAGTGCTGCATTATTATTTATTTTCGTTTGTTAGAATAAATAATGTGTTAAGTTCAATAAATTAAAAGGCAAATTATTTATTTAAGTTCAAAATGGTTGGTTAGTTTTATATCCATCAGTTAATAATTTTAATTAATTGCTCTAAAACTTGTATTGTATTTTTTCATAACAAATGTGACGTGCGGTGATATACCCGATGCAGCGTTATACTCGGTGCGGCATTAAACTAGTTTTCTAGTTTTTTTTTTTTAAAGTAACTGCGGCGCTATTCTCGGAAAATACGATTCTTTGGATTTTAGTAGAGCTTTAAAGAGTCAGAAAGATTCACATTGTTTGCAGCAAGGGGAAGATTTGAAAAAATTTAATTTATACTATTTCATTTTTTAAATATTCTTAAGAAATTTCTTCGGTCAGAGGGAGGTCATGACCTCCGTGACCTCCCCCTTGGATCTGCTATTGCTTTAAGTAAGTATATAATAGTGTGTAGGATATTTGAATGTTAAATAATCAAGAGTCTTCTGTATCTCTAGAATTTTTTCACCCAAAAAATTTGTGAAAATTTATTGTTACCCTAATTTGAGGAGTTTTATATGTTTTTTGGTGTCAGAATCAGATATGTAAAATTTCCGGAAATTTTTGAAGTGGGAGAAAAATATTTTTTTCTCCAAAAATTAATTTTTCCTAAAAAAAGTTTTGTTTCTTTTTCGTTTGTTTCATTTTCTTAGAAGATATAAAATATTATTATTTTTTAAATTTATTCATGCTAAAACATTTTCAATTTTACTTTATATGAATATATTTAGAAAAAAATAAATACTTTTACCAATAAAATTTTATCCTTTCAATCTTTGTATCTTCACAGTAGCTTTCCTTTCTTAATTTAGCTCTATTATTTGTATCAGTCAACTTTTTAAATGATCATTTCAAGTGCATTTCCATTATCTATTGTAGATTTTTATTAAAATGTATTTAAAAATAAAAATAACCAAAAAAGCTCTTATGATTTTTATCATGACTGGAATTTGGGTTTATTTAATCAAGAATCCAGTACTTGAACACTGTGTTTAGTTCCCAGTAGTATAGAATCAATAAATTCAAATTGAAGGCAGTCATAAGGGTAAAATATAAATTTTTGTTCAAAGTTAATTAAAAAATGACAGAAGTTGCAAGCTAAAAAATTTTTATTATTGATTTTCTTTTTAATATAAAAGTAATTAAAAAGATAAAAATTATAAAACAGGTGAATTTTTGGATCGCTTAATTTATATTGTTTTCAACTAAACTTTTATCATAAAATTGCTTAAATTTTCTGTATAACGTGTATTAATATACATTTTTATATACAGGGTGTCTCTGTACCAGGTTTACAAACTTTTAAAAAGTGGTAAGAGAACAAATATACTACCCTAAACAATTTTTCTATAGGATCGCAGGGTCGCAATCCATTTATTCAAAAATACAACATGTCTCACTCCAATTCCAAACCTTTGGCGCAGCATATCCCCTAAGGGATTTTGCACCATAAAACCTTATACAACCAACCAACCAATTCTGAACCCAACTTTTTTTCAAAACTTTAACCTCCAATTCCAAACCTTTGGCGCAGCATGTCCCCTAAGGGATTTTGCACCACAAAACCTTATACAACCAACCAACCAACCAAAACTTTAACAGTAAACATATTTTACCTAAATTTTGAACAGACTTAGCATTCTTTGTGTGAAATGAGATTATGTTATCTTAAGTGCTGGTAATGCAGAGTATATTGGTCAGTGGTACCATATGTAATGCCAATTACAATCTAAAATATGGAACATCACATTTAGCACTGTCTGGATAAAGATAATGGTTACTCCCATCACCTTCCACCATGATTCTGTTAAATTTCACATTAAGCAAAATAAGTCCGTTGAAAATTTGGTAAAAATATCCTTATTTTTGTTAAAGGTATCAACAAATGTCTAGCTTCGAATTGGAGTGAGACATGTTGTATTTTTGACTGCATAAATGAATTGTGGACCTTGTTTCCTATGTAAAAATTGTTTGTTGTAGTGTGTCCTGTCACATTGTAAAGTTTGTAAACCTGGTACCAAGGCACTCTGTACATATTTATAAAATAGAATTAAACAAGTCTAATGATTATAATATTTAAGATAAAGGTAGAAAAGAATAAATAATTTTAAAAGCATGTTATAAAAAAATTGTAATAATTAAATATTTCTAATGACTACTATCTCATTATGTGAAACATTGCACATATGATAATGAAAAAAAAAATATTTTGTTAAATGATTCAGGGTTTGTTGATATATATCACTGGATATATATCTTGATATATATCAATGGATATATATCTTGATATATATCAATGGATATATATCTTGATATATATGATATTTATTTTTTAAATATCATGAAGTTTGATATTTTCATATATTTGACACTAATTTTCAAAATATTGCATATGATATTTTTGATATTTGTAAATTTGTATTACAAGTGTAAATGAATTTTTTAACTGTTATTGATTGAGTCATTCTGTAGATAAGAACTTTTGCTTTTGCAGGCTCTTTTTAGCTCCCCCCTCTTCCACAAAAAAAATCTTTTCCCAGCTTTATATTTCAAGCTGAATTTTTAAATGCGGAATGTAGAACCAATAATTATATGGGACAATGTTTACTTAAAACAGCTATTGAAAGATAAACTGTCTAATTTTCGACAAATCATTTACTGCTTCATAAAATCTTTTCTGCTTTTGGTTCCCTTTAGTTTAAAATACACAACAGGTTAGAGAATGAAAAAAGACACAAGATTACATTTATATTCAAATTTTTCAATAAAAACGAAGTATACTGCAATAAAACTTTGTTGTATAAAACAGAAACTTGATAATAAATCCCATAGTTTGTTTTTTTGTAAGTGTAAAGAGCAAATTGTGTCTGTTTTCTGTTAGTTGATCTTCAATTTTGTTACATATTTAAAAAAAAAAAAATACATTTAGAATATTGTTTTAAGTTTTCATGCTAAATGCAATATTTATATTAGTCTGAAAATATTTATAACTATCAATAAGTTGACTATTTTGAAAATATTGGATATATATAAAAAATATCAGATATTTTTGATATTTTCGAAAGTATCAGGATATTTATGAACCCTGGATACTATACTGCTTTGTTTTCAACATTTCCAATTCCACTAATTGGTATTATTGATATAAATTTTCATGTGACTTTTAATTTTGATGGGAAAAGTGGCATTTAATTATCTATTTTTCAAGTTAATGTTTCCATGTGAGACTTTGAACATAAAACAAATGAAGAAAAAGCAGTAGAATATGGCTATTATAACATTTTGAATATATTAATTTATAAATGAAATTTAATTTTTTTTTTTAAATGGGGAGAAAAACTTTTTTTTTTCAAAACAAATTTCTAGTTTTTTTTTCAGAGCATTCCCATCTCAAGTTCAAATTATATGTTACTTTATTGAAGTTTTAAACATTGTTTATATATGAATTTGGAAAACTTATTTTATTAAAAGAAGCGTTAATATTCTTCATAGAAGATGTAATTCCCAGTTCAGTTGTTTATGTATTTTTTCTTCTCTCTAATGATAATAAGATCATTTTTTTGAGGGGGCAGATTTTACATTATTTGTAATATTTATGTGTCTTACTGCATTGTATTTCTTTTTAGGATCTTAATCAGATTATGAAGTTGGATACATTAAAAGAGAAGTCTGCTGAAGAAATTGAATCGGTAAAATATTATATTTTTATTTTGTGATAAAATTCTACAAATTCATTCTGAAAATAGTTTCCCATTGAATAACCTTTAGTTTAATAAATTATTATTATACATCTCAACTGTCTTGAATAAGATAATAAGATTTTTTCTAGATATCATTTTCCTTCCTTAAAACTCAGTATTGACAATACAAACTCAACTGCTTTCATCTACTTGACTAACCAGTTATCTCTATTAAGACAAGCAAAGGAAAAGTTTATTTGAATCAAAAAATCAGTTCTATAGCTTTGTCCTTTTCCATAGCAGCGAAGACCATTCAGCACAGTGGTTAGCATGCTGGTTAAAGAATAAAAAACTTGATCCAATGTTCAAGAGTTTGAAATGAGCATAGTCTGAGCAAGGTGACAGTATGATTTCCAGGGTTTTTCTTGTTCTACGCTTGGCAGAAAGTATGGAAACTTTCCTTCCTGTCTCTATGCGCAATGAAATCTGAACAATTTTATATAAAGATTTTAAGATGGTAATGCTTTGTTTTCTGTCAAAGATTTCTAAAAATGTCTAGAACACATGACATCTAAAAATACAAAATAACTTTACAATTATTTTACATAATTTTATTTCACCACATGCTGCTGAAAAAAAAATATGAAATCATGTCCTATCTGAGAAAAAGTTTGGAATATTTGGTCAAAATACATGGATAATAATTTGTTTTGATCTTTTGCCTTGATGATCACTTTGATTCTGTCAGATATAGATTTGACAATGCTTTTGCACTTATTTAGATCAATGGTTGTCCATATTTTTCACATAAAGCCTTTTAGTTTTTTTTGTTGTTGTTGTTGTTGTTGAAAAAATATATACCTTGTATTTTCAAAAGAATTGTTATCAGACCTACATGCTGGCCACTCAATTTGAAGGACATTATTTTTAGACAGAAAATGTTTGCTATCCAGGAGCTATAGTATGAAACATTGTCCATAAGTATAACATCATTGTTTTCAATTCAGTCTTCTAAATTAGGAATCAGGGGAAATCTTCTAGAATTGGAATATATTTTTCTGAATATCCATTCCCAACACAGTCATCCAGCACTCTTAGGAGACATGTAGCTTAAATTCATGATTGAACCAGTGAATTCATGAATCGGTGAACTTATCATGAAAATTGGAACAGTTACTCTCCCTTTCATTTTGCAACCTCTAAATGAATTTTCCTCTATCATCAACTGCACCAATACAAATTTTTGTTCACCGCTAAGCATCTACTTTACTCCAGTCATCAACAGAGTGGTTCCAGTATTTTTTGGCCCATCATAACATGATTTGTGTCATACTGTCACCTTGAGTTTAGCCTTTTTGTGATATTATCCAGCTTCATTTAATCTTTTGTGCTACATTCTGTTTCATAGCTTGGCTTTGAATGCTTTTTTCCATTCAATTTTCATATCATTAGATGTTTTTCATTGCATATCTTTGAATATTTTAATAAAGCATGATCCTGACGTGCTGATGTAGCTCATAGTCTACAAAATCTGTTTTTCATCTGTTTACCAGTTTTTCATACTTTCAAGCTCTTTGAACTGTCTTGAAAATTTCTGAACAGTAGATTGTGAACATGAAAATATCTTTTCTGCATTTCTCTGGGATTTTCTTTCCTTTAGTAGCACATCAAGCACCTTTCTGATTTTTAGATCCAGCTCTCTTACATTTGGCATTTCATCTATTGATTTGATATGAGCAAAGGAAATAAAAGTCCTGTAGAAGACCCTTGCATAGCATTAAACAAATCATTAGGCATGGAAATTTGCATAAAGAAGCGTGTGATTCCAAACTTTTTTCATGCAAAAGTTTTTCAAAAGAGATCATAAATAATTATTGAGTGTTTATTTTGTAATTTCCATTGTCTCTGGTTATGATCCTGATCATTCATTAAAAAGTAAATTATTACAGCTTTTCAATTGTAATAAAAATGCATATATTTGATCATAAGTTGTTGAATAAGTGCCGATTCCTTAGTTTTTGCCATGTGCAGTACATGAACAATAATTCAGTAGTAGTGAATGATAATTCAGTTCACTTTCTTTTATGTGCTCTTTGAAGGCATCCCTCCTGCAGCAATATGGCCAAAACTGACTGATTTTTATCAACAAAATTCTTCTTCTCCCCCTCCCAAAAAGTAATCTCTTTTCTATAGTCTTATATTTGTTGCGTACTTTAATGCATTCAAGTAAAGTTGAACTTTTGTTCTCATCACTCCCTCCCTCAGAATGTGTAAAGTAAATGCGAAAATGTGGTATTAAAAATGTTTCCATAGTTTGTCACTTTGGTAGCTATTAAAGTCCAGTACAAATCAGGTACAATCCAATCTAAACCTGAAAATTTCATTTGATGTCGACCTGGCACTTACAAAATAATTTTGATTGACCTGAAACAGTGTTGCCAGTCTGCTACTTATTTTTTATTCAGATTGCTACCACTTTTTAAAAATACAGTATAGGATCCGTTATCCAGAATGCTTGGGACCTGAGATATTCTGGATAAGGGGTTTTTCTGTAATTCAGAACACTTTACTATAAATGTTAAGAATAGTATAAAATAAAGATATGAAATGTATAAAATATGTATAATATACGAAAATACATAATTATAAATTAGTTAATCTAATAACTTATTTACACGAAAATAAAAAACTTTCTAAATTACGATAAAAAAAAAATAATAATAAATTGCATTACCATATAAGAAGAGAGCAGAATCCTTTTATTTGGATTTTTAGAACATTTTGATTAAGATTGGTTGCTTATAGTGTGTCTTTTGCACTAATTGCTTCTGTGTACTGACATGATTTGCTGTTTGTGGGAGTAGCTTGTTTGTTGTGTTCCACAAATTAGTTGTTCAATTCAGAAATATTAATAGCTCACTTGAAATTTTTTTAACACCTAATTCGCTTGTCATCATCTTCACTTCCATTAGACATATCCTTTGGCATTATGTCGAAAATCTCACTGCCAGTCATCTGATGACTTACAGGAATATAGCAATCATCAGCAATTAGACAATCTTCTACTGGTTCTTGATCCAACAATTGAGCTTCTGAAAATGAAAGTTCTTTACCTTAGCCCAGCAGATCTGTAATAATTTCTTTCTCCTTTTAAATTTTAAAGTCTTCAACTTCATGCTCATTCACACCATTAAAAAATATTGCAGGTTTATACGTTTTTGAAATGAAACAAATAATTTTTCAGTTATCAATTTGCATTCTGGTTATGGGGTTTCCGGATAACAGGTCCCATACTGTAATAGTATTTGCTTGATTTAATGACAGAGTAAATAGATAATGGTAGCCAGTGGTAGCAATCATGCAATCGGATTTTTTTTTAAGTAGTGGACTGACAGGAATGGCCTGAATCCAAAGTGTAAAAAATTTCCATTTTAATGCAATTATAGAAAAATAATCCACAAAATTGTCTCATATCAATTTTATGTTTTATGAAGAAAAATTAATGAACAGTCAGCACTGTAACTGAATGTTTTGCAGTTTATAGAATTCGACAGTAATTGATCATTGTTTTGTTTACCTATTTTTCCTTTTAATCTTATCACTAATTAGCTGTATTTATATAAAAACTAAATGAAAAAGGAAAACATATTATTAAAACCAGTAACTGTGTTTTGTTTCCTTATACAAAGCTATGATTAATTCTTAGCCCTAAAACAGCATCTACCACTTCATACCTATTTTCTAAACAAACCCTGGAAATTTTAACTCTTAATATTTTCAAATTAACAATTCTTTTAATAGAATTTTCAGTAAATTTATACAGATCAATTGCATTAAGTTGTATAGGCATAGAAGGTTTGCTTTTGTGGCAGGTTTAAGTTTTTCTTTTATCTATTTTTTAGTGTTATGTCTTAAGTTTTGAATTTGACAGACAATGAGTTTTTGCCTTTTCTTCCAATCTATGCACTATTTGTAACTTTTCCAAAATGATGAATTTCTGAATACTGCATAAACAAAGATAGGCACTGAATAAGACAATGAGTTTCAGTTAAACAAGTCTAAAGAATTTTGGGGGTTTATGTATGCCACATATTTTTAAAAAGAAAATATTTATTTTAAAGGAGAGATTAATGCATAACTATTTATATATTCACGTATTGCTTTTTTAAATATAAATTAAGATGTGACTTTTTACTTATTTTTTGTATTTGCTGAATTATTTTGTTTGATTTGGAAATTGGAAATTTTACATGCATGCTGATGCAACATTTTTGTTTGTTCAGTTGTTATAAAGTATAGCTTTGTACATTAAACTGTTAGGAAATGCATTCTGTGTAAAAAGTACCTGGAATTAGTAAATAAAACACAAAACAAATTATTTATTCATCAAAATGTATTTTGTTTCTGTCAAAGTAGGCCCCATCAAGTTCAATACAATTATGCCAGCGCAGGACCCTATCCTCCATACATTTTTCATAGGCAGGAGATTAAGGTATGGTCTTTAGTTCCTTCAGCGAATTTTCTTTTATGTCCTTAATTGACTCAAAAAACTCCTTTCTCAAAGTTACAATTTCAGCTTCGGGAACAGAACAAAGTCAGATGGAGCCATATAGATGAGTATGGTGCTTGGTCAATGAGTTTCATTGAGTTTTTGGCCTTAAATTCTTGCACAATGATAGGGCACAAATGAGCTCTTTTGGAACCTGTCGTGCGGTGATGCATTTTTTGCCCAAAATGTTAGTCATAGCATTATGAATGGACTTAAAATATATATTCACCTTTGAAGCCAACTCTCTAAGGCTCTTACAACAATTTTTTGAGCACCAGCTTCTTGATTTTATAAATTTTTAAGTAGTTCTAAATGTTGAAGCTCGACCAGAACAAGACAAATCAACTACCACTTCTCGGCCCACTTTGAATGTTTTATGCCATTCATCATAGGCGTAACTAGTGGGTGGGCCTGGCCCACCCCAGGTAGTTTCAGCGCCCACCCCAGAATTTCAAATTCAAGTGAAACTTTTATGACTACGATATGGTCAAAATTTTAATTTCTAAATGTTTGAAAGGTTACACAAACAAATGTATTTCTGATTTGTGAACTAATATAATCAAAGCGCATCATGCACATGCGAAATGTGAATATGTGTGTGAGGGTAGGGGTTGTCAAAGGTGCAACAGCTATGTAGCCCGGAGCTAATAGAGAAATATTATCTGAAGGCTCTTTGTCACGAGGCGATGGGGAAAAGCATAAGCATGTGCTGTGGTCAGAGCCGGCGAAAAGGGCGGGGGGACGCAGGAGCCCGAGCTACATACATGCAACTTTTCTCTTACAAAATAACGACAAACTTAAGGTAAGATTTTTTTTTCTATTTTTATCACTACACTTCGGGTACGGAAATGACCATGGGAAGTCTAAGAAGCGATAACTAACACCTTTCAGGCAAACCAGATGTCAACTTATTTTTTCATTAATTGTCCAGAAAGAGGATCATCTTGGCAGGGGTTTCCTTTTAGATTTTTCGCAATTTCTCTGTGACTGTGTGTCTGCCTGTGGGGTAACTTTCAGTTTCTATGCCTAATTACCAGTGCAGAAATAAATCCTATACTTTAAAATACGGGAAGTGTTACTGTCATGTGGCCCTTTGCTTCGAATTTCAAACTGTATTTTCATCAAATTCTTTGATATTCTGTATAAATGGAGGTGTTTACAGGAAAAGGGTACTATTTAACTAAATTGAAATTCCGAGCAAATTGAAATGAAAGCTTTTTGATGTAAATTTTATTGTTGTTTTTAATACTTTTGAACATAGTTATAAAGTGTTTATGAATTCGGTTTGTCTGTCTGTCTGTCTGTCCGTGTCCGTGCTCTAACCGGATTGTGATTTACTGGAGGGCATTCGGGGCATGGGCCCGGGCCCCCGATTTTAGAGGATCCTCAAGTTACATTATTCCAAAAAATAATAAATATATTTAAAATTTCAAAAATTATGCTATATGTATTATAGTTTTGCACTTAAAATGTTATAGGTGGCTGCTATTATATTTGTGCCCAGGGCCCCCAAAATCTGTAAGTCGATCCCCGACTCTAACTCGCGTAAATATGCTTGGATTGCCATGCAATTGACATATGTTATTGAGGTTTACTATGGCATGTTTGGTATTGAAAATGAAGTGTATAGCATTTATAGTTCGTCTACAAGGACACTAAAAAAAGATCCGTTATATTACGGTGTATGGGGAAAAATCGTTTGCGGTGTATTTTAATGATGTTACACTATTTCAAACATACCGAAATTGATATATGTCACTGAAGTACACAAAGGAGGCTTACTATAGAATATGGTGTGCATAGCATTCACCATTCATTTACAAGGATATATAAAAAAATCCAGCTACTATGCTGTCTATTAACAATAATTGCTGGTAGTGCATTTCCTGTTCTACTAAACTCCCAGGTGTAACTAAACTCCAAAAAACTTATCGATATTTAATTTTCAAATATAAAAATTATTAATAATATTTAAAATTACTAGGAGGCTCTGCCCCCTGCGAGCTATGCTAGCCCCTCGCCTCGTCCCCCCCCCCCCCCCCCCCCCCCGTTCAGACTTCGCAGCTTTTAAAAGCATGGTAATGTGCCCTGTTTTACAAATATTATCAGGTTATGGAAGATTGAATGATATTATTACCAACGGAAATTATCTTCTGTAATCGGGTTGCCATGCTTATCCGTTTGAATAGGGCCGTATGAATATTCCGTTTGAATTTTCGTTTACCATGGCCTCATCCACCGCTGTCACGGCAGCTGACGGCTGTTTTTGGGATTTATACTTAAGATCAATTACTCATTTGAAAATCAGCTTCCACAAAAGAGTTAGGTTAAAAATCCTGCTGCTTCTCGGATTTTTATAATGACACTATAGAAAATATTCTTCCTTTGGGTCCGAGGTTAGAAAACTCCATCTGGTTAGGAATAACATTCAGAACCATGGTAATTAAAAGCATTGTGTTTTGAAATTTTATGCTTATATATTAATTTTATCTTTTGATCGAGTTTTAGATATTTTCAGGAACAGGTATAGCTTATCCATGAAATTTTGTCTCTATTTTATTACACCATCATGCATATTTTCATGTTATTTTTAAAATGTAAATTGTTTATTTTAATTAATAAGTAAATACGAATATGTATTTATTGAATAGTAATTTGTATAAAATTAATCGAAAGTATTTTGCGCATGATTTACCTTTATTTATGCTGCATCAAGTAATAAAATATAAAACAAATTTGCTAGCCACGCTTTTTTTATACTGTGTGGTTCCAATGTGACGCCACATGAATATTGTCTAAAGAAAATCATTTTGAGTGCATAGTTTTATTATATGAAGTATTTTTTACCATTAATCCGTTTCACATGTAATATTTTAATTATTTAAAGTTTTTGTTTCTTTTTTAATATTCACGTGCAAATATATTATTCAATTTAAAAATGTTTGGGAATATTATTATTTGAGATATTTCAAAATGACCCGATTTTAACCACTAAAAGTCGTAATAATTTAATTAATTTAGGCATTTTACATATGGTGATACAGTGAAACTTCCTTTAAAGGCCACCCCTATTCAAGGGCCACTTCTATTAAGGGCCAATATTTTTAGGAACGAAAAATTTTCCCATAGACATAACGTTAAATTTACTCCTATTAGGGACCGCACCTACCTCTCATAAAGAGGCCATTTTTTCCCCATTTGCTTAAATCCTAAACAGGCTTATTGAATTCTTGAACCAAAAGATAAGAGTTCAATAAACAACTGCACTTGCAACAAAAAAGACAGGGGAGATGGAGAGGATTTAATAACACAATGAATGGCCACAAACTTTTCCACAAGTGAGACAAACAGGTGTTCCTCACACTTTGTTTGACCTTTCAACCTGTAGAGGTTGGGTTGGAGGAGAAACTTGACCCTTTGTTGTTGGCACACAGAGGATAACAGGTTATCTAGAAAAACTGATTCCACATTTACTAAAACTGCGAATGCATATTGAAGTACAATTTTTACACTTGAAATTTTATGCTCAGGCTTATGTAAAATTTAAAATTATAGCATCTACATCAAGCCAAAGAGCACATTTGGATTTGAATGACAAAAAGTTTCTAATTGTCATGATCAAGGAACATCTGCAAGAAAATTGGTTTCACAGTTTAATTGCAGCAATAATCAAACAAACAATATTGTTAAAAACAAAGAGAACTTAATGAAGGAATATGCATATTTTAAAAATCGCGGGATAAAAAGAGAGAGAGATGAAAAATTTGGTCACCCCTATTCAAGGGCCACTTCTCATAAGGGCCAATTTTCAGTGGGATGGTATATGGCCCTTACAGAGAGGTTTCACTGTATTTAATATTTCGGCATTTTACATATGATGTAATTTTCCCCATTAAATGCGTTTCTCGTGTAATAATTAAATATTCTAAAAAATTCTTACTTTTCATAATTCACGAGATACAATTTTTATGACGTAATTTTCCCTATTTCTTACTTTTAAGAGGTGTTCATTTAATTATTATTTAAATATTTCCTTCTCTTTTTAATAGTCGCATGTAAATATTTTTTTTATTTGAGAGAAAGTATAATTATTTGCGCTGTTTTACCAATTGGCAGCAGTATAAAAAAATTATCTTTTCTAAATATAAAATAAAATATCTCCTGGAAGGATGGAAATTCGAATAGAAATCTGAAAAGAGTTTTTTTTTTAATTACTCAAAAAAATAAATGCAGTCTCACTGCGAGTTTGTAATGTATATCCTCAGAAAAAAATATTAAATTCCTATGTATAGTTTTTGCTCTCATAAAACTTTTTTAATGGAAGGATTTTGATCGAATTTAACATTAAATAGCTCTTAAAATAATTCTTTGATTTAAAAACTGCCTGCTTCAGCGTGTTTATCAAACATGTCTCTGTAATACTACAAATTACTATATTTTTATATGCAGTAGTTGTCTTAATATAAGCAAAGAAAGACCTCCAGTCTCAAAAAATTCATTTACGGCGGCGGTGGGGACAGCATTAGTTACTTTTTTAGGGTTTCGTTCATCTGACAAAACCCTATTCGTCTCACTCCTCTGTCTGTCTGTCAGTCATAGAGCCCGTTCTCAGAAACTATATATGTTGGAGACTTGAAATTTTGCATACTTATAGCTGAACACCAGAGATCAAACGACAAATCATAAAATTTTGAAAAAGTCGTAATTAACGGACGTTATTAATTAAAAAATCCCAATTAAAAATTGGAACGGGTTTCATAATTCAGCAAAAGCATCTACTTTTTATAAACTCAGGATTTTCTCACAGAAATGATTACAAGCAGGTGTGGTTTTAAAGGAAAATATGGACTGGCGACTCTTTTAAACCGCGATAACTTTTTTCTGTTCATCCTACGGATTCGAAATTAGGACCACAGGACATGAAAAAAAAAAAAAAAAAAGCTTTCAGAAATTTGAAAATTTATCTCGATCGTACCATAAAAACTCAAAAAATCTTCAAAAATCGAGTAAAAAAACTTTTATTTTCGTTCTTTGAAAATGTGACACACGTCTGCTGTTTAGATTATGTGCCATCGACGGAAATTCCAAAACAGATGGCTTTCAACGTACTAGGAGATTTTATATTGTTTTTATATTGCTAATCTGAGATTGGCTTCTTTCAAACTGCAGGTTGCGTGGCATGATACAGAAAATAGATAATACTACGATTTTTAATACCACCTACAAAAATTTTTAAAAATTGCTTTTAGAATTTTGGTTCTTTGCAACTGGATGTAAAATCGTACGCTAATTAATAATATGTCCATTTAAAAGAAATCAGCCCACAAATTTTGGATTTATCAAAAAATCGATTTTTAAACTTTGAGATAGTTTATAAGAGATAATAACAACATTATAAAGTTAGCGTGCGTTGAATTTTGGTGAGCGGGAAGGGGGCTTTTTTTCAATTTTTTTTTTTTATCAGCTGTTTTTTTCGCTTTAAATGTGGTTTTTTCACTGAGCCTGCATTTTTTCACTGAGCGCTCCTTTAAATATTATTTTTTAACCATTTGAAAGATAGAGAGAGATGCCTGATTTCATACCACTTTCTTCTACAATTAAAAATTTCAATTTCTTCAAACTCATTTTTCCCCATTAAAAAAGCACGGAGAGAGGCTTTGAGATAGTTTATAACACATAATACAAAATTTATATAGTGAGAGTGCGTGGAATTTGAATGGAGGGAGAGGGGGACGATTTTCTCTTTTTTCTTCAGATCAGCTGATTATTTCTTTTTTCTGTAAGCACTCAAATAAATATTATTTTATAACATTAAATATTTGAAAGATTGGGAAATTCCGGGGGAGGGGAGGGATCCTCTAAGGAAGACTATTGACGCAGAATTGCTAAAATTAGGAAAACTAATTAACCAATCGCTTTTAAACTTTGACATAATTTATAACACATATTAGAAAGTTTATAAAGCGAGGGTGCGTGTAATTTGGGTGTTGGGGAGGGAGGTATTTTCTCTTTTTTCTTTAGATCAGCTGTTTATTGAGTTTTGAATGCATTTTTTCACTAAGCCGTCATATCAATATTATTTTTTAACCTTAAAAATTAAAAGAGTGGGCAAATCTCGGGAGAGGGGAGGATGCTCCAGGGAGGGGCTATTTTCTAAATTTTGAGTAAACCCCTCATGTGACATATCGTTAGATAGGTTTATGAAAACTTATTCATATTATAAACATCCGATGCCCCCCCCCCTTTTTTACCCCGGGGGCACTTTTCGAAAGTTCAAGTACACCACTCATGTGACATATCGTTAGATAGGTCTATGAAAACCTTTTCATATTATAGACATCCAATGCCCCTACCCTCTGTTGTCTCCTTCTGGGGGACACTTTTCTAAATTTTAAGGACAACCCCTCATTTGACGTATCGTTAAATAGATCTATGAAAACTTATTCATTTTATATGCATCCGAAGCCTCTCCCTCCCGTTTTAAATGCGGTTTTTTGACGGTGTCCTCTTATAAATATTATTAGTGAAATATAAAAAAATTAAATAGGTTAGGGGATTCCTAAATGTAATGGTGCTGCCATTTATGTAAGGAATTAATAATTTTAAATTAGCAATTTTGATTTGTTAATTTAAGGATAAAGTGTTTTAAAAGAGATATTAAATGAAACCCTCTGTGCGATCTATGATCACACTTACCCACTTGTTTTAGAATAGAGAGATTTGATATTAAAATATAAAATGTTAATAAATAATTGATCCAAGACTAATTAGAATCTGGGTATTTTAGCTCTAACACATGATAAAGTATCTCACTGCACCTTCATCGAAAAAATAAAACATACTTTGAGAAAAGGTAACACAACACGTTCTTCCACGAAGCTCTATAATTAATATCATTTGTTATAAATAAAAATTGATAGAGGCAGAAATTGGTCAAATTTTGCTTCTTTTATTTAAATTTATTTAGTTTTTATATTGTTGTAGAAATTATTGCATTTTGTAGTTATATTGCATTGCGAAAAGAGTACATGTTTAATGCTGAACACAAGATACCATGCTAAGTCGTTATAGAATCTTTCATTAGAAAGTTGAATTTTAATTCATGAATAATAGCAATTCAGTCCATATTTCGCTATGGTGAAATACAAATATTTTTTTTAACGGTCTGTTAGATCTGAGAGATCTGTTTCTTTAGTTTTAATATCGTGTCCTGATTAAAACTCGATCTGGTTTGTTAACTATCTAAGACGAATGAAATTCTTCAATCAAACGCATATTTTACTTGCAAGTTTTATTGAATTTTAAACTGATGTTTTCGATACAAAAATGTCTTTCAGCTGCATACTTCTAAAAATATATATTTATGAATTTTTGTAAACATTTTTTTAAAAGGGGAATTTATTTATAATAAACATTATAATATATTTTAATGACCACTTTTACCTGTGAGCGTTTCATTCCTCTACCTTTAAAATTAAGGAGCATCAAATATTCCGTATTCGGCCTATTTGATCATACTACTGAATATCCTGCAAACTGAAAATATTGTAACGATATATTTTCCACAGACACTTATTTGGGTTTCTGTGAAATATGGTGACATGGTGAGAAATGCTGGAAATTGCCAAAATTCACATCTAAACAGTAAGCTAGACATTCCATTATTCAAAATGCAGCTGATAGCATATACCATGTCGCTGACCAATATTCAATCATTTCTAATGATTTCGTCATATTCCTTTCAAAGTAAAGTTAAAATGATGAAAATCTCTAAAATATCGTCATTACTGTTTGCGAATGAAAATTCGAGTTCAGCTTGCAGTAAGGGAATAAGTGGATTGCGGTACTGTCTACTGTAAAAAAAAAAGTTGTTTTGACCGCATTATCTTTCCTGAAAGTTTGTTTAAAAATTTTAGGAACAGCTTGTACGTTTACAACTTCTGAAAATGATCACCCACTCGGGTGCACCTGAAAACTTAATAGATAAATTAAAAAGAGCAATTTTTTTTTCTGAGTTGCCACCATTTGATAGAATTTGTTTTTTTTATTTTAGTTCCTTTCTGACAACAACAACAAAAAAAAGAAACACTATATGATTGTAAAATTTTCCTTCTAGGTCCTTAAAAATTTCTTTCCGATTTAAAAATATAAATATAAGAAAGTTCTACTCATTTATTTTCATTCACAAAAGAAGCTATGGAGTGTAACACTTTGGAAATTTAAAAAGTTTTAAGATAATCCTATTTTTAAACAATAACTGAAAGCATACATTTTTTGTAGTGTAAAGTTTACTTGTAAGGTCTTGTCCATCAAAATGGAAGTATTTGTGTTAAATATGATGCAAAATTGCTTTAAAGTGTGGGGGTTAAAGTATAATACAGGTATTAATACACATCCCCCCCCCCCCCCCCCAATATAAAACCTTTTTTTTTTTCACCCCTCAAAATGTTCTTTTTCTTAGTTTTAGAATTTTAAAACAAATTTAGAATTTATATTAAGGGTTTTTAGAAACATTTTCTGTAATTTTTTTGCTTATTCAGGCTTAAAATAAGTAGATTCAATTCACTGTACCTGTATAAAATGGGCACACGTAAAAAAAATCACAAGGGATTGGAAAAACTTTTACAGTTTAGACAAGTTTTAATTATGGAAGGTATGGCATTACCTCGGTCGGAACCACGAAATTTTTCTCAAGAGATGATTCTGTTTTTAGACAGGTTTCATTTTGAATGGTTTTACTGTATTTTATTACCACAGAAGGAAGTGTTTTAACATTTTGTTAATAGAAAAGAGGAATTTCGTAAGATTCAAAACAGTAATTTTTTTTAAGTTGAACTTCGGAAAATCGGATTAGTGTAGGGTTTCTGTTGAAAACAAGGATATTAAATATGAGTAAATGTGTTGGGACACCCGGACATTGAACGTAAAGCTGAAACTGTCTCGGAACGTCAGGTCATCTTAACACTTTCATCGCTAGAGACAAGATAACTCGTCTTCCAGGAATATTAGCTAGAATTGATTTTCCCGAACGGAGACGACGTTTCATTATTTTTTTTTTATGTTTGTAAGGACAAACAAATCATTAGAGTGAGAAATGTTATTGATTATTATTTTTCAAAGTAAAATAAACAATTTTTAAATGAATTTGTGTTTTGTTTCAATTTCAGCGCTGCGAGGAGCGGCTCAGGCTCTTAGCGCAGAGGGTGGGACAAAGGCACGCCATTTCTGTGATGAATGTGTTAAAATAAAATTAAAAGTCAGAATCAATAAAATTCTTGCCTATTAACCTTAATAATGAGTTGTTACTAGTATTAATTCAAATTTTCCATTAAATTAACGAGTTTGGTCTCAATGCGAATTTATTAGACATTTCCCTTTCCCAACATACACACATGCACGCACACACAACACGTGCATGCACGCACACACAACACACACATGCACACACACACACAACATGCGCACACACACACACACACACAAAGAACTTATGAGTTTGGGGGCCTGGGCCCACCCCACAAAATAGTTCTAGTTACGCCTATGCCATTCATATGCCTGTGTTTTGGGCATGCATGATTCAACCGTAGGTCTTCTGCAACATTTTTAGCAATTTGGCACATGGAATTTTTTTTGAAAGACAAATGTCAGACAAACTCTTTGTTCAACTAATCGCTTGTAAACATCATAGAGGTCTCTGAAGAATGTCTCAAAAAACAGCTGCTACAACACACTAAGTCACAGATAGCACTGAAACTCTACATTGTGATTCAGTACAGTAGTCCCAAATTACAGAAATAAAAATTGTTGTGATATTTTTTAATTATACTGTATGTTGATATAAATATTACTTTATTTTCAGATTTGGAAACAATACCACCAATCTAAGGATGGACTTTATGCAGTATTACCTGTAAGTTATGCTGATAATGTATGTTTAGTAGTTTAGTTTTTTAAATTGATATGTTTTTCATTATTATTTTTCTTTTATTTCAGAAACAAGCATATGCTGATATGTATTGTAGGTTGCAAGCTTATCCCACTGTATGTATGAGTATGGCTAATATTTTTATTGTTAATTTGTAAAACTGTGAGTCTTATCATCATTTAATGAATGTTATATTTTCAACGTGTCTTTTATTATCTTTTTTTTTTCATATTGATATTATTCATATAGGTGGATAATTTAGTGGCATTGTACTATTAAAACTTTTTTGGTTAAAATCTTTCATCATGCTTGTTTTTTATATCTATCTTTCATTTGCCATCTCTTTCCTCATTTTAACTGCAGCAAGGAATCTCTCTAATAATCATATTCTTGTTTTCAGAAAAATGCTCTGTTTTGGAAATTGATAAAGGCAAACACTTTAATAGTAGGGGAGAGTGGGGATACTTGAGCCACCCCTATTTTATCTACAGTAGGTTAATTTTTCTTTCTAAAATTAGCAACATGATAATATATTTATAGTTCTGCACATGTAAAAAAATATCACATATCTTGGTACCATTTTGAAAGTATAGTGATTAATAGTTGCTTTTTCCCAATCTGAAGTAAATATTTAGGTGAGTGTTTTTTATATTTTTTTGTAATCAAAGTTTTGTTTTAAGCTGCAACAATATAGATAGATTTAATAAGTATAATTTCAGTTGTATTTTGAATCTAAAATAATTCAAATAGCTGCGTGCATTACTTAGTAAAAGTCTGATAAACAAAAATGGTAGTAGTGGGGATACTTGAGCCACTGAGATTGGTGATACATGAGCCATGCTCAATCATCCCTACTAGGAAATTAGACATATGGGTGAAACAAAAAATACGTCTTTTTCATGTTCACAGATAGATATTTTTTTTTTCTGGGTAAAATGGGGAAGAACTCTTTTTATTTTTTTTTTCATTAAAAAATTATCAATAAGGACTTAATTTGAAAACATATGTTTAAAATACTAATGTATATTTTGTTAATGAAAATATCCTTTTTTTATCATTTTGACTAACAAAATAGTCTGTTTAGATAAATGTAGGCATAGTTTTCAATTTAACTTTTTGACTAATATTAAAATCACTTTTTTAAACTGATTTTACTGGTCATAATCTCTAATATTTTAACTAGTTAGGCCCAAAATATTAAAATATTTATTTTGTTAATGTAACATTTTAAGATTAAATAGTGTATACTGAAATAGTAACCTCTGTTAGTGTAACTTTTTTTAAAAACTTAACCACCAACTGAGGATGTTGCTATAATCGATGAAACCCAAGTTGAAATGACCTTCGACCACCAAGTATCACTACAAAAAATGAACCTGTTACTAGTTTTGTTTTCACAACTGGTTTCAAAGGACTGAGTGTATCTTAATTTATCACTATGTAAAACATTTATAAAATAATAAAAAGAAAAATATTATTTTTGTAGGTACTTTTTAGTATTGGCTCATGTATCCCCCTCATGGGGATACTTGAGCCACAATATAAAAGAAAAAGTAAAAATTTATTAAACAAAGAAAAATAGTTCAAAATTAATTGAAAATGGTTTTCAATTGAAGTAAAAGCATCAAATTTTCAACTACAATATTTTATTTTGCTCTAAGAAAGTATAAAATATTTTAAAAAATTGAAATTTAAAAAGTGGCTCAAGTATCCCTATCTTCCCCTAACTAAATAGTACTAATCAAAACTTGATTGTAAAGAACTTAAATTTCCTAAAATCATTAAAATGTCGAAATTTTTACAGAAAACAAATAAAGTAATAGAGTTTAGGATTTTTTTAAGTACCATCCTTATGCTTCATTATTTTAAAAGCAGTTGGTGGTATATGGAGGAAGATTCTATTTTTTATAAATGTTTTATAAATGTGAGATCGCCAAAGTGCTAAGAATGTTTTTGATAAATATTGGATTTCTTTAATTTTGATTGTATTATAATGTAATATTTATTTGCTTTACTTGTTTACACAATTATATATTATCTCTCATATTCTGCTTGATTTTTTTAAAAATTACCTCATTAAAAAAAAAAAAAAAACATTAATACATAATGAATTAAAGTGGTGGAATTTTATCGGGAAAAAATCTAAAATTGAAACTTTTCCAGCATATAAATCATTCTCAGAGGAAGTCAGCAAAAATATGTGGTACCTCAAAGTCAATTGTAAATGAAATGTACCTGATTTTTCATTTAAATAAATGACAACCCCTCTCTCTCCCAACCCCCAAAAAAGAACAAATATTGTGAGAGAAAATAGTTCACTCAACACCATGTATCAGTTGAGAGATTTGCAATACATTTTCTGCAAAATGGAGGAAACTGTGCAGCACAATTGACAGAAGTGTTTTAAGAATCTGGAATCTGTTTTTCTGTATAAAAGTTAAGGGGGTTGGGGCTAACAGAAGAAGAATTGATTTGCCATTGTCTTACCAAAAATCTAAAATTTATGGAAGTGATAAAGAAAACAATTTTCTTATGATGTCATATGACTGTTGAGAGCATGAGTAAAGTTATTTACATTTATTTTTGTTAAGTAACACAACAGTTTTATAATGCATTTTCAATTATATCTTTTGCAATTTTTACAACTTTTCACAGATGAGAGAACATTTCAGATTTTGGCTACTAAATATAAATAAATATGCCTGTATGGAACAAATAACTTATTATATGAATTCCATTATCAAAATAATTCTGATCGCAGCATCATATATACAAATGAATATATTTTGTTCAAATTTAAAATCCGCAGCAAATAGTATTGAAGTACTTATTGACTTCTCTGACCAAATAAATGCATGCCATTTATTTTTATGAAAATCCAGGAAATGGATCAAAAGTCAGCTTTTATGGAACCCTTTTGTTATAAATGACTGGTTCTTGTAGGTTCAGATAAGACTTTGCCTACAATATTAGAAGCATATAAATAAATCTATGAAACACCATGAGTGTAATCTGTAGGAAGTATGACTAGATTTTCATAAACAAAAAAGTTTATTGACTTGTGGAACAATATCATTAGTGATTTCAAAAACTTGACAATAACATCAGTAGAAAATAACAGCAAGAATAAAAATCTAAATAACAATAACTTCTGTAGCAGCCTATTAAGTAGTGTAAAGGTGACCAGATGGTCACGTGTGGGCTTTCTCTATAAAAATTGGCCAATTATCGAAACAACACAAACGTTTACTATACACATAGGCCACCACGGTGAACACAGACTGGCACAAACAAATTAACACATGACATTAAATCATATCGAGCAAATCTTATACAGCCGGACCTCTATTTTGCGAATTTCTCTATTTTGCAAACTTTTCCTCGGAACCAGCAACATTTTGCGAATTTCTTCGTAAAATAACCTCCAAATAGCAAAGTGTAATCTCTATTTAACGAACTTTTTCTTCTGATATAATTTTTTTTCTCTCCCTATTTCTCAAAATATTTCCGAACACTTCAAACTTATTCTTTCTTTTACACATGTTATAATGCTCAATAACCTTGAATTAGTTTTACCAGGTGCCTAACTCAGCGAGAGCAGTAAAATCACTGTCATTCTTTGCATTTCATCCAGGAAATGCAAACTTTCAATATCCCCCTTTCACACTCAAACGGGCTGTTCTATAGTAAATAAGTTTCAGTAATTAAATTTAAGGATGCGTGTAGTAATACAATGCTTAAAATTACTTGTTATAATAAATACGATAATGTCATTAAAATTCATTAATTTTAATATAAATATTTTCTTAAAGCTGAAAATACAGTGTATTTCCGGACAATATTTTTTTAAAATTCTTGTCCCTACAGGTTTCTTTTTAATGGGTAAAATGAATGATAATAAAAAAAATAAATATGATTTACAAAAGAAGTGTGCTTAGTTAAGTTTTTAATAATGTTTAGTGTTTATGAATTAAAAATCTGTTTTGTGTAGTTTCAAATATTTAAAAAGGTTTAAAAGTAGCCAAAGCCGTTCTCAGCACTTATGGATCACCTTCTTAGGCGAAGCCATTCCAGGTTCTGCTCTGTTTTTCCTCTTTCGACCACAGAGGGCGCTTCTATAGGGTAGAGGGCGTGCTCAAACATCACACCTCCCCCATTCGAAGTTTTGATTTAGTCTTTAAAGACTAATTGAAATCTAGTGGATCTCTATAAACATTTTAGTAAACACATTATTAATAAAAATCAAAATTACAATACTTACTTAATATAAAGATAACTAAAAAAAAAACTAAGATACTATGCAATATGAGATTATGATACTAGTATTAATATGTTAAAGTTCTAGAATAAATATTTTAAAGTTCAAGTAATAATGTTCAATCAACTAATGTCGAACAAAGTCATATTCAGAAAAGTCTTGAAGTACATATGATCACAAACAAAATAAATTAAAATCTCATGGTGAGTTTTTTGAAAGGCAAAGTTTCTTTCATTTAAGTCCAGTGTGAGGCATATAGTCGACTTAAAGAGTCAGCATTAGTGTGGAGTTTTCCACGTCGATAGGCTATGTGGGCTTGAAATCGCTGCAATGCCAGAGCCCACCTTTGAAGGTGCGCACTTTGGGATGCACAGTCTGTCAAGAATTTCAAAGGGTTGTGGTCACTCACAACAGTCCCTTGCGAGCCATATATATAATGTTTGAATTTCTTTAGAGCGAAGATTACTCCGTATGCTTCCTTCTCGATGGTGGCATAATGTTCTTTGTATTTCAAAACTTCTAAATTCTGTATCGCTGCTACTTTCTCTGGATCCGGAGCATGTTTGAGTTTGTTCAAATCATCTTTAATTATCTTCGGGGCATTTTAAATTTCACAAAAATCGTTATCTTCAGCATATCTCACGCCTATAGGTGTTGTCTGAACTTTATACTCTAGGATTTCATTATCGTGCAAATGTTTTTGGCAGAAATGGCAAAACTGTACTTTCAAGTCATTTAAGTAATTGGTAACTGAGCCTACTTGATTAAATGGTAAAGGTGTCTCATTAGTACATGATGACTTTAATATGGAAAGGGGACCAGTTGGACACCTACCATACAACATCTGTACTGAACTAACATCTGTTGTAGCATTCGGCACCTCCCTGTATGCCCACAACATTAATTAGTTTTTCCCTCTCCTTATCTGTTAAATGGTCTAGGTGTAATTTTTGGTGGAGATTATTCGGATCGTCTTTAGTAATCTGCGTTGCCTCGTCAGGATGAGTAACTGGGGTTATCGGTACATTATCGAACTTATTTGCTTTCGCTCGAAGCTGACAGAACAAGCATTTGTCACAAAACTGTCTTAATCCCAGGCCAAAAAAAAAGAATACTTTAATCTTTCAGTGGTCTTTCGTTTTCTTAAATGTCCACCCCAGGGGCTTGAATGAGCGAGCTCTAGCAACTGCTTTCTATGCGGCTCGGGTACGAGCAATTGATATACCGTTTCTCCTAATATCTTGTCATGATGATATAACAGGTTGTCCTGAACAAAATAATTATTACGCTCATTTTTAGCATCTGTCCAACATTGATTTAGTGATGCATTCCTCTTTTGTTCCCATTTAAATTTTTCCGAGTCATTCGTGAAATTACTGGTATTTTCATTACCATCGTTATCAATATTCTCATCTGCATTTGCTATTTTAACCTGCCGGCCTCCGTAGCAGTGCAAGCTAAATCTAAACCTACTGCATTGTTTTCTCTCGTACGGGGCAAATCTATAGTACTAAAATCATTTATTGTGGTGTCGGGTTCGTTAGATTCGCTTATTGTGCTTAATTCCTTATGAGCATTTAAAGATAACAGTAAATCATTAATTAAATTATCAACCATTGCGCACGTTATTACTATTTTTGGGAACACCCTGCAATGTACTTTATCAGCCGCTATGCTTAGTGGAATGTTTATTAACGGTGCTCTTAACTGGTGTCCAAAAGCTGATTTAAGTATAATTGATCTGGATGGTACTTTAAAATACTCCAGTACACAATCACTCTTTATAATTGAAATCTGAGTACCGCTATCGATGACTCCTCACAAAATTTTATTCTCAAATTCTAAGTCTATAAATTGGAGTGGTTCAATTAACTTTCTCTTTTCTCGCCCCTGCCCTAAATCAAATACATTTTTCGACATTATTCTAGCTGACAGCGCATTTTCATTTGTATCTTTTTCTGATTTATTACCCTTCCCAACTAAAAAATTACAAATTGACACGTGGTATAACTTGAAACAGCCTACACTTAGTTTTTTCGGTACACTGTTTAATTACATGTTTTCGCTTCAAGCACGCAAAACATCTGCCCTCAGCTTTCAGTTTATTAATTCTTTCCTGAATTGAATATCTGTCACAATTTTCAGTTAAATGATTAACTACCTTGCAAAACAAACAAACACTCTCTCCGGCAGACATTTGAGATGCACTGATGCCAAATGTTTTGTTAATCTGTTTAAATTCGGGTAATAATTCTGGTAAGTGCTTTGGCCTTGAATAATCAGAAGAGACATTAATTATTTGATCCTGTTTTTCTCTTCCTTCCAATTCATTTCAGATAAATGATAATAATTTATCCACACCGTAATTTGATTCTGCATTTTTGACACATTCTCTATTAAATTCCAGAGATAAGCTATATGGTAGTGCTTTTAAAATTATTGGGGTCAGAAGCGCATCGAAACTATCCGCTTCCATTTCTAATGACCTGAGACTGCGAATCTGGGTTTGAATGGCGTCATATAATTTACGTAATGACATGACGCCATGCGATTTTGTGACCGGTTTTAAAGTTAATAGCGTATTAATATGACTGGTAATAATTAAATCTTTTCTACCAAATTGTTTTTTAAGTACGTCGATGGCCTCTGTGTAATTTTTATCAGATAACGCAAAACCCGATATAGAATTATACGCACTCCCACCTAGATAACTGAATAAATAATTCATTTTCTCAATATTTGACAGGTGTTCATTGTCATGTACCGCTGTTTTAAACGAGTTCCAGAAATTCTGGAAAAGCTTAATATCTCCATAATATTTCTCAATTTTAAGTGTCGGTAGTTTTACTGTGTTCGGAAAGTCTACGCACCTATTATTTGCAGGACATACAGGGGGGGGGGGGGGTTCTTTTTCATCTTTTTGTTTGAGTTTCCTATTTACTCTGAACTTCCAAAGTATAACTTTTTCCTGGTACTCTAATGACGCCTTAGCATCCTTTTCAACTTCAGATAAATCATCAATTAATGATAAAATTTTGCTGTCCTCTTGTTTTAAATCACTGGATTTTTGTTCTAACATCGCCAAATTTTCTTCCAGATCATCTAAGTTTGGCGTGTCGGACACGTAATTATCTTAGATTTTTTTAAATTATTGACGTTATAGAACTTTTAGTTATGCCTCGAGCTTTTTTTAATTTTGACAACTTATCTGCCATCTTTAAAATAATCTAATAAAGTCTTATCTCCGTAAAAAGATAATCCAATAGGGTATCCGTAGTGCCCGTTAAATTCACTTTGGCCAAATCCCACTTTTCTGTGACACCAGTGTAATGATGACCAGATGGTCGCATGTGGGCTTTCTCTGTAAAGATTGGCCAATTATCGAAACAATACAAACGTTTTTTATACACATAGGACGGCACGGTGAACACAGACTGGCACAAACAAATTAACACATGACATTAAATCATATCGAGCAAATCTTATAATTGCATCTTGATTCTTTACGGCTGGCAGTAGCCAAAGCCGTTCTCAGCACTTATGGATCACCTTCTTAGGCGAAGCCATTCAAGGCTCTGCTCTGTTTTTCCTCTTTCAGCCACAAAGGGCGCTTCTATAGGGTAGAGGGCATGCGCAATATAGGTGAAAATTAGCGGTCGCCACTCACCACGTGGCGATTAAAGTTGTAAAAATGGCGATTAAAAAATCGGCCATCAATCGCCACTTTAGTCGCCACTCGCCAAGTGGCGATTAAAAAATTTGTTAATGATCGCCAACGGAAATACAGCATTTTTCATGTAAATATGCATCTCTACTTTGATTACACCTAAGTAGCAAACTGGTTAATTCTTTTTCCTGCCAGATGCAAGCAGATTTCAACAATTTAGCTGTATTTTCAATATTTCGACTTTTTGTCATATGCTAGCTCCTCACTTATTTTTTTTTACAAGAAATTTCTATTTTTTTCAAGAATTCTGCAAAATATCTTCATCAGCTTTGATTCCACATGCATTTCTAATAATTTATTCCCTTTTTTTTTTTCACTGGATGGAAGCAGATTTTAAGGACATTGCATTATCTTCAATATTTCGACTCCTGCCACATACTCACCAGTTAAATTATTTTTCTTCTAGAGATACTGTTTAATCCTGTGAAATACACTCACCAGCTTAGATTTCAACTGTATGTAATTTGTGTAGTATGTTAATAGCACATTTACTTATTAAATAAAATCTAAATAACATTTTATTGTGTTTTATTTGATTTTTATTATTATTATTATTGTATACACTTAGCTGTTGGAATTTTGATTAAGTTATTTTTTATATAAAGAAAGTAATAGTAATTTGGTTGATAATTGTGTTTATAAACATATAACAAATAATCCAAAAATATATTCTAAAAAATTAATATAACAGATTTTGTGGTTTAAAGTAATTTTCTTGAATTTTGACTGCTTCCCTATTCTTATCATGAATAGTTGGCTGGTATAAAACTCTGATTTATAGAAAAATATGTATATATACAGCAATTATAGTTTATCTAGATGTCAAGAAAGTTTGAAACATTATAGTGGCCACTAATTTTAAAAAGTGGCCACTAATGTAACTGAGTCTACTGGCCACTGGTTACTAACTGAATTTCCCAGTTTTCACCTATAATGCGCAAACATCACAAGTAGAATTGTATTTAAAATCACTTATAACCATAAACTTGTATAAATTGTGTAGTACTCTAATGCATGAATAAGCCCACAGCAAATTATTTTGTTAGCCCTAAAAACTATTGCAGAGGAGAACAGAAAAAAAAAGAAAGGTGGACCTGCTACTACAATTGTAAAGCTATGTAAAAGCATATTCATATACCCAATTAGCTGCAGAAAATAAAAATCATACTGTTGCTAGCTGGAATAAAACATTTCAATATATCAATATATCCCACTAGAGATGAGTTTTAGATCTTTTTTCAAAGCCCAAACCTGGTGATTTGAAATCTAGGCTTGCCCAAGTCTAATGGGATAGAAAATTGTTAATACCATTTTAAAATTGTTTCCATGGTTAATTTCATCATTTAAAAATCTTTTCTTACATAGAAATATGTATTAATCCTATATACTTCCTCATGACAATGTTTTGTGATTTTCATGTCCCTGAAAATCTGTTTAAAATAGTAAATTTGTTATTTATACCCAACCATTGGCAGAAATCGACAAAGATTACAATTCTTATCGCAGAAAGAGATGAGTAACTACAAGTACAACTATGGCAGAAAAACATGAGTTCTGTTTTCCAGTAATTCTGTAAAAGGAATTCAAACAGAAAACTAGGATATACAAGGTATATCCCATTGCTCTTTATGTTACTGACACTCACAGTGTAAAGGAATAGTATCAGATATAGTATTTTTCCTTATATCCATCAACAATAATTCAATTCTCTTTCAGACTTGTATAAAAGATTGTAAAACAGTATTAGACTATATTCTTGTTTCTCAAATAGCAAGTTTTTTTTTTTCCTTTTTTCCAATTTGTGAATAAAATCCAACTGAAAAAAAAAAAAGTTTCAGTATATGTAAGACACACCCACTAGAGATGAGTTAAAGCTCTTCTTTTGAAGCCTGAGCCTGGCAATTTGAAATCCAAGCTTGTACAAGCTCGAAAATCTTTGTGTCAACAGAGACTGAGCCCAATACCAAAAGTATGCAGCAAAAAATTGTTAATACCATTTTTTAAATATTTCAAGATTAATTTTCCCATTTAAAAAACTTTTCTTATATAAAAATAAGTATTAATACTAAATACTCCTTCATGACAATGTTTTGTGATTTTTATATCCGTAAAAATCTGTTTTAAATAGCATATTTGTTATTTATACCAACCACTGGCAGAAATTTGCAAAAGCTACATTTATTATGACAAAAAGACATGAGCAATTACAAGTACAATTATTGCAGACAGACATAAGTTCAAATTTCCAGCAATTCTTGAAAAGGACTTCAAACAAAAAACGAGAGGCTATCCAACAGCATTTTTATTTTACTAACACTGACAATGCAAAATATTCAGTACCAGGAGGAATATTTCTCCTTGCATCCTATCAATAACAATTCAATTCCCTTTCAGACTAGATTTTAAAGGTTTGAAAAAGGCTTTATGAAACTTAGACAACATTACTGTTTCTCAAATAGAAAGTGTTTTTTTCCTTTTTTTAATTTGTGAATAAATAAAATTTTCAGTTTGAGCCCAAGCCTGAAGACTACATAAAAATTGAGCCCGAGCCCATTTTATCTGTAACACCCCACCACAAAACACAGTATCATCATTGTATCAAGTTGCATCATAGAAGTTAACCAATAGAGAATAACTAACATAAAATAACAAAACAATTTAACTGCAAATCACTTGATCATATAGTAGTAAAGCATAGAGAGAAAGACCACTCCCAGAATGCTGTAAATATTGGATATTTCACTGGGGATATTCATTGGGATACTTCACTTACACAAAAACACACATTCGCTAATGTTAATCCTATGGAAGAAAATTTTTAAGATATCTCATTTGCATTTCAATATTTTTTTTGTTTTCATTGAATAGCTAAAGTTGATCTCTACAAAGTCCGTTTTTTACTTTTCGATTTTCTTTGCAGTTTTTTTCTTTGAGAATACTTTCACTTGTGAAACCGGTTCCAAAAGTAAAAGTACCTGAATAAAAAAAAAATCTGTAAACAAAATCAAAACAGTAAAAAACAGCCTTTGTAGAGATCTATCTTAGCTATTCAATGCAAAAAGAAAAAAAAAATTAAAAATATTGAAATCTAAACAAATCTTAAAAAATTTCTTTCATAGCATTAACATTACCAAATGGGTCTTTTCACCTTAATGAAGTAGTCCCTTAAAAGAGTACCTGGTATAGCAGTGAACTCCATTAGTCAGGAAATGTAGCACCATCTAGACTACTACCTACTTGATTTACTTTTAACCCAATTATTCTATTTGATAAATAAGTCATATGAAATGTAATTTTTCAACTGAGTGAAAGTGTCCCGGCCGAAATTTGGAGCAGGTTCTTTTGGCTTAAGCATTGACAGCTTAAGTCAAAGGTCTCTGGTTCGAATCCTGGCCTGGACACTTTTTCCCTCAGTTGGAAAATTACATCTCATACTGCCTACTTCTATGCTAAAAGCTAGGAAGAGTAGATGACGTATGACAGTGATTGATGACTCTCCAGCAACACCAACCAAGTTTAATTATCAATGCTGTCTTCTGCAATTCAAAGCCTATTTTGATAGTTGTTCTTCTCTCTGTATGTCTATTTAGTAAAGCAAACAAACATGCAGATTTTTTGTAAGTTCAAAAGCTATGTCTATGTTATACAATTTTTATCTTATGCGGTAATGAATTAAATATGTTTAAGAATGAAGAACTGGTTAAGCTACTTAGAAAACAATAATAAAGAAATTTAAATTAAAAAAAAAATATTTTTTTTTAATTTAAATTTCTTTATTATTGTTTTCTAAGTAGCTATTTATATGATGGTTTATTTATATGGTGTCCACCAACACTGCTATGTAAAAATATCTGTCTATCTTTAACACTTAGCAAGGAAACCCCCCAAAATAAAAAGCACATATAAGAAGTAACCATTTTTCAAAAGAGCTGGGAAAAACAAGAAAAAATTATTAAACATGCATCTCTTTCAAGAAGTAATACTGAAATGACAATTTCAACATTCAAAATGAGATTTTTCCTTAAATATTTAAAAAAATACAAGAGCTCATGTCATTTAATGGGGAGAAATCAAAAAGGGTCATATGCAAATTTTCAAACAATTTTGCATAATCAGTACCAAACATTTTGAAAAAAAAAAATGTGTTTACTTCAAAATTTAAAATTTTTTAAAATTAATTTATGTTAATTCAAGAAAACATATTTATTTCAAGCATATCAATAAAAACTCTTTCTTAATATTGTCCACATAAATAAAAAGTTTAGTGCCAGTTCACTGGATCTAATTTAGCATTTAATTAAAAAAAACTGATTTAATTTTAAGTTAATTTTCTTGTACCGATTGATTTCTTTTGTAATATTGCTACAAAAATGCATTTAGTCTCCATATCCATTGATTTTCATTATATTGTTACTCATTACTTGTAGTTATGTTTATTAATTTTATACTTTTACTAGTACTAATTTTATTTATTGCAGTAATAAATAATACATCCACACCATTTTGCTTAATTTAAGTTATAACAGAATTAGTATACATTAGAATTAGCTGCCTTATGGTTTTTCAATGCTAAGTAATTTTTTTTTCACTCATTTTTTTCTTTTATTTCTTTTTAGTTTTTGTTTCCATTACCAAGAGCCCAAGGCTATGAATTCATTATGCATCAATTTATGGAACACAGCTGTTATTTTACATCTCTAATAAACTTTCAGGTAATGCACTTTTTTAATCAATTTCATATTCAGTATGTTTTATTATCTTTTATATTTCTTAGTGTAAATATGGCCTTTAAAAGGTCGTTAAATATTCTTCATCTGAACTCTTTAAGACTATACACATTATATCACTAAATACTTGTATCAGAAAAAAAAGGGGGGGATCAGGGTTGTTTGATTTAAATCTTGATTTAAACCAGATTTTTTTTTTTTAACATTGATATTTACAGGTTAAATAAGAATCAAATTCATCATTTATGTTATAAAAAATGTCATCATTCATTTCAGATTAAATAAAACTTTTATAAGTTCAAAATACTATTATTTTATGAAAGTAAATGCAATCATATTAAAAATATTATCAATCCAAAGTACATTCCTCAAAAATATTGATAAATACCCTCTCATTTTTAAATTGTTTTCTTTTTTAAATGATCAGTTCATTTTTGCAAGTTAAATGCTTAAGCTTTAGTTAAATCTATTTAAAATAGTGTATTTAATGTAATAGTACTTTCAGTGCAGAGTTACTTTCTCTGAAGCAGATTACACACAAGTCATGAGTTTGTTTTATGCTTAGTTGCTTAGACCTGCAAATTACTGTATCCCATATGTTGGTGATTCAAATATTGATCAACTAATATTATCAATACTTGAACTGTAACATAATTAAATATTTCGACTATTTGTCTAACACAGAATTATATAATTCCAATTTCATCTTTCTTTTCTAACTGAAAATATTTTAATAGCTGTGACTAATCCCTTAAGAGTATGTAATAGGTACTTTGTTGACTTCAACTGTTTTGTGACAGGTTAAGTTAAATTTTATTTTAAAATAATTAATTTGTGAATGTTTAAGTCTGGTGACAGAAAAGTTCAGGGAAAGGTCCATTCTAAAGACAAAGAATTTTGTGAAGAACCCTGTTTTAAGATGAAAATTTACATGAAGGGTCCTGTCTAAATACAGTCAACTCTGTGAAATCCGCACACTTAGGGACCGAGGGTTTTGTGGATTATACATTTTAGCGGATTATAGATCATCCCTTTGTTTACATTTTATTTTTTAAAGTCTGACTATATATTAGGAACAACTGTACAAAAATTACAATTACAATGGACAAGAAAAACATAATATAACATTGGTTTAATAAATTTAATAATTAAGATGAAAGAAAAGTTAAATTATATACGATTTTTTCTGATTATTCATTATTTTAAACATTGGCACAACACAATGGTAGTTTTGGTTTGTTGTCAATAATTTTTTTCTGTAGTCTATGAGCATTCATTACTTTTTGATCCAAGATAAAATTTTGTTACTCAAGCCAATTTAAATATTTATATCCAATTTATGTTTAAATATTTATTCATTGGAAAATTGATTAAAAAAAAAAAGTATCAAATTTAGCTTTTGAGTTAAACTTTTAATGACAATTTTCATTGTTTACATTTCAACATGTAGTGTGATAACAGACATTTGCGGATTTCACAGAGTTGACTGTATTTAAAAAATTGTGAAAGGCCCTTTAAAGTATGCAAATTTTTCCTAAACAAATCCCTGTTATTTCTATGCTAAGCAGTTATTCCTACTGCCCAGTAAGCCTGATTGATCGTTGAAATTGCCAATGGCTGGGAAGATAACACTGACAATTGATAATTTTAGTCTTTCAGTTATGTGATCATTTTTCATCTGGTAACTATTTTGTCAATCATTAGATTAATATAGTATAATGGGAATCAGAAGTTGGAACTATAATGTCATTTACTAATATTAGGTATGGTTATAGAGAGCTTTTGGCTTTGTTGATACATAAGAAAAATGGCTTGCCGAAAAAAAGATTCAATGTGGCTTTATTTTACAGCAAAAAATTTGGAAAAGGTGTAATAGCAATATGCAAATAGTGTAGTGATAAAATGATGGGGATTATGACAAGAATGTAAAACACAAAGAAACTTGCTGTCTATGTGATAAAGATAACATTCATGAATCTGAATCAGCAATGGAATACACATATTATACATTTAAAATTCTTTGTTGCATTTATTATGTGTTTATATGTTACATATATTATTGGAGTAATACATTAATGAAAAATAAATAACTTTAAATTAACTAGAAATTTATACACAGAACATGCATAGATATATGTATAACAATTTAAATTTAATAGTAGAATAATAAAAGTTTAAGTTTTAAGTGAATCTTTTAAATTTGTTTGCAAAAATTTTTAATTTTTATTAAAAATATCTTGAATTCTTATCTAGGAAATGTAATGAAATTAATAGAAATGTGTAAATCTATACAGAAAAAATAAATAAATACATGTACATACATAAATATGTACACAAATAATATTAATAAAAAAAATTGATTTAAATTTTTTAAAATCTGGTTTAAATCAAATAAATCGGATTTTTTCTATTTAAAAAAAAATCATGATTTTTAACAACACTGAGGGGGGTACTACTACATAGCATATTTGCTGTAGAACATGTCATAGTCCACTAATTCATCAGGCCCGTAACTACAGCCAGGGCCCTTAAGCCCGAGAGGCCCCAAACTGATGGTTAAAAAATTATTGTATTTTAATATCTAATCTAACTTCCTATAAAATACCCAGCACCTAACTAAAAGTTAATAATAAAAAAAAATCCATCAAAGTACTAGAGTAAATGTTGTTGCTGATAGGTATACCCTTAGTTCTTGTTCATGTACATATCTTTGCCAGCCTTTACTTTGTGTAATTTGTGTACCTACTGGTGCACATGTCAAGCATGTTTACACCCTTTGGAACCTAACCTATTCACAGCTATATATTTATTAACTTCATTTACATTCCATTATATTTCATTAACTTCATCCTTTCATTCATCTTCATTCATTCCAGTAATTACATTTTATTAAAAAATCATTCTGCTTTATTTACATTTCATACAATATCAAATATAACTTTTACTTTTATTAAAAGCACTTTCTTTATTAAGGATAAGTTTACTTACCTCTTAAATAGCCCTTTTCCATTACTTGTTATCACTCATGGTTTACTCTTTTTCTTATTTACTTCTTATAAATCTTTACATTTCCCGGCATCTGTTTTTTCATTTCCACCACACACTCTTGCCGGGCACACTCCATGTGTGATGTAATTTAATCGCTCGGATCACCGCCAGATGGCGTGATCGGCCTGTGTCAGTGACGTCTTCACTTGCGTGAAACGACGATATGACTTATTGAGCAATCATATTACTGGATTTGGTAGGTGTGTCTCGTGCGGTGTGATAGGAGGTTTTTCAATCCGGTGAATCATATATATACCGGAGCTTCACCGTGTAGCAGTAGCTTCATCTTCGTCTGTTGAGTTTATTTTGTGTTTCGTTACCAGACGTAACGTCATTGCTGGAAGATGATTCTCACTCATTTAAAGTCAGTCCTCATCGATTATATTAAAGTTTCTGGTTGCCTCTTTTATCATTTAATGGATATGAAATAGTGTTTTATCTTTTAAGTTGTTTATCACTGTAAACATCAATGTTAGTTGCCGGATCTCTATATCGACGTTTAGATGAACCGTCTAATTCCTGAGTACAAGAGTCGGCCGTTTGCAGAACTTTTCTCTACTGTGATAAACTGTTCGTGACTATGTTTGGATTGTCGTTAATGACTATGTTTGGATTGTCTCAAGAACATTTACGTTACGCCAAAATGACTTTTGGGTGGATAATTGATCCGGATAGACTCCAGCATTGTTCTCAGCTAATTAAATAACTAAAATGCCTTTTATAGTTTAGCTCTGGTACATCTTCATCGCGACAATAGTACTTTAATTTACTTTTGTGTTTGTTTAATGTAATCAGAGCAATTAAGTTTATTTTAAATTAAATCTTGTTTAATAGAATTATTGTGATGTTTAAGTTTAAAATACATTCTGTTCCTAATGGCTATTATTTTACTTTACCAATATAATTTCCTGTTTTTATGTTAATGAACTAATAAATGCTATTGTTGATTTTAATCAGTGTTATGTTTTATATTCTTTAGATTAAGTTTCTTTAGGTTTCTTTGAACCAATTAAATACAGGATATCATATTTAAATATTTCTTTTGGGAGTAACAAAATCAGCTAACGCTTCTATCTGCCTTAAGCAGCTCTGTTAATCTTTAACCCCTTGGATACTACGTAAATAGTATTCATCAATCGGTTATGGGCTTCTATAACAAATGTTATGCCCTTAGCCATCTTTATATAATTCTAAAATTTAAAAGTTAGTAATTTTTTTAGTTTTTGCTTAATTTAATGAATTTAAATTTTATTGATGTAATGTTTAATAGTTTGTAACCTTTGCCTATTTGACCTTAAATGGTCTGGCAAACGTTTAAAGTTAAATTTTGCAGGACATATCAGATAATCTTAGATGGGGGGGGGGGGGGGCGTAGTTAAAATTATATAAATTGAAGATTTGGTTTTGTCTTTCAATAAAGTAATAAATTGATAATATTTTTTTAAATATATAGTTTTAAAATAAAAATCTAAATTTATATTGTTTATGATTAATTGTGTAAAAACTTGGAACTTTTAGTATAATTCTGAAAAATTGAGATTTTTTTTGAAAATTTTCGTAAAGTTTTTATAGTTAAGTTAAAGATCAATTTTGGAAGTAATTGTACCAGTTGCTATTTTAAGATACCTGTTAAGGAATAAGTTATTAGAGTATGAAGTGGAGCATGATGGGCTCTGTTTTTTTTAATAATGATGAAATATTCAAATTTTTTGTACCTATCCCAAAAATATCTATTATAGTTGTAATGGCTTTTGAATAAATGTAAATTTTCAGGGATATTTAACTTGAATTTAGGAGATGTAAAGTTGTTATTGGCAGTTTAAACTTAAAAATGTAAGTTTTTCTATAATGTTTGGATATAAATTTAATGTTTAAGCTAAAGGGGGGAACATCTTCCTGGTTTCTCCAGTTCATTGGCTGTTTCATTCATCATAAATGTAAATTTTCATAAAGTGTAAGAAAGTATCATAGTGTTATATTGTGTAAACTAGTGTGTAATATGATGTTTTTATAAATATACTTAAGTACAAGTGTTATTAAAAATCGTTAAACGGCCATCTGGGATCGCTATCTTGGATTCCTAAAAATGAATAGTTTTTATGTAAATATAGTAACTCTTGTTCAATTACAACAATCTTGGTGAAAAACGTTTAAAATAATTGAAGCTTAATTTATGGAGTTAACCCCTTTAGAGCTGAAAGTAGAATGCTACCAGTCATTTGAAATTCTATGCTTGAATGTTTAAATAGACAGGACAGGAGCTATATTCTTGTATACTTTTCAGTAAATGGATTTCTTAAACTAATTTAAATACAAATTGGTTAAATGTAATTTTTTTGAAGTTTTAAATAAAAATTAAGGGTTTTATTATATAATATGAGTTTAAATTAAAAATTAAAAGTTTCACTATTATGAATTTTTTATGGTTTCTCCTCCCCATATAGATAAGTTTTGCAGGAATTAAGAAGATAGTATAAATTTTAATTGTTTTATTGTAATTTAATATTTTTTAAAAATAATTGTTTTTGACATATAGATTAAAGTAATTACTTATCTTTTCTTTTTATATATTAAAAATTTAAGTTACAGGTGTATCTAAATTTGATGCAGATAATATTCTGACATAAAAAGGGGGGGGGGATTTTTTTTAATCAACCATTATTTTGTGTTAGGTTGTTGAGAAGCCCAGACCCAGGTCATTGAAGTTTCTGCATTAAATTATTTTATTTAAATTTTTCAGTTTTATTGAATAGATTTTTATATATAATGTAAGAATTTTTGTTTATTTAATATTAATAGAATTCGTTTTTGTGTTGAGGGGGAGGCCATTTTGTTATTTTTTAAATTTTATCAAATTTAAAGCAATAGGTTTAATATAATAAGATGAAGAAAAATAAGTCATTTTTTTTAATCATGACTTCAGATAAGGACTATCAATTTGGGACTTTTCCTGGAATGATCAGTGTTATTTGAAGATCAACTAAGAGTCTATTTAATGTGTAATTGTTGGTTTAACTATACATGTTTTAAAACCAATAATTTGATGTCATATGATGTTCATGATTCTAATTTTTTTTTACTCCTTGTCCTGTGCTGAGTTCAGATAGCTTAAATTTTATGTGAAAATACATCTTTAAACGAAGACCTCTTTTGATCGAGCTGATTTGTAGCTATATTGTATGCTGTCCAAATTTAAGTATAAATTTATGGTTTTAATAAAGTACCAATGATTATATAATTTTTGTTTTATATTTTTTAGTTTAAATGCATGTTATAAAATTGGTGCTGCTCTTGAGTCTATTATATAAATTTTTAAGTGTATGTGCCATTATGATAAAGGTTTTAAGAAATGGTGTTGCACAGTTAAGGTTAATCTTTGTTAAGATTAGATAAGACTCCACTGTCAGAGCAGCAAATTTTTTTACAGAATGAAATGTTTTATGGCTTTACGGCACATCTTTATTTTTAAGGAACTCGCATGTTTAATTTTTAGACTTTTAAGGAGTGGATGATGTTTATCATTAACCCTAATTGAAGTCAATAGATATGTGGGGGGGGTGTGTGGTAGTTTTGCCGTTATTTGTTGTTCTTGGCTTAGTTTAATTTTATCTCATTTAATTATTAAATAGTTTGATTTCTGTTGAGTTTTATTTCATTAGGATAAGGATTAGCAGTGTGATGTGGTTTAATATGAGGCTGGCTTGGTCAGGGAGGCTTAATTCTGGTATACGTTGATAATGTTGGACATTTACGGTTGTTGGAAGATTAAGAAGTGGTTCCGGATGGTAATATAAAGTTTCCTGTGGAAAATAGTAAATTTCTCCAGAAATAATTTTATATTGTGTAAGATCACTTGTATGACTTTAAAGACATCATAAATTTTTATTCTTTTTAATGAATCAAAGTGAAAATTTTAGAAAGTCACCATGTTTGCTGGACAGATAGAGGCTTAACTTCATTTGAATTGTATTCTGTGAAATTTAATAGAAGGCTTAACCAAGTTTACTTGGAGAATGTATTAGAATATTGAGCCACTCTGATAGTTTGTTTTTGCCCTATTTGGAAAGCAATAGTTAATATAAATGGGTGACTTGTTCTATCCTTTTTCTCTTTTACGCTTTCCCCATTGAGGAGTGTAAAAATATCCTAGGTTACTCTTCATGGATGTAGTATGTGGGGGGGGGGGGGGGGGATTAAGACTTAGTTATATTTTTCATCTTTTTGACAGAAAAAAGTTAAATCTGTTAAATTTTTGGGAAAGACATTTTTTTAGTGGTCCTGGCGGGCAGAATTTTTTTTGGCATCATGAATTGAAGAGTGAACAACCTATGCTTTTCTGTAATTGGTTGCTTCTTCAATGGTCATCTGAGGGATATCTTTAAGGCATGGTAAATTGATTCTGAGTACCCTGGTGGCAAATAATGACTCTGGCTGTTTCTCTTATCTGGTGGTAATGGACATTGTGCAGGAATGATTATAGGAGGAAAGAAGTTTTGAAAGTTTTTAGGGTTTAAATAAATGTTTTGTCACTTATCCGTGTCTGCAGTTTTGCCTTCATCTAATTCTTGAGAGATTGGTTTGAAGACTTGGGCGCCCGAGCAAGTGAGTCTAAGTTAGAAAGTGTGTATGAGAGTGACGTACCACATTAACTTTTTATGTATTAACTTTTTGTTTTTCAGGATTCAGAGGCAGATTGCAGCCAAATTTTTTGTGGGTCCAAGCTGACTATAACTACGTGTTTATGTTTAATGTGAGAGAAAGGGATGGATGAGTGCGTGCTTAGGCATTAGGGCTGAAAGGTTGTATTGATGGTCCTTGGATTGATAGATGGAAGGCCGGCATTGATCCTTGGATTTTTTTGATGCATTTTTGAATGACATGAATGTTATGTCCCCTGAAATAATTTTGGTTGTCCCAATAATTGGGATATTAAGTTTTGGTTCTGTGTCGTCCCACGTGTCAGGATCCTTGGTTATTTGTATAGTGAGGATAAGATGTAAAAGTAATTTCTTCATATATATTAGTAGTTGTCCATACATCTTGGGGAAACAGTATTGGTTTAGATATGATTAGTTTGAGTCTTGTTGAAAAATGAGCCAAGTAAAGGGGGGCTCGGTTGATCAATACCTTTTTGCCAAAAATTTTGTGTAAGATTTTCAGTGGCCATGTTTTTTTAAGGTTGCTTGAACAGGACTATTACTGATTATTGCGCATAAAATATATAAATTTTTGTAGTAAGATTCACTCAGCGTGTTGAAAGCATGTAAAAGTGTTAAATATTCTAGATTTTTATAGTGTAAATCTTGATTATAAATCAGGTATTTAAAGTCTGGATGATGAATTTTTTGAACTATTTAAATGTTTAAATTTTTATAAATGTTTGAATTTTTAACTTTTTTTGAAAATACAGTGTTAAAATATGAAATTTTCTTATAAAGAATGTATTGTGTCAGCGGCCATGAACTAGAGAAAATTTTTACTAAAACTTGATTATGTAATGTATGTATGTATAAATTTTTGATTATTGATGTTTATATAAATGTTTTTAATGAATTTCTTTTCAGGTGTGCCAGAGCTTGATATTTTTTTAGGTCATCCGTCAGCTTAAGTTATTTTACATTTTGTTCAGTTTTTTTTTTGTCACTTGAGTTTAGTTTTTTTTATGCTGTGATCTGGTGAGGGAAAGTGGTTTTAATTTTTTTAGGCTTGCTGGTTTAGCAATTGGCATGTATTTTGTGGCTTAGCATGGGGAATTCCTGTTGTATTAGAAGTCGTCAGGCGATGGCTATTGGGTTTTTCCTTTGAGCAGTGCCCTTGCATGTTGTACAGAGTAACAAGAGGGGGGGCCTTGATAGGTATACCCTTAGTTCTTGTTCCTGTACATATCTTTGCCAACCTTTACTTTGTGTAATTTGTGTACCTACTGGTGCACATGTCAAGCATGTTTACACCCTTTGGAACCTAACCTATTCACAGCTATATATTTATTAACTTCATTTACATTCAATTATATTTCATTAACTTCATCCTTTCATTCATCTTCATTCATTCCAGTAATTACATTTTATTAAAAGATCGTTCTGCTTTATTTACATTTCATACAATATCAAATATAACTTTTACTTTTATTAAAAGTACTTTCTTTATTAAGGATAAGTTTACTTACCTCTTAAATAGCCCTTTTCCATTACTTGTTATTGCTCATGGTTTACTCTTTTTCTTATTTACTTCTTATAAATCTTTACATTTCCCGGCATCTGCTTTTTCATTTCCACCACACACTCTTGCTGGACACACACCATGTTGTGACATAATTTAATCACTCCGATCACTGCCAGATGGCGTGATCGGCCTGTGTCAGTGATGTCTTCACTTGCGTGAATCAACGATATGACTTATTGACCAATCGTATTACTGGATTTGGTAGGTGTGTCTCGTGGGGTGTGATAGGAGGTTTTTCAATCCGGTGAATCATATATATACCGGAGCTTCACCATGTAGCAGTAGCTTCATCTTCGTCTGTTGAGTTTATTTTGTGTTTCGTTACCAGACGTAACGTCATTGCTGGAAGATGATTCTCACTCATTTAAAGTCAGTCTTCATCGATTATATTAAAGTTTCTGGTTGCCCTTTTATCATTTAATGGATATGAAATAGTGTTTTATCTTTTAAGTTGTTTATCACTGTAAACATCAATGTTAGTTGCCGGATCTCTATATCGACGTTTAGATGAACCGTCTAATTCCTGAGTACAAGAGTTGGCCGTTTGCAGAACTTTTCTCTACTGTGATAAACTGTTCGTGCGGTTTGACGTATTTCCAGTGATAGAAGGATCGGTTCCATTATACTCGTACGGGAGGAGTAACTGTGTTGTGGTTTGTTTTTATGAATGACCGCTGGCATATTTTTGTTTTGTCTGTTCGCTTTAAGAGGAGGATACTGTTAAATCTTCCCGAGGCTGTGATCTTTCGCCCGGTTAAGATGTGGTTCAGTGAAAGATCATTGCGTCATGGTTAGTGACTATGTTTGGATTGTCTCAAGAACATTTACGTTATGCCAAAATGACTTTTGGGTGGATAATTGATCGGGATAGACTCCAGCATTGTTATCAGCTAATTAAATCACTAAAATGCCTTTTATAGTTTAGCTCTGGTACATCTTCATCGTGACAATAGTACTTTATTTTACTTTTGTGTTTGTTTAATGTAATCAAAGCAATTAAGTTTATTTTAATTTAAATCTTGTTTAATAGAATTATTGTGATATTTAAGTTTAAAATACATTCTGTTCCTAATGGCTATTATTTTACTTTACCAATATAATTTCCTGTTTTTATGTTAATGAACTAATAAATGTTATTGTTGATTTTAATCAGTGTTATGTTTTATATTCTTTAGATTAAGTTTCTTTAGGTTTCTTTGAACCAATTAAATACAGGATATCATATTTAAATATTTCTTTTGGGGGTAACAAAATCAGCTAATGCTTCTATCTGCCTTAAGCAGCTCTGTTAATCTTTAACCCCTTGGATACTACGTAAATAGTATTCATCAATCGGTTATGGGCTTCTATAACAAATGTTATGCCCTTAGCCATCTTGGCGACATGGCTGGGACATGTAGTGAGCTAGTGCTATTCATGATGATTCATTCATTTGCTAACTGCTCATCAGTGCTCTTTAGGCGAAGAAGTTGTGATATATCCAACCAATGACACACCAAGTTGTTTGGAAGATGAAGATTCTGCCTACTACAATGCTTTTCCTACTGTAATAGAAAATCAAGATAAGAAACATAGGCTGGTAGCAGTTGGTCCAATACAACCTGACGGACCATTTCCCAAGGATATCAATCAACAAGGCTGATCTTTTTCAAGTAACTATTATAGTATATATAGTATATATAGTATCAACACAAAGTTAGGGTTGAAGCTTAAAAGAAGTTGGTTATGCTACTCAAAAAAATTAGATTGTGTATACTGCCTGCCATGTTGGTCATTCCCTCAGTTCCAATCCGAAGCACATGAATATACCAACCATATATTACCATTTTCAACAACCGGAGTTCGAGACTATAAGCATATTTCAGGACATATTTCAGTTCATGAAGCATCCAAAAGCCACACACAATCTTGTATAGTTTATGAACAGTGCCGGAAACATGGTACTTTAGAAGATGTTTTGGACAAAAATTTGGAGAATGAAAGAAGCTTCTGGCGAAAAGTTCTTGAAAGAATCCTAAATCTGACCTTAACACTTGCAACATGTAATCTGCATTTCGTGGATCTAGTGAAAAGTTAGACTGTAGCAACAAAGGAAACTTTCTCTCAATAGTTCAGCTCTTGTCAACATATGACCCAGTACTGCAAGAATTGATTCAGTGTCCCCAAGGGACTGTGAAATACCTCAGTCTTAAAATTCAGAATGAACTTATAAACCTATTAGCCTCAGAAATCAAAAATGAAATTACTGTTGAGCTTCAAAACTGCTTGTTTTTTTTCATTGATTTTAAATGACATTGCTAAAGTTGATCAGTTAAGGGAAGTTTACAGGTATGTCAAAATAGTTAATGATGTAGAAGAGACACCTATTGATATCAAAATATGTGAAACTTATGTATCCTTTAGAGAGGTAAAAGATCAGATCCCAAGGTCTTGCAGAATAAATACTTATTTCATTGGAATAGAAAAACTTGGATTTGACAAAATGTCGTGCACAAGGCTATGGCGGGGCTTTAGTCATGAGTGGGGCATACAGTAGAGTGCAGCAGCATATTAAAGAAAAAGCCCCACATGCATACTTTGTGCACTGTGCTGCACATAACGTTAATTTAGTATTAAAAGATGCTGTGGAAGGAAACCGAGTGGTCTGCCAGTTTTAGGTAGCTTTCATCACAAAAAGCTACCTATTGTAGCCGTTCGGAGGTAAGCGATTTCAAAACATTTTGGTATATTTTCATCGATCATGACCCCCAGGCCCCGAAACCATCCTCTGTTCAAAATTGATATATATATATCTGACCTATGTCACACTCTAACTCTCGTAATTATGAACCGATTTCGATGTAATTCGGTGTGTACATAGTACATACCAATGTCTCGACCGAGTTCGTTGGCCAGCTTCATCCGCCATTTTGTTTCAAAATAGCGGCCATTTAAAATTTTTAAAAAAATTTAAAATTTGAAATGTGGTACCAAAAAATTAAAAATGGAAAAATATTTTTTTCTTATGTATTTGACCTTTATACAAAGATTTCGGAGGAATTTTTGTTTCGTCTATATCTTAAAAAATGGCTGAGTTGTAGCATTTTGAATTTCTAGCGTGGCTGACATTTTGAAATGTCCTGAATTTTGTCACGCGATACAAGGCATATTTATGAACCGATTTAGATGTAATTCGGTGTGTACATAGTACATACCAATGTCTCGACCGGGTTCGTTGGCCAGCTTCATCCGCCATCTTGTTTAAAAATGGCGGCCATTTAAATTTTTAAGAAAAATTTAAATTTGAAATGTGGTACCAAAAAATTGAAAATTGAAAAAATATTTTCTTCTTATGTGTTTGACCTTGATAAAAAGATTCGGGGGCAGTTTTTGTTTCATCTATATCTTAAGAAATGGCTGAGCTATAGTATTTTGAATTTCTAGCGTGGCTGACATTTTGAAACGTCCTGATTTTTGTCATGTAATAACAGGCGTATTTATGAACCGATTTGAATGTACCTTGGTGTGTACATAGTACATACAAATATCTTGACCGAGTTCATTGGCCAGCTTCATCCGCCATCTTGTTTCAAAATGGCGGCCATCTAAAAAAATTTTTAAAATAAAAAAATTAAAATGAGATACCAAAAAATTGGAAAATGAAAAAGATTTTTTTCGTATTTGTTTGACCTTAATACAAAGATTCCGGAACAGTTTTTGTTTCGTCTATATCTAAAAAAATGGCTGAGTAATAACATTTTGAATTTCTATTGTGGCTGACATTTTAAAACGACCTGATTTTTGTCACGCGATAACAGGTGTATTTATGAACCGATTTGGATGTAACTTGGTCTGTACATAGTACATACCAATGTCTCGACCGAGTTCGTTGGCCAGCTTCATTCGCCATCTTGTTTCAAAAGGGTCGCCATTTAAAAATAAATTAAATTTAAAATTTAAAATGAGGTATTAAAAAATTGGAAAATAAAAAGATTTTTTTTATGTATTTGGCCTTGATACAAAGATTCTGGAGCAGTTTTTGTTTCTGAAAATTTGTTCTTCTGTTTATATCTTAAAAAATGTTTGATTTATAGCACTTTGAATTTCTAGCATGGCTAAAATTTTGAAACGATCTTGTATTTGTCACGCGATAACACACGTATTCGCCTATTTCAATGTAAGAAGGCATGTGGATAGTATACATCAATACCTCGACCAAATTCGCTGTCCAGATTCATCAGCCACCTTGTCTCAAAATGGCGGCCATTAAATAAAAAAATATATATATATTTAAAGTGAGGTGCAAAAAAATTAGAAATTGAAAAAGGTTTCTTTCTTGAGTATTTGACCTTGATATAAGGATTCAGGAGCATTTTTTGTTTGTCTTTACCTTAAAAAATGGCTCAGATATAGCAGTTTCAATTTCTATTGTGGGTGACATTTTGAAAAATCTGATTTTTTGCATGCGACAGCACTCGTATGTATCAACCGATTCCGATGTGAGTGAGCATGTGCACAGCAATTACTAAGATCTTGATCAAGTTCACTGGTTAGCCTCATCCGCCATGTTGTCTTAAAATGGCAGGCACTTTAAGAAATCGCTGAATTTGGCAGCCAAATATAAGTTACGTTAAAGAAAAGCAGCTTGGATAAAGCTGACTAATTTTGCGAAATTCTCATTCATTATATTGTTAAAAATTAGTATTGAATCTCCTATATTCGGTTTCCACTAAATTGAGCTTTGTGTGTTTGAATGATATAAGTTGGCTTTTTTAAAATAAGGAATATGAAAGCTACCTCTTCCTCCTGGCACTGGCCGGAAGGACTTTTTTGAAACCATTCAAAGTGTGTATTGCTTTTTTGGTCATAGTATTTACGTTGGCAAGACTTGAAGTCAGTGTACGACATCGAGGCTCAGACTGATTCACTGAATTCGAAAGTAACACTAAAAACTCTTAATCTAACTTGCTGGTCTGGTAGGCATGAGGCAGTGTATGCACTGAAACACAGGTTTTGTGACATGTTGAAAAGCCTTACACACATAACTTTGACTTCCAGGAAAAGCAATTAAAGAAATGAAGCACAGTAGCTCAAGAACAATCTTGAAAGTTTAGATTTTGTATTGCTTTTGGTTGTGCAGCGTGAAGTTTTTGAGTCTTTCAACCTCGTATCAAAATCTTTACAATCTGAAACCATGGACCTGTTGTATGCATATGAGTTACTGGGTAATTTATTGTTAAGGATAACCGAAATACATGGAAAGTTTGAAGAACTTGTTTCTGAAGCATCAGATGTTTGTAGTCGATGGGGAATAAACAAAGAATTTCGCCAGAACAGACTAAGGAAAGTGAAAAACACTTTGATGAGTTGAGTGTAGATGAGAGGTTAATAGACCTAAAATTTCCGAGTCACTGTATGCTTTCCAATGGTAGACACACTTTGATCTCAACTTGATCACCGTTTTGAAGGGATGAAAGCTGTTCTTGACACTTATCAAGTAATACAACCTGATTTTTTAGCCAATGCAAGTGAAAGTGATATTTACAAAAAGCAGTTAATTTTGATAATAAGTTTGCAAATGATGTGAGTTCAGCCTTTCCTTCACAGTTATGTTCAGTGAAAAATTCATTTCAAAACAAACTGGAAAAAATGAAAAGTGTTAAGGAATTTGCTAATTATATAATAGTCGACCACAGTTCACTTTCATCAAGCTATCCAGATGTTTGCACAGCATGCATCATTTATTTGACTGTTCCCGTGACAGTATCTAAGGCTGAACGGTCCGTTTCTAAGCTTAAATTGATCAAAAAATACTTGCGAAGTACAATGGCTCAAGAAAGACTCAGCCGCTTAGCTTTGCTTTCAATTGAGAATGTTCGAGCTCAACAAATCAACTTTGACAAAGTAATTCATGAATTCGCTTCTTTGAAAGTTAGGAAAAAAATGTTTAAGAAATATTCAAATGTAGCTAATCTTTAATCTTTTCAATCTACACTACTTTCCATGCATCAGTTACTCATCCCTTGTCTTTTAAGCAAAGTATGCATTTTAACAAACTTAATTTACATCTATTGTAACTATATCTTTAATCTTCCTGAAACTTTTGTTTAGAAAAGTCATATTTTAAATTATCGATTAAAAGTTTTCCACTAGTTTAATGTAGTTCTATATAATGACTAACTAAAATGTAAGTAATTTTTTAATACTATTATTCCCATTCATTTGAATAAAAATTATGTACATTTATGTTAGGCATTTTCTGTACTATAGCTTTCTCATACCAGTAAATTGTTTTCCTTCTTGTTATAGGCATTTTCAGTAAGAAATGTTTATAGTATTTCTGTATTTGTACTCAAAAATTAAATTTATTAAAAGTTACTGTTTTAAGTTTTTTTATGTTACCAACAGTGTAGCGAATATTTTACCATGTATTTGCCCCACCAGTGGCTGAGAGGTTCTGCTCTCGAAGCTGGTAGACGGGAGGTGCTGGGTTTGATCCCAATCACGCCCGTTGGCCTAATCGTTTGGAGTTTTGATGGGTTTTTTTGAGCCATGGATTTCCATGCGTAAATACGGGTTAGGTTCCCTTAGAAAGACCTCCACGAAAGGCACTCCCCCCTCGGACCTATATCCCTAGTATAGATAATCAGCTGTCAAAAATCAACCAACCAACCTTTACAATGTATTTTTAATGTGTGATTTTATAAATTTTTAATAAACATACACTTTTATAAGTATTTTGCTTTTGTATTATTCACCGTATTCTTTTTATAACCACACACACTGAATATTTAATTTCCAAAACTTGTATTATAAAAATAATCCATTTAATAATTTGTTAATTGTATAAGCTAGATAAATACTTGAACATTTGGCTTAGTGAACCTTTTGTAGCTAGTTTTGTTACCATTGCATGGGCTAATAGATAAAAACAAATATTTGTCGAATTGGAATAAACCGCCATGTATATCAAAAGAAAGAAATATTGAGGGGCCTCACTATGAAGTTTTGCCTCATGGCCTCCAAGTTTATAGTTACGGCTCTGTAATTCATTAAAAAAATTTAATGTTTCCACTACAAACTGAACCAAGTTTATGTCATAATTTCAACAATATTGAATTCTGTAATCTGGGATTAAAGCATTGATTTGAATAGAAACCTTTTTAAATTTTTTTTATAACAGTTTTAAATTATTTATAATTTCACCATTTTGTTATTGAGACTCAATTACTTCTAACAAAATTCTACCTTCAATATTACTTGAATGATTTCCTTTAAAAATATTTCAGTTATAAATTGTTTTTGATAGATTTAACTGGCATCCTTAAAAGCTTTTATTGTTATTATTATTATTATTAAGGTTGACTTTTCTATAAGATGCATAAAACAATGGCTGTAATAACTACATAGGTGTCGTTTACATAACATTAAATTTTTTTTTTCTTTACAGGCTTTTAAAGAAAATGCTCCAGTTTCTTTGACAATCACTTACTTTACAGAACTTCTAGAGAGTAAAGGTAATTCAAATGAATATGAATTTTATTAATAACTAAAAAATTCACTTAGTAACAAACTATTTTGCTTATTAAAAAAAAATTAACTTCTCTAACAATAATAAAAAAAAACCTAAAGATTTTAAAAATTGAAAAGCAAAATCCATAAAATTCTAGAATGAATCTTGTTTGAAAGGGATTTCAGTTTGATCAAGCAAACATAGTACTCCTCTTAATTTAAAAACATATACAGTAGACTTCTCAAATCCGCACAACATTGCAGATGAAACAATGAAACTTTCAGTTCAGATGTAGGGGCAAAGTTATAGAATTTTTTAGTTTTATATCATTTTGCATGCATTTTAGTATGTAATTCTCGATAATATGATTGAACTCATGGTTTTTCATGAAGGAAGTATAAATTTATTTCTGAAAAAAATCAAGATATTGCTGATATTACTGGTAATCACAATCTTTTTACCAAATAAATTATGTAATTATCAAGCTTTTTTCGTTATTAAGACTAGCTAAACCTGAAATAAAACTATCTTACTTCATGATTTTGATGTGAATTAATAGGGTACCTTTATGAGAAAAGTTTCATTGAAAAATTCAAGGAAAATGTATCTCATCTTTATTATGTATATTTAATTATACATTAATTTACTTGACCTTTACTTTAAATAATTTAATCATTTTTTAAATTATCTTACTTTTTATTATTTTAGTTTATTACTTTACTTAATTATTTTAACATTTTACTATATTACAAACACTCATTATAATTTTGATTACATTATTACATTCTAATTACTTTTAAAAAATGTAAAATAAGCAGTGACCAGAAATCTGCAAAATGTCTGATTCCAAGCTGTGCAAATTTGAGGGAGTCTACTGTATATACTTAAAAGATCATTTCAAAATAATGCTAAATTCAGTTTCAAAAGTGCTTCTGTAAAAATGGTCACATTGAGTCCACTAGTATTTAAACCATCACCTTCTTGAGAAAAAAACTTTGATGCAGTCACTATATTTCCCAGCAACATACGTTTAACAGCCTAAAGATGTTTGCCTCGGCTTTTGTAAACAAATGCAGTTATGTTTTCATGTTGGATTTTTTTCCCCTCTTACCAAAACAACTGTTTTTGTAATTACATCCTCAATAATCTTAAAACCACCCGAGCTTTTATAAACAAGTGCAAATATGTTTTCATGCTTGATTTTATCTCTTACCAGCTGCCTTTGTAATTACATCCTCAATTATTTTAAAACTATACTCATGTGATTAAAAGGTATTAATCATTCTTAATGTTCCTGAATTATATGAATATAATGAATATTTAAGTAATGCATAAAACAAAAAAAAATGTGTGTTTAATTTTGTGCTCTTCAAATTAAACCTCTGGATTTTTAGATAAGGTAATTAAAAAATATATTCACGTGGAATGGTCTAGGAAGTGGCTTATATTCTATTCTGTTTTAAGAGGAGGTACTACTTCTTTGGCTTAAAATTCATGTGCTTTTTATGATTTTATCTTTGGTTACAAAGAAAAGAGCTATCACTTTCAGACTTTTTGCATTTTTTGACTTCACTTACATATTTAAATTTTTATGTGTAAACAAAATGAATAACCATGCCATGTATGACAGGGAGTATCTGTAGGTGCATGTTGTGAACTTCCAATTGAGGAAACATTTTTCTTCAGTCACAAACATCTGAAGCAAATTTAGCCACTAAATTATGAAAAGGCATTAAAATCTCTGGAGCTGATACCAACATTTAGTTTTTAAAGTTTATTTTTGACAAGATGATAGTCATTTGAACAAAAGAAAGGTAATTTTTTTCATCATTTTTTTTCCTTTTGCCAGTTTAAGTAAATAATCAATGAAAATTATACATTTCGGTGGTATAAACTGTAACAAAAACCTTTACCGTTCTTTAAATAGTAACAAAAAAGCATGCATTGCAGCAGAGATTATGCAACACTATCAGAATACTGTTAAGGAATTTCCTTTTTATTAGTATAATGAAATGATATATCTGAATAAATATTTTTAAAAAAGCACAACACAGTAAAAGTTTATTTTCAGCAGTCACTGTCCATAGGCATTAATGCATTCAAATTCTTTCATGCAACCCTGTATATGATCTACATATCTCATAATACATCAAATTAGTTGAATTTTTAAAATTCATACCACAGCGGGAAACATACATCCAGTAGTTATGGCTCACACAGTGCAGTAGAAATAAGGGAAAAAACACCTTTAGGTAGAACTAATTGGAACAAAAATAATTCTTGTTGTAAATGGTAGTTAACGCTCTCCTAATGAACATTATAAAAATATACAATCATAGTGTTGCACAAAATGCGTTTCATGGCAGCATTTTGCACAAATTTCTTGAAAAAAAGCATGAAAATTTTTTTTAAATCGCAAACAGCTGTGTGGTGTATCAAATTACAGGAAATTTTGAGCTGAAAAAGAATATATCTGTTTTTAAAAGTAGAAGTAAATAGAAAAAAAATAATAGTGAAAAAATGAAGAATTTTGGATTCTTAAAAAACATCATTTTATTTAAAAAATTCAAAAAATTGAAATAAATACACAAGAAAACGGATTTAATTATATCTATAAAATCATATTTATGCAACCAAATTCAAATACCTTCTTCATCATCATCTAACTCAAAGCTGTCTCCTGTGTTTGCACAGTCCTTTTCACAACAGCTTTTACAAACTACAGAACATGGAAGTCCATATCAGCGGCATGTACATTTGTAGTGTTACATGGATCTTCAACTGTAGTTCGACAGGGACATTTAATCATATTTAACAGTTTGTCTGGTGCTGGGTTTAAGTATGTTAGTATCAGTTGTAATTCTCCGTCAACCAACTGCCAACCAGTGTCGTAGTTGTAAAAAAAAGCAGAGAGTATACGCTATAGGCAGAGAGGGTATACGGGGCTTCTTAAAAATCTAGAAAGTTATGGGATATATCCCAGTATACCCTCCACTACATCCCTGCTGCCAACTCCACAGTGTAGGATCAGGAGTTGGCATATTTAGATTTTTCCATATAAAGCACTGCAAATGCACTCGAAGTAGATGGTATTTCGATGCATTTTGCGTTGGAGGCAAACAAGCTATATCAAATTCTTTTGTAGCTGACGCTATTTTTCTCATGTATTGTTCATAACGAAGCACCTTTAGTTTACTTGTTTCAATGTTGCCACCATAAATTGACACAAGAACTTTACAGCCATTTTCAACCAATTCTTCCATAGAAACATCTTTGGATGAACCACAATTTGAAGCCCATTAGCATAAAATTTTTGATTGAATGATTTTTTTTAAAGCAGAAGATTTACTTTTCCCAAATAAAGCACTGGTGGTGTCACATCCTGTTAATGCTTGAATAAAAAGTAAAGTTTTGCAAAACTTCTCTCCAACAGATGTTTGTATGGCTTGAATGTCAAGAACATTATCAGATTGTGTTGCAGACTGCATGAAAATGTTCTTCAGAGAATGATATAATAGTAGTATTAAAATATCAGTGAGATGTTTTTCCTGGGCTATTTTTAAAGCTTCTCTGACGATTACAGTGTCAGCATCACCTTCTGCATGAATGACGGAATGACCCCTTTCTTGAAAATAATTCCCAGCATATTGGTAAAACGTTGTTTGTTTGTAGAGTTAGAAAGAATTTGTTTTTCTTGATGATTATGGGTGAATTTTCATCAAAGAATACTACAACAGACGACTGTTTCGTGCGTAATCTAAGCTCCATATCTTTTATATTTGGTTTTTCATACCCATTAAAAACTATTGTCACTTTTCCATACCTTCTGCTGACATACAATTCATATTGCCTTATGACATCGCTAAATAATGCAGAAGCGGACCATGATAACTGGTGAATTAATGCACCGCCATCAAGAAGGTAGTGAGAAATTTTCTGGGAATGAGACCAATGTATTTCATTGACATTCATGCTGTCTAATGTGTGTGCCAATGATGATTTATCTGTTTTTCTCATTTGCTAGGCACCATGGTCAAATAATGAAGTTGGTAGAATGGATAATTCGTACAAGAAAAACTCTCTTGTATCTTGAGCACTATTATTCAAGCAGATACAAGCAACCATCCTCTGTGTTAAAAGACGAGAATCTACATGGCGAGTCTCACCAGCAATAATAATTCCTTTTTTCAATACTTTCATGTTACTGTTTGGTCTGATTTCAATAAAGTTAAAAAGTTTACTGCTAAGTTTATCTTGAATGATTCTTCCAATGATGTCAGCATTTTCTGCAGTTACTTTGTTTTTACTATCTGTAATTCCATTAAAAATATTCCATAAATCAGTTGAAGTAGCAGTAAATGGATTGTGGTCTGTAAAAAGTTGCATTACCTTTTTCATCTCTTGTCATCCTTGCATCAGTTAAATCAGTATGTTGTTCACTGCCAATACGTGAAACATTGGTCAGCAAACTTTTTGCACATGCTACTTCACTACATCGAGAATGGCTCAAAATCCAAGTTGCACATTCACTTTTAGTCATACATCCTCCTTGAGTTATACCAGAACGACTTTTAGTGCATTTCATGAGCATTTGCTCAATGTGTATATCTGTCCAAACACCAGATCACTTCCTGTCCTTTCTTCGTACAGTAAAGTGGCCTTCATTCAGCATTTTGTAGACTTCTGGTTTCATTATTTTCAGTTCCCGCATTTGTTGAAGGTATATTCTTGAGCATTTAGCCTAATTGTTATGACCTGAACTCGCAAAAAAGGTAGCATATGCTCAATTGCCTGTAAGTGCATTTCAAAATTACCTGATCGCTCAGCCGAAATAAACGTTTTTACAATATCCACCGTGTTCACACCGTACAACAGCCAGAATTTAGCAGTATGGCTTTGTGATTTAAGGTTCTTCCTTTCATGTATTAGTGTTGAAAGTTTGTGAAGATTCGGATTTGAAATAACTTTTTCTGCCTTGATATCACATTTGAGCACTTTTTGGAAAAGGTGAATAAATTTTTCAAGATTAAAGTCATCATTCGACTCCACTTCCATTGCGTGACCTTTTGATGCAATCTCGCTAAAATCTGAATTTGTAGTAACTTTAACTGGTAGGTTGCATTTCAATAAATCAGCTACGATTAAAGCAGTGAGAGATGAAGAGATTAGAAAATGTCCTTGAAGAACACGTGAATATGCTTTACCTTTTAACATATGTGGTACTGAATTTTCAGCATAAACTGTCTGTAGGGCTCCTTCTATACCCGATTCAACCATCAGACGTCCAATAGCTCCAAGAAAGGACATCAGTGTATGAAACCCACCAAGCCGGATTACCACATTGTCAAACTCTCTCTTGTGATCAGCGCATTTAATTTCCAGTGCCTTTATCCACAAGCATTGATCAAAGGTTACAATAGGAGTTTCTACATTAAGTCTTTTTGCTTCATTGCTGAGGAACATAAGTGTAGTGTATACACAGCTGTAAGAAATTGGATTTAGATCATAGTCCAGGCAATAGGGAATTTTACCTAGCAAAATTAATGGTAGTTCTAGAAATCGGCTTACTTTATGTTTTTGGGTCGTTGAATCCGAATTTGTAACTTCCCACCAAAATTTCCTTCGGCAACCCCCCCAAATTTTGGTAAAAAGCCCCCCCCCCCCCCAAAAAAAGGTTTTTATTAAATAAAACAAATTTTTTATTGTTTTTAGGGAAAAGTATCTAGAAATTCAGAAAATAGACAAAATTTGCAACAAATTAGATATATGACATTATGACTTAGAATGAAGGGGAAGGGGGGATCTACCTCGGAACATGCGCACGGTGCTGCATGGACTAAGTTGCGCAATTCCCCTTAACCACTCACACGTTTACATTAGCCCTCCCATCTCCCCTCCGAACTTTCTTTATAAGGTTTACTTTAAGTTTTTTGGGTCGCTGAATCTGAATTTTTAACTTATCCCCAAAATTTCCCCCCCTGAAACCCCCCCAAAATAGTTGTTATTAACTTAAATTTCTTATTGTTTTAGGGGAAAAGCATTACAAAATTCAGAAACTAGACAAAATTTGCAACAAATAGGATATATGACATTATGACATAGGATAAACGGGGAGAGAGGGGGCTGCCTCGGAACATTCCCCGCGCACTTTTCTCAAAAACCAAATTTTTTCAAAAAATCAATTTTTTGGGTGGTTGCTGGGTGGCATTTTGGTGGTAAGTTACAAATTCGGATTCATCGACCCAAAAAACATAAATTGAGTCGAAATCCAGAACTAGTATTAATTTTTCCAGGTAAAATCCCCTATTGCCTGGACTTCATAACTTAGTGCATGTAGCGCCGCAGTGCATGTTCAGAGGCAGCCCTCCCCCTCCCTGTTCATCCTACGTCATAATGTCATGTATCCTATTTGTTGCAAATTTTGTCTAGTTTCTGAATTTTGTAATGATTTTTCCCTAAAACAATAAGAAATTTAAGTTAAAAACAACTATTTGGGGGGAAGTTAAAAATTCAGATTCAGCGACCCAAAAAACTTAAAGTAAACCTTATAGAGAAAGTTCGGAGGGGAGATGAGAGGGCAAATGTAACCTTGTGAGTGGTTAAGTGGAATTGCGCAATTTAGTTTACACAGCACCGTGTGCATGTTCCGAGGCTGATCCCCCCTTCCCCTTCATCCTAAGTCATAATGTCATATATCTCATTTGTTGCAAATTTTGTCTACTTTCTGAATTTCTAGATACTTTTTCCCTCAAACAATAAAAAAGTTGATTTTTTTAATAAAAACCTTTTTTGGGGGGCATTTTACCAAAATTTGGGGGGGTTGCCTGCGGAAAACTTGGTGGGAAGTTAAAAATTTGGATTCAGTGACCCAAAAAACGTATAGTAAGCCTTTTTCCAGAACTACCATGAATTTTGCTATGTAGAGCCTCTAAATGGTCTCTATTGCCTGGACTATCAATCATTGGCAGAAACGAAGTTACTGTTGCAACACTGTGATCATCTTCTAAAGCAGTATGCATGTATCCTAACCATCCTGGTTGAGGCGTTTTTAATAACTTACTGATACTTCAAAGAACATCAAAGATTAAGAAGTTAAAACTTTTAGTATTAGATTTTTCTTTGACATGTGGAAACCTAGAAAAATTAAATAAATGCGGAAAAAAAAGTAATGCAGAATACGCGAAACTGATCCTTTGGAAATTTGGGGATAAGAGCATTTTGATATCTTAACTCTTGTAATGAATAAATTATTTAGAAATTATAAAAAATGATTAATATTTATGTGACAATATTGCTATAACAGTTAGTATTGCAGTCGGAGTTGTCACATAACAGTATCAGATATAGGTGTAATGTAATGTAGCATAGTTACATTTAAGATTTACCGGAGCAATGAGATGTCCTCCCTGGGAAAATTCGAGGTTTTGTATTTTAAATGGTCAAAAAGTGCAATCCCCCCCCCCCTTCCAAAAGCTACAGAAATCCTTCCTGGAGAAAAGTGTCTTAATTCAAAACTGATCAATCTGAATGTGTCTGTGTAAATAAACAATAAATTCTATGTACTCAATAATCTATAGAATATGTGCTGTGGTATATCAAGTAATGTATATCAATTTCTTGAAATTGTATAACATCATTAAAATACACTTTAAGCGATTTTCCTCATAGATCCTAATGCAATGGAATTATTTTGTGCATCTCGATAAACAAACTATAATTGCTACTTACTCTATGCTCCATAGAAAATGTGTTTTCCACCTCGATGATGCATGTCCATTTCATTATGTTTGTGCGCTGAAATACACTGAAAACTATTTTTCTCCCATTGATCATAATGTAATAGAATACTTTTTAGCATCTCTATAAGCCACCATAAAGATTACACATTTCATTTTGAATACTGAACAATGCAATGATAAACAATTATATTTACACAATATAGACAGTAAAACCGAATTCATAAACATTTTTTAACTATGTTGCAAAATATTTAAAAATGTGGAGGAAATTGGTAGAATTTTTCTCAAGAAAAATGGTTGCCCTTTTTGGAAAAACATGGTTTCAAGACTCAATAAATTTCGAGTGAGGAGATGTGTGTAGAAAGCTGTTCTATGGCTGCTGCAGCACTATATTCAATAAGCAAAGAAGATTGTAATGAATTTGAATATCACAGCACCACTTTAAAGCAACAATCTACATGCTTGAAGGACACAAAAAATATAAAAATTTTGACCCACAGATTAGCACCTTCCCTTAAACTAAATATTGCATAGCAATGTTGTAAACAAGAGACGTGTTATGATGTGAACACTAACCAAATGCATACAATTTGGGTCATTATGTCGAATATGTTATATCAGAGTTTTTAAGACTGTCACGTAATACTGGTCAGTAACCGGTGTAGGTCAGTAACAGCAAGAGGGCGCTCACACATCATACTGTGACGTTTTATGCAAATCAGACTAACACAAACAGACAATGAAACAAATCAAAATAACATGACACTGTGCATTTATTTTAAAGTAAAAGATTTTCAACATGAGCAGCACCACCAGGTATTAGGCAAGTGAGATGTGTCAATATGCCTATTGCAGCTGAGTGTAGCATGTGGTGCCACCGACGGTCCATCGAATGGCATCTTTCAGTTCCAGTAAAGTGGCTGGGGACCTCCAGTACACACAAGATTTTAAGCATCCCCACAACCAAAAATCTGATGGTCAAGTCTGGAGATCATGAGGGCCACTCAAACTTACAACCTCAACTTATCACTCGGTTTCAGTGAAAGGCCCCATCAGGAATGTCTTGACTTCACATGCAAAGTGAGGCAGGACACCATCCGGCATGACGGTGATGACAGGTAATGCATGTCTTTCCTGCAATGCAGCCACAAAATTGTCATGCAAAAGTGCCTCATTTTCCTAATAAAGCTGGTGGTGGTCATATTGAACATCTTTTACTTTAAAATAAATGCACAGTGTCATGTTATTGTGATTTGTTCCATTGTTTGTTTGTGTTTGCTTGATTTACATAAAACATCTCAGTATGACGTGTGAGCTTCCTCTTTCAGTTACTTGGAATTATTTTTTTTATACATAGAAAAAAATCTAATGTCCCTCTGATCATATTTGGCCAAATCGAAATTTTTTCAGAGCATCACTTCTTTTATTATGATTTTTTAATGTTTGAACAAACTTATGATGCACCTTGTATATCTCATCATGTTCTGCTACCTGACTCTGAACCTCCCTGTAAACAGCTACCCACACTGTTTCTTTCCAAAAAATTAACAATCATGGCATCCATCTCATACAAAATTCTTGTGCAGATTATTATGCAGAATGGAAATATGCTACCATAAGAAATATGTAGCAACTCTGCCAGTCCATATACTGTTACTCTCAACAATCTTCTTGAAAAGTGGTAGCAGCAATGTACCAAATGGTACAAGCACTCACAGCATCGTCCTTCCTTAAATGCCTAAAACATTAAATATTGTTGATTTTGTTAAAGCATCATTAAATGCTTGTTATAGCATTTCATATGAGCACAAATTTCAAAACTACAGATAGATTGCTCATCTTGAAAATATTCCATTTTCTATTAAAAAAAAGAATGAGTTGTGTGTTTATATTTTATTCCAGCACCAACCAAATGCATTGCTAGATTTTCTTGCAATTTTTACTCAAGTAGTTGATATTTGAGCTGTTTATTAAGCTTTATTTCACTGTGATATATTGTCTGCATTTTTCAAAATAAATTACAATACAAAGCTATTTATCTGAAAAAAGGGTTTTCTATAATTAAATAAGGTAAGTATTATTACTAAAAAATAATGATATTCAAAAGTAAGCACCTGTGAGGACCCTGTTTCTGGATAAAGGGCTTCATACAGTATTCTCACTTTTTTTTTACCAGTCTACATAGTTAAAAAAAAAGCTTGTTTTATTTACCCATTATCTGATACAAGCAGTAGCCATTCTTCTACATGTCATTTGGGTGCTTCTTGGACCGAATAGACCTCAATCCCATTGCCTCTGCACTACTCTTGAAACACAGGAGGGACTGGGGCTGAAATATAAGTCATTGGTTTGATATGCACATTTAATAAAGAAAATAACTAATTTTATATAATAGTTTCTCAAGTATTCTGTCCTTTAGAAAATAGTTTTAGTAAAATAGATGACAGGTGTAAGGCGATTTTCAGAATATTCATTATGTTATTTTAATTCTTTATATATTTTTCTAATGGAGGTTTTTATTTGTTAATTGTATAGGTATTGTTTTGATGAGAGGAGAATATGATGACAAACAATTAGTAAGAATTGGATTTTTACTATCCTTCTTGTTTAATTTAGTATTATAAAGTTTATTATTTTTATATGTTTTTTTCTGTATATTTATACTTATATATCAGACATTCAGAACCAGAGTGGAGCAACCGCACCAGCTGTGATTAAAAAAAAAAAATGCTTTCCAAAATTCATGCAAATTTTTGTCAAACTCTTTTCGGCCAGTTTTGTAAGTGCCAGAGGAGACCAAGCTTCTTCAGCAAGCATAAGGTGATTAAGTTGGCAGTGCCAAAGTAAACCTAACCACTTGATCCACTCTTGCACTAGCTACTTAATATCCGAGTTATGTAGGACCATCTGTTAAATTGGCTCTATCACTTGAATAGTTTCAAAATTAATAAAATTCATTATACAGCTAATAGATTACATGATATACAATGCTTTGACACTTCAAACTCATTTATCACATAAATGTAGGATAGTCCACTCTGGTTTTCAATGCCTCATATGTAAGTTATTCAGCCATTTAATTTGCGAATGAAAGTAGCTATAGTTATAAAAGTGGTGACTCCTCACATTGTCTCTAGTTTCAGAACTTATGGGATCTTATCTCAAAACAATTAGAGAAATGCTAAGGCATAATTAAAAAGTTATTGATAATCATTGATTCAGTAGTAAATGATATCCTATCTGCATGACTACCCTTAACCAAGTGAAAAAAGCAATTTAAATTTACGTTATTTCTGTTGATACTACAGTGTTGATTTTGTTTCAGCAAACAATAGTATGAAAATAAATTGTTGAGTGGTTGAATGGCACAAGGTCTCCTTAGGGACATGCTGCACCAAAGTTAAAACATCTGACTATTTTTTGAGTTATCTTAAAATGTTGTCATGAAAATAAGTTGAAAGCTTAATAAGAAATGTAATTAAAACCATTTAATGAAGTCATAATACACTGAAGAGCAATTGAATTAGAGATATCTGTCTAGTGTTGTGTAGCACCACCTTTTGGCCCATTGATGGCAGCAATTCCAAACAGCATGGACTTGATAAGACACTGGAAGTGTTGGGAAGGTATATGGGTGTATAACTACATATGCACAAACACTAAACACTCTCTTCACAATTCATGAAGATATGATGGAGGAAAATCAGAGGCTCAAATTTCTCTTTCAATCGAAGATTGGCTTGAAATCTTGTCACCTTGCTGGCTAGGAAAGCAAGTTGAGTTCTGTGGAGTTAACAACTCTTTAGGTACAATTTGGAAGTGATAAAATAGGGCAGTGTCTTGTTGAAGGAAGAAGTCTCCAGTGGGATGTTGCAGACAAACAAAGGGGTGCACATGGTTCATCAAGCATATCTCGGTAATGTTGACCTGTGGCAGATGATGTCCCACATACCACGGATCCCATTTCAGTCCATGTAAAGAATTCCCAGCCAAGAATGTGACCTCTACCAGCTTGAAGAGTACCCTGTTATCCATCACTTCATGGGGTTTGCATCATATTGTACCCTGCCATCAGCTTTTACCAACAAGAATTTTAATTCATCAGTCCAGATAACATTTTTCCACATTTCCGGTGTCCATGTTACACGCTGTCATGTACAGTCAGCAGAAGTATTCTCGTGAGATGATGACTTCTGTTTTCTGTACCCCATAGTGAGTAGATTGTTCTGGATGGTGTGGCTGCTTACATGTTGTTGTGCACCAGGATTAAATTGCTGAGTGATCTGTTGCACTGTGGCTCATCTATCTGCTGTTATAATGCAAGATAGTTGTGAGTGATCCTAGTTATTCACATGCTGTTGCCCAAGGCATTTAGCACTGGTGAAATAATTTTACCAGAATTGACGTACTCATGATATACCATTGACACAGTGGCTCGTGAAAATCCAGTGCCTGCATATCTTCCGAGATGGAGTGACCCATTTGTTGGGCCACCAACAATTTGCCCATGCTCAAATGCCCTTAGATTCTTTGTCTTACCCATATTGCAGTTTGACTGTATTACTGAGCAGTGCTTCTTATATTGTCATATCTCAGCTTATGTCATATCCTTTCTGTTTACATGGCCATCTACAGCACCACATTTACATAATGCCACCTGATTCAACTGCTCTTCAGTATATGTTTAAAAAAGACAAATTTTCATAGTTAAAATTTGTACAATCTGATAAATGATGATTATTATTAAAAAGCCCAAATTATGCAGCATAAACAGGTTTATTTTAAATGATTGATTATTAAAATAAAACAATTTAAAATCACATAACCTCAAATACTTCAAAAATAGTATTTTCTTAATTTGTATCTCAGTCATAACTGTAAGACTGATTACATAGCTTCTTCTGCATAGTGGAACAGCTCTTTGGAATTTTTAATAGAAGTTAAGAAAATAAAATGAATTGATAATTAATTCAGCTGAAATATGTTTATTCTTTACAATCAATCATTTTAACAACAGAATTACTTTGTGCTTCAAAAAATTTAGAAAATTTAAGAAAGAATTAAGAAAAATATTTCTCTTTGAACTTTTTTTTTTTTTCTTTCTCATAATTATATTGAAAGAATGAATAGAATAAAGTGTTAAATATTTTTAAAGTCATTGAATGGAATACAGTTTGTGCTTTACAAGTGTTTATGTTCCAATTCTGTGTTAGATATAATTTAAAATATTTTGTTGTCCAATTAAAATATTAATTTTATTTATTTATTTTTGAAAATAGAGTATTCAAGAAGCTCAGTGTCTTGCAAATCAACTTCAGCTGTATTATGGAAGCAAAGATGGAAAAAGGGAAAATTTATTGTGGACATTTAATAAAGAACCTGACTTATTTAGACATATGGATTTAATTTCTAATTTTGAATATGATTTAATAAAATAAATTGGATCTTTTGTTGTTGTTTTTTCATTTATTATTTCTGGCTTAAATAAATTTAAAATCATATTTTTATGAATATTATTAAGTATTATGATATTTAAAATTCCAAAATCTCAAAATTAAAAATAATTTAATTGAAAAGAAAATTTATGACACACAAATAAAGATAATCTTATTGCTTAAATCTAGATAGAATTGCACTGTGTTCAAAGTAAGAATATGGAAAGGAGGGTGTGAAAGCATACCATTTAATCCTCTCTTTAAGAATGTGGCAATATTTTTCAATATCTGTTAATGATTTATAAAATAATTGTTATGAAAATTGTCAGTATTTGAACTGCTTGCATACTTTATTCTTATTTTTTCTAGTTTGTGAGAAAAAACTTCAAAATTTTAATCAAATTAAAAATGTCTACATTTAGAAGTGAATTTAATGAAAAGTTTTCTTTTTAGAATCGTATAGTACTATTATTTTATTTTCTCTTTGTTTATCACTCTTAGATAACAACTTTTTTACTTTTCAAAATTTCTTTGTTTCCGTTGTTTAACCTTTTATGCCCGATGATACTTTAAAGTAGTATATAGTTCATTTAAAGGATAACAACAGTTGTAAATTCACATGGTAAATAGGTAATATTGATGTACCTTTTCTCAGGAACTACTGATGTGATTTCAAATATTTTATTAATAATTGGTTATATTTTGATCATCTGTTTTTTTTTATGAAAAATCAATTCATTAAAGCTGTAGTAAAAAATAATAGTGGTCAATAATATAATGTTTATTGTCATGCTGCTGTCTTTTAGAAATAAAAAACTTCTCAAATTTCTCTCATCAAATGTGCTGTGATTTCGGTGTTTTTAAACTTGCTGCTTTAACTTTTGAGCATGCCCATTAAAGTTCGATTCACCCACATTAGCTTTAGAATGACAAAAGCTATAGTCATAAATATGGTGTTTAGGTATAATAAAGTGGCTATATGCTACATAACCATGTAAAGATGATTTTGTTGAAGGTGCATGTGTTTAATGTTGTGTTGCAAAAATGGTAAGAAAAGATATGCTTCAACATACAAACTCATTCAATGGTGATTTTGATAATCAATCACAGTATAAGTCTGTTGTGCTCACCCTGCTTGCTATCATAAATATGCCATTATATGTTGCAAATATGGAAGTCAATGTTGCTCAACCATCTCTCATGATATCACAGCTGCTTTATTTTAATGAATTGATGAAAAGTTTTCAGCCATTCTAACCATTCTCGCTAATTCCTACAAAATAAGTTAATTTAATTATTGTAATTTACATATAAAAATATTCATAATTAGATTTGGTAAAATCAGTACATTATACAGAATATGAATTTAATGATTGCAACTTTATATATGAACAATTAAATATTTTAAATAATTTATTTTCTGTTTTCAAGTACTGAATAATAGTAAGTACAGTAAAAGATATTTTTTTTTTCACAGAATTTAAGTGTTCATTTTTATGACCCATATTAAGCAGATTAACATAACATCAGCCGTAATAAGTCAAGCAGATTTATTACAGCACAATTGCTTGAAATGTATCTTGACAATTCCCTGACAAATGATTTATGGCGATAGGTACCATGCATTTAACTTCTGACCCTTAGCATCTAGATTCCAGACAAGACCAGGAGTCTAAGAAATGGTGTAACCCAAGTGTCTTACACAGAATGATAACTACAATGGAAGCTCACTTGACAGACAAGGAGGTGCATTATATGCAAATTTTGGGACCTTTATTTCTCTGAATTTTCATTGCCCAATATAGTAGGGGAGACTTAGGAGAGTTGATCTCTAGGGAGACTTGAGCCCTAGGTCTAAAACCAGAGAAAAAAATGCAATTAAGTCTTTGAAACTGGAAACATTAATAAAGTGATTCCTTATCAACAGATCTAGCAACATAATTTCATTCAGTGATTTTTATTTTTGTTGTAAGAAAGGAATCTCTGTTTTCTTACAATCAAACTTCTTTTTGAGTAGATAGTTTGAGTTTCATATTTTTTGCTAAATATAACTAAATTACTTAATTTCATTGATATAATATACTAACATTCCTTACTGGTTAAATGTTGTTATTTAAATCCAATACACTTTCCTTATTTTTGATTTAGCATTTTTTTCCCACAAACATGCACATTAGGGACACTTGATCCTGAGGATCGAGTGTCCCCAAACCAAAGTTAAGCTAAATTAATGTTAAATTTTATTAATCTCCTACTTCTCATTATGACATTTAGATATTATCTGTATTAGTTAGAATATGGTTGCCGTGATTTTAGATGGTTGACAAAGATAGAAAGTTAATATGTGGCTGCATATGATGGTTAGCAAGCACATGGTGGATGAATGCACATGTGAGACATACGTCTAACTTTGCAAATTTTTTACAGCACTTCATAAAGAATGTAAGATATCATAATCAAAACAGTAAAGTGTTAATCATAAAAAATAATCATGATAACTATATAAGCATTGAGAGTTTGAATTATGCCAAAGAAAATGTAATAATTTTGTTAAAAATATCACCGCACACTTCTCACAAATTGCAGCCTATGGATCGTACTGTATATGGACCACTTAAAAGATATTTTAATGTGGCTGCTCAAGACTGGATGACTAATCATCCTGCTCAAAGGACAACAATTTATCAAATTGCTGAACTGATCGGAATTTCCCATCCTAAAGCCATGGTGACAACTAACATAATAAATGGGTTTAAAATCACTGGAATATATCCCTTAGATAGGAATTTCTGAAGATGATTTTTTATCATCTTTCATCTCAAATCAACCATTAACTCCAACACGCAGTAAAATAATTACAGTTAAACCAAACATAGCGACACCAGAAGACATACAATCCTACCCTAAAGTTTCATTACCAAAAATGGGAAACTCTACAGAAATGAAAAAAGGTTCTTCAAAAATTTTGACAAGCACACCAACTAAAAAACAGAATGGGGAAGAAATACAAGATCGTCACCTGAATAAAAAACAAAAATCGGGAAAAACTCCTTTCATCTCAAGAAAAAAGTAAAAACACTAAAAATGAAAGACCTGAATCTTCAGAAAGTTATAAAAGCAGTTATAGTGTTTATGATTCAACCGACCCAGATCCACTTGATGAACATTCTGATGAAATCATTGGAGATCCAAAACATTTGTCGATTGATGAAAATGACTTTGTCATTGTGCGATTTCTGGGAAAGAAGAAAATTAGTCATTTCGTAGAAAAAAATTAAAAGAAGATCTTATTATCTGAATGTGAAATCAATTTTCTAAGAAAACGAAGACTTAATTTCGATCAATTTATTTATCCAAAAAATGTTGATAATAGTGTTATGGACAATGATGATATTGTCAAAAAAGTACCAAAACCAACCATGCTTGGTGGAATTCTTCAACTGCAATAATTTTAATATTTACATTTCCTTTTTCAAACTTTGAAAATGTTTTTGGATCATTAATTGTGTTTTTCTCCCTTTTTACATGTTAGTCAACAATAAATTTGATTTCTACTACTTAATTTGAATCATTTCAATGCATCTGTTTCAAGGATCAAGTCTCCCTGCAACTGGGGAGACTTTATCCTTTTTTGGAAAATAATTTTTTTTTTTTTTAAATGGTTTTTCAAAAAAAAAAAAAAAAAAATACTACAACAAGAAAGACACATGAGCCTTTAATAATAACTGGAAACAATTTTTAAAAATTTTGTTTTTTCCAAAATAAAAATTAAAAACTGAAAAAGGGATCAAGTCTCCCCTAATTCTATGTTTTGTCTCATTTTTCTTATATTTTACAATTTTTTTTTTTTTTTGTGGAAAAAAAAAATCAGTTACAGAGAAGCAGTCTAGTGGAGTTAGTCTAAGTTAGAAATTTCCGTGAAGTAACTGAATATATTTATGTATTTTTACATTTAATTTCTTGAAAAGAAACTTTCATGGCACAATGTTTATCCCGTCTCCATTGCAGATTCCTGCTACTCACATATGCACTGTGTGAGTATTTCTAATTGTATTGATTACCAATAAAGAAAAAAAAACCTAAATCTGGTTGTTTACCAAGGAAATTGTTCCTATAATTTTGATGGATACACCACCGACTGCTTCTACTGATGTAATACAAGGTACAGCTTTTATTATGTTGTGCTTGCTCTATGTTAAACCAAAGAGTTGGAATTTTGTTGGGATTTTTTTTCTTGTGCCTAGATAAAAATGAATTGTTATTACAAAAGAAATAAAAATATTCATATAAATTATTTTTTAATTAAAGAAGTTAGTTTAGATAGTATATTTATTTTATTTTACTTTTCATTTTTAACAATGTTATGTATTTAAGAATATTAAATTACTACTTTGAAAGTGATTGGCATTGATACATAAGACTGCCAATTATCAACTGTATTTGGTTATCTATCTCTCCTGGTCTGGATAATATTTAAGTGCCATTTTTAGTACAAACACCCAATTTTGACATCATATTTTGCTTTGTCGTTAAGTTTTGCTTTAGGACATCAAACGGGAAGTCATTTCATTGAGTAGTTTAGACATTATGAAGATTTAAAATTTGTAACTCCTATTGTTAAATTCATTTTTAATCATTGCAAAACAGATTGCAATGTAGGTATTTTTTCAAGCATAGTTCCAGAACTACTTTGCAGACTAAGCTATATTTTTATAATTCACATAATTGAAGCTTTAGAAACCAATTTTTATTAAAAAGATTTATAGGTTACAATTCATAATTTTAAATATATATATATAATGTAAAATGAATTCACAAATGTAAAAATAAATTGGAAAGACAATTCAAAAGATGAACATTGACACTTTTAATGGTACTCTCTTTATCAAGTAAAAGGTAACTTTTGCTTGGTAATTACTATATATATATATATATATATATATATATAATTACAAAACAAAAAATGAAATGTAACATGATTTTTTTAACAGAAATAAATTTTTAAAACTTTCAGTTATGGTAATATAAAATTAGAGCTTATTCTGCCAACTAGTTATTGAGTTAAGTTAAAAAGAGCTACCTGCATTGTAAATTGGTTTTGCAACAATTACAAATGAATTTAATGTTAGGATTTCCAAATTTTAAACTTTGATAATTCCCAAACTATTTGACTAAATGATTTCCCATTTGGTATTCTAAAATAAAATTTACAGAAAAAGCCAAATATGATGTCGATATTAGGTGCTGATATTCAAAAGTTCTGAATTTTGTACAATTTCAGTATAAAGATGACCCTTAACCTTATTATTTTGTAAACATAAATTTAAAAAGTCATAAATTCCAGTTGACTGACTATTTCTGTTTTTTTTCTCTAACAAATTGGACATTAAAATGTTTCCCTTTTTTTGGCTACCTGTACCTCCTTGCATCACTAGATTTAAAATATTAGTCACAAGATAGAGAAGGCTAATGACAATTTTTTGTCCCTTTTTGCAAATTTGTCCTGAATAAGTTTTCCTTTTTGTTTTTTTTTTTTCAATAAAGATACAGGAAATAATTATAGACAATACATTATTAGTGTTGACTCTAGGCCAATTTGGCAGGGTGCTGCACACTGTGAACCTTTTTAACTGCTTTATGTGCCCGGTGGTCCTTTAATTATTTTATGCGCCCAGTGGCCCTTACTTTTACCCTATATTTTATGCACCCTTTCATTTCTTTTTCTGTTCGCCAGAGAAAAAGACCCACGAAATACATCCATTGATCGCAGAAAATAAATGGTAAATTTATCATTCAGTCACAGGGAAGCATTGTGAAATTGGTCGTGGGAAAAAAATCAAGAAATTCTCCAGTTGGTTATGAAAAAAACTCACAAAATTCTTCAATCTGTTGCAGGGAAAAAACATGAAATTTGTTCATCGATCTCACAAAAAAAGAAAGAAAGTCGCATAGGTGCCAACCTCTGACTAATCTTCCATAATATGAGGGTTAATTTGACCCAGGTTTAATGCGTTTCGAACCAGAATTTCTTTTAAGAAATGAAAATAAACAAATTCAAAGTAGAAACCTGAAATTAAATAAATGAAAATTTATCAAATGTGTTTTCTGGTTTGAAACGTGGTTAACCTGGGTCAAATTAATCCTCGTATTACGGAGGATTAGTGAGAGGTTGGCAGCTATGAAGTCTCAAGTTTCACCAGAAATTTACCGATTGTTCATGGGAAAAAAATAGAGAAATTTGTCGATCGGCTGGGGAAAAATCAGCAAAATCGTCCATTGACCGTATGAAATACGCTGAGAGTTTTGCTGATTGCTCGAAGAAAAAAAACACAAAATTCACCAATCGGAAGAAATAAATATAATGAAATTCATCAATTCGCTGCATAGAAAAAAGTTGCGAAAATTGTCATTTAGTTTTCAGAAAAAAATCACAAAATTCAACAATCAATTGTCGGAAAAAAATCACAAAATCCTTCTGTTGGTCATTTAAAAATATTATGAAATTTGTCAATCAATCACAGGAAAAAATCTTGAAATTTGTCAGACAATCGTGGGGAAAAAATCGCCAAAATCTTCAGTCGGTTAGGGAAAAAAAATGTTAAATTCATCAATCGGCTGCAAGAAAAAAGGACGCAAAATTCGGCAATCAGTAGATGGTAAAAATTGCAAAATTCCTTGATTGGTCACAGGAAAAAAAATCACAAAATCTACCAGTCAATTGTTGGAAAAAATCATGAAATTCTTCAGTGGATTGCAGGAAAATGACAAAATTCGTCGATCGGTCTCGGGAGAAAAAATCTCGAAATTCGTCAGTTGATGAGGGGGGGGGGGGATTGTGAATTTCAATCATTTGCAGGAAAATTTCTAATGATAAAAAAAGACAGACACTTTTTGAGAATAGTGTGCACTCCAATTTCTGCCTGGCGGCCATTTTTTAAAGGTCAATACTTATGGTGTTAAGATTTTTATATACTAAATGAATCTGATGTCCATTTCATTGAAATTATTCAATTCTGTAACTGATTTAAAAATAAAGACTTTTTTTTGTCCAAAGCATATCATCTAAAACTTTTCTCTTTAGCTAAGATAAGCTTCTTCACCAACTGACATAATTTGTAATAAAAACTTATCTTTTTTGCTTTTAACTTTTAATACCTTATGGTTTTATGGGATAATAGTTTCCTACCATGGGTTCATTTTCTCATTATTGCTTTCTAAAGGGTTAATGCATCTTATTGATTCCTTTGTGCACATTAGTGTATTACAGTATTCCTACTCATTTCTCCATACGGTTGGATACTGGCATAGTCTTTTTTTTTCATCTGCTATTTGAGCATAAATGCCACCATTTTTTGGAATAAATTATTGTTTCACCTTATAAAGTGCTACAACTGATATGATGCACAGCCTACTTGTATTGTATATTAATACTGTCACTACAAGAATGGGAAAAAAAACTTTATTCTGCTCTTGTATTGGTTCATGGAACGGCTTTTTTCAATTCCTACTATTAGTTCACACTCTCCTTGTATTTATTTATTTATATATCTTGTTCAAATTTTCAATCGTTAATAAAATACTTATTATTCATCCTATCAAGTTGAAATAAATTTTTTAAAACTTGTACTGGATGACAATTGATGTTAATACAGTTTTTTCAAATATTAATTCATTAATTAAATTTTAATTAATTAATTTTAGTTTTATATGGGAGACAAAATGGCGGCCATTGGTTATTAAACAGCATTTAATGCATCTTCATATCTATCGGGGGGTTACCATAGGGGGACCCTGTTCTGTCGCGAATTTGGTGACCAAAATGAGTCGCCAAAAGTGACCCCAACTTGGCAATATCTCTAATATTTCAACTAATTCCCATAGACTTCCATTGTAAATCTACTTGCTTATAGAAAATCAACAAATTGAGATATTTTAATGCAACAAAAACTAATATTAGCTTAAGGGATTATATTAAACTTTTCTTAGATGACCTAAAAGTAGCAATTGACTTTAAAAACAAAATTTTTATATTACTTGTTGTGACTGATGATGAAAGATTTTTGAAACATGTTGTGTTTTCTTTTTTTTAATTGTGTATTTAAGAAGTATATTTCTATTGTATTTATAAGAAATCCTGAACCAATCGTTCACAAAATATTTGCAGTGGAAAATAGCACAGAGAAAAGATTTGAAAACTACTATATGAATTAGTGAGCAATAATGGCAAATTACAAGGACATGGCGGCATGATTAGTAACAGGAACTAACTCCTCGCCAGATCCTAGGGGGTGAAAAGAGGACATGGACAGGCCCTAGTTGGAAGTTCCAGGAGTGGAAAAGTTCACTGATTGTTTGCATTGAAAACATTGTGTTTTCAAAAGTTTTAAGTATAAAAACACTATCCTGATTAATTATAAGGCAACATTCCTGTCTTCGATGGCTTTTGAAGGAATTTTATGCTGTTTTTCCCTCCCTTTCCTTCTGAAATAGAAAAGGGCTTATATATCATGAATTATTGGATTCAGGAGTATAGTTTTTATTCATTTCTTGATCACTGTGAGAAGAACTTTTGAATGATACCACTCTCGTCAAAATCCCTAGTGAGTATCAAAATTGAAAAAGAAAAACAGGAAGTTTATTTCTTTGGTATTACTTTGAGTCCTGTGAGATGAAAATTTTACTATTTTGATGTTACTTCTAGATCCGAGGAATATGGGGAAAAACAAGAAAAAAAAATAAAACAAAAAAGTTTTATATTTCAAGTTTCATGGACTGGAAAAATAGCAGAAACTCACAATTTCTATGTTACTTTGGATTCCACAGATCCCAAAAATCCGAGGGAAGATAGTGTATAATAAAATGAAAATTTTGGTAGGAGTTATTTCTAAAACTGTGAAAAAAAAAAATGCAGAAATTTTACTATTTTCACATCATTAATTTTATAACTTTGGTCTTTTATTGGATTCCTGAAATTAAAAAAAACTAACAAAAATTCTCCAGTTTCAGTGCTGTTTCTGTCTTGCATACTCAGAAAAAAAAGAGGAAATTTAGAATTTCGGGATTACTTGTCTCGCGCACCTGAAAAATCTAAGGAAAAGCAAGAAAAAGTGAAAATTTTACAGTCTAAGTGCTACATTAGGTTCAGCAAATCCCGAAAAAAGAAGAAAAAAAAAATCTGAGAGAAAGGAAGAAAAATTAAACCAAATTCTACAATTTCAGTGCTGTTTCTAGTCCTGCATACTGAGGGAAAAAAAGGGGAGGGGGGGAATTAGAATCTCGGGATTACTTGTCTCGTGCACCTGGAAAATCTGAGGAAAAGCAAGAAAAAGAAAATTTTACAGTTTAAGTGTTACATTAGGTTCAGCAGATCCGGAAAAAAAAAATAAAATCTGAGAAAAAGGAACAAAAATTGAAGTAAGAATCTTAGTATTTTAGTGTTATTTTTGATCTTGCAAAATGTAAAAAGAAAAAAAAGTAATTTTGCATAATTGATTTCATGATTTTGGCTTTATTTGGGGTCCTGAAAAAAAGTTCCTGATGTCCTGAACTTAAAAAAGAAAAAAAGGCTGTGTGTGAACATGTTCAATTTTGACTGTTTTACGGATACCATGGGATTAAAAATAATAATAATAATAACCAAAATTATACAGTTCTTTCTTTGTTGTTTTGGATCTTGCAGACTTGAAGAAAGGGGCAAAATTTTTACAATTTCATTTCAAAATATCACAACAAAAAGCTGCCCGAGACTGCATTTTTAGTAGCTCTAACTCAGACTCCTTTTACCCCAAAATCGCCCTAAATCTGATTCCACAGCCCTGTTTTCATAGTTACCAAATTTACAATGCATTACATATGAACCGGTTAGGATCCTCATTGTGAAGGCTCCATCAAAAAATGACCAATTTTCCTGGCAGCACTAATAGGACAATGGCCTACCCTACTATCAACAACAATGTTGTACAATGGATGAGGACTACAAGATTTTACTTCAGTTAATTTTATAATGGTCTAAACATTAAAGATAATCTATCATTTTAATGAAATATACAGATAAAATTCTTATCTCAAGTACTGGTTACTGAGAAGTTAAGGTTTGGAGGTCACTAATATCAATCAATATACCTAAAGAATTAAACTGTTTATCCATCGGGAGCATATTCTGAAGAACTATAATTTAATCAACAATACATTGCTTTTAACTTCTTTATAATTATTTTATAAGTGTAATTTAATCTTGTGGTGAATACTGTAGATTTGTGAGAAAACTTAAATAATAAAAACATAGCAACAAAAAAAACGAAACACGCGATTAATAAATAAGTCAGAAAGGTTCCTTCTGCAAATGTCGTTGAAATATTTTATATTTATTTTACAACATTTCAAAAGAAAAATATGTATACTCTCACTTGGTGAAGTTCATTTTTTGGACACTAATTAAATTCCGAGATTATCGCAGGGCCGAAACTAGCCTTTTTTGCAAACATGGATTTTGGCGCCCGCTATTATAACTTCAATGAATACACCGGAGCAACATTTATTAAAAGCTACTGAAAAGAATAATTACTTAAATCGTAGAACATCTCAAGCTGAGTTGAGTTGTCGTGAGTCATTACAATTTAGTTATGGTTAGATATGTGACATCTCCTTTTTTTTTTAACAAAAAGCAAAAACCTGAAAATAATACAAATACAAGTAAAATTAATAAAATGATAGTCAGGTAATATAGTCACTTAAGTAGTACGGTTTTCTAATAAGTCGTCCAGATTTAGAATATGTCTCTGTTGGTGAGTGAGTGCTATCGGTGTGGGATTTGGTTATTGTAGAAGGTAAAGTGGTGTTCAAATCAGATGTAGATTTCAGCTCATTCCGAGGAAGGTTCAAATCTGGTGTAGGTTTCTCACAATCTAAAAAGTTAGATTTCTTTTTAACTTCAAACTTCATACTACGAGGACCTTTGTGGAGATGTCTTCTATTTCTTTCTAATATCTGTCCATCTTCCTTTAATATACGAAAGGATCGTGGTCTGTCAGCATTTTCTAGAACCTTGGTGAGTTGATTTGCATCCTTCTGAGTACCATCTTTTAAAAATACCACATCATTTTTCCTGCAAAGGTTTAAGTAATTTAGAGCCTCTGTCATAATAAGATTTTTGAGTTTCTTGTCAAGTAATGAACTTCTGTCGAATCTCATCATATTGGTTAGTAGGAAAAAAATCTTCTTTACGTGGCATAATTCCATTAATTTTATGACCAAATAACAATTCTGATGGCGAAGGAATATTATTTGATATTGGTGTATTTCTATATTCTAAAAGTGCTAAATATGGGTCTTTGTTATCAAAATCAGCTTTCTTAAGCATGTACTTAACAGTTTGTAAGTGTCTTTCAACCATTCCGTTTGACTGAGGGAACCTGGGACTTGATGTTTTGATCTGGAAATTCCAAGATTTTGCAAAGTTTTTGAACCTTGAACTGTCATACTGCAGTCCATTATCAGAATAAAGAAGTTTGGGAATGCCAAATCATGCAAATATACCCTTTAGTGCTTTAATGGTAGCAAGACTTGAGACTTCTGTTAATAAAGCTGTTTCCACATATTTACTAAAATAATCTGTAACAAGCAAATGTTCTCGACTTTGGAAGTGAAACAAATCAGTTCCTAAAACTTCCTGTGGGCCATATGGAACTTCTTTTGGCATCAATGGTTCCTTTTGGTTTGATTTTCTATATGATAAACATAGTCCAAGAGCCGACAGCACAAAAACCAATTTTATCAAGCACAAGAAAAAAAACTTTATTTTATGGAAGAGTAGAAGTAGGGGAATCTAATTATCCATGTCTGCTGGAAGTGAAGTGATGCATAAGCCAAAAATTAATACCACCAGTGGTTCACTCGTAGGTTTATCATTGTGTTTGTCCTACAAGCAAAGGTATGAAAACATGGAGGACTGGGAGCAGGAAAACACAATAATAAACCTACAAGTGAACTACTGGGGATATTAATTTTTAGCTTATGCACCACTTCACTTCCGGCAGACATGGATCATTAGATTCCCCTATCCCTACTCTCTCATAAAATAAAGGTTTTTTTCTTGTGCTTGATAACATAGGTTTTTGTGCTGTCAGCTCTTGGACTAACATGTTTTACAATTTAAAACAAGATCTTCTACTTCTTTTGTTATACCAGGCCAAAACAAAATTTCTCATGCTCTGTTCTTGCATTTTTCAACACCCATGTGGCCATAATGTATTCGATTAAGCATATCATTTCTAAGATTTTTTGGAACAACAACACAAGAGTTTTTAAAAACTAATCCATTTGCAACTGTCAATTCTTCACGAAAACTAAAATAAGGTATTGCAACTTCAGGAACTTTAAATTTATTTTCTGACATGTTTCTTCTAAAAATGATCTAGATAAAGCGTCTGCCAAAAACAATTCTTTACCCGGTTTGTAAAAAAGTTTAAAATCATATGGTTGTAAACGAATTCTCATTCTCTGTAATCTTGCAGGGCACTTATCAAAAGATTTATTAAATATTGCTTCAAGAGGTGTATGATCACTCTCGATTTTAAAAGATCTTCCAAAAAGATACTGGTGAAATTTCTCACAACTGAAAACCACAGCTAAAGTCTCTTTTTCTATCTGTGCATAGTTTTTTTGAACATCATTTAAAGCTTTAGATGCATATGCAACTGGTAAATTATTCTGTAGAAGCACTGCCCCTAACCCATCTTTACTGGCATCAACTGATAAAGTGATTGGTTTCGACACATCAAAATATTGCAGAACCGGATTTTTTGCTAATATATTTTTTAATTCCAAAAAACACTTATCATAAATAGAATTCTAATTCCATATATTACCTTTTAAATTAAATCTCTGAAGATTGCGGTTTTTTGGGAAACATTTGGAATGAATTTTGAAAGATATGTAATCATATCTAAAAAAGTTTCTAGTTCTTTACCATTATTAGGAGGTTTCATAGTTATAATTGCTTTAATTTTATCTTCATCAGACTTAAAACCATCCTTAAAAAATTTGTGTCCTAAATATTTGACTTCTGTTACTCTAATTTTACACTTACTCAAATTAAATTTAATATTTCTTTCACGAGCTTTCTCAAGAACTTTTTTAAGCCTCATATCATGTTCTTGTTTATCTTTTCCCCAAATTAATAAATCATCTATATATATTTCAACTCCTTCCTCTCCTCCAAAAACTTCACTAAAACTTCTATGAAACACTTCTGGCGCTGAGCAAATGCCATATGTTAACCTTAAAAAACAAAACCTTCCAAATGGAGTGTTAAATGTTGTTAATTTTGAACTCTCTTCTGATAACTTAATTTGCCAAAAAGCCTTATTAGCCTCCAAAATGCTAAAAAATTGAGCACCAGCCATTTTAGAAGCAATATCTTCAAATGTTGGCAAATAAAAGTGTTCTCTCAAAATATTATAATTTAAATACTGTGGATGTAAGCATATTCTTAAACTTCCATTAGGTTTACGTACAATAACTAAGGAGTTAACAAATTCTGTGGGTTCATCAATCTTTTTAATTATATTAGCATTTATCATTTCATTTAATTTATTCAATGGTTCCATTAAACTAATTGGTACCTTTCTACAAGCTTCAACTTTACCTACAGTATCATGTTTGAGCTTAATATCATAAGTAAAACCTTTTAAATTACCAATTCCCTTAAAAAGATCAGGATATTCCTTCAAAATTTCAGGCATTTCTTTTTTATTAGAAGTAATTGAATTTACCCTGTTAACTAAATTTAATTCAACTAAGGTAGGTAACCCTAACACAGCAGGAGCCCTATGATCACAATCAACTATTTGAAAATCTACTACTGCTTTTGCACTTTTAGACGCTTCACATATTAAAGAACATTCACCAACAACATTAATTTCTGTACCATTATAATTTGTTAGCTTCATGTTTGAATTTTTAATTACACTTTCTTTTAAATTCAATTGCTTAAATTTATGTAATGGCAACACATTACATTGAGTCCCCGTATCTAATTTTGCAAATAAATACTTAGAAACATTTACTTTAAGTTTCTCAAGCCAATCTTGTTTGTTTTTACTTTCATTATTTTTTATAGCTCCTAACACATATTCATTTGAATCATCATTTTGTGATCGTGGAACACTCACTGATTCATTAGTATCATAATTTCTCAAAACATTAACTTTCTTTTTAAATCTACAGATATTGGCAAAATGATTTAATTTTTGACAAATAAAACATTTTTTATTATAAGCAGGACAAGAATTTTTAAAGTGAAACTTACCGCATTTTCCACATTTCTGAGCTTCAAATTCTGTACAGTATTTGCAAAATTTTTCGTTTCCAAGAACACAATTTTTACTTATTGCACTTTCATTTTTATTTACAACGTTTCTTGAATATGAATGCTGTGGATTTTTTGCTGCTTTTGATTTAATTTTGACTGCTTTCATGACTTTCTCTTCATTCAGCGTTTTCATTTGCATTTCAGCAATTTCTTGCGTTTTACACATCTTAATATATTTTTCCAAATTAAGATCAGATTCATGTAGCAATCTATCCTTCAGTTGTTGGTTCTTTATTCCACTTATAATTCGATCACGAATTAAACTATCTCTTAGTTCACCAAAATTACAAGTACTGCCAAGTTTCTTTAGTGAAGTTAAGAACTCATCAAACGTTTCATCAGAATGTTGTGTACGACTAAAAAACAAATGGCGATCAATAGATTAATTGAACTTTGGGATACAAAAATCTTCAAACTTCTGCATTATTTTAACAACATCTTTCTTATCGTCTGCCGTAATTTCCATAGTATTATAAACTTCTAAAGCATCTGTTCCAATGACATGCAACAAGATTGCAACTTGAACTTCTGGTGGTTTTTATTATTTTCAGTAGCCAATATGTACAACTAAAATTTTTGCTTCCATTTTTTGAAATTTTCTGCATTATTACCATCAATAGAACGTGGATTCGGAGGTATTAATCCCAATGTAGCCATTTTCTTGTTCTAATAACAGGATAACATGAAACAAAAGCGAACTCAAACAGTTGGCATTTTAAATTAAATAATTACCACAGTATATTTGTTATTTTTCTCTTCTTTTTCACAAATAGCAATGTTCTTTTGAACTGGCTGCACCATATTATAACTTCAATGAATACACCGGAGCTCACAAACACAACATTTATTAAAATCTCTAAAAAGAATAATTACTTAAATCAGGGCATGAAATTTCAGTTCAAAAGGGGCTCACCAGACTAAAACTTTTGCTCGCCATTATTTTACATTCATTGAGACAACAACGTTGGTCACCACACTTGCCAAGAAAATGAACTATTTATGACAAACTGAATTTCAACTGACTAAGGTTTAAAAAGGTACTGTCTGTTAAATCAGGAATATTTTACATTCATGAGAAATATGAACAATTTTTAAAGTGTTAACAGATGTAGTATGAAGAACTTTCTGGTGACCGAAATCATAAAAAAATGCAGAAATTGAAAAATCGAAACAATTTACTGCAAAAGAAAAAAAAGTAATATTAACTCAAAATAAGTTTGCCATAAGGTTTCAATGGTTACAGAAATTGTCACATACAGTAAAAGCTCTGTTATCCAGCATTCAAGTAACCGGAAAGCTCAACTAACCGGAAAAATTCAGAGAAATCGTTTATTTTTTTTCCCCATAAACAGTTGAAAAATTTTTACGACTATTTTAGAAAATTTACTGTTAGCATTCTCAAATTATCTTAGCAACTAATTCGGTGTAAAACAGATCTGTGTGTATGTTCATAACAGTGAACGTTATAAAATAAAAATATAGCATAAAGAACTGTCTATAGCTCGTTAGCACAGAATAACTTCATGTTGCATCATAGTTTGCCGTGCCGGCTGTTTTTCCTTCCGAAAGAGAGAAGGAGGGTGTGGAAAATGAAGACAAGAGAAGAGAGGCTTGATCTTTCTTTTCTGCTCTTGGCGAAACTAGATGGGGAGGGGGGGGGAGGCGTGATAAACGGTAGAAAGCTACATCTTTTCTGAAAACTGAACTGCTAAGTGAGGAAGCCAGGAGCATGAAGGAAAACTGTTTTCTAAGAATTGGGATGGGGATATGGTCCTTTCAGATATCGTATTTCCCCCCAGATGGACAGTAGCCCCCCCCCCTCCTCCCTGGAGTTACTAGAAAATTCCATCTGTCTGTAGAACTTTCTATCTGTCTTGCCCATTTGGGTCTACACATTCAGTTTGACCAATTAGAATTTGACTTAAATCACGCTGATGCTTTTTTTTTTTTTTCGTTTTGGCACATTTTTACTGCCATTCGCTTGTGCTTAATCAGCTAGCCTAGTAAATTGCTCTCAACCTTTATTAATCGTGTTCTGTCATACGTTTTGTCAAGTTAAAAAATGGCAGATCAGTCAAATCCTAATAAAAGGAAACGAGTTGTTTTAACCATAACTCAGAATCTAGACATTATTGGACGTTTAGAAAGAGCAGAAAAAAATAACAATTGATGTGTATATTCAACATTGGATCCTCAATGATTTACAATATTAAATCACAGAAAGAAAAGTTGATGGCATTTGCTTCCTCTGGAGAATCAAGCAAAGCAACGGATGAAAGGAAAACACTGCAGCAACCTCAGCATGAAAAACTGGATAAAAGTTTATATCAGTGGTTTCTATTAAAACGAGAAGAAGGAGTTCCTATTTCTGGGCCTATGCTGATTGAAAAAGCAAGAGATTTTTCAGAAAAATTAAATATTGCGACGGAATGCAAGTTTTCAGATGGGTGGCTTTCTTGCTTCAAAAAACGCCATGGAATTAGAAAAATTGACATATCTGGAGAACGAAAATCAGCCGATAATGAAAGTGCAGAGGAATATTCTACTTTTTTTGAAGATTTTATTAAAAAAAATAATATTGATCTAAACCACATCTATAATGCTGATGAAACTGGAATCTATTTCCATTGCCTTCCGACCTCAACATTAGCTGGTCCTAATGAAACGTCAGCAGATGGTTTTAAGAAAAACTAAGACAGACTAACGATTCTGACTTGCACTAATGCAACTGGCTCCCATAAATTAAAACTGTTAGTAATAGGAAAGTCGGAGAATCCAAGAGCACTTACAGGAATTAAATATCTCCCTGTAGTTTACACCAATCAAAAAAGTGCTTGGATGGATAAAGATATTTTTACCTACTGGTTTAAAAAAGTTTTTGTGCCATCTGTAATTAGCTAGCTTGAAGCTAAGGGGAAAAAACTGGAAGAAAATAAAATAATTCTTCTAATTGACAACTGCCGAGCGCATCCCAGCGAGGAAGAATTGAAATATGGCAATATTTCAGTGATGTTTCTCCCCCCCAATGTAACTTCTCTGATACAACCTATGGATCAAGGGATCATACAAAACGTAAAAATGATTTATCGAAAACATTTCATGTGTAAGCTCGTAAATGCACAGACAACGGTGGCAGAATTTCAATCAGCTTTTACAGTAAAAGATGTCATTTATGATCTTGCCAGTGCATGGAATGCTGTAAAACCGAAATCTCTTCGAAGGGGATGGAGAAAATTATTATTTACAGTAAACTTTTGTTCTGATTCATCAGATGAAGGATTTAAACCCAAGAAAAGGAACGAATTACATGAAATTATGTAAACATTAAAAAATGGGCCTAATACTAACTTATCTCTATCGCAACTGGAACTGCCAGAAATCGAAAATTGGATAGCTATAGATAAAAATATTCCTGTCACCGAAACTTTAACAGAAGAGCAGTTAATTAAAAAAATGACAGCTCCAGAGGAAGAAACAAATGATAGTTCCTCAGAATCCGAAAATGAAAGTGAGGAGAAAATTTCGTGGAGTGAAGCTGAGAAAAGTTTATCTACTTTTTTAAAGTTTTGTGAAAAAAATTCGCAGTATTCGGCTCAAGAAGTTTTAGAACTGCATCTCATAAAAGAACGATTCATGAAAAAAAGAGAACTTTCTTTCAAACAGACAGACATCAGACATGCGCTTCGTAGTATTCCCTGGCACATCAAAAGAAACACAATCAAACGCACAGTAACTGCTGAGAAATTATATCCCAAACTTTTTTTTTCTTTATTTACTCAAGAACAAGAAATTATTATTTTAAAAGAATTATGTAACAAAGATCTTTATACCAAATTGTATTTTAAATATATTTACTCAAGAATATTTTTTATTTGATGTGTTTGGATCAACTACACTTAACTGGAAATTAAAGAAAGAAAAGACGCTGCAGGGTAAGTTTCTTTCTTTTTGCTTTGTTTTATTGTTGGGTTTTTATCAGTTCAAACTTTTTCTCCTCAGCCGGGAGAAAAGCCATCAAAGTTTTGCGTTGTTGAATAAGCGAGGAAAAATATTTTTCATCAACCTAAACAGTAAACAGAAATAATAATAATATTCTAGATTTAAAAAAAAGAACGAAATGGTACTCTTTTTTTTTTTCCCCCTCTTACTTATTATATTAAAAAAAATTGCTTTTTCCTTTGCTAATTGCCCTATTGTGTTCAAATTTTCACCGAATTCAAATAATAATAAATTAGGACGCATACCTAATTTATATTAATTTACAATAAGTTTTCAGAAATTTAGAAATCCCCCCCAAAAGACTCCACTATCTGAGCCACTCCAACAAAAAAAACAAAAAAGGCTAATGACTGTGAAGTTTGTTTTTATCGGGGAGTAGTCCCATAACCTGTGCCGGAAGATTTGGCGTGCTTTTTTTAGCGATAAATTTTTCGATATGGTTGCCGTTTGTTCGTCAACTTTGAAAGGCTTTAGGGTTGCTTTTTTTTTGGAAAGTCCGTTTGATGACGTTAAAGTTTGAAGAGTGCTGATCTTGAAGCTTATTGGTTCACTAATATCACGGGAACTGTTAGTCAGCAAATTTTGAATTCAGTTAGATAAGAATTTGCTCTCGCGGCCACGCCACACTCACATTCGGATTACCCTGTGCGCCGGTCAATGTAAGTAAAGTCTCGTTAATTTTACCTACATTGCGGAAAAACATCATTTTTAAATCTTTATATTATTTATAAATCAATGATTTTACACCATTTTTAAAAAGAGGAAATGATGTAAAAACATGGATTTATAAATTATGTAAAGATTTAAAAATGAAGTTTTTGCGCCACTTCGAAAATTTCTTCCGATACAATTGCACAGATTTTAGCAGCATTCTAAATAAATCTAAACATGTGCTTTTTCAGATGAATAGTTGGTACCCTGTTTCAGACCCTAACTGGGATCCTTTTTATAAACATTAAATTCTTGCTGATTGTTTTTTTTTGTTGTTGTTGTTGTGTGTAAATATTTTTAAATTATTTTTATATATTTTTCCTATGATTTAATACTTTTTTTCTTTTTGGCAGCTGTGAGCGGGATTTTACCTGCATTAAAAATAATAGTTTTTGAAATATTGTTGAAATTTATTAAAAGTTTCAGGCCAATTTTTTTTTTCTCTTTTTTATTATCGAAAATGTTTTAAGAACGGGGGGTTCAGGGGGGCAGAGCCCCCCTGACAATAACAAGTATTCATCTCAAAAAGGACATTTATTTAGAATGCTGCTAAAATCTGTGTATTGTATCGGAAGAAAATTTCCAAGATGGCGCAAAAACTTCGGTTTTAAATCTTTGTGTAATTTATAAATCCATGTTGTTATATCATTTTCTATTTTAAAAAATGGTGCAAAATCATTCATTTATAAATAATATAAAGATTTAAAAATGATGTTTTTCTGCAATCTTGGAAAAATTTTCATGTTGCCAAAATGGTATTTTGGCGAGATTTTTTTTCGCCAAAAATCTTCCGGCACAGGATATGGAACTCTTCCCTTTTATCGTGATCGGAGAAGTCGGGCGTTATCAGTTTGAATCTGATAACGTTTTTAGCTATGCAGAAAAGATTCATTATTACTGTGAGGTTAGTTGAGGTAACACAAGTGAATCATACCAAAGTTAATTTTCCAAGCTTCCATGTGCTTTTTTCAGAAAGTGGAGATGTCAAATTATAAATAATACAACTTTACAAAAGATTAATAAATAAATATAGAAATTTGTTTACTTTTATTTTTTATTCGGAAATATAACTTTATCAAATGCAAATTTAATAATAATAATAATAAGAGTTATTTTATCGACTTCCTAATGTCAGGAAAATAGTCTAAAAATCATTTTCCTGCTTCATTGTTACGTCGATGCCCCCCCCCCCTCCCGTTCTTTCATGACAGATTTTGTAGCGCTCAACTATCCGGACTGTTCAAGTATCCGGCAATCGGCATTTCCCGAGCATGCCGGTTAGTTGATCTTTTACTGTACCACTGAAAAGTCATGAAAGAAAAAGTTCCTGTACCTGTACTAGAACTTCATGTTTGTGTAGCTTTGCCTTTCTGCACTCAAATACCACTTATTAATCTCGGCTGTAGGATCAAAATCTGTCAGGGTGGATTCACTAATGGAAATTCTGAGTAAATCGCCTAGTGTCTCAGTCTTCAGAGTGTTCCTGTATGCAGTATTGAGTCTCTTGTGATAGCTGAAGCCTCTCGCACAAAGCTATGCTCACTGGTAGAACAGCACAAATTGTTAGAATCTGGAGCGAATTGGGGAATCTTGCTGAGTACTTTTTACTCTAAAACTTCTCCAGCATATGTTTCAGTGTTAGTGATGAGAACATAAACTTGAATTCTGCCCACTCTGCCAATAGAATATCCACTTTTCCATTAAAGAGACTTGGGTTCAGATACATGAAGAGCTTTTTTATTTCTTCTAACCCAAATTCAAGAATTTTTTCTTTGGGAGGCCAATCCAAAGTGTCAAAAACATGCAGAGATGTTGACACGTCTGTTGACATAGATTACAGCCTTTCTGTGAGGTATATCTTTTCATGTTTAATTAACCTCCCTCTTAAAGTCTGAAACCCTCGCTTCCCATTTTAAATGTTTGCCAGCTGCCCAACCTTGATTATACCTGAGATGGATACTTCTTCCCAAAACTTCTGTTCGTTTGGTCAAACACTAGATTCTATATATGCCAAAACTGAGATGCAATGTTCAATTTTTATCTCCAGATGAAATGACAAGTTCTTTATCTTTTAATTCCACACTTAAAGGGTTCAGTTTCCTGTAAACATCCAAGAGGAAGTACAGACCTTAAAGAAATCTATAATCATTCAATATTTTCAGCAAACCCTTAGCTTTAGTACTACCATTGTCTTTTCCATGGTACCCCTGTTCAAGATGGCTTGCAAAAGAGCTTTCACAGCACTTTCTTTGATGGAGAATCATTTAATAGTGTGAATATCACTCAGTTTAAGAATTCTTTCTCCTAGAAATTCTGCTGTTTCTTTTAACATATGAGGTCTTTTAACCGAGACATGGTAAAATGTAAAAATACTCTTAACTAATCATTCAAATGTTTTCCGATATTCAACTTCACCACATGCATTCAAAACAGTCAACTGCAAATGATGTGCAAGACAGTGAATATTTATCAATTTAGCACAAATAGATTTCTTTTTCATAACCAGTCCTGATTTGTATCCAACCATATTTGGAGCACCATCAGTACCCAAGCCTACAATATAACACCTGTTTCTATATTCATTTGGACCTGTATTCTTATCTATAAAATCAGTCATGGCAGTGAAAATAACTGAATGAAGTAGAATTTGGCAGCTCTATTGCTCCTAAAACGAATTCTTTTATATGATTATCTTTTGCATCTACATATTGAACATACACATTTGCATGTTCAACATCTGATCTACCTGTGGTACCATCAACCAGAATACTGATATATGTACATTTTTTAAATTTTTCCACTAAATCTAACTTAATAGTTTCAGCAATAAAATGGATAAAATACCTGCATTGTTTTTCATTGCCATATTTTGTTAAAATAGCCACATTGTCTCAGCTAAGCACAAAAGATCTACAAGATCCACATGTCGCTGGATTGAGGAACAATACTTTGAGCTTATGTAGTTTTATTTAAATCACAACGTTTTAAAAGACAAAACTTACTCGCCAGCCTTAAATATTTACTCGCCATTGGCGAGCGGAAATTTTGCACCCTGACTTAAATCATAGAACATCTCGAGCCAAGTTGAGTTGTCATGAGTCATTACAATTTAGTTATGGTTAGATATGTGACACCCGCTCCCTCTCTTTCGCAAACAAAATTTACAAGGAGAATTTTACCAAGTTTCTAATAGCAGACTCATTTTGAAATTTAAAATATGTAATCATAAAATACGTAATACTGAATTACATAATCAGCTTTGCCAAATATTGATTCATTAAAACCTTGAAAATGAAATCGAAGGAGCCGACAGGTTCGGACAGGAGAATACAGGTTTCTATTTTAGAGGGTATAATCGTGATAATTTTTTCATTTAAGACCGGATTTCATTGTACACAGATTTTAGCCATAGTTGTAGCATTACAAATGAGATGTTTAAAATCACAGTGATAGGAATTAAGGGGATTTTTCACTCACTTGAAAATACACGCTCCTTAATGTTAATCCTATGGGCAGGTTATTTTAGAATTTCTCGTTTCATTTTGAGTATTTTTAAACTATTTTTTTTTTGCGTAGGCTAGCTGAGCTCAATCTTTAATATGACTCTTTTTTACTTTTTCGATTTTGGTTGCAGCTTTAAAAAAAAAAAAAAAGTTTTGAAACTGAGTGAAGAATCCCTTTAAGAGACTACATTAGACACTCAAATACATTCGCAAGCTAATACTAAAGCTATGGGAGTGTTCTTGACAAATATCTCGCTTGGGTTTTATTAATTTTAAATATTTTTTTTCATGAGATACCTGAGGTCGATATCTAATTTGTACTTTTTCGTCTTTGGTTATATATATATATATTTTTTTTTTTAATATTCGGACACTTTTATTTTTGGAAAACTGTTTGGAACCGATTCTGAAATTTAAAGTATCCTCATATTAAAAAAAAAAATGCCACCAAAATAAAAAAAGTAGAAATGCACAACGTTAGACATCGACCTCAGGTATCATATAAAAAAAGAAAAAAATTCTAGTGATAATTCTGAAAAGAATGCTCCCGTAGGTTTAACCAGTGGCGTAGTGTTTGGGGATGGGGGGAGGGGGTCAATCATTTTACTACCAGCACTATTATATAGAAAATTTGGCTTTATTTAATCATTGAACGTTATACTATTAAAAAAAAGCAAAATTTAGCATAGAATAATACTGGTAATAAAAGGGTTTGAACCCCCTCCCCTCCAAAAGCTATGCCACTGGGTTTAACTTTAGCTTACGAGTGTGTTCGCGTGAGACTACACAAAGACTTACGAGACTACAATAGTCATTACGTGAAGAAACTGGAATGCTAATGTTAAACCAAGGGACCGTTCTTTTTCAAATTTCTCGATTTTTGCTTGCATTTTAATATTTTTAAATGACTTTTTGTGTAATTTGAATAGCTGATGTTGAATTCTAACTGGGTTAGTATTTACTTTTTCTTTTTAAGTGGCATATTTTTTAAAGTTACTTTTACTTTCGGTTAGTTTTACATTTGGATTTTCCAGCTGCGAGACAATTTTATCCGAATTTCATATATTTATAGGTTTTTGTATCAAACGACAAACCAAATATTCATTTGGTGACCCCCCCCCCCTCCTCCCCGCTTTTCGTTCTGGCACCCAGGACATATGTCCCCTATGTACTCCCCTAGTTTCGGCCCTGGATTATCGGGTTGACTTTAAATAGGGACCCTATATAGGAGCCTTCAGTAGGGGCCAATGTCTGGACACAGTTTCTAGAAAAATATCGATTTTTCTTATCTAACATTGTCCTACAATTAAAAGCTTTTTGAAAAAATATTTACGTACAGTTGGCAAAAGAAAAAAAAATTATATATATATATATATGTATATGTATATAAATAAAGAACACTCTCCATACATAAACCGTTTTTTATAGAAAAAATATTCTACAATTCTGTCTTTTATTTAAAAAAATGAACATATATAATGTTTAAATCATTAATGTTTAAATTAGACGTTTGCTCTGGTCGAAGCCCGAGCAGTAAATTTTAAGTATCTTTAAGTAGACAATAAAATTTTATCAATTGGAAATTTCAAAGTTGATAGAGATATTTTAAATATTTAAAATTTATGGGAACAGTTTTTTTTAAAAAAGTACATTATCGGAATCTGACGTCTACTTTTATGTGATGTAAACCGTAATAACGCGATTTTACTTTTGCCCATTACTTTTAACATCGGCTTTCGCGAGTTTATGTGAAGCGTATTATTCAGCCTGTTATGCTAAATAAATTCTGACTTTGAGGTAAAAAAATAATTACATTTTTATTTTACTGAAATGAAACAAGAGCTAACCTTCAAAAAATCGTTAATTGAATGAATATATAAACGGAGATATATTTTTCAATTTTATGTGTCTGAGTTTTAATCTTGAACAAATTTTTAACCGAATGCAGTACATTGCTGCTGCCATCTATTGTTCAAATTCTTTAAAAAAGTATATAGTCAAGCATTTTTTACATGTTTTTCTACAAGCTTACGGTAAAAATACATAACTCAAAAAACATACAAAATAAATTTGACATCGACCGACTAATCAATACATAATGAGAAGTAAAATGTAATAGAAAGAAAATTAATAATGAATTTAATCCATTATCTTAGTGTAACTTAAAATATAAAAAGATGTAATTTTGAGCTATTACAAAACATTATATAAAACAAAAAATAATAAATAAATTATTCTGGCGTTTATTCCTAAATAACCGCCGTTTCTTATATCTTATATATAAATCATCTCACTTGCAAATAAATTAAATTCGATCACACAACAGATAAATAAAAAAGAAAAAGAAGTATTTGCCTTCCTCCCAACTTTCATTAGTCTCGACTGTTAAAAGAATTTTTTCCTTGAATGCGTATTTAAATTCCTTTAATGCTCGTAACAACTAATTATAAAGAATGAGTATTTTGCCTTTTTTTCCATTATTTCTACTGCAAGTCTACTTCACTGTGTTTTGTTTATTATAATGTCAAAAGATGGCAGCACCAGCGAATTAAATCTTGTTGAAAATACAGAAAATAAATTGTTACTACGATTCTAAAAATAAAAATAATATAATATAATTTTCAATGTTTGCGCATGCTAAATGCCCAAATATCTTGATATATACTTCTTATACCACAGTTTATAAAGTCAGAAACATGATTAAAATTCAGTTAGAAATAAATTAGTTCCACCGTATGGCTCAATAAGCTGAAGTTCTTAGAAATTATTTTCCCCTTAAACAAAGTCAAATAACTTAATTATTTTCAAATATCCATACGATAAAAATGTGTTTTATTTATTAATATTATTTTTAATATCTTGCCGAGATAATTAAAAAAAGGGAGTCTGACGTTGTCAAGGATTTCGAAATTGGAGCATGTTTGATTATTCGAGTCAGAATTGCCTGGATTGTAATACCTATATTAGATAATAAATGAATAAAAAATAGATCTCAGTATGGGGTGTACGAAAGCTCAAAATATTCAAATTCCTGATAATCATTGTATTTTTGCTTTATTTATTTATTTAAGTTGAAACTGTCATCGCAGAACTCCACACGAATAATAAGGTACCATAAAATAAAATAAAGTATTTCTTTTATTATTTTATACTTTACAGCACATAAAAGAAATGATTTTGAAATATAAAAATACATTATCAAAATAAATTCAACCCGTTTTGATATGAGATTTACCAAAATATTCAATCCGTTGGAACACAATTGTTCCACATCCGTCGCACTAATGTGCACGCTCCTCCAATGCCTACAACTAACCAGTAAATCACATGGAGGTGGCATATATTAAGCTCATTGGCTAATATGCCACCAACATGGTAGTACTACTGGATGATTGTATTCATCGGTAGCATTAGTGAAACACCACAAGATTCAGTGACTACTTGTGGTCGTAAGGGAATTGAACCTGGGACCCCGCAGATCGCAGGGGTCATAGGTTCAAGCGCTAACCAACCGCGCTACGAATTATGACAATATTTCCGCTATAATTGAATTTTGACAGGGTGTGGCACAGAGCAATTAGCATCTTCGTTAACATCAAATTCCTCCGCGCAACTTCTCGCGCGCAGGTCTGCTTGGAGCATTCAACAAGGTTTGTTTACACTTTCTTCGTCTTTGTAGCAAGTAGTTTCGGTACGATCAACACATGTTTCCGTGAAGTTAGTACGCAGCAAATTGTTTTAAATTTTCCCTTGTAAAAGTAACTTTACTATAATAAGTGCTAATTATTAGAATTTTTTTTAAAGTGTAGCGCATTTGTTTTGATATCGATACTCAGAGGTGGCTTAGCTTCAGAATTGCACGCGCACGATCGCCAAAGCGATACTCACTTATATCTGAAAACTCTAGCTTGTACTTTATTTGCAGTACTTAATTACTGAGTTAGTTTTCTTAGCACGAGATAATTACCCTGTTTAAACTATGATATTTTATTTTCATTGAACCATTCCTTATTTCATGATCAGGAATCTGCTTAGGAAGAAATTGGTCTTTTATATAGTTATGTCCTTTTAGTATAAGATGGATTTTTTCTTAGCAATTTATAAGGAGGAAACGATATATATATATTTATCTTAAAATAAATAAGAAAATGTTGTAAAATGAATAAATATCGCCTTGGTGGAATCTCAAGTTTTGTGTTGCATCTTCAAGATTACATTTTCAAAAAAATATTGTTGCAGTTCATTAATAAAAAAAAAAATTATTTTTATTGATTCAAAATTGTTGCAATTCTTTACTGTCATTTTATTATAATTATTAACTCATTCATGTAACTGTCAACTTGAGTCTGACTCATACATGAATGAGTTTGATTTTGCATTTGCTTCAATTTTTCAACACAGTATTTGAACTTTTAACACTGTGTGTGGTATGTGATTGCTTGGAGTGACTGATTGTTTTAAAGGGAAGATAGTGAGGCATTTCGTGAATGATTGAATTCAGACACTTTTCCCTGGGGGGAAGGGGGGGACATTATAGAGTTCCGGGAAGGAATTTACCCATTGGAAACACAAAATCTCAAATCTTCTGGGAGGGGGGGGGGGAGATGTACCCTTGGACCACTCCCTGAATTCAACACTAGACTTAAACATATGCTGGATAAGATAGTTGTTGAATGTTTTCAGCTACATTCATTTCATGTAATGTAGAAAAAACTTAAAAAATAAATAAAATTTTAGTTTTGTAACAAGTTATTAAAATATGCTGTATTATTAAATTTATAACTAATGTGTTTTAGATAAAAATAAATGATGCATCTACATATATTTAAATTCACTTTTATAAAAATAAATATTTGTAGGTAACTTTAAAAAAATATATTTTTTAAAGCATAACGAATAATTATTTTTGTTCCTTTTTCGAAATCAAGTGTAAAGGATATTTACAGAATTACTGTTCCTTTGATGTTTCTCAGTCAGAAGGGTGGGTGCAGTAGGGACACATTCTGTGGATGATCTATCATGTTTTTCGAAATGAGATTTTAAGTAATAGGGATGATTTGCAGACTATAAATATCAGATATGATTTTTATTTATTATTAAGACATCTTTTCCTTAACATGTGCGTGGGAGAGAGGCATAAAAACATATTGCAGAATCGCTCTTGATTTTCAAGATGAAATTTTGAAAGTGTCAAAATACAAATAAATGTCATGTAGTCTTCTGCAAACAGTAACCCTTGAAACTCGACAGCTTGAGACCACATAAAGATCATGAGAGAGCTGAGTAGCTGTTGCACTCTTGTTATCTTTTGCTGTAATGGACAAATAGCAATCTTCGTTGGCCGTTGTGACTCATGGACGACCTATGGAGGCTTTCTCTCTATTTTTAAACCTATAAAAGAAATGTGTTTTCGTATAGATAATGAACGTATTTGTTAAAATTAGGAAAACTAAATATCTGATCGCTTTTAAACGTTGAGATAGTTTATAACAGATAATAACAATATTATAAAGTTAGCGTGCGTTGAATTTTGGTGAAGGGGTGGGGGGACTTTCTTCTATTTTTCTTTTTTATCAGCTGTTTTTTCGTTTTAAATGCGGTTTTTTTCATTGAGTCCTCCTTTAATTACTTTTTAACCATAAATATTTGAAAGATAGGCATGCTTGATTTCATACCACTTTTTTCTGCAATAAAAGATTTCAATTTCTTCAAACTCATTTTTGTCCATTAAAAAAGACTCGGAGAGGCTTTGAGATAGTTTAAAGCACATAATACAAAATGTATATAGTGACAGTTCGTGGAATATGGGGGCGGGCAGTTTTCTCTTTTTTCTTCAGATCAGCTGTTTATTCCGTTTTTTCAGTGAGCCCTCAAATAAATATTATTTTTTAACATTAAATATTTGAAAGATTGGGAAATTCCCCAGGAGGATTATTGACGCGAAATTGTTAAAATTAGGAAAACTATTCAACCAATTGCTTTTAAGCTTTGACATAGTTTATAACACATATTAAAAATTTTATAAAGCGAGGGTGCATGTAATTTGGTGAGGGGGTGGGGGAGGAGCTATTTTCTCTTTATTGCGTTTTTTCACTGAGCCCTCATATCAATATTATTTTTTAACGTTAAATATTTGAAAGAGTGGGCAATTCCCGGGGGAGGGAAAGGTGCTTTGTGGAGGGGCTATTTTCTAAATAACCCCTCATGTGACATGTCGTTAGATAGGTCTTTGAAAACTTATTCATATTATACACATCCAATGCCCCTCCTCCCGTTTTAAATGCGGTTTTTTGACGGAGTCTTCTTATAAATATTATTAGTTAAATATAAAAAAATGAAATAGGGTAGTGGATGATTTCTGGGGTGGGGGTGGGGGGCATTCCTAAATGTAATGGTACTGCCATTTATGTAAGGAATTAATAATTTTAAATTAACAATTTTGATTTGCTAATTTAAGGATAAAGTGTTTTAAATGAGATATTAAATGAAACCATCTGTGATCACACTTACCCACTTGTTACTATTTTCTTTTGAATTTTGTCGAATGTTGATGAGAAAAATACCAAGATATTCAGCGAGTAAAATATGAAAATTGCCATGCTCACTTATAAGGCTTGTTCTTCTACCCACTACAGCCATACACACATGTATGTTTACGTATTCGACACTGAAGAGTTGCATCTTTGTTTCGAAGCATTAGTTTTATATTTCGTTCAGTATACTTTTCATGAAATTCGAGAAAATATGCAAATTCACTTAATTTTGAACATGAGTGTATAAGGAGCTATTAACATGAAGTGATACTGTTCTCAAAATTTCTAACTTTTTACAGCATGAAGGTATTCAGTTTGTATTTCAGTTCATGTGGAGAAAAATTATGGGTGTTTTATTTCAATGTTTCTTGATCATTTTTTATTTAAAGAAGCGATTTGCTATAGTTACCAAATTTTACACATAATAAAAATTTTGAACCAGAGATATTACCTGATAAATGAAATATTCCATCAAATAAGTTTTCTCTTTTAAACTAGATTTTTTGATTGGAAAAAAAAAAGTGCAAATTTGGTAGCTATGGATTCGCCCTAACAAGATGATCCAAAATCTTTTGATATCGTTGAAAACTTTTCACTGCAAAAATTTTAACACAGTAGAGTCTCTAAAATCCGCTTGCATTTCAAAACGTAAACAGTGAAATTCCCCGTTAAGAAGTATACTTTACAACTTTTATTCCAAATATCAGCAAATGAAAATAAAATTATTTTTAACGTAAATTTATGAGAAAATAGCAATGACGCTAGATATTATGTAAATAAAACACTTTTATTTCACAGAAACCTACACATAATAAAATGTAAAACAATAGAAATTGATGTGAACCATAAACAAGCCCACAAAGGTTTTAGCAATGGCACCATCTTTCGGCCACTATAGAAAGTAGCAAATTAATTTATTTTATATTTCATGTAAGGTTGGCAACACTCATTTCATTATTATTTTGCATTTGCTTTGAGTTGTATAGACCAATAGCAAATAACGATTGTTTACAAAATTCAAAAGAAACTTTATCAAGAGAAAATGAAAGTTCTCAAGCAAGGAACTATACAAGAAATGCTTTAAAAAATTGTAATAAAAAATAATTTTGGGTATTGAAATTATAATGTACAGGTAAATAAAAGGGATTCAAGTTTTGATTTGCTTAAATTGAATTATTACAAGCTCTTCTTGTAAATGGATATAGGTAAGTTGAAAAAAATAAATCATTTAATCCAGAATCTGCAAAACTCTAAAATCCGCACAGCCTCTGGTCCCAAGCTATGCGGATTTTTGAGACTCTACTGTATATCATTGAAATGAAGTGCAGCATTTTTCTAATGGATACCAGAATTTTGTCTGCTTACAAGATCCAACTGAAAAATTTAAATACATTTAACACTTTCGGACACAGTTGAAGATTATTTATGAATTCAGTCAGAGCTGTCTTTAACTAAAGCGAGCCCGGGTGCAAGAACTTTTGCGAGTCGTTCCCTTCCAAACTCGTTAATTCTCGCCTATTCCACCAATGTTGCCAATTTAACTGATTTTTTTTTATTCATCTACCAGAAATTTTCGCTTTATTTAATTTTGGTTTATTTTGATAGGCATTTCGTGATTAAATAAAGTGAAGGTAACAGTTTGGAGATTCTGGTACATATTTTGTACAAAAAAATCCGCTTAAGGATGTATTCGTAAAAATATTTTTTTACCCTCAACAGCTCGAAATTTTCTGAGACATTTTCAGACTCAATTTTAAAAGTAAAAACATGCAACTTGCTGAGGTGATTTTTGAATAGATTTATAAGAGGCCGTGTGATTTCATTTTTGGCTCAATTAATTAGAATTTGATTTTTAAACAATTATTTTCTCAGTATGACCATTTTTTTTCATTCCCAGGTCTCTCGCTTCAGAAAATTCGGTTTAAAACGCCAACTTTGACAACATTTTTTGCAAGATTTTCTGCATTTATCAAAAAATTGACATGCACGGTACATTATGTAGTTTCTAAATAAGAGAATTTGCCAGTTTGATGCGTTTGATAGCAAAAATGAATTTAAAAATAAATCAGAAAATAAGCAGTTTTGATCGGAATACACCCTTAATTGGCAACACTACACAATCACCTTTTCAAAATGCTTGTATGTTATACACCGTGCCTACACCCAGGATTATGTTAAAATATTATAATTATAAATAAACATGTTTACGCATACAAATTTTATTATGAAATCCATAACTCAAAACAAAATGAATAATAAATATTTGGCTAACACCCCTATGGACAGCTCTGAATTCAGTTTGTCAATCTGACAGGCGACTAGACTCTGGCCGTCCACATAACGCAAGTCTTCTCTGATTGGCCCATAAGACAGACCATTTCTATAAAAAAAATCTAAGCAAATCTCGCTCAGTGAGCATGTGCTAAAAATGTTTACAGAGCCGCAATGTTTACATTTTGTCTCAAATCATTTTGTTAGAAATTACAAAAAAATTGCAAATTCTGTTTGTTTCTCAATCAGCCTGATTTTTTTTTCACACTTTTTGCAATAAACCTATGAAGTTTTGGCAAACAGAAAATGATCCGCGATTTGGTCCAAATGACATGTTGTACCCGACCAGAACCTGAAAATTCCATTTGAAGTCAACCCAATCTGAACAGTATACAAAATAATCTATGCATGCCCGTAACACGATCCGAAACTGAAATGAAGAACCCCAAATGAAAGGAAATTAATTCATCTTTTAATGCAATTATAAAAAGTAGTCTACAATTATATCTAATACAGTAGACTCCCTCAAATCCGCACAGCTTGGGACCAGAGGTTATGCGGATTTTAAAATTTTGCAGATTTCTGGTCATTGATTTGTTTACATTTTTGAAACATTAATTTGATTGGCAATTAAGAAAGGGAAATTGTAATAAATACTTACAATAAAGGCAAACATTAAAATAAGTAAAATATTAAAATAATTTATTACTTTAAAAGTAAGTAATTATTAAAATAATTATGTAAAATAAAAATTTAGAAAAATATCAATTACTGGTGAAATCGATTCAATTCGATTTCAAACGTCCTGTGCTGCCATCTAATGGTCAAGCGATCGTAAGATCGATACGTAGCTTATTGCGCTCTCTGTAACTTTTTTCATTGTTATTTAGAGTCTTGAATGCTTTTCTTATACTGCTTTGTATACTTAGAAATAAATTTGTCTATAATTTAAAAAAAAAAAATTCCGCGAACAATTATTTTAAAATAGCGTTCCGGTTCGTGGATTTTTCCATTGCAAACCCTGGATTTTTTGATATAGATATGCTAATTTATATCAAATCAAAAGTAATGTAAATTTATTTAGTAATAAATCAGCTGTAATAGCCAAAAGAGAATGATTAACAAAAAATTTAGTAAAAATGACATTGCGGTAGTCTCCGATTTCGGCGCCATCTTGGATTTTGTTCCTGCAACTTAACTGTAAATTTCATTGTTTACATCTGAAAAAATACGCGGATTTTAGGCATTCGCGGATTTTAGGGTCGCGGATTTAAGGGAGTCTACTGTACCAATTTTATATTGAAAAATGGACATATCGCTCACCTGGAAGAAAAGTGACACATCTCGACAAAAGTAAATTTCACAGGAGAGGCAAAAGGGGAGGGAAGGGAAACTTGCATGATTTTACTCTAACATGAAATTATAGCACTTAGCTCTGCATACAGGAATAAAAACACACATAAAATCTTTAAGAAGGAAGACATAGGATGAGGTTTGGAGAGTTGGGTCATTTTACCTCCCCACACAATCCAACCCTCTTCTGTGGACATATAGCGTAATAAAGTGATTTTCCGCTCAACTACACTTATGAAACTTTTTCTGTAGCAAGATGCACCTATAACAGGCTTATTAGTTGAATAAAATGCAAAATGAATTTTTGCGATGTGTGTTACTTTCCTTGCGAGTGAGTTGCAGGAGATGTGCTGCGATAAGGATCGAACCAGAGAACCCATGGTCAGGTAAGTGAGATCTTATGTGCCGAGCAAAAGGCTAGCTCGATCGCTTCCTGTGAGAAACTCATTTTACTGACCGTGCAAGATGGCGTCGCCACAGAGTGATATTTAAATGTAGTCAGATTTCTGAATAATGGAAACTATGGGATCGTTGAATAATTCCATGCACCGGATTGAATTGTCCCCCCCCCCCCTTTTTTTTTTGTTGATGGGAGGAGGGGGGGAGGGGACTGTAATTTTTTTGCTGTGAGTGGGGTTCAATCTAGAATGTTTCTTGCATGTCCGATTTAGGTTTTTGCAAGTCAAGCCGTTGGGATTTTCAGAAGAAAAAAAAAATAATAAGCAGAACTATGTTTCAAATAAATTGAGTTTATTTCAAATAAATTGAGTTTGTTTTTGCTATAATTAATGCCTTAATTTTCTTCGTATATTAGTACATGTTTTATTAATTATTAAAAGGGATATTTCAAAACTTTAACACTAGAACGCCCGGAAGGAGTCGATCCAACTCTGACCATATGATTAAATGTCAACTGGAAGCAGAAATTCTTTCATAAATAAGTTAAATTTAAAACATGCAGATTTACGTTAAATAAATGTCATATAATTTTAAATAAAAATTCTGGTGTTATTGATGGTATTACTTCAAATATTTTTATGAAACTTGAGCAAAATTTACGGGCATTCTAGTGTTAAATGACAGATTATGCAAAATGGCGGAAGCATTAAAGTATTGCTACTAATTTATTTAACTTAAAAAAAAAAGTTTTCTTTAATGATGTTTAAATGAACTATTACTTTTATTTAAATTCGGATTAAGGTTGATGTGCATCGTGTTTGTGTCAGGTTGCATATTAAGAAAAAAGATTTTGTTTTTTTTTTGTGTCATGTGCGGGTTAAATTCAAATATATTTTTTGGTTCAACTTGGATATAACCCATCCATACAGTGTTCTATAGTTAGTGTTGCCAGGTCTCCTGCGTAAATCGGGGGTCCAAATGCTCTGGACACCAATATTTTTCTTATTATATAATGGTAGAATTATCTGCAATTAAAGATAGCTAAATAAACAAAAAGTAATTAGTGACATCCAGAGCATTTGGAGTCCTGATTTACCCGCGACACTTGGCAACACTTTCTACAATTGAATCAGTTTGCTCTTTGGAGGTATCTGTTACTTGTTATGAGTGTTTAGAACTGAAAAGTGGAGATTGGTTAATGTACATTATAGAGGTTTTATAATGTATAAATTTTTTACCTGAAAAAATATTTTGGCTTTTCTTTTGAAAATAGGGTCAATCCTAACACCACCTGCAAGAATTTAAACTGAAACTGACCTGAACCCGAAAAAAATTAAATTCAACCCAACACGAAATGAGAAAATATAGCTGCAATATCACTTGACCGAGGGTCAGGTTGTTTTGGTAAAATCGGTTTATCCAACCCATTGAAAGACTTATTGTAGTACCACCAAGGTATTGAATGATTATGCATAATTTTAGTATAAAAAAGGAGCAGAAACTTAAAATGCTAATAAAAATTTTTAGAAGTCTTTTTGACAGATTTAATTTACGCAACTGAGAGTCTAAGGTTTTGAAAACGTTATTTTAAGGATGTATTTTTTGCAAACATCCCATGGAGAAGCATCAATAAAATCTTCAGATAAAGTAGATTTTTAAAGTTTTCCCAACATTACGTAGAAAAGATGTGTTATTAATGGAAATAGTTAGAAAAAACATGTAAGATTTTTTTCTTACATCAAATATATTAGTACCATTTGATAAATGCTTCAAAAGATCCACTTAATCATTTGTTTAAAATTGGAAAATATATTTTTTACAATTAAAAAGTAACTAGTAATATATATGAATAAAATTAAGGAATTAATTATTACAAACATTTTAAAAACTTAATACTATAAATTAAATTCATCTGGTACATAGTTCTGCTTATTTTCATTAATTTATTTGTTAAAATCCAAACATTCTGGCTTGCTGAATCTAATCTGCAAGAAACATCCTAGAGCGACCCTGATGCAAAACAAAAAAATTACAGCCACCACATCCTTGAAAAAAAGAAAATTAGGGGCAACCCAATCTGATACAAGACATTATTCAATGATCTTGTTGTTTCCGCTATTCAGAAATTTAACTACATATTAAAGAACATAGATATGCAATATTAACCAAACTTTATTTAAAGCTCTTTAAAACTGTATTATAAATAATATTTATATTTTAGAGATTTTTTTTTAAAATGAGTCTCATTTTTTATCTTTGGTTTTTTGTTTGAAAATAGTGAAATATACAGTAGACTCCCTCAAATCCGCAATCCTAAAATCCACCAACACCTAAAATCCACACATCGTCACAGATGTAAACAATGAAACTTTTAGTTCAGATATAAAGACTAAATTACAGATTTTTTTAGTTTTATATTGTTCTGTATGTATTTTAATATGTAATTCTTGATAATATGACTGAAAGGATGGCTTTCCAGGAAGGAAGTATATATTTATTTCTGAAAAAAAAAATTGCAGATATCACAGGTATTCACAATCTTTTAGCAAATATATGTATTAATCAAGCTTTTTGGTTATAATGACTGGCTAAACCTAAAATAAAACTTCCTTTCTTTATGATTTTGATGTGAATTAGTAGGGTACCTTTAAGAAGGAAGTTTCATCAAATAGTTTTTAAAAAAATGTATCTTTATTATGCATATTTAATTATACATTATTAATTATTTATTTGACCTTTACTTTTAATAATTTAATCATTTTTAAAATTATCTTACTTTTTCTTAATTCTGATTGTTATTTTGTTTAATTATTTTAACATTTTACTATATTGTAAGCATTCATCATAATTTCGATTGTTTTATTACATTCAAATTACACTTTAAAAAATGTAAACAAAACAATGACCAGAAATCCGCAAAATTCAAAAATCTGCACAACTTCTGGTCCCAAGCTGTGCGGATTTGAGGGAGTCTGCTGTATTACCTTTTTATATTATATTTAATATACAGATAATATAAGGCTGTTAAAAATATTTTTTGTACATAGCTTTTTTTTCTAATGCGTTTTTACTAGTTAGTCTATTTTTTGTATTTGTGAGTTCAAATTTCTTTTACTGTAAAAATAGTAAAACTTTTAAGTAATATAACCTAAAAACACTAATTTTAAAACTATCCTATGTTTCGTTATTTTATTAATAGATGGCGCTTGTATCATTTGTTTTAAAATAGCACCAGAGGGCGCTGCTCTATGTAAACAATGTTTGTTTACATTTATAGATGGAATTTTCTGTAAAGCTCAGGCCGAGGGCGCTAGTGTAGCTGCCAACAGCCCCTACTTCCGGTTGTTGTATTAAATATACGGTATTTACGTAAGCTACTTTTTAAAAAGATAAATAACTAATCCTGCGTTCGCCAATTTTCATTTTTCTTCTGGTATGCCATAAGTAAGTAAATACTTATGTACATGGTATATTTATGTTGTAATAATGTTTCATATATATTTTTATGAGATAGTGGGGCAGCCAGAATTCGGCTCTAGTGGGGGTTTTGAGTTTTTAATAACGGTGATCGCCAGTTAATTGAATCACAAGCAATCATTGGTTAACTGAATCAATCTATTTTATGAATGAAATCAAAACTCTTTTTTTCTCGGATATTAGAATCAGCAGTTATGTGGTTATGATTCATTTAAACAACGTTTACAATATTAGAGTTACAAAACTTAAAATGCATCAATGACATAGACTAGTCATAACACAAAACTACGTTAGATTTATATAAAATGTTTAAAGAAATCATAGGCAAATTTTAAAAGATGGAAGAGCAAAGTACAACAAACATTTTTACTTTCCTCTATCTTCAATAGAAGAAAGTATTGTAATTGAAATTTTTTTCGACTTCCAGTTTTCGACGGATTTACACGTTTTAGGGGTAAGAGATTCTAAAAAACATGTTTATAGAAAGTGTCCGTATGTCGCCATTGTACCATCAAAAATTGTATGAAGTTATGCATAGAATTGAACCATTTTTTTTTAAAGTTTTTGGCTATAACAAGCAGGTTCTCCATTAATTTGGAAAAAATCTGACGGTAGGGAGCGATTTTTGTGCATTTTGAATATTGTACCATCTAAAAGTGTATAAAGTTATGCATAGAATTGGACCAAATTTTTTGTGTATGTTTGTGTCCATGGCAAGAAGGTCCTCTCTGAATTTGAAAAAATTCTGCCAGTAGGGGGTGCTGTAATAGCGATTTTTGTGCATTTTGAATATTGTACCATCGAAACGTGTATGAAGTTATGCATAGAATTGAACGAAATTTTTTGTGTATATTTTTGGCCATGGCAAGAAGGTCCTCCCTGAATTTGGAAAAAATCTGCCGGTAGGAGGCACTGTAATAACGATTTCTGTGCATTTTGAATATTGTACCATCGAAAAGTGTATGAAGTTATGCATAGAACTGAACCAAATTTTTTGTGTATGTTTTTGGCCATGGCAAGAAGGTCCTTCCTGAATTTGGAAAAATTTTGCCGGAAGGGGCCGCTGTAATAGCAATTTTTGTGCAATTTTCAATATTGTACCATCAAAAAGTGTATGAAGTTATGCTTAATTCTAATAAAAATACTAATAAAACTAATTATAACGAAATATTGACATGAGATAGCAGAAAGTTTTGGGATTGGAACATCCAACTAGTTTGTATAGAAAATCAGGGTTGCAATCCAATTTTTCAGTCAAAAATACACAGGGTTTCACTCCAAGAAAATCAAGAATTCTTGTGCCTAACTTTAATATTGAAGCAATTTTAGCAAAATTTTCAATAGACTTACTTTGCTTTGTGTCAATGTAACAATATCGCGAGAATTTGTAGAATTTATAATAATCCCCGTCCAAAGAGTGCTGAATGAGGTGTTTTATATTTTGGAATATAGTTAACATTAAACACGGTATAGTTGACTGAATTACTGTGCACTACCGGCACTTTAATTGACATCGAATTTCGCATAAACGTAAAGCAATGTAAATTTACTTAAAATTTTTTTTAAATATCTTCATTATCGTTACAGTTCTCAAAAAATATTTGGGTTTAACTTGAAGTCTTATCTTTACTAAAATTATAAAGAAGCAACGTTTGTTTGTAAGTTTGCGTGTTTGTAGGGGTAATCTCTGGAGCTACTGAACCAATTTCAAAAGTAATGGTGGTAAATTGAGTAATGGTTATAAATTGATGGTGACAGTCCCTGTTTCAGCATTGGCTATATTTTATGTCTGTGGCACTACCCCCAATGTGTTGCAGGAGCAAAAAAATGTTCTAAAAAAGTGATTTTTCTGTTATTGAAGGCCCAAGAAAGTTAAAATTTGGTAAGGCAGTTTCTTTAAGATATAAATGCTCTCTAAGAACAGTTTCTAAAAAATTCAAAATTTAAAGAGTGAAAATGCATGAAAAGGATTCTAAAACAATTTTAAATTACGATTTCTATGTAATATCAGGAAATACCAAACCGATTTCAAAAGTAAGGGTTGCAAATGGTGACAGACCCAGCTCAGCTATAGGCTATATTTTATGTTAGTGCCACTACCACCAGAGGGTTGCAGGAGCAGAAAACATTCTAAAATTGCGATTTTTGTGATACTGAAGAGGCTAGAAACTATAAATTTGATATGGTAGTTACTTATAAGATGCAAATGCTCTCTAAGAACAGTTTCCAAAAAAATTCTAAATTTAAAAGCATGACATGTTCGAAAAGCGTTCTAAAAATGTTTTAAATTATAATTTATATGGAATCTCAGGAAATACCTAACCTATTTCAAAAGTAATTGTAGTAAATTGATGCTGATACTCCCTGCTCCAACGTAGGCTACATTTTATGTCAGTGCCACTACCACCAGGGATTGCAGCCGTAAAAGAATGTTCAAGAATTGCAATTTTTGTGATACTAAAAGGCTTAGAAACTTGAAATTTGCCATGGTAGTTACTCATAAGATGTAAATGCTCTCTTAGAACTGTTAGTGAAAAAATCAATTTTTAAAAGGGCTAAAAATGCGCGAAAAGAGTTCTAAAAACTTTCTAAATTACGATTTCTATGGAATTGTTAAAGATAGAAACTTGTCGTGGTAGGTACTTATAAGATGTAAATGATGTTTAAGACCAATTTTTAAAAAAATCAAAATTTAAAAGGGTTGAAAGGAGTGAAAAGCGCTCTAAAGATGTTCTAAATTACAATTTCTATGCAATCTCAGGAAATACTAAACCTATTTCAAAAGTAATTGTTGCAAATGCACGGTAACAGTCAAAGCACTACTATAGGCTATATTTTATGTCGGTGCTACTATTACCAGGGGGTTGCAGGAGCAAAAAATGTTCTAAAATTACAATTTTTGTGATACTGAAGGGGCTAGAAACTATAAATTTGGCACGGTAGTTACTTTTAAGATGTAAATGCTCTCTAAGAACAATTAAAAAAAAAAACATTGAAATTTAAAACGGTGAAAAGAATTTAAAGCGTTCTAAAAATCTTCTAAATTACGATTTCTATGGAATTGTTAAAGATAGAAACTTGAAATTTGGCATGAGAGATACTTATTAAAACGTAAATGATCTCCAAGAACAGTTACTAAAAATCCTGAAATTTAAAAGTGTGATATGTGCGAAAAGCATTTTAAAAATGTTCTAAATTTCGATTTTTATGGAATTATTAAAGATAGAATCTTGAAACTTAGCATGGTAGATGCTGATAAGATGCAAACGCTCTCTAAGAACAGATTCTAAAATAGTCACAATTTAAAAGGGTAAAATGAGTGAAAGTATTCTAAAAACTTTCTGAATTACGATTTCTATGGAATCTCAGGAAAAACCAAACTGATTTCAAAAGTATTGCCAGCACATTGATGGTGAGATTCCCTATTCCAACATGAGCTATATATATATATTGTATGCTGGTGCCACTACCACCAGAGGGTTAGTAGACTGTTAGACTGGAAGCTTGTAATATATCATGATGGTTACTTTTAAGATGTAAATACTTGCTAAGAAAGGCTTCTAAAAAATTCAAAACTTCAAATGAAAACTGAAATGAGCGTAAAAGCTTCAAAATACACTCTAAATTATCTTTTATTTAGAATTACTTTTAGTTCTTCTCATTAAATTAAGTCTCATTTTCACCTAATGCATAATGTGTAATAATGAAGTTTAGTCAAACTGTGGCTTAGTTAGTAACTTTTGAATTTTCCATAGAAGTATAATTTCACCTAATAAAAATAGGCGCACAAATACCACTTGGCATATTTCAATTATTACAGTAGCAAAGCAGTGATTTTTCTTGCACCCTGCATTTTTTGCTGGTTAAATGGATTGCGATCTAGTTTCCTACACAGATATTCCTAACCTCTGCACCTTTTAAACATTGTCCTACTTTTTTTTAACACCCTGTATACGTCATTTTTTAAAAGAAAAAATGTATGTATGCTTTCTAAATGTTTATTTATTTTTTCTTTTTTTATGATTTTACGGTTTATTTAGATATATTTAATTTTCTGTTACCTTATGGCAGAATGAAAGATAAGTGATACCTACTTCCGACCCTGAAAAACAGGAGAAAAAATTCAATAACATTTTCGAAAAAAAAGGGGAGATGTACTTTCTCTTTCACTTCCACGAAATAGGTGGAAAAGGCAGACCTGCCAACTGCTACGAAAAAATCATAGTTGCTACGATTTGGACCTATAAACTACGATGCTACGAAAATCGGTCTTAAACTAAGATTTTCTGCAAAAAACACAAAAGCATTTTTTGTTTCTAGTTTTGATTTTTAATCCCGCACAGCATATTTTTCAGGAGTGATTCTGTTCCGAAATTTCCAAGTATTCATTTCCGAAAGTTTAAAAAAATTGGCCATTAGTCCGAAAATTCGGACATTAAAAAATGCTCATGAGAGAAAAAAATTCTGGGCTGCAAAAAAAACCTTCTTAACATAAAACACTCTAATCGTGTTTTTGTAAATATTTATACAGGAATCTCCTTCCTAGAAACAAGGGTGCCATTTTAAGAATTCTGGAGGGGGTACTTTGAGGGGCAATGTTTGAAATAGTGAGCAAAATCGCACGATTTGCGATAAACTATCGCAAATTTCGACAAATGACCATGTAAAAAAAATCAATTTCGTCAATTGGTCGCAGAAGAAAATAAATTTCGTTAAAGGATCGTGGTAAAAGCATGAATTTTGTCAAAATATCGCAGAAAGAAAATACGAATTTCGTCAAAAGATCAGTAAGATAATGCAAATTTCATCGAAAAGTAAGAAAACGCAAATTTCACCGAAAGATCGCAGAAAGAAAACACTAACTTAGTCAAAGGATCATGGTAAAAAAACGCAAAATTCGTCAAAGGAACGCGAATTTCGTCAATAAAGTTCATGGTAAAAAGTGCGGATTTCAACAAAGAATCGTGATAGGAAAATGTAAATCACGATTGTGGGAAAAAAATTGTGAATATCCTGAAATGATGGCGGGAAAAAAATCGCGAATTCCGTCAAAATTTACTGCACTGGGCTAAAAAATTGGAACCAGGCTCCATTTACAAATGTAAAAAAAAAAGCTGCGAAACGGAAATAAACTCTAAAAATCGTATAAAAATCTTAAGAGGAAAAAAATTATTGAGTTGAAAAACGGAAACCTTATTCCTTTTACGAATGTCAAAAGATGGCTGTGAAACATGAAAAAACAACCAACCAACCTCCAGATTAATTTAAATTTTGTGTGCTACGATTTCTCATTTTCAAAGGTTGGCAGGTCTGAAAAGGATCTATGTACTTATATATACTTTTAATTATATGAAAGGCATTGCAGCTAAATACAGTAGACTCCCTCAAATCCGCACAGCTTGGGACCAGAGGTTGTGCAGATTTTAGAATTTTGCAGATTTCTGGTCATTGATTTGTTTACATTTTTGAAACATTAATTTGATTGGTAGTTAAGCAAGGGAAATTATAATGAATGCTTACATTAAGGTGAAATATTAAAATAAGTAAAATATTAAAATAATTTATTAGTTTAAAAGAAAGTAATTATTAAAATAATTATGTAAAATAAAAATTTAGAAAAATATTAAATGATTACGAAATCGATTCAATTCGATTCCAAAAGTCCTATGCTGCCATCTAGTGGTAGCAAGGAGAACAGTGTTAATGCTATTATCAGTATATATAGCTTATTGTGCTCACTGTAACTTTTTTCATTGTTATTTAGAGTCTTGAATGCTTTTCTTATACTGCTTTGTATGTTTAGAAATAAATTTGTCTATAATTAAAAAAAAAAAAATCCGCGAACAATAATTTTAAAATAGCGTTCCGTTTCGCGGATTTTTCCATTTCGAACCCTGGAATTTTTGATATATAGATATGCTAATTTATATCAAAATCAAAAGTAATGTAAATTTATTTAGTAATAAATCAGCTGCAATAGCCAAAAGAGAATGATTAACAAAAAATTTAGTAAAAAAAACATTGCAGTAGTCGCAAATTTCGGCGCCATCTTGAATTTTGTTCCTGTTACTTAACTGTAAATTTCATTGTTTACATCTGAAAAAATACGTTGATTTTAGGCGTTCGCGGATTTTAGGGTCGCGGATTTGAGGGAGTCTACTGTACCTATAAGAAATGCCCCTCACCTCTCCCAAGAATATTTTTTTAGTTTTTATGTTTTATTTAATTTAAACAGTGACTGTATTTTTGTCTTCGTGAAAAAAAAATAATAAGTCATAATTTTGATGATATGCAGGTCGAATCATTTAAGATTAATAACAGTAAATCAAGTTATAATTTTTTTATTGTGTATTAATTTAAGTTGATGCATAATTAACATAAGTTTGTGTGTAAGATATAGATAGTAATTTTTATTAATTCTAAGAAAATGCTTCACATTTGATATCTGTCTTTTGAAAATCCTGCTCACCAGTGGCGTAGCTACATGATCAGCACCCTGGAGCAAGTAAAATTTGTGCGCCCTCTTGTCACTAGAAAAAGTTCTGCGCAACTTTGTTTTGAAGTTTAAAATTTATGTACTATACTTAATTTTATTTAAAACCTTACTTTTATTTGAAAGTCATAGTATTTTAACAATGTATTAAATACAAATAATTAAAAATAAATAATGAATAATGAAGAACATTTCCTCTTCTATCTCAATTAAATTACTCTTATTGCTCATATATTTATACAGTAACGCTTCACCTGCATACAGTGGCGGCTCGACAAGGGGTCCACAATCAAAGTGATTGTGAGACTATACCAGTAGTTTCATTTTTTTAAAAAATCTCCTTGCTTAAGTGTAGAAAATCCTGTGATTAAAACAAACCAAATTTTATATCCCAATATTCTGGTATAAAAGCGATTGCGAACCACTGAAGAGCCACTACTACAAGCAGTGTAGAACTCATTTGTTGTCAAATGCTCAGACTTTGGATCTTTGGAGAGTGCAGCATTTTAGAAACTCATTATTTAATCACCTTGCTAGTAGAAACATATAATATTCATTACCACCCCCATTTCTCTTTCTGGGGATGCTTTCAATTTCGGACTGAATCCAAAATTGAAGGTGTTTTTTAAAATAAAAATCCCTACCGGCTCGGCCTACAAGCACAGGTAGATTTCGAAGTTAATTACTAATTTCACCAACAAATACTAAATCAGGATAGAGATAAATCTGGTTTAACAATTTCATCTGGGCACTTTTGACGAGTTTTTAACTTCATTTATCAGTAAGAGCTGGTTTTATCAGAATCATGTTAAAACCGATAATTTTTTCTTCAACCCCTTTCTTTCTTTCTTTTTTCTTTTTTTTTAAATTTTTTTTCTTCTTTACTCCTCCTTCTTTTTTGTTTTGTTTTTAATTTTTTTTCTGTAAGAGTTGGTCATACAGTACAGGACCCATTATTCCGAAATCCGGAAGAAAAAAAATTGAAAATTTTCTATAACTTTGTAAATTTTTACTAAAGTTTCGCAATATCTGAAATTTGTCGAAATTTTTACAGATTCCTAATTTTCTTTTTGGTCTATTGTGTTGCAATGTGTAACCACTAAAATATGTTACATCAGTGATGAGGGAACACGGTGCCCCTTCTCCCCCCCTCCCGAAATTAGAGAAAATCATTTTCCTGTCAAATTTTAGTTTAAAATTAATTTATAATACGATTCGTTTAAAAAAAAAAAGATATTTCACACCCTCCCTCTCACTTTGACAAAATATTATGACTACACAATTATATTACTTGAATCAGGGGTGATTCTTAGTTTAAAAAAAAAAAAAAAAAAAAAAAACAGCAAATTTTTTGAAAGTTAACAGAAGAGGGAAGGGGGGGGGGGAGCTCTCGGCACTAATTGAGTTTTTTCCGCGATCCTTTACCGAAATTCGCGTTTTTATGCGATCCTTTGAAGAATTTTTTTTTTTGCTATCTTTTGACGAAATTTGCGTTTTTCTTCCGCAATCCTTTAACAAAATTTGCGTGTTTTTCGCGATCCTTTTACGAAATTTCGTTTTTTTTGCGATCTTTTGACGAAATCAGCATTTTTTGCGATATTTTGACGAAATTTGCTCTTTTCCCCGCGATTTTTGGACGAAATTTGCGGATTTTTTCGCGATCTTTTGACGAAATTGCGGGAGTCTTTTTTGATCCTTTGAAGAAATTTGGGTTTTTTTCGCTATATTTTGACGCAATTTGTGTTTTTTTTTTGCAGTGCTTAGAAGAAATTTGTGTTTTTTTGCGATTCTTTGATGAAATTTGCGTTTTTCCCGCGATTTTTTTGACGGAATTCGGGAGGACCCGAAATCCGGAAAATTCCAAAATCCGGAAAGCCTTCGGTCCCGAGGATTCCGGATAATAGGTCCTGTACTGTATTAAAAACTTGTCAAGATAAAATTTTAGATAAGATTAAGAAGATTTATAATAAATTTAAGTGGATTTAATATCTTGTGAATTGACGAAGTTATGAATTTATTTTTCTTAAAACCCTATTTTCTTCAATACTTGAGCCCATTTTTAACGATATCAAGAATCTGTCATATATAAATTTTCAGCCCTTTTCCTAGAAGTAATAATAACTTTAAGCTGATATGATATGCATTATAATTAAGAAGTTATGGTGTTTTTTCTGTTTTCACAAATAGACAAGTTTTTGATAGGGCCAATTCTTAGAGCAAGAACAAATTAAAAATACATAGCGGTTGAAGAAAAAAAATCATCTTATTAAGGGTGCATTCAAATCCAAACTGTCTATTTTCTTACTCATTTTTAAATACATTTTTGCTCTCAAACGCATCCAATTGCTAGATTCTCTTATTCAGAAACTATATAATGTACAGTAATGATCGATTTTTTGATAGAGGCAGAATATATTTGAAAAAATGATGTCAAAGTGGGCATTTTGAACAGAATTTCCTGAAGCGATTGTGTTAGAAACGAAAAATATTGCCCTACTGAGAAAATAATTGTTTATTAATCAAGTTTTAATTAATTGAAAGAAAAATAAAAACACAGGTCACTTATAAATCTTTTCAAAAATCACGTAAACATGTTTCATATTTTTTTTTTATTATTATTAAAAATGAATCTGAAAATGTGCCAGAAAATTTCGAGTTGTTGAGTATGGAAAAATATATTTTTTAATATCGCCTTAACATGATTCTGATAAAACCAGCTATTTTATAAAAAAGAAATAAAAACTTGTCAAAAGCAGACAGATAAAACTGTTAAAGTGGATTTATATCTAATAATGATTTAGTTTTTGTTGGTGAAATTCGTATACTTAACTTCGAAATCTACCTCTGCCTGTAGGCCGGGCCGGCAGGGATTTTTTTTAATTCTATTCAAGCTGTTTAAAGAATAAAAAACATCGTTTGCTGCCATTTTTTGTTTAATTCTAACTTCTACACGTTTTTTCTGACATACATCCTGTAATCCGGAAATTTTTTAAAGTTAATCTTTTCAGTTAATCTGTTAAAGTATAATTTTCAAAATTAAAATCGGTTCGGATTACCGGGGTTCTGCTGTATTGTAAACATGTTTCTGATGTAAATAATTTACAGTTGATTTTTTTTTTACTTATTGAAACAGCTGCTTTAATATTATCATTTTTTTAGTAGTGAAAATGCATTCTTGAACTAAATCATGCACTGTTTTTTGTTTTTTAGCGAGAGAGAGAGAGGGGGGGGGGTAGAATAATTTTTTTTACAAATAAACTGAAAATGATCAGAAATTGGGGATCGCCGAGGTCCGGACTTTATAAACATACAAAAAATAAACAAATCGAAAGAAAAAATGAATTTTGCCAAACTAGGGATTTGAGCCAAAAGTGTAGCTCCTTGGCGATGTTTTTGCAACCCATTTGTTTACTTTCGTTCTCTGCTTTCAGCGAACAGACTGTAGACAGCATCTGTCTGACTTTAGCATGCATAAAATCTTGCAAATTTGAGGTTCATTTAAGGGTCATTCATCATGGGCTCCGGCAACGCCAGGCAAGTCAGCTAATTTAGAATAAAACTTTATTAAACATTGCATGCAACTTTTAGATAGTTATGTTTTTATAAATAAATAAATTATATGTTAAGTAGATAAAAAAATTTACACGTATTAAAACAAATGACAAATAGAAACAAAATAAAAATGATCAATCGTGATACAAGAATAATTTACCTGGAGAATTCTGATCCCAATGTAAAAAATCTAATGCCAGTTGCCATTGTATGGTGTGACAACTTCAGCAATAAACTTCTGATGCTAATTTCACCATGAACACTTAAGCATGATGGGGTTTGTCTAAGGGAAGTTCCTTACTGCATAGGTAATTAATTATAAAGACACTGAGCAGCAAGGAAACTCTCTTGACTTTTTTCCTTTTTTGCCACCTTCTTCAGTAGCTTCAACATTAAATCTTCATAAGGCTGTGAAAGGCTGATCAATCCATATATATTTCCCAGTCTTTATTTTCAAAGATAATTCCAAAATACATTCTGCAATCTGTTAAAAAAAGGAAAATGAAATACAGTACAGGACCTATTATCTGGAATCCTCGGGACCGAAGGCTTTCCGGATTTTGGAATTTTCTGGAGTTCGGGTCCTCCCAAATTTCGCGTTTTTTCCACTATCCTTTGATGAAATTAGCGTTTAATTTTCAGATCCTTTGACGAAATTAACGTTTTTTTCGCGATCATTTGACGAAATTCGCGTTTTTTTCCGCGATTCTTTGAGAACATTTGCGCTTTTTTGCAATCCTTTGAAGAATTTTGCGTTTTTTTCGATCCTTTGACGAAATTCGCATTTTTTCGTGATTCTTTGACGAAATTAACGTTTTTTTCTGCAATTCTTTGACGAAATTAGTGTTTATTTTTCATGATCCTTTGACAAAATTTTCGTTTTTTTCGCAATCCTTTGAAGAAATTTCCGTTTTTTCGCGATCCTTTGATGAAATTTGCGTTTTTTCACGATTTTTTGAAAAAAATTCGCATTTTTTTTTCACGATTCTTTGACGAAAGTGGCGTTTTTTCGCGATTATTTGACAAAATTAGCGTTTTTTTTTCTGGAATTCTTTGACAAAATTGGCGTTTTTTTTTCACGATCCTTCGACGAAATTAGCGTTTTTTTAACGATCTTTTGACGAAATTAGCGTTTTTTCTGCAATCTTTTGACGAAATTAGCGTTTTTTCCGAAATCCTTTGTCAAAATTAGTGATTTTTACCGCGAACAATTGACGTTTTTTTTTTAACGAATCGTAATGTAAATTAATTTTATACTAAAATTTGAGAGAAAAATTATTTTTTTCGTAATTTCGGAGTGGGGGGGGGGCTCCGTGTTCCCCCGCCGCTGAAGTAACATATTTTAGTGGTTACACACTGAAAAAAAAATTAGAAAACTGGAAAGTTCGAAAATTTTTAGAAATTCCAAAATTTTAGTAAAAATTTACAAATTTAGAAAATTTTCAAATTTTTTTCCCGGATTTCGGGTCTTTCCGGATTTTGGAATTCCGGATAATGGGTCCTGTACTGTATAATTAAACAGAAAAATCTGCAAACTTCACTTCAATACATCAATAACACGAAAATGCAATTTCATAATATTAATTTCAAATAATTTTCTGAATTGTTAAAAAAACAAAAAAAAGAATTGCGATAAAAATAATGATTTAAATCTGTTATTATTCCTAGAAAAATGAAGAAGTTGTAAAATGTTGCAAGCTTTCAGATTTAGAAATACTGTAGCATGGGCAAAATTTTTTTACAAGTGATGTGTAGAAAATCTAGGTGTATCTCACTATTTTGAAAAAAAAATAGCGGTACTTTTCGGTTAGTCGGGTGCCAGTGTTATATATACATGTATGTATATATACTTATATATATATATATATATGTGTGTGTGTGTGTATGTATACAATATATGTATATATATATATTATAGATGTGTATATATACATATATATTTATATGCATATATAACACTGGCACCCGGCTAACCGAAAAGTACCAAAAAAACATATGGTGCATTTGGCCGATATTAAGAGGGTGTTACAGCCTTAAAGTATAGTTTAGAGGGATCACTATTTATAACTGTTACTTGTATTTGCTCATTTTCTGACTAAATAAAGAGCTATTTCTTCAAACTTCTGTCCTTATTTAAGTTAAATTTTACTGTGTGGTAACAAACTTTGTTAAATATCTATCTGCAAACCCAGTGTTGTAATCAGACATTGGAACTATTTTGTTGTACCAAGAACATTGTTGAAAGCATAACAGTTGGCACAAAAAAAAAGAAAAAACATAAAATAAAACATTTAAAAGAAAATGTTGACTGTACTTATGAAAGTGAGTATTTAAAAAAAATATAAGATTTGCAATTAACAGGCTTTTAAAAATTGTTTTAAGTATATATTTGTACTGATTTAATAAAACAGAAAAAAGATATTTAATAAAGTAAACAAATTTAAACTGTAGGCATGAAAATGTAATTTTCTTCTATAGCTATACAGTAAAAATTTCATTTTTTGGATGAAGACATAGCCACATGAACCAGTGGCGTAGCTAGGGTGGGTGAAATCCGGGACGGATGTAAATGGTGTCACCCCCACCCCCCCCCCCCCCACACACACACAAATACACACACCACCACCACTTGTCATATTTTTTCAATCACAATTCTATGTTACTATAAATAACATTTTTTGGAGAAGTTTAAAAACTTTATATTAACAGATTAATAATACTTAAAAAAATAAAAATAAATAATGATAAAAATAAGAAAAGAAATATATTATTTTTTGATGCTCTATACTTTAGTCAATCTATTCAGAAGTATCCTTCGAAAAAACGTACACTGTAAAAAAGAAAAAAAAAATCTGTTTCTACAGATGTAAAGTCACAGAAATCTGTATGCATACTAAAATTTTATCTGTACACTTTACAAAAAAAAAAAAATGTAAATCTACAAAACTAGTTTTTGTAAAGCTACAGAAATCTGTAGTTTTACAAAAGAATCTTTTAAAGTTAGAGTAATCTTACTGAAATTTTATCTGTCACCCAGTTTGCAGTTACATAAAAAGTTCCAGGCATCCGAGTTTCCTAAAAAATTCTTAGTAACCATACAGATTTTTTGATTTTCAGTGTAAAAGTGTATCTGTTACATGAATTTTTGTTACTGTTACATGAAAAGTTCTAGGAACCTCAGTTACCTAGAAAAGTTTTAGTAACTTTACAGATTTTTTCTTCCAGTGTAAAGAGTTTATTTGTATCGTATAAGCAACTATTTTAACATTAGAATATAATGGAATAAAATTGGATTTAAGATTAAAAATATTTAAATAAAATAAATCAGTCGGATGTGAAAATTCCAAAACTTTCTTGTATATACTTATATATACATGTTAATACTTCAAAATTCGCTATCGCACTGCCAAAATTAAATGACAATCTAGGCCCATCATGAGGATACTAAAGATTATAGATTCCTTGAATTGTGTGCATTTTAAAGGAAGCTATAAGCATTGTATCTCTCAGACAAATCATTGTATTTCGGCACTCACCATCTTAGGCGTCTGCGACCAAAATTCCCAACCCAAACAGCATAAAAGCGACACCTGTTGGGCAGTATACACCCAAGCATAATAAGGATCTATCTATGTGACCGTGTTACAGAATATGAAGTTTGATTCCGTGCATTAGTTTTTGAGATATAGTAATCGTGAACATCTTGAAAAATGCAGCATAGCAGCACCACCTGTGGGGCAATATACACCAAAACCTAATAAGCAACAACTTAAGTCAACTTGTAACTGAATTTGGCATTTGATGAAATTCCGTGCATTATAGATCTTGAGATAGAGCTACTGTGGAAATCGGGAAAAATGCAGCCAAGCAGCGCTACCTCTTGGGCGATTTACAAAAAAACTTAATCAGCACCAATTTATATCAAGGTTTTCTTCTATCTCATGTATCTTAATACTTCCAAATTTGCTATTGCCAAAATTTATGATCGTCATGTGGATTCTAAAGGTATGGGCTCGTTGAATTTTGGTACCTTCCTTTTTATATGTCTGCAACCAAAATTCTCAACTCAAAGGTCATAAAAGCAACACCTGTTGGGCAGTATACACCCAAGCCTAATAAGGATTATTTTATTTAAAAGTTTAACTTAATATGAAGTTTGATTAAATTCCGTGCATTACTTTTTAAGATACTGTTATCGCGAAAATCGTGAAAAATGCAGATCAGAAGCGATAAGTGTTATATGGTTTGCACGAAAACCTAAACAGCACCATCTTATGTCAAGATCTAAGAGAATTTGAAGGTACATGAAATTCCGAGCATTCGTTCTTGAGATATGACTATCATTCATATAGTGTATATCTTTAAAAAGGTACACCATAGCAGCACTACCTGTTGGGAAATTTTCACCAAAACATAATCAGCAACAATTTATGTCAACGTGTTATAGAATCTAAATTTTGATGAAAATCCTTGCATTAGCTCTTGAGATAACGGTATTGCAGAATTCGTAAAAAATAGAGTATAGCAGCCCCACCTGTCGGGCGATTTACACCAAAAACTAATCAGCAACAATTTATATCTAGGTCTAAATGAATTTGAAGTTTTATTAAATTTCATGCATTAGTTCTTGAGATAGAGCACCCATAAAATTTATACCACATACAGACAGATGTTTTCTAAAACCAGTTAAATCGTGTTCAGGATCTTCTAAAAATGCATGAATGAAAATGCATGAAATTTCAATGTGTATGAAAGCTCTATATGCTTTATATTTCATTTTTATTTTCTTCTATTTTTACAAGAAGAGAGTATGGGATTCATGAAAAAATTCGACTTCCTGTTTTTGATGGATTTATATGTTTTAGAAAGTCCGGAACACGATTTGACTGTTTTTAGAAAATGCTTGCCTGTAAGTCTGTCTGCCTGTATGTGACAAACATTTTCTGGGCGCTCAATCTCAAGAACTAATGCACGGAATTTAATAAAACAACAGATTCATTTAGACCAAGATATAAATTGTTGCTGATTAGTTTTTGGTGTAAATCGCCCGACAGGTGGCGCTGCTGTACCCTATTTTTTACAATTTCTGCAATACCGTTATCTCGAGCTAATGATAGGATTTTCATCAAAATTTAGATTCTATAACACATTGACATAAATTGCTGCTGATTATGTTTCGGTGTAAATCGCCTTACAAGTGGCGCTGCTATGGTGTACCTTTTTAAAGATATACATTATATGAATGATAGTCGTATCTCAAGAACGAATGCTCGGAATTTCATGTAACTTCAGATTCTCTTAGATCTTGACATAAGATGGTGCTGTTTAGGTTTTCGAGTAAACCATATAACACTTATCGCTGCTGATCTGCATTTTTCACGATTTTCGCGATAACAGTATCGTAAAAAGTAATGCACGGAATTTAACCAAACTTCATATTCAGTTAAACTTTTACATAAAATGATCCTTATTAGGCTTGTGTGTATACTGCCCAACAGGTGTCGCTTTTATGACCTTTGAGTTGAGAATTTTCGTTGCAGACATATAAAAAGGAAGGTACCAAAATTCAACGATTTGTTTAAAAAGTTCCTATTCTTATATTTCCTTTTTAAATGCACACAATTCAACGAACCCATACCTTTAGAATCCACATGACGATAATATGGATCATGGAAACGTTTATTTTGCGTCATAGTATCTAAACTAAGTAAATAGTATGCAAATAGATAGTGTGATGCAAAGAAAACATTTACACAAATTTTACCGATGGTTCTGGATATCGTGACGCAAAAGATAAATAAATTTATTGAATTAAATACATTTAATACATAACATCAGCTGAGAAAATGTATGACATATTTGATAGTGTATTGAAAAAAAAAATGTTTCAATTTCTAAATATATTTCAGAAGACAAAACATAAGTATGTGTAAAGTAATTTTTTAACTAATCTAAGTCAGATCACAGCGTCACTTTAATTTTGATATCATATCTTTTAAAACTCATATTTTGAATGAAAAAGTATCACTGATTAAAAATAAATACAACAAAAAAGAAAAATTAAATATATATAAATTCATTTTAATAGCACAGCATCACTTAAAATTTGATATCAGAATTTTTAAGACCCATATTTCAGATTCATATAGCCATAAAGTAAAGTGCTGCATCAAACTTTTAACCCGTTAAGGGTTTTTGTATTGATATCATTACTTTTTTGAGGTTTAGGATCAAAAGATTAAAAAAGTACACCTTCATAGATAAAATTGGATTAAATTTTCCTAGAAACAAAATAAACTTAATGAAATACCAAAATTTTAGAAAAAGTGCATGAAAAATAGAATACTTTTAATTCATATCTTGGTACTACTTGCGGATTCGCCCGGAGTCCACCTTGTTTCTTTGTTGATCATCGCCGATGTTAAATTTATTTATTTGGATTTATTTATTTTATGTTATGTTTGTTGTTGTTTATATTATGTTTGTTGTTGTTATGTTATTAAATTAAGCATAAAGTGATTATAAATGACCAACAAATAAACAAGATAGCGGACTCCGGGTGAATTCGCAAGTAGTTCCCATATCTTTTTAAACTCATACTTTGAATTTATGAGAGATATGAATGATAAAGCATCAATGATTAAACTTTTATACATCTTTTTAAATTGAACATAATTTTTGCACATGAGATTATAAAAAAATAAAATGATGAAATATATATAGAGATTATAATTAATAGCATAGCGTCACTCAAAATTTGATATCATTATTTTTAAGTTCCATATTTAAAATTCTTAGAGAATAAGATAAAGTGCTGCATCACTAACTTTTAACCCATTAAGGGTTTTTGTATTGATACTACTACTTACAGGGATGGGGAATTTTCAGAAAATCTTACCAAACAAAGATTTATTTTATGAGCCAGCAAGATACAACGTACAGTTCAAAAACAATGAGAAAACACACAGCAAAAATAGTTTACACTGTTACTAAGAAATTGTTACTATAGTAGTCACTGTAACTAAGAAATTATTAATTATTATTAAAAAATATATACAACAGAGGAAAGTTTAGTATAAGATAGAACTTAGCACTATTGAAGTAAATTTGAAAAATATAACCAACTATTAAAAAAATGTTTTTGCCAGACCTTATATAGCCTGCAGTATTTTCAAAGATTGCCTAAAAATCCACTCGCCCTGCGAGGAAAGGTACTCGCCAGTGGCAAGCAAAATGATATATTTCCCATTCCTGACTATTTAAAGTGTTTTCAACTGGTTTTAATTGCAAAAGAAGATCTTTAACATTATAAAGATTATAGTCTGATAATTTCAAAGAAATGTTAATGTGTATTAATAATTTTAGTATAATGGCTGTGGTTATTGATAAAAGTTTCAAAACAAGTTATCTGACTGTTCTAGTTAAAGTTGCAAGGTAAGAGTAGTGTAAAATGATCATTGCATTCTTTTAACCAAGCATATACAGCATGGTAATTGTGAAAGTACTTTTGTATTTCAATGACATGTTTTGTAATTGTTTATGGAGTTATATTGTCACCTAGAAGATTTAACCAGTGATTAGAGCAACCATATGCTTTAAGTTTATCAGTATCTCTTCATTCTTGCCTCATGTAGTTAAAATAAAATCCTTAAAACCCTGTTTTAAAATACTAGTATAATTTTTGCCAGCAACAAAAATTGTGACAAAAGGTATTTTTGATGTGATGGTCTTTTCCACTTCGGCACAAATTGGCCATCAATGGTTGAAGTTCACAATAATTTTCAGAAACAGATAGCAAAAGTAAATATCACAAATTTCACCTAAGCAACGTAGATTATAGAAAATTGCAGACAATGGATGCACATATTATTAGTGATATTTTAGATACCGTGTCCTTGCACCATTTAAAAAAAAAAAAGCTAAACGTAACTAGAGATGAAAAAGCTGTATTTTATTTGGCGATAGATAATAGATTTTTTAATTGCCACTTTAAAAACTTTAATTGCCATGTGGCAGGGTTGGCCTTTTATGACTCATTCGAGACAAATTATTAATAATCTAAAATATTTCTATAGCAACAGTAAAAAAGTCTTAAAGATTCACTAGATGGAACCCGTCAAAACTTGATGGCACCAAACAAAAAAGTCTAACTCTTTAAAATGTTATTTACTGACATAACAACATCAATAAATCTCTCATTATTTGGTACTAATTTCATATAAAATACATTCATATCTACTACGATCATAAAATCCTTATTAGAATCGGTAGATAATAAACTATGTAGTGCATACAAATGCATTTTGTGTGCACTAATGTTAGATAATGACAAAAATGTATTGTACAATATATATCGGTATCATGCTGATCGATGGCAAAGCACTTTTAAGTAGGGATGGGCAATATCTAGAATTAAATATCATGATAAATCAGCATCTTTATATCATATTCTGATATATCGGTTTAGGAAAGTGCCCCCCGGGGAGGGAGGGGGTGAGCAAAGTGGTGGACAGAGCACTGGAAGTGCATAAAATGATTAAGCAGTCACAGGCCTTTCCAACGATGTCACATAACGGGTGTCGGCAAAATTTAGGAAAGTGCCCCCCATGGGGGAAAAGTGGTGAGCGGTGCACCAGAGGGCCATAAAATGATTAAGCGGTCATAGGCCTTTGCAACGATATGTCTTATAAGGGGTGATGGCAAAATATACAAAAAGACCCTCCGTAGGGGGTGGGGGGAGGGACAAGTGGGGAGAGGGACCCTGATGGTGCATAACATGAATAAGCAGTCACAAGCCTTTCCAATGATGTCACATGATGGGTGTCAGCAAAATTTAGAAAAGTGCCCCCCAGGGGTGTCAAAGTGGTGGGCAGGGCACCGGAAGGCCATAAAATGATTAAGCGGTCACTGGCCTTTGCAACGATATGTCACATGAGGGGTGACGGTAAAACTTAGAAAAAAGCCCTCCCGCAAGGGGGGGACAAGTGGGGAGAGGAATGCTGAAGGTGCATAACATGAATAAATGGTCACATGATGAGTGTCGGCAAAATTTAGGAAGGTGCCACCTTGGGGGGCAAAGTGGTGGGCGGAGCACCGGAAATGCATAAAATGATCAAGCAGTCACAGGTCTTTGCAAGATATGTCACATAAGGTGGGGGGGGGGGGTAAAATTTAGAAAAGGCCCTCCCACGGGGGGGATAGGGACACTGGAGGGGCATAACATGAATAAGCGGCAACAGGACATTCCAACTATATGTCACATGAGGGGTCTTGGTAAAATTTAGAAAAGTGCCCCCGACGTGGAAGTGGGGGGTGGTCACCGGAGGTGCATAACATGAATAAGTGGTCACAGGCCTTTCCAATGATATGCCACATGAGGGGTCTCGGCCAAAGTTAGAAAAGTGGCCCTGAGGACCCAGCTATATAATTATTATTTTATTTGTTTATCTAAATCCACTGTTGCAAATAAAATGTTATATTTCATTTCTTTATCATCCTGATTCACACATTGTTCAATAACAAAGAGCAAATATTCATCAACATCGCTGAAATCTAAACACCATAATGAAATGAAAGACATGGTGTCTGAAGCATAAAACGCATATGCTCAGAGATTCAGCTTACACCGTCAATACCATAAATATATATATATGTATCATCTGATGTCAGTGATCACACAGAAAACTGCATGTACGATACTTATTACACACCAAAACGAAATCACCTACCATTAGTATCATGAACATGGAACCCGAGGAGTCGGTATTTAATATCACAATTTAGGCTGGCGGAAGTCGCACTGTTAATATCAAGAATACTGAAACCGAGGAATTGGTATTTTTAATACCACGGTTTAGACTTGAGAAGAGACACTCCATTAGTATCATAATAATCAGAACAGATGATTCAGTATTTAATACCACAGTTTAGACTGGATCGAATCTGAAGAAGCGCTGCTTAATGTTGCGGTTTAATGAAGAACCACGATAATCACGGTTTACATCACGATTATGATATTCATGATATACCGTTTTGTAAGGTTTTTAATATCGTTATCACAATTACCATTTTATATCAATTTTATCAATATATCGCCCAGCTCTACTTTTAAGTTATTTGCATTGAAGTACATACAGATTTTTACCACAGAAAACAGCGAATGCTTACATGCATAAATATATAAATACACTAATTTTTTTTTATTACACAACATAAATCAAACGTCTTTATATTTATTGATTGGCCCAGAAGCAGAATTTTCTGCGTCAGTCTGCAGCAAACAAAAATTTATCTGTGACCCAATAAGCCTACTATCATAAGAAATAAGAGAAACACTTAAAGTAAGCAAAATTTCCATTTATAAACAATATATATAATATAAGGATACAACAAATACCATAAATCTAGAGACTTAAAGCAAATTTCAGCTATTTTTTAAGCCCAGCATTTATTTTTAAGTTGGTGGATTAATCTGCAAGGTTTAAAATAATCTGCAGCGCCCGCTTCCGTGCTGCACTGTTTCTGCTACTGGGTTGATTGGAATATATATATATATTTTAAACCCTCCGAGCATCTTGAAGGCGTTCCGGCATTTTCATAAAAATGCTTATAAAAATAATTTTAATTAAAATTTTCTTTTCCTGTTTGTTTCTAAAATACACTTCATGCTCCTTTATTTGATAGACATCTTGAAATACAATTCTGCTGAAAATATTTTTGTCTACAACAGATTCAAGTTGTTTTTGGGAAACTGAAAAATATGCTCAAACCGCTCAGAGAGTTAAAATATTTCTTAATTTATTTCTGAGTAATATTGTACTGAGTACTGTTTCGGCCAGGTGTCATGAACTGTGCAAATACCGAACTAAAAAAAAAAAAAAAAAAAAAAACTTGTGCACACATAAGTGCACTCTCATATTAAAGTATAAATTTTTTAAATATAAATCAGTGTTGATTTCAGGGGGTGACCCGCCCCCCCCCCCCCAGAAGATTTGAGATTTTGTGTTTTCAATGGTCAAAAAGTGCAATCCCTCCTGGAAAAAAGTGTCTGAATTCAACACTGATATAAACAATGATTAAAGAGATGACCTGTAATATGCAAAATTCTTAAAAACAAACAGTGCTGATTAATTTTCTTGTTTATACAGTACATACCGTGTTTAGTTTTGCTACTTTTTCGGCCAGATGTCGTGCACTCTGCAAATACACAAAAAAAAAAAAAAAAAAAAAAAAATCACTGGTGCACACATATGTGCACTCGCATATTAATGTATACATTTTAAAAATATAAACAATCAGTCAAGAAACAGTACAAAGTCTCTTAATTTTTAATCTGCATTACAACAATTCTTTAATTATGTTAGCTTACTTATCATAGAGTACTTTTTTAAATACACGACTTGATTAAAATATTTTGCATTACAGTTTAATTGCTTTAAACCTACAAACTGGTTAATTTACTTAATAGAAAACTTACCAATTGCTGAATAATGATCACCATCTTGCTGGGAAAAAAATAGTGTAACCAGTTTTGTGCTTCACACACTAATTGAGGAAGCATGTAAAACAATTTACTACACTAACTGAAAGATATCTGCATTAGAGTCCTGCATCAGGTCGGGTTACTTGCTTTTACCCGAACCGACTCTTGGTTTGGATCGGATCAATAGTAGATTTTTTGTTGCAGGCCGGGTTCACTTTCATTGTTTCGGTTTGGGTTTTGACTCTAATTGGTCGACCTGAATTTCAAATGATATCCAAAGTATTTTTTCAGGTTGAAGATCTATGTACAGGGGTGGGGAATTTCTAGAAAATCTTACCAGCCAAGGATTTATTTCACCAGCCAGTAAAATGCAATCTACAGTTGAAAATTTTTATGACAAAATTACGCAACTCAAAAATAGTTGGTTACTATTACTATAATGCATATCGATTTTCATATTTTTCTTCCCTATAAATTTAAAAAAATAAACAAGAGATGAAAGTTTAACATAAAATAGAACTTAGTACCATGTTTACATCGCAATAATTAGGAAAGTTGAAAAATATAGCTAACTAATAAAAAAAAAAGTTTTCGGCATATCTCTATAGTTTGCAGTTTTCAAAAACTACCTAAAAATTCACTCGCCCTGTTAGAAAATTCACTCGACAATGGCGAGTAAAATGATGCATTTCCCTACCCCTGTCTATGTACAATAAGACCTCCATAATGGCTTTTCTTTCAAAAGGCAGACATTTCTATTTAGCAAACACTTTTTAATTCCTAAACTTTATATATTTGAACTTTTATATAAGTTTGAATAACAGGCACCTCTCAATTTAAACACATGTACTACATAAACTATCAAAAATATGATACATGTGGTTTTTGTGTGTATCAAAAACAAAATATTCAGCGGTAGAAATGATTAAAAAAAAGTCACAGGTCCGCAGACATCGTCACTGGCCCCTACATAAAATTATATTAAGTACCTTTAACCCTTTGAGTGACCCCCCCCCCCCTCTCCTCCTCCGAGAATATAAACCAAATTTCCTTTCAGTTACCCAAAATTTTCGGCATAATAAAATGTAAAATTATAATTTGCTAAAAATTAAATAAGTAGTACATTAACAAAAACTGAAATTATTAATTATGTATTTTATTTCCGTTTATTTATTTTAACTGACTAAGTTTTTATGCTTATTGTAATGTTTGGTTGCGGTTTTTGTCAGGGATGGGAAAATTTAAGTTTACCTGTCAGAGAGGGAAAAAAGTTACTTGCTTCATCGGAATGTTAAAAGACATATTGAATAGATTTTTTTTTTTTTTTAACCAAAATTTTTCTAATTTACCAATGTTTTTGAAGACAGAATAATATTTTGTATTTATCGCTAATGCTGCTTGGGAACAAGCATTAACAAATGTTATTAAATACAAGAATATTGTTTTGAGTTTTTGCTTTATGGGCATGCAGTGCTCATACATGCAGTATTTTTTACTTACTGCCACATGCATGCACAAAATTTTTTGTTTATTTTTTTACTATTTGCTTTTTACAAATTCCCTTTCCCCTCTCTTTTTTTAGAAATAACGTTTGGAAAATTTTGGTAGTTTGTTTTGAAAACATCATTGTTTTTTATTGGGCTTAGATCAATTTTAATATTTATATGAATCTCAGAATCATTATCATTACAAACTTTTATACTATTTGCTTTTTACAAATTTCTCCCCCCTCCCCATCTCTCTCTCTCTCTCTTTTTTCATAAATAACATTTTGGAGAACTTTGGTATTTTGTTTGTAAAAGCATGTTAAAAGATAGATTGAATAGGTCTTTTTTTTTTTTTTTTTTAACCAAAATTTTTCTAATTTACCGATGCTTTTGAAGACACAATAATATTTTGTATTTATCGCTAATGCTGCTTGGGGACAAGTATTATAACAAATGTTATTAAATACAAGAATATTGTTTTGAATTTTTAATCTTATCTGTTAACCTTATGTTAATTTTTATAATGAAATTGAATGAGTTTTTGTATATCCCTTGCATATTCTCCCTTGATTGTCTGTCATCTTTTTTGTTATGACCGACATTTTTTTAGCGATTTTGCAACCCTGACTATTTTCTGCGGTAGAATTGATTTAAAAAAAAATCGCTGATCCCAAGGACCAGTAAACATCAGAGTTTACTGGTCTGCAGACATCGTCACTGGACTGCTACATAAAATTATATTACCTTAACCATTTGAGTGACCCCCCCCCCTCCTTTTCCGAGAATATAAACCAAACTTCCTTTCAGTTACCCAAAATTTTCGGCATAATAAAATGTAAAATTATAATTTGCTAAAAATAAAATAAATAATACATAAACAAAAACTGAAATTATTATGTTTTTTATTTTCGTCTATTTATTTTAACTAAGTTTTTATGCAAATTTTATGCTTATTGTAATGTTTGGCTGCAGTTTTCTCAGGGATGGGAAAATTTACGTTTACCTATCAGAAAGGGGAAAAAGTTACTGTTAGTTACTGGTCCTTCGGACCACTAAATTTTTTAAATTAGTGGTCCGATTGAATTTTTAGTGGTCTCGGACCAGCGGACCACCAAGGATTTCAAACGCTCGTATTGATAATATTTTTCATATTTTGAAAATTATTTTTGCAGGTTCGGGTCGTGTTGACTTAAAATCAGACATGGTACAGGCTCAGCAAAAAAAAAAAAGCTGAACTTTCACAGCCTCACAGACTTTTTACGAAATTCGAAATTTTCCGTAACATTTTGAGGAAATTTTCATTTATTCTGCGATCCCTTGACAAAATTAGTCTTTTTCTGCGACCATTTGACGAATCTTACCACAGGAATCTTATTAATGCATGAATTTTGTCTATAATCACTGTAGATTATAAATGTATGTAGAGAAATTTCTAAATCGCTCTTGTGAAGGAAAAGAAAATCAAAAAATTCACAAGTTGGTTACAAGAAATTCTTCAGTTAGTCATGAAGAAAAAAAAAAAATCGATTAATTTGCCCATCTACTGCTTAAAAAATCACAAAATTCATCAATCAGTCGCAGATGAAAAAGAAAAATCGACAGTCGGTTGTTAGGGGAAAAATCATAAAATTTGTCAAGTGGTCACATAAAAAAAACACAAATTGCCAATCGGTAGGAGAAAACATACGATTAATTCATAATTAATATCCATTATGAGGTTTTTAGGTTAAGAAGGAATGATTTTTTTTTCTTTTTCAGAACTGAATGGCTGAAATTTCAGAACAGAATCACCCCTTGCTCTTGAAAATAAAAGTGATGTTCTCAGAAAATCATTGGCAAAAAAATAATCCCCCCCCCCCGAAATCATGCCATGTTGGACAGCGCTGATAAAATACATTAAATGTTTTCCCACCAACCAAAACACTGATAATTTTATTGTCAGTGTATGTGAATGAATTCTTACTTTGGAAAAAAAGCTTTTTAAAATAGGATTACACATATTATGTATTTTGAAATTTATTCATTCTGACTTTTTGGGAAAACATATTTTCAATTCGAACCGAAACAATGAAAGTGAACCCGGCCTGCAACAAAAAATCTACTATTGATCCGATCCGAACCAAGAGTCGGTTCGGGTAAAAGAAAGTAACCCGACCTGATGCAGGACTCTAATGCAGATATCTTTCAGTTAGTGTAGTAAATTGTTTTACATGCTTCCTCAATTAGTGTGTGAAGCACAAAACTGGTTACACTATTTTTTTCCCAACAAGATGGTGATCATTATTCAGCAATTGGTAAGTTTTCTATTAAATAAATTAACCAGTTTGTAGGTTTAAAGCAATTAAACTGTAATGCAAAATATTTTAATCAAGTCGTGTATTTAAAAAAGTACTCTATGATAAGTAAGCTAACATAATTAAAGAATTGTTGTAATGCAGATTAAAAATTAAGAGACTTTGTACTGTTTCTTGACTGATTGTTTATATTTTTAAAATGTATACATTAATATGCGAGTGCACATATGTGTGCACCAGTGATTTTTTTTTTTATTTTTTTTATTGTGTATTTGCAGAGTGCATGACATCTGGCCGAAAAAGTAGCAAAACTAAACACTGTATGTACTGTATAAACAAGAAAATTAATCGGCACTGTTTGTTTTTAAGCATTTTGCATATTATATGTCATCTCTTTAATCATTGTTTATATCAGTGTTGAATTCAGACACTTTTCTCCAGGAGGGATTGCACTTTTTGACCATTGAAAACACAAAATCTCAAATCTTCTGGGGGGGTGTTTCTCCCCCGGGTCACCCCCTGAAATCAACACTGATTTATATTTTAAAAATTTATACTTTAATATGCGAGTGCACTTATGTGTGCACAAGTTTTTTTTTTTTTTTAAATTCGGTATTTGCACAGTTCATGACACCTGGCCGAAACAGTACTCAGTACAATATTACTCAGAAATAAATTAAGAAACATTTTAACTCTCTGAGCGGTTTGAGCATATTTTTCAGTTTCCCAAAAACAACTTTAATCTGGTAGACAAAAATATTTTCAGCAGAATTGTATTTCAAGATGTCTATCAAATAAAGGAGCATGAAGTGTATTTTAGAAACAAACAGGAAAAGGAAATTTTAATTAAAATTATTTTTATAAGCATTTTTATGAAAATGCCGGAACGCCTTCAAGATGCTCGGAGGGTTTAAAACATATATATATATATATTCCAATCAACCCAGTAGCAGAAACAGTGCAGCATGGAAGCGGGCGCTGCAGATTATTTTAAACCTTGCAGATTAATCCACCAACTTAAAAATAAATGCTGGGCTTAAAAAATAGCTGAAATTTGCTTTAAGTCTCTAGATTTATGGTATTTGTTGTATCCTTATATTATATATATTCTTTATAAATGGAAATTTTGCTTACTTTAAGTGTTTCTGTTATTTCTTATGATAGTAGGCTTATTGGGTCACAGATAAATTTTTGTTTCTGCAGACTGACGCAGAAAATTCTGCTTCTGGGCCAATCAATAAATATAAAGACGTTTGATTTATGTTGTGTAATAAAAAAAAATTAGTGTATTTATATATTTATGCATGTAAGCATTCGCTGTTTTCTGTGGTAAAAATCTGTATGTACTTCAATGCAAATAACTTAAAAGTAGAGCTGGGCGATATATTGATAAAATTCATATAAAATGGTAATTGTGATAACGATATTAAAAAACCTTACAAAACGGTATATCATGAATATCATAATCGTGATGTAAACCGTGATTATCGTGATTCTCCATTAAACCGCAACATTAAGCAGCGCTTCTTCAGCTTCGACCCAGTCTAAACCATGGTATTAAATACTGAATCGTCTGTTCTGATTATTATGATACTAACGGAGTGTCTCCTCTCAAGTCTAAACCGTGGTATTAAAAATACCAATTCCTCGGTTTCAGTATTCTTGATATTAACGGTGCGACTTCTGCCAGCCTAAATTGTGATATTAAATACCGACTCCTCGGGTTCCATGTTCATGATACTAATGGTAGGTGATTTCATTTTGGTGGGTGATAAGTATCATACATGCAGTTTTCTGTGTGATCACTGACATCAGATGATACATATATTTATGGTATTGACGGTGTAAGCTGAATTTCTGAGCATAAGCGTTTTATGCTTCAGACACCATGTCTTTCATTTCATTATGGTATTTAGATTTCAGCAATGTTGATGAATATATTTGCTCTTTGTTATTGAACAATGTGTGAATCAGGACGATAAAGAAATGAAATATAACATTTTATTTGCAACAGTGGATTTAATTAGACAAATGAAATAATAATTATATAGCTGGGTCCTCAGGGCCACTTTTCTAACTTTGGCCGAGACCCCTCATGTGGCATATTATTGGAAAGGCCTGTGACCACTTATTCATGTTATGCATCTCCGTGACCACCCCCCACTTCCATGTCTGGGGGGCACTTTTCTAAATTTTACCAAGACTCCTCATGTGACATATCATTGGAATGGCCTGTTGCCGCTTATTTATGTTATGCCCCTCCAGTGTCCCTATCCCCCCCGTGGGAGGGCCTTTTCTAAATTTTGCCCCCCCCCCTTATGTGACGTATCTTGCAAAGACCTGTGACCGCTTGATCATTTTATGCATTTCCAATGCTCCGCCCACCACTTTGCCCCCCAAGGTGGCACTTTCCTAAATTTTGCCAACACTCATCATATGACCATTTATTCATGTTATGCACCTTCAGCATTCCTCTCCCCACTTGTCCCCCCCTTGCGGGAGGGCTTTTTTCTAAGTTTTACCGTCACCCCTCATGTGACATATCGTTGCAAAGGCCAGTGACCGCTTAATCATTTTATGGCCTTCCGGTGCCCCGCCCACCACTTTGACACCCCTGGGGGGCACTTTTCTAAATTTTGCTGACACCCATCATGTGACATCATTGGAAAGGCCTGTGACTGCTTATTCATGTTATGCACCATCAGGGTCCCACTCCCCACTTGTCCCCCGCCTTCCCCCCCGAGGGAGGGTCTTTTTGTATATTTTGCCATCACCCCTCATAAGACATATCGTTGCAAAAGCCTGTGACTGCTTAATCATTTTATGGCCCTCCAGTGCACCGCTCACCACTTTTCCCCCATGGGGGGCACTTTCCTAAATTTTGCCGACACCCGTTATGTGACATATCGTTGGAAAGGCCTGTGACTGCTTAATCATTTTATGCACTTCCAGTGCTCCGCCCACCACTTTGCTCCCCGGGGGGCACTTTCCTAAATCGATATATCAGAATATGATATAAAGATGCTGATTTATCATGATATTTAATTCTAGACATTGCCCATCCCTACTTAAAAGTGCTTTGCCATCGATCAGCATGATACCGATATATATTGTACAATACATTTTTGTCATTATCTAACATTAGTGCACACAAAATGCATTTGTATGCACTACATAGTTTATTATCTACCGATTCTAATAAGGATTTTATGATCGTAGTAGATATGAATGTATTTTATATGAAATTAGTACCAAATAATCAGAGATTTCTTGATGTTATGTCAGTAAATAACATTTTAAAGAGTTAGACTTTTTTGTTTGGTGCCATCAAGTTTTGACGGGTTCCATCTTTAAGACTTTTTTACTGTTGCTATAGAAATATTTTAGATTATTAATAATTTGTCTCGAATGAGTCATAAAAGGCCAACTCTGCCGCATGGCAATTAAAGTTTTTAAAGTGGCAATTAAAAAATCTATTATCTATCGCCAAATAAAATACAGCTTTTTCATCTCTAGTTACGTTTAGCTTTTTTTTTTTTAAATGGTGCAAGGACACGGTATCTAAAATGTCACTAATAATATGTGCATCCATTGTCTGCAATTTTCTATAATCTACGTTGCTTAGGTGAAATTTGTGATATTTACTTTTGCTATCTGTTTCTGAAAATTATTGTGAACTTCAACCATTGATGGCCAATTTGTGCCGAAGTGGAAAAGACCATCACATCAAAAATACCTTTTGTCACAATTTTTGTTGCTGGCAAAAATTATACTAGTATTTTAAAACAGGGTTTTAAGGATTTTATTTTAACTACATGAGGCAAGAATGAAGAGATACTGATAAACTTAAAGCATATGGTTGCTCTACTCATTGGTTAAATCTTCTAGGTGACAATATAACTCAACAAACAATTACAAAACATGTCATTGAAATACAAAAGTACTTTCACAATTACCATGCTGTATATGCTTGGTTAAAAGAATGCAATGATCATTTCATTTTACACTACTCTTACCTTGCAACTTTTACTAGAACAGTCAGATAACTTATTTTGAAACTTTTATCAATAACCACAGCCATTATACTAAAATTATTAATACATTATTAACATTTCTTTGAAATTATCAGACTATAATCTTTATAATGTTAAAGATCTTCTTTTGCAATTAAAACCAGTTGAAAACACTTTAAATAGTCAGGAATGGGAAATATATCATTTTGCTTGCCACTGGCGAGTACCTTTCCTCGCAGGGCGAGTGGATTTTTAGGCAATCTTTGAAAATACTGCAGGCTATATAAGGTCTGGCAAAAACATTTTTTTAATAGTTGGTTATATTTTTCAAATTTACTTCGATAGTGCTAAGTTCTATCTTATACTAAACTTTCCTCTGTTGTATATATTTTTTAATAACAATTAATAATTTCTTAGTTACAGTGACTACTATAGTAACAATTTCTTAGTAACAGTGTAAACTATTTTTGCTGTGTGTTTTCTCATTGTTTTTGAACTGTACGTTGTATCTTGCTGGCTCATAAAATAAATCTTTGTTTGGTAAGATTTTCTGAAAATTCCTTATCCCTGTAAGTAGTAGTATCAATACAAAAACCCTTAATGGGTTAAAAGTTAGTGATGCAGCACTTTATCTTATTCTCTAAGAATTTTAAATATGGAACTTAAAAATAATGATATCAAATTTTGAGTGACGCTATGCTATTAATTATAATCTCTATATATATTTCATCATTTTATTTTTTTATAATCGCATGTGCAAAAATTATGTTCAATTTAAAAAGATGTATAAAAGTTTAATCATTGATGCTTTATCATTCATATCTCTCATAAATTCAAAGTATGAGTTTAAAAAGATATGGGAACTACTTGCGAATTCACCCGGAGTCTGCTATCTTGTTTCTTTGTTGGTTATTTATAATCACTTTATGCTTAATTTAATAACGTAACAACAACAAACATAATATAAACAACAACAAACATAACATAAAATAAATAAATTTATTTAACATCGGCGATGATCAACAAAGAAACAAGGTGGACTCTGGGCGAATCCGCAAGTAGTACCAAGATATGAATTAAAAGTATTCTATTTTTCATGCACTTTTTCTAAAATTTTGGTATTTCATTAAGTTTATTTTGTTTCTAGGAAAATTTAATCCAATTTTATCTATGAAGGTGTACTTTTTTAATCTTTTGATCCTAAACCTCAAAAAAGTAATGATATCAATACAAAAACCCTTAACGGGTTAAAAGTTTGACGCAGCACTTTACTTTATGGCTATATGAATCTGAAATATGGGTCTTAAAACTTCTGATATCAAATTTTAAGTGACGCTGTGCTATTAAAATGAATTTATATATATTTAATTTTTCTTTTTTGTTGTATTTATTTTTAATCAGTGATACTTTTTCCTTCAAAATATGAGTTTAAAAGATATGATATCAAAATTAAAGTGACGCTGTGATCTGACTTAGATTAGTTAAAAAATTACTTTACACATACTTATGTTTTGTCTTCTGAAATATATTTAGAAATTGAAACATTTTTTTTTTCAATACACTATCAAATATGTCATACATTTTCTCAGCTGATGTTATGTATTAAATGTATTTAATTCAATAAATTTATTTATATTTTGCGTCACGATATCCAGAACCATTGGTAAAATTTGTGTAAATGTTTTCTTTGCATCACACTATCTATTTGCATACTATTTACTTAGTTTAGATACTATGACACAAAATAAATGTTTACACAAGTTTTACGGATGGTTCTGGATATCGTGACGCAAAAGATAAATGAATTTATTGAATTAAATACATTTAATACATAACATCAGCTGAGAAAATGTATGACATATTTGATAGTGTATTGAAAAAAAAAAATGTTTCAATTTCTAAATATATTTCAGAAGACAAAACATAAGTATGTGTAAAGTAATTTTTTAACTAATCTAAGTCAGATCACAGCGTCACTTTAATTTTGATATCATATCTTTTAAAACTCATATTTTGAATGAAAAAGTATCACTGATTAAAAATAAATACAACAAAAAAGAAAAATTAAATATATATAAATTCATTTTAATAGCACAGCGTCACTTAAAATTTGATATCAGAATTTTTAAGACCCATATTTCAGATTCATATAGCCATAAAGTAAAGTGTTGCGTCAAACTTTTAACCCGTTAAGGGTTTTTGTATTGATTCAGTTTACCTTTGAATTAGAAAATGACCGTGCTCTTTCATTTTTAGACGTGTGCATTATGAGAGAGGGGTCTTTTTTAAAAAGAAAAGTTTATAGAAAGGATATTAGTAGTCAGCATATTATTCCAAATTCAGCGTATTCACCTTTTGGGTATAAATTCTCAACGTTAAGGTTCATGGTTAATCGTGCGTTTAATATTTGTTCAGAGGATTTTTTGGACGAGGAGTTGAATTATATTTTCAATATTGCTAAAGTAAATGGTTACAGTAGGGAGAAAATTAATTATTTGATTTAAAATTATAAGTGTAAAGGTCATTCATAGGTTAGTTGTACTTTGGTTGATAAGGCATCCGAGAGGGGGGAGGTTAGTAGTTTTAAAAGGTTATCGTTTCCATATATAAAGGGTTATTTTGAGAGACTTAAAAGTAAATTAATGAAGTTTAAGTTACAATTAGTTGCTAAACCACCTCCTAAATTGAAACATCTTCTGTACAGACCTTTTGATCCGGTTGCACAGGAAGATCTTGCGGGTGTGTATGAAATTCCATATGAGAATAAAGGGGGGGATATTAATTATTATATTGGTATGACAGGTAGGAAGTTTGGGATAAGGAGGAGAGAGCATGAATCTGATATAAAATTTGGTAGGAATAAGACTGTGTTATCAAGGCTGTTTTTAAAGAGGGGGGTTAATATTTGTTTCAGGGATAGTAGATTAGTGTTCGTTTCGAGTTTATACCGCAAGTCAATCATCCGTGAATCTATTGAGATATATTCTAGGAGGGATACTGTGTGTAATGATTCTTTTTCCTTTGATATTCCAATTTTATGGTTGGAATTCCTTAATAAATACTTAAAAAGTGAGTCTGGTAGAGGGAGCCGCGGTAGCGGAGGCTATTTGAGATCATAGAGGGCGCAGTGTTTGCATTTTTATGTTTTTGGTTTTTAGAGTATTTTTTGGTACCCAGTGTCATTCATTTTCTATTGATTATGTGTATGTTATGAATACGGTTTTTACTATTAAACCGAAACATGTCAACATATTTTGATTTTTATTTGTGACACCTATTTAAGTAAAATAAATGTACGTTTTTATTTATATGATATGAAAGGGTGAAGTAAAATTTGTTTGAGTTTTTTACGAAAACTTACAACAGTTTTTGACATTAAATAAGTTTTTTTTTTTTTTTTTTTTTGCAGCCTTCTAGAAGTATCTGAAATTTGCCATCACAAAAATTTTCATAGCTTACAACTTGTTAGTAAAGTTCATCTCACAGTTTTAATTTGTAGTAGTGGGAACTTTTATTTTGTTTACAAAAAGATGTTCTAGATTTGCATCTATAAGTCATAATTGATGAACCCTGCATAATCATATGTTCATATTCATCTAATTTGTTCAGTTGTAACCACAGTTAAAACTTTCTAAATAGCTATAAGAAATCAGGTTAAAATTTATAGAAAATTAGATAATTTTAGGCAATCAGTATCTACAGTAGTGGGCTATTGCTCTTTGTTACTCAGTTTTGATAATTGAGAAAATTTTCCATTGTGCATTTCTTAGAATTTAAATTTTCCATTATATAGGCTATTATGAATATTAGAAACACGTGTGACTTCAAAGATGAGAGAAAAGTTAATTTATGATGTCATTTGATTAGTCTTATATTATCTAATCACCCATATGAAATTTTTGATATAAAAGTTTACTATTTTAAAATTGCATAACTAGTTAAAAATGCCATAATGTAAGATTACTAAACTGCAGTAATCGCATAACTGACTTACAGCCTTGTTTTTATAGAGTTCAAAGTATAATTCATCTCTTCTCTTTAATAATAAAATAAATAGAATAGTTAAAGAGCTAAATAGTGTTATTACCTTTAAGCTATGTCTTTACTGATTTAGAGAATCCTCCTGGAAGTCATCCAATCCTTTTCATAGCCATAACTGGTTGATACTTAAGATTTTGACTTAATAGTATTTAGACACATAATTAGCATTTCTTTGGTCTTTTTTTTTTCTTTGTTGAGTTTTTTCTTGTCCATGTTGTCATTAATTTTTTTTTTTTTTTTCATTTTGCTCCTAGGTTGTTTGATATAACTCTGTAATATTTATTGTATTACAAAATTGAAATGAATAATTTTGTATATATGTTAATTGTCTTATTTTTTTTTTTTTTTTTCAACTGTACAGAGAATGAATTCGCAGAATGTTTGATGAATTTTTTTGTGTTATTTAAAGTTCTAAACAGTCATTGTATGTAAATGTTTATGTATTTTGTTTACAATAATATAATCTATAAATAAAACAAACAATATTTGTAATCATATTTATGTGAATTAGTTTTAATAAACTGTGAACCTTTGGACTATTGGAAAATTTATACAATAAATTTGTTTAAAAATTAAATTTGATAAATAAACATGTATGTTCTTTGGATATATTGTCTTGAATTTCTTCATTATAGATAAACATTTTAATAAATATGTCTGATATATTGCTAGAGGTAAACAACTTTTTTTTTGTTTGTTTTAATCAAAATCTGGCTTTTCTTTTGATTATTAAAATAAACAGTTTAAAATGGTCTTTTAGAATTTACTGAAAAATAAGAATAAGAGACATGGTTGGAAACAAGTAAAAGGTGCATTTATAAATTGGAGTAAATATATTTTAGAAATCTAAGCTTTGTAAAGAGATAAAAAAAAAGAAAAGAAAAAGGGCATCAATAACTGCTGTGTATTTCTTTATTTTCTGCAAAATAATTAAGCACAAGGTGCTCTTTAAAATAGAAGGAAAGCCTGTTTACTGATTATGAATCTGCTTGAGGAAAAACTCTCATAAAATGAAACAACAAATATAAAAATATTTTTAAGTTCTTCAGTTTTATCTTTTATTTTTTTAAGTATAAACTTCCACATTCAGTTTTTTCTCTATATCCAGTACAGTTCTGGATCAGTTTGGATGTATTTTTTGCTGTAGGCTATGTTGATTCTAAAGCTTTTTGTTATGGGCAAGTTAATTTACTTTTCTTCTTCATATTTGAGTTGTTCGGATGCACAATTTTTTTTTTTTTTTTTTTTTTTTTTTTTTTCAAAACTGAATATTTTTGGTAGCACAATTTTTGAAACTCCCCTGTGATTTCACAGAATTCTCGTGTTGTGGTGGAAGAATTACCGGTAATTGTTAGCTTATATTGGAAAGTTTCTGTGATTTAAGGGAAAAAGAACATGCACAAAAAAATTTGAAATCTTGCTGGCAACACAGTTGCCAGAATTACAACATAATTTGATGAAAATGCAACTTAAATTGAAGTATTTTGATCTTTTTTAACTTAAATTTGTGCTTTGAGGGCAAATCAAAACAGAAAGTGTTTGATTATAATGAACAGAAAAATACACATCCTTCGATGTTTTTTAGGATGATTTAGCTTTTATTTATTTATTTTTTAAGCCCTTATAACCTTTTAGTTTTTTAAGGGGATTAAGTTGACCAAAATTTTCTTTGCAGTTTGATTAAAAGAAAAAATAATCTACTTACCTAGACATATCATCTGGGCTTCCAATCTCTCTCTCTCACGCACACACACACAAAAGTTCCATGATTAAACTAGATTAGAAGACTTGCCTGGCATAGTTTCTAACTGCACGATTATGTATAATCTTTTTTCTACAGATGTTAAATGTTGCCAGAATCATTATATCTGAGTTGTATGTGAATTTATGAAGACATTTTTGAATAATTTTTAAATGATTTTTCAGTTTACTTTTTACAAAGTTCCTTTTCAAACATCTTATCAGTTAGAACTTTCCAGATTCATTCTTTTTTTTATATAGCGAAAATTGAGAGAATATTTCCTTCATGCATTCTCTTTCTACTGATGATGAATTCATACATTTTTTCCTCATCTATACTAATAAAAGAAAGTTTCACTCTGTGTGCGATGGCTAGCAAAATCTACCTCATGTACAAAGCTGAAAATTTAGGTGAGGGTAGTCCAAGGCCTCTCCTGGTGCACCTGATACTCAGAATTTTTAAATTTTCATAATTAGCTGAATCATTAATTAAAAATCGCAACATACTCTCATAAAAAAGCAGTCTATTTCATCCCAAGTCATCTAAAGCAATTGCACATGCCCAGAACTCTGTTTACACAGCTAAACAAACATAAAGTACTGAATACTGCAATTTGGAAGGGGTGCTATTATTGGTTCTTTTTTAACCTCAAACTGCCAAATTAAGTTACAAACTGAAGACACATACTGAAACAATGTATTTTTACATCTCAAATACCGTAATGAGTTTGAAAAAACTCCAATGTTAACCCTTTTGGAGAAAAAATTTTCAAAATAGGTCTTTTTCCTAGTTTTCTTTTTCTCCCATATGACAACGCTTCCCTAGTACACAGTTTTGGAGGAACAGGTTAACAAAATAATGTTTATAAAGCTGAGATGTTCTTCACTTCAATGGTGCAGTCGTTTTTCAAAAGTACGAATTTTAATCGTTTCGAAAAAATGTGCGACCACAGGTCACTTTGCACCTTACAGAGGCAATCTTTTCTGAGGTAAAAGTGCCGAAAAGTTCGTGTTTCATCACAATCTTTTCAGGAGATTTACATCACTTACTAAAATTTTGAAACATTCGGATGAATAGAAGCAATTTTTACAAAATATGTGAAAATTTCAGTAAAAACGGAGCTATTTCGATCCAGTTTCACCCAACTTCAGCTCAAGTTTTCTCTAATAAATATGCATTTTTTTTTTTTTTTCATGAAATTAAAAAAAATGCTTGGATACAGTTATATTTATAATCTATTAAAATATTGAGAAATTGGATGATAAGAACTTTTTTGTTTGTTATGCTAACAGAACCAACTCAAAAACAAGGAAAAAAGTGGGAAGAAAACTTATTCCTTTTTCAACTAGATGTCAATATTTTTTTCATGAGGTGCATAACCATCATATTTATGACTGCTGAAAATCTCAGAGTTCAGACAAAAAGGTCTATTTTTTTTAACTACTGAAATAGACCAAATGAAAAAAAAAAAAAATAAATAAGTAAAGTCTTTTTATATGCCATTTTACTGCTAAATATCAATATTTTTATGTACACAAGCTACGAAAATATGTTTTTAAAACCTAAAAATTTAAAAGAGTTTGGACCACAGTGGCTATTTAAAAAAAAAAAAAAAAAAAAACATTTAACATACTGGACAACCTATACCCCTCCCTCCCTTTTTCCGGCATATTTCAAAATAACTCATTGACACCAAAAAAAAAACTAGGTGAACAAGAAAACTTATTCCTTTTTCAACTAGATGTCAATATTTTTTTCATGAGGTGCATAACCATCATATTTATGACTGCTGAAAATCTCAGAGTTCAGACAAAAAGGTCTATTTTTTTTAACTACTGAAATAGACCAAATGAAAAAAAAAAAAAAATAAATAAGTAAAGTCTTTTTATATGCCATTTTACTGCTAAATATCAATATTTTTATGTACACAAGCTACGAAAATATGTTTTTAAAACCTAAAAATTTAAAAGAGTTTGGACCACAGTGGCTATTTAAAAAAAAAAAAAAAAAAAAACATTTAACATACTGGACAACCTATAGCCCTCCCTCCCTTTTTCCGGCATATTTCAAAATAACTCATTGACACCAAAAAAAAAACTACGCAAAAAAGAAAATTCAAAACATCATATAATTTCAATTGTCTTTGCTACACTACAAACCATTTTTAAAAATGTAAAAATTATCCCTTGAAAAAATTCATTCCCGTAGTCACATTTAATTTTTTCCCCCTTTTTTTGCCACTGGATTAACATTACAGATATTATGATTAAAAAAAAAAAAATACATCATTTTATACAATAGCTCTGAAATTTTTATTCTCTGAAAAATTTTAATACTGTATACTAACCTTTTAGCTAATGACTGAGCATCAATTTGGTTCAGGTATAATCAGATTTAAGTGCGAAAAAATCATTTTCAAAATCAAAAAATTTCACTCTTTGATGTAGAGAAAAAAAAAATAATAACGCTTAAGTCTGATTTTTACAGTTAAGTATCAATGTTTTAGCATGAAAATTATGCTGTTGTCAGAAACATACCTACCTCCCACCTCCCTGTTGCAGTTGTCACATTTGAAGGCAAAAATTTCTCTTGTGACATTAAACAGAAAATGCTTTCTTGGTCAGTCTGTTGATAGAACTTTTTTTCACTACAGATACATTTTACTAATATCAATTTTATACTCAGAAAACACTTTGTCATGCATTGTAATTTGCAGAATTTGAGCTATAGATTATCGCCTATTTTATTTTGCTAAATGGGATAATTGCATGTGTTCCAACATTTCATGAATTGTGGTTGTCTAATACCGTTATGTTTAATACCGATTTTACTGCCATTCTTTTAGTTTTCAGTGGTACTGTTGCTCTGAGATATGCTTTGTAGTTTCAAATGCAATCAAATGATATAAACATGGACTTATTTGAAAATAAAAATCAGAAGTCTTCTCTACTAGACCTACTCCATGGCTGCCATCTTCTATGTTTTTTAAAGTCAAATAAAAAAGTAGAAGTTGGTAGCTATGCTGCTCTGATGCACAATTATATGTCAGCATGTACAGTCGTGGAAAAAAAAAAAGCAAACACCCCCTACTAACTCCTCAACAAATTATCGTAGAAGAAAGTTACTGGTACCGAACGATTGGAAATAAAGTCTACTTTTAAATGGTGTATATAAAATTTGCTTAGGGGGCCATCTACATATTAAAACGAACCAGAACTTTGTTTTTTTCAATAGCAGTACACAATTCTGACAGCATAAATGAACTCTACACCCTCCAATTAGCCTAAAAACGAATTTTTATGCAATTCGTACCATAAGTTTCTGAGAAATTAATTATTTTAAAATGAGCGTATTTTAAGGGCTGTATCCAAATTGAAGTTTGGAAATCGATTCTTGACCGAGAGAGCCCCCATCTTGATCAAGGCACCTTAAGAAGTCAATGAAGCCTGCTAGTTTACGGGACAGCAGAAGAAATTTCAAAATAGCTAGTTGCTTCTATTATAGACGGCCCTTTAAACAAACATTTTGCCGTTTTTTAAGCATAATTTGAAAACTACTAGGAAGAAAAATGTGAAATTTGGGATTTACATAAAGCAGGACTTAATAAATCTAAATCCATCAAAAAAATTGTAGGTTGTAATTCATAATTTTTTCGAATATTAATTTCATAATTCATATCATAAAATTATAAAAATTGCAAATTCAGCGTATTTATGTTTGGGTATATTAGTATTATTGCTACAAAAAAAAATTAGCACATTAGGAGCATAATTTCTGGAGATATAACTAAAAATATGAAAATGTAATTTAACATTAGAAGCAAAAAATTTTGAATGTTTATAATTCAAAAACTTATCGTTCAAATGACTTGAAATTCGGTACCTAGGCATAATTTGAACCGGAGATTTGAAATATCTTGTTAAAATTGGGTATTGTTATTGAAAAAAATTAAGTTTGGATTCGTTTTAATATGTAGATGGCCCCCTAAGCAAATTTTATATACATAATTTAAAAGTAGACTTTATTTCCAATCGTTCGGTACCAGTAACTTTCTTCTACGATAATTTGTTGAGGAGTTAGTAGGGGGTGTTTACTTTTTTTTTTTCCACGACTGTACATTCATTTGGATACACAGCATTTGTTTTGACTGATCAGTGTAGCACAGGAAGTGCAATGGACACATTCTTTCAAGAATAAATTTATACTCTCATCTTTTAGCAATATTTATAATAAATGAATCATGGAACCAACAACTTAAATAAAAAAAAAAACATACATTAAAATTTCTATATTTTAATGAAACTTCAGTTTCTCTGCTTGGCCACATTCCACCTGCAGCCCACAGCCCATGGCATTAGAAAGTATTACAAGACCAGCTCAAAACTTTTTCTAATTTACTTATGCTCTAATTTTGAAAGCATTCTTGAAATCGCACCCAAAGTTGCTAAAAAAAAAATTTGGCTGTAGACAAAAATATATTTGTGTATTAAATATATTTAGCTATTGTGTATTAGAAAATACCCATATATGCTTTTTAAAGGCATAGGAAGTATATTTTAAACCAAGCTGCAAAAGAAAACTTGTTTGTGTTAGTTTTGCAAGCATTTTTATGAAAATGCAGGAATTGTTTCATTTTAACGACTTCATCGGTGACAGGTATGGGGAAACAGTGCTTTTACCCCCAGCTTATCTCGGGGCAAATGGTGAAGTGGTTAAATTTAAAAAAAAAAATGTGAATGAAATAGAGTGAAATAGAATGAAAGATGAAATTTCATTCCTATCTTTTGCAGGTTTAGTTTCAAAGGGTAATTAGCAATGAACAATCAGATTCTTTTTGCTGGAACCAAGAAAATTTTTCATTTGCAATAGATTTCTATAACATACAGGTTTTACTGTTTAATTCCATTAAACATGATATCAGTTTGAGGAAAAATAAACTTTCCTAGTTTCAATAAATAAAATAGTGAAGAAAACATTTGATCAATGTTTTCAATGATGTGAATCATAACATAGTTATATGAATGTTAAAAAAGAAGAAAAAAAAAGAGTAAATTGAAAAATATATTATTTTACCTGAATAAAATTACAATTTGTTAAAGGGAGCTTCTTAAAAATTTCATGTAAAACTTTTAATATTACTGTTATAATACAGCATGTGCTTGTGTTTGAATGTGTCCAATATTTGAATATGTAAAGTAATATTCAATTACTTAAAATTTCAAATGTTGCATTTATTACACTTCTTATATTTACAATTAAAATCTGTAATTGAAAATTATTTTGTGAGAAAATGTTAGAGTATCTATTTGAGTAAGGGCAATTGTGTGTATAAAAAGCATAATTTACACTTGTAACAATTTTTATGTTCCTGAAAAGTATATTTGTTCTGAATGCTGTAACTCATTTATTGATATTGAAACCATTGAGATGTAACCCAATTTTGTATGTATCTATTTAACAAATAAAGTTTCTTTTAATTTTGATGTGTGATACTATCCATTTTAACCTCATTTTTGTTAATTACACACACTGTTCTCAGTAACTTAGCAGTGAGTTTTGTTAATTTTTTATCTTCCTTTGTATATTATCTAGAAATGAAAACCCCTTAAGTAATTGTTAGCCTTGGGTATTTATATACAGGATGTCCATAAAGGATTGTCCCAGTTATAAATTTTAATAGTATCAACTGTAAGCATTGTAGAATGTTGTTTCAAGGTCACAAATAAACAGTTACTCAAATAGTTTTTGATAAGCGCATGCATGAGTACTGCTTTGTTATTGACTCACTTACAACGTCACATACACAAAATGGCAACTCCTGAGCGTAAAGCGTTATTGCTGGGCTGAAGTTTTAGAAGTCATTGGAGCCATGTGATTTTTTCTTTTGGGGCTTTATAAAAGATCGTGTCTATGTTCCACTGCTACCTAATGATTTGCCAGAGTTGAGACACAGAATTCAAGAGGCTATTGCTTCCCTTACTCTGGACTTTTTAACCAAAGTGTAGAAAGAATTGGACTTTAGGTTGGATGTTCGCCGTATAACTAAAGGTGTACATATTGAACATTTGTAAAAAAAAACTAGATTAGTTTACCTTCAATTTGATGTATGATTTGTTGTAAATACTCTAAATTAAACTGTTATAATATACCATTGAAACTGGGACATTTTTTTTATGGAGACCTTGCATATACATATAAATTTGCATTAATAAAAATTGATGTGAATAATATTCAGTGTTCAATTATGAAGGTATTCCTGCATTTTGTAGTCTTCAGCTTAAATTTATTCCTTAAGAAACTATGCTTTGTCTAATGCTTAAATGTATGTGCCTGTTGATGCAGAAAGGATACTCATATCATTTATAAATTTTACCTAATTTTTTCAAAAAATAATCTGTCCAATGTAGTCATGAATTTTATATAGTTTAGTATGTTCATATTTCTTAAACTTTCATTGAATATTTTATCTGTTACAGTGAAAGATTAGTGATTAGTAGAAGAGTAAATATAATTTGAAGTTAATTTTAGTTATCTCAAATACTTTGATTTTTGAACTTTTCTGAATACTTTGTATGACTTTTTGGAATATAAATGAATAAATTTGTAGAAAAATATCAGTCTTAATACAATAATGTATACTTAATCATTAAGAAATTAACTTAGTTTTTTTTTTAATGCCAACTGTAATTGATGTGGCCATTAAGTTTCTCAAAAAGCTCTTTTTCCAAATTTTTTTTTAATTTTCACAACTTTTAGTTTGAATAAAAATCTTTAGATAAAACTGTTTGTTATTGAAAGTGTATGAGAAAGTTACATTTTTTTTAGGTATGAAGGCATTAAAGGTTACTACAAAGGAATAGTGCCAAATTTGCTGAAAGTAACCCCTGCCACTGCTATTACATTTGTTGTTTATGAAAATGTATCTAGAAGTATGCTGAAATGGAGAGAAGTTCCTGCCAAAGCTTAATGTAGATAAAAAACATCCTATAAGTCATTGTATTTTTCATCATAAGTAATGAAATGCTTCATCGCACTATTCTGTGCTTTCTTTAATATTAATTTCTCTTTCGATAGGGTAACTTAAAAAGCATATTTTAGCAGGGTTGGCAAAAAAAAAAAAAAAAAAAAAAAGGTTAAAATATATTTTAGTTTAGTTTAAGCCTGTTTTTTCTTGTTTAAATCTGATTTTTTTTTTTTTAAACCTCAATTCCTATTGCATATAAATGCGTAATTATTTTTAAAAATAAACATTGTTGGATATTATGTAAGTAATATAACTTTATTGAAAATGAATTAAATAATTAGTCAGTCATGTAGAAAATTTAAATCATTTATAATTTAAACATTATTAGTTACAGTTAATTAATTTTATTAAGAATAAACTGCTCTACACTGTGAAACATTTGTACCTGGAAAATCGTAATCAAGAATCTTTTGATTAATAATAATAAATAAATATTTGGTGCAGTTTCATGAATATAATACATCTCATGGCTATTTATAACATTTTCTTTGAAATACTTGTTATCTGGGATGTCTAATTTTAGTGGCAGAACTCTAAATGAACAATTATAATGTTAATATATCTTCTCTTTGCACCTTTTTTTGAGAGGTATTGTCTGTTGTCACTTGATACTTCTCCTTCGAAACTGCCAGGTTTCCAAAAGAAGCAGCAGAGGCTACTGAAAATATTGATCTTAAAATACACGGTTGCTTTACAGAAAGTTGTCATGCACTAAAAAGATTTAAACAACCACCAGACATAATAAACAGACTTTTTTTTCTAAACTATGTTATAATATGCATTACTTTTAAATGACTAAATGAAAAATTAATAAAATTATATATTTATAGGTATTTTTTATGAAACGTTAGCAAACCTCATCTCAATTCCCCCCATTTTCTTGTTATGTTCTTTGATTATGCTAGAATAAAGCATTCAAATATATCTTGTTACATATTTTTAGTTTAAAGTAGAGGGTTTATTCAACGTAGTTTTGATTTAAAAATTTAAAAGTAGAAATGAACTTTTTTCTAGTTTTTTTTAATACCTGATCTCTTGTGCAATTTTGACTATTGGAGCCCACAGCAGTAAAAGATTTTCTCTACTTTAATTGTAGCATCTTTTTGCAGTGAAAACTAGTTCACTGAACATTTTAATATATTTTTTTCTTGACCTAATCATTTCACAATTATAAACAAATTCATCTTCAAGACAGTATCTCTAGAATTAACTTTTTTATGTAAATATCAGTATCTGAGGTTTTTAAAGATTTTTTTTTTTCCCCGTATTCAAATACTTCTTGCAATTTTGTTTATTGAGTGATAATGCCAAGTCAACATTTTTGGCCATTCGATTCAGAAAGTAATAGAAGAAAAGAGAATTTGGTATTATTGAAATGCTATAACTGGCACCGAATTTTTGAATGTCTTTTTATGCAGCTTCATATCTTGCATTTCTTTTTTAAATTCTTAAAGGATAGTCTTCCCAATCGAGAAAATTTTCTTTACAGCTTGACAGATGATCTTAAAGGTCATCTTGTTATCTTATTAATTTCTATTTCTGTAAATAATCTGCATTTTTTAAAATGAAAATATTTTATGCAAAATATTGACTTTTTTTTTTATCCATTTGCTATTTTCACATGTTTTAATATAACTCTTTAGGGCTCCGGATATATTCATCAACACATACCATTTTTCATCCTACATGTATACAAACATTGTTTTGTAGAAAACATAGATTTGTTCTAAAAAATCAGTTGATTTCAAGTGTAGTTAAAACAGTTTCATTTAAACCGTGCCAATCTTGTGTTTTAGGGATTATTATGTTATCATTATATATTGCTTTTTTTTTTTTTTTTTTTTTTTTTTTTAATATTTGCCTGAGAGAAAGAGAGATTTCAAAGCCTGAATTTCATTTTTTCTGATAGAAAATTCATTGGTAGGTACAAAATTTTTGTGAACTTTTAGTAAAATTATGTTTTTAAATATAAATTTGTTTAAATGTGCAGGGGATGTTGATAAATTTTTAAGAATTCTGAAATAATGACAGAATGCTGGGGGCCATTATAGGCTTACTGTATGCCCTAAAACAGTTTTCTGATGATTTTTTTAGAAAGCAGTAAGATCAGTTAGTATGATTTGGTCACCAGGTAAGTACACATCTGTTTCTCAGATGTTTACACTGCTGTTGCTATGGAAGAGGCTTTAAATCTCGAAGATCCGTTGCTTTCTTTATGTGAAAAGGACGCATAAAATCGTCAGAAATCATGAAGCATTTATTGGATGCTTAAGAATGTCTGAAGATTGTCTTCTTTCCACTAAAAGAAGATAATGAACTTTTGAAATTTTACCATGACTGAAACAAGTCCATATACCTGCCAAGTGCTCGAATCATACTTGACCAACTTTAATTAAGATCACTAGAAAAATGTGTTAAGACTTGATTATACTATATGTAATTTCAATTGACTTCTCAAGGTCACATACCCGTTCCTTATCTTAAGTCATTAACGTGGTAACACCTATTTTGCTGACTGACCTTTGTTTCTTTGTGGGGGAAAAATGGGACTATCGGATTGCATCCTTTAGTGGCATGCCAACGAAAGGATGAAATAGAGAGAATGGATGTCCTTGAGAAGTCAATTGAAATTACATAGAGTATAGTGCCAATAACTGTTATTAGTAGTCCAGCATTCTGTCCTTGTTTTGAAATTCTAACAACTTTCCAAACATCCCTTGTAATATCAAACCATTTTACCAGATGCAGTTATATTTTTCCAGTTATATGTCCAGCAATATTTCTTTTCAGACAAAAGAAATCACACTTTCCCTCATTTTAATTGTCACTAATATGCTTCAGGTGTTTCGTGGATCACTCCTGATATTTAAACAAGTTTTTAAATATGCTTGTTTGTTAACTTGAAACTCTCGTCATTAGAGTTTGTTCTGGGAGGATGGGGGACACAATAGAGTGAGATTTTCAAATTCTAATCAAATTTTAAGTGGAATGTTCGAAAAGTGAAGTTATTTTAATTGGAATTCTTTAAAATATTGCATGATCCTATGTAGGGATTGACCGAATACCGAATAGTCGATTCGGTATTCGGTGGTTCGGCATGTAAACCGAATATTCGGCTTCGGCCGAATACTTAAAAGTATTCGGCCGAATAATTGTGGATAAGTATTTTTTTTAAAGTAAAAGAATTATCTTTTAATTAGAAGTAAAATAGGCTAAACAATGAGTTTTAATATTAGGTGCATGAGTTCAGACTTCAGCTGCACTACAAAAAACCAAGTCAAAGGTCATTTTTAATTTTTAAAAAAACTTTTTCCTTTCTAAAATAGTCTACATAGCGGTGAAATCAAAACAACTGTCTACAATAGAGGAAAAAAAAATAAGGAAGATGGGCATCTTTCCCTTATCATTTAATTTTAATTATTTCTACATTAGTTTTCTTAATTTAAATTTGTTTAATGTGTATTTTCTTTAATATACACATCAAATAAGTATATCAGAGTTCATCTCTGTATATCTAAGGTGTATATTAAAGAAAATACACACATCAAATAAGTATGCCTATCCTATAGCTTTTATAATCATTAAATTAAAATCGCTCAAATTTGTTATCTTCATAACCACAATGTTAAAATATTAATCAAAATATAAATATGTATCAGTAATTTGACAGAAAATATAGTTAAATGTACATATTGATATAATACCTTTTGTATTTGAAAACATTCCTATTCAATATGTTTATAATTAGACTCAGACAATCAGTAAATCAGCTTTGACAACATTGTTTCTTTTCATTTGAATGAACTTTTGTTTTTCTGACAATTCTTATCCTTAATAACAGCCTGTATAGTTTAATATTTTCATAGGTTCTTTAGGGTATTGACTAGTGATAAAATAATAAAAAAATAAGTGATGGGTTAATGATTTTGTGAGTGGAAAGAAGTCATTAAATTTTTTTGTGTAAATTAGATTTAAGAATAAAAATGTAACTGAATTAAATTATTAAGAATTTAATGTTAATTAAAATTTATTAAAAAAGCTAATATATGCAAAAATGTGTATTGTAAATTTTTAAGTATTCGGTTGCCGAATACTGAATATTCGGTGTACACTTTGACCGAAGCTTTGGTATTCGGTATTCGGCAAATTTGCTGCTTCGGTCAATCCCTAATCCTATGCCACACCGTGGTCATATTTATTAACTTGTCTGTCATTTAGTTTTAATTTTAAAGTCTGATTTCTAAGCTTTTTTTTTTCATAAGCTATTTCCATATCTCTTTACTGAGTAACCTTCATTTCTAAGTATTTTTATGCTTATTTTTAGAAGCGTTCCTGGATTTCTTATGTTTTATGCTGTTTTAATTCTTTAAAGTCTTGCCCTTAAAAAACCACCTTTAATCTGTCCCTTTTAACTCCCCCTTCCATTTTACCTCCTTTTTAAAAAATGCTCTATTAAAATCTCAGGACCTAGTTTTTTTTTTTTTTTTTTCCAATTCTAACAAATTTATAAGATATTATGTTAGATTCACCCTGATGAACAGGTTGCCCACTGAAATCCTGTCCACACTTCTTTTTTTCCAGAACTGCGACTATAGTGATGAACGTGATGTCTAGATATAGTAAAGTGGCTATCCGTTACGCGATGAGACAGCTTACAGACTAGCTGCACACCATTTCATTCTTCTCTAGAAAACTGTTCGAGATACGAGAAAAAGGTGAATTACAAAATTGTAGAGCGTATACGGCCAGTTTAGTATGAAATGATGTTTTACATGTAAATAAGAAACCTAGAAATATGAATTTTTTCTATCCTATCATCTTAAATATGTTGCTAATTGCATATAGAAGTGCGGCTCAATGTGTCAACATTTGGTAGAGTTCATCGAGCATTCTGCATTTGTTTCTTTCGATGGTGGACACACTTGAACATACTTAACTGGATTTCCTTATTAAAATAAATAAACTGTGTTTTGCTTAAGATTTTGTTATTTTTATTAGTAAATTAGCTGAACCATCCGCGGTTATCAGAGTCCGTGATAATAACCTTAAATAAACAATTTATAAACCCGATTTTCTAAGAATTGATACTTTTAAATGAAAATCTCTTCAAGGAAACCTTGTATCGGGAGTACCACAATATTTATATTTTTAAAAGTTGAATGCGTCATTTTAAAGTAAAATGTACAGTCTTGGGAAAAAAAAAGTAACCCCCCCCCCCCCCTAACTCTTCAACAAATTATCGTAGAAGAAAGTTACTGGTACTGAACGATTGGAAATAAAGTCTACTCTTAAATGATGTATATAAAATTTGCTTAGGGGGGGGGTATCTACATATTAAAATGATCCATAACTTTGTTTTTTTTAATAGCAGTACACAATTCTGACAGCATAAATGAACTTTACACCCTTCAATTAGCCTAAAAACAAATTTTATGCAATTCGTACCATAAGTTTCCGAGAAATTAATTATTTTAAAACGAGCGTATTTTAAGGGCTGTATCCAAATTGAAGTTCCGTACTCGATTGTTAACCGAGAGAGACTCCTTCTTGATCAAGACACCTTAAGCACAACTCATAGGAGTCAATGAAGCCTGTTAGATTACAGCACAGCAGAATACATTTCAAAATATCTACTCACTTCTATAATAGACAGCCCCTTATACCATCATTTTGCCCTTTTTTTATGCATAATTTGAAAACTACTTGGAAGAAAAATGTAAAATTTTGGATTTCCATAAAGCAGGACTTAATAAATCTAAATCCATTAAAAAAATTGTAGGTTGCAATTCATAATTTTTTCGAATATTAATTTCATAATTCATATAATAAAATTATAAAAATTGCAAATTCAGCATATTTATGTTTGGGAATATTAGTATTATTGCTACAAAAAAATTAGCACATTAGGAGCATAATTTCAGGAGATATAAATAAAAATATGAAAATGTAATTTAACATTAGAAGCACTGAATTTTCAATGTTTATAATTCAAAAACTTATCATTCAAATGACTTGAAATTTGGTGTCGACGCATATTTTGAACCGAAGATTTGAAATATCTCGTTAAAATTGGGTATTGCTATTGAAAAAAACGAAGTTTGGATTCGTTTTAATATGTAGATGGCCCCTAAGAAAATTTTACGTACATCATTTAAAAGGAGGCTTTATTTCCAATAGTTCGATACCAGTAACTTTTGTCTACGATAATTTGTTGAGGAGTTAGTAGGGGTGTTTACTTTTTTTTTCCCATGACTGTACGCTCCTTAATCAGGCGATATATGTTTTTGCTTATTTCGACAAAAAATAACGGATTCAAAATTTTAAAGTGTGCAGATTTTTTTTTTTTTCTTTTCTTTTCTCAACGGTCATTTAATATTAAAAAAATAGTTCTCCCTGTCGAAACTCTGAAATTTTTATGAGACGTAAATATAATGGTTTCGAAGCATGTGTAAAAGATTCGTGAAAAATGTTGATAATTAGTGGTAACGGTGCTTATAAGAAGACTTTTTCCATTTTGGGTCATTTAAAAATTTTAAAATAATTCTTAAGCTGCTATCAGATTCACCGATTTTTCAAGCAATTTTTGAGCCAACTCTTGATTTTCTGCAACTTTTCGTGAAATATTGTCTCAACACCCAGTGTGATTGCAAACAGCAATATCCAAAACTTTTTACCCACAGCTCTAAAAAAGTCTGCCCTAGCCGAGTTTTCCTTCCAATTTTCAACATTTCAGCCAATCAGAGATAAGTGATTTATACGAATAGGCGATAAATATTAACGGCTGGTACTAGTAGCACTGGTTTTCCTCCAACTTTAGCAAAGACAATTGTAACCTTTTACTACCTTTGAACGGGAAAAAGTTGGTTGCTCGAAAAGTTGGTGAATCTGATAGCAGCTTTATGGAACAAACTCGTTGAAATTGTTATCAGTTATGAACTTGATAGTTTTTAAATCTGTGTGAAAAATTCTTAATATTTAGTTGTATAAGAGCTGCATTTTCTTCTCACTTTTTATTCCCCTTCGGGTCGTTTAATATAAAACAAAATAGTTCTTATCGCCCGAACTCATGGAAATTTTTATGAGTTATAAATAAAGTGTTTCGGAAGCCTACATATAATTTTGTGCAAAAAAATGGGTATTTAATTGTAAAAAGATGAGCAAAAATCACCCGAAATTGAATTTTTTTTTTCAAAAATGTTTTTGAAAGGATGAAGAATTCGTATGAATAAAGTATGATTACGGCCAATCAGTGTATGTAATACATTTGAAAATTCAATAAAGAAAATCACATAAATTACTTGCAATAATATAATACAATTACATATTATACATATAAAGTCGTGTTAGTTTCTCAATGATGCTATCCCTGAGTATGGACAAGTTTTTAATCCTCCAAAACTAGGAATGTAACTGTATTATATTATTGTCAATAATTAATGTGATTTTATCTATAGATTTTAAAATATATTTCATATACTGATTGGCCGTAGTCATACTTTATTCATTTGAATACAGTGTAATAAGTCCTTTTATAAGTAAATTCGTTATTTTTTTTATGCGGTTTGCGGCGTTCAAAAGCAAAAAGTGTGAAATTTAAGAATGTGTTTTTAGTTTGCCTGTATTTCAAACGGTTCAGTCGATGCGCGTTTTGAAAGACGTGACGAAAAGAAAAGCCGCTCAGCATTTTCTTTCTTCTCTACTGGGAGATTTGATGAAGCATCATATTCTCTACAGGGAGGCTGTGACAGCAGTTATCATGCTTAACATTTATTTCTGGAATAGAGCTGCCACAGGCGACCATTTTTTAATTCTGCTTTGCACCACTTTTTAAAACAAAAATCTTTTACATAAGCTTTGACAACATTTGCAAGAGAAATATACTACAAAACGGATTTTTAAAAAATAGTCCGTATAAAAAGTCAAACAGAATATAAAAAGTCACCGATGGCCTTTTAAATGTTTTTTTTTTTTAACTGCGCAGGCACACGCGTGCTCGAAAAAGAAAGTTTTTACAGTGATGGAACAGTGGCTCCAATTACGCTAAATCGAAAATGCTACGCATTTCTGCGCCAAAACGATCATTTTTCAACAAAATTACGCCCAACTGCACCAATTCGATCATTTTCCATAAAAATTGTGCCGTTTCTTTGCATCATTCAGTCATTTTTCATGATACGAAACGGAGTCGCTTCTCCTCGAAGCGCGGCACAATGGGACGTTTTGATGATCTAGGTGGATTCATTTTTCCGATTATCTCAGAATTTGACAAAATCGCGTGTACTGGTAGCTGAATGTCTGTATTTTCGAGATCCGTACTAAGTTTTGGCGTAAAAAATCAGAGGTGTCAATTAATTGCGACCGTAAAGCAGCCATTTGCGTAGTTGGTTTGAGGGAGTTTCAAAAGTTGCACTAGCTTCCTCTAAGTTTGAAAGCACGTCGTGACTATTCTGTTTTATTTGAAAGCACGAGTTTGCTGATCTAACGTCACAGCTTTGTCAAGGTCAGATTTAACCCATTTTTGTTTGAAAATAAGCGATATTAAACCCGCTTTACCGCCTTTTCCAAAGGCTAAAATTCTGCATGATCCTTGATGTTATTTACAAATTTCATCTTGACTTTTAACAAATTATTCAGCAGTAAGCAATTTTTTAAGTCAAAGTGCCATTCCTAAAGTATTGAAAACGTTACAGTTACGCTTTTTTTTTACAGGGCCACATAAAATATTAGTTCAAATCTTGCAAGACAATTTTAAACCACTTTCATTTATCTGATTGAGCTGAAACTTTGCCTATATGTGTTTTTTTTTATGACAATTCTATTAAATTATAATTTGACGAACGTACAAATTATGCATTTTTTACAGGGCCACACAAAAAATCGAGGAAAGATTGTTACTATAAAGCAGAAATTTTAATTAAATTTCTGCAAAATTACTATAGGTTATTGAGATACACAATAGCATTTTTTAAATTGAAAACAAAGCGCGTAGCAGTTGTATTTCTTTTACAGGGACACATAAAAAATTCGAATACATTACCGTCTATATGCAGAAATTTTATTTCAAATTGAATAAAATTAAATAGGTTATTTATTCACACAACAGCATTTTTTCAACGTAAAATAATTTTGGAAGCATTTATATGTTTTACAGGGTACCACAAAGCATTAAAAATTTTTTTTTAATATGATTTTATTTAAAAAAATTTATTTTTCAGGATGACTACACAAATTTCTGGAGAAATTCTGAGTAGACAAAAATACAAAAAAGAAATGAATGTTAACTTACATGTGTGCATTAAATTGCTTTTTACTTAATTGTAAAATAAGTATGTTTAACGCATTATTTGTAATGCATTATACAGGGTGCCCACTAAAGGCCTTCCAACGCTCTTAATTGGCGAATGGTTCCCCTTTATTTATGGTCTAGTAGTTTGACACAGCATTTTAAATGAAATACAAAAAGTTAATACAGTAGAAGATCTTTATATTGCAATTCTCCATATAACGCACAAACTTCTCAGATGTAAACAATGATTTTTGCAGTTAAAAAGCACCTGCATTTTCATAATGTAAAATATTGCTACTCTCTAGTGGACTAAATTTAATACATTAGTTCAACTTTATCTTCTAATTTAAGACTTTTTTACTGAAAAAAAGGCTATTATTACAATAAACATTTTTGAAAATGTCTAATATAAGGGATGATTGTGTCAGTTATATTTGGATTACGTTTATAAAGTAAATTTAACAATGCCTAACCTATTTTATGCAAAAATTTATAATTTGGATAACTCATGGTAACAAGGAATGCAGTATAAAGATATTATAATGTATTTTGATATGTTTCAGACATATTTGGCCATGGTTACAAGGTGAATTTAAAGATGTGATCCATATAACGCAAAATTCTATATAACACACAACCTTGCGTTTTTAGGTTTGCGTTATAAAGATCTTCTACTAAAGATCTTCTCAAGAAAAAAAAAGAAGAAGAAAAACTGTCAATGTTTTGATAGCCAGGAAACTGATTGAAACACTAAAAAACACATTTCAGACAATAGGAGAGGAAATTTTTGAACAAGAAAGCGAAGATTTGGTTATGTCCATAAATGTAGAGTCCTAATTTGAGCAAAATAGAAAACGTAAAATTCGCAGAACAATTTGACTACGAAGTTCCCAAAGATATGAAAACTTGGCAGACTGGGAGCAAAAAAATACAATGGTAAACCTACGAGTCAACTGGTAAAATCGTGTTTTTAGGTGTTGTTTTTTCGGCACCAGTATTATCTTATAGGAAATCTCTTCTTAAAAGAAGGCAAAATTTTGCGCGTTTAACCTAGATTTCTTTTTCTATAAAAAGATACTAGTAGTTTTCCTGGAAAAATAACGGTATCCATATGAACCATGTGTCTGTGCTGCCGGCTCCCGGTCTATCCTGATGAAAATAGAAATTTATATGAAAGTGAAGGATTTCATGTTACATAGAGATACTATAACCGTGCAACTGATCTGGAGGTTTACGAAACTGAGAAATGTATAAGATAATTTGAATTTCTGGCTGATGCAAATCTAAAATCAACCGAAAATCTGTTAAGTTAATATTTCCTGGACCTTGCCCTTTATTGCTGGCTTGAATGGACTTGAATTGTTAAGCGAGGTTTTAAATGCGAAAACATTATTTCTACCATTAGATAAGAACTTTTATAAAATGGATCATTTAGAAATTCTTTAGTTGCTCCATAATTTTAACTTAAGGAGAACAAGAAATTACAAAAACATGGAGACAGCATACATAATTTATAAGTATTCCAGTAACAATAAAATAGTAAAAAACTACTTAAGATCTACTATGAGTCGAGAGATTAAGCAACCTGAGTTTACTTTCTATAAAATTTCGTGTGACGCAACCTTTACACATAAAATAATAAGCGATTTTTCTACCCTAAACGCAAGAAAAATAAAATGGAAGTAACTATATTTGCCTGATATTATATTATATTTTATGTTAATTAAAACATTGTTTCAGTTATTTTTTACATTATGTTCTGCAGGTTTTTTGTTCGTTTTGCTATTTTAGTATACTTATCGGTTGAAGGGACCACTTGTTTCCAACCTGGTTGTTAGCAATTTTTACCCATTTTCTGCAGCTTAAAGACTAACAACAACTAAAAATGGCTAGAAAAATATGTGAAAAAGGTTAAAAAAAATCTGTCGCAAAGCAATCATGATCTCACCTCATTAACAAATAAGTGCAATTTTCTTTACTGTTATTTAATTGTTGTTTAATTGGAAGTTCTGAACTAAAATTAAATCTTTTAAAGTTCCAAAATAAACGCAAAATATTTATTCAATATAATTTATTTCTTTTTCTGCCCTTTATCAATTTTGAAGGAATGGGGGGTGGGGGGCGCCAAATTGATACGCTGCCCCGGGCGCAGTTTTCTCTTCGCACGGCCCTGCCCCCCCCCCCCCCCTTTCATAATTTCGGCCCTGATAAAAGTTGTTCCACATGTAATATGGAAATTCCCTTTCATAGGTTTAAAAATCCCCACATTTTAAACCCTAGACCTTAATAAGCTGCCCGTTTTTTATATTAAATAAATAATAAAAATTTCCACATTTTAAATCCTAGCCTTGAGTAATCGGACCGTTTCAGGGCCATCCCATGAAAAACATAAAAATGTACTGCACGCGACACTTTAATAAATATCTATATCTATTGACTTATAAGTTGTTAAAACATAAACTATACATTAAAAATAACAAAAAACTTTAGACTTTCATATTAGCATGTTTGTTTTAATTTGAGGATATAAAAACATTGTTAAAAAAGCAGAAATATGTAGAACTGCCTCACACGTGACATGGAACGACACTTGAACAAATTTTTAACGGAATGCGGCTCAGTGATGCTGCCATCTATTGATCAAATTCTTTAAAAAAGTATATAATCAAGCATTTTTTACATGCTTTCTCACAAACTTACTGTAAAAATACATAATTAAGATACAAAATAAATTTGACATCGAAAAATCAATACACAATGAGGAATAAAATGTAATAGGAAGAAAATTAGTAATATATTTAATCCATTACCGTAGTGATACCTATAATATGAAAAGATTTAATTTTGAACTGTTAGAAAATATTATATAAATCGAAAAGTAATGAGTAATTAAAATTATTCTACAGTTTATTCATAAATAACAGCCGTTTCTTATATATAAATTATCTCACCTGTATATAAATTAATTTCGATCACAGAACAGATAAATAAAAAAGGAAAAGAAGTATACGTATTTGCATTTTCACCAATTTTCATTACTCTCGACTGTTAAAACAATTTTTTCCTTGAATGCGTATTTAAATTAATTTTATGCTCGTAACAACTAATTATAAAGTATAAGTACTTTGCCGCGTCAAATTATTTCTATTGAAGTCCACTTCAATGTGTTTTTTTATTATAGTGCCAACAGATGGCAGCACCAGCGATTTAAATCTCGTTGAAGATACAGAAAATAAATTGCTATTATATTTCTAAAAATAAAAATAGATATATAAAATAATTTTCAATGTTTGTGCATGCTAAAAGCTCAAATATCTTGAGATATACGTCTTATAACACAGTCATAAAAACGAGAAATATGAATTAAGATTCAGTTAGAAATAAAGTGCACAGTCAATATATGGCTCAATAGGCTGAAGTTCATAGAAATTATTTCCCCCCTTAAGCAAAGTCAATTAATTAATTTCAAATATTCATAAAATAAAAATGTATGTTATTTATTAATTTATAACTTATCGAGATATAAAAGAAGCGAGTCTGACGTTGTCGAAGATTTCAAAATTTTGCGTATGAATGATTATCATAGTCAAAATCGCCTGGATTGTAATACCTTTATTAGGTGAAATGAATAAAAAATAGATTTCAGTATGGGATGTACGAAAGCTCAAACTATTCAAGTTCCTGATAAGCATTGTATTTCTGCTTTATTTATTTAAGTTGAAACTGTTATCGCAGAACTACACGCGAATGATAATGTGCCATAAAATAAAATGATTCTTTTATTAATTTATACTTTGCAGCACTTAAAAGAAATTATTAACTAAAATGTTAAAATTACCAAAAGTGTTCGATCCGTATCGAGGATTCACCAATTTGCATGCTTTTCCGATGTCTACAACCACCAAGAGGATCATTGACCATTGATGATTGTATTCATCGGTAGTCCGCAAAGCTTACAAATTAGTGAAAGCGCATAGATTCCAAGATTTGTTTGTAATATTTGTTTGGTCTGTGATTCGAACCTCCAATCTTCGGTGTAGTAGATTACGGCGCGAGCCATCTGCGCCACGGATCACGATAAGACTTTCGCTATTATTGATATTAAAGATACATTGTTTTATCCCCGAGTTCCACAATACTATTATGTAGTTTTCTGTGTTGTTGACAGGGTGTGGTACAGCGACAGCAAGTTAATTTTAAGGTGGTATCTTTCTACTCCCATTCTTATAAAGTCGGTAAGCTTTTCTGAAAATAACTTTGTTTACATTTTGTATTCTATTTTGCTGAATATTCAAAGTGTCTTTTCGTGAGTTTTAAGTATTCTGATTTTAAAAATACCTGGTGATCACCAGGTATTTTTAAAATCAAAATACGTTAAATAAAACTATTCACGAAAAGATGGCTATTCGCTATTTTTTACCATATGGGAAGTTCAGGTTTTTCAGATTCACCTGGTTACCCAAGTAGTCAATAGAGCTAACAATTTTTAAGATAAATTTATATTTTGTTTTGAGTCAGTTTTCTGTTAAATTATAAATTTAAAGAATGTTACATTTTTTAGCTGTAAATTTTAATCTACTTTTGTTAAGTTATTATGGAATTCATTGATTGGAAACTCTATAATTTAAAGTTTCAAAATTTACCCAGATAGCATGAATATTAGCAGCAAGTTTGATTTTTTCTGATATTATCTTGCCATGAAAAAATTTGCATTCAGAAATTCACAGCAAGTCTCCCGCAAGGTATACCATCACCCACTTCATGAGTAGTTTGTTGTGAAACTGATGGCAAGACTGTCTTTAATTCATGAAAGTTACGAAAGCAGAAAATCCCTCTGTTGAGAGAACAGATAATCAGCACATACGCAGAAATTTTATTCTGTAGGCACCGCTTTTTCTAAACGCTATATTTATGAAATACCAAAAAATGCTCGAATTGAAAAGTACAAGTGTTACCTTAACTTGTTTATGGTGATAAAAACTCTGCATGCACCTTCTGATGGTGCGTTCGCATCAATAGGCCTGATCAGGTCTATAGACCCCCTTCGAAGGGGTTAAACTTATAGTGTGGCATGGAAAGATTACTAGTTTGCAGTATTTTTTATTACTTGATTGCCAGTAATTTGCAAAGAATTTGAACTAGCATGAATTTAACTTGCACAACAAGTAAGCTACAAGCAGTGGCGTAGCTAGAGCATTTCGTTTGGGGGGGTGTGGAGATCGAATTTACCGAATGTTCATAGTAAATTTTGTATTTATTTTTATTTTGTATTTTTTTTTGCATTATTTTCTTTTGGGTGAGGGGGGGGGGGAGTGGATTAGACATTTATTTACTATTTCAGCAATACATAAATAAACAGACCAAAAAATTTGAACAAAAAACTAAATAATTTCAACTATTTAAAGTTTTACAAACTGGTGAGAGCGAGGGTTGTAGAAATTATGAATGGAGGGAGTGAAGTAGATAACTGCTGATTTATTTATGGTATTGCAGAATTACTAATAAAACAGAGGAAAAAAGTAATTAACCCTTAACTGATAACCCTTAACTGATCAGGTGAGGTGTTTTCCACCCCAAAGAAATTTCAATTATGAAGAATTTTTTTTTGTGTGATATTTAGATACGTGTATTTATATGTATATGTATGTACACTTGCAGTACTTCTTCAGTTGTTTTTATTCAAGTAAATAATGCAAAATTCACAGGAGATTTTCTTATTTTAATGCACTAAACTTTGTGGAGTGCACAAGACAAGTAATCAAATTTTGGGGTTGTATACACACCACCTCACCACGTTATCTATATATATATATATGTGTGTAAAAAAATAACCGCATCACGTAAAGTTTAAGCTTTTCGTGCCCGATACTCCAGTGAGGGGGAGGGGGCAAAGGTAAAAGCAGTAATTTGGGGTGAGGTACAAAATGACAGATTTAGATTGATTATTTATTATTACAATAAAAATAAATTCAACAGAAAATATTTTTAAAATAATTCTTTTTTTCTTTTATTTATAACTCAATTTCAAATTTGCAATATTTTTTAAATTTTAAGTTAGAAGTCTGTACGGGTTGAAATTTTCAGGCCGGAGGCCAGGCCGACCCACAGAAAAAAATTTGACCCGGTCCATTATAAAAGGTAGGCCTGAACTCGGCCAAGCCTATCGAAAACAATTATTGGCCTGGCCCGGCGTTATAACAGCTAAAAGTTCAGTCTGAGACTATCCTGCCCCCCCCCCCCCCCCCCCAAAAAAAAAAAAAAAAAAAAAAAATTAAAATCTCGACCCGGGCCTGGCACGGCCCGAGTGAATTTCTACAAAACATTGATTTTTACGTCAATGTGGTTAAAAAATTATCTGTACGAGGAATTCTGACCATAAATACTTAGAAAAAAGCGTGCAAATAGACGCTCGTCTGACATTAGCCTTAATCTTAGCTTTTTTCTTTCTTTCTTTCTGTCTTTCTTTCTTTTTTTTTTTGTGTAGTCTTCATTTTTATAGAAATGGCGTTCGCTGCGATAGTTATTTTTTTATTAAATAAATCTCTATTTGTTGTATGCAAATGCTTCGATTATCATTAATTTTGTTAATCCATATTCCATGTGTTGGAGACTTAAAAATCTAAAAAATGCTGTACAGTAAAACCTTCTAAGACGGAATTTCACACTAAAGTAAAAAAATGCATTATATACAAGTTCCCTTCTTAATAGGTGTAAATGTATTACATATTCTTTTCTCGCATATTATTATATAAATTATGCATGGATCAACACATTTTTTGGTTTAAAACATGATTCCGTCAAAGGCAGGTTCTTTTTCACACGTTTAATATATTTAATTTAGCTGAATTTGCTACCAGGCCACGTTGAGAAAATGTTTTTTTTACGGGTTAGGTGAAAACCGGAACTGAAAATTTTGGCCCGTGAAGACTTGGAAGAATGAAACCTGTCCCGGCTTGGTACAGAAAACATAAATTAGGCCTGGTCAGGCCTAATTTATGTTTTGCCAAAATGGTGCCAAAGTTGACGTTTGTAACAGATTTTTTTAAAACGTGACAATCGGCAAAAGGTCATTATGAGGTAGCAATTGATTATAACTTTATATGTAATAAATTTATCAAAAAATTTAAAAAGGCTATTTGATTTCAAAGCACTTCGTACCTCGTGCCTGCTGATTTCATGCTTCTGGATAAAAAAAAAAAAAAAAAAAAAAAAAAAAAAAAAATGTGTCAGAAAATTTAACATTCTAGAGAGGAGTAAAAATATTTTTTAAGAACAAGTGTTTTTTTGTTTGTTTTTTTCCATAAACGTGGCATTTAATTCGAAGTTAGAAAACTGTTTAGTTATTTCAAATCTGAATCCGTGTATGGTGTATTTGATAATTTTGATTATATGTGACAGACAAATGCACAATATAAGAATAGGAGGATTTGGATTTCATTTTTTATTTTCTTTTACTTCTTTCTCTTTTTTTCATAAATATTTATCCAAGTAAAATTGTAAGATAAAAAAAGAAAATTAATAAAAATTAAATAAAAAAAATATAAGAGAATTGGTTAATTAGTAGTTTTTGTTTTCTCTGTGGTAATTAGAATAAGGATAATTGTTGCAGATTACTTCAATGAGAAATTTTCAACTGTCTGTTCCCCAAAGCAGATCAGAGGACCAAAACAAACTACAGAGGACGACGGAAACATTTAGTAGACAATATTGCATAAAGCCGGACAGAAGAATTTTTTTACTTGGAACTGTTTTACAGAACGTTTTTACTTGGATAAATATTTATAGAAAAAAGAGAAAGAAATAAAAAGAAAATAAAGAAGTAAAATCCAAATGCTCCTATTCTTATTAGCCCCGGTACGGTATGCTACTTCTTTCTCCCAGCTTATTTTGTGACATCTTCAAAAAATAACGTTACCTCACAGATGCCAGCTGTAAAACACAGCAGTACGATTAAATACTCAATAGCAGTTTTTTAAACTTCTAAGCATCACACTTTTTCAATTTTTATACCGTCGTATTGGGGAAAAAAAGTACTTTTAAATGCAATTTGTTTGAAAACTTTATCTCCATTTATTTTTGAAATATTAATTTTTTTGTAGTTTTTGGAGCCATTTGCTTAATACTGGCAACGGATGTACTCCATTTTTGTAGAAAGTAAAGGAAAAATAGTTTTAAAGTAGCAATTATATATTTTTGTTGCCATTTTTTCATAGCAGCCGAAAGAAAATTTAATTAAAATACGTGCTATTTTGAAAAAATATAAACGAATGATTTCTGTTAAAACACGGAGCTATTATAAACTATATTTAATTTTAAGTGTCTATATTAATGTTACAAACAAATGAAGGCCTATGAGTCATTAGACAGCCTTTTTTTTTTTTTTGTGTGTGTGTGTGTGTGTGTGTGTGTGTGTCGAGTTCCTTTAAAGATGGCATCATTTTGCATCATTTGTGTATTATTTCGCGATGCTGACGTCCTATGCATATTTTACTGTAGATGTTTAAGATTGGATCGTATGTGAAATTCTTAAGCGGATGCGAATGACGTCATTTTACATAAAATAAAAGCGTGTGTTGTAAGTCTTAAAATTGAAATATGTTTTGTATTATTGTTATAGACATATATATATATATATTCATCGATGTGATCAAAATGATCAAATACACCATACACGGATACGGGTTCAGATTTGAAATAACTAAACAGTTTTTTAACTTCGTATTAAATGTCACGTTTATTAAAAAAACAAACACTTGTTCTTAAAAAATATTTTTACTCCTCTCAAGAATGTTAAATTTTCTGACACATTTAAGTAGACATTTTTTATATCCAGAAGCATGTAATCAGCAGGCATGAGGCATGAAGTGCTTTGAAATCAAATAGCATTTTTTAATTTTCTGATAAATGATCTGATTTCTCATATTAAGTTATAATCAATTGCTACCTCATAATGATCTTTTGCCGATTGTCACGTTTCGAAAAAATCTGTTCCTAACGTCAACTTTGGCACCATTTTCTGAAAGATCAGTTACCTTTATAGGAAAAAAGAGAAACGCTATTCGTTTACGAATAAGAAAGAATATCTGCAAATTTCGTGCATTTAAAAATGAAAATTTCTTCACGAAAGTGTAAAAAAGGATGCAAGTTACGATTTCAGAACAACTTTAAATAGTTTTTAAAAACCACAAAATGTGGCTAATCAAAGCTACATTTTATTTGCATGATATTTTTTCTGTTGAATTTTTAAACCGGAACTCGTAACATAGAAAATTATCAGAATTGAAATAGTCAAATATGATGTTGAGCAATTGAGCATAAGCATAAAAAAAATTAAATATTATCATTTTAATTTGCAATAAAAAAAAAAAAAGAGTTTTGAACACAAAAAGGTTTTTTTTTTTTTTTTTTTTTTTTCGATGGAGAAGGGGAAGGGGAGAGAGGGTATAGACAGTGTGGAAAATTATTTTATTTTCTGCAAAATTACTTTGCTTGCATTTTTTTGTGAGGTGTTGCGTTGATTCTGTTACATGAATTAGCCTAATTCAAGTCAAAGGATTTTTTTAAATTAACTTTGAGATCCCTTCATTTCTGAAAACAAAGAAAAATACTGCTTTCAGTTTTGCAGCAGAAAGTAAATGTGTGTCTCAAAAGGCCAATTAGAAGAAAGATTAATGCTTATCATAAGTGCACTTGTCTTTATATATATCAATACAACTGATGATTTTGAAACAAGTTCAAAAACATAAATAAAAAATATATTTTCGAGCTGAATGACAAGAACCAGTGTTGCAATCGTAAAAAAACAAAGGGTATATGCTGTAGGGGTGCACAGCCTTTTTAAGAGAAGGGCCACTTACAAAAATGCCTGGGTTGTCGAGGGCCACATCAGTAACACAGAGATAATTCTATTTCGGGGATATCTGTGGCCTATAAAAAACATGGTTTCAGAGGAGTGGCAGTTTTACCCCTTTAGGTTCCCCTACCCAGTCAACATATCATATCCAATTTCAGTTGGCAAGGATATATCAACAGTTTATGTTTGCATATATAACAGAGATATAGCAAAGATTATTTTCAAGGCATGAAAATATTCCTTGACTTTATTCGGTGGCATTAAATTTTGCTTTATTAAAAGAGCTAAAAAACAAACATAGGCATGAAAGTGACTAGTGCTGAAGAAAATGTGAACTTTATGAACGAAGTTAAATTGACGAAACTCTCAATTTTTCTGCAGCCGATCAACAAAATTTTAGATCTTCCCGCGCTTGATCGACAAAATTCGCGATTTTTCCACACCTTATCATTGGAATTAGCGATTTTTCCGCGCCCAGTCAACAAAATTCGCGATTGTTAACTGACTGACAAAATTTTCAATTTTTTCCCGTGGTGAATTGTTGGAATTAACAACTTTTTCTCGCGATAAACTACCGAAACACGCGATTTTAGCGTAGCCGATCGACGAAATTTGCAATTTTTTCACACCTAATCGACAAAATTCACGATGTTTCCACGCTCGATAGACAGAACTCACAATTTTTTCGGTCGACGAAATTCGCGATTCTTAACTGACTAAAATCCATCGCAAATTGGCAAAATTCGCGGCTTTTTCTCTCAATAAACTGACGAAACTCACGATTTTTCAGCAGCCAATCAACGAAATTCCCAATTTTTCCACGCCCGATAGACAAACCTTGCGATTTTTCCACGCCCGATCAGCGAAATTCGCATATCTTAAATAACTGACAAAATTTGTAATTTCCCACGGCAAATTGGCAAAATTGCAATAAACTGACGAAACGCGCGCGATTGATGCACCCGATTGATGAAACTCACGATTTTTTCGTGCCTGATCGACGAAATTCTTGATTTTACCGCACCCGATCGAAGAAACTCGCGATTTTTCCGGGCCCGATTGACGAAACTGAAACTCGATTTTTTCGCACTCAAGTCAACGAAAATCGCAATTCGTAATTGACTAACGAAATTTGTAATTTTCCCTCGGCAAATTGACAAAATTAACGACTTTTTCTCGCAATAAACTCACGATTTTCCCATGCTCGATCACGCACGAGACTGACGAAAATCGAGGTATTTTTGATTAGCGACTGACGAAATTAGCAACTTGGGAATTTCCTTTATTGATACAAATGGTATCGGCTAGACGATTAATGAAATTCGCAATTGTTAGCTGACTGGCGAAATATGCATTTTCCGCGGCAAATTGACGAAATTCGCGATTTTTTCCGCCAATCTATTGTCAAAAATTGCAATTTTTGTCATTTGTAAATTGACGAAATTCGCCGGCCACTTGTAAACCCATCGCGGACCACTTTTGGCCCGCGGGTCACAGGTTGTGCATCCCTACGCTAAAGTCATGAGCATTCATGGATACAGTTAATGCTAATGATTTATTTGAGAAGCAGGGGGTATGCGGAGCTTCTTAAAAAAATCCAGAGAGGGGGTATACGGCATATATCTCCGTATACTCTCCACTACTCCGTGATAAGAATAGATCCAGATCTCAAAACATATCGTCGTCGGTTTATATTAAGTTACAAAGTAAAAAATCCAATATTTTATAGTTCTCTATCTTATTATTATTTTTCTTTAAAACGGTTCTCGAGCTTCCTACTCAACAACGCAAAATTTTCTGACACATTTTCTGCCTCATTTTTAAGCATATTAGCAGGCCTGACTGTTGAAGCAGAATACAATGGAAACTAGTTTTACATTTTTTGATCAAATTACTTATCGAGTTATAAGCGATTGTGGTCACATGACAAGTTTTTGTCTTTCTCGAGCTGCCGCGTGTGGAATTTAAAAAGCCAACTTTGACAATATTTTCTAAAAAACCTTTTGCGTTTACCAAAAAATGGAAAACGTCTTTCGACTGCATAGTTTCTGAATAACAGCACTTTCCAATTTCCGAAAAAAATGAATTCAGAAATGTCTTAAAAAGTAGCTCTTTTGATTTGAGTTGCCTTAAGGATTTTTTTCCCGTATTCTTTTTTAAATATTTTTTCTAAGAAGCTTTTAGTTCTTCGAAGATACAACATACCATTATATATAGTAGCTAATAGGGATGTACCGCATATTCGGTATCTATTCTGTATTCAGCCTCTTCGGCCATGTTACCGAACACTTAAAAAAACTTCAAAAACATTTTTAAAAATCTTACACAATTTCTACTTCTAACTGCCAACTTATAAAGATATTCATAATAATTAGAAACAGAATCATATTTAAGTAAAAGAAATGTTTTTACATTATTTGCTTTTTGTAAAGTATTACTTAAGAAAATTAACCATTAATGGGGATTTTCATAGAAATTAACAATGTAAAAATGCAAGTTCCTGAACCTTTTCTAGTAAATAATCTGTTTCTTGCTTTATCACAAAAAGGGTGTTTCTAATCAAACAGAAAAAAATTCAGGGTTGATAATACACATCAAGAAAGACAATTTTTGTTCAGAAAACCATAATCGCAATCCACTGATTCAGTTATAAATAAAGTGTATCTCATCTCATTCGAGGCCAAACTTGGATTTTCATTTGTTAACCCTAACGAAGATATCATAGCTATATTTTTAACAGACTTGCTTTGATTTCTGTGAAATATAATATCATGATGAGAAGTGCTGGAAATTGCCACTTTTCATATTTAAACAACTAAGGCAAACATTCCTTTATTCAAAATGCAATTTATAGTATTTATACTGTGTCAACGGCCAAAATTCAGTCATTTTCAATGATATCATAACATTTAGTTCAAACTAAATTAATATGAAACAAATCTTGCTAAAATAACTTCATTTACTGATAAAGATGTGAACGAAAATTCAGTTTCGGCTTGTAGTTGCACACCCAGAATTTTTGACTGAGTATATTGTAATTTTGATGGAATAAATGGAGTTATGTGTTGTTTCTTGTTTAAATTTTTTTTGTCTTGACCACATTATCTCTATTGAAAGTTTGTTACAATTTTTTAGGAACAATGTGTATGTTTACAATCTATGAAAATAATCGACCATTCGAAACACTGATAAAAGATGCATTTAAAAACTTCCTTGCTAAATCAAAGTCAGTAGAAAAGTTATTTTTGCTGAGTTGTTTGTTTTATAATGAAAAAAAAAATTATTCACTTGGTTTAAGGCACCAGAAAATCCTTGAAATATAAAACTTTTTATTTAATAAAATTTTAAAATTCTCTTTTTAAATAACTCAAAGCAGATTTATTTCATATATAAAGTTTACCTGTAAAAAGTTCTTGTTTATCAATATGTAAGTTTCTGCATTAAATATTATGTAAAATTGTTTTAAAATTTAATATTTTAATGCCTTTAATCTTTGAAATATAAAAGTATTCGACCAGTCGAATATTTGGTATTTGACCGAATAGTTACTACTCGGCTGGCGAATATTCAGTATTCGGCCTAACAGTTAATTCGGACAGCCGAATATTCGGTATTCGGTCCGCCTGTGGGCCGAATATTCATTAGAAAACTTATTTTTGCTGAGTTGTTTGTTTTAGAATTAAAAAAAAAAATATTCACTTGGTTTAATTCCCAGAAGAAGACATGAAGTATAAAACTTTTTTAATTAATAAAATTTTAAAATTCTCTTCTTAAATAACTCAAAGCTGATTTTTTTCATGCATAAAGTTTACTTTTAAAAGTTCTTGTGTATCAATATGTAAGTTTCTGCATTAAATATTACCTAAAATTGTTTTAAAATTTAACATTTTAATGACTTTAATCTTTAAAATATAAAAGTATTCGACCAGCCGAATACTTGGTATTTGGCCGAATAGTTACTACTCGGCTGGCCGAGTATTCGGTATTCGGCATAACAGTTAATTCGACTAGCCATATATTCGGTATCCGGCTCGCCTGTAGGCCGAATATTCGGAACAAAAATTATTTTTGTTGAATTGTTTGTTTTAGAATTAGAAAAAAAATATATATTCACTTGGTTTAATTCACAAGAACAAGCCATGAAATATAAAACTTTTTTAATTAATAAAATGTTAAAATTCTCTTCTTAAATAACTCAAAGCATATTTTTTTCATGCATAAAGTTTACTTGTAAAAAGTTCTTGTGTATCAATATGTAAGTTTCTGCATTAAATATTATATAAAATTGTTTTAAAATTTAACATTTTAATGCCTTTAATCTTTAAAATATAAAAATATTCGACATTCGACCAGCCGAATACTTGGTATTTGGCCGAATAGTTACTACTCTGCTGGCCGAATATTCGGTATTCGGCATAACAGTTAATTCGACTAGCCGAATATTCGATATACGGCTCGCCTGTAGGTCGAATATTCGGTACAAAAGTTATATTTGCTGAATTGTTTGTTTTAGAATTAAATAAATATATATTCACTTTGTTTAATTCACAAGAAGAAGCCATGAAATATAAAACTTTTTTAATTAATAAAATTTTAAAATTCTCTTCTTAAATAACTCAAAGCAGATTTTTTTCGTGCATAAAGTTTACTTTTAAAAGTTCTTGTGTATCAATATGTAAGTTTCTGCATTAAGTACTATGTAAAATTGTTTTAAAATTTAACATTTTAATGCCTTTAATCTTTGAAATATAAAAGTATTCGACCAGCCGAATACTTGGTATTTGGCCGAATAGTTACTACTCGGCTGGCCGAATATTCGGTATTCGGCCTAACAGTTAATTCTACTAGGCGAATATTCGGTATCCGGCTCGCCTGTAGACCGAATATTCGGTACAAAAATTATTTTTGCTGAATTGTTTGTTTTAGAATTAAAAAAAAAATATATATTCACTTGGTTTAATTCACAAGAAGAAGCCATGAAATATAAAACTTTTTAAATTAATAAAATGCTAAAATTCTCTTCTTAAATAACTCAAAGCATATTTTTTTCATGCATAAAGTTTACTTGTAAAAAGTTCTTGTGTATCAATATGTAAGTTTCTGCATTAAATATTATGTAATATTGTTTTAAAATTTAACATTTTAATGCCTTTAATCTTTGAAATATAAAAGTATTCGACCAGCCGAATACTTGGTATTTGGCCGAATAGTTACTACTCAGTTGGCGGAATATTCGGTATTCAGCCTAAGAGTTAATCCAACTAGCCGAATATTCGGTATCCGGCTCGCCTGTATGCCGACTATTCGGTACAAATGTTATTTTTTGCTGAGTTGTTTGTTTTAGAATTAAAAAAAAAAAAAAAAACAAGTTATGCACTTAATAATGAAATATGAAACTTTTTTAATTAATAAAATTTTTAAATGTTCGACCAGCTGAATATTTGGTGTTTGGCCGAATAGTTACTTTTCGGCTGGCCGAATATTTGGTATTCGGCCTAACAGTTAATTCGGCTAGCCGAATATTCGGTATCCAGTTCGCCTCCAGGCCGAATATTTGGTATTCGGTTAAAATCACTATTCGGTACATCCCTAGTAGCTGATGTAATGTTATTACACCGTTCTTTGATAAGAAAAAATTCCCGGTTCTCTCTTATTTTTTGCTTTGAAAAACAGACAACAGAACAGTAAACATCTGGCGACATCCTGTCCCCCAAAAAAACTGCGAAATATCCACCCCCCATAGCTTTCAGAGTCCAGCAAAACGAATTTTAACGAACAAAAAATCTGGCCTTCTAATTTCATTTGCATTGGTCAAGGAGTGTACGTGTACCATTTACCCTCAAGGCCTTTTTCTCCAGGTTCCTTTCTTGAATGAAGCGAAGATATTCTCTCCCCCAATCTTAGAGGAAGAATTGAATATATTAGAAGTCTATGGTCCCAATCTCCTAGCTTGCAGGGATACTGGATAGAAATAGGAAGAAGGTATATTTCTTCTTCCAAGGGATACTGTATCATGGACCCCCCCCGTCCCCTTCCCTCCGCTTCTTACGCCCTTAAAATAGCTAAAAAGTGAAATTGTAATCGACTCCGAGCGAAAAAAAAACTTACATTATACAATGAAAAAGGAAGTTTAACAAAATATTTAATAATTTTAAGTATGCTTTTTCTGTTTTGTAATAGATTTTGTAATTTGTAATATGTTTTTAAAAATTCTTAAAAAAAAAGAAAAAAATCAGAGCCAAATCATGTAATGCTTGAACAAAAGTGAAATTACCGAATGTATACGAGTTTACCGAAAGTGGGGGGGTGTCGCACCCTCCCACACCCCCCCTGTAGCTACGTCCCTGGCTACAAGTTCAAAGTGTGGTGACTTCGGCATTTGCTTTATCTTGCTGTAGTCTTGTTATGAACTTTCAGTCTTGTCATGCTGAGCTGACTGCAACTTTGCAGGTTTTCAAAGCAAAAATGTTGCAAATATTCTGCAAATTGAAAATGCTATGTGGGTAGGTTTAATTGGGGTCACTGAATATGTCAGTAGAAAGTCATCTTGAATATTTAAATTTTCTTTTAACAAGTTCATGGCATTGAATTTAGATTTTGAAATGTATTTTGATCTGACCTCAATTTTTAGTAGTCATGGAAAATCCTGACAAAATTATGGGTAGGTTTATGAACTTATGATTAAATACAGTGTCGAAATCAATGCTATGTTGTTCATTGTTTTTAGTTTTATATTCACATTATACTATTTGTGTTTACATATATTTGTTTTCTATTAATAAATGTAAATATATTACTTATTGCTTTTGATTTTATATTACTGTTAACCTTCCCAGCACCATGAACTGATGTATCCGTTCACTAAGTCATAGGTTTCACAGCAACAGAAGCATTATTTTAAATTAATATAATTCTGTAGATATATTGCAGTTTTAAAACATTAAGTTATGATTAACACTTGGCAGAATTATATTCTTTACGTAATTAAATTTTTTAGATCGTGTAGGAAAAATCACATTTTTAAAAAATTACAGAGCCTTTTTGCTTGGCTGTCAGGGGGTTAAAGTAGTGAAGAAAGAAAAAAAAAACTTCTGAATATATTTGAAGTTTAGGTTGAAAGTAAATCCTTACAGATATTACTAAACCACCCACAGCAGCCATTAAAGGATGTTTTATCATTCTTAAACTTAATTCTTTCTTGTTCTATTAAACTGAAAAACTTATTTTATTTTGATTATAATTGCATAATTATTTAGTTTTTATACATTGCCTGTTTCAAAAGGGAGGAGGCGGGGGATTCATTTGAGATCTTTCAAATTTCTAGACTAAGTGTAATCGTAATAACAATTGTTTTTAGACTTCACTTAGGTTTTTTATTCCTCTAATGTTAGTGGGATATATATATATATACATTATTGAAACCTCATTTGGGCAATGTTATAATTTTCAAATTTTGTTATTAAATTTATGTTTGATATACAATTTTTTTTTTTTACTTTGCTAAATCTTGCTGACTTAAAAGAAAAAATCTTTACATTTTTATATCTAGTTCTTATTGAACTTTATATCAGTTTTCCATAGTCAGTGAGATTTTGAACTAAAAGTTCATTACATTAACGAATGGAAATGTTTTCTTGTGGTTTTTGAAGTTAGCAGTTTAGCAAATTTTGTTTTATTTAAACTTGTTTAATTTACGGAAGTATTTAAATTTTTTTTTTATAATTTTTTAAAAAATTTGTAAAAGCACTAGTATTTTTTTTTTTTTTTTTAAATTTTTATAAAACTCTTTTGGTAACAGCTTTCCGATTGTAGAATGGAGGGGGAGCTTGAAGGCATTGGAATAAATAGAAAAGGGGTTCTGGATAGACTTCTATTGTTTTTCAATTTGGTTTTAAAGTTTTTTTTTTTTTTCTTTAAAACTCTGGGAGAATGAGAAGGATCAACTGCTCCTACATATACTTTTTCATTTAGTTGCTGATGTTTTTGGAGTTAGAAGTGTATGCTTTTGTCAATTGGAAAACAGCTGTTTTTAGACTTGGATCTGTTCTAAATTTAAGGATTCAAATTCATTGAAGTTGTGTAAGTTGGCAAAGTGTTTTTCTGTTGGATAAAAAAGAGGGAGAAGGAATCTTAATCTTAAGTATCTTAATATTAGATGTTTTGGTAGAATAAGTTAGACATCTAGATACTTCCCCATGGCAACTTGTAATAAATTTGTACTTAACAGGGTGATGCTTCCTATGATACTTTATTGCTAGGTTACGCTTCTTATGATAAGATGCTGAAAGTATGAGATAAAATACATTTGATTTAAGAAATGTGGAGCTATTTTTATTCAGGAGATTGTAAATGAATTTTTAATTTCCCTCAGATGTTTTAAAATTAGGTTTTAATTGTGTTTATAACCCTGGTTTGGTGTTTAAAATGGTAGTTGTGACCATAAGCTATTGAAGAGGAGATGAAAGGTAGCTGTTGACAGTTTTAGATAGCTGTCAGATTGCTAACTTTTAAAGGTCAAGTTTGTAATGTTGAAGTGAATGTAGGTTTTTGTTTGGAGATGTAGAAGCCTTTGATTTTATGCTTGACCAAATTATATCCTCTAAATGTATACAGTAGACTCCCTGAAATCCGCACATCATAACAGGTGTAAACAATGAAACTTTCAGTTCAGATGCAAGGTCAAAATTACAGACTTTTTTAAATTTTTATATCATTCTGGGCGTATTTTAAACATAATTCTCATTAATATGACTGAACTCATTCTTTTTCATGAAGGAAGTATAAATTTATTTCTGAAAAAATTCGAGATATTGCTGATATCTTTAGTAATCACAATCTTTTTATCAAATATATTTGTGTATTAATCAAGCTTTTTTGGTTATTAAGTCTGGATTAATCTGAAATGAAACATCCTTATTTTATGATTTTGATGTGAATTAGTAGGGAACCTTTATGAGGCAAATTGCATTGAAAAATTCAAGTAAATAATATTTTTATGGTGCATATTTAATTATACATTATTAATTATTTACTTATAACTTAATCATTTTTAAATTCATCTTAATTTTTGTTACTTTACTTAATTATTTTAATATTCGACTATATTGTAAGCATTCATTATCATTTTGATTGCATTATTACATTCCAAACCAATTACTGTTTAAAAAATGTAAACAAAGCAATGACTGGAAATCTTCAAAATTCTAAACTCTGCACAACCTCTGGTCCCAAGCAGTGGGGATTTGAGGGAGTCTACTGTACCATATATACTCACGTATAAGCTCATTCATATATAAGCTGTCCTCCCCCCCCCCCCCTCACACACACACACACACACACACTGTAATTTTGTATGATAAAACATTGGTAAATTCTTGACCCGCATATAAGCCGACCCTAAAATATTCCTATTTGTTTTCAGACAAAAATTACATTTTTAATGAAATACTAAACAAACAAAAATAATTATATAAAAAATTAAGAAAAATCAAATGAAAATCTTCAAATTCAGAATCACTATCTGAATTTCCAAAAAGTTCAATGAAGTCCTGTTCCATTGCTTCCTCGTCATAAAAGTCAGACTCAGGATCTGCTGAATTTTTGTCATCACTTTCTTAAATAAAATAGTCCTCTTAGCCATTCATGGCATTGCTAATACAGCACTTTTTAAATGATGACACAGTCATCTCCATTAGAATTGACATCCACACCTCTTTAACCCAAGAGGCAACAAACTAGAGATTCCTGTTGTTTTTCAAATTGCCGCTTTTTGTTTTCTGCACACCTGGCAAACACATCCACTGGATCCAGATTTTTCACAATCTATCTTTAAATGATTTGTTGATGCAAACATCAATTCGCTTATGCCAGTCAGAATGCTCTGTGGCTTAGAAATTTTTTCTCCCAAAATCTGGCCCACATATAAGCCGACTCCCCATATTTAAAAGACAATTTTAGGTCAAAATTTTTTGGCTTATACGTGAGTATATTCAGTATATCTTTTCCTGGACACCTATATGGCTTCAATGGATGCGATCATGGTTACTTTTGTGTGTGGATGTAACTGTTCCTTGGCCACAATAATTGACTTTGGTTGAGTCTTCGGGGGTGTCTTTGAACCTTGTGCTTCTCTGTGTTTATATCAGGTGGACGGTATGAATGAAATCCCTTGGCCAGGGGTGAGTATGCGCATCTCTTTAGAATGAATGTGTGCTTCGGCATTTGTGCTGCAAGCATCTTATTTATTTTTAAGATGATATCCTTAAGAGCATAATGCTAGTTCTAAAACTCTGGGGTCTTAGCATGTTTGAAAGGTTAGATTGATAGATGTCACATTTCAATAATGATTTTTATTGAATTTTTTGTATAATTTATCAGGCTCCTTAGATACATAGTTATATGGTTGGAGATCTCTTGTTGACATGTTTTATACAATAAGGATTAATAGATAATTTTCTTACTTGGTGTCTAATTGAATTTACTTCAGAGCATTGTTGTTATCCATTTTAGAAAATCTTATAGTGTAGCCCATGATTAAGATCGTTGAGGTTTTACTTATTTTTTTTAATGCAGTAGATTACAATTTTTTTATTTCATGTGTTCAGGAAGTCATTTTTGATACTGAATAGGATTGAATGCTCTTGAGCTTATTATAAAACTGTCTCATCTCCCCCCCCCCCTTTTTTTTTCTTCTTTTAGGCCATTGTTGAAAAAAAAATTAATATAATCTTTAGGAATTTTTCATAAATTGTCTTATACAAATTTTGTAACTGAAATCATGTTTTAGGTGGGTATATACTTGCGCTTCTAAATTTGAAAATCTTTTAAAGAATTGTCAAAGAGTCATTTATTTCATTTTAGCTTTATATTGTATATATGTGAGTGTAATGTAAAATAAGGGGCATTTATGGATGTCAATTGCTGCTATGGAGTGTTAAAGGTTAGAAGAGATGTTTTGACTAATGTATTTTTATCTGTATGTATTTTGTGTAACCAGTGTTCCAGAGCTTGCAGTTTTTAGGTCTTTGGTCATTGTTACAATTAGAGATCGACTGAAAATTTGTTTTCGTTTTCAGCTGAAAATCTGAGTTTCGATGAAAATTTGTTTTCAGTAAAAATGCTGCCAAAAATTCAGTCAAACCAAGACTCGGCCGAAACTACCTGTTTTCAAAAAAGTATGTTTCTTCCTTCAGAAATTTTCAACATTACTCATTGATTTGAGCTGTATCAGCTCAAATGACACTTTTTATTTATTGCTATGAATTACTGTTCATAATTATCAGTCATAAGCTTGACTGACTCAAAATGTGAGTGCAAATTATAAAGCAAGCAATGCATATATGACTAAACTTTGAGGATGCTTTTTATGTGCTCATTAAAAGCTGCAGACTTAGCAGTAATAGAAAATGTTTAGTTTGAAACTGCAGAAGTGTTTCAAATACTCTTTGAGGAAGTTCTAGTAGGACAAATGATCATTTACAAAAATCTTTATAAAAGATAAATAGAGGTATGTATACCTAAAACATTTTTTAATGTAGATGAAATTAATATAATTAGAAAATCAGTTCTGTGGCATGGATGAATTAATTGCATTTTATTTTATATGAAAATAAAAAGCTTTGGTCAGAGACACAGAGAGCCAACTTGTGCCACACATATAATTAATTAATAATTTTGTATATTTATGTATGCATTAATTAGCTTAAAGTTTTTTGGGGATGTTTTTGTTTTCGGCCAAAAATAAGAAGGTTACTAAAATTTGGTTTCAGTCTTAAAAACCTGTTTTGGTTTCTGTCAATCCTTAGTTACAATGCATTGTGGATGTCTTGGTTGCTGACAAGGAGTTTTGAAGTTTTAGTGGAATTATAGGTGTTTGTTAACCAGTGGTGTAGTCGTGAAACAGAGGGTATACGCTAGAGATTATACACTATAGTTTTTTTTTTAGAAATAGAGGGTATATGGTATTCCTTAAACAAATCCAGAAGGTACACGCCATGTACCACCATATACCCTTCACTACACCCCTATTGTTAGCCTGTGTAGAGAGCAACTTGTTTGTGATTATAATTTCATGCTTTTAGTGATCCTTTAGACAGTTGCCCTTTTTCATGCCATACATGTGATAAGAGGGGAAAAGTGCATTTGATAGAAATATGTGCCGGTTCTTGTCATCGTACGTGATCATTTCTTTTATTTACTTTATTAAAATCTTAAGGTTTCTACTAGAAGAGCACAACCAACAATCTATTTATGATTATGATTTAATAATTAACGTCAGCTAGAGAAATTTTAATTAGGGTTTATGATATATCAAGTACTTATTTTGACATTAATGTGAATTTATCTTTTAACATAATGATTTAATTTGATCTGTATGCTTTAAATGTAATAACAGTCAAATATGAGGAAATTTAATTACATTTATAGTTTAAGTAATCATCTGATTCTTATTTTAACTGAAGTTTATTATGATTTTAAGTACTTATTTAAAAATAAACATGTCAATCAACTTCTATTTTAGTAAATTGCTTTCAGAATCTTTAATAATCATTAAGATGTTTCTAACAACTCTTATGGGGTTCTAACGATTTAAAGTGCTACAAGGGGCAGATATAGAATGATTTAGCAACTAAGGAGGAAATATACTAATTGCACAAAGTTATAGAGCATCTTATCAATTTTATAACATATGTATATATATATATATTTATTACCAGTTATGGTTAAAAATGTGGTAATTATTAAATGAATTTTTGAATCTTGGAGCAATATCTTGAGTAATTTATCCTTTTATTTCACTTGAAATTAATATTTGTCTTTATTTTTTACACAGATCTGAAAATTTTATTCTACAATGTTTAAAATTTACTGTGTTTGATTTAGATTGCAGTAACAGAAAAAGCTTTGAGCTTTCACAAATTTTACCTTTTTGCATGCCTATGTCTGGTCTAACTTGACATAATCTTTCTTTGCAAAATTTGTTTTTGGCACCAGTAATAAAGGAAAATGAAATTTGCCTTATTTAATTGGAGCATTTTTGAAATTGTGTAATTGAAAGTAACTTCTTTTAAAAAAGTGGTGTCCACCGAATAAAATTTGTGTGAGAGAAGCTGAAGTCAAAAGGGTTAATAGGTGGGGTAATGCATAAAAGATGATCTTCCAGCTTACTTATAAAATGATTGGATGGGTGGAAGGTGTGTAAGAATGCTGTCCCTAGGTTCCCAAAGTGCCTTAATTAGACCCTGCTTTTTCTCATAAATATGTTTTGTTCTTGTTTTTATTTTTTAAAAACATACAATTGTTACTGTATAAAATATCTGTGTGCTTAATGGAATGCGATTTTTGTGCAATTTTCAATATTGTACCATCAAAAAGTGTATGGAGTTATGCTTAATTCTAATAAAAATACTAATAAAACTAATTATAACGAAATATTAACATGAGATAGCAGAAAGTTTTGGGATTGAAACATCCAACTAGTTTGTATAGAAAATCAGGGTTGCAATCCAATTTTTCAGTCAAAAATACACAGGGTTTCACTCCAAGAAAATCATGAATTCTTGTGCCTAACTTTAATATTGAAGCAATTTTAGCAAAATTTTCAATAGACTTACTTTGCTTTGTGTCAATCTAACAATATCGCGAGAATTTGTAGAATTTATAATAATCCCCGTCCAAAGAGTGCTGAATGAGGTGTTTTATATTTTGGAATATAGTTAACATTAAACACGGTATAGTTGACTGAATTACTGTGCACTACCAGCACTTTAATTGACATCAAATTTCGCATAAACGTAAAACAATGTAAATTTATTTAAAAAATTTTTAAAATATCTTCATTATCGTTACAGTTCTCAAAAAATATATGGGTTCGACTTGAAGTCTTATCTTTACTAAAATTATAAAGAAGCAACGTTTGTTTGTAAGTTTGCATGTTTGTAGGGGTAATCTCTGGAGCTACTGAACCGATTTCAAAAGTAATGGTGGTAAATTGAGTAATGGTTATAAATTGATGGTGACAGTCCCTGTTTCAGCATTGGCTATATTTTATGCCTGTGGCACTACCCCCAATGTGTTGCAGGAGCAAAAAAATGTTCTAAAAAAGTGATTTTTCTGTTATTGAAGGCCCAAGAAAGTTAAAATTTGGTAAGGCAGTTTCTTTAAGATATAAATGCTCTCTAAGAACAGTTTCTAAAAAATTCAAAATTTAAAGAGTGAAAATGCGCAAATAGGATTCTAAAACACTTTTAAATTACAATTTCTATGTAATATCAGGAAATACCAAACCGATTTCAAAAGTAAGGGTTGCAAATGGTGACAGACCCAGCTCGACTATAGGCTATATTTTATGTTAGTGCCACTACCACCAGAGGGTTGCAGGAGCAGAAAACATTCTAAAATTGTGATTTTTGTGATACTGAAGAGGCTAGAAACTATAAATTTGATATGGTAGTTACTTATAAGATGCAAATGCTCTCTAAGAACAGTTTCCAAAAAAATTCCAAATTTAAAAGCATGACATGTTCGAAAAGCATTCTAAAAATGTTTTAAATTATAATTTATATGGAATCTCAGGAAATACCTAACCTATTTCAAAAGTAATTGTAGTAAATTGATGCTGATACTCCCTGCTCCAACGTAGGCTACATTTTATGTCAGTGCCACTACCACCGGGGATTGCAGCCGTAAAAAAATGTTCTAGAATTGCAATTTTTGTGATACTAAAAGGCTTAGAAACTTGAAATTTGCCATGGTAGTTACTCATAAGATGTAAATGCTCTCTTAGAACTGTTAGTGAAAAAATCAATATTTAAAAGGGCTAAAAATGCACGAAAAGAGTTCTAAAAACTTTCTAAATTACGATTTCTATGGAATTGTTAAAGATAGAAACTTGAAATTTGTCGTGGTAGGTACTTATAAGATGTAAATGATGTTTAAGACCAATTTTTAAAAAATTCAAAATTTAAAAGGGGGAAAGGAGCGAAAAGTGCTCTACAGATGTTCTAAATTACGATTTCTATGCAATCTCAGGAAATACTAAACCTATTTCAAAAGTAATGGTTGCAAATGCACGGTAACAGTCAAAGCACTACTATAGGTTATATTTTATGTCCGTGCTACTACTACCAGGGGCTTGCAGGAGCAAAAAAATGTTCTAAAATTACAATTTTTGTGATACTGAAGGGGCTAGAAACTATAAATTTGGCACGGTAGTTACTTTTAAGATGTAAACGTTCTCTAAGAACAATTTAAAAAAAAACATCGAAATTTAAAACGGTGAAAAGAACGAAAAGCGTTCTAAAAATCTTCTAAATTACGATTTCTATGGAATTGTTAAAGATAGAAACTTGAAATTTGGCATGAGAGATACTTATTAAAACGTAAATGATCTCCAAGAACAGTTACTAAAAATCCTGAAATTTAAAAGTGTGATATGTGCAAAAAGCATTTTAAAAATGTTCTAAATTTCGATTTTTATGGAATTATTAAAGATAGAAACTTGAAACTTAGCATGGTAGATGCTGATAAGATGCAAACGCTCTCTAAGAACAGATTCTAAAATAGTCACAATTTAAAAGGGTAAAATGAGTGAAAGTATTCTAAAAACTTTCTAAATTACGATTTCTATGGAATCTCAGGAAAAACCAAACTGATTTCAAAAGTATTGCCAGCACATTGATGGTGACATTCCCTATTCCAACATGAGCTATATATATATATTGTATGCTGGTGACACTACCACCAGAGGGTTAGTAGACTATTAGACTGGAAGCTTGTAATATATCATGATGGTTACTTTTAAGATGTAAATACTTGCTAAGAAAGGCTTCTAAAAAATTAAAAACTTCAAATGAAAACTGAAATGAGCGTAAAAGCTTCAAAATACACTCTAAATTATCTTTTATTTAGAATTACTTTTAGTTCTTCTCATTAAATTAAGTCTCATTTTCACCTAATGCATAATGTGTAATAATGAAGTTTAGTCAAACTGTGGCTTAGTTAGTAACTTTTGAATTTTCCATAGAAGTATAATTTTACCTAATAAAAATAGGTGCACAAATACCACTTGGCATATTTCAATTATTACGGGAGCAAAGCAGTGATTTTTCTCACACCCTGCATTTTTGGCTGGTTAAATGGATTGCGATCTAGTTTCCTACACAGATATTCCTAATCTCTGCACCTTTTAAACATTGTCCTACTTTTTTTTAACACCCTGTATACGTCATTTTTTAAAAGAAATAATGTATGTATGCTTTCTAAATGTTTATTTATTTTTTCTTTTTTTATGATTTTACGGTTTATTTAGATATATTTAATTTTCTGTTACCTTATGGCAGAATGAAAGATAAGTGATACCTACTTCCGACCCTGAAAAACGAGAAAAAATTCAATAACATTTTCGAAAAAAAAGGGGAGATGTACTTTCTCTTTCACTTCCACGAAATAGGTGGAAAAGGATCTATGTACTTATATATACTTTTAATTATATGAAAGGCATTGCAGCTAAATACCTATAAGAAATGCCCCTCACCTCTCCCAAGAATATTTTTTTAGTTTTTATGTTTTATTTAATTTAAACAGTGACTGTATTTTTGTCTTCGTGAAAAAAAATAATAGGTCATAATTTTGATGATATGCAGGTAGAATCATTTAAGATTAATAACAGTAAATCAAGTTATAATTTTTTTATTGTGTATTAATTTAAGTTGATGCATAATTAACATAAGTTTGTGTGTAAGATATAGATAGTAATTTTTATTAATTCTAAGAAAATGCTTCACATTTGATATGTCTTTTGAAAATGCTGCTCACCAGTGGCGTAGCTACATGATCAGCACCCTGGAGCAAGTAAAATTTGTGCGCCCTCTTGTCACTCGAAAAAGTTCTGCGCAACTTTGTTTTGAAGCAGCTGCTTTAATATTATCGTTTTTTTAGTAGTGAAAATGCATTCTTGAACTAAATCATGCACTTTTTTTTTGTTTTTTAGCGAGAGAGGGGGGGGGGGGGGGGTAGAATAATTTTTTTTACAAATAAACTGAAAATGATCAGAAATTGGGGATCGCCGAGGTCCGGACTTTATAAACATACAAAAAATAAACAAATCGAAAGAAAAAATGAATTTTGCTAAACTAGGGATTTGAGCCAAAAGTGTAGCTCCTTGGCGATGTTTTTGCAACCCATTTGTTTACTTTCGTTCTCTGCTTTCAGCGAACAGACTGTAGACAGCATCTGTCTGACTTTAGCATGCATAAAATCTTGCAAATTTGAGGTCCATTTAAGGGTCATTCATCATGGGCTCCGGCAACGACAGACAAGTCAGCTAATTTAGAATAAAACTTTATTAAACATTGCATGCAAGTTTTAGATAGTTATGTTTTTATAAATAAATAAATTATATGTTAGGTAGATAAAAAAATTTACATGTATTAAAACAAATGACAAATAGAAACAAAATAAAACTGATCAATCGTGATACAAGAATAATTTACCTGGAGAATTCTGATCCCAATGTAAAAAATCTAATGCCAGTTGCCATTGTATGGTGTCACAACTTCAGCAATAAACTTCTGATGCTAATTTCACCATGAACACTTAAGCATGATGGGGTTTGTCTAAGGGAAGTTCCTTACTGCATAGGTAATTAATTATAAAGACACTGAGCAGCAAGGAAACTCTCTTGACTTTTTTCCTTTTTTGCCACCTTCTTCAGTAGCTTCAACATTAAATCTTCATAAGGCTGTGAAAGGCTGATCAATCCATATATATTTCCCAGTCTTTATTTTCAAAGATAATTCCAAAATATATTCTGCAATCTGTTAAAAAAAGGAAAATGAAATATAATTAAACAGAAAAATCTGCAAACTTCACTTCAATACATCAATAACATGAAATTGCAATTTCATAATATTAATTTCAAATGATTTTCTGAATTGTTAAAAAAACAAAAAAAGAATTGCGATAAAAATAATGATTTAAATCTGTTATTATTCCTAGAAAAATAAAGAAGTTGTAAAATGTTGCAAGCTTTCAGATTTAGGAATACTGTAGCATGGGCAAAATTTTTGTACGAGTGATGTATAGAAAATCTAGGTGCATCTCACTATTTTGAAGAAAAAAAAACGGTACTTTTCGGTTAGTCGGGTGCCAGTGTTATATATACATGTATGTATGTATACATATATATATATATATATATGTGTGTGTGTATGTATACAATATATGTATATATATATATATATTATAGATGTGTATATATACATACCGGGTGTCCCAAAAAGGACTGACTGATTTTAAAATTCGATAACTTGCAAACGGTGACAGATATTTAAAAAATTCTTGCAGGAGGGTTATGCATAAGGTCAAAAGTTTTATTACAGTGATTTTCGATTTTAGTTCGAATTACAAACAATAGATGGCGTTGTAAGCAATAGTCGCTAAATACAGGCTCTATTTCTGGTCCTTTCTCTTGTTCCATGCTAAAAAAGGAGATGGAAATGTATTATCCGGGCCACGAAGTACCAAAAATCGAGCCAGAATTCAGCGTCTATTGATCGCAGCGCCATCTATTGTTTGTAATTCGAACTAAAATTGAAAATCACTGTAAAAAAACTTTTGACCTTATGCATAACCCTCCTGCAAGAATTTTTTAAATATCTGTCACCGTTTGCAAGTTATTGAATTTTAAAATCAGTCAGTCCTTTTTGGGACACCCGGTATATATTTATATGTATATATAACACTGGCACCCGGCTAACCGAAAAGTACAAAAAAAAAAACATATGGTACATTTGACCGATATTAAGAGGGTGTTACAGCCTTAAAGTATAGTTTAGAGGGATCACTATTTATAACTGTTACTTGTATTTGCTCAATTTCTGACTAAATAAAGAGCTATTTCTTCAAACTTCTGTCCTTATTTAAGTTAAATTTTACTGTGTGGTAACAAACTTTGTTAAATATCTATCTGCAAACCCAGTGTTGTAATCAGACATTGGAACTATTTTGTTGTACCAAGAACATTGTAGCCAAGCATAACAGTTGGCACAAAAAATAAATAAATAAAATAAATAAATAAAACATTTAAAAGAAAATGTTGACTGTACTTATGAAAGTGAGTATTTAAAAAAATATAAGATTTGCAAATAACAGGCTTTTACAAATTGTTTTAAGTATATATTTGTACTGCTTTAATAAAACAGAAAAAAGATATTTAATAAAGTAAACAAATTTAAACTGCAGGCATGAAAATGTAATTTTCTTCTATAGCTATACAGTAAACATTTCATTTTTTGGATGAAGACATAGCCACATGAACCAGTGGCGTAGCTAGGATGGGTGACACCCGGGACGGATGTAAATGGTGTCACCCCCCCCCCCACACACACACACACACTCACACACAAATACACACACCACCACCACCCGTCATATTTTTTCAATCACAATTCTATGTTATTATAAATAACATTTTTTGGAGAAGTTTAAAAACTTTATATTAACAGATTAATAATACTTAAAAAAATAAAAATAAATAATGATAAAAATAAGAAAAGAAATATATTATTTTTTGATGTTCTATACTTTAGTCAATCTATTCGGAAGTATCCTTCGAAAAAACGTACACTGTAAAAAAGAAAAAAAAAATCTGTATTTCTACAGATGTAAAGTCACAGAAATCTGTATGCTTACTAAAATTTTATCTGTACACTTTACAAAAAAAATTGCAAATCTACAAAACTAGTTTTTGTAAAGCTACAGAAATCTGTAGTTTTACAAAAGAATCTTATAAAGTTAGAGTAATCTTACTGAAATTTTATCTGTCACCCGGTTTGCAGTTACATAAAAAGTTCCAGGCATCCGAGTTTCCTAAAAAATTCTTAGTAACCGTATAGATTTTTTGATTTACGGTGTAAAAGTGTATCTGTTACATGAATTTTTGTTGTTACCGTTACATGAAAAGTTCTAGGAACCTCAGTTTCCTAGAGAAGTGTTAGTAACTTTACAGATTTTTTCTTCCAGTGTAAAGAATTTATTTGTATTGTATAAGCAACTATTTTAACTTTAGAATATAATGGAATAAAATTGGATTTAAGATTCAAAACATTTAAATAAAATAAATCAGTCGGATGTGAAAATTCCAAAACTTTCTTGTATATACTTATATATACATGTTCTTATATATACATGTTAATACTTCAAAATTCGCTATCGCAGTGCCAAAATTAAATGGCAATCTAGGCCCATCATGAGGATACTAAAGATTATAGATTCTTTGAATTGTGTGCATTTAAAAGGGAGCTATAAGCATTGCATCTCTCAGACAAATCATTGTATTTCGGCACTCACCATCTTAGACATCTGCGACCAAAATTCCCAACCCAAAGAGCATAAAAGTGACACCTGTTGGGCAGTATATACCCAAGCATAATAAGGATCTATTTATGTGACCGTGTTACAGAATATGAAGTTTGATTCCGTGCATTAGTTTTTGAGATATAGTAATCGTGAACATCTTGAAAAATGCAGCATAGCAGCACCACCTGTGGGGCAATATACACCAAAACCTAATAAGCAACAACTTAAGTCAACTTGTAACTGAATTTGGCGTTTGATGAAATTCCGTGCATTATAGATCTTGAGATAGAGCTACTGTGGAAATCGGGAAAAATGCAGCCCAGCAGCGCTACCTCTTGGGCGATTTACAAAAAAACTTAATCAGCACCAATTTATATGAAGGTTTTCTTCTATCTCATGTATCTTAATACTTCCAAATTTGTTATCGCCAAACTTTATGATCGTCATGTGGATTCTAAAGGTATGGGCTCGTTGAATTTTGGTACTTTCCTTTTTATATGTCTGCAACCAAAATTCTCAACTCAAAGGTCATAAAAGCGACACCTGTTGGGCAGTATACACCCAAGCCTAATAAGGATTATTTTATGTCAAAGTTTAACTGAATATGAAGTTTGATTAAATTCCGTGCATTACTTTTTAAGATACTGTTATCGCGAAAATCGTGGATCAGCAGCGATAAGTGTCATATGGTTTACACGAAAACCTAAACAGCACCATCTTATGTCAAGATCTAAGAGAATCTGAAGTTACATGAAATTCCGAGCATTCGTTCTTGAGATACGACTATCATTCATATAGTGTATATTTTTAAAAAGGTACACCATAGCAGCGCCACCTGTTGGGCGATTTTCACCAAAACATAATCAGCAACAATTTATGTCAACATGTTGTAGAATCTAAATTTTGATGAAAATCCTTGCATTAGCTCTTGAGATAACGGTATTGCAGAAGTCGTAAAAAATAGAGTATAGCAGCCCCACCTGTTGGGCGATTTACACCAAAAACTAATCAGCAACAATTTATATCTAGGTCTAAATGAATTTGAAGTTTTATTAAATTTCATGCATTAGTTCTTGAGATAGAGCACCCATAAATTTTATACCACATACAGACAGATGTTTTCTAAAACCAGTTAAATCGTGTTCAGTATCTTCTAAAAATGCATGAATGAAAATGCATGAAATTTCAATGTATGAAATCTCTATATGCTTTATATTTCATTTTTATTTTCTTCTATTTTTACAAGAAGAGAGTATGGGATTCATGAAAAATTCGACTTCCTGTTTTTGACGGATTTATATGTTTTAGAAAGCCCGGAACACCATTTGACTGTTTTTAGAAAATGCTTGCCTGTATGTGACAAACATTTTCTGGGTGCTCAATCTCAAGAACTAATGCAAGGAATTTAATAAAACAACAGATTCATTTAGACCAAGATATAAATTGTTGCTGATTAGTTTTTGGTGTAAATCGCCCGACAGGTGGCGCTGCTGTACCCTATTTTTTACAATTTCTGCAATACCGTTATCTCGAGCTAATGATAGGATTTTCATCAAAATTTAGATTCTATAACACATTGACATAAATTGCTGCTGATTATGTTTCGGTGTAAATCGCCTTACAAGTGGCGCTGCTATGGTGTACCTTTTTAAAGATATACACTATATGAATGATAGTCGTATCTCAAGAACGAATGCTTGGAATTTCATGTAACTTCAGATTCTCTTAGATCTTGACATAAGATGGTGCTGTTTAGGTTTTCGTGTAAACCATATGACACTTATCGCTGCTGATCCACGATTTTCGCGATAACAGTATCGTAAAAAGTAATGCACGGAATTTAACCAAACTTCATATTCAGTTAAACTTTTACATAAAATGATCCTTATTAGGCTTGTGTGTATACTGCCCAACAGGTGTCGCTTTTATGACCTTTGAGTTGAGAATTTTCGTTGCAGACATATAAAAAGGAAGGTACCAAAATTCAACGATTTGTTTAAAAAGTGCCTATTATTATATTTCCTTTTTAAATGCACACAATTCAACGAACCCATACCTTTAGAATCCACATGACGATAATAAATTTTGGCGATAGCAAATTTGGAAGTATTGACATACATGAGATAGAAGAAAGTTTTGGGATTGGCACATCTGACTAGTTAAGTGATGTGTCTATTACATAAAACCATTAGGCCTCACAGAATGTTTAGACCACTTCGTTTATACGGAGTGTTTTCTTTCTAAAAGCAATTTATTTTCTAATACCAGCAAAATGAAAATATTTAAAGATAAATGCTATCGCTAACATTGTTTAAAATACATATTTAAATTTTCTCTCAATTGAAGTTTTGTAAGCAAGCATAGCACATAATTTTATTTCCATTCTACATCAAAATGCGATAACTAGCTAAATATGTTAATCCCTAATCAAATCGCTTTGTCGAAAAGTTCCCTTTCTAATCCCTTGTTCGCTAAATTGTTGAAATGAACTTTTCTGACCACACGTGTCTCATACGTCACAGCCGCCTTCTCCTGATGTTTGAACATTACAGTGATTGTGGGCATGAGGTCCACTAGTTTACAACCTGGAGTAGGGATGCACAATCTGTGTCCCGCGAATTTCGTCAATTTATAACTAGAAAAATTGCATTTTTTATCCATATGGGCACAGGAGAAAATCGTGAATTTCGTCAATTTTCCGCGGGAAAAAATTTAACATTTTGTTAGACAGTTAACAAGCGCGAATTCTGTTGATCGGGCGCTGAAAAATAGCGCATTTTGTCGATGATGCTCGAAAAAATCGCGAATTTCGTTGATCGGACACGGAAAAATCTTGAATTTTGTCGATAAGGCGCGGAAAAAATCTCAAATTTCGCCGATCGGGCGAAATTATGATTAGTAGTTATTAGTTAGAAAAATTGCGAACTCCGTTGGTCGAGTACGGAAAAACCGTCAATTTTGTTGATGATGCGAGGAAAAATTGCAAATTTTGTTGATGGAATGCGTAAAAATCTTGAGTTTCGTCAGTCGCGAGAAAATATTGCGAATTTCCTCAATTTGCCAAGGAAAAAATTGCATATTTCGTCAGTCAGTTCAAAATCGTGAATTTTGTCAATCGGGTGCAGAAAAATCGCAAATTTTGCTTATTAGGAGCAGGAAAATCTCAAATTTCGTTGATCAGCTTCGGAAAAATCGCATGATTCGTCTGATTATTGTGAGAAAAAATCATGAATTTCATCGATCAGGTGCGTAATAAAATTGCGAATTTTGTCGATCAGGAATGGAAAAATTGAAAAATCGAGAATTTTGTCGATGATGCGTGGAAAAATTGAAAATTTCGTTGTTCGGCTGTGGAAAAATCGCGAGTTTCCTGAATTTGCTGAGAGAAAAATTACAAATTTCATCAGAGTCAGTTAACAATCGTGGATTTTGTCAATATTGCATGGAAAAATCGAAAATGTTTCTCGATCAAGCTCAAAAAAATCGCAAATTTTGTTGGTCGGATACGAAAAAAATGGCTAATTTTGTCGATTAGGCGCGAAAAAATTCCCAAATTTCATTGATCAGCTCCTCTTCCCCCTTTGTTCATGAAGTTCATATATTTTTTTTCGGCACTAGCCACTTTCATGTCTATGTTTGTTTTTTAGCACTTTTAATAAAACAAAATTCTCTCCCCCGAATAAAGTCAAGGAATATTATCACTCCTTGAAAATAATCCTTGCTATATCTCTGTTATATATACAAATGTAAACGGTTGATATATTCTTGTCAACTGAATTGGATATGTTGATTGGGTAGGAGAACATAGAGGGGTAACCCCCCCCTCCTCTGAAACCATATTTTTTATCCGATTATAGGACACTGATCACCTCCCTGAAACAGAATTCTGTCTGTGTTACTGATGTGGCCCTCGACAACTTAGACATTTTTGTAAATGGCCCTTCTCTTAAAAAGGTTGTGCACCCCTAACCTAGAGTATATGCTTTCCTGGAATGGTGCAATCACAGAATATTATAAATTATATTGTCTGTAGATGCAATCTCTTCCGAAAAACTCGCAAAGAACCCAAGGCAACAATAGTACAGGAAATGAACATGCCATTCCTTATTTACTTTTTGTCCTGTTACATAACAAACGTGAACAGTTCACAAATATATTTTTAAGTCAGTGAATGCATTTTTTTTTTTTTTTTTTTTTTTTTTTTTAGTTTAAAATTTAATTACCCTTGTCAAACATTGAGCTATACATTAAATGCTTTTAGGATTGCTTCACAGTTTTAATTTACTGGAAGTTAGATAACAATTAAAAGTGACTCAAAAGGAGTAGGCATATTAGTGTACAATTTTACGAATAATTTCTTGTATCTACGTTGAAACATTTATTGATTTATTCACACAACTAGAAAAAGGGCATCTAATTAGTTTTTATCACAGTTTTTATTCACAAAAAATTATTTTTGTCTTATTTATGCATGTGTTCACATGTGCCCCAGCTATGTTCACAACTACCCCTCCACTGGGGCACATGTGAACAAATTTAGGCAATTTTTAGAATGATGATATAAGTTAGAAATTCTTAATAAATGCATCCAAAAGTTTCACAAAAAAAAAAAAAAAAAAAAATCTAAATATTCATATAAATCAATTTTTGGTTCAATAGTTCATAACAATTTTGAGAAATAGTCAAAAATGTAAAAATTGTTCACATGTGGCCCCCTCTCCCCTACTAATAAATGCAAGTTATAACTTATTAATAAATATTTTTTAATCAAAAAACAGCAAATTATGATGTTTTGTGAGTTTACAAATAAATAATAATAAAATAAATAATGTTCAATAAATAGCAAATGACAATGTTAGGTGCAGATTGCAATAAAAATCCTTTGCATGGTCAGAATTGAAATAAATGGTGAATTTAGCATATACATTTTGGCAAGATGTTAGTTTAACGTTGAAGTACCCAGACATGTTTAGCTGGAAGGAAATTTCACAGCTGTGGGGATGTTCAAGGGAACTGTTCCCCACAGGCCTATCCCTAAATTCATCACTGAGTATAAAATTGGCTTGCTTTTAAAATTAATTCACAGGTTACTTATAACCATGGAAACATCTTATGAAGTATGTTTTGACATCATATTCATTACTTTCAATAAGTCACATGCACAACATTTGGCACTGTTATTTTTATTAATTCTATTTTCGTGATTAACAGGAAAATAAACAAGTACTAGTAAAAAAGCGATAAACCCATTCTTTATGGCACCCATGCTGTCAAAACGACTAAAACAAATATCTATTTAAACTATATTACATAAAGGAAACATACACTTGACTCACCTTTTCAAGATTTTATAGTTTTGAGCAAAACATTAAAAAAAAATAATGTTGCAAAGCGATTCAAAATTTATTAGTAGAAAAAAAAAAATCTGAAGTTTGCCAATGTTTTGCACTGAACCGGAAGCGCCATGTGGCAATTCCGGTTGAGCGGCTTTTATTTATGTTTACACACGAGCGTCTGGGGAGAGACTTCTAACAGTAGGACTTTGAAAAAATTCGCCTTCCATTTCAACAGAGGAAAAAGGGAGAAAATAGTACTACGTTCTTCCCTCAACTTTGTGTAGCTTTTAGAGATGAGTTTGGGCTCGTTTTTTGGAGCCCGGGCCCGAAAGATTTTTTGTCATCAGAGCCTGAGCCTGATACCACTCTTTACCGATACATCTTTAACTATAATCGATTCCTTTCTCAACAGTCTTCCGTGATTGACGTGAACCGGAAAATCAACGTAAATTAAAAAATTGACACCGTTATCTTAAAGGTCAGATGCCTTTATATTAAAAGAAGAAACACTGACTGATTGCTTCCTATCGGAATAATAAAGTAATTATATTTACTTACGAAGCAAAGTGATCTCGTAAATCTACTACAAAGTCCTTAGCATGAGCAGAGTTAATGACAAATAGATATAATACCCAGTAAAGTTATTTTCATATGAAGAATGATTATGACTCATGCACAAATATAAGATTAAATAATTTGCAAACCTCAAGCTAATTCTGGTCTACTAAAAATCGAAGAAAACATTCTCTTCGTGTTAGATAACTAAATAAAAAATAAATAACCGATCGGATTAAAAAATATCTTCTGTCACAAACGAAAATCCTAATAAAAACAAATTCATTGCTTGTGTTTGTTTTGATTTGCGCCATATTAATTGATCGTCGTCGAAAATGCCGTACACATAAATCTGAAACCATCACAAATTTTCTTTTGAAACAGCAATCAAATACTAAAATAAATAAACACAATTTTTGTTACCCTTTCATTTTGATCTAAATAACATTGAAAAGACTTGAAAAGTAATTTTAAACGGGGAAAAAAGTTCTTTCAATCTTTTCTATACATAAATAAATATAGTTTTCCGGTTTCAGAAAGAACGAGCCCGAGCCCAAAGGGTAGAATAAAAATAGAGCCCGAGCCCGGGTCGGGCTCACCCGTCTCATCTCTAGTAGCTTTCCCGTTTCGCTTGTATTTATTATTCGGTTATGAGAATATTAAAATAAACAAAACAATGTAGAATGCTGAATCTAAGACAAATAATATAATTTCAAAAAGGAATAAATTAAAAAAAGGAGGAGGGTTATAATACTGGCTGTTATTTATTTAAAAATCTTTTGTTGTATAAATCTGTAAAAAAATAATTTTATCACTTCATATTTTAATACAGTAAAAGCTCTGTTATCCGGCATTCAAGTAACCGTAAAGCTCAACTAACCGGAAAAATCGTTTATTTTTTTCCCCCATAAACAGTTGAAAATTTTTTACTACTATTTTAGGAAATTTACTGTTAGCATTCTCAAATTATCTCAGCGATTAATTCGGCGTAAAACAGATCTGTGTGTATGTTCATAACAGTGAACATTATAAAATAAAAATATAGCATAAAGAACTGTCTATAGCTCGTTAGCGCAGAATAACTTCATGTTGCGTCATAGTACGCGATAGTCCGCCGCGCCGGCTGTTTTTCCTTCCGAAAGAGAGAAGGAGGGGGTGGAAGATGAAGACAAGAGAAGAGAGGCTTGATCTCTTTTTTCTGCTCTCGGCGAAACTAGATGGGGAGGGGGGGAGGCGTGATAAACGGTAGAAAGCTACATCTTTTCCGAAAACTGAACTGCTAAGTGAGGAAGCCAGGAGCATGAAGGAAAACTGTTTTCTAAGAATTGGGATAGGGATATTGTCATTTCAGATATCATATTTTTTCCCCCAGATGCACAGTAGCCCCCCCCCCTCCTCCCTGGAGTTACTAGAAAATTCCATCTGTCTGTAGAACTTTCCATCTGTCCCGCCCATTTGGGTCTACACATTCAGTTTGACCAATTAGAATTTGACTTAAATCATGCTGATGCTTTTTTTTTTTTTCGTTTTGGCATATTTTTACTGCCATTCGCTTGTGTTTAATCAGCTAGCCTAGTAAATTGCCTTTATTAATCGTGTTCTGTCATATTTTTTGTCAAATTAAAAAATGGCAGATCAGTCAAATCCTAATAAAAGGAAACGAGTTGTTTTAACTATAACTCAGAAGCTAGACATTATTAGACGTTTAGAAAGAGGGGAAAATAAACAAGAATTGATGCGTATATTCAATATTGGATCCTCAACAAGTTACGATATTAAATCGCAGAAAGAAAAGTTGATGGCATTTGCTTCCTCTGCAGAATTAAGCAAAGCAACGGATGAAAGGAAAACACTGCAGCAACCTCAGCATGAAAACTGCATAAAAGTTTATATCAGTGGTTTCTATTAAAACGAGAAGAAGGGGTTCCTATTTCTGGGTCTATGCTGATTGAAAAAGCAAGAGATTTTTCGGAAAAATTAAATATTGCGACGGAATGCAAGTTTTCAGATGGGTGGCTTTCTTGCTTCAAAAAACGCCATGGAATTAGAAAAATTGACATATCTGGGGAACGAAAATCAGCAGATAACGAAAGTGCAGAGGAATATTCTACTTTTTTTGAAGATTTTATTAAAAAAAAATAATATTGATCAAAACCACATCTATAATGATGATGAAACCGGAATCTATTTCCGTTGCTTTCCGACCTCAACATTAGCTGGTCCTAATGAAACGTCAGCAGATGGCTTTAAGAAAACAAACACAGACTAACAATTCTGACTTGTGCTAATGCAACTGGCTCCCATAAATTAAAACTGTTAGTAATAGGAAAGTCGAAGAATCCAAGAGCACTTACAGGAATTAAACATCTCCCTGTAGTTTACACCAATCAAAAAAGTGCTTGGATGGATAAAGATATTTTTACCTACTGGTTTAAAAAAGTTTTTGTGCCATCTGTAATTAGCGAGCGTGAAGCTAAGGGAAAAAAACTGGAAGATAATAAAATAATTCTTCTAATTGACAACTGCCGAGCGCATCCCAGCGAGGAAGAATTGAAATATGGCAATATTTCAGTAATGTTTCTCCCCCCCCCCCCCCCCAATGTAACTTCTCTGATACAACCTATGGATCAAGGGATCATACAAAATATAAAAATGATTTATCGAAAACATTTTATGCATAAGCTCGTAAATGCACAGACAACGGTGGCAGAATTTCAATCAGCTTTCACAATAAAAGATGCCATTTATGATCTTGCCAGTGCATGGAATGCCGTAAAACCAAAGGGGATGAGAAAATCCTCTTCGAAGGGGATGGAGAAAATTATTATTTACAGTAAACTTTTGTCCTGATTCATCAGATGAAGAATTTGAAGGATTTAAACCCAAGAAAAGGAACGAATTGCATGAAATTATGGAAACATTAAAAAATAGGCATAATACTAACTTATCTCTATCGCAACTGGAAATGCCAGAAATCGAAAATTGGATAGCTATAGATAAAAATATTCCTGTCACCGAAACTTTAACAGAAGAGCAGTTATTTAAAAAAATGACAGCTCCAGAGGAAGAAACAAACAATAGTTCCTCAGAATCCGAAAATGAAATCGAGGAGAAAATTTCGTGGAGTGAAGCTGAGAAAAGTTTATCTACTTTTTTAAAGTTTTGTGAAAAAAAATTCTCAGTATTCGGCTCAAGAAGTTTTAGAACTGCATCTCATAAAAGAACGCTTCATGAAAAAAAGAGAACTTTCTTTCAAACAGACGGACATCAGATATGCGTTTCGTAGTAGTATTCCTGGCACATCGAAAGAAACGCAATCAAACGCACAGTAACTGCTGAGAAATTATATCCCAAACTTTGTTTTTCTTTATTTATTCAAGAACAAGAAATTATTATTTTAAAAGAATTATGTAACAAAGATCTTATACCATATTGTATTTTAAATATATTTACTCAAGAATATTTTTTTATTGGATGTGTTTGGATCAACTACACTTAACTGGAAATTAAAAAAAGAAAAGACGCTGCAGGGTAAGTTTCTTTCTTTTTGCTTTGTTTTATTGTTGGATTTTTATCAGTTCAAACTTTTTCTCCTCAGCCGGGAGATTGCATCAAAGTTTTGCATTGTTGAATTAGCGAGGAAAAATATTTTTCATCAACCTAAACAGTAAACAGAAATAATAATAATATTATTCTAGATAAAAAGAAAGAACGAAACGGTACTCTTTTTTTCCCCCTTACTTATTATATTAAAAAAAATTGCTTTCTCCGTTGCTAATTGCCCGATTGTGTTCAAATTTTCACCGAATTCAAATAATAATAAATTAGGCCGTTTACCTAATTTTTATTAACATACAATGAGTTTTCAGAAATTTAGAAATCCCCCCCAAAAGACTTCACTATCTGAGCCACTCCAACAAGAAAAACAAAAAAAGCTAATGAGTGTAGTTTGTTTTTATCGTGATCGGAGAAGTCGGGCGTTATCAGTTTGCATCTGATAACGTTTTTAGCTATGCAGAAAAGATTCATTATTACTGTGAGGTTAGTTGAGGTAACACGAGTGAATCATACCAGAGTTAATTTTCCAAGCTTTCATGTGCTTTTTCCGGAAAGGGGAGATGTCAAATAATAAATAATGCAACTTTATAAAAGATTAATAAATAAATATAGAAATTTGTTTACTTTTATTTTTTATTCGAAAAGAATAACTTTATCAACTGCAAATTTAATAATAATGATAAGAGTTATTTGATCGACTTCCTAATGGCACTAAAATAGCCTAAAAATCATTTTCCTGTTTCATTTATACGTCGATGCCTCCCCCCCCCCCCCCCTTCTTTCATGACAGATTTTGTAGCGCTCAACTATCCGGACTTTTCAAGTATCCGGCAATCGGCGTTTCCCGAGCATGCCGGTTAGTTGAGCTTTTACTGTATTATAATATTTTAGTATATATTGAACATATTTAAATTTTTTAAAAAATAAGTATATTATATTCATATATAATATAGTCATTTGACAATAAATATTATATATAACTGTATTCAAAATTTATTTGTGTCTATTTTTTTTTTTTTTTTTTTTTTTTTTTTTTTTTCTGAAAGCTTATGTCAAAATTTCCCGTTAAGGAATTTCGATTTGAATAGTTTCTAAGGCATTTTTAATATATTATTAAATGGTTTTCTGGAGGAGATCTGAGATATGTTTTTTAACGATTACGTTTGGTAGATTAAGTAGGAAAGAGAGAGAGAGTGTGTGTAAGGTGGGGGGGCAGATTACATTTTTTAAATTTTCAAAAAAGAACGACAATATCAAATTTCCCGTTTGACTTACATACTGCATACATTTCATATTAAATGGAATTTTCCTTCCAGAGTTGCAATCTTTAGAGTTTTTTTTATTTTATATTTTTAATATATAAGTATCATTAAATAGTCATTATTAGTATTCATTCCATAAATTAAGGACAGGTTTTCCCGTAATATAAATTGACTATTGATGACTATTTGCTTACTATTAAAAAAAAAAAAATAATAAAAATATTAAGCAAAAAGTCATTTGTACATTTTTTTTACACATGACATGACATTTTATTTATTTTTTTAAATTAGTTAATTATTCAGAAATCTGGTCCTTGCAATTATAGAGCACACATGGAATTAAAAATATGAAAGATAATGTTACAAAAACGAAAAATAATGTTACAAGAAATTCAAAAGAAGTGAGGTTTTAAAATCTTCTTAATTATTTTTAAATTACTTTTTCAAATATTATTATAATAATTAAATTTTTGCTTTATCAAGACATTTTCCTTCATAATATGTCCATTTAATAATATGTCAGTAAGATATAAAATATTTTTTTAAAAAGGTACAGAATTACTTTAACTGGAAATTTTGACATAAGCTTATCACACACACATACGAAATAAAAAAAATAAAAATAAACCTAAGATGTGATGATTATTTTTAAAAGGCTGTTGATAATCTTAGCAAAATATTAAGCATTTATGACAGTTCTCATGTTTTCTCAGGCAAAAGGAGATGGATATACAAGCACAAAGGTAAATCATTCACTTATAAGCCATAATTAAAAATGAAATTGTAAAGATGAGAGGGGGAAAAAATCAGTATTCCATGATGCCCCACCAGTGGCTGAGAGGTTCTGCTCTCGAAGCTGGTAGACGGGAGGTGCTGGGTTCGAACCCAATCGCGCCCGTCGGCCTAACCGTTTCGGAGTTTTCGTGGTTTTCTTCGAAACCTTGGATTTCCATGCGTAAATACGGGTTAGGTTCCCTTAAAAAGACCCCCACGAAGGGCACTCCCCCTAGGGCCTATATCCCAAGCGTAGATAATCGGCCGTCAAAAAACAACCAACCAAACCAACCAGTATTCCATGAACAGACACAGATAGCTTTCGAATATAATTATAAATAAACGTAATTTATAGTCTAATAATTATATTATCTATTAAAATATTGCAGAATTCACAAATCTACTTATTTTTTATGAAGCTACATTTTTTTTTTTTTTTTTTCGGATTTATTTACCAAATGATTTTTAGATAAATAATAGCCATTCTTACCTTTTTTTTTTTTTTCCTTTTGAAAGCATTTCATTTTTTGCAAATTCCATGTTTTCTTTGTTCAAATTTTAAAATTCAACATTCTTTGCTGTTTATTTCCCAAACAAATGCAAGCGAAAAGGGAAAGCTATATAACAAGGTTGAGGGAAGAACGCAGCATTTTCCCCCTTTCCTTCACAGCTGAAAGGGAAGCAGAATTTTTTCTAAGTTCTACTGTTCGTTCTCTCCGTGTCTCCCCAGATGCTCGTTGTGCACGAGCGTCTGGGGAGAGAACGACTGCTAACAGTAGAACTTAGAAAAAATTTTCCTTCCTTTTCAGCTGTGGAGAAAAGGGAAAAACTACTGCATTCTTCCCTCAGCGTAATGTTGCTTTCCCTTTTTGGTTGCATTTGTTATTCGATTATGGAAATTGTTAAAATTATAAACAGCGAAGAATAATTTGAACAACACAGCAAAAAAAAAAAAAAAAAAAAAAAAAACGAATTTGCAAAAAATGAAATGTTTTCAAAAGGAAATAATTTTTCAAAATATAGAATTATAGTAATGGCTGTTATTTATCTGAAAATCTTTTGTTAGCTAAATCTGATATAATATTTTTATAGCTTCATATTTTATTATTATTATATTTTAATTTATTTTTGTAACAGACTTAAAAAATAAGTAGTTTTGTCAATTCTGCAGTATTTTTTATAGATAATATATTTATTCGAAAATAGTACTCATCATATCCTACTTTTTTTCTTTTGTGTGTGTGTGTGAAGGGGGGGGGGGGGTAAGCTTGTGTAAAATTTTACAGTTAAAGGATTTTTGTAAATTTTGTACTTTTTTTAAAAATATTTTATAATATCTTACTGGCATATTAATAAATGGTTTTATGAAGGAAAATGACTTAATAAAGGAAAAATTTTATTATTCCAATAAGATTTGAAAAGTTAATTTAAAAATTATTAAGAAGATTTTTAAACGACACTTCCTTTTAATTTCTTACAACATTCTCTTTCAAATTTTTAATTCTGTCTGCGCTCTATAACTGTAAGGACCAAATTTCCAAATGATTAATTATTTAACCCTTTATGCCCCGACGCTACTTTAATGTACCATTAAAATAACTTGATATAAAATATGCATCGATTAGTAGTAGTACATTTTAGAATGAGTTATAGATACTTTACGTTATCTTATTCCAAAAGCATTATTGGTTGAATAAAACAAAACTATTCTTAAAAGGATGATTTTTTTTTTCCATCTCTTTAGCTTTCTTGACGTTGAAAGTTTGAGGGTGAAAAGTTTCAGTTAAGAATTATTCCTATATTTCTATTGTAAGAGCCTTATATTTGTACATTTTAAAATTCTATAAAATGCTAAAAAAATTATTTAAAATAAAAGATTTGAATGAAGTTATAAATATTGCACAAAATTCCTATAAATATAAATTTAATTAATTGACTTTAAATGGCCAAATCCTTCTAAAATTTATTAAATGTGTGTGTAAATCTTCTAATGTAGTTTCAAAAATTCACAAAAAATGTAAATTAAAAAGGCATTGTAAAATATTCAAATCGAATTCCCCAAACTGGAAATATTGACATAAGTTTGCAAAAAAAAAAAAAAAAAGATACGATGAGGTTGGTGCTAATCTTAAGAAAATATCAAACATTTACGACAAATGGCCTTATTTAAAAAAAATAATAGGTAAACAGTAAACACACAGAAAGGTAAATGATTAATACATAAAACTTAATAAAAAATGAAAATGGCAAAAAGGAATTTTCCGATGTGAAAAAGTAAAAAAAAAAAAAAAAAAATCAGTATTTCATGAACACAGAATTTTTAATATAGTTATATATAAAATATTAATTGCCAAATAACTGTATTGTATATAAATATAATGCAGAATTGACAAATCTACTTATTTTTTATTTTAAATATGTTAATATATATATATATAATGAAATATTATAATATTAAAATATGAAGCTATAATTATAAAAATAATTTTTACAGATTTATATGTAAAAGGTTTTTATATAAATAACAGCCATTCTTCTTTTTATTTATTTCCTTTTAAAATTATGTTATTTATTTTTGAAAAAAATCATTTTTTTCTGAGAATCAAATTATAAAATTCAACATTCGACATTTTTCATTTATAATTTTAATGTTCCCATAACTGGATAATTATTGCAAGCGAAAAGGGAAAGTTACACAAGGTTGAGGTAAGAACGCAGACTGTTTTCTCCCTTTCTTCCTTGTTGAAGCGGAAGCCGAATTTTATCGCATCTGGCAACTGTGTTCGGTCCTTGTTGTTGCGTAGCCTACGATGATGCGACGGGGTCTGTCTACAGACAGCGTCAGCGTCGCATCATCGTAGGCTACGGTTGTTGCAAGGACATATGAGTTAGTTACTTAAAAAGACCATGTTACAATATCAAAAGTAAATAACTACTCAGATTTTTAATGTAGATTTTCAATCTCATTCTTTGTTGCTAACTTCATTGTTTTTAATGTTTTGTAAACTTATCAATATGTCTTTTATGAATGAACAGTTAAGTTAAGCCTAAAAGTCATATGCTTGTTGTAAAAACTTTTTTTTTTAAATGTTGCTCTAAGGGTGGGATCGGGTATTATTAATGGACGTACGACATGTCCCATCCCTCGCAAATGATATCTCCATCCAAGTAATTATGTTTAATTAAATACAATTTTTGGTATTTTATATTTATAAGACTATCCTGTTTTCGAATGGAATAATGTAACAGGTATGATCCATGTCAATTCAGGCAGCCAAAGAAAAAATCTTGCCTTCATAGTCTCAGAAGTTTTTGAATTGAACATATGTTAAAATTCAATAAAAAATAAGATACTTGTATATTTTGGTTTTTCCCAAAAAAATTCCTGGCCCGAGATACAGGCCGCCAAAGATGGCATCCCGGACCCATTTCCAATTCGCCATTTTCGATAAAAATTTTAAAGTGCTCTATCTCTAGAACGGTGCAAGATATTTTGTTGCATTTTTTTTTTATTTTAAAGATAATATTCTTCTGTTTAAAATGATATACCCAATTTTGAAAAATGTATTCAACTTTTCTAGTGGCAACCTTTTGAAAAAAAAAAATTTTTTTTTCGAAAATGCCAATCCTAAAAATTTTGATTTTTTTTGCTGTTGATCAATACCATTGGGAACTATCTTCACTGTAAAGGAGAACTTCCACTTTTGAGTTTAACAAATTTTAGAAACATTTAAAAAATTCAGAGAATTTTTGCTTATTTGTATCATATTTGTAAGGATAAGCCTACTATATATCCTAAACCAGTTAGAAATTGCAATATCAAATGTGGCAAATGAGGTGCGTGCATAGTATTAACTAGTTTTATAAATATTCAGATCTTGGTGCAATAAGTGTTACACTCTTGGGCAAAAAGGCATGAATACAAAATTTACTATAATTCCATATAATTAAATTCAGTAATATGGAAGTAATATGAATCCATCTTAAAAGAACTTATTTGCCATGGCAACCTAGAATCATTGCCTATCATGGTATATCATTAAATCAATTATGTATTATAGGATTTTTAAATAGAATGAAGAAAACTTTTATTAATGTCTTTTATGTTTTAATTTGATTTTCATAGCATTTGAAGTGATACATACTTTGTTGCAGAGGTTTACAAAAAATTACTTCCTGTGTCATAGAAAGTGCATAGTGTTTACAGGGACACACAAAAGATTTCGGATGCTTTACCTTATTGGAAATACTGTACATTAGCGATGATTGCTAGAGGTGCATTTTTAGTTGCGATATGAGTTTTTAAGTTTAATTAAATATTTCCATATTATGTTGTGTGTATAAAGGCTGTAGATCATATACAGGGCTACACAAAAGAAATCTTAAGGGTTTACTGAGTATGAATGAAAGTAGCTTAAAGGTGATTTTTAAATGAGTTATGCATTTTTACACTGAACTACATTTAGTATACTAAGATATGTTTGGAGAATATAGATAAAATGATATACAGGTCCACGCAAAGAATTAGATACATGGTCGTCTATGGATGATAATCTCTGGAAGTGTGATTTCACTGGTTTAAGGATGTTTTAATCATAATTAAATATTAGCTAAATAGTGGCATGTATCTAAAGATAGTAGGTAAAATACAGGGTTGTATGAAAGTATTCAAGTATGCTTCCGTCTATTGACGTAAATTTCTAAAAGTCAAATTCCGACCTATTTATGTGTTTTTAACAATTTCCAACATAGTTGAAAGTCTTTATGGATTCGATTTGTCAGCCCATCTGTCTGAACTCTAACTTGTATTAATATAATTTGTATTGCTGTGTAATTGATATATGTTATTGAGATTATTTTCAATACCGAACGTAGTAAAACAAAGTATGTATCACTTCAAATGCTATGAAAATCAAATTAAAACATAAAAGACATTAATAAAAGTTTTCATCATTCTATTTAAAAATCCTATAATACATAATTGATTCAATGATATACCATAATAGGTAATGATTCTAGGTTGCCATGGCGATTAAGTCCTTTTAAGATGACTTCATTTTACTTCTGTATTACTGAATTTAATATGTAGAATCATAATACATTTTGTATTCATGCCCTTTTTGCCCAAGAGTGTAACTTATTGCACCAAGATCTGAATATTTATAAAACTAGTTATAGTATGCACGCACCTCATTTGCCACATTTGATATTGCAATTTCTAACTTGTTTGGGATATATAGTAGGCTTATCCTTACAAATATGATACAAATAAGCAAAAATTCAGTGACTTTTACTGGAACTGTATATATACAGTTCCTGTAAACTTCTCTGAATTTTTTAAATGTTTCTAAAATTTGTTAAACTCAAAAGTGGAAGTTCTCCTTTACAGTGAAGGTAGTTCCCAATGGTATTGATCAACAGCAAAAAAATCAATTTTTGGGATTGGCATTTCCAAAAAAAAAAAATTTTTTTTTTCAAAGGGCTGCCACAAGAAAAGTTGAATACATTTTTCAAAATTGGGTATATCATTTTAAACAGAAGAATATTATCTTTAAAATAAAATAAACCACAACAAAATATCTTGCACCGTTCTAGGGATAGAGCACTTTAAAATTTTTATCGAAAATCGCGAATGAGAAAGGATGCTGGGGATGTCATCTTTGGCGGCCTGTATCTCGGGCCAGGAATTTTTTGGGGCAAAATGAAAATATACAAGTATCTTACTTTTTCTTAAATTTTAACATATGTTCAATTCAAAAACTTCTGAGACTATGAAGGTAACCCCCCTGCCTGAGTTGATATGGATTCAGCCAACAAATAAAACTTATTATTGTGAAAGTTAAACAGGAATTTTAACTGTTTTCATGATTTTTTAAAAAACAAATGTGCATTTAGAAATTAAAGCAGTAGAACTTTTTCTTTTCTTATTCATGCATTATTTATCAATATCAACCATTAAAATTAAATAGGGTAGATGTGCCAGTAATGGACACCCCTTGATGTTTTTGGTTCATAAAAAAATAACTAATAAATATTTAGCTTTAATTATTTTTATTAAAATTCCCCCTTGTATGTTTTATAAAACTATGTTATTGTTGACACTTTTAATCAAACCAATCAGGAAGCAGAAAATAATGTTTCAAAGTTTTGCTGTTTTTCTGTGATAATCTTAATGAAGAGTTTAAGAGCTGACTTCATTTAATTAATTTATATATTATTTATTTTCTTGCAAAATTTGAATGTTTTTGTTTGAGTAGCAATAGAAAACTTTGAATTTTATGTACTAATGGCTATTTACAAAATGTCATTTCTTTTTAAGGTTTTAAGAGGTGGTGTCCATTACTGGGATGGTTAATTAGTCATTTTCCAGTAATGGACACCCCATGTAGACATTGCTAAAAATGCAATTTTAGTAATGTTTATAGTGCATAAAATACTTTGGCTTAACTGCAAACCTAAATAATCAAATTTAACTTTTAAATTATACTTACCAAAATGTAATAACACCAAAACTTTTATAAATAACTACTTTTAAGTTATTTTATGTGATTAATAAAATTTCGATATTTTTTTTTTTTTTTTTTTTTTTTTTTTTTTTTTATGTAGTACATATATATACCTCACATATTTTGTAATCTGGTAATCAAACCAGCCAGGAAGCAGAAAATACTGTTTAAGGCCCTATTTCAGTCATGTGAAAAGACCCGTTCGCTAATGCTATTCCTATGGAAGAAATTTATAAAGATATCTCGGTCGTAGTTCAATATTTTTAGATGATTTTTTTTGCAGTGGCTAGCTGAGGTCGATCTGTAAAAAGGCCGTTTTTTACTTTTTCGATTTTCATTGGGGATTTTTTTCAAGAGGATGCTTTCATTTTAGGAACCGGTTCTGAAAATGAAAGTGTCCTGATTAAAAATACCTGTAAACGAAATTTAAAAAGTAGAAAACGGCCTGTATACAGATCGACCTCAGCTAGCCACTGCAAAAAAAATCATCTAAAAATATTGAAATGCGACCAAGATATCTTTATAAATTTCTTCCATAGGAATAGCATTAGCGAACGGGTCTTTTCACCTGACTGAAGTAGGGCCTTAAGAGCCCAGTCAAAGAGGGGCTCATAGGGCTTAATCGCGCTCCGTTTAAATAAAAACAATTAAATTACAGAAGCTATTAAAATCCATTTTCTGTCTTAAATGTTTCCTTATTTAAAAAAAAAAAAAAAATGTGATACTATTAATAAAAGTTATAGGTAATATTCATGAAACTAGTAAATCTGCAGATCAGTGGCCTCAAACATCAGTTCTACAGTTTTATTTTGAAATTATTTTATTTAGTATTTAAAATATTCAACTCACAATATCATTTCTTTCATATTTGAAATATTGATTATTATAAATGATATATCAAGTAATCTCTGGAAGATTGTTAAAAATAGTGACACAAAACTAAACATTAATATTCCAAAACTTTTTTTTTTTAATTACCTTTTAAATCCACCACTGTTTTAATACTTCTATAGCTGTAATTGTCTGATATTTAGTATTTTAAACTATCCATCTAAGATAATTAAAACATCGATCTTCTGATAATTACAATAATTGATGCAAACAGTAAATGATTATCACATATTTTATTAATTACTGGTATCCTAATTGTTCAATTTATTTAAAAAATAACTATTTTGTTTCATTAGTATGTATTCGTTAAATTCTGGTTCTAAATACAGTCATAAAAACAATTATATTTATTGCTTTTTATGGGGTGTCCATTACTGGAACAGAGGGTGTCCACTACTGGGCCAGAGGGTGCCCATTACTGGGCTTTTGGGTGTTTTGATATATTTCTGTTATTTAAAATTAAATTTCTATTCATATGGGGAAATGAGGCTATAAGAATGATTAAATATTGTTGATAGGTTAATATAATATTGAAAAAACTGGAATATAATAATTATAACTATTAATAAAAAAATAATTTTTAAAGAAATTCCTTAAGGGTGTCCATTACTGGCACATCTACCCTATTTGTATTTATTTCTATAGTATCAATTTCCTTAGTTTTTTAAATAAAATATTACTGTTTTGAAATAATTATTGAGCTCAAACTGCAAACTTTTATATTTACATGGCAATACATTATTTAGAATCCCGGAAAAAATCACCACAGTAAAAAGCTCCACCGGAAAAAAATCACCATGAAAAAAAAAAATGGGCTCACATTCACTAAGGTGGAAAAGGCCCAGTTTTTTTTTTTTCATCGTTGGGGACGGGGGGGGGGGGGGTGCAGAGTTAATAGGTTAGATATTTGCACACAAATAAACTTTACATACAAAGATGCAATGAAATATAGATAAATAAAATGGAAGATTTTTTGTTATCTATTTTTTGAGGTGAGGTAAGGGTAGATTTAGGGGGACGTAATAGAAAAGTATGACATAAAATCTTGAGATTTGATCAGGAGAGTGGGATTTTATGTGAGGGGAGGGGGGAAAGGAAGTGACAAGGGCTAATTTAAAAGAAAATGCAGTTTATAGATTCTTTCACCTTGCTACATCTATAGCATATGTATATAAATAAAGTTGCCCATACATATATTTTGAATGTTGCAATACAAGCTACCGATGTACTGAGTTTAGACTCTATAATGTTTGATTTATTCTCATTTTATTGTCTCCTCTTACCTCTCCAATGATCATTGTTCAAAGTTAAAAGAAATATGTATGTAAGCATCAATATATAATCTATCAGTATAATGATTTGGAAGAATCTGAAGTTTTAAGACCTGCCATCCACTTCCCCATGCGCAGAAAATCTATCTTCCTGGAAGGAAAAAAACAAACAAACAACAACAAAAAAAAAACTTTTTACTCAGTATAATGTTCTGATTCGGACTCATGAGACATAACTCAATATTTTATCTATTATTTTTCTGTTAGCTCTTTAAACTTCGTCTCGTTGTTAAAAATATATATACATATATACAGGGTGGTCATAAAAAAACTTTGCTGATATATGGAGCTCTAGCGGCCGTTCCGTTTAATCGATCAAGATGAGATTTCAGATATAGTTATTCAGACGTATGAGCTCGAGATTCTGTGAACAGCAACAAATTGGCGCTCACAGTTACGGTTATAGGTACAGAAACTCGAAATTTTCGAATGGCAACGCCCATTTTTTTTTTCAGCGCATGCGAAAACCCTAAATAGCGCTGGAACGGTACATCTATCGCAATAAACGGGCACGTTATGCACGCACAAAAAACAGCTCCGCGAACGGCCAAAAACAACAAGATCGGAGGAAATTTGCACATGACAGAGGCAAGAATCCGTTTTCTACGCTGATTATCTGTCGAACGGCGTTCTGTGATTATTGTCTTGCCTCTGTCATATGCAAATTTCCTCCGTGCGCCATTGCGTTGTTTTTGGCCGTTCACTGAGCTGTTTTTTGTGCGTGCATAACGCGTCCGTTTATTGCGATACACATACCGTTCCAGCAGTATTTGGGGTTTTCGCATGCGCTGAGCATTTTGCGACGAAAAAAAATGGGCGTTGCCATTCAAAAATTTCGAGTTTCTGTACCTATAACCATAACAGTGAGGGCCAATTTGTTGCCGTTCACAGAATCCCGAGATCATACCTCTGAATAACTATATCTGAAATCTCATCTCGATCGGTTAAACGGAATGGCCGCTAGAGTTCCATATAACGGCAAAGTTTTTTTATGACCACCCTGTATATATATATATTATATATATATATATATATATATTTTTTTTTTTTTTAAATTTCTCCTTTATTCACCTTTATTACCATCCGATTTAAAATCTTTTTTTTTTTTCCATATTTCTGCCCCCCTCCTCCCCTCAATGGCATTCTTGTCCAAAGTTGCAAAAAATATAGAAGCAGATTTATTTTTACCTCCTCCCAGATTGTGGTCAGTCTTTTTATCAGTATCTTGTGGCCTCTTTTTATCAGTCATTTTCCCAATCTACAACATTTCTACAAATATTGCCTAAATCAAAACCTACCATTTATATAAATTCATATAAGAATTACAGAATTTTACCAATATCAAGAAATGCTAGCTCACAAGTTCAAACAGTGCTTGTAATAAAACATGGGTAGGGAAGAAATTTACTTCAACAGTTATCTTACATTTTGCTTTATAAATTTAAATCTTAGTATCTGTGGTATTACAATTGTATTTTAAATTTATTTAACTCTAATCTGGAAATGTGCTTTATGCCAGACGGCACCATATCTTTTTTTTTTTAATAAAAAAAACACCATTTAAAAAAATATTTGCTTTATATAATCGTAGATTTCCTGCAATTATAAATGGCGAATATTACTTCTTGTAAATAACGGTTTGATAGCATTTCTCGTAAAAAGAGTTAACAGTTAAGGATTGATTTTTTTTCCCGTTAGAATGCCACCGATGACCGATCACATAGAAAAATTAAAATGTTTAACACTTGCAAACATAGCTGGACAGTTTTGAAAGTGCATATACTGATACTGCACTTTCAATTACATTGAATTGCACTAGGAGAAATTCCCTTTCAAAAATACAGCATTATCCATTAGTTTTAAAATGTAATTGATTTTTTTCATCTGTACCTAAATATTAGTTCTAATTAGGAATACAGCAGATACTCGGTGAGTTATACTATACTTGGGATATATACTATATCCGGCCATTCCGGACCATTTGCTCTTATATATAATAGTTTTTATTTTACTAATAAGTCAATAGATGGCAGCACCACACTGATTCATTTGAACACATGGAGCAATTCATTCTAAGTTATCTATAGAGGGCGCTGGTTATATATAATGGGAGTGTGCTTGGCTATACTGTATATTGTTGTCCTTGGTCCACCATCATATAAAAAACTTTTTTGGCAACATGTGCTGGTGATCTCCAATGATTGTATTTTTTATGCTTGATGCTAATACAGTATGAATTTTAATTTGGTAATTTGTTTTTAATTTTTCTCAATCCTTTTTAATCTTGTTTTATTTTGAACTTAATTGGAGTTCAATGGTTTATTTCTCTGTTTTATGTGTGTAGTAGTCCCAAATTCATATTCTTCACACACACATGTTTCCTGAAGCCAAATTTTGGGCTCATGACTCGTCCTTCTCTAATAAAGATTTTGCCTCCTAATTTAACTTGTATTACTAACTTGATTTTTGTTTTCATATCAACATTTGATGATTGAATATGTTAAGAAGTACAATTTACAATAATGTTTCTTCTCTCCCCAACTTTGTTCATAAAGTTCACCACTTTCTAGTCTATGTTTGTTTTTTAGCACTTTTAATAAAGCAAAATTTACTTCCTCGAATAAAGTGAAGAAATATTTTCACTCCTTGAAAATAATCCTTGCTATATCTCTGTTATATATGCAACTATAAACTGTTAATATACCCTTGCAACTGAATTGGGTAAGGAAACCTAGAGGGTTAAAACTGCCCCCTCTCTGAAACAATGTTTTTTATGTGTTAATCGGCCGCAGATTCCCCCTCCCGAAATAGAATGCACTCTGTGTGGATGCGGCCCTCAAGAACTGAAACACATTTGTAAGTGGGTCTTCTCTTAAAAAAGATTGTGCACCCTTATTATAAAATGATGTACATACAGTTGTTAACACGTTAAGCGCCGCATCACTCACCGGTGACTGACACTGACCTTTCCGTTTAGAATGAGTCATTCACCGATGACTGACGGTGTAAAATATGATATAAATCTAAAAATATATATATTGTTTTAAGTAATTACTGAAAATTTATTTAAAATTTACTTACCTTTTATTTTTTACAGGATTATACTTTCTTAAAAATTACTTAACATAAATTTTTCAGTTTCAGTCACCGTGGCACTCAACGTGTTAAAGCAATCATTGTGGTCGTATAATTAAATTAAAATGATGCAATTATTATAAAATTATGATATTAATACTGAAAATTCAAAATAATAATAGAAGTTAATTATAGTAGAAAATATAAGTCAGAAAAAGAATATGCATAGCAGTAGCTAATCAATTTGTATAAAAAAAAAAAAAAACTTAAAAAAATTATATATACGTACAGTAAAACCCCCATAATAGATGCTCTAGAATACCAAAAATGACAAAAAAAAAAAAAAAAAAAAAAAAAAAGTGTGCTTCCAAAGTATGTTACTTTTCATGACAGTGCTTAGTGTAAAAGCTACTGTAATGCTTATTTAATTTAAAACACTGTATAAAATAAGAGATTTAGATTGAAATGGCAGTACTTATTAAACCTGAAATCTGTAGATATAAATAAAAAAGAAGGAAATTTATTTGAAAATATGTAGTTTTATTTTTTTACACAATATTATTACAAAAGTCGTATTGTGTGAGATACCACATCCAAAAAATCTGCAATAGAACCCTTTGTGACAAATAAGGTTTTCAGGGTATTTCAATATTTATTGCATTCCTAGGTTCAATAAGTTTCGAACTGAAACCTATTCAAGGAACACATTACTGCATTTTGATATAGTTTACGAACCATTTTCCTTTCTTTAAATACAAAGAGATAGGAATGAAATTCATATTTTTTATTCTAAAAGGTCTTTAGAATGTGGTATAGCTTGTCAAAATTACAATACAAGTTTACATTCTTGCTTCTCAAACCTAAGCCCTTTTGTTATCCAAACATAAAGGGCTATAGTTTGCTCCTGTGTCCATACCCGTTCACCCATAGAGGCAATAGTACAGGATAAAACCCTGAGTAAAGTGTCATACTTTGATGTCAGTAGACTTATCTCAAAATTTTATATCACATTTATCTGTTCTATTACCCCTACTTTATTTATATATGTATGCTATAGATATAGAGAGGTGAAATAATCTATAAACTGCGTTTTCTTTTAAATTAGCCCTTGTCCCTTCCCTCCCAACCCACAGAAAATCCCACCCTCCAGACCAAATCGCAAGATTTTGTCATATTTTTCTCTTGCATCCCCCTAAATCTACCCCTCCCTCGCCTCAAAAAATAGATAATGAAAAATCTTCCCTTTTGTTTATCTATATTTCATTCCCTTTAACATCTTTGTATGTAAAATTTATTTGTGCGCAAATGTCTAACCTATTAACCCTGTACCCTCCACCTACACTGTAAAAAACGAATACTGGGCCCTTTCCACCTTAGTGAATGCGAACCCATTTTTTTTCATGGTGATTTTTTTCCAGTATAGCTTTTACCATGGTGATTTTTTCCGGGGGTGACTTTTTCCATGGTGATTTTTTCCGCCTACCATTATTTATGAGAAGTGAAAATGGAAATTTCTTTTTCCACAAGAAACTTGACTGTTCCATCATTGATGAGTAAGATATAATTGCAAAGCTACATCCACCAAAATTAATTGGCGGCACTAGTCGGGCACAAGCATATTTTTCATTTGATTTGGATTTTAGAAAGTGTCCTAACATAAAATAAATGTTCAGATTTACAATAAACCTTAGAAATGTAAATGTCATACTGTTTTTGTCATTTTTTCACCACATTTTTGAAAAATAAATATGAATTTTCATTTAAAAAGACATTTCCTTGTTAATTTAACTGGTTTATTAATCTAAAATTTTAATTTTTATCATCAAATTTATATTTTTTAAATATGTTAAAATTATTCAATATGTTATTTTGAAAGTTTCTATTTTTTACTAGTGAAACATAATTTGTAAAAAATATTTTTGTTAAAATTGTCCCACCCCTCCTTAATCTCCCCTATATTTTTCCCTTTAGTTGCTAAATCAAATTCTATATCTGCCCCAGATAGCACTTCAAATCCTTAGAATCCTACCCATGAAAAACGTCTTAATGAATATTAAAGATTCTGAATGCAATATACTAAATTAGAAGTTGATTGACATGTTTATTTTGAAATAAGTACAGTATAGAATCTATTATCCGGCGTCCCAATATCCGGAACGCTAAATGATCCAAAACCGAAACTTAGTGAAAGCTTTCATTTCACAAAAATTTGCAGTTTTTTTAAATTATTATTTTATTGAAGAGTTAACATGCTTTATAAATCAATATTTTGAATATTTTAAACTTTTTCTCATACACCTCAAGGTATCGTAATATCCCATTAATCCCCCCCCCCCCCTCCCAAACGCGGCAAAAAATCGTAAAGTAATTGGAGAGGCCGCTTACAGGGATTAAAAGTGGCTATCGAAATCTACCGCCTGTTGAAACCCGAAAATGTTTATAAGAATAGTCCAAAGCCTCCCCTGGTATTCAGATTTTTCTTTTTTTGTTAACCGAGATAATTAAAAATGAGAGCTTAAAAAGCGCGCTCTCCCTGCGATCCCACTTATGACGCTCCCGTGAAAGATAAGAATTGAATGTACGCAATCATCAGACATAAGTTCTCTTTTCGATCATTTTTATGACTTCGCATCGGCGTAACCTTTAGAAATATGGGAAAACTAACTAGGGGAGAGTTGGGAGGAGTGGGACAGATTTCACAATTTATTTTTTAATTCACTACTTATGTTTTACCAAGAGTACAGCTTATAAAAATCTAATAGTATGTTACTTAAGCTATGTTTAAAAAATACAAACACTGTGAAATACAAACAACTGGCTTTTATTTGCATGTTTTAAAATGTTAACATTTTTGTCCCACACCTCCCTCACATGAGGGAGGTATGGGACGCACATGAGGGAGGAATAGGACACTGTTTGAAAAAAATTAAATTAACACATATTGTATTTTGATAAGTCAACACTGAAAGCAAAGTAGGACTGGGCTCGGCTGGTACCACAAATTATTTGTGGTTGATGCAATTTCATTATGATATCCCATTTCTCTACTTCACTGAAGTCATTTTCTTGTGGGAAACGAAAATTTTCTTTTTCATCATTTTTGAATATGATAAACTCCTTATCACTGTCTATATCCTCAACTCTGCCAATATAATAAACAACTGTCTTCTTCGTCAAAAATTTAACAAGTACAAAGTCATTTATCTTAATTTTGTATCATCAGTCAACCAATCAAATTCTTCAGCAATTTCATTATCATTGTGAGTAATCAAATCAAAAGTCTTCATCTGTGTAGAGTCATGCAACAAAAATTTTCCATCAATGGAATCATCGGATAATTCATTCGCTTTTTTCTGTTTCTTCCTTTTCACCTTAAGAGTTTTATTTTTACACAATCTCTTCTTCTTTTTATCAGCAGCTATTTTTTCAATTTCTTCTTTTTCTGGTGTGTCAGTGATGATTTTTGATCTTTCCTTTTTTCTTTCTGTCTTTATAATTTTTGTGGTGATGCTTTGGGATATGGGTGCATATTGGAAGGACTCAAAGGTATTTGATAACATGTCCCATTCCTCCCAAACTGATGCTGCCCCATTCCTCCCTCTGCTGAATATTTTTTAAAAAGGCTTATCATATATAGTATGCTACATTTAGGCTTTGACTGCTAGTTTACAAACACTATATCTTTAAGTTTATTTTACAATTATAATATTTTTATTTTAAATATAATTGAAAAAAATCATTGAAAGAATAAGAATTTGTACTTACTTCCGAGGTATGAAAATAAAATTTTCCCTTTTAAATACAAACAATAATACAGCTGGTGTAACAATTAGAATCAAACATGAGGCTATAGATGCTCCATCTAGTGGGCAAACTAGAACTAAATTCTAACAGTTATTTTGGACATAAATGCTGCTGTCCCACTCCTCCCACTGTCCCATTCCTCCCATCTATCCCCTACATATTCTTAAATTTCGTATTTTTCTGTTTCAAACGCTAAAATCCATTATAAAAAAATTTGATTTTAACCTTTTCAAAAAAATTATTTTCCAAACATCACTTGGAATTTGAACGCGTTTTCCGCGATCGAAAATCTGTTGGCAAGCTCCGACCTTTGACGTCATCTACTAAAGGCGCACCCACAATTCGGCCAATTACAAGAGAAACATTTGTTTTACCGTGATCAGCTGCGTCCATCCATGGAACAGTAGAAAAGCAGAGATCGGATGAGACGGAAAGGTGATACGGCGCTTGGCGCGATTTTTTTATTTGGGGGGTGGAGGGGGGTGCTTTCACGGGATTTTTTTTAAATATCAAATTTGTTTACAAAATAGGGAAGGGTGAGGGAATATTACAGTAATTATGCATTTCTTTATCTCCGCGAATTTGCGGAAATCTGCATTTTAAGTGTTGATAATTTTGCCTGTTGTATTTTTCTGTCCGCTTTCCATGCAATAAATTCGTAAACAAAAATAAATAAAAAGTCAACTTTCAATATATTCCCCTCCCTCCCTCCCTCCCCAATTACTGGATGAAGATGCAGTTCAAGTTTGTTTCAATATAGACAATAATGCTCCACTTAGTCATCAGATGGCATAAGTGAAATTTGTGAAATGATGACTAAAGATGCATCTGATGATAGTAATGATGATGATGACAAGAATGAGGAGGTAGAAAAAATATCTAATGAACAAATGATATTTTACACTCAACAATTAATTCAAGGCATGGAACAAAAAAGTTATTTCCATGAACAACAAATAATGTCCTTATATAAAATTTAAGACCAGCTTGTAAAAGAAAAACGTTACAAGCAGCCAACTTTAAAAGGATTTTTCCAAAAAACTAATTCCCAAGCATCTGCATCTGAACGGTAAAGCTAAATTTTATTTTTGATCTTGTTCATTTGTAAGTTTTATTATAATTTAAAATTATTACTTAACTTTTTTTTTTTTTTTTTTTTTTTTTGTAAATAAAAATTAAACTTTTCTTTAATTGTGTTTTATTGAATTAATTCAACAAATGTGTAATACAGTATTTTTAATATTATTTATGCTAACCTGTATTTCATATTTATGTACATTAGAAAATATTTGTAATAGTGTTCCAAATTACGGAAAAACCCCTTATCCGGAATGCCCCAGGTCCCAAGGATTCTGGATAACGGATCCTATACTGTACTTAAAATCATAACTTATAATAAACTTCAGTTAAACAGGGTGTCTACAGAATCTGGAAATCATGGAATAATGAAAAATCAGGGACGTTTATCAATCTGGAAAAGTCAGGGAACTTTGTAAAAAATACTCAAAAATCAGGGAAATTTGTCTATATGTGAAGTTATTTGCATTTTCACCTTGCCAACGAGACTGATTTGTCTATTTTATATACCATATTTTCCCACCTGCTAATTAGTCTTTTCCAATATTTAAAAAAAGATGTACATGGTATGCATTTATGATATTTAATGCAAATTAAGGTGATCAGATGTCCTCATTTTCTGTAGATTGTGCTTATATTGAAGGCAATTTAATCATTTTTAAATAATACATTAGCATAACCTGACTAGGTGGCCAGGCTTAATCAAATTAGCTGTCCCATCAGATGTAGATGAGTTTCAGAATTGAATAGTTTTCAAAAAATGAGGAAATTTTCTGGTCACCCTATATCCATTGACCACTCTATGAACTTGTTGCACGAAATTTTGGGTTTGGATTTATAAAACTACTAGCAGGCTATGCCTGCTGCGCTGGTCAATATTTCCAAATGAACCTTGGATTAAACGAAATAAATTTGAACTTGTATTTTCATACCTGCCAACTGTTACAAAAAATTCGTAGTTGCTACGATTTGGACCTATAAACTACGATGCTACGAAAATCGGTCTTAAACTACGAATTTTTGCAAAAAACACAAAAGCATTTTTCGTTTCTAGTTGCGATTTTTATCCCATGCAGACTATTTTTCAGGAGTGATTCTGTTCCGAAATTTCCAAGTATTCATTTCTGGAAGTTTTAAAAAATTGGTCATTAGTCCGAAAATTCGGACATTAAAAAATGCTCATGAGAAAAAAAAAATTCTGGGCTGCAAAATAAACTTCTTAACATAAAACACTCTAATCATGCTTTTGTAAATATTCATACACGAATTCCCTTCCTTAGAAACAAGGGTGCCATTTTAAGAATTTTGGAGGGTGTTCCTTGAGGGGCAAGGTTTGAAATAGTGTGCAAAATCGCACGATTTGTGATAAACTATCGCGAATTTTGACAAATGACCGTGTAAAAAAAAAAAAATCAATTTCGTCAATTGGTCGCAGAAGAAAATAAATTTCGTTAAAGGATCGTGGTAAAAACGGGAATTTTGTCAAAATGTCGCAGAAAGAAAACGCGAATTTCGTCAAACGATTAGTAAGATAATGCAAATTTCATCGAAAGATTAGTAAGAAAATGCAAATTTCACTGAAAGATCGCAGAAAGAAAACACTAATTTCGTCAAACGATCGTGGTAAAAAAAAAAAGCAAAATTCGTCTAAGGATCGCGTAAAAAATGCGAATTTCGTCAAAAGTTCATGGTAAAAAGTGCGGATTTCAACAAAGAATCGTGATAGGAAAATGTGAATTACGATTGTGGGAAAAAAAATTGTGAATATCCTGAAATGATGGCGGGGAAAAAATTGCGAATTCCGTCAAAATTTACTGCACTGAGTTAAAAAATTGGAACCAGGCTCCTTTTGCAAATGTAAAAAAAAAAAAAAAACCGCTGGGAAACGAAAATAAACTCTAAAAATCGTATAAAAATTTTCAGAGGAAAAAATTTACTATATTGAGCTGAAAGACAGAAACCTTATTCTTTTTACGAGTGTCAAAAGATGGCTGTGAAACACGAAAAACCAACCAACCAATCTCCAGATTACTTTAAATTTTGTGTGCTACGATTTCGCATTTTCAAAGGTTGGCAGGTCTGTATTTTAAACAATTTGGACCTTCAGCTGCGCTTTGAGCATTGTTGAAAACAATGCGAACACCATTGCAATATTATATTATCTTAAGTGTTGAACAAAATTTACCCATTAACCAGCAATTCTTTTAGTTGATTATTAATAGTGCACTTTTGGTAGGGTAATGTGGCCCTTATGACAACAGGAATTAAAATGGTCTCTGATCTGACATTACTAAATTAGAATCCATTAGAATGATTGCACAGATTGACCATTGAAAACGAATAATGTTCAGGTGGTTCATTTTTGTTTGATAGTTCTTGAACTCCTGGAATCTCAGTTCGCGCAATTTGTGATTATGGTAGCTTAAATATAATCTCACCGAATGTTATGTTATATTTCTTAATAAAGGTTCTCTTGTGACAGATCTACTACTACTGTGTTCTCTCTTTGGATTCCAGCAGAGTAAAATACCGTAAAAAATGTATTGAACAATTTGCAGTCAAAAAAGAATGTTTAACTTTCATATTTAAATGAAAAGTGAAATATAAAAAAGTGTGTTTTTACAGCTGAATTGTTTGAGTAAAATTAAAATGACGTCATTTTCACTGCCTTTTCATTTTGTAGACCATTTACAATCATGTAACCGTTTACACGTTATAAAACTCGATGACTTAATCTTTTAAAAAAGTAAACCTCTTGCATCCAATAAAATGTTTCTAATCATCTGTAATGGACTCCATTGTGATGGTTAACGTCAAACATTATGACTGATGCAACAATGCTGTTACACATTTACCAGAGTTAGACAAAACAGACTTAATTACTCGCCAAGTTACGATCCAATAAATGTCAAATTGTTGTAGAGTCAATTACTGATTTTTTATAAATAAATATTCATGTCTTAAATAGACCTGAAAATGATAAATAAAGTTAGTTATATACAAATAAATTTAGCAATAAGCATTTTGGTGAATACTTGAACCGAAGATTTATTTTGCATTTTTCTAAAGAGCATTATAATAACACAGACAAACAATAGGCTTGTTAATTCCTTTATAGTCATAACTCTTAATTTGTTGCTAAGTTTAGCTGAAGCGACGAATTAGAAAAAATATCTGAAATTAAATTCAGCTAGCAATTTTTATTGCAAAAGTTTGGCTTTTTTTTACAATAATAATAACGCATAATTGCAGAAATCTTCTTAAGAATCTTCTTATATCCTAACTTTTAAAGCAGTGAATATTCCTATAGGTGAAATTGGCAATAGTTCCGACATCTTAAAAAAAATAACATAATACGCAATTTTCCATTAATAAATACCGTAATTTCGGTAGATAAGCCGCCCTGGCGTATACGCCGCTACGTCCGAAAATGGTAAAAAAACCCTGAAATTCCATCGTATACGCCGCACTGGCGCATAAGCCGCACTTATTGAAAGTGGTGTATGTACTACTATAGACGCCATATTGAAGATTTTCGCGCATTTTTTAAAACCATTTTAAAAATTAGAATTTTAAATTTAATTCAAATAATGAAAATAAATAAATAACTTTTGGTTTGTGAATTTATCCAATTGCATCGCACATTTCAGCCTTGGATCAGAAAGTAGAAATATATTTTATGGAATTCTTATAAAACATAACGCTAGTATTACAAATAACACTATTTTTTATTCGAATCCATCAATTAAATAACACAACGTGAAATTCCGAAAATAAGTAATGATAAATAATCATTTTGACAACATGAACTATTGGCAAAAGTTGGGAGAGACGTATAAAGATATTTTTTTTTTTAAATCCCTCCACTAGTAACTGTAAACATTAACGTCTATTAACAGAAATTAATTGGTACTCGATTTGATATATTCTGTAAATATTTAAAATAAAATGTTCTAAGAAAGTTTTAAAATAAACAAAAATTAAATACATGCGTTCATTATTGAAAATAAAAAATATAACATTCGCAAATGCACACACTTAAAGAAAACAAGAGAATCTACTTTCTTTTCTATTAAAACGCCGCGAAAAAGGATTCTTTAAATGTGTCAACGACTTCACTTTTCGTAAATGCAGTAAAAAGAAATTATTGAGCTGCAAGCAAACAGAAAAAATAATTTAAAAAAGAAAAAAAAAACGAAAAGCAAAACCCGTTTTTTCTTAGCTATTAGAAAAAAAAAAATCTATTATTAATTTCCGATTTTGTTCAAATTTTCAGCAAGTTGCAATAACAGTAAATTAGGCTGTGTAACAAAATTTTATTAAAATATAAAAAGTTATTAGAAAATTACAGCACTCCCCAAAACCCCTAGTTTATGAAAAAGAAAGAGCCATCTGCAGTTGTTTATTCAACTCTGTGGTGCAGTGGAAAGTTGAACGTTATCAGAATGAGATCATTATCTTTGAGTAATACGTTTCGTTATGCAGAAAGAAACCATGCATAGATTTTTTTTCTTTTTTAATGAAATAAAAAAGAACTTACAGATATTTTTTTAAATGGTTGTTATTTCTAATCGGTGAAACATTTTGAATATTGTTTTTCAGATTTTCACTCTATAATATTACATGATCTGATTTATTTATTTTTTTCCTGGAAAAAATCGTTGTTACTTCGTATACGCCGCACCGGCAGATAAGCCGCAAAAGGTAAAATTTAACTTTTAAACACGTATAAGCCGCGGCTTATCTACCCGAAATTACGGTAATAATCTTAGTTCTAGGATATAAAAATCACATGCTTGAAGAAAACAAAATGGCATGTTTCCATAGTAATGGTATTCCATACTATGATAAAAAATATTTTAAATCTCTGAAATTAAATTATTCTAGCATATGTGTGTATTTGGCAGACATTTACAGTAAAATTTAAATGTATAATTTTAACTGTTTTTTATATGATTTACATTTGAATATAAAAATTTACTCCAAAATCTTCTACACTTAAAAAAAAAAAAAAAATTATTGCGACCCTTGCCTGGCTTATTTCACGCTTCTGCCTTTGTGGCTTAAAATTGCATTGTTTGGCGACAAAAGTAATAATTAAATAGCCTGTAACTGACTAATTCAGCCATTTTTACAATTACTTCTTCTAGTTTTTCCTCTTAGACGATGGGAGAATTACATTAAAATGCTAATTAAATTGAAAAACAAAACAACAACCAAAAAAAGACTAAAAGAATGTTACTTAAATTTTATTTTTTCAAGTTTTTTCAGGCACATTTTTATCAACCTGACGCAAGCGAAAAATTGACAAATAAGGTATCAATTGCTTCTTTCATACTAATTTAGTTTTTAAGTTTTATAAACATTCCTTTCGTGTTTAAATTAAATATTTTCATTTTATAATTTTATCTCATTAAATGGGTTTTTGATTCTTTTTTTATTAAACGAATAACAGTTATTTTCTTTTAATTTGTGAGTTGTTTACATTATTTTTTACCTGTTATAGCCATTTCAATTCTTTAACCAATGATAAAATGATGCCAAAAAATTACTAGTAACCCTTTTGCCGAAAATATCAATAAAATATGAAATTTATTACCAAAAATCATAGTTATTCATGTATATTTGACGCATAAACCACCACACTAATATTCTCTATCAAATGATACAATTTGGAAAAAAATCGACCAGGTAGTTTTTGAAAACACTCGAGCAGAACTTTTACAGCTTACTGCTTTATAATATATATGATCAACCAAATACTTAATGAATATTGGCAATTTTTATGTTTTTCTCTTTTTTTCCTCCCAAATGAGATATTAGCAAGCTGACTAAGTGTGTTATACGAGGAATCGGCATACATGAAAAAATAACGTATGTGTGTTGTCAATAATAGAAATCAGGGAAGTCTGATAAAGATAGTCAGGGAAATCATGGAAAAATCAGGGAACTTTTTTTCACAATTTCTGTAGACACCCTGTTAAAATAAACATTAAAGGATTACTTAAGCTATAATTTTAATCAAGTTTCCTCGTATTTTATTGTTGTGAGATTTAGAGCATTAGATCACATTAAAATCAATATGTTAAAGGATAGATTCTCATAAATGTCAAAATAAGTACTTGACAGATCATAAATCCTAATTAAAATTTCTCTAGCTGACATTTATTATTAAATCATAATCGTAAATATTGTCACTTTTAGATTTGATTGTTGGTGGTGCTCTTCTCTCTTTTTTAGAGCGTTAAATTCAGACAGTCTCCTATTTAACCCTCTGACTGCTTAATTTTTTTTTTTTTTTTCACAATCCTTTCGACCAATATGTAATGGACGAATATGTCCTCTATTATTGCACATTTCAAATCATCATGTATTTGAAATATGTAAGTTCTTCACTATTTTTGTTTTGTTAGTGATAATATACATGTATTGAGGGACTGGTAATCATTTAAAAACAAAAATTTTTTTTAAATTTACTGCAATGTTTATATAGCCTAAAACTTATAGAATATGATTTGTTATTTATTTTGAATAAATATTCCATTTTCATCATTGAATATTTCTTTCAATCTATTCACTTTCATTTTTGCTTTTCAGGTTCGTCATTCAAACACTTCAGTTTAAGGTGCCATAACATTTGTAAATGTACCATCTAATTATATAGTGTGAAATACTTCTATTTTGACAAAAGACTGTCATCTTCAAATTTAAATTTGCTTATTGGTGAGTTTTTAAAGACTGGAGTGGTGCTTTCTTTTATATAAAAGAAAACCTATTGAAACATGCGCACATGTGTCCAGCTAAAAAGTTTTGTACAGTTGTTTGTGTCAGTCTGTGAAAACATGGCTGAACAGAGCTGCTGTGGTTAATGTGGAAGACTTGATTTAAAACACCAGTTGCATAACAGAAATATTTATTAAGTGAGATGATATGACAATTTATACTAAAATAGCATTACTTTGCTGTTAACTTAAAAGGAAAATTAAAAATGTTTCAATGCAGCTGCATGATGAAAGATGACATACATGCAAAAAATTACAAGAAGCTGAAGATCCTCAATCAGTCCAGACATTTATACAACAAACTAGCAGTTGTTTTGCATAAACCTGTTGCCAATCCACAAATATAAACACATCCGAAATGCCATTGGCTATGAACTATGGCGTTGTGAGTCAGCCACTCACTGCGAAAGACATGAACCCAGAATCAGTGTTACTGGCAGTTATTCAGTAATGGCACCTGCCTCAGGAGCTAATGAATCGAACGAACTGCCGGTCGTTTCGGATATGTAAATAATTCATCAAGAAAGGGTGAAAAACAAAACCTACATCAGTATTAAAAGTAAATACTCTTCAAACTATACAGTTTTATTAAATCGTTCTAACTGCTTAATTAAGCTCTAAAAGTAATTGATGCATAATAATTAGCCTCCTTTTTCACCATCTCTTGAACCTTACAAAAATATGAAAAAGTTAGATACAAAATTGCAAATACATGAAAAATTCAAAAAGGTTGGTTATCACAGAACAGAATACAATCTCTCAAATTTAAATTAAGTACTTCATTTTGCAAAACATTTTTTACCCAGATTAACTCCTTTGCAGCTTCAGTTAAACTGACGTATTTGGCCTCCATGGTTGAAAGACTTATACATTTCTGTTTAAAATCTTCCAAGATATGGGCGTTTCATCTAGAAATAAAATGTACCCTCCCATGGAGACTCGATCGTCTCTGTTTGCTGCAAAATCTGAATCAGAATAACATGATAGATTTAAGTGACTGACTCTGGACAACTCAAGTTTATAATTTTTAATATATTTTAGATAACGTAACAATTTTAACAAACTATTCCAATGAGCAATTCCGTGATTTGATTGAAATTTTTTAGACTGACTTAAATTTACAATTAGCTATTAAATGACCATAAGATTTACAACAATAGCAAGGACCTATTGATTTACTTTGATTAACATTATAATTCTTAGATTTAGAAAATTTACTTTGATTTACCAAATTCTCAGATTTAGCAGGTTCACTTTGATTAGCATAAAAACTCTCAGATTTAAAGATTTTACCTGTTTTACATTTGGTTACTTCTACAGAAAAAGCAACATTAGTATCAAAAAGGTCTCTCTTCACAAGCTTTAATAGGTTCTCTTCCAGAAGTAATTCAGACTCTATCTTGTCCAGATCAAATTCGCTATCTGGCCACCTGTAGATTGCTTGGACTGTAGATTGGAACTCTTCTGGCAACCTCCTGATCATCTGATAACCCATATACAGAGGCTGTAGAGCATGTCCCACTTCCCGGAGTCGCTCAGCAGCTTGTTTTACTCGACAGAGGAATAGGCCAAGGTTATCACTGGGAACATATCAGACACCAAAACATTCATCCAATAGCTGTATCACACGAGCTCTTGTAGTAGGTTCAAAATGATCTTTCAGGATTTTCCAGACTGAAGCTCCACTAGTGGTACCAGCAATCAAGGGCTTGAATTCAGGTGATAAGATCTGGTATATTATGGTGTAGGATCTAGCTTTCCGTAAATTCATCTCACTTCTTTCCTTTCAAGTCAACTGGTCTGCCACAGGAACTGTTTTTCCATCTTTATCCTTCTGCTCTGACGATTCACCATCTTCCTTCACTTCGGCATCTGAATTCGGATTTTCGATGTATTCCCATGCTCCAAAATGCATCAACAGGACTTTTACTTCAACTTTCCATGTTTCCCAATTTGTCGAGGTCACGTTCGTAAACTCCATCTTTTCAGGGCCTCTGTCAAAATACTAATGGAAACTTTGGAAACACTCGTGAAAAAAAACTTTTAACGGCCTACATCGAAGCAATCATAAAAGAACTTTAAAACGTCTGATATGTCCACGAAAATCACTGTTGAAAAAATGCAACCAAACAGCACATTTTGTAGCATGAAAGAAAATTCATCAGCGCTCAGCAAGAAAAAACATATCTTCACTTATGCAAGGACTCTGGGCCCATAAGTGAAAAGCCTGTGAAAACGTGGCTGAACAGAGCTGCCATGATTAATGTGGAAGACTTGATTTAAAACACCAGTTGCATAAAAGAAATATTTATTGTAAGCAAGATGATATGACAATTTACACTAAAATAGCATTACTTTGCCGTTAACTTAAAAGGAAAACTAAAAATAATATTTCAATGCAGCTACATGATGAAAGATGACATACGTGCAAAAAATTACAAGAAGTTGAAGATTCTCAACAGTCCAGACATTTATACAACAAACTAGCAGTTGTTTTGCTTAAACCTGTTGCCAATCCACAAATATAAACACATCCGAAATGCCATTGATTATGAACTATGACGTTGCGAGTCACCCACTCACAGTGAAAGACATGACCCCGGAATCAGTGTTACTGGCAGTTATTCAGTAACAGCACTGGCCTCAGGAGCTAATGAATCAAACGAACTGTCGGTCGTTTCATATATGTAAATAATTCGTCAAGATAGGGTGAAAAACAAAACGTGCATCAGTATTAAAAGTAAATACTCTTCAAACTATATAGTTTTATTAAATCGTTCTAACTGCTTAATTAAGCTCTAAAAGTAATTGATGCATAATAATTAGCCTCCTTTTCCACCATCTGTTGAACCTTACAAAAATATGAAAAAGTTAGATACAAAATTATAAATACATGAAAAATTCAAAAAGGTTGGTTACCACAGAACAGAATACAATCTCTCACATTTAAATTAAGTACTTCATTTTGCAAAACATTTTTTACCTAGATTAACTCCTTTGCAGCTTCAGTTAAACTGACATATTCGGCCTCCATGGTTGAAAGACTTATACATTTCTGTTTAAAATCTTCCAAGATATAGGCGTTTCATCTAGAAATAAAATGTACCCTCCCATGGAGACTCGATCATCTCTGTTTGCTGTAAAATCTGAATCAGAATAACATGATAGATTTAAGTGACTGACTCTGGACAACTCAAGTTTATAATTTTTAATATATTTTAGATAACGTAACAATTTTAACAAACTATTCCAATAAGCAATTCCGGGATTTGATTGAAATTTTTTAGACTGACTTTTAAATTTACAATTAGCAATTAAATGACCATAAGATTTACAACAATAACAAGGACCTATTGATTTACTTTGATTAACATTATAATTCTTAGATTTAGAAAATTTACTTTGATTTACCAAATTCTCAGATTTAGCAGGTTCACTTTGATTAGCACGAAAACTCTCAGATTTAATGATTTTACCTGTTTTACATTTGGTTACTTCTACAGAAAAAGCAACATTAGTATCAAAAAGGTCTCTCTTCGCAAGCTTCAATCGGTTCTCTTCCAGAAGTAATTCAGACTCTATCTTGTCCAGAACAAATTCACCATCAGACCACCTGTAGATTGCTTGCACTGTAGATTGGAACTCTTCTGGCAAACTCCTGATCATCTGATAACCCATATACAGAGGCTGTAGAGCATGTCCCACTTCCCAGAGTTGCTTGGCAGCTGGTTTCACTCAACAGAGGAATAGGCCAAGTATTTCACTGGGAACATATCGGACACCAAAAAATTCATCCAATAGCTGTATCACACGAGCTCTTGTAGTAATTTCAAAATGATCTTTCAGGATTTTCCAGGTTGAAGCTCCACTGGTGGTACCAGCAATCAAGGGCTTGAATTCAGGTGATAAGGTCTAGTATATTATGGTGTAGGTTCTAGCTTTCCATAAATTGATCTCACTTCTTTCCCTCCAAGTCAGCTGGTCTGTCACAGGAACTGTTTTTCCATCTTTATTCTTCTGCTCTGACGATTCACCATTTTCCTTCACTTCGGCATCTGAATTCGGATTTTTGATGTATTCCCATGCTCCAAAATGCATCAACAGGACTTTTACTTCAACTTTCCATGTTTCCCAATTTGTCGAGGTCACGTTCGTAAACTCCATGTTTTCAGGGCCTCTGTCAAAATACTAATGGAAACTTTGGAAACACTTGTGAAAAAAAACTTTTAACGGCCTCCATCGAAGCAATCATAAAATAACTTTAAAAGCATCGGAGATGTGTACATTGTTGAAAAATACAGCCAAAAAGCACATCTTATAGCAGGAAGGAAAATTCATCGATGCTCAGCAAGAAAAAACATATCTTCACTGCCGCAAGGGCTCTGTGCCCATAACCTGTCAGCCTGTGAAAACATGGCTGAACAGAGCTGCCGTGGTTAATGTGGAAGACTTGATTTAAAACACCAATTGCGTAAAAGAAATATTTATTATAAGTGAGATGATATGACAATTTACACTAAAAAAACATAACTTTGTCGTTAACTTAAGGAAACGGGTGAAATACCCTTACCATTGAATCTTAGCAGCTCAGCAATAGATTATTTACAAGAATTGAAAATAAATTTGGAAAGAGCCGCTAACCTTGCATCTCTAACTGCATTAGAAAAACAATAAAATTATGCCTAATATTTCAATCGTCGGAAGTAGAATGAAAGAATTTCAGAAAGGTGATTTAGTATATTTGCTCATACCAGATTCTACTAATAAATTGTATGCTAGATGGACAAGACCCAGTAAAATACTTGAAAGAATAAATCTCCATTGATATAAAGTGAAATTACCTGATGGTAGTTTAAGACACATTCATGCGAACAAAATAAGAAAATTTAATGTAAGAGTACAAACTGTTAGTGTCATTTTTGAAGATGATGTTGAATTTGGTGAAATCCACCCAACACCAAATAAAGCTAATACTTTGAATGAAGCTAACATTGAAGTAGATCTTAGTCATCTGGAGGATAAGAAACGATTAGAATTAGGTAAACTTCTAGAAAAAACATGCACCATTATTTTCTGGTAAAATTCAAGTTGCAAATGTCAGAGCACATAAAACTAGTTTATTACTGGGTGCAGAAAGGAAGAAACCATGTATTTATAAAATTCTGTAATCACTAAAAGATGAAGTCGATAAACAAATGGAAGAGTTAGAGCACATAAGGCTTATAGAAAAAAGCAAGGCTGAAATAGCTTATCCTATTGTATGTGTTGCAAAAAAAGATGATAGCATGCATTTATGTATAGATTTTCATCTATTGAATGCAGTGACCAAACCTTTTGATTACCCTATGGAGAACGCAACTGAATGAATCAATGAAATTGGATGTGCTAACTTAAAAGTTAATTAGTTTGAAAAGGTGATTGCACAGAACCGCACTGTATAAATAACTTTCCAAAAAACCAATATTTTGTACAGTTTCTTGATTCACTGTAGATAAGTTAATACACTGCTGAGAAAAATTAAAATTCATGTTATATATAAATGTGGGCTGTTTAAAAACCTCTGCTTATTAACCAGAAGACCCTTTAATTGTCTTCGAGGAGGACTTAAAGGAATCGACTGGGAGCAGAGACTTAATGTCCAATCTGCACCTTCCACCAGTGCAGCCTGTTAGTACCCTTGTCTAGTGCATGGGGAACGAACGTGGATGGGCTTCCTCCAACATGCCTGGCCAGCATGGAGGAATTTGGCCACCTACTCCCCTTATTTTACCATGAATTCACAAAACAAATCACGGCCTATAATTCCCGGCAGTCTGCATGTTCCTGGTTACGGCAGCAATCAGAAAGACATGAAGACAGAGGGTGCTAAGAATCACCGGGCTTGGCATGGTTGCCATAAGTTGATGACCTTGGCTATGTATAATGGACGATCTTCCCTATCTTCAGAAAATCGTTTACAGGACCTTGAAGAAGAATTAGAAAGAATCAATTGGGACATCCTAGGATTATGTGAAGTAAGAAAAAATGTAGAAGAGAAGACAGATCTTGCCAGCGGACATGTATTATAGTACAGAGGCACAGAAGAGGCAAGAGCAAGCAGTGTAGAATTTTTGATTCATAAAAGGTGGAAGAATCGCATCATAGAATGATAGTGCATCAGATAGAGTTGCAAGGTTAGTAATACAAGTGTCTAGAAGATACAAGCTGCAAATTAACCAAGTTTATGCACCAACAATAAGCTATACTGATGAAGAAATTGAGGATTTCTAATTCTATGAAGAAGTAGCTTCCATGCATCAAAAGGGAAAATGCTACATAAAAATAATAATTTGAGACTGGAATTCTAGAATTGGGGAAAAAGAAAAAGGTGAGTTATCAGTAGGAAATCATGGATATGGGGTGCTTAATGAAAGAAGAAACAGATTGCTTTAGTTTGCAGAATGTGAACAGTTGGAAATTATGAATTCATTTTTCAAGAAAAAGCCAAAAAGAAAATGGACATTGCGTTGTGCAAATGGCTCAACCAGTGGAAATTGACTACATCTTAACAAACAAAAAGCATCTTATTCAGGATTGCAGCGTTCTCGATAACTTCAATACAGGAAGCGATCACAGGTTGGTTAGATGCAAACTGCTGTTAAATACTAAAGTAGAAAGAATGAAAGCTTTAGCAACACTCAAAGAAATCAATTGATATAATAAATCTCCAGAAACATAAAGGAGAATTCTATTTGGAACTTAAAAACAGTTTCCAAGTACTTCAGTCAGCTTTAGAAGAAGAGCAATATGTTACAATAGTGAACAAGAAACTAACCAATACTCAACAAGATATTGCAAAGAAGATAGCTGGCGATGCACAAGTAAAGCAGACAAAGAAAATAACGGAAGAAACAAGAAGATTGAAGAAGAAATGCAGAGAATTTAAAATGAAGAAAAGCGATGCTAAATCAAGAGTTGAATATGCTGAATTATGTAAAACGGTAAGAAAATGTGTTACAGAAGATATCAGAAAATTTAACTGTGATCTTGTCAAGAAAATTCTAGAAGATAACAAAAGTTTAAAATCAGCTAGGTGCAAACTATGTGTTGGAAGAAAGAATATTTTTGCACTAAAGAGGGCAAATGGAACAATCACTAAAATCAATAAAGAAATAGTACACATTGTCGAAAAATTCTATAATGGCCTATATAAATGTGAAGATCAAAGGGAAATCAACCTATCTGATCTACGAGAAAACTTAACAGAAACCGAAGCGATAATCTCAGTGATGACAGACAAAGTTTTACAAGCCATTAGATTTATGAAAAAAGGTAAATGCCCTGGCGAAGATGAAATTACAATCGACCTTATAAAAGAAGCAGGAGAAGAATTTGCAAAAATGCTTTCCTGATTGTTTTCCAAATGTCTTAAGAAGTCAGATGTACCAGAAGATTGGAATAATGCTGTGATGGTGCTACTTTTCAAGAAAGGAGAGAAGGAAAACATTAAAAACTACCATCCAATCAGCTTACTATCAGTGAGTTATAAAATTTTCAAATAAGTTTTAACGACAAGACTTGAATCAGCTCAATCTGGAGAACAAGCAGGATTCCGAAGATTATTCAGCACAATGGATCATACCCAAACGGTAAGGGAACTCATACAAAAACATAAGGAATATAATCTACCTCTCTGCCTTGCCTTTATTGATTATGAAAAAGCATTTGATTTGGTCTACACATCAGCAGTAGTAGAATCTCTGGAGGACATTGGTATAGACAAACTTTATATCAATATCATAAAGAAGATTTACAAGAAAGCTACAGCAACCATCTGCTTGGACAAAGGAAAAGCAAAGATCAAGCTTGGAAGAGGAGTAAGACAATGAGACACCATTTCGCCAAAGCTTTTTACTGCTGTCTTAGAAAATATTTTCAAGAAGCTGGATTGGGAAAACAAAGGGATTAGAATAAATGGGGAATATTTAAGCCATCTCTGATTCGCTGACGACATTTTAATTTTCAGTAACAGTCCTGAAGAATTGGAAAATATGCTAAAAGATTTGGCAGAAGCTAGCATTAATGTGGGATTAAAAATAATCTTGGAAAAGACTAAGGTGATGTTCAATTCATTTGCATCAAAAAAGAAAATCGTGTACAACAGCACTGAAATTAAAGTGCAAAGTTATGTGTACCTTGGGCAGGAAATATTATCGGATAATAGTATCATGAATGAAATCAATAGAAGAATAAGAAATGGATGGAGTGCTTTTGGGAAGAATAATATTATTCTGAAGAGTAGCATGCCTCTCTGTTTGAAAAGAAAGGTATTTAACCAATGCGTTTTGCCTGCGCTAACTTATGGAGCAGAAACATGGACGCTAACAAAACGGATGGTACAAAGATTGCAAACAACGCAGAGAAGTATGGAAAGATGTATGCTAGGTATAACTAAAAGAGACAGAAAAAGAATAACCTGGATAAGAAATCGGACAAAAAGTTTTGACATCATTGAAAGAATTAAACGGCTAAAATGGAAATGGGCTGGGCACATTGCAAGAAGACAAGACAATAGATGAAGCACTAACACCCTACAGTGGTATCCCAGAAGAAGCCAAGAAGACGACCTCAAGTAAGATGGAATGATGAAATCAGAAAAGTAGCTGGTGTAAATTGGATGACTAAAGCACTAGACAGGAAACATCTAGGGGAGACCTACATCCAGCAGTGGATTGAAAATGGTTGATGATGATATATAAATGTACTGTCATTGTTAATTATTAAAGATGTATGCATATGGGTGGATCATGCATGGATATCCAAACAATATCCCTAGTAGACTGTACTAAGCAAGCATTTTTAAAAGTTCATTTTTTCAGAACTGCATTTATTGAAAAAATTTCTGTTGTTTAAAAAAGGCTGTCCCTTCAATGCACAGTAATTCTGTGCAGTAATTTAATGATTTTTGTTTGTTGATAAATATTTGTTTTGATCTCATTTAAGTTGTATTATATTTATTACATATGCTGTTTGAGGTTTATAAGTGTTTTGCTCATTATAATTCAAACTGTTTCCTTCTCCTTCATATTGTGCTTTTTATATCTTCCATTTGTTGATGTTAATTTATTTTTGTATATTATTTCAGTTAAATCATTATCTTTTATAACAGTATAAGGGTGATATTTAAAAAAAAAAAAATCTTATTTTCTAAGTTCTTATTCCTTTCAACTATCAGAAAAATGATAGCAATGTATTATAAAATTAAAAAAATAATAATAAATGTGTGTGCTTGCAATATTTAATTATTACCCATCTCTAATTATTTATTATGTATATATGTGTTTCACTCTTGGTATTCTATTCTTAGTGAACTTTCTGTAAATAATATTTATTGAGATTCTTTCGTATTTTTGTAGAAAGTACCCTAAGTTTCTCAGCTAAATATTTAAATATCATCTTAAAGCTTTCTTTTTGTTATTTTCAAGAACTTGGCTTCTAAAGCTGTAACTAAGCAAAAACTGTGCATTTATTAAAAATATTAAAATGATGCAATATATTATTTGAATTGTGATAATTCCTAATCATGTGTTTAAATATATAACACATTCAGCAATTCTGATTTGATGAATGCCTATGTTAAATAGAAGTAATCCTACAAAGTTTTTGATTTATTAACATCAGTTATGAAAATTTTAAAGGATTTGCATTTTGTGAATGTGCTCAACAGGCTGTTAAAGAGCAACTTGGTCATAATTATCATATTTTTACTTATACTAATCTATGGTTAATTTGGTTCATTAAGAAAACAAATTTTTCAGAAAAACAATATTTTAAAATAGTAAAATGTTAAATAAAAAATTGAGTAGCATGAAACTTGAAAATTTCTTCAACTAGGAAAATGTTAAAATTCAAATTAATAAAATTGAATATATTAACTGGGAAAACGACTATCACCAGAAAGTTCATAGATTCTGTTGTATTTCTCTTCAGAGATTTGTGTTATAGATTTTGTTCGAATTTTTGCTATCTTTAGATATGTTGTCTATTTATTTATAGAGATTATGGTAATTGAAGGGGAAAAGAAATAGCATATATGTTTTTAATAGCATACTTTTTGTGAAAATAATAGAGTTAAAGATTATACAGTTTAACAATGTATTTTAGTGAAGCTTCTTTGAAGTAGTCTCAAAATATCCTAATGAGTTGCTGTCATTTTTCTGAATGTATGAATTCAATAAACTTGTCGTTGCTAGTCATTTATGTTGTCTGTATAATTACATAAGAATGTTTTAAGAAATAAATATATAGTTGTGCATACTCCAACATAGTCTTATAGCATGTAATATGAAGAGCTCTAACTATGAATTGATATATACTCCATATAGTTGTTTTGTGTTTTCTTCAAAAGTAGAATACTCCTGTAACAGTTGATTGTAATTGTATTTTCTTACAAAATATAATTTGTTGAATATGGTCCATTTTCTGGGAGTGTTTAAAAATTATACAAATTTCACCATGAAATTATTCATTGTTGATTTTAAATTGTAAATAGTGTGAATGATTTCTGAAGTAAAATAATGTACTTATATTTTTTTATAGTGTTGATAAGATAATCAAAAGAAAATGTTTTGTTTCAGTATCATAAATTCCATATTTCTTTCATCCTAGCATTTGTATATACAATATTGTCTATTTTCTAGAAACAATTCCTCCTCAATATCTCATTAAGACATTTATTCCCGAATTCTCGAAAAAATGTTCTTTTTTGATAAGCAAAGAATTTTTACTATATCTTTATTCATGAAGAAAAAAACTATGTCCAACTAGGCAAATTACAATTTAACATATTTATAATCACTCTTCCTTACTGAAGTATTAAATACATCATTATTAGGAAAATGATATTTTTTATCTGCATATTTTACTTATTACAGTGAGTTTTTTTAAGATTATGGGAAATTCAAGAACCCTTTTCTGTTTATAATTGGTCTGAATTTCAGTTTTCATACTGCAGCTGGTATGTAAAATCCATATGTTTACATTAATATGTTTAAAGAATTTCTAAAATCTAGTATTATTTTTTAATATTATGCAGCTATCTATGTTTAAACCAAAATATTTCATATCTTCCCTTTTTTTTTTTCTTTTGCAATAGTTAATTTTTCCCTTTATTTTCTGCGAATTTAAGTTATGGAAAATATGCTACGAGACTTTATAATAAAATGAGCTGCTAATGCATGGATAATTTAAAATTTTGTGAGTTAATAATGTAAAATTTATTTTATGCAAACCCTTTTTAAAATTCATTTTTAATTATCGGGTTCATTTTAGTATATTTTCACAAGTTTGAGCAACATAATTATAGTCTAAAAATACTGTGATATCTAGTTGGCTCTTTCTCGATTTTACTTCAAGAACTATCTGGAACAGAATATAAAAGTTCTTCATCACAATTACGAACTTCTTCCTTTCTTCAAAGTTTTCTCCTGCTTGTGATGCTTCATTTCCTGTTCGAAGCTCATATGGCATGCTTGATTGTTGAAATCTTTCTGGGACATCCCATCAATTGAAGACTGTTGGTTTATGAATTCTGTAATTTCTTCAGGTAACTTTTCCACAACCACAGAAAAAGGCCTTAAATTGTGAGAAGTAACGATAATTTCTTCAGGTAATTTTTCCACAACCACAGTACAAGGCCTTAAAATGGTACTACTCATTTTTGTGTTTATATGGGCTGCTTCTGTTGTTACAGGAAATGTAGCAGTTCTGTTTCAAAAGGAAAATTACCGTTTATGGAGGAGGGAAAGATGTTGGCTCCAAAACAGGAAAAATTCATCTTCAGAACAATTTCGATAGTCAGTTTAACTGCAAGAGTCTTGAATCAAGTTGGATGTTTCTTCATGAACCGGGATTTGAATTCCCTTTCTTTTCAGTAGAGAGCTTATAATTGTGTTCAACAAATCCACAAATGCATCTTTCTTTCATGTGCAGGAGAATTGACATGAAATCATTCTTCTCTGTTTTTACTTTATGTAGTACTGCTACGAAACAGCTAAAGCATCGAGACATAACCCACTTTGTAAGGAATGTCTCCGAAAGAATTATCATTTCATCCGTCCTTATTTTGAATTTTATCTGTATTTAGTCTAATGAAGAGGATTTTCAATGTTTTTGCAAACTTACTTTCACCTCTTATCAATCTAAAAATGATTTCAGAATGGTTGTATTCTAAAGTGAGATGACCACTCCACAAATATGGGTAATTCTCTACCATCTTTAGAGTCATTTCACCAATGTTTTCTGCTCCTTTCTCTTCGGGTGAAAAATGTTTTGGTGAAAATGAAATATCCGAAAATACTTTTATTTCTTCCATGCTTTTCTTATCAATTTTATAATCGATATTTAGAGAAACATAATTATGCTCTCTTAAAATGCTATGAGATATAGTTGGCTCCTTCTCGATTTTACTTAAAGAACTATCTGGAACAGATAATAGAAGTTCTTCATCGCAATTTCCAACTTCATGTACCAGTTTATAAACTTCAACTTCCTCCCTTCTTCAAAGTTTTCTCCTGCTTGTGATGCTTCATTTCGTTTTCGAAGCTCGTATGGCATGCTTGATTATTGAAATCTTTCTGGGACGTCCCATCAATTGAAGACTGTTGGTTTATGAATTCTGTAATTTCTTCAGGCAACTTTTCCAAAACCACATAACAAGGCCTTAAAGTGTGAGAAGTAATGGTAATTTCTTCAGGTAATTTTTCCACAACCACGGAACAATGCCTTAAAACGGTGCTGCTCATTTTTGTGTTTATATGGGCTGCTTCTGTTGTTACAGGAAATGTAGTGGTTCCTTTTCAAAAGGAAAATTATTGTTTATGGAGGTGGGAAAGATGTTTGGTCTCTGATTGGGAGGATTTTCAATAATGCTTTTGCAAACTTAATTTTCACCTCTTATCAATCTAAAAATGATTTCAGAATGGTTGTATTCTAAAGTGAGATGACCACTCCACAAATATGGGTAATTCTCTACCATCTTTAGAGTCATTTCACCAATGTTTTCTGCTCCTTTCTCTTCGGGTGAAAAATGTTTTGGTGAAAATGAAATATCCGAAAATACTTTTATTTCTTCCATGCTTTTCTTATCAATTTTATAATCGATATTTAGAGAAACATAATTATGCTCTCTTAAAATGCTATGAGATATAGTTGGTTCCTTCTCGATTTTACTTAAAGAACTATCTGGAACAGATAATAGAAGTTCTTCATCGCAATTTCCAACTTCATGTACCAGTTTATAAACTTCAACTTCCTCCCTTCTTCAAAGTTTTCTCCTGCTTGTGATGCTTCATTTCCTGTTCGAAGCTCGTATGGCATGCTTGATTATTGAAATCTTTCTGGGACGTCCCATCAATTGACGACTGTTGGTTTATGAATTCTGTAATTTCTTCAGGTAACTTTTCCACAACCACAGAAAAAGGCCTTAAATTGTGAGAAGTAACGATAATTTCTTCAGGTAATTTTTCCACAACCACAGTACAAGGCCTTAAAATGGTACTACTCATTTTTGTGTTTATATGGGCTGCTTCTGTTGTTACAGGAAATGTAGCAGTTCTGTTTCAAAAGGAAAATTACCGTTTATGGAGGAGGGAAAGATGTTGGCTCCAAAACAGGAAAAATTCATCTTCAGAACAATTTCGATAGTCAATTTAACTGCAAGAGTCTTGAATCAAGTTGGATGTTTCTTCATGAACCGGGATTTGAATTCCCTTTCTTTTCAGTAGAGAGCTTATAATTGCGTTCAACAAATCCACAAATGCATCTTTCTTTCATGTGCAGGAGAATTGACATGAAATCATTCTTCTCTGTTTTTACTTTATGTAGTACTGCTACGAAACAGCTAAAGCATCGAGACATAACCCACTTTGTAAGGAATGTCTCCGAAAGAATTATCATTTCATCCGTCCTTATTTTGAATTTTATCTATATTTAGTCTAATGAAGAGGATTTTCAATGTTTTTGCAAACTTACTTTCACCTCTTATCAATCTAAAAATGATTTCAGAATGGTTGTATTCTAAAGTGAGATGACCACTCCACAAATATGGGTAATTCTCTACCATCTTTAGAGTCATTTCACCAATGTTTTCTGCTCCTTTCTCTTCGGGTGAAAAATGTTTTGGTGAAAATGAAATATCCGAAAATACTTTTATTTCTTCCATGCTTTTCTTATCAATTTTATAATCGATATTTAGAGAAACATAATTATGCTCTCTTAAAATGCTATGAGATATAGTTGGCTCCTTCTCGATTTTACTTAAAGAACTATCTGGAACAGATAATAGAAGTTCTTCATCGCAATTTCCAACTTCATGTACCAGTTTATAAACTTCAACTTCCTCCCTTCTTCAAAGTTTTCTCCTGCTTGTGATGCTTCATTTCGTTTTCGAAGCTCGTATGGCATGCTTGATTATTGAAATCTTTCTGGGACGTCCCATCAATTGAAGACTGTAGGTTTATGAATTCTGTAATTTCTTCAGGCAACTTTTCCAAAACCACATAACAAGGCCTTAAAGTGTGAGAAGTAATGGTAATTTCTTCAGGTAATTTTTCCACAACCACGGAACAATGCCTTAAAATGGTACTACTCATTTTTGTGTTTATATGGGCTGCTTCTGTTGTTACAGGAAATGTAGCAGTTCTGTTTCAAAAGGAAAATTACCGTTTATGGAGGAGGGAAAGATGTTGGCTCCAAAACAGGAAAAATTCATCTTCAGAACAATTTCGATAGTCAATTTAACTGCAAGAGTCTTGAATCAAGTTGGATGTTTCTTCATGAACCGGGATTTGAATTCCCTTTCTTTTCAGTAGAGAGCTTATAATTGTGTTCAACAAATCCACAAATGCATCTTTCTTTCATGTGCAGGAGAATTGACATGAAATCATTCTTCTCTGTTTTTACTTTATGTAGTACTGCTACGAAACAGCTAAAGCATCGAGACATAACCCACTTTGTAAGGAATGTCTCCGAAAGAATTATCATTTCATCCGTCCTTATTTTGAATTTTATCTGTATTTAGTCTAATGAAGAGGATTTTCAATGTTTTTGCAAACTTACTTTCACCTCTTATCAATCTAAAAATGATTTCAGAATGGTTGTATTCTAAAGTGAGATGACCACTCCACAAATATGGGTAATTCTCTACCATCTTTAGAGTCATTTCACCAATGTTTTCTGCTCCTTTCTCTTCGGGTGAAAAATGTTTTGGTGAAAATGAAATATCCGAAAATACTTTTATTTCTTCCATGCTTTTCTTATCAATTTTATAATCGATATTTAGAGAAACATAATTATGCTCTCTTAAAATGCTATGAGATATAGTTGGCTCCTTCTCGATTTTACTTAAAGAACTATCTGGAACAGATAATAGAAGTTCTTCATCGCAATTTCCAACTTCATGTACCAGTTTATAAACTTCAACTTCCTCCCTTCTTCAAAGTTTTCTCCTGCTTGTGATGCTTCATTTCGTTTTCGAAGCTCGTATGGCATGCTTGATTATTGAAATCTTTCTGGGACGTCCCATCAATTGAAGACTGTTGGTTTATGAATTCTGTAATTTCTTCAGGCAACTTTTCCAAAACCACATAACAAGGCCTTAAAGTGTGAGAAGTAATGGTAATTTCTTCAGGTAATTTTTCCACAACCACGGAACAATGCCTTAAAACGGTGCTGCTCATTTTTGTGTTTATATGGGCTGCTTCTGTTGTTACAGGAAATGTAGTGGTTCCTTTTCAAAAGGAAAATTATTGTTTATGGAGGTGGGAAAGATGTTTGGTCTCTGATTGGGAGGATTTTCAATAATGCTTTTGCAAACTTAATTTTCACCTCTTATCAATCTAAAAATGATTTCAGAATGGTTGTATTCTAAAGTGAGATGACCACTCCACAAATATGGGTAATTCTCTACCATCTTTAGAGTCATTTCACCAATGTTTTCTGCTCCTTTCTCTTCGGGTGAAAAATGTTTTGGTGAAAATGAAATATCCGAAAATACTTTTATTTCTTCCATGCTTTTCTTATCAATTTTATAATCGATATTTAGAGAAACATAATTATGCTCTCTTAAAATGCTATGAGATATAGTTGGTTCCTTCTCGATTTTACTTAAAGAACTATCTGGAACAGATAATAGAAGTTCTTCATCGCAATTTCCAACTTCATGTACCAGTTTATAAACTTCAACTTCCTCCCTTCTTCAAAGTTTTCTCCTGCTTGTGATGCTTCATTTCCTGTTCGAAGCTCGTATGGCATGCTTGATTATTGAAATCTTTCTGGGACGTCCCATCAATTGACGACTGTTGGTTTATGAATTCTGTAATTTCTTCAGGTAACTTTTCCACAACCACAGAAAAAGGCCTTAAATTGTGAGAAGTAACGATAATTTCTTCAGGTAATTTTTCCACAACCACAGTACAAGGCCTTAAAATGGTACTACTCATTTTTGTGTTTATATGGGCTGCTTCTGTTGTTACAGGAAATGTAGCAGTTCTGTTTCAAAAGGAAAATTACCGTTTATGGAGGAGGGAAAGATGTTGGCTCCAAAACAGGAAAAATTCATCTTCAGAACAATTTCGATAGTCAATTTAACTGCAAGAGTCTTGAATCAAGTTGGATGTTTCTTCATGAACCGGGATTTGAATTCCCTTTCTTTTCAGTAGAGAGCTTATAATTGCGTTCAACAAATCCACAAATGCATCTTTCTTTCATGTGCAGGAGAATTGACATGAAATCATTCTTCTCTGTTTTTACTTTATGTAGTACTGCTACGAAACAGCTAAAGCATCGAGACATAACCCACTTTGTAAGGAATGTCTCCGAAAGAATTATCATTTCATCCGTCCTTATTTTGAATTTTATCTATATTTAGTCTAATGAAGAGGATTTTCAATGTTTTTGCAAACTTACTTTCACCTCTTATCAATCTAAAAATGATTTCAGAATGGTTGTATTCTAAAGTGAGATGACCACTCCACAAATATGGGTAATTCTCTACCATCTTTAGAGTCATTTCACCAATGTTTTCTGCTCCTTTCTCTTCGGGTGAAAAATGTTTTGGTGAAAATGAAATATCCGAAAATACTTTTATTTCTTCCATGCTTTTCTTATCAATTTTATAATCGATATTTAGAGAAACATAATTATGCTCTCTTAAAATGCTATGAGATATAGTTGGCTCCTTCTCGATTTTACTTAAAGAACTATCTGGAACAGATAATAGAAGTTCTTCATCGCAATTTCCAACTTCATGTACCAGTTTATAAACTTCAACTTCCTCCCTTCTTCAAAGTTTTCTCCTGCTTGTGATGCTTCATTTCGTTTTCGAAGCTCGTATGGCATGCTTGATTATTGAAATCTTTCTGGGACGTCCCATCAATTGAAGACTGTAGGTTTATGAATTCTGTAATTTCTTCAGGCAACTTTTCCAAAACCACATAACAAGGCCTTAAAGTGTGAGAAGTAATGGTAATTTCTTCAGGTAATTTTTCCACAACCACGGAACAATGCCTTAAAATGGTACTACTCATTTTTGTGTTTATATGGGCTGCTTCTGTTGTTACAGGAAATGTAGCAGTTCTGTTTCAAAAGGAAAATTACCGTTTATGGAGGAGGGAAAGATGTTGGCTCCAAAACAGGAAAAATTCATCTTCAGAACAATTTCGATAGTCAATTTAACTGCAAGAGTCTTGAATCAAGTTGGATGTTTCTTCATGAACCGGGATTTGAATTCCCTTTCTTTTCAGTAGAGAGCTTATAATTGTGTTCAACAAATCCACAAATGCATCTTTCTTTCATGTGCAGGAGAATTGACATGAAATCATTCTTCTCTGTTTTTACTTTATGTAGTACTGCTACGAAACAGCTAAAGCATCGAGACATAACCCACTTTGTAAGGAATGTCTCCGAAAGAATTATCATTTCATCCGTCCTTATTTTGAATTTTATCTGTATTTAGTCTAATGAAGAGGATTTTCAATGTTTTTGCAAACTTACTTTCACCTCTTATCAATCTAAAAATGATTTCAGAATGGTTGTATTCTAAAGTGAGATGACCACTCCACAAATATGGGTAATTCTCTACCATCTTTAGAGTCATTTCACCAATGTTTTCTGCTCCTTTCTCTTCGGGTGAAAAATGTTTTGGTGAAAATGAAATATCCGAAAATACTTTTATTTCTTCCATGCTTTTCTTATCAATTTTATAATCGATATTTAGAGAAACATAATTATGCTCTCTTAAAATGCTATGAGATATAGTTGGCTCCTTCTCGATTTTACTTAAAGAACTATCTGGAACAGATAATAGAAGTTCTTCATCGCAATTTCCAACTTCATGTACCAGTTTATAAACTTCAACTTCCTCCCTTCTTCAAAGTTTTCTCCTGCTTGTGATGCTTCATTTCGTTTTCGAAGCTCGTATGGCATGCTTGATTATTGAAATCTTTCTGGGACGTCCCATCAATTGAAGACTGTTGGTTTATGAATTCTGTAATTTCTTCAGGCAACTTTTCCAAAACCACGTAACAAGGCCTTAAAGTGTGAGAAGTAATGGTAATTTCTTCAGGTAATTTTTCCACAACCACGGAACAATGCCTTAAAACGGTGCTGCTCATTTTTGTGTTTATATGGGCTGCTTCTGTTGTTACAGGAAATGTAGTGGTTCCTTTTCAAAAGGAAAATTATTGTTTATGGAGGTGGGAAAGATGTTTGGTCTCTGATTGGGAGGATTTTCAATAATGCTTTTGCAAACTTAATTTTCACCTCTTATCAATCTAAAAATGATTTCAGAACAGTTTAAAACCAGAGGCACATATGAATGGTCAGTCTTTTCAAGTGATGGTATATTTTGAATTAAGTGTATAATGTTTTTACGAGTGACAGCAGAGTCATTAATGAAAAGAAATTTCAGTGTAGGACATGGAACCACTCCTGTTTTAATTTCCCAAAGATATTTCATTCCTCTATTACTAATATCAGATCCATTTGCATGGATTGCAATGATTTTAGGATTTTCTCCATGGATTTCTTAGGATGATTTTAGGATTTTCTCCAAAAGAATTATCATTTCATCCATCCTTATTTTGAATTTTATCTGTATTTAGTCTAATGGAGAGGATTTTCAATGTTTTCGCAAACTTACTTTCACCTCTTATCAATCTTAAAATGATTTCAGAATGGTTGTATTCTAAAGTGAGATGACCACTCCACAAATATGGGTAATTCTCTACCATCTTTAGAGTCATTTCACCAATGTTTTCTGCTCCTTTCTCTTCGGGTGAAAAATGTTTTGGTGAAAATGAAATATCCGAAAATACATTTATTTCTTCCATGCTTTTCTTATCAATTTTATAATCGATATTTAGAGAAACATAACTATGCTCTCTTAAAATGCTGTGAGATATAGTTGGCTCCTTCTCGATTTTACTTAAAGAACTATCTGGAACAGATAATAGAAGTTCTTCATCGCAATTTCCAACTTCATGTACCAGTTTATAAACTTCAACTTCCTCCCTTCTTCAAAGTTTTCTCCTGCTTGTGATGCTTCATTTCCTGTTCGAAGCTCGTATGGCATGCTTGATTATTGAAATGTTTCTGGGACGTCCCATCAATTGAAGACTGTTGGTTTATGAATTCTGTAATTTCTTCAGGTAACTTTTCCACAACCACAGAAAAAGGCCTTAAATTGTGAGAAGTAACGATAATTTCTTCAGGTAATTTTTCCACAACCACAGTACAAGGCCTTAAAATGGTACTACTCATTTTTGTGTTTATATGGGCTGCTTCTGTTGTTACAGGAAATGTAGCAGTTCTGTTTCAAAAGGAAAATTACCGTTTATGGAGGAGGGAAAGATGTTGGCTCCAAAACAGGAAAAATTCATCTTCAGAACAATTTCGATAGTCAATTTAACTGCAAGAGTCTTGAATCAAGTTGGATGTTTCTTCATGAACCGGGATTTGAATTCCCTTTCTTTTCAGTAGAGAGCTTATAATTGTGTTCAACAAATCCACAAATGCATCTTTCTTTCATGTGCAGGAGAATTGACATGAAATCATTCTTCTCTGTTTTTACTTTATGTAGTACTGCTACGAAACAGCTAAAGCATCGAGACATAACCCACTTTGTAAGGATTGTCTCCGAAAGAATTATCATTTCATCCGTCCTTATTTTGAATTTTATCTGTATTTAGTCTAATGAAGAGGATTTTCAATGTTTTTGCAAACTTACTTTCACCTCTTATCAATCTAAAAATGATTTCAGAATGGTTGTATTCTAAAGTGAGATGACCACTCCACAAATATGGGTAATTCTCTACCATCTTTAGAGTCATTTCACCAATGTTTTCTGCTCCTTTCTCTTCGGGTGAAAAATGTTTTGGTGAAAATGAAATATCCGAAAATACATTTATTTCTTCCATGCTTTTCTTATCAATTTTATAATCGATATTTAGAGAAACATAACTATGCTCTCTTAAAATGCTGTGAGATATAGTTGGCTCCTTCTCGATTTTACTTAAAGAACTATCTGGAACAGATAATAGAAGTTCTTCATCGCAATTTCCAACTTCATGTACCAGTTTATAAACTTCAACTTCCTCCCTTCTTCAAAGTTTTCTCCTGCTTGTGATGCTTCATTTCGTTTTCGAAGCTCGTATGGCATGCTTTATTATTGAAATCTTTCTGGGACGTCCCATCAATTGAAGACTGTTGGTTTATGAATTCTGTAATTTCTTCAGGTAACTTTTCCAAAACCACATAACAAGGCCTTAAAGTGTGAGAAGTAACGGTAATTTCTTCAGGTAATTTTTCCACAACCACAGAACAATGCCTTAAAACGGTGCTGCTCATTTTTGTGTTTATATGGGCTGCTTCTGTTGTTACAGGAAATGTAGTGGTTCCTTTTCAAAAGGAAAATTATTGTTTATGGAGGTGGGAAAGATGTTTAGTCTCTGATTGGGAGGATTTTCAATAATGCTTTTGCAAACTTAATTTTCACCTCTTATCAATCTAAAAATGATTTCAGAACAGTTTAAAACCAGAGGCACATATGAATGGTCAGTCTTTTCAAGTGATGGTATATTTTGAATTAAGTGTATAATGTTTTTACGAGTGACAGCAGAGTCATTAATGAAAAGAAATTTCAGTGTAGGACATGGAACCACTCCTGTTTTAATTTCCCAAAGATATTTCATTCCTCTATTACTAATATCAGATCCATTTGCATGGATTGCAATGATTTTAGGACAAGATTTAGTTTTATTTTCCAGTATTTGATCACCGCAGTCACTAATATTAATTACTGTAAGATTTGGCAAATGACGGAAAATGTCTCCCAGCAACGTCTCGCTTTACAGTTCAGAGTTTAGAGAACTTAATTTCACCTCTTATCAATCTAAAAATGATTTCAGAACATTTTAAAACCAGAGGCACATATGGATGGTCAGTCTTTTCAAGTGATGGTATATTTTGAATTAAGTGTATAATGTTTTTACGAGTGACAGCAGAGCCATTAATGAAAAGAAATTTTAGTGTAGGACATGGAACCACTCCTGTTTTAATTTCCCAAAGATATTTCATTCCTCTATTACTAATATCAGATCCATTTGCATGGATTGCAATGATTTTAGGACAAGATTTAGTTATATTTTCCAGTATTTGATCACCACAGTCACTAATATTAATTATTGTAAGATTTGGCAAATGATGGAAAATGTCTCCCAGCAACATCTCGCTTTAGAGTAACAAAAATTAAATTAGTCTTACCTTCTTTTTTGTCCCTTTAAAACTTTTAATCCATTACCTTGGAGATTTTTTTCACACATATAAAGGTTTCTCATTAGAAGAGGAAGAAAAAATGTTTCTTTAATCTATTACCTTGGGGATTTTTTCACTAACATAACTTCTCATCAGAAGAGAAGAAAAGATATTTCTTTTGTCCTGCAGACAAGTCAGATCGAAACTAAAGTCAACGATCATGTCCTTGAACCACAGCCATTCAGAAGACGCTGACCAACTTTTTAATTTCTCTGCTCTTTGTTCGAAACACTGTTTATGTATGGTAGATATTAATCTCAGTCACTTTAAGCACAGATCTTTTTGATCACTGTTGGTTTGTGCTGTCGATGATTAATGAGAAAAGATTACTCAGCAGGAACAGGAAGCACATCAGACAGAACAACACTGTGCACTGTTAGAATACACCAAGGTCCACGTTTTCTTCCACTCTGGACTTCTCATTTGGTGGCAAGGTAAAGGGATTTTTCGTGCAAATTTTCTCAACCAAAACAATTCATTGTAAGGATTGCAACCCGGCCTCTTACTTCCTCTCTTGGTATTTATGTGGACCTAGAACTGTCCAATTGTTGTGTAGCAGCGTTTGTGACCGATGGAAGACACCTAATACCATGTAAATTGGAATCTGGTTTATTTTCTGTTCTTTTCATAACTGTGAAACTAAGTCCAGCTGGGGGCCTAACAGTCCCCAATTATTTGGGGAAAATGCTCAGTTGAGCGCCGTAGTTTCAATGCATTTTGGTAAGAGAGAGAGCCACAGAAAAACTTGCTCTTCAGCATATTATTTCTGCCAGAGTGCAGACTTATTCATAAAAGGGGGAAACTTTAGTTTTATTGGCTAAGGCAATTTTTAATGATGGGTTTTCTAATAATATTCAGTTCTTGCATCACCCAGACCTAATTCTAATTTCTGTTCTTTATGATGTAATCAAAGTACTCACTCTCAACAAGACGAAAGTTAATTATGATTTATATCCTATTAATTTTCTACTTTGACACTAATTTAACTTATATTCTCAACATATTTACTTTGATTTATTGCTTTTGAAATTGATAACTGTCATACTGAAGAAAATTGATTAAACTTTATGATTTAACTGAGCATGAAACAATCAGTTTGTTGCTGCTATAAACTATGATGATGCTTACAAGATAATTTAATATGTTTTATGATGACTGCCTTATGTCAACAAAGGGTAATTTCTTTTCTAAATCTGTTTCATAAATATCAATTCATAACTATCAATTAGTGTCAAAGATTTTTATGAAGAAAATCTTTTTATTTGCTTTAAGAGTCTATGACAAATAAGTTGAGTTTCCTGATTTAAAAATTTAATTTCAATTTTGAATTTTAAAAAGGGGTTTATTTTTATCCTTTCCTACATAATTTTCCTCTTCTAACTTTTGCTTAAGTAGTCTTGCATAAATTCTAACAATGAACCTGAATCTTTTACTTCACTAGCATTCAAAGTGTCTGTTATCTTTGATGACTTGTCATTCTAATTTTTGAATGAGATTTTTGCTATAACTACAGTGTCTCTGAAGATTGTTATGATTAAGCTATTACAGAAAATATTCGGTACTTGTCTACTTTCTCTTCGACCAATTTCTATTTTAAAAAGAAAACCTTCTCCAAACAATGTAATTTAACAGCAATAATACAAAAGTGTGGCATTGTGTTTGAATTTAAATGCAGCTGCTAGCACCTGGTGTATGTAATTATTTCTATTTTAGTTTAACCAATTTGACTAAATAAAGAGCAATCTGCCTTCTAGCCTTCCATTATTATTGGTATTTATAATGTCCTTCCAGAAACCTTAACTGTAGTATAAAAAACCATTAACAAGGAATTTTGATGCAAATAGCTTTACTTTGTGATTTTTAGAATGGGAATCATGTCTTTTACTTATTTATTCATTCTTCAGTCAGGTACCTTTTTGGCAATCTTACATAATTAGGATACATGTACAAAGAATTCAGCGAAGGTTATTGCCCAAAAATTGTGAACATCTAACAAATGTGACATCGATGTGCATTTTTTGTGTTAAATCTCATTGTTTGGTGGTAATTATTTATAAAAAAGTGGGTAACAGAAAGATAGACAGTATCAAATGTTGATATAATTTCTCAGTAGCATATATTAAAAGGAGTAAGTAAAGGCAATAAACATAGTTAGCTTAAATAATATTTCGTAGCATTCTTGAAAATTCATGTAAGGGAAAGAATATTTATAAAATGTTATGTAAAATAAGCCATGCATTATTCAAAATAAAAAATAGTCATTGAAATTCCTTTTTTATGAAAAATTGCTTAGTTGATCTTGCGTAATATATGCATATTCTATGATTTATTTTATTCTTACAAATATATGAAAAAAAAAAATCCTTTTAAACTCCTTTTTAACCCTCTGACAGTCTTGGAAAAGGGCAAATTGTAAAGTTGTTTTCTCTGCATTTTGTTTTAAATGCTAAAAAAATGATTCTTTCAACATTTTATAAAAAAAACTTAATAACGAATATGAATACAATCCTTGGAAGTATTAATCATTGTTCAATGTATTAAAAATACGTTAAATCAATAGAATTATATTACTTTAACTATTGCTTGTATTGCAGTGAAACCTGAGGCATAGTGAACGTATTAACACGTACTTGTCAGTAAGGGAGTTAAACATCTAAATTGTATTGTGAGATTATGCATTGCTATACTGTGTGAAATGTATTATGTGTAGCTTTTATTCATGGTTATTAAAACATTCACTAAATTTTGCATTAAATGGTTCATTAAAACAAAAATTCTCAATTTTTTTTTTTTTTTTTTTAGAAAATCATTAAATGTATGTGCCAATGTATTGTGATTAATTGAATATTGTTTGATGTATAATTAGATAAATTAATTTCATAATTGTTCTGTGTTATCGCTTAGTATTTATATGTGCTCCATATTAATTCTCATTGAGTGAAACATTGCATTAGAAGCATGGGATTATTAATCTTGAATAGAAGCATGTTGTATATGTGCTTCACATTAAATACATTCATTTTCTGTTATGTACACATTTTTTGGGCAAGCAAGTATTATAAATAATATAATGCAAATAAACTGATACATCCGTAAAGCTTCTGCGTTTTCCTTTGAATTTTTTTGGTTTGAAGAAGGAAGTTTTTATCCCTATTTTTTAATTCAACGATATTCATTTTCTTTAATGTGCCAGTTTAAATAGATGTACTTACATTTAATTTTTATATGTTTTTCCTTACAAAAATATGAAGTATAGGCAGACCATTTCATTCATTGATGTGATACAGCTGAAAAACTTCTGTTATCAAAATTAAGCAGTTCGATCTTTTAATATTTGCAACAGTGATATTATATCTGGGGTAGAAGTAAAGATTTTAACCATACTTTTGTGTTCAAGGAAATTTAGGACTGTTTTCAATAAACATAGCTGAATAGGAAGCAAAAGTTCAATGCACTCCGCTTCCTCTCACTCTTTTTTCTGTGTGTGTTAAATTAGTCAAAAATAAAAAGGCTGTTATTATTCCTGAAGTCTATGCAGAATAGTATCTTTCATCTAGTATGTACTCATGCTATCCCCATAATGAACATGTTGCCTTAAATTGAAATGGACTGCCAATTTTTGTTTGTGATAGTTTCTTGGAAGGCAATATAATATGCATGATAGCTGTTTAATTTTATGTAAGCATAAGACTGGTTCAGTTTAAAATCACATCTTGATGTGATAAGAAAAAAAAAAGTTTGATTTTTATGGAGTTTTATAAATATGTATACAAGATGGCATTGTTTGAGGCTAGTGACTTGTTTTTAAATCCTTCAAGTACCATTAACGGTACTATTTAACCATTAGACAGTTTGTTATGCATGGTTTAAAAAACTACAATTTTAAATTCTGTTAGTTATATGAAAAATGTAATAACATACAAACTTTTGATAATAGTGTTAATATTCTTGAAAATGTCATGTGTCATAATGACTTGCTGTGACCTTGCAGTTATGTTGTTATAAATTTTCAGTGGCAAAAAAGAATGAATGTATTTAAATATAGCCTCTATCCAATAAACAGAGTATATTTTTCTCCCCTTAAGTTTATTTTAAAATCTCTCTTTACCATATGAGGCTATATTTGATAATTAATTGATTTTGATTGTTTTGCATTTTGAGCTATGTTATTCAACATAAAATATCCATGTTGAAATTTAAACTTTTTTTTTTCTTTCTTAGACTGCGGATTTAATTTTTTTTTTTGTGAATGACATGTGTATATTAAAATCTCTCATGCTCATTTATCTTTTTCTAAAAATATAAGCTAAAAGGTTTTCTTTCAGTTTGAAGCTTTATGCATGAGAAATAATTCTTTGGTTATTTATATTTAAAAAAAAAATTTTAAATAATATGTTAAACATAAATTTATAGACTTTATTTAATTTTGAATGTATATTAAAGAACACATATTTATAAACCTGCATATCTTTGTATTTCTTTTACAAAGCATATTAAGTTTGAGCTTACTAGACAACATTTATAAATTGTTCTAGCATTTTCTTTAGTGTATACATGTTAAATTAGCTGCATTCCTTTAAATAAAAGTTTATTACTAATTAATACATTAAAAGGACAATATAGTTTTAATTTGTCTTGGCATTGTAGAGTTTCTTTTATGATAGATCAAAAAATAAGTTTCCTCTTGTTGAATGAAATTTACTTTGTATATTTGAAGTATGTATAGTGTGGATGTGTAAAATATGTTGAAATGATATTAACCCTTAAATGCCTGATTTTTCAAAAATCATTGTAATAATGTTTTTCGGCTTTCATTTTTTAAATAAATCATGGGAAAAATACTTTTAAAAATCATATTTTGTTTTAAGTATGGTTTACAGCTAAAAAACAGTTTGTTACTAATCGGCAATACTGGTCTTTAATTGAAAAAATTTTCCTTGATAAAATTCTATAATATCAAACACACAAGAATTTTAAGTACTATAATAAGAAATAAATTTTAGTTGCTCACTGCAGAACAAAATACGGTATTTCGCAAGCTTCCAAACAAAACAAAAAGAACAAGTAGCAGTAATTGAAAAAATAAATCTATCTTTATTCTTAAACAGCACAAGTATTGCCATCTACATGTTGAAAATTGATTTAATAATATTTTCAGAATGTATTTTATTGGCAACATTAGGCATTATAGTTTCAATATTATTCTAATAGTATTTTAGAGTCTAAATTGGGTATGTTGCTGAAAAGCAACACCTGGCATTTAAGGGTTAAAGATTGTTAATGTAGATATTGTTAACTGAGTTTGAAAAATACCCTTTATGAATAGTCTGGCTTGGTTTTGCATGCTTAAGAAAAAGTTAATTGAATAATTTGGCAGCCTTCCAGACAATGAAATTTTAAAACTATGCATCATCATTGTTAAACACACATTTTATATTTATATATATATATATATACATACAGGGTGATACATAAATACTGTGACATGATGAAAATGTCAATTTATTTTAATGTTTTTCCCATTTTTGAGATATACTATTGTTTTATTCGTATTTCTCATACTTTTTTGTTGTGTAATTGCTATTTCAGCTGATATTAATTTACTGTTTTGAAGGAAAACTTATTGTGCAAAGAAGACCGACCAGCCATCGCCCCCCACCACAAGAGGGGGGTGCCAATTCCTGTGATCGCTAAATTGCACCAGGAACAAGTCCATCACACTGTCAAACGTTTTAAAGAGACTGGAGGTGTCAAAGACCACAAACAAGAAGGACTTCAGTGCCCTTAACATGGTCAAGAAGAAGATCCAGCAAAATCCCCAAAGAAACATCCAAAAATTAGCCAACGAATACAACGTCGACCGCAAATCCATGTGAAGACATGTCAAAGAAGATCTGCAACTCATTCCGTACAAACTGGCGAAAGGACAATATATCATGGACCAAATGAAGGTGTCAAGGCTTGAAAAGTGCAAGAAGCTGAAGTCCTTGTGCCGCGACGATGCCTTGAATCTGATTTTCTTCACTGATGAAAAGAGTTTTAAGGTCCATCTTTTCCGGAACTCACAGATGAAACGCGAGTTGCTACTCAAAGGGTCTCTGCGCATCGTAAAGGTGGAAAAGGTTCTTTTCCTGAAGTCTGTGATGGTGTGGGCAGGGATTTCCGGATTGGAAAAGACAAAACTTGTCTCCATCCTAAAAGGCATCAAGATCAACGCAGAGATGTATCAGGAGTTAACTTCGGAAGATGCTGGGATCCCCTGGGACAAAAAGAAAGCAAAGAACATCGACTAGAGGTTTCAGAAGGACTGCCTGACTACCCACGGAGCTAAGAAGATGCTGCAGGGATGCGATGCCTATCTCTCGTGATTTTGGACGAAGGGCATTTGACCCTCAAACTCCCTTGACTTGAACATGATGGACTTTGCTGTTTGGGGGATCCTGGAGCAAAAAGCCTGGGCAATCAAGAACAAGTCCCTGGATTCCTTGAAACGTGCTCTGGAAAAAGCCTAGGCTGAAATTACGCCGGAAACAGTCACAGCTATCTTGAAGAATTTACAGTAGCGTCTTAAATGCCTGCATCACCGCTGGAGAAAACCAAATCAAATTATCTTAATTGTTTCTTATACAGAATTTCAGGGGTCTGTCCAGATTTTTCCCACAGGGTCCTGTTTTTGTGAAATTGTAAAGTTTATCTTATTTTTGTGAAAATTCTAGTCATAATTTTGTGAATTTTAAATAATTGATGTCTTCATGTTCTATCCTTCATGTGTAAAAAGCTAAGTAATATGCTCTTTAGTGAGTTCAACTGCTTACTTACAGGCCAGATTTTATTTTTAAATGACTAAATTTGTGAAAAGTTCAATTTGAAGGTGAAAAAATTATGTGAAAAGTCTATTTAAGAGACAAATAATTTTGTGAAGGGTCCTGTTTTGGGATAAAATGTTTTGTGAAGGGTCCTGTTTGGGGATAAATAATTTTGTGAAGGGTCCTGTTTGGGGATAAATTATTTTGTGAAGGGTCCTTTAAAGGACCTAAAATTTTCCTAAACATATCCCTGAATTTTCTCCTCTTTCGAATGGTGAATAAAACTAAATGTTTTGTTCGTTCAGTGAAAAGTTATGATCCTTTATTTGCGTCAGTATTTATGTGTCACCCTGTATATATATATTTCATTCTGGTGTTTTATCTAATATTTTAGAGGCAAATTTTGCCTAAAATAATGTACTGCCAACAATCTTAGGCACCATATTTGTGATCAGTGCTAAGCAACACTACCACCATTAAATAAACTGAAAAACATTTTGTATGCATATTGCTTTCATTGAACAAATCTTATATTCGTTGTGCCAAGGGTGAAACCAATCATTGATACCAATGTTCTTTCTTGAATTATATTTTTCTTAACTCTATAAGGGTTTGTAGGTTTCATTTTTCTATCTCAGGAATTCATACATGTATGCATATATTTGTGTGTCTATGTAAATATATTTCATTTTGAATTACCTCACATTCAAAAAAGTGGTTGTTTTCATTATTCTTTATATGGTTATGTATATTTTTTCTTCATTTTTTGAGAGGTGTTCAAATGCTATATAGAGCATTGTATGAATTACTATTTACATCCTATTTAAATTGTCCTTGTTTCTTATTTAATCTATTATTTTTTTTCTTTTTGTGGTTCTAAATTGTAACAACAATAAAATGTTTCAGGAAGTATTGAGTTATTCATAAGCTTCTTTATTTCCTTTCAAACATGTGTTCCTTGAGAAATCTTCATAATGTATATTTGCATTGATGTATTGAAACTTAATGATACTAGCTTGCTTTATGTTCAATAATTAGGATTGCAGTAGAATCTGAATAAAGATACCTCCAAAAAATCTGGTTATTCTGATATTTGTTCCTTTGCTTAAAATCTGCTTTTCTTCTCATTTATGCATAGTGTCAAAAATTGTAAAACACAAATGTCCTTTTATTTGTTTCATTTACAGAGCAATAGTTATGTTATTTCTCACTTTTAGAAATACATTAAACAGTTGACATAATCCATGATACGTTGTTTTTAATCTGATGAATTAACTAGGTTCTGCTGTACTTACCAGCTTGAATATGATTAAAATGTATGGAATGGATGAATGTATGATGTAACAAGATATACATGTCAAAAGTTTATTTGCTTAAAAAATTTGAAAACACACTGGAAATCTTTGTTTTGTTGGATGAAAGAAAATGTGAAATCTCCTGTGAATCTTAAACATTTTCAACTAGCTTTATGTTTTTATTTTCTTCCTCTCAGTTTGAAGAAAATACAGAGTTTAATTACCTCAGATCAGGGCTTTGTTAGAATTATCAGTCAGTATGTAAATTTGTATAATATATTTTTCTAGACCTGAGAATTTCATTACTGAAATTTAATACAACAGAAAATGAATAAGTAAATTTCAGACAACAGCAGCTGTTCCAAATTTTTGTTACAGGATCCAACTTAAAATTAAAATTTTTTTTTTGCAACCCACCTAATATTTTGTACAATTTATCCTAAGGAAAAAATGAAACTTTGTTGAAAAGCATACACATGAGAATGGTGTATATAGGCAGTGATAATATTAATGTGGAAGTTAAATAATCAAAAACTTATTTTTACTATACAGTCGAACTTGGATAATTCGAAGTTCAAGAGACCAAAAGAAAAGTTCGAAATATCGAAAAATTCGAATTAAATATATTCACTCAAAAAGAAGAGATAAATAAAAAAAGATTAACTCCACAATGAAATATTTAACACACAAACTTTATCTAAGGATACTGCTACATTTTTTTTCATTAAATCAAACATTTAGCTTAATTATTTATTACTTTTAAGGAAAAAATCAGGTATTTTTGATTGCTTTTTCGAATGCAATCTTTGAGTCATAGCATATGATTCCAACTTATCAATTGACACAAAAATAGAATCTTTTACATTGGACTGACCTTCAAAAAAGCGTCAAAGTTCTTGTATATGCATAATAGCTTCTAAGCAACTAGGTAAGGGCTTCTCTTGTATTTCATTGTTCTGTTCATCTTCAGATAGTCCGTCCTCAGCTTGGTTGTTTTCCGCCAGTTGAGCAACAATGTCAGCATCAGTTACCTCGCCACACACAGCCACATTTTGGTCCACGTTGACGTAGTCTTCATACAAGATTGATGGATCTGATTTTACATCTTCCCAATTATCGACAGTAAGTTCAGGATCAATTTCGTCAAAGTTTTACACTACATTTACTCCTTCTGTTTCTTTCTTTACAAATCCTGCCTTATGAAAGCATTTCATAATCGTTATCTCACTGACCTTGTCCCATGCCTGCCTACACATTCTTGAAGCATGAAGAACGTTAAGATTCTTCATGTCAAAATCTCCGATGAGGATTCTTTCAACCAACAGACGCCTGTAGAAATGTTTAAAGAGTTTTGATGATTCCATTGGCTGAACCACAGATGTCATGTTGGCCGGGGAAAAAAATGACTTCCACATTTTTCATTTTGGGAATGCTGTTGTGAGCCAAACAATTGTCAATAAAAAGGACAATCTGTTGTTTTTGTTTTTCAAATTTCTTGTTTATATTTGAAAGCCATTTTTGAAAAATTTCGGACGTCATCCATACCTTTGTATTTGAATCGTAGGAGACAGGCTTAGACTTAACATTTTTAAAGCAACGTGGATTAGCCGATTTGCCAATCATTAATAGTGCCAACTTTTCGGACCCGTCCATATTTGCTCCAACAAGCAACGTTACTCGCTCTTTACTTAGTTTTCCACCACTGCATGTTTCTCCTTTGAAAGCAAGAGTTTTATTTGGAGTACACTTATAAAAAAAGTCCAGTCTCGTCGACGTTAAAAATATTTTTTGGTTCCTTATTCTGAATAATTTCTCTTAAATGTTTTTTCCACTCATCAGCTGCTTGAATATCCACTGCACCACTTTCACCACACACTGCTTTGAAAGAAATATCATTTGTATCTTTGAAACCATTCAGCCAACCTGTGCTGGCTTTGAAATCTTGAATGCCTAATGCAGTGGCAAACTGTTCAGCTTTGGCTCTCATAATAGGGCCACTAATTGGAATGTTCTTATCTCGCGCTTGTTTAAACCATTTAAGAACACAACCGTCCACAACTGGGCTATCAGGTCCTCTCGTCCTTTTCCTATTTTTTCCTGTGCCATTTTCGCTATTCAAAATTTTATCTTTGTTCTTCAAATATGTCGATAATGTGTTGGGTGGAATTCCAAATTCCTTGGCAATTTCCGATTTCTTTTTAAGGCCTTTTTCCACTTCATTAATCACTGCTACCTTTTGAGCTAATGTTAATGACTCATAAGGAGTTTTAGCTTTTGACAACGCCATAGTAAGAGAACATAAAAACAATACTTAAAGCACACACACAAAAACTTACAACTGCGTTAAATCATTCACTCACGTGACTCTAAGATGGAAAGACATGTAGCTGTGCTTCTGGAGAAAAAAAAAGGGGGGGGAGGGGAAGGGTTGGCGAAAATCTGCGATTGCAACACCTAAGCTGCAATCCTTTCAATGCGCAGTGAAATAGATTCCCCAGACGAAAGGGTGCGGCTAAGTCTTGGAATTTTGCCAAATAGAAAGACAATTAAAATAAACTGTTTTACTATTTTGAACCTTAGCTGAAAAAAGTCTCAGGATTAATATTTACCGCAAAATTCGAAAGGCAATCCTATGAAAAATTCGAATTATCCAAACTAAAATTCGAAATATCCACATTTTTTTAACATTATTTTAATACAGAATTCTAGGGACCAAGCAAAAAATTCGAATTAGCCAGAATTTCGAATTAAACAAGTTCGAATTATCCAAGTTTCACTGTATAATGAAAATACATTTATTAATGAAAGTATTCTAAAAAATGCAGTTTAAAAATCAATGCAATTTGTCATTGTTTTTCACCAATTGACCAATATATAAGGATTGAAACTTTTTAAATTTTAGCCTCAAGCCTAGTATTACCCATCCTGCAAAAACCCTACATGGGATGCTCAGTGTTCAGCTTTTCACAATGTCCAAATTATGTGTTATAATTTGTTAATTTTTTATGGGTTTAAATTAAAATTTTATTCTTTAGTCGAGAGAAGATTCAATTACGTTCCGTTCACATTTCAGTTGTCACAATGATCAGATGTTACCGTATGCCTTGTATTCCTTCTAGAACTTGTGTGCACTCCTGTACAAAGTTCATTTGTTTGATTGCAATGCAAACAACAAGCACATGTAAGAAATAAGGTTCAAGAAGAGGCAAGAGTTGTGAAAATATATATGCTCATTTTGGTCTTATTAAAAGCATTTGAGTATTTTTATAAATGAATGAGTAAATAAAAGCTTTTATATTATTCAAATTATCTTAGTATCAAACTAAAAATTAATTTTTTGTTCATTAATTTCAACACACAGAAGAGCCTCATTTTATAATATATTTAATATATAAATGAGAAATGGAAAATATTAAATAGAAAATAATTATGTATGTACATACTTTATAGTAAACTGTGGGAAGGTGTATATTTCAGACTACTGTATGTGTAGTCATCGCAACTAGTCTTGCATAAGGTCAGATAACCTGATTCTACCCGAATGTGTTTCATCACTAGCACTAAATTATTAGTGGTGGATCTGGTTGTCTCAGATTAGTTTTGTTTCTTGCAAGTTTAGTCCAAGTATATCTAATTTTTCCAAAGAAAAATTAAGAATATTTTTTTCAATTGATTACACAATATTTGTACTGGAATATAGCTTCATTTTTCTTTGAAAAAGATGAAATTAATTGTAGGTGATTTTCTTAAACAGGTTGAGACAAATCTACTTATTCAAGGCTATAGTAACAATAAGGTGTTAAGGCTGTTCTCAAATCTAAGAGGGCAACTTTATGATACAAGTTTTCATTTATTTTTGTTCGGAAATGCATGAAACTAGGAGATGTTGTTCAGAAATTATGTAATCAAGATTTTTTTTTTTTTTTTGCAAACTCAATAGATCTTTCAGAAAATAGTATCAAAGTGTTCTTTTTGAACCAAATTTCCGTACAAAAGTAGAATAATCACCCAAGAAAGGGCGGAAAATGTGTTTGTCATGTGATCAAAATTACTTATAACTCAATAGGTAATTTATTTATAAAAAATGGAAAACATAGTTCGATTCCAAATCTCTTCCATGGTCAGGTTTTCCAATTTTATATCTTTCCGTTAAAAAATGAATTTGTAAATGTGTCAAAACGTTTTGTGCTTGTTGAGCAGAACAGCCTGAAATGAGAAGTTTTATAGAAAGTTTATGTAAAACTGAATACAGGCTTCCTTCAAAATTTAAATGTATTATTAGATCAAACACATTTTAATTATTAATTAGAAAATGTTTTAGGTATACATGCATCGATTTATCTTTTGTAATAATTTTTTTAATGATCATCTGTTATACTAGAACTTTCTCAAAGAGTATTCAAAACACTTATCTGTACTTTCAAACTAAAAATTTTCTATTATTGTTAAGTTGTATCTTTTAATGAGAACATGAAAAGAGTCTTCAAAGTTTAATTATATAGGCATTACTTGCATTGTAATTTGTACTCGCGTCTTGAGTCAGTCATGACTAATAATTATAATCAGTGAAGTTCGCAGAAATAAACAAAGATTATCTCATTTGAGCCAGTATAACTCAAATCAGTGAGTAATGTCGCGTTTCGGTCCGGCCGAATTTCTGGCTGCATTTTCGGCAAAACTGATCTTGTGACAAGAACTAAACTGAATTTTCGGTCAATCTCTAATTATTATTATCATAAATATAAAAATACTAGCAATATAAGCATATACTAGCATATAAAGTATACTATCATACAAAGCTACAAAATACTAGCATATAAAGATTATTAAGATTATGTAAAATTTTACAGGAAATTTTCTTATCTTTATTGTATATATTTATGTACAAAGGCTAAAATACCTATTTACTTATAACTATAAAAGATTCTCTTTATTAAAAATTTCAAAGATGAGTAGCGACCAAAAGCTTTAAAGATCGGTAATATTTTTATTATTGGCTTAACAATTCAAAATAAACAAATTTTCTCAAAATCCATTAAATCAATGTTATGATCGTTCCCAATTTTACCACCTTGCAACATTAGATATCATTGAAATTATGTGCATTTTCACACATTTTGGATCAAAGTTCTTTTGTAAAGCTCTAAAAAGATTGCAGTCAAAATCAAATTAGTTGTCTTTCTTATATACGACTTAATAGATATATTAAATGAACAAGTGATTTTCCCGATTATGAATGGTATCGTAAATGACTGGTAAGATTTTCAACAGACTTGCTTCCTATACTAAATCAATACAAAAACCCTTAACGAGTTAAAAGTTTGATGCAGCACTTTACTTTATGACTATATGAGACTTAAAAATTCTGATATCAAATTTTGAGTGATGCATTGCTATTAAAATAAATTTATATATATATATTTATTTTTTATTTTTTTTCTATTTATTTTTACTCAGTGATGCTTTTTCATTCAAAATATGGGTTATCAAAATTCAAGTGACGCTGACTTTTCTTCAATCTGACTTTAAAAGATTTGTTTAAAAATTACTTTACACATACTTATGTTTTGTCTTCTGAAATATATTTAGACACTGAAACATTTTTTTTTTTCAATACACTATCAAATATGTCACACTTTTCCTGAGCTGATGTTCTGTATTAAATGTATGTAATTCAATAAATTCATTTATCATTTGTGTCACGCTATCAAGAACCATCTGTAAAATTTGTGTAAATGTTTATTTTGCATCATAGTATCCAAACTAAGTAAATTGTATGCAAATAGATAGTGTGACACAAAGAAAACATTTACGCAAATTTTACGGATGGTTCTTGATAGCGTGACGCAAAAGATAAATGAATTTATTGAATTACATACATTTAATACAGAACATCAGCTCCGAAAAAGTGTGACATATTTGATAGTGTATTGAAAAAAAAAAATGTTTTAGTGTCTAAATATATTTCAGAAGACAAAACATAAGTATGTGTAAAGTAATTTTTAAACAAATCTTTTAAAGTCAGATTGAAGAAAAGTCACTTGAATTTTGATATCTTATCTTTGAAAACCCGTATTTTGAATGAAAAAGCATCACTGAGTAAATATAAACTTTGAAAGGGGGGGGGGGGGGTACTCTGAGATGAGTAAAAATAAATAGAACAAAAAAGAAAAATTAAATATATATATATAAATTTATTTTAATAGCACAGCGTCGCTCAAAATTTGATATCAGAATTTTTAAGACTCATATTTCAGATTCATATAATCATAAAGTAAAGTGCTGTGTCAAACTTTTATCCTATTAAGGGGTTTTGTATTTATATCATAACTTTTTTGAGGTTTAGGATCAAGATTAAAAAAGTACACTTTCATGGATCAAATTGCATTAAATTTTCCTAGAAACAAAATAAACTTGATGAACAGCCAAAATTTTACGAAAAGTGCAAATGAAAAATAGAATACTTTTTTCAAGAACTAAAACACAACCTTACAAAAACATATTAGAAAAAAAAAAAAGCTAATTAAAATATACAATACTTTTTATTGACACACATTTATAAGAAAAATGTCAAAATATATAACAAGTAAGTATTTGAAATGAAATAAGCATTATTTTTTTTAATTTATTTACATAAGAATAACAAAATTCATTTATTCAAATTAAAAAAGTATTTAAATAAACGAGGTGGAACCCGTTGAATTTCGACGAAAGAAAATGTTTAAGAAGGAACTGTTTCATTTGTTTATAATAAACCTACAAAATTAGTTACAATAAAAAATGCATATTATATTGGTTAGTCTAGCTCTTAAACAAAAATTATTTTAAACTAAAGTTAGCAAAATACTATTTCTATAAAACTTAGTTCTCAAAATTATTAAAATTGAACTTTAATTGTATATGTAATCAGTAAAATATAATATATGATGAAGTTATCAATTGAGTCTCTTATGTTTGGTATTCCAGATTGAAAACAGCAAAATTTTTCCCACTTTGACATGGTCACTGAAGTTTTTCCCCATGAAATGTTAACCTGGCATCGTTTTCACATTTTCAAAATTCTCATATCCATATGCACTATTTTTTAAAAATGGGTATTTTAATTTGATCTTTTTAAAATCATTTTCTCAGAACTTGAAGTCACGATTGTCAGCAACATCTTTGCATGTGAACAATTGCTTCTTAATGTCAGATTCTAATCTGAGTACCGGAGAGTAAAAATTGCTCTAATTTACATTTTTTAGATGTATTTGTGTTAAAAGTTTAGTTTTATGTAAGAAAACGATTGTTTTCATTTAAATATGACGTCATTTTCACTTACTTAAGCATTCGCTAAGTGTCTCAAACTTACAAGGGAATCACTTTTGGTGCTGCTCGCACCTAGCATCGAGACCTGGTGCATTTTGTAGCCCTATACATAAAAGTTAGAGAACCGATAAAATTTCTCTGTTAAAATTATATTTTATGTACTTTTTTATACTTTTCATTTTTTATTATTACATTTTTAGTTGTTTATTTCATGCCAAAAGTGAGTTAATTTGCCTAATATGGAGCTACAATTTTTCCACCTGCTTTATCCTAGGAGTAAGTACAGTACATTTTAGAATTATATCAGATTGCGATTTGTTTGATAATTGATAGAATAAGAAACATGAATTAGGTCTTTTTTTTTTCTATGCAGACGATAAATATATAAATAGTAAATATATTTCTATAAAAGCTTTCAAGATCATTGAAAACTATTTTTTAGTGAAATACAAAATAAGCAAACTATTTTCTTTTGAAATCGAATGGAATAAAGTTTCGAATGTTTAAAATGAAATGTTGCTGTATTAAATGGTCCTTGGTAAAAGTAATCGTAAAGTAAATTAATATTTTTACACAATTTAGAAAAATGACTGTGGCTGATTACATCGGACATTACAATTTTTACTGAAGTCCAAAACCCACTCCCCACGCAAGACAAACAGCAATGACATTTGGCTAGGGTTGCTGGAAAGCTCTACTTTGAAAAAAGAAAAACGCCAACATTTTTCCTGCCAAAAAATATGAACATAATGTTGCAATTTTTCAAAATCAAATTTGAGGGTTCTTGAAGGAATTTTTAAACTTTTTTTAATATTTTATACTTATTATTAACTAATTTGTATTTTTAAATGCATTTTAAAAAAAAATTCAATGTTAATAGTCATAAAGTGGTCTCGAAAATTGCATTTTCAGAAAGTTATGCTGCTGTAAAATCAAAAAATATTATTTTAACAGAAAAGTTTTATCGATTCAACTTTAAAATGCACCAGGTCTCAATGCTAAGTGCGAGCAGCACCAAAAGTGGTTCCCTTATTAATATCAGTGGCATCTTCCCCCTATACTTGGGGGAAGACACAACATGGTTCAGAAATAAGCTAAAATGAAGACAAAAATTTATTCTTTTCTGTCATCCAAATCACATTACCCAGTACTTACAGACACTTGATCACTCATTTTTCAAACCATTAAAAACATTGGCAACAAGCTCTGAATGTCTGGATCCACAGAAAGCCATATAGTAAACTTTCAAGACTTCAGTTTTGATCTCTTCTGAATACAGCTTGGAGCAAGGCAATGCAGTCACAGTAGAAAATGGCACATCTGGGTTTTCAGTTACTGGGATTTATCCCTATAACCCACAAGCAATCCCAGAACATGTGTTTGATATCTGAGGGTTCCATTAATCAGTGGCGCAGCCAGAAATCTGCTGTATGGGGGGGGGGGGGTTGAGATGTTGATAATGGTGATCATCGGTTAATTGAATCAGCCTAGTTAATGAATGAAATCATGATGCTTTTTTTCTCGATTAGTAGAATCACTTGTTACGTTGGTTGTGATTCATTTAAACAGCGTTTACAGTTGCAAAACATAAAATACACCAGTGAAGTAACTATGCTACTACAATGTTAGATTTATATAAAGTGTTTAAAAAATGATGAGGAAAACTTTAAGAAATGGAAGAGCAAACACTTTTTGTACGGAAAATCAGGAACCCATTGTTCAGTCAATAATTCCATGTGTATTCAGTCAAAAATACACACGGGATTTCACTCCAAGACAATCCCGAATTCTTGTTCTTAACAGGGGCGTACCGACCCAGTGTGCAAAGTGTGCACCACACACAGGCGCCAGAATAGTAAAGGCGCCAAATATTTTAGTCGAAGCTGAAAAATTTCCAAAACTTTTATCCAATTTAAATTTATTAAAGTGGTATTTAAATCGAAAGTGCATCATTTCTGAGTTCATTTTACTTATGAAATATATGAAATTTGCAGATGCTCGTCTGCGGCGTAGCTTTAGGGGGGGGGGGGGGGGGGTCTCAAACCAAAAGGCGCAACGGTGTCGAAAGGTAACGGTCGAAAGGCGCCTCGTTGTCAAAAGTTCACGGTCGTAAGGCGCGACGGAAGGTTTAAGGGTGCCGTCAAGCTCCTAAAATAAATTCAAACAAGTGGGTAAGTGTGATCACAGATCACACAGAGGGTTTCGTTTAATATTCCTTTCAAAACACTTTATCCTTTTGAAAAATCTGTTAGTTCCACCTTTCGCAACCAGGGGTGCAGTCTATTCTAAACAAACCTCTATCCGAATGAAACTCCATTTTATATACTATCTGTATATATATTAGTCGAAGGGATTGGGCCCACAGCACCCGAGATAAGAAAGCGCCCCTGGCGGTAAAAAGTGGAACTAAAATATGTAAGGCTATGGTGCATAATATGAAAGAATGGTCAAAAGGGTGTCGGCAAAAGTTGGAAAAGTGCTCCCCGGGTGAAAAGGGCGGAGGTTAGAAAAATTGCTTAAACTATACAAGTTAGAGCATGGAGGAGTAAATAATATAAGACTTTTTGAAAATTTTATGATTTGTCGTGTGGGAGGTATTCAGGTATGCAAAAATTCATGTCTCCAACTTAATTAGGAGCTCTCTTAGAAAGAATTGCTTAAAATACATATGTGGTAGCTCAAAGGGTTAAACGTAAGACTTTTTCAAGATTTTATGATTTGTCGCCTGGCCTCAGGTGTTCTGCTATAAGTATGCGAAATTTCAAATCTCCAGTTTAATAAGGGGCTCAGTTAGAAAGAATTGCTTAAAATAAGCATGTGGGAGCCCAAAGGGTTAAATGTACGACTTTTTCAAAATTTTATGATTTGTCGTTTGATCTGAGGTGTCCATCTATAAGTACGCAAAATTTCACGTCTGCAACCTAATTAGAGGCTCACATAGAAAGAATTGTTTAAAATACACATGTGGGAGCCCAAAGGGTTAAATGTACGACTTTTTCAAAATTTTATGATTTGTCGTATGATGTGTGGTGTTCATCTATAAGTATGCAAAATTTCAAGTCTCCAACATGTATAGTTTCTGAGAACGGGCTCTGTGACGGACAGACAGACAGAGGAGCAAGACGAATAGGGTTTCGTCAGATGAACGAAACCCTAAAAAGCTAGAAACATAAAAAATTCGGAAGGGCGACGGCGAATGCCTTTTGACATCCCTGCTGTAGGTCAGGCCTGTCCAGCTTTTCAGAAAGCAGGGACACACTATAGCTGGTGGCAAACATGGAAGGTTCCATTATTCAAATAATTGAAAATCTATAACACTTCTATCTTACTGTGGTACTGGTAGTGATACACATACTGATGATATAAAAACGGGTAGATATTATATTGCAGAATAGTAAAGCAACATAAGCCTCCAGGTTATGCACGGTACCCATCTAAAAGTAAATTCCTGAAAAAAACACACATCAATCATAGCAATCGGCTATATTATAACAAAAACAATAAATAAAAAAAAAACAGGATGTAGCTCAAAATGCAATGAATGTAAAAAAAGAAATGAAAAACTCCAATTGATTCCAAAAAAAAATCAATAGTCACGCTATCATTGTATGCAACGCATAAAAATGAGCCCATGAACATTTAAGAAAGTTCCATGACATTTACAGACAGATTTGTCAAACATGTTTTTGAGAACAACCTTAATTAATTATGTTTTATTGAAATTTTAATTGTATATTTTATAGATTTGGTTCGAACAAAGAATAATCGGTAAAAAGACAATTTCACTCGCGTACAGAGATTTCATACAATAAATTTATTAATTATTAACTGCAATCTTACAAAATATAGTCATTAAACGAATAATAAGACTTTGCAAAAACTTGGAATTATTTTATTAAATATTTTTCAATAATTGAATGCAATTGAAATGAAAAACGCTGACTATTTATCATTGTGTTACCTAAAACAAAGAGCTTTTACAAAGTTTAATCTTGCCATTATGCCAAGTGCGCTTTGAAAGGAGGTCGCAAAGTTGCATGGGCACTTTGGTCTGTGCCACGTTTGTTTAGATAGGTTTTTTTATTAATATCTCCCTAATTATCGACAATTCTTTTGGAAAATCATTATCAACAGTTCTCGGATGATTTTGCGTCGATCGGTACATCAAACTCTTCTCAACTCCCCCACTGAGCACCTGCCAGATAAAGTTTATGTATAACGGAAAACTGCGATTTTCTGAAAAACTATATGACCTAGGATAATTGCTATAGTTTTCCGGCAAGATTTAAATAAATTCCAACTACTACTAATTTTTCCGTAATTTCATTTTCAGTAGGTTCGGAAATAGGAGGGGGATATAATTTTGCCATACATTTTCGACGAATTTCTGAAAATATAATAGTATCTAAGAGTAAAACAAATATATTTTTGAGTTCTGTGTTAAGAGCTTTTTCGAACGATATTCATCCCCCCTTTGATGATTTTTAAATGAACCTTAAATTTGTATGATTTTATATCTTTAACTCGATTTTTCTGAAATACGTACCCGCTCACTGTGTGAAAATGGAGGAGAAGCTACTAATTGTTCAGATTTGTTATGAAATTTTTTTTCATGATTTTTGGTAAATTGTATGTGGTAATAATGAACAAATTAAAACTTTAAAATGACCTCTACTTAAAAAAAATGTTGTTGAAAAAATGAGTTAAGAGGAGAGGAGTGAGTGCTTAGTAAAGTACAGGCCAAAAGCTTTAAAACGATATGTCACATGAAGAAATTCATTTTATCCCCCCCACGGGGAAATGCTCCCTAATAATCTGGGGTCAAACATAGACCTCACCAATCCAAGGCCCGTGAAGAATTTTACCCTCGGTCAAGCCTTCAAATGAGCTGCCCAAATCTTGCTGCAGCGTAATTAGGAGTTCAGTTAGAAAATTGACCCCCCAGTGGGGGAATCTGAGTGAGAGGGTTAGAAAGGTTCATAATATGAAGAGTGGTTCGAGGGTTTTCCGATGATATATCACATGAGGGTTTAGCAGGCTTTCTGCGTACGCACTGCAAAATCTTGCAAAAATACAAATCTCGACTCTTTTAATTCCACATTCCTACACTAGGAAGAACTCTATTCTTAGGCTGACTTAAGCAAGAATTTACGTTATTTGCTGAAATTACTATTCGAAAATAGTAGTAAGTACACTTTTGAAATTTTTATATATTTAAAGTAATATTTATCCCAGATCTACATCAAAAATCCTCATCTAAAATGATAGAAAATGGTACGGTTTTAAATATTTGATCCCCCCCCCCGAAATTTGATGCCCCTCCTTTTTAAAATCTTTATTTTGTGTTATAAACTATCTGAAAGTTCCAAATCGATCGGTTCGTCAGTTTTTTTAATTTTAACAAATTGGCGTTTCAGCAAAGCATTTCTTTTCCTTTTCAAAAATCGAATTTTTTATAAAATAAAAACTTGCGCATCGATTTTTATAAAATTTAGATATTATTAAATGGCGTTTAGATAGGGCTAGATGCATAACTTTAAAATATCTAAATGATGTATTTGAAAAAAATTCATGGCGTTCCAAAGAATCATACTATAAAAATGAATTGTGGTTTCGAAAGACTGGCTTTTGAATTTAGAGTTTGAAAGGAATCATCCAATTAATGAAATAATAATTAATATTTAAGTTTGTAATTGAGTGACCGTGAAGAAATTTACACATCTGAAATCAGCGAAATTCTTCATCTGGATGAATGAAAATTAAATCTGTAAATTTATATTTTGAAAATTTTATATTCGTTCGAAAATGTCCACTATTGAAAGACGTCGATTGTCTGCAATGAACACACCTGGTGTCCATGGGAGACATTTCAAACTTTTCTTTCGAAGAAAATAAAAAGATTTTTTATAAATCGATTTTTCGTGGATTTTTTTACTTTCTGAAAACGTACCGGAATAATTTTCAGAATTTCAGAAAGAGGGAATTTTTTTGTGTCTGGCTGTGCAATTTTCGAGTTGTCCAGGCACAGTAAAATTTAAGGTACAGTACTTTTTTAAAAGGCTCAGTACATTTATCGCCCTAGCAGCTCTGTAATTCTATTAACTCATACCCTCTCTTCGAGTTTTTGAAGAAGTTGTCTACGGTTTGAAAAAAAATCTATGTTCTTGTTGAATTATGAATACTTTTCATTCTTTTAATTTGGGCTTTTTAATTAATTTCTCAACTAACTATTAGAGATTTAAAATTCTGAAACTTAGGTACACAGTGCACCAGAAGAGGCTTTCGAATATCCTCACAAAAAGTTTGAGCCTCGTATATGCCATAGATTCTGCTAACCATGCCATTGCACACAGACAGAGCGAAACTTTGTTTTATTAGTATAGATATTTCTAATTTAGAACTTAGATTCATTGCACGAAAATTGGGAATTCGAAAAATAAAAAAAATCTCACAGAGAAGGAAGGGTTAACAGTGTGACAAGGTCAAGTTTCCCTTAGCTTCTTAACAATGTAAATGTGAAATGAATGTGCATTTTTCTTAACAATTGTTATATAGCCAGTATAGGGGTTCTATATTTGCTAATATAAAATCAAATGTTCCGGGACTGAAACATTTTCGGATGCACCTCTAATTATGATTTACGTGTGGTAGTTGTTTAAAGCACATCTTAATTGATGTTACATTACTTTAAAAGAGATAAAAGTACCATAAACGCGCTCCGGTGTATTACAAACATCATAATTTGAGAAAATATTTTTCTACTTTTATGTGTATTTACCATATTACGATCACCCTTTTCTTTGTGTCATAGTCCTACCATTGATTAATTCAACACAGCTATATTTCCAAATTAAAGTTTATTTGAACTGTTTTAAGTATAAATATAAATAAAGATCACATCTTAAAAAATCCGGGAGTGATGGAGATAAAAGAAGCTGATTTACTTAGGAGGTATGCCATTGTGGGAGCAAACAGCTGAAGCACCCATCTTTTAGGGATGTCTGTTATTTGCATAACTGACAACATTCCTTATTTTTAATTCAAACAACAATATTTTTAACCAGAAATTTAATTTAATAAATGAAATAAAAAAGAACCCTGTAGAAACGAGACACATTTCATTAAATAAATTTTCTGGTTTTGAATTCGTTTATTTGATTTGGAGAAAAACACCGGAAGGTTGGCTTGGCAGCTATGCATTTATACTCCTTGAAAAAAAATTATGAAGATTTTTTTGGGGGGTGGGGGGAGTTAGGTATATGGGGCGCCAACTGAAGTTCTGCACACAGGCGCCGGATACTGCTGGCGCGCCCCTGGTTCTTAAAAATTAATTGAACAATTTTAGCAAAATTTTCAATAGACATACCTTGCATTGTGTCAGATGTAACAATATCACGAGAATTGGTGAAGCTTATCATCATCCGTGTCCAAACAGTGCTGAATTTTAGAATATAGTTGGCATTATTATATATGCATGCAAAAATTAGTAAAATTTCGCCCGGCCCAACAACTTTTTCAAAACTTGCATATATTTTACTTACCTATGATACGTAGTATAGGGTAAGTCTTGTAATTGTTTTTTAAATTTCCATTGTTCTACAATTTAAATTTTCAATTTATTATTTCAAAAAAGTTGTCATTTTCTAGGCAATAAATGTTATAGACGATAACAATTTCTAGGCAATAAAAATAAATATAGTAAAGTGAGGACAGATGCCGCAGTTTTTCTTTTCTTCTTGTAAAATGTACAATAAAGCAAAAAACAACAAACTAAGTACCAGAAATCATTGATCAAACCCTTTAGAATCTAATTTCTATGTTAAACAAGTTAAAGCCCTCTTAATAAAGCAGGCATAATTATTTTCCCAAACGTCCTTTTTTAACATCATTTTTTAAGTGCTGGGTAAGATGCCGCATGAAGAAAAAAGCGATGCTGTTTATTTTTTTTCAAATAAATCATTTTTATTTCCTGAAACTACTTAAAATGAAAATAAATAACAGTAAACTTGCATAAATTATATATATCACTAAACTGCGAAAAGTTTAACGAAATTGCAAAAGTGTAAGCTCGAAAAATAAAACTTAAGACAAAAAATGAAAATGAAACGAAAAACATTTGAATTTACGTGAATGGATAGCATAATTACAAAAAAGATATAGATCACTGGTTTACATCCAGGCGAACATTGTAGTTTGCTCTTAATGTAAGCATTAGTTATATTCTATTTAGGCCCTAGTCTAATTTGTTTTGGCCTTTCCTCTCATTCTTTAATTTTGTATTTCCATTTGCCCACAATCACATCACACTTCCCGTTGCAAAAGTAAAGTGAGCCTTTGTCATGCAGCTATCAATTGAATTTGATGCACTGAACCTTGTCTGCTTTAGACTTTGTTCCTTGATAAGACTCCAGACACAATCAGTACATTCTGAGTCATCAAATTCCAATCCAATACATACTGCCATCAAAATCTATAAAAGAACAATTTCTCCATTATCGGAAGATGACTCATATTTTAGTTTCTTCCTCAAGTAAGGTGTGTTCCAGTTGATATTACCTTTCCGTTTTCTAAACATTTTACTTCCACCAAGCTGTCATTCTTTGATGCTTTCTAGTGTCTTTTGCTTTTTATTTCATTCTTCTTTTTTATTGTTTATAAACGCTCTGCTTGTAATATTTGCAGCCTTTTAATTTCTCTTACTTGGCTGTATGGGCCTTTTGACCATTGGGATAAGAGATATTTTGTTTAACAGTTTAAATAGTGAGACTTGTAAAGGGCCTATGTTTTCCTTGTTCACACATGGAGAACCAGCATTGTTGCTGAGAATATTTTGATAAGTAGCAGAATGCGCTAATATACCTTCATTTAAATGTTAGTTATACTTAAATCGCAGTGATGAATTTATTGAACCGAAAAACAAAATATATTTTGTGGCATCTGTCCCATAGTGGAGGGTAAGATGCCGCGCCACCATTTTGTGTCATGTGAGCAACGCGTGAGAAAGGCAAGCACATGTCTGTATTCTACGATGATCTATTCTACAGTTGCAATTGGTTTTGGGATGAAATCTCTGCTTATTTGGCTTAAAATATGCAATAAAACTTTATTAGAATAATTTTAGCAACTTTCCACGCAGGTTTGAAGCATAAAAGCAGGCAGAAATATTTGAATACTAATAGTTAAGCAGTAGAAACGCATACAACACAACAGACAGCACTTAGGCACACAACGAAATTTTTAATTTTGCTTAGGGAGCACTAGTGTCGCCAATACAATCTCTGCGGTGTCTGTCCTCACTTTACTATATAACATTTGAAAAAGAACCAGCATGTGACGAAATCCTGTCTTCAACGGAAAAAATGTGTTGATCCATACAAAATTAATATAATAATACGTGTGAAAAGAATATAATACATTTACAACAGACAGTGTACCTGCTAAGATGGGAACTTGTCTACAATGAACATTTCTGCTCTCCTATGCGATTCCGTCTTAGAAAATTTTACGACATAGCCAGGGGTGATTCTGTTCTGAATTTTCAGAAAAATTTTAAAAAAAAGGTCATCATTCCGAAAACTCGGACATAAAAATATCGTGGATTTTGACAAATGGTCACCGTAAAAAATCAATTTCATCAATCGTTCGCAGATAAAAGATCGCCAAAGGATCGTGGAGAAAACACAAATTTCATCAAAGGATCGCGAAAAAAAAGGAAAATTTCGCGAAAAAACACTAATTTCATCTAAAGATGGTGAAAAAACGCAAATTTCGTCAAAAGACTGCGAGAAACACAAAATTTCACCAAAAGATCGAAAAAATGCAAATTTCGTCAAAGGACCGCGGAAAACGTAAATTTCGTCTAAAGATCGCGTAAAAACGCAAATTTCGTCTAAAGATCGTGAAAAAACACAAATTTCGTCAAAAGATAGCAGAAAAAACACAAATTTCGTCAAAGGATTGCGAAAAAAGCCCGTAAATTTCGTCAAAAGATCGCGAAAAAAAAACGATTTCCATCAATGGATCGCAGAAAAAAAGCGCAAATTTCATGAAATGATCGTGAAAAAACCCCTCAAATTTTGTCAAAGGATCACGAAAAAAAAAAGCGCAAATTTCATCAAAGGATCGCAGAAAAATGCAAATTTCATCAAAGGAATGTGGAAAAAACACAAATTTCATGAAAGGGCCATGGAAAAAACACATAGTTAATGCCGGGAGGGAATTTCCTCCCTCTGCTGTAATCTTTCAGAAAATTTGCTGTGAATTTCAAGATAACAAAATATATATCGCAGCCCAAGTCATTTTTAAAAAAATGGAGAATACAAACATGAAAAAAGCTAAAATAAGTATTTTTTTGTCAGAACTCCTCTTAGAAGACAATTTTTAACTGTAATGGCGTAAAAATCTCTATTTTATAGAAATTCAGTCGGGCAGGGTAGGGCTTATTAAGTTTTTTGTATGAGTCAGGCCGAAATTTTAGATTTTATACCTTGCCAATAATTTTTTTTTGGAAAAAATAGAAAAACGGACCGGGCTTGGGCCGAAATTTTCGCTTTTTATACCGGGTCGAAATTATTTTCTTCGGATCGGTTCGCTCTCGGGTGCTGACATTTCGGCCTGTACGTACTTCTAACAAGAAGTTTGAAACTGAAAGAGACCTACAAATCATATGTTTTATGTTTTTGTCTGGAAGTCGATGGTCCATTATCGTTTTGAATGGACAAAGACAGAAATGCAATTAAAAAACTGTACACTTTACAATACTTAAACTCAAAGCGTCTATATGGCAGGAAATGATCATTCTCTTAGCATAAGACATCTCGAAAATGTGATCACTGACCTTTTTCAAAACAAATGACTAGTTATCACTTAACCAATGCATGTAATATACACTTTCACAGTTTTAAATACAATATTCGCCGTTTAATTGGATCACTTTGTTGAATTTAATTTCATTCAGCAAAGTCACAGATTCCAAATAAGCCAAAAAATGTTAATATTAATTTTGACTGCCGTTTATATGAATTAACTAGTGATTCATATAAGCGGCAATTATAGTAATTTTTGTAGCTCTGGGAGAGGTTTCAACCCTGAATCCCCCCCCCCCCTCTTCACTTCGTCAGTGAATTAGTTATTGAGTTATAAGCGATTTTGATCGCGTTACGACCGGTTTCTTCTCCTTTTTGTCGCTATCATGTCGTAAATTCGGTACAAAACATCCACTGTGACAATATCTTCTGAAAGATCTTTTGCGTCTATCAAAGAATGGAAAACGTCTTTCAGTTACATAGTTTTTGAATGACAAAACCTGCCTATTTCATGCACTTCTGAATAAGAATTAATTAAAAAAAAGTGTTTGAAAGTTCCTTTGAATTTGAGAACAGCATTAACAAAAGGACAATATACCCGAACTGTAAAGCATCAAGAGCACCCATATGATTAATTTTAGGGCGGGAAGGAGGGGGGGCTGAGAAAATTCTCAACTTCCTCCAAAGCTACCATACATGTTAGTAAATATTTAAGATATTTTACGTTTTTTCATGATCTTTTGACGAAATTTGCATTTTTTCGCGATCCTTTGATTAAATTTGCATTTTTTCCACGATTCTTTGACGAAATTCACGTTTTCCCATGATCCTTGAACGAAATTTGCATTTTTTTCCGCGATTCTTTGACGAAATTCGCGTTTTCCTTTTGATTGTTGAATTAAATTTGCGTTTTTTGCAATTCTTTCACGAAATTTGCGTTTTTCCGTGATCTTTTGACAAAATTTGAGTGTTTTCCTGTGACCTTTTCACGAAATTTGAGCTTTTTATCGCGAACCTATGAAGAAATTTGTGTTTTTTCGCGATTCTTTGACGAAATTTGTTTTTTCCATTATTCTGTGACGAAATTTGTGCTTTTTTCTATGATTCTTTGACGAAATTTGCATTTTTCCTTCTATTCTTTAACTAAATTCTCGTGATTGTTGAAAGAAATTCGCGTATTTTGCGATCCTTTGACGAAATTTGCGATTCTTTGACTAATTTTGCGTTTTTCTCGTGATTATTGAATGAAATTAGTTTTTTTTCAATCCTTTGACGAAATTTGCTTTTTTTCGCGATCTTTTGACAAAATTCCTACCTTTTCCGCGATCCTTTGACAAAATTGGTGATTTTTTCTGGAAACTATTGATGAAATGGATTTTTTTTCGGCGACCATTTGTCAAAATTTGCGATATTCTTCCGTGAATTGTTTTATGTTTGAAATTTTGGATTGATGACCAATTATTGTTAAATCTGTCTGTAATTTCTCAGCGTTTTGTTTATGCAGAATCAGTTTTACTTGTGAAAATGGATCCTGTCTACAATGAAATCCTAGCTTATGCAGAAAAACTGTTATTGTCTTGTAGGAAAAAAACCCACACAGTAACACCTGCTAAGATAAAAATTATCTAAAATGGAATTTGTTTCCTATCTTGTGTTTTTCTTTTTTGTAAGAAGCGGCCTATTCGAAAGCACTAATTAAAAACTCATGAAAACAGAATCCAGCTTTAAAAGAAAAAAAAAATCATGGTATGACAAAATGAATTCCCAACAACTATACTTGCTAAGATGGAAACCCATCTAAAACGCAAAATTGTTCCGGTGCCTTCTGATCTTGTCGATGCAGGTTTTATTCTGCTTTGTGTTTACAAGATAAATTTAACATTTTCATATCTTGCAACTGAATTATAAAAAGTCTAGGGGGGGGGCAAGCCCCTCCTCCCCCCCCCCCATATGGGCACCCTTGTAAAGCATGCGCGTTTATATCTTTCCAGAAACATAAATATAAAAGAATTATATGCTTTCTGAACATATCTGAATTAATGAAAGCTTGAGAAAGTCAAAGACTTAAAAAAATGTTTTCTTACCAACTTTTTCATAATTTTCTTCTCTGAAGAGGGTTTAATATCAAACTAATACCTTAGCACAACAGCAACTAATAACAGAACATGTGTGGAAAAGCATGCATTTTGTGTTTTTCCTAGAATTCGAGGGTCCAGTCCCATTTCCAAAAAAGAGCAAGAAACAGATGCAATTAATTAAGACTCCCAATGGTGCAGTTTTGAAGAACCCAAGGCGGTATTCACAAGGACAGGAAATGACCATTCCTTTTAGCCTACGGCTGATTTCCAATAGTGCGAAGGAATGCTGTCCTTGAAATGAGTGACCAGTTTTCGTTAAAAGCCGATATCTCTTACCATGTGTTTCCCCATTTTTAAAATAAAATACATTACAGCTGTTTAAACGAATCAAACTTTTGAGCAGGGTTTCATTTGATAAAGCGGCGAATTTCAAACAAAATAAATATAATTCTAACTTTAATTTTGTTTTAAATTATTTGATTCATAAAAAAATAGAAATTCTTCTATTTTTGACTTGGCTCTGGGTCTGCGGGTGGGGGGTGGGGGTACCACTGCATTAATGATGAAGCTGTTGCTTCCACAAGCAGCACATGTGACAATAGGCCTACAACAGCAGTTGCTTCCACCAACAGATCATGCGGGCCTACACCAGCAGATCTAGTTTCAGTGGATTGTCACCAGCAGTTGCCTCCACCAGCACAGAAAAAGGGATTTCCTGTATAGAAGCAATCAGTCCTATTCCTCAGGTCAGAAAACCTAAACCATCTGGGCTTAAGAAACAAGCAGCAGAGGTCTTAACTGCATCTGACAAGGAGAAGGTCAAATCTGATAATCACAGTTTGATTATTTTAATATATGTTGTAGGGTAGAGGCCACTTAGTCTCAAGTTCAACGGATTTTATACAATGCTCCTTAGTTCTCGAGAAACAGGGGGGTCTAATACAGGGGCCTCGCTAAGGAGGGGGGGAGCCTCCCCTCCAAATGTTCGCGAATGCTGTTATACTTGGCAAATTTACAAACTTAGTTGGTGAATTTTTGTAAAAATTTAATAAAAACTATAATACTTTTTCTATTTCTGATAGACTTGGCAAAAATTACAAATCTAATTGAGAATATTATTAAACTTTTCACAAATAAGAACTATATTACATTTTCTAACTGTGATAACTTGGCAAAATTATAAAACTAGTTGGCAAATTCTGAAATTTGAGTTTGCAATTTAAGGTTCTCTCCCCCACCAATAAAAAGTATTCGCGATGGCCCTGGTCTAATATTATAACACAAGTTAAATACTTTGTAACAAGATAGCTACATTGGTCATAGCACAATTTGTATGGCGTTTGCTTGTTATTCCACAGGCTCGGGTTCAATACCGGAACGTGCTACATTTGTTTTTCTCTTTTATAAATATACTTTTAAATATAATTTAATAATTGCCTAAGGCCTATTGCCTTTTACGCTAAAAAAACGTCTCAAGTGTGATTGGATTCAGTGCATCAAATGCAAGAAATGGTTGCACGAAGATTGCAAAGGTGATCATTTGCACTAAATGAAATATTGTGCAGGCTTGTACCACTATTTGTTTTAGCAAAGTAAATTTAAAAAAAAAATGGTTTCAGTTTACAGATTAGTTTGCTTGACCATAGTTATTGTTAATTCACAGGTACAGTCATTCAGGGTAACTTAGATCCACATTTTCTGTATTTTCATATGCCACACTCTTATTTTAAGACTATTGTTGCAACTAGGGGCATAAAAGAGAAGAAATGATCCTAATTATTGTATGACTCTAAAAAATTAAGGAATAATAATGATAAAATGTATAAAAAATGAATTTTTATCCTGGTTCAAAGTTACCCAACCATTTAGAGTAACTTTGCACCATTTGATAAATATTATCTAAAATAATTCATTATAAAAAAAGTATTATAGTTAGGACAACTTTGAACCCCCAAAAATGCTTTCAGGTATGTAAAAACTCAGAATTTACATTTCCCAACATCACAAGATTTGTATAATTTATGATATTACAACAAATATCAGGCATAAGAAAAGTGGAAGAAGAGAACCATGAACATTTAGAAATTAAAAAAACCTGTTTATTGTTCATATAAAAAATAAAATTGCAGTGGAAAACAATTTTCAATGTTTTATCTCAATAATATATCTATAGTTACAGTAAAACATACTTGTACTAGAGTTATTCAAACAAGAATAAAAAATGCCGAATGTATGAAATGTCAAATTTAAGTAGCTCTGCCCCGAAAAATGCCTTTAAATGAATTGTATGTATTTTACACATATTTGTGAAAATATTTATATGTTATATCTAATGTTCATTTTCAGCATTTATATAAAATATACGTGCAAATAGGGGAAATTTTTGACAATAGCTCCTATAATTAGTAAATTCAGAGCTGGATTAAGTATTTTTGGGACCCGGGGCTACTGAAAATTTTGGGCGCCCCCAATTTTAGACTGGACCCCCCCCCCCCCCCTCCTCCCCACACATGCAACTTCTTTTTTTGTTTTTTAATCCTAAAATACCAATTTTAAAAGTTGAATATGTATATTGTTACGCAAAAACTTTTTTTTGTTATCTTTAATAGTGCTCTTAATTATTTTATTTTAACATATTTGTTACATGTACAATTCAAAGATACTTTATAAACATTAAAAGAAAATAGAAATATTCCGTGTATCAAAACTGACTACATTTAAAATTAGTTTAATGCAAATTTTTATTTATACAAATAAATTTAACTACATATTTCTGCATTTTTATTCTAGATTTTCTTTATTTAAAATTAAGCTAATTAGAAAATTCGTAAAGAAACATGGAAGGTCTATGATTTTTACAACCTTTTGAGCACATAGATTTTAGAAATACTGTAATTGGGGGAAGATTTTTAAAAGAGATCTCTGGATCTCTGAGATAATTAAAGGTGCATTTCACTATTTTTAAACCCCGTGTGTGTGTCTATAAATATATATACATATATATACACACTTATGTCCAAAAATTAAGGTGTAGTGACTGGGCGCTTTCGACTGTACACGATTTCTCGAATATCTCTGAAAATCTTGATAGACCGGGAGCCAGCAGCACAGATAATCACCTCATCGACTTCATGGCTGAAATTACAGAATTAGTTAAAAATCTATTCGCATATTAAAACGCAATCGGTCTGCCAAGTCATATCTTGGTGGAAAACACCTGAAGACCCGATTTTAGCAGTTGACTCCTAGGTTTACCATTGTGTGACTAAAATTAAAATAACTAAAATTAAAAACTGTTCACTAAAAAGGTGCAGAAAAATTTATTAAAATATTCCGTTACATAACGAACTGGTCTTTAAAAACTTAAAAACTATTGATGTTAAAAATCATATGATAACAAAAAAGATGTTTCCTGAGATCTTTCAATCGCAAACGCGATCATTTTCAAAGGATATTTTTGCTGGAATGCCGCATTCACTGAGCTATTTATACACCAGTATGGGAAAAAGGATCGGTCTATTATTTGCTGGGGGTGTCCATGAAGTTGTTTCGTTCCGATGCTGAAGTGTTAGAAAAAAGTGTCGTAGCGATGCGGAAGTGTTAGTTTAAAATTACCATTGTGTGTTCTTGTACCCAGTCCTCCATTATTTTCATACCTTTGGGTGCAGGAAAACACAATGGTAAACCTACGAGTCAACTGCTAAAATCGGATTTTCAGATGTTTTCCACCAAGATATGAGTTGGCAGACCGATTGCGTTTTAATATGCAAATCGAGTTTTAACTCATTCTGGAATTTCAGCCGCGAACTTGATGAGGTGATTGTCTGTGTCGCCGCCTCCTGGTCTATGATGAATTGTCATTCAAATTCAAGGATGTAAAGAACATGTTTGATTTCACATTTTTCAGTGAAGATTAAGATGCGGAGGGGCAAAACGATAAATTTAATAATAAAATAATGCTTGCGATAAGTGTCGTATCTAGGGGGTGGGCTGATGGGGCTTCAGCCTAGTGATGGGCGATAACGAGATGTTTTTCTCAATTGTATGGACATCTCGATATTTTTCGATTGTATAAATTTTTTCTCGATGACTACAGTTTGCAAATTTCTTTTATAAATCATATATTATGTATTATATACGTCATACATTTATCAAGAATAATCTGCAGGTGAACTGGAATGAGTCGATGTTAATAAAGACTAGGTGACTTCGACCGCTAGCGGGCCCCTAATTTATACGTAATCTTGTAATATGAAATCACGAACAGGTTACCCGCTATATACGGCACTGATATATGATAGCAGGCGGGTGTGGTGTGCACGCACTACAAAATCTTGTAAAAAATATAATATCAAAATGAATGAACGTCGGACCAGATCTCTTGGGGGAGGGGTCAAAGCGAGCGGAGGGGCACAGCAGCTGCATAATATGATTAAGTCGTCACAGGTCTTTAGGCCTTTCCAACCATATGTCACATGAGAAGTCTGGATCTGAATTTATAAAAATGCCCTCCCCGTGGGGGGAAAGGGGTGCGGGAGGTGGATAACATGAGTAAGTGGTCATAAGCCTTTCCAACAATATGTCACATGAGGGGTCTCGGCTAAATTTAGAAAAACACCCCCGTGGGGGAAAGTGGGGGGGGCGGTCACCGGAGGTGCATTACATCAATAAGTAGTCACAGACCTTTCCAACGATCTCACATGTGGGGTCTTGGCTAAATTTGGAAAAGTGTCCCCCCCGGGGGGGGGGGGGGGGGGTTCAAAATGGGGGGATGGACACCGGAGGAGCATAACATCAATAAGTAGTCACAGACCTTTCCAACGATATCTCACATGAGGGGTCTTGGCTAAATTTGAAAAAGTGTCCCCCGGGAGGGGCAAATTGGGGGAGACTGTCACCGGAGGTGCATAAGATCAATAAATAGTCACAGACCTTTCCAACGATATCTCACATGAGGGGTCTTGGCTAAATTTGGAAAAGTGCCCGGGGGGGGGGGGGCAAAGTGGTGGTGGGGACACCATAGGTACATAATATCAATAAGTAGTCACAGACCTTTCCAACGATATCTCACACGAGGGGTCTTGACTAAATTTGAAAAAGTGTCCCCCAGGGGGGGGGGCAAAGAGTGGGGGGACTGTCACCGGAAGTGCATAACATCAATAAGTAGTCACAGACCTTTTCAACGATATCTCATAAGAGGGGTACTGACTAAATTTGGAAAAGTGTCCTCCGGGGGGCAAAGTGGGGGGGGGGGCGACCACCGGAAGTGCATAGCACTAACAAGTAGTCACAAACCTTTCTAACGATATGTCACATGAGGGGTCTTGGCTAAATTTGGAAAAGTGTCCTGAAATTTCATATATTATAAATAATATTTAGCGGAGGGCTCCATAAAAAAATCCGATCTAAAATGATAAAAGCGGAAAAAACTATCCTCGTAGTGGAGGCCAAATTGGGGAGGGGAGGAAAAAAGTCTCATAATATGAAAGAGTCATCCGAGAGCTTACCGATGACATATCACATGACTGGTCCAAAAAAAGTTTGAAAATTGCTCCCCCTCTCTCCGCCCGTGGGTCCACTCTTTCACCCCGGAATTCATACAGCCGCCACTTTAAAATTTTTATGTTCAATAAATAATATTTACCGGAAGACTGCATAAAAAACCCATATTTAAAGTGATATTTAAATTTATTATAGAAATCGGCTACGGTTTTAAAAATTTGTTCGCCCCTTCCCCACCCCCCTTTGGGCGAAGAAAGGTTCATAGTATGAAAAAGTGGTCAAAGGGCTGTTCTATTATATGCCACAGGAAGGGTTCGGTAAAATTTTTAAAATTGCACCCCATGAGTCCACTCTCACGTCCTCCTCCCTCGAAATCATCCGACCCAATTTCCTCTTTGAAAATTTTATATTTAATAAATAATTTTTATCGGAGGGTTCCAGGTATGTGACATCTTGGTAGGGCTAAAATAAGAGAAACTTTGAAAATTAGGGCTTCATTTCACAGCTCATTGTCATGCCTTTTTCTCTATCTCGTCCCTTATTACTCTCGATAAATTTTCTTACTTTTCTTCTCTGCCGAGGACAAGAGAAATCCTCGAAAAGCTTCTCATAGCGAAATGTTGAAAAGCGCGAGAGAAATCCTCGAAAGGCTTTTCATTGGGACATTTCGAAAAGGACGAGAGTAACAAGCGAGAGGCTTCCCATCGGGAAAGGTTGAAAAGGGCGAGAGGAAACTCTCGAGAGACTTCCTATCCCGAAAGGTTTAAAACCGCGAGAGAACCAACCATCGAGCAGATTCCCATCTGGAAGCGTCGAAATGCTGGAAAAATCATCGAGATGAGATTTGCCGAAATGCGAGATGGAAATGAAGCTTTCAGAGTCAAACTTACCGCATTTCTGGTTTAAGTCATAATTTCTCAAAGGAGTCCATCTGCTTATCCAATCACTTTTTAGCTCACAGGCTATCTAAGCCTGAGAGCTAATGTACCCGTCGGTTCTGTGTGTATGCATGTACTGTACGTACGTATGTATGTACGTAATGCAATAACTCTTGATTAAAATGTACGATTTGCTTCAATTTTTTTATGTTCATTCTGATAAGGCGTTCCGCTGTTTAGTTTTGACGGTTCATTGGTTAAGGATAAAGGGAGAGAAGGGGGGCTGGTCCCTCCCCCCTCCTTAATTTAGATAGATAGGTTTTTCATGCAGAATTCTTCGATTTGCTCCAAATTTCGTATACCGGTTTATTATGTTAAGGAGCTTCCCTGATTAAACTTGGAGGTTCATTAGTTAAGTATGAAGGGGGGAAAGGGGGGTAGACCCCCTCCTTAATTTAGATAAATTGGTTTTTCATGCAGAATTATTCGGTTTGCTCCAAATTTGGTATACCGGTTCATTATGTTAAGAAGTTGCCTTGATTAGATTTGGAGGTTTACGGGTTAAGTATAAAGGGGGAGAAGGGGGCTAGACCCCCCCCTTAATTTAGATAAATGGGCTTTTCATGCAGAATTATTTGATTTGCTCATAATTTGGTATACCGGTTTATTATGTTAAGGAGCTTCCCTGATTAAACTTGGAAGTTCATTGGTTAAGGATAAAGGGGGAGAAGGGGGGCTGGTCCGCCCCCCCTTAATTTAGATAAATGGGTTTTTCATGCAGAATTATTCGATTTGTTCCAAATTTGGTATACCGGTTTATTACGTTAAGAAGTTGCCTTGATTAGATTTGGAGGTTTACGGGTTAAGTATAAAGGGGGAGAAGGGGGGTTGGTACCCCCTTAATTTAGATAAATGGGCTTTTCATGCAGAATTATTTGATTTGCTCCAAATTTGGTATACCGGTTTATTATGTTAAGGAGCTTCCCTGATTAAACTTGGAAGTTCATTGGTTAAGGATAAAGGGGGAGAAGGGGGGCTGGTCCCCCACTTAATTTAGATAAATGGGTTTTTCATGCAAAATTACTCGATTTGTTCCAAATTTGGTATACCGGTTTATTATGTTAAGGAGCTTCCCTGATTAAACTTGGAGGTTCATTAGTTAAGTATGAAGAGGGGAAAGGGGGGTAGACCCTCTTCTTAATTTAGATAAATGGGTTTTTCATGCAGAATTATTCGATTTGCTCCAAATTTGGTATACCGGTTTATTATGTTAAGAAGTTGCCTTGATTAGATTTGGAGGTTTACGGGTTAAGTATAAAGGGGGAGAAGGGGGCTAGACCCTCCCCCCCTTAATTTAGATAAATGGACTTTTCATGCAGAATTATTTGATTTGCTCATAATTTGGTATACCGGTTTATTATGTTAAGGAGCTTCCCTGATTAAACTTGGAAGTTCATTGGTTAAGGATAAAGGGGGAGAAGGGGTCAAGCCCCCTCCCCTTAATTTAGATAAATGGATTTTCATGGAGAATTATTCAATTTACTTTAATTTTTTTTCTATGTTTGTTCTGATAAGGAGCTTTCCTGATTAGATTTGGAGGTTCATTAGTTAAGTATAAAAGGGTTAAAGGGGTTAGACCACCCTTAATTTAGCGATATGTTTCTTTTTTTCATGCAGAATTATCTGATTTGCTTCAAATTTGATATACTGATTTATTATAGTTAAGGAGTTTCCCTGATTAGATTTGGAGGTTCATTGGTTAAGTATAAAAGGGGAAAACGGGGGATATTTCCCTTCATTTATTTTTTGAGGGACATTATTCTTTGAAATAAGAGTATAATATACAGTTAGTGTTAATAACCTGTGAGCTCAATGCCATCAGTTTAACTGGCACTTATCATTTTATTGCTATTAACCGATGTGGGTTATGAAGCATAGTGGTTTATGTATTCAGTTCTATATAGTCCTATTTTCAAACTTTACTGTTAAATTTAGTTTCATTTTTCCCCGAATTTTCAATGTTTCTCTTATTTCAGCTCTGCCAAGCTGCCCCATACCTGGAGACTCAGATAAATACGATTTATTAAATATAAAAAGTTCAAAGAGGAAGGTGAGTGAATTCTGGGGTGTGGGAGAGAGTGCACAAAGGGAGGCGGGGGGGGGGGGTGGTAATTTTCAAACTTTTACCAAACCTCTCCTTGACATATCATCGGAAAGTCCTTTCACCACTCTTTCATATTATGAACCTTTCTCCTCCCAGAGTTGAATTCCGGAAGGGGTTCGGGGTGGGGGGGGGGGGAGCGGTGCGGGGGTGACTTTTTTTTTAATTGTAGAGATTTCTACAATAAATATCATTAAATGAGGTTTTTTAATGGAGCTCTCTGATAAATATTATTTATTAAATATAAAATTTTAAAAGTGGGGCTGCGTGATTTCCGGTATATTCTAGGATAAAAGAGGGAACCCACGTGGGAGGGGTAGATTTCAAACTTTTTTTGGACCAGTCATTTGATCTATCATCGGAAAGTTTTCGGTTATCATCGCAAAGTTACTCTTTCATATTATGAACCTTTCTTCTTCCTTCCTTAGTTTGGTGCCCCGAGAGAGGCACTTTTCGAACTTTTTTGAAATCGTAGCGTTTTTAAACATTTTAGATCGGATTTTTTTTACGGAGCCCTCCGATAAATAATTTTTAATATATGAAAATTTCAAAGAGAAGGATGGGCAGGGTATATTTCGGGAGGGGGGGGGGGGTGGCGCGATAATTGGAATCCTGGGAGTTGGGACTCTTTTCTATCTTTTGCTGGCACCCCTCATGTGATATATCATTGGAAAGCTCTGTGACTACTATTTCATTTTATATATCGCCCACGCCCCTCCCCTTAGTTTGCCCCCAAGCGGGGGCACTTTACTAAATTTAGCCGACACCCCTCATGTGCCATATCGTTGGAAAGTCCTGTGACCACTTATTCATATTATGCACTTTCCTTGCCCCTCCCTCCTACTTTGCTCCCTGCGGGAGTTCGTTTAATGTATTCCAGTTGAAGACTTTATAAAAATGAGGAAATTAAAGATCCAATCTCAAATGACGTAGAAAAATCAATAAAAAATTTTGATCCCTTTTATCATCCTTTAGTTCATATTTCTGCCACTAGGGGGTGCTTTTGATTCTTATTTCTTTGGCCATTTTGGTGCTAATTGCCGAAAAATTCTAATTTTTGATACTTAAACTCCCCTTACCGCTTCATAGCTACTCGCATTTTTTCAGCTTTTTTTCAACCAGGGGGCACCCTTACAAGACTTTTCCAGTCTTATGGCTCCTTTATAGTTTCCCTTTGGTTTGTTGTTTTTTTATTCCATCTGTTTTCAGTTACCCTATATTTAATAAAATCTGCCTTATATATATATGTAAAAACAATGATTTCAATAATCGATTCTAGAACATCTCCTTTGTAGATTCTCGAAAGTAATTGATGACTGTATCGATTGTGTATTTTACAATAACGATTTTTTTTTATTGGTAAATTTTCGAGAATCGCCCATCACTAAGCCCTATCACTACTATGAAATTGTCGGCCAGAATAATAGCTAAGTTTTCCAATAACTGTTTTTAGCTTTTCTCGTTATAATCGATTGTAAAACATCTCGATTGTAGATTCTATGGATTAGTCGATGGCTGTATCGATTGTGATTTTTTACGATGACGATTTTTCTCGATTGTCGAATTCTCGAGAATCGCCCATCACTACTTCAGCCCCCTCCGAAATTTGTAGAAAATAAAGTTTAGCAAAGTGTAATGAAACTTGCTAAGATAAAATTCAAAATGAACCAGAACAAATATTCCATTTTAGACAGGTTTGCTTCTTAGAAAGTGTGTTATTTCACAAATGCCGTGCATGTATATGTTCCAAAATGAATCCAGGGATGTGTTGAGGGAGGTGGGGTAGATTGAGATTGCTTTTATATAATAAATGTGCTGTTTATTTCAGTTTTATTTACTATTCATTAAATAACTTTTAGTAAATAATTTTCAGTATTCCATTTTAAAAAATGCTGTATAACAATGTAATTGTACTTGTGAAGACAAAATCCTGCTACGACATTTTCCCCTGTCCCATGCGATTTCATCTTAGCAGATTTCACTGTATAATAGATGCGTTACCTGCTAATTAGATAAAAACCTGTTTAAAACAAAAATATTCCCGTTTCTTGCGATTCCTTCTTAGAAGCTTTTACTGTATCTCAGCCCCCTCCGAAATTATAAGTCTAGATACGCCACTGCTTGCAATCATTGACGAGAGAGAAGATGCTCAAAATGGTCTGTAGCAAATGACTATGTGGGTCCTGTCTAATGTTTGTGTGCATTTCTGGAAGCATAAAATGCATATTCGTAAAGATTTTAACGTTTCTGTGAAGAATTTAAATGTTTTTTGTTTATAGCATGCAGAGTTTCAACCAAATCTTACAGTACATAACAAAACTATGAAAAAGAACAGTAGAAAATGTATACTGCAATTAAATCACAAATATATTGAATATTTCATGACATATGGGCATTTGTATGAAATAATTTTTAACTGTGCATGTGTGAAAGATTCCAACATTTTTATTTCCTAATTTGATAGTCAGCTGTTTAGGGTAACTTATATAAAAAGTATTGCGAAAGATACAGTGAACTGATTGATAAATTGTGAAAAATCCCTTACAAGAAAGCTACTTTTAGAAAGCAACTCACTCTATCACCCTTAACTAATTTGAATTTGTGCATTATTTGACAGGACTTTTTATGTAAGTTGCCCCAAATAGCTAACTACCAAATTATGAAATTTTTTTTTGAAATCTTTCATCCATGCGCAGTTAAAAATATTTCACAGTCATTTGCTACAGTGAAAGACCAGTTTGAGCATTTTCTGTCACATGGGTGATCGTAACCATTATTACTAAATTTATTGTTGTCCTCCTAATTGTCCCGTGACTAAATCTTCACCGAAAACGATGGAGTAAAACATGTTCTTTACATCATCAAAGTTCAAACACAATTCATCAAGTTTTTCAGTAGATATTCGACAAACCATGTACAATCGAAAGCGTCCATTCACTGCCTCTTAATTTTTGAACTTTCAGTGTATATGTATGTATTTATATATGTGTGGTAACAACATTTTCAATTAATGTATGGAGAGAAACTAATTGAGCTGATTAGTACATTGAACGTTTAACAACCTTTATATATGAACCTGGGTCGTAATCCAGTTTTCAGTCAGGAAATTCAGGGTGTTTATACTTCTGATCCAAATTTCAGATATTTGTTCATAACACTAATTGAAATATTTCAAATGAAATTTTCAACATACTTATCCTTCTTTGTGTGAAATATAATAATATCACGTGAAGTATTAAAAGTAGCCCGAGTCCCATCTGCATACAGTCAGCTTTGAACTAGGTACTTTGGATTGTAGTTGACATTAGATGTGGTATTACTGATCGAAATACTGCGCACTTTAAAATCAATTTTAATGAAGTTTAAAATCATTAAAATTCTTTAATTTTTTTCTCTTTTATTTGTCATTTTGCTACAACAATATTTAAATAACCATCTAAATTATCCTCCCCCCCCCCCCGCAAGAAAAAATTCCCTATTTCCCTTCCCCCACGCCTCCAGTACATAGTTTAAAATATTACTTTTTTTTTTCTCATGTAACATTTCTGTATTAATAATTAAAAAGAGCATCCAAATTACTTTCTCCAACTGACTAAAAAAAATTCCACTTCTCCCCTCCCCCTAGCACAGGGATGGCGAACCTATGGCACACGTGCCGAACTTGGCACATAAGAAAACTTCTCTGGCATGCGAAAAAACTTATGGATTATATTTAGTTTATGGAGAACAATCCATTTTATGTTTTTTTACAAAAAGTATAGTTTTGTGTAACAGGTATGTAATTTACTTTAAAATAATCCGTTACTTTTGAATGAATTAAGGTATTATAAATCTCAACGAAAGCGCCCTGTAGCGTTATTATCTCGCCAAACCATTCAACATAGACTGTTTTCCAAATCATTTTGCTTCTCTATCAAATTTCAAAGGTTTCATGTTTGAAAATTCAATTTTAAGAGATAGTTTGCACAGTAATATACCTAATTGTCATTCTTCTGCTTCAGATTAGATTTTATTTTATTTAGGTTTAGTTTTATTATATTTAGGTTTTGATTTTAAAAATTTAATTATATTTGTTAGTGTAAATAATTATGTATCTGTTGAACCTGAAAAACTAAAAATGACCTGATTGGGAAGTATACAATATAAGAAAAACTCATTTATAAATTATTAATACGGAATTCGATACAACATGGCTATATTATTTAGTAAATACAGCATAATAAATAAATTAGGAATCGAATTTAATAAAACTGTAAAAGTATTTAAGTAAAAATTATATCAAAATTAATTATTGGTTTTATATAAGCTAAAATCTTTGTGACACGTTAAAATGTTAGTATATAAAAAATTTGAAATTTATGGCACGCATACTCAAAAAGGTTCGCCCTCCCTGCCCTAGCACATAAACTTTAAAACTCCTTCTTTTTATTTAAGCTGTATTGTTACTTTGTAGCAACAATATATAAATAATCATCGAATTCTATCCTTAAATTTCCATTTTAACTTCCCCATAATAATATTTCCAAACATTTTTCAATTAAAAAATATATTTACACGTGAATATTAAGTAAGACAGGAAACTTTAAAATACCGTAATTTCGGGTAGATAAGCCGCGGCTTATACGTGTTTAAAAGTTAAATTTTACCTTTTGCGGCTTATCTGCCGGTGCGGCGTATACGAAGTAATAGCGATTTTTTCCAGAAAAAAAAAATAGACCATGTAATATTATAGAGTGAAAATCTGAAAAACAATATTAAAAATGCTTCACGGATTAGAAATAACAATCATTTAAAAAAATATCGGGAAGTTCTTTTTTATTTCATTAAAAAAGAAAAAAAAAATCTATGCATGGTTTCTTTCTGCATAACGAAACGTATTACTCAAAGATAATGATCTCATTCTGATAACGATCAACTTCCTACTCCACCACAGAGTTGAATAAACAAACTGCAGATGGGTCTTTTCTTTTTTATAAACTAGCGGTTTTGAGGAGTGCTGTAATTTTCTAATAACTTATTATATTTTAATAAAATTTTGTTACACAGCTTAATTTACTGTTATTGCAACTTGCTGAAAATTTGAACAAAATCGGACAATTAATAATAGAGATTTTTTTTTTTTTTTTTTTTTTTTTTTTTTAATAGCTAAGAAAAAACGTGTTTTGCTTATCGTTTTTTTTTTCTTTTAAATTATTTTTTCTGTTTGCTTGCAGCTCAGTCATTTCTTTTTACTACACTTAAGCAAAGTGAAGTCGCTGACACATTTAATTAATCCTTTTTCGCGGCGTTTTAATAGAAAAGAAAGTAGATTCTTTTGTTTTCTTTAAGTGTGCACATTTGCGAATGTTGTATTTTTTATTTTCAATAATGAACGCATGTAGTTAATTTTTGTTTATTTTAAAACTTTCTTAGAACATTTTATTTTAAATATTTACAGAATATATCAAATCGAGTACCAATTAATTTCTGTTAATAGACATTAATGTTTACAGTTAGAGTGAAGAGATTTTCAAAAAACATCTCTTTATAAGTCTCTCCCAAAAGTTCATGTTGTCAAAATGATTATTTATCATTACTTATTTTCGGAATTTTACGTTGTGTTATTTAATTGATGTATTCGAATAAAAAATAGTGTTCTTAAACATACTAGCGTTATGTTTTATATTAAGAATTCCATAAAATATATTTCTACTTGCCGACCCAAGGCTGAAATGTGCGATGCAATTAGATAAATTAACAAACCAAAAGTTATTTATTTATTTATTTTCATTATTTGAATTAAATTTAAAATTCTAATTTTTAAAATGGTTTTAAAAAATGCGTGAAAATCCTCAATATGGCGTCTATAGTAGTACATACACCCTTTCAATAAGTGCGGCGTATAAGATGGAATTTCAGGGTTTTTTTTACCATTTTCGGACGTAGCGGCGTATACGCCAGGGCGGCTTATCTACCCGAAATTACGGTAATTAAATTATTACAGGTGAAAAGTATTTTATGTAGAAAATTACATCATATTTAGAAAAGCCCAAATAGTAATATTTCCAAGCACTTTCAATTGGAAAATCGAAAATATATTTACACGTGTATATTAAAAGGAAAAGAAAACTTTAAAATAATTAAATTTTGCATACAAAAAGCATTAAATGGGGGAAAATTATGTCATATTTATGTATTTAAAACGATTTCCTTAAAAAGTCCAAAAGAAAAAAAAATTCTAGCCATTGCAAAAGGCCGGGAGGCAGCGACATTTTACACCGAATAAATTTAAACAAGCCGATTTTCAAATGTCTGATAGATGTTAATTAATCGAACACGAAAATAACCGTAAGCTGTTGCGACAGCGGTGGATGCAGTTTTGTAAGCCGAAAAATTTCCTAGCCAAAGGGAACTTAAGAGCAACACGATTACAGAAGATTATTACTGGTCGTGATATCATCCAATCTTTCATAATCAAATATCATTTTAAAACACAGCAAATTAGCATGTTTTCAGAGACTGTGGGGTTTGCTACATGTAGAATTGGGAAACGTAGCTCGAAGGGGGCAGAACCCCCTACTTTTGTTAGAAAATGTATCTGTGAGATAAACTTTTATAACGAAACATTATTTTTTCCTCATTTAAAAAAATAATAAAAATAAATGTAGCTCTTCAAACTTTTCAGAAAATTTAATTTTTTAAGTTCAACTAAGACAATGAACTAAAAGTTCTAAATGTGCCTGCTAAAAGTTTTCAGTTTGTCTGAAATAAGTCAATATTTGTACAAAACATGATAAATTTTATTATATAAATTCTTCATAATCAAACTTCTCCAATCAGGTAATCTTTTCAAATGAGAACAAATTAGCATATTTTTAGCGAAGTCTGCACGAAGTTGGTGAGCATAGCTTGTAATGGGCAGAACAGTCTAATTTTGTTAGAAAATGTAACTGTGAGATAATTTTTTTTTACAAAAAAACAATTTTTCCTGATTTAAGATAAATTCAACACTTCAAAATTTTTAGAAAATTTTACTTTTCTAGTTCAATCCGTATCTTGACAATGAATTAAAAGTTCTAACTATGTGTGCTAATATTTTTCATTTTTAATGAAATAAGTCAATTTTGTGCAAAATATGATAAATCTTATTAAGGCTGTTCTCAAATTCAATGGGACTACTTTCTGACACATTTCCGAATTCATTTTTGTTCGGAAATGCATAAAATTGGCAGGTGTTCTTATTCAGAAACTATGTAGTAATCGAATGGCATTTCCTATTTTTGATAAAGGCAGAAGGTCTTTCAGAAAATACTGTCAAATTAAGTGTTCCGAAAAAATATCCGGATGCGGTAGCACGAGAAAGGGGTAAAACGTGTCGTCACGTGACAAGAATTGTTTATTACTTAATAAGTAATTTATTTTTAAAAAATGGAACCGTTATTAGATTCCAAATCGTTTCAATAGTCAGACCTGTCAATTTTATGCCCGTTTTTAAAATTTGTCTGAAAATGCGTCAGTAAGTTTAGCGTTGTTGAACTGGGAATTTGAGAACCACCTTAAATAAATAATTGTGAGCATTTTAAACAATTTAACCCATATGTTTTGGGCTTTAGTAAATGGTACAAAAGGAAAAATGCATGAATATAGAAATTTTAATAAAATAAGGATGTGTGTAAATCTATTTAAATAATGAAATCTGTACTAATAAAAGAAAGTTTTGCACTGTGTGCGTCTGTTCGCGATGGCTAGCAAAATCTATCGCATGTATAAGTCTGACAATTTAAGTGAGGATAGTACAAGACAGGTTCTGATGCACCTGAGGCACAGATTTTAAATTTTTTAAGGGCCGGGACCCCTTTAAGTTTTTATGCCCTAAGTTGTTAATAACTTCCCCATTTTATCCGATCTGCTTCGTTTTTGGGGCTATATCTCCATTTAGTAGTTCCCCCATTTCTACATTCCAGTTAAGATCCTTGCTGCCTGGGGCCCGGTACAGGCGGTTGTGCCCTAAATTGTTAATAAATTGCTTCCTTTTAATCCAATCTTCATTTTTGGGATCCTTTTTCCATTTACTTATTCTCACGTTTCTACATTCCATTTAAGACATGGGGCCTTCTATGGTCCCGTAGAGATCTCTTGAACTTCTTGTGTGCCATGCATTCCTCTCCCCTAATTTTCTAACCTTCTCAGTGCATTGTTTTAAAGTTAAATCTTGGACACTTCTTCCCGTACCAACACCCTCAACATTTTTACTGGGACCCTAGGACCCTGTTTTAAGCATTAGCCCCTTCCCCATTTTTTGCGCATTTCTTTAAAATATTATTATAGTGATTAATTCATGCCCTATGCTTAATTTTGACTAATTGAAGACCTAAAACGCTACATTCTAAAACATTTTAGTATGTTTTCATGTTTGGGCAGTGCTCTCAGCTATTAGTTGGCCCCTCTTGGGCCCCTGTTATAGCTCCCTTAAAAAAAGCTCCGATTCACTAGTTTTTTTTTTTCCTAACAACTCCTTAGGTTCTCCAGCTACTGTATGAATGATAAAGAAAAAAAAAAATAATCAGACTTTAGCTACCCCCAATTGTGAATATTAATCACCTTCTTGGTGCAGCTTCTTTAAAAATGGTCCGAATTGCTTGGAATTTTTTTTTTTTTTTTTTTTTTTAAACATAGTTCTAGCCGTCCTCTGATTACTTTCAAAACCACTAAAAAGTATCTCTATACCCAACTACATGCCAGTTAAGACCCTGGCGACTTGGGGCACCTTGAAGTTTTTGCACCATAAATTGTTAATAAATTGCCTCCTCTTAATCCGATCTTACTTTTTGGAACACTTTTTTCATTTATTCTCCTGTTTCTAGATTTCAGTTTAAATCCTGGGTTCCCCTAAGGTCCTGTAGGGCCCGATGGGGACCCCTTGAACTTTTTGTGTGGCATGCACTTTTCATCCCTAATTTTCTCGTCTTCTCAATGAATAATTTTTTAAGTTGAGTCTTGGTCTCCTCTCTCCGGAACAACACCCTCATAATTTTTACTGGGGGCTCTGTTTGGCCTTCTTGGGGCCCTTGGTTCAGCTTCTTTAAAAATGATCCGAATTGCTTGCAATTTTCTTTAACATAGTTCTAGCATCCTCTGATTACTTTAAAAACTACTAAAAAGTATCTTTTATACTCAACTACATGCCAGTTAAGTCCCTGTCCTTTTGAAGTTTTTCCACCCTAAATTGTTAATAAATTGCCCCTTCTTAATCCGATATTCATTTTTGGAACCTTTTTTCCATTTAATTATTCTCCCGTTTCTAGATTCCATTTAACATCCCGGAGCAACCTAGTGTCCCATAGGGCCAGGGCCCGACTTAGGCTATGGAGGGCCCCAGGGCAAGAATAATTCTAGGGGGCCCCCTTCTATCCATCTCTAGATTTTTTTGTGAATAATGTGGCAGTAGCTAGTACTAAACTTCATGCATATTGTATTATATGCATAAATTTTGTACCCGGTACTGCTCACATCTGTATACAGAGTGTCACAAAAAGATGGTCACAACTTTAAGAAAAAATAGTAGTAGGCTAATTGTAGACAAAAATGATAGATTGGTAGATACGAGTATTTCTTTGCAAACTTTTACTTCGCTTATCTACGTACGTTATAAGACGGCTAAAAGAAAATCCTCCAAATTGGTCGTAAATAATGGTTTTATCTGCCATATTATGAGAAAAATGTTAATAAAGAATTTCTTTTGAAAACATTAGAATACTAAGTTGTTATAATAAAATATTAGTCATTAGTTTTCTAATGATATAGTTTGCTTTTGCATAGATGGATGGGATATGGGAAAAAGAGTGGGGAAAGGGGACCGTACTCCCTTCCTAAATGTTTGAAAATATATGAATTTTGGTAACTTTTGACTAATTTTTATCATTTGGCACCTTTTAACGAAAATTTTGACTATTCTCATAGGGGGCCTCCTAAAAAGGGGGAACCGGGGCAGCCGCCCCGCATGCCCCTGCATAAGTCAGGCCCTGCGTAGGGCCCCTTGAACTTTTTCTGCGGCATGCTTTTTTTACCCCCTAATTTTCTCATATTCTCAATGCATAAATTCAGAGTTGAGTCTTGGACTGCTCTCCCCAGACCAACACCCTCATATTTTTACTGGACTCTAGGGCTCTGTTTTAAGCATCCCCCCCCCCCCCCCCTCCAAGGCACAAGAGGGAAATAGAATAAAGATGTTTTTCTGCTTTTGTCGTGGGAAAGAGGATAAAGCCACTGCTGAGGGCCCCTCACGAGTTGGGGCCTGGGGCTGCAGCCCCCCCCCCCCCTTAATCCGGCCCTGAGTAAATTATAAACATCAGTATAACTTTGAGCTGGCTCAAAGGTAAAATGTTAGTGCCTTCTTATTTTACATTTTATTCACTATTAATAAATAAATAATCACACAATATTATCACATTTACAACATTTAGACAATAATATGTCTGATAAATGAATATATTGTTACTTACCATGAAAATTTAATTGGATTACAACAACTTCAAAACAGCATTCAAAATTACCTTGAAAACAGTACTTCACAAAAATAGTTAGATGATGCATTTAATTACGTATAATGTTGCTAATTTATTTTCTAAAATAAAAAGTAGAAATCCCAGTTTAGAACGTTGCCAGCAGAACACAGTTCTGGAGCTTATTTAGTCTTTTGAAGTGAAAAATATTGAAAATTAGGAGGTGGTGCAAAGTTACACTCCATGGTTCAAAGTTACCCTGAATGACTGTATGCCACAATTACACGAGTTTATTTAACATTAAATTTGTAAATCATTTAAACACTATGAAAGGAATTAATGAGTGTGCATAACCAATTAAATATTAAAGAGCATGGTGGTACATTTTTTCTTTATTTTATCATTTCAATTTTGGCTCTACTAAGCAAAACATCCTATTATGTGGCGTCTTCCCCCGAATTACCTTATACATAATAGAAAAAAATTTAATTCAGTGAGATAGGGTTCTCAAATAAAATTTAGTTTCAATAAGCATTCCATGAGCTAAGGCATACATATGAAAACCTGGCTCTTCTAAGCAGAGAAGAAAAGCTGTGATTTTCAATAAACCCTAATTTAGCTTTAAGCTCCATTCCTTGTGTGTTATACATTAGATTATCAGTGTTTTAAATTATCTAGAAATAAACCCAGTATTTTTTGCTACATCAAAAAGAAATATTTTAATAAAGTTATTTGATGCATTTACGAGAAATATAATTGATATGTTATTGATAAAACCAATAATAAATGACATGAACACTTTTCTGAGAAAGCACATAAATCAACAAATTTCTTTTTATCCTCAAAAATGATTATTGTTCTAATATTGTAATTAGTATTTTGGTAATATGTAACAAAAGGGCAGCTTGCAATGATATCATAGATGCCAACATTGTAAAGACTGTATTGGGAGTAAACTAGTTAAGTTTCAGGAGTCATTTGAGGAGTTACACACAATTGTTTTGAGCTATATTTCTAAATATTCTCAATCACCTTCCCCTTACAACTTTTGCATTTATCCATACAAGCATAATTTAAATAAAAGTTATTTAATTTTACTTTTTATGTATTAATAATATTTTGTAATAAATTTATAAAAATGGGATAACTTTTTCCCTCCAGAGCAAAAAATCTGCGATCAATATAATTGTGTGAAATTACAATTTTTTCCCCGCAACCGATTGGATAATAAGGCAATTTCTTTTCACAACCATTTGACAAAATTCGGGTATTTTGCCGCGACATAATGATGACATTTGCAATTTTTTGCCACGACTGATTGACGAAAATTGCGATTTTTTTGCCTCGACTGGTTGACGAAAATCCTGATTTTTTGCCGTGACTGATTGATGTAATTCGCGATGTTTTTCCCACGATTGACCGACGAAAATCGCAATATTTTGACAAAATTTGGGATTCTTGGTCGCGATTACGAAAATCGCGTTTTTTTGGCACTGCTCATTGATGGAAATGTGATTTTTTGACGTAACTTTTCGGAAAAACGCGATAGACAAAATGCTCGATTTTTTTTGGTGACTGACTGACGAAAATCGGGATTTATTTACGTAATTCGTGGCTTTTTGCCGCGATTGATTGACGAAAATCACGATTGTTTGCTGCAATCGATTGCCGTAATTCGCAATTTTTTTTCCTGCAATTGACCTACGAAATTCACGATTTTTTTGCCGCGATTTATCGATGATTCACGATTTTTAGCCACGACTGAATGACGTAATTCGTGGTTATTTTGCTGCGACTGATTGACGAAATTTGTGATTTTTTTGCCACGATTGTTGGTCGAAATTCGCATTTTTTGCTGACAAAATTTACAACTTATTTTAACGACCTGATGGCAAAATTCGCGATTATATGTCACGGACAATAGCTGAAATTTGTGGTTTTATCAACGACCAATTGACGAAATCAACGATTGGCTGCAAATTTCCGTATTTTCTACCTTATTATGGTATTTTATCTTACATTTCTGGAGATGTCTATGTAATATGCATTTAGTAAGCAACATATCTGAAAAAAGTTATGGAAGTTATACTATATATTTTGACTTAAGTTAAATGTAAATTCAAATCCTATACTGTTGTGCTACCTTTTCAGGAAGGGTGGTTTAAATATCGGCCAGAAGGCATTCCTTCTTAAAAGAATGTAATATCTTAAAATATACTAAGTGCTTTTCCCTACAGTTATTATTAACCTTGTGCTTCGTGGTGGCATGATTAATAACTGTAAAGAAAAGTGCTTTTTCTGTTATCTTCCAAATTTTAAAACAGCCAGTGGTACAATTGCATGATGTTTTCTTAACTTTTATAAAATGGGGAATAATTTTTAAACTAAAAAAACACAAAACCAAAATAAGACAAATATAATAATGAAAACAGGCTTTTAAAAATTGTAGTGGCAGCCTCTCCCCTATTTTTTTTTTTTAATAAGTAGAAAAGTTATGTGATTTTGTAAACTAAGAGAAATGTATTTATTATTAGTCATTAAAAACAAATCGCCATCATTTAACCCTGCTGTTATTATCGGATCTATTTGACCCAAAATGTTATTTTAACAGCTTTTAAAAAAAGACTATAGAAATATTTCCTAGACAATTTATAACTTTGTTAGTGAGAGTGATATGTTATTTTGAATTTAAATGAAAACAAAAAATGAATAAAACTAAGTAGATTAAGCAAGACACACTTAATTAAATCAAAGTACAGATTTATGCTGGAAAAGAATCAGGACATTCAAGTTGTGAGGGATCTGATATATGAATTTAGAGGATGCAATATTAGATGCGATAACTTCTTCACCTCTTACTACCTGGAACAATCTCTTCTAAAACAAAATGATACTATGCTTGGCAGTATGAGGAAAAATATACCAGGACTTCCTGGTCAAATGACAAATGGATTTATATAGCTGAAGGTTTTAGTTTAGAGATGATAGAACTGTTTTGAACAACATCCCAAAAAAGAATAAGAATGACAAAATGTCATTCTTATGAGCACAATGCATTGTGATAAGTATATTATTAGCAACAGCCTAAAAGATCATATTCAATGGACTTTACCCATGTGACATCAATGTAGGTATATAAAAGAAAAACACCAATAAGCATGCAGAATGTTTTAATGCTGCTTCCCCTTCATCCAATAAACAGTCATTTTCGGAGGCTATATACCTACAGAGGTGTGGCTTTTGCCATTCCTGGGTAAAGTCCTTATAAGAACTGTGGATAATCATGATCAACTTTTCAATATATACATTTTTGAAAGGAAAAAAATTTCTGGCCTATGATTTTATTTTATAATATGCTCGATAGTTCTGCTTACAGCATATTTATTCTTTGGACATCAATGAGTGTGATTTTACAATCCATCACGTCTAGCACGATTAAGTACAACATCGAATGGTGATTGGCTGAAAGATGGTTATGTACTTGTTGGGGGAGGAGTCAATTCAATAAACAAGGAAATGAACGACTTTGTTTAATGGTTGAAAGCACAAGCGAATTGTGAACCATGCAGTATGGTGGTTAAAGAGCGAAACTAGTAATCTGAAGGTGTAGAGTTGCGTCCTTGTAAATGTAATTTTTTTTTCTTTTTTTTAGTTTTGTTGATTATATTTATTTACTATTTATAAATAGTATTTAAAAACTGATAATAACGATTACTTATTATCAGTTGCTTTGTAATGTTTAATTGTCAATCAGATAATTAAATTACAAGTTAAATATAGTTAATAATATTTTTATGTTAGACTTTTAGTAATAGATAAATATCAAATTAATAGAAATAATTTATTAATTTTCACCTTTTAAATTAATTTCACTTAAATATATAATTAATGTATTTCAATATCAATATTGACATTTAAATATATATAATTACATTAATCACTATTTTTGTTAAGTATATATAAATAATAATATTTGCATTTAGCTGTTTGTAATACATTCTCTTAAATTTTCAGTGATTAGTTAGCAATACATAAATTATGAAAAAATATATCAATCTATGTTAAAGAAAAACTTCAGTTATAGCTCGAAGAATGATCTTTTGTTTTGGATGATGATGATACACATCATACAAGCTCAAACGGTTTGTTCCTTTAGAGCCAAAAAGTTTAAAGCCAAAAATCATTAAGAGGGGGAAATGTAAGGGATCATACAGGAGCCACATAGTGTCAACGTTTAGTTCAGAATCTGAACAAAACAACAAAGAGTTACGCTATTTTATGTTCCCTTCCCCTTTTGGTCATTGATAAGAGGACAGATTCGACACTATCGAAAGTATTTTGGAAAGAACCATGAGGGAAAAACTGTCAGGGATCATGTTTCAGTAGAATTTATGGTTTTATTGCTCATCTGATCAATAAAATGGTAATAAGACAAAAACATTCATAAGACAAAATTCCGTCAGAAGTGTTTTCTGATAATTTTTTCTTCTTTCTAAGATTCTCATAAGGCTATATTCACTTCTGTTCACTGTTTGTTTCATAATGAAAATGTGTTTTATAAATTCACTGAGAAAAAAAACAATTTGCAACACACCAAGGATTTTTTATTTCTTCAAGATAAAAAATTTCAAAATAAAAACTATTGGCTATGTCTTGCTATAAAACCTGTAACGCAAGAATGGTATTAAAACTGAACCAAATTTCGTTTATAATTATAGGCACAAAAACAGATAATCTTATTTTTTTTTTGGCGAAAGGTTGGATTTTTTTCAGACAAACCATGTATATTGCTATTACTATAATGGAGAATTTGCATGTTTTCTAACTTTATCACAAAACAATAGTACATGAAAAAATAAGAAGGATAGCCTGCATATTTTTTTTATTTTGTGCTTTTATTATTGATTTATGATTGTTTTAATATTGCACTAGTGATGGGCGATAACGAGATGTTTTTCTCGATTTTCTCGATTGTATGGACTTCTCGATACATTTCGATTGTGTAAATTTTTTCTCGATGACTCCAGTTTGCCAATTGCTTTTATACATCATATATTATATATTATATACGTCATACATTTATCAAGAATCGTCTGCAGGTGAACTGGAATGAGTCGGCATTAATAAAGATTAGGTGACTTCGCCCGCTAGTGGGGCCCTCCTTTAATCGGGGCCCCTAAGTTATACGCAATCTTGTAATATGAAATCACGAACAGGTTACCTGCTATATACGACACCGTATAGCAGGCGTGGTGTGCACGCACTACAAAATCTTGTAAAAAAAATATAATCTCGAAACGAACGAACCTCGGACCAGATGTCTTGGGGGAGGGGTCAAAGTGAGCGGAGGGGCACAGTAGCTGCATAATAGGAATAAGTCGTCACAGGTCTTTAGGCCTTTCGAACCATATGTCACATGAGTGGTCTGGATCTGAATTTATAAAAATGCCCTTCCCGTGGGGGCAAAGAGGGGGGAGGGGTGCAGGAGATGGATAACATGAGCAAGTGGTCATAGGCCTTTCCAACAATATGTCACATGAGGGGTCTCGGCTAAATTTAGAAAAGTGTCCCCCGTGGGGGAAAAGTGGGGGGCGGCGGTCACCGGAAGTGCAGAACATCAATAAGTAGTCACAGACCTTACCAATAATATCTCACATGTCGGGTTTTGGCTAAATTTGAAAAAGTGTCTCCCGTTGGGGGGGTAAAGTGGGGGGACGGACACCGGAGGAGCATAACATCAATAAGTAGTCACAAACCTTTCCAACGATATCTCACTTGTGGGGTCTTGGCTATATTTTTGGAAAAGTGTCTCCCGGGGGGGGGGGGGGGCAAAGTTTGGGGTCGGACACCGGAGGAGCATAACATCAATAAGTAGTGACAGACCTTTCCAACAATATCTCACATGAGGGGTCTTGGCTAAATTTGAAAAAGTGTCCCCCGGGTGGCAAAGTGGGGGGGGGGGGGACTGTCATTGGAGGAGCCTAACATCAATAAGTAGTCACAGACCTTTCCAACGATATCTCACATGAGGGATCTTGGCTAAATTTGAAAAAGTGTCCCCCGTGGTGGGGGCAAAGTGGGGGGGACTGTCACCGGAGGTGCATAACATCAATAAATAGTCACAGACCTTTCCAGCAATATCTCACATGAGAAGTCTTGGCTAAATTTTGAAAAGTGCCCCCCTGGGGGGGAAGTGGGGGGGACGAACACCGTAGGTGCATAACATCAATAAGTAATTACAGGCCTTTCCAACGATATCTCACATGAGGGGTCTTGGCTAAATTTGAAAAAGTGTCCTCCGGGGGGGGGGGGCAAAGTGGGGGGGCTGTCACCGGAGGTGCATAACATCAATAAGTAGTCACGGACCTTTCCAACGATATCTCACATGAGGGGTCTTGGCTAAATTTGGGAAAAGTGCCCCGGGGGGGCAAAGTGGGGGGGACGGACACCATAGGTGCATAACATCAATGAGTAGGCACAGACCTTTCCAACGATATCTCACATGAAGCGTCTTTGCTATATTTGGAAAAGTGTCCCCCGGGGGGGCAAAGTGGGGGGACGGCCACCGGAAGTGCATAACATCAATAAGTAGTCACAAACCTGTCCAACGATATGTCACATGAGGGGTCTTGACTAAATTTAGAAAAGTGTCCTGAAATTTCATATATTATAAATAATATTTATCGGAGGGCTCCATAAAAAAATCCGATCTAAAATGATAAAAACAGAAAAAACTACCCCCCGCGGTGGGGGCCAAATTGGGAAGGGGAGGAAGAAAGTCTCATAATATGAAAGAGTCATTCGAGAGCTTTCCGATAACATATCACATCACGGGTCGAAAAAAAGTTTGAAAATTGATCCCCCTCCCTCCCCCCCTTGGGTCCACTCTTTCGCCCCGGAATTTACGCAGCCCCCACTTTAAAATTTTTATGTTCAATAAATAATATTTACCGGAAGACTGCACAAAAAACCCACATCTAAAATTATATTTAAATTTATTATAGAAATCGGCTACGGTTTTAAAAATTTGTTCGCCCCCTCCCCACCCCCCGAATTTCACCTTCAGGGGAAGAAAGGTTCATAATATGAAAGCGTTGTCAAAGGACTTTTCGATAATATGTCACAGGAAGAGATCGGTAAATTTTTTTTAATTGCTCCCCGCCCACTCTCACGTCCTCTGAATTCACCCGACCCACCTTCCTCTTTCAAATTTTTATATTTAATAAATAATATTTATCGGAGGGCTCCGAGTATGTGTCAGCTTGGTAGGGCTAAAATAAGAAAAACATTGAAAATTAAAGCTTCATTTCACAGCTCATTGTCATGCCTGTCAGCTCTGTCCAGCTCGCCCCTCGATATCTCATCTCGGCCCTTCTTGGCCCTTCTCGAGAGTAACATTTCGAGGAAGGACGAAAACTGATTTCTCATTCTCGACAATGTCATATGAAATGTTGAACAGTGACCGAGAGCGAGAAACGAGAATGGCAATGGGAAGCAATGAGTTACAATCGATGAGATATCTCGAAGTAAGCGAGAGGTTTGCCCTCGGGTTTGCCATCTCCTCGAGATAAACGAGCAGTTTGCAGCAGCAGAAAATATATCTCGAAATGCGAAGGAGAGGACGAGAGAAAGGAAGCTTTCAGAAGAGTCAAACTTACCGCGCTTCTGGTGTAAGTCATGATTTCCCAAAGGAGTACATGTTCTTTTCCATTCGCTTTTGTTATTAACCGATATGGGTTAAGAGGCATAGTGGTTTAAGTTATCAGTTCGGGTTTCAGTTGTTGATATAGAAGTTTTCTAGTGAATTTGGCGGCGCCAGTTTGTCTTGATTTTCAATGTTTCTCTTATTTTAGCCCTCATAGCTGTCCCATATCTCTTAATATTAGAATGCTATTGTTAAAACAAAACTGCATTGCAAATTATGTGTTTTCAGGATTTTAAGTGTCGCCTCAGGAAAGAGGATTTTTCAAAATTATTTTCCCCCCACTCATGTAATATATTAAAATAAGGGTAATCTCATAACCTTTCTAAATCTACCTTTCTTTTGTCAATTCACCGTTAATTTTAGCCCTGGGCTTAAAATACTCTAAAGGAATATACTTAGCGGCGGTTTTTTTCGTACTCTGGTACGGTATCTTGCACTCATAGGAAAATTATAAGACTAACATCAAATTGTGTCTAAAATCGAATAAAAAATATGGACATATGTTTCTTAATTTTAACTCCCTTCTTCGCCTCAAGAGGGCGCTTTAAAGTTTTGTTTCTTCAAACCTTTAGTATACTGTTTGTCCAAAAATTACAAAATTCACAAAATAAAGTCTTTTCACTCTCCCCTATCTTCTCGTATCAATTTTATTTTTACTACCACCAGGGGACGCCGCCCAGTGAAACATTTTACTTTTAGCCTCAGGCTATTGGTATTTTTCATCTGTTTTTCATAATGTTTTGTCTCATTGTTTTTCTTCATTGTAGATACTATTCTCCAAGTTCTTGACCCATTCTGACTACTTGGGCACTCATTCTGGACCAGCTGTGGCCCATCGGGCCCCTCTTCATTTGTCTGGTTCTAATCACACGCTTCACTTGTTCTTTTACCATTTTTCTTTTTCTTCAATTTTTTTCTTATTCAATGGTTTAGTTTTTTTATCATTCTCAACTTCCCCTAGTCCTCTCTTACATGAAGTTAACTTTCATCCTTGGTCTACCCTACTGTCAATTTGGGGCCTAATGCCCCTTTTTTTAGGGGGGGGGGGGCGTTTCTTCTACCTTTTCCAGACCCATCATCTAATACTACGTTGGTAAGGATTGGAAAATTAAAATTATCCAAAATACCAAAAATGAAGTCCATTGAAGTTTTATTTTAGTTATAGAATTCCCTATTAGCGGATATATTTGTCTGTTTACTTTTCTATTTTACGATAACACTTCTTTGTTTTCGATAAACGGAGAAATTCAACAGCATTAGACACATTTTAGACATTTAAGGAACTTTAACTTGTATCAAACCTTCTGCCTTTATCGAAAAGAAGAAAATGCTAATCGATTCTAGCTAATGCGCCTAAAATAAAAAATGAGTTAGTAAATGTGTCAGAAACTAGCTACTTTGGATTTCGATACAGACTTGAAGAATCATGTTGGAATCGCTAGGCACTGGAAAACAATTTCCGTGTTAGGCAGGTTCCCTCTCAGTAGTTATATATGTCTGGTTATCCTTACGTTTTTCGATATAAAGATGTCTTGTTTTCGATAAACGGAGAAATTCCACAGCATTTGATAAACTTTAGACATTTAGGGAACTTTAATTTGTATCAAACCTTTTTCCTTTATCGAAAAGAGGGAAATGCTAATCGATTCTAGCTAATGCACCTAAAATAAAAAATGAGTTTTTAAATGTGTCATAAAGTAGCTACTTTGGATTTCGATACAGACTTAAAGAGTCATGTTGGAATCGCTAGGTACTGGAAAACAGTTTCCGTGTTAGGCAGGTTCTTTCTTGGCAGGTATCTTTATCTTACTATCCTTACGTTTTTCGAAAGAAACTTTTGTTTTCGATCAATGGAGAAATTCCACAGTATTTGACCTTTAGGGGAACTTTAAACTGTATCAAACTTTTTGGAGTTATCTAAAAAGTAGAAAGGTTATTTGATTCATCAAATGCGCCATAGTTACGCGATTTGGACATGGCAGTTTTATAAAGAAGAAAGGGGAATTTATTCCAATGCAAAGAAAATCATTTTAAAATATTGAAATTCAAATGAGATATCTTTATAAATTTCTTCCATAAGATTAACATTAGCGAGCAGGTCTTTTCACTTGACTGAAGTAACCCCTTAAGCCTAAATCAGAAGAAAATAATTGCGATAGCAGAATTATCGAGCAAACCCTATCACTTACTATGAAAGTTTCGGCCAGAATAATAGCTAAGTTTTCCAACAATTGTTTTTAGCTTCTCTCGTTATAATCGATTGTAAAATATCTCGATTGTACATTCTAGGAATTAATCGATGGCTGTATCGATTGTTATTTTTTACGATGACGATTTTTCTCGATTGTCGAATTTTCGAGAATCGCCCATCACTATATTGCACTATTTACCGTATCCAGAAAGCGCTCCGTAATACATCTGACATCACAGTTCATGACAACAAACGACTTATTGTTTATGTGCGTCGCTTTTCAACTTGTCCATTTTAAATATTGCTGCTTCTAAAATTATTATGACTGAGAACACAAAGTATATAAAAACAGTGAAACCCTCCTGTGCAACTGCCTCCATTAAGCGACCACCTCAATGAATGATCATTTTTTCAATGAACGAAATTTATTCCCATAGGCTCAATACTAATTTTACATCTATTCAGAGACCATCCCAGCTGAACTCCCTCCATGAGTGACCAATTTCTTTGAAGAAAAGGAAAAAATTCTGTTTTTTTCCTGGTCACTTGAAGGTTTTATTAGAAAAATAATTCCGGGGGGCTTTAAACTTCTAAACTAAGTTTAGATTTTTTTTATTCCGGTAACTTTTAAGTGTTTAAACCCCTTTATGCCTTTTTAGACAATGAAGTTAACTCTGATGACGAATTAAGAATGATGATCAATAAACTCCCCTTCCCTATTCTGTTAGGAAACTCTCAAAGAAATAGATAAATTAATGAAAATATCATTATTTGTTCCCGTCCAAAAAAAAAAAAAAAAAATTGCATTTATTTACTGAACTTCGAAAGGACTTGGAAATAAAAGTTATGAAAGATAAAACCATAGAATCAAAGCAAACTTCAATATATTCATTTTTAAACTCTGCAGTAATTAACTTATGTAATTAACTTTTATTTTGATACTTAAATTTTTATATTTTTTCCTAATGTGAAAAATAAATTCTAGTAACATTATTTCTTACCTTTTTTTAACGATTAAAATCTAGATTTAAACATGATTTCCATTAAGAGACCACCTCTCGAAACGATAAATTTTTATTAGAACGGAACGTGGTCGCTTTAAGGAGGTTTTACTGTACTGTATTGTGCCACTCTGCACTAATACAACCAGTAAATTCTAGCGAAAAGTTGTTTTTCAGTGTGCCAAAAGACCCTGCCATTAGAAAATCATGGACTAAAGCTATGAAGAGAGATGACAAGAAAAATCCTAATTTATCTAATACATCATCTCTTTGATCTTGTGAAGATCATTTTTCAGTAACTTTATGTTTGATTTTGTTTAAATATTACTATTTTAGAGCATTAATTGATTGAATAAATAGTTACTCAAGAGAAAAAAAAAAGCATTCATATTAATAATGTACTCATTCGCATTTAAAAACAAACAAAAACAGCCTGTAGTAGATTTCATATGTATATTGTATTTGTAAAGATTCATAAGCAATAACCCTGTTTTACTGATGATTAAATAGGTGAAACGTAGAAACATCTAAGAAATGACACACACAAATATGTTAGTTTTTAATTCAGGAAGTAAATAAAAAATTTATTGCGTAAGTGTACATTTTTATTAAGTTAGGGACTAGGTTTAAAAAATAAAGGATTCATTTTGAAACAATATTATGTCATGCCTTAATAGAGATTATAAAACGTAAAAATATTGAAACTACTCAAAAAAATTTTAATATTAAATTTTTACTTTACAACATAAAAATACTTTAGGTCTCCACTGCATACGACACCATGTAGCAGGCATGCTTCAACCGTACTGCATAATCTTTAGAAAAAAAAAAAAAAAAAAAAAAAACACGAACCAGATCCCCGCTGCCTGCGGCACTGTATAGCACCACGTGCTGCACACGCACTGCGAATTCTTGTAAAAAAACTAAAAATTTACAAAAGTGCCCCCAGGGAGCAAAGTGGGGGGGAGGGGCACCGGATGTGCATAATATGAATAAGTTTTCATACACCTTTCTAACGATATGTCACATGAGGTGTGTACTCAAAATTTAGAAAATAGCTCCTCCCAGGATGATCCTCCCCTCCCCTTGCATTTTCCACTCTTTCAAATATCTAATGTTTAAAAATAATATTTATTCGAGTGTTAAGTGAAAAATCACATTTAAAACGCGATAAACAGTTGATCTGAAGAAAAAAAGAGAAAATTGCCCCCCCTCCCCACCACCACCACCAAAAATTAACTCATCTTAAATTTATAAAATCCTTATTATGCGTTAAAAGCAACGTCAAAGTTTAAAAGTGATCGGTTCTTTATTTTTCCTAATTTTAACAATATCTCGTCAACTCTCTCTATGTGAAAAGACTTTTAATGAGTTTAAAAATTGATCTTTTCATAAACTTACCGTTCAATTTTTTTTCAAATTGACATTTTATAAATCAACGTACAAAATAACATCCAGATGTGAAAGAACCAAATTTGTAAAATCAGTAGTTTAAAAATTTCGAACCTTTATTTCCAAAGCCTAGTACAGGGTTGACGAACCTATGGCACACGTGCCAGAGTTCGCACATAAGACAATTTCTCTGGCATGCCAAAAAATAAATTTTATAATTATTATACAGATAACATTTAATTTCTATTATAATGAATAGAATTTTGTTTCATACGGGCAGACTATCAGAAATAATGGAATTATTTTTGCATGAAAATAATTTTCTTTTCTTGTGATGTTATGCAACGTTTGCGACATGCATTTTGCCTTCTATATGATTTTATAAAGCTGTATTTTTCAAATTAATTTTTTCAGACAGTCCCTTCAGTAAAATGGCAAATGGTACCAATTTATATAACTATCAAAATATGAATCAGGTATAAAGCATTCCCCATCGAACATACAACAGCAAAAATCTCATCAATAATTTATCGATACAATGTTTAATACAACTTGGATAATTATAACTAGATGTTGCATAAATAATAAACTCAAAAATTTCTAGAATAAAATTTCGTATTTTCATTTCCTTATTATAGTGAAAATTATTACGTAAATGAATCAAATTTACGAATTAAAATTCCATTTATTTAATGGCTTATTCCAATATACAGAGTAATAGCATCTGATTTTTTAACTAGTGTTTTGTATAAATATCGTACTTTGCAAAATTATTTTACGTCAAAGTGTGACACGTTACACTGTTGATAGATGTTGTTGATGAATTTTTGGCACGGGCACGCAAAAAGGTTCGCCGATCCTGGCCTAGTATCTCTTTTCTTTCCGTTCTGCTTGCTAACAAAATGTAAACATTGGCATGTCGTGAACTGTGACGTCATAGTAAGTCACGCCCCGATTTGGAGCGATGTGATTTTAGCTTACTTTTAGGATTAATTATTTAATAGTATGGATATTTTTTTTGCGTTTTTGAGAACATTTTTGAAAACTGTGGATGTGGAACTATCAGAAAAATATATAAATGATCAAATCCCCCATGTGTGCAAATTCCTCATTACATATGCTTTATTGCCCTTAATACAGAATAAATATTGTTTAATATGTTTCATTATGCTTAAATTTCGTATCTTAGCAATTTCAGGTAAACGAGATAATTAAAGTTCACGTAGACAAGTGTGTAGAGTGAGTGAATTTTCAGAGTATCGTAGTGATCTTATCTCACATGATCAGTATAAAGCGAGTTACTAGCTTAGAGTAACTGGCTTGGCCTTTTGCTTGACGCTAACATTCTTGCATCCTGATCATGAAATCCGTGGTTCAAATCCCGGCTGAGCAAATTCTCACACTCTCTAAAGTGGTGACCCAGACAAACACGCAAAAACAACCTTCAGCAGCAATCATCTCATCTCATAACCAACAGATGACAGCACTAAAATATCATCTCCTGCACCCAAAGCCTGTGAAACACTCACAGCACAAAGCCTGTCATACTGTGCATCACACATGTGTACGACAGCATCAGTCACGAGTGCATATTGCTCGTCAGACATCAGCAATAAGTCTTTCGTACTGGGTATGGAGTGTGTAGCGATCTCATCTCACATGATCAGTATAAAGCGAGTTACTAGCTTAGAGTAACTGGCTTGGACTTTTGCTCGATGCTAACGTTCTCACCTTCTGATCATGAGATTAATGGTTCAAATCCCAGCTGAGTCAATTCTCACACTCTCTAAAGTATCATTGGATGTTGCTTAAACTTACAATATCTAAAGAAACAGTGTATTTGTCATTATTACAAGTATGTTGTCAAATTTCACCTTTTTTGGGGGGGGGGGGGGAGGATGTTGTAACCCATTACAAATTCACAGAAAACCTGTTAAAAATGGATTAAGAAAAGTTATTTTAAAATATTTGTCTACATAAACTGTTTTAAACAATATTTTTACCCAAAGCAAATCTTACGTTCAGTGATAACCAAACTATAACATGAAATGACTGGAGACATTAACGTAATGGCTCTGTGTGAACTTACTGTAGGTTTGAGAAAGTGAAACACTAAATATGGCAAAGTGGCTTGGATAAATTTCTGATAAAGACTTGTGTGAGAGGAAATCAAAAAGGGTTGATTGGACAATTTGTATATTGTGCCAAAATCCAACTGATGAAAATGTTATCTGTCCTGTAAATAATACTAACATGGCTTCATGCAATGCTAGATATGCAATGCTTGTGAAAAACTTATGCAGCTAACACAGTTGTAGAATAGATAACCACTTGTGGTAAAACTGTTTGTATTCTAAAAATGATGAACAAACAGCACATTTGACTCTGGCCAAATGTTACAATTAGAAATTTTGCTGATATGTCCATGTCATGATGAAATGATAAATGAAGTTATATTGTTTCTTTATCTTCTTGGTTATATCTTTCATATAAAAATGTAATGATGTTAAACGAAATTATGCTATGCAGGTGTTGAAAGATTATGGCCATGAGTGAACAATACAATCATCTTAAAAATACAGTTATGTTTTATTTAAAATTAGTAAATAAATCAAAGTTGCATATGATAATCTTTTAAAATAAAAACATAATATACAGTTCCTATAGATAACTAAAATATTGTCAAAGTATATTAATTAAAAGCAGCCAATTCATTACAACACATATTTAACAAACATCTGTTTAGGAAAAATCAACATACTGAATCTGCTAGAAAAAGACCAGCTTCTTCTCTTTCAAGACATAAAAAGGAATAACTATTCATTAAATAAGCCACAAAATACAAACTCAATACACTATATATAATTTTAAATGTGCAGTGATCCACCCACTTCTACAACAATCCACTAAAATGTCAGTATAATGACAAATGCGTAACTGATGAAAATAATCGACTTGTCTTGTGATATGCATTACCACCATATTGCATGGGAAAAGTGCATCTCATCACTTTGTAAGCTACCATGAGTTAATGATGTTGTAAAATAAACTAGTATTACATAGCAAAGGAGATGAGGTTTTAAAAGCTGTAAAAGGATCTACATGAGACAAAAACCACGCTAAAAGGATAAATGAAGTCTCAACAAATAAAGGTAAGTGGATTGCACTGCGGACCAAAAGGAAAAAACATGGATATGCTATTGCTAAGAGCAACCTTATCCATGGATATTAATACAAAAAAGTTTGATGAAGACTGCAGGGGGCACAGAAAGTGAGCATTAAATTAAAATTCCACAATGTTTGAAAGGGCCAAAAAATAAACATTTTGAAGGAAAGGATGAAGGGTTGCCATCAACATCACATGGATGTCATAATCGAATATGAAGTTCTAGAGATGTGTTTTTCTTTTGCAATGAATAAAGATCAATCTTAGATCAAAGATTAATGTTACTACCCAGCATGTAGACAAAAAAGTGAGAAAGTGTGCAATTAAACAGGGAAATAGTTTTCTAATTACAAAACTCAGCAGTGTTGACATGATTGCTCAAGAAGCAAAATACTATGCTTAGCAGGATTGTACAAGTCTTGGAGTAATGAAATGCCAGAAGAAAGCAATAATATTGAAATATGTTAGGGTGTAGTTTTTTCAGAATTGATCAAATTTGATGGAGAAACATGTGAAAGATTCATTCCTGAGTTCAGTTCAAGATCACATTAGTTTCATGGTATTGTATTGCTTGCTTCTTTGAAAGTTAATTGGTTCTTTAGTTAATTTAGGTAACTTTTATTTATATAGGTACCATTAAAAAATGCCCTTGTGCATCACTTGTTTTAGGTAGCTTTCATTACAAAAAGCTACCTATTGCAGCCGTTCGGAGGAAAACGATTCCGAAAAAGTTTGGCATATTTTCACCGATCATGCTCCCCAAACCCCGAAACCACACTTTTTTCAAAATTGATATATATATACAGTAGACTCCCTTAAATCCGTGAACGCCTAAAATCCACGTATTTTTCAGATGTAAACAATGAAATTTACAGTTAAGTTGCAGGAACAAAATTCCAGATGGAGCCGAAATCAGCGACTACCGCAGTGTTTTTTTTTTACTAAATTTTTTGTTAATCATTCCCTTTTGGCTATTACAGCTGATTTATTACTAAATAAATTTACGTTACTTTTGATTTTGATATAAATTAGCATATCTACATCAAAAATTCCAGGGTTCGAAATGGAAAAATCCACGAACAGGAACGCTATTTTAAAATTATTTTTCACGGAATTTTTTTTTTTAATTATAGACAAATTTATTTCTAAACATACAAAGCAGTATAAGAAAAGCATTCAAGACTCTAAATAACAGTGAAAAAAGTTACAGTGAGAGCAATAATCTATATATACTGATAATAGCATTAACACTGTTCTCCTTGCTATCACTAGATGGCAGCATAGGACTTTTCAAATCGAATCGAATCAATTTCATTCGTAATAATTTAATATTTTTCCAAATTTTTATTTTATATAATTATTTTAATAATTACTTACTTTTAAACTAATAAATTATTTTAATATTTTACTTATTTTAATGTTTCACTTTATTGTAAGCATTCATTATAATTTCCCTTACTTGACTACCAATGAAATTAATGTTTCAAAAATGTAAACAAATCAATGACCAGAAATCCGCAAAATTCTAAAATCCGCACAACCTCTGGTCCCAAGCTGTGCGGATTTGGGGGAGTCTACTGTATATATATATATCCATATCTGATATTTGTCATACTGTAACTCTCGTATTTATGAACCGATTTGGATAAAATTTCATGTGTACATAGTACATACCAATGTCTCGACCGAGTTCGTGGGCAAGCTTCTTCTGCCATCTTGTTTCAAAATGGCGGCCATTTAAATTTTTTTTTTAATTTAAAATGAGGCACAAAAAAATTAGACATTGAAAAAGATTTTTTCTTATGTGTTTGGGCTTGATACAAAGATTCTGGAGCATTTTTAGTTTCATCTGTATCTTAAAAAATGGCTGAGTTATAGCACTTTGAATTTCTAGCATGGCTGACATTTTGAAACAATCTGATTTTTGTCACGCGATAATACAAGTATTTATGAACCGATTTTGATGTGACAAAGAATGTGCATAGTACATAGCAATGTCTTGACCGAGTTCGTTGGCCAGCCTCATCCACCATCTTGTCTCAAAATGGCGGCCATTTAAAATTTAAAAAAATTAAAATTTAAAAGTGAGGTACAAAATAATTAGAAATTGAAAAAGATTTTTTCCTTATGTGTTTGAGCTTGATACAAAGATTCCGGAGCATTTTTTGTTTGTCTATATCTTAAAAAATGGCTGAGTTATAGCACTTTGAATTTCTAGAATGGCTGGCATTTTGAAACGATCCGATTTTTGTCACATGATAATACATGTATTTATGAACCGATTTGGATGTGATAAGGAATGTGCATAGTACATAGCAATGTCTCGACCGAGTTCATTGGCCAGCCTCATCCACCATCTTGTTTAAAAATGGCGGTCATTTAAAAATTTAAAATTTAAAAGTGAGGTACAAAATAATTAGAAATTGAAAAAGATTTTTTCCTTATGTGTTTGAGCTTGATACAAAGATTCCAGAGCATTTTTTGTTTGTCTATGTCTAAAAAATGGCTCAGTTGTAGCACTTTGAATTTCTAGCATGGCTGACATTTTGAAATGATCTGATTTTTGTCATACGATAACACGCATATTTATGAACCGATTAGGATGTGACAAGGCATGTGCATAGTACATAGCAATCTCTCGGCCGAGTTCATTTACTAACTTCATCGGCCATCTTGTTTTAAAATGGCGGCCATTTAAAATTAAAAAAAAAATTAATTTAAAATGAAGTACAAAAAAAATTATAAATTGAAAAAGAGCTTTTTCTTATGTGTTTCAGCTTGCTACAAAGATTCTGGATTATTTTTTGTTTTGCCTTTATCTAAAAAAAGCCGAGATATAGCAGTTTGAATTTCGAATGTATGTGACATTTTTAAAAATCTGATATTTTGCCAGCAACAGCACTCGCATATATCAACCGATTTAGATATGAGTGAGCATGTGCACAGGAATTACTAAGGTCTCAACCAAGTTCATTGGTGAGCTTTGTTGCACCCATTATGTTGTTTTAAAATGGTGGGCTATCACCGATAATTCGGGTTAATATAATTATTAATATAATTCGTGATATCACCGAATTTGGCGACAAATATAAATCACTTTAATAAAACCAGCTTTGATAATGCTGACTAATTTCGCGAAATTCTCATTCATATTCAATATTGACAAAAATTATATTTAATCTTCTATAATCAGGTTCTACTAATTTGAGCTCCATGTGTTTGAATAATATAAGTTGGCTTTAAAAAAATAAAAAAGAAAAGTGCCCAGCTAAACCGATGGCATTGAGCTCACAGGCTCTTTGCACTAATTGTATATTATACTCTTATTTTAAAGAATAATGCCCCTCAAAAAATAAGTGAAGGGGGATTAGCCCCCTTTATCTTTAACCAATGAATCCCCAAAACTAATCAGAGAAGCTCTTTGACATAATAATCCTGTATACCAAATTTGGAGCAAATTGAATAATCCTGCATGAAAAACCAATTTATCTAAATTAAGGGGGGTGGACTAGCCCCCCTTTTCCCCCTTTATCCTTAACCAATGAACCCCCAAAACTAACCAGGGAAGTTTCTTAACATAATAAATCGGTATACCAAAATCGGTAATCGAATAATTCTGCATGAAAAACCCATTTATGTGAATTAAGGGGTTGGGGGGGGGGGGGGGTGGACTAACTCCCCTTTATCCTTAACCAATGAAGCCACAAAACTAATCAGTGAAATTCCGTAACATAATAAGCCGGTATACCAAATTCGGAGCAAATCGAATAATTCTGCATGAAAAACCCATTTATCTGAATTAAGGGGGGGGAGTGGACTAACCCCCCTTTTCCCCCTTTATTCTTAACCAATGAACCCCCAAAACTATTCAGGGAAGCGCCTTATCAGAACGAAACTAGAAAAAAAATTTGAAGCAAATCGGATGTTTCTATCAAGAGTTATCGCGTTACGTACGCACATACATGCATACAGAACCAGCGGGCACATAAGCTCTCAGGCTTTGATAGTCTGTGAGCTAATAAGGAATATGAAAGCTACCTCTTCCTCCCGGCACTAGCCAGAAGGACTTTTAAAAATGGTATTTATCATTTTGCAGTAGCTTTTTGTGGTATGTTTGTGTATCGCCAGCTGCAGAAATATATACATATATAATAGCTCACAAAATTTCTTCTCTAAATTTCAAAGAAAAAATATACTTTTAATGCTTTATTGAAGTAATTTTTTAAAGTAGATTTACATGTTTGGTGTGTAAAGAAGGTTAAAAATGCAGAGAAAATTGAAAACACAATTTACCTCTACCCATAAAATATTCAGATGGCATCGTTATAGTATGATGCTGCTAAATGTTTTCATTGTATTCTATAGATTGTATCACTCTACCAATACTTAATGCATATCTGCAAATTTTTTAATACTATTAATTTCAAATAGAAATTTTTTGCTTTATTTAATGTAGAAATTCTTGAATTATGACAAAGTTTTCTATTTTAAATTGCTGATACAGTAAACTTCCGATTATCTGTCACTCATGGGACTGACGGGCTGTCAGATAATCAAAAGACAGTACAATACCATTATTAAAATCACACATTTATTTGTTAGTTTATAAATAATAATATTTAAACACCTTTTTTTTTATTTGCTGTGTATTTCATGAATAAAAAGCACAATTAATAATAAAAAATAAATTCATGAGACAGATTTAGAATTTTACAGAGTAAGTATAAAGTACCAGTTTTCATCCAAAATAATCCGTTATACATTTTTGTTTGAGTTTTGTTTGTGCTTTTACTGCAGCAAGATTATGAATTTTACGTAATAAAAGTACTTGGGTTGCATCTACTACTTCTTGCAGAATAGCGCTGGCCCACTCAGGTAAAAAAAAAAATGGAAAGGGAGGGGGGTGGGGATAGTGGTTGATCGAATGGCAGATAATCGGAAGTCTACTGCATTAAATTTATACTTTTCTGTTAGATGGACACTACTTCGTAACGAGATCAAATATTGGTGGTGCCAAAGTTAACTAAGATGCCATGTGTAAATAAGTATATTCAGAAGCTAAGAGAGATGAATGGTATATGGATAGTTGCTAAATCTTTGGAATTTTAAATCTCTCTTCTGTGTTGCTACTCAGAAGATAAATTCTACCCTTTAAAAAAAATTAAAGTATGGTTCAGAAATATTTGAAAAAGAAACAAATTTGTGTAATAGTCTGTCCTTGCCACCTGTTAAATTTCAATAATAACTATCAATGTGCCGAATGCAAAATAATTTAATACATGCATTGAGAATCAATTTGTTTAATTTATACATAAATAAGCCATATAAGATTAGATACTTTTTCATTGGTTGCAGTTTCCCTTTCGTGATTTTTCTATATTTGGCAGAAGATCACACTTTAAGATTAAGTTATGACAAGGCCCCTATAACAAAGTACTGGCGAATTAAATTGGTACCTCTCTATTGGGTAGAACATTTACTTTCATTTGACAGTTAAATTTTTCATATAAGAAGTATCTTCATATTAAAATAATCACAAACTTTAATTTTTTTAATATGAATACCTAATTTGGATAGCTGAATATAAAATAGACACTCCAATTAGGCAAGATATTAATTTTCACAAAGTTTCTATGATTGCCTCCACAGATATTCAATATTAAAAGTAATTTGACTGAATTCCATTACTATAAGGTTCAGATTCAGTACAAAATTTTTAATGCTTTTGAATATGAAATATTATTAGCATTGAAAAACACCAATGGTGCTGCTAGACTTTTTAAATCCTGAGTCCCAAACATTTTGAAAATCTGGGTCTTTTTTTAATTTTTAAGGTTAATTTTGATTGTGCTATGTGTTTTGTAATTAAGCTAAATGTTCACACACTATGTGATGTATATATAGATCATATATCCAGGGATGCACAAAAAATTTATGGCTATGGACTGCAATTGCCGAAATCTCTTTTTCCTATGTATTACGAGTTTTCTATGTTATTTAAATTAGATATCTTCTTTCACCTTTTTAAACAGGAAAGTTCCATTACAGTATTCTGGGAGTGTTGGAAAGTGTTTCATAATCTATCCTTAATGCATGAATTTAAATTAGCTGTCAATTGGGAATTTAATTAACTGTTCTCTTTCTTTCAATACCAGTTTGTTGCTTTCAATATTGCAATGGAAACGATCACAAACCCATAAAAAGTAGTCATATTTATTATTTGGAAAATTATTTATATTAAATAAATTATCACAATTTAAAATTTTGATCAAAGATTTGAGATGTGAATACATGTCCTTGTATAATTCTGTTTCAATAACAAGGTCATTTTCTACTAAACAATTTGAGAATGGTGAAATAATCTGTGTTTTACACAAGTGACACACAAACGAAGTTTTCTGTCAAGTCAAAAAGGCTCGATATGAGCATTGAGAACATTAAAAAATAAGTTTTAGAGAAAGCTTCTTTTAGTTTTGTGAATACATTTGCAAGATATACCAATGTACCCAGCCACTTTCATCAGAAAAAAAAAGACAAAATCTTTGTTAAATTTTGTTTACAAATAGCAGGTTTTTTTAGTAATTCAAAGAGCCTTGTGAGCAGATGGTGCATTTAATTGTTATTAAAAATCTAATCGTTAATCTATGATTAAAGTTTATTTTAATCTTACCGTTAAGACTAATGATTAATTTCAATCACTCTCTTTGATTAAGGATTAAATCAATTCTTAACATAATTAATCATTAAAATTTGTGTTATTTATCTAGAACTGATTGGAAAATTAAATATCTGTCTTTTTGTCTGACATTTTTACTTTAGTAAATACACTTTGTTGTTTTTCTCATACGGCTACCATATTGAAGATAAATAGACTAGACAGAATCAACTCTCTTGAAATTTATAACTACTACTATAAAACAGTAACTAAATTTAATAAATGATTTTTATGTTCTATTGAATGGCAATCAGACCCAGTTAAAAATAATTAGGACAGAATCAACTCAACTTCCTTTTACATTGTTAGTGGAAATCAGAGTAACTAAAATATTTTGAAATTGCTTCTTGTGTTTTCTCATGTGGCAATGATCCAAATTAAAATGTGTTGGACAGATTAAACTCAACTTTTGTTTACATTAATAGTGCTACCTAAAGTATTTGAAAAAATGATTTTGAGTTTTTTCATGCAGAAACCATAAACAAATCGGGGAAAAAAGTAGTTTAGATTCTACTTAACTTTCTTTTACTCTAGTAGCATCTACTAGTTGAAAATTTAAGAACTTAATTATTCATTTCCTCTATTTTCTGCTAGTATAATATGGGCCAAACAGGGCGCCAATTAATTATTTTGATGGGACTATCATGGCATCGAGTCTTGGCAATGAATTTTGATACATTAAAGATGTCAATTAGAACAATACAAATATTTTATTTTGCCTTGTGATATCTTGATAAGATAAAATTATGAACTGGCACCTCGTTCTGCTCATATCGTATCAAGATATCACAAAGCAGACTTAAATATTTGTATTGTACTATTCAATATTTATAACATGTTACAATTTCTTTTACAAAACTTGATGACATGATATTACTATAAAAATGACGAATTAGCAATTCTGTCCCATTTTACTCATATTGTATCAAGATATCATGAGGCAAGCTGAAATATTTGTGTAGCTTTAATTTGTATTTTTAATGTGTAACAATTTCATGCCGAAATTCAATGACTTAGCAGTACTACCAAAATTAAGAATTGGCATCCCATTTTTGTCATATGGTACCAAGATAACACAAGGCCAGACCAGTACTTACACTTAATAATCTGTTCTTACATAACTGATTCATCTTGATGGGGTAATATAATGTAAAACATTATGTTTATAGTGTCTGAATAGTACTATGCGACGTCATTTTCTTCCATAAAGTTTAGTCTGCTGCAGGGTTAAAACCAGATATGCCCAGTCAGACCAAAATATTTAAAAAATACTTTAAGCTTTAATTTAACACCAATTTCATCTTGAAACTTGATGGTGTGATAGTACTGTCAAATCAAAGAATTGCACACCCCACTGCTCATATCGCACCAAAGATACGCCGAGGCAGACCAGCCATTCTTCCATCTACTGATAATAATCTTGTTCTATGGAATTTTAACTAAAAACTTAATAATGTAGTTATTTTCTTTGCTGCTACCTGCTCTAAGAGATTTAATTCATAGTCTGAAATAGCTGTTTTTTTCTCAGTGTACTGTTACGAGATTTTGACCATTTCAGGGGCAAAGTACTTTTATTCATAAAATTCTGAAATGACAACAGATTTACAAACAAATATATTTGAAAATAAGTAAAAGCCCTTATTCATGTACTTAAAAGAAAATTTTTCATTAAAAAATTCTGGTGCCAACATGGCATTAAAATTAAGTTATCCGAAAATAAACTACTGCTCTTCAAAGGGTTAAACAGCCCAAATGAAAATACCTCCAAAGACTTTTAAATTGAAAAATATACTTGCATGAAAATATTAAAAAACAAAGAAAACTTTAAAATAATTAAACTAATAGATGCAAAAAAAAAAAAAAAAAAAAAAAAAATTTATTGTGAAAATTACTTTACATTTAAAACTATTTTCTAACAGTATCGTTATAAAAGTCTGAGAAGCCATTTTTTTATTTACTTATTTTATGCAAGCTGATTTTCAATTGTGTAACAGGTATCAATTAAGAAAACAGCCATCAAATGTCGCAACAGTGGCAGATGGAGCCTTGGGAAATGAAAAAACTCTCACCCATAGGGAAACAAATTACAACCTAATTACAGAAGATAACCACTCATTATGATATCATCCAATCTTTTGTAATTGGATAATCTTTTTTAAATGGAGCAAATTGGTGTATTTTTAGAGCTTGTGGGGTCTGGATGGGAGTTGGCAAGCAAAGCTTGTAAGAGGTAGAGTCCACTAGTGGTGTATATATATATATATAAAAAAATCAAGTGTAACATTATTCATATATATTCGCAATTCATTTAATTGCAGATAATTTAATTATAATTTAACTGACGTTGATTTAATTATAAAATATAACTAAATGAAATTAATTCAAATTGTTACTATTTGCATTTAAATTCAATTGCAATTACATATAGATGCAGCATCCAAACAACTTTTAATTGAAATGAAATTTATTGTAATTAAATATTTAATCAATTATTTAGTTTATTAAAAATTTAATGGATCGATAATATTGTTCTCATTTCTCTATAATTACAAAAGAAAATGTTATCAGTTTTATAAAAATCTGTCTCAACTGTCCTGATCTCCCCTTAAATAATTTCTACATTTTGACCGTGGTGTATCTGAATAATTTTGGAGACTCTGTATAATTTTCCATAGGCCAAATCATATAGTCAAGTGACCCTTATTAACAATTGATATGTGAACACAACATGAGTGCTTTGATAGATATATTTTAATTATTGATTTAAACATTTCTACGGTACATTAAATCATTTTCTTCAGAATAGAAATCTTGATTCCCCCCCCCCCCCCCCCCTTTGGTGGTTACAAAAGAAACATACCTTGGTGTGTTTCTGAAAGAAATTCCAGCTTTTCTGCCTAAGACCCATAAATTCAGTTTGCTTTTTGAATAAATTCCAATCTTAGACAAAGTTGTTTAAATTACTTTAGATTTATAGATGAGGTTCAGAGGAAGAAATATTTCTTCAATAGGATCAACCTGCTCCCCATTTTTAACTTTTAAGGGCAATTGTTATGGTTCCTTTTTTAAAACCAGATGTGTAGAAGGATGTGGTACAGGTAACTCCTCACAGTAAAACTTCACTTGTGAGATTTCATAGTAAATGGCGAATTTGGGTACTTTACTTTGTGTTTGGCTAACCCCTTGGGAACAAGGGTCACGTATATATGATGTATAAGGTGCTCAGAATCCGTGATTATTCCCACCAGTTATTTTTTATTTAAAATCTTTATTTAATCTGGCCATTTTCCCGATTCAATTAGGCAAAAACTTTGTTTTGCAAAACTGGTGATAAAAGATTAAAAATTTTGTAAAAGATGCTCATCCCGAAAGGGTTAATAGACAAGTTTCACTAGCAATTCTTTTTATCTATAGTAATAAAAGAAAGTTTAACTCTATCTGTGTGCCTGTGTCCACGATGACTAGCAAAATCTATTGTGTGATGGTAGTCGAAGATCTCGCCTGGTGTACCTGAGACTCAGAATTTTAAATTTCTAATAACTAACCGAGTTAATTAAAAATTGCAACACACTCCCATAAAAAAAATCATTTATATTTCATTTTGAGTCACCTCACTCGATGACAAACTGCTGGCACATGCCCAGAAACCCACTTACACAAAAGAACGTACTTTTACGTCTTAAATGTCATAATCAGTTTGGAAAAACACACCGATATTTATTTGAAAAATAAATTTCAAAATGGGTCATTTTTGTGGTTCTTTTTCTCCCATATGACATCGCTTCCCTAGGATGCAATTTTGGTGGTACTGGTTAACAAAAAATATGTATGTAAAGGTGAAACAACCTTCTCTTCAAAGGTGCAATTGTTTTTCAAAAATATGAATTTTAACACTTAAGAAAAAATTCATGACCACAGGTCACTTTGCGCCTTACGAGGACTATCTTTTTTCTACAACAAAAGTGCCTAAAAGTTCGTATTTCAACACAATCTTTTCAAAGCATCTCTGCAGACCAGATTTACACCACCTACTAAAAATTCAAAATGCTTGGATGAGTAAAAGTATTTTGTACAACATAAAATGGGTGAAAATTTTGACAAAATCAATAAAAAGAGGGATTCTCAGAGAACTCAGTTTTGCTTGACTTTGGCTCAAGTTTTCACGACTAAATATGCATACTTTTTTACGAAATTTTGGCTTGGATGCAGTTATATTTATGATCTATTAAAATACTAGAGAAATCAGAAGATAAGAACTATTTTTTCTCACGGGGTGCATAATAATCATATTTACGAGTGTTGAAAATCTTAATGAGTTCAGATAACAAAGACTATTATTTTTAACTACTGAAAAAAGACAAAATAAATAAATAAATCTTTTTACGAGCCATTTTACCATTAAATATCAATATTTTTTTCTGGATTCTTTCACACAGGCTATGAAAATATAAAACCAGACAATCCCTACCTCTCTCAAGCTTTTTCCGGCATATTTCAAAATTACTCATTGACACTGAAAAACGAAATACACAAAGAAAGAATATACAAAATATCATAACTTTCAATTCTCTTTGCAACACTGTAAACCATTTAAAAAAAATATGAAAATTAACTCTTTGAAAAAATTAATTCCCGAAGTCACTTTTTGTTTTTCTGCGTATTTTATCGCAAGATTTTGGATATTGCATGATATGCATATTTTGATTAAAAAAATATACTGAATTTTATACAATAGCTCTGAAATTTTATACTATACAGGGTGTCCAGGTATAAACTGACTGACCTTTATTTTCGCAACCGTTGGTCCTAGATGGATATTTCCAATTACAAAAGTGGTCAAAATTAAGTGCAGAGTTAAGATAAAAAAGTTTGAAGCAAAAAAACAATTTAGTGAAGAATTACGGAATCTAAATTTTTATAAGAGTTCCCGGTCCTATAAGTTATATTAAGTAAAATTTTCTTATTACACTGACAAGTAAGGCAAGAAAAGTCCCATTATTCCACAATTAAAATTTACGGAGTAATAGCTGTTTAAAGTTGGAGCATATTTTTTGCTGCAAATTAGGGGTCATTCACAAATTTAGTAGAAATATAATTTCGTCAGATATATTAAAGAAATGGTTGAGAGTAAAATTAGCATTGCAATATAAATTTGAAATCTTTAATCATTCTGACATATTACTGCAAAATATACAATTTGTACTGAACATATCAGAGGATAAAAATAACAGAATTTTTGTTAAATAAAAGGATGAAAAACAACAGCCTCAATTCTTTATAAACTGATACATATTTTTAAATGCTGTTAGATTACACTGTCTTTCAAATTTTGGGTTGTGCCATGTTTTTTAGCTTTTGAAAATTGATTCTTATGTAATTTTTAGCGCTGAATTCAAAAATGACCTTTATTTTAAACCATTGCATCAGGATTTTTCTCAAATCACAAATTTCAAAATTAAAATTGATCCACCTCCCCTCCACCTTATCAGACCCCTGAGCTGTTTAGCTGTAAGAAACCCAGTATAAGCCAAAAAAATTGAATAAATTATTGAATTAAATAAAATTAAACTGAATAAAAAAGTAACATCTATTTTATGGTATCAGATTTTTCGCTATTTTTCAACCTTGAAATTTACGATTTTTGAAAAATTCTGACATGATGGTTAAAAGTGAAGGTAATTTTTTTATTCAGCATTAAAAAATAAATACATAAAATGTAATTATAAAAGTTAAAAAAAAAACAACCATTGCAGGTTTATGTTATCTAATTAAAATCTCTTTCTTAAACTTGTTGATGGTAATCTATATGAATTTTTTTTGTGTTATCCTCTAATAAAAATCAAATCCTCAAATCCTTTAAAAATAAAACATATGTTAAAATATAATTATTTTAACTAATCTGAAACTTAAGTAATAAAAGTTAACTCAGTTGTAATAGTTGTGCGATTTCTTTCAAAGTACAGATACCTTGAAATAAGTTTAAGTACTTTATATACGACCCCTGAAAGCATGGCAGAAATCATCTGTTTTAAGATGCAAAAAAGTGGTATAAATCCTGCATTTCAAAGTTTCATAGCTCGGTCAATTTTAATGTTAGATGAATGGGACTTTTTTTTTTGTCTTACTTGTTAGTGTCACAGTAATTTTTTACTAAATATCACTTATAGGACTGGGGGACCATACAAAAATTAAAATTTCATAATTTTTTTTAATGAATGTTTTTCTTATCCAAATTGCTTTAAAAATAATTCTTTACCTTATTTAAACCATTTTTATAATTGGAAATATGCATCTAGGACTAACGGTTGCGAAAATAGAGGTCAGTCAGGTTATACATGGACACACTATATACTAACTTTTAGCTAACGATCGAGTACCTATGTTGTTCAAGTATAGTCAGATTTAAGGGTGAAATCAGTTTGAAAATGAAAAAATTTCTCTCAGGATTTTGATGTGGAAAAAAATAAATAATTATGAATAAATCAGTGTTTTTACAGTTAATTATTAATATCTTGGCAGGAAAATTAGGCAGTCATTGGAAACATATCACCCTCACCTCCTGTTGCAGTTACTTCAAGCCTTTTTACTGCTAAATATTAGGGTTTTTTTTTTTAACCGATTTTGCACATAGTCAGTGGGCATGTATTTCAGACAAAATCAAGTTAAAGATATAAAATCAAACAAATGTAAGGTTAATTTAAAAATATTATCATGGGTCAGGGCAATGCCAGGCAAGTCAGCTAGTATTTGTAATATAAAAAAAGCAGTCTGATGAATCACCTTGTAATTCATAACACACCATGGGTATGGAAAAGTTCATATGATGAGAACCCTTAGCCATTTTGGTTGGACATTTAAGAAAAGGTACACAGAAAATATGAAGTGCCCTGTTCTTATCTTGATCTTCCACTTTATGGTCAAAATATAGTTCATAAGGTGCTTCAAAGAGTGGCGCCAAATTTCACTAATAATAATAAACATTCACATTTCCACATATATGATTTAAGTTCTATAGATGATTTAGACACTTTCTTATATATTTACTAATAGAATCTAGTAATCAGTAGACAACATAGAAAAATATTTAACTGGGTGAATGTCTGTGCAATAATAGCATATAAAGAATAACATTCTGTAGCTACAACAGATCTCAGGTATCATGCCATGGCACATTTGTACATAAATCACCTGCTCTTTTACTTTGTGATTAGAAATATATAGCCAATGCCTTCATAATAGTAAATTGCTTGGGTCTAATTTAAAATATAGTTTTACATACAGAAACTTGAAAAATCACTAAATTTCAGTAAAAGCAATATTTTTAGAAAGTCTCATGAAAATTGTGAGCAATAGAAAAAAGGTGATTACATTTATGAATTTAGGGTAAAAAGTTGTGTTAAAAAAATAGCTTTTATGTGTTTATAAAATATACTGATACCAGTTGGTTTGGAATATCATTTATTTTTAAGTGATATTTAAAAAATTCGCTTAAGACAACTCCATATTAAAAATTACTTGAATTTGCAATTTTAAAAGATTCATTTCTTGAACGATCACATGGATTTCTTTCATGACAATTTTTGTGCCATCAGTGAGAAACAGGATGAGTGCTTACACAAAGAGCTTGAAAAAGAGGTATCAAGAGCAATGGAGTGCAAGAAATGCTTGTTGATTACTGATGGACATTGAAGAGGCATATTCCAGATACAAAACACTAGGAGGCACAAAAATATTAGGAGTGATGGAGAAAAACTACTTACATATTAGAATTTAGTATGAAATTTTTTATCAGGATTGGGTGTGCCAGAAAAAAAGCTTAATTTCATTCTCCAGTGATTTGTGGTAGATGCCGTACAGTTTTTCACTTTTCCCTTTCAAGACTGACACATAAAAAATACAAGTATAACCTTCACATATTCTTAATTATATAATTCATAGGTATATATTTTTTCATAAATAAAGAGCCATTATAGCCATTGAGATATAGATTACCAGTGGCTGAGAGGTTCTACTCTGAAGGCTGGTAGACAGGATGTGCTGGATTCTAACCCATATTTCTCTTGTCAGCATAACTGTTCAGTTTTCTTTGAACTTTGCCAGTATGGGTTAGGTTCCCTTTGAAAGACCCCCTCCCCCAACCCTTCCACAGACAGCAATTCCATCCTTGGCCTATCTCTCACACAGATAATAGAGTGCAAATATTACTAACATTTTACTCAAGCTACTCAAAATCCTTCAAGAAGAGAAACAATTTTTGAAGTTAGAATTTATTTCTTCTACATTTTGTTTCACGAAAAGCTTGAAAGAAAAATTCTAATAAGAAGCTATTATATATCAGCACATTTCTGGAATTTCCTTTTCAAATAAAGATGGAAAATCTGCCAAACCAGGTGTATGTTGAGCCATCAAGACACGCGTTTGCAACATATTTGTCACTGAAATAAAAAAACATAAGCAGAAACCAAAATATTAAGAATACGCAGAGGTATTAAAAATAGTTTCTTTTATTTTCCCTGTGACAGCAAGACATAAGCTGTAACATTTAAAAGCATTTTTTATTATTTTGTTTCTATTAGGGATTTTTAATGAAAACCAGTTACAAACCTAGCTCAAAAATTTAACTAAATTTGTAAAATTTATTTAGAACTACCACTCATTGGCACAGATCAGATTGGTTTTACCTGTACTACACAAACTGATTTTTGAAATTATTTTTTTCAATGTCTCCTACTTAAATTTAATGTCCAACCTCATTCTAAATAATGTTTCGGGATTAACATTACAAAAACTAGCATCAAATATTACTTATTGAATTATGCTATATTATGAAGGATAACTCTAAAAGAATGAAAATTTAAGTAATGTCCCATATGTATTCAATCATAGCCAGGATCATTAACTATGTAAGCACACTTTGGACTCTTTTTTTCCTTTGTGCCTGTGAAGCCTTTTTTAATTTATATGCATATATCTTGTACCTATGAAAAGTTATAGTAGGTATATGTTAAAAGGGAAAGAAAGATTATGTTCTGAACAAAATATTGAAGCTTATCTCTATTATAATAGCATATTCCACAGAAGATATAATTTTATTTTTGCATTTTTACTTTCTTTATAACCTTGATATTATATTGTTACATAAAGTGCTCTTTTGCAACTTAAACTTGAATTTCTTGTAAATACTCATCTGTATCTATTTGTAGCTATGCACCTATCTATGTTTGTATATTTTATTGCAATGTGGACCCTGACCACACATATAAATGTGTATGTGGGAAGGAGGTGGTGATGTGCCTGAAAATATTATAAAACAATTTAAAACGTGCCTATGATTATAAAAAAAGTTGATGACACCTGAACTATAGCATACAAGCATACTGTGTATTTTATTTTTAATGACTAGAAATTAATTATTGTAACAACTTTATATAAGTAGCCAGATGATAAGAGAAACTGAAATGTTTTATAGAACTCCCAGAATAAAAACAGCGTAATGAAATATAAATCCAGAAATATACAAAATAAAGCAGAAATGACAACCACTGATAGAGTACATAAATTTTAAATAATGTAAAGGTAATTGAACAAGTTAATGTTTTTATCTAAATCTTTACTCTTATTCACACAAAAAGGGCATGTGTAAAAGATAAGCAAAATATAATGAGATTTATCAATGCTATTCAGATATTTATGCTTTATTTATAAAGTATATAAAGTTTACATTATCTGAATTTTTAAAAAAATATCAACCATAATTTGTGCCTCATAAAAGAAAAATATCACTGGTTTTCTTAAAGACCCAATGGTTTTTCCTCCAATTAAAAAGAAACTTCTATGAGGATACGGTCTTAAAAAATATTAGCATGAAACAAATAATATTACATCCAAGTTTGACTAAACATTTAACAAATTTTTTATATGATGACATTTTGAAAATATTATAAAAATCAGAAAATTCAGAAATTTACATAAGTATTTTTTTTTACCTGAGCATGAGTATGATTATATTTTAAGCATTATATATTTTAATGAGTAAACCTCAAAATTGAAATTAACAGAAGATAAGTTTAAAGTTTACTGTGAAGAAAAAATCAGTTCAAAAGTCAACAAACTTTATAGAAGTAAACAGCACATGATACAGAACTTAAAATATAATTTGTTTCTTCTAAAAGCTGCCAGTCACTCTCCGAATTCCCCTCCCTAGTGCTAAGTCTATGGGCGAGTTATGCATTTGTATATTTAAAATATCTACTTGGGAAATCAATATTTTTAATTTATTTTTTCTGTGTACTTTTCTTAAAGGCTGTTTATTTTTTTCTTAGTTCTCAAAATATTTCTAAAATAGAGGCTTAATTTAGTATTTTATGTGTTAAACAGTGACAAACTGTGAGTAAGATTTTAACACTTCACATAAAATTAAGTTTACATTTTAGAAATATTTTGGCAACTAAGGGGAAAAAAAAAGACATAATTTAAGAAGAGTACACAGAAAAAAGTAAGTTAAAAATATTGACTTCCTGAAGAGATATTTTAACTATGCAAATACATCAAATGCCTATAGACTTAACATTAGTGAGAGGAATTTGGAAGCTGAGTGACTAGCAGCCCTAATGATAAAAGGAAGTGAAATTATACGCTTGTTTCCTTTCAAGTTGAAAATCAACAAAATTTATAGAAGTAAAATTTTAAATGTGTTTCTTCTTCAATTGAAAACCTTAACTACAACATTTCCACATACAATTATATGTATATCTGTACCTTGGTTTAAAAAAAGAGGGCTAATGTCTAGTTTTAGAGGTTTGAGAAAAGGGCAATTTAATTATTTTAATTAATTTTAAAAGTTTACTGAAGAAATAATTTCCTTGCAGAATATATTAAAGTGAATACATTGGAAATGTTCTGCATTATGCCTATAACTATTATGAAATAAAGGTGGACAAAACCTAAAAATAGGGATTTTGACATTGGCACTTCTTCAATGAAGGTACAGATATAAAGAAGAATTGTTTATGAAGGTTCACAAAATTATCTTAAAGAAACATTCTTTACTAGATTATTAAACTATTCTATTGTGTAATTAAAAAAAAAAAACACACACATGAATATAAATAATCCCAACCCAATTAACATGTGATAAGTGATAAAGCACTTAAATTTTTATTCCAAACGTAATTTACTTCCTACCAAGGAATAAATGAAGATATTTTTTTATGACCATCAGAGGATTAATTTATACATAAAGGTAACTTCGTTACATGGGTTGTATAGTTGTTTTAACACATATCGTATTACAAATTAGCAATTTTTAACTCATGTCAGTGAATAAATACAATTATACACTACCATTTTCTTAAATATTTTAATATGCAACAAGGGCAGTTTCTAACAAAAACAATAATATAAATAAGTTAAAAATAACTAAAATGACAATATAACACATTTGGCACAATCCTAGCATTCAATAATTCCAACATAAAACCAAAACTTTTGACATTTACAGTTGGATGCCAATTCCTTTTTTTAAAAAAGAATATTATATATCAAGATGACAGTTGCAGTTGGATGCCAATTGTTTTTTCTTTAAAAAAAAAAGTATTATATCAAGTTACAATGAAAAATTGTTCAAGCTTTAAAATTTTCTATATGCAAGAAATGACTGCAATGCACATTACATCAAATGATAAAGAAATAACTTAGTGATAAAAGGAAATCAATACAAACATGTGTAAATAATAAATAAATTCTTATTTGATGATTATTTACAGTACAAGGCACAGTCTAAGTAGTTAGAGAAAATAGCACACTCCTATGTCATAAAGAAAATGATATAAATTTCTGCAGAATATAAAAGTCAGAGAGCATGTTTATGACTAACAGAATAAATATATAAATTATTAAACAAACAAACAAGCAAAAAATGAGAAGAGAAATAAATTTTTGGCAATAAATCATGGTTTGAAAGTTGGAGAATGTTACATAGGGATATCAACACAACTTACGAAATCAAAGAGAAACAAGTTGGTTCAATAGGTATGGCATAAGAGAATAAAGCTTAACACATGTACTTTAAGGCGAACCATTAAGTGCTGTTGCATCCTTAGATGCTGAATGTTCAGCTTTATTTGGTACACTATTTGAAAGAGATCGAGAATTAGATTGCTTCGATAATGAAGAATTAGGACTACCATTTTTAGTAGATTTTGAATCTTCTCCATTTGTGCAAGGCTCTGAGGTACTTGGAAAACTACTGTGTGATAGATCTGATGACGCATGTGTAGACGGCTCAGAAAATCCTGAACTTCTGTAATTATCATCACTAGCATTACTACTTTCTCCATGATACTTTGATTTTTTCTTCTTTCTTCTTCTTCTATTACGAGATCCTTCAACCGATGAAACACTCTCTGTAATTAAACAAAAACAATTGTCAAAATAACCATCTATTATGATTATTCAAATACAGGTAACACATGAATGCAGAGCCATAACATTATTTGACCCTCTTGCTCATGAATTTTTTTGAAAAGTCATAGAAAAAAATATTACTCTGAATTGGTAAAATTAAAATGCTATTCTAGATTGAGCAAAAAAATAAATAAAAAGACTTATTTTTTAACCATCCAGGCCTCGTATGACATGTTACTCAAAATAAAAAAAAATTATTTTAAAATACTTTTTTATTGTTTATTTTGACAGCATAGTATGAGGTTCAGATGAATGAGACGGTTAACAAGTGTTAAAATTAATTGGTGTTAAAATATCAAACCTAATAGTTACATACATGTATGCTAAGTCTAATATTCATTCATATAATTATATTTCTTGATACATACAGATAACCTTAGAGAAAGTCACTATATGTAAAGTAAAAAATAAATAAATAAAAGAGAAAAATTATAATCATGTTTGCGCGAAATTCTAGGATACATAACACAAGTCAGTAGATTTCTTTACTCAGCTTTGTGTTACATTTCAAATTAAAAGATAGCAATATTAAAGACTAACTATATAATGTAAAATTAGAATTATGAAAAATATCAAATTTCTTTAACAGATGTACCAAGTACTTAGAATAAATTTAGTACTTGACCAAATTTGACCATGTACTGGACCAACACTAAGTAGTTGTAAGAATTTGCTTTCATGAAAAAGCATACATAAATTGATTAATAAAAATTTATTCAAACATAATGCACACAATAATCTTAGAAATCTTATGTAGAATTATTACACACCAACATTTTTCTAAATTACAGATTACTGCAAATAAATCAGGATTTTTGAAATAATGGGAAAAAATATTGGATAAAAAATATTTGGTAGAAAATACAATAAATGCTGGGTCATTCCATGCCAAATAAACACACACACACACAAAAAAAAAAAAAAAAAAAAAAAAAAAAAAAATGACATTTTCTATCAAACACCCTCAGAATTTTATGGTATTAAGCTCAGTTATAAGGATCATAGGGAAATGAATAAATACCCGATGATAAATCTCTATATCTCTTGTTTTTGGAGATAATTAGCTTTAAAGATGGGCAAACACTGTAATTTTTTGATTTCTTGGCATTATAAATTTAGTCATATTTGGTTCCCTAATTGTCACAGGGACTTACTTTTGGTGTTGTTAAAATGTGTTTGAATTGGGCTTTCATATGGTATATTATTTTTTTCTTCAAGATCAAAACTTTACCTTTGGCCTTTCATATCTCAAAATTGGACATTTTAATTTTTTCTTATACTTATTTTCTACATTATCTGAACATATCATTTTGGGACAATCATGCGATGCTGAATTATAAATTAAAATGCAAACTGCTGTACTAATTTCAAGTAGCAAATTATTTAGACTGCTTACATTTATATTGTATACTGATCTTATGTGTGCATGTAAGTATTAGTTAAAAAAATATTATAAAGTTCACAAAACAAATTTTTCCTTTTCTTTCTTTCTTTTTTTTTGTGAGGGAGGGAATTGGGGGGGCTGAAGAAGGTTTCATAGCTTTAGAGCAAGTAAATCTATTTTAGTAAACAAATTTCAGAGTCATTCCACACCAAATCAACACAGACAACTCAACCTCTTAGTGCTTCAAAAATTTTTGAGTATTTAATAGTATTATGGTATAATTAAAAATTTAGAAACTACATGCCTCAGGTACCAGGGTAAAACTTACAGCCAGTTAAAATTTTCAAAATTGGTTGAAATGATTTTCATTATCTTATTGAAGCAAGTAATGCAGTTGTCCTAAAGAGTTTGTTTTGGTCTCATTTAAAAGCTTGTTTTGTGACCTTTCAAATAAATTATATGCAACATAAGGCAAGTCCCACACTAAGGCGACACATAAGACATGTCGCTTGAATTCGCTGGAAAAACTGGTTTAAAACAACTTCGTTCTTTGTTTTGACCGGTTTTTGCGCTACATGTTGTGGCTTCATGTCGCTTGTCGTCTCAGTGTGGGATGCGTCTAATGAGTACTGTATTAAAAATATTTTCTTAAATTTCATATTAAAATTTTAAAACAAATAATATTTTAAAATAAAAAGCTGCTTTCAGATTTTCTTGCAGATCTGTGACATAATTTGTAATTATGAATAGTTAGATTCATTTAATATTATATTATAAAGAGACCTTATTAGTTTTAAAAAATCTTAAATAAAATCCTTTTAATATTTTTTTTTAACAAATTGCCTTCTAGAGGCAGCAGAAGATTCAGCTGCATTTAATTTAACATAGTTTAAATACTACATAAACAACTTTTTTTTAACATATAATATTCTTATCAGTTCTGTTCTGGCATGCTAAGTTTCAAGTGGTTAAGTACGCTACTGAGAGTAAGCTAGAACTAGACTAAAATAGAACTTTTGAGGCTGAGCTTGTGATAGTCTGTAACCAGAGTTTCAGACAATGACTTACACAGTTGATTAACAATGGTTGGTTGGTTGGTTGAATGAGGTTTTATGGTGCAAAATCCCTTAAGAGACAAGCTGCGCCAAAATAATGACTAAAAAACCAAAAAGAAACACAGAAAATATGTAAGTAAAATAAAAGAGCACTGAGAAAAGCTATCTGGATGGGGTATCCGTCCAGATGCAGTCAGACTGGTGTACAAAAATAAAAAAAATTTAAATCCTAAAAGCAGTAGAGTAAAAAAGGAAAAAATCCTTATAACAAGTACAGTCTGGATGGGGCTTCCCATCCAGTTGTCATAAAAGAGTAAAGCAAATTCTGTGAAGTCAAAGCAATGATAGAGATAAATTAAATTTCAAAATAAAATCCTATATGTTTTAAAAAAATAAAGAGTGCCCCATGAGGTGTTTCCCCAATGAGGTTTGTCAAGATTGGTGATAATGAGTTAAAATAAATTCTATATAAGTGCCGGAGGTCCGGACAGTCAGTTAAAACATGATGAATGGTTAGATAATCAAAATGACAATGTGGACACATGGGTGCATCTTCCTGGAGTAAAAGGTGTTAATGAGTGATTCTAGAATATCCAATTCTCAGACGAGTCAGAACAACATAAGTTTTTCTTGGATAAGTCATAAGCCAGGTTATGATTGTTGATTTAATATTGTTTATTATTGTTTTCCAAATCATAACTCTCTTGCCAATTATTCTGAATAAAATTATTTATAAGTAGTTTAACATCTGAGAAAGGAACTTTATAGTGTAATGGATTAAGAGCATGTTTTGCCGCCTGATCTGCTTTCTCATTACCAGAAATACCCATATGTCCAGGTACCCAGCAGAATAAAATATTATAGCCACGTCTTGTCAATTTATTATAAAAATCTAGGATGGATGAGAGAAAAGGATGCTTTTAAAAGATTTTATTGCGTCAATAAAACTATTTGAGTCAGTATAAATGATGAAGGATGTGTTATGATGATGATGATGAGAGATGTGCAACATGGCTCTCTCAATCGCGATCATTTTAGCTGTAAACACAGAAGTAGATGAATGAAGCCGATAGCTGAGAGAAGTATTTTCACAGAAATCCCCACAACCAACAATATCTCCACTTTTAGAACCGACTGTATAAATGTCAGTGTAAGTATTGAGAATTGATCCATGTGCAGCAAATAATTGTTGAAAAATAACAGGAGGCAAGTTATTTTTATTATATCCTTTAAAAGGATGGAGAGAAGTAATATTATGAGGTTTCCAAGGAGGGAGAACATGTGAGGTACATGGACTCACCTCGATATTACTCAGAGGGCTATTGTCAATTATGTTTCTGATTCTGACTCCAAAAGATGGGATGCAAGATGGACGATGCTGATAAAGAGTGTCATTGTCTTTATTTAAAATGTAGGAATGAAGTGGATGACCATGATGGGAAAGGAGATGGTAATAAAGAATCAAGGAGAGTTTTTCTCGAGTATGGTATATAGTGACGGTACATTACAATCTACATATAAGTTTAAAACTGGAGATGTATGAAATGCACCAGAGCAGACACGAAGTGCGCTATGGTGCACAGTGTCAAGTTTTTTAAGAACAGAATTACAAGCAGAACCGTGGACCTGGCAGGCAAAGTCAATTTTGGAACGGATTACAGCACGATATATCTTAAGGAGAGATGTACGGTCTGCTCCCCAAGAAGTGTTTGACAGCAATTTAAGTAAATTAAGTGATTTTTCACATTTTATCCATAGTTGTAAAACATGTGGTAAAAAAGTCAGTTTATTATCAAAATAAAGGCCAAGATAATGAACATTGTCCACAACAGGAATTTCAGATGAACCAATATAGATTTCAGGATGTTGATTAACAATGATAAATAATGAAATTTCATTTGTGTATATAAAAGTATAAGAATATATCAAAGAGTGGTACATAAATTCATAGAAATGCTTTGCTATATTTTAGAGAGTTTATAAACTTCATTAATTTTGAAGTCAACAAATCCACTCATCTTATGAATTTGTTGGTCATGACCGAGATCTGCGTATTCTAATGAAAAACCACACACACTCCTTTTGCAGTTGCATCATTAATTCGATGGTTAGAACGTAAATATAGTAAGGCAATGTGTAAGCACTCTGGTGGTTTCTCCAAGAAATACAAAGCCAGTTGAAGTTCAAAGTAGTTTTATTCACAAAAACATGGAAATGAAAGACAAGTCGCACATGATGAGAAATATTGTAAAGGTATCAGAATGGAACGTGAATAGTGCTAAGATCTTAAGTAAATTAGTACACAGACCTGCCAACTGCTATGAAAAAATCATAGTTCCTACGATTTGGGCTTATAAACTACGATGCTATGAAAATTGGTCTTAAACTACGATTTTTTGCAAAAAAAAAATACTAACACATTTTTTTCCAGTTGCGATTTTTAGCGCAGCATATTTTTTCAGGAGTGGTTCTGCTCCGAAATTTTAAAGTATTCGGTTCCAAAAGTTTGAAAAAATCGGTCATTAGTCCGAAAATTCGGACATCAAAAAATGCTATAGAGAAAAAAAAATCTCGGCTGCAAAACAAACTTAACATAAAACCCTCTTAATGGATATTAACCACGAGTGAATCGTGTTTCTAAATATGTATATACAGGAATTCCCTTACTTACAAACAGGGCGCCATTTTAAGAGTTTCTTGAGGAGGACAGAGGGCTTCTTTGAGGGGCAGGGTTTGAAATAGCATACGGAACCATGCGATTTCCACACACAAAAGGAAAGTCCTGCATAATAAAATTCTGTGCAGTATTTCTCCCTGAAAATTCTTCCTTTGCTCTATGATACTTCTGTGAGTATATTTTAAAATTTCTTGGAAGTCTGCGAATTTTTTCTTCTTTTATGGAATTTTCCTAAATTAATTCGTGAATCAGTTGCGGAAAGAATTGAGAATTTCTTCAAACGATCGCAGAAAATCGATAAACTATCGAGGGAAAAATATTGCAAATTTCGTCACAAAGTTGCAGACGTGAGTAGTGAATTTTGTTAATTGGTCACAAAAAGAGATTGCAAATTTTGCCGATGGGTCACGATAAATTATTACGAATTTCGACATGTTCTCGGTCTGGAAACCTGGACCGGTTTAGAATTACTAAAATTTTAGCAGAGTTTGGAAGATATTTTTAACTTGAAGTGCTGTAAGTAATCATGGCAGGATAGTGACTGAGAAAATGTAAAAGTGTAAAACAAGTAAAGATGCATTTAAGTTTGAAGTAAAACTACCGTTTATTTAATGAAAAAAAAACATGACTTAAATAATTATCAAACAATGTAATAAAAATAAATAAATTATGATGAAATAAGTTAATGACAAATGGCAGTAAACAGCATGAATTAAATAGTTGAACAGTTCATTAACATCCGGTCACTTATTCATATTATATTTCTCGGTTGTCAATATTCACATAAAATAAAAGAGGAACTCACAGTTTCACTTTAGGCTGAGTACGGCACACTGGTATACGTTCCATGTTGATAACACAATAATAATTTTCAATACCAATAATGATGTTTTGAAAGATATGCAAAATGATGAAGAGCCAAGTCAACTTGAACCACTGAAGACATTGTAAATTATCTTTAACACAAAACATTGTAGCTATCCGAAAAAATGTTGAAGTTGACAAACATATCGGAGCTTACTTTAAACAAGAAAAAAAAATTCCAAAGCTTCTAAAAATATCGAGCTTTCAAAAACACTAGTAAAGTTTTTCACATCTCATGAGTTCTTTAAAAATGAACATCATCTATGAACCCGCTAAGAAACATTCAAGCTATTTAAAATTGAACACAAGCTTTCACAAACTAACGCAAGCTTCCTTTTAAAACAAACATAACAAGCTGCTTAAAACTAACATGACCAGCTTCCCTCAAAACTCAACAGCAAGAACATACTCTGACAGCTTCAAAAACATCGGCATATATCATCTGCATGCAACATGCCCTCTTATGATCAAAACATCCCTTCCCGATCTGGTGGAGTTGAGAGAAACGCATCCTGCCTTACGGCAAAACCGAAAGGAGAAAAATCGTATCTTCCGACACGGTCAAAAGATCAGCGATTGGGGAAAGACTTGACGTCACATCGGTACGTACGAAGATCGGAGCCATTGGAGAAATGAACAGACGATCTTTGAAGAATGATCGTAATGAAATAAATGATGAACGATACGTAATTGAAAATTTGGAAAACAAATAAATGAAAATAATAACCAAAAGAAAACTTGGTTATTGTAACGTAGTTGTATTAGAATGGAATTAAGGAAAACCAATGGAATAAAGGTAAGTACCATTTCAGGGTGCATAGGTATCAAGGAAAATAGGCTGTCATATTCTGACACGACAAATAAGCACGTAAAAAAATCAATTTCATCAATTGATCACAGAACAAAATTAATTTCATCAAAGAATTGCGGTAAAAACGCACATTTCTTCAAAATATCGTGGAAAGAAAATGCGAATTTCGTCAAAATATCACAGAAAGAAAACACAAATTTCATCAAAAGATTTGTAAGAAAACACACTTTTTAATCGAATATCTGCGGAAAGATAACAAGAATTTTGCCAAAAGGATCGTGGTAATAAAGCAAAATTCGTCAAAGGATCGCGGTAAAAAATGCGAATTTTTTCAAGAGTTGGTGGTACAAAGTACGAATTTCAATAAAGAATCGTGATAGAAAAACGTGAATTATGATTATATAAAAAAATTGTGAATATCGTGAAATGATAGCGGAACAAAAATCCTGAATTTCGTCAAAATTTACTGTGCTGGGTGGGTTGAAAAAAATTGGAACCGGCCTCCCTTTACAAATGTAAAAAAAGAATGCTGCGAAACAAGAAGAAACTCCAAAAATTGTATAAAAATTTTCAGAAGAAAAAAAATTACTATATTGAGTTGAAAGATTGAAACCTTATTCCTTTTATGAATGTCAAAAAATGGCAACAAAACACCAAAAAAACAACCAACCTCCAGATTATTTTTAATTATATGTGCTACGATACGATTTCTCATTTTCAAAGGTTGGCAAGGTCTGTCTACATGACGTGCAGACAACTGATAACATTTTTTGAAGCACTGGAAATAAGACAGAATTCTGACCTCCAAACTCATGCCGGCTGGTTTTGTTAGCATTTGTGTAGGAAGACAGATTGCACCACAATAGATAAACTAACCAATCAGTGAAAGGCACACCGCTGCTCATCTAATGGCTTGAAAGAGCGAGTGTTTTGGGAGAAGGAGTTCCATATCTGCTAGCGTAAGGTTTTCAGTGTAAAAAGTCTGACGTCAGAGAATTAGTCCAGGGGAAATGTACATTTTACCTTGCAAAAGGTCGGGTAAAAGTTTTTTTTTAAATTGTTTATAATGATGCCAACATGGAAAAACCAAGTTTTCTAACAAAATTTCTTAAGGCTAAATTTTCTGTGGCCAAAACAACAAAATTTTGGTACTTTTTTTTATATTTTTCAAATATCTCGAGACTTGTTGCCATAGCATATCATTTGTCAATTGCAATATTAAAGAGGACAAAATTCTCTACAACTTTCATATTTACAACTTTTTTATACACTCAATAATAAGCACAGTATGCCATTTCAAAAATAAGACAATTTTTTCAATTTTCTTAAAAACGGTGAAAAACATAGTTTTGCCCCGATTATTCAAATGTTCCCTGTGGATTTAATCGTGTATGTCAACTTCTAATAATTGATAGCAGTAAATTATCTATTATTTGCACACTCATGTCTTTATTTTCATCTCAACAGACATTTTACATTCAATAAATTTATATAATTTTAAAAGTAGGGCAGAGTGCAGATAAATGAGACAATTTCCATATTTAGACAGTAAATTTAAGTGTATACAATGTTAACTTCAAAGCATTGTTTAAAAGAATACTTCAATATTTAGTAACTTATTTTCACGATAGTTTCAATTAAGAAAGAATTCTTGTTTAATTTTTATAATTTTTATAATGCATACATATTTTTCAAGGTATCAATGGGATAGGTATGAAAAATTGTGAAAAACATTTTATTCCACACTACAATGGTATATTTTATTTACTAATTATTGATAACATATGTTTTAATGTTTTAAAGATAGCAAACATTGGATTGTAGTTCCATATAAAAGGGGGGACTCAAAAAATAAATATCTTTTATGTAAGAAATACTTTTACCTTATGAAATAGCTACAATAAAAACAACAGATTATTTAACTAACTAATGTTATGCATTTTTCTCTTATAAACTTTTAAAATTCTGTCAATAAAATATTTGAGATCACTGGTTTCATAAAACTATTTAAAAAGATTAGTTTTAAAAAATATTGTCAATATTTTTTCCACTTATATCAATAAATATAACAAGAGATTATATCATTTTAGCATGCAAAAATATATAAAACTTTTAAGATTATTCATTAATTGCTTTAAAGCTCAAACAGAAAACTTACTTTGGTTGTTGAAAAATATATTTTGTGGAATATTCTAATCTTCTGTAACATGTACTGTTTTGAAACTATATCTGTTTACTTATCTCAGTGATATAATTTTTCAATGAAATACCAAATTATTTATAATTGTAGACCATATAAACATTTTTGTTTTCACACTGATCACCTGTTTTATTCAACTTCACTTTCCCAACACAAAGTAAGGTATGCAATATGACTGCATAAACTAAATGGAAAAATGTATTTTAATAATAATTTCTACAGGCTATTTAACAATATTTTTTCTTTTTGATGGCACTGTTGTAGGATTATTAGCATACCGTTTTGACGGAATATCCTTATCCTTAATAAAGCAGATATCTGGATCATCTAGAGGTATAAAGCCAATACTTCCCATTCATCAGCATTTACATTACACACCAGGCCGTATTACATTTGAAGATGAGAGTGTTCAAATAACACAAACGGCCAAAACTAGAGTGGTGCAGAGGGGGCATATGCCCTGGGTGCCAGAACAAAAGGTGAAGGGCACGCCAAATGAAGGTTTTATTTGTCGATTATGTATATATATGAAATATGAACAAAAATATCTCGCAGCCAGAAAACTAAAAAAAAACTGTAATCAAAATAGAAAACCACAATAAAGAAAATAGAAAAGGTAAACACTAATCCGGTTATAATTCAACATCAGCTGTTCTAAGCCAAAAAAAATCATTTAAACTATGAAATTGCAAGCGAGAAACTGTAAAAAGAACGCTCCCATAGATTTAAATTTAGCGTTCCAATGTCTTCGCGTGACTAGTGTAGTCTCACGCGAAAACATTTGCACGCTAATGTTAAACCTATGGGAGCATTCTTTTCAGAATTCTTGGTGGAATTTCAATATTTATTTTTTTCATATGATATCTGAGGTTGATATCTAGTCCAGGCAATAGAGACCGTATAGGGGTTCTACCTAGCAAAATTCATGGTAGTTCTAAAAAAAGGCTTACTATATGTTTTTTGGGTTGCTGAATCCGAATTTTTAACTTCCCACCAAAATTTTTCCCGGCAACCCCCCCAAATTTTGGTAAAATGCCGATCAAAAAACGTTTTTATTAAAAAATTCAGAAATTCAGAAACTGGACAAAATTTGCAACAAATAGGATATATGACATTATGAAGTAGGATGAACGGGAGAGGGGGAGGGCTGCCTCTGAACATGCACTGCAGCACTACGTGAACTAAGTTGTGAAGTCCAGGCAATAGGGGATTTTACCTGGAAAAATTAATATTAGTTCTGGATTTCAACTCACTTTATGTTTTTTGGGTCACTGAATCCGAATTTGTAACTTCCTACCAAAATTTCACCCGGCAACCCCCCCCCCAAAAAATTTAGTTTTTGAGAAAAGCGTGTGGGAAATGTTCTGAGGCAGCCCCCTCTCTCCCTGTTTATCCTATGTCATAATGTCATATATCCTATTTGTTGCAAATTTTGTCTTCTTTCTGAATTTCTAGATAATTTTCCCCTAAAACAATAAGAAATTTAAATTAATAACCACTATTTTGGGAGGTTTTCGGGGGGGGGGGGATTTTGGGGGTTAGTTAAAAATTCAGATTTAGTGACCCAAAAAACTTAAAGTAAACCTTATAAGGAAAGTTCGGAGGGGAGATGGGAGGGCAAATGTAAACGTGTGAGTGGTTAAGTGGAATTGCACAACTTAGTCCACGCAGCACCGTGTGCATGCTCCAAGGCAGATCCCCCCCCCCCTTCCCCTTCATCCTAAGTAAGTCATAATGTCATATATCTAATTTGTTGCAAATTTTGTCTTCTTTCTGAATTTCTAGGTGCTTTTCCCCTAAAACAATAAAAAAATTGATTTTTTTTAACAAAAACCTTTTTTGGGGGGCTTTTTACCAAAATTTGGGAGGGTGTGTGTGGGGGGGGGGGGGGGGGATTTTGGTGGGAAGTTACAAATTCGGATTCAGCGACCCAAAAAACAAAGTAAGCTGATTTCCAGAACTACCATTAATTTTGCTAGGTAAAATTCCCTATTGTCTGGACTAAACCCACATTGTGCAATTTTAATTTTTTGAATTTGGTTGCATTTTTTTAATCAGGATACTTTAAATTTCAGAACGGGTTCCAAACAGTTTTTCAAAAATGAAAGTGTCTGAACATTAAAACCAAAAAATGCAACCAAACCTGAAAAAGCACAACATTCGATATTGATTGCAGGCAGGGGCGCCGACTTCTGGGTCTGTGTGTCTGCGACGCAGACCCTGAAAAATATCTGTAGACCTTGCAATACCTCGGCAGACCCTGCAAAAATGTGTTCAAAATAACACTTAAAACCTGACCCGCCAACCCTTTCTTTTCTCCGCGACTATATCGATTATTGGAGGCTCATAGAATTGAATCAGTTGAACGTCAAAATGCAACGATGCCTCGGACACGCTATAGCGCTTAAATTATGTGAAAAATCGGAGATGGGATGCAAAAAAATAGCTCTTATGCATCCCACGGGATGCGTAATTTCGTTAAAAAAATCGCGAAAAAAAGCCGATTTTCGCCAAAGGATCGCAAAAGAGCGCAAATTTTATCAAAATATCGTGAAAAAAAAACGCTATTTTGATAAAAGGGCCACGAAAATGTAGCGTATTTCGTCAAACAATCACGAAAAATAGCGAATTTCGTCAAAAAAAAATCACAGAAAAAAGCTGATTTTTGTCAACGGATCGCGAAAAAGCGCAAATTTCATCAAAATATCACAGAAAAAAAACGTGATTTTCGTAAATGGGTCGCATTAAAATAGTATATTTCGTCAAAAGATCGCGGAAAAATAGCAAATTTTGTCAAAAAATCGCAGATTAAAGCCGAATTTTGTCAAATGATCTCGAAAAAAGATCACATTTCGTCAAAGTATCGCGGAAAAAAAACATGATTTTCGTAACAGGTTCACTGAAAAATATAGCGAATTTTGTCAAAGCAATATGCAGATATGTAGTAATATTTTGTATGTGTTATCTAAAAATGTAAGTAGTCTAAAATGCTCGGAATTTACATTAGAATGCTCAAACTGCATCGGTGGGTTGCAAAAATCGCTAAGGTGACAAAAAGTATCATTTAATTTGCTTTGCTCTATCGACCTGCAATTTGATATATATTCGGGGATCTTTATAATGCACACCTTGGGACGAGAGGCTGTGCATTATATGGAATTTTGCATTATATAGATACCCGATCTCAGAAATTGTTAAACTTACCTTGTAAACACTGTCAATAAATGGTATAAAATTATATCAATGTACAGTATAGGATCTATTATCCGGCGTCCCGATATCCGGAATGCTCTAAAAACCGGAACGGTAAACGATCGAAAACCGAAACTTAGTGAAAACTTTCATTTCATAAAAAATTGCAGTTTTTTTTTCATATTTTATTGAAGAGTTAACATGCTTTATAAATCGATATTTTAAATATTTTAAACTTTTTCTCATACACCTCAGGTACCGTAATATCCCCTTAATTTCCTTCCCCCCCCCCCCCCCCCCCCTCCAAACGCGGCAAAAAATCGTAAAGTAATCGGAGAGGCCGCTTACACGGATTAAAAGTGGCTATCAAAATCTACCACCTGTTGAAATCCAAAAATGTTTATAAGAAGAGTCCAAAGCCTGCCCTGATATTCAGATATTTCTTTTCTTTTTTTTTTTTTTTTTGTTAACAGAGATAATTAAAAACAGAACTTAAAAAGCGCGAACTTAAAAGCGTACTCTCTCCCTACGATCCCACTATGACGCTCCCGTGAAAGATAAGAATTGAATGTACGCAATCATCGGACATAAGTTCTCTTTTTGATCATTTTTATGACTTCGCATCGGCGTAACCTTTAGAAATATGGGAGAACTAACTACATATTCTTAAATTTCGTATATTCTGCTTCAAACGCTAAAATCCATTATAAAAAAAATTAATTTTAACCTTTTGAAAAAAAATATTTTCGAAACATCACTTAGAATTTGAATGCGTTTTCTGCGGTCGAAAACTGTTAGCAAGCTCCAACCTTTGACGTCATCTAAAGGCGCGCCTACAATTCGGCCAATTAGGAGAATGAGAGAAACGTTCGTTTTACCGTTTTCAGCTGCGTCCATCGAACAGTAGAAAAGCAGAGATTCGGAATCGGATAAGACAGAAAGGTGGTACGGCGCTTCGCGCGATATTTTTTTTTTTTTTTTTTTTTGGAAAGGGAGGGGGGGGGGGGGCTTTCGTGGGATTTTTTTTAAATATCAAATTTGTTTACAAAATAGGGAAGGGTGGGTTAATGGAATATTACTGTAATTATGCATTTCTTTATCTCCGCGAATTTGCGGAAATCTGCATTTAAAGTGTTGATAATTTTGCCTCTTATATTTTTCTGTCCGCTTTCTATGCGATAAATTCATAAACAAAACAAAAATAAATAAAAAGTCAACTTTCAATATATTCCCCTCCTCCCTCCCAGTTATTGGATGAAGATGCAGTTCAAGTTTGTTTCAATATAGATAATAATGCTCCACTTAGTCATCAGATGACATACAGTGAAATTTGTGAAATGATGACTAAAGATGCATCTGATGATCGTAGTGATGATGATGACAAGAATGAGGAGGTAGAAAAAATATCTAATGAACGAATGATATTTTACACTCAACAATAAATTCAAGGCATGGAACAAAATAAGTAATTTCCATGAACAACAAATAATGTCCTTATATAAAATTCAAGACCAGATTGTAAAAGAGAAACGTTACAAGCAGCCAACTTTAAAAGGATTTTTCCAAAAAACTAATTCCCAAGCATCTGCATCTGAACCCAAAAACTAAATTTTATTTTTGATCTTGTTATTATAATTTAAAATTATTACTTAACTTTTTTTTTTTTTTTTTTTTTTTTGTAAATAAAAATTAAACTTTTCCTTAATTGTGTTTTATTGAATTAATTCAACAAATGTGTAATACAGTATTTTTAATATTATTTATGCTAACCAGTATTTCATATTTATGTACATTAGAAAATATTTGTTGTAGTGTTCCGAATTACGGAAAAACCCCTTATCCGGAATGCCTCAGGTCCCAAGGATTCCGGATAACGGATCCTATACTGTATTTAGACTAACTAAAAAAGCAACTAAATAACATTTATTACATGTAAGAATTTACATTTTAAAAATAAATTAATAAAAATTAACATTTTTTAAATAAATTGTCAATCTTTGCTTGCTTAAGAACTTTTGATTTTTGAGCATTCAATTTCTGCTGTATTCTATGAATAGTTAATATCTCCTGGTCTGTAACACAATCTTGAGATTCCAAAAAACTCAGATACTGTTCTCCTAAAGAAATCCCTTCACACAGTGTTACTTTTTTTGAAGTCACTTCAGCATCTGATTCATTTCCAGAAGAGTTTTCTTCTGGTCCCAAAACTGAAGAAATGATCTCAATATCAGTGAGATGATGGTTTGTTTCTGATTCCTCATCATTCTCCAAAAATTTCAAAATATTTTCTTCGTCCAATTCAGATTGTGCATTCTTTGCATACTGGAGGAGTTCAACAGCCTTAATTTTTGCAAGTGATGGTCTGAACCCACCAAATTCTTCTTCATCATCATCCGTTTCAAGGAAAAGAGATTCAGGCCATATTTTGTGCCATGCATTAATTAAAGTTTCTTGGGATACTGAATCCCATGCTTCCTTCAACATGTACAAACAATCTTTGATTGTGAATTGTTTTTTAAATTCAGCAATCATGTTTGGGCCAGAATCAAAATTCAGGAGCCTAGCAAGAAAGGTACTTTTATAGATGCATTTTAAGCTGTTGATTACTCCCTGATCCATAGGCTGGATCAGAGATGTAGTGTTTGGGGGCAAAAAAATTCCTTTTGCATTGGGTGCAACAAGTTCTGGATGTGCTTTACAATTATCCAGCAGCAGTAAAATTTTAGCATCTTTGGGGTAACCAACTGTACTGTAATGGTCTCTAACCTCTTTTAGAAAATTACTATTGAACCACTCAGTACATAATTCCTGAGTGATCCAAGCTGTCGTATTGCTTTTATATGTTACAGGAATTTTCTTTACTCCACGTAAACAAAGAGGCTGGGCACTTTTACCCACAACAAGAGGTTTCAACCTGTGGGTACCTGCAGCATTACTGCAAACAACTACCGTTATTCTTCTTTTGTCATCTTTCACACTAGATGGTTCAGTCTCTTGTTGACTGACAAAAGTTTTCCGTGGCAAATTGCACCAGAAAAGTCCAGTTTCATCCATATTGTAGATCTGTTCTGCAGACAGATTTTCTTTTTGCACGATTCTTCTGAATTCTTCAATAAACTCTTCTGCTGCAATTTTGTCTGCCGATATTTTTTTTCTGCAAGCTTTAATGTATCTTATACCATGCCGATTCTTAAATTTCGTCAGCCAACCTTTCGAATAATCACAGAATTCTTCAACTTTAAGTTCTTTGTGCATTTCTTTCGCTTTTTGGCACAGAACTGGTCCAGTTATTGGAATATTTTCTGAGCGCCTTTGTTTGGACCATTCAAACAGAACTGTATTCAACTTAGCTGATTTAGCTTCTCTTATTCTTTTACAATTTGAGATTCCTTTATTGCTATCCAAATTTGCATAAAATTTCAATATCTTTTCTCTATTATTTTTGATATCGTATGCAGATCGACAACTGATACCAAAAGTTCTTGCTATACATTTTGACGATGTGCCTTTATCAAATTCTTTGAGAATTTCAACTTTCTGCAATATCGTTAAAATAGTGCGTTTCTTACTAGTATTTCTAGATGATTCACCAAAATTTTCTTCCATCTTTTGCCACAAATTAAAAAAGTCTTCTTAAAAACAAGTTGCATAAAAGCGATTAAAAGAGTAGCCAATTCTGTGTTTAAAACATAAACAAACAGAAGTTTTTCTTCTTAGATCTTGCCAGTGACGGCATCGCTCATTGGTTAAAAGAATGACGTCATGACGGTTCTCACCTCAAAACGCGTATGTGCAGCCTCTTTTAAAATCAGTTTGGAATTAAATTTTTCCTTGGAGGTTTTTTTTTTAATTTCAAAAGAAACAATTCATTTACATCTGTTATAAAAGACATAAAATGCTACTAAAAAAATTACCTTCCAATAAATTACATTGCAACTGTTAGGCTGCATATCGCTCTTGCATTCACACAAAGCGGTGATACAACTAAACTTATCTAGGCTGTGGCTGATTCGATCGATGTCAAAAGCAGTGCTGGATCTTTTTTTTGTTGATTTATTTTATTTTTAGAAAAATTATTTACTTCTGAAAATAATAAATGCTATCAATAAACTGATCGTAAGTGATCCTAATACATCGAAATAAGAGCAGACGCTTCAAATTTAGTTTTCAAAAACATGCAGTGATGTACGCAAAAAATTGCAGTGAAGAAAGTAGGAATTCCTTAATTGCAATATTCATTGTTTACATCCGAGAAGTTGTGCGGTTTATGGAGAATTGCGGTTTATAGATACGCGGTTTAACGATCCCCGACTTAGTAATGTTTTTAGCGTAGCACAGGGTTCGCACAGACTCCTTAGAAATTTCTTAAATTATATTGCGGCTTCGGACGCAAGCGATATTGCTGCCGAGGAAAAAAAATCGTGATTGTAAAACGCACAGTAAATATTCTATGCACGTCATTCATCTGAAGCACAACATTGATTGGTTAGGATAATCTTAATAGCAGGGCTCCCACTAGGTCTGTTTTTCGACACTGTTAACCGATCTTTATTTTAAATTTTATCGATGTTTGGCATTTAGCCAAGAATCTCGGAATAATCGTGCTTTTCGCAAATATGTTCCAAAAATACCATCAAATTTCGTCAATCGATCGCGGAAAAAATTCTTAAATATTGTCAAAGGATCGTGAAAAAAAACTAATTTCTACAATATCGCGGAAAAACTCGAAAACGCAAATTTCTTAAAAGAGCGAAAAAACGCGAATTTACTCTAAAGATCATGATGAAAACACGAATTTCATTAAAAGATCGAGAAAAAAAGCAGATTTCCTCAAGAGATCGCAAAAACGCGAATTTCCTCAAAAGATCGCGAAAAACGCACGAATTTCTCATAGGATAGCGAAAAACACGCTAATTTCCTCAAAGGATCGCGAAAAACACGCGGTGTCCATCAAAAGATTGGGAAAGAAATGTTAGTTTCATCAAACGATCGAAATAAAATGCGAATTCTATTAAAAGATCGCGAAAAATGCTAATTTCCCTCAGAAAATCTCAAAAAATGCTAATTTCCCTCAGAAAATCTCAAAAAATGCTAATTTACCTCAGAAAATCACAAAATACGCGAATTTCCCCCAGAAGATCACGAAAAACACGCAATTTCTTCAAGGGATCTTAAAAAACATGTGAATGTCGTCAAAGGATTGCGAAAAACACACAAATTTCGTCAAAGGATTGCGGAAAAAAGTCAAATTATCGAAATAAAACGCAAATTCTATTAAAAGATCGCAAAAAAACGCAAATTTCCTCGAGAAGATCGCGAATTTCGTCAAAGGATCGTGAAAAACACGCAGTTTCTATCAAAAGATCGTGAAAAAAACCATGAATTTTGTCAAACGATCGAAATAAAACGCGAATTCCTTTAAAAGATCACAAAAAAATGCTAAAGTCCCCCAGAAAATCGCAAAATTCTCCAGAAGATCACGAAAACATGCTAATTTCGTCAAAGGATTGCAAAAAAAAGGTCCAAATGATCAAATAAAACGCGAATTTCATTAAAAGACTGCGAAAAAATGCAAATTTCCCCAGAGTCACAAAAACGCGAATTTCTCCAGAAGATCGCAGAAAAAAACCGCTAAATTCCCCCCCCCCCCCCCCAAAACATCACGAAAAAAATGTCAATTTCGTCAAATGATCGAAATAAAACGCGAATTCCATTAAAAGATGGCGAAAAAACGCTAATTTCCCCAGAAAATTGCGAATATCGCCAGAAGATTGCGAAAAACACACGAATTTTCTCAAAAGATCGCGAAAAGCACGCCAATTTCCTCAAAGGGTGGTGAAAAACAAGCGAATTTCATCAAAGGATCATTAAAAAAACGTCAAATGATCGAAATAAAACACAAATTCTATTAAAAGATCACGGAAAAACACGAATTCCCCCCCCCCCCGAACATCATGAAAAAAAAACGCGAATTTCATCATAAGATCGCGAAAAAAATGCGAATTTCGTCAAATTTTCACTTTCAAAGAAAGCGATTACCGCTGTTCTAAAAGAATAAATTCAAAACTTGTTATATTTTTTCTTGTATGTTGCTGTTTAACATTCTTTTTTTTTTACCTTTTAAAATTTTCTTTAAGATGTATCATGTATGTAATATACATAATAAGCGATTGGGGTTTGACTAATCTCTATTTATATGACCATTGGTCACTGCATAAAAAAGTTGATTGTCTGTTTTGTATTTAAACTTACGAAATCAGTAAGCAATATATTGTGAATACTGTGCAATTTCAACACTAACAATTAAGATTCTAATAGAGTAAAATTTGTTTTTGAAATGTTTTTCTCTCCAAATTGGGCATTAAAAATTGGAGTGGGAATACCACATAAAAACAACAACAACAAAAAATGTCAAATTCTTAAAATTTTTTGGACTCCTTGGATTTTTTCGGTACTCCTTGGATTTTTTTCTTCCCAACTCTGTATGAACCCTGGTAGCAATATGCAGATATCTAGTAATATTTTGTATGTGTTATCTAAAAGTGGTAAGTGGTCTAAAATGTTCTGAATTTACATTAGAATGCTCAAATTGCATCAGCTCCAGGGGCTCCGCCCCGGACCCTGCTGGGGGAGCACAGGACGCTCCCCCAAATCCCCTAGTTCATTGGGCTTGCTTCACTCTCTGTCTTGCTCAGCATAATGCATGTCCCCCCCCCCCTCTTAAATAACTTCCCTTGTGGCAGACCCAGCTTTGGGACCAAAGTTGGCTCCTATGATTGCAGGTATACCATAAAAAGAAAAGAAAAAAAACCCAAAAAATTTAAAAGCAATAAAATGCAAGCAAAATATTTGTCAAGAATGCTCCCATATGTTTAATATTACCTTGTGACTAATTTAGTCTCTTCGTGTGACTAATTTAGTCTCATAATTCATATAACTGTGACCTTAAACACCTCAATACTACAACTACCGTAAAATCTTTAAAAATGAAATCTGTATATACAGAATCCAGTCTTTATAGAAAAAATTATATATTTTCAAGATAGAGAATATGAACAATTATACCTGCTAAGAGGGAAACCTGTTTAAAGTGGAATAATTTCAGCTCAGTTTTCAAAGTTTTAATGAATCAAGTTTTAGCAAAGCTTATTACGTAGTTCACATTATGTATGTAATGATTACACACCTAAAATTTTCAAAATCTGGCTATTAGAGATTTATTAGAATTCTCGTGGTAAATTTTCTTTTTAAGTGGGGAGGGAGGGGGGAATCCATGTTTGCCACAGGCGCAAAAAAGGCTAGTTTTGGCTCTGAAACATTTAATTTACTGATAACAATACATAGAAGTTGACATACACTATTAAATCCGGGGGATAATCGGGTTAGAACTATGTTTTTCATGGTTTTTAAGGAAATTGAAAAAATTGTCCTATTTTTGAAATGGCGTACTGCGCTTGCTACTGAGTGTATAAAAAAGTTGTAAATATGAAAGTTGTAGAGAATTTTATCTTCTTTAATATTGTAATTGACAAATAATATGCTACGGCAATAAGTCTCGAGATATTTAAAAAAAATCAAAAAAAGTCTCAAAATTTTGCTTTTTGGCCACAGAAAATTTAGTCTTAAGAAATTTTGTTAGAAAACTTGATTTTTCAATGTTGGCATCATTATAAACAATTCAGAAAAAAAAATCTTTTACCTGACCTTTTGCAAGGTAACGCCCTTTTTTTGGCACATTTCCCCTGGACTAAAAGTACAGGAAGCTGAATTCATGGAGTAAAATTAGAAATAAAAAAAGCAAAATGGCTTTTAAAAACATTTGAAAATAAACTAGCTTCTCTCAGAACATTAGAGCTTGGGTATTGATAAAACTTTATGAAGGGATTAAGTTTTAGATTAAGATTTTGAATAAGATAATTATTAATATATGCATCTTAAATTTAAGGAAAATAGATAGGAATAAATAATAAATATTATTAAGAAATAGAGAAATAGTGAATATGCCGGACAACTAAAATAATTTACATGAATATCGTGAAGTAAAAATTTCATATAACATATATATACATTGTATATATGTACATATGGGACATTCTCACAATCTTTTGACTTTTATGTCCCTGAATGGTAATTTTTATTTTAGTACATTTTCTTGTGTTTTTTTTTATTTCATATACTGGGGTACATCCCATTGCATGATTGCATAACAATATTAATGAGATAAATGAGTTTTAGATGATGTTGGGGGTCCAAATAGTAGGAAAACTCCTACACCATCCTGTGTCCCTGATGCTGATTTTTAAGTTTGGAGCTGTTTGTATAAAATTGTTTTAATAAAAGTAATTCGATGTAATTTTTTTCCGAAACTGGGACAATTGTTTTATATAAATATGTAGCAAAAAATTAACCTGCACACATTTTTATGGTTGATATTATTTTTTGAACTCTGTCCCTGGGTTTTTTTATCCTTACCGTCCCTCTTGCTAAACTTATACAGAAAATCACTTCAGATGCAGCCACGGAATTTTTTTTAAGTTTTTTCTCATGCAGAAGTATGCTACAGAAAGAATATCTAAAATTCTTTGACAGGAAATGTACTGCAGAATTTAAATCAGCATTTAAATATCAATTTCAAGATCGTGGCTTTATTGGTAGTCTCATCGTCCCCAAGGTTTATTCCTGCACTTCTCGAGGTAAATTAAATTTTTTTTTAAATTTAATCCAATGTAAATAACTGTTTCTAAAAATCAATGAGCATTGTGGCTACCACTTAGTCTTAACATGATTTGCCTAAAGTAGGTGGTCATTTTCCTTACCGTCCCCTTTTTTTCTATATCATCCCCCTTTTTTACATTACCGTCCCTTTTTTAACACCCCTTTAAGAGAATGTTATACCAAAATTTTGTACTAAAAATACTATATTGTTATTATTTCATATTTGAATGTCCTGTGGGTACTATTAAAATTCATTATAAGTAAAAATGTAGAAGAAAATAAAAAGTTATGTGGTAAAATGGTAAGGAAAATTAAAAGCAAGTTTAACTTAAACCTCAGTTAAATAAAAAAAATTTCACTGCTCCCCCTTTTTTCTTTATTTTGAATCATTAAGGCATTCGTCTATCAGATTAAAATGTTATTTTAGCAAGTTTAATTTCCCCAGATTTTTATTCCGGAAAGTCAAAAGATTGTGAGAATGCCCCATATATACCCAAATAAGTGATTTTGGTGTTGAAATTAGGGCAAGCAGTTTGCATTTTATTCTTATAACTCAGCATCCCATGATTGTCCCAAAATGATACTTTCAGCAATTATAAAAAATAAGTATAATAGTAACATATAAGAGGGTCGGCTGAAAAGTCCCAGGCCTGACACAGAGATAGCACCACTAGGGCAGTTATAAGCTGGCATTGCATAGGACTATACCTGACTAGCTTATACCCACAGTTTCAGATCAGTAGCTTGGTTATTGTTTGATTGACAGCAGTTAAATCAAGACTGTTTTTGAGTTTTTACGAAAATGGAAGATTTTGAAAAATGAGCGGTAATGAAATACTTGCATTTTAAGGGTTTAATGCATAAAGAAATCAAGGAGGAAATGGACAGCACACTTAATGACTCTGATTTTTGAGACGGCTTATAACTATAGATGAAACTTGGATTCACCACTACACTTCTAAAAGCAAATTACAGTCAAAACAGTGGATTGCACTGGATGAACCAGCTCCAAAAAAGGCAAAGTCACCTTTGTCAGCTAACAAGGTTATGGCAAGTGTTTTCTGGGACGCAAAGGGAATTATTTTTATTGATTGCTTGGAAAAGTGTAAAAGTATCACTGGTGAGTACTAACAAAGTTTACTGCAATGTTTGAGTGACGAGGTAAAGAAAAAATGATCTCATTTGACGAAAAAAATATCTTGTTTCACCATGACAATGCTCCAGCACATTGGTCAGTCATCACAATTGATAAAATCTACAAAGTTCGAATTGCTTGAACATCCTTGTTATTCGCCAGATTTAGCACCCAGTGACTACCACCTATTCTCTAACCTAAAAAAATTACTTGGTGGATGAAGATTTCATAGCAACGAGGAGGTTATTGATGCCGTAAACAGCTATTTTGAAGATCTCGACTAATTGCATTATACAGATAGTTTAATTAAATTACAACACCAATATGATAAATGTATTAACCTTTCTGGAGATTATGTCTAGAAATAAACAAAAAAAAATTCATAAAAAAAGTTGTTTTCTTTGTCGGGCCCAGGACTGTTCAGCCGATCCTCATATTAAAAAAAATAATAATTAATTTGGCCAATTTTGAGTTATAAATAGCCAAAATGTTTGACCTTGGAAGTAAAATGGCAAAATACAGTATAACTTCAAAAATCCGGCATCATCGTGACCAAGACTATGCCAGATTTTTGAAAATTCTGATTTTTGAAGGAATAACCATGAATATCAAAAGTAGTACTATATTCTTAATGGTGCCTTTAGCCATAATTTAATTCATTTTTAAGTGATAATTATGTAAGAAAAAGAGAAAATTAATTATAAAAAAAAAACTTACTTTATATGATATTTTCTATGTTACAGAAAAAAAAAAATCTAATAAAGAGGGAAATTATTTCTTCTCTTGTAATTTTGGAAACATCAATGCCAACTTTGTTTGCTACAATTTTTTTGGCCGTTCTTTAACTATTTTTTTTTTATTTTTTATTTTATACAAATGAAGAATGTCTATTTCTTAAATACAGTCTTGTTTCTCTAAACCATATATTAATACTCAAGTCAAATTTATGCATTTTTCTAGTGACACCTTTTCTTCTGCCGGTCGTTCATCCTCATTTTCTGAGCTGCAACTAGCATTACCGGCTGTTCTATTTAGGACAGCATCAGCAACTCGCTGTCCATTAAGTTGTTTGTTGTTGGTGCATTTTTGTTGATGCATGCTTAGCCAATCTTCTGCATCCCTTTTTTTCAACACTTAATGTATTTTCAGATTTTGCATGTTCAATCAGCTCATAAATTGCAGGCTTTTCATGGCAAATTTGAAAGCCTGAAATTTTTTCCTCATCATTGTTGTTGCCGTTGCCGAAAATTAGTTCCAGCCATATACTGTGCCATGCATTCACCAAAGTTGTTCCCGTTGCTAAGCAGCAGTGCAGCTCCCAGAAAATTTGTTCAGAAAATAATAGTCTTTGACAAATTAAGAAAAAGTCAAATATTCTTTTTTTGTATTTTTACTTTCGATCTTGAAGTTTTTCATTTATAAAGAATTGCTATTTTTCTTCTCCCATACCTTGAAAGCGTAAAAGAGAAAGAAAGGGAAAAGATGCTTTTGATGTCGGATTTCTGAATGCCAGATTTTTGAAGTCACACTGTATATCTCAATGTGATATATCATATGAAAGCCCAATTCAAACACTTTTTAACAACACCAAAAATGTTTCTACTAATTCCAAACTAGAACCAAATCTAATCTCTGTGACAATTAGGGAACAAAATATAGCTACATTTGTATTGCATAAAATGTAAAAATTTGCATTATTAGCCCATATTTGAAGCTAATTCCCTCAGAAACCAAGAGACAGAGATTAATCATTAATTATTTATTCTCTATGAACTTAACAATTGAGTTAAACATAATAAAATTCTGAGGAGGTCATGTTTTTAAGTGTGGTGATTTAACATGGAATGACCCTGCTATTAAAACATAAAATAAAAATAATTTCATTATACCTCAGATTATGATACAAAAATACCAAGCATTCTACATTTTCAGAACACAGGTGTGTACACACATAGCTTGGTTGTTGTGAAAGTTTTGTAACACTTCATGAAAGCATGAATCTTGTGCATCTTACTTCACTTTAAAAAGGAATTTTAATGGTAAAATTTGCAAATGAAGGGCTCTGGTGTAAACATTGGTAATTGACATTTTTAAATTTTTTTCTGATATTTAAGTAAAACTGTTTAAGTCAATCCTGACAACCTTCTTAAAGTACAAGGTTTATTTTAAACTCAATATATGTCATAACAATCCAAAATAAATTTTAGATATGAATTTTAATAATGAAAATTCTTTCACATAAATCTAATAAAATTAATTTTATCTGACAAACATTGCACATAGGTTAACTGAAGGTCCAGTTTAAAAAAATCAGCTGTTTGAAAATTGGAAAGGATCTGTGAAGCCAATAGATACTTTTATAATTTTTGTAAATTATAAATAATGACTAAAATCTAAAGATGAAATTACAAAATATTTTATTATTCAGGAATTTTAAGTTCTCAATATCATCAAAGTAAGCAATACCCATTTTTAAACATAATTTAGACATTGATAATGATTTGAAGAAACAGTTTTAATTTTAATGATTAGTTAAACTTGTATCATTCTTCTTCTCAAATTTTCAAATGATGCTGTTTTTTTTAAATAATAAAGTTTTAATTACACACAAAGTTTTCTTTACCAATTCAACGGCTGCCCCGAGATAAGTCGGGAGTAGAAGCACTGTTTCCCTATACCTGTCACCTGTGAAGTGGTTAAAGATGATACACGATTAAGTTAAATTTGGAATTAAGAGAATTTGAAAAGTATACTTACATGCTCAAAATGCATGTTTTCAAGTAGGGCAAGCTTTCACATCTAGTTGTGTGTAACTGTGTCTTACAATTTTTTTATCTTCCGTGTTTTATACTAAGCTCATTTTAATGCATACATAACTTTTTTTCTCACACTACTACTTGGTAATAGGCTATTCAGCCAAACAGTACTCTGTACATCAATAACTTCCATTGGAAGATCATCATTCCTTTAAAGTTGGTAATTACATATTAATATGAAACCTCACTTCAATAAAAGAAATAACTAAAATTCTTAACATTTTTACACTTAATAGAGAAAAAAATAAAAGCAAAAGAAGAGTAATAAACTAAACATTTTTCAAATTTATATTAAACAAATAAAAAGAAGAGTCACTTTTATGGTTGATTATAAATGAACTGAGAAGATTAAGAAATAAATTCAAATATGAACTTAAAAGATATTTCTCACCTTGATCCATACTGGTAATACTAGAAACTTCGTGACTGTCTAAAACAGATTCATCTTCATCAGTTACCCTACGACGATCATTTCTCCCTCTTTGACGTGGAGGCAAATCTGCATTTTTGTCATCCCTTTCACTGTCTCGGCGATGAGCTATAAGACATTATTTTAGATACAGTAAAATACAACATACTCATAAATCATGTATGTATAAATTCAGTGGCAGAACACATATCAGTAACATGCATTTACTTAAAGATCCAACAAAGTTTTATGAAAATGTACAGCAAAGGGAAAATAGGAATAGGAATGCACCGAATAGTGATTTTGGTCGAATATTGAATATTCGGCCCACAGGTGAACAGAATACCAAATATTTGGCTAGCCGAATAGTAACTGTTAGGCCGAATACTTTTTATATATCAAAGTTTAAAGGTATTAATACGTTACTTTTTAAAACAATTTTACATAATATTTAATAAACGAAAGTTAAATTTTGATAAACAAAAGCTTTTTATAAGTAAACTTTATATTGAAAAAAAAATCTGCTTTGAGTTATTTAAGAAGGATAATTATATAAGACTTTTCTAATAAATTAAATTTAAAATTTCATAGTTTCTTCTACAAATTAAAACAAACATTTTAAAATCGAAGATAACTAGTGAAAAAATTGGAAGAAAAACTTTACAGGGTCATATATTGTTTATTTGTCAGAAAGAGACTAAAGTAAAAATAAATAAATAATACAATCTACCCTAATAATGGCAGTTCAACAAGAATAACTTTTCTACTCCCTTGATTTAGCAAGGAAGTTATTTAATCCATCCTAGATCAGTGTCTGGAGTGGTTGATCATTTTCAGAGATTGTAAACATTCAGGCTGTTCCTGAAATCTTGCAACAAACTTTCAACGGGGATAATATGGTCAAGACAAACATTTTTTTTTTTTAACAAGAAACAATATTTCAATCCATTTATTCCAGCAAAATTACAATATATTCAATCAAATATATTGGATATGAAACAAACTGAAACTGAATTTTTATTCACAACTTTATCAATATTGAAGATATTTTAATGAGATTTGTTTCATATAAATTTTGTTTGTATTAAATGTGATGACATCATTGAAATGACTAAATTTTGGTCAATGACACAGTATAAATACTATCAACTGGATTCTGAATAAAGAAATGCCAAGCTTATAGTTCTTTAGCTATGAATGGTGGCATTTTCCAGCACTTCTCATCATATCATATTTCACAGAAATCTAAGAAAGTCAGTTAAAAATGTAGTTGTGATATCTTTATTATTGTTAAAGTAACAAACGAAAAGCAAAGTTTGACCTCGAGTGAGATGAGATACAATGTATCTATGACTCAATAAGTGGATTACAATTATGGTTTCCTGAACAAAAATTATCTGTCGTGGTACCTATTATAAACCTAAAAAGTTTTTCCATTTTGTTTAGAAGCTCTTTTGTGGAAAAGCAAGAAACAGATAATTTACTAAATAAATTTGGGAACTTGCACATCACTAATTCCTATGAAAATCCTAATTAATCATTCCCATTAATCATCATTTTAATCCTTCTCATGGTTAATTTTCTTAAGTTATACTTTACAAACAGCAAATAATCTTAAATATGATTTTGTTTTTAATTCTTTTAAATATATTTTATAAGTTGACAGTTAAAAATAGAAATAGTGAAAAGTTTTTAAAAATGTGTTCTAAAAGGGTTTTTTAAGTGTTCGGTTTGGCCGAATAATTTAATATTCGGCCAAGATGAATATTCAGCTTAACTGAATAGTTTGATATTCGGCCTTACCGAATATTTTGTAATATGGCCGAATACTGAATAAATACCGAATATTCGGTGCATCCCTAATTAGGAACAAACAAGAAAATTTAAAAGCTAGTTTTTAATAAAAATGAAAAAACACATCAAAAGAACCATCATTACAAAAAAAAAAAGAATTTAGGAGTGAAAATGATGTGTTTATGTATGTATAAATGATGTGTAATGTGGAACTCCAGTGATTTATTTAAAAATCTACCAAAACAGCTGCATTTCTTCTAGAAATCACTATTTTCAAACATTAACATAATCAGAAATCGCAAAGATCTGGAGAATAAACTTGTCATTTGATAGACATATGAGGAACTAACTATTCAGTTATTAGTATGGATTAAATCAATTAAGATTGAAAGGAGGTTGCTTTGATCTTTAATAGAACTTCAGATCACTGTTTTAATTGTATACCATATTTAAGCATGTTTTCATTTCTGAAAGCTGCCATAAATATGCTGCCAGTCTAACAGAAACAGTGTCATTTCCGAAGGAAAATAATTAAATGACTTATGAAAGTGCTTGTATTTTAAGGGAAAATTAAAATTCATTTGCTAGAAATAATCTGGTCCTAATTTAACAACTTGAATAGATTAATTTTATTGAGGTTGGATTGAACTCCATCATTCCATAAAACTCATTGAATCACCCACTTTCAGATTGGCCAGAAAGATAAATATAAGTTTTTCTTACTGGTAAAAATCCACATAACTAGGAATAAAAATAAAAATTTCAAAATTTTTACACAAAGGAGTACAGAGACAACCTGACAATTGATACAACATTACACAAACTTATAAAACTCTTATACAAAATCTATTTTTCACGAATAATTCTACATCCAAATAACTCTAAAAATAACCATTTTGCAGTAATAACTATTTCATACAATTAGTTTGAAATTAAAAATAAGCACCTGAATTTGAATATCTTGAATCAACACCACTCCAACGTCTGTTAGAGCCCATTCCCATACCACCACCACGCCCTCTACCTCGAGGAAGGTTGCTTCTATTCCTATTATTGTCCATTTCATTGTAAGATCTGTCATAACCTCCTCGCCTTGAAACTGGAAAATTTGAAACTGATCCAGATTGACTTCGGAGTTGTTGATCAATCTCTAATTTATCTTGTCTTAGCTTTTCTACTTCCTGTAAAATTTGTATGCATTGCAGTACATATTAAGTAAAGTTACAAGAATATTATGCTAAAAAACAGCTCTAAATCATGACAATCATCATGTATATAATTTTTAATCTTTTAGCACAAGTATTTTCAAATAGAAATCTTTGCCTAATTTAACCACAGAAATTCAGTGAACAGGGTAAAAACTACTATTAGAAAATATTAAGGCTGGCACATCACATATGTAACATTCATCATGAAGTGGTAAATAACTAAAGTAAATATAAAACAAATCATAATACATTTTTGGCACATATATTTTCCCTTACAGCAGCATGAAAACACTGCATCAAAACTAGCAAACCATTTTATCATTACATGCTATGGAAATGAGTCTACGCCAAATCATTATGGCATTCATGACTAATTCTGTGACGAGTCAAAACTATGTTGAAACAAGCAAGTTTATTATAGAATTATTTAACTGGTGCTTTTAACAATTTCTCAAATGGAAAGCAACTAATTTGTGGCATCACCCAATGATTTATAGAAAGAAACAGTCACATATGAATGAAAATCAGAATAATTCCCCAGAAATATACACAGTGAAACCTGCTGACACAGAATTGCAAGGGACCGAAAAAGTTGATGTTTTATACATGTTTTTATTTTAGTAGCTATTCTGTCTAATGTAATTGTATATGTATTGTTTTTTGTCAGGACCATGAAATACTTTAAGACAGGAATCCATTATATACACAAAGTACTGTTTTAACGGATTTTACTGTAACATGTTTCTGTAAAACAATGCCCAGTCATAGATTAAAAAAAAATCAGTCATGTTCCATCTAACCAAATATAAAACAGAGAAACTTTCACCCATGCAATCACACCAACTTTACGTTGAAATCACCAAATGATAGTCACTTGAGTCATACGACTATCTAAACAAGCTGTAATTTTGACATCATTGTGACTACACATTGACTGTCTGTGCTAATTGAGTTTCAAATACTACATTCACTTCAAAGGTTTCTTACAATAAAAAAATACTGGAAGAAAAGCTGACAAATGGCAACAGTAGAACAATTTAACTGAATACATTGTAGCCCAAAATTTAATCTGTAATAATTTAATTTTATACAGTGGCACAAATAAATTTTAAAAGTGGTATTGCTTTAATATTTTATACACTAATTTATAAATATATATATATATATTTTCTGTAATCAGAATATAAGAATCACCATCAGTTCAACATAACTTAAGAAATAACAAATTACCACAAAATACAACGTCTGGCACTTTTTGACAAGAGGTTATGATATAAAACAGTGGCGATACAATGTCACACTAAAATCTCTTTCTCTCTCTCTCTGTGTGTGTGTGTATGTGTAAGTGTGAATGAGAATTGGAGGAGGGGGGAGGTAAATTCTCTGGATTTTGTAAATTTTAAAAACAGCATCACATTATTCAATTATCCATAGTAATAACTGGACAAACTTCAATAATAAACAGATCACATCAGAAATGGCTTTGATTATTTTTCTAATATAAAACAATATCTTTTAGGTTACTTTTGGAGGAGCTTATAGTATAACTTATGTTTTTAAATAATTTTTCAAACCTATTTAAATATAACACTTAAGATTTTATTTTTAAAATTTCATTTAATATACAAAATAAGCAAGCAAACAACACATGTGACAGAATGAGATGCACAATTTAGAGTCCCCATTAAGAAGAAAAAGAATCTATATTACTTAAAAATTCATTTAATATCAAATGTTTAGAATGTAAAATTTCAATAAACATTAATTCTGAAAATACAAATTCTCAAAATTGTGGAAACAAAATTAAAGCAAAATATAACTTAAAACCTTCAATGAGAATAAAATAATTTAATTTTACTTCAACAAGTACAGAGGTATCCATAAAATATACAAATTCAAAATAATCATGAAATATTACACTTAAAGCACATACTTTTAGATGAGCAATGTGATATTCGAGAAGGACTTTAGCATTACCAATGCTTTCAACTGTTCCAACAAAAACAAAAGGTACCTACAAAATAAAATATAACATCAAGATCACAAAGAAACATGCATAATTAAACAAATTCAGATTTATAGTGAAAAAATATTGTTCTATTTATAGCCCTTAAAAATATTAACTTCAAGAAAATTAAATAAGACAACATAAAAACTTCAATAGCAGATTTAAATATTTTTATGCACTGGCCATCAAATTAAACATACACTGCACATATGTTTTTTTTTTTTTTTTTAAGTTAGTAAATTATAGTAATGCAACTATTTATTAAACAATAAAAGTAACTTAAAAATTATATTTAATTCTATTTAAACTTTTCTATTATAAACTTTTCTATAATTTATTCTATTTAAAATTTTCTGTAGCATCATCCATTGTATGTGTTATGGTATAATTTAAGAGGTATAGAACAATTAGAAAATTTACATGAAGAGAAGGAAGTTATTTGCAACCATAATCTGTTGATTTGTTTTTTCTATGGGTGTTGAGTTTTGAAGAATAGATGGGGCTTGTGTGTTGATTCTGATATGGTGTGAGATATAGAAATTTGTTAGGTTTTTAGTAATGTGTGGAGTCTTCTTGTTTTCTGTTGCATATGGGGGTGAGAGGATTATACTTCCAGGTCTTGTGTAGTTTTCTAACATTTGCCTTCGTAGGCAATAAAATGGATCTGTGAGATTAAACTTTGACATTAGTAATTCCTTCCAGGTTTCACGTGAATAGATAAATTTACCAAGGAGTGTCTAGGCTAATCCAATGGATTAAGAGGTCAGGGAGGTTAGTGTCACTTAAATACTAAAGTAGTATATTATTGCATCTTGGGATGTAGATGAATTTTAACCAATTAGTCCTTAGGCATTCACAGCAGCTGCTCTTCTCCCCCTCCTGAATTTTGAAAAAAAAAAAAAAAAGTTCAGTTCAAATAATATCTAAAAAGAGATTCCCTTTTTTTTAACTGTCATGGATCCCAGGAAGGATTTGTACCGACTGAATTTGGAGCCCTTCTCTCGAAGTGCTAGACAAGATCTCATCGAATAAATAGGTGAGCCTTCTCCTTTCTCATGTGATATGAATGCAGGTTTGCTGGATGGTGCTACCTTGAAATAGGGATAATTTGAATCAGATCCCCCAAAGTTTGTCGCCCTGATGATGATGCAGGATTACCTGACAGTGGCATCTTTAAGATTATATAATGATGATCTGAGGTTGCCTATCCAATCTTGACATTAATTTGCCAGGTGATGCTGCTGAAGTTCAAGACCTTGAAATAGGGATTATTTGAGTCTGATCCGAGGTCTGTCACTCTGATGATGATGTGGGATTACCTGACAGTGACACCTTGAAATAAAGATTACATAATGATGATCCAAGGTTGCATACTTGATCCTGATATAAATTTGCCTGGTGACGCTGCCAAAGTTCGAGACTGTCCTGTCCATGTGATCATTCATATGTGGAATGATCTTAGTTTGCCGAGTGATGCTGTTGAAATTCAAGATTCTGCATGTGATCATTAGTATGTTAGGCGATCTTGCAGTTCAATGAGTGGGGACATGGTTATTGTAAAAGGGATACTGTCTTATGAAAATGGAAACTATCAGAATATGAACATTTGTGAGCATCTGTAAAGTTAGTGGACCTTTATAGTGACTCAAAATGTTAGAAGTTAATATGTGATCATTGGATATAATATTTATAATAGAGGCTAGTTGCTCAACTCAAAGTAAGTCAATTTTATTCTAAGATTGTGTAACTTAAGCTTAAATAAGAGTTTAAAGTATAAATTACTATTTAGTTTAAAATAACATCACAAAATGTTTGGGCAAATTGTTAATATTAATATTTGTGATTATGCTTACAGTCCTGTAAGAATTTTCTATATATTGAATGGAAAGTGATAAAGAATTCAAAGAAATAATATCAATGATTTTAATTGTAAATTTTAGTAAAATAAAGTCTCCTAATGTTATAAATAGTGCGTTGAAGTGTATTTGAATTTTAAGTAATTGTTTCTTATTCTTCTGAAGAAAGTACAATAAGATTAATTTAATTTGAACATCAATATTCAAATATTTAAATTTAAGATACATAATTACGATATGCTATGAGTGAATGAAGAGCATCAAGTGGAACCCAACACCATCTTAACTTAAATTTAGTTTTAATAACAAAGTATAGCTATTTGAATTCTAGTAATATAATTTTTTTTTAACTTCACTTCTATAATAATTAGTGATTCAATGATTTAATATAGAAATTTGAATATAAAATCTCTACAAACTTATTTCAAATAATAAAAGTCCTTCCGGCCAGTGCCAGGAGGAAGAGGTAGCTTTCAAATTCCTTATTTTTAAAAAGCTAGCTTATGTTATTCAAACACACAAAGCTCAATTTAGTGGAAACCGATTATAGAAGATTCAATACTAATTTTTATCAATACTAAATCCTTATGAATGAGAATTTTGCAAAATTAGTCAGCTTCATCCAAGCTGATTTTATTTAAAGTTATATTTGGTTTCCAAATTCGGCGATATGTGAAGTGCCTGCCCTTTTAAGACAACATGGTGGATGAGGCTAACCAGTGAACTTGGTCGAGACCTTAGTAATTCCTGTGCACATGCTCTCTCACATCGGAATTGGTTGATATATATGAGTGCTGTCGCAGGCAAAAATCAGATTTTTCAAAATGTCACCCACATAATGAAATTCAAACTGCTGTATCTGAGCCATTTTTTTAAGATAAAGACAAAACAAAAAATGCTCCGGAATCCTTATATCAAAGTCAGATACTTAAGAAAGAAATCTTTTTCAATTTCTAAATTTTTTGCATTTCACTTTAAATATAATTTTTTTTTTTAATTTAATGGCCGCCATTTTGATTCAAGATGGTGGATGAAGCTGGCCAGTGAACTTAGTCAAGACATTGCTATATACTATCCAAATGCCTTCTTACATCCAAATAGGTTTATAAATACGGATGTTATCGCGTGACAAATATCAGATCGTTTCAAAATGTCAGCCATGCTAGAAATTTCAAAGTGCTATAACTCGACCTTTTATTAAGATGCAGACGAAAAAAAAACTGTCCTGAAATCTTTATATCAAGGTCAAACACATAAAAAAAACCTTTTTCATTTTCCAATTTTTTCATACCTCATTTTAAATTTTAAATAATTTTTTTTTAAATGTTCCTTTTTGAATCAAAATGGCGAATGAAGGTTGCCTACGAACTTGGTCGAGACATTGGTATGCACTATGTACACACCAAGTTACATCCAAATCGGTTCATAAATACGCCTGTTATCGCGTGACAAAAATCAGATCGTTTCAAAATGACAGCCACAATAGAAATTAAAAATGCTATAACTCAGCCATTTTTCTAGATATAGATGAAACAAAAGTTGTTCCGGAATCTTTATATTAAGGTCAAACACATAAGGAAAAAATCTTTTTCAATTTTTTGTTACCTCATTTTAAATTTTAAATTTAAAAATTTTTTTTAAATGGCCGCCATTTTGAAACAAGATGGTGGATGAAGCTGGCCAACGAACTCGGTCGAGACATTGGTATGTACTTTGTACACGCCAAGGTACATCCATATCGGTTCATGAATAGGCCTGTTATCGGGTGACAAAAATAAGGATGTTTCAAAATGTCAGCCACGCTAGAAACTCAAAGTGCTATAATTAAGACATTTTTTAAGATATAGACGAAACAAAAACTGCTCCGAAATCTTTGTATCAAGGTCAAACACATAAGAGAAAAATATTTTTCAATTTTCAATTTTTTGGTATCACATTTCAAATTTTAAATTTTTTTTTAAAATGTAAATGGCCGCCATTTTGAAACAAGATGGCGGATGAAGCTGGCCAACGAACTCGGTGGAGACATTAGTATGTACTATGTATGCACCAAGTTTCATATAAATCTGTTCATAAATACACCTGTTATCGCGTGACAAATATCAGGTCATTTCAAAATGACAGCCACAATAGAAATTCAAAATGCTATAATTCAGCCCTTTTTTAAGATATACACAAAACAAAAACTGCTCTGGAATCTTTGTATGAAGGTCAAACACATAAGAAAATAATATTTTTCAATTTTCAATTTTTTGGTATCAAATTTCAAATTTTAATTTTTTTTGAAGAATTTAAATGGCTGCCATTTTGAAACAAGATGGCGGATGAAGCTGGCCGACGAACTCGGTCGAGACTTTGGTATGTACTATGTACACACCGAGTTTCATCTAAATCGGCTCATAAATACGAGAGTTACAGTATGACAAAGATCAGATATATATATATATATATATATATAAACTTTTGAACGGAGGGTGGTTTCGGGGTCTGGGGGTCATGATCAATGAAAATATACCAAAATTTTTTGAAGTCGATTTTCTCCGAACGGCTGCAATAGGTAGCTTTTTGTAATGAAAGCTACCTAATAATAACCAAGGAATTAATATTTATTTATGCATATGCTCCTTCTATATATATATATATTTTATAATATATAAATCATAATTAATAAGCAATTAAAAGTAGGTAAAAAAAAGGGGAGTGAAAGAGAAAGGTGTGTAACAATAATGTAACATAACCAGACCTGCCAACCTTTGAAAATGAGAAATAGTAGCACACAAAATTGAAATTAATCTGGGGGTTGGTTGGTTAGTTGCTGCATTTTAAGCTACAAATCGGGTTAACTTTAGTTGTTTTTGGTTCGGACTAAGTTTAGATTCCTGCAGGTTGGGTTCGGGTTAGCTCGATTTTTCAAAAGTTAGTTCTGTACATTCTTTCAGATTAAAAACTATGTATTATAAAAATAAACATAGATATTTGTGTGTGATGTTTCCTGAAGCGAGCACAGGGCTGCAAGATTTGGCAGGAAGGTACCACTATATCTGAAGTTATGTACTTCGAAGCCAGTGTTAGGGTTTTTTGTTTATGACAGTTTTCTTATTTTAATTTTTTATGAGTCAGTTGGTGAATTTTCTACATTAGTAAAATTAATCCAGAATTCTTACAGTTATTTTTGAATTATTTGCAATTTTTTTATGGAATTTTTAGTGTTGTTTTGTATTTTACGACCATTTTATGACATTCGTAAAAGGAATCCTGTTTCAATCTTTCAGCTCAGTTTGGTAATTTTTTTTCCCCTGTAACTTTTATATGATTTTTAAGTTTTTTTCTCATTTTGCAGCATCCTTTTGACATTTATAAAAGTAACTCAGTTTCAATCTTTTAGCCCAATGCAGTAAATTGGATGAAATTTGCGATTTTTTTGAGTGAACATTTCCTGATATTCACAATTTTTTCTCACAATCATTTGACGAAATTCATGTTTTTCTATCGTGATTTTTTTTAAAGAAATCCTAGTTTTTTACCTCAATTCTTTGACGAAAATAGATTTTCTTTCAACAGCCTTTCGATGAAAATAGTGGTTTCTTTTTGCGATCGTTTGATTAAAATGGCGTTTTCTTTCCACAAGCTTTCTATGACAATAGCGTTTTCTTTCAGCGATCTTTCGACGAAAATAGTGTTTTCTTCCAATGATCTTTCGACGGAAAAAATTTTCTTCCAGTGACCTTTCGGCAGAAATAGTGTTTTCTTTCAGCGATCTTTTGACGAAAACAGCATTTTCTTTCCGCGATCTTTTGACGAAATTCGCGGGGTTTTTCCCGCGGATATTCGACGAAATTCGCATTTTCTTTCCATGATCCTTTGATGAAATTCACGTTTCTACCGCATTCTTTTGATGGAATTAGCGACATTTTCATGTGGCCGATAGACAAAATTCGTGATATCTTTCCATGACCAATTAACGAAATCCACGATATCCTTACATCATCACTAATTGAAGAGCTAAGTGGAAGAACATGTTAAGTAACAAAAATTACATTTAAAGAAATTTGATGTGAAAGTTTTTGTTGTCAATTTTAATGATTTATTTTCTGTTTGATACCATGTGTTTAAAATATTAACAGGTGTGGTACTGAACTATAAAAAAAAAAACTTATTCATATTTAATTTTTAAATATTAAAAAATATTAATATTACTTACATTATAAAATATTAAATATTAATGAATAATGTCTTAAATCTTCAAGGCTAAATAGAATTTTGGTATTTTACCTTTACCATGTGATAGAATACCTGATAACGCCTTCGTACAAAAGATAAAATACTTTTAAAGAAAATGTAGCATAACATGCTCTTCCACTCAGCTCTTTAATTAAAAAAATTCGCTGCTTGTTTCTGAGACCTTTAGATAAAATTTGCAATATTTTTCCTCGATCGTTTATTAAAATTCGGAAATTTTTTTTGCACAATATTTTCACGAAATTTGCAATCACTTCTTCCTGGAAATCTGAGATTTTTTTCAGTGACCAGTTGAAGAAAACAACTTGTTTCAGAGATCTTTGACAAAACTCATGATATTTTTCCACAATCGTTTATGCTGGGTGAACTGAAAAACCACAACTAGGATAAAAAAAGAAAGGTGTTTGTGTTTTTTTGCAGAAAATCATAGTTTTAGACCGATTTTCATAGCATTGTAGTTTTTAGTTCCAAATTGTAGAAACTATGATTTTTTCATAGCAGATAACAGGTCTGCATAACATATGTATAACTGTTATCCTTTTTACTATAATGATTATCTTTGCCAATATATATATTTTTAATTTTATCTTTAAATATACTCAAAAGTCTGGTATTTTGCCCAAAATCCTTTAAAGTAAGTTCCTTCATTCAAGAATAAAGGTAGGATTAAATCATCTTACACTTAACATGAATCCATTTTGTTTTTGTTTTCATGAGATAAAAAGGCATATATATTCTTTTTTTTTTTTTTGTCAAATTTATTTAATAAAAGAAACTCATTTTCTTATAAATAACATATGTTTCGATATACTATTCGGCTGCATCAATAGAAGGTAAAGGGTATCCATTAATTAAATCATGCAAATGTTGCATAGTTCATCCCCTCTTGCTATGTTGCAGATGCTACACATAAGATCACTGTTGTGGCATCACTTTTTTAAATCGTTACATACAGCTAATTTTGATTTTAAAAAATTTATAATCCCTCTGATTGTGTTTCTACCTTATTGTATTGAGGCTATGCAGGCATCCTGGTAGTGCCACTCAAGCTCGACAGGTTCAGGATGAGTGTCCACGTGCAGTGGCAACTTATATGGTCCTGTGGGGCACGAACTCACTCAATAATTTGATCTCTCTGCCCATCTAATTTCCATTGATTTATTTTGTTATTCATTTATTTATTTAATCACTGAAATAAAATTTGATTTTATAGATGTTCTTAAAATAATTTTGTTTGAAAAATAGTAAGGACATCAAATAGACTTACTGGAGCACTGTTTTAATGTCTTGAATCGATAAATCGCTTAGGTGACTAAAATGTAGTTTTTTCTTGTCAACTAGTTTCTTGCACCTTCAATAGTCAGCAATTTTTATGCTAATATTTAATAATTTTATATTTTACCTCAAAACACCATAATTTGACTCTCTTCCTTCGTTACTTGCTCCTTTTCCATCCCTCTCTCACACGTATATACTAGAGGGGGGGGGAGAATTGTATGTTATTTTACTGGAAATTTTTTTAGACCACCTAATATTTTTCAAAAGGTGGCGCTACTGTCCAGATGAAAAGAGGCAGCCCGGTCCACTAGGACGAGAGTTGTTACAAGGGGCTAGCACCTCGTTAAACATTAAAAACGCTTTCTCTGTTAAAAGACATAAGAAGAATAATTTTAGAAACAACTTGGCAAACAAGGAATATGATTTTTGGATGCTGGAATGCCCAAGGAATAACTAACATAATCGAACCATTACCAGAAGAATTAATGGCAGCTAAATTGATGTAGCAGTGCTCTCACAGAAGAAGAGAAAAAGAAAGGAAAGAGAAGAAGACCGTATATATGTCTATTTTGGGGAGCTGAGTAGGAAAAAATAAACATGCTAAAGCAGGAGTTTCAGTCAATATTAGAAAGCAGTGCAGAAGTAAAATAACAAAGTGGAATTTTCAAAGTATGCATGAAAATTTTTTAAAGAAAAATTTGCATTATAGAAAATCATGCCAGTAGCAAAGAAAAGAAATATGTACCGAGATGTATTACACGATATCATCAAAAACACATTAAGGAGAAAAGCGACTTTGTTGCGAGACCTTACTGCATAAATAGGAAAAAGACAAGGAGATGACGTTGTTGGAAGGTATGGGGAGCAAAATTTGCAGTGACAAAGGGAAACACTTAATTGAAAACTGTGAGCAATTAAATCTTTAGATACAGTACAAGATAATAATCAGACCTTAAGATACATTTTTCTAACATAAGGGCATTTATTGTTACACATAGCATCAAGAATGGAAGAACAAGAAATAGATTATTTATCTGAATATAACTAGACAAAGTACCTCAGCCACAATTAAGGATGTTAGAGTATATTCAGTTACAGACTGTAGATCAGGTGATTATTAATCACTTCACCGGTTGCCCCGAGATAAATCGGGGGTAAAAGCACTGTTTCCCCATACCTCTCGCCGGTGAAGTGGTTAAGTCAAAGCAAAAAATGGATGGAGTTTGTTAGAGAGTAAAACAAAAACATCTAATGAACAAACAGAAGCAAAATACTGTTACAAAGCCTTTAAAGTGGAATTACTACAAAATGAGAGCATTAAAGGTACATATGAGAAAACGGTGAGAGATGACTGACTGTAGAATCTAAAAGTATGGCAGATCTATATAATCATCTTAAACAAAATATTATTGCTGTTGCTCTTGAGATATTGGGTAAACGGAGTAGAAATGTTACAATAAGAAACAATTAAATGAAGAAATTTTCAAAGGAATCCAAAAAAGAAAGCATTTTTAAACTGTTTATGAAAGAAAAAATATATTACTTCAGATATATAACAAATCGGTAGGTGTGATTCAAGATCACACAGAGCATTTCATTTAACATTCCTTTCAAAACACTATCTTTTAATTGATAAATCCAATCATTAATTTATAATTATTAAATCCTCAACTTTTTTTAATAAGAACATAGATGGCAGCATCATTAATTTTAAATTAAATATTTTTAAATTATTACAATTGTAACATATTGTTTTAATCAAATTAAAAATATCCAAGGATTGCTTTTCAGACAATCATAACAGCATATGTTTGCATATCTGAAAAGCATATTTAATTACCTGATTTAAATTTATTTTTTTAAAAAAAGAAAAGAAACCCTTAAAATGGCAAAAAATTCTTTTAATTAAATCCACTAGACAATGAAATGCAGTCAATTGTAATTTCGCAATTTCTAAAAGCACTTTTGAATTAAAAAATGGCCTTAAAATAGCAAAAAAGAAGAAAAATATGTAAAATTGAATCTATTAGATAATGAAATATATTCCAGGAGAAATTTGAAACTCAGACCAGGAACTGGGAACCTTTTGATTATCAGGAAAATGCACTACCACAGAGATATATAACATGCACAAAAAAGACTGAAATTAAGGTTCTGTTTTAAAATCTAAATCACAAAAATGGTCGGATGTCATTAAATTAATTCATTTAATTAAAATAATATAAGATTTTTTCAAAATTTTATGATTTGTCATATGATCAGAGGTATTCAGCTAAAAGTATGCAAATTTTCAAGTCTTATAGCTTATAGAGGGTGATTAAAAAAGAAAAAAAAAAGTTTACAAAATGACATGGTAAATTAGCCATACAACAAGGGTGAAAAATCACATAGGAACATAGGGTCGCAAATCACTTATTTAGTCACAAATACAGGATGTTTCACCCGAACTCAATTTAGGTTGATGGTAATAACTTTCAGAAAACTGAAGTATATTATAATAAAACATTTAACAGGCATTCTCACCTTTGTTATAAATGTGATAACACCAAACAAAAGTGGTAGAAGTTTGCATTATAGGTGGCAGCAGTATGCACTTGACGCCCCCACATTTTAGATGGTGATTATCAATTCATGCGGTAACATCGATTGCTTGAGCAACATGTTTTTCCAGATCTTTTTGTGATGTTTTCACATTTCCCACAAAACAAGGTACATATCATTGCATTTTCATAACAATGATTTTATATTTCTCGAAATTATTATCATCAACCAGGATTCCATTAGGATGAAACACCTTGTATTTGCGACTAAATAAGTGGTATTTGACCCTATGCTGCTATGTAATATTTTATCCTTGCTGTATGCCTGATTTGCCATGTCATTTTGTAAATTTTATTTGAATCGCCCTGTATAATTTCCAAGAAAGAACTCTGTTACAGACAGAGGAGCAAGATGAACAGGGTTTTGTCAGATGAAGTAACAAGAGATATTGAAAGAAATTAGACAATGGAAAAATGAAGAATGTGATAGAGCATGAGGTAGCATTAATGGTCAAGCAGGATTTTAAAAAGGTCTCAGTAACCTGCAAGATTTTAACCTCTTGAGGAACGGTGGGATATATTATATCGCAACTGAGTTTAATTAAGATTTGTATAAAAAAAATTTATTAACTTAGAACTTTAGGGGAAAATAGTTGAAAAATCGCTTTTCCTATTTTCAAAATTTTTCTAAATTTCTGGTGGTAATTCAGCATTACACAAACACAATTGCTTGCCTCTCAAAGGGTTAAAGGGGATGAAAACTGATACTCAGCATAAAATGCATACTTGCCAACTTTTGAAAACTGTAAAGTGTAAAATGATGCATGAAGAGCATTTCACATTTTCCCCCCATATTAACGTAAGACTCGTGTAACCCATTTTTAAATAACACAAACAACTTTTTTACATTCTCTAAAAATATGTAATCGATGAATATTGTTAAATAAAACAGCAATGACTATTACAAAGGTAGTTTGACGAGAAAAATATAAAAAACAATATCACACTCATTAAAAAATGTAATCATTAAATTAAGACATACGTAGGTTTTATTTAAATTTTACTGTTTAAAGAAGGTCTGGAAAATGTATTAAAAACATTACATTTTATATAGAATGAATATTAAAAGCATATTTCTGTTGATTATTGACAATAAAACCTGAATTCATTTCTTTGACAATACTAAATATCCCCATTGCATTCAGAATTTATTGTTATTAAAAGGAACTAGAAAGCAATTCATAATTTAAGGAAAGAAAAATGAAACTTAGTAGAAACTTTACAAAAAAGTGTAAAAATAAGTATCCTAAGTTTAAAAGTGTAAAAAATGGCCAAAAAGTGTAAGTTTTACACCTAAAGTGTAAAAATTGGCAAGTATGAAGATGAAATGATTAAGACTAGAGCTTTGAAGGCATATTTTGAAGAAGAACTCAAGAAAATAGAGAAGAATTTAAAAATTCAGATGAGCTTGACTATTCAGAGAAAAATTTAAAAATTCAGATGAGCTTGGCTGTTTAAAAGTTGAATTCCAAATCAGATGGAAAATCCAAATCAGAGATAGATGTCAAAAAAGTACTCAGTAAAGAAAAGGAAAAAATGGTAAGTGACCCAGATCTGGTGGAATAAATCTTGAACCGCTAAAATATGGTGGTAATAGCAATGTCAGGTTATAAACTCAATTCTACAAGAGGATAATTCTGGCATGAGATTCAATACCACAAGAATTAAAGGAAGGATACTTAATACGAATTTTTAAAAAAGGGGAACAAAAAACTTTACAACTACAGAGGAATGTGTTACAAGTCAAGTAATGAAAATATTTGGAAGAATCTTAAGAAATAGACTAGAAGATTAATATGAAGGCATTAAAGATCAAATTGACTTTTCAGCAGGTAGATTTTGCATCAACCACATTTTTGACCTAAGATTGATTATGGGAAAACAGAGACAGAAGAACAAAAGAACTTATATTTGTGGATCTTGAAACAGCTTATGACAATGTACCAAGAAGTTTGCTTTGAAAAGTACTAAAAATGGCAAATATAATATTATTAAAACAATTTATAAGAGAGAAAAAATGTTCTCTGTACCTTTCATCACTAGTCTTTGCAAGAATGCTGTCTATCATCAACTTTAAAATACAGTAGACCCCCTCATATCTACACAGCTTGGAACTAGAGATTATGCAGATTTTAGAATTTTGTGGATTTCTGGTCATTGTTTTGTTTATATTTTTAAACCATAATTTGAATGTAATAATGCAATCAAAATTATAATGAATGCTTACAATATAGTAAAATATTAAAATAATTAATAAAGATGAGATACATTTATCTTGTAAAAAATTTAAAAATTCAGATGAGCTTGGCTGTTTAAAAGTTGAATTCCAAATCATTAGTGTAGATGTAAAAAAAGTACTCAGTAAAGAAAAGGAAAAAATGATAAGTGACCCAGATCTGGTGGAATAAATCTTGAACCGCTAAAATATGGTGGTAATAGCAATGTCAGGTTATAAACTCAATTCTACAAGAGGATAATTCTGGCATGAGATTCAATACCACAAGAATTAAAGGAAGGATACTTAATACGAATTTTTAAAAAAGGGGAACAAAAAACTTTACAACTACAGTGGAATGTGTTACAAGTCAAGTAAGTGTTACAAGTCTTTGCAAGAATGCTGTTTATCATCAACTTTAAAATACAGTAGACCCCCTCATATCTACACAGCTTGGAACCAGAGATTATGTGGATTTTAGAATTTTGTGGATTTCTGGTCATTGTTTTGTTTATATTTTTAAACCATAATTTGAATGTAATAATGCAATCGAAATTATAATGAATGCTTACAATATAGTAAAATATTAAAATAATTAATAAAGATGAGATACATTTATCTTGTAAAAAATTTAAAAATTCAGATGAGCTTGAAACTTGCTTGATTATTCAATGAAACTTGCCTCATAAAGGTACCCTACTAATTCAAATCCAATAACCAAAAAAGCTTGATTAATACATAAATATATTTGGAAAAAATTATAATTACCAATGATATCAGCAATCTCTTGAATTTTTTCAGAAATAAATTTACACTTCTTTCATGAAAAAGCCTGAGTTCAGTCATATTAATGAGAATTACATATTAAAATATGTATGGAATGATTTTAAAATAAAAAATCTGTAATTTTGTCCCTGCATCTGAACTGAAAGTTTCATTGTTTACATCTGCAATGATGTGTGGATTTTAGGGAGTCTACTGTATATATCGATATCCGTCTAAGAGAACGATTGGGGAAATGCCATAAAATGGACTTAGAATTGAATGACAGTAAATATACCCATTACTTATTATTTGTAGATGATCAAGTCACCATAGCAGAAGATGAAGATGCCACACACATGTTCTGCAAATTAAAGGACAATATTACTTTATGGAACTTATGATGAATAGGGATAAAAGATAAATATGGGGAAAAATGAGCACTTAACAAGTTTGAATGTTGATATATTATTAGATGACATAAATCTAAAAACTGTTTTGGAAATCAAATACCTTAATTCTAGCATTCATCAGGATGGATCATGCAAAGAGATATAGAAAAGAGAATTGAAGAAGGCAGATAAACAATTATGTTAGATTCTGTCCTGCACAGTAGTAATATTCTTCCCAAAACTAAACAACTAATTTATGGTGCATCCATGCAAACTATTTTGCTGTACGGCTCAGAGACATGAACATTAGATCTTTTCCAAAAATCTACCAAAATAGACTTCTGGCAAAGATCAGCAAGAGTATCAAGGTTGGAAAAAGTTAAAAATTCAAAAATATGTGAAATCATGCAGTCAAACAAGATGTTTTATAGAAGATCACACTTAATAAACATAAATGGTTTGGGCATGTTTGCAGGATGAATGATGAGTACCTACCAGAAGTTCTTATAAACTGTAGCCCGTAGGATACAAGAAGGGGCAAACCAAACATGAATTGGAACAATACAATAGAAGAGTCATTGAAGTATTACAAATTAAGTGATTGTATTACCTTCAACAAGAAGGAATGGAAAAGAACCCTCAAAACTATTTTTCTGGTCATAGAAACACACTATGTAGAAATTCTCAAGGAAGAATTTTTTACATGGTATCTATTATTTACTGAAATAATTATCATGAAGCCATCAAGATCTTGTGTGCTTTATTTCAAACTCTTGCAATTAAAAGGAAAATATATCCAATACTTCCTGAATAAAAATCAGTTTTTATGAAATTAATTCATGCTACATGCATACAATGCCAAATTGTTTCATATTTTAGATGTGATGTCAGAAAGTGTCAACTCCCCGCTCAGCCAGTAACACTGTGTGGACCCCCCCCCCCCCCTTCTTGAAATGTGACATAATTAATGGATAACCCCTATAATATAATGTTCTCTAAGGTTAAAAAAAAAGAGAGAGAGAGAGAAATTAAAAAGGAAGGAAAACTAATACCTCTTCTCTGGGAGTCTGGTTATCACTATCACCTTCTATTTTTACTCTAACAACACCTGATTTATCGACCATTTCTTGGATTATCCGTCCATTTTTGCCAATAACTTTACCTAAAGAAGAAAAAGTAATTCTTTTTAAATCTTTATGAAATATTAACAATGATAAAGCAATTAAACAGATTCATACTGCGTAAACCAAGCTCATTTCAGAAATTTTATAGAGAAATATTTATCCTCTTCCCTTCTTTCCCCTATCCTGAAAGAAGTCAATTTAGAATTATGCTGGCACAATGGTAAAAAGTTATCTGTACAACATTGAACTTATTCTCTGAAAGATCTTTAATAATCTCTCTCAAACTTTTCAGTAATTTTGTCAGTAATGAAAGATATGACTTTCCTTGTAAAAATGGGAGAATACTTTCAATTTTTAAGGAAAAGAACCATAACAACACCTAAAATGGAGAGTTCATATATATCAGGATGCATAATTGATGGAATTCCTGCATACACGTTCTCACTGGCAGACAGTAGTACTTGTAACATTCCTGAAATTCAAAGAAACCTCCTTACTATAACCCTCACATAGCAAAAAAAAACTCAAAATAATTATCTTTCCTTGGATCAAACTTGAATCAAAATTTTGCACTTGCTTGGGTATATGATAGCTTTCAACTAAGAACAAAGGTAACAGGACCTTCCCTCTGCAAATTTAGCACCCCTGTTTACTTTCAAAACCTTTTCTGAAAATTATTGAATGCAACAAATTTTGTATTGGATGTTTTAAATTTAACACACTGTGAAAAACATTATTTCACAAGATTAACTGATAAAATTTATTACCTGAGTTGAATTGATTACATTACTAATTAAATGTACTCTCTTTGTTCATTTGCAAGAGGTGTCTATTATGTCCATTCAATACCCATGAAAAGTACAGTAGACTGCTTTCACATTGAAGCCATAATCAGATTTTTTAAAAATAGATTTTTTTCTATTGTTATTTTTATGCTATTTACTTCTAAAATTTCAGATTTCTAAAATAAAACAGAAATGGAAGGCTCTTATTAAAAATAAAGAATAAGCGAAAATTAAAATACACCTTTTCTCATATGTTTATCTTCCTAATAAATATTAAAATATTTATAAATATGCAATAAATTTAGTATTTTTAAAACAGCAATACACCTACAAATATGTTAATAAAGTTTAATTTGTCGAACAGATATGTTAAATTTTCCTAACGATTTAAAAACGAAAATTTTAGTTATGTGACATTTTTATATAATTTCTTAAATGTCCCTTAAATGAGACATATACACGGTGTTTTGCAGTATATATATACCTTCATAATATCTCGGTCTGACTAAGTGCATTCAGTGCAAGTACTTGCCAGACCAGTCTGAAAAGGACGTATAAGAAAGCAAAGGGACACCCATACTACTGCAGTGTTTCACAAGATCATTTGAGCAAAAATTGTTTTTCATAGAGTGAACCATACCGCTCCCTAGAATGTTCATGCAAAGCCTAGAGAGTTGAAGTAAATTTGCCGGGAAAATTGCATGGGATAAAACTCTGAATCCAATCCAATTCTACATTAGTTCACATCCCATGCTCGAAATTCTCATTATCACATTGCTAAGAATGTGACCGGGCAGAAAAATATGCACTTGCTTTTGTGCAAATGCTGATAGAAGAAAAGAAAATGGCAGATTTTGATTATAAAGAAGAGCTATAGGGTGCTTTCAAACTCTCTTAAAGGCCACAAAGTGCATTGGAAGTGTTAAAAAGGGTTACCGGGCACATCAGAAAGGTTAAAAAGGGCCACCGGGTGCATAAAAGAAATAAAATGGGCCGTGGTGCTGCATCCTGCTAAAACAGCTTACAGTCAACACTACTATAGCCATATTTATTTATGTCAGACTTATTTCACACTTTCAGATTAAACATACATGTCTGGAAATTGACTAGTATTGTTTAGTGAAACTAGTAGCTTTAGATTTCATATTTCTATAGAACATATTTTCTTATTAAAATATTTTTTGAGGGCTGAAATTTATTCCTGCATATGAGTATTTTGAATTTGCTACTTCAACAAAAGTTTTACAAATAATTTACTGAATGAAATCATCATGGGTAACGTCAGTGTATCTAGCCCAGCTCAGCGATAAATTTTCTGGATTCCAGGTATAGAGATCTTGTGATGCTGCATACAAAAAACCTTAAAAGTTGTCAATTTGAGAGTGGAACTTCCACAACTGATTCTGAAGTATAAACTACCGATTCTTTAAACAAATATTTGCAAAATTTATGAATTGTTGAACATGAAAATATTTATTTCATGTTTAATGATTGCTTGATGCCCCTATACGTCTTAATGAGAATGCTTTTCTACATGCTAAATATTTTGCAGAAGCATACTTTGAGCATCAAGTTCAATCTATTTTATCCAATCAAGATAAAATTCTTTATTACATTTGTCATGTTACATACACATTGTTTTGATATATTTTAATAATAATAAAAAACTTTTTCTTATAAGTAATATATCTGTTCTGTAACTAACCCAATTTAAGTATTTGATTATTAAGCTAACAAATTTTCAGTTCCTGGACAAAGATAAGTAAACAAACTGAATCACCAGAGCAATCCTACTAAATTGTAAAAAAATTCAGTGATGATGGTATTGAAATTCTCTGAGTTACAAAGAAAGACTGAAAGGCAATAGGTAAAAGAAATTACATAAGATGTTGAAACAGTACACAGCAAAATTAGATTATTTTGGCACTGCGATTTTAAATCCTTATTTTCAGAATTTTTTTTTTTTTAGTTTTCTCAGACATTTCAAATTTCCCTGACATTTCCTCAGGAAAGGTAAATTTCCCTGACTTCTCCAGTCCATACATATTTCCTTGGCTTTTCCAGGTGGCTAGACACCCTGGTTAAGTGGCTTTCATAAAACTTTAAAATTTAACTGTTAGTAAATTATTTTAAGAATGACTTACCAACAAGACTACGTTGAACTTGCACCATTTCTTCTGAGTACTCCAATATACTTCTAGCTTTGCGAACAGCTTCTTCTGACTAATAAAAACAATATTTAAAAAAAAAATAGCGATATTGAATAACATGAAAATTAATGTAGATTGTTAATTTTAATTTAACAAGAATCTTACATCCCCATATATCTTGAATGTGCAGGTTGCTTCTTCTAAATCAATTCCGGTTATACCCTCTAATTTCCTGGCATTCTGTATGTTGGAACCATGTGCTCCAATAGCAAGGCCCATAAGATCTTCTCTGACTTGAAATTCTTCTACATAGCCAGCACTAGAATGCAACCTGGTATTCTGAAATATTTATTAAAAGATTTTAAGTAACCCAGAAAGACAAGATTGTCTATCTGTAGAGAAATATGAAAAGCAAACTAGTCGGATGTGCCAATCCCAAAACTTTCTTCTTTCTCATACATGTTAATATTTCAAAAAGTTGTTACACATGTTAATACTTCATTGTTATTACTTCAATACGACACCAACTTTTATTTTCATCTAAAATTTCTACTTAATTTTAAAATCAAAGTAAAAACAAATTAATCTTGATCATAATATTTAATAAAATCAACATTTTTCATTATTCTGTTGTACATTGGTTGCTTGAGAATCACTGGGTTAGCTAGACGCGAACTGCTCATCGCTGCATGAACAGCTGATGTACAACAGAATTACAAAAATTCGCTATCGCAGCGTCCCCTTCCTGGAGGAAAATCCTCATTTTCAACTGGGACCCCTGCCACATATACCAGTCAAAAACATATATGAAGTTTGTATTGATCGAAGTTATTGTTTTCTATACTATGCATAACTTTGTATACTTTCTAATGATACAATAATGAAAATGGCACAAAAATCTCTATTACAGCGACCCCTTCTGGCAGAATTTACCAAATTCAACTGGGACCTGCTGGCTACAACCAAAAAAATATATATGAAATTTGGTTCAATTCTATGCATAACTTGATATACTTTTTGATGATATAATAATGAAAATGGCACAAAAACTGCTATTACAGAGACCACTTTTAGTAGAATGTTCGCAAATTCATGTGGGACCTACTGGCCATAGCCAAAAACATATATATGAAATTTGGCTCAATTCTATGCATAACTATGCACTTTTCAATGATACAAAGAGGACATACACGCATATGGACAGACAGACATTTTGTATAAACATGTTTTTTGTGATATCTGACCCCTAAAATAGGCAAATCTATCGAAAACTGTATGTAAAAAAAAAAAAAAAAAAAAAAAAAAAAAAAATTCGATTACAGTACTTTCTTTAGAAAGAAGAAAATAATTAAAAGTATATAATCAAGCATTTAGTTTTAGAAACTGAAAAAATGAGTTCCAAACTTACATAAAAGCGAATTAACTTTTTAATTCTTAAAACTGCATAGAATAAACAACTCCTTACAGAGAACAGATTAGCTGAGAAATTTTTTTTTATGACTCACAAACATTCGTATATAAGTGCAACTAATAATTCTAAATGTATATGCAATCTTAAATATTAAAATACCTTATTTTAAATATTTTACATCAAAGTTTTTGTTATCATGCTATGTTGTTTATTTATTTATTTATTTTTTAATTCACAGAGTATTTTTTGAATGAAGCCTATTTTCAATGTAGATGCCATTTCCAATTAAAGTTCTATAGCATTATTTTCTGAAGCCCTACTCCAAGCTCATGCAATAAAACCACTTATGTAGTAAATTTTTAATGAGACTACCAATGAATATATTTCATTAACTTCTGAGAGATACTTAATAACTTGGCTTTTGAAGAGTTTGAAGCAAGATAAGAGCTCCAAAGAATACAGTTATAATATTAGATATTTTAATATATTTTATTCTTTTTTCACAGTTCAACTTTAAAATATATATTTTATGTCCAGACAGAAGTCTTGTACCAAAAAGGTAATGTAACAGTCCACACCATGTTCATGTCAAAAGAATCAGACTTTATGCATTTCTTATATACTAAGACACCAGGAGAAAACATGCCATAGATAAATTAGTCAACTGGTCAAACTTAAATCACATAAATAAAAAATTCTACAGAACTATATAAATTATGTATTTTTCAAAAATAAAAAAATTATATTCAGAAAAAATGACAAATATTCTATTTTTTCAATCTTATTACCTCTAGTTGTCTAGCGGCTTCTTCTGTTTTACTTAGTAACAAAACTTTTTGTCTCAAGTTTCTAAAGTGCATTTCACATAGCATATTTGCTCGTTTTTTAGCTGTATCTGATTTAGCCTGAAATAAACAAAAAAAAAATTTATTAGAGATAATTTTTATGATAAGAGAGTAACTTGACATTTTAAGTAATTTAATTTGAAAAATAACTTTGTGGGAAAAGCAAAACAGAAGGTAAAAATAAAAATATTCTTCAACCTTAATTTTTATATTCATCTGTGTTGTGTCAGTAGAAATACTTCATTATTTCAAATTATATGCAAACTAATAATAAATATGGCACTATTACATTGAAAAATGAACTGATGTGATCAATGATTCAGCCAAGTTTATAGAAGCTTAAAACAAAGGAAACATATTACAAATACTATCCTTTTTTTTCATCAGATCGTCCACAGACAAAATCTTCAGTAAAATCTATATAATGAAAACATATTTTTCAACAAACTTGTGCTAATCCAAAAACTGTGATAGAAATGCTACATGAGTTAAAATTACACTACAAATTTTATCATACACTACACCAATTTTGCACAAACACCGATTCATAAAATCTGGCCAGAAGATCAAAAAATAAAGTTTCTGTTTAGGTATTTTCACACTGGTGCTGCAAACAGGGTTGGGAGGTTCAGGGTTAACCCCACCAAGAGCTAAAAATTTACAATAAATGCTGCTTATATGAATAACTAAACTAAATTAGCCACTTTTATGAATCAAAACCAAAGTTAAAATCTAAATTTTTTTTGGTTTGTTCAGAATCCTTGCTTTGTTGAATCAAATTCTATTCAACAGATTCAATTAAAAGGTGAATACTGTTTTTAAAATTGTGAAAGCACATATTACATGCATTGGTTAATAAAATCTTTCTATTTGTTTTGAAAAGGGGCAGAAGTCACATTTTCAAGATGTCTTAGGATAAAAGAACGGTTATTTCCTGTTGCACAATATTCAAACTCAAAGCTTCTGATTTAAGTTTAAGTACAATACAGTGGAGAGCCTTTTAATTGTAGTTCTGTCATTGCTCCATGTTCAAAATGATAATGGACCATTGAATTCCAGAGAAAAACATAAAATATACGCTCTCTAGGTCTTTCTCAGTTTTAAACACCCGCTTTTGCATTTTTGCTCTCTGTTACCTGTAAGGACAAGTTATGTGTGTACACAGATAAAACTCTGAAGCAGTTAGAATTTAGAAAAAGTGCTATAAAAAAAAAAAAAAAAACATAAAAAGCTGTTTTTGATATTGATTGAGCTGATAATTGCAATCTGTGTTTCTTTTGAACCATGGTTTCTTTTGGCATTTGTTCTGAGGGGTACATAAATTTAAAGAATGTAGTTTGTTAGTTCGTAATGTAACATGAAATTTTCCTCAGGAGGACTTACTCTCGGAGAGGAACTGCCACCCCTTCCCCAGAGATCCGAAAGAAACTTGCAATTTCATTAACTGATAGATGCATGCCTCTGAGCACGATGTTCAAAAGGAAGGCGTTATATGTAAAGCATTTTCTTAGATTTTATAAAAATTATTTTCTATAATTACACACAAACTTAATGCTAATTATACATTAAATTGATAAACAATAAATTACTTATACATTGATTTACACTTATTACATCTCAAATGAAGTTGCCTGCATGTCAAAATAATGACCTATTGTTTTTCATGAGGACAAAACTACAGTGACTGTTTAAATTAGATAGTTAAAACTTCAAATTCTATTATCATTGGGAGGGGGACAATTTTTTTTAATAAGCTTTTGCTACAATGCCTTCCATTTAAATAAAAAAATATAAAAGTAGAACCTTTCCCACTTATTTCATGGGAGGGAAGGAGGGAAGAAAGCACATTCCCTTTTTCAAAAAAAAAAAAGTTACTCAATTTTTTTTTCTCCTTTTTTTCGTGGCTGAAGGTAGGTACCATCTAGCTTTCATTCTGCCATGGATATCTCTTAGTAGGAGAGCTGTTAAACATTTTAGGGTATGTATTTGAGGCAACCTAAAAATTTGCATAATACTTCTTTTGTAATGTCTGAATACAAAATCGAAGACCTGACTGAAGGGTCGTGGAGCTTAGCCAACCCATGAATTTTTAACTATCGAAAGTTTTAGTTGAGAAAAAAAATCCTTGAGGTATTTTGAAATTTTAATACCATCAAATTTAGTATTTAATGAAATAAAAAAGCCAGATTATTTAGTCAGGTTTAAAATTAGGCCAGGCAGTTTCAAAATAGTATTTCATCGCTATCGAGAAAAGTATTTGAGGCACGCTGACATTTAACTTTAGATAGAATATTTATACCCAGAAAAAAATATTTTGAAAAGGATAGGCCATTTTGATGGGACTTTTTACGTGTCAGGTGATAGGGAATGTTATACATGAGTGTGAGTGCGTAGTGGTATGGCATGGATACGTTGAAGTATAAGAGAAAGTGAATATCGGCGGGCGGCTGAATCAATAGCCAGAATAATATCAGATTTTTTCTGAGTAGCCCTGTACACAATCGATATGTTTGTATGTATACCACATGGTATGCTAAAAGTTAATCCAGTTAAACGAATAGCACAGTTAAAAATTTCCATTCAGCAATTTCAATGAATAAATGGAAATGTACTTGAGAACTTTTGTGCAGTTCTGCATATGATCTATAAAATTTACACCAAGTAATATTAAAAAAAAAAAAAAAGTTCAATTTTAAGAATGTATAATGCATTTGAAAATCCAATTTCTGCTATTATCATCAATAGTCAGAAAAACATCCAATTTTCTTTTTTTGTACAGCCCTGTATATGATCTATAGATTTGTATGTATACTACATAGTATGCTAAAAGTTAGTTCAGTTAAACGAATAGCACAGGTGAAAATTTCCATTCAGCAATTTCCGTGAATAGATGGAAATGTACTTGAGAACTTTTGTGTAGCCATGTATACTATCTATAGAATTTATACACACCAAGTAATATTTAAAAATATATAGTTCAATTTAAAAATGTGTAACATAACTGAAAATGCACTTCCAGCAATTATTGTTCATAGGCTTCAATTGTTCAATTTCTTCTGGTAGCCAAATTCTTTTGCGTGTCCCTCTAAACGAACAATAAATTCTATGCACACCATATTCCACTGTAAGTGATGTGTAGCACACCTCAGTGATATATATAAATTTCAGTATGTTTTAAATTTAGTAAAATTATTAAAATACACTAAAAACAATTTTTCTCCATAGGCTGTAATATAACGAAATTCTTTGAGTGTCTCTGTAAATGAACCATAAATGCTACGCACTTCATTTTCAATACCGAACATGCCCTAGTGTTACCCAATAACATCTATGAATCCAGTAAAAAGTCTATAAAAAATAAGATATTTCCGATTATTTGGCGCAGAAAGGCAGATGTGCCACACGATTTGTCAAACAGCACTTTTTCTCGCCAAATGCAAACTATTTTAATGCAGTTGAAAATTCCTTGTTAAATGATTACACCGGTCAACAAATTTGAACTTTTACTCTGCCACAAAACCGAAAATAGTTGTTTCTTATTCAGTTTTTCGTGCTGATTCTGAATCTAGTTTTAGATTTTCTACACATGTCTATTTTTTGAGATATTTCCATATGTATACTTGTAATGTAAATACATTACGCAATTGAAAAATATATAAGTTAGGCTTAATAAATGGCAGATAAATGTTAATAATATGCAAATTGCAACATTTATCTGAAGCAAATGGTCCAGTAATCATTATCTAGAAAAGGTAATTCAATCTGACATTTAATGTAACTAAACTTTGCATAAAATGGCACAGAAAAGCTTAAACTTGCATAAACCTAAACATGCAAATTACTTAAAAACTGGACCACCTATAGAAAAACAAAAAGCATATTCAGAATCAGCACAAGATATTATCTAGAATCAACTAATTTCAGTTCTGTGGCAGAGCCATTATTGTCCTGTGTTATTTGAATGTGCAGTACTTAAAGAATTTAAACTAAAACAATGAAGTAGTTTATTATTTTTTCTATAAGCTTATATAATACATACAAGTTGCGTGTTACTGAAGTTATTTAATTTTATATGATTTCACTGGCAGGATAAGTTTAAGTGTATTTTAAATGTAACTGCCCGATTAAGAATGATCTCGTTATACATTCTGACATTAAATAAGTCATTGTTTCCATGGAAACAATACTTTTCTCTTGTTTTCTCCGACACTAACAATTTCCAAGTCAAATTGACAGTGCTCAGAATCGGACCTTAATTTTGAGTTTGAAGCAATTTTAATGAATTTAAATTTTGTACTAACCACCAAATGATCGTTAAATTTCATTATATGTACAGTCGTGGAAAAAAAAAAGTAAACACCCCCTACTAACTCCTCAACAAATTATCGTAGAAGAAAGTTACTGGTACCAAACGATTGGAAATAAAGTCTATTTTTAAATGATGTATATAAAATTTGCTTAGGGGGCCATCTACATATTAAAACGAACCATAACTTTGTTTTTGTCAATAGCAGTACCCAATTCTGACATCATAAATGAGCTCTACACCCGTCAATTAGCCTAAAAACGAATTTTTATGCAATTCGTACCATAAGTTTCCGAGAAATTAATTATTTTAAAACGAGCTTATTTTAAGGGCTGTATCCAAATTGAAGTTCCGTACTGGATTGTTAACCGAGAGAGCCCCTTCCTTGATCAAGGCACCTAAAGCGCCACTCAAGGAGTCAATGAAGCGTGTTAGATTTCAGTACGGCAGAATAAATTTCAAAATGTCTACTCACTTCCATCATAGACGGCCCCTTAAACCATCATTTTACCATTTTGTAAGCATAATTTGAAAACTACTTGGAAGAAAAATGTGAAATTTTTGAATTTCCATAAAGCAGGACTTAATAAATCTAAATCCATCAAAAAAATTGTAGGTTGCAATTCATAATTTTTGCGAATATTAATTTCATAATTCATGTCATAAAATTATAAAAATTGCAAATTCAGCTTATTTATATTTGGGTATATTAGTATTATTACTACAAAAAAAAAAATTAGCACATTAGGAGCATAATTTCAGGAGATATAAATAAAAATATGAAAATGTAATTTAACATTAGAAGCACTAAATTTTGAATGTTTATAATTCAAAAACTTATCAATTAAATGACTTGAAATTTGGTGTCTAGGCATAGTTTGAACCGAAGATTTGAAATATCTCGTTAAAATTGGGTATTGCTATTGAAAAAAATGAAGTTTGGATTCGTTTTAATATGTAGATGGCCCCCCCTAAGCAAATTTTATATACGTCATTTAAAAGTAGACTTTATTTCCAATCGTTCGGTACCAGTAACTTTCGTCTACGATAATTTGTTGAGGAGTTAGTAGGGGGTGTTTACTTTTTTTTTTTCCACGACTGTACATATAAATGTATAAGACAAAACCGTAGTTATAAAAGTGTATTACTTAAGTTAAACTTACTTAAACTAGCTCAGTATGAAGAGTAGAAAATGTTTTTCCTTAGAGTATTTTTCATAAAAATGTAAAAAATTTCATTGTATTGCTAACCAGCAATAAATCACAAAGAAAACAAAATTTTCATTAATTTTTTACAGATGTTATATCAAGGTTCCGCCAGAATATTTTTTATAAACATATATATCCTCATGACAAGAACATTCAGCAATTTTTTCAAAATTTTCTGAGTATGCGCTAATGGAGACCTTCCTTGTTAGTGTTAGTAGTTGCCAAAATTACATAATGTTAAAAGTATATTTGGCGTAAAATTTTTCATTATATCATTGAGGCAACAGTGGAAATTCATACAAGCAATAAATTCATAGATAAGCCGATGCTACAGCTATTGTATTGAGCTATACAAGTAAAAGATGTAAACAGCATACATAAATATACCCTTTACAGTTGTTATAGTGAGTGTTTTCGTCTATCCAATGGACAAGATTTATATTTAGTTAAGGACTACGAATGTCTTATACTATGTGAATATATTATTATACATAATAAAAAGTAAAATTATACTATACCTAATGAAGAGGAAGGTACATTGGATGTTCTTAAAGTATTGCCATAATATTTCTTCATTAAAGCAAGGAAATTTTTATAGCAATTTCAGGGCTCCCAACAAATTTTAGCCCTCAAAAAGGGGGAAAGGGGACCATTTTTATTAAAAAAGGAGACTAAAAACACTACATCAATTTTCCTAAATATGCAAGTGAATTTTTAAAATTGCCCCAGAAAATATGTTAGATTGTTATCTTTATAAGATGTCATTAAACAATGTGTTGCATCATAAAAAATATAATGCATCATTTCCCATTCAAATTAATTTAAATAATATAATTATTTCAATTTTACAACTTAAATTAACATTTTCAAACACCTAATTTCTAATCACAAGTTTTAAACTTATAATGTAAATTTTAATGATAAATAATTCAATATTTCCTTATTTTTCAATGTAAACATTATCTCTTATTAAGATTATTTAAGTGCAATTAGTATTTTATTATATTTCAGTAATTTAACTTTCAAATTTCTTTCAACATACATTGCGAATGTGTAAACACATCGGAATTTTCTAAGTCTAAAATATAAAAAATAGAAATCTTTTATTTATCAATATTTCCCTTTTAAATTATATTATGTGGATAGAAATATTTATTTCTAGCCGATTGCAAAATTTTCAGTGACTTGTGATAAATACTTTGGCAGAAATACGCAAAAATGTATTTTCTATCTTTTCTCATTTTTAATTTCGGCGCGCGACGCCATGAGATCATTCTTTCCGACATTTTGAAAGTTCCAACAAGAAGGGTATTCCCCTTTGCCAAACAGACGCTTAGTTCAAAACCGGACGTCTGCTAAATCGTTTAACATTCCTTTTGGAACACGCATGTTGTGTGTGACGTCAGGCGCGGGGAGGATAGGCGTTTTTAATTGGCTGGCGCGCTCTGTAATGGCTTTTCATGTTTGAAACTGGGTTCTGGAAAAGTCATCATTCTTCACCAGGGAGCCGTTAAAGCAAGTAACTTGTGGGGGCTGCGACGCCGTGCTTTTTTAGCCGGCTGTTGCAGCAGAAGAGTTCGGCGAGCCAGTGAGAAGAGATCGACGTTCAGTTAGGCCTTGGCGGCCGTATATCATCTAAAGGAAATGTGATTTTTTTTCTTCAAGAGGCATTTCTAAGTAAATTTCATAGAACATTAATTGGAAGCCTTGAATTGTTCTGCTCATCGACATTTTATTATTCTTCGATCAAGCATACTTCTTTGCTATAAAAACATGAATTGATTATCTTTTTTTTTTGTCGATGCGATAAATAGTAAATTGCCTATGTAACGAACTGAAATCGTCAAAATCTGCATTTCTGAAGGAAGTTCTCAAACATCCTATTTCCAATTTTCCAAATCCGTAACTTTTCATTCGGTTCGGGTTTGCATTTAATAAAAGGAAATAGAATCTACATTCCTGAAAGAAGTTTGTCTACAGTATGTTTCCAGTTCTCCAAATACAAGAGTCCTTCTACGACCCTAGTTTGACTTTACATTCCTGAACTTTAATCCCTAGTTTGACTTTACATTCCTGAACTTTAATCCCTAGTTTGACTTTACATTCCTGAACTTTAATCCCTAGTTTGACTTTACGTTCCTGAACTTTATTCATTTTGGAGGCCTTAAAACAAAAAGAAATATTACGTAAACTGCTGCTTTTTCTTAGATGACAATATATCTCTAATTGTCTAAAATTATATTGAATTTTACATTCACTTTGATAATCTTTACATAATTCATAATGTAAGAATGCATTCAAATCAGCAAATTTTATATATGTTTAAATAAACGTCATTTGTGAATTATCTTTCTGTGTTCAAGTACTTGGGTGAGTGTTTACTTTTCTTTATTTTTTTTCAGTTACGGTACATTTATGGTGCCGTTAACTTAGTGATTTCATTCTTGGAGTTATTGTTTTAAGCTTTTTTAATATTAATTTTTTCTTTTCATTCATAGGCATTAATTGATGCCATAACTTTAAAGATCGGAGATCGGGTTTCATTACTTTTTCATGATAATAGATAAAGCATATTTATTTATTAACTTATTAATTATTTAATCATTTATTTTAAAAATAATACTCACTAAACTTATATATATTTTTTTTTCTCTCTATTTCATGTGCAGACCCCATATTGGTGCAATATATTTTTAAAATATACATGATTTATATTTTTATTTATTTTCCTTTTAAGATTTGATTCTATAAATATATGTAAAGAAAAGAAATTTGATTTTTCAAAGATTTATTTGCTAATATTTTTTCATAAATTGAAAAAACGAAAACTTTATATATTACGCTTTGAATTTATAATGATTTATTGTTGCATGTTTTGATATTTGTAGTTATTGTGTTCCTTTTTTTCTATTTTGGGGGATTTGTACATTTTTGCATATATTTATTTAGTTTAACTGTATTGCACATTAATATGCATTTTTAGAAAAATTTTTAAAAAAGTAATCTTCCATTTTTTTAATGATTTTTTTTCTTTCCTTCATCATTTTAACAAATTTTTCCATTATTATTTTTTTATTTGCTTTGCTTTAAGATAATTTATTTGTCATACATCAGTGTTTTAGTATACCTTTTGATTTTTCACGTGTATACAAATTATTACGATATGGCAAATGATTTGCAATTAAACGCGCTTATGGCAGCGATTCCCACTTTCCATGGAAAAGAAGGGGAAAATGTACATTTTTTCATTAAAAACATTAGTGATGTCTGTAACATACAGAATTGGAACGACGAGAATCGTATTCTACTCTTCCGCCTGTATTGTAGAGACAAGGCGCAGGAATATGTTGCGAGCGATCCAGAAATTAACAATATTGATAATTTTGAAAATTTTGTGCGTTTATTTAGAGCAAAATTTAGCAGAGAAGAGAATTTCCAGGAAACCTCTTATCAGTTCTCAAATATAAGACAAAAACCTAAACAGACAGTGAAGGAGTTGGCTGAGGTAGTAAAAAAATTAGTCAATCGATTGGTTCCGAACGCTGAGGATATTCCTCAAATGGTTATTCTAAAGCAAAAATTGATGTTTAATAAATTGCTCGAAGCTCTTAGACCGGATATTAAAACAGAGGTACTTAAACTTGGAAAGGAAAATTTCGATGATCTGGTTTCTAGTGCTATGGATTGCGAAAAAGCTTTGGAACAGCAATGCTCTTTCTCAGTCAACACCATCAACGCGACGTAGGTTTCAAACAACAGCAGTCAGGACTCGTTGATTACAATTTTGTTGAAACAACAAGAAAATTCAAATAAATTATTGCAGAGTATGGCGGAGCAGTTAAAAGGATTAAAAGAAGAGCGGACTGTTTGCCATATCTGTAACAAACAGCATAATACGCGCGATTGCTGGTTTTTTCCGTCTTTGCATAATAGGGGATTTTTTTTGCCGCAGCAAAATTTTTCTGGTCAGGGTAACAGTGCTGCTAATCAAGCAAGTAATTTTTTAAGTCCTAACAGTAATTCTCCAAGTAATGATAGATATTTTGAGAATCAGGGCAGAAACTTTGCTGGAGATTTTAGAAGAGGTAGCGATAACAATGTGCAGAGATTCAATAGGGGCAGAGGTAGAAATAATTATCGACCATATCGTGGCAGAGGCAGAAGAAATAATTTAAACTTCTAGAGGGTTCTGATGATATTTTGCACAATTTTTCCCCTCAATCTCACAGAGCCCTAGATGATAAATTTTTGCACGAGGGTATGAATTATTCTGATACTGCTGTTAACATTCCCAAATCACTTATGTCATGTTTTTCTGATGATTCTCCACTTCCTTTAATCAAATTAACATTTGGAAAACATAACTTTATTGGTCTTCTGGATTCTGGTGCAAATCTTTCTCTTATACAACCTAAAACTATTAACTTACTTAAACAAAACAATAAACTTAACTTTTTATCTAGATCTGTAAACATCAAGACCATCAATAATTCCAGTGTTCCTTATTTTTCTGCTGTACAATTAAACTTTAAAATTCGTAATAAATGGTTCAGCAATGTGTTTTTCGTTACCCATGATAATTGGCACTCTAACTACCAAATTATTCTCGGTTATGATTTTTTAAACCGAAATAAAGTTTTGTTAGACTCTGCCAACTCTCAACTTATCATGGGAAACCTCACATTTCCTTTCGAAAATAAAAATCCTGATTCTACTCAAACTTCTAATTTTAACAATGAAAATCTAAGTTCCAATGACAATAATACTATTCATGATATTTCAAATTCCAATGCTGAATCACATGAAAATATTAATTCTCTCTCTAACGATATTAATCATGAAGATTCCAAAAACTTTGTCACACCAGCTAACCGTGTCATTATTCGGCCAAATCATGGCAGGATTATAAGACTTAAAGCATTACATAAAATTAACAATTCATTTAACTATTTATTTGTTCCATTAACTACCAAATTGCCACTAAACTTAGATCTTAGTCTTCATGAAGCAAATGTTAACAATTCTATTCTTCTGTATGTATTCAACAACAATAGTAAAAAAATTGTCCTCAACAAAAATACTAAATTAGGTTACTTAAAACAAATTTCTAAAGATCAAATTTCTACGCATGACAACAGTAAAACATACCAGGTAAATTCGCTAATTTGTGATGATATTTTAGAACTTCGTAAAAATGAACTAAAAGCTAATAATTTTCAAGTTGATCACTTACCTGAATCAGATAGGAAGAGAGTTCTCAAACTTCTTATGAATAATTCAGCTGTTTTTTCTTCTTCATACAGTACACTGGGATGTACAGATAAAGTTGTTCCTCAGTTTAACTTACTGCATGATTTTGCTTTACAAACAAAACCATATCCCATTCCTAGAATTGCCAAGGAGTTTGCTAGAAATGAAATCGCTGATCTTCTGAAGGCTGGCATTATAGAAAATTCAACCTCAAACTACTGTTTTCCAGTCATTTTTGTTAAAAAGAAGACGTTACCTACTGATGACCCTAACAAACTTAAATTTCGTATGGTTATCGACTATCGATTACTTAATGCAATAACTGAACCTTATAAAATTTGTTTACCAAAAATCAACGACATTATGCAAAATATATCGGGCAAAAAATTCTATACTGTTTTGGATTTAAAAGCCGCATTTTTTCAAATTCTTCTTCAACAGAAGGATAGGGCCAAACTGGCATTTGCAACGGAGTATGGGAATTATCAACCTAAACGCCTGCCATTTGGATGTGTGAACTCAACTTCTTATTTTCATACTTTAATAAATAACTGCCTTAGCTCATTAAGAGGTAAAAATGTTCAATATTTTCTAGATGACATAATTGTTGCTGCTGATTCGTTGGAGGAAATGTTAATATGGTTGCAGAAAGTTTTTGACAAATTGAGAGAATTTAACCTCACTTTAGACCCTAAAAAGCTTCAAATATGTAAAGAACAAATAACATACCTAGGTTTTAAATTACACAAAAACGGTCACTCTCCTTCTACTGATAATGTAAACAAAATCAATAGATTTCCCATTCCTACAAACCTGAAACAAGTTCAAAGTTATCTGGGTATGATAAATTATTTCCGTCATTTAATTTTCGATTTTGCAAAAATAGTACAACCTATTGTAAATTTAACGAGAAAAAAGGTAAAATTCTTCTGGAGCAATGACTGTCAAAATGCTTTTCTCAAGATTCAGGAAATTTTGCTTACTAATCCAACAGTTAAAAATTTTGATGATAGTAAGGATGTTTATTTGGTTACTGATGCATCTATGGTTGCAATTTGCGGAATTCTTATGCAAAAACACAATGACAAATTCTACCCCATTGAATTTTATTCCAAGCAATTAAATCAGGCAGAATCTAAATACCCTTCAATCAAACGTGAATTTTATGCTATCTATTCCTCTGTTAAACATTTTTCTGAATTCTTGTACGGTAGACAATTCAAAATTCTAACAGATGCTAAAGCTTTAACTTACCATTTAAACCTAGAAAAACAGGCTGAAATTATAACTAGATGGCTTTTATATTTGCAGAGTTTTAATTTTAAGGTTGAGCACATTCCTGGGCTTGTTAATCCAGCCGATTTTCTTTCTCGTGTCGTGGACCTTCCTAATAACCCTAATCTATATGTAAATGCATTAAATATTTTTATACCTACTAACGACTCACTAACTACTGAAAATATACTAAAAGAGCAGCAAAATGATGAAAAACTTAAAGAAATCCGAGAAAAAATAATTGCCAAAACATGTTCTAACACTAATTACTCAATCAATCCTAATAACAATCTTTTAATGTTTGCTAAAAAGAAATCTGGTAATGTCAATAGAGTAAAGAAAATCGTTATTCCTAAAACATTAATCAATAGTTGCATTGCCCTTGCTCACCAAGCTCATTTTGGAATGATAAAAACGGTTGAGACAATTTCCAGGAATTATTTCTGGCACGGAATGGTTCAGGATGTTCAAAATTTTGTAAATAACTGTGAAAAATGTCTTCCCTACAAAAGTAAACAAACCAACACAAAACCTTCCTTCATTTCCAAGTGTGAATTGGCTCCCGGAGAGATGCTTGCAATAGATATTGTGGGTAAACTCCCCAGGTCACATGACGGTAAATTTTTTATTCTCACCATCGTTGACCACTATTCACGCTTTCTGGAAGCTATTCCGCTTAGAGATGCTACTTCTCCATCTATAATTAAAGCTTTAAACGACTACTTTTCGAGGTTTGGTACACCAAAAATTATATTATCTGATAACGCCAAAAACTTTACCTCTGATGTCTTTCTAACCTTTCTTAAATCTCTCAATATCAGACGTAGAAATTCGTCCATTTACTTCCCGAGGTCGAACGGTGTTATCGAACGTATTCATCGATCCCTGAAAGAATAAGTTGCTTCACTATCTGATCAAATAATTGAATGGTCTGATAGATTGAAATTTTTTGTGCTTCACTACAATAATTCTAAACATTCTGTAACTAATTTTAGTCCTGCAAACTTATTTTTTGGCAGAGATTTAAACTTACCTATTGATACTTTCTTACCACCTAAAGATGCTGAAGAACCTTCCCAATACTTTAAACAACAACAAGAACATATCAAAACAACCAGAAAATTAGTTAAACTTAATGAACAAAAATATTTTAAAATGAATGCAAAATTTCTTAAAGGTCGTTCTCCTCCAAAGTTGAAAATTGGCGACAAAGTTTATTTAAAGAATTTCAATCATACTAATACTTTCCATGCAAAAAATTCAGGTCCTTTTAAAATTATCCAGATATGCAATAACGATAACTATCAAATTCAACATATGACTGATCCAACAATCAGAATTATGACGGTGAATGTATCAAAACTCATCTCAACAGGATGTTAGTTTTATTTGTTTTCTACTCGCTTAATTTTCTTTTGTTATGGACATTTTAATTTTTTTTGGGGCACTACAATCTTCCTACAAATGTAAATCCCATTTTTTCTAACTTCCATTTTAGTGTCTTCATATGTATATATATCTCTCTGAATTACAATTTTTTTTTTAAACAATACAGTGGTAACATCTGTATCAATTCTATGAGTTTTCAATATTTTGCTGGCGAAATACTAGTGGTCACGGAATGTAAGCGCTTACGTACTGTCCATTACTGTTCACTCATACAATTGATTAAGCATACTGATTTATTGATTTCATTATTTTACAATTCTATATTTTATAATAGGTACTATCCTTCATCTAATTTTTTTTTCTACCTTAATTTAAATGATGGGAATGCAATATTATGTTGCCACAGATTTTTTTTTGTATGTTCATCTTTGTTAATTTTTGAACAATATATATCCATATCATATTGAAATTGAAGGGTGATTTCAACATATAAACTTTTACTGCTTATCCATGTGATGTTTTATTTTAAATTTAATTATAGGATCCTATATAACCATTATTAAAAATTATGAGAAAATATATATAAAAAATGTAATATATTTTTGAGACAACTTTAATAAATTACAAATAAAAAATACAAATGAAAATTTATATATGTTCCAGAAATTATATGAAAAATTATCAATGCTCAAATCTCCTAGCTGCAGCTCTTTGAATACTAGTGGAGATATTTTATGAGAATACGATGGAGCAACTGCTCTAAGTTATTTCTCTTTTTCTTTCAGTTCCCAACAAATTTATAGCGAGCACACACAGAAGGTAAATTCGGCATAGCTTGGGGCAAAAAATAATCACAAAATTAGTACCCTTCCGATAAATCCTTCAAGGTGCAACTATTCATAATTTAAAGGGAATAACATTCTATATTGTAAATTTCAGTGTCCAAGATCACATATGATCTATTTTAAAATTCACAGCTTAATGTCTTAAATTTTTTTTAATTTAATGGGCACAACTATCATTCTGAACAATGTACATTTGTTTTTTGTTCAAGAAATTGATGGTATTTTACAATGTAAACAAAATAAATACTACAAATAATGATATACAGTTGTCTCAGCTACATCACAATTGCAGTATTATCCTGTTTTAATTTTATTGGTTTGATTTTGCAATACTTGAAAACTTTATGCAGCATTTTGTTTGTTTTTTTAAATATGATTACACATATAGTTTTATTTTTATCATAGTTGCAATATGTCTACTGTTAGGGGTTTGCACATGAAAAGATTACATTTTTATAGGCCAATTGGAACCTCACCCATGCAGTGTTTTGTTTATATATAAATTTTAGTGGTTTGTTTCTACCTGTACCATGTTTGTTATTGTTTGATATTGTGTTACAATTCTTTTTCTACTTGTACTGTGTATTCTTGTTTGGTATTGTGTTTATATATTTGTTTTGTTGTATTGTGTTTATTGTTGTTTAATATTGTGTAGTTTACCTTTAAATTTGCATAGAATTATCTGCAGATGGTTCATCTTTTCGAACCTGTCAGCTAAAAATTTTTTTTTTATCCTTTTTTTTTCTGCTACCGGGAGATAAAATGTTGCATCATAAAAAATATAATGCATCATTTCCCATTCAAATTAATTTAAATAATATAATTTATTTCAATTTTACAACTTAAATTAACATTTTCAAACACCTAATTTCTAATCACAAGTTTTAAACTTATAATGTAAATTTTAATGATAAATAATTCAATATTTCCTTATTTTTCAATGTAAACATTATCTCTTATTAAGATTATTTAAGTGCAATTAGTATTTTATTATATTTCAGTAATTTAACTTTCAAATTTCTTTCAACATACATTGCGAATGTGTAAACACATCGGAATTTTCTAAGTCTAAAATATAAAAAATAGAAATCTTTTATTTATCAATATTTCCCTTTTAAATTATATTATGTGGATAGAAATATTTATTTCTAGCCGATTGCAAAATTTTCAGTGACTTGTGATAAATACTTTGGCAGAAATACGCAAAAATGTATTTTCTATCTTTTCTCATTTTTAATTTCGGCGCGCGACGCCATGAGATCATTCTTTCCGACATTTTGAAAGTTCCAACAAGAAGGGTATTCCCCTTTGCCAAACAGACGCTTAGTTCAAAACCGGACGTCTGCTAAATCGTTTAACATTCCTTTTGGAACACGCATGTTGTGTGTGACGTCAGGCGCGGGGAGGATAGGCGTTTTTAATTGGCTGGCGCGCTCTGTAATGGCTTTTCATGTTTGAAACTGGGTTCTGGAAAAGTCATCATTCTTCACCAGGGAGCCGTTAAAGCAAGTAACTTGTGGGGGCTACGACGCCGTGCTTTTTTAGCCGGCTGTTGCAGCAGAAGAGTTCGGCGAGCCAGTGAGAAGAGATCGACGTTCAGTTAGGCCTTGGCGGCCGTATATCATCTAAAGGAAATGTGATTTTTTTTCTTCAAGAGGCATTTCTAAGTAAATTTCATAGAACATTAATTGGAAGCCTTGAATTGTTCTGCTCATCGACATTTTATTATTCTTCGATCAAGCATACTTCTTTGCTATAAAAACATGAATTGATTATCTTTTTTTTTGTCGATGCGATAAATAGTAAATTGCCTATGTAACGAACTGAAATCGTCAAAATCTGCATTTCTGAAGGAAGTTCTCAAACATCCTATTTCCAATTTTCCAAATCCGTAACTTTTCATTCGGTTCGGGTTCGCATTTAATAAAAGGAAATAGAATCTACATTCCTGAAAGAAGTTTGTCTACAGTATGTTTCCAGTTCTCCAAATACAAGAGTCCTTCTACGACCCTAGTTTGACTTTACATTCCTGAACTTTAATCCCTAGTTTGACTTTACATTCCTGAACTTTAATCCCTAGTTTGACTTTACGTTCCTGAACTTTATTCATTTTGGAGGCCTTAAAACAAAAAGAAATATTACGTAAACTGCTGCTTTTTCTTAGATGACAATATATCTCTAATTGTCTAAAATTATATTGAATTTTACATTCACTTTGATAATCTTTACATAATTCATAATGTAAGAATGCATTCAAATCAGCAAATTTTATATATGTTTAAATAAACGTCATTTGTGAATTATCTTTCTGTGTTCAAGTACTTGGGTGAGTGTTTACTTTTCTTTATTTTTTTTTAGCTACGATAACTAGTAAATATAATTTTATTTGATCTTAAATAATTTAAAATAATTCTTAAAAAACACATTTAGCAATGTCTACCACTTACGTCATCGGCTGTAGTGTAATTTTGAGCTTATGAATCGGAATTAATTTTGTTCAATTCAAACTTCGGATTGAATTTCACTCTCCAATTCATTAAGCCCAACTTTACAGTACACAATGTACACAGTTTTATAGAAACACATTTAAATATCCTACTGCAGGAATATAGAAAGTATTCCATATTTCGGCATTCACATTGAAAATTATCTTTAAAGGTAAAAAATAACAATGATCAGTGAATAAAAAGAGCACAGCATAATAGCGATTCCTGTTGAATATTAAAATTTAAAATTAGATTAATATATATATTATTTTCCTCAAACATAAAATTTAATTAATATATATATTATTATTTTCCTCAAACATAAAATTTAGTTTCTTTCTACACAATAGAAGCTAGGATAAGCTATAATGTTCACTGGAAAAAGCTTAGTATGGCAAAGCCCTGTGGGGAGTGATCAAAACCAATATTGAATAATCAGTTATTCATAATCATCTTCATATCAAATCTACTGAAATTTAATATCAAACATGCCGAGATCTGGCTTTCACAGAAATCATTAAAATTGCAACCTAGTGGTGCCTGCCACCTGTCACGAAATACACCAAAATCTAATCAGTACCAATTTATGTCAAGGATTAAATGATGTGAAGTTTGATGGAATTACACCCTATGATGCTAAGGTATAATTATGTAAATTGTAAAAAATGTAACATATTGGGCCATATACACCAAAACCTAATCAGCATTTATGTGTGCTAAAGTCTAATTAAATATGGCATTTGATGAAATTCCATGCTTTAGTTTTGAGATAGAGTGGCTACAAATTTTATATAACAAATAGAAATTTCTTTTTTAAATAGTCAAATCGTATTCAGGTCAACCTAAAAAATGTAAATCCATCGAAAAATGAAAATTATTTTCATGATTCCAATACTCTTTTCTGATAAACAAGGGGGCTCTGCCCCCTATGAGCTATGCTCGACAAATCCTGTTCAAACACCGCAGACACACTAACACGCTAATTTGATTAAACATTAGGGTGGAACTAAAAATGAAGTTTCGAATTTTATATTCTAATAGTGATTATTTTTTTCCTTTTTAACTCCATAAAAAGAAAATATTTTTCTTTTAATTTTAAAATGATATTTTCCGGTTCCTCAAAGTGCCTGATTTTCCCTAAAAAACGAAAAAAAAGCCAATAATTGCATGAAAAGTTTTTTAAGCTTACTGTTAAATTTATATTTTGCAAAATTAAATTAATTAAGTGTTAATGTCCTGTAATAAAGATAATAATTTAGTTTGAGTGCCTTAGAAAAGTTAGCCCTACTTTATTTGACTTTTGTAGAAACCAGCGTCGTGGGCGTCGGCTTTCATTGTCTCTTATTTATTTGGCTGCGACGCATAACTAGTTAGTCCGATTTAATGTGTTAACAGTTTCTTTAATTATTTTTCAATAAACATTCGGTGTCAAAAGTGACAAAGTCTGTTAACGTACCTAAATCTAGATAATTGTTAAAGTGCCCTGTATTTCGTGAACCAAAACAATTGTCATCTTTGACGAACATATGAAGATGCTATGAAACATTATTTTTGGGTTCAATTTAACTTAAAATCTGACAGCTGGAATCTGGTACAGACTATTTCTAAAATATCTAAAGCTGTTGATGATACAATTAAAAGTGTATTGCTGAGACCTTCAATTCCAACGGTATCTGATACACAAATTGTAAAAAATGATTAGAGACTAGCGCGAGAAATGTCAAAATTTGAAGAAAAATATTGAGATTAAAAAGAATAATCCCACATCGAATAAAAAATTGCAAAATGTTTGGTAATCCTGCAAAAAACATTTCTTTGTGTAAAAGCACTAAATATTATCGTGTATCAGAACAAGAACGTCACTTTCTCAAAGACCAAAGACAGATGGGGTGATGGCAATAGGATCAATAGATATAAAAACTACAAAAAATGTGTAGCAAGACTGGAAAAGGAAATATCAAGGAAAAAAGTTATTTTAAAACAAAAAAATGATGTTTTGATTGAATGATCGTCAAGTGTAAATAATAGTTTGGAAGGAAATAGTTCAATCGGTTGTTTTTCTAAACCTGAATTTGATAATGAACAAGGTGAAAGAACCGGAGTATTAGACAGAACTGCAAATATTATTGCAAATGGCACCTTAGAAGATATGGGTATTTCTGATGATAATAAAGGAAAGGTAACTGAAAGAAGGACTTGAAGACGACAAAGACAAAAGAAAAGGAAGAATTTGAAAGAACAGGAAAGACGAAATGAGTTAATTTTAGAAGGTTAGTATTTTGATGGCAGAAAGGATAACACTATGATAACTGAAGCAGAGGGAAAAAAGTATAACTAAGAATCATTAAAGACGAACACCTGGTCTTAGTTCAAAAACCAAGATAAAAATATATTGGTCATATTTCATTGACATCTTCTTCTTACATTAATATAGCACTGCAATTTTGGTGTATTTTCAAAATAATAATACAGACATTTCAAGTTTGAAAGTTATTGGGTGAAACAGAAACGCCTTTTATGCAGGATGCAAATCTCAAGTTATTAAAACATCCGAAGAAATACCCTAAAAACTTTATAATGGATAATTTGATTATTACATGCAAATGAACTTTTTTCTTAGATACTTATTTCAACATCTTGCTGGAAAAACTACGGGTACAAAAGGATATTCTGAACCAGTAGGAAAGCGACTTGAAAAAATTAGAACATATTGAAATTATAGACTATAAAAACATTGATCCTATCTTGACGGACTGATCGAATGAAAAACTTAAAAAAAGTACAAACAAGGGATACACCTGAATTTTAGATTTTCTTGTAATACTCAAACAGTGGAAACGTGTGTCAAAATTGTCCCATGAGCTGCGTCAACAGTCTTTAAATATTAAGCAAAAAATGGCTTAATCTTGGGAAAGTTGAATTCCCCCAATGTAATGGCAAAGTTTGCCTAAAAAGACAGTAGGTTGAATATCCAATTGAATTAATCTATAACAAAGGGAGGTAAGGAGTTTGGAAGTCGATATTTAACCATCTCCTCGTGGTGACTTCTGGATAGTATTTGCTAAATAAAAGTAGATATGAGCTAACAGCTACGTTGTTTATTTTAAGTTACATTATACTGAAATTTCAAAATTTTGACCTCCTTGAGGATCCGGAAAACAACTTAATTTAAAAAAACCTTTTCAGCCAAAAGTTTAGACATCCAAAAAGGAAAAAAGTTTTCACTATTACGCATTAAAACAAAAAAGTTTTTTTTTTATCCTATACTTAAGTTCCACCCTATTAAACATGCTAATTTGATCCACTTTAAAAAGATTATGGAAGATTTGAATAATTAAACAACCAGTTATGATCTCACTGTAAACAGATTTCCATTCATTTCCATTTCACTGAGTGATTTTCAGGTATAATCAGCTGCTGTTCAGACATTTAATGGCTGTTTTCATGATTGATTAAATAAGATCAGTAAACAGCATCTAAAAATCAACCTATATAAAACGAACAAATCAAACATAGTTATTGACTTTTGGAATTCGTTAGGGGTGTTGAAAGGGGAATGGGATTTGTCTAGCTATGCTCGACAAATCCCGTTCAGACACCGCAGACACATTAACATGTTAATTTGATCCACTTTAAAAAGATTACGGAAGATTTGAATAATTAAACAACCAGTTATGATCTCACTGCAAACAGATTTCCATTCATTTCCACTTCACTGTGGGATTTTAAGGTATAATCAGCTGCTGTTCAGACATTTAACGGCTGTTTTCATGATTGATTAAATAAGATTAGTAAACAGCATTTGAAAATCAACCTATATAAAACAAACAAATAAAACAGGAGTTGTTGACTTTTATAATTTTTTTAACAAGGTTAAGAAAATTGTCTTAAATAACAATTTTGAAATATATCGTTTTAAATCTGATGTAATTTTCACCAAAATTTTCTGTCTTTAATGTTCACTTGAAAATACTTTTGTTGTTTGAAAGGGAGAATTATTATTTGCACTGTCTAATAATTGGCAACAATAGTTAAAAAGATCACCACAAAATACAAAATAAATCTCGTGTAAATATATTTTTTAATTTAAACTGTTTGACATTATTATTATTTGTGCATTTTAAATGTGATGTAATTTCTCCTATTTACTGCTTTTAACTAGCACATATTAATTTTTTAAAATTTTCTTTCTTTTTTAATATTCCCGTGTAAATACAATTTTTGTGACGAAATTTTAAATATTTTCCTGCTTTTAAAATGTGATCATTGAATTCTTATTTTAAAGTTTTATTTCTCTTTTTAATAGTCACATGCAAATACATTTTTAATTAAAAGGAAATAGTACTTCTTGCGCTGTTTTTAGAATTGGAAACAATTTAAAATAATGACTTTTCCTAAATGTGAATAAAAATATCTATTAAAATGATGAAAATTTAAATAGAAAATTAAAAAAAAATTTAAAAAAAAATAAATACAGTCTGCCACAAGCTTGTAATGTATGTATACCCCAAGAAAAAAGGATTAAATTCCTATGCATAGCTTTTGTTCAGCTATAAAAAAATTTTAATGGAATGATTTTGACCAACTTTAACACTGAAATCAACTTTAACACTGAATATCTCTTAAAAGTATTCTTCAATTTAAACACCGAAACCAACTTTAACACTGAATATCCCTTAAAAGTATTCTTCGATTTAAAAACTATCTGCACCAGCATGTTTATCAATCATTTCTGTATAATAAAAGTACTACCAATGCTCATAACTGCAGTGGCGGTGACAGAGTTACCTTTTTTTTAAGAATATAGAAATATATACATAAGAGAACCTAAGGGGGGGGGGGGAACAAGAAGACATTGTAATTAAGTGTTCCTTTAATAGATTGGATATACTTCTCTATCAAAATTGAAAATAAAACTACATCTATAATAATAAAGGTTAAAAGTTTGTGTACTAAAGAGACTGTTGCACATAGAGCTACAAGATTTGACAGGAAGATACCACCTGTATATCTAAAATAGTTTTTGGATTTTTTTTATTAATTTTTTAAATTAAATTTTTTAATAAGATTTTTATTTTTTAGCCTAATGTAATAATTTTTTTCCTCTTTTCAATAAAGTTTATTCGAAATTTGTGTAACATTTTAAAAAACTTTCACAAATTTTTGATGTGGATTTCAATTTTTTTTTTTTTTTTTTGCATTCTGCGGCAATTTTTTGACATTCATAAAAGTAATTCAGTTTCAAACTTTTAGCCCTAATGCAATAAATTTTGTCCTAATGTGATTGCGACATCAGATTTCAATTTTTAATGAATTTTAGCCCTTTTTTTTTTTTTTTTTTTGGTACATGTATGGGGCATACTCTCAATCTTTTGACTTTCGGGAATAAAAATCTGGTGAAATTAAACTTGCTAAAATAACATTTTAATCTGACAGACGAATGCCTTAATGATTCCAAATAAAGAAAAAATGGTCTGCAGTGAATTTTTTTTTATTTAACTGAGGTTTAAGTTAAACTTGCGAGTTTAATTTTCCTTACCATTTTACCACTATAACTTTTTATTTTCTTCTAAATTTTTACTTACAGTGATGGAACAGCATGAACTTCATTTTGGAGCAGCAAAAAGCCATTTTGGAGTAGAAAATAACTACTTTGGAGCAGCAAAAAGCCACTTTGGAGCAGCAAAAAGCCACTTTGGAGCAGCAAAAAGCCACTTTGGAGCAGAAAATAACTATTTTGGAGAAGCAAAAATGCTCATTTTGGAGCATCAAAATATCATTTTGGTAATTCTTAAAGAAATTGGTGATTTTTCTGAAATTCTTTGATGAAATTGGCGTTTTTTCTGCGATTCTTTGACGAAATTCAAGTTTTTTCCACGACTCTTTCACAAAATTCTCATTTTTTCGCAATTCTTTGATGAAATATGTGTGTTTTTTGCGATATATCGACCAAATTTGCGTATTGTTCACAATCTTTTGACAAATTCGCATATTTTTCACGTGTTATTCGGACCCTTTGTTGAAATCAGCATGTTTTTTGCTATCTTTTGACAAAATTAGCGTGTTTTTCGAAATCTTTTGACTAAATTTGAGGTTTTCTTGCGATCTTTAAAAATTGCGTTTAATGCGACTTTTTGATGAAATTTGTGGTTTTTCCCACGATCTTTTAACAAAATTTGCATTTTTTCACAATCTTTTGACCCCTTTTGTTCGTTTTTTGACAAAATTCATGTTTTTTTCGCGATCCTTTGACGAAATTCGCGTGTTTTTCGTGATCTTTTGACGAAATTCGCGTGTTTTTAGCGACCTTTTGATGAAATTTGCAGTTTTTTTCGCGATATTTTAATGAAAGTAGTGTTTTTTCATGATCTTTTGACCGTGTTTTGTTCGCTTTCTGATGAAGTTAGCTATCCTTTGGCAAAATTCACGTTTTTTTGTGATCCTTTGATGAAATTCGTGTGTTTTTCGGGATCTTTTGACGAAATTTATGTTTTATTCGCAATTTTTTAACGTAATCGCGTCTTTTCATGATCCTTTGACGAAATTCACGTGTTATTCACGATCTTTTGACAAAATTCACGTGTTATTTGCAATCTTTTGATGAAATCTGAGTGTTTTTTGCGATCTTTTGACGAAATCCGAGTGTTTTTTGCGATCTTTTGAAGAAATTTGAGACCTTTTGATAAAATTTGTGGGTTTTTTTTCTATCTTTTAAATAAATTAGCATTTTTTCACGCTCTTTTGACCATGTTTTGTTCATTTTTTGACGAAATTAACGATCCTTTGATAAAATTGACATTTTTCTCGAGATCCTTTGACGAAATTTGCATGTTTTTCGCGATCTTTTGACAAAATTTGCTTGTTTTTCGCGATCTTCTAATGAAATTTGCGTTTTATTCATGATGTTTTAACGAAATTAGCGATCATTTGTTAAAATTCACAGGTTTTTTTCGTGATCATTTGACAAACATCACGTATTTTTTTAGATCTTTTGCCGAAATTTGGGTGGAAAATGATAGATTTGGCTTAAGAATTACTATCGAATTGGCGCAGTTGGGTGCAATTTTGTTGAAAAATAACTGTTTTGGCGCAGAAATGCGCAGCATTATCGATTTGGCGCAATTAGCGCAGCTGTTCCATCACTGTACTTATAATGAATTTGCATAGCACCAACAGGACATTCAAATAAGAAATAATAAAAATGTAGTACTTTTAATACAAAATTTTTGTATAACATTGTCTTAAAGGGGTGTTAAAGAAGGGATGGTAAGGTAGAAAAAGAGGACGGTAAGGTTGGAACAGTAAGGAAAATTACCACCTATTTTTAGCAAATCATGTTAAGACTAAGTGATAGCCACAATGTTCATTGATTTTTAGAATCAGTTGTTAACATTGGATTAAATTAAATTTTTTTTAAATTTACCTCAAAAAGTGCAGGAATAAACCTTATGGACTGTAAGACTACCAATAAAGCCATGATCATGAAATTGATATTTAAATGCTGATTTAAATTCTGCAGTAAATTTCCTGTCAAAGAATTTTAGACATTCTTTCTCTAGCATACTTCTGCAGAGAAAAAAACTTGAAAAAAAAATTCTGTGGCTGCATCTGAAGTGATTTTCTGTATAAGTTTAGCAAGAGGGACGATAAGGATGAAAAACCCAGGGACAGAGTTAAAAAAATAATATCAATCGTAAAAATGTGTTAATTTTTTGCTACATATTTATATAAAACAATTGTCCTAGTTTCGGAAAAAAATTACATTGAATTACTTTTATTGAAACAATTTTATACAGACAGCTCCAAACTTAAAAATCATCATCAGGGACATGGGACGGTATAGGAGTTTTCCTGGTATTTGCACCCCCAACATCGTCCAAAACTTATATATCTTGTTAATATTGTTATGCAATCATGCAATGGGATATTCCCCAGTATATGAAATTTAAAAAACACAAAAAAATGTATTAAAATAAAAAATATTATTCAGGAACATAAAAGTCAAAAGATTGTGAGAATGCCCCGTATATGTGTGTTCTGCAGCGATTTTTCCAACATTAGTAAAAGGAATCGAGTTTCAATGTTTTACCTAATATAGTAAATGTTGCCCTCCTTTTAATAAAGTTTATTCAGAATTTGTACAGCAATTTTTGAATTTTTATGTGATTTTTTAATCCTTAAAAGGAATCCAGTTTCAATATTTTAGTCCTTTTAAAAAATTTTTTTAATGCAGTTTGAGGTTTGTTTTGTTTTCTTTTTGTGCGTTTTGTGATAATTCTTTAACATTTGGTTTCAAAAACTGGTCACGTGAGTAACAGGTCTGGCTAAGACAAGTCTATCCTTGATAAATGAAAAGTGGGTAATAATAGAGAAGTCTACCCTACCTTTTGTTTTGTGGAGGATAAATAGGAGAATTCTGACATGAGTTTCAAAACTCGTTTTATCCAGGAAATCAAATCCGGGGAAATCGCGAAAAACCTCTAACTGCATCCATTGGTTTTCATTGTAGATCAAGATTTTAATAGGGCTGAAATACAAGATAAGACTGGTTTTTTTGCAGACTGTTGTGTTTTTACAATACATGTATTTAAATAGAATAAATTTATAGAGAAAACTATTTTTTAAATTTTTGATAAGGTGAGTTTTGAAACTCATGTCCTCATATAATATCGATAATAAATGTACCAAAATACCACTAATTTCACATGTGATATGCATAATTATTTTTGATTTTGAAAAATCTTCTATACTTTACAATACTTTAAACATTTACCAAATCTATACATTCCCCGAAAATTATATCAACTTTGCCTTGTAAGAAATAAAGTTAATACTCACTTCTTTTCTATCATGAAGAAATATTTAAAAACAAATGTAGATAAAAAATATATCGAGAATATTATATAAAGAGAAAAATATTTTAATATACAAACAAAATAGCACTTCTACAGCTTCACGTGTTTCACTATGAAGGAGAATCGTTTAACTATTCCAAAATTTTTCTAACAACTGCACGCTTTTGCTATAAATCATGAGGTCTTGTGAGTAGTTGCGGCACTAGGTGTCGGCGATCGCCGATGGTTCGCTGGTTATCCGTATTTATTTCCATGCAATTGTAGTAGTATTTATCTGGCATTTGGCAACATTATGAAAGCCAGGCGATTTCGCGTGTGATACTTGAGGAATCCCTGAATCGTTAATTCTTTCTACTTCATTCAATCATCTGTTCAGGGGTCACTTTATATAGGGAAAATGTTATTGTTCATACCAGAAACCTTAATCAGTAATCTTCATCATCATTTTATTTAAAATATGCTATAGAAAGGTATGATGAAGATACTATTTTCAAAATAGTGGTAGGAACAATAAAATTTTCCCTATAGAATGCGACCCCTATCTGTCACAAAACTTGGAGACTCGCATGCGAAAAACTTCTGGTTATGTTTCTTTTCATTAATAAGTCAAAAATTGTTTATTTGTTTATTTTAAAGATGATATATTTTTATACATTTATCACAGTGTTGTGATTTATTTTATATTTGTAAGGTACATCAGTATCCAAATACAGCATATCTTACCATATTTATTTGTCTGTTATACGTTATTCTTTTGATTGTCGTAATTTTACGTTAGTAATTTCTAATTAATTTATATTTTCATATTTATGAATCACCATTTCATTTGCGATAAATATAATCAACTGATTTTTATCAAATCTATTACCCTTTCTGACACAGCATCAGACTTTGGTGAAACTGCTGTGATCCAAGATTCTGAGCCAAATAAAGAGTTAAAAAATGAAAAGATTTGTGACTCAGAAAATCCAAGAGCAAAATGTTCATATAAGAGAGTCATTTATAGAATTTGAACCGGGAAAGTGGGTATTTTCAGTAACAGATTCGCAGACTCATGGCTTAATTCAAAACGGTCACCCACAAAACTTAAGAGAAATATAATGAAAGTTACCGCAAAGACGCAAATAAAAGACATTTTACTAGAAAATTGAGTAACGTCGAAAAGCAACATCGCAGATGGTAGCTTACTCCATATCTCAAGATAAAGTTTATTGCTTTCCATGCAGAGTTTTTTCACATTTGCAGACACTGATAGTAAAAGAAGGATGCTGTTACTGGAAAGATCCGAGTAGGAGATTGCAAAGACATGAACAAAGTCTAGGACCTGATGATGCATGATTAAATGGATCGAATTCTATAAAGGAATCAAATACGGAAAACCATAAATAAAGAAAACGAGAGACTGATTAGAGAATCACAAAAATATTGGTATAACTGTTTAAAAGATTGATAGAAAAAATAAACTACTTAGCCTCACACAATCTGGCATTTAGAGCTTGTCGAGAATCCCTTAACCTGAGTAATACCGGAAACAGTAAAAATTTTATACACCTATTTAAATTGTTATTCAATTATGATCTAACACTAAAAGAGAACTTGCAAAGTATTAATAAAAGCAAATTTCTCAACATTATCTGGGGCACGACATCCAAAACATTAATATTCAAATCAGTTATTGACGAAATTATAAACAGACTTAAACAAGCAAAATATTCATGCTTGATTGTACCAGGGATGCGAGTCGTGTGAAACAAATGTCAATAATAATAAGATTTTGCAATTCCTCAACTGGAGCAATAGAGGAACATTTTTTGGTTTTATTGCCGTCACATAAACAGGAGGAGAATATTTAACGAATGCAATTTTAAAAGAACTAGAAAAAAATTGCCTAGATGTCCAAAACTGTCAAGGACCAGGATATGATAATGGCGCCAATATGATCGGCATTAATAAAGGTGTCAGAACATGAATACTCAATATTAATCCACGAGCATTCTTCACGCCCTAAGGATGCCATTGATGGAATTTGCTTTTAACAGATGCAGCTAATTCTTTTACAACAGCTAAAAGATTTTTCGGCTTCATCAATAATTTATGCGCTCTTTACAAAGTCAAGCAAGCGTTGGGATCTTATAAAAACAAAATTAAAGTTGACACTAAAATGAAATGTGTTTGAAACACGATGGGAAAATAGAATTGGAGCAGTAAAAGCGATATTTTTGCAATTTGATGATGTCATCGAATGCATGAATGACTGGAAAAATGAAACTGATGATTCAGAAACCCTTAGCGATTATGAAGCAGTCTTGAATGAAATGTTAAGAGTATATTGTTGCAATATACTTGTAAGTACGAGATTTTACTATGTGTGAACCAGTGTTGGGTATGAGCGCGTTCATTGAACGAAAACTCACAAACTTAGTTCACTTGCTTTTAACTTTGAGTTGAACTTAACTCACTTTTTGATAAACGAACGTGAACTGAACGAAAGCACAAAAATTCCATGAGTTTGAACAAAATTTACAACTCAAACTCAATTTTTTTCATAACTTATTTTAAAAATTTTCCAACTGTTAAGAACACGTTTTTCCCATTCAAATGCCATTTAGAGGCCTAAACGGACTCGAGACGGGTCGAGTCTGATCATCAGTTTTTCTGGGTCGTGCCCGGGCCTTGCTTTCTCTGGAGGCCCAGGCCGAAATGGACTTATTTCTGGTACCATTATTCTACAATTAAAATTCTCTTTAAAGAATAGTAGTACATATACATTTCTAGGTGGGCGAGGATGCAGTACTGTAAAACCTGTTATAAGAATTTGTGCATGACGAGATCCTGTTTTAAATGGAAAAATTTCTTGATCGGCAGATCTGGATCTTCAAAATGAATATAATAATCCATCCTAAAATAATGATACATTTGCAAAGGACGACAGACCTGGTAAAAAAGGAACTTAACTATAACGATTTTTCCCCTCTCCTATGTGATTCCGTCTTGGAAGGATTTTCAATATAGAGTTTATCAGACTTTTAAGTCTTCAAGCCGTGTAAATGGATTAATAATAATTCAGATATTTACATATAAATAGAGGTCCATTAAAAAACAATGTAGCTTGCAATAGGATATATAGAAAGAAATGTAGTAGAAACAAAGTTTTGGGGCGGAGAAAAAATTATTGGCCTGACCCGGCCAGGTATAACAGCTAAAAGTTCGGCCCGAGATCGAGCCGGTCCGAATGAATTTCTACAAAACATTGATTTTTACATCGATTTAGTTAAAAATTTGTCTGGTACGAGGAGTTCTGACCAAAAATACTTGTATTTGCTTTTTATTGTCATGTTTATAGATTTCATTTTTATAGAAGTTATTGCGATATTTATTTTTTTAGTGAATCGCTATTTGTTGTATGTAAATGTTTCAGTTATAATTAATATAGTTAATCCATATTCCATGTATTGGAGACTTAAAAATCTGAAAAATGCTATACAGTAAAATCTTCTAAGACGGAATTGCATAGGAACGAAAAAAAATGTGTTATAGACAAGTTCCCTTCTTAACAAGTGTAATGTATATGATACATTCTTACACGTAGTATGGATCTTCACTTTGCATGGATCAACATATTTTTCACGTTAAGAGAGGATTCCGTCATAGGCAGGTTCTTTTTCACATGTATTATAATATTTTAATTTAGCACCCTTTTAATAAGCCTAGAAATGTATTATTCTTTATAAAGAATAAAATTAAATGTTTAATTGTAGAACAATGAAGATTTAAAAATGTACACATTTTTTGTAAAAAAATTTTGAGGCAGGGCAAACTTTACTGATCTTTGAATGGACCAGGCCACGCCGAGACAATAATTTTCATACGAGCTGGATCAAAACCGGGTCTTAAAATTTAGGCCCTGCCCGATCCTTCAGGAAAAAAGGCCTGAGCTCGGCACAAAAAGAGAAGGGACTTGTATTGCTGTGAATGAAAATAGGCCCAAGCCCGGCCCGTGCAGATATCTGGTACTTTTATTTAAAATGAACAATATAAACATGAAAAAGAGACTAATAATTATTTTTTTTGTCAGAACTCTTTCGCACAAGACAAAAGTTTAAACATATGGATGTAAAAATAAATAACTGTACAGAACAATTAACACTATACGGGATACTCAATACTCATGCATTTTATGCGTCATTTATAAAAACTATCATTAAGAAATTCCAAATTCTTCCCAGAAAGTTTGAATAGTTATTTTTGATTATTATAAGTATAAATATTTCGTGAATAAAATAAGGAAAATTATTATTGAAATTTTTATTCTCGAAATTTCTGAGCAAAAAATCCACCAGATTAAGCATGTTTGTGGCCTGTGTAATGGTTAAAAAGGATCTGAGTTTGCCTTAGAGGTTGACTTCTGTTTCGGATTTGGTTTTGACTCTTTCGGGTCAGGTCTGGGTAGACCCAGTTTTTCAAAAGAATGTCTAAAATAAAAAGTTTAAAAATCTATATGCTATAAGAACTAGCGGACACACACGTAAAGCGAATACTTCTATTTAGCAAACACTTTCCAGTTTTAACACAATTATATATTTGTAGTGTACTGCTCTTACTGCTGAATACTGGACATCTTACAATCTATACAAATGTAATATGTCTACCTGTGCATAAACTATCACAAACACTATATGTGTTTTGTGTGTCTCAGAAACGAATTGTAGATAATATTTTCCATATTATGGGAGAAGAAAAAAAATGGCTCTTAACTGTACCATAAAGAAAGAATAATCTATCATTACATTTTATTTCTCAAGCAGTAAATTGAAAATATACTCATTCATATGCATGTATTTTCATCTGGAACATAATTCTGCTCAAACTTTTTGTGAAAATCCCAACTCGATAAGCAAAAAACTTCAATCTGACACATAAGATTTTTTCTAGAGTGAATGCAACCCACAGAAAGAAAATAAAATAACCTTGTCCCGAATTTAAAAAAAAGGTACAACCCGATCCGATGCAGGACTCTATTCAACGATCCCGAGTTGTTAGCTATTCAAAGGTTTTACCATATTTGAATAATAAAGAATATAATAGATGTGTACATTTCTATCTGTAAAAGATAAAATTAATATTAAACATATAATTATAGATTATTTTCAATGGTTACATTAAAAATGATTTATTTTTCTTTCATTACGGGTTCAATTCGGTCGGGTTGCGGGTTGAAGTATTTAGAGGTCAGAACAGGTGTGGCTGGAAATGTGTGGGGGTTGTGATCGTCAAAAAAAAATTTTTTCGTGTTGCAAATCAAGAAATTTTTTTGGTAGATGCGGATGGGGTTGATGGTTTACTTGACTTCAACTGAAATTTTCAGGTTGGGTCGGGTACAACCCGACCCACTCAGAACTCTACTTGGCCTCCTAAAGTGCCTGTTTAAGATAAATTTTAAACGCATAAAAAGAAAAATATAATTTAAAAATTGTTTCCTACAGGGTGTTGAGGGCATTCTGATTCTTGGTTTTCTTAGTGTTTAATTTTTTTGCATCACTTACGACGAGACGCGAAAATTTTACAATTTTTTTTTAGTTCATCAGAGATAGAGTCCTGTGCGGGTTGAGTGCAGCTCGACCCGAACCTGACAAAAAAAATAAGCTCGGTCTGCAACCCCACCTGAATGCGCCAAAATAATTTTCTGCGATCAGCAAACCGAATCGAACCCGAAATGGAAGGAAAGTAAATTATGTTTTAATGCAATTATGAAAAGTAATCTACAATTATATCTCCACTACCAATCTTATGCTTTTTTATAGAAAAAAAGTACAAATGTTTAATATTCAAATATTCATAAAATTCATTCTTTAATTTTCAAATATATTAAAACCTCCGAATAGTAGAGACGGTGGGATCATTAAATAGAGTCCTGCATCGGGTCAGGTTGTGCATAAATTTCTGTTTCTGGCATTAATGATATTATTTTTTCTTTTTCCAGATTGAGTTAGCCTAGAATAGTTCTTGCAAGTCTAGTTAGGTTTTTTTTTTTTTTTTTTTTTTTTTTTTTGCAAATTGAGTTGTTTGGATTTTTACAAAATGTTTCAGCACAACTATGTTTCAGATGAAAATAAATACATTTTTAAGTTTGAAGATTATATACTAAAATTACTGCATGAGAAATAAAATGTATAAGAAATGTGATCATAGACTTCTTTCTTTACGGTACAGTTAAGAACCATTTTTTCTTCCCTCAGAATATGAAAAATGCTATCAACAATTCGTTTTTACACACACAAAACACATATATACTGTTTATGATAGTCTTTGCACACACACTTTAGATGTGTGTAGATTGGAAGGTGTCCATATTCAGCGATATAAATTTATAAATATGTAAGCATTAAGAATTGAAAAAGTATTCGCTGAATAGATATGTACTTTTCGGGAATATCCATTATGAAGATCTTATTGTTTATAGAATTTTAATCTTAAAAAAATATTTTCGGCATTCTTTCGAAATTATGGGTCAATCGGGGAGTTGATGGGACAGAAGCGGATCATCCTAAAACAATATCGCATCTCTGTTAAGGCTGTTCCCAACTGCTCTGCTCAACAAGCACAAAACGTTTTGGCACATTTACATTCATTTTTTAACGGAAAGATATAAAATTGGAAAGCTTGACCATGGAAGAGATTTGGAATAGAACTGTGTTTTCCATTTTTTGATAAATAAATTACCTATTGAGTTATAAGCGATTTTAATCACGTAAGAAACATGTTTTTTGCCCCTTCTTGAGTGATTATTCTACTTTCGCGTGGGATTCAGTTCAAAACGCCCACTTTGACACTATTTTCTGAAAGATCAGTTTTTTTTTGCAAACGCAAAAATATTGGAAAAAACAGCTCGATTACATAGTTTCTGAACAACAGCACCTGCTAGTTTGCATGCATTTCCGAACAAAAATAAATTAAAACTTATGTCATAAAGTTTACCTCTCGGATTTGAGAACAGCCTTAATCGAAATCCGGTATTCGAAAAATAACAATACAAATGAATAAAATATTTTTAATAATCTAGTCTGTTCTTGTTTTAACTATAAACACGGCGAATTTTTATTCTTAACAGAAAAAGTGTATTTACTAGATTCTTTTGTTTAAATATAAATAAATTATTTTTCCTTAAATTATTTTGTCAAATATCTACACAATATTCATCTTTTATCTGGATGTATATTACTTAATATGAAAAACTCTGGAAAGAATATAATTAAAATATTCATACTGGAGTTAGGGCATCTTTAGCTAAAAAAATATTTTCATTTCATTTAAAATATCAGCGATATAACATGCCATAGATTTTATTCTGCAAAAGCAAATCTTAAAATTGATGGGAAAATAGTTATCTGAATTTACTTAACTTTAAGTTATGCTTAAATTTTGACAGATAATTTTTTTATATATTTGCATATATATACGTTTCTTCATCACCAAATTTCGCAATGACACAGCAACACGAATGAGGTATTTTTTTTCTTTCAATTCTAGAAATCCTTCATTTACTGGCTTTCAAGCATCGGCATTTTATTTATTCCTATATCATTGTGGAAAAGAAAAGTGTTTACTTCCCAAGAACAAAACTGACTGCAAAGGGCAGTTATGGCCGCGAGGTTTTTTCATCTCCGGGCCTTTAGAAATTGGTTTTGCTTGTTGTTATCTCATTACGTCGATAGATGGGTATCATAAAACAGACACTGTGACGATTCCCTACCAGCAGGTGGTAGGCGACAGTGCATTGATAAGGTAGCTTTTGTGTTGTTTGACTAGTACTGGTGATACTCCTTATTTAAAGCAGAGATTGAAAATTTACCGTATATTCTCATGTATTTTACAGAACATCGTTAAGATAAATGCTATATATGAGCAAGGGATTACAAATCGATATGTGGAATTTGATTTAAAAAGCCGCATTATTTTTTACTAATTATTGGAGGAAAAAAAGAAAAAGGAAATATAGCGTCCTTTCTAAGAATCTTTTCTCTTTTTTTCGTTTTTTTTCTTTCTTTCTTTTCTTTCCTTTTTCACAATTTCTCCATTTTAAAAACCATTTAAGAAATTAAAGATATATAAATCAAAATCTCATTGAAAGATAAATCAAGTATAAATTGAAAGATAAATAAAAATAAGTAAATTACTGCCTCAAATGTGTCTTAGTCCTAAAAAATATAGCAAAATAGAAACAAATGCGTTTTATGAAGAATGCAATTGACAGTGGCGTATCTAGACTTATCATTTCGGAGGGGGCTGAGATACAATAAAAGTTTCTAAGAGGAAATCATAAGAAACGGAGAAAATTCCGCTTTAAAGAGGTTTTTATCATAGCATGTAACGCATCTATTACACAATTAAACCTGCTAAGATGAAATCGCATAAAAGTGTGTAAATATTCGTTTTAGGTAGGTTTTCGTCTTTAGAAGTAGAATTCCATGGTTATACCACATTTTTAAAAATGGGATACTGAGAATTATCTATTAAAAGGTATCTCAATAAATAGTAAATAAAACCGAAATAAACATCAAATTTAAAACTATTTAACAGCGTTCTCACTCTATCCCCTCTCTAAGTCCTTTAACACTTTCTAAGACTAATTTTGAAGCATACATGCATGACATTTGTAATACTTGATTATTGAATAGCGTTGTCCATTTCCTTTTAAATGGGATACATTTTGAATAGCAGCTCCCTGATGATAACTTTTTTTTAGATTGCCACAGCTCCAAAATCGGCTTAAACTGCCAAATTTGACAGTGTTTTCTGAATTCTTTTTAATCATAAATTGTGGTTGATAGGAAGCATTTTGTGTATTCGAGATTCAGAATCGCTCAATTAGACAGTATTTTCTGAATTCTTTTTAATCATAAATTGTGGTTGATAGGAAGCTTTTTGTGTATTCGAGATTCAGAATCGCTCAATTAGATTTATGATGTATTTTAAATGTAAATAAAGCTTATTTCTAGTCAAAAAATTACACAACCATAGAAAAAACGTTTTTGTCAATATTTTGTAATCCCGTGGAAATAAAATAACACATCACAGCACTGTAATGATCTGAATAAAAATACTATAACGTATCAAACATTTGTATAAATAAATTTTTAAAAAAGGTTAAAGGCTTTGCAGTTCATACTGCAATGTCTCAATCTGTGAATTACCTTAAATTAAATCGCTTATTCTCAACTGATAAATAGCAAGAATAAGCCTTTTATTAATGTTTTATAAACTAATTAAAATTAATAATGCACTTTTAATCCCCACATGTCATGTTTTACATAATAAAACGCGTGTAAAGAGAGCCTGTGTATAACGGAAGCTTGGCTGAAATAGCTATTTCGTAGTCTCTGAGAAATACCACACTTTCTAAGATGTAAACCGGCCTAAAACGGAATATTTTTCTGCTTACTTTTGAATTTTTCATCTTAGCATGTTTCATTACATTTTGCAAAACTTTTGTTTGATATTTTCTACAAATTTTGGAGGAGTGCTGGAGCCCCATCAGCCTACCCCCTGAATACGCCACTGGCAGTTGAGATTTGTTTTTATCCTATTTAATTTTAGAAAGCAATGCCCTGAAATCTGGCCCATACATTGCAACATATTACCAATAGTTTAAAGTTTATAAACCTCAGAACATTTCATTTATTTTAAATTAATGAAAGCTGTAAAATAAACTTAAAACATGCTAAAGTTTTCTCTGATATATTTATGTATATGTGTATTTCTGCAATAAAATTTCGATTGCTTAAGTTTGCAAGCTAAAGAAAAGAGAAATCCTTTAAGAAAATTACCCAGGAAAAAAAGTTATTTTAAATATAAAAATGCATTCCATGTCAATAGATTTAACATTAATGAGGTGAACTTGAGATCTCGGTGACAAATACCATTTAAACAAATAAGCATAAGAGTAAAAATTGTTTTTTTTATAAACACTCTTTTACAAGCATTTAATGCTCATCCTGAAAATTAAGCTCTATCTTTTGACAGCAATTCATGTTTTTTCACAAAAATTTCTGTTATAATACATTAATTTGGCATGGGCACCAAACTCAATTATGAAAAATTCCCGCTTATTTTACACGCTTGGTAGAAAGCGTGAGCAAGTGAATTTATTGAAATATATATTTTTTTTCTTCTGATTTTTAAGGCTGTTTTCAAATCCAAAGGCCAAATTTATGTGACATTTCTTAATTCGTTTTTGTTTGTATATAAATGAAATTGGCTTTTGTTCTTGTTCAGAAATTATGTAATCGAATGCCATTTTCCCCCCTTTTTTTTGTAAAGTCAGAATATCTACCAGAAAATACTGACAGTGGGAGTAGTGGGGACAGAGAAAGTGGGAGTTTTGAACCGAATTCCTGACACAGCAGCGGATGAAAGGGGAAGAACTTGTCGTCACGTGACAAGAATAACCTATAACCCATTTATGAAAAAATGAAAAAAGCTATTCGATTCCAAATCGGTTCTGTAGTCAGACTTGCCAATTTTATGCTTTTACTTTTAAAAATTAGCTACAGAATGTGTCAGAACGTTTCGTGCTATTGAACAGGGAATTTGAGAACGAGTTAAGATAGAACAAGAATAAACAAACAAAATAAACATTATTTAAACTAACTTTTTAGGATCTCTAAATTGATTTCTCAATGTACAATCGGAAAATTAATAATGGTAAACTGTTTGTTAATAAAAGGGTATTATTATTATTATATCACACACTTCATTTTTTATTTATAATAATTTTTATGTTACTTTTAAGCCTTTAAAATGTTTCATTGTTGCAAATCGACAGCCATTTGGCATATTTCGGCTAACTTTTATTGGTGCATAATTAAATTTATTATTGTTTCAACTCATATAGAGTAGAACCATATACAATTTTTCTTTTGGCCCGGTAAAAAAGTTTAAAGTTTGGTTAGAACTGTTCCGAGCCGAAACGTGCTCCATTCCAAAAAATTATTGACCAAGCCCGGTATAAAAACTGAACCTTTGGCCTAGCCTGCACAAAAAATTAATTGCCTCAGCTAAGCCCGACCACGCTAAACCTGGCTAAACATAGATTTATATGCCTATAAGGTTAAAATTGTCTTGTACGAGAAGTCCTAACTAAAAATACAGTAGAACCTCGATTATCCGAAGTAATTGGGACCGGTCCTCTTTCGGAAAATCGAAATTTTCGGATAATCGAGAATGCTTCCATTTTAAGATTATGGATAAATAAGTGCAATATTTCTTACTATGGAAACAAGTGCTTAACCCCTTAGGGAAGAGCGACCGGTATTCGTGACGCGGAAGGTGCTCTGAATCGAGCAGTAAAAGTAGTAATTTTTATAATTATAATAATAATTAAAAAATTATAATAATAATAATAATTATATTTTATAATTTTAAAGACCAGTAAATTTTTATTGTAAATTTTGCCTTATTTATTCCGAGCATTTTTCCGATTCAATTAGGCAAAAATTTCTGTTTAAAAAAACCGGTAATTAAGGATTAAAAATTCTGTAAAAGACGCTCATCCCCAAGGGGTTAATAAAAATAAAGCAATAGCAAAATAGAAACAAGAATAAATTACCTGAATTTTAATTTTGAAATTAAGTACCTTTTGCATATATCATAAAGGCTTGGAAAAATATTTTGTTTGTCGCAGTTTCGATTGACTTTGTTTTGAAGCTCTATCACAGAGTTTTTAAATATTATTAGTTCCCCAGTATCGCAGTCTTTCTGCTGCTCCAGCCATGCTAAACATTTAGCAAAACATTCAAAAGCTTCAGAATTGTTAATTTGTTCGTTTTCTTCGTTCCACTCCGCATATTACAGGACCTTAAGTTAAATTCAAAGGAGCTCTAAGAAACAGGATCGAAAATATTTATGTGTACTAGTAGTTCAGAAAAAACCGCTTGCACACAAAGAATATGATGGCTTTATAAAATAAAATAAAAAAAAAAGAAAGAAAGAAAAAGGAAAAAGCTTTCAAAATGGATTTTGCACACAAGGAATGTGATAGTAAAAAAAAATATATATACATAAATGGATTTCGGTTAAGCGAGAGTTTCGGTTAAAAGAGTGTCGAATAAAAGAGGTTCTGCTGTACCTATTTTATCTTTTTACATCATGTTTATTTTCTTCATTTTTAAAAAAGTCTTCGGAGCTGTGGTGTTTATTTTTTAAATGCATCTGATTATATGTAAACATCACAGTTACCATTAATATCATTAATCCACATTCTATGGCTTGGAGATTTGAAAAATTAAAAAAAATTCTATACAATAAAATGTTCTAAGGCGGAACTGCATAGGAAAGAAAAATCCGTTATGGGCTGGTTCCCCTATGAGCAAGTTCATCGTCTGTTGTAAATGCGTTACATTCTTTTCACAAGTATTGTTATCCTCATTTTAAATATATCAACATTTTTGTTTTATTTTGTTAAACACCGGATTCCGTCATAGGCAGGTTCTTTTTTTGAGGTTTTACCGTATTTTAATTTTATTGCCTAGAAATGCATCTACCCACCTTAAAAAAATAATAAAAATAAATATACCAATTTTAATTGTGGAATAGTAGAGATTTAAAAATACGTGCATTTTTTGAAGAAAAAAAAATTGGGGCCGGGCCAAATTTTACTGATATTAATTAGCCTGTCCAATGATTTTCATATCGGCTGGGTTGGAACTGGGACTGAAAATTTCTGCCTGTTCATACCTCAAAAAGAATGCAGTCCAGCCCCGACTCCGGCCGGAAAGTAAATCCAGTCCCCTGCTCATCTCGGTCTAAAGCTCTAGAAAAAAGTAATCCCCAAACCAAGCTTGGACCGGGTGTCGGGGAAGGAAAATTGTGCCGGACCCATGAAAACGATCCTTACATCGAGTAACCAAAAGATAAGTTCATATTTTTTTGTAAATTTAGACGATCAAATTCTAATATATTAAAAAGGGAAAAAAAAAAACGAATTTTTAGTGAACTTCGCTCACTTTCATAGATGAGTTTGAGTTGAACGAGTTAATTTGAAATTTTTTGAATTTGAACGTGAACTTGACTCATTTTTGAGAAACTGAGTTTGAGTTTGAATTAGCTCGTTTTTTGTGAGCGTGCCCAACACTGGTGTGAACAATATAAGTAAACTATGACAATTAGTTCAAGTGAACTTGAAAGTCGCTATTGATACTTTACGTTCATTTCGTGGCTGGATTCAAGAATTCCATAATACAGGATTTGAAACAAACTTTGCAGAAGCTCGATTGTTTGTAGAAAAAAGTAGTTACAAAATTGAGTTTTAATTTAAAGAAAAAAGAATAGCAAAGAAAAAAAACGAATGTTCGGTTATGAACATACTGTTGAACCTATGCAATCAACTAATAACTTTTTTAACACAATGATAGATGCTTAACAGTCGAAACCGAATATCGATTCAAAGTGTTCAACAAATATTTTGAACGATTTGGTTTTATTTTTGATATAAATTATTTGAAATCTTTATCCAAGGAGGACCTTCTCAGGCATTGTGATGATTTAGGTACAATACTTCAGGAAAGCAAAAATCGCGACATACAGCCTTTTGAACTTTATGAGGAACTCCAGCTTTTAAAATCTAATTCACTGGACTTTGTTAATGACACAAAACAACTTATTCAGTACATTTTAGAAAATAATTTGGAAGAAGTATATCCAACTATTTACATAACAATCAGAATCATGATCACAGTTCCAGTCAGTACCAGTGTTGAATTCAGACATTTTTCTCCGGGAGGGACATTATAGAGTTCTGGGGCAGGGGGGCACTTCAATGCTTCGGGGAGGTTGCCCCTCCTGGGCCACCCCCTGAATTCAACACTGGTCACTACAGCTTCTGCTGAGAGAAGCTTCTCAAAGTTATAATTGAATAAGACCTACTTGAAAAGCACGACGAGCCAAGAAAGACTGTGTTATCAATACTATCAATTGAAGCTGAAATAGCAGCTTGTATTAACTATGATGTAATCTTTAAAAAATTCAGTAAGGCAAAAAGCTAAAAATTTTGTCTATTTGTGCTTTTTTATGTAATTTTTGTCATTATTTGATTAGCAATAATATTTATATAGTATATTAATAAAATTAGTAATTATTATTAATGCATAATTCAGCTCATTTAACATTTTCTTTCTGACTGGAAAATGAAAGACGCCTTGCAAAGCTGATGTCGCCGACGTCCACATTTCGTCAAGCACATTTCGTCACTGCTTGTGAGAACCTACTGCAGATAGATTTGCTGTGGTTGTGTATGCATCCATTTGCGATTCATCTTAAGATAGCTTTCAGGTTGACGTAAGATCACGAGGCTTTGTAATATGGTTAACGTTTTATTTATATCATAAGTCAGTAAGTTGATCTTCAGCAAGGCACTGCAAGTCCATCTTTACTCGCACTCAAGTATAACATTCCTTATTACCTGGCAGGTAGAAAGTCCCACGAAAATACTAAGTTGACCAAAAAGTTCTGGGAAATTTGTGAAAGTTGCATTGTTATGCACAAATTAACAACAAAAGCAACAAGGACTATTCTTCAAAGTAGAGACTATCATAGTCCATGACTTTTTCCCATTGTTCTGCCAGATTCCGAGTTTGCTGGAAGTACCATGATGGCTCCTTGGAATTGAAAAATGCTTGATATGCTTCTTCAAATTCATTAAAAGTTTCAAATTGACGGCCCTTGAAAAAGTGTTGCATTGATCGAAAGAGGCCATAATCAGATTGAGTCACATCCTGAACTCCTATAGATATACCACTAGTACCTCTATATACGATACAAATTCTGGTTATAGATCTGGTAGTTAAAAATTTCCCAGAACTTTTTGCTCAACCTAATAACCTGTCCTTTTCAAAATATTTTTTTCTGGGTATAAATATTATTCTATCTAAATGTCAGTGTGTCTCAAATTCTTTTTTGGATAGTTATGAAATACTATTTTGAAACTGCCTGGCACAATTGCAAACCTGACTAAATAATCTGGCTTTTTTATTCATTGAATACTAAATTTGAATAAAATTTCAAAATGCCTCAAGGATTTTTTTTTTAAATTAAAATTGTGGAAAGTTAAAAGTTCACATGTGAGCTAAGCCCCACGACTTTTCAGCCAGGTGTTTGATTTTGTATTCAGACATTACAAAAGAAGTATTATACAAATTTTCGCTGTGCTCAAAATACCTATCCTAAAATGTTTAGCAGCTCTCACACTATCCGACAGAAAACTAGATATATGTAAATATTCCATAAAATTCTAATACAGAAAAACTGAATAATATATAAAAATCATACACTTTTTTTCTTAAAAAAGTCACATATACAGGGTGTTTCAAAAAAAGGCAGGATAACCTTTAAGAGGTGGTAGAGCACACTACCATAACAATTTTTATATAGAATACCGGGTCGCAATCTGTTTAAGAAATTAAAAATATAGGGCACAGACTTCAAGTCGAATGCAGATATCTATAAAGAATAATGAAGATATTTTAAGGAAAGCTTCAACAGATTTATATTGCTTTATATGGGATATTGGATGTCACATAAAATGTTGGAAGTGCACAGTGATTCAGTCAAGGATACCATGTTTAATGTCAATTGTATTCCAAAATATGGACTATCTAATTCAGCACTGTTTGGTCGTGGATGGTGATAACTTCCACCAGTTCTCGTGACATTATTGCATTTGAATTGCAAGTTTATTGAAAATTTTGCTAAAATGACTATTATTATTATCAAAGTTAGGAACAAGAATTCGGGATTGTTTTCGATAGAAACCCTAAGTATTTTTTCGACTGAACAATTGGATTGTTCAGTAATTCCTATACACAATTCGCTTACTGTACTATGCTCTTCCATCTCTTAAAGTTTGCCTCATCATTTTTTAAACACTTTATACAAATCTAATACAGCTTTTTGTTATTTCATTGCTGCATTTTAAGTTTTGAAACTCTAATATTGTAAATGCTGTTTAAATGAATCATAACCAATATAACTACCGATTCTAACATCCAAGTAAAGAACATTATTATAATTTGATTCATTAAATACGTTGATTCAATTAACTGGCAACCTCGTGCTGCTGTATCAGGAATTCAGTTCAAAGAGCTCATTTTGACAGTATTTTCTGAAAGAACTTCTGTCTTTACCAAAAAATGGAAAACGCTACTTGATTACATAGTTTCTGAATACACTTGCCCATTTCGAGCATTTCTGAACCAAAATGAATTTAAAAATGTGTCAGAAAGTAGCTCTTTTGGGTTTAAGAACAGCCTTAAAGGAGCAAGAAAATTGTCATCCCTCTTAATGCAAGAATAACATATCTTTATTGAATGATCTAACAAAGAAGCTACGAAATTTTGAAAAATTCAAAATACATAGTAGTTATGATTTAACTAATCCTATTTAGATCCATCAAGAGCTTGTACTTCTGCTAATCAAATTTTTATGAAATTTGGTCTAAACATTATACAAACCTTACAAAAGAAGTCTCTGCAAAAAATTTAGCTCAAATTTCAACTATCAGGTGTAAATGAAGCATTTTAATCTTCTAAAATTACACTGTTACATTTGGTTGTCAACATTCCATCAACTGAGATCATTGTTTCATGATGATCAGTTAAAGGAACAATTGGTCTTTATTTATCGTTGTAATATTCATATTGATGAACTGAAGATTCACAAATTCATTCATGAGAAGAATTATTACGACAAAACATATGAAATAAAGAAAAATTTAATTTCAGGCATATATTTGATTATTTCTTATAGTTTATTTATTATTTGATATATTGGAACTGCAAATTATCAGTATGAAAATCTTTCAATTTGCATTTTTTGAAAGTCAAAAGTTTACATCCAGATCCTAAGTGATATTTGCCATGTAGCACCTTTATTTAGAATATGCACTAAAAGTGTGTCTTTAACTAAGTACACTTAAGCACCTTACATATATTCTAGTAAATTTATACAAGTCATTGATATTTTATTTATTAATCACATTTCATCCTCATGCTTACTTTTTTTTAACTGAGCTTTTTGCCCCTGGGAGAAAAATGTTACATTCATAAGTTACAATTTAAGAAAGTACTGTCATATAATGAAATTGGTTAAATTATTATACAAATATGATTATTATTGTATAACTGGCCAAGTAATTCAAAGAAATTATAAAGCTCAACACTAATTATGGTGAAGCTTGGTAAATGCTACCTTTCTTACATGCCATATGCATTCATATACTATATGCTGTATGTGAGATTGTTTAAAAAGAATACATATATGCTAGTAGTAAAAGTAGTAAAAAATTAACCAGAAACAAATATAATAAATTAATAGTATTTTGAGATTAGTAAATATTGTTTTACTTTTGTTATTTGCTTAACTGAAGTTCAGAATTTTATTTAGATCTCAAAAACAAAAGCTAAGTAAAAATTTTATACATAAAGAATTTAATTTGGAGCTTAAAAACTGTTTCCAAGTACTTCAATTAATTTTAGAAGAAGAGAGCAAGACATTACAGAAGTGAACAAGAAATTAACCAATACTCTACAAGAAATTTCAAAGAAGATAGCCAGCAAAGCACAAGTAAAGCAGACAAAAAAAACAGAAGAAACAAGATTGATGAAGAAACAGAGCGAATATTGGAGAATAACGATTCCAAATCAAGAGTTGAATATACAGAATTATGTAGAATGTTAAGAAAATGTGTTACAGAAGATATCAGAAAATTTAACTGTGATCTTGTCAATAAAGTTCTAGAAGATAACAAAAGTTCAAAATCAGCTAAGCACAAACTGTGTGTTGGAAGAAAAGGTAGGTATTTTTGCACTGAAGAAGACAGATGAAACAATCACCAAAATCAATAATAAAATAGTACATATCGTCGAAAAATTCTATAACGATCTATATAAATGTGAAGATCAAAGGGAAATCAACCTATGTGATCCATGAGAAAACATAAAAACCGAAGAGATAATCCCAGTGATGACAAATGAAGTTTTACAAGCCAAAAAGGTAAATGTGCTGCCAAAGATGGAATTACAATTGACCTTATCAAAGAAGCAGGAGAAGAATTTGCAAAAATGCTAGCCTTACTGTTTTCCAAATGTCTAGAGAAGTCAGATGTACCAGAAGACTGGAATAAATGCTGTGATGGTGCTACTTTACAAGAAGGGGGGGGGGGGGAGGAAAACAGTAAAAACTACCACCTGATCAGCTTATTGTCAATGATTTATAAAATTTTCACCAAAGTTTGACAACAAGACTTGAATCAGCTCTGGACTCAGCTCAACCTAGACAACAAGCAGGATTCTGAAGTGGATTTAGCACAATGGATCATATTCAAACAGTAAGGGAGCTCATAGAAAACATAATATAATTTACCTCTCTGCCTTGCCTTTATTGATTATGAAAAGCATTTGATTCGGTTCTACAAATCAGCAGTAGTAGTATCTCTGCATGACATTGGTATCAAACCTTACATCAATATCATAAAGAAGATTTACAAGAAAGCAACAGCAACCACTATTTGGACAAAGGAAAAGCATAGATCAAGCTTGGAAGAGGTGTAAGACAAGAAGACACCATTTCACCTAAGCTTTTTACTGCTGTCTTAGAAAATATTTTCAAGAAGCTGGATTGGGAAAACAAAGGGATTAAAATAAATGGGGAATATCTAAGTCATCTCCGGTTTGCTGATATTTAAATTTTCAGTAACAGTCCTGAAGAATTGGAAAATATGATAAAAGATTTGGCAAAAAGTAGAATTAATGTGGGACTAAAAATAAATGTGGAAGATACTAAGGTGATGTTCAATTCATTTGCATCAAAAAAGAAAATTGTCTACAACAATACTGAGATTAAGGAAGTGCAACATTATATGTACCTTGGACAGGAAATATTATTGGGCAACAGTAACATGAATGAAATCAGTAGAAGAATAAGAAATAGATGAAGTGCTTTTGGGAAGAACAATATTATTTTGAAAAGTAATATGCCTCTTTGTTTGAAAAGAAAGGTGTTTAACCAATGTGTTTTGCCTGCACTAACTTAGAGCGGAAACATCGATGCTAACAAAACAGATTATACAAAGATTGCAAACAACACAAAAATATATATAGAAAGATGTATGTTAGGCATAACTAGACGAGACAGAAAGAGAATAACCTGAATAAAAAGTCAGATGAAATTTTTGACATCACTGAGGGCTGGCTAATAGGAAATGGCTAAAATGGAAATTGGCTGGGCACATTGCAAAAAGACAAGATAATAGATGGAGCACAAAAATCCTACAGTGGTATCCCAGAGATGTAAAACGATGATGACGACAATGTAAGATGACTCAAGTAAGATGGAGTGATGGAATCAGAAGAGTGGCCAGTATTAATTAGATGACTAAAGCAATAGACAGAGAAACAATGGAAAAATCCAGGAGACCTACATCCAGTGGTGGATTGATGATGATAATAATGCATCATCATTGCAGGTAAACATAAGTGTAGCTTCTACTATTGTGTTAAATTCCTTAGCTTTTGAATTAATAATTCTAATTGCAACACGCATTTGAACAAAACTGCTTTTTACATCTAACCACTACATGAGAAACTAGGTAAATGATTCAGGCATAAATAAATCTGAAGTGGAAAAATCAAAGATTCTTCAAATTTCCACATCTTAAAACAGTCTGTTTAACATCATTTCTGCACCAATTCACTCCCCAAACCAGACATATAGTTTCTTATTAAAAAAAAATGAAAATGTTCACGTCTACATTATACCAGCCCTGCTTTTTGAAAAAAGAGAAAATTCACTGAAATGAGGAAAATTCTCGCCACCGGTATATTCAAGGTTTCATAAAAATTTGATAAACAGGACAGGTTCTATAAGTCTGAATGCAGTCAGTTTTATTGTAATTTCCTGTAATATCAATATATGAACTTTCAAATTAGGAAAAAAATTTGGTATAAAAATACATACTATTATTGTCAAGCAATTTTTATCAGGATCCATACGACATATCGCAGCACCAATTGCCTTTTTGAATTCTTTGTGAGCTGATTCCACTTTGGCACTAATGAAAAAACACACATATTAGTAGACAAAATATTTATGAACACAATATTTATATACAAAACAAAATACAAACTTGGTGTTCTCTCAAGAAATTTTTTGCAATTGGAAGATAAGAATAATCAACCTTGAGATAAGAAAGAGAGGGTACATTGAATATAGTTATTTAACAGTTTCAAGTAGCTCTAAATTGTAAAATATAGTTTTGGAAAAAAGTATAATGAAATCTTAGTTGGATCATCAACCAAAATTGCTAGGTAGTCCACCCAGTAAAATGAGTGCAAAAAGAACATAATTATTCAGTCTAAATTTATGGACATGAATGAAAGAGCTCATTTAAGCTAGCTGTGGAAAAGGAAGGAAAATGTGTATAAAGGAAGCACGTGAAAATAGGTTTTTTAAATACTTTTACCACAAGAGCTTAAATTATATAAAATATCTTAAAACAGACATACACAAATAAAAGAAAATTGTAAATGATGAAATGAAGTATCTACATTTCATAAGTACAAAATGAATTTACAATCTTCAAACAACTTCATAAAATCAGACAAAGTTTAAGCACTTCTAATGTAACAAAAATTATAAAACCAAATTATTCTAGATGTGTACAAATCGTGGAAGAACTTCATAAAGCTATCCCTGTAAACTTTTGCATAAAAAACAGAACTAAACTACAGTAGAACCTCTACTTAATGAAATCACTAAATCTTGAACAAAACTTCATTAAATAGAAGACTTCGTAAAACATAGGTTAGTTATTAAAAATAGCTATTTGCTCAAATAATTTGTTTCAACATGATTTATTGCATCTTCCATGATGTATTAAACAATATTTAAATTATTAAAATAAACATAAAAATTTGAATAATAATAAAGAACAAGAAAGCATCAGAAATGTGGTTCATATTCAATTAGAGAAGAAAATGCTTTTATGCTGAAAAATAGTCTTATTTTCTGCTGGACTTTCAAAGTATCTTCGTATTTTTCAAAAAGTAACTTTCATCTTTTCAAGGAAATGAACACGTCATCTGGTACATTTTCTTGAAATCTGTGTCTAACTGCTTCAAACACTTTGATTATGTCGTTCTGTGAAGGTTTAAGAAGAGATTCATTTTCCTCATTACTTCATCTACCTCAATTTTTTTGCACTAAAATATCAGCATCATTTGGATGTTCAGCGATACATACGTCATTGTTGATTCCCAGATAGTCTTCAACTTTTGCATCTTTACAAATTGTTCCATATTCTTTAAGTTTTCCCCATTTTTCCTTTAATTCAGAAAGTAGCAATTTATCTTCCTTTTTTCACAATATTTGGCCAATGGAATGCTATTGAATCCAGCTTAAAAAAAAAAAAATATATATATATGCCATGATTTGTTTAATTCAGAAATACAGTCTCGCAAATTTATAATGTTGATTACTGGTTCATTGTTATCAATAGCATTTAGTATCTTCTTCAATATTCTTCTGCGACAATGACATTTGAGATTCTTTATGACACCTTAATCCATTGGCTGCAATTTAGATGTCATATTAGGTGGAAAGAAAACAAGTCTTATATTAAGTTTTCAATGCTTTTGGGATGAGCTGGGCAATTGTCAATGAGCATGGCAATTTGACAACATTCTTTAGCCATATGTCTAAGTTAAGAATCCACTTTTCGAAAATATGAGCAGTCATCCAAGAATTTTTGCTAAAATCATATTCAACTTCTAAGGATTTTACACCTTTAAAACACCTGAGTTTCTTATTTTTTTTCAATAACTAGAAGTTTGTTTTTCTTTATGGGTCATACTAGATGCCACCATAACTGTAATTCTTACCTTACTGTGTTTTTCCACAAAACATTTATCATTTTTTAAAAGTTAGTGTTTTAGTGGGAAGGCTCTTAAAAAAACAATGTGATTTCATCCAATTTGAAAATGTTATCAGTCTTCCAAGAGTTTTTTCAAAACTCCTTGTTTCCACTGATCACAATCTTCATCACTCACATCTGCACTTTATATGCATATTACCTTTTCCTTTATTCCCCAAGTTTTTTAAGTTTACACAGCTCCATTGAATTCCACATTAGTTCCATTGAATTCAACAAGACCCAAAGATTTTACATATTCAACAGCTCTTTCCTTAATTATTGACCCAGATAGTGGCACACTTTTATCATGAACCAATAAAATCCACTTCAAACATGCTTCATCTAAATCTTCATGCAAGCATGAATTAAGTCACTTTCTATCAGTGCTACAGTCGACTAGTATTCCCCTTTGTTTTAAAATTATTTCAAGATTTTTTTTTATAATTGTTAATAACTGTCTACAGGAATACCTAATTTTAATGCAATATCTTTTTTCTTGATTCCACTATCAACATCCTCAAGCATCTGCACTTTCTCTTTAACACTAAGACACCTTCTCTTACACATTCTTTAAATCCTGAAACTTGCTGAAATCTAAGGTTAGGAACTGATGCCGAACTAATTGATAACTAAAATTTCAAGATATAGCCATTTGACAGTTCTGGAATAAACATTTTCATCCCCATCCTCTTATTGGTTGCTCAATCTGCTGCGTTTGGTAGCAGAGATGAACAGTAAAAGCAATTTAAGAGAACAAAGAATTTGACCCCAAGTAGTGGAAGACTTTCGTGGAATGTGTGTAATTTGATGCAAAAGTGATATAGTGAATGGCCTACTCAAGAGTTAGGAATGCATAAGATTCCCAAGAAAATCTTCTGAAAAGCCATTGCATAACTTCATTAAATAGAGGTTTTGCTTTCCTATATGGAAGTTTGTCTAATAGAAGTTCGTTTTTAGTATATAGTAGCTGCCCTGCCCGGCGTTAATAATATTCGTAAATAAACCTGAAATTTGTATCATAGGTCGGTATAGAGGGGTGGCGGATGAGACTTTGCAAATTACCATGGCCGGACTCTTGTTCAGTTGGAAAGTTGGGTAAAGTCATTGGTTAAGGTTTTGAATTCTTATTTGTGTCACACTTTAAATTGTTTTATTCAAAATTAATTGATGAATTCAATTAAAATTTAATTATGTTTACAATATTTTAAATTTTCATTATTAGTAAATTTTTATTTAAAATCTTTACATGAAAAAGTAATTACAAATGCATCCTAAACTGTAATACTGAAAAGGAATAATAAAATTACATCAATTATTTTAAAGTTAACAATATTTACTGTATGTACTTATTTACTTATTGGCATATTGATTTAAAAATAATGGAACTTTTTTCACTTTAGAAACCCTTAAAAGAAAAATGAAATCCTTAAAATAGCAAAAATCTACTAATTCAAATTTACATTCAGTCGTATCAAGTTTCGAACCAGAGTACCTTCGTACAGAAAACTAAGGCGTTAAACGATTACACTACAAGTGCTTTAGACAACTTAGTAAATTAAGCTTCCCTATTTGCAAATTGTTTCTTCTTTTCTTTTTTTTTCACGTTGGTTTCATTAGCATAACAAAATAGATGGTTAGTGTGCTCTGAATTCCCTGAAACTTTAATGGATCGTAAATATAACTAAAACCAAACCCTTTTTAAGATTTCATAAAAAAATATGCATATTTTTGAGGGAAAACGTTTAACTGAAATGGATAGAACTCGCACAGAAATGTAAATCCTCTTTATGAGGCATAAAGTGATCTGCATTTGACGGTGCATTTGAAAGGGTTAATACTCATATTTTTAAAAACCAATTACACCATCGATTTGAAGAAAGCTTCAGCTTTATAAGCATATATTTGGTTTGTCAGTACCTTTAAAATTGCATCGTGGGGAGGTGTTGCAATAAGGGAGAAAAACAATCCTTTTTTAAACTTTTTTTTCAAGGGGTTAATTACGATATATTTTTTAATTGATTGCAGCATTTGAGACGTAAGAGTACGATCTTTCAGAACATGTCTTCCGTTTTTAACTTAACTAAGCAGTTTGGACTATGTTAGTTAATGATGACAAAATACCCCGAAATTTTTTTTTTTTTTTGTTCTTCATTTGCATACTAGTGCCTTCAGTGCATGCGTCAGAGATTTTCCCCTCTCCCAATGGCAATGATGTTTTTTTAATGAGAGTGAGTTTCGGTTGTTAATTAATAACTCAGGTATTAATTAGAATTTTAAAATTCTGAGAACAAGGTACATTAATCAGTGGTGGAGAAAAAGCAATTTGGTGCAGAACTTTCTGCAGCAGTATGAAGCAGGCTATTCAATTTGGTGCAAATTGATGGGGATGTAGGATCAAAGAAGTATGAACTTTAAGATATTTTTCTCCCAAGTCATGTATAATTCTACCATGATAACTTGGCTAACGAATAACGCATATTTAGATGAACTCCATTATTAATTAACACTTTGTTGACCAGTCATGAGTATCTTTGTGTTTCTAAAATGATATGTTGTTGACTAAAGGCGCGCACTGCATCCTTAGTACTGCCTACACCATTTTCCTTGAAAAAAAATCATCAATTTTTTATCAGAAAGAATATGCCTTTATACCAAATAATTGGCCAATTTTGTTAAACTATATGAAATTTTAAATAAAATGTAAACATTTTCAAAATATTTACCATAAAATCCCATAAATCCACCTTCCCGATTAAGCGCCCCCCCCTCCCACTTTGTAAACAAATTGGAAAATTCAAGAAATCCCGAGAAAGCACCCTCCCCGTAAAAAAATTTCGGCACATACGTCAAGATCAATACCAAAAATTTTATCTCACACGTTTTTTTTCCGACGGATCAGAAAGGCGTGACGATTCTTCAATATATCGCAAACATAAATAGTAACATACAACTTCAACTGTTGCCAATCTGGAAAAGCAATATAACCAAACATTAGTTTTGCTGTAAATTTATCTCCATGGCGATATGATTGTAATTGTTAGCCCTATTTTTCCTTGATGTTTATACCTTAAAAGTTACTTTATTTCAATCCTTTCTTTACTATTTCTTTTCAACTAAGTCATTCTACTCGCCTATGGTTTCATTTATTTCTTTCAGTTTATTCAAACTTGTTTCGGCATTTGCACTTACCTTTTGTTTTCATATTGGCGTAAACCTCTTAGGAAGCTGTAAACGCAGTTGAGTTATTAGTTTTATGATTCGATTAAAAATCGATTCACGTCTTCGGACTTTTCATTTCCGATCAGCACTTTCATTCAGTACAGCTACGTAACTTCATATTTGTATGTATAACTCATATTTTTCATAATATTATTAGCCTTGCATATTATTATAACTAAATATATAAAATAATAGTGATAATAACAATTTAGCCTTTGTTTTTTTTAGTAACTTTTGGAATTAATTTTATATCGTGTTGGTTTTCTTTCTTCTAAGTTATGGTAGATTGCACCAAACTAACGTGAAATCGGATTTATTGGTATTACTTATTTTATTAAGTATTGAATTGGTGATTTAATTTGATATTTGAAGGTGATATACATAATATTTACTTTATATGTCACTATTTAAAATGAGTTAATGTAGTGATAAAGTTATTTTTTTAAATTAATTCTATGTCAGTCTGATTTAAATTTCCCATTATAACACATTTCGTCTTCTTTTAAAAAAATTAGTTTCATTTTCAACATTTTTCATGTTATTATTGTTATTTTTGTGATTTGTATTATTTATTTAGTCTTTATAGATAAGAAATTATGATTTAAAAAAAATATGGTTATTTAATCTCCCTAATTTACAACAGGTGGTGACATCAGATAAAATGTTACTAGTTTTAGAAAGAATTTTAGGACATTTTCAAACGCAATTTCTTAGTGTTTTTTAATTATTTTAAATTATTAAGTCCTTTTTATTTTTCTGTTACCATATTAATGACAAATATTAGTGTCATTATTTATCTTATGACAGATATTAGTGTTACTATTTATCTAAATGCATTCCAGTTTCAAAGCTTTTGAAATCCAGAATTTTCTATAATTTGAAATCGCCGTTAATTGCGAAGTTATACTGTTTTTCTATTTTATATATATATATTTTCTTTCAAAAGGTTTTTCTTTTCTCACTTTATTTAAATAATGCATATTTTGCGACGATCAACCATTACCATCCCCCACCCAAACACCCATAGATAACATTAGTACAATTTTAATACCGTGTAAGTGCCCCCTCTGATTTTTTTATAATTTTCCATCGTGTTTGGGGGGACGGATTAACGGTATTTTATGGTATTGATATATATAAACTCGAAAAACCTAACTAGGCAACTGACTTTCAGAAAAGGCAGGGCTTCCACTATCTTGAAATCATGGATTTCATAGGAAATTGCTGGTCAACTTGTGCTAAGGTAACAACCCCTATTAGCAACTAGCAGAATCTAATTTTTAATTGAAAAGTACATCTCCTGGACCATTTGAGTATGATAGAAACTTTTGCTGTAACATAGCAAAATCTTTCAAGTCAAGTTACCATGAGAAGACTAATTCTATACTTACTCATTCAGTGTGAAAATCTAAAAATCAATATTTGATGAAAATTTCAAAATTCTACTGAGATCTCTTAATTCACTAATGTTCATAGTAAACAAAGTGAAGACTCACTAGTCAACTGTCTGCTATGACCACATTCAAAACTTTGAAATTTTTTACTAACAACTTTTTGCTTATTAGCCAATTGTTTTTGGTTATTTCTACACCATTCTCATATTTTTATAAGAAAAACTTATAAATAACCTGTCTTGTGAAGTTTATATGCAACTTACTGTTTTAGTTTATTTCCTAAGGTAACAAGTCCTTATGAAGAAATCAACTAAAAATTAGATGGATATCAATTTGGCTGGGTATTTGTGAAAATTTGCAGCCAGATATTTGGTGATCTGTTTTCCTGCATACTCCTACTCCCTTTTTTTTTAGTTTTATAGAAATGTAGTTTTTTTTTTTTTTTTTTTTTTTTTTTTTTTTTTTTAACAAGTTAATACAGTATCTTTTTCTTTTATATTTTTATCAATAATAATTATTTTCAATTTCAGTACAAATATTATAATCTGATAATAACTGCATCAGTTCAAATTAGTTATGTCAGCGTCATAATTAGTTTAATAGTATCAATTCCCTTATTTTTATGATAAAAGTTTAAAACTTAACACATTTAAAAAAGTATATTTATTATTGTTAACTTCTTTAATTTTTTAAAGGCCAATGTTTTCAGTTGTGGACATCGAATTGAAATAAATAAATAAATAAAAAATTAAATTTCATTCATATTAACTTGAGAGTTATAACAGAAGAAATGTAAAGAAAAAATATAGTCCACTGCACTCTTTTCACAGTGCACAAATTAAAACTTTATGTAAGTTTAAAAAAGGTCTAATATTTCTAAAAAGTGGTACATGCTGAAAATAATTCATATTTTTAAAAGAATAAAAAAATTTATGAAATGCACTTGATGTAATTTGTTAAACTTTCACATTTCCAATTGAGAAAATAGATCACATAAATTAAAAGAAATCTTAAAAATCATATATAAAGATCACCCACTCCTCCCTCCCATTTTAGTGATTGATATTTTTAATATTATTAGAAGGTGAAATATGGAAGAAAATAATCATTTGAGTCTATAAAAAGTTAACAGAATGCCCCTTCATTGCATCAGCAAGCAGCAATTAGTAAAAGAATATACTAAAAAGGAAAATCTAGTTTATGAAAAGAAACAACAGAATTCATTAAAAAAAATTATGAAAAATTACAGATTTCACAGTATAATTTACTAATCTTGAAAAGGGGGCAGAAATGTTTATATTTTTATTCACTGAACATTTTTCTTAAGTTATAAAAGTTTAATTTTAAAATGACATACTTCAAAAACAACATTTCATTTATTTCAGTGATAAAGTTTCAAACTGTTGAAATATAAAAAGTAAAAAACAAGTGCATTTTTAAGAAATGTGCATAGTTTCTAATAGGGTCATAAATATAAATTTTTTGAAAATTCACCTCCTCCCCACAAGATAGTTAAAAAATACATTTCTTAATATTACTGTTATGTTATTTATTATATACATATATGAAAGGTATTAAAAGTATTAAAATCCTGTTTTAAAGCTAAAATTTTTAAATTAGTTATACTTTTTAACTCAATGTCTAATTCTGAATCTGCCCCTTTTAAGTTGTTTTCTTAGTCCAACAGATATTACTTTGAGAAATTAAATTCTATCCAACTCTAAAATTATGCTAGAGTTAGTTTAATCTGCAGCAGTTTATGGTTAGTTGCATCCAGGCCATGCTCATGACACAGACCTGGAAATTATACAGGTCTTACCCATCCATCAGTGACAAGCTAATTGTAATTATTCAATTAAAGGTTAGTATCCTCCCAAATTGACACCAGAATATTGCAAGTTTTTAACAAAACTCCAAAACTCCTGCAAGAAAAAAAAAAAAAAAAAAAAAATCAGTTCTTAAAGATTTCAGACTTTTTCAGATTCTTATGAAGATGTAGTAATTAAATTAATATGGTTCTTAGGACCTCTGTGATGGTGATCAAACTAACACTCTCTACATGTATCATCTAAAGAGATTAATTAAGTTTTATCTACAACGAGTTCCCAAAAGTATTTTAATACAGCAAACCTTACACACCAGGTCAATTTATTACATGGAGACTACTAGTTGTTCACATAGGTTTTTCTCAGAAAATAATTTCAGGCTAGATATTACAATCAGAATATCCAGCTACTCTGCCAGATATAGCTATAGCATGTTTATCAGACATCCACTGCACTTCTACTGAAACTTAGCATTATATTATGAATACAAGAAAATTGAATTTGAAAATGCCTACCTCAAAATAACACTTGGAAAAGAAAAAAAAAAATCAACATTTTGCCATATTAATTATCTGAATATAAACTGGCAGATTGAGAGTGGCATTGAATTCAGAGGCAGACAATTGGTTCAACAAACCAAAATGAGGAATATTTTCTTTCTTAACATATAATATTCAATTTTGTTTATACTATACAATTCATTAAAAAAGAACTTTTTTCTTTTCTCTTTTATAAGAATGAATATTAAGTTAAAACAAACACTATTTGCATCAAAATATTTTATGTGTTTGCGTCAGTATACAATATGAATAGAACAAAAACAAGTAATGTTTCATGAATTTGAATAAAACAATATATTTTGTAAAAAGCACAAAGAAATTAAATAGAGATAACTCCTATTGAATTATTCAAGGTACTTGGCAATTTTTCTCCTTTGTGAAGATCTACAAGAAAAGAAAATGCATATACAAAACAACACACTCTCTTAAATTTACCAAGCTCTGGACCGAGGTTTTGCCAATTTTAGATCTGTAACATGTCAAGTAAAACTTAATGCTTAAACTTTAACCCATTAACTGCTGGTGTTGCGTTCACGCAACAGTCAAAATAAATGCGTATAAAAAATTAGCTATCAAATGAATTTTATATTAATAGTAATTTTTAAGTAGGGTATATTACGGTTACTAATTCAATAGAAAAATATTTTCTTTCAACATTTTTTTTCTATTTAATAACAAGTTTGAAACTTAAAGTATTTTTAAACAAAAACTTTCATGTTGTCGTTTTCTCAGAAGAAATATAGTTAGCCAAACGTAAGCTGTAGATTAAATCTATTTTTAGACAAGGTCAAAGTACATCAGAACATTCAACGAATCAGTTGCTTTTATTTTAGTGGGGGAGGAAGAGAATGTAGGTGTTGCGTTTACGCAACGTCAGCAGAAAAGGTGTAGTTCCAATACTTACTCGAATCGTTCGACTCTGTGGATTTTTTTCTTATTCTGTGCTCATAGAAATGCTTCAAATAGATATCTTGCATTCGAGGAAGGTTTTCAAAGAATTTTTAATAAAGATTCATATAATGATGGCGGGAACGAAACAGATATTATCGTTATTTCATCAGAAATAGCAGAAATTATTGATGAAGAAGGAAATGATAATATATCAAAAAGTGATAATATTTTACCTTTCGATACTGCTGGCAAATTAAAGTGTGCGTGAAAAAGAAGTTTGTACCCTCTAAAAGTAGTGCAAGTCACGCATACAAAAAAAAAAAAAAAAAAAAAAAAAAAAAAAAAAAAAAAAAATGGAGACTTGAAGAGGATAAAGGTGGAAAAATTGAATATGACTCAGCCCAAAAAATGAAGAAAAAATAAAACCTTGACCAATGCGAGAAGGTATAAAGATTATGTTCGAAAATAAAAATTCTCACTTAGATTTCAGACATGAAGTTGCATTGTACCTTTTGCAAACACCCTTTGAAAGTAAAGACTTAGCCATAAACAAATCAGCCAAAAGAAGGCATAGTAAGTTCCCCATGCAAAAGCCATTACAGACAGAAAGCAGAAATTTAACCCTTTCCGGGGCAAAGTACTTAAATTTCTGAAATGTTGAAATGAATGAATGACACTGGTATTTACGAACAATTACATAATAAAGGACAATTACTTTACCACAATTCTGGTGCCATTTTGGCATTTGGGAAATAAGATTAATTGGTTTCATAAACATACTACCGCCCCTGAAAGGGTTAATTGTCAAGTCCGATGACAGCAGAAGACTGCATTGTAAGCAATGCCATAGCCAGAATGCTTATCGCTGCAGTACATTTGTGATGTTGATTTACATCAAAAGTGTAACAAATATTTTGATACTTGAAACTGTTTTCAGGATATGATCAGTAATTTAGAATAAAAAAATAAATTAAATTTTAATAATAAATTAATTACATTAAAGTGATTGTTTGCTGTGTAAATTGTATAAAAGGTTAAAAAAAAATCTTACAGTGCCCAAATATGCAAGAAACCCTGCTGATGCTCACAAGGGAACCACTTTTGGTGTTGCTCGCACCTAGCATCAAGACCTGGTGCGTTTTGTAGCCCTATACATAAAAAATAGAGAACCGATAAAATTTCTCTGTTAAAATCATATTTTATACACTTTTTTATACTTTTTATTTTTATTATTACATTTTTATTTGTTTATTTCACGCCAAAAGTGAGTTAAGTCGCCAAATATGGCGCTAAACTTTTTCTGACCGCTTTATCCAAAGAGTAAATATACAGTACATATTACTAGTATACAGACTGCAATATTTTTTTTTTTTAAATAATTGATAGCATAAGAAACAAATATTAGGTTTTTATTTCTTTTTCTATGCAGATGATAAATATATAAGTAACAAATATAATTCTATAAAAGCTTCGAAGATCATTGAAAACTATTTTTTAGTGAAATAGAAAATAAGCAAACAATTTTCTTTTGAAACCGAATGGAATAAAGTTTCGAATGTTTAAAATGAAATGTTGCTGTATTAAATGGTCCTTTGGTAAAAGTAATCATAAAGTAAATTAATATTTTTACACAATTTAGAAAAATTACTGTTGCTAAATATATCAGATATTGCAATTTCTAGCCATTACAAATTCAGCTATGACATTTGGCTAGGGTTGCCATAAAACTCTACTTTTGAAAATAAATACCAACTCTTTCCACGCCAAAATATGAATATAATGTTGCAATTTTTCAAAATCAAATTCGTGAGTTTTTGAAGGAATTTTCGAACTTTTTTAAATATTTTATACTTATTAACTAATTTTTATTTTTAAATGCTTTTCTTAAAAAAAATTCAATGTTAATAGTCCGATAAGTGGTCTCGAAAATTGCATTTTCCGAAAGTTATGCTGCTGTAAAATCAAGAAATATTATTTTAACAGAAAAATTTTATTGATTCTCAAACTTCATAATATAGGGCTTTAAAATGCACCAGGTCTCAATGCTAGGTGCGAGCAACACCAAAAGTGGTTCCCTTGTCAGTTGAACTCAAACATCAGTACTCTTATTCCGCTGACGTTGCGTGAACACAACACTCCATTTTTCGTAAGCTAACACAAGTTTTGTTTTTTCCACTATAAATTAATATTATATATGTTCAAATGAATAACCAATATCATTTGTATAAAAAAATTTTGATCCCTTATAGTTTTGGCAGTTAATGGGTTAACTTTCACTATTAGTCATAGAACAATGGAATGGCAGAAAACTTGAAGAGTGAGATGAAAAGTTTTAAATTTTATGTCAGAGAGCAATACTTGTGTTCTGTTTAAAATGCTGTTATATTGAAAATTCATATTATATGTGAGCCCGCAACATAAATTTCATATGTAGAAGCCATTATTAAAAAGTATGTAAGTCTAAACTAATGTTCTGGATCTTACACCTACATTTTCATTCACAACAACACTGATGTTAGAGATCACTTTACAAAAAATAACTTTAATACATTTAAAAAAATACTTCTATGAAATATAAAAACTACGAATTTTAATTTACAGAAAAAAAAACTTGTTAAACGGAGAAATATAAGTTAAGAAATGTGGTTAGACCTTTTAACCCCTTTTATTTCTCTTATGCTGTGCTTTTACTTACAGATAATTACACTTAAAAATATACTTAAAAGCTCTTTTTCTGTTAATTAAACAGACTTTATTAGTTAATTTCAAATTTGCGTCTTTACTTATAAAATTAAAATTTAATTATAATTCTGAGCAATTATCTTGGAAAATACATTTTACATTATAAACAGCAGCAGGGGATTTCAAACTCTACTGTAGTAATATTTTACTTAAAGATAACTTAGAAATAACAATTACTTACTATTCTCTAAGATCTTCTGGAACTTCAAGCTCAAATATTTTGAAGGTATTTTTGCTAATAGGTGAACTACAAAAGAAAAAAACCCTCAATATGTTTAACAGGTAAATAATAACACTTATTATATTAAACATTCACCTTTATTTTTGTTTTCAATACAATATAAGACAAAGTAAAAATGAAAATGTATTAAAAAATGTACAATATATCTGGTAAGATGGAATCTCAAGGGATCAGAGAAAAATTCAGTTTTCAACAGGTTTCTGTCCTAAACAAAGTATGCTTGAGCGCAACGGGTGAAGAATTTCTGAAAAGCTTTCCAGCCAAAGATTTATTTTACCAGTGAGCAAGATACAACGTACAGTTGAAAACTTATGACTAAATTTACACAAATGCAAAAATAACATTACAATTCATTTTCTAAAATATATATACCATAAAATCTGGTGTATAACGTGCACTTTTAATACCAAAAATAAGATAAAAATTTAAATGTGTGTGTTATACAGTGAGTAAAAAAATGATATTTAAAAATAAGGAAAATATGAACATAAAAAAATTAGATTTCTACATGTATTACTGTAAATGCTGTTTATTTAAAACAATTGACTTTACATTATGAACTTAAAAATCTTCATTATCGGGTAACATGAAAAGTTCATCATATTCGTTTTCTGTTATATCTTCAGGAACATCATTGAATTCTGTTTCATCTTCCCCATCACTGTCACTCTGATCCATAATTAAGTAATAATCTTCTATTCCATCTAGATTGTTAGATATACTACATATTTTAAGAGACTTTTGAATTAGGCCAGGTTTAATTTCATTCCATGCTTTTACTATCCACTCTCACACTATTTCTAAACTGGCATGATGCATTTGGCATTCTTTTGTATATATTTTGTCAACTTCTAACATCCACATATTCCAGTGTGATTTTAAATTTCATTTGAATAGTTTATTGATACATTCAACAAACAAGTGGGTAAGTGTGATCACAGATCGCACAGAGGGTTTCGTTTAATATTTCTTCCAAAACACTTTATCCTTTTGAAAAATCTGTTAGTTCTACATTTCGCAACCAGGGGCAAACTCTATTCTAAACAAACCTCTATCCAAACGAAACTCCATTTTACATACTAACTGTAGATATTAGTCGAGGGGATTGGGCCCATAGCACCCGAGATAAGTAGGTGCCCCTGGTGGTAAAAAGTGGAACTAAAATATGTAAGGCTATGGTGCATAATATGAAAGAATGGTCAAAGGGGTGTCGGCAAAAGTTGGAAAAGTGCTCCCCGGGTGAAAAGGGCAGAGGTTAGAAAAATTGCTTAAAATACACAAGTTAGAGCCCGGCGGATTAAATAATATAAGACTTTTTGAAAAGTTTATGATTTGTCGTGCAGTCTGAGGTATTCAGCTATACGTATGCAAAAATTCATGTCTCCAACTTAATTAGGGGCTCTCTTAGAAAGAATTGCTTAAAATACATATGTGGTAGCTCAAAGGATTACGTAAGACTTTTTCAAGATTTTGATTTGTCGCCTGGCCTCAGGTGTTCTGCTATAAGTACACAAAATTTCAAATCTCCAATTTAATAAGGGACTCAGTTAGAAAGAATTGCTTAAAATACGCATGTGGGGGCCCAAAGGGTTAAATGTACGACTTTTTCAAAATTTTATGATTTGTCGCATGATGGTGTTCAGCTATAAGTATGCAAAATTTCACGCCTCCAACCTAATTAGGGGCTCACTTACAAAGGATTGTTTAAAATACACATGTGAGACCCCAAAGGGTTAAATTTACAACTTTTTCAAAATTTTATGATTTGTCATTTGATGTGATGCGTTCAGCTATAAGTATGCAAAATTTCATGCCTCCAACCTAATTAGAGGCTCACATAGAAAGAATTGTTTAAAATACACATGCGGGAGCCTAAAGGGTTAAATGTATGGCTTTTTAAAAATTTTAGGATTTGTCATTTGATCTGAGGTGTCCAGCTATAAGTGCGCAAAATTTCACGCTTTCAACTTAATTAGGGGCTCACTTAGAAAGAATTGTTTAAAATACACATGCGGGAGCCCAAAGGGTTAAATGTACGGCTTTTTAAAAATTTTAGGCTTTGTCGTTTGATCTGAGGTGTCCAGCTATAAGTGTGCAAAATTTCACGCTTTCAACCTAATTAGGGGCTCACTTAGAAAGAATTGTTTAAAATACACATGTGGGAGCCCAAAGAGTTAAATGTACAACTTTTTCAAAATTTTATGGTTTGTCATTTGATGTGAGGTGTTCAGCTATAAGTATGCAAAATTTCACTCCTCCAACCTAAATAGGGGCTCACTTTGAAAGAATTGTTTACAATACACATGGGGGAGCCCAAAGGGTTAAATTTACAACTTTTTCAAAATTTTATGATTTGTCGTTTGATGTGAGGTGTTCAGCTTTAAGTATGCAAAATTTCACGCCTCCAACCTAATTAGAGGCTCACATAGAAAGAATTGTTTAAAATACACATGTGGGAGCACAAAGGGTTACATTCAAAATTTTATGATTTGTCGTTTGATCTGGGGTGTCCAGCTATAAGTATGCAAAATTTCAAGTCTCCAACATGTATAGTTTCTGAGAATGGGCTCTGTGACTGACTGACAGACAGACAGACGGACGGACGGACAGACAGAGGAGCGAGATGAATAGGGTTTCGTCAGATGAACGAAACCCTAAAAAGGCTGAACTAATGGCATTAATCTGCCTGGAATAACTGTCATGTCTATGTTACACTCTTTCATCAATTTCTGCGTATTATCTGTTATATGGGATCTGAACGTGTCCCAAAGACTTTCTAGATTCTTTAAAGCAGCAGGACGCTTTTTTCAAATATCCTTATCCATAATTGCACCAAAAATTTCTAATACCAAAAATAAGATTGAAATTTAAATGTATGCGTTATATGAGAGCATAAAAATGATAGGTTTAAAAAAGAGGAAAATATGAGCATAAAAAAAATATTTCTACATATACTACTGTAAATGCTGTTTAATTAAAAGAAATGACATTTATGAACTTAAAAATCTTCATTATCGGATAACATGAAAAGTTTGTCATATTTGTCTTCTGTTATATCTTCAGGAACATCACTGAATTCTGTTTCATCTTCACCATCACTGTCACTCTGATCCATAAATAAGTAATTATCTTCTTTTCTATCTAGATTGTTAGACATACTACATATTTCAAATGACTTTTGAATTAGGCCAGGTTTAATTCCATTCCATGCTTTTATTATCCACTCGCACACTATTTCTAAACTGGCGTGATGCATTTGGCCTTCTTTTGTAAATGTTTTGTTACCTTCTAACATCCACATATTCCAGTGTCATTTTAAATTTCATTTGAATGGTTTATTGATACAGTTCATCTGCCTGGAATAACTGCCATGTCTATGTTACACTCTTTCATTAATTTCTTTGTATTATCTGCTATATGGGATCTGAGCATGTTTCAAGCTAAAAGACTTTCTAGATTCTTTAAGGCAGCTGCACGCCGTTTCCAAATATCCTTATCCATAATTTTACACCATTTTCATCCATCCATCCTTGCTCGCAACCATGAATGAAAACACCATTTGGGAAATTACATTTCGGTATAGTCTTTGTTTTAAAATAACCATGGGTTTTAATTTTGTACTGTCAGCTAAGCTGGGAAGCACAATGGTGAAGTTAGATTTTTCATGACCTGTTGTTTTTATGTGAACAGTTTTGTTCCTTTCACATCAGTTGTTTTATTTCCTATTGTTTTATTTGCCCACTTTAAGGCAAATAAACGTATGCTGTTTCCTGTTACAACTATTTTTGAACTTTATAAATAACTACATCAGTTAATAATGAATAAATGCATTTGATTATTAGCCATAGGACAATGTAAATTAATAATTTAATAATATTTTTTGTTTTAAACAACACATGCAGATACTCGCATTAGCATAAACATAAATGTCTTTGTAAACAGGTATGAGTTTATTAAACTAGTTAAAGTAAATTATTAATGTATTTGAATGTATGTATATATTAATAGCTTAAAATGTCCTTCTGTGAAAGTTTCACTCTCTGCCGGAACTTGAAAAAGAACCGAAGTTCACTTTGCACTTGAAAAACATCTTTTGGCCAGACACTATAGTTAATATCTGCACTGTGTTAATTATTGCATGCATAAAAACTGAAATGAGCATTTTCAATGGGAGCTTCAAAAGTATTATGCAACTTTTCACGAGCAATAAATAATTGCATTACATTTAACGTACTTGGAAAAAAAAAGTAACGCAATAAAACTCGCAAAGGTTCTCAATCGCAGAACATTTCGTAATTCTCACAACAACGTTAAGAGTTATAAAATTATTTTTGCAACCATTCAGCTTAAATACTTCTGCCAAAGCTATACATCCTGTTCATTAACATCTTTACCTTACTACTAGTTGAAACTGTGTGTTCATATTAACGCCCAGAAACGAATTCAAAGACTAAACAAAATGGACAGATTTCTATTTTCTTGTTGTGAATCACCGATTTACGGTTTATACACCAGTTTGAAATCTAGAATGTATTTTGAGTACTTTGAGAATACAAAATACTTGGAAAAAGCATTGCAAAATACATTACCAAAATACTTTCGTTCTGTCAATTTAAAATACAAAATACAAATGTATTTCAAATACATGTATTTTCGATACTGCCCCACTCTGTTCTCATCACTGTCCACTCATTATTATATCCCTACTTTCACTTTCATTTTATTTCTTTAATTACTTTAGTAAAGTACCTTATTCAGTTAAAATATACTTACCTTTTTACTTTATCCAGTTTCTTTTACTTTACTTAATATCGTCTTTACTTACTTTAATATGTTGAAATATACTTTCTTTCTGTTTTAAGATATCTTTTTATGTTTCTATTTTCTTAAATCTCCATTTATTTCTTCATTAGTTTCTTCAATATCTCTTGAATTCAGCTTCCGACATCGTTCACTTCCTTTTCCATCTGTGCAGAAACAACTTCGAGTTTCTCGTTGTTTTGCTGTAGTTCTTGTGTTGAACACAAGATGGCGTTGTGTGTTTGGAGTGTTAGTGACTGTTGTCATAGTTACAGCTTCCCGTGGTTCTTTCTAGAAGCCGGTTGGAAGTTCGACTGACATGCATGGATGTCGTATTTTGGCATATCCATTCTGAATAAATCGCGGTGCTTTCGAGTCATCTTGGCCAGTTGTATTTGTTCTTCGTACCAGGAAGGTTTTAAGATGGGTTCTTCAATGCTTCATTATAGATGCATCCATTGTTAATAGTTGTTTACTCATTTAAGAATTTCTGCAGTTATGTTATAGTGATACATTTCAACTGATGGTCATTTGAATAGTTGTAAGTGTTTTTCTGAGAGACTGATAATGGCGACAGTTTAAAGTTGTCTTTGTTTTAACAAGACTTCAATACTACGTGGCTGTGTTTCCGGACAAACAGTATTCCGCATTATGATGAGACTATCCCCCATAAAAGTGTTTTTCTTTTGCTGAGTTAACCGGTGGTGAAGCTTGGGCGTTTCAGTAAAGTAACGTCAATATATCCTAAAGATGACTTTGATAGTTTTAGCGGTTTCTTCATTTATGAATAGAAACTTTTTTCTTATCAAGTGTAACTGACTTTGTGTCACGTCTTTGAAAGTTTAAGACTTACTTGCATTTTTGAGCCCTGCAGCACTACTGGGATATTGTGGATATCGTAACCGATATAACTCTGTCACATTGTGATATTTGAAAGTAATTGTTTCGCTATGCTATCATGATATTTATAAAGATGTTAAAGTTACAGATATATTGTATACATTTGTTATTTAAGATACGCTGATATTTGAGAGATGTTATATTTTACTTTCATATTTTTATGTGTCTTTTTAGTTTAATAAATTTGTTATGCTTTTAATACATTTGTCTTCATTTTCCACCACATATTAGAACTAATTTACTTTTCAGATGTTCAAGTATATGGAGTTTAGTTTTAATTTAATTTATAGTAGATCTTTTTCTTTTTTTTTTTGGGGGGGGGGGGGGTAAAATCAGCATTACATTTCTACTACACATTAACACTCTCTGCTACCCAACTTAACACCTAAGCACTATATTTTTATAGTGCTTAGCACATTTCACAATATTCACTATTTTTTTCCACAATAGTTTGAGAAAATTAATGTTTTGCTATCGCACTTTTTTGAAGAAATCCGTATTTTTTATAGCGATTTTTTGATGAAATTAGTGTTTTCTTTCTGCAGTCTTTTAACGAAATTTGCATTTTTTTTTTTTTGCGATCCTTCGACGAAATTTGCATTTTCTTTACGTGATGTTTTGACAAAAATGGCATTTTCTTTCAGCAATCTTTCGACAAAAATGACATTTTCTTTCAGCAATCTTTTGATGAAAATACAGTTTTCTTTCCAGCCCTTTCAACGATAATAGCGTTTTCTTTCTGAAATCTTTTGATGAAATTCATGTTTTCTTCCTGCGATCTTTCAACGAAATTTGAATTTTCTTTCCGCAATCCTTTGACGAAATTTATTTTCTTCTGCGACCGATTAACAAAATTGATTTTTTTACGTGGTCATTTGTCGAAATTAGCAATATTTTCAGACAGCCGATAGACAAAATCCATGATATCTTTCCATGACCAATTAAAAAAATTCATGATATCTTTCGTGACCAATTAACAAAATTTGCTACTTGTTTCCGCAATCTTGATGAAATTTGCAATATTTTTCCTCGATTGTTTATTGAAATTTGGGATTTCTTTTTGTCCAATCTTCTGATGAAATTTGCGATCATTTCTTTCTGCAAATTTGAGATTTTTTTCAGTGACAAATTGAAGAAAACAGATATTTGTTTCAGAGATCTTTGATGAAATTCACGATATTTTTCCACAATCGTTTATGCTGCACAGACTGAAAAATCTCAACTAGGGGAGAAAAAATGGGTTTGTGTTTTTTGCAGAAAATCATAGTTTTAGACTGATTTTCATACCATCGTAGATTCTAGTTCCAAATCGTAGAAACTGCGATTTTTTCATAGCAGTTGGCAGCTCTGAGATTAAGCACATTTTGATTTTTAAAATGCACTGAATTCTATACAATTATTCTGAAATTTTAATACCATATACTAACCTTTTAGCTAATGATAAAGTATAAATTTGATTCAGAAATTATGAGATTTAGGAAGAAAATAATTTGAGAATATTTCTCATAAGATTTCACGGTTAGAAAAAAAAGTGAGAAGAAAAACATTGTTTTTTACAATTAAATATTAACATTTTAGGACAAAAATGATACACTGGTTTCCAAAATATTATATTTATAACTCAAAATTTTTAAAAAGGTTGGACAATAAGAACTATCTTTTTATATTAAATGAGACCCGGCATAGATATAAAAAAAAGCCAGAAGAAAACTAGTTTGCCTCACTGCAGTAAGGCCTAGTTATTAAGTTTGTTTGGAAAGATTTCCATTTAAATATATAAATTCATTCAACTCTGATTTCAGGTATATTTAAGGTTATACAATCAAAACAGACAGGAGTGTGTGTAACACACCCGGTGTATGCTGCTGAAGGCAGTGGGGCACCCAACTCTAAATGTGTTTGGATAAATTTTCATTTTACAATAAAAATCCACACAAAATCTAGGGTGTACACCATCGAAGGCAGTGGGGCTCCCAAAATTAGTAATGTTTAGAAAGATTTTAGTTTAAATACATAAATTCATTCAGCATTGATTTCAGGCATAGATTATTATCACACGCCTAAGAAATGCTGGGGAGGTTAGCTAGTATTTTTTTTAAATAAGCTGTAACACATGTGTGCGAGTGTGCATATGGTCGGTAAACAGACCAGAGGGAAAGAAGTTATGGTGACCATTTTCAAGAAGGAAAATACTGTGGTCAATTTGAGTAATATATCCAGATTTTATGGAAATCTGCTATTTTTTAAAAATCAAATTAGAATACAGACGTGTAGTCAAGCCATGATAGAACTAAAATAAAAGTTTAAAAATTATGTACCAAAACTTACATGTTACAAAAGAAATAAGAAAATAGCTGAGCTTTTTTGATAAAGCTTTCTGGTATTTAAATGCATCAAAACGAAATAATCTAGCTTTGATGACAAAATCATCACATATTATTTACAGTTCTTATTCTATTTAACATGGTGCAAACCCCTACAATTTTCTGTTTCCATCAAGCTGTTTTCTAGATAAAAAGCTACTAGAAAATGTTCATTTCATCAAAACAAGGTAAAGGAAAAGAATTTCCTAAGGGAGCATATAAAAATAAATAAGTAATTATACAAGTGGCGAATCATGTCTGAGTTCATAGTTGGGGTACCTATATGATAAGTATGTCAATGTAGTAGACGCCAGCAAACTAGAGTCATGTACTATATTTTCAAAATATGAATAGTATACTATGTGAACAGAAAATAAAATTTGCACAGCAATAAAGCAACTAAATTTTGGAAAAAGAAAAAAAAATACACTTTACATTTTACCAAAATTATTGGGGGTATTTATTTTATGTATTAGATAATTCAAAACATCTAGATAACATTTCTCATATTATGAAAACTTATAAAGTTGATAATTTTGAAAAAATAGAAAGATAAATTTAATTTTTTGATTTTCCATCATATAGTAAAGTTGTAACTATTGCACTTATTAAAATACAAATCTTTTTATTATTCATAGTGTGCCCACATATCTCAGTGCAGTACTAATGCAGAATGTACATTTTACAAGAAAAGAACATTCACTTAAAATAATATACATTACTTATGTTTAATGTAAAGTTATCCTAGTAAAATAACTACAGTCAAGCCCCGATTTAACAAATCTCTATTTAATGAATTTTTCAATTTAACAAATTTTTTTATGGTCCTGATGAAAATTGAACAAAAATACTTCGATTTAACGAATAACTTTCAATGTAAAAAAAATGAAAAATTGAAGAAATTTTTTAATATTTATTAAAAATTTCTAATGTCCCTGATTGTTAATTTTCTAAATATGGATCTTGTGATGCATAAATATCTACATGTGAAAATGCACGTTACACCGAGGTTATTATTATTAGTAGTAGTGGATCAGATGAAGATGAAATAGAAATGAAGCATGCAATATTCAAAGAAACAGTTAGCAGTTTGCATACTTTGAAACCGCATTTGATGGTTCACGATGTTGGTGACACTGTTTTCACAGCTTCAGATAAAAATTGATAAAGAAGTTTGGAATATAAAATCGAAACAAAACAAACTTCTATAAAAGATATCTTATAATTTATCTGTAAAATTCAAATAAATGAGATTTTTTTTAAATTGCAATGCTTGTGATTTATAGTAGTACATAGAAAAAGAATAAATTTTTATGTAGTGTATTTTCTTAAAGCAACAAATATTTATCATCATTATTAAGAAAAGTAAGCATTGTTCTTCTTAATTTTTGCGATTTTTTAACTTGTTCTGTTATATAAAAATACATTCATGTCCAAAATTAAGGTCACAAACATAAAATCTGTACAAACTGGTGAACTATTCACTGTGTTGCATGAATTTTGGCACAGAGGTACATTACAATGGGAGAAAGAATATAGCAACATAACAATATGGAAAAGATTTTAACTGAATTAAGATACAGGGTCTATCAAAAAGTGCTAAATCATGAATCAGAGATAAAGCATTTATCTGAGGGAAAGGCTGTGTAATATGGAGTGTGACCACCGTGCGCTGCTATACAAGCCTCACAACGAGCTCTCATACTTTTTATGAGGGTACCAATAAATGTTTGTGGCAACAAAGTCCATTCTTGCAAAAGCACAGCTTTTAACTCCTGGCGGGTCATGGGAGGAGGGAGGGGGGTTATGCTGTGCAATGTCTCTTCCTAGACCATCCCAAACATGTTCAATAGGATTGAGGTCCAGAGACCTTGAGGGCCAATTCATACGGCAAATATCCTCTTCAAGAAAATCATCAACAATGTGAGCTCTGTGTGGCTTCGCAGTATCATCCATAAACATGAAGTCTGGGCCTACAGCACCCCGGAAAGACCTCATATAGGCTTCAAGGACCTCATCCCTATAGCGATGTACATTGACAGTACCCACATCGAAGCTGTGCAGTGGTGTACGACTATCCAACATTATGCTGCCCGAGACAAGGATTCCTTTGCCACCAAATCTGATGATTTCTTTCACATAGGAGCGATGATAGCGAGTTCCACATACTCTCCAGATGAAGATTTGACGAGAATCACACTGTGTGGTGAATCTCGACTCATTACTGAAAAGAACATGCCCCCATTCTTGTTGTGTTCAACACTGATGTTTTCCGCTCCACAACAACCAGGCTCTCCTGTTAGATGCAGTGAAAGGGACACACACGACAGACGCCGGGCGTTAGGGATGAGGTCCTTGAAGCCTATGTGAGGTTGTTCCGGGGTGATGTAGGATAGGACTTCATGTTTATGGACGATAATGCGAAGCCACACAGAGCTCACATTGGTGACGATTTTCTTGAAGAAGAGGATATTCGCCGTATGAATTGGCCGTCGAGATCTCCGGACCTCAATCCTATTGAACATGTTTGGGATGGTCTAGAAAGAGCCACGGCACAGTGTAACCCCCTCCCAGGACCCGCCATGAGTTAAAAGTCGTGCTTTTGGAAGAAAGGGTTTTGTTGCCACAAACATTTATTGCCACTTTCTTAAACAGTATGAGAGCTCGTTGTGAGGCTTGTATAGCAGTGCACATACTCCATATTATACAGACATTTCGAGACATAAATGCTTTATCTCTGATTCATGATTTAACACTTTTTGATATACCTTGTATCTTAATTCACAATTAAAATCTTTTCCATACTGTTATGCTACTATAGTCTTTCTCCCATTGCAGTATACCTCCATGCCAAATTTCGTGGCAACACAGTGAATAGTTCATCAGTTTTTACACATTTTATGCTTGTGATCTTAATTTTGGACATTAGTGTATTACTTTGATTATCCTGATTTAACGAATAACCTTGGTTTAACGAACAAAGTTGCTAGTCCCAAACGATTCGTTAAATCAGGGTTCAGCTATATTCTTAATACAGTAAAACCTCCATAACGGACACTCCTGAATAGCAGACACCTGTATTTAACAGACAGTTTTTCAATCCCCACTTCCAAAACCTAAATTTTTGTATGTTTAACCTCTGAATAACGGACAGTAATTTTGGGGATAAAGAATGAAAAATTATTTTTTAACGAGAAAATTTTAAAAGAAAAACAGTAAAAAGCCTCTAAATTTATCAGGGCAATGTGTCACAAATCTTGCGATCACAGATAAATGTAGGGGGTGGGCTGGGGAAAATCCCCCTCCCACCCATGTTCGAGAAAGAAAACGTCCCTCCTTGAAAGATTTCGGATTTTCTGCTGATGTCTCAATGTCTAGAAGTACAAATTTCTCGATCCACAGAATTCCATTACATACATCATTTTCTTTTCAGTTTTAAATTGGCATGAAGCTTCAGAACATATAATATGCTGACTAGTATTTTTGATTCATACCCAAGCTCAAACAATTTTTCAGATAATCTTATACAGTGTCAAGAAACAAAGAAAAAACAAAATATTCATTTTTGTAGGGCCTGTTCGTAAATTTCAAAAAGTAATTAACTGGATTACTTTTAGTTAACATAGAAGAGAGAAATCAGAGACGTCACATGGTGTCATATAATATGAGCAAAAGAAAAATAATCAGTGAAAACCTAACATAGGATTTTATTTATTTATTTTAACATTTTAATAAAACAAAGAAAAGAGTTACTCTATTTTATTTTTTTTTTTTTATTGGGAAATTGCATACTGATGTTTTGGCAGCAAGAATTAAAGTCAGCAAGAATGCGATGAGAGCAGGGAAAAAAGCTATTTTGCAATATTGATTGCCATTTGATTCTTGTTTATAATTAATATTTCGAGAATGGCCACAAAAAGAAAAGGATTAACTTTAAAAGAAAAATTTGAAAATTGTAAGTGTATCTGAGAAAGAGAAATTGAGTTTACGGATATTTGCTGAACGTTTTAAAATAGATAAAACACAGGTGGGAGAGATTTTACGAAACAAAGAAGAAATAAGAAATTTGTAGATCACTAACTCTAATGAGAACATCAAAAATGTGAAATTGAGGAACACTAATTCCATTGAAATTTATTCTATAATTCTGAATTGGTTTACTTCAGTTCATTCAAAACGCATTCTTATCAGTGGGCCTTTGATTCAGGAAATGGCTTTAGAAGTCAATAAAGAACTCAGATTACATGAATTTAACGCTTCCAGAGGGTGGCTGGAAAAGTTCTGATCACGGCACAACATCTCTTTCAAAACAATATGTGGAGAAGATGGGGGGGTCCATCTTCCAGTCCCAGGCCCTTTTCAGGCCCATTTGTCGACGCAAGGAACCACCCGTGAAGCAAGCCCCGCGGAGCATCCCGAAGGTCGCCGCCAGACAAGCTCCAACAGAGCAGAACCCCACGCAAACTCCGGACAGACCGACGCTGCTGCCCAGCACACACGGCTACGGCTATTCCCAAGAAGAGACGAACGGCCGCTACGACAGTCCTCACCACCCAGCTAGAAAAACCAAGTGGTCCCTAAACTTGGTTACTCGAGCCGGTAGACCCCGCAAGCCATCGCAGGAACCAGACGCCTATAAAAGACGCTGGGCCCACGGACTGAACCGAGGCTTCCCGACCCGAATTTAATTTACGGAAGGCCCCCAAGATCAGATACCATTTTCCGGCAGAGACATTTATGTGGGCCAGCCGATAGGAAAGTCATTGAAGAGCCCCTAACTTGAAGACCAGGGAGGACGGGGAAAGTCCCTCCGGCCGTAAAGCGACCCAGCTCCTGGCTTTTCGCCCAAACCACCCGGCTCAACCGACGGAACTCCTCGTGGATCACGCCGGGAACCAGTTGGCCCAGACTAGGTGCCATTAGCGACCCCAGGCGGGCACGGAAAGCTCCACCTAGACGGAATAGACTCTGCCTCGCTAGGGGGTCGGACGGAACAGAGTCCTGCCAGCCCCTACCGACTTGACCCCATCCTAGGACAGAGAAGCCAGTGGAGGCCAACAGAAGCCCGCCCGCCACTACCTTACCTCACGGCCGTCGGGGTACCCAGACCCGAAGGCTCCTGACCCCGTGCAGTGACCGACCGCTACCTTTGTTAGTGCGTTCGAAAATTAGGAGGAGACACCTCTAGGTCCTCATCACCAGGCGAGGAAAACTCCGGTACCGCATAGACACGGAGGACCTGGATCGGACCAAGAGTTCACCTGAGGCACGATGAGCCGCCGCATTACCGGCGAGCCTCTGGCCCGTTTCCCTGCGGGAATAGTGTTCGATGGTGGACCTGCCGGTCGACCCCCTCCCATGGGTCACGGCACGACATGGAGCAACCAGAACCATACTGGCCTCCCCACGTGACCGCTCCTTGGTCAACGGGGGCACCGCCAAACCCTACCACCCTTAGGGTCGGCTCACAACTGCTCCAGCTGAGGTCCTCGGAGGGATGAGCCACCCAAGTCATAAAGTAACCTGGGCGCTGTCCGAAACCCTCGCCCTTCGGTTGCTCCGGGAGTCCCTGCATGGCGTTCCCGCGAGCCCCATCGTCACTAGCGAGCACCGAGGACTTTCCACTACAAAGCCCTCACTCATACTTCAGGCTCCCTCTTAGTCAATTGGTGGATGGGGTCCTATCGCCTTAGCTAGTCTTTGCCCGGCGACACCGTACGGCCCTTAGACCGGCACCGGGATTGACCTATGGAGCGTCGCTATCCGGCTTGGCCAGAGAACCCGGCTGCCAGGGGTGCGCTGGATCAAAAGGCGAAACGCACCCATGCACAACGTCCATTAACCGTGGCCACCGTGCTCAACGCCTGTCAGAGATGAGCCTCTCGAGGAGGTGGCGAATCGTCCCCATCCGGCCCCCTCGCATTCGTACACAACGAACTCTGCCGAGCTTCCGGTCACCTCCCCCACTCAAGGGGTCGGGTCGGAACCACCCGGAGGGGCGGCCACAAATCTGTAGATCTTAAAGAAGTGAAGGATTGGCACGAATGACTGAAATCAATTTGTGAAGGTTATGAGGAGAAAAACATTTGTAATGCTGATGAAACCGGACTCATTTTCCGAATCAGACTTTGTGTTTTAAAAAGAATAACTGTATGTAAAAATGTCAAAAGAGCGACTCACTATTTTATTATGCTGCAATGTGTTACGAGAATTTGAAATCCCTCTTATTATTGGAAAATCTCAGAAACCCAGGTGTTTCCAAAAGAACATTTAATTTAATAAATTTGGTATTGTATGGAGAGCAAATAAAAAGGCTTTAATGATCGAATGGTTAACTTCCTTTGATAATAGGATGAAAAAACAACAAAGAAATTTCTCTTGTTTTTGGACAATGTAAGTTCTCATCCAAAACATTTGAAATTCAACAATGTTAAAATTGTGTTTCCCCCCCCCCCCCCCCCCAAACACAACTTCAGTATTGCCAGCCAGTTGATCAAGGCGTTATACATAATTTTTAAGCCTGGTACAGAAAGCTTTTATTATACCACATAGTTAGATTCGATGAATACACTTGAGAACTGCCTAAAATTAGTTAATGCTCTTGATGCTATAATTTGAATTTCAGCAACTGTAAAAAACATAAAGCCAGAAAGTGTACGACAATGTTTCAGAAAACCAGGTTTTATATTAAAAGAAAATGAAACACACATTTCTGATACAAATGAAGAATTAAGTGAAATAAGGGAATTAATGAAATGTATCAGGAGTGAAGAAACTGCCGAAAATTTTATTAATATTCATGATTAGTTACCTACTGAAGAAGAATCAGTTGCTGTATGCGATTATATTCCTTCCAAATTTTCTACAAAAGCTGACCCTGTTAGAGCGATGTAATTGCATATTACATTTCATTATATCATTTGGTTTTGATTCTATCACATCATTAACTTAAATAAAACTGATTGGTTCTCTTATTAGCAATTTCTATTGGCTGTCTTATTAAAGGGCCCTATTGGCCTTCCTAGAATCCTTTCAAAATGTTATAAATATAGGTTACTTTCTTTTGTGCCTCACTGTATTCTCTGATTTTCATGTGTGATTAACTCTCTGTAAATAAAACTTTTATGTACGATCAAACGGCCTTATCTTTCAATGCAGCAACATTTTAACATGGATTTTTAAGAGAGACTATTAGTGATGATGAGGCAGATACTGAAACTAGAGATGCTTCCTGCAATATTGAGAATTTCCAAGAAGTGACAAAATACAGTGAGCAGTTACACAATTTTTTTGTAAAAAAAGATGAATCAGAAGGTTAACTTCCTTTGATATTAGGATGAAAAAACAACAAAGAAAATTTCTCTAGTTTTTGGACAATGCAAGTTCTCATCCAAAACATTTTAAATTCGACAATGTCAAATTTGTGTTTTTTCCTCCAAACACAACTTCAGTATGTCAGCCACTTGATCAAGGCGTAATACATAATTTTAGCCTGGTACCGAAAGCTTTTATCACGCCACATTCTTTCACTGTTAGATTCTATGAATACACCTGAGAACTGCCTAAAATTAGTTAATGCTCTCGATGCTATAATTTGGATTTCCTCAACTGTAAAAAACATAAAACCGGAAAGCACACGCAAATGTTAAAACAGCAGTGTAACTACACTGACAAACATTACATTGAAAACATTAAAACAACATTGACAATGTAAAAACAAATTACATGTAATTGCAAGTAAAAGCAAACTTTTGTAACAGATTTTCTTTTTGTAAGAATGTAATAAACAGTGGATTAAGGTATGTACAATTTTATTGCTTAAAAAATAATTTTAATTTCTGATTAATCATATAATAGAATATATAAAAGTCAATTAATGAAACATTAAGCATTTCTTAGCAATTTTTTTATCTCTGAGGTTTTCCCATATAGCGGACAGTTACTGCACTCCCGAGGTGTCCGTTATTTAGAGGTTTTACTGTATATATATATATATATATATATATATATATACCGTATTTTTGGGTGTATAGCCCGCATCCAGTGTATAGCCCACAGCCCTAAATCAGTACAGTAAAAAAGTTTGAGTATAAGCCGTGGAGCTGCATCGTTGTATAGCCCGCGGGTTATACACCATTTCAATCAGGGTTTGAAGTTAGAGGTCATTATCATAAAATCTGATTGTTAGCTCCCCCTCAAAAGTAAGCCCCCTCCTACTTTTAAGCACTTTTTATTTTATTTTACACTCCTAAATATAAGCCCCCCCCCCTTCCTTTCACAAAATTTTTTGTGGGAAAAAATTTTAAAATCTAAGGAAGTATTTTGACTGTTTTGGCCAATTTCTACATGTTTTCACATAATATTAATGAACCACACCCACCCCTCTGCATGAAATGTCTGCTTTCTTTCTCTGCTCTCCCTCCCCCTCCTCAGCACAAAAAGTTTAAAATTGTGCAAAATCTTAATTCTATTGTTCTATTTGTTATTTGTTAATAACAACAAATAAATAATCGATTATTTAAATTACACCTCTTTCCCCAAAAGTTCTTATTTCTCCTCTGACACCCCCCCCCCCCCACACACACACAGCAAAGTTTAAAATCCTTAAATTTAGTTTGTAAAAAAATTCTGCCTTATTTCTTACAGTTGAACCTCGAAAATTCAGTATCGGCAGGACCGTGGCAATTGTAGATTTTCGAATTTTCTGGATTTTGGAGGTCTGTTAAAAAATATTTTTCACGGCAATATAATAACATACAAAATGCATTTTTTCCTCTAGTGCAATAAACGAGGATCAAATTGCCGAATTAAGTTACAAAATAGGAATGATACACTAAAACATTACTTAAGCTGAAATTAAATATACATATTAAAACACAATAAATTAAAATATAGTACACAATAAATAATACAGAAGTAATTTTCCAACAATGTAAGTCATTCGGTTCCGAAAATTAAAGAAATATCGGCCACCAGTTCCAAAAATCAGACATAAAAAAATCCTCAGAAAAAATGAAAAATCTGGAAAAGAAAGCAAACTTCTTAACATAAAATCCTCTTAATGGATATTAAATGAGTGAAATCGTGTAGTTACATCACAAAATCTTTGAGAAAGTTTAGTGCCATTTCTAGAGTTTCATGAAGGGGGGGGGGGGGTGTTCCTTGAGATAACATATAAAATTGTGCGATTCTTCGAATTATATATTAGAGAGTTTCTTCAAACAATCATGGAAAATATCGTGAATTTCGTCACATATCTAAGAAACAATTACAGATTTTTTTTCCAACTGATCGCTGTAAAAAGGTGCTAATTTCAATAATCAGTTAAAGGGAGAAAAAAATCAAATTTGTCAATCATTCGCTGAGAAAAATTGCGAATTTTGTCATATGTTGCGGAAAAAAAAAATCAGAGTTTCGTAAAACGATCAAGGGAAAATACTGCAAATTTCGTCAAAAGAGTGAGAAAAAAAATAGTATATTTTGTCAGTCTGTCACGGAAAAACATCACAAATTTCGACAAATGATCGCCTCAAACAAATCAATTTTGTCAATCAATCACAGAAAAAATTGCCAGTTTTGTCAAACGATCATGAACTAAAAAAAAAAAGCAAATTTTGCAAAGGATCGTGGGAAGAGAAAAAAAACGAGAATTTTGTCAAAAGATCGAAAAAAACCTCGTTTTCTTATTTTCCTACTGCATTTTTTTCAAAGAAACAAAACTGAAACAAACACAGCGAGATCGGCAAAAGTGTGCATCAAGGTCATAGGGCAATGTGTCACTCAGATGCCTTTTTTAACTTTCCAGTTTTTGTAATAATTAAAGTCTTTAATTAGTGGTCAATCATTATCAAAATATACCAGAATATAACTATATTTATTTATTTAGTGTTTATATTTGAAAGAATTTAACTGCATATGATGAGAAATATGAAAGATACAGCAGTCTTATTTTAAAAATTAATAAAACTGAAATCAGAAAAATGTTCAGATTTTAGAGATTTCTGGAATTTGGATGTCTGGATTTTTGAGGTTCAACTGTATTTTGTAGCAAGATGATTGATCTAAAATCTCATCTACATAATCTCTTACAAGTATCACTCAGGAGCCCCCCCCCCCCCCCCCAAACGTTTACGAATACTGTTACACTTGGCAAATTTATAAACTTAGTTGGCAAATTTGTTTAAAAACTTTAATAAAAACTGTAATACACTTTCTATTTCTGATAGAATTGTCAAATTTTACAAATCTAATTCAGAATATTATTAAACTTTCTTACAAATAAGAACTGTATCTGTATAACATTTTTAAATTGTGGTAACTTGGGAAAATTATAAAACTAGTTGACAAATACTGAAATTTGACTTGGCAATTTAAGGTTCTCTCCCCCCTAAAAAAAAAAGTTCTTGCGATGGCCCTGGGGGGGGGGGGGATTTCTAAATATGCAGAAGGAAAGCAAAAGATTTTTCTGCAGTTTGGCTGTTCTAACCCTTGAATTACATGTGTATTTTATTATTAGAGTAAAAAAAAGTAAAAACAATTTGTTTTTAAATATACTGCATGTGTTGGGAGAAGGGGAGGGGAACAAAAAAGAAAGAAAACATTTTTGGAAGGGGAGGATGTGAAATAATTTAGGTGGTTATTTAAATATTTTACGACAAAATCACAAATGAAGCAGAGATTTAAAAAAAATCACAGATTTTAAACTGCATGAGATGCAGGTAACGTAGGGGGAGGGGGAGAGCGATCATGATATGAGAGACAATAAATTAGCTGATAGGTTATTTATTATAACTATAGTGTATTTGTATAGCATATTGTGTATTGAGAAATTTAAAGAGTTTAATATGTTAAATTATGCATATTTGGTACCAGAGGGGGGTCAAAGGGGGAAGCAATATTTTTTGGAGGGAGGGTAGATGATTGATTAAATATTATTGCAGTAAAATGACAAAGAAGTGCATTAGAAAAAGTAATTTTTTTAAAATTTTGCTTAGAATTTTTTTTTTGGAGGGGGGGGGGGGGTTAAATTTTCTTTTCTTTTTACAAATCTGAAAGCTGTCAAAATACGGAAGATTCTTGCCTCTGTATTTACCTTATTTACTTCTAAATTAATGATAAAACAGGTCTTAAAGTAATTTCTATAAATCTCGATTATAAGCCCCCCTTCCAAATTTAACTGCTTTTTCTTTAAAAAAAAGGGGGGGGAGGTTACAATCAGGATTTTACGTAATGAACTTTCTTCATTTTTAAATAAATAAAAACTAACAATTTATAAGACTTTGTAACAGTAAAAAAAAATTACAAACACGGGAAAATTCTTAAAAATTTTGCGACATAGCAAAAAAAATTCACAAATTTCAATGATTTTTGAAATTTTTTTGGGTTTAAAAATTGAAGAAAAATCACGATTTCTGTTTCTTTAAAAAAAAAAAAAAATCTTTGTATAACCTGCACCGTGTATAAGCCACAGTGGCTATTCCGAATGTTTTTTTCGTGTATAACACGCGGGCTATACACCCGAAAATACAGTGTGTGTGTATATATATATATATATATAAACTTTTTGGACAATTAAACCATTTAAACACATGAAAATTTATCAAATACGATGCAATAACCATTTATAGACAAAAGATACAAGAATCCAGCTAAATAAAGTTGAATGTATGAAAAAACAAATGAAAGATCAATTGGATGAATATAGAAGGAAGCTTATATTGTATTTCACTTCACCAGGGTAGATGAAATACAAATATAAGCAATACACAGTCGATTTTTGTATAAGAATCAAGCTATAAGCTGAAAATTAAATTCTTATATGTACTCAATCGACCGTAAACCAAGAAGTATAAAAACAGTATAAAATAAGAACTACATAGATTGAAAGAACTAGGAAAATTATTTGAAAATACTTGTAAAAATAAATTAAACTAACCCCTAGACAATATTTGAAAGATCCTAAGCAAAGATATATATACGGTTTAAGGTGATCAACACCGTTAGAATATGTAAAATGTATAATAGTTAACTGTTAAAAGTTAATCTTGTTAAAGCATATATTTCTAAATTTAAACCAAAAAAATAAAAAAATAAATAAAATAAATAAATAAATAGTAAAATATATTCAAAATGATGTATAATTATGTATACAAATCAATTAATAAACTAATATTAAATTGTAAAGATAATAATATTTGTAGACCTAAGAATCAAACTATTTTAGTGCTGGCATCTTTTATCCATTTTAATCATAAAAGAAAAGGAATATATATAATCTTAAGTAGTATTTATAAACATATAAATATAAATAAAAAAAGAAAGCAATTGAATTACTACCCTCAAAGTAAATTAGTTAATATTATTAAAACAATATTCTTAATATATATATATCAGTGTTGGCAATATGTGATAAATATTTAAATCTATTGTATTTATATGACAAACTGAGTAACTAAAATTAATTATATATAATTAAAATAAAATCACAAATGTATGAATAAGTTAGTAAAATTCTAAAGATGAACAAAATATAAACATTATCAGAAATATATAATAAGAAACTATGAATAACATACAGAATTGTCATAGGAGCTTGCAGGTTTAATTCATAATAAAGATAGGTTATTTCATCCAATTTTGTCGGCATTAGGCCTAAAGTGAAAATTTAGCTCCTTATAACATATCAAAAATTCCCAAAGATATCCAAAAATGAAATACTACACATAAGATATTAAAAGAAGAATAAATGAATAGTACATAATACCCCAATGACAGATAAAAATCTAAAATACAAGCAATTTGACTTACCAAAATAGAATATACACAGATGGGAGCAGACTTAAGATAATGAAAACATGTGGCTACTAAACAAGCACGTAGTTAATAAAAATAAAATATACTGCTGCCCTCTGGCTTGAAAAATGAAAAAACTATTGTAACTAGATTTTTAACAAATTTTTTAGTGCTGCCATCCATATGTATAAAGAAGAGTGAAATCAAAATAAGAAGTTTGAAGATTTAGTAATGAACACTAAAATTGATAAACATTAAAAATAGAATGAATATATATAGAGAGGAGAAGGTCCAAATACTGGCTACTAGGTGTTCTGAGAACTCAGCGCAGTGTAGCGGTGATAGGAAGAGTTTGTAACTTTAATTAAGAGATGAAAGTTACGAAAAGTACGTCACTGAAGTCTGTGTCATTTACAAATAGTAAATGCAAAAGTGTCGAATCTACGTAATCTGGTACATCAAAAATTTTTCAGATATGTGTGTCTCATTTTTTTAAAATATACTGATCGTATATTGGCTTGAATTGTTGATTAAGTTATTTTCTAGACATATTTAGCTCTTCAACTGCCATACGCACAGTATTGGTATTTTATTATATGAATAAGTAATAATGGTTTTAACTTAAACATAGCAGTGATCCGAATACCGGCTACCTAGAGTGGTCTAAATACAGACTAGCCGGTATTTGGACCTCTCTCTCGGTTGCTCTGCTTGAAGGGGAGGGAAATAAATTAATTTAAATAGTTCCATAATTAATAAATTAATTTAAATGGTTCAGAAATAGTCCTCATCCCATTTCGCAATATGAAAAAAGCAACCATGGCCGTGATTCTTCAGGACCGACACTGGTTACCCAATCACTTTCCAAAAAACGCGCTGTTGAACATTACAAAATTGCCTGTAATAAATGTGAAGAGAAAGAAAAAAAATGATGGAGTAAATCAGGCGAAAGAGGCAGAAATTTGATTTTAACCCTCTCGGTGCGCAACCCGAGATTTCCTTGGGCAACGTAAAAGTAGCAAAATTTGCACAATCCGAGATTTCCTCGGGCATGCATTTTTTTAATCTAATTAACCCTCCTCGATTATTCCCACCAGTTGCTTTTTTTATTGTAAATTATGCCTTATTTAATCGAAGTATTTTCCCAGTTAAATTAGAAAAAAATTTTTGTTTTGAAAAACTGGTGACAAAAGAATAAAAATTCTTAAAAGACGCTCGTCGCGAAGGGGTTAAATATGCAATTTTTGAAGCTATTTTGATAAAACAACTACGCAGCGAGAGGGTGAAAAAGGAAAATATCCAACAGAGGAAGATGATAAATTTGTGTCTCCTGCATGGGTACTTTTTCTGTGGACAAGAATGGGGGAGGGAATTCTGGGTTCAATGTTAAGAATGCGATATGTGGGCTGATAGGGACTATACCGATGCAGAGTGAGATATTATGCTTTTGATTTTTTCAGATAAAGTAGTTCTCATTTCAATCAGCAAGCTTTTTTTTTTGTTTTACACGTTAAAAAACAAAATTAGAAACATAATGGGAAGAAGACTGTGAGAGATAGTCGTAAAGAGTTTTAGAAATTTGACAAAAATACTTATTTATTAAAAATTATGTATTTTTTCTGTACATAAGAAATGTTATTAATCAATACAATTTATTATAAGAATATTCTTATTGCTTAATAAATGTCATTAGGTCTATTTGTGTGATATTTTGGGAAAAAAACTTATGTAACCGGTATTTAGACCCCATTTTAAAAACTCAAAATTTGAAGACTTTCTGAATTTTGCTTCTTATAAACAGAAAAAGCCTTTTAAACTGATTTTTTTTCTCTAAACAGGTGTAAGACGTGTCAAGGTACCCTGCTGTCACTTTTTATTTCATTAATTTTGAAAATTGTATGATCTAGGTTGAAAACAAAAGTGGTAGCCGGTATTTGGACCTTTACCCCCCCCCTCTCTCTCTATCTATCTATATATTATACAGTAACGGACCTCAAATCCGGAATCCTAAAATCCGGACGACCCAAAATCCGGAATGGAAAAAAGAAACAAATTCCGCGATGATCTCGAATAAATATTTCATAAAAACGTCCATAGATGGCGCTACGCACGCACGTAACACAGTGCCGAGCCAAACTAGACTCAGCAATTTTATTTTATTGCAATGTTTTTCATTCATTCATTCATTAGTTTTAATCCAAATTTTCTAACAGAATTATCGTAGTTAATGTGTGCACACATTTTGAATTTATTTTAAAAAGAAACCCTTTTCTTCATTTATGTAGAAAATGTAAAAAGAATAAATAAATAACCACAAGAAAGAATTATTTTTAAAAAGGTTCATAGAATATATTTATAATATTTATATGTAAAAATATTTTACAATGCCCCCCCCCCCCCCACTTTTAATATGTTCAACAAATTTCATTTTTCGAAAAAATTCTGTTTGTAAGCACTGTACTAAAAAATTCTTTTCTTTAACTCAAAGAGAAAAAAAAAATCTACCCAAAGTTCCTTTCTCCATAACAAAACAAGCTGTCTATCGAAAGCTAATGATCTCATTCTGATAATATTGACTTTCCACTTCACGCATACTTGCCAACTAAATTTCGGTAAAACTCAGAAGATTTTGGACAAGAAATCAGAAGATTTTGGACAAAAAATCAGAAGAAATCAGAAGATTTTGGCGAAAAATCAGAAGAAACCAGAAGATTTTTTAAGTTTTATAACACTTTCAGTAAGGATTAAAAAACAGCTGAATCCTTATAAACAAACAAATTTCAAAGAGAAACTCGAATAAAATATTCACTAATTTGCAATTACGCAATATATTATGACAAAAAAAGAATAACTTGAATATATTAAAAATTATTATTATTATTTTTTTAAATATTCATAGATATCCCACCTTTCACATTAAAAGACACTTAAAACTTCTGACTCCTAAATTTTCCTTTTTTTTTAGGGTGATTCTGAGTAAAAAAAAAAAAAAAAATTGAAATTCACAGCAAATTTTCTGAAAAGTTACAGCAGGAAGGGGGTGGGGGGGGGGGTGTGAGGGATCCACTTCCAACACTAGCTATGCGTTTTTCCCGCGGCCCTTTGACGAAATTAGTGTTTTTTTCGCGATCTTTTGACGAAAAGTTATAGCAGAGTGGCAAAATGCAGTAAGAAGCGTATAGCTGATTTAGAAACCCCATAATAAACTTGAGACTAAATTTAAATAAAACTAAGTACTTATTGAAGCTGAAAAAGAAAAATGAATTACAACGTAAATGGTGGACGAAAGAAAGATAACAGATTTAAAAGCAACTTAATATTTATTGATTAAAACAAAAGAAAAACAAATAAAATAAAATGAAAACTTAAATTTAAGCAGTTACTTAATGCTAAATGACTATGAAACAAACTTATCTGCTTTGACATAATATGTATAACATAATAACTCATGGCATTTGGCATAAAAGCATCTCGTGAAAAACAATCAGATGAAATACTATTGTTTTCAATTAAACATGACCTTCAATGCACCAGGACTCCATTTATTAAAAGCACAACAGCTTCTCGAAAATAACTTGCTTCAATACACTAACCGGACGATAAACAATCTCACTTTAAAAATACGAACTCTGTAAAACACATGGTCGATTGTAGAACTTCACTTCAAGGTCAATGACATGAGGCAAGCAAGCGTAGAACGAAATTAACTCAAACGTAAAGCTCGGACACTTTCAGCAATATATCCCTCCAGGAAAAACATTTGCATTTTCCAAGGACAATTACTTAAGAACATCGTATCATCTCGAACTACTTGCTCTCAAATATAAAGCTAACTTGAAGTAAATAAAAGTCTAAAGTCCGGCCAAGGATTCAAACACTTCTCTAACATTGATACCAGAAACTAATTAAAAGACATTTCCTTTGAGTGTAGACTTCATAAACCTGAGTTTAAAAGCTGACAGAAAAACATAACAGACGCCTTTAAGAAAAGTAAATGTCGGCACTAAACGCCAGACGACAAACACATTTTAAAAACTCGAAACTGTTGGATGTTCACGGTTGAAGGATATTTATATCACAGCCAGCCACGATAACAGTGCTAGTACGCAGCTCCGGACACGCCCAACGGTCAGCTATGAATAATTACTGAAGACGTAACCATAGCGACACCTGACAACGCTAGACGACTCACGCCATCTAGTGGCAGTTGGAAAAACCACATAAAGATCGAATGGCAGGAAGTAATATAAACAATATTGTAAATGAAATCAATATTGTAACTAAAAGAGAGATAATAGAAATAAACAGAATTATATTAATAGAAACCTAGATAAGAGAAAAGAAATAAAAAGATGTTTTTATTTATAAGTAAGTGAGCTAAAACAGGAACTTATAGAATGAGATGGAAAATGGATATTTATATGTACAGGGACAAGAATAGAAAAGCTCAAATTTGTTATCAAATGCCCCCCCTCTTGTCCACTGTACAACTTGAGGTAGATGCTCAAAAACAAGTACATAATCTCAAAGAATTATCCCTTAACAAGAGCATTCACAGAACTCACAACTCTATCCTTAAAAGAAAAACTATCCAGAATCCAAAACTCCATCCACAGCAATCCAAGCATCACCAAAAACAAGTAAATAACCATAGTAAAAAGCAAGTGATAACAGCATTAAATATAAAGTCCCGATGCATTAAAAGCCTGCAAATACAAAAAAAAAAAAAAAAAAAAAAAAAAAATATTTAGTAAAAATACACATAAATACAACACATAACATAAAGCTATAACTATCCAGTTCATAGATAAAAATCATCACATCACTGTATTGTGATACAACAGTCTTTCACCATCTTTCCCCCTTTTTTTCCAATAACTCCTTAAATTTCTCTATAGTATTCGACATCAGCACATACACATTAATTTTCAAGAATAATTAAATACCAGTACATACAAACATTAATTTTTAGGAATAATTAAATATAGGATAAAACAACCATTTTTATAATTTATGATAACAAATATGACTCAAGATGGCATTATATATAAAAAATTTTTTTTTTTTTTTTAAAGTTTGGCATATGACTTCAAACAATGGCACAATAAAAAAAAAAATCTAAAACACTAGAAAACCTTTTGACTGGTCCATCAAATAAACTTGCACGACATCCAAAATGCAAAACCAATTACACCATGAAAACAAGTTAACCCAAACCGGTATATAGGGCCACATGTTCCATGCCACTGTATATTTAAATATATTATAATAGATTAAGTCACCAATTTACCTAAAGAACGGTAACTGGACAAAGGTATCATGGTACATAACATCCACGCTAAAAAAAAAACACCTTTTGCATTCTTCCACTACCCTTTCGCTTACATTTGCTCACAAAAACATTCTTTCGGAATATTCACTCTGAACATTCGCAACTTCACATTTGCTCGAGGCCTCAAGACTTCATACTCACAAACTCTCAACAAAAAAAGACGTAGGCAAACGATGACACAGATAATGAAAGATCAATTGAGGGATCCATATACAAAACTTTAAACAACAGAATTAAACAGCCCTAAACAATTTCCAGAGCCAATCAAGGAACATGCAAACATGGACGTCAAACAGCCATTATTCAGAACCAGAATAACAGTCTTCATCTAGACCTAGAGGGTGCTATTTCAAAAACTACTTAAAAAGACAACCATTCGAAATATAAAATTTCTATGCAAGAACAACAACATCTCGGTTCCACCCCTCTTTTATCAAACTATGCCATATCACATTGATCAACTATGCCATAACTTATTGAAAGCCACCTCATCTTATTCTTCATCTATTTCTAATTTGACAGAATACTGGGAATGAGTTGAATGAAAACAGCTAAAAACCAAGTGAAGAATTCCATCTCTTTTCATTTAATATTCAGGAAAAGCATTTAAAAGTTCAAATCACACTTTTCTGATAATTGTTTTAAAAATGAAAAGAATAAGAATGCTACTAACACAAACATGACTGCAAGCCGTTAAAAAGAAATAAATTATCTGGCCCCCCTCAGAAAGCAAAAAAAAAAAACATTTAAACTTCCAGGATAGGCTCACTATCAAAAGACTGCCAATTTAACTTAGCACTCTTAAAAATCTCTTTAAGGATATATATACGGTTAAGCCTTAAACTTGTTCCATAATGACCAACATGACTAACCTACATCCAATTTTCCACATACAACTTGCAGTTTTAACATGCTACTGATTTCTTCAATACCTCCCAGAAAAATCTGCTGAAAAAGTTGTCCAACCTATTTATCCCACTCTGTAATTTATCGATCAAAACAGATTACTAAACCATTTGGATAACCATCAGAAAAATTCCGTCTCAAAACCAAATTTCACCTGGGCCATCAATAGGAAATAATCTTCCATCCAATGCTCTAAAACATTCTAGCAACGAACCACTTCTAGTCCCTCAATATATATATAGCTCAATGAAAAGGAACCCCAGACTATACCTCTACAGACCAAACACCTACAATGGTATAACCAATTGTTATACTAAAAATCTCTAAGTACTATGTCTAAATCACCACATTGTCCAGCCATCGAAATCCATCCAAATCCTCAAAAATATTGGGTATATGCAAATATACAGTCACTACATCTTAAAAATTAAAATTGATGCTGACTCTACACAAGAAAAATTCATGAAGGAAAAATGACTTCATTGGACAAAAGTAGCACTATGACAAAAAGATCTCTAACTGGTACAATAAAGGTTCACAATCATGTCTTAAAAATATATTAAATGACTAGATCAGCATAAAAGACTAATTTAAATGTCAATACCATTACATGTGTTCATTTAATTGCTGAACATAAGAGACTTATTCTCAATTAAATAACTCAAATATACATAGTTTACATTGCCAAAAACTGGATTTAAGTGTAATGTAAGACAAGGAGGAGATCAACACTATATATAGACATAAATGAAAGTTAAGACAATGAATCACAATATAGGATTAAGCACAACTTTTAAACAGGCAATTGCACAATTTCAAATGCAAATAACATGATCATATAACATCTAAAATAATTAATCAAGTGGATCATCGAAAACCAATACTCAATCCCAAGATTCAATGTTAACCCATATCAGAATTATCTTTAAATTACTTTAAAATGAACATTTAACAACAATGTATAATTTACTGAATGACCCAAACATACCTAGAAATACGGATTAAATCCCAACACTTTTCACTTAATTTTAAATAGTTTAAACAAAAAAATGAAATTAACAACAAAACATTAGGTTATAAATGCTAGAACACACTTAGCATCCAGGGTTTAATCTCTTAACCATTAAACATTAAAATTTGGCCAAGGAAAACTCCCATACTAAAAATGCAAACTGCATAAAACATTAAGATAATCTTAATATAACCCAATTAAAATAAATTTACTAATTTAAAAACATTTAATTTTATAAAGTTTAGAACCTATATTTTTAAACTGAATAATTAAATTAAACAAAACTAAAAATAACTTAAAAAGATAATAAATTCATTATTCAAAGGCCAGGATCATCTTTCAAATAAAATTTAAGCAGTAAAAATTGAATCTACCTTAACCAAACGATGGGTAAACGTGGAAAAACCCAGGAAAATACATACTTCCATTGCAAGTTATGGTAGTAAAAAAAAATAAAAATTCTATGACCATAATTTAAACAAGAACACAAAAGCTTTTAAATATCAATTAACATCAGTTTAATTATCAAAATTTACCTCAGGAGTCATTCGTAAACATTATCAAATATTAAATATTTCTATAACGAAAAGTTCTTTAAACTAATTAAACCTTTATTTAAAAAGTAATTATCCATTAAAACAATATATATATATTAGAAAACTATTAAATATTTAAAATCTATTATAAAATCTTAATTTATCACTTAAAAGTGACTCCCCCTCTTATTAACAACCAGTTTAGGCCTTTACAAGTAATATTAACATACTTCATTTAAGTCCAAATCAAGACCAATTGACCCAGGGTAAGACCTATCAAAAACCTTAATTTCAATTTAAGGAAAATTCATCTTAAATGCAAGGTAAATGCTTTAGTTTTCAAAAATTAGAAAATATTATCTGAGGAAACTAATCTCCCGATGGCACTCCTTAAATTTCTATTAACTTCCATATTTGTACAAAAATACTCAATTAAAATATCTGAAAAACAAATGTAGACATGCATAAAAATGTATAGTACAGATGAAATACAGGAAAAATTTCAATTCAAGACAATACAGTTAAAAATCCCATGAACTGGAGACCATAAATGGCGTCCGTCAACTTTCGTCAGCCTCCATAACTAAAATATTCATTTAATCAGCAAGAGTCTTCCTTTAGGAAAAGTCAAAACGAATGTCTATCATCACAATGTAGAAAAGTTAAACACCTTGTAAAAAAATGGACTCAAAAATGAGCCCAGCACAGCTTCCTACAATGCGCTATTATGAAATAGGAGAACACTGGCACTAACAAATCTTCAAAAGCACTATTCGTTAACTTAACACCTTTTAGTTAACTTTTAAAAATAGTAGATGAAGTTCAAAAGAAAAATTCGCTGCAATATCACACAATAGCATCTTCATTAATATTCAAAAATTTATATATCTTTACTACATTTCACGAAATAAACTTAAACCACAGCCATTTCCTCAAAAAAAAATTTCAAAATTTCATTAATTTCTAGACATTTCTTCAAAACTTCTATTATTCTAATCAAAGATCGCCTCTTTATATTTAAATCCATGCTTCATTTATGATAAATTATGCCATGAGTTCAAAAAAAAAAAAAAAAATTTAAACTTTTACTTTAATAAGATTACAAAACGTCGCCCCCCCCCCCCCCCCCGTCGAAAACCTTCGCTAAACTGCTATGGGAGCCGAAAACTAAATCCACCATGTAAAAATACAAGACCTATTACGGTCAAAAACGTTAATCTTTAAAATTAAACGAATTTATAAGACAAATATATAAAATTTGCGACTTTAACTATTACGAAATTTAATTAAAAACAAAAACTTATATTAATTCTATCATTTTATATCAGAATTAGGAACTACAAAAATATACCTTTATAAAAATAAAGACTTTTAAACTAGGAAGGGCTTAACTGTAAGTTAAAAGTAGCCCATAACCTTATTTGTTAGATAATTACTTAATGTAATATCTAACGGGGTTGGAAAAGTTATAGCAGAGTGGCAAAATGCAATAGGAAGCGTATAGCTGATTTAGAAACCCCATAATAAACTTGAGACTTAATTTAAATAAAACTATAAGTACTTAATGAAGCTGAAAAAGAAAAATGAATTACAACGTAAATGGTGGACGAAAGAAAGATAACAGATTTAAAAGCAACTTAATATTTATTGATTAAAACAAAAGAAAAACAAATAAAATAAAATGAAAACTTAAATTTAAACAGTTACTTAATGCTAAACGACTATGAAACAAACTTATCTGCTTTGACATAATATGTATAACATAATAACTCATGGCATTTGGCATAAAAGCATCTCGTGAAAAACAATCAGATGAAATACTATTGTTTTCAATTAAACATGACCTTCAATGCACCAGGACTCCATTTATTAAAAGCACAACAGCTTCTCGAAAATAACTTGCTTCAATACACTAACCAGACGATAAACAATCTCACTTTAAAAATACGAACTCTGTAAAACACATGGTCGATGGTAGAACTTCACTTCAAGGTCAATGACATGAGGCAAGCAAGCGTAGAACGAAATTAACTCAAACATAAAGCTCGGACACTTTCAGCAATATATCCCTCCAGGAAAAACATTTACATTTTCCAAGGACAATTACTTAAGAACATCGTATCATCTCGAACTACTTGCTCTCAAATATAAAGCTAACTTGAAGTAAATAAAAGTCTAAAGTCCGGCCAAGGATTCAAACACTTCTCTAACATTGATACCAGAAACTAATTAAAAGACATTTCCTTTGAGTGTAGACTTCATAAAGTTGAGTTTAAAAGCTGACAGAAAAACATAACAGATGCCTTTAAGAAAAGTAAATGTTGGCACTAAACGCCAGACGACAAACACGTTTTAAAAACTCGAAACTGTTGGATGTTCACGGTTGAAGGATATTTATATCACAGCCAGCCACGATAACAGTGCTAGTACGCAGCTCCGGACACGCCCAACGGTCAGCTATGAATAATTACTGAAGACGTAACCATAGCGACACCTGACAACGCTAGACGACTCACGCCATCTTGTGGCAGTTGGAAAAACCACGTAAAGATCGAATGGCAGGAAGTAATATAAACAATATTGTAAATGAAATCAATATTGTAACTAAAAGAGAGATAATAGAAATAAACAGAATTATATTAATAGAAACCTAGATAAGAGAAAAGAAATAAAAAGATGTTTTTATTTATAAGTAAGTGAGCTAAAACAGGAACTTATAGAATGAGATGGAAAATGGATATTTATATGTACAGGGACAAGAATAGAAAAGCTCAAATTTGTTATCAAAGAAATTTGCCGTTTTTTCATGATCTTTTGAAGAAATGTGCCGTTTTTTCGCGATTTTTTGAAGAAATTTGCCGTTTTTTCGCGATATTTTGAAGAAATTTGCCATTTTTTCGCTATCTTTTGAAGAAATTTGCCGTTTTTTCGCGATTTTTTGACGAAAGTAGCGATTTTTCTGCAAACGATTGACAAAGCTAATTTTATTCGGCGAAGATGTCGAAATTCGCGATATTTTTTATGTCCGAATTTTCGAATTGGTGGCCGATTTTTTTTTAAACTTTCGGAAACGAATGCCTTAAATTTTCGGAAAATTCGGACCAAAATCACCCCTATGCGTTGTTTACGCAATCTTTTGACGAAATTCGCGTCTTTCCCGCGATCGTTCGGCGAAATTTGGGTTTTTTCTGCGATCCATCGGTGAATTTTGGGTTTTTTCCGCGATCTTTTCACGAAGCGCGTGCTTTTTCCGCAATCCTTTAACGGAATTCGCGTTTTTACGCGATCCTTTCATGCGATCCTTTCATGGAAATAGTGTTTTTACGCGATCTTTTGAGGGCGCTTTTTTTACCCGATCTTTTGACGAAATTCGCGTTTTTTCGCGATCTTTTCACGGAATTAGTATTTTTACACGCTCTTTTGAGGGAATTCTCGTTTTTTACGCGATCTTCTGATAAAATTTGCGTCTTTCCCGAAAACCTTCAGCGAAATTTCGGGTTTTCCCGCGATCCTTTGACGAAACCCGCGTAAAAAGCATAAGAAAAGGCCAAAAATCGGAAGAAAACGCATTATGTGCGTAAAATCGAAAAACATGCCGATTTTTCAGAAGAATTCTGAAAAAATCGGAAGAGTTGGCAGCTATGTTCACGCAGTTAAATAAACATGTTGAATAAGCAAAACAAACAGCGGATAGATATGTCATTTTTCTTTACTTTCTTTTCATCTAGTTTTTTTTTTTTTTTTTAAGAGGTACACTAGCTTTCTAATAACTTATCATAATTTAATAAAAATTTGTTACACAAGCTAATTCACTATTATTGTAACTTGCTGAAAATTTGAAAGAAATTCATCAATTAGCAATGGAGATAATTATTTTTAAGGAAAGAAACCGTGTCGGTGGGAGCTCGCTACTATGGTTTCAGAGCAAACTTAGGGACAAATGGCGGTTAATAAAGAGCTTAATTCGGCTCTCGCAAACAACGATGTATTTTCATTTTTAAAAATGTTTTTATGTTCCTAATAATGTGATGTACAGGATTAAAAAAAATTCTTATCCTTATTTTAAATTATTTTTTTTTAATTTATGTTTATGTTTGTTTACTTATACCTCATACGGCAATCTGCGATATAGATTCCTGGGCCTAACTCGCGAGCAACAACGCATTTTCATTTTCTAAAAAATGCTTTAATATTTCTAAGAATATGCAGTAATAGTATTTTCTTTAAAAAAACTTATTTTTATTTTGAATTACTTTTTGTAATTTGTATTTTTGGCTTTATTTACACTAAGCCTAACATGGCAATGTGCGGTATAGATTGCTCCGTGGCATGTAAAATTTTGCCAAGGGCATGTACTGTATCTGTTTATTTATTTTGGTTGAGGACCTAAAATCTGGAAAATTCCGAAATCCGGAACGGGCACGGTCCCGACCAGTCCGGATTTGAGGTCCGGTACTGTATATGACACATTTATTAACCTAAGTAATGAAAAAAAGAACTTAAACCTAAAATGTTCAACTAAAGCCCAAGTGAAGAACCTAGGTGACATATTCAGTGACAATAAGAGTCACATTCAAAGCAATACATTTAATTTGACAATATATTTCTTATTAATTATTAAATACAGAATATGTAAAAACGAAGAGAGCAGTAAAATACAGTACTTTATTTCAGATAATTATTTTAAATTTTCAGATTCCCACGTTTTGCTACATTTAAATTAGTTATCTTTGTATCCACAATTTCTTGGAGCTAAAATTTAAAATTGAGTTATATCTGTCTATATACATTAGTTTTGCCAGATGAGCTAATTTTTTTTAAATTCAAAATGCTACTGAATTCTGAAGAAAAATAATACACTGATCTAAAGACAAAATACATAAAACAAAATTATTATTCAAAAATAGTGGTAGCATTCTAAATAAAAAAAGGCCTGCCTAAATGTCAACACCGACACTTCCGATGTTTGCCATCTACAAGGCCATGAGTGGTGCAAATGTGTTAGTGTAGAGTGTATTTTTAGCACCAGTGTTTGAACAACAGAATTAAGCACATGTAAAATGCAAAGGTTTGGTGACCACAGAGAAGTGGTTGGCGGGCCACATGTTTGACATGCCTGTTATAACATATAGCACAAGACATGATGGCAATTTTTTGCAAAATATCAAATCAAGGATAACCAATGCAAGAACATAAAAAAAATAACATTCAGATAATTAACTTTTTACAACCTAATTTAAATAACTTACTTGGGATTTTTTGCTCTAAGCCTATCGCTTGGCACTATTTCTGTACAAGCAGACTCCCAGCCAACATATTCAACAACATGAAAGCTGCCTTTGGTCATTTTAACAATGGCTCGCCACCAGCCACATACTTCTTGTTCATTACTTCTAGTAAACACCTACAAAGAAAATACTTCAATTAATATAACTTGCATATCAAAAAATAAAGCAGAAATATCTTTCATGTGTATTCTAAAATATTTCACATCAAAACTACTACTGACAGCAGCACTGTCATCCTTAAATCACCATCCTTCAGTTATACATGGTCATAGAAAAGGTAGAACACATAAAAAATAAAAAATCATTATACCAACAGTAGTTGAGAAAACAATTTTCTTTACAAAGCACTTGGAAATTCTCAGAAATTTCTTAGATGCAACTTTTTCACAGCTATGACTGCCAATGTGCAGAAGCAAGTTAGAATGAAAGTATCATAATTGTGTCCAACCTTTTTAGATGGTCTTTTAGTATGCATAGACTTTAGAAGTTATTTTGAGTTCTTTACCATTAGTGTGAGGGGATATCATATCTCAGGGTTCATACTCTTTTTGAATTACAAAATTCCCTGACTTTTCCAGGTCATATTTCTTAAAATTCCCTGACCACAATTCACGACATTTTTTTAGAAATATGAATTTCAATTTTACATTTTAATGATTAAATTTGTACAGCATAAGAGGTACATTAATAAGAATAAAATGTAAACTTACCTCTGAAAGTGAAAATAACTTATAATAATTAAAAAAAGAAAGAAAAAAAACACTAAAATACAACTCAGAAGGATTCAAAGTAACTTTTTACTTCTATAACAAAATTTACATTATGCATATTAAAAATTCAAATTTTTTTGGACAGTTCTGCAATCATATTGTTTATATGTACTGTTTCAGAAGCAGTTTGTTGTGTCAGTTTAATTTTTTTTTTCTTTTAACAGTTTAATTTCTGCTACAGCTTTTCTTTTTTCTGTTTCTTTTTTGCTTGCTTCATGATTTTCTTTTTTTTTTTTTCATTTAAATAGTCATGGTATCTCATTCTAGCCACCTTAACATGGCTCAACATTTCTTTACTAATATCTACTTTTTCAACTCCACCAGCTGCTTTAACAGCATCATAAACAGTCCTAAGGGCGCACACAGATCTTTCTGCTAAGTTCTCTATTAATACATCTTTGTTAATTGAAAAACCGTTTTCCACAGATGCATTCCCATTTGAAAGAACTAAAACAATTTTTAAAACTTTCCATAAATCCTTAAAGCTATCTTCAGGAATAATGTTGCAATAAAATGCATCTAAACTTTCATTTTCATAAGAATACTTTTCAAAATAGTCTTTTTTCTCAGCTTTTGCGTCAAAGCAAAGCTTACTAAATTGTTGTTTAGCTCTGTCTGGCCTTCAGCAGATGTCACATGCTGCTTTGTGTATAAAACTTCTAATAATTTACTCATTCTCAGTTCTGAAGTATTGGAATTGGATAGAATTAGCTTAGGATCTAAACATGAGATATATCTAAGTAAAGAATATGTCAGCGGAGAACGTTCAAATATTTTTGATGTTATTGCTTTAAAAAAATTTTGGCAATCAAGCCGGAATCGTTTTTTTTTTTTCATTTTCTGTGGCACCACATTTTGCAAGAAGACCTGATGCAGCTACTCCTACATCAAGAGCCTGAAGACTGCATAAATTGTCTTTATCATTGATATCTACTTTCATACACTTCTGGGCAGTGTCTGCTAATCTCATAACATCAGATTTAATGAATCTTTTCATAAGTTGGTAAATTATAAAATGCAAGTCTTGATGCATAAATGGGCAAAATGGATCACTAGATTGGTATTTTTTAAGAAATGGTTGCAAAAGTGTAGCAATGGATGAATAAAAGGCCATCTGTGGCAAGATCAATTTATTATTGCACGCTTCCTGTAATACTTCAACAGTTTGTGTTTTAGGAAGTGTCGATTGCTGAACATACGTTTTTACAAAATTGAAAACTTCAATAGCTCTTTCAGCAACAGCTGCATTTTCTACCCACCGTACTTCACAAAACTTTTGAGGAAATTTGTTGCTGCCTGTAATTTCAATATAATCTGCTCGTCTTGCAGGTGAATTTTTAAATAATTGAAACATAGCTCTGAACACAGTATTTAAAGACCAATTTGCAGCTTTGTGGCCCGTACGAAATGCACTGTGAACTACATGCAACCCACAAGTCCCTATATCCAGAACTTCACATAAATGTTCAGTGGCAAGTTCATCTGTCAATAGTCTGGCCATTTTGACATTTACATTGGGGCCATCCATTGACAACTGTAATAGTTTGCTAAGGTCAAGGCCTTCAGTTCCTTCATGAAGTTTAGCTATTAAATCTAGTGCTGTGGAATGGCCAAGGAAAACAGAATCCAGATATCGAGTTTTTATTCTTTTAAATGATTCTGACCAATACCTAATTACAATATCCATCTGACCTTTTTGAACTACTTTATTTAAAGCTTCATCGAAGCAAATAAACTTTGAATTCTCTATGTCCCTTCTTAAATGTTCAGAGAAGTATGGTGATAAGCCAAAACAAATCATGTAAGACATTTTTGAACTACTACAAGTAACTGCTTGTCCTATTTTACTGTCTGGAAACATTGCTTTGAACAAACTGGAAGCATCATGAAAGGAATTATACGAACTATGGGATATGACAAGTTTCATGGCCCAGAGAATTTCAGCTCTTAAAACAGCTTCTTTTGAAACATGATTCTCTAAAGAAAGTTTATTACTACAATAAGGTTTAACACATGTTGCAGTAGAAGTATCATTCGTTTCTGCTATGATTTTTTCTTCAGATATGGACTTTTTATTTTCATTAATTGTATTTTCTTTCGTAGATTTATCAGTCTGAAATACTTTTTCCAATGGCAAAGAACCCTTAGCAGAATTTGCGTTTCTCTGATGTTTATAACCTTCCTCATGGCTGGTAATGGCTGTTCTACCCATATTACTGAGTTGAAATGATCTTCGACAAATAGAACAATGGGCAGAGAATGGATCACTCTTTACTTCTTTTAACCAAGAGCACCATTCTGGATTTATTTCCTTGTCTGTCCACTCTGGATTAAATAATGTTCTTTTCTTAGACATATTATATATACTTTTTCCTAAAAGAAGAAAATACACAATTATACTGCAATCATTTTTAAAAAACTGATTTTGTATATTTATTACATTCTATCAAAAGTAGCTCCAAAACAATTAATGCAAAAGGGAAAAAAATCTGAATCTATTCTAGTTTTAATTTATAAAATCTTAATTTAGGGTTAGGTGGGGCAAAATAAATTATAATAACAGTACCTTTTTTATTTATACTATGTTGCCAGATTTTTTTTTAATGCTAGATATTAAATTACATATTTCTTTAATTAAATAAATAACTGCACATGAACCTGCTTAAAAATGCTCTTTAGAATGCTAAAAATATTAAACAACAGATTTAAGAGAAGAAATTTTATCATTTCAAAAAAGTGTTGCCAATCAAGAAATTTGAATTAAAAAAAAAAAAAAGTAACCCACTGGCAACACTACCCCAGACTTGTATAAAACCAAAAACTTTCTGCAGAAATAAATATTTGGTCAAAAACTTTCTGCAAATTAATCTTAAAAAATTACGTATATTATTTTTACGTTATGAATTAAAATCAGTGGTTTAAAATAATTACAATAAAAAATTAAAACTAATTAATATTAATTAGAGAATAATTATTCTGGTTAAACAAGGAAAAAAAAACAAACAAAGGAAATTTTCTGAAAGGAGTAAACTCCCGGCACTAAGTGTTTTTTTTTTTCCTGTGCCTCTTTGAAGAAATTAGAGGGGGTTTTTTGCAATCTGTTGACGATTTTTGCCGTTTTTCCGCGATTCTTTGACAAAATTTGCTGTTTTTTCACGATCCTTTTACGAAATTTGCCAATTTTCACGTTTTTTTGATGAAATTCGCATTTTTCTGCGCTCCTTTGACAAAATTAGCAATTTTTCTTCAAACGATGGACGAAATTGATTTTTTTCGGCGATCATTCGTCAATTTGCGATAAATTTTATGCCTGAATTTTAAGATTTATGACAGATTTTTTTAATTTTCGGAAATGATCACCTTAATTTTTCGGAATTTTCAGACCAGAGGCTTGCCGACAGATTTTCGATCGCGGAAAACGTGTTCAAATTCTAAGTGATGTTTCGAATTTTTTTTTCAAAAGGTTAAAAATTAAATTTTTTTACAATGGATTTTAGCGTTTGAAACAGAAAAATACGAAATTTAAAAATATGTAGTTAGTTTTCCCATATGTCTAAAAGTTACGTCAATGAGAAGTCATAAAAATGATCCAAAAGAAACTTACGTGCGATGATCGCGTACATTCAATTCTTATTTTTCATAGGTCCATTTGCGTCATAAGTAGGCTCAGAGTGTCGCAGGGAGAGCGCATATTTCATGCTTTTTAGGTTCTGACTTTTAATTATCTCGGTTAACAAAAAAAAAAAAAAAAAAAAAAAAAAAAAAAAAAAAATGAATATCAGGTTAGGCTTTGGTCTATTCTTATACACATTTTCGGATCTCTACAGGCGGTAGATTTCGATAGCCACTTTTAATCCCTGTAAAAGTCCTCTCCAATTACTTTACGATTTTTTGCCGTGTTTGGGGGGGGGGGGGGGGGAAATTAATCGGATATAACGGTACCTTGAGATGTATGAGAAAAAGTTTAAAATATTCAAAATATCGATTTATAAAACATGTTAACTCTTCAATAAAATATGAAAAAAAAAACTGCAAATTTTTCTTAAATGAAAGCTTTCACTAAGTTTCGGTTTCGGATCGTTTAGCGTTCTGGATAATATATCCTGTACTATATATTAAAAATAAATTTAAATCTAAATTTTTTAAAAATGACACACATACGAGTGAAGAATAATAGATGAGTTCATGCGAAATATTTGCATTACGTTAGCTTTAGAATAGTGCAACCAAATTAAATTTTCCAGGATTCACCTTTTTTATTTTTTTTACTAGCAAAGTTGTATATAATACAGTACAGGACCCATTATCTGGAATTCCAAAATCCGGAAGGACCCGAATCCCGGAATTTTTTTTTTTTTTTTTAAATTTCCTAAATTTGTAAATTTTTACTAAAATTTTGCAAATTTTTTCGAAAATTTTACAGATTTGTAATTTTTTTTTTGGTCTATTGTGTTGCAATGTGTAACCACTAAAATATGCTACATCAGTGATGGGGGAACACGGTTGCCCCCCCCCCCCCCCCCCCGAAATTAGAAAAAAATCATTTTTTTTGTAAAATTTTAGTTTAAAATTTATATTACAATTCGTTTTTTAAAAAATCATCAGATATTTCACATCCTCTCTCTCTCATTTTGACAAAATATTATGGCTACACAATTGTGTTACTTGAATCAGGGTAAAAAAAGTAGTACTAAAAAACTTCTGAGTAAAAAAAAAAAAATTCTGAAATTCACAGCAAATTTTTTTTAAAGTTTACAGAAGAGGGGGGGGGGGGGGGGGAGGGCTCCTCTGCACTAATTATGAGTTTTTTCCGCGATCTTTTAACGAAATTCTCGTTTGTACACGATCTTTTGACGAAATTTGCGGGGTTTTTTACCGATATTTTAACGACATTTGCGTTTTTTTTCCCGTGGTCCATTGACTAAATTTGCGTATTTTTCGTGATTTTTTGAAGAAATTTTCTTCGCTATCTTTTGACGAAATTTCCGGTTTTATTCGCGATCTTATGACGAAATTAGCGAATTTTTTTGCGATCTTTTGACGAAATTGTGGGGGCTTTTTCGATCCTTTGAAGAAACTTGTGTTTTTTCGTGATTCTTTGACGAAATTTGAGTTTTTCCCGTGATTTTTTTGACGGAATTCGGGAGGACCCGAAATCCGGAAAATTCCAAAATCCGGAAAGCCTTCGGTCCCGAGGATTCTGGATAATAGGTCCTGTACTGTAATGTGATAAAAGGGGATAAAAACATATCTTCAGAATAGATATTTAATAATAACAATCTCGTTTCTGAAAAAATCGTTTAGTTGTTATATATTATTTATTATTAAAAAACTAGGGCTATTAAAGAATACTTTTAATTAAGATTACTTACCTGCAATTAACAGAACTTTTGGTTTCAGAAAAGAATCATGCCGTCACCAAAACGAAATTAAATCACCTTCTCACTCAGCAGCAGTCAGCAGAAGACAAGAAGATCGCGGCTCTCCGTTTGCTTTAACCAGCTCTTCGGCTTCCGCCTATTTCACTCTTCATGAAAAAGTGTTGCATTAAATAACAAACGAAATTATTTGGCGACATTCAACTTTAAAGCTGACAAAAGAAACCGGAAGATAACTCTATTCTATTGCGCAGTTCGCTCTTTTACAGAGTCCCATCATTGGCAAAGATATTGCCCATTTGGCGACAAATTTGTATAGCTAAAACTTCTGCCTGTCAAAATGTGAATTTAGTAAAATATTTAGTGAAAATTCTACTTCCAAGTGAAAAATAAGAACTTTTTTGCGGACGAACCTCGGAATTTGGCAAAATCTTGAGACATGATACCACATAAAAAAATCCCTGACTTTTCCAGGTTTTAGAAAAAAATTGCAATTTTCCCTGACTTTTCCATGACTTTTTGAGCACTTGCCATTTTCCCTGACAATTCCCGGTTTTCCAGTCGCGTACGAACCCTGTATCTGTAAAGATCGAGTTAACTTTATTTCAACAGAGCGTGGTTACTGACGACTGACAAGCAATGAACTGTCGGCAACATTTAACTATTATGAAAGGAACAGTTAGCAGTTGCCACGGAGATTGCAGATTGGAAGATTCGAATGAAATTGTTGTCCCAGCATTACATAAGTAAAAGCCAGGGTCTAAAAAAAAAAAAAAAAAAAAAAAAAAAAAAAATTAAAAGAGTTTTCTTAAATGCAAGTTGGAAACCCATTTGGCATTAGAAATTCCAAAAACCTAAGATTAAACCATTTAACATATAAAGAAGCTGAAAGAAAAATATGAAATGAATAAAGGCTAAAAGGTCATGTGCAAGACGTGTGATAAAAGATGACAAAACAGTTAAGATTAAAATAAGTTTATTTTAAATAAATAATAACTGTATCTATATTGATCAGAATAATTATTGTCATGTTATATTGCAATAAACTTGCAATGATATTGCAACTGAAAGTCTAATTAAATTGTAATTGTGCAACATCAATTTAATTTAGTTTGTAATATTTAACGTCTGCCAACCTTGGCTAAACTGACCCTGGAACACGGAGGGTTAAAAAGACAGCATAGAAAGTTAAAAGCTCTAAAGAAAAACTATTGAGTAAACTTTATGTATAAAACAATAAAGAAATTCAAGCTAATAAAAATGTCTAAAACAATGCAGTCTAATTTGGAGTAGTTGAAGGAGAACTTCGCCATCAGTTCTATTAATCATGAAAAAGAAAATACAGTCAGTCTTGCAGCAGCTGAGCGCTATCTTAGAAAAGTATGAAGTGGTTGCTAGAACCAAATTTTAAAATTTTCATACGACAAGCATTAAGTATATTGAGCAGATTATGGATTTAGAAAGTACACTCAAAACAAAAAAAAATATTATTCATATCCTGAATAAGGATATTAATGATCTACTCAAAAAATAAAGTACCTAAAAACATTTTCAAAGAGGCAACAAGCAGAAATACAAAAGTTTAAGCCTGCAAGTAAGAAAATGAAAATACGGCTGACAGATTACAAAATATTAAATGAGTCATTAAAGTATAACCTGATTAAGATTGAAGCTGAAAAGAACAAACTTGAAAATGAACGCAAAAATTTGAAAGTTAAGGAAGAAACATTTAAAAGAGCTGATGAGAAAGAATCTCATCTGAAAAACAAAATGCTTAGAGGAATTTCATGGAAAAGAAAACAAGAGACTATTTCAGACGAAAAGTCACCAGATATCACAGTGCTGAAAGAAGATAAAAATCAAAAAGCTAAAAGAAAATTTAGAAGAACAACTGAGCAGTCAGAAAAATGTACCAAAGATAAGCAGCAAACAAAAATAGCTAAAAATTGGGATGATAAAATAAGAACAGAAAAGCTTCTGAGATGCCAAAAGTTAGTACAGAAAATAAGAAACAAGAGGAATAAAAATTGTGTTAAAATTAATCTAGTATAATTACGCATCCAGCAATTTCTGGAGTTCTGCAATTTATTCTGTTGAGCTGAACCAGATTTCAGACCAGATGCTATAAGATATAAGGTTAGCTGGGTGAAAAAGTTCCACCAGATTCGTCCGGGATAGCTCAGATGGTAGAGCATTGGCGGCTTCAGTCAAGAGATCCTTGGTTCGAATCCTGGTCCAAATATTTTTTGCCCAGTTGAAGATTTACATCCCATATGATTTATTTACCAATTAGAATAATTGTGTTAAAATTAATCTAGTATTATCATCATTTTCAGGTTCTTTATACACATTTAATAATATCATTTAATTATGTAAAAGGTAAATAATAGATCTGTGGTGTGGCAATTTCAGCTGCTTTGTGACAGGTCGGATTTTACTTTTAAGTGATAAAATTTGTGAAAAGTTCAGTTTGGAGATAAAAATTCCTTTTTTAGACAAAGAATTTTGTGAAGAGTTCTGTAGAAAAATGAAAATTTTTCTGAAGGGTACTTAAAAGGGCTCAATTTCTTCCTAAACGGAACCCTGGTGAACAATGCTTGCCTACAACCCCCCCCCCCCCCCTTCCTTAAAAAAAAAAACTATTTGAAATTTTAATAGGATTTTAATAATAGGATTAAAAATATATATGGGTAAAATGCATGTATGTTACAGTTTAGAAAATAATGAAAACAAAAAATGTTATTACTGTTTTTGCATCTTTCAGCTTTGAAAATAATTCAGGGTGACCACAAAAGTATAATTTTCAATTTCCCTGATTTTTCCCTGATATATTTAACTTTTCCCTGATATATTACTCACTGAGCAATGTCACCATTTTCCAGCCAGCGTACAGCATAAAATTTCTTCGGAAAGCATTTCGATCCGGATAATTCAGTATAAATTGCCCAACGTGCAGGCAGATCCTTAAATAAATTAAATAACACTCTCAAAAACTCTACAACAGACCAATTTTTTGATCACATGTCAGCTTTAAAGGCACCATGCATTATATGGAGAACACAGGTACCAATATTTAAAATCTCTATGTTCACTTTCAAACTCTGCTTTCAAATCTTTAAAAAATTAATGGTTCACATTTGGGCCATTCATTGAAATTTGTAAAATGGATTTCATATTTAGAGGAGAGAGAGCTTGCTTAAAAGTTTCTCTTATGTTGCCAGAAGTGGCACGACTCAAAAATGAAGAAGTGAAAAATTTTGTACTTGCCCCAGAATCATCTTTATTCCAAAATCTGATATTCACATCCATTTGGGTCTTTTGAGAAACTTTATTCAACGATTCGTGAAATCCAATGGTATAATATTTACATTGAGCCAATTTTGTTAATGAACTATCTTTTAAATAAGGGGCTATACCATAAAGGATGGGATATGCAATCTTTGTTCTTTGCAACTGCATTTTTTGTGCTAATTCGCTATCGGAAAACATAGCTCTAAAAAGCATCACATCTTTACTTGCTGATTGCATGGATTTGTGTGTCATTGTTTGAATGCACCAAAGAATTTCTGCTTTTGTTACTTGGTTACTAATGAAAAATTTCTGTAAAGTTTTAGATGAAACAGCTAATTTGTTATCGGATAAGGAACTCTAAGTTGATGGTTCAGAATAGAGGTCTGCACGGGCCGATATTTCCAGGTCCGGGCCCGGCCCGACTCATAGAGAAAAAAATTCGGCCCGGGCCCGGCCCGTAGAAAAAATAATATTGGCCCGGCCCGAATGAACTTTTACAAAACATTTATTTTTACGTCGAATTGGTTAAAAATTTGTCTCGTACGAGGATTTCTGACCAAAGATATTTATCTTATTTTTTTTTTCATGTTTATAATTTTCATTTTTATAGAAGCGCCGCAGGCAGCGATATTTATTTTTTTAATGAATCTCTATTTCTTGTATGTAAATGTTTTAGTTATCATTAATATTGTTAATCCATATTCCATGTAAAGAAGTGTTAAAAATCTGAAAAATGCTTCACAGTAAAATCTTCTAAGACGGAATTGCATAGAAAAGAAAAAAAATGCGTTATAGACTAGTTCCCTTCTTAGCAAGTGTAAATGTATTATATATTCTTTTCTTACTTATGAGTATATTAATTTTGCATGGACCAACACGTTTTACAGTTTAAAACAAGGTTCCGTCATACGCAGGTTCCTTTTCACACATTTTACTATATTTTAATTTAGTTATATTTTAATATGCGTAGAAGTCTACTATTCTTTAAAAAATAATAAATTTTAAATGTTTAAGCGTAGAATAATGAGATTCAAAAATGTATGCATTTTCTGCAAAAACTTTTGCGCCAGGCTTAATTTAACTGACCTTTAAATGGACCAGGCTACGCTGAGACAATGATTTTTATACGGGCTGGCTTAAAAGAGGACTTTTGACCGTGAAGACTAGGAATGAAACCAGGCCCGGCTCTGTACAGAAAAATTAAATTAGGCCCGACCCGGCCCGGCCCGAGCCTTCAGAAAAAAGTATGGCTCAGGCCCAGCCCGGCCCGAGTGCCGTGAATGAAAATAGGCCCGAGCCTGGCCCGTGCAGATCTCTAGCTCAGATACTCTACTATTTGCAGTAGTAGGATCAGTTTTTGATTCTTCTTCTACTTTCAAACTCTCCTCATTTGCAATTTTTTTGGAAAGCAACGAATTTGTTATATTTGGCTGTGATGCAGCTTTCATCCTTTTTTTATGTTTAGCTCCGTTAGCATGACTCGTAAGTGCTCTCCGACCCATATTACTTAGCATAAACGAATAGTGGCATTTTATGCATTTTGCTCTATGCACATCATTAGGCACTTCTCTAATCCAATCCTTAAACTCTAGATTATTAATCCAATCGACTTGAAACCATGTCACCATAAATATTGTTTCTATCAAAATCCAAGTAAGAGAAAATATGACCATCCACACATCCGATCGCGAGTGGAGTCCGATCCAAAATAACACGCGGTATGCAGACGCAATTTCGTTTTGTAACGTTGACGTTGAGGTGTATGAATGCATGAACAATTATTGAAAAATGATTATTCCGTATTCAGATGCAAAGTCACAATAAAAAAGTAATACCATTTAGCGACACAATCACATTTTCAAAGCAAGATAAACAAGGCATTGCAAGATAGCGGGAGCGGGCTGAAGCGGGGCAGCAACTGAATTGCCCATAGCCGAAGAAGTGCCTTCATGACATCAGCGCCAATCAGATAAGAGCGTTTTCTCCTTCACCGCTCCAACTTAAATTGAGAAGTAGCCGTGCTTTGAATGGAAAACGTGTAATGAAAGACCGTTCGCACTATTACAGAAAAAGAAAAATGACAACACATTTTCCCTGATATTTCCAGAAATCTTAAATTCCCTGACATTTCCCTGTTTTCCAGGTTTTCCAGGTCTGTGGTCAGCCTGTAATTTCTTTTATTTTTGATATTTGGAGATGTATTTAAGTGGGTCAAAAGTTTTCTATTTTATGGTGCCATGTTGCATACATATGCTCTTCTAGTTTTTTCAAGAACTAGAATTTTTTCTATTAGCAGTTCCTTTATTACTGCTTCATCAAAATTGTAAAAAATTGGCTACATGCATTTCCCAACTAAACTCCTTATAATCATAACTTGTCACATTATGGGATCCCTTTATTATTTCTTCACTTTGATCAAAACATAGTTCACTTTTAACCTTCATTTCATTAAAACTAAAAATGACATCCTTTTCAAATTATCTAATCAATCTTACTTGAGCTTTTAAAATATCCTGACTCAGGTTAAAAAATCCTTGTTGAACAGAAAACTGACTAAGATGCCATTCCATTTTATAGTACAATGGTGTGCAAAAATTAAGGAAGAGATATTTTTTCGAATGTAACGTTGTGCAGGAGTTTTTCACATTGACCAAAATCATACCATAAGATCTCCAATATGTGAAAATATGGGCTAAGTGATCAAAACCATCTAAATCAAGGAATCAAAAGTATACAAAAGCACTTTATTGAAAATGTCTCGAGAGGCACAACTGCAAGGAAGACAGAAACATCCATATGACAGGCACCTAGCAAGAACAATTCAGTTTTTAATAGGAGATATGGTTATCCCTGACTGCGATGCAGGATTTACAATGTCTGTCTATGCTGAAGACAAGGTTTTTAAGGAGCTGTTGAGGCATCAAAGTCCCATTCTTCTTGTAGCACCAACTGCAGCTGCGGAATCGTTACTAGCACCTGGTCACATGCTGCCAAGCATCTCCCAAGAAGGTCCCATACGTGGTCTATGGGATTTAGGTCCAAGGACCTTGCAAGCCAATCCATGCATTGCATATCTTCATTTTCCAAGAGCTCTGCGACAGTCGCAGTACGATGAGTGTGTAGCATTGTCGTCCATGAAAAGGAATTTCAGACCCACAGCACCTCTAAACAGACACATGTGAGGCAAGAGAATCTCTGTGTAATAGTGGACAAAAGTGAAAACCTCCTTGATAGACGTGGAGGTTCGTACAGCTACCAAGCATGGTATCGTACCAAACAAGAACTCCGGCACCTCCAAAACAGTCCCTTTCGATGATATTGGAGGGATGATTGCATGTTCCCTGCTCCTCTGCAGATACATCCAGAATCCAATAAATTTGAACAAAATCGAATCTTTAAGATCGAATATTTTTGGTTTGTTTGTTACCTTTAAAATAGTGTCCTGGAAGGGCTTTGCCATAATAGGAAAAACTGCCCCTTTTGAAAAAATTTCAAAGGTTAACAGCAAATCATAATAATATACATTCCAAACGCAAAAGTCAGGAACATACACTAAAAATATTTATATGCTTAAAAGGACGTCACTTTACTAAAAACACATTAAAAATATATTAAAAACCTATTGACATGTTTCAACTCATTCACTGAGTCATCATCAGAATGTATAACAGAACAACAAACACAATGCACATGAAAACCGAAAAATAGTCATTGAATAGAAGTTAACATATAATGCTCCCTATATTTCGTTATCGCCCATGTCCCTACTATGCAGCAACTCCGCAAGTTGTCCAACCACTCAATCATATATTCAGATTGTGAAAAGATAACGTATCATTACAAACCCTTGAAACCCTTAAATAAATCTCAATAGACTCCCTTATAAATAACTGTAATAAATTTATAATTAACAACAATATATTTTCAAATTATTGAGGCATTTCAGACTAATAGTGTGATCTTTACGAATATGTCTTCCAATTTTAACTGTATGGAGCAGTTTGGCTGATTTAGGTTAAAACAAAACTATGAAACATATAGAAAATTGCACGTTTGGTTCTTCATTTCCTCACAATGCGTAAACTGGGTTCTGCGCATGCACAAGCACTTTTGCTGGTGCAGGATGAAAGAGATGAGTTTTTGAATGAAAGTTCATTGTTGTTTTTAATTAATATCTTGACTAATTAACAAAAATTGAAATTTCAGAGTCTCACATGCATCAGCACAAGCCTTGGACTACCCACACCCAAATTTTCAGCCTTGTATGTGCGGTAGATTTTCCTAGCCATTGCACACAGACACAAAGAATAAAGCTTTTTTTAAATTAATATAGAAATCTTCCAACCAATTGTTAGTCTTAAATATGGATAATTAAAGTTGGAAGAGGGAATATTAAGTAGCTTATAAAAACTATGAATTTTATGACTGTTTATGAGTGTAGTTGAACTAGTTTTTTGGAATGTATTACAGTCGAACTCGCTTATAACAAGCCCTGATTTAACGAGAAATCATAAATATTTGGTTGGTATAATGTTAAGTCTATGGGAGCATAACTCGATTTTAAACAAGCAAACCCTGGTTATAGCAAGCAATATTTTTGTGATTCATAAAATTTCTATTGACTTACACCTCTCCAGCTCAGCTAATCGTTTAGTGGAAAAATTCGTTTAACATTTCAAAAGGCAACCAAAAGTTAGTGATGAGTCATAAATCCTTAGAACAAGTGATGGTGGCATTTTTCATTGTGTGGAGTGCACGTGCGAGGACCTCCCAGGACGACCTTGAGGAGACATTTGAAGAAGACAGAGGTTGCTGATTGCATGGAAGTTTACTCTGCATAGGAGTGGCAGTGTAGGGGAATTTTGTGGAAGTCATTCTTTAATCTGCATTCATAAATTACGCTCATCAAATTTCATCTTGCGATGCCGAAACGTAAAATTTTATCAGTTGACGAAAAAGTAAGGATTTCATGGGAATTAGAAGATGGCTTAAAAAATTCCGAAATCTGCAAAAAGTATGATTTATCTTCTTCTACTGTTTCAAAGAAAAATTAATGGCTGCGTATGATCAAAATAAGAATAACTGTAAATGTTTGACGAAATGTACAAAAGAGGATTTGGAGGAAGCTCTTTTGAAATGGATGAAGGTGCAACGTACTGCAGATTTACCTGTAAGTGGTCCACTTTTAAAAGTTCGAGCAGAAAAATTTGCTGAACAATTTAGCTATTCTGGATTTGTATGTTTGAATGGATGGCTTGATTGATTCAAGAATAGACATGGGATAACCTTTGGAAAAATTTGTGGTGAAGCAAAGTCTGCAAACATGGCGGATATCCTGACATGGATGAGTAAAAAGTGGCCAGTCATCAGAGAAGGATGCACAAAAGATGATATTTATAATGCCGAGTAAACGGGCATCTTCTACAACGTAACCCCACAGCAGACTTAAGTTCAAGGGTGTAAAGTGCGTCAGAGGCAAGATCTCCAAAAATCGATTGACAGCTTTAGTGTGCTCTAATATGTCTGGCACTGACAAGAAAAAAACTGTTGGTTATTGGCAAGTCAAAAAACCCTAGGTGTTTTAAGCATGTAAAAAAGCTTCCTGTTGATTATGACCACAGCAGGAATGCTTGGATGACTGCAGACATTTTCACAAGATTCATTTCAAAATGGGAGCGGCAACTAAGGAAAGAAAAGCATAAAATTCTCCTTTTAATTGATAATTGATTCGTGCATCCCGAAATCACTGGACTGGAAAGCATCAGGATTGAATTTTTACCACCAAATTCTAGAAGTGTTATCCAGCCTATGGACCAAGGGATCATCAGAAGTTTTAAATCAAACTTTTGTAAGCACTTGATTTTGATGCTTCTTGATAGAAGAGATGAAATAGGAACTACCTCAAGTTCTAATGTAAACATACTGGAAGCGATACGTTTAATGAACGATGCATGGGAAAATGTTCCATCAACATCCATTGTCAATTGCTTCCATAAGGCTGGATTGGACATTTCTCAAGAGGGACAAATCTCTGAGGAAGAAGAAATAGACAACTTGAAAAATTTGGAAATGAGTAGAGAAGAATTTGAAAATTATGTATCAGTTGACGCCAATGTTATCACTTCTGAGATACCTACTCCCGAGGATATTGTAGCTGAAATTCAAGCTAAAGATGAAAAAATGATGAAAGCGACGATGATAACGACGACTGTGAAGAATTTCAAGCTGAAATGCCCCCAACATACTCAACGGCTTTTGAGTGTACAGAAAAACAGCAAACCTTTTTTCAAAGCCAGGGGTGCAAATGATGATGTTTTTCAGGCCATGAGTCTTCTCCGAAGAGCAATAACACAAGAAAGAGACAATAAGACAGTTCAAAGTAAATTAACCACTTCTTTTGTACTGTACAGAAATAAAAAATAAAAGTATGTATAATAAAGTAAGTATGCATGAATTTTTATAGTTTTTCACGAGCACCCGGTTATAACGGGCAAATATCACAGTCCCTTTGTGCTCGCTATAAGCGAGTTTGACTGTACTAGAAAAAATAGTACATGTGACCCTCTTCACAGAGAAATTGCACCAAACCAAGGGCAGTGCCAGAGGGAGATCCGGGGGGCATATGCTCCCCCGTCAGGGTCAAATTTAATCGTCGTCAGGGAAATTTTTTTACCTTGAATGTAGAGTCCTGTATTGGGTCGGGTAACCCGATTTTTCTGGCACATGCCAAGTCGGGAGGACAGGTTAATTTTTTTTTAAATCTAATATTTGTTTATAGAAAACATGACCCACGGATAAGCTTGCCGCTTTTTTTTTTTTCTTTGGAAGTCGGATTGGCTTGACTATAATTTTTTCGGTTTTGGGATGAGTTTTGATTCTTAGGCTAATGTCAGACGAACGTCTTTTTGCATGCTTTTTTTCCTACATATCATCCTTACACAATGCTTGCCTGACATTAACCTTACGCATCGGTTTTGTTTAAGCTGAATTTTCAAAAAAGTGCCCAGAATTATATCTCAAATTAGAGTCCTGCATCTATTCAGTTTGCCCGATTTTACCTACACCCGACCCGACCCATGGCTCGGATTGAGGATAACATTTTTTGCTGTGTTTGGGTTCAGATGGGTTTGGAGTTGAATTTTGATACTTACAAGCAGTGTTGCCAGGTATCCCGATTTACGTGAAACGTCCTGATTTTTCCCAAAATTCCTGATACCAAATTACATCAAATTTTTACAAGTTTAATCTAAATTAAAATTTTATTCCTTAGTCTGTGACCAGAAAATTTAAGAATTTAACCACATGTTGGTTAAAGTCTGTCGTCACAACAGCCGGATGTTACCGAAAACCTTTACATTAGGTCTAGAAGTCATTCGTGTGCACTCCTGTTCAGTAAGGATAAAGGAGGGTGGACTAACCCCCCCTTTATCCTTAACCAATGAAGCCCCAAAACTAATGAAGGAAGCTCCTTAACATAATAAACCGGTATACCAAATTTGGAGCAAATCGAATAATTCTGCATGAAAAACCCATTTATATAAATTAAGGGAGGGTGGACTAGCCCCCCTTTTCCCCCTTTATCCTTAACCAATGAACCCCCAAAACTAATCAGGGAAGTTCCTTAACATAATAAACCGGTATACAAAATTCAGAGCAAATCTAATCATTCTGCATGAAAAACCCATTTATCTGAATTAAGGTGGGGGGGTGGGTGGACTAACCCCCCCTTTTCCCCCTTTATCCTTAACCAATGAAGCCCCAAAACTAATTAAGGAATCTCCTTAACATAATAAACCGGTATACCAAATTTGTAGCAAATCAAATAATTCTGCATCAAAAACCCATTTATCTAAATTAAGAGGCGTGGACTAGCCCCCCTTTATCCTTAACCAATGAACCGCCAAAACTAATCAGGGAAGCGCCTTATCAGAATGAAACTAGAAAAAAAAATTGAAGCAAATGGGATGTTTCTATCAAGAGTTATTGCATTACGTACATACAGAATCGGTGGACACATAAGCTCTCAGGCTTTGATAGCCTGTGAGCTAAAAAGTGTAGGGTAAGTATTTTTTATAAATGAATGAGTAAGTAAAAAGAGAGTTTTGTACAATTATTCAAGCAAACTTAATATTAAGCTAAAAATTTCTTTGTTCATTAATTCCAATATACAGTAAAGTGTCATTTCATAATAATATGGATATTAATCTGTACTTAATATATAGAAGAGAAATGGAAGGTATAAATACTTCATTGTAAATAGCGGGAATATGTACAGTGTATCTCATAAATATAAAGACACTGATATTTTTGAAATAATATTTTAATAATTCAGTATTCAAAATTATATTTATGCATATAACGAAAAGTATGTGTGAAGAAAACATTTTACAGTAAATTAAATTAGAATTAAATAATTTCAACTTGAAAATTGATAAATGTAAATAAATTTGCTGTCTCATAAATATAAAGATATTTTACATACTTTTGAATTACCATCCAATAAATAATCCATTCTTATTTATGACAGAAAATATTCTAGCTGGCATGCTTTTTATTAAGTTGTATAACTATTTTGGCTTTATATCAAACCAACTTCGTTCGATTTCTTTTTTCAACTCAAGGACGTTTGAAAATTGTCTTCCAGATATATATACACTGCAAAGGAGAATGCCACAAGGATTCTTAACTGGATTTAAATCAGGGTTATGTGCGGGCCACACCGTGACATGAACATGGCTATCGGCAAACCATTTTTTTTTGTGTGAGTCTTGATGTGTGAATCGATGCATTATCCTGATGGTACAAATAATTCTGACTACCAAGAGTTTCAGCAAACACATACTTGGCAACAACTGAATATCAAGCAGATAGATATACTCTTTAGAAGTATGTTTACCTTCCAGAAAAGCAATATCCATAATTCCATTAAAAGATAAAGCACCCCACACCATAACAGAACCTCCCCCTTACTGCCTATTGAAGAGGGTTTGAGATTTATTAGGGTAAAACCCATCTAACAAGTTTAAAGAGGCAGAGTCTTAAAGATAATTAAACATACGCAGTGAAAGCTTCACTGGAAAAATAATCTAACTTGTAACACAGAGTGATGAAGAAGTAGAAGGGTTAAACTAAGATATGAGGTAAGCAGCATCAAGATAAAAATTGTATTTTTGTAGAATAATCACAGAGTCAAAAGTTCTGGTGAAGATGAGCAGTTTATTGAAAATAATTATTCACATACTTGAATGTTCAGCTTGGGTATCATAACATTTCTTTTAAAACAGATAAAGATTAAAAACGATAATAAAAATGCAACAAGATGGTAAATGACTAGATTTGATTCACATACCAACATTAACTTGAGTTAAGCTGTTTTGAAAAAGTAACTAAACTAGCTGGTATCACCGGTAAACATAATTTAAGTAAATGCAAGAAACAAAAATAAAACAAACTTATTTAAATAGCTAAAAGTCATTTCCCCGGCAACACTAAACGTTACTGCTGCCTGAGACATCCAAACAAGTTTAAAACTCAGACATGCGTCTGCCGTTGAATGATCCGACTGCGGTATAAATACCATCTGATCGACGACACGTGCCGGGAAAACGCCTATTCGCTAGAATGTTCTATCACGTGACGTGAACACAAATTACATGAATAATTAACAAATACCGACGAATCAGATGATTCGCAGTATGCTGCCATCTGGTGCTGTATGGCAAACCGACTGAATTGATTACTTCGATTAAGTCGTAATCAATATTGTGTTCGACCGTCATGCCGTGAAAGAACAAAAACGCTAATAAACTTTCAAAGTAAAATAAACTTAAATAAAACCTATTGTAAAGTAAAACCTGGACAGCAAACTATTAAATGGTAAGTTATCAGTTAAATATGATAACGAAAATGTATTTAATAAAAGAAAAAGTTACTTTTACTATTGTATAATATGTAAACAAAATGAAATGATCTTTTAACTAAAAACTATGGAATGAAAATAGCTATGAGGATGAATGAATGAATGTGAATGAATGAATTAATGCATTAAAAGTATGAGTATATGAGTGGGGTTTTGAGCAAATGAGACTAAATACCGATGTTAAATCCTATCAAATGCCCCCCCTCTCATTATCTCAAAAACTATGTACTTCCAGCAAAAATTGAAACTGGGAAACTTTAATTTAAACAGCAGCTCAAACATCACCAAAAAAAATTTTGAAAACTAAGTTAAAATCTAAAAACAAAATGCATGCTGATAATTTTTAAAACAGCAAAAACATGAACCGAAACAAGGTCCCAAACGGCAAAAAGACAAACCACTATAGGTTATCAAAAAAGATTCAAAAATTTTTAACTTTAAACCTCAAACACCAAAAAGTTTTAACAATTTAAATTTACTTAAAACTTAAAAAGAAAAAAACTAACAACTTTTCCCGGTTACTCATCCATGAAATCGTGACCAATAAAAACCACGTCTCAACTTCCCTTAAGGAAAACTGACCAGCAAAGTCACTTTAAACAGGCAAAAACCATGGGAAAAGAGGTTAAACAGCTTTGCCCAATTACAATAATTTTACACTTGAAAAACTTACAATTTAAATATAAAGATTTAAACAAATAAAAACTTGAATACGTACCTAAGCATTAACACAAATTAACACCTTCTATTTGAAGGGTTAAAACTGGCAACATTAACTTGACCATCTTGACAATAAATATAATTAAACTTGAAAATGCAATAATTTTACAATAGAAAAAATTTATTATAACAACAAGAAGTTTGCATTATGCAAACATAACTAGCAACTCAACTTGGCTCCTAAATCAACTTACTCAAACTTCTTAACTTCAAATGAAGAAAACAAAATAAAATCGGCATCTGAGCTTGAAATAAACATAGACTTTTACAACTGTCCATTTCCGCAAACTTTCATACGTTGACAACCAGCCAACCTTTCACTCTTCCGTGCACGGATTAGCTCACAGATTCTCACAAATAGTGAATTCTCAGATGCCTAAAATGAAACAAGTATCAGAAAAAAAAACATAGCATGAAATTTAAGTTATCAATCTAAAAAATTGTAAAAATTAAAATCCAAAGAAAACTTAATACATATTTCTATCCTTCAAAACAATATCTATTTTAAATAAATATTCAACCTTCAAATAATTAAAAATTTAATGCTACAAAAATTCTATTGAAAAGGAGCCAAAAAAAATTTAGCAATTTAAATTTATTGAAAAATTTACTATTATCCATGAGTCCTTGCCTAGCGGCCGGCCTAGATCACCAGGACAAAAACATGGAAATCAAAAATAAAAATTACTATTTTCATATTAAATTCCAGAACTGGTACACGGGGACTAATGTGACACTCCTATCAAAAACTAAGTAAAATGGGACTTACAAAATTAAAAATTACTTGTGCCCAAGGTAGGCCCTGATGCAGTAGTAATCCCCTCCCAAAACCCCCGTGAGAGTTCTCTGTCATTTACCTCCCTAGGGGCCACCCTCCCGAGATGGTACTGAGGGCTGATCGAACTCCCGGAAAGAATGGAGAAAGAGGCACAATCCCTGCACCAGAACGGACATTTAAATGTATACCAGAACCGATAAGGCTTAAAAGGTCAAGTGGTCAAATACCAGGAGTACAATGAAAGAATATGCATATTTAATTCATTTTTACACTTCTACAATAACATACTACATCATTAAAATTGCTAAGGCACGCATTCAATAAAAAATTTTAATTATTCAAAATCATATTCTGAAAAAATAATTAATAAATCTCAAAAGATTAAATTTAACCAGTGGTTTTGCGAACACATCGGAGAGGTTGGACTTACTGCGGACAAACTTTAAAATGAACTCTTCCCTGTAAACCAAGTCCCTTACAAAAAATAACCAGACATCGATATGTTTTGATCGATGATTCTCAATGGGTGATTTGACGAATTCTATGGCCGCCTGGTTATCAACGTAAAGTTTGGCTTTATTTCCACTTGCCCGAGTGATCTGCTTATTCCTGCATTCCCGCAGTATCCAGTCATACCAAACTAGATTTTTGGAGGCTTCAGTCAGTGCGACAAATTCAGACTCCATCGTTGAAAGGCTTACACACTTTTCTTTGAATGTTCGCCAATCAACGGGGGATTTGTCCAGCATGACTATTTGTCCTCCAATCAAAGTTCAGTCGACCCGGTTAGCTGCAAAGTCTGCATCCGAATAAGCGATCAAAGAATCCGAGTTACAACGTAACTGGAGTCGGTAATGCCTTGTGTACTTCACATAACCAAGCAACCTTAGAAGACCCCCCCAATATATAAAACCTGTGTTAACCTGAAACTGACTAAAGATATTTACAGCGTATGAGATATCCGGCCTAGTGCAACTTGCGATAAAAGATAAACAGCCTAAGACATTGCGATAAGTCAAAATGATCTCTAAGCAATTCCAATATCTCGTCAATTACTCTTTTATTCTTGCCAAAGATCACAATGTCATCGACATACAGTAATAAAACAATATTAGATTTTAAGGTATAAACACAGTTACAAGATATAAATTTGATAAAACCTAATTTTAATAAAACCTCGTGAATTTCGTAAAACCACTTGCGGCCACTTTGATGAAGTCCATACAATGCCCGATCCAGCTTGCAATAAAGATGCTGCTTTTCGGGAATGGTGAACCCGGGAGGTTGGGACATATACACATTCTCCTTTAATGGGACATATAGGTAAGCGCTGTCACATCACACTGAGTGTGAAGCCATCCGCAACATGAAACCAAGAGAGAGAAAAAGAAATGGATTACCCCAAAATTCACCACAGGGCTAAAAGTTTCGTTGTATGAATCTCCCTTTATTTGCTTAAAGCCCTGGGAGACTAAACGTGCTTTAAAGCGGGCAATCCTTCCAAACTCATCTCTCTTGATTCCGTATACCCACCTACAGCCCACAGGAGAAATGTTGGCAGGCAATGGGGCCAAATGCCAAATGCCCTGTTCACGCATTACCCCGATCTCGTCCTGCATCGCTGCAAGCCACATCGCACGTTGCTCAGATTTAATAGCTTGATTATAAGTATTTGGTATGGAAATAGGTTCATATCAGGGTTGCAAAAAAGCCGGCTAAAATTAAAAAAAGCCACGCCAGTGGCTTTTATTGGTTTTAACCGGCTTTTTTGGGCCAAAATTGGCCTTTTTTGGCCAAAATTGGCTTTTATACAGTGAAGCATTTTAATTATAGACTACACATTTTAAAGTGTTTTTAATTAGTTTTAATGACATTTAACTGATTTAGAATATAATAAGTAACCCAATTTCTCAATAATGAAGCCATAATACTGGGGAAAAGAATTAGATCAGAGTCCTAGTATTTTGAAGTGAGAATTGGAAATATATCAGCTAAATTTTAAAAGAGTCATACCAACTGCTTTATCTGGTTTACACTGTCCTTTTACCCCCAACTCCCCTGCTTTATAAAATTAAAGAGGACAATGATTACTCAGTTACTTAAGGAATTTCAAGAGCTATTAATATACAAATCTTATTTTATTTCTCATTAACATTTAAAATCATACATAATCAGGGTTTGCCCAAGTGGGTCCACTTGAAAAAACCCATTGTGGGTTTTTTTTCAAACTTTCTCATGTTTTCACAACTGTAACATTATTTAATCTAAGGTATGAGAATAGGTGAAAACTGGAAAATTGGGTTAATAGCCAGTGGCTGTTAGACAGGGTTTGACCAAGTGGGCCCAGCCCGAGAAAACCTGTCCAGGTTTTTTTCGGACGAGCCCACTTGAAAAAACCCATTGTGGGTTTTTTCAAATGTTCTTGTGCTTTCACAACTGTATCATTATTTAAACTAAGGTATGAGAATGCAAAGATAAATGCCGATTCAAATATATTTCAAAATAACCAGATTTAAAGGAATTTCTATGCAGAGATAAAATGACCAAAAAAGACATTAGCTGTAAAGGAGGAAGATTTTCATGCCTGTAATCTAAAATGCATCCAAATACTTTACATCTTAATGCATGCAAAAAGATGGCACTGAACCCCATCCTGATTGTTTACATTGTTATAGCTTTTAAGATTAATCATCCATTTATTATCCTGCTTCAATGTTCCATGAAAGTGTTATGTAGGAGTTTTCAACACAAAAAGGGTTCAGATTAGGGCAAAAAAGAGGGAAACAGATAAGTTTCCTCCTGGATTTTGTCAGTTTTTCATTTCTTTACATTCTTTCCTCTACTTCACTACCTCTGCTTCAACCAAACAATGCTTTTCTACATTTGATCTGGTTTGGAGCAAGTTATGTAGTCATTTTGGAGTTGATAAAGCAGCAAAGCTAGTAATAAGTGTATCACCATTTGCAATCTAAATTTACAAATATCATTGACACTGACTTCCATGGCAATCTAATTTAACATTTAATAACTATTGCAATATGTAGTAAACTTTGCTAAAATTTTCAAATATATTATTACAAATCCCATTTCTTAGGAAAAAAAAAAAAAAAATCTCCAACTGATTTCTGATTTGAAGTGAATGAAAGAAAGTATATAAATTTAACATGTTTAACTTAAGATAAGAATTATATAAAGAAATCCAGTTGTGGTTCACTTAATATATCCTTAATGCAGCAAACTAGTCCCATGAGATGCGGATGTACCTCTTAAATTAATTTTATTTTTATATATTTTTTTGTTAATTCATACTTAATTAATGCAAAATTATGCCCAGGTTTCACTGATAAATGGAGAATTTAAATATTATGTAGTATATGAAAATTAAAAGTTTAAAGTGTTCGCCAAAAAAACTCAATAAAGCCCGAAAAAAACCGGGGTTTTTCAGAAAAACCCGGGTTTTAGACAAGTGGGCCCACTGGGTTGGGTTTTTTCTAACCCTGTACATAATCACAATAAAAACAATATTAGGAACAGAATATGCATGAATATGCACACTTTTAAATAGCAACAAACTTTTCAAAATTTTATTTAGAGAATGTATTTTTGTTTCGATTAATTGCTCGATTTATTTTTATACACTTATGTACCAAACTCTCCTTAAACATTATACCCTTACTAATTTCTCTTTTAATATTTATAACACTAATCCTTCGTTCTCTCCATACGGACTCTTAAGAATGTTTCCATCTTGAAGGGCCTCATTTTGTTATTGTTTAATGAAATGTAATCTTTAAAATGTGAGGCTATGTAATATGCATTTTAAAACACCAGTTTAAAGTCTAATTTATATTCTTTTCAATATATCTATCTATATATATATTTTATATTAGACATAATGCCTTTACTGTTGCCTTCTAGCAGTTAAAGATTTATTCGACCAAATTTAATAAAAAATTATAATTCTTTTAGTAGAAAATATTTATAAGTGTATAAAAAAATAATGAATCCAAATTTAACACAAATTAATTGTAAACCAACCTTTAATAATTAAAGCCGGCTTTCTTCAATAAAAACCGGCTTTTTTTAAGTGGCTAAAACCAAAAAAAGCCGGCCGGCTTTTTTTGGCCTGGCTAAAAGCCGGCAACCCTGGTTCATATAGTCACGCACTAGGATTCAATTGGTTAGATTCAGGACTATCGGAATCGGCATCGCCTTCAGGACTGGATATAGTGCTTGAAACTGGACCGTGATACAAATTTGAGCCCTTAAAATCAAAAACATCAGGGACAAACCTGATATGGTTCTGGTTGCAATACCTTTCAACATCATTTAGTGATCTAAGATGATCGGACTTTCCCTGTTCATAGTAATAAACATCCACCCGTTTTTCAGTCTTTCTAGGCACAGGAGCACACAGCCAACTAACATCTCATAAGGAAATAGGTGGCAGCTAATCCTCCGTATCAGAATCGTTGCTGACGACCCCCTCCCCACCGGGCAGCAAGTCAGGTGAGACGTTGGAGGGACCTGAGATACCCTCAGGTGCAACCTCTACAACCTGCTCACTCCGACCCACAATCCCCGCAGGAAAAAGATCGTCAACCCCGGATTCTTGGCCCATCACAGCTCCACTGCTCTCAGGATCGTACCTTGTAGTTTCATCGACAACAACGTCAATGGATTCTATTATTTGGTTTGTCTCCGGAACCCATACCCGATAGCCCTTAGTTCTAAAAGCATAGCCCAGTAAAATGCCATGCCTGGCTCTCAGTCCAAGTTTGCCATTCCTCCGCTGCTTTGGTACGCCCACATAAACTACCGAACCGAATGGTTTCAGGTGCTTAACAGATGGTTTGTGGCCACCATACAATTCGCAGGGGGTTTTAGTCAGTGATTTAGGGCAAACTCTATTCCAAACGTAAACAAAATATTTGACGGCTTCTGGCCAAAAATTTAAGTCTAGACCACTGTCTGCCAGAATAGTCTGAGCCCCATTTGTGAACGTTTGCATGAAGCATTCCGAAGTACCATTCATCTGAGGTGAATATGGATTGGTAAACTCATGGTGTATCCCCTTGGACCTAAAAAAATCCAATAGGTCATCATTTACAAATTCCCCACCATTGTCGTTTCTGAAATTCTTGACCCTTCTATTAAGGAAGTTCTCTGCCCTGATGATATGGTTAGTCACAATTTCATAAGCATCGGACTTAACTCTAATGGGATAAACAGAAACGCGCCTTGAAAAGTCATCAATAATGGTGAGGAAGTAACGTTCACCGTTACGGCCTTCAACTTGGTTTGGGCCCCAGATATCAGCAAAAAGTAAGTCCAAGGGTCCATTGGAACGAATATGACCTGTGGGTTTAAATGAGACTTTCTTATGTTTATTAATCCTGCACTGGTCACATTTGAAGTTAGTATCTTTTAACATAGGCAAACCCCGAGCTCCCCCATCTTTACATGTATGAACCATGATAGCTGGGCTAACATGGCCCATCCTACGATGCCAAACCTCCATATGATTCCGCTTTACTGCAGAATTGGCCTCAACATTACTTTTACTTGCATTGGGTTTAAGAAGTCGAGGAAATACCTGATAGACGCCCTTCTTAAGGTATGCATTAAAAAGCAAGTCTCCCTCCCTCTCGCGATGGTCACCTTACCACCTCCCCCACAAAAGGTAGCCCCATATCGATCCAGTTGAGGTCCAGAGATCAGATTATGTCTGAGTTTACTAGAATATATAACATTTTTAAGTATTAAAACTTTATGGTTAAACTGTAGACTGACCTCACCACGAACCTCAATCTGGAATGACATGTTCTTAATTGCTACGTTCATATCCTTATCGGATAACTGCTCAAAGTTAAATATAATAGATTTATCATTTACAAAATGGTGGGTAGCTCCTGAATCAAAAAGCCATTTACAGTTAACATCAAGACAATTTTCATTAACATTTGATATAAAGAAAGAGTAATATGTTAACTCACATGAGCTATCACAGCTTTTTTCATCAGAGCAAACACCATGGTTAACCATAGAGCAGTTGTGAATGGATTCTTGGGCTGGACGATGTGGGGTTTCGGGACGTCTGGGTCTCTGTCGATGAGAACCTGAAGGTGAAGTTCTGCTCGGTGCTGTATCTCTAGAGCTTGACCGGCATCTTTCAGTGCTACGATGTCTCCTTCCAGGTGACAAATGGAAATTACGATGACCCTCACAAAAACCTGGGCGAGGGGAAGGGGATTCAAGTCTCTGGGTAGGCGGTTCTAAGTTATGGAGGTTACTTGATCCTGTATCATTTTGTCGAGCACGTCTATTATAGCTACCAGTGTTTCTAGTATTAACTTGGTTTCTTATTCGACAGTTCCTTTGCACATGACCAGATTTTCTGCAATTCCAACAGTTCACTATGTTAAATGGTTTCTTTTTAGCAACATTCAAATTCAATTGGTTAACTTGCAAAGGGTTTATTGAACTGTCAAGATCGTGTACTTTTAATCTTGTTTCTTCAGCCAATAACTCGTCAATGATTTTCACAAACTTGAACTCCTCTTTCTTCCATCTTAAAACTGATTGCAGTATTCCATCATATTTTCGAGGAAGATAACGCAAAACTTGAAAACTAGCATAACTCTCATCAAAATTGGCATCTATTCTTTTGATTTCGCTATAAATACGCAATATTCTTGAAGAGAACAATCCAATCGACTCGTTTGGAAGTATTTTACATTCAATCAGCTCTGTAAATATTTTCATATGCTGAGATCGCGAATCAGGGCAATAATTTATTCTCAGCTTCTCCCAGGCAGATATTGGATCAACGCATCCATCAATCAATCTTTTGAACTCCGGTTCAATATTCAGGAAAATAATCGATAGTGCTTGATTTGATCTTATCTTATATGATTCCACCTTGGAGACATTTGTCTTATCTGTATCCAGTGTCGGAGCTTTCTCACTTTGATCGATAATACTCCAAAGATTTTTCTCCAAAAGTAGATATTTTAAGTCTATCGACCAATTTTGATAATTTGTAGAATTCAATTTTGGTATGCTTGGACCAGCCATTATTGCACCTTTTCCAAAAACTAATTAAAAGAATTTCTAAAATCTTATAAAGTTAAAAATATGTCTCAAGCTTCTCATCTTCAAATTTTACTAACATAGCTGCCCCCCCATCTTTTCTATCACTGAACTCTGATATTTCAATTTTTGCTTTACTTTCCATATCTCCGTCAACTTCCAGTTATGAGTCATTGCCCATAACCCATATTAGGGTAAGACCCATCTAACAAGTTTAAAGAGGCAGAGTCTTAAAGATAATTAAACATACACAGTGAAAGCTTCGCTGGAAAAATAATCTAACTTGTAACACAGAGTGATGAAGAAGTAGAAGGGTTAAACTAAGATATGAGGTAAGCAGCATCAAGATAAAAATTGTATTTTTGTAGAATAATCACAGAGTCAAAAGTTCTGGTGAAGATGAGCAGTTTATTGAAAATAATTATTCACATACTTGAATGTTCAGCTTGGGTATCATAACATTTCTTTTAAAACAGATAAAGATTAAAAACGATAATAAAGATGCAACAAGATGGTAAATGACTAGATTTGATTCACATACCAACATTAACTTGAGTTAAGCTGTTTTGAAAAAGTAACTAAACTAGCTGGTATCACCGGTAAACATAATTTAAGTAAATGCAAGAAACAAAAATAAAACAAACTTATTTAAATAGCTAAAAGCTATTTCCCCGGCAACACTAAACGTTACCGCTGCTTGAGACATCCAAACAAGCTTAAAACTCAGACGTGCGTCTGCCGTTGAATGATCCGACCGCGGTATAAATACCATCTGATCGACGACACGTGCCGGGAAAACGCCTATTCGCTAGAATGTTCTATCACGTGACGTGAACACAAATTACATGAATAATTAACAAATACCGATGAATCAGATGATTCACTATATGCTGCCATCTGGTGCCATACGGCAAACCGACTGAATCGATTACTTCGATTAAGTCGTAATCGATATTGTGTTCGACCGTCATGTCGTGAAAGAACGAAAACGCTAATAAACTTTCAAAGTAAAATAAACTTAAATAAAACCTAATGTAAAGTAAAACCTGGACAGCAAACTATTAAATGGTAAGTTATCAGTTAAATATGATAACGAAAATGTATTTAATAAAAGAAAAAGTTACTTTTACTATTGTATAATATGTAAACAAAGTGAAACGATCTTTTAACTAAAAACTATGGAATGAAAATAGCTATGAGGATGAATGAATGTGAATGAATGAATTAATGCATTAAATGTATGAGTATATGAGTGGGGGTTTTGAGCAAATGAGACTAAATACTGATGTTAAATCCTATCAAGATTAATGTCTTAAATCGTGCGAGAAGGAATTCCAACCATCTGGGCCATCCAAGTTAAATCTCTTTTCATCTAAAAAAATGTCTTGCATCTGTTCGTCCTTCCAGTGCATATGTTCTTTAGCCCAGGTTAACCTCCGTTCTTTGTGTTCTTTTTTCAGTAAAGAAAATCTGCACATATGTCGGCATACAATGTTTTTTCTTTCTTTTTTACGACGATGTACTGTATCCTTTGGTACCATACCATAAACTCGTTGAGAAACTTATCAGAGGGACATTTTTGCGACGAAACAAGTCGCATGATCTTGCGATCGAGTCTTTCACTAGTTTTTCTCGGTCTGCCAGATCATTTTCTCGAATATAAATTGTAAGTTTTTGATAAAATTTTACAAAGTGCAGCTCTGATTCTCCCAGTATTTTACATATTCTACAAACTGTTAAACCATTAGTTTTAAATTCACATATTTTGCAAATTCCATCTTTAGAAATTTCACTGTTCCACAGCATCTTTGCAATTGAAACAAATCAAACAACTTTGTCGTTTGGGTAAGTTAAAGCGTATTTCTGCACTTGCACATTAATTATGTACGTGCACATTCGAAAAAAATTTGCATATGAAGCAGTTTCAAGTGTGTCTTTATATTTATGAGACAGCATAATTTTTTTTTTTATTATTATTCGAGGTGAAATTATTTTATTTAAATTAAAACCCCCATAAGAGATTCATTTCAGTGTTCTTAATATAAGGTATAAAATTTAATTTCTTTTAACTGAATTAATAAAATGTAATTTCAAAAACATCAGTGTCTTTATATTTATGAGACGCACTGTATGTATATACAGCAACAACTAAAATGTTGTATTGGGTCAGTTAACCCGATTCTACCCAAACGTGTTGGCCATTGGCTCTAAAATTTTGCTGCGAATCGGGTTGATTATAGTGTTTCCATTTTCGGGTCACCTCAGATTAGAATTTTGTTTTTTGGGAGTCGATTCGAGTACACCAAATTTTTCCATAGAAAAGTCCAGATTATTCTTTCAAATGATTAAAAAAATATACTTTTATATGAACGAGTAAATGTATGCATTCACTTTTCGAAATATAAAATTGATTTTAGAGATATGATATCAGACTATTTTCCTGAATTGTTGTACATTTAGGAGTGTTTTTTTTTTTCATGCTTAGCATCAAGTTGCAGGTTTGAAAAATTTTTCTTGTGTCAATTTCGGGTCGGGCATAACCCAAACCGTGCAGTGTTGCAATTTAGAATTCACGTTTAGGGTCGTTGGTTTACATTTAGAAACTTACAAAATCAGTGATAATTTAAACCTGATTGTATTATTAGATTGAACAATTTTAATTAATAACTTAGTTATACTTTGTAGAGGTCTGTACAGGCTGAAATTTCCAGGTCCGGGCCCAACTCATAGAAAGAAAAGTTCAGCCCAGCCTGGTATAAAAGTTAAAAGTTTGGCCCGAGCCCGGCCAGCACAAAAAACAATGGGCCGAACGGTATAAAAATAAAAAGTTCGGTCAGAGCTCGGCCCGGAAAAAGTTAAAATCTCAGTCCGAGTCCGATCCAGCCTGACGGAATTTCTACAAAACATAGATTTTTAAGTCGATTTTGTTATAAGGAAGAGTTCTGACCGAAAATACTTATTTTAGCTTTTTTTTCATATTTATAATTTTCATTTTTAAAGAAGCATTCTAGGTTACGTTATAAATTTTTTTAATGAATCTCTATTTGTACGTAAATGTTTCAGCTCTAATTAATATCGTTAATAAAAAAATTATGTATTGGAGGCTGAAAAATTCTGAAAAATTCTATACAGTAAAATCTTCTAAGACGGAATCGCATAAGGAAAGAAATAAAATGCATTATAAACAAGTTCCTTTCTTAGCAGATGTAAATGTATTACATTTTCGCACGTATTATTATATTCATTTTGCATGCATCAATAAATTTTTTCATATAAGACAGGATTCCATCATAGGCTGGGTTTTTTTTCACACTTTTACTGTTTTTCAATATTATTGTCTAGAAATCTACTATTCTTTCAAACGAATAAATTTTAAGGTTTAATTGTAGAATAATGCTGATTTAAAAATATATACACTTTTTGCAAAAATTTTTAGGCAGGGCCAAATTTTACTGATTTTTGAACAGACCAGGCCATGTCGAGACAATGATTTTCATACGGGTTGGATCAAGACCGGGACTGAAAATATCGACTTATGAAGATTGAAACCTGTCCCATCTAGGTACAAAAAAAAGAATTTAGGCTAGGCCCGATCCTCCAGAAGAAAGTAAGGCCCGAGCCTGACCTTGAAAGGGTAGTGACTAGGCCCGACCTGCCCCGAGTGCCATGAATGAAAATAGGCCCTAGCCCGGCCGACCTTTAAACTTTGGCTGTTTCATCATAAGCATGAATTTAAAGATTTTTTTTTTTTTTTAAAAACATCAACAAGACTTTGTTTTATGATTGAGCTGATATTAAAATAATGAACTTTTACATTCCAAGCTATTTTACAAGTTTTCCTTTAACTTACATTTTTCTTCAGAATTTTGCATATGTTTTAGTCTCAGATTTAAATTCTGTATCTTACCAGAAGTCAGAGGGCCATGCTGTCTGGTTTCGATCAATATACACTCTAAAAAAATACGTGAGTTGAAGGTGTTTCTTCAATTGCTTTTATTATTATTATTAAAGCACGAAAATTCCTGTTTTGATCTGCCCATCCCCCCCCCCCCCTCCCAAAATACAAAAAATTATTAATCTAACATAAAAATTATCTGAAGTTGCATTTTCATCAAATCACACGGGTGTTCCTGTAACTGTGCTGCATGTTACTTTTTTGTACCAGAAACCGATTTTTTACGTATGTTTCTTTTACTCCAAACCACGAAAAGTTCACAAGCTCAATTTTTTTTAAATCCTCCCGTCAAAAAGCGGAAATTTTTTCAAATAATAGAAAAATCTGTTCCAACCACAGGTGTGTTCCGGCAACTTGCTGCCAGTGCCTTTTATGTTTGACGAAATGTTTTATTGAAAGTGTACATATTAATGATTGCGCTTTTTCAAAAACGGCTGAAAAGAAAAATAATGAAAAAAATAAAATATTGTATTTATAAAGTGAGTATTATTATTGTAATAAAATTACTGTTAATTATTTAAAAAACTCTAGATCAACTAATTAATTTCATACCATTCCTTTATGGACAAAGTATAATTCACGTATATTCAATGCGAAGAAAGGAAACTATTTAATATTGTTAAGATAGAACGACAAAGAATTGGAAGAACTTTCCAATTTAGACAGGTTTCAATCTTAGCCTGTTTTAGCCAAAATTGCGAATTTTTTCACTTTAAGGCATTATTCCATTATACTGGTTCAGTTTTAAATGGTTTTATTGTAGTGCTTAAGGGTGTCCCACTTTTCAAGCGCCTACCCTGCTTTTTGCGATACTAGACCTGACAACACAACTTATGAGCCAAGTTCGAATTAGCTCAATTTTACAGAAAGGAAGTCTACTAAGTTATTGTTTTAGATGAAGAATTATATATTTAAATTTGAATGAATCGCTTTACATGTTTATTTTCTATATAAGAAATAGAATTGATATTAGAGATATGATTGCAGACTATTTTTTTATAACTGTATTAAATTTTAAATCTTTTTATTGTCGAGTCAGTTTGAAGTGTTTCGGTTTAGGGTGAATAGAAATTTTTTTGTCGGGTTTTGGGTCAGCGTAAATTTTTCATAGGTTTCAGAATCACTTTAAGTTGAACGTTTGGGTCCGCAGGAATCTATTTTAGATGAAGGACTAAGTATCTGAATATGAATGACTTTTTATACGTTTATTTTTCTACATAAAAGATAACATTAATATTGGAGATATGATTACAGATTATTTTTCTATAATTACATTATGTTTTGGGTCAATTTTCTCTAATTCCGGGTTTCAAGTTGGGATCAGAATTAAGTATTTCGGGTTCAATCGGGTTGCGGGTAAACGGAATATTTTTGCTTGGGTTCGGTTTGGGTTATAGCTTGTTTTAAATCAAATTTTGCTTATTACCTCGGCAGGACCCAAGTTAGATGTAACGTTTAAATGCTAGTTTTTATGATGACACTTTCACTAACAAATTTAAATAATTTTAAATAAAAATTTTTGGTTACTTCATGCATTTTCGATAGGATTTGTCAACTGATTTTTTTCAGTTAGCTCCGACATTAAAATACATGGCCAATACGGCCTGAACACAAACCGCGTTTAAAAAAAAATTGGTTACCCACCTTACCTCATGCGGGGCTCTTGTTTCTAGGCCTTTGTATTTTCTTAAGGCTGCTCTCAACTGCTCTGCTCAACAAGCGCAAAACATTTTGACACATTTACAAATTCATTTTTTAACGGAAAGATATAAAATTGGAAAGCCTGACCATGGAAGCAATTTGGAATTGAACTGTGTTTTCCATTTTTTGATCAATAAATTATCTATTGAGTTATAAGCGATTTTGATCACGTGACAAACATGTTTTTCACCCTTTCTTGAGTGGTTATTGTACTTCCGCGTAGGGCTGAAACTAGCCTTTTTTGTACCCGGAGCAAACATGGATTTTAGCACACCACCCCCTCCTCATCCACAAAATATTATTTACAAAGAGAATTTTACTAATTTTTTAATAAAAATCTTATTTTAAAATTTAAAATATGTAATACTGAACTACATAATCTCTCTTTGTCAAATATTGATTCATTGAAATCTTGAAAACGGAATAGAGAAGAATAGAAAAAAAAATCCGCTTTATCCAGGATCCTTATGCCATACCATCCTCTGATTCTTCCATGCTTTGGTATATCCCAGACAGGAAGAATTTAACAATACCATGCTATACATAGACGTGAGAAAAATCGACAAACAAAATCTTCATTTGGCACCCCTTCGTTCTGGCGTCCGGGGCACATGCCCCCTCTGCCCCCGCCCTAGTTTCGGCCTTGCTTCCGCGTGCAAATTCGGTTCATAACGCCCATTTTGACACTATTTTCTGAAAGATCTATTGTGTTTGCAAAAAAACTGGAAAAAACAGCTTGATTACATAGTTTCGGAACAACAACAGCTGCTAGTATCATGCATTTCCAAACAAAAATAAATTAAAACTTATGTCATAAAATTGCCCTTTTGGATTTGAGAGCAGCCTTAAGGTCTGGGTGGTCCGCGGTAGTTCGACTCATAACCGAAGAACTGTTCCATACTTTGTCGCTCACACACTGCTGCGCATGTGCCATACATGTGCACATAAAATCTGTAATATTGAATGACCTCTTACTGGGAGGTTGCTGGGTGAAAGAAGAGTACGAAGCAGTTTTTCCTTTTGGGTAATGCTCAAAAGTGCAAAAACTTTTTCTGTTGCAGATTCGTTCGCCTATAAAGATTAGGTGACTAGTGAGGTATTTCAAAAATACCCTTAAGAGCTTTTTTTCACTTTTTTTATCTACAATATTCTTTGACAAGCTTCGAAATTTATGTTTCGAATAAAAATCATTTGTCCCTCTGTAATTCATCTCTAATTTAAATAGCAGTGTGAGCGTTAGAGATCTGCGCGTTTTGGGATATGCCAAATCCGGATGCGATAATTTTATGTTTTTCACGTAATTAACCAACATATTCTGCCTGTTATTAAAAAAAAAGAAACAAAGAAATGTTTTATTGTTCATTTACTCCACTAATAAAGGACAAAATTTACCATAACATTACCGTGGGAAAAAAAAATTCTGAAGTATAAATACAGTCCCGGTCCAGCCCGAATCTACAGAAAAAATGTAAGACCTGGACGTGTCCCAGGGGGGAATGAAGTTCAGGCCTGGACCAACTTTTTAAATGCTAAAATTTATCCCGAGCCTGTACTGAGTTTTCAGATAAAATTAAGCCCGGCTCGAGTTTAATGAAAGAAACTTTTACTGAGCTCGGGCTTCGGGACAGGTCCGAGCAAGTCCAAGCTCGTGGAGACCTCTAATATATATTATGAATTTGGCCCCCTGTCGAGCGAGTGCTGGCGCTGCCCCTGCACCAAACTCTGAAAACATTGACATATTTCAGTGAATTTTAAGTTCTTATGAATACCTTACTCCACTATATTTATTCCACTTGACATAATACTTTTAATGTTTTAATATAAATGATCCTTTATTAATTACCTGTTCCCTTTTAGCTATGTTTATATCTCACTTCATCCATTATATTTTTAACCTTTACATCATTTTAACTTCATTCATTACATAGTTTCAACTCCAGTACTCACTGATGTCTGTTTCTCACATATCTTTTGACTGTATCGTAAGCTGTATGCAGGAATGCTGTGAACTGCCACAAGATGGCGTAAGGAGTTGGGCTGACTGTACTTCAGAGCAGACCGTTGCATCACCCATGACATGTAAGCACATGGGATAAAGCTTTTGTCATCACTAGTATTTATACAATAATTTCAGGAGGAAAGTCAGTCTTGTTGATTTTGCCTTTGAATGTTCACTTGTAGCAACAGAATTTCCATGGCCTTTCGATCCTTTAACTTATCTTAAGGATGTTGCAGATATTATAGTGTAACTAGAATTTCCACCAGTCTAATGTTTTAACAGAGTCCAGGTGTATTTTCAACAGCATGAAAGCAGTTGTTCGTTTTACTATTAACAATGTGATGGATGGAGATGTTTAAAGTATTTTAATGGAGTCAGAGCCTTAAACTCTCTGGCCGGTAGTTGAGTTTTTATTTTTCAATTGAAAGCACATAGGAAACAGAAGCAGTAGTTGTACCTCCATAATAAAATGTTGCATTCAATCTCATGGTCACGGTCGGCAAATTAAGGTTTTCTAGATAAAAGTTTCTTAGTGTCAGGATAGTTTTTCTAGTTCGACAGTATAAGATTTTTCATTGAATTTCAGGTTTCTCTGAGACGTTGTGCTGGAGTTTCATTTAGGTTTAAAGTTACATGTTTATATTATTCCACTGACTTATGTTGAAGGTTACTTAAATTGTAATTAAAGAATATTGAATTCAGTGAAACTTATGGTAATCACAATGTTTAACTATCATAATTAAATTGTTATTGAATTCATTAAACCTTATGGTAATTATGATAGTCAAAATGGGCAGTACTTATGATATTAAAGTTAATTGGAATTGCTGTGGTAAATTTCTTGAAGTTAATGATATTTAGTATATTTTATTAAATTTATCTAAGCAACATGTATTCATGTAACTATTAATAACAATCAATAACTATGGTTTGAAAGAATTCTTAAATATTCATTTCAGTCAAAAGCTCACACTATGGTATAAAGATTAAATGTTAGATTAAAGATCAAGTACTAGAATAAACTTAAAGAAGTTAGCTTCAGTTAGTGAAACAGTTCCAGTTTCATTTTTAAATCTTTTAACTTCTTGAATAAGGGTCATTCCATGTCAAATCACCCAGAGCATGGCACCCACCATCACCAATTTTTATAAAAATCATACAATTTGTAGACTTTTTAATGCTGATTCCAAAAATATCAATCATATTGAAATTGATCAAACGGTTTGTGAGTTATGAGCTTTTAAACATCTTCCAAGATGGCCGATTTGCCGCCATTTTGAATAGCACACATAACATAAAAGTCTATAACTCTTCTCAGGTTTAAGCTAGAACTTTCAAATTTTTTTTGTTTTGTTCAGAATAAAGTAAACTTTCATTTAAACAGATTTTTGTACAGCTGATTCCATTAAAATGCTGTCAGAAAATGACTTTTTGTCATTTTTTCAATTAAAAAAGGGTGTAACTTCAATGGCTGATTTCCCCCATTGTTCCCCCTTCAATTTTCATCTAATTGCATAAATAGGCAGCTCAAAGTGTGTTTTGATGCCTGATAAAAAAATTTTAATGGGCAGTTCATAGATATTTTGTTTAAAGAAGAATTTCAATTTTACTAACCTTCCAAAAGTAACGGAAAACACAAGATAACATTGCTATTTCTTTTATTGCCAGAAATATCATACATCTTTACACCTAAAAGTTTGATAAGGTTTTATCTTACTTAAAGATATATATTTTTTTAATGTGGCTGAAAACAAGGGGAATCCTACAGGAATAAATAGGAATGCTAATAATGAATTCCTGCAAGACATAGAAGTATTTTCATGACAAACTGAAACCTATTGCAAAGTTTCAGTAAATTATAAGTAAACTAGTTGGGTGTGACAATGCCAAAACTTTCTTCTATCTCATTCATGTTAATACTTCCTGAAAAATGCAGCATAGCAGCGACACTGGTTAGATGATTTACACCAAAATCTAATCAGCAACGATTTATGTCAACTTCTAACTGAATTTGAAGTTTCGTGAAAATCCATGCATTAATTTTTGAGTAGAGCTATGGTGGAAATTGTGAAAAATTATGCATAGTAACACCACCTGTTGGCCTATATATACTAAAACCTAATAAGCAACAACTCAAGTCAGCTTGGTAACTGAATCTGAAGTTTGATTAAAATCTGTGCATTATTTCTTGAGATAAAACTATTGCGGGAATCAGGAAAAATGAAGCATAGCAGTGCCACCTGTTGGGAGATTTACACCAAAACATAGTCAGCGCCAACTCATATCAAGGACTAACTGAATCTGAACTTTGATGAAAATCCACGCATTAATTCTTGAGATAGAGCCATTGCGGAAATCATACAAAATGCTGTATAACAGCATCACCTGTTGAGCAATTGGAAAGAGGTTATCTCAAGACACTATAAAATCTGTAAAAGAATTTTATGAAGATGATGAATTTTCACATCTCATGACTGGTCAGAAAGGTTAGGTCAGCATAAAGAAAAATATCCATGTTCAAAAAAGGCTTCTTCTTTGCAATCTGAATGAACTGTATGACCAATTTCGATCGAAATTTCCTACCAATAATTAAAATTAAGTTTTCAAAATTTGCTAACCTGTGACTTAAGCATTGTGTCTTAATTGGATGTTCTAGCACACATTCTGTTTGCGTGTGCACAATACATCAGAATGTTCAGTTATTTATTGCAACAGCATGGATTGAAGAAAGATATCAAGATTGAATCCAGAAATTGGTTTGCAATTCTAATAATAGGGATTGTATGTTACGTATATGAAGCAAATGTCCCAAGAAAGATGTTCTTGAAAATTTTCAAAGTTAAAATTTCCAGACTTTGAACCTGAAGATGCAGTTGAATATAAACAGTGGGTATCAACTGGCAGAGTAGGTTTAACATCACTTAATTTTGCTTTGGACGATTTCATCCATCTTATTCTTAAAAAGACTGGAAAGCTTATACCCCATAGATACATATCCAAGTTCCAAAAAGTGTTTATTTTGAAAAAAAGAAAAGAAGAACTTACTAGTCATGATGTTCTCATAGAAATGGATTTAGTAAGAATTTTTCTTTTGTATTGCAGGATGAAGCATAAGGCTACCATTGGACACATGGATGCTGTATTTTACATACAGTTGAATTCTATATAAACGAAAATGAAAGCAGCTTAAAAAGTAAAAGCTTTTGCATGCTTTCAGATGATATGGACCATGCTATACCATGGTTTATCAGACTCAAAAATTAATCATGCAGTATTTAAATAATAAGTATCCCTTAGTTACAAATGTAGAATAGTTTACTCATGGCTGTGCTGCCCAATAGAAAAAATGCAAAACATTTTTGAACCTCTATGTAACCATGAATATGATTTTGGTGGAGAAGCAAAATGGAACTTTTTTGCTACAAGTCATAGAAAACCTGTTTGTGATGGGATGGAAGAGACTGTTAAAAGACTTGTGACAAAAGCAAGTCTGCAAAGGCCGCTGAATAGGCAAATTCCAAATGTGATTATGACGTATGAATATTGCAGACAAAACATTGAAGGTATAACATTTTTATCACAAAAGTGACATGTTAAAACTGCACATGTCTCAGCGGTTGCAACTTGCTGCAACAATTCCTGGAACACATAGTATGCATTAGGGCTGGACGATGTACTTTAATACCGATATTTCTTTAAGACCATGGTAATGATATTGAGATTTTAATCCTTCCGTGATATTTGCAGTTTTGTACAGGTGTCGCGCACATACCAGAATATAGGCAAACAGTTTACTGTTCTGATCTACCGCTTTGTTCATCCGAGTTTGTTGGTAATCGAAATTGAAGGACTCGTTCGAGGATCGGGCATTTCTGATACAATCCCTTGTGGACTCCACACCAGTGGTTGACTATTGTGATTTGTTTCCCTATGAGTTGAAATTGAAAGCACGTGTACAGTTATTGCTGACGGAATAGATAGATTTTCAAGAAGCAAGTACAATTTATAGATATTTCTTGTACATACATAGAACAGTTACATTTACGACCCTATAATAGAGTGACATATGAATTAAAATATATCGAAAATATCGATATTTGGTCAGCGATGTATTAAGATATTAAAATTTTGATATTGCCCAGCCCTAGTATGCATTATTTTGAATCTACAGGAAACTTATTAATAAATGGAAAAAGAATAAGATGAAACATTTTCTGTTTTTTCATCTTTTGATAGAAATATAAAAAAGATTTCGCATATTCCATCTCTTAACAGTTATAGGTAGCATGTATATATGAATCGAATTGGTATATAGACTTAGTTTCAGAAGTCCACAAAGAAGAAGGGGATATAACTGTTAAATTCATGCATTCACATGGCCCATCACCTTCGTATTATTGGCCAGAAAATGAGTTGTGTTGTGCCTTTTAATCATATCCTTTGTGCATGTGACATCAATACTACAACTGGTAGAACAGATAAACTTAGTGATCCATCCAGTGCTTTAATAAGCACCAAGTGAGCAAAACATGAAATAAGAAGGAAATAAGATTGATAGATAAAGGGAACAAACAAATTTCAAATAAAACAATTTTGTTATTTTTCATCAATATTACAATAGAGTTAATTTTTTTTATTAATTATCGTTACTTTAAATTGTTATTGATGTAGATACATTTTTAATAGTATTTTTACCGTGTATGTGCTAAATGTTACTTTGTATAATTTTAAAGTACGATAATGTTTATTTACTGTATTTTTAATTTAAGAGTTATAATTTTATCATATTTTATACAATATACAAGTATATTTTGCTATAAAATGTGACTATTTTTTGAAGTTTTTCTATCATTTCTTTTTTACTTATAATTTACTGAAACTTTGCAATAGATTTCAATTTGTCATGCAAATACTTCTATGTCTTGCAGGAATTCATTATTAGCATTCCTATTTATTCCTGTAGGATTCCCCTTGTTTTCAGCCACATTAAAAAAATATATATCTTTAAGTAAGATAAAACCTTATCAAACTTTTTGGTGTAAAGATGTATGGTATTTTTGGCAATAAAAGAAATAGCAACATTATCTTGTGTTTTCCGTTACTTTTGAAAGGTTAGTAAAATTGAAATTCTTCTTTAAACAAAATATCTGTGAACTGCCCATTAAAATTTTTTTATCAGGCATCAAAACACACTTTGAGCTGCCTATTTATGCAATTAGATGAAAATTGAAGGGGGAACAATGGGGGAAATCAGCCATTGAAGTTACACCCTTTTTTAATTGAAAAAATGACAAAAGGTCATTTTCTGACAGCATTTTAATAGAAGCAGCTGTACAAAAATATATTTAAATGAAAGTTTACTTTATTCTGAACAAAACAAAAAAAATTTGAAAGTTCTAGCTTAAACCTGAAAGGAGTTATAGACTTTTATGTTGTTATGTGTGCTATTCAAAATGGCGGCAAATCGGCCATCTTGGAAGGCATTTAACAGCTCATAACTCACAAACCGTTTGATCAATTTCAATATGATTGATATTTTTGGAATCAGCATTAAAAAGTCTACAAATTCACCAAATTTTATCAAAATTGAAAGCGGTGGGTGTCATTTTTAGAAAATTCTGGGTGATTTGACATGGAATGACCCATAAGTAAAGTTTTACATTTGTTTCAAAGGCATAGTATTTTTCCTATTCCCATATTATGAGCTTTTAACAACTTTTTATACAAGCATACTTTAAATATCTCTGGGTTCCAGCGTCTGATATTTATTGAAAATTAACTATTGTTTTTGGTGTTTAAAGAGGTATGGTGTATTTTCTATGTTTGAGATAATTGGTATAAGAATCCTGTAAATCCTCATCACCAAGTAAGTTATTAGAAATTTTGTTTAAATAGTGGAATTATCTAGTCATTTTTGAGTGTTATATACAGGGTGTCTGGTCTCTATGGTGTCCAATGGCTAATTCCTAAACCGTTAGCCATAGACCTATAGTTCCAATTACAAAAATGTTTTAAATGAGGTAAAGAAATATTCTGAAAGCGATTTGAGTCAATAAAAACATTTCTTAAAAAATTATGAAATTTAAATTTTTATACGGTCCCCCGGTCCTGTAAGTTATATTTAGTAAAATTTTCCTATTACACTGACAAGACAAACAAAAAAAGTCCCATTCATATAACACAAAAATTGAGCAAGTTATGAAACATTAAAAATGCATGACTTATGCCACTTTTCTGCTCTGAAAACAAATGAGTTTGGCTTGGCTTTGAGGGGTCGCATACCAAGTGCTTAAAGTATTCAAAGATCTTATTTCATGTGTATCTGCACTTTGGAAAAAATCGTACAAGTATTACGATTAAGTTAACATTTATTAAATTATCAGATTGGCTAAATTAGCATATGTTTTATTTTGTCAGGATTTTAGACTGTTTCTTTTATGATTTCTTTTAAGAAAAATTGCTATTTTTATAAGTTTTTATGTTACTTCAACGATCGTATGTGGGACATTCCCTAAATTTTTTTACTTTTATGTCCCTGAACAATAATTTTTTATTTTAGAACATGTACTTGTGTTTTTTTTATTTCATATACTGGAGAACATCCCATTGCATGATTGCATAACAATATTAACGAGATAAATAAGTTTTGGACAATGTTGGGGTCCAAATATCAGAAAAACTCCTATACCGTCCCGTGTCCCTGATGCTCATTTTTAAGTTTGGACCTGTCTGTATAAAACTGTTTCAATAAAAATAATTTGATGTAATTTTTTTCCGAAACTGGAATTATTGTTTTATATTAATATGTAGCAAAAAATTAACCTGCACACATTTTTAGGGTTGTTATTATTTTTTAAACTCTGCTCCTGGGTTTTAGATTCCGTACCGTCCCTCTTCTAAAATTATACAGAAAATAACTTCAGATGCAGCCACAGAGTTTTTTCAAGTTTTTCTCATGCAGAAGTATGCTAGAGGAAGAATGTCTAAAATTCTTTGACAGGAAATTTACTGCAGAATTTAAATCAGCATTTAAATATCAATTTTAAGCATCATGGCTTTATTGGTAGTCTTACCGTCCCCAAGGTTTATTCCTGCACTTTTCGAGGTAAATTAATTTTTTTTTAATTTAATCCAATGTAAATAATTGTTTCTAAAAATCAATGAACATTGTGGCTACCACTTAGTCTTAACATGATTGGCCTAAAATAGGTGGTAATTTTCCTTACCGTCCCATCCTTACCATCCCTTTTTTTTTCCATTACAGTCCCTTTTTTCCTATACCATCCCCTTTTTTTCCTTCCGTCCCTTCTTTAACACCCCTTTAAGACAATGTTATACCAAAATTTTGTACTAAAAATACTACAGTGTTATTATTTCTTATTTGAATGTCCTGTGGGTACTATACAAATTCATTATAAGTAAAATTTAGAAGAAAATATAAAGTTATAGTGGTAAAATGGTAAGGAAAATTAAACTTGCAAGTTTAACTTAAACCTCAGTTAAATAAAAAAATTTCATTGCTGACCATTTTTTCTTTATTTTGAATCATTAAGACATTCATCTATTAGATTAAAATGTTATTTTAGTAAGTTTAATTTTACCAGATTTTTATTCCCGAAAGTCAAAAGATTGTGAGAATGCCCCATGTATGTTTTTCCAGTTCAAAATTTGTACTTGAACTTTAACTCACTTTCAAATATCCGATCGAGATTACATTTTACATACTGGTGCAAATCCGATAACAATCTAATATTATTATGATTTTCGGTGGTTACCATTTATACTTATTTTACAGGATAACACAAAATATTTTGGATAGATTACCGCCAAGTTTAAGAAAAAGTTTTAGATTAGATAATACAAGACTGCGATTGTTGGGTTTTTAAACTTTTATGCATTTTTTAGCACTGAATCCGAAAATTACCTTTTTTAACCATCATGTCAGGATATTTCGCAAATCATAAATTGTGGAATTTAAAGAATAACAAAAATCGGATACGATAAAGTAGAGGAGATGGCTGTGTTTTTTTAACTTTTGATAATTGATTTTTACCTACTTTTTAGCACTGAATCTGAAAATGACCTTCATTTTTAACCATCACGTTAGAATTTTTTGCAAATCGTAAATGTGTAAGTTAAAATATTGCGAAAATCTCATACTATAAAGCATATGTAAAACTTTTTAAATTTTGTTTTATTTTATTTTATTTTATTTTATTCAGTAATTTATTCGATATTATTGTTATCCTGGGATTCTTACAGCTAAACAGCTGAGTGGTCCGATGAGATGGGGGGAAGAGATACTTTAACTTTGAACTTTTTAACTTTGAAATTTGCGAAAAATCCTGATGTGATGGTTAAAAATAAAGGTCAATTTCAGATTCAGCGGTACAGAATACATAAGAATCAATTATCAAAAGCAGAAAAACGTGACGTAACCCAACTTTTGCAGACTAGTGCAATCTAATAATATTTTAAAATATGTATCATTTTGTAAAGTATTGAGGCTGTTAATTTAGCATCATTTTATTTAACAAAAATTCTGTTTTTTCTTTCTTCTTAAATGTTTATTACAAATTGTATATTTTGTATTAATATGTCAGAATGACTAAACATTTCAAATTTATATTGCAATGTTAATTTTACTCTCAACCATTTTTTAATATATCTGACGAAATTATATTTTGACTAAATTTGTGAATGACTCCCAATTTGCAGCAAAATATATGCTCCAAATTTAAACAGCTACTACTCAGTCAATTTTAATCATAGAATAACGGGACTATTTTTGTATTACTTGTCAGTGTAAAAAGAAAATTTTACTAAATATAACTTATAGGACCAGGGGACCGTATAAAAATTTAAATTTCGTAATTTTTTAAGAAATGTTTTTATTCACCCAAATCCCTTTTAAAATATTTCTTTACCTGATTTGAAACATTTTTGTAATTGGAACTATATGTCTATGACTAACGGTTTAGGAATTAGCCATTGGACACCGTTGAGACAGGACACCCTGTATACAATAGGAGATCTTTTTAACGCAAACCTAAAAATGCAAGGTTGTGCGTTATATAGAATTTTGTGTTATATGGATCAGATTTCACATGTCATTAAATTTACTTTGTAAACATGACCAAATATGTCTGAAACATATCAAAATTCATTAGAGTATCTTTATTCTGCATTCATTCTTACTGGAAGTTTTCCAGATTATAAATTATTTGCATAATATTAATTCCACACATTATTAAATTTACTTTATAAACATGGTTCAAATGTACTTGGACCAAATCATTCATTATATTACTCATTTTCAATATTATTTATTGTAAAAATAACAATTTTTTTATTAAAAAGCTCTGAATTAAGGAGGTAAAATTGAACTAATGCATCAGATTCAGTCCTCTAGAGACAAACAATTTTTTTACAATGTGGGAATGCTGGCACTTCTTACCTGCAAAATTCATTGTTTACGTCTGAGAAGTTGCGCATTATATAGAATTGCATTATAAAGATCTTCTACTGTATTTTTGTTTAATAAAGATGGATTGTTCTTTTTGCATTTGTTATTATTCCTGTTAAATATAAGCACACCAATCTTGAATATACATTTGCCACATTTATTTTGAATGTAGCCTTCATGCATTATACTCATATACATTGTTGTGTTTCCTTTTGGGTAACATTTATCTTTTTCAGCAATTACACTTTCACAAAAGCATTTCAGGGAAACTCTGTAGATTTATTTTTAGACCTCGGGCATCACTTATGTTCTGCCCGGGACATCAGAAATTTTCAATACAAACATCCAATCTTAACATCATTTTTGGACTTTTCAGAAAATTTTACCGTAAGGTACCAAACTTGAAGTCATCCAGTGAAAGTAGTTTAAGAATGATGCAAATTTAACCTTTTGAACTCCTAATATTAATTTTAATGATTGCAAAATAAACTGCAATGTGTGTACTTTTTAAGCATAATTAAAAAATTACTACTTCATGGAATGAGTTGCATTTTTGAATTCACATATTTGAAGCTTCTAGAAATTGATTTCTGTTCCAATTTTTACAGGTTACAATATATATATATATTAGTGTTGACTCTAAGCCATTTTAGCAGGGTGCAGCACCCGGCAGCCCATTTTATTTCTTTTATGTGCCCGGCGGCCCTTTTTAACCCTTCTGATGCACCCAGTAGCCCTCTTTAACACTTCCTATGTGTACCGTGGCCTTTAAGAGAGTTCCACGTAGCACAATTGCTCTTCTTTATAATCAAAATTCGCCATTTTCTTTTATTCTATCAGCATTTGTAGGAAAGCAAGTGCATATTTTTCTGCCAGGTCCCATTCTTCGTGATTTGATTACGAAATTTTCGAGCATGGGATGTGAACTAATCAGGAATTGGATCGGACTCGGATTCATTTTTATCCCGCACAATTTTCCTTCAACTCTTCAGGCTTTGTGTAAACACTCTAGTGGTACGATATGCAAATTTTGATCGTTCCTTTGTGATTCACGTATCAAAGGGGTTATACATTATTGTGAAATTCATCAATTGGTAGAGGGGAAAAAAATGTTAAATCCAGCATTCAATCATGAGAAAAAATAGCGAAATTTGTCATTAAGTTTCCGAAAAAACAAGGAAATTCGTCAGTTGATGGGGGTGAGGGGGGAAAAATCGCGAAATTCAATTGATCGTGAGAAAATATCGCAATTTCTATCAGGGGATTCTAAACAAACCAATTCAAAGTATTTTTTGTGAACAAGGTACAAGTGTGCCCTTTTTCTAGAATAGTGTGTGCCCTTTTTGAAAAATTTCCGCCCGGCAGCCCTTTTTTTCTAGAGTCAACATTATATATAATTTATTCAGAAGAACTCAAGTATCACAACAGAAGTAAGAATTATTAGACCTAAAATCAAATAGTGTAACATGCAAATAATATATTGTGAGATTAATAACGTACCTCAACTTCTTGCCCTTCAGCAAAATCTTTTTTCTCATCATCCTTCAAAGCAGGTGGCAATCGAACTCTTCGAAAGGGAAATTTAGTTTGAGGTTGCCAACTAGAGAAAATAAAGAGTAATATTTTTTTTTCCTATTTAAATAATCCTAGAAATTTCCAAAATGGTATATGTAAGACTTTTATTAAAACACATTAAAGTTGCTACTGTACTGCACATTGATAGAAAACAGTAAAGCCCTTTTAAAATGTTGCTGTTGGGAATAATGGAGGAAGATGCATTCAAGAAAAGAGATGTAAAAGAAATAATGCAAAATACATTGAATGATGACATGGCAGTTGACAACATACTTTGTGTAACAGCTAAATGTTGGAATGATTTCTATTTTGTATTTTGACTGTTAGAATAATTTAGAAGAGAATTTATGGGTTTAACAAGTTTAATTAAAATTTGGAGTTGAGAAAAATTCTTGAGTACGATCCCCATTCTTGCTTCCATTATGTACTTCTATAAACAATTAATTCATGTACAGAAATAACTTATGGATCAGGTAAATCTGCATAAAAAGGTGTTAGTCGGAAATAAATCATGCTATATAATAACATCAACTGCTACGATTTCTGTTTCAATAACAAAAGTGTCTGTAATTTAAAGCTTAGCTTTGCCAAAATTATACTATACCATTTCCCATTTTTTGAGACTATACCATGCAGCTAAAGCTAGATTCAGTACCTGAAAAGTACAGTTTCGTGGTTTTAACTTTATCAGTATGATGTTAGAACAAAAAAATTCCAACAAAAGATCTTGGTAATGAAACAAGAACTTCTTGAACTTCAAGAAGAATATTTTCTTGAAAATACCAGACATTTTTACAGTGGTGTATAAATTGCAAACATGATGTAATAAACGAGTCTTTTTTTGTGTATGCTTTGAAACCTGAATGATCAATGAGACAGAATTGACAGTATATGCAACATATGTCTTTTGACCACTATGCTACTGGGCATCACAATATATATAATTAGGTAAGTTTTTTTTAAATGCTTGTGAATTCTGTATGGCTGAATCCATATCAACTCAGGCAGGGGGGTTACCTTCATAGTCTCAGAAGTTATTGAATTGAACATATGTTAAAATTTAAGAAAAAGTAAGATACTTCTATATTTTCATTTTGCCCCAAAAAATTCCTGGCCCGAGATACAGGCCGCCAAAGATGACATCCCCGGCATCCTTTCTTATTCGCGACTTTCGATAAAAATTTTAAAGTGCTCTATCTCTAGAACAGTGCAAGATATTTTGTTGCGGTTTATTTTATTTTAAAGATAATATTCTTCTGTTTAAAATGATATACCCAATTTTGAAAAATGTATTCAACTTTTCTTGTGGCAACCTTTTGAAAAAAAAATTTAAAAAAAAACAAAAAATTTTTTTTGAATATGCCAATCCTAAAAAATTTGATTTTTTTGCTGTTGATCAATACCATTGGGAACTATCTTCACTGTAAAGGAGAACTTCCACTTTTGAGTTTAACAAATTTTAGAAACATTTAAAAAATTCAGAGAATTTTACAGGAACTGTATATATACAGTTCCAGTAAAAGTCACTGAATTTTTCCTTATTTGTATCATATTTGTAAGGATAAGCCTACTATGTATCCTAAACAAGTTAGAAATTGCAATATCAAATGTGGCAAATGAGGTGCGTGGATAGTATTAACTAGTTTTATAAATATTCAGATCTTTGTGCAATAAGTGTTACACTCTTGGGCAAAAAGGGCATGAATACAAAATTTATTATGATTCTACATATTAAATTCAGTAATACGGAAGTAATATGAATTCATCTTAAAAGGGCTTAATCGCCATGGCAACCTAGAATCATTACCTATCATGGTATATCATTGAATCAATTATGTATTACAGGATTTTTAAATAGAATGAAGAAAACTTTTATTAATGTCTTTTATGTTTTAATTTGATTTTCATAGCATTTGAAGCGATACATACTTTATTTTCAATACCGAACATAGTAAAAAAATCTTAACATATATCAATTACACAGCAATACAAATTATAATAATACAAGTTAGAGTTCAGACAGATGGGCAGACAAATAGAATCCATAAAGACTTTCAACTATGTTGGAAATTGTTAAAAACACATAAATAGGTCGGAATTTGACTTTTAGAAATTTATGTTAATAAACGGAAGCATACTTGAATACTTTCATACAACCCTGTATTTTACCTACTATCTTTACATACATGCCACTATTTAGCTAATATTTAATTAAGATTAAAACATCCTTAAAACTAGTGAAATCACACTTCCAGAGATTATCATCCACAGATGGCCATGTATCTAATTCTTTGCATGGACCTGTATATCATTTTATCTATATTCTTCAAACATATCTTAGTATACTAAATGTAGTTCAGTGTAAAAATGCATAACTCATTTAAAAATCACTTTTAAGCTACCTTCATTCATACTCAGTAAACCCTTAAAATTTCTTTTGTGTAGCCCTGTATATGATCTACAGCAATTATGCACACAACGTAATATGGAAAAAATTAGTTAAACTTAAAAACTCAAACACAACTAAAAATGCACTTCCAGCAATACCCTTACGATTTCTTTTGTGTAGCCCTGTATATGATCTACAGCCTTTATACACACAACGTAATATGGAAATATTTAATTAAACTTAAAAACTCATATCGCAACTAAAAATGCACCTCTAGCAATCATCACTAATGTACAGTATTTCCAATAAGGTAAAGTATCCGAAATCTTTTGTGTGTCCCTGTAACCACTATGCACTTTCTATGACACAGGAAGTAATGTTTTGTAAACCTGCTGCAATAAAGTATGTATCACTTCAAATGCTATGAAAATCAAATTAAAACATAAAAGACATTAATAAAAGTTTTCTTCATTCTATTTAAAAATCCTATAATACATAATTCATTCAATGATATACCATGATAGGCAATGATTCTAGGCTGCCATGGCGATTAAGTCCTTTTAAGATGGATTCATATTACTTCCGTATTACTGAATTTAATATATGGAATTACAGTAAATTTTGTATTCATGCCTTTTTGCCCAAGAGTGTAACACTTATTGCACCAAGATCTGAATATTTATAAAACTAGTTAATACTATGCACTTATTTGCCACATTTGATATTGCAATTTCTAACTTGTTTAGGATATATAGTAGGCTTATCCTTACAAATAAGCAAAAATTCAGTGACTTTTACTGGAACTGTATATATACAGTTCCTGTAAAATTCTCTGAATTTTTTAAATGTTTCTAAAATTTGTTAAACTCAAGAGTGGAAGTTCTCCTTTATAGTGAAGATAGTTCCCAATGGTATTGATCAACAGCAAAAAAATCAAATTTTTCAGGTCTCATCCTGTCTCATCCTGGCCCGAAACTGTAGAACAATTTTAGTTGTAGTTTGGATTCTGTATTTGTTGTTTTGTGTTCCGTGTCGTCTTTTGTGTTCTTCAGAATAAACTTTCATGTTTAAAAGTAAAACCTGCTGTGGTTATTTAGTAATATTTAAGGCGCACTGTGTTACAGCTTATGGGCCCAGACCCAAACCTATTATTAGAAATATTGCGAAGCAAATAGTAATTGAAATTTTTGTAAAGTTAGTTTTCCGAATGCTGTTTTGAAATGGCCGGAACCAAAACACAGCAGGGACAGTTTATTAAACTGGATGAAAGTAATTAGAATGTATGGAAATTCCAAGTTAAGGTCACGCTTATAGCTAAGGAACTATATGATATAGTAACGGGATTAAAAGTAAAACCGGAAGCAACTGATGCTGGATATTCTGATTTCATTGTCAAAGATGCAAAAGCGCAAGAAATTTTGGTTTCATGTATGGAAGCCGGACCAATATCACATATAATTTCATGTGTTACAGCAAAAGAAATGTGGGACAAGTTACACACTATTTATGAAAGAAAATCAAATGTAAGTATTCATTTGTTACAACAACAGTTTTTCAATTTGAAGTTTGATGACAACGTGATGAATTTTTTATCTAAAGTTCAGAATATGGTTGCCGAAATTAAGCAACATAACGAAGTAATTCCTGAAAAAATGATCATTACAAAAATAATTATGGCTCTGCCCGAACAATATAAGCACTTCTCTTCAGCCTGGGAATCCGTAGCAGATGAACAGTGAACTTTAAGTAACTTAACTGCTCGTTTGTTAATTGAGGAAGAAAGATTAAAAACGAAAGAAGAAACTGTTGCTGTTACAGCTAAAAATCAAAGTAATATCAAGTGTTTTTCTTGCGGAAAATTAGGTCACAAGAAATTTCAATGTAGGTATGGTAATAATGTTCCTAAGAACAGAAATATTGTTTGTAATTTTTGTAATAAGAAAGGGCACGTATTTAAAGATTGTTATTTTCGTAAAAATAAAAATATGAAGTCTAATGGTGAAAATGGCAAAAGTTTTGCACTTATGGGAATTATAAATTCTGAATCAGATGTAGAATTCTATTTAGACAGTGGAGCTTCAGAACATATGTGTAATGATATAAGTCTATTTGGAAATTATTTGAAGTTGAAAGAGGCTAAACAGATAAAAATAGGTGATGGAACCTCTATAACAGCTATTGGAATAGGAACTATTTATGTTCAGTCATATAATGGTGAAAAATATATTAAAACTGAACTTCAAAATGTATTGCATGTCCCTCAATTAAAAGTAAACTTATTTTCTCAAGGTAAAGCTCTAGATAAAGGTTTATGTATGTCATCCAACTCAGAATGTGCTAAATTTATTCATCAAAAATCTAAAGAAATAGTTGCTATAGCTAAACGTGAAGATAAACTTTTTTAAATGATATTTTGCTTAGATAAAAGCAGAGTGACCATAGACGAAAATACAAGTGAGTTTGAAAATCTACATAAATGTTGTGTTGCTGACAGTAGTGTTAAAAGTAAAAAGAAAAGTCTCATATGGTGGCATGAAAAGTTAGCTTATCAACATTTTGATCATGTCAAGAAGCTGCTTACAGAAAATGAAATTACCTGGGAAAATTCTTCTGATATTCCATTCTGTGAGGCATGCATTTAAGGAAAGCAACAACGTAGTCCCTTTCAAGAAAGTAAATCGAAATCTACTGAAATTTGTAATATAATTCATGCAGATTTATATGTCCAATAGAAGTAGCATCAATTGGAAAGTCTCGTTACATGTTAGTGTTAAAAGATGATTACTCTCACTTTAGGAAACTTTATTTTCTCGAAAATAAGTATCAAGTGTATGATAAATTGTTAGAGTTCATATTGATATGCAAAAACCAGATGAATAAAAATATCTGAGTAATAAGATCTGACAATGGCAAAGAATTCCGGAATGATAAAATTAAAGAGCTTTTGATTCATCATGGCATAGAGCATGAAACTTCTGTCCCATATAATGCACAGCAAAATGGCTGAGCTGAACGAGAAATGAGAACCATCATGGAAGCTGCAAGAACTATGTTGGTAGCAAAAAATCTAGATAAGAAGTTCTGGGCAGAAGCTGCGAATACAGCTGTATACATAATTAACAGAACAGGTACTAGCACAGTGAAAGGAAAAACACCTTATGAATTGTGGAAAAACAAGACTTTTGACATTAGAAATTCAAAGTTTACATTTGGATCTGAAGTATGAGTTCACATCCCAAAAGAAAAACGTAGAAAATTAGATGTTAAGAGTGAAAAAGGAATTTTTGTTGGATATGGTGAAAATACTAAAGGATTCAGAGTCTACTTCTCAAAAACAAACACAGTGACATTACATAGAGATATAATAATTAATCCAAATGAGAAACCTTCCTATACAGTAAAGAATGAAAATTTTGTTTTGGATTTAATTGATCCTGTGCAACATCAAAGTTCAGAATTTGATGAAGATAAGGATACTGACATGGATTCGGATAACTTGGCCAATAATCAACAACAAGATGATGATGACAACTGCAGTACAGATTCACCTGTTCCCCAGTTAAGTAATACCAAAATGCACCTTCGAGCAAGAGATAACCTGAGGAAACCATCGAGGTTTGAGGACTTTGAAACAAGCTATATAAGTATAACCGATGTGGAAGAACCTATCACTTATAAAGAAGCTATGAACTCAAGTTCATCGAAAAAGTGGCAAGAGGCCATAAATGCTGAACTGAAAGCCCTCTCTGAAAATGACACTTGGGACATTGTTGATGAACCAAATGACTAATATAATAGACAGTAAGTGGGTTTTTAAAATTAAGCGGGACAATATAGGTAAGATTTCATTATTTAAATGCAGATTGGTTGCTAGGGGTTATCAACAAAAAGGGTTAATATTTGAAGATATATATTCTCCTGTAGCTAAGTTAAATACTTTAAGAATGTTGTTAGCAATTAGTGTAAATTTTGATTGGGTTGTATATCAAATGGATGTATGCAGTGCTTTCTTACATGGGGAAATCAAAGAGGATGTTTTTATGTATTTACCTGATAATTGTAATTTACCTGATGGGAAAGTATGTAAGCTTAAAAAGGGGCTTAAATATATGTTAAAAAGAGCACCAAAATATTGGTATGAAAAATTTCAGAAATTTATGTCTTCTCAAAATTTTGTAAAATCTGAAAATGATCAATGTTTGTATTTCAAATTTTCGAATGATTGTAAACTTTATGTATTGATATATGTTGATGATTTGATTATCACAGGTTCTGATAGCAAGCAAATAAATGATTTTAAATGTGAAATGAAAAGAAATTTTAAAATGAAAGATTTTGGTCCTATTTCTTATTATTTGGGTATATCTATTTCTCAGAATGTAAATGAAGGTATTTTAACATTAGATCAGAGTAACTATTTAGAAAATGTGTTGAAAAGATTTGATATGTTTGAATGTAAAAGTATCTCTACTCCTATGGACACTAACTTTAATTATGAATGTTTAATTAATGAAAAATCAGAAAATGTAAATGTGGAAAATAAATGTAGAAAATTAACTGGTTGTATCATGTATGCAATGCTAGGAAGCAGACCTGATTTATGTAATTCTATCAGTATTTTGAGTAGATATCAAAACTATGCAAGTGAAAAGTTATTGTTCTTAAAAAGAGTGTTACATTATATTAAAGGTACAGTTGACTTGAAGTTAGTGTATAGAAAAAATGTAAATGCTGAATTAGTTAAAGGTTTTGTTGACGCAGATTGGGGGGAGGTGATACTATTAACAGGAAATCTACAACAGGGAATTGTTTTCAAATTTATAATTGTACAATTTCATGGTATTCCAAACAACAAACTTGTGTAGCTTTATTGTCTACAGAGGTGGAGTACATTGCCTTGAGCCTATGTGTAAGTGAAGCTTGCTGGGTTCGAAATTTATTGATTGAATTAAATGTAAATGGTTGTGGAAATTTTGTTGTACCTCTCTATGAGGATAATCAGTCAGCTATTCGTATCAGCAAGTCATGTGAACAACCTAAAAGATTAAAGCACATAAATGTTAAGTATCATTTTGTGCAAGAAAAAGTAAGAGATAGAACTGTTTCAATTAATTACATTCCATCTACGGAACAGGTTGCGGATTTATTAACTAAGCCTCTAAGTAAAGTATTGTTTGAAAAATTCAGAAAAATAATGTTCGGTTAATTTTATGTTGTATGTATAATATATAATTTTATATATATTGTATTGTATGTTAAGTGTTATGATTTTTATGTTGGACATATTTAGATTGAGGGAGGATGTTGGAAGTACAATCGAAATATGTCAGTCGATATGTAATCATTTGAGATGTGTGCGCATCCTGTCCCGAAACTGTAGAACAATTTTAGTTGTAGTTCGGATTCTCTATTTGTTGTTTTGTGTTCCGTGCCGTCTTTTGTGTTCTTCAGAATAAACTTTCATGTTTAAAAGTAAAACCTGCTGTGGTTATTTAGTAATATTTAAGGCGCACTGTGTTACAAGAAAAAAAACTTTCTACCAGAAAGGATTGAGAGAAATTTAAAGTTCTCCTCTCCTTATGGTTGTCAAAATGCTCCGGTCTTGCAGTCCAAGAACTATCAGGTTGCAACGCTAAAATTTTAAAGTGCGAATGATGCGATTATGTGCATGAGCACTATTTTGAAAAAATTGTTCCTCTCTTCAAATCTTTGGCTTTGCCATTAAAGAATTTAGAGTCTCCAAAACTTGGTGACTTTTTCTTTTTTTAAAGCAAATATAAATTTTAAAAATCTGTGCCTGGTGGTTAGATACCTTACTAACAAATGCTCAACATCATTATTAATTTCAGACACACATACAAAAAAAAGAAAAAAAAAACAGCCTGACATAGCTTGGAAAGAATGTGCCAGCTCAACTAGAATCTAATAATAGAAAATAAGCCCATGGGCTCGTGCTTTGATGAGGCCTGTGTGGACCATTACTTTAAATGTATTTAATATAATAGAAGGCATTTATTCATCCAAGATTCATTCATTCACAAACACCACACTTTGTTGACAATTTTAATATGAATAAGTGAAATCAAACTTTAACTCTATACCTTTTCTGCTCTATTTGTTATTTTGATTTGTAGTAACGATAAATTGCTAATCATTTAAATTATCTCTTCTCTCCCATAGCCAAAAAAGGAGAGGGGTTCTAGATCAGTGGTGTAGTCGTAAAAAAACCCAGAAGGCCACTATAAGCAGCACATAAACTCCAGAGAGTATATGCTGTAGTTTTGATTAAGAAACAGATGGTAGACAGAGTTTCCTGTTAAAAAATCCAGAAAGTACATGTCCCATATACCACCGTATACCCTCCACTACATCCCTATTCTAGATATGGAGGGTGGTAAAGGTAAAAATTTACCTTTATTTTGGCAGTTTTGTTTTTCTTTCTCTAGCATTGATTGGAGAATAAGAAATTGCATTGAATAGATGGATGGATATAATTCGAAGCTGATATATCAAGATTTAAGGAAGATTGAAATAGAGATATTTTATAAAAATCAATACTTAATAATATATCCATCCTGCCCTAATCAATAGTAAGAATTGTAATCTTAGAACCACTTGTAAGAACAAAGTGCAAGAAAAAATATTTGAATTAAAATATTGTTAAAATTTATGATAGTGTGCTTGCTGAAAGTTTAATAACAATCATTAGATTTGAACAGAATAAAATCAGTTGACAATGTTTTTTAATTTTATTGAATTTATTTTTCAAGTGAGATAATATTTAAAATTAGGAATGTGCATGCCATATGAGGGTGCAGCATATATGGAAAAATAGAATATTCAGATATTACAAATTTCCTACTGCATTAAAATACTTAATGATTAAATAATGAAAGCAGAATTATTAGAACAATTTATAAAATATTAAAATTAATAATATTTTGTAAATTTTGAGTCATTTAATTTTTAAATTTCATCCAGATGAAGTAAACAAAAAAAGTAAGAACTTACTCATTTTCAAAAGCTACCGATATTCCATCTTCATGGACATCAACAACAAAAGCCTAGGGAAGAAGATTAATAAATTAATACCCAAAGTCACATACATCAAACTTACCTTTAAAATACAAGTGCCCAGAGTTTATTACATAACAAACAAAAATTTCATAAACAATAATTCAATGATAAGCAGGGGTGTGCGAAGTATTGTATATATTGGATTGGCAACTAAATGACTGCGGATTTTGTCAATAGATGTTAGCACATTCTTTTTGTTTTGTCAATGTGTTCAAAGCACCTAAACTATATTGTTTTCTTCTTGTTTGGACTTCTGCCTTTAATTTAGCAAAAATAATTCTATCGATTAGTTACTTAGTTTCATTTTTATTCCAGTTTAAAAATAGAAGAACAAGACGTGCATTTCAAACATATTTTATTGTAATTTCCAAAAAGGCAAGAACGCATCGCAAGCACACAAGAAATTACGTGCCGTATATGGGAATGAAGCCTTGAAAGAAAGGCAGCGTCAAAATTGGTTTTTCAGAATCCGTTCTGGTGATTTTTCACTGAAAAATGTGCAACAATCTGGCCATTCAGTTGAAGTTGATGAGACCCATATCAAGGCCATTGTCGATTCAGATTGTTATAGCACAACACGTGAGATTGCAAAGAAGTTCAATGTATTGCATACATACATTGAAAAAAAATTTAAACAGCTTGGCTATGTCCAAAAACTCGATGTATGGATCCTTCATCAGCTTAAAGAAATTCATTTGACACAATGCATTAGCATCTGCAATTCACTTCTGAAACGAAATGAAATTGATCCATTCCTGAAATGACTGATAGCTGGCGATGAAAAGTGGATAGTTTATAACAAGTTAATTGGAAAATATCATGAGTGATGCAAGATGAACCAGCCAAGATGACACAAAAAGAAGATTATGGTGTCAGTTTGGTGAGATTATACAGAAATTCTGCACTTTTAACTTTTACCAAGAAACCAAACAATTATTCAAACACGTACGTTCAACAATTCGCCAGACTGATTGATGCAGTTAAAAAAAAAGCAGCCAGCACTGGCAAATTGTAAGGGTGTTGTTTTCAAGCATGATAATGCAAAAACCTACACATCTTTGGTCACCCGCCAAAAATTATTGGAACTAGGTTGGAATGTGTTGTCACATCCACCATATAGCTCTGACCTTGCACCTTTAGATTACCATTTATTTTGTTCGATGCAGAACTCCTTAAATAGTAAAACTTTTAATGATGCTGATGATGTAAAATCACATTTAATTCAGTTTTTTGCTGCCAAAAATCAGAAGTTTTATGAACATGGAATTATGACACTGCCTGAAAGATGGCAAAGGTCATCGACAAAAACAGACAAGACCTAACTGAATATAGTTATATTTTTGAGCAAAAAAATCGAATTTTCCTTCTTATTTAAAATCCACTATCACTTAATTGCCAACTCAATATATTTGTGTTATAGATGAGAAGCGGCCTAAAAGGGGCTCAGGCTTAATTTTTATATCCGATTTCGGGGTCGAGTGTGCTCAAGCTCAAAGTGAAAATTATTTATTAACAAATTGAAAAAAGAAAAAATCTTGGGAGATGCTACTTTAGAGAAAAAAAGGAAATAGTCTGTTTCTTAAAGCGTTTTACAATCCTGTAAAAATCAGTTTGAAAGAGATTTGTTTTTGCTGGAATATAAAAATATTCTACATTATTCTAAAGCCTTAGCACACTCAGTGACAGAAATAAAAATAAGATGTGGGGTATCCATCCTCTATCTTGCTGTGTTAAGTGCATACTTTATTGATGGCCATGGGCTTAGTGGTTTAGCACATAACACTGCCATACCAAATGCCGATTTTCGTCATTTGGTTGTCATTCCATTAATTACCTCTCCCAAATGACGCTCCTGTCAATATCCATATGTAGGTAGGATGTTAAACGCATGCAATGCAACTGAAAACAAAACATCTTGCTGCAATTCTGAAACTATCCCATCAGCACAGAAGAGCTGCCTCTTCTAATTTACCACTGTAAGCAACCACTTACGGCTCATGTACGATAGAAGAAAGAAGGGACCGACAGAGTGCATTTGGGAAAAGGACTTTACATGTGCTTTGAGGAAAAAGATCGATTATTTTCAGTAAAAATAGTGGCCTTTTTTTCCCCCTTGAAACAGCCACTTTTAATGGTTTTCGGACTAAAATAGTCATCTGATGCTGAAAAAAGTCACAAGCGGCAGCCTTGTTATTTCAGCTCCCCTACACCTGAAAATTTCCGAGGGAAAGGGAAAAAAAATAAAGCATTATTTCATCCAAAATCATCTGAACAAATCAAATTGGCTGAATCCCAAAACAGCCAAGACACTTGGCATCGTTGAATTTGGCGAGGCGATAAACGGATTTTCGTTGTTACCAGTTCGTTTATTACATTTTTTCCACGCCTACAATGGTTTGTTCTTGAATTTGGATCGCGTTAATGGGATATGTTGGATTGTTGTGTATTGGATGGTTGGCTTTTTAGGGAGATTTCCATGAAATAGTACCTGTTTGAAATGAGTTTGTTACGTGAGTTTTGTGTTTATATTTTAAAAGCTTGGGACGTATATTTGTATGAATTAATTTTTATTTTGATGTTTTTCATTCATGTATTTTACGGATATTGTTTATCTGAATAAATAGTGAGGTAGATTTGTGAGATATTTGTGAGCTATGGTGTATGCTTTTTTGGAACTAAAAATTCAATGATTTAAATTATGACTTTTCAATGACATTTAGAAGATTAAGATGACATATTTATGTTATTGAAAGCACATTTCTATATCAGAAATACTTTTTCATTAGTTAAAAAACAACTTAATATTTACACATTATTAATATATTGAAAAAAGAATTTGAAATTTTTATTGCGTATTTCTGTACAATTTTATATAGATTTTAATAGTTTGATTAGTGCGTTATTGAACGCAACTTTAACGCGTTTTACGCATTTGATAAATTGTTGCAATGCGATTTTTGTGCAACTAGTGATGATTTTTTTTTCTTTGGTGTTAGTGCCGTTACTGATTGCAGCATCGATGAGTTTCGTGCATTTTAGAGATCGCTGCACAGCGAGTTTCGTGCGTCCAGTGATTTTTTTTTCCGGTTTATGGGCGCTCAGCACTCATACGCGCGTTACTGATCACGGTATTGACTGTTATATGAGACTACTCATATAACTAGTGCTTAAAAATGATCTATTACTTTCATAAAGCACTTCAATAATACATCCTAAAACTAAGCAGATAAAAATTTGCAGTAAGAAGCATCCACTGAAAAGTAAAACCCTAAATATGCAGAGAGAGAGAAATGGTTGTTTTATGCAGTAAGTGTAAGAAGAAATGATGACGAGATAAATAAAAGAAAAACTTAAATTTATTAAAAATCTTTCATGATAAAATACGATAGTATAAAAATAAATGCTTTGAAATTAAACAAACAAATATTGATTAACTTTATATCGTGCAGAAAATAAACGTAATAAAACAATACTTTAAGATAATCCCTCCGGAGCTCATGCCATAATATATTCACTCTAAATCAAATTGCAAACGAAAAATGTCACCTGTAGTAAACGAATTCATCACTTTATTTCATCTTTAAACACGAAGAAAAACATCGTAGAACTAGCGAAGATCCAAAGATTAAAAACATCCTCTCAGCAACTCCATCGTACGTAAAACTCAATAACAAACTTCATATCCGTTAAAAAAACATCAGAGCGGCAGACATCAAAACACCGAAAGAAAGACGACCAGCATGCATCAAAAACAAACATTCTACTAACAGCTGTCACGCTGTTCCTTTTATCTATATCGGCAAACACGGACAGCTGCTCCGCAGAGAAGCTGCAATCGGAAACGCCCTCCTTCCCTCGCACGTGAAAAAGTGATTTGCATAGGCACGTGCCGCGCCAAAGGCGAAAAGAGCACTCATGGACAGGCAACGCCACCTACCGGCCAACGGAGTTACCGCTCAGTTCGAAAACGATATAGGATAGAGCTCGGCTGGAAAAACATCGCGAGGTGAAAGTCCGATGATACGACATAAGTTCTCTTTAAAAACAAATAAATAGCTGCACAAATGGATAAAAATAAATTAGCTGTAAGGATGAAAGGTAAGTCATAACTAAAGAAGTTTCAAGATAAAAATATATTTAGTTGAATAAAATAAAGATATAATGCAATTGATATGAAAAGTGGGAATATGGCTAACATTGACGAGTTTCGTGCATTTTAGAGATCGCTGCACAGCGAGTTTCTTGCGTCCAGTGATGTTTTTTTTTGGTTTATGAGCGCACAGCGCTCATACGTGCTTTACTGATCGCTGCATCGACGAGTTTCGTGCAATTTAGAGATCGCTGCACAGCGAGTTTCGTGCGTCTAGTGATGTTTTATTTTCGGTTTATGAGCGCGCAGCACTCATACGCGCGTTACTGATTGCTGCACAGCGAGTTTCGTGGATCCAGTGATTTTTTTTTCAGTTTATGAGTGCGCAGCGCTCATACACACGTTACTGGTCGCTGCATCGACGAGTTTCGTGCATCTTAGAGATCGTGGCATCGACGAGTTTCGTGCATTTTAGAGATCGCTGCACAGCGAGTTTCGTGGATCCAGTGATTTTTTTTTTCGGTTTATAAACGTGCAGCGCTCATACGTGCATTATTGATCGCTGCATCAACAAGTTTCGTGCATTTTAGAGATCACTGCACAGTGAGTTTTGTGCGTCCGGTGATGTTTTTTTTTGGTTTATGAGTGCTGTGCGCTCATATGCGCGTTACTGATCTCTGCATCAACGAGTTTCGTGCATCTTAGAGATCGCTGCACAGCGAGTTTCGTGGATCCAGTGATTTTTTTTTTCAGTTTATGAGCGCGCAGCGCTCATACGTGCATTATTGATCATTCATTGACGAGTTTCGTACATTTTAGAGATCGCTGCACAGCGAGTTTTGTGCATCCAGTGATGGTTTTTTTCGGTTTATGAGCGCCGCGTGCTCATATGCGCGTTACTGATCGCTGCATCGACGAGTTTCATGCATCTTAGAGATCGAGGCATCGACGAGTTTCGTGCATCTTAGAGATCGAGGCATCAACAAGTTTCGTGGATCCAGTGATGTTTTTTTTTCGGTTTATGAGCACGCAGCGCGTTACTGGTCGTTGCATCGATGAGTTTCGTGCATCTTAGAGATCGCGGCATCGACGAGTTTCGTGCATTTTAGAGATCGCTGCACAGCGAGTTTCGTGGATCCAGTGATGTTTTCTTTCAGTTTATGTGCGCGCAGCGCTCATACGTGCGTTACTGATCGCTGTATCGATGAGTTTCGTGCATTTTAGAGATCGCTACACAGCGAGTTTCGTGATCCAGTGATGTTTGTTGTCCCAAATTTTAAAACTTCGTTAGTTTCTTATGGCTTTACATCAAAATCTTTTAAAGTTTAATTCATTCCAACCTGCATTATATATTTTTAATCATCACCTGCTAATATCTTTTAAGACGTTTTTACTTACTTATCATTTCCTGTTCATATCGTCCGGCAATCTCTTTTCTTTTACTAGTTTCATTCGTATTATCGGTGTTTTACTCGAACCTGCCAACAGATGGCATGAGGTGTCCAGACAGCCGTCATTACGACGTCACTGAGAGCATAGTGCAGCAGAGATCGTTTCTGCGGGGCTGCCGTCAGAATATCAATTAGGAGGTGAAGGATATATAGCTGGTGACTTCGTTTGCTCTCGGCTTCTTTTTGTTTTGTCTTGCCTGTGCTGTGATGGCGTAGAATTATAGAACAAAGCTTCTTTTTAGAACCAGTTTATATGCGGGCTTATATGCTCGGTAGTTTCATCATGAAGGCGACATTTTTTTAAATAGTAGTTCTATTCTTTAAAGGCCGGAGTAATACCTACTTCAAAAGCAATGGACGGAGTCTGAACTTTTTCGGCGAGATGGATGTGCGGGTCAGTTTGTTGTTTTTCTGGAATTACTGTCCCTGGTTTAAAGTAAGATTTATAAAATTCTTTTGAGTTTCTGTGAATGTGATAGTTGCTGCTGTTTATTGACGAAAGTGTTTTTTTGAGGAATGAGTTGTTGTCAGGTAGAGTTAGTCCCTGAGTTGTCTCCTCGGAAGTCAATAGTGCAACAGGTTTTGTTTAATAAAGTTTTATAGCATTCACGTAGCGGGACAGGCCATGATGGTTAATGACGTTAGACTGGAGTTGCATCTCTTCTACTTTTTCTTTGCTTCCAATATAAACTTAACTTCTTTATTGTTCTTGCATGAAACGTAATTTGATAATATTTCTCTTTTACATTTAATTGTTTCATGTTTTGTATTATATTGAAGTTTAGGAAGTTATGTAATAGTTAGCAATTTGTAAATGTAAAGTTAAGTATTTTTAATATTACTAAAAGCTATTTAATTGGTAAAATTTTAAGGAGATGTGTTTAAATGTTAACAAGCTCATGTTTAACAATGTTTAAATTAAATAACAATAATATTAGCGAGGTTTGTTATAGCTTATAAAAATGCAAAGTCTAAAAATAAATGCTTTATTTATATATTGAAAGCTTGGCTTTAAATGCCAGTCAAAATTTATCTTCACCAGATGAGTTCCGGTGATTTACATAATCTGTAAAGTTTAGAAATATGGATTAGTTAATATCCAATAGACTGTGATACTTAAAGTTCATCTATTTTTTCAAATGTTATGTTTTAATAAAGTTTATCTGTTTTTATTACCCACTTTGTATTTATTGAACTTTTCATACCCTTTTAAAGCACACACACATTCCTTGCAATTTCTTTTCAGCCATTTTTACTTTTTAACTCCATCTACTTAATTTGCATATCTAGATCTCTTCACACTTCATACTGCGTAGCTGCTTAATTTTATTTTGTCTTAGATTTAGTGGGGATTTTCCTTTTTAAGGCAAATTTCCCTAACAATGTTTCTTTCGGTTTATGAGCGCACAGACGTGCATTACTGATCGCTGCATCGACGAGTTTAGTACATCTTACAGATCGCGGCATTGATGAGTTTCGTGCATTTTAGAGATCGCTGCACAGCGAGTTTCATGGATCCAGTGATGTTTTTTTCAGTTTATGAGCACGCAGCACTCATAAGTGCGTTACTAATCGCTGCATCGACGAGTTTCGTGCATTTTAGAGATTGCTGCACAGCGAGTTTCGTGGATCAAGTGATGCTTTTTCGGTTTATGAGCGTGCAACGCTCATACGTGCGTTACTGATTGCTGCATCGACAAGTTTTGTGCATTTTAGAGATCGCTGCATCGACGAGTTTCGTGCATTTTAGAGATCGCTGCACAGCGAGTTTCGTGGATCCAGTGATGTTTTATTTCGGTTTATGAGCGCCCAGCGCTCATACGTGCGTTACTGATCGCTGCATCGACGAGTTTCGTGCATTTTAGAGATCGTTGCACAGCGAGTTTTGTGCGTCCAGTGATGTTTTTTTTTGGTTTATGAGCACGCAGCACTCATATGCGCGTTACTGATCGCTGCATCGACGAGTTTCGTGCATCTTAGAGATCGAGGCATCGACGAGTTTCATGTATTTTAGAGGTCGCTGCACAGCGAGTTTCATGGATCCAGTGTTTTTTTTTCGGTTTATGAGCGTGCAGCGCTCATACGTGCGTTACTGATCGCTGCATCGACGAATTTCGTGTATTTTAGAGATCGTTGCACAGCGAGTTTCGCCCGTACAGTGATGTTCTTTTGGTTGTTGTTTTAATGAGCTGCAGTGCTCATACGTGCGTTAGTTTTAAATTATAGAAACTGAAATGTTTGATAATTGTCCATAATAAATTTTAGAAATAAAATATATTTGCAAAATTCAGGAATGGAAGTTGTAAAATCTAAAGAAATTTGTACAGATCTCTTTTGTAAAATGTTAAAATTGCTTTTTTTTTTAATAATGCGAAAGTAAACGTTTTATGCGAATTTTTAAGCAATCGAATCTATTTCTAATGTAGGAAGGCATTTTAAATAACATTATGACATCAGATTAATATTTTAAAAGTTATTGTTGTATCATAATTTGAATCATTGAATGTGTACTTCGAGAAAATCGCTTAAACTCTATGGATTCGTTTGACGTAGCGCATAAAATATTTGGTAAGTGTACGCTACCATTTATTGAAATAAACAATATCTGTAAAACACGTGAATAAAAAAAGTCCTCAATTTATAAATTCGTATAAATATACACAATGCGCTTTTGAAATTAATTTCTTGTAATTTTTTAATGCGTAAATATTTCTTTTAAACTGATTTTTAAGGGACAAAAAGTATTTTTCATGTAGAAGGGCACTTTATAAGATCGAAACAGAGCTTAACTTGAGAAAAGGGTTGAAATTCTCTAATTTCCGAATCGTCTGCCGCAGTGCGCACCATCTGGAAAGGAGAAAGAATTCTTTTTTTGTTTGGATGTTTTGAACATGCGAGTTGTTTTTAAATTAGATTAATATTAGAACATCTTTGTAGGATTAAATAACTTTTATTAAACAGAAGTAAAGGTGTGAATTTTCATTGGTTTTATTTGATGGGTATTGTATTTTGTGTTAGAAATTGGTGCATATGGAATTTTGAATATTTTTTGTTTACATTGTGAAAAAGTTGTTAATATCTGAAATTTCAGAGTGAAAAGTTCGAAAAACGGAAAATAATCAGGAGTAAAATGTAAGTAATTGTAAATTTTTTGATATTTGTTTTATAGAATATTTATTTTATGAAAAGAATGGTCTTTGGAACTTTATTACGTGCAGGTGTTGTGATTGGTGAGAATTTCTAGGTTGCCGATAACTCGGTTGGCACGCATATATGCTTGGCATGTCTTGAAAAATTGCCAAAATCAGGTGCCTCGGCTGTTTTGGGATTCTGCCATCAAATTTTATATATAGTATATCACTACTCTGATATAAGATTAGCTTATTCTTCAGGGCCATTTAATCTCTAAATTCATTAATTCACCTATCTGTAACCATTTAAAAATTCAGAATGGTAACATTCTTCCATTTGTTTATTGCCGATACAGCATGATAAATGTAAACAAACAATTTAGAAATTGACAATTTATCATCTTTTTTGAAAGATAGCAAATGGTGGAGTGAAATAGGTTTTACCGAAACATTCTGTCTGCCAATCAGAACACTTTTATGTAATCATGTCAAAGAAATTTAAAATTATTTTATATTCCATTTAGACTGTTTCTTGTTCTATTTAACTGTTTAATGCACCTTGCCAAATATAGAGAATTTTACTTTAAAAGTTCTGCATTGTGGTTAAGATATAACTATGGATTTTATTCATAAAAACTTCAAACACAGAACAATCATAAATCAAAACCCATCCTGGCCAAGATTCTGGCTGCACCACTGTCTCTTTCTCTCACTCGCTCCAAAAATATGCGTGAAATTTGAACAAAAATCAAAGATTTTCATTTGTTTTCCAGATAAAAAGAGTAGAATGCATGATGTCCTGATGCAAAATTGCATCTGGGCACCATACTTAAGCCAATCTAACCCAACAATTGTGCATTCTAATTTTCTTGAAAATCAGATACGTGAAATCAAAACAAAATTTGAAAATTATAACTAAATCTTGATTACTTATAGAAACACACAATGAAAGCAATGCAAGTAGAGTAGCTGTCAAAACAATTAAGTACAATGCCGAGATGCAAAATGGCTTTACTTTCAATCACATCTCAATTGTTTTCAATTGCTTGAGAACAGAAATAAATTTTTCAAACATAATAATTATTAAATATACTTACAGATACATATATATGAGCACAAAATAACGAAAAAAAGATCTGTAAATAGTACTAAGAAAAATATTTTAATTCATAAAATTAACTTAGAATATTCCATCATTTGCAGTTTGCACAGATTTAAGAGAATCGAACAAGCAAGTTGTAAATTTTAAGTTCTAGCCTAATAGTAAGAAACATTGCGCTATAACGTAAATACTTGAACATTTTATAAAAGGAATCCGAGCGTCATTTGCCGATTATAATCAAGAACACCGCAAATATAAACAAGAACTGCCGAAACAAGAACTATGTCAGTAGAAATGTCGGCCAAATCAGATATTAGGAAATAAGAAAATTTACGACTTAAAAAAGTATACACAGATAAGAATTTGCTTTAAAAATAAATACCTTATAATAAGCACCGTTTTCGCCGCATACTTCAATTGCTAACTCATCCATCTTGACAGAACAGATAGTACAGAACCAAAACTTGTGATTTAATAAACATGCGGTTATAGTTAGTATAGTGAGTGAAAGTTACAGTTAGATAGTACAATAACAACAAACCACAACGGAAAGAAATTTTGTACGCCACTGAGCCTGGAACCATAGAAGTAACAATTGTTGTTACTTCTATGCCTGCTTGTCGTTACTTCTATAATTATTGTTACTTCTATGCCTGGAGCATGTTCACTCAATCAAATGAAACCTGGCTACAGCGCTTAGAAGATACAGTGTGGAAAACGGCTATTCCTATAATGCTTTAAGAAGTGCTAAAAAATTGTATCCCATAAATCTCCAACAATGCTCAGCGGAAATACGCTGATACGAGCGCGATCTCGTAACTCTTTTCAATATAAACCCTGTGTTTTCAAAAATTATAGAATGTTAAATATCGGAAACTATAAATATAAGATATTTTAGTCTGTTATAAGCTAATTTAGTTAAGGAATGACGTGAAATAGGTTAAAGAGTCTCTTTTAGAATGACTATCGTTTTTAAATCACTACGAGGGCGCTACGATCGACATCTTGTTATTCAGCATCGTTGTACATTTATGGGATTCAATTTTTAAGCACTATTTTGTAGCCGTTTTCCACACTGTATCTTCTAGGCGCTGTAACCTGGCGTCTTCGAGGCTAGATTACAATTCTAGTTACCATATAGATTTTATGCTGTTTTAGCGAAACGAGATTGACCAATCAGAAAATTTGCTTATTTAAAGCAGCGAAAAGTTTGCAAAATGCAGACTTCTGGTTGGTCAATCTCGTTTTGCTAACAGCGCAAAATCTATCTGGATCCCGGCCTTAGTCCAGGGTACCTCGTGCGAAAAAATTCGATGGGCGCGCCGCTTTGTACCAATCACCATGTAAAAATGATCCACTCCGTGTGACATTTTAAACATCATGAACTGGCCTTGCATGTCGTTGGTCGAGCTCTATATCAGAGTTGCAACATGCGCAACGGACCTTATGCATGCAACCTGGGGCACTGCCTCCACTTAACTCGAGGCTTAAATGGAGGATATTCCATCTCCGTTTTGATCACGCCTGTTTTACGTGCAAGCACTGGGCGAACATCTCCAAGCTATTTGGTTCGCTTTGGGCTAGGCAGAAAGTCGTCCTCGCTGTCATCATTATCACATGGACCCTCAGATACGGGCCAATGGGAACTGCCAGGAACAGGAGATCTCGACCGGACGACTGCAGGACGAGACTCACACGCAACAGGACACTTAGAAGTACTCCTTTGGTGTACCGCCACCACTTCCCGCCTCCACCTTTTATGAAACAGTGATGTACAATGCAGGCATTTTGAAATAGTGTAACATCACTGATTTTTTGATTGCGAGATCAGTTGGTTGTGCATGTTAGAACATCAGTGGGGGTTATGTATGCAAGATCACTAGTTGATTATGCTAAAATACTAGTTAGGACTATGCGAGGTCCAGTTTTTTTGGTGTTTTCAGATTTGTCATCAGCAGGCTGAGTATTGGTTCTGTGTACAATGCAGTCATTTATAATGAATTTTTACAAGTTTTAGTTAGTCAGAACCAATATTTAATTTTAATTTTAAATTTAAAATGTGATTTATTAAGAAATCACAATTTTACTTTATTTTTTTCCGTAATTTAAATAAAAATTAATCTTTTGTTTCAGACAAAGACATTCTACTAAAGTATTCGGACAGGTAGTCTTCTGTAGTTTCACATATTGATCCAAACTCGACAAATACATGATCGTGTTTGATCAACATTGAATAGAATTCGCTTGAATAGCAAGCCTTATCAAAAACTGCGTCAGGATACCATGCATGGCAATCGTTATTATCAAGCATTTCTTTGAATATTACGAAGCCACTAATATAACAGGTGCCGTTTTCTGTATAGTCGAAATTGTACAGCAAGTACGCGTGCTTTGCAGGATCAAAAACAGGCTCTGAGGGGTCGGCATTTGAGTTGAAAACCCAGCGTGAACACAACATCGTGCTACTTCCAAATCACAAAACTCGAGTGAATTTAGCTGCTTTGGATGTAGCATTATATACAGGGTGTTAGCAACACACTCAGTCTAACATTACGCAGGCGCTCAGCAGTTTTTATGCAAGCGAATCAAACATACTATCAGCACAGGTTCGATTGCGCCTGACTAAGCAGAACTACATTACAGAAACACTCGAAACACGCACACTCAGCGAATTACAAGTGACAGATCAATTTTATCACAGACCTGGCCTGTGATTGATTCGCTTGCATAAAAACTGCTGAGCGCCTGCGTAATGTTAGACTGAGTGTGTTGATAACACCCTGTATATAATGCTACATCCAAAGCAGCTAAATTCACTCGAGTTTTGTGATTTGGAAGTAGCATGATGTTGTATTCACCCTGGGTTTTCAACTCAAATGCCGACCCCTCAGAGCCTGTTTTTGATCCTGCAAAGCACGCGTACTTGCTGTACAATTTCGACTATACAGAAAACGGCACCTGATATATTAGTGGTTTGCCAGGGCCGAAACTAGCCTTTTTTGCGCCCGGGGCAAACATGGATTTTGGCGCCCCCCCCCCCTTTTCGAAAAGTATTTTACAAAGAGAATTTTACTAATTTTCTAATAGCCGACTTACTTTAAAATTTAAAATATGTAACACTGAACTACGTAATCTACAATGGCGGATCCAAGAGGGAGGTCACGAGTGTCATGACTCCCCTCCGAACACCAACAAAAATATTCTAAAGATCATTTTTAAAATGAAATATACAGTAGAGTCCCGATTATACGAGTCCTGCTTAACCGAGTTTCCGCCTTAACGGAGTTATTTTCTTCTGATGGACTGATGACTTCTATTATTATGAAACAGCCATTATAAATGAAGTGTTAGGTGAAGATGAAAGAGCAGTCGCAAAAAGTTGCCATTTTTTTCTCATTCTGACCAGAAAATCAGAATTCTAACTTTTTATGGCTGCTCTTTCATCTTCACCTAACACTTCATTTATAATGGCTTTTTCATAATAATGGAAGCCATCAGTCCATCAAAATAAAATGATCCATTCCAAAGGTATAATCCTTCATTTGGCGCCTCTTCGTTCTGGCGCCCGGGGCACGTGCCCCCTCTGCCCCCCCCTTAGTTTCGGCCCTGAGTAAATCCTTAGAATGTACCAAAACTCTTCCATCTTAAACCTAGATCTAAAATTTGACTGTAGGGTTCAAACATTTATGTTTTCTTTTCAGAATCTTAATTATATGATCTTTAAAACTCGGTGAAAATGGTCTTCACATCAATCTGATATGAACATGTCTTCACATGAACTTTTTTGACCCAACAAGTGTCACAGAGTGCATGTTGAGTATTTTTAGCATCACATTCCTCAGTGACACTTCTTCGGACAAATTTTCTGCATAAATTTGCTGTTAAGTGCTTGAGCTCTGTGGCTTGGTTCTGACTTAACCAGTTCTTCATGATTATACACTGTTCGCACTGGATACGTTAAGCTATCTCAGGCCGCCCGACTCTCTGAGAGAGTTCCACAAACTCTCTCAGTGAGTTTCAACTTGCTTCGGCTAGATACAGGAATTGCCACTCACTCTCGTTGGCTATAAAGCTTCGCTTTTACTGATTGGCTGTTGCAACCGTTTTTACTTTCAGCGCATGCGCATACTTTACTTTTGTTCAAATCACAGACATAGTGACGTTCACTGAGATATCTCAGGTAAGTTTTTCGATGTGAACAGGCATTCAGTTCCGGGAGGGTACCACTTCAAAAACGGCGGTCTAAGATATCTTATGTATACAGTGCGAACTAGCACAGCAAGTATGTCTTAAAATATTAATATACAGGGTGTCCACTCTCAACGGTGTCCAATGACTAATTCCTAAACCGTTAGTCATAGACATATTCTTCCAACTACAAAAATATTTTAAATGAGGTAAAGAAATATTTTACAAGCGACTTGGGTCAATAAAATTGTTTCTTAAAAAAGTACGAAATTTAAATTTTTATACGGTCCCACGGTCCTATAAGTTATATTTAGTAAAATTTTCCTATTACACTGACAAGTAAGACAAAAAAAAGTCCTGTTCCTATAGCACTAAAATTGACCGAGTTATGAAACTTTAAAAATGCATGACCTTATACCACTTTTTTGCATCTGAACACAAATGAGTTCGGCCATGCTTTGAGGGATCATATACCAAGTGCTTAACGCATTCGAAGAACTTATTTCATGCGCTTTGAAAAAAAAATCGTACAAGTATTACGATTGAGTTAACTTTTATTAAGTTTCAGTTTGGCTAAAATAATTGTATTTTAACATATAATTTATTTTGATAACACAAAAAATTTCGAATGGATTACCGCCGAAATGTTTAAGAAAAAGTTTTAGATTATATAACCCAAGACTGCGATGGTTGTGTTTTTTAACTTTTATGTATTTTTTAGCATTGAATCCGAAAATTACCTTAATTTTTAACCATCATGTCAGGAATTTTCGCAAATCATAAATTGTCAAAGTTAAAAAGTAACAAAAATCGGATACTATAAAATAGAAGAGATGGCTGCGTTTTTTAACTTTTGATAATTGATTTTTATGTACTTTTTAGCACTGAATCTGAAAATGACCTTCATTTTTAACCATCACGTTAGAATTTTTTTGAAAATCGTAAATGTCAAAGTTAAAATATAGCGAAAATCTGATACTATAAAACAAATGTAAAACTTTTAAATTTAATTTTATTTTATTTAATTCAGCAATTTATTCAATTTTTTGGCTTATACTGAGATTCTTACAGCTAAAAGCTGAGGGATCCGATGAAGTGGGGGAAGGAGGTTCAATTTTAAATTTGAAATTCTTAACTTTGATATTTACAATTTGGGAAAAGTCGTGACGTGATGGTTATAAATGAAGATCATCTTCGGATTCAGCGGCGAAAAATACATAAAAATCAATTATCAAAAGTTAAAAACACAACAATCACATCTATTTTATAGTATCATATTTTCGCTATTTTTTCATTTTTTAACTTTAAAATTTACGATTTGCAAAAAATCTTTTCGTGATGGTAAAAAATGAAGGCCAATTTTGGATTCAGCGGTGCATAATATGTAATAATAAATTATCAAAAGCTAAAAAATATGACATAACCCAACTTTTGCTGGCTAGTGTAATCCAATAACATTTTAAAATATGCATCATTTTGTAAAAATTGAGGCTGTTAATTTTCATCATTTTATTTAACAAAAAATCTGTTTTTTTTTTCTTCTTATATGTTTGTTACAAATTGAATATTTTGTATTAATATGTCAGATTTATTAAAGCTTTCAAATTTATATTGCAATGTTAATTTTACTGTCAACCATTTTTTTTTTATTATATCTGACGAAACTATATTCCTACTAAATTTGTGAATGACCCCTAATTTGCCGCAAAAAATATGCTCCAACTTTAAACAGCTATTACTCGGTCAATTTTAATCGTGGAATAACGGGACTTTTTTTTATCTTACTTGTCAGTGTAACAGGAAATTTTACTAAATATAACTTATAGGACTGGGGGACCGTATAAAAATTAAAATTTCGTATTTTTTAAAGAAATGTTTCTATTTACCCAAATCGCTTTTAATGTACTTCTGTACCTCATTTAATTCATTTTTGTAATTGGAATGTCTATGACTATGGAATGTTTATTCATTTGTAATGTCTATGACTAACGGTTTAGGAATTAGCCATTGGACACCGTTGAGAGTGGACACCCTGTATTTGTTATTTCTCATCAGATAGTTTAAAATATATTTGTTTCCATTCTGATAAGTTTTTTATTTGAATTCCATTAAATATAACAATATATTTTTATTATAAAAAGGCATAATTGAAAAAAAAATGTTATTTTAATTTTTTTTAATTAAGATCTTAGAATATGAAGTAAACAACTATCAGTAGTTTAATGCAATGTTTTTGCGAAATTTAGCAATAGCTAGCAGAAAATTTTCAAATATTGAGCTGGAAAATGTGCTTTTGAAAAATCTTTTTCAGTTCTGCATAAAAGAAAAAGTTCCCAAAGAATTTTTGTTCTTGGATCCACTGCTTGACTTAGACTATCTGGGTCCTCGGGGCAAGCATCCTTCTAGGGATCCCCCTTCTATCTATAGAAATAACCAGTGATTTACGCTGAAATGACTAGTAACAAAATTCATATCCATTGTATGAGTACTAGGGTTGTCAGATTTATCTCAGAAAAAACGGAAGATTTTCATTGACAATAAGTTTGTTGTCTTTTTTTTTATACCATACCATGCTAAACTATTTTGAATACCATTAATGTTTTCGATAATAAATTGGTTCAAAAAGAGGTTATTATTTAATCGATTTAATCATTATTTTCCAAATGTATTTATATTCTATTTTTCTGTTAACATTGTTTAACTAAATTTGCAGTCATATTTATCCTTCTATTATAAATGAAAAATTACCTGAATTGTAAAAAACAAAAACAAATCAAAACATCACGCAATTAAATGATGATAATGAAAATTATAGTAATGAACACCCTACAAAAATAAATATTTGTAATTAAGCATATAGAGGGTAATAAATTAAACATAATATGATAACTTATGATACAGATTACGGAATTAAAAATTTTATAATATAGAAACTTATAGTCTATAATAATGTCAAGTTCAGAATCCTGCCCAACTGTTTGTGAACACATACTTAATATTACGCAACTCTCCTAAGATTTTTATCATCCTGGTCGGAACAAGCCATTTTTTATACGATTAGCATGTGTATAACTCTTTTTCTTTCTTTCTTTCTTTTTTTTTTTTTTTTTTTTTTTTTTTTTTTTTGAAAAGGGTGAAATTTGGAAGAAAACTGAAAAAGAAAATAATCTTCAAGCTATCAAAGTAAGATGTGGTAGAAAAACGGAAGAAATTGTCGTACGAGCCAAATTTAAACGTATAATGTCGCTGCCATCGAAACACTCAAGGCCCGAGGACACGAGTTTTGACGTCATCACTAATGGACCGACTTCTCACTAATGTTGGAATTCTCACCTGAAAATTTTGAATAGCAATTTTCTTTTATTTTAGTTTTGGAATATGTATTATCCTATAAAACAATAGTAACTATTTAAACTTACTGGTGAGAGTTCGGAATCCCTAAATAAAAATTAAGCCAGATGCGGAATGCCACAGTGTTGCCGCATCTCTAATTTTTTATTTGGGGATTTGAGATCCTCACCAGTAAGTTTAAATAGTTATATTATTGTTTTATAACATGATAGATATTCCACAAATAAAATAAAATAATATTGCTATTCAAAAATTTCCGGTGTGAATTCCAACACTAGTGAGAAGTCGGTCCATTTGTGATGACGTCACAACTCGTGTCCTCTGGCCTTGAGTATTTCGATGGCAGCGACACTGTACGACAAGCATAAAAAATGTCAAAAAACGTAGAATCTGGCAACCCTACATAAATTTCGAAACAGGTATCATTCACACCTATAGACAGGGTATCATAAGAAAGATGGTCACAATTTTGACAGATGATAGAATGTACATCCCTTTTTTAGGTAGATTTCGTATGAAATACTACCTATTGGGATCATTCCTATGTTGGAATTTCTGAAAATTTTTTGCAGATCTACACCGATCATGACCCCCAAGAACCCAAAACCACCTTCAGTAAAAAACTTTATCTATCTATCTATTTATAGTATAGATAAAGTTTATAATTACTTTATCTAAAACTTTATATATCTATCTATATATATATCACTTTCTTTTGGACACGATAACTTCCACAATTCTGCACAAATCTTTTCCAAACTGATACATAAAATCAAGGGGCATAAAATCTCGGTCAAGTTCGTTAATGGGCAAAATCAGACCAAGGGGATGGAAATAGGGAGGGGTTTTGTGAAAAACGAAAAAAACCCATAACTTCATTTTTGTACATATCAAATCAGTTTAAAGTTTTTATTACTTCTAAAAATAGGGCAAAAAAGTTTATGTATCACAGATTTTTGATAAAATTAAAAATGGGCTCAAGGGGCGCAAAAATAGGGTTTTTGGGAGAAAAAAAAATTCATAACTTCGTCAATTCTCAAGATATCAAATCCAATTAATTTTATTATAAATCTCCTTAATATTATCTACAACTTTTATATTCACAATTTTTTGATAGGACCAATTCGTACCGCAAAAAAAATTAAAAACGAAAACAAAAAAAGGGGGGGGGGGTTGAAGAAGAAAAAAATCCATAACTCCGCCGATTCACAAGATATAAAATCCCCATGAATTTATCATATATCTTCTTAATATTGTCTTCGACATTTATATAGACAAGTTTTTGATAGGACCAATTCTTACAGCAAAAACAAATTAAAAATACATAGCGGTTGAAGAAAAAAAATATCTTATTAAGGGTGTATTTAAATCCAAACAGCTTATTTTCTTACTCATTTTTAAATTCATTTTTGCTCTCAAACGCATCCAATTGGTAGATTCTCTTATTCAGAAACTATGTAATGTACCGTAAGGATCGATTTTTTGATAGAGACAGAATATATTTCAAAAAATGATGTCAAAGTGGGCATTTTGAGTAGAATTTCCCGAAGCGATTGTGTTAGAAACGAAAGATATTGCTCTACTGAGAAAATAATTGTTTATTAATCAAGTTTTAATTAATTGAAAGAAAAATATAAACACATGTAGCTTATAAATCTTTTCAAAAATCACGTCAGCAAGTTTCATATTTTTTCTATTAAAAATGAATCTGAAAATTCGCCAAAAAATTTTGAGTTGTTGAGCATGGAAAAGTATTTTTTTTTTAATACCGCCTTAATATCACGATTTTGATAAACCAGATATTATATAAAAGTGAAATACAAATTCGTCAAAAGCGGCCAGGTGAAACTGTTAAAGTGGATTTATATCTAATCATGATTTAGTTTTTGTTGGTGAAATTAGTATATTTAACTTCGAAATCTACCTCCACCTGTAGGCCGGGCCGGCCGGGATTTTTTTTTTTTTTTTTTTTTTTTTTTTTTTTTTGTACATCTTTGAAAGTATAAGAATTGTGGTAACTTTTGCCCAATTTTAACAATTTGGCACTCTCTTAACATAAATCCTGATTAAGTCCATAGGGGAGCCCGATTGGTGGGCCCTGGGCAACTACCCCGCATACCTTTGCATTAGTCTGGCATTGCTTGGATCTACACAAAAACATGATAAAAAATGTTTTCTTATTTTTACTTTCTGGTAAAGTGTCGAAAGTTTAAATTATCACAAAAACTACCGTCAACCGGGGCTACTTTGGTCCACTTTTTCCTGGTTCCACTCACATTTCCATTATTAAAAAATATTATATATGATTTTTCAACGTCCAAATGGACTTGTAAACAATTGACATGAAACGATGAAGCAAACCTTATGGTTTTAAAGAGGAAATGTTTTATTTATTTATTTTTTAACTATTTTTAAAGTTTTGGAACAAAGTAGCCCCTGCTGTGGGCTTCTTTGGTCCATTCACTTAGTTTCATATAAAATGAACACATTTCATGTGTAAATGAATACATATTTATTGAAATTCCCTTGCAATAGCATTTGCTAATAAATTAACACTGAAAACTTGATAAACAAATGTTTTTTCTTAACATTTAAACACAATAAACTAGCTGTTAATATTAATGAAACGCGAAACAGTTTTCGTCATGTTATCCTCAGCAACTGGAACAAAAACAATTAATGTAACATTTCACTGTAAAAAAAACAAAAAAAAAACAAAAAAAAGGGACCAAAATACGGAAATACTACTGGCATTCTAGACGCCAGTAGTATTTCCGTATTTTAACGGAACTTTTTCTCGGTAAATTACAGAGAAATTTCCGATTTTTTTGGAATTTAACGGAAATTTTTCTGTAATTTACCGGGAAAAAGTTCCGTTAAAATACGGAAATAGTACTGGCGTCTAGATTACCAGTAGTATTTCCGTATTTTAGTCCTTTTTTTTATAGTGTTTGCTGCTGTAAGATTTGAAAAAAATGTTACTTAAAACATGTTTTAAGAGATTTCGTTGCACAAAAGGCATATCTAAGTAATTGGGACTATTTTCGGACCAAAAAAGGTATGGCGCAAAGTAGCTCCGAAATACTAGTTTTCATGTGAGCTTTATGAAAACGTTAACATTTCCTGTCAAAATAAATAGTTAAAGGATCAACTATGATAACACATGAGTTACAGGCTACTAAAGGTAATATTTTGACACTTACCTTATTTGTAGCTCTTATCCAGATTGTTTCAGTATAGAAAGTTTGGAGAGTTAAAATTTATACATGAAAACAGTTTTCTACAAAGACATCCAGTGTTGCCACTAAAAACAAATTAAATTGCCCCAAAACTGTTCAAATACCCTATAGTTGGGCATAAAATATTTTTCAAGGGCAAAAACCCCACATTATCTTGTATTGTTTGTTCAATACAAAGAATAAAACCTTTTTTTATGGGATGGACCAAAGCAAGGACCAAAGTAGCCCCGGTTGACGGTATTTAATAACTTTTAATAGTAATTGTTTAGTGCTTGTAAACGTTACATCAGAGTCGTTTCGTAATTTTGTAATAAATGTAAAGATTAAAGAAAATCAACATTATTTGTTTTTAGTATCTATTTTAAGAGCCTACACTAGTCAGGCGATGAGATTTTCTAGATAATATGAAATCAAGGATATTGTTCTTGTCAAATTTCTCATTTGCATTTCAATATTTAAATTTTTTTTGCATAGGACAGCTGAGGTCGATCTCTAACTGGTCATTATTTTACTTTTTCCATTTCGGCTGCAGATTTTTTTATGAGGCCACTTTCAAGTTCAGAATATCTTATGCAACAATCATGTAAATCATTTCATAGCTGAAGTCATTTAGGGTTTCTTGGCTAACCTGTGGCATTTAAACCCCAGTTTTGCAACACGACGACTTATTGTTTGGGTAGAAATAGCAATGCCAGCTTAATTTACGATTCTTGTCAATTCTTTTGTGGACTTTTGTCTGTTTTCAAGACAAATGAAACGGATTTTTTGTTCATCTGGAGGCATAATGAAGTGTCGACACCCACAATTTCCGTACCTTTGGTTCCCTATGAAAGCGATTTTATAAAGTTTAGATTTTATTCTACTTACAGTTATAGCGGATGTACAATGTACATATACGAATAGAAATCTGTCTTTTTGAATAATGGGAATGCTTCAACAATGCAGTGATCCCTGAAATTATCACCGAAAACAAATCTTTACTTTCCCCCTATTTTTAACACTTGTTGTTAACGTCTGAAACTAAAAAAAATATAGAATTACGATAATTAGAATCCACAATGAACTAATTAGCACACATTTAAACAGACTACTATAAAAATGTCGAAAACCATGTTTTCCCATAACATCTCTAATGCACTTTTTACACTGAGAGATACTTACTCAGTGAATGACATCTGTTAAATGTAACTGTCAGTTACGTGAGTACTAAAACATGAAGGAAACATTGCCAACATTTAAATCCAAAGACATGTGGAGAAAACATTTACAAATTTAAGCAAGTTTTTAAGTGTAGAACTTAAAAAAGTAAGAAAAAGAAAAATTGCAATGTAACTAATAATTTGGCCACCCACTGTATATCAAGCATTAGCCACTAGAGGGCGACTCACGTTGTGTTAAAAAAGAGATATAAAAATATTGGAAAATCTATTTAAAAGTGATTTAAAAAAATGTCTTAATAGCATTAATTCTGGTTACTTTTTATTTTCATCAGCATTTATAAGCTAGTTTATTAACAATTCTTGTACCATTTCATTAATTAAGAAAATTTTTACTGCTGCGTAATATTAAAAGCATCATTTGTATAATAGACATAAAAATATTTTAAAACCTACTTTAATTGCAAAGCAATATTTTGAATAGTAACGTTTGGTATTTTGAAACAGAAATGATAGAATACTTTTTAGCGGCAATCTAGTCTTTAATTTTATCAATCGATGTTTGTATCCTAGAAGAAGATAAAAGAGAAGCTTGCCTTAGTAAACATGTAATCTCTTCCCACTAATACTGTTTGATTAAATGCCAGAGAAAGGCAAGGATACTGTTATTTCGTCAAGTAATCATATAAATGACCATCAATATTTAAACAAAGTTGATATTCCTTTGGAGCGTTTGGCTTACGAAAGCTTTATAACTGATTAGTTTTGTGATCTGATATATTAAGTACTCCTACGGATATAAACATATCAGAATGGTGTAACACCATCCACAGAAGAGTAAATGGTTTAAAATCAGACATATACACAATTAACAAATTTTTAACTTTCCCCGTAACATTAATAGAAGTGTATGTTTTTAACTAATTTTGAGGTATAGATTTGAAATGAAAAAGTTCCTTGACATAATTTTTCTTTGTCGTGATAGAATACTACATTCTTAGTGTCAGGCTGGCTATGCGCAGCACTTCTCATTTTTTTATATCTCACAGAAATCAAAGCAAGTCTGTTGAAAATATCGTTATGGTATCTTCACTAATGTAATGAACTAAATTACAATGATTTATTTATTAATGCATAATAAAGATGGTTATTTATTAATTCATAATTAATGAATATAATATTAATGGAGATAAAAAGGTTTGAAATGACAAGAAAATGTATTTATTATTATTATTATTGTTGTTGTTGTTATAATGTTTGAACCTGTAAGAATGTCGTAACTACAGTTGGTCCGATAGGAAAATTCCTTAAATTACGATAGTACAAGCTGTAAACGTTGAGCGGTGCACAGTGTGGTATTTAGCCCCAAAAATGACCAAAAATGGTTATTTTAAAAATCGGTTTCTCACCCTGTTTTATTATTCCTCAAAATGTTAAGTAGTTACTGCATCCCAATGCAAAACTCCAAAGGTGCTTGTGCGACACAGCGGGTCACACGATGAGTCGGAAGTTGCCGTTCGCCTACAGTGGTCTTGTGATTTTCCAATGCGCTCAGATTTTAGTGTTTTAAAATCACTTGTAGTTTTGAGTCTAAACAATTTAGTGGTTATTGTTGTGATGGATTATTCTGAGCCAGGTATGCACTTTATACACACTGCATTTACATAATGAATATCCATCCGATTTTGTCAATATGGTCGATAACGTAGGTGTAATTAACAGTGGCATAAATATAATTATCTATAATATTTAGAAAGGGTTTTGTTATATTTTTAAACATATCTAAGTAATGAAATCTATTGTGTAACATGCAGTACTTAGTATACAAGATAGTTATAAAACATTCAGCCGCCCGAAACCACCCCCTTACTTTTAACGAATTTTTTTGTTAGTTTCTAGAATTTCTGATACAAATTACTGCTATTTAATTTTTTACATATTTTGTTAACAGGGCCGTCTGGATTGAGGTCTATGACTTAAAATGAGTTGTATGCCATCATGCAACATTTAAATGAGCCAACATTTGAGGAAAAGCTTAAATTTATGGAGCAAATATTATTAAGAATTTATTCTGAAGGTGATCCAAGGATAATTGAGATGAAGAAAAAACTCTCCGTTATTAAAAACCAATTCTGTGTAGTGAAACGAAACTTATTTGTATTATTAGATATATATTAAGCAAGTACTTGTTACTATTACAAGAGTCAGTCCCGGTCGTCCTCAAAAATCTTTTGTAGGTTCAAGTGAAAGAAGCAAACGCCGCAAAACCTTCGATCAAAAGACGTGGAAGTATTGGCCTATGCTACCCATATGAAATTTCGGGAGTCAGGCAAAGTAGATGCTTTCAATATCGTAAAAGATTTTACGAAAATTCCCAGAAGAGCAAAAAAATATGTAAAGGCTATGAAGAAAAGTCGTGAAGAACAAGAGCAACCTCGCCAGTTATCACATTTACATGCTTTGTCTATGTATACAGAAGCAGGACATACTAAACCCCTATATGAGAGAATACGAGAAATGAATAAAAGCTTTTTTCCGTGCTATTCTGTTCTTCAAAGGATAAAAAAAGAATGCTATTCAGAAATTCACAGGATTACAGAGACATGTGCTGAAGTAAAAGTGCAAAATTTGATGGATCATACGGCAACACGACTGATTTTACATCTTAGAGAAATTGTAGAATTTTTGAGTGATGACGAAAAACGATCTTTAATTTTAATAATTAAGTGGGGTTGTGTCACAGAAAATACAATATAAAATGAAGTTTGAAAATGAAGCAGATTCTAACTCCAATATTTTTCAAAGTTCTGTGGTTCCTATTCAATTAGTTTACGAGCCCGAAAAGAAAATTCTCTGGCAAAACCCAACACCATCATCACCTCGCTGCTGTCGACCGATAAGAACTCAATTCATCAAGGAGACAAATGACATAAAAAAAGAAGAAATAAAAGATATCAAATCACAAATCACAACACTTATTAGCACAGAAATTGATGATGTGTCCATAAAACATAGAATGTTATTCACCATGGTGGATGGAAAAGTATGAATGCCGCAACACACACCAAATATACGATGAGGTGCTACATATGTGATGCTACTTCATCTGAGTTTAATGACAGATCAAAGAAGAGGGAGTGTAAGAAAAAAAAATAAGTTTCGGGCTTACCTTGCTACATGCTCGTATACGATTTTTCGTTTTACGATTTTACATGTAGCATATAGATTACCTGTAAAAAAAATGGAACGTCTGCATTTCTCTTCAGGAGAAACAAGCGGTAGAAAATTAAAAAAAAAAAGACTTTTAGAATAATTTCAAACAACTCGGAATCTTAGTTGACATCCCTAAAGCAAAAATTTTGGAAATAATAACGATGAAAATACCAGCAGACAATTTTTTGAGGAATACGAAATATCGGCGGCAATAACTGGAGTCGATAAAAATTTTATATATCGGCTAAAAGTGATATTAGGTGCATTGTGTTGCGGATACAAAATGAATACAAAAGAATTGAAAAATATTGCCAAGAAATGGCTGAACTGTATGCGACACTATATGGTTTTTATCCTATGTCCCCTACAATGCACAAAGTATTTCGTCATGGAGTAGATGTCATAAAAGAAACTATTCTGCCAATAGGCCAACTAAGCGAAAAAGCTACAGAATATATTAGGTCATTTAGACTACACAAGACAGTTTTCTCGAGTGACCTGCAACAGGGATGTCCTGAATAGGCTTCTTTTAAGTTCTGACCCCTTAATAACGGGCATGAGCTGTAACACAAACAAGAAAAGAAAGGCTTCATCTTCTGAAGATCTAAAATTGTTATCAGAAAGTGATATCACAAATATTAATATTCTTGAACACAGTAATAATGATGAAACTGATGAATAAATTCTATGATTTATAAATAAGACTTTGTTTTACAATTTTTACTCTACAATTCAACTAAAAACGCTGATCTGTAGCTGTTAGAGGAATAAAATAATTTTGGCCAGGTTTTGGGACTAAACACCACACCGTGCGGTGGATATCGGCGATACCTGCGAAGCAATGTTGCCACTTCTGGCGGATTTTTTATTTAGAAATATTGAATTCACCCCAGAAAATTTTGAATAGCCATTTTCTTATATTTTATTTGTGGAACACTTATCAACTTATAAAACAAAAATAATTAATACAACTTATTGGTGAGAATTCGGAATCCCTAAATAAAAAATAAGCCAGATGCGGCAAAACAGCTGCGAAGACAACTTTAAACGCAATTATCACAAAACTATTTCTCAGCGGTTTTCCGAGATAACTTTTGAACAAATTAACAAATTTATATATATATATATATATATATATATATATATATATATATATATATATATTTTGGATAAAGGAAATTAAATTCTCTAGAAACTATATCTGAGAAACAAGCAAAGAAAAAACTATGTTTATAGTCAGAATAAAATATATGATAATTTTTTATGGATTTTGAAATTTTTAACATACTTTTTGAAATTAAAATATTTTTTTGCTTTAGGTATAATCGAGAGACAACGAAATAAGCAGTGCAAAGAAGCAATAACAACTCACACATTTGAAATCTCGACTTCAAAATTGTGTCAAAACTAGTTTCGTAAAATTAATTTTGTCTTACAATATTAAAACTTTTGTTATCGTTTTATACAGTTTAATAAATATGTTTTATTTTAGACCGGGATGCTGCAGCACAGACAATCACCTCATCGAGTTCACGGCTGAAATTCAAGAATTAGTTAAAACTCGATTCGCATATTAAAACGCAATTGGTCTGCCAAGTCATATCTTGGTGGAAAACACCTGAAAACCCGATTTTAGAGGTTGACTCGTAGGCTTACCATTGTGTTTTCCTACTCCCAGCACTCCATGTTTTTACACCTTTGGGTACTGCTGTGTGGGACCACTGTTTCATCCAGAATAACAAGTTTGTTTGCGGACCAGTATAAGGAGGGCGTTATAATCAGAAATCACTCCAGTGGAAGTTTTAATTTCGGTTGTGTTTTTATACTTTATATCAAAATTAAGAATTTAAATTTTTTATATTTTGGGAAATCCCGACTTAATGCATAAATATGGAAATAAGAAATGATCATTACAAAAGAAAAAAAAAAGATAACGTGCTAGTGTTTTTTAAAAGTCAAATATGATTTTAGCTCCAGAAAAATATTTAAAATAACCCATAGGTCTTTCTGTTAAGAAATAATCGTTGAGCTGTGTAATTCTGTACCTTCTAGTATCTTTTCTTCCATTCAATTCTTATCAAATTTTTTGCTGTTATCTGCTAAAGATAAATACGCAAAACACAACTGATACTTTATATAAACAATGAAAGCGAAAATGAAAATATTAAAACGGTAGTTAATGCGATTAAAAAAAAATAATTTAAACAAATTACTCGGCACTCTTAAAACTCCCCTCCTTAAGAAAAAGTGGTCGTTATAATGAGAAGACATTCCAATGGAAGTTTTTAAAATAGTTGTGTTTTTATGCTTTATATAAATTAAAAATTTTAAAAGAGTTGCATATAGATCTTCATACCAAAATATTGCTTGCTTAACTGTAAATAAGTAATTTGCATGCATAATAAAATGATATTTAAAAAATGCAAATTGGATTTTTATGTAACAGCATTGATATTTGAAGAATATAATTTTCTGCGAATGGTGAATGTGTCCAGCAAATACCCATTAGGCAATCAGAATGCAGTTCTGATACCTATGTATTTAAAGCAATCTTCGGCTATTGGGCTGTAAACCAATCTTTCCCGGGTATTCAATTCCCATAAAAGCAATTTGTAGTCAAATATCATTTATAATATTTTTAGGCCCAGAAGATCCATTGTCTAAATAATAGGCAGAGCCAAAACTAGGATTTTTTTTTTTTTTTTTTTTTTTTTTTTTTTTTTTTTTTTTTAACCTGGTGCAAGTGTGAATTTCAGTGTTCCCCTTCCCAAAATAAATACATAAAGAGAAGTTTTTGATTTTTATTTTAAATGTAAAATAATTGATAAAAAATATATTAATCTTAAGAAATCGACCTAAGAAGCAAAGAGTGTAACATTAAAGAATACATTTTAATTTTAAGTTGCCCAATTGCATGACTCCCCAACCCCCCAAATTTCGTTTTTTTATTTTTGTACTGAACGACGAACGAAACCTTCTTGAAAGTCCTTCTACTCTGGTGTCCGAACATATGCCCTGCTCGCTTTTCCCCATGGTTTTGGTCCTCTAGAGTAGGTACAACCAATAGTAACATTATTGCATTAGTACATTACTGTATAGGATAGACCGGAGCACGTTTACGCAGTGCACTTTTTCCAAAACGAGCTACAACTGGCGCGCCACCTGTCTTGACAGATTGATGCTGCTCCCTAGCGGGTATTCTCACACGTTTTTCAGCGTCAGTCGAGCTGCGATCTAGCCTGTATTCCGTGATAACCTGTTTTCCGTTAAGGTGAGTAAATTTTGCGTTGAACTTATTGTGAACTAATAATACTTAGTTAAGGATAAACAAATATATGAACATTAGAAGAATTTTATCCTTTTTTGAGAACTGTATTTGTAGGAACAGAAATGTTATTAATTTTCGTTTCACGTTTAAAATAAATCCAAACATGGCGACGGGGCACGTTTACGCATTGACATCGGGCACCTTTACGCACGTTCTTACTGCGTAAACGTGAACAACTGAGACCATTTGAAAAGGCAGGACCAAGGCTTGGCACCAAGAAAGGGAAGAAAAAGAGGAAGCCCACAATCCTAACTGATACTCCGGTTAACCCTTTCGAGGGCGGTGTCCTTAAAAAAGGACACATAATTTAATTCTAAAACTGACAAACGGCACCAAGAATATTTAATTAAAATTTTCCTTTTTTAATGTACGTGAAAACAAGCAAGTTCGTATTTTCTAATAAATTCGTTTACAAATTCTGGTGTCAATCCATTATTCCATGAGTTTATAAACAGAATTACTCCGCGCCGGAAAGGGTTAAAGAAGCCCTCAGACAAGAGCAGTTAGAAGCGAAAAAGAAAAAAAAAAGGATGGCAAAACAAAAAGAAGAAATTATGTAAAAATTTACTAGTTTCTATGGAAGCAGAAGAAGACAGCAAACGAAAAAGTATGAAACCAAAAACTGCAAAAGGGAAAAAGTTGGTACACTAAGGAAAAAAGAAAATAGTAAATGAATCTGATGACGAAGATGAAAAATGTGTGTGTATTTATAGTTTGAAATCATACAACCAATCCAAAAAGGGCATGACTGGGTTCAATGTTTTAGATGCAAAAGGTGGTCCCATGACAAGTGTTCAAATGGAAATACTTTATTTTTTGTTTGTAAAAACTGTAACTGTGATAATGAAGATCATTAAATGGTTTCTGTTTTTAATGAGCAATAAGCCCTATGTTTTCAGTTTAGCCTATAAAATTTCTTTAATTAATTCACTTTAATTATTTTTATTTTTAAACAGTGTTTTAATTTATAAATAAAACATTTCAATGTGATTAAATATTTATTTCACTTACACCTTGGTATCACATAATATGCGTAAACGTGCCCCACTTGAAGCGTAAACTTGGACCTAAATTTTTTTTTCTACGGTTAAAAACTCAAATAGAGCAACAACTGAATACACAAATTTTTACTCTATTACCTGGTTTATAAAACCACAATGTTTAAAATTTCCTAAATTAAAACATAAAAATTAGAAAATTCATTGAAAAAATCGCGTAAACGTGCCCCGGTCTAATGCCCCTACTAATATTATTATATTACAGCATATTAAGGGTGTACTCAAATCCAAACTGCTTATTTTCTGATTCATTTTTAAATTCATTTTTGCTCTCAAACGCATCCAATTGGCAGGTTCTCTTATTCAGAAACTATATAATGTGCCGTATTGGACGGTTTTTTGATAAAGGCAGAATATATTTTAAAAAATGTTGTCAAAGTGGACATTTTGAACAGAATTTCCCGAAGCGGTAGTGCTGGAAACAACAACAAAAACAAAATAATGGTCGTACTGAGAAAATAATTGTTTATGAATCAAGTTCTAATTAATTGAACGAAAAATAAAAACACAGGTCGCCTATAAATCTTTTCAAAAATCACGTCAGCAAATTTCATGTTTTTATTTTAAAAAATGAGTCTGAAAATGTATCATAAAATTTCGGGTTGTTGAGTGTGGAAAACTATTTTTTTGAATACCGCCTTAACCCCTTGAGGGGTGGTGGGATAAAATATAGCCCACCTAATTTAAACAAGATTCTCACCAGAAAATTTTAACTAAATTTTATATTTTTAACTTTGGGGGAAAATCGTTGAAAAATTGCTTTTCCTTAATTTAAAATAAAAATTTTCGATTATTCCGGTGAGAATTCAATATTTAGAGGCATTTTTGCTTGCCCCTCAAGGGGTTAAGGGGGTCAGAAAGATTTGGAATGATGAAATTGAGTAACGTTTGATCATGGATATGGAAGCCTATAATTAATTTAGACAATTACTTCTTTTTGTATTTATTTATTTACGTTTTACAGAAATTAAAAATATTTGTAAAATTGCATAAAACAACAAAAAAGGTTTTAATATTGTACGGTAAAACTAATATTTCAAAACTAGTTTTACCATGATTTTGAATTCCAGGTTCCATAGTTGTGTATCACCATTTCTTCTTTACCGAGGTTAGATATCTGCACGGGTCCAAAGCACGTACCCGTCCCGGCCCGGCAGAATAAAAGCAATTTTTTAACGGGCCGGGCAGGCCGATAAAAAAAATTAAGCGGGCCAAACAAACAAATTTAAAAGAGCCGGACAGAGCCAACAACAACAACAAAAAATTAATAGACCTGACTGGGCTGAGAATAAGTTATAAATGTGTTGTACGAGTCTATGTTAGTTTGACAACATTAATGCAGAAATTTAACATGCCTAGCGTAGAAGTCTGCATCAGACAGTTACATCGTGTCTGAGCCGATACTTATTATTATATTTTTTGCAGACTCGGACCTGGCTCAATCTTAATTTTTTACTACATACTCGGGCTGGGCCGGACCTGGACTTAATTGTTCCCAGAACTTTAAGGCTGGTAATTGTTTTTTGTAAAAACAATAGTGATTACTAACGGAATCTGGAAATACTAGGGGGCACAGCCCCCTACTCGCTAACACTCACCAACCCCCATGAATTGCTACTCAAATCACATTGGGGACCGCTACGCGATCGCAGCTCGCTTCGCTCGCTCGCCACTATTTGTGTCAACTTTAGCGAGAATAAATTCTATAATAAATCGGTACTACTTGGTTATCCCGTCGACCAAAAATCTATCGCCAAACTATAAAATTAAATACCAGTAATGATTGATCGTAAATGTCACAATCACTTTACTTTAAGCAAGTTACACGTGTTTACGTCCTTAAGCGATTTTTATTTCGGCGTTTTATTTGTATTTTTATTAATGTTATACTAATTTATGTGTTCTTTCGTTATTTAAAATAAAAATTATGCCAATTTGTATAATTTGGCGAGTGGTTTGGCGATTTATATAATTTGGCGAAATTGGTCGACGGGATAACGACCCATAAATCATTAGAAATTCACAAATATTTTTAATGTATAAAACAATAATGGAAAACTTTGTTGAAAATGTAAATAAAATTGCATTTAGGTGGTGATATTAAACATATTTTATCAAAAGTTTGGCAGTGTAACTTGTTGATTGCCATTGAGAAAGCTAAGCTGACTGGAAATCGACGCCCTTTAAATTTAAATGGCATATTAGTGTCAGATGAGGTCCTTCTCCTTTCATTTTGCCTATAGTACTGAAGAGCACGTCTTAAATTCATTTAAAATTATAATAAGACGCTATAAAAAATGCTACTTATCATGCTAACGAACTGTAAACAAAACGTTTTCGGCTGTGTCTAACTACAATCTTGAACAAAAAGCTGATTCACCGAATTCAACATGTCACCGTAAAACGGACCAATAGCAATTGTTATTCATGCATCGCTCAAGCGGTTTGTGTTAAAAGAGAGATTCTGTCTGGATTTTGATTTGCTGAATGGGTCGGGTCATGTGATCGTAAATTAACCACTGAGAATCGTCGCTGTGGTTGTTACCAGATAGCAAGCTACAAATACAGCCTTTTTTCGCGCTACGTAAGAAAAAAATATATAGATACTTTAGTAAATTACCGAGAATTATTTCAAATGTGATGATTTTAACCAACTTTGAAATGTTCCAAATTTTAAAGATGGTAAGATATTCTTTCAAAGAAATTCTTTTGTTCTAAACTACATTATTTTTTAAACGAGTTTTATTTGAATGTAATATCTAAGAGTCGAAGTGATCATTAATGTTGCTATTCTATATTATATGGCTTGCGGACATATCGTCTGGAATATGCTACAAAACTTGCATAAATATGTACGCATTATTCTTTTTAATAAGCTTAATTGTACGTTAAGAAAAATCGGAATTTTTTGTAGAAAATGAGTCCGGGTCTGTAAATTTCGGTCCGTGCAGACCTCTAATCGAGGGTGCAGAAAAAGACAGGCAGCGGCACTGCATTATATACAGGCCCCATTATATACAGGTTGATTGAGTCACATGATGCTCTTTTTGTGACGCAGGTGCTGGAAAAGAAGGAATGCAGGTGTGCAAAAAGAGCATCACGTGACTCTAACGGTCCAAAAGGAGATGAACGCAAAGCGTAGTGCGGCAGCTGGTCTTTTTCGCCAGCATCGTTGTTTTATCATGGTTCGTACGCCTCCTTGCATTTTGCAGACCAGAAAAATTTTCGGCCCCAGTATTATCTTATAGAAAATCTCTTTTTAAAAGAAGGCGAAATTTTGAGCGTTCAACCTAGATTTATTTTTCTGTAGAAAGATACTGGTAGTTCACCTGGAGAAATAACGGTATCCGTACGAACCATATTTATACTACTTATTAGGTTTTCTGTTGACTGTACCTGAAACAAAAATCCATAAAAAAATATCACTCTTTTTGTTGAACTTGAAAAATTTCCTTCTTCCTGTTTTTCAGGTATAATCGAGAAACAACGTTACAAAGAAAAAATGACGGCTCAAAAATATGGAACCTGGGCTTCAAAATAGTGGCAAAACTAGTTTTGCAAGATTAATTTTGTCGTACCATATTAAAACATTTGTTATTTTTTCTTACAATTTAATAAATATTTTTTATTTCTGCAAAACATAAATTAATAAGTGAAAAAGAAGTAATAATCTACATTAATTACCGGCTTCCTAATACACGACCAAACTTCAGTCAATTTTCGTCATTTTAAGTCTTTCCGGTACCATGGACGCTCATACGAGTGATTCTACAGGGGGAGGGGGAGGGGCTGAAAAAAATCCGTAACCTATTCCAAAGCTATCAGACCCTTTATTAAATGTTCAAGATGCTATCCAGAAAAAAAAAAAAAAAAAAAAAAAAAAAAAAAACAAGCATTAACCCTTTCCGGCAAGGTGGGTTAAATTCTGCCTCACTTAATTTTAATGCCACAACGGCACCAGTATTTTTAAATGAATTTTTGCCTTTTACATTGTACGTGAAGAAAAGGTTTTACTTATTTTCAAATCAATTTGCTCGCAAGTCCCGATATCATTTAATTATTTCAACATTTTAGCAACAGAAGCACATTGAGTCGGAAAGGGTTAAAAAAACGAAATACGTGAAGGTTTAAAAAATTGATAAAAAAGGAAATAGAGAGAAACGAAAAGATAAAATATACCTTTAATATTAAGATGACGGAATAAACACCTGATAATGCAAATTTGTTTTTTCCGCTTTCAGGAATCTTCCGTGGTTGATTTAATCCGATTGATAAAGAGTAAAATAAAATGTCGTATTACTCATTTCAGATTGCAATAAACGTTAAAAATCCCTGCAAAATTTATAAGATAAAACTGATATATCCGAAATACTTTATTGCTTTTATTTATTTTTGCTCTTAAGATTTTGCTAAGGTTATAAGTATAACACTAACGCAACATTGATGCTATGGATGGGAGAAGCATTGAACATAGCAAATCTTGATACGATTTCGACAACAGATCTACGGAAAGTATGCAACTTTTTTTCGCATCAGAAATCGGGAGAAATATATTTTGAAGCATGCAGGTACGAGATAGTTTGTATAAAATTGGGATGATAGGTAAAATTGGGAGTCTCCTGTGAAAATTTGTAGAGTTGGTATGCGTTTTTGTCATTCCATTTCACTTGTAAAAATTGTTAGAAAATTCTAGTCAGAAAGCCGATACAAATTATTATAAAAGAGAGGAAAATAGGATTAAAAAGTAATTTGAATGTGTGGAAAATAGCGCATTTGAGGAAGATTTTCAATCTTGTAAAATACAGTCGATCCTTGTTCATCTCAAAAACCTTTATATCTCGAATTTTTATGTATATTTCATTGCATTTTCAATCAAAGAAAGAAATGATTTAGCTGATGTTAAAATTGCCATTGGAATTTAATGTTACATGTGTGGTGATGATACATTAAAATCTACATTTCAAATGATTTAAAATTTGCAGCGCTTTCTTTTATGCCAACGCAATAGTTACAGCTGGACTAGTGAATTACCTAATTAAAGTTAGAAAATAACTATGGTTTATATTTAGTACAGCATATTTAGTACTTAAAAAAAAAATTGCACTTAATTGTTTTCAGAACCGAAATACGAAAATAAAACGAAATAATGCTATCTATATCCAATTCGTTCAAATTCTTATCTTTCATATGCACGTTTATATGTATATGATAAATTATATATGTATATGATATGTATTTTTTGTATGTGGAAAATCTCTGTACAAGTACAATCTAAAGATGCTCTTTTCTTATTGTAGTCTTCAGCCATGCCTTTACTCGTACCATTTTTCTACAGAATGACCGCTAAAATGACATTTACACAGAACATGTTGTTTGCGAAATTGTCATATAAATCAGAAGAGCCCCATAAACCATACTAGATTCTAGCTTTTAACTCCAGATTATCAAAATTATAAAACTGGGATAATTATTTCCTTTATAGCTTTAACAAATACATCTTTTCCAATTTTTTTTTTTTTATCATGCTGGGATGAACTAAAATTTCTTTGAATGGCGTCTCATCATGGTCATCACTTGAATCAAGTACGTTAGGAATAAAAAGTAAGGAAATAATAAAAGTAAGGAATAAAAAGAGATATACTCTGCAATAAGCAAGAGTGATCCCAGGAATATAAAAATGGTGAGTTTATCGGGTAGACTTTTAAGTCAATTTCAAGTCATTATCATGTCAATTTCGATAAAAATTTACGTATCTCTTACTTCCATGAAAATTTCAGCAAGCTCGTCTTCAAATTCCATCTAGGTACTATTATCTAGGTATGGTTTTGAGACTATGATGTTGCTGGATTTAGGTGAGAGACTTGCGAATGAGCACGTTTCTTGGTTCGTTTCTTTATTAAGGTAACTAAGAGTTTCTATGATAGTTACAAAAGTAGTAAGATGTGTTGAAATTGTCAACTAAAATTTATTGTCATACTTTTGTAAGCAAATTCACAGCAGATCCGCAAATCAGTTTTATATATAAAGAAACTTGATAGACGTAATTAATCATCAATATCTTATTATCTTTAAAGATCTTTTAAAAAATTATCGTATATTTAAGTATTTAAATTGGTAAAAAACTAGGCTTTACATATAACATCTTGACGGGGATCGAGCTTCCCCCTGCCCCTTCTTATGGGTGCTCTTGTCTGGCCCCTTAATTAATGACTTATGTTACTATGGTTTACTCAAAATTATTATTCTAATAATAATTTTGAACATTGATAGAAAATTTCATTTCAAACATGTGTTAATTTTTAAATTTTGATTTTAGCTTTTACAAAAGTACATATGTTAAAAAATCTACAATGGTTTATTAACAATTTATTAATTCAAAATAAAGTAAAACCTTGGACATTAAACTGTCATCAAACTCGGACATTAACTGGAATATTAAACTGTCAATTTAATGTTTGTGACAGTGACTGGGTTGTTTGTAATGTAAGCTCCGTAGAGGTCAAGAAACCCCCGATGATAGCTTGTTAGAATAAGTCTGAAACGTTGGGTGTATTTTTATTTTGAATGTGTGTTTAATATTGTTTTTATATAAGTAGTACACTGATGAGTATTTTAAGTGCTCTTAATAATTAAATTTGACAGCGTAAGTCCATGTTTTTATAGAATCTTAATATATATATATATTAACAACAACATATATATACTTTTAAAAGTATCTCAGATAAAAAAAACCCCTACAGCGGCATACTCATAATTAGTATTATCATCATGTAAATAAAATTAGTCGAAAATTCAATCTACTTGCACACACACATATATATTAATTTTTATACTCCAAAAATAGTTAACATTTAAAAATGTTACAATGACATTTTCAAAATTATTATTACAAAATAAAGTAACTTTGGACATTTAATGAAAAGTTGAATAACATCATGAAATATTTGAAAGCACTGATTTTTAATTTTTTCTCAAGTATCTCACATCTATACATAAATATTATGGCTTTCCAAAATTGTTAATCTATAATGAAGTAAATGAATTCAAAATTCAATCTAAATGTGTAATTAAAGGACGCGGGTATAAAAAATGGAACTAACAAAATGCAAGTTTTGATATATTCCAGATTAAATTTTTTTAAAGAAAATTATATCCAAAACTATTGTGATTGCTTCCTCTAAAATAGCTGATTTGTTAAGACTGGACTTTCTATAATGAAGAAATATCTATAATGAAGCACATGTGTAACACTCATGTGCAAACTGTTTTGCCTGATATGTTTTATTTTATTGGTATTATGTGAAATAAGTCTCAGTTATTAAAATTGACATTTAAAATTTATCTTCGATTATTATCGGGTCGTCGCTTAAGGTCGTTGTGCCTAAATGAGACGCGATACCCCATAGTTTTTTCGCATTTAGGGTATATTTTGCATTTCATTAAATAAATATATATTTTATATCGCAGAAAGTTATTCAATACCGTGCCTTTAGTTCAAAACTAACTTGTTTTGCAGAAATGGAATAAATATATCGCTCACCCGCAAGAAAAGTGACACATCTCGCAAAAATTCATTTTGCGTTTTATTCCACTAAAAGGTTTGTCATAGATGCATCTTGCTACACAAACAGTTTCATAAGTGTAGTTACACAGAAAATCATGTTATTACACTATATGTCCATTTGTGACCAAATAAGAGGGTGGATTATTTGGGGAGGTAAAATTATCCAACCTTCCAAACCTCATCCTACGTTTTCATTCTTAAGTGTTTTACGCTTTTATGCACTTTTTTATTCTTGCATGCAAAGCTAAGTGCTACAATTTCATATAACAATAAAATCATGCACATCCCCCCCCCCCTTTTGCCTCTCCTGTGAAATTTACTTTTGTCGGGATGTGTCACTTTTTTTGCGGGTGAGCGATATGTAATATAATCCCACAATATACGACTGTCGCATTTAGGTGATTTTTGTTGCATTTACGGCAGTTAAATCCTAAATGAGACGTCCAAAGCCCTAAATGTGACAAGCGTTTCATACATGGCAATTTATCTGAAAATATTAATTTAACCCTTAACTTCTGTGACAAAAATTCTCGCATAGCTACTGTGAACGGTCACTAAGGCTGCTTAATGAAAAATAAATAAAAAGCTTCACTAAATCACAGGATTCTGTTTCTGTACTAAACTTTATGCACATAACTATTATAATTTAAAATCACTAATTCAGAAGTTTCTAACATTAATACAAGGACTCCAAATGAAACAAAATTTCGCAAATATTTATAGTTAAACGGAAAATTTCAAGTTAATCCGTGGCAATTTTAAAAGGAAGTGGTCTGTGAGACCGCTAACAGCAGTTAATGGTTAAACACTTGTCGCGGAAAACATCGTTTAAAATTCGTGAGTGAATATTAACTCGTAAACTTCACAGTAGTGCGATTTGGGATTCCGTAACTTCAACGGCGTATATTTTTATTATCAATGTAGCGATAATAAATTACAATACATGATTCCTATAAGAAATTTAATAAGGAATCGAAATGAGATATTGATTTTTATCAAAAAATCTTATTTTATTAATGAGAAATACAAATTAATTAAATCCTGATTTAAATAATGCCAACATTTTAAATTTTGATCGGAGAGAATTCGCATGAGTGTGGAGTTCACGGGTTAAAAGAGTATCTACAAGATATTTATAATATTGCTAACAATAATATTTATTACATATATAAGTCGAGTTATTAAAAAATGTCACATGATAAAAATATTAGACTTATAAACAGATAAAATCGTGCAGTGTTTCTAATAACTGGATTTAATCAAAGCCAGAGAGAGGCCCAGAGCCTGATATTGTATTGCCCCCACCCCCTTCCTTTTACTTACACTTTCACAAAAATTTGAATATTTTCTATGCCTTAGAATAGATACGTATATGGAAACATAAATATTCATTTAGACAAACACAATTTTCTTTTTTTTTTTTTCTTATTCTAATTTAAAAATAGAAAATGTCTATTATAATGCGCAAAAGTTGAAAACAGAATTAAAATATCAGATTTTAGAAAAATGTGAAAAAATGCGTAAAAGTTGAAAACAGAATTAAAATATCAGATTTTAGAAAAGTGTAAAAAAATAATTGGGGACCTCCAAACCAAGACATAACTCAGCTGCATCATGCTTCAATCAGAATCGGTATTTAATGTTTGTAAAATTAACTTACTTAATCGCATTAACATAATTCAAGAGTTTTCAATCTATACAAGATTTTGCAGAATTTTCACCATATAAAAATATCGCGAATCTCGGAAACATGTATCTAAATTTTCTGTCTCAAGTATACACTGCTATTCTTACGCCTTTTTTTAAAATCAATAATTTTAAAGACAAGTATTTTTCTGTTTTGATCATTTTAAACACATATTTAAGTACTCGGTTAAAGAAAAACACTGTTGGAGGATCATGCTGAAATTCCTAATTTACTAATTCAACACAGTTTAATTAAACACAATTTCTGTTCTACAGATTAATTTAATACAATATATGAAATATACTATATACACTTGCCTCGTTAATCTCAAAAAGTTTCTCCGTATTTAGGGCATTCAGTTTGTCGCTAATAAGTATCTGAAGAAAACGAAATCATCAAAATGCTTAGAATATTTTATAACTCTAATTTTAAAATTGGTCTCCTTTTCTTCAGCTTACAATGCACGTAAATGAAACATAAGCCGTAGTCCTTCACGTCCATAGAGTCATTTGTACTTCAAAGTTAAAATGAAATAACCTGAGCTACTTTTGTAATTTTTTTTGCCTCATTTAGGGAAGATGGGGCGCTTTATAATGAACGATGTCTATTTTAATGGGGAATTTTTTTTAAAGGAAACGTTTTAAATTCAGAAAAACGTTTCGGGTTTGTTCCTGAAGTTCGGATGTCTCGTCATATGGCATTTATTTACGATTCTTGCATTAAGATAAAAACAAGGTTAAGTACAAGGAGATTGTCGCATTTAGAGGTTATCACATTTAGGCACAATGACCTTATATTGAGTAAAAGTAAACTTTGTACTTTTGAAAGGTTGTCAGGATGCAATTAAACAATTTTCCATGAAAAAAAGAAAATTAAAAAGTCAGTTATCATGTTTTACGCACGAGCTCTTGAATTTAAACAAAAACTGTTAATTTTTAATTATTCTAAAAGTATTTCAGATGAAAAACCTACAATGGCTTATGTAAAATTATTAATCTGAAATTAACTAAGTTAACACAAAGTGTAATCCAAATATGTAATGTTTTAACATTCATTTGTAATTACTCAGAAAATAGCTCACATTTTGAAATGTTACAGTGACTCATTAAAAATTATCATTTAAAAATAATGTAAGACGTTGGACACTAAATGAAAAGTTCAATCCAAATTATGTAAGTTTTGAAAACATTAATTTTTAGTCTTTCCAAAAGTAACTCGCATGGAAACAAAATCTACAATGGTTTATTCAAAACTATAAATTTAAAAGTAAGTAGATGTAAAATACAAAGTAAATTTTTTAAAACATTAAATTTTTCAAAAGTAAATCGGCAATGGTTTATTCAAAATTATTAACTTAAAATAAAGCAAAATTTTTGACAATGAATGCAAAATTCAGTCAAAACATGTGATTTTTAATTACTCCAAAAGTAGCTGGCATTTTAGAGTTTTAAAAGTGAAGTTTTAACAACTTAGTTTAGTGTAATCATTTAGAAAACAATTCGGTTGTTTTGCCATCGATGAAAATAACTCTAAAACATATACGTTTTTCTCTCTATTAGCTAAAGAACTTGTTAACTTAAGAGGATTTTATTGAAGCTAATAACTTGTGTGTACTACGCAACTAGACATCGTAAGAATTTAAATGTGTTTCGAAGTGCTTTTGAACACTATAGTCGTCTCATTCTTTCCCCAAATGGATATTTTGGTTGGCTGCAAAAATTCAAATGAGCTTCAAGAAGCGATTTGTCTCGTTGCAATTGCCAACACGATGTGTTGCTTTGCTGACTAGAAAGATAGTCTTTACTTCGATTCTGAGTACTGTTGAAAAAAAAAAAAATCTCTGAGATCGAATTGTCATTTGTTTTAAAAGGCAATTATTAAAGAGTTTTCTTTTAAATTTAAAACACGGAAGACATAAAATGCTTCAAATTTTCGAATTCGCAAACTTGCACTTAAAAACTAGAAAACAGGATTTCTGCTTTTTCAGAATTTAGTGTCGCCCCCGATGAAAAATAAAATATGTATGTATATAAATATAGTAGTACAAATCATATTTCAGTTTTAAGACTTAAAACACATGCTTTTATTTTTACATAAAATGACGTCATTCGCATCCTCTGAAGATTTCTACATTTACGATCCATTCTTGAACAATATCTACAGAAAAGTGTGCATATGACGTCACTATAGCTGAATAATACAAAAATCCAGAAAAAAAGCAATGTCGTCATTCAAAAAACTCGACATAAAAAAATCGGCTATCTAATGATTCATTTGACTTCATTTGTTTGTAACATTAATATATATACTTAGTTTATAATAGCTCCATATTTTATCCGAAATCATTCACTTATGTTTTTTCAAAATTGCACGTATTTTAATTAGATTTTGTTTTCAATTGTTATGGGAAAATGGCAACAAAAAGATTTAATTACTATTTTCCAACTATTTTTCCTTTACTTTCTACAAAAATGGAGTACTTCAGTTGCCAACATTAAACTAATAGCACTAAAAACTATAAAAAAAATTAATGTCTCAAAAATGAATTGAGATGCAGTTTTCCAACAAATTGCATTTAGAAGTATAATTTCCACCCCACCCCCCTATACGACGGTATAAAAATTGAAAATGTGCGATGCTTAGAAGTTAAAAAAATTGCAGTAGATATTATCCGTATTTAACCGTATTTAAATTGGTGGCCGAAAGAAATAGCATACCGGGGGCTAAAAAAAAAAAAAAAAAAAAAAAAAAACAAATTCAAACAATTTAACAAAAAGTATGTTATACAGGGTGTATCTGAAATGCTTCAACAAACTTAGAGGGATGATAGTACTCATGAAGACGAACAAAAAATGCAATGGAACATGGGATCGCAAATGATGTTTAAAGGATGAAAATCGAGAAAATGCGTCTGGAAATGGACAAACTGAGACAAGAAAAAAACACGCCAGAAAATTATTTATTGCACAGAATAGGTACAACACAGCTCTTGATGTCCAGAAAAAACAAATATTTTACAACAATTGTTCAAAGTGTCGACCGCGGACATTATTACACAGAGTACATCTACGGAGGAACGACTGGCGGACACGCTCAAATTTGCATACGTGAATTCCTGCTCACAGATTTGTTTGGCTTTCTTCCAAGTTTTTGTTATCTCTTTCTGACCGGATATGCACAAAGTGAAATGAAAACCAGCTTCGTGCTACTAGCCAGTTCTGCAGAAAAGCAGCATGCGAGATTTCGATATTTTTATTAGTTTTTTGGTTTTCACCCTTTAAACGTCATTTGTGACCGCATGTTCCATTGCATTTTTTGTTCGTCTTGATGAGTACTACCATCCCCCTAAGTTTGTTGAAATATTTCAGATACATCCTGTATGTTTCGTAACATATAAAGGACCAACACAGATCTTTTAACCCTTTCAGGACCAATTTTTTTTTAAATTTTCGGGAAAAATTATTTTTAGGTTAAAAAAAATTTAAAAATAGCCACCCAAATCGCAAACTTTAAGGTTTGCCGAAATTTAAAAATTATGTCATTTAATGAAATTTAACGAAAAGAGTTATTTTGCGTTCTGTTAATATGACACTAGGCTAAAGAAGAATTTTTTAAGACTTTTGAAAAATGTTAAATTACAACAATATTAAGTAGACTTAACAAGATTCCAGTGTTCTATATTTTTTTAATCATAACTTATTGGTTCAGAAAAGTAGCATCTATTTTAACCCTTTATGTACTGAATTATGAATTCATGAAAATTTTATCTTCTAAAGAATTTTTCGTGAATTGTTTAAACTACATTAGAAGATTTACATAATCATTTAATAAATTTTAGAAGGATTGAAGAATTTAAAAGGATTAATTAAATTTGAATTTATAGGGATTTTGGGCAATATTTATAACCCCACTCAAATCTTTTATTTTAAATCTTTTTCTTAGTATTTTGTAGAATTAGGAAATGTACAAATATAATTTGCTTACAATAGAAATATAGAAATATTTCCGAATTGAGAAATCCCCCCTCCTCAACGCCAAGAAAGCTGAAAAGATGCAAAAGCAAAAGAAATCATCCTTTTAAAAATATTTTTGTTTTGTCTAACCAATAATGCTTTGGGAACAAGATAAAGTAATGTATCTATAACTCTTTCTAAACTGTATTACAACTAATCGATGTATTAAATGAATTTTATACAAAGTTATTTTAATGGTACTTATAAGTACCGTCAGTAGATAAAGGGTTAAATTTAAAGAATGAAAGGTATGTTTAAAAGAAAAGAATCACCAACGCTGCAAAGAGTTTGAAGCATCAAGCATATGTTTTATTTTTGTTTTATTACTAAATGCTGAGTCATTAATGAAGTGATAGTAAAATATGCATAGACATATTGACATTGAAGTCCACTGTAGTGGAGATTGCTTTGGGGCCTATAGCAACTATGACTGTTTGCCTCGAATGATCCTTATTATACACAGACACAAACCACAATTTTTATTTCCTTTTTTCCATTACATACAAGGACGAGATAGTCACAAGGAAATTTACAACACCAGAGAAATACAACCGGGAGCTCCACAAAGAGTGTGCATCGGAGCCAGCGGGAGTCGAACCAGCAGACCTCCTACGCTCTCAAGCGATTAGTGGCGTGGTGCCTTAACCACTCGGCCACGGAGGCCCCGCATGGACCTATACTATCATTGCTACATGCAGACAACAACAAAAATAATTGTTACGACAAAAGAAAATCAAATTAAATTGACCGTTACTTTTAAGTCCCGTTAGTCCAGAAAGGCTTAAGACCTATGATAATAATGCACGCATTCGTGTGTAAATTTTCCCCTCGCATCAATATGCATTTTCTTTTATATGTTTCGGTACATTAAAAAAAATATATATAAAATCTATTAAATCTACAGTGTTGCAAATTTTCATCTTGTATAGCTAATTTGTCTCTTTATATATTAAATTATGAATGTAACTTTAATATTACATATGTATTCATTTTTTCTATAATTCTATTAATGTTTCAGTAACTAAATTTTGTTTCAATCCATTTTTTATAAAAATTAAAAAAAGCCCATTCTTATTAAAATATACATTTTTTAACTTCGTGCAAAATTTTAAGAAATTAGCAGCAATTAAACCATTTTTCGAAAAAAGTACATTTGGACATAAGTTAGTAAATATCAACCATTCACATTAAATAAAATTTGGTATGTAGCAAGTTTATTTTGTGTAATATACACTGGCAGGAAAAATTAAAGGAACAACTATACAAAGGCACTTTATCTTAATTCTATTAAATTCGAAATCCAATGACAGTAAGTTGATAACTCGAAGGCAACGTTATCACGTAAGTCCAATGATATTCATTCACAGTAAATAAAATTATGTATGTAGTTATTATATTTTGTGTAATATACACTGGCAGAAAAAATTATATAAACAACTACATACAGGTAATTTATGTTAATTCTATTAAGTGTGAAGTCAAATGAAAGGTAGTAGGTTGGTAACTCAAGGGTAACGTTATCACGCAATTTCAATGGTTGGTATTCACCTTCGCTAGACAGAAATTTGCAGATTCGATAATCTTTCCACGTATGGAAGGTTGAACATGTCGTTGAGAAAGCATTTGACGGATTGTGACAAATGGCATTTAATTGAGAAAAATAATATATTAAATTAAAAAAAATCAAAAAACCCGACTGCGTAAAAAGCGAACTAATTAATTATTTCTCATCAATATGAAACTATTTTTTTATATTACTTACCTTTTTTTTATTTACTTGTATTGATGACTTTTGAGTTGTGTTTAATTATTAGTTCCTATCTACAAACACTCTTTTGATGAGGCCTATAGATGTCTATTATGAAGGTTAGAGTTACGGTAAAGGTAGCGAGCGATCCAAAGTACACAACTTCCAGGTTGTGTAATATTTAAACGGAGCTCCTGACTACAAAATGGTCAATGAAACATCGTCTTTATTTTGAAAGACCTATCCAATGATGTGCCACTCAATATGGTGCGTAATTTTTTTCGTCTCTACCGCCATTTTTTATTTTACGGCCACCATTTTGAATTTATAAAAACAAAACCTATCCTATAACCATCGGAAGATTAAGACGAATCGATAGAGACCTCATTTATAAAAATCCATCCAGCCGTTGGGATGTTTCGAAGGTATCAAGAAATCCACATACACAGATACGCGAACACATAACCCTTCTTTTCAGTCGGGTAAAAAGTGGACAGTAAACTTGTAATAACCTGTTCACTGAATTTTTTTTTTGAAGCGGCCCACTCGAAATCAAAATTTTCGACTTGAGCAATCTTCTAAAACGTTCTTAACATTGATATACTCTATTAGCTATGAGATGAGTGAAACACTGCCTTCTGAACTATTTTTCTAATTTTAAATTAGTCTTAAATGTAGAGTTGTTTTTTGCAAATAATTCATCAGCTTTTCGAATGATAATTTCAATGTTTTATTTATTTAACATGCTGCGCAGAATGAAAAACAACAATAAGCTATTTATAGACAGTTGTAAGTTACAAATTTAACAACTTATGTACAGTCGTGGAAAAAAAAAAGTAAACACCCCTACTAACTCCTCAACAAATTGTCGTAGAACAACGTTACTGGTACCGAACGATTGGAAATAGAGTCTACTTTTAAATGATGTATATAAATTTGCTTAGAGGCCGATCTACATATTAAAACAAACCATAACTTCATTTTTTTCAATGGCAATACCCAATTCTGACAGCATAAATGAACTCTACACCCTTCAATTAGCCTAGAAACAAATTTTTATGCAGTTCGTACCATAAGTTTCCAAGAAATTAATTATTTTAAAACGAGCGTATTTTAAGGGCTGTATCCAAATTGAAGTTCGGTACTTGATTGTTAACCGAGAGAGCCGCTTTCTTGATCAAGGCACCTTACGAAGCCAGTTAGATAACAGGACAGCAGAAGAAATTTCAAAATATCTACTCACTTCTATCATAGACCATCTTAAACCATCATTTTGCCGTTTTTTAAGCATAATTTGAAAACTATTTGGAAGAAAAATGTGAAATTTTGGATTTTCATAAAGCAGGACTTAATAAATCTAAATCCACCAAAAAAAATTGTAGGTTGCAATTCATAATTTTTTCGAATATTAATTTCATAATTCATAATTCATATCATAAAATTATAAAAATTGCGAATTCAGCGTATTTATGTTTGGGCACATTAGCATTATTGCTACACAAAAAATTAGCACATTAGGAGCATAATTTCAGGAGATATAAATAAAAATATGAAAATGTAATTTAACATTAGAAGCACTAAATTTTGAATGTTTATAATTCAAAAACTTATCATTCAAATGACTTGAAATTTGATATCTAGGCATAGTTTGAACCGAAGATTTGAAATACCTCGTTAAAATTGGGTATTGCCATTGAAAAATTAAGTTTGGGTTCGTTTTAATATGTAGATGGCCCCCTAAGCAAATTTTATATCCGTCATTTAAAAGTAGACTTTATTTCCAATCGTTCGGTACAAGTAACTCCCGTCTACGATAATTTGTTGAAGAGTTAGTAGGGGGTGTTTACTTTTTTTTTCCACGACTGTACATGCCCATACTTCTGTTTGGCTAAGTTAGGTCTCTTGAAATGTTTGGTAATGTGAACGGGTGAAGAACTAACTGTCCAGTTCAGGAAAGTTTAAGCTAAAAGTGACTTAACTACTATAGTGTGAACATGATTTTAAGCTGTAAAGCTTGCATTTCGGTCTACATGCACCTTGTAAAAATTTTCTACGTATCTCTAAAAAGCTTCGAAAAGTAACATAATATTTTCCCAACGCCACTTTATATCCCATTTTCCATATTCTTATTATTCTTATCTAATTTTTTTTGGAACGATAGGATATTTTGCATTTTGAAGATATGTCAGGAATGACAAAATAAAGATATTGTGCACGTTCTACGTTTTTAACTGACAAATCATTCAAGCTGCATGAGTTTTTATACTTGCAGGATTTCACAACTGTTGATGCCTCATTAAGATAAATGAAATTCGTTTCTAAAATCGAATATTCAACATATATAATAAAGATTTTTGAAAATAAAATTATTAAATTTCAGGATAATCGACACTAAAGAAATTAACCGATTATTATAAAATGTTAGAAAATAACATCAACCTAATATTGTTAAATACATCGATTAACAAAAGGAGGAGTAAAAAAATCCAAAAGCAGTAGTTGAGAACATTACAATAATAAATTGAAACTTGTATTGTGAAAAACTATGTCAAGGGCAATATCTCACAATACAAGGAAGTCGCAAATGATTACTATTAGAATATGAAAAACGATTACGCCTCAAATGTTTTGAAATCATATTCAAATTGCCCGACCAACTGTGGCACCACATATGAAAATAATGGAAACTTAAGAATGGATAAATTTTAAATCCCATATAAGAAAAATGCTGTATCAATACCAATAGAACAAATCATAATAAATATATTCTCATAGCGAATGGAAAAATATCATAAAACATAAATCGACTGTAAGAAATAAATAAAAAAAAATCCTCACTTACAAATACTACTTTAACCATATGTGGTGGATCAATGAGTATTAGAGACACATGAAAAAATTACACGATAAAAGTTAATAGGTTGCAATTATTTTATGAAAATTATGAAGCACTGTTTCTTAAAAAACTGTTACTAAAAAGAAATGATTTTACAGAAGCAATCCGAAGATAAAATATTAATAAGTATTTAATTAGATAATTAATTAATTGCAAAACTGTTAGAAAATTGTTTTTTTTAAAATCCACTAACATACAATATATATATATATATATATATATATATATTATATTATATATATATATATTATATTATATATATATATATATATATATATATATTATATTATATATATATATATATATATATTATATTATATATATATATATATATAATAATAATTCTAAATTTTTGTGATAACGTCAGGAAGTAAATAAGACGACTGACATTTCATATAAAAGATAATAATATCACCAATACGCATCTAGAAAAAAAATTAGTTATTGGCTCATTTCTTGCGTAATACTATAAATATCAGTCTGCAAAAATGCTAGACACTTCTTCACCTTGTGGTAACGTGTACATTGTTTATAAATAATGTTATTAAATATTATGTAATTATGATGTAGTACGAATCTAGTTAACGTTTTGAAATAAGAAACTGAAATATGAGAGTTTAGTTTTAGAAGATTTTTATTTTCTTTGAATATCAGATTAATAATTATAAGTAAATCCTTTATATAAATAATACTAAAGAAATAATTAAAATCAAAAGCTTTAATGTAATCTATGTTATTTAAACTTTTTATGTTTTTTAAAAGTAAAAAACAGTTGTTTGCGCAAGTTTTGTTATTATTTTGCAGAGTAATTTCATACAGTTTATCAAGTATATCCAGTAATAAATTGCAATAAAAGTATTAGAACGAATGGTAACGGTGCAAAATTTTATTGGATACTTATAAAATTTTGGCATAACAGCAATATAAAGATTATTATAATTGTAAGATTTCATTTTTAATGCTTTTTTAAATGTTGGCTATATCTATTATTTATTACCATATTGAAAGAAGTTTTTTTAGAAATAGTACTACTATTCATAGCATTAGAAATCAGTTGTTTATAAAAATACTTGCAAAGAATAGCATAATTATTAGTTGATTTGTCAACGAAAATAATAATGAATTTATTTTGTAAATTTTTAAAATGACTTTTTAGTTGTTTTACATAAAAAACCATTATTATTATGAAAATGAATGAAAATTCTAAATTTAACTCCCTTAAAACATATTTCCATTCATCAAAATATTTATGAGGTTTAGTATAAACAATTGAAATTTTGTAAATAAAAAATTCTAAGTCTATATTGAATGGGATTTGAAATTTCTTTCTATAATGCATAAAAAAACGTAAGTTGCATTTTCTACTATATTTAAATCAGCAGTAATAATATGACCATGAGTAGAGTTAACGTTCTTGCTACACATTGGATAATTACAAAAACAGTGTGGATTATCATTAGAAGATAAATAGTTGGAAAAAATTATTGTAACTAAATATAGGTCGTCCCAATGTAACATTGTATTTGTATGTTTTATCTATATTTCAAGTTTTTAATAGGAAAAATGTTGCTATTATAGTAGTCGGAAGATTAATTTTATTAATTAAAAAAATGATAAAAAAAAATTGATAATTGTGTATTGCTAGTTTTGTAGCATGTTTCTTTAAATTTTATTTTTAAATTAAGAAGAGTTGGCCTATAATCAAAGAAACATCACTAAAATGTGATGAAAATGTACAAGAGTTGAAAACTTTTAAATAAAGATATAGATTTTTCCTTTTAATTGAGATAATATGTTTTCTGAAATGAAATCAATTATAAGATGTAAAAATGACATCCAAATTCACTTATTCATTTTTAATATGTTTTCTAGAAATATATTGAGACTGTTGTTTCTGTTTGCCACGTTTAAGCATAGTAGTTTTTTCTTAACTGAATGGTTTAACTCATAATAAATATTTCTATATTGGTCAAAGTGCTCGATTGAAAACATTACAATTAAATCCATATGGATAGAGAGAATTTAGGGTTTTTACGTATCCATACGGATCTATATAACAATTGAACATTTTAATTTTTATAAATACTTAATAGCTTTATAGTAATATTATTAAAACCTTAATTTTTAAAGTGTAACTACAATCTTATTAGAATTATTATTTTTAATATCCAAACTGTGCTGATTAATTCTAATATGTAAAGGAGTACAAGTTTGTCCAATGTATTCCTTATTACATAAATTGCAATTGATAGAATATATCATATTGAACGTCTTGCAAAAATAAACAATGTTCTTTTGAAATTGCAGTTCTAATAAATTTGTAGTGTATCAGCTTTGCGGCAAATGAAACACCTTTAGGAAGAACAGTTTTTAGCTCACAGGCTATCAAAGCCTGAGAGCTAATGTGTCCGCCCGTTCTGTATGTATGTACGTATGTATGTACGTAACGTGATAACTCTTGATAGAAACATCCGATTTGCTTCAAAATTTTTTTCTAGGTTCATTGTGATAAGGCGCTTCCCTGATTAGTTTTGGGAGTTCATTGGTTAAGGATAAAGGGGGAAAAGGGGGGTTAGTCCACCCCTTAATTCAGATAAATGGGTTTTTCATACAGAATCATTCGATTTGCTCCGAATTTGGTATACCGGTTTATTATACTATTTTACTGTTAAGGAACTTCCCTCATTAGTTTTGGGGGTTCATTGGTTAAGGATAAAGGGGGAAAAACGGGGTTAGTCCACACCCCTTAATTCAGATAAATGGATTTTTCATGCAGAATCATTCGATTTGCTCCGAATTTGGTATACCGGTTTATTATGTTAAGGAACTTCCCTGATTAGTTTTGGGGGTTCATTGGTTAAGGATAAAGGGGGAAAAGGATGGTTAGTCTACCCCTTTTAATTCAGATAAATGGTTTTTCATGCAGAATGATTCGATTTGCTCCGAAGATGGTATACCAGTTTATTACGTTAAGGAACTTCCCTGGTTAGTTTTGGGGGTTCATTGGTTAAGGATAAAGGGGGAAGGGGGTCTAGTCCACCCCCCTTAATTTATATAAACGGGTTTTTCATGCAGAATTATTCGCTTTGCTCCAAATTTGGTATACCGGTTTATTATGTTAAGGAGCTTCCCTGATTCGTTTTGGGGATTCATTGGTTAAGGATAAAGGGGGCTAGTCCACCCCCTTAATTTAGATAAATGGTTTTTTTGCAGGATTATTCGATTTGCTCCAAATTTGGTATATCGGTTTATTATGATAAGGGTTGGGTTGATTTTTGACGGCCAATTATCTACACGAGGGATATAGGCCCGGGGGGGAGTGCCCTCCGTGGGGGTCTTTCTAAGGGAACCTAATCCGTATTAACGCATGGAAGATCCACGGCTCGAAGAAAACCACGAAAACTCCGAACGATTAGGCCGACGGGCGCGATTGGGATCGAACCCAGCACCTCCCGTCTACCAGCTTCGAGAGCAGAACCTCTCGGCCACTGGTGGGGCCTATTATGATAAGGAGCTTCCCTGATTAGATTTGGAGGTTCACTGGTTAAGTATAAAGGGGGGAAACGGGGGCTAATTCCCCTTCACTTATTTTTTTGAGGGGCATTATTCTTTAAAATAAGAGTATAATATACAATTAGTGTGAATAGCCTGTGAGCTCAATGCCATCAGTTTAGCTGGGCACTTTTCTTTTTTATCTAATTTAAGTTCAGAAGTGGGAGTGGGACAATGAGATAGTTAAGTTTTTGGTAACCAAAAGCAATCCCTACCAATTTCTTGTACCGAAAATTAGGCAGTTTTTAACACTTTCCAACAAAGTTGAAAAGTGTTTATGACTTCGGTTTGTCTGTCCGCGCTCTAACTCTCGTAAATATACTCGGATCGTTCTGAAATTTTTGGATGTTAGTGACCTCTACCATAGCACGATCCCTATTTCAAATAAAGTTTCTAGCATGTTTAGTTCATTTACAGGGACAGTCAAAAGTTTTCCGTTAAATTACGGCCAATGGGAAAAAATCGCTTCAAATGATTTTTAATGGTGTTACACTCTTTGAAACATAGTAAAATTGATATTCATTTATGAAGCCCACTAAAATATGCATTCTGTTGAATATGCGGTGCAAAGAATAGTTATTGTTCATTTACAAGGCCACACAAAAGAATTCCGTTCATAATGGTATAGGGGAGATTGTTTGCGATGTATTTGAAAAGATTTCAGATACTATATCGTACCCGAATTACTGTATATTAGTAATGATTGCTCGAAATGCATTTTTAATTATGATATGCGCTTTTTTAGGGTTTCGTTCATCTGACGAAACCCTATTCGTCTCGCTCCTCTGTCTGTCTGTCTGTCCGTCTGTCAGAGAGCCCGTTCTCAAAAACTGTACATGTTGGAGACTTGAAATTTTGCATACTTATAGCTGAACATCACACATCATACGACAATTCATAAAATTTTGAAAAAGTCGTACGTTTAATCCTTTGGACTCCCACATGTGTATTTTAAACAATTCTTTCTAAGTGAGCCCCTAATTAGGTTGGAGGCGTGAAATTTTACATACTTATAGCTGAACACCTAACATCAAACGACAAATCATAAAATTTTAAAAAAAGTAGTACATTTAACCCTTTTGCCTCCCACATGTGTGTTTTAGACAATTCTTTCTAAGTGAGCCCTAATTAGGTTGGAGGCGTGAAATTTTGCATACTTATAGCTGAACACCTCACATCAAATGACAAACCATAAAAGTTTGCAAAAGTCGTACATTTAACCCTTTGGGCTCCCACACGTGTATTTTAAACAATTCTTTCTAAGTGAGTCCCTAATTAGGTTGGAGGCATGAAATTTGGCATACTTATAGCTGAACACCTCACATCAAACGAAAAATCATAAAATTTAGAAAAAAAATCGTAAATTTAACCCTTTGCGCTCCCACAAGTGTATTTTAAACAATTTTTTCTAAGTGAGCCCCTATTTAGGTTGGAAACGTGACATTTTGCATACTTATAGCTGAACACCTCACATCAAACGACAAATCATAAACTTTTGAAAAAGCCGTACATTTAACCCTTTGAGCTACGACATTTCTATTTGAAACAATTCTTTCTAAGTGAGCCCCTATTTAGGTTGGAGGCGTGAAATTTTGCATACTTATAGCTGAACACTACATATCATACGACAAATCATAAAATTTTGAAAAAGCCGTACATTTAACCCTTTGTGCTCCCACATGCGTATTTTAAGCAGCTCTTTCTAATTGAGCCCCTTATTAAATTGGAGATTTGAAATTTTGCATTCTTATAGCAGAACACCTGAGGTCAGGCGACAAATCTTAAAATCTTGAAAAAGTCTTACGTTTAACCCTTTGAGCTACCACATATGTATTTTAAGCAATTATTTCTAAGAGAGCCCCTAATTAAGTTGGAGACATGGATTTTTGCATACGTATAGCTGAATACCTCAGACCACACGGCAAATCATAAAATTTTCAAAAAATCTTATATTATTTACTCCTCCGGGCTCTAACTTGTGTATTTTAAGCAATTTTTCTAACCTCCGCCCTTTCACCCGGGGAGCACTTTTCCAACTTTTGCCGACACCCTTTAACCATTCTTTCATATTATGCACCATGCCTTACATATTTTAGTTCCACTTTTTACCGCCAGAAGCGCCTACATATCTCGGGTGCTATCGGCTCAATCCCCTCGACTAATATATCTACGGATAGTATATAAAAAGGAGTTTCGTTCGGATAGAGGTTTGCTTAGAATAGAGTGCGCCCCTGGTTGCGAAATGTGGAAGTAACAGATTTTTCAAAAGGGTAAATTGTTTTGAAAGGAATATTAAACGAAACCCTCTGTGCAATCTGTGATCACACTTACCTACTTGTTCGCTATATTTATGCATACTATAAAGTGCGTATAAATGCTATAGTTCACATGCAGAGCTACAGAAATTAATTCGTAAAGGTTACTGAGTATGAGCATAAATTGCTTAAAGGTGGGTTTTAAAGGAGTTATGCATTTTTACGCTGAACTTAATTTAGTGTACTAAGAAATATTTGTAGAATATAGATAAAATGATATACAGGGCCACGCAAAGAGATGGATACATAGCCGTCTATTGGTGATAATTTCTGGAAATGTAATTTTGGTAGTTTTAAGCGTGTTTTAGTTTGAATTGAATTTTAGCTAAATAGTAGCATGTAATAAAGGTACTAGGTAAACTACAGGGGTACAAAAGTATTCAAGTATGTTTCCATCTATTAGTATAAATTGCTGAATGATGAATTTCAACCTGTTATGCATTTTCTTGCTAAACTAAATTTTCCCATTATATAGTATATATATCAACATACAGATCGAATACAGGACTTTTCAAAAGAATTGGAATACATATTTGGCTATGGCGGTAATTACTGAAATCAGATTTTTAAATGTTTACTTAGTTATCTTATTTATCTTATATCCCTAAGTAACGAAGTTTCGTTAAAGCTTTCAGGGAGTGTTGGAAAGTGTTTCATAATCTATGCTGTACGCATGATTTTTCTTACTTGTTTATTATCAATGTCTAAATTGTCAGCCACTATTTTTTTTCTTTATTTAAGACTACCATATTGAAAATTGTAAATACATTTTATTAGTAATTAAAAATATGTTATGCTATAATTATAATATAATTTATAAAAAATAATTATAACAACAATAAACTATAACTGAAATAAACGCAGATAATATTTATAAATCTTTATTAATTACTTAATACATTAAGTAATAAAAAAAATGTTAACATAGATTAAGACTATTAATACGTTTACATAGATTAAAAATATTAAATAAAGATTATTACTAATAGTATTAAAAATGTATAAATACTTATATACATATATAAGTATTTACTTGGAGCAACTGGGCCATGATTTTACAATGTGACTCTGGAGATCCTGACAATTCAACTTCAAAAAGCTAATGTTCATTTGAATTAAAGTCTGAACCTTTGTGTTCAGTTAGGTTCACTCTATCAAACGGAAATTTTCAAAATTACGTTTTAATGTCTATATATATATATATATTTCATCTTTCTTTCTTCTTGAGCCCAGTTGCCCCATAAAAATGGGGCAACTGGAGCAGGTAGGTCTATGTTTCATACGTGTGTGTTTTATTATTTTATTTTTATTTATTTTTTTATGGTGTATCAGATCCTGTTTGGAATAAACGGTTAAGTGCGAGTATTACTCGCGCTCAGAGGGTTCCGTACATTAAATATATGATTTATTAACTGTGTTATTAAAAAAAATCGTTGCTAAAAGAATAATAAGATTTTGCAAAAAACTATACAACGTAAGTTTGGGTATAGCTGTATATACTTGAAAAGTATGAATGGGTATACCATAAAAGTGCAAAGACATACGAAGCCTAAATAATATCAAATATTGCTATTCTTCATAACTCTCTCTCTCTCTTTTTTTAAAAATCTTATCCTAATCTGTTTATGATGAACTTAATTTGGTACTGACAATAAAAGTAGTTCATATTTAAACCCTTGCGCTCTGGCGCCATTAGCTGATGTATGTCACTAGCCACCAGTGTTACAGCATTTTGAAGATAATTTTTTAAATATAAATTTTGAATTCGCACCACAAAAATTTACTTGGTAATTTTGTTTTACTTTATTTATGGAAAATGAATCATCTTGTAAAGCAAAAATAGGAGTTAAAATTTTCTGATGAGAATTCGGAATGTCTAATTAAAAAATCAGCCATATATCATGACGTACGCTGCGTACGATTGTCGGAAATGACCATAGTAACATGGTGTACTACGCTACGTACGTCATAGAGCTCAAGAGGCTAAACTTTATGTGGCATTTCATAAAACTAAATTCAGCTTAGTAATAATCTTTCCTTTTTTACAATGTAGCTAAAACAAAACCCTTGTTCAAAGTTTAAACTTGGCACTGTGCTAAGCGCTCTTCAAAAGGAGGTCACAAAGTTGCAACGTCGGCTTGGTCCGTGCCGCGTATTTCCAGATAAGTTTTTAATTAACTTTTAAAGACGCGGGAGACCTGTTGAGAGATTCAATGCAAACTAGTCTCGAATCCCATAGTATTTTTGCGATTAATTCTAATTAAATTACTCTGTTTTAACAATTTGACGTTTATTGCTTTTATATTGCTACTGCACATTACATTACACAAATATATCATTAAAAGTTGTTATTTGGGCTTTAGAAGCCCATGGTACATAGAGTACGCCGCCCCTGTCATTATGTATGTCCAAACCGTCTGTGTCTTTAAAGGTTAATATCTCGGCTAATTACCGACATTTTTTTTTTGAAAAAAATTATTAACAATGCTTTTATACTTTTGCTACAATAGGTACCTCAAGCGTTCCTTAACACCGTTGCTGAATGCCTGCAAATCAAAAAATGTGTGTAATGGAAAAATACGCTTTTTTCAAAAACTATGTGATCTAGGGTAATCTATAATTTTCCTGCAAAGTTTAAATTAACGTCTACCACCTCTAATTTTTTTATAATTTTAGTTTTAGTAGATTCGGAAATAGATGGGAGAGGGGGGGGGGACAGATTTTTGCACTACATTTTTGACAATAACTCTGAAAATATAATACCTAAAATTAAAAGAAATGCATTTTTGAGTTCAGCGTTACGAAACTTTTTACACGATACCCCACACGATATATAAAGAAAATATTTTTTTTCTCAAGTAAATTAGCCACACTACATTTTTCCTAAATATATTGGCGAATGTTTAATATAATCTGTAAATAATGTGGGTCAATAGTTTTTATTACTTTCCCCAATTTGAACTTTCCACGTTCCATAGTTTAGGAGTAAAATGGCTGTGACAGACGGACAGACAGACACAGGAGTGATCGTATAATGGTTTCGTTTTTACTTTTTAAGTACGGAACCCTAAAAAGTGTAAATATCTTTTAAAAAATTCAACCAGGCAGATCATGTAAGTTATATATCAACTAAATAGCGCTGTAAGGCAAACCTTTGATGTCCAGGTGTCTAAAAAAATACCAAATGGGAAATTATTAGATTTATTTATACAAAAAAAAAAAAAAAAAAAAAAAAACCCGTAAGAATTAGGTAAGTACATATGTACTTTAGTGTAGGTAATAAGTATAAAGTTAAATGAGTATTCTAGGAAAAAAAAAAACAAGATAAATCTATGAACAAACGGATGCGTAAGTGGGTGAATATCACAAAACGTGAGATTTTGAAAATTTAAATCGTTTCAAAGCTTCTGATTTAAAAAAAAATATATTGGTTGAACAGCTGAATAAAGGAATTTATATGTAAAATTGTTAAAGTCTGAAAAAGTTCATTTTTATGTAATTATAATTATGTGTCATTTTCTTGGCATATGTATGCTAGGATAATGACCGCCAGGATAATGACAATTTCATTCTAAAACATTTTTCACATTCTTGTTTTTCCATTTTTAGATCTAACGTTTTAATTTTGTTTAAAGGAACAAGTTTTCCATATAGTACCTCAAATTCAGTGTAATGTTCAGTTTTATTTGTAATTTATAGAAGCCAGGAAAATGATATAATAAAAGTCTACTCAATTTTTACAAAGCCTTTAAACACATTATTTTCAAAGAAATATTTAAAAGATCTTACTAGTAGCAATGATTTTACTACTTCTGACTTAAACTATGTCAAGAACAAGAAGAAATACTCTGCAGCGCTATCTTTATACCTCATAAAGAACTAAAATGAGCAGGCCAGGACAATGACATTCATTTTCAGTAACAATCATATTGTAATTATGGAAAATTATTTGTAAAATACAGAGCTTGTTACCTTCCACATATGTGTGTTATATAAGGTATAATTATTAATTAGAAATTAAAAAAAATACTAGAAAAATATATTTGCACATGATAGCAGAAAGCCTTTTACGTTGTACACATCACAGTGTTACATGCCAGGAAAATGACAATTTGAAATTTTAAGTCTTTTAATTGCTTTATTTTTGTGTTATTATGAATATAATATCTCATGAAAATACTTAATATTTTTATTAGAATGTAAAAAGGAAAATTGCATTATATAACATTAAATAGAAATTTTATTGTGCGGACTGCGATATCCGTATTTTGTAATACTGACCCAAGTATCTCATTCTCTTTTTTATTTGCTTCAATGGAAGTTTGATAAGTCCAATAAATCTGTGGAGAATGTAACCTTGTTTTTATATCGAACAGAACTATTTTTTACTGGTTTCGATAATTTTCTAATAATGTCACTTTGTCTTATTTACGTCTCTTCATCTGCATAGTAAGATTTCGAGGTTTGACTATGTCACTTAAAAAATTTGGTTAGATACCCACCAAAATGTTTTTTTTTTAAATTTTACTATATAATTTTAATAAGGTATTATATAAGTTTCTTTATTGCAAGAAAAAAAAATGGAGAAATTATTTTCCCGTAGTAAGAGGAACTACAGAAAATTATTTATAACTGTTGGGGTAACTCGATCCCACAGAGTCCAGTTACCCCTGATACATGTCCCAGTTACCCCATTCTTGAAAAATTTATGGGGCAACTGGAACACCGGCCTTACATTTGAAACATGAAGTAAATATGTGTAGATACCTAATAATATTAATTTATTTATTTGCTTAATCTTTAGAAATTTTTTTTAAATAAAAGTACTTAACGTATTTTAATAAAAAGCCGAAGTTCAAGCAAATCAACGTTATTTGTAAAAAAAAGAAACCTAAATTTTCTGCAAGCTACCACAGCAAAGACAGAGTTATGATTGAGTTGACACACGTTGTTTTAAGAAGTACAGTGAGGGTGCAATGTTGACAAAAGCCAAAACTTAAAATACATCAGCAGGTTTTTTTTTTTTTTTTTTATAAAATAGCCTATGGCCTAGTTACCTCGTGGGTCCGGTTACCCCAGCTTACCTTAAATTGTTAATTATTATCTCGTAATAATTAAAAACTCATACCTCTAAATCATAATCGTGTATATACTAAAGTAAAAAAAAAAAAATAGGGATACACTTTATAACGGATAATGCACAAGCTAATACAAATAACCAAATTACAAAAAAAAAAAAAAAAAAAAAAATAATAATAATAAATAAAAAAAAATAAAAATAAAAACTGAGAAGCATCACAATGTAAGGCAATCGGCAAAATTACGAAAATTCAAATGTTTGATTCAGTAGTATACATTACAAAAAGCAAGTGTGAAAAATGTAGTTACTGTACATGAAATATATGATAGATGTAATAAAATTATTGAAAAAAAAACACGATTAAATGCGTTTTTTGCAGCAATGAAGTTATGTATTTTAAACTAATTAAAAATTATATTGCTAAAATAAGGGCTTCGTATAGATGATAAAATGTGTATCAATTGCGTGATGCTTTTTGGTATGAAACAAAATATATTCCTAATAAAAGTCTATTTAACAGGTGGGAAGAAGGTAGTTATTGTATGTGAAAAATATGATATAGTAAAATTACTTAAAAAAAATACATAATTAAATGCGCTTATTGCAGCAATGAAATTAGAGAAAAAGGTCCAAATACCGGCTACCACTTTTGTTTTCAATCTAGATAATACAATTTTCAAAATTAATAAAATAAAAAGTAACAGCAGGGTACCTTGACATGTTTTACACATGTTTAGAGAAAAAAAAATCAGTTTAAAAGGCGTTTTCTGTTTATAAAAAGCAAAATTCCAAAAGTCTTCAAATTTTGAGTTTTTAAAATTGGGTCTAAATACCGGCTACCTAAGTTTTTTCCCAAAAGATCACACAAATAGAGCTAATGACAATTATTAAGCAATAAGAATATTATTTTAATAAATTTTATTGATTAATAACATTTCTTATGCACAGAAAAAATACGCATTTTTTAATAAACAAGTATTTTTGTCAAAATTATAAAATTCTTTACGACTATCTCTCACAGTCACCTTCCCATTATGTTTTTAGTTTTGTTTTTTAAAGTGTAAAACAACAACAAAAAAAAAGCATGCTGATTGAAATGAGAATTATTTTATCCGAAAAAATCACAAACATAATATCGCTCTCTGGGTCGGTGCAGTCCCTATCAGCCCACATATCGCATTCTTAACATTGAACCCAGAATCCCCTCCCCCATTCTTGTCCACAGAGAAAGCACCCATGCAGAAGACACAAATTGCACCATCTTCCTCTGTTGGATATTTTCCCTTTTCACTTTTTTAACCCTCTCGCTGCGTAATTGTTTTATCAAAATAGCTTCAAAAATGGCGTATTTAACCCCTTCGCGACGAGCGTCTTTTAAGAATTTTTATTCTTTTGTCACCTGCATTTCAAAACAAAAATTTTTGTCTAATTTAATCGGGAAAATGCACCGATTAAATAAGGCAAAAATTACAATAAAAAATAACTGGTGGGAATAATCAAGGAGGGTTAATTAGACGGAAAAAATTGCATCCCCGAGGAAATCTCGGGTTGTGCAAATTTTGCTACTTTTACGTTGCTCGAGGACATCTCGAGTTGCTCAGCGAGAGGGTTAAAATCCAATTTCTGCCTCTTTCGCCTGGTTACTCCGTCATTTTCTTTTCTTTCTCTTCACATTTATTACAGGCAATTTTGGAGTATCCAGCAGATTGTTTTTTGGGAAGTGATCCGGTAGCCAGTGTCGGTCCGGAAGAATTATGGCCACAGTTGTTTTTTCATATTGCGAAATGGGACTGGAACTATTTTTTAATCATTTAAATAATTTATTAATTATGGAACTATTTAAATTAATTTATTTTCCTCCCCTTGAAGCAGAGCAACTGAGAGAGGTCCAAATACCGGCTAGCCGGTATTTAGACCACTCTAGGTAGCCGGTATTCGGACCACTGCTATATTTAAGTCAAAACCGGTATTACTCATTCATATAATAAAATACCAATAATGTGTGCGTGGCAATTGAGAGTTAAATATGTCTAGAAAATAACTTCATCAACAATTCAAGCCAATATACGATCAGTATATTTTTAAAAAATGAGAAACACACATGTGAAAAACTTTTGACGTACCAGATTACGTCGATTCGACACTTTTGTATTTACTATTTGTAAATGAGACAGACTTCAGTGACGTACTTTTCGTAACTTTCTTCTCTCAATTAAAGCTACAAACTCTGCCTATCACGGCTAGGCTGCGCTGCACTCAGTTCTCAGAACGCCTAGTAGCTGGTATTTGGACCCTAGCCGGTATTTGGACCTTTTCCTCTATGTATTTTAAATCTAATTAACTTGCTTAAATAAGAGTTTTGTATATATGATTAAAAAAGTGTGTCAATTGCATGATGCTTTTAGGTATGAAAAAAAATATTATTCCTAATCAAAGTCTATTTAACAGGTAGCCTCAAAATGTTCCAAAAATATTTGATGTTGAGATTTTGATTGCATTTCAGACTTCTTTCTAACAAAGGAAAATATTGAATCGAATTGAATGAAGCACAGAAACAGCAATCAATATGCAGATCCTTTTGGAGCAGATGAATAAAAGTACTAACTTCCTTTTTCAAATAAGGTTGGGAAGTACGATTCAATAAAAAACGAAAATAATTCATTTCAGATTAATAATGATTCGTGTTTTCACAGGAATTTAAATTGTAATTCAAACATAAATTGAAAACCAGATTGCTAAAACGTATTTAATTGGCTAACTAAAAATTTCTTTCCTTATTTTCTCGCCAAAAATATTTCATATATTATTCTGTATTTTCAATAAATGTGACAAGGAATAAAATATTCTACCAAATATTTAGTTTTGTATTTTAAAAAGTTTTCCAACAAAAGTTATATATGTATTTATTTATATACTGTAACAAAACTTAATACAAAAGAAAATTCTTGAAACACCAGTGAACGATGTTTTTATCGTGTTCTTTCCTTTGAATTTTTTTTGTTGACAAAATTAATGGTAAGAAAGTATCATATTTCCACTTCTATGAAGACTGATATTATTGTTCAACATAGTTTGATATTTGCTTTCCATAATTTTATAATAACTCATTAAAGATAATAATAATAAAGTAACTTTTAAAAACCAGCAAGTAGTTAAGTTTATTAAACAGATCACACATACACACATCTGTAATAGTATATAAAATAAAATTCTGGAATCAAAAGGAAATTCTGATCGTAATATGATGGTTCGAATTAACTCGGAATTATAATTTCTCACAAATCATGGGCACTGGAGTTAATTCCAGCTAAATTGGATAACTATGTAAATTAACTTCTTAAGAGCAGAAAAGCAGATAACATGTCAACGGAAATGACGAGAAAATTTTTGTGGTTTGTAATTTTTTTAAATTTTTTTTTAAATTATTATTATTATTATTATTATTTTTACACTCAAAGAATCAAATTATTAAACTTTTTGATTAATAGAAAGTGTTAACCCCTAAAACAAAGACAAATTAAAAAAATTAATTCTTATTTTTTGCCTCAACCTTTAACTTCTGTTAGTGGCGTCACAGACAGCTGCTTTTTCCAATTTTCACACGTGAACTAGTATCTTTGCACTTTAATTACAGATATTAGTGAAATGATACTTCGTTTGAGCTCTATTACTCTACTGAATAACTGAATTTTGATTATAAAAATCCTGTACATAAAGTTTAGTACAGAAACAGTATCCTATGAGTTAATTCATCTTTCAATCCAGCAGTGTCAAGGACCGATCACAGTAGATATGCAACAATTTCTGTGACAGTAGTTATGGGATATGTTAATGTCACAATAGTTATGGCTGGAAATAAAATTTAAAGGTAAGTTTTGAAGTAATAAACATTACTTAACTTATAATTTTAATTTTGTGCTGTTTGCTGCTCACCAAGGCTATCGAAAATCATCTTTTAATAAATCACAAAACGAAAAATGAGATATTTGTGAAAGAGAAAGAAAAGAATATTGGTAACTGCATTAATTTGGCATTCAAATATGAAAATTTATCGAACAAAACTTGGGAGGAGCGACTCCGACATTATCGTGTGATTTTGCTAACTCACTTCCAATTTCCAAATGAGCTTTAAATGTCTTCTTGCCGGGAATGGAACTAAAAGTTATAAAAGAAGGAAAATAGGAAAAAAAGAGAATTCATAAATTGATAAATCTATTACATAAAAAATTTTGATATTTTAGATTTTTCATTGTAATATATTTTCACAAAATAGGGGGAAGTCGTACACAACGAAAAATTAAATATATACGTATATATATATATATATATATATATATATATATATGTGTGTGTATTAATTAAGAACAAAATATAATCGACTGAAGAAATTTTAGTCAGTGCATCTATAAATTTCTTGATTCGGATCATCTTGCATATCGAATTAACTAATACACATGAACAGAATCGGGAAAAAAGACTTTAAAACAATATTTGAATTTGTGTCACTGTACCACACCTAATACACATTCAGACAGTGCTGATTTTTTACGTGATTCACCGACACATTCAGCAGTCTGGTATATGAAATGACTGTTCCTGGATTTCTTAGCATCCAAGAATCAACGACTCCACTCTACACGCTTCCCCAAATGAAAATGAGACTTTTACTGTAATAAGTCGTTTGAGGCGTAGTATCCTTTTCATTTGGTCAAATCATATTTAACACTATTAAAGGCTCCATATAGTGATAAATTGAGGGCCTCTACCTTGTGACTGATATGCGGTGGTAAGGTGAGAACAGTGCCCCATTATTTATGGGTGCTTATCTCTCAAAAATATAAAAGTACATTAAAGTAAGATATAATACATATTATTCATTATAGAATAAGTATAATTGTAATGAATCACTGCGTCACTGAGTACCAGCATTCTACGTCTCACATTCCTCTTCAATTTGTTGATAAAAAAAAATGGTTACGCATATCTTTTTTTTCGGATTTGTTCGAGTTAGCTTCTTGGTATTAAGCGGAAGAATAATGCAACCTGTGTATGGTAATCGAACTGAAATTTTACATGAAAGCAGACTGAAGATATATGACCTGTAACAGAGTTAAATAAAGATATTTCAGGTCCAAAAAATGACTTTCTTTTTGTAACTTCTAAACGAAACAACACCCACCCTTAAAATGTGGTCGACGAACTCTCTAAGCAAAGTACTAGGTTGAGCAAAAAGTTCAGGGAAATTTGTGAAAGTTGCGTTGTTATGTGCAAATTAACAACAAAAGCAACAAGGACTGTTTTTCAAGGTAGAGACGATCACAGTCCACGACTTTCTGCCAGATTCCGGATTTGCTGGAAGTACCATGGCGGCTCCTTGGAATCGAAAGACTGTTGACATGCTTCTTCAACTTCATAAAAGGATTCAAATCGACAGCCCTTGGAAAAGTGTTGCATTGATCAAAAGAAGCCATAATCATATGGAGTCACGTCTGGACTGTAGGCGGTGTGTGGAAGAATTCCGATGCCGTCCAACCGTGCAAACTCATCGACGGCTCTCAGAATCCTTAGACCTTTTCTACAATAATGCTGGATCAACACACACAAATCATACTGCTCAATAGACATTTTGGAGCTGAAATTCCTGAACTCCTATAGATATACCACTAGTACTCCTATATACGATACAAATTCTGGTAACTATTAGATTGAAAAATTTCTCAGAACTTTTTGATCAGCCTAATGTCACCGAACAGCTTAACATCTAGCGATGCAAAGAAAACTTGCTTTTAACAACCTTAAATGCCTGATTTTTCAAAAATCATTGTAATAATGTTTTTCGGCTTTCATTTTTTAAATAAATAATGGGAAAAATACTTTAAAAAATCATATTTTGTTTTAAGTATGGTTTACGGCTAAAAAACAGATTGTTACTCATCGGCAATACTGGTCTTTAATTGAAAAAATAATTTTCCTTGATAAAATTCTATAATATTAAACACACAAGAATTTTAGGAACTATAATAAGAAATAAATTTTACTTGCTCACAGCAGAACAAAATAGGGTATTTCGCAAGCTTCCAAACTAAACAAAAAGAACAAGTAGCAACAATTGAAAAAATAAATCTATCTTTATTCTTAAACAGCACAGGTGTTGCCATCTACATGTTGAAAATCGATTTAATAATATTTTCAGAATGTATTTTATTGCCAACATTAGGCATTATAGCTTCAATACTATTCTAATAGTATGTTAGAGCCTAAATTGGGTATGTTGCCGAAAAGCAACACCCGGCATTTAAGGGTTAAAAGTGCTTCTCTATTTCACCGGATGTGACTCTCCCATATATTAAATAACATTAAGAAAAATTTCAGTGCCCCTTTTGAAATTTCATGTCCAACACAGAAACTCCCATTTCCCTGTGTGATCGATAATCAGGTCCCGAATTTGGAGTGCAGATTTTCCTGAAAGAGTATTAAAATTTGATTTTTTTATTTTGTTCATTTATTTTTGTACCGTAACTTTAAAAATTCAGATTGCAGTTTGCATTCATCGAGTAGCCCATGACTTTAAATCAAATAATTTTGTAAATACTCTTAATTTTACAGTCTCTTAAGAAATTATAATACTACTTTAATTTTCCAAATTATGAAATAAATGAGGATCTTAATTATAATTTAAATATATAAAATATGATGTTACAGCATAATTTTTACAAGTAAGTTTTAAGGGGTCTCGGGACTCTTAAAGATTCAAAATTTTCGACATTTTAATATTTTTAGATGTTAAACTCCTATCTTTTCTGAACATTTTGAAACAATTGTTTCCTTCAAATTCCCATTAGAACAGAAGTTAAAGCTTTTAGAATTATACCCGCTCAATAGCTGAAGCGGCGTTTCCGAAACTTTGAAGTCATTTTTCTCCAAATGACGTTTTGGGCATAACGCGCAGGATATCTCAAAAACGTCTGAATATTCTTTCATGAAATCTCTAAAACATATGTTTCATGTTAGTCCGTATAAACTGAACCTAAAATTTCTTTTTTATTGTTAAAAAAAAAAAAAATATTTTTTAGGTGATTATACTTTTGAAATTTTCAAAATTTTGTATTAGCTAAATACAACTTTGTATTAAAAATATAAAAATGCTTTAAATTCAAATTTATTTAAGCTCAGTGTATTTACTAGAATCTGGCGTATAAATAGGCATTAAATTTTCATTCTAGTTGCAATAGTTATTTTGTAATCCTGCCCGTAAGCTGTCATACCAATTTTCTGCTTGTCAAATGTCTGACAGTTTGCAGCCCCCTGTAAATGCTAATTCTGCATCTTGCCATTTTTTAAATACATGAAATGAAAGAACATACTTAAATCTTTCATTCTCCCCAAAAATTGTGTTTCAAAATCATATAGGGGAGGTAGGGGAGGTTTGATTCATAGGGAGGGTTGATACATTGACAATTTTTCTCAACAAATGGCATTAACAGCCATTCTAACACATGTGAAGGCTTCTTTTATTTGCTGAAGCCATCATTAGCTGGACTAATCAGTGAAGAACTGACAACTTTTCTTTTCTTTTAATTTTGAAGGTTTTTGGAATGTCAATGTAAATTTTTTCACTGACAGATTTTCTTTCATAACTCTTTTTATTGTGAAGATAATATCTTGTAATTTTTTTTTATTTATAAAGCACATTGTTAGGATTAGTTTTACTAGAAAGTAGATTACCATTTTGCAACTGCATTTGTACAAAGTGATTGAAAATCCAATAAGACATAATAGGGAGAAATGATACATTAGTACTGGGGAGAAATGATACACTTGTATATTTGAAATTTAATAGTTTTTTTTAAGTTTTCAAACTAATATGGGACTGTAATATTCATTATTGTTTTACAGCAAGAGCTACTGAAATTGGTAAGGAAGAACAAAGAGACTATTCATAGACATTATGTAGGTTACATAGAAAAGCAGTGCGATGATAGATGGTTAGTTCGCTTTGCTCGTCATGTAGAACGGAAAAAGTTTAAATGGCCTGAAAGGGAAAATATTTCTATAATTTACGAAGGGCAAATTGAAAAAAAAAAACGTTAAATCTACCCGATTTTACTTATCAAAATGATAGAGTTATTAGATTTTCTTTTAACCATTTCAGGGGTGGTGGTATGTTTATGAAAACACTTAATTTTAATTTCCAAACGCCACATTGGCACCAGCATTTTAGTAAAATATTTTTCATTTAGTATGAATGTGAAATATATCCCTTTTCTTATTTCTAATTAAATTTGTTGGTAAATTCCGGTGCCATTCATTTATTCAACACTTTAGCATTGAAAATGCTTTGCCCCTGAAAGGGTTAAAGGAATCTTAAATGTGCTAATATTATGTTAAATTATTTGCAAATTAGCAATGTTCACTTCATTTTTCCTTGCAGCTAGATCTCTAGGGTTTTTTTTTTTATTATTATTTATTTTCTAAAAAGTGTGTTAATTGAATTGTTTAAATAATAGCAATAGTTTAAATATTTTTGTGAAGAACATTTCCGAAACAAAAATATGTCAATGTCATTTCGTTTCAAATTTTACTTAAATATTTCTAGATTTATCATAAAAAAATGTATGACGCATAAATTGAATTGTCTGCATTTTTTTTTCAATTTACGTAACAATGTATCAAACCTCCCTTGCTACTGTATCAATCCTCCCCAGTAATGGGGAGATTTGATACAGTAGTAACCTTTCAAAATAATTGGGATATATTATTTGAATGACTATTTTTTAACTTCACAATATTTTTAATAAATGAATAAAAGGTCACTTTATAAGAAAACATGAAAAATTTGTTTAAAAATAGCTTTCTAAGGGTTGTAAAAAATTAGTAAAAAAAAAGTGTATCATACCTCGCCTACATTTTAAGATATTAAATGTTGAAAATGGTCTCTTTTTTTTCAATTATTTTTAATTTTAAGAGTCCTGAGACCCTTTAATAAATTTGCATAATGTGTCAAATTATTACACATTTTATCACATTAAATTATTTAAAATATTAGAAATAAATAAAAAATACACTGTTAACAAATTGTAAGACCAATTGTGGAAAAACAAAATAGGTATGAAAATTAACATGATATTGGCCTTCAAATTTGTGGCACAACTAAACACTTCAACATTACTTAGTTTGATATTTTGTAACATGTAAAAGCACAGTTATCATTTGTTAAACCATGTAACACATTCAAAAGATAAAATGTGCTCAACCTTTTCAGTGTTGTCATCTTGCCCCAGTACTGGAGCAAGATGACCATTTGTTAATGTTATGAAAAAATAAAATTATCCCTTTATTTTTATGTGAAAAATTAAATGGTAATATATTTAATACTACAAAGGAATACTCTGACAGTTCATGTAAAATTAATTTTAATATACTTAAAAATAAATGAATAAACAACAAAATTTGTTAACATAGTCATTTTGCCCCGGTCTCCTCTACGCATTATAAGCCGATGCACATTTACTAATGAAACCAAGACATGTAAGCAAGATACAATTTATTTTAATAAGAAAACCAAGTTTAGTATGCCGAATGCAATGAGCAGATGGTGGATGCATTGAACATACTAAACTTGATTTTCTTATTAAAATAAACTGTACCTTACTTACATGTCAGTTTTGTTAGTAAGTATTCATCCGCCTTACAATGGCACACTTCTGGATAAAATTTGTGAAGCTTTCAAGCTGGTGATAAATAAAAATACATTTAGGGCTTTTAATAAAGTTATTTTTACATGTAAGACATCATTTAATACTAAATAAGGGATGCTCTACAACTTTTTAATTGCCATTTTTCTCGTATCTCCTGTGGTTTTGAGATGGGAACGCTAATTCCGCAGTTTGCCGCTAAGGGGCATTGCAAGGTACCTCATCCTGAGCACTTACATAATTAACTTTACTGTTCATGGCTATAGCTAGCTCGGCTCACCAGTTATTTGAGGGAAAACGGAATTAAGGCTCCTGACTTGTCAGGCGAAAACACTCGAGGCTAATGTTAAACCTAAGAGAAGGTTTTTTTTCAAATATTTCATTTACATTTCAACATTTTTAAATATTTTTTCCCATTGGATAGTTGAGGTCGATCTCTACATTCACCCTTTTTTATTTTTTTGATTTTGGTTGCAGATTTTTTTTTTATAAAGTTACTTTCACTTTCGGAACAGGTTCTGAAAATGTCATCATAAAAAAAAACTGCAGTCAAAATCGAAAAAGTAAAAAAGGCGGAATGTAAGGATCGACCTCGTCTCTCCAAAAAAAAAAAAAATAAAATAAAATAAAAAAAAATAAATAAATAAAAAAAAAAATAATAAAAAAAAAAAAAATAAAATCATTAATAAATAAAAATGTCGAAATAGGAACAAATATTTGGAAAGAACCTTCTCATAGGTTTAATAATAGCTCGCGAGTGTCTTCGCGTGACGTAACGGAAGCCATAAGGAATTCCCTTGTATAACAAGTAAAAATTAAATAAAAAAAATAATTAAAAAAAACCCGACTGCGTAAAAAGCGAACTAATTAATTATTTCTCACCAATGTGAAACTATTTTTTATATTACTTACCTATTTTTTTATTTACTTGTATTGATGATTTTAGTTAATTTGTGAAAAGGTACGGAAATTGAATCAGTTTTCTAGTATATTTGACCGGTTGAAGGGGAGCTGTCCCCTTAAGTTTAACGAATAAAAAGAGATGTTTGAAATAAATTAAATTTAATTTAAAAAAAAAAAAAACACGACTGCGTAAAAACCGAACTAATTAATTATTTCTCATCAATGTTAAACTATTTTTTTTATTTACTTGTATTGATGGCTTTTAAGTTGTGTTTAATTGTTAGTTCCTATCTATAAACACTGTTTTGATGAGGCCTACAGATGTCTATGATGGTTAGAGTTGCAGTAAAGCTAGAGATCCTACCTACACAACTTCCAGGTTGTGTAATATTTAAACGGAGCTTCTGACTGTAAATTAGTCAATGAAACATCGTCTTGATTTTGAAAGACCTATCCAATGATATGCCACTCAATATGGTGCGTAATTTTTTTCGTCTCTACCACCATTTTGTATTTTATGGCTGCCATTTTGAATTTATGAAACCAAAATCTAGCCTATAACCATCGGACGGTTAAGACGAATCGATAGAGACCTCATTCATTAAAATCCATCCAGCCGTTGGGATATTTCGAGGGTATAAAGAAATCCACATACCCAGATACGCGTCAAACACATAACCCTTCTTGGCAGTCGGGCAAAAATATGCTTATCATAGTATGCTCTTGCACTTTTGAAAGCTTGTAATCTTAGTAATGAAACATCCTGTCTCAGGGTGCGTGCTATTCTTATGTTTGAAAACCACTGTCATCTAATAGTATTTAGTTGCTAAATTTCTGTGATTTTTCTGAAAAAAGAAACAAACGAAGATTACTATTCAGAAATAAAGAGGTTCAAAAGTAAGTTTCGTGCTCACCTTGCGCATCATTGGAAGCAGGACATATAGGAATATAGATGCATAAAAGTATGTTTATACACTGGCCACAGAGAAAGTTTTTAAAAGTATCTTTTTCCAAGACAGTAATATAGAGATATTTTTAAAACTGAAATCAGTAAATAAGAAAACAATATGAATGATGTAAGCATTTAATTTTTACATAGCTAATTTATGGGTATCAAAGTAGAAAATTCCCGATTTATTTTTAGCGACCCTATTTGTTAATATCTTTTTAAGGAAGTGATTCTCAACCGGTGTGTCATGGCACGTTGGTGTGCCGGAAAATTTTTGAAACATGTTCTAACAAGATTTTGCAAATTGGCAAATTATTATTATATTAACATACAGCGTACTTTTTAAATGATTTACTTTGTAATTTAATATTATACAGGGTGTCCGGTCTCAACGGTGTCCAATGGCTAATTCCTAAACCGTTAGTCATAGACAAACAGTTCCAATTACAAAAATTTTTAAAATCAGGTAAAGAAATATTTTAAAAGCAATTTGGGTCAACAAAAACATTTCTTAAAAAATTACGAAATTTAAATTTTTATACTGTCCCTCGGTCCTATAAGTTATAATTAGTAAAATTTTCCTGTTACACTGACAAGTAATACACAAAAAGTTCCGTTATTCTACGATTAAAATTGACCGAGTAATAGCTGTTTAAAGTTGGAGCATATTTTTTGCTGCAAATTGGGGGTCATTCACAAATTTAGTCGAAATATAATTTCGCCAGATATATTAAAAAATGGTTGAGTGTAAAATTAACATTGCAATGTAAATTTGAAATCTTGAAACATTCTGACATATTAATATAAAATATACAATTTGTAATAAACATTTAAGAAGAAAGAAAAAACAGAATTTTTGTTAAATAAAATGATGCTAAATTAACAGCCTCATTTCTTTGCAAAATGATACGCATTTTTAAATATTATTAGATTACACTAGCCTGCAAAAGTTGGGATATTTCATGTTTTTCAGCTTTTGATAATTGATTCTTATGTATTCTGTACCCCTGAATCTGAAATTGACCTTCATTTTTTAACCATCACATCAGGATTTTTCGCAAATTTCAAAGTTAAAAAGTTCAAAGTTAAAATTGAATCTCCTCCCTCATCTCATCGGACCACTCAGCTATTTAGCTGTAAGAATCCCAGGATAAGCAAAAATATCGAATGAATTATTGAATAAAATAAAATAAAACAAAAAAAGTTTTAAATATGTTTTATAGTATGAGATTTTCACTATATTTTAACTGACACATTTACGATTTGCAAAAAAATTCTAACGTGATGGTTAAAATTGAAGGTCATTTTCAGATTCAGTGCTAAAGAGTACGTAATAATCAATTATCAAAAGTTAAAAAACGCAACCATCTCCTCTACTTTATAGTATCCGATTTTTGTTATTCTTTAAGTTTGACAATTTATGATTTGCGAAATATCCTGACATGATGGCTAAAAATTAATGTAATTTTCGGATTCAGTGCTAAAAAATATATAAAAGTTAAAAAAAACCAACAATCTCAGTCTTGTATTATCTAATCTAAAACTTTTTCTTAAACTTCTTGGCGGTAATCTATCCGAAATATTTTTTGTTATCTTGTAAAATAAGTATAAATGGTAACCCCGGAAAATCATAATAATATTAGATTGTTAATGGATTTGCACCAGTATGTAAAATGTAATCTCGATCGGATATTTCAAAGTGAGTTAAAGTTCGAGTACAAATTTTGAACTGGAAAAACATACACACGGTCGTTGAAGCAACATAAAAACTTACAATAACATATTTTTTGTTAAAAGAAATCATAAAAGAAACAGTCTCAAATCCTGACAAAATAAAACATATCTTATATTAGCCAATCTGAAACTTAATAAATGTTAACTTCGTCGTAATACTTGTACGATTTTTTTCAAAGCGCAGATACACATGAAATAAGATCTTCGAATATTTTAAGCACTTTGTATGTGACACCTCAAAGCCAAGCCGAACTCATTTGCTTTCAAAGCAGAAAAGTGGCATAAGTCATGCATATTTAAAGTTATATAACTCGCTCAATTTTAGTGTTACATGAATGGGACTTTTTTTTTGTCTTACTTGTCAGTGTAATAGGAAAATTTTACTAAATGTAACTTATAGGACCGGGGGACCGTAAAAAAATTTAAATTTCGTACTTTTTTAAGAAGTGTTTTTATTGATCCAAATCACTTTTAAAATATTTCTTTACCTGATTTAAAACATTTTTGTAATTGGAACTATATGTCTATGACTAACGGTTTGGGAATTAGCCATTGGACACCGTTGAGACCGGACACCCTGTATATTTGCATTTCATTGAAGCTTAGATCAGTGTTTGTATGTTTTTTATAAAAGTATCCGGCTAAATCCTGAAAATGGTGTCGAATTTCTGCTTTCAGAGGAAAACCATTCCTCCAGAAGGAAGGGTTTTGCGATATCAAATGCAAAGAAAAGAAAAATGTTTAAACAAGTGATTTAGATTAACTAGATAGAAAAAAAAAAAAAAAAAAAAAAAAAAAAAAAAATCAAAATATTTTACATACATTACATTTATGTTATGCTTTCATTATCATAAATTTAGTATGCCGCGGAATTTTAACCATGTTTTTAAGTGTGACCTGGGGTAAAAGGTGTTGAGAAGCACTACTTTAAAGTATCACATTAGGTTTGATACCCATTTTTTTTTATCATAAAACAAAAATGAGCATAATACTGACCCTTTTAAATAAATTATTATGCAACAAGTAAAAATTAAATTTAAAAAATCAAAAAACCCGACCGCGTAAAAAGCGAGCTAATTAATTATTTCTGAACAATGTGGAACTACTTTTTATATTACTTACCTAATTTTTTTATTTACTTGTATTAATGACTTTTAAGTTGTGTTTAATTGTTAGTTCCTATCTATAAACACTGTTTTGATGAGGCCTATAGATGTCTATGATGGTTAGAGTTGCAATAGAGCTAGAGATCCTACCTACACAACTTCCAGGTTGTGTAATATTTAAACGGAGCTGTCTGACTGTAAAACAGTCAATGAAACATCGTCTCCATTTTGAAAGACCTATCCAATGATATGTCACTCAATAGGGTGCGTAAAAAAACATTTTCGTCTCTAGCGCCATTTTGTATTTTATGGCCACCATTTTGAATTTATAAAAACAAAACCTAGCCTATAACCATTGGACGGTTAAGACGAATCGTTAGAGACCGCATTCATTAAAATCCATCCAGCCGTTGGGCTATTTCGAGGGTATAAAGAAATTCACATGCCCAGATACGCGTGAAACACATAACCCTTTTTGGCAGTCGGGTGAAAAGGCTACTTTCTGACGGTGAAAACCGTATTTCGATAATTATAGGTAATATGAGTCATTGAGCTTTTAAGTTTTCTCATAGGTTAACATAGGTTCAGTGAAGCGACCCATTAAAACAGGAATACATCGATTAAATAAGGCGAAGATTAGTATTCGGAAATAGTGGCAATCAAAAATAGGACTCAACTCTTACTGCTTTGCGATCTTTGTCATCATGATGGTTTAAAAAGTGAATCTCTTTCGATCAAATTTGTAAAAAAAAAAAAAAAAAAGGAAAGAAATAGGTTAATGGTTAAAAAACGCGAATTCCATTTTTATGAATGGAAGAATCAATTTTACCTGCACTAAGATAGATTCTTGGGAAATGCTATTTACTGCTGCATTATATATAAACAGATATATGCGAATTCATATTTCTTAAAATACATGTAACTGAAATGTGTATTATGCAAAGATAAAAGGAAAACGCCTTTCGAATAGTGGGTGGCGTCATACAGCTCTAAATTTACACTTTTATTCACTAATGCTATTAGCTGTATAAGAAAAATTACACATATCATTTCATAGAAACCATTTACAAAGCATCAAGCCACTAAATATCTTTAAATAGCTTTTGTTTATTGGTAATCAATAGCAAACTAGAGTTGTCATTTGTTTATAATTATTGATTGTTGTTTCCAAATTTTTGTGAAATATAAATCATCAAATCATTTACTTACTACGATTAATGACATAGTGACTACAGTGTGAGTTTTGTGGAGGCAGTTGAGGGAACTGCATTTTTCTGTTCCTGTGTTCTTTCATCCGAGTTCGTTTGGCTGATTTAAAGTATATAGTTGAGAAAGTTCACTATTCCGGAGTAACATAGAGTAATATTTTAACCCTTAAATGCATAGTGATGCATATCTACATTACTTTTTATTTAATTCTCAGCAACCAGTATATTTGTATAGAAATATTAATCCAGTAAAAATTACAAAAATTTAAAATTAAAAATCTATCTTAAAATTTCTGCTGTCTAATCTTTAATATAAGAGTAAAAAACACAATTCTAAAAAAATAATTCATGCATTTAAGTGTTAAGTTTTACAAAATAAAAAATTATATAAAATAAGGTATTTAGATTCATCCTTATTAACCCTTTCACTCCCAGTGAGTCCAAATGGCATCATGATGTTAGTGGATTTTTTAATTCGGATATTCCAAGTTGATACCAGAAAATTAAAATAGCAATATTTGGTTTATTTAATAACAGACCATTTCCGTATTTGAATAATGCGGAATTTAACAGTGAAATTTTCTGGTGTAAATTCGGATTCTTTGAACTACGTAATTTCTAGAACGCATTCTACCATGGGAATGAAAGGGTTAAAATATTTACTAATTTGCAATATTTTAGTTTTTACTTGTATTATAGATGTGTAACACAAGAAAAGGTTGACGTATTATACGAAAAATGTACCTGATTTTTTTTCATTATTTTTCCTGTGTAATAAACCTTTCAACTAATCGCATATAATTTCTTCGAACCGAAATAAAAAATCCTGCATTTAAGGGTTAAATTCTTTACGCCCTTGTCCACATACGTGGACGTCCAGATTTTTATAATTATAATTACTGTCAATAATAAAAACAAAAAAAAATTGATAATGACTTAATCACCACAGAATCCCTCAAAAAGAGAAGTAAAAATTGTATGGTTTGGCTGCACCGATGTACAGTTAGGATATATATATATAAAAAAAGTTAAGTCATTTTTCGGCAGTCAGGGTTGTTGGATTATTTAAAGAAATCGTAAGTATTTGATAAAAATAACATCAGATGTATTAAATATATTAAGTTTTAATAAGTTGCAGAAATGTAAGAAAGAAATTTACTGTTAGTTTTTTATTTTATAAGAAATCATTTCACTTATAAATTACCATTTACGCTCAGCGGTTACAAATGTGGACGTTATTATTTTTTTTTGCGAACTTTTATTGTTTCTCTCTCTCTCTCTCTCTCTTTTTGCATTTAGAATTCCTATTAATATAAAATGAATAAATAGTTTTTTAAAAAAAGTAATTTATTTTTCACCATAAAAAATCGTCCCAGAAGAGGTTAAGCAGTAAGGTTTGTATAGTGGACTTTCAAGTATTTCATATTCAAGGGCGGGTGTAAGAATTTTCAGAAAGTGCAGACATAGTTTAAATATTAAACCATTGGAGTCCGAATTTTGTTTCAATTTTGGAGGGAAATACTTTTAGATAAAAAAAAAAAAAAATAAAAATAACTATCCAAACGGGAAAAAATTAAGTTTTACAGAAATCCAACAAAGGTAACTTATGATACTTTAACTTTTATTTTATTATAAGCTATTGGTTTTCGCAAGTATCCTCTATTTTTAACCGACTTTTATCGAAGGAGGTACTGCAAATAATTTGTATCTTTTTTCATTATCTTTTTTATGTACGTCCAGTCCATACATATAACTCTTGAATAGATATTTTGTTTTTAGTACTTTCCTTTAGAAAAGGTCTCAATCTGCCGAAGATCCCGTTACAATACCACTAGTGTTTAACAAGTCAAAAATTGTACGTCAAACGTGGAAAATGAGGTGCGTTCCTACTATGACTAGTTTTATAAATATTCAAATCTTGAGATATCATTGAATTAATTAAGCATAATAGGATTTAATAGAACTAAGAAATTTTTATTAATATCTTTTTAAGTTTTGATTCGATTTTCATAAAACTTGAAATGACTCGACAAAATTCTGCAACGAATATAATATATATATTAAATTTCAAACCATTCGGTTGGGTAGTTTTTGCGCTGTTATATACGGACAGATGGACAGACAGACGGGCAGAGCAGACGACGACTATAGGTGCTACGTATTTATATAATTACGAACGCACCTAACAGGGATATGTTTGTCTTCTTGCCTGTTTTAATGTTTTTCTTTTCTTTTATAGGGATTAATCATCCTAAAAATTGACCAATTGTCACGTAATTTTAATATGGTGTTGATGTATATGGCACTACTTTAAATTTTTAATATAGTTGTCAATAGTGTATAGATTTTTTTTTTCAGGGACACCTTCAAAAGTTACACTGCGAGTCAAAATAATCGGCATTGACAACAGATTTAAAATGAATGGGGAGTGGAGTCCTGGATCAAGTCGGTTAACTCGATTTTAACCGATTGGGTCTGGCCAGGTTGGCAATTTTGTTTTCCGTTTCGGGTAAGTTTGATCCTGAATGTGTCCTGTTCAGGTTGGGTTTTGACTCTTGTGGGACGGGATTTGTAACCCGCTTCTTCAAAAGGATGTCTACAGCATTGTTTAAGATGAAAAAACTATATATTTGAATATAAATGAGCATGTTTATATTTTAACATAAAAAATAAAATTGATAATAGTAAAGATAATTACACAATATATAGTTTCATTAATTGCATTAAGATATTGGTTAATGAATTAACATACGAAATTGAAGTGCGTTGGGCTCGGGTCGGGTTGCTTCAAATAGAATTTTCGAGTTCTGGTTGGTATAACCTGACCCGTGCAGGAACTCTAATGGGGATAAAAATACAGAATTGCAACAAAAATTCAAAGGTAAGAAACAATTCCTTAACACTGAACATACCGATAATTTTTTATACCTATTCCTACCGGAAGTGATCAAATGACCCCTATATAAAAATTTATCTATTTTACTATGTTTTGCGAAAATAACTCCAGTTGATACACTTTTATGTATGAATAAAACATTTTTTTTCTCCAAATAATTATTAGAAATTGTTTGTTTATTAAAGTAAAAAAAATATTAATTACGCAAAAAATTATTTCCAGAAATTCAAAAATTTAATAAACAAACGTCATAGTCTGAATGGGTTCCAATCTGAATAGATTCCACTAAAAGCAGCCCTTCTGTCTGTTTGGGTTCCGTATAAAAAATACTCTACAGTCTCAAAAAATTCCATAAAAAACTGTCATTAAATACTCAAATACTACATATAAATATTATCAAATATTTATATTAAAATTGTATAGATAAACTCTTGTTTGTATTTTATTGTCTAAAGGTGTTAAAAAATAGGATATAATATCGGATTTTAGTAAAAAAAAAAAAAAAAAAAAAAAAAAAAAAACACCAAAAATGTTTTTAAACCAATTGTTCACGGAAAAATGCCATTTAAATAATTTATGGTACCAGGATAAATCATAAATCATTTTTTCTGTATATTTTTGCAATTTATTGTTTGCTCTTTTTTGAAAAATTAAACATTAAAAATGTTATATATGTAAAAAAGAAACAAATTTTGAAAATAAAATCTCATTTAATTTTTCCCGCCAAAAAAAAAATATATAAATTAAAAAATTTTTAACCCTTCAATTTTCAAATACGTGTAGCTTTAAAACTAACATTCCACTCTAGGATTGCCGTTTCTTTTTTTTTACTTAAAATAGTGGAATCCATACAGACTGGTATTTTTACAGACTGTGACAACAAATATTGTACAAATTTGTTTTAAGTTCACCACATAATTTTAAGATTATTTGTTCTCGATATAATCTGAAATGTTCAAACTAGAATGTCACTCGAAGTAAAGTCAGTTTCTAATTATACCATCGCACATTAACAAATATGATGTAATAGAATAGAATAAATGATGTAATAGCAAAAGTACGCAATTTACTACTGTTGTTACAAAATAAAACATTTATACCTTTATGATTTTATATAAAATTTATTCAGGGGTCAAATGACCCCTTTCGGTAGTTAAGCCTAAAATATTTTTTTCTATGCAAAAAAAAAAAAAAAAAAAAAAAAAAAAAAAAAAAGGAGTTCGGAGATGAGGCATCTTAAGGAATAATATGATCATATATTTTAATAAAAGTCGTAAAATAAAAAAAGCTTTCGTAGTGTTTTAGTTTAAGAAATTCCAAGAAAAAGTTCAAAAAGGGTCATTTGACCCCTCTCGGTAGCTTTAGTGTTAAAGTCGGTTTTATTTTTTGATAAAAATTACTTGTTAAGGGGGCAGTTCCCCTTCAACCGGTCAAAAATGCTAGAAAACTGATTCAATTTCCATATATTTTCACAGACTAACTAATAAAGCAAATTCAATGAAATTTTTTTGCATTGTTAAGTATAGCATTACTTGTTACAATAAACAAAGCCGATTCATGAAAAACATTTAATTTAATTAAGGAAAACTTAATAAAGTAACCTGATGTTTTTTTCTGTAATTACTATATTGCTGCGCGCATGATACACCGTGTTCATTTTAATTTATTAACTTTAAATAGATTTTAATTTAAAGATAACACTTCGCTTAACATAATGAACTAAGATTTTTTAATTATTTTCATTTAAAAAATATATAACTAATAATAAAAATTAAAAAACGAAAATATGTAAAATTTCTCGCATATTTTTTTAAATAAAATTTTTATTATTTAAGATGATTCTAAAATTTTAGTTCATTTTGTGCAGAAGTATAATATTAATGCTCTCAGAAAAAATTTCAACCCATTATCTTTTATAGTTTTTGAGAAATCATGCGCGCAGTGATGTATAGTAATTACGAAAACAAAAAAAACAGAGGTTACTTAATTAAGTTTCCCTAATTAATTTAAATATTTTTCATGAATCTGCTTTATTTATTGTATACAAGTATACTTAAAAATCCAAAAAATTTCATTGAATTTGCTTTATTAGTTAATTTGTGAAAAGGTATGGAAATTGAATCAGTTTTCTAGCATTTTTGACCGGTTGAAGGGTAGCTGCCCCCTTAAGTTTAACGAATAAAAAAGATGTTTGAAATAAGTCTCAGCCACGGTGTATAGAGCTTTAAGCGAATTATGTATATATATATATTGCTTTGTTACTAAATGCTGAAACATATATGAAGTGATAATAGTAAATGTAGAGGTATATGCTATCATTCGATTTATTTGTGATTTACTTACTATAAGATTTCGGATTCTTATTTAATAAACAGTACTGTAGAAAATAACAGTCCTTTAATTGTTTTAGATTAAATTAAATATAAGAGTTTTCGTATCAAATGCATTTTAATTGTGGTTTTTAAAATTTCGATTCAGTACTAAATTTTATTTGATATAATAAATATTACCATTGCATGAAAAATCTCACTTTTTGAAAGATGCAAATTTGAGAAATATGTAAATTTCAAAAAGTGTTAACAATTTCCGCCAACATTGTAAATTTGAGATTATTACACCAAATTGCATCAAAAAGTATACAGCACATCTTCGATACTGCATTTTCAGTAATCAAGCAATAGTTGTAAATTCCACCTAAATGCAGTGGTGGATAAAATTGTGGTCACTTTTGAAATTTTCTTGCTTTTCAACTGTGTTGCAAATTGGGTGTTTTTTTTAATTAAAAAAATATACCACTATTTTTGAATAATAATGTTAACCTTATTTAATCTGTTATTAAATAACGCGATTTAATAACCCTATTAATTAACGCTATTATAAACGCGCATTAAAATCCGATTTACCGCTATTTGAAAATAGCGGTAAATCTTTGTATAAGAAAAAACTGGAAACACAGCTTTTCATTTTTGCATACTTATCAAAAAGGAAATCAAAAGGAAGCTTCAAAACTTATGTAATAAGTCAAAAATAACAATCAAACTTCATTTAAATATAAAGCTCATATTTAAATTTATATTTAAATATATATATATACTTGTAAATTCATAAATAAATATTGAAATGATAAGTTTAAAAATATATGATAATAAGAGAAAAAAATCTTGCGCGCATGATAAAATATGAAAATGTGCATATAATGAGGAAAATTTGGTGAAAATAAATACATAATAGTGTTACCTTTATACTAAAACCAGAATATTTGAAAAAAAATATTGATTAAATAAAAAAAATTAACAGAAAATTAAAAATTTTCGCTTTTAAAAAAATATTTTCAAATTAAAAAAACAGAATAAAAATAAAATATTATCTTTTTCTTGTTTTAAGTTGTAGACAATACAGAAATGAATATGTTTTGAAAATTTCTTTTGATTGCCATGCAAAGTTTTTAGTAACATGGCACGCAGTATAAAAATTCATCATTGTGAATAAACGCAACGGAAAGTTTAATTATCCTATCTAGTCTTAATATATAGTCTTAATAAAACTGCCATAATTAGTAAACTAATCGGAATTTTTTAATGCGGTTTTTTGCATATTTTTCAGAAATTATTACGAAATCAAAATATGTATTAAAAATTTTTCGATAATTTTGTAGGTATAAAGGTATCCTACCCCCTAAGCCGACGAGCGCGACATGGTGGTCGAACCCAGAACCTCCCGCGGCTGAGGCAGAGGAAAATGCTACAAAATATTAACTATCTTTCTTAAAGTTATCAAATCTTGATTTCCGGCGCAGAAGTCAAAGGTCTAATAGATTTTTATAAATTTTTATGGTAACATATTTTAAAATTCAATTCCATGAAGAATTTTAAAATTCAATAGAAAATCAAGTAATGGACGTAGAGGAGTACAGTTTGGACAAAAATGTTTTCTCATGATGAAAGTTTTGTTTAAGCAATTAAAATTTTAGTTCCAAAAATTGCTCCTAGGTGCTGCTATGTCTTGAAAGCTACAACAAAGTATTAAAAAAAAAAAAAAAAAAAAAAAAAAAAAAACTCAAAGTAAGAAATCACAGGCCATATATTTCGTATAATTTACTACCTCATTTTATAGTGTGGGTTATTTCTAGCTCAAGCCAAATCCAAACGGCACCGAATTTCATTCAAAATGACCAAATATTGCAATATATTGCACAGAATAAATGGTTTGTAGCTGTTTATCTTGAGTTTTTTTCAGCTTTTAAGTACTAAAACCAGCTATGGTCAAACTATGGAAATTTTTTCTTTCTTTTTTAAAAATATTTTAAACAAAACACAAAAAGAATTTTCGTTCAAACCACACTCGTTCTCGTACGTCAATTACTTGATTTTTTATTGAATATTAAAATGTGTCAAGGACTTTTGACCCATCCTGTATATTTCTTCCTTGATAATTTCTAGATAATTATCTATTTTAAGATATATTTTAAAATTTTTTTAATGGAGGGAAAATTCAATTAAATTTTAAAAACGTCTCTAAAGATACCTTTTTTTTAAAGCCAACTTTGTTATCTACTTTGACTTTATAAATTATAAAATATGGGCGGATTAATTATAAACGATAAGGGTTATGTAAAATTTAATCAAGTGTGTTTTTATAGTGAGTATAACTTGATTATAATTAGTGATAGATTGGAACATATAGATGAATACTTTTAAAAATATTCCTTAAGCAAATATAATATCTGAAGTGTCTCCCCCTCTTTGCATTATCCTGATTACTTTAATTTTCGCCTACAACTCATTTAAAGTCAATTTGCGTTGGCGGCAGACAAAAGTTTGTCAACTTCCGATTCAACCAATAGGAAAATTCAGAGGCGTACCACGTGACTTCAATGTGTACTTTATCGGAAACGGTGAGATAAATGGTGGAGGAATATACGTTTGCTAATGAGTAGACCCCCAGAATTCGAAAGCGGACATCATCAAACGCGTATCATCTGAAATCTAGGTAAGTTGCAACTCTTTCCTTCGTGCTTTACCCATTTTAAAACTTTTAAGTGTATAGAATGTAGAATATAAATCTTTTTCGCATACTAAACTAATATTTTGCTTGGAAAATTTAAAAATATATTTATAAACACTTAAAAGAAAATAAATTTCGCCTAAAGAAATTACAGAACACTTTTAGAAATTAATAATTTATGCACAAAATTCGAAATTTTGAAAAAAAAATTTTGATTTAAAAAGTTACGAAAAATTATAAATCTAGGTAACAAGGCGATTTAATATGAAATTAAGGAAAACAATTTGGATAAAACAGTCCAAAAAACTGAGTATGCAAATATTTACTCATACCAGCATAACCACGTATTCATGCTTAGAAAACTAGATAAAAACAATTCCAACAATTATAATGTGCTTAGATTAAAAATCCTACCTAAACGTAACAGAAAGTCACGAACCAAATAATAATAATAAAAAAATTTGAAAAATTTTCATGGAGCTTTCGTAATAACACACTTTTTTTCCGGGTCCCTATTTGTGGAGATTTATCAATTTACTAAGAATGGTAGTACGCAAGTTAGATATTTCATATGTTTTTTATGTTAAAAGCGTCCAAGGCAGTCAGTTTGAGATGTGCTGTTAAGTAGTTTCGTGTGTGTAAGTTTTCCATGTGAGATATCGCAGATTGAATGAAAATGCACGATTCATTCAATTAATAGGCGAAAATTTATATAAAAATCTAAAACATAACGATAATAGTCAAAGTTGTTAAAAGATTTAAAAAATGAAAACCATCTTAAACATACATATATACACACACACATATATAAATCCTACATAAAAATTTACGGTAACTGTTGTAGTTACTATGATCCAAAATGCGGAATTTGAGAAAATTGAATAAAATCTTACTTTTCATTTCATTTTTTAAATTTCAATGCATTACTTTTACTTAAATAAAACAACATTACTTTTTAACAGAAAAGATGAAATAAATCGGGCACGAACGGTGTTGAAATGGCTAGCACGATATTTATAGTCAAAAACGTCTTGATATCTGAAAAATTTTAAGTAACCCCGGAAATGAAAATTATTGAATCTATAAACCAAAATTATCTTTAAAAGAAAGCTGTATACTCGATAAATTTCTAATTTTTTAAAAAAGATTTCTAAGATTTTTCTTTCCTTCTTATCTCTTACATTTCTCAAAGAAAAAAAAATATTTTAACGAATTAACACTTTTCTGCCAAATTGAACGGTAGAGTAATTTCCGAAAATGTCGTGCAATTTGAACCTCCAAATGTGTAATTTCTAATAATAAAGGAACTACTTAGTTCTTGTACATGTCATTATATTTTTTGAAAGTCTTAGTAAAAAAAACAAAGCATATACTTTTTAAAGACTACGTGAAATAGGTCATGTAAAATATGTGTAATATAAAAACAAACAAACAAAAAATAAATGTTTGAATCTATTTTTTATTTATTGATGTCACAAATATCTCTGATTTTTTCCTTTTCTGATGAATTTTTTAAAGTATAATTACTGATACTAGTTTGTTTCACTTTAATGTCTTTTCGCAAAAAAAAAAAAAAAAAAAAAAAAAAAGATTTTTTTCCCTTTCCCATCGAAATTTTTAACTTTTACTCACTGCTATTAGTATTTTCAATATTAGTTGATTTTAAGGGGGGCGAGAGAGCAAAATTCAACCAAAAAATCGAATTTTACTTCTTTATATCATTAAATAGTTTCAACTTTAATCTTCCCAACGATGTGTCACACGTACTTATATATATACAGGGTGTCCGGTCTCAACGGTGTCTAATGGCTAACTCCTAAACCGTTAGTCATAGGCATATAGTTCCAATTACAAAAATGTTTTAGATCAGGTAAAGAAATATTTTAAAAGCGATTTGGGTCAATAAAAACATTTCTTAAAAAATTACGAAATTTAAATTTTTATGCGGTCCCCCGGTCCTATAAGTTATATTAAGTAAAATTTTCCTTTTACACTGACAAGGAATTAAAAAAAAGTCCAGTTATTCTGCGATTAAAATTGACCGAGTAATAGCTGTTTAAAGTTGGAGCACATTTTTTGCTGCAAATTGGGGCTCATTCACAAATTTAGGCGAAATATAATTTCGTCAGATATATTTAGAAATGGTTGAGAGTAAAATTAATATTGCAATATAAATTTGAAATCTTTAATAATTCTGACATATTAAAGCAAAATATACAATTTGCAATAAACATTTAAGAAGAAAGAAAAAGCAGAATTTTTGTTAAATAAAATGATGCTAAATTAACAGCCTCAATTCTTTACAAAATGATACGTATTTTAAAATATTGTTAGATTGCACTAGCCTGCAAAAGTTGGGTTATGTCATGTTTTTTAGCTTTTGATAATTGATTCTCATGTATTCTGTACTGCTGAATCCGCAATTGGCCTTCATGTTTAACCATCACATCAGGATTTTTCTCAAATTGCAAATTTCAAAGTTAAAAAGTTCAAAGTTAAAATTGAATATCCTCCCCCATCTCATCGGACCACTCAGCTGTTTAGCTGTAAGAATCTCAGGAGAAGCAAAAATGTCGAATAAATTGTTGAATAAAATAAAAATAAAAAGTTTTACATATGTTTTATAGTATGAGATGTTCGCTATATTTTAACTTACACATTTACGATTTGTCAAAAAAATTCTAACGTGATGGTTAAAGATGAAGGTCATTTTCAGATTCAGTGCTAAAAAGTACGTAAAAATCAATTATCAAAAGTTAAAAAACACTATAATCTCCTCTACTTTATAGTATCTGATTTTTGTTATTCTTTAACTTTGACAATTTATGATTTGCGAAATATCCTGATATGATTAAAATATATGATAAAAATTGATATGTTAATATGATAAAAATTAAGGTAATTTTCGGATTCAGTGCTAAAAAATACATAAAAGTTAAAAAACCCAACAATCGCAGTCTTGTATTATCTAATCTAAAACTTTTTCTTAAACTTCTTGGCGATAATCTATCCGAATTTTTGTGTGTTATCCTGTAAAATAAGTATAAATGGTAACCACCGAAAATCATAATATTAGATTGTTATCGGATTTGCGCCAGTATGTAAAATGTAATCTCGATCGGATATTTGAAAGTGAGTTAAATTTCGAGTACAAATTTTGAACTGGTAAAACACACATGAGATTGTTGAAGTAACATAAAAACTTATAAAAATAACATAATTTTTGTTAAAAGAAATCATAAAAGTCTCAAATCCTGACAAAATAAAACATGTGTTATTTGAGTAAATTTGAAACTTAATAAATGTTAACTTAATCGTAATACTTGTACGATTTTTCTCAAAGCGCAGATACACGTGAAATAAGATCTTCGAATACTTTAAGCACTTGGTATATGACCCCTCAAAGTCAAGCCGAACTCATTTGTTTTAAGAGCAGAAAAGTGGCATAAGTCATGCATTTTTAAAGCTTCATAACTCTCTCAATTTTAGTGTTATTTGAAGGGGACCTTTTTTTTTTTGTCTTACTTGTCAGTGTAACAGGAAAATTTTACTAAATATAACTTATAGGACCGGACAACCGTATAAAAATTTAAATTTCGTATTTTTTAAAGAAATGTATTTATTGACCCAAATCGCTTTTAAAATATTTCATTTACCTGATTTAAAACATTATTGTAATTGGAACTATATGTCTATGACCAACGGTTTAGGAATTAGCCATTGGGCACGGTTGAGACCGGACACCCTGTATAAAAAAAAGAAGTGTTGAAATTATTCATACTTTCTAAGAGTACTTCACAGCTTAATGGCCATTTAAATCTTTAATTGACTTTTTCTCAAAACTTGATTTTTCATGTTTATGTTCCTTTTTTTCAATATCTATTAAACTTAATAACTCAGATTTTTTTAAATACTTATATTATGTTATAGTACCTAGTTGACCGAGCCTAGCTCGGTAGTTAAAAAAAATTTTTTTTTGCTAGTTTATTTAACTTAACCTGTTTTTTTATGCATAGAATTTTGCAATCGATTTTTAATCCACTATCTTATAGACTAGAATTTTATAAATTATGCACAAAGGTGTGTTTCCGATGACAATACAACACTTTAATATTTTTACAACTTAATTATAAATTAATGTATTCATTTTAATGCATTTTTCAATTGGGCGGCAACAGGTGATAAATCGCCAAATATTCTCTATAACTCGTGCAATTGTATGGGAGTTGAAAAAACTGGAATTTAATTATTTATTTATTTATAGAAATGCACACTACAGACGAATCCATTTACAGTGTTGCAAGAACATCATAAAAAATAATGAAAACATACATATATATAAACATGTAGAAATAAATCACATACAACACGGATACAAACACAAATTAAGAGATTAAAAGTGCAGAACATTTATCTTTAAAAGCAGTAAAAGACATATCAAAAATATCAAGATGCACAGAAAATTCATTAAATATTTTGTAAAATTTATATAAGGAAAAATTACTAACATAATTATATTTAAGAGAAGGTAATATAAAAAATTGAGTACACCTGAGGGATCTGCTCGGAACATTAAAATTAATAGAATTAAATATATCACTACAATCAATCATGTTATTAATAACCTTGTAAAAAAATAAATCACAAACAAGATCCCGTCCAGATTTCAAACTGGGAATGTCAAAAATACGACGTAGAAGAAATATCATATGACAATAAACGCTCTCACCAAAATAGGCAAAAGCGCTATGAAACGGCAACGTTAAAATACTTTAAAGAGTTAAACGTGTAAAATAAATTACAAATAAAAAACAGTGTAATAAAAATACTCTTTTATCAATTAATAATTAAATATCAATAAATTTACAATTACATTATGAAAAATAAATTTAAATGACTAAAAAGATAATTTAAATAATGTTAAATTTCTTTCTTTCTTGTTCTCTTTTTGGTAAATAAACAGAGTGTAAAAAATATATTTTTAATAAATTCACTGCCTTGAGCTTTCTAGCAAACGTGAATAAAAGCAGTGAATTTTTTATAGTCAAGGTCGTTGTCCAGGCCAAATGAATGTAATGTAATAGATATTTTTTGGAAAAAATATGAATTGCAGTTAAAAAAAAATTGGCGGTATTTTCAAGAGGACCATTGGTTGCTTATATAAGTGTATTTTTGGTACTTCCCTATTATCCCGTCGACCACTTTCTTTAAAACAGACTACCGTCAAACTAATTGCCAGACTCTAACGCCAAATAAGCAAATGTATGAATGTTGGCATTGGAATCTCAAAAGAAAAGAAGAAATCGGAAAAGCCCCATTCACTCAAGTGTCCATTATCAATATTTTTATAAAATAAATTTTAAAATATATTAATGAAAACAGAAAAAAATCCTGGATATTTATTTATTTGCATTATTTTTCTTAATTATCGCTCTCGACTGGTGAATGTTTGTGACGTCAGTAGAAACTGATCTGTTGTATGTAGGTATATATCGCATAATTTTTTCAATGCTTCTTCACTTTTAAAATTATGTCGTCGCAGTTTAAGAACACAATTGTTATTTAAAAGAGATATTTTACTCACGCAAAAACACCCGCTCACTTACTTTAGTCCTATGGAACACATTTTAAAAAATATCTCGTTTGCATTTCAATACTTATGAATGTTTTTTTTCACTGGATTGCTGAGGTCAATCTGGACAAGCATCCTGTTTTGTCCTTTCGATTTTGTTTCCAGATTTTTTTAAAGACCCTTTCACTTTCGCAATTTGTTTTGAAAGTGAAAGTGCCCTCATAAAAAAAAAGAACTTGCAATAAAAAAAAAATGAAAAAGAAAAATCTCATTTGCATTTCAATATTTATGAATTTTTTTTCACTGGATAACTGAGGTCGATCTGGACAAAACCCTTTTTTTTAGATTTTGTTTCCAGATTTTTTTTTTTTTTTTTAAAGACGCTTTCACTTGCGGAATCTGTTTTGAAAGTGAAAGTGTCCTCATAAAAAAAAAAGATCTTGCAATAAAAAAATTACTAATAATAACGGCAATTGTAGAGATCAACCTCAGCAATCCAATGCAAAAAATAATAATGAAATAAGTAAAAAAAAAATATATCTAAACACAAACCAGATATTTTAAAAATATGTCTCATAGGATTAACATTAGCGAGCGGATATTTTCGCGTGAGTGAAGTAGGCCCTGAAATAACGAAATAACAAATAAATCAGTAAAACATCATTAACACGTTAAGTGCCAAGTCAGTCACCGGTGACTGACATTGAACTTTCCGTTTAGAACGCGTCATTCACCGATGACTGACGGTCTAACATATGATATAAAACTAAATATATATATATATATATATTGTTTGAAGTAATTACTGAAAATTTGTTTAAAATTTACTTACCTTTTATTTATTACAGGATTATACTTTTTAAAAAATTACTTAAAACGATGTAAATTTTTCAGCTTCAATGTCAGTCACCGTGGCACTCAAAGTATTAAAAATACAGATAATCGTCGAATTGAAAATGAATAACATAACAAACACGTGTAACGCATCTAACGTCAAGAAAATGTTACGCCACGATCATGCAATTGTGGTGTAAAAGCAACAATAATATCGTAAATTTAGTTGTAGTTTTTTTATGGAAAGTAGTCGACGGGATAATGGAAAAGTACCCTATTTTTACTTATTTCAACTATAAACATAGAAAAGTAAAAGTTACTATACGCAAAAAAGTTATGAAGGGTAGATTTATGTCTAAGGCTCGTAGTGTTAGCACGATCGAAAATGAAAAGCCAGTGAAAATTACGTCATAGTGGTGCAAAAGTGATGACATATCCAAGTTTTAAATATAAAAATGCTTGTTTTTGTTTAAATTTAATACCGTTTAAACAAAAAAATATATTTAAAAAGAATGTCTAAATAATGTCATTTATTCCTAACAGGAGAGGGTAGGGGGCGGGCTTGGTAGAACTTTATTTTGAACTCCGAAGGGTTCATTGGAGTATGTAAAAAAGCAGATTTTTAATGTTAATAAAAAATCTTTCTATCTAGCAAGAAATTTAGATTGTTGTTTATAAAAAAAAGAAGTTTTTATATGTGTGCAAAAATCTCAGACATATCCTGAGTGGTTTTCAATGTTTTATAAAGATTTAAATGATTATTCTCCAACAATCTTTGTCCAAGTCAATTCCAAAACGAGCTTATCCGGGAACAATTAGGTAAATTTGGCAGAAAAATTGTCTTTATTTTAAAATTGCTACTAATTTTGTATCAAGGTGTATCGCCATTGCATCAGACTACGAGTGTAGTGATATTTGTAGCAATATGGTAGTGGTTTCAAACATAAAAAAAGTATAAGTACAGCTACCTATAAAAAATATAAGCGTATTTACCAAATGTTTCTGAAAAAATCAACAGTTAGTAAAATCATTTAATTTTAATTTTAACAAATTTTTACCGTATTTTTGAAGTAATAAGTCATTTATCTAGTGTTTGATTTAGTACAGACTGACAGTTAGTGACACCTTTTAGCTGATTTTATTGTGTTTATGATAAATGACCATTAGTATTGGCACGAAGTCCGATTACGGAAGATTGACAATAAAAAAATGCTTAAGCCTACCAAAAAAAAAAAAAAAAAAAAATATCCGATATCTTGATTTGGTTAGATTGTTTCTCATAATCAAATAAATCATAATTCATAAAAATCGTCGTATTTTTTTTCGATTGATACCACCTTTTTGAGTAATGAGCTTGTTTTAACCACATAAAACATTTTTTTTTGAACTAGCGATCTATCTAGATCGATTTCTTGAGTTCGAAGTAGTATAGGCGTCAAGTTTTGTGAAAATCGCTAGAGCCGTTTTCAATGTATAGCAACATTTCCAGTGCTGAGTTTATTTTAATAGATCAAAACGTATTTTCTCGAATTTAAAACCTAGCTAGATGTGTTTCTCGTGCTCGAATTGGTATAGAAAACATGTTTCGTGTAAATTGCATGAGCATTTTTCGATTTATAGCAAGCAGAAGTTTCAGCTCTGATCTTGTTTTACCCTGTAAAAACGATTTTTCTTGAATTCTGTACCTAGCAAGATCTTTTTCTCGTGCTCGATTTAGTATAGGGCGCAAGTCTCGTGAAAATCTTCCCAGTCGTTTACGATATCATTCATAATCGGAAAAATTGCTTGCTCTTTTAATATACATGGTGCAGTATGTTATCTATCGCCGACCTTTAATTTCTCAACCGTTGGCCGTAGACATATAGTTCCAGTTACAAAAACGTTTCAAATGAGCTAAATATTCATGTTGTGGCATTATTTAAAGTAAAAAATCAATTTTATAAAAATTACGAAATCTAACTTTTTATACGGTCCCCCAGTCCCTATAGTTACATTTAGTAAAAGTTTACACACATCATAACAGGTATAACACAAAAAGTTTGACATATGTACTCCAAAAATTGACACAGTTATTCAATTTCAAAGTTTGAGATTTTTGCACATGATTTTGTCTTTCATTGAGGGATCAGTTAAAAGATGAATTAAAGTAATTCGAGATCAAAGTCAGTGTGCAATGTCCTTTTTACGGCGAAACCACCTTTAGCTGGTATCGCCATATAGGGGAATCATCACAGAGGGTTATTTCATCTAAAAATTTGAGCTTTTTATGGGTCGAACAATATTCATGCGTCAAAGTAGGTAGAATCGACAACCGGAAAATAAAACATACTCTCTAAGGACTAGATAAATGGCAGCGGAATTGCACCCTGATTTTGATCTCGAATAACTTTCATTCATCTTTTAACTGATCTCTCAATGAAAGACAAAATCATATGCAAAAATCTCAAACTTTGAAATTTAATAACTCTGTCAATTTTTGTATCACAGATGTCAAACTTTTTGTGTTATATCTGTTATGATATGTGTAAACTTTTACTAAATAAAGCTATAGGGACTGGGGGGGTCGTATAAAAAGTTAGATTTCGTAATTTTTATAAAATTGAATTTTTTGCTTTAAATAATGCCCCAACATGAATATTTAGCTCATTTGAAACGTTTTTGCAATTGGAACTATATGTCTAAGACCAACAGTTGAGAAATTAAAGGTCGGCGATAGATAACATATTGCACCCTGTATATGATTGTATACTTTAACACATAGATTTAATGATTTGTTGAGAATTATTTATTTTAGGCAATGAAATCTTACCAAAAATGCTAATTTAAAAATGACTTTCGATAAATAATTAATAATTAATTTTGAGTTTCATTTAGAAAGAAAATGGTTTGTTAAAACATGTAAATCATGTTATTCTAACTACTCTAAAAATCTAGACCTCTATCTTTCACCATTTCTGAGAAAAAAGTACATAAAGTTGGTGAATTTAAAAATGGTGGAAATGAGGCTTTCTCGGTCACCTTAACAAAAACAAACGATGATATTCGTCTACGTGTAATCATGTGAAATTGAACATTAACAAGCTTATAAACAAAAATTTCTCTTGTTATCTTAATAAGCGTTAAGAGGGGGCAGTGAATTAGATAAACTTTAAGGAAAGATTCCATAAAAATAAAATTAATCAGTTCATGAGAAGCTTAAAACAAGAAAATTACTAGTAGTCTCTTTAAGATTGATGCTTCTGAATCAAATAAAGGAGGGTTTACAAATTTTAAGCTGAATGTAGATATACGGAAAATCATTAATTTTTACAATAAAAAATATATTATTATTATTATTTATTTATTTATTTATTTATTTATTTATTTATTTAAAGCAAAATTTCGCGAAACATTTTGCAAAAGATTGACTTAGAAGACCCACACCCTCTTATCGAAAAATATGGAATTATAAAGACAAATTTAATGTTTCACCAGATAAATACACATGCCATGTGCACTCTAAAAACGACATTTTCAAAACTGAGCAAAAAATACTCAAATCTGAGTATGTCGCATAGTCAAAATGGCTCTGAAACAACATCACGCAAGTTTGAAACATGTATATACTCATTTCTGAAAACATGGACATACTCAAATATGAGCAGATGACGCTTTATTCATAATGTTTATTCATGAGTATACATGATGCTTGTATTCATATATTATTGATGATTGTCAAATTCCACCTACAAAGTCTTTCTTTTTCGAATTTATCCATTGTTTGGTTTCGAAAGTTGAAAAATAAACTCTTCGCTTTTGTGATTACACTAGTAAATCTGCAGATCAGGGGCCTCAACATCAGATCTTAAAGTGATTGTTTTTTAAACTCACATTGCGTAACATTCAACATCCTACAATCCGCATTTTACTTATTTTTTTATAATATATATATTTAGCAACATATAAAATTCTTGGAAGGTTTCGGAAAATAGAAGTATTAAATAATACACGGTGTGACAATGATGTTCTAAAATTCTGACGAATTACTTATTCTAGTATTTTTTTAGTTAAAAAAATACATTTCTTCAGGGGGGGGGGGGGGGGAGCTTCCCCCTGAATCCCCGTTGTCTTATTAAATTTAAATCCATATTTTCTTATTGATTGGGCGAATGGTTATAGTGTATCTTGAATTTTGTTTTACACTTGAATTTTCTTAGGATAAGCAACAGGATTAACGATTTTATGTTACCATAATATGCAAATAGCAATATTTCTATAATAGGTAGATGTAATATCTAGTCTAAATAGATGCTATAAAATTTCGCAAGAAAATCACTTACTGACATTAAACCAAAGTTATCGCATGCTAAAAGTGGATAAAAGGTACATTTAAAGGCATATAAATACTCTGTAAGTAATAAACTGATTTCCGTGTTTTGCATGCACAATTGGCGACTTTTTTAAGATAAATATCGATAAAAAAACTGTTTCCGTAGAATTTTTAAATATAAATTTGGTAAAACAAAAATGACGAGACTTCAAGTATAATGAATTCATGTGCTCTAATAAAAATAATAATGTAATAATATATCTGTGAAGGTGCATTATTTTATTCTATTGTTTTTAATTTTGCAAAGTATTTCTTCTCATATTCTGAGATTTTTTTATTAAAAAATATTTTTATGCCTTTTAAATGTACTTCTTTTCACTTTTAACATGTTAAAACTTTAGTTTAAAAACATCGTAACCTATTCGATAGCAGTAACATACAAAAATCACCAAGAATAGGCATATTTGGAGGCTTTTAAATCTACTGGATAATCATTCATCATCGTATCCACTGCTAATTGCCTAAATCGCAGCGATTTGTCGCTATAAAAAATTTTATTTGTGATAGTCTTTTAATAGTATCTACATTAAATTAAAAAATGTAACGTTACTAACATAGTTAATGTTTGACGAAAACAGGGCTCCCACTCGGTCCGTTTTTTGAACATCACTATTTTTATAAGAAAAGTCTCCTTTATAAATTTCGTAGAAACTTAATAGGAAAGGCGTTTTTCTTCCAATTGTTGCTTAAACCTACTACGAAATTCTTTCTTTAATAATACTGGTGTTCAAAAAACGGACCAGTGGGAGCCTTGCGCAAAGCTATATTGCACACTAAATTATTAAATATTAACTAACTTTTTATTTCCCTCAGCGAGACTTTCTGCTTAATTTTTCGTAATTGGGATTATTTAAGTGATTTTTGTATATGGGCTACAAAATGCAATTGCTATTGGTAACTGACAAAAGAAAAAAAAATGAAATACGTATCATGTCAAATCAGTAAAATGATAGAACAAAATAATTTATATTATTAGGTTGAGTAAAAAGTTCTGGGAAATTTTTAATCTAATAGTTAACAGAATTTGTATCGTATATAGGCAATATCAATATCGTACTCAGTATCGTATAACTCAATATCGTTCGTAGGCAATACATAATATAGGCAATATTTCGTATCAATGCAACACTTTTTCAAGGGCCGTCGATTTGAATCCTTTAATGAAGCTGAAGAAGCATGTCAAGATTTTTTCGATTCCAAGGAGCCGTCATGGTACTTCCAGCATATCCGGAATCTGGCAGAACGATGGCAGAAATTTGTGGACTATGATGGTCTCTACTTTAAAGAATAGTCCTTATTGCTTTTGTTGTTAATTTGTGCATAACAACCAACTTTCACAAATTTACCAGAACTTTTTGCTCAACCTAGTATTGTAAAACATGTATAAAGTTCCGCCAAAATTCATACACCTAATTTAAAAAATCCGACAAATACATTAACAAAATATCAAAATAATATAAATAATTTAAAACCCTTATTTGTTAATTTCAGCATCCATAATTTACCATTTAAATACATTAATCAAATGCGCCATTTTCTTTCAACAAATAGAAATTTGAAAATCGTCTGAACTGCCATAAAAAAGCATTATTGCGCAAAATAAAATGTTCTATATATTACGAACGAATGAACCAAATTTAACCAAGAACTATACAGCTAAATCCGGGGACCTCACCAACATGCCTTTTTAATTTCAAGCTAATCGGATGCTTTTTACGGCAGTTATCGCGGGACAGACAGACTAACTAACTAACTAACTAACTAACAAACAGACGGAAACAAAAAAATTTCGGGTCTCCACAGTAAGCCTTCACTGACGTTTCGGTAATTACGACGGCTTTTAAGTGTTCTTCCGCAAACACGATTAAAATGTAGTTCGCCACATTTATAAAATATTACTAAAAGGAGCGTTTCGTTCATAACAAATGGAACAATATGAATAAATTCAACTACCCTGGTGAAATTGAGTACATTTAACGAATAAAACGTAATTTTGTTTGAGTATTTCTGGTATTTCAGAATTGAAAGCATTTGGTTGTCATATCTGAAACAAGAAGTTTCAGAACAAAATGAAAACATCGATTTACCCCGATTTGAAAGTGTTATTTTTCTCAGTGTAGATTCACTGTAGACTGAAAGTCGATAGCTTAATTTTAATTTTCCCACGATGCTAATTAGAAACACCACTTTGTGAAAAACACATTTATAAGTTTCAGAAGAAGTATTTCTTAGCACTATGATATATAATGCGGTTTTATTTAATTGGGCGCTAAGCGCGTTTGAAACAGAAGGTACCGTAGATCTTTTTCAGGATTAGAAAATTTGTTTTGATTTATTGAAAGTTTTGCTCCGGCATCCCTCATTATCCAGAAATGTCAAATTCAAGTACCATATTTTTGTACCGATTTGAGCATTTTGAAAACTAAATACTTGCAAAACTACTCCGAGTGTTTCATATTTCCATTATTACTGGTGCAATGAAATACCTTAAATAATATTTTATGGAAGTTATTACATAAAATTTCAATACAATTAAGCTGGTGATAAAAAACATTTATGTATGTTTGCATAAATACGCATTTTTCTGGGCGTTTTTTATTTTGCAGGTAAAAAGTTATATTCATAACAAGAAAACCAGTATGTTGGTCTTAAAAATAGTTTAAAGTGAATCAAAGCCTTTTGACATTTAAAGAGACGATTTCGTTTAGAAAATCTTTATTAACATCCAAAAAAAAAAAAAAAAAAAAAAAAACAATGAGTCATTAAAATTGTAGTTTACTTCGATAAATATTACTTAACCCTTTCGGGACCAGTGATGCCAAATGGCATCATGACTTTTATATTTAACAACTGAATCTCGGAGATTCTGTTTGGTGTCATTCAAAAGACACATTTTCTGTCTTTTCAGTAGTATTTTTTTATTTCCTCAATAGATGGTAGCAGAGGTTCGAGAAACTGAAAAGTATTGCTTGATTTCCTTTTAAAACGTGAAGTGAAAACATGACTGTGAAAAAAATATTATTCCCACTTTTCCTTTTTTTAAAAATTACAATTTTTTAAATACAAGTTGTAATATGTACGAAGTACATATTTATGTATTTATAATTCAACATGTGCATTTTTATTTTAGTAATAATGCATAGTAAATATACATGATTCCAAATGACATTACTGGGACTAGATAGTTACAATTTAACTCTCTATTTTGATTTCTTATCTGATTTGGTAGTTTTTTGAAAGGAAAAAAAATCCCTTTGCTATTTACTATGCCAAAGTGAAAAAAGGTGTTTTTATCATTAGAAAGAGCCATTTATTTACTAAGGAATGATGATCTTTCTGATACAGAAACTGAAAAATCTGATGAAGAGGACAGTGAAAGTACTCGCAATCTATCAAATGCAGATGATTGCGTGCACTATTGCGACAATTGATTGCGTGGTTGCCCAATTCAATTGTCGCGCTCGTCGGCCTAACTGTTTGGAGTTTTCTGTGGTTGCCCAATTCAATTGTTAATATTCTTGATCTAGAAACAAATGATTCAGTTGGTCCTGTTACTACTTTTGTTGGTAATAAGTATTAGAAATTGAAGTTGAAAATGTAGATCAACAAGAGATAAGAATATAGAACCATTTGACACGACATTTAGAGAAACTTCTTCATTGCTTCCTGGTGAAATTTTAGTCCTTATGAGTACTTTAAATTATTTTGAAATGAAAAAAATTACTGATAACTTAGTGTACCAAGTGGCTGAGAGGTTCCGCTGGCAAAGCTCGTAGACGGGAAGTGCTTGTTTGGAACCAATCGCGCTTGTCGGCCTAACTGTTCGGAGTTTTCCGTTGTTTTCATCGAACCATGGGTATCCTTGCGTAAATATGGGTTAGGTTCCCTTAGAAAGACCCCCACTGAGGGCACCCCTCCCTCGGGCATATATCTCTCGTGTAGATAATCGGCTGTTATGAACAACACCAACACTATCTTAGCACATCAAACAAACCTCTATTCTTCCCAAAAGCTTGGAACTTCAGTAAATACATTTATACATGAAAGGGACATTAAAAAATTAATACATTAAAAAATGATTTTATATTTTCTTTTCTTTTGATTCCAATAATGCCAAATGGCATCATGAGCATTTTGTGAACAATTTCCACTTGGTACCAATGATGCCAACTGGCATCGTTTAAAAAAACTATTAGAAAATGTTAAATAATTTTTTAAATTATATTTATGTTTATATTAGCTAAAAATAACATTAATTCCAGAAATTAAGATTTTTCCTCTTGTAAATAAAAATGCGGGCCTGAAAGGGTTAATTTTATTTTTTTAACTACCGTGGCATATCCTCCAATTCCCTCTATCCGTATATTGGTATTTTATACATTATTTGCAAAATTTAGGAAATTTTTCTTCATAAAAAGAAAATGTTTTAATATATTTTAACTATATCTATAATATAATCTTTTAAATATATCGATAATATTATATATTATATATATTTATATATTATTATTATATTACGCTTATGTATACGCTTTTTATTTAAAAAAATCCTATATTTTTAGAAAAAATAAATAATACAGTAAGAGTTAAAATTATTATGTCAAAAAATAATTAATGTGACTTAAATTACTTTTAAAGACATTAAAAGATTTCGCTTGACAGTGAAAAACTTCTCGTCTCACGGTGAGTGATTTACCGATTCTAGCTGGCCAAAAGTCGATTTTTAAAAGTTTATTCTAGCGTAATTTATTTTTTTGCCTGTTATAGCTCAATAGTTAGGGCGTTGTACTCTGCTATTGGTTTTAATGTAAATATAATTGTATGGTGCATAGACTAGTGCAAAGTTGGTGCTTCTTAGATGGAAATAAATCAATCAATTTGAGTATAGTTCTTTTATCTATTACTTGAAGCGGAATAAAATATACCGTTCGATTATGGACGCTTCCAAATAAATTATGGACTTTATTTTATCAGATTTATGTGCATAAAGTTTGCACATTTCAGCTGTTATTTCATATTTAAAGTCGCAAAATCTCTGTATTTTTTTTTTACAATTTTAAAGTTTTAATATAGAGAAAGTTATATGATAAAGCACGAGTAAGCTCAATTTTTGATATGATTAAGTAGGTTAGATTATTACCTTTTCGTTCCAATTTAATTTGTTTGCCCTTAGGTGCCCTCCCAGTTTTTAGAATTGTTTTTAGCTTATTAAGTCTAAATAATTTTTTTTTGAAATTTTAGTTCAAGTACCATTTTTTTTTATCAAAGACAGCAGAATTTAAGGTAGTCACATAAATAAACTTTTGCACCATTATGCAACGGCAACAAGATTTAAAATTTTACGAAAATGTGAATTTGGTTGAAAATATTTTGTTTATAGAGGAAAATTACAATGAAGGGCACATGAAGTTTTGCAAGAGTGAAATATTTAAATTTATGACCAAATTAGGACAAAAATTTCCAGGTCAGTTGTATGTAGATATCTCGGGACAGATTAATTTAAAATATATTACTTGGCTGCAAATTTCGAGTGGTTACAAAATTGATCCAGACAAATTCTCCAAATTTAGATTTGATACAATGCAAAACATAATGTAGGAATTTTCTCAAGATATCTTATGATTCCCATTCTTTACCTAAGGTTCCTCTATGCAGAGATAAATATAAATATACAATAAATATACAACACAGCAATTTTCTTTAAAGCTGTCGAACGTTTGCCCGTATCTTAAATTTTAGAAAAAGAAATTTTAGGATTTGTTTTAATAATACAGAAATATTTTTATCACTTTAGCTTGCATACCGTTAAGAACGTATCATTAAAATTATCAAAAAGAACGTAAAAACATGCGTCAATCAGATTATGAAACATTTTTCAACGCATTCGGACTACTATAATAAAACTTCTTAGCTTAATAACGTGCAAAACGATGTCTAAGTAATAATTTGTAAAACATATAACACATTTGAAAACACAATTTCAACCAAAGTTGAAAAAATAGCTGAAAATGTTGTACATCCTTGTATGAACTATAGAGTTATCATATAATTCACAATATGCTAAAATTTAGAACAGTTAGTGAACGCAAAGCACAGTTGAAAATTCCTCATCAGCAATTTCCGTCAATAAACGGAAATGTAGTTCAGATGTTTTGTGCAGCCCTGTATATGATTTATAGAATTTATACACGTTAAATAGTATGCAATTTTCATAATTTAAAAAAGTGTTCCACAGCTGAAAACGTACTTCCATCAATTATTGTTCATACAGAGAAAAATATAACCGATTTATTTTGTGTGCCCCTGTATATGAAAGATGAATGGCACATCATATTCAATATTAAGCACCTTATACAGCACCTCGGAGATATGTATCAATTTAAATACATTTGAAATAGTGTAACATGCACAAAATACACCGCAAACAATTTTTCGCCATAGACCGCAAAATAACATAATTCTTTTTAATGTCCCTGTAAATCGTCGATAAATGCTATCCATACCATATTCTATAGCAATCATCTTGTAGTGCACATCATAGATATGTACATAAATTTCAAAGTGCTTGAAATTATGAAACATCATTAAAAACCACAGCAAACGATTTTCCCCCATTGGTCGTAACGTTATGAAATATTTTTGAATGTCCCTGTAACTAAATTATGACTGCTACATGCCACATTTTGCAATACCTAACATTCAGTAGTGAATATCAATAACTTTTTTAAATTTCATAGCGATGCGACTATATTGACGCCAAAGTAATTTTGGTCTACTAGAATCAGTAAATCATCCACCGTGCGTCGCTTCAATGTAGGTAGTAAACCTAAATAGAGATGGAATTATTAAAAAAAAATGAAATACTTTTTTTTCTGGCCCTTGGACGATCGACTAAATTTTAAATACATTTTTGAGGCGGATTATACTTCGATTACAACTTTTTTATTTTGAAATTATGCTGCTTGTCTTTAATAAGTGGTTTAAGAAAAAATAACAATAAATTCCAAATATATTTAATAATATAAAAAAAAAAATGAATATTAGTTTGACACTGGAAGTCGTAAATTTCCTTACATAATTAAGTAGTTTTTCACAGATTCTAGATGGGTGTTTTAAATTCTAGAATTGTTTGCAAAGTGATAAAACACACAAAAATGTTAAATAATTTAGAGACGAATTACCGTATGAAATATTTAAATTACTCGACGTCCATTTCCGTATTTTTTATTTTTTTAATCAAACAAGAGGTAGTGATATAATTTCATATCTGTCAGTCTTCCGATATTTTCCCCAAGTCAAATAATAATGATTTTAACCAGAGTTTTTTTTTTTAATAAATGTGTTTTTTTTCATGTGTATTTCCTTTATTTGATTTCATTTAGTGAGTAACATTTCTGGTTCAAAATATATAAATTCACTTGGAAAAAATAATACGGGAATTTGGCAGCTATGCAGTTTAAAAATATATGAGGAATCCAATGCAATTACTTATGCCAGTGATTTTCAACATTCTTGTCTCACGTACACCCTGAAGAAATGCGCGCGTTTCGCTTATCCCCTGTTTTATAACTTCCAAAAATCTTCAATAGAAAAATATAAACAAAGAAAACAACGAATGGGTGTAAATAAGCATAACTTTTAATCCATATTTAATGCAAGCTTTACAGGTAGCACATTTTTTAATGTCACGATCGCGCTTTTTTATCTTTGCATATTTCTTGCATATTTGATGTTATTTTGGAAAAGTAGAGTTATAAATCATCGTCAACATTTAGTATGTTTTGAATTTCGTTTTTCAAACAGTTATTAAGATGAAAAACACTTTTTAGTGGCTCTTTTAGCTGCTCTGCATTATATGCTGTTTGTGAACACTGACTCGTTGTGTAGTCCCTAGAACCTCTTCGCGTACCACATCGGGAACTCCTGACGTCTGGGATAAGAAAGACCCATGTTCATGAAAAATAACTAGAGAACAGGAATTCTGCTTTTTCAGAATTTAGTGTCGCCCTCGGCATTTCCATTACTTCATTTTCTTCTGATGGACTGATGGCTTCTATTATTAAGAAATAATTAAAAAAAAAGGCCATAATTTTTTTTTTGAAAAAAAAAATTATGGCCATTTTTTTCCCCATTCTGACCAGAAAATCAGAAGTCTAACTTTTTACGACTGCTCTTTCATCCTCACCTAACGCTTCATTTATAATGGCTGTTTCATAATAATAGAAGCCACCAGTCCATCAGAAGAAAATAACTCGGTTAAGCGGGACTCAACTGCAGTACAAAACACATTTCAATTTTAAGACTTAAAGCACACGTTTTATTTTATGTAAAATGACGTCATTTGCATTCGCTTAAGAATTCCACATTTACGATCTACTCTTAAACATCCACAGTAAAGCGTGCATAGCACATCACTATGGCGAAATAATGCACAAATGCAGCAAAAAGATGCTGTCATTCAAGAAAATTGACAAAACAAAATAACAACAACATCAAAAAAAGGTTATCTAATGATTCATAGATACTTAAAATTAAATATAGTTTATAATCGCTCCACTGTTCTAACAGAAATCATTCGGTTATATTTTTTTCAAAATAGCACGTATTTTAATTACCATTTTCTTTCGGTTGCTATGAGAAAATGGCAACAAAAATATATAATTACTATTTCAGAACTGTTTTTCCTGTACTTTCTACAGAAATGGAGTACTTCCGTTGCCAATATTAAGCAAATGGCTCTAAAAACTACAAAAAAATTAATATTTCAAAAATAAATGGAGATACAGTTTTCAAACAAAATGCATTTAAAAGAACTTTTTTTTCCCAATACGACGGAATAAATATAAAAAATGTGCGATGCTTAGAAGTTTAAAAAATGGCTATAGAGTATTTAATCGTACTGCTTTGTTTTACAGCTGGCTTCTGTAAGATAACGTTATTTTTTGGAATACACAAAATAAGCTGGGGGAAAGAAATAGCATACCGTACGGGGGGCTAATAGTGGAATGATTCATCACCTATACGCTTTTCAAATTTATAGTAGGGGGCATAGGTGTAGAGGTCTACGGTCTATTAGAGCTCGAGCCCCGCCAATAATTTCGTAAATATTCTCTTTTTTCCTTGCTCTCGCTGATATAAAGTTATTCACAGGTTTTTGAGCATTTAATAAAACTTTATAATAATTTCTAATATTTGCCTTTTTTTCCCCACCGATAATTGCTATTTCTCTAAAACTGTCAATTTCTTTCTCTTTGGCCCTAAAAAGGAAAACCAACCTAAAAAAACTTGGAAGGATTAATATGCACCTTTCATTTCAAAATATATTCACTTATTTGAATGAAATTCACGTTCGATCATTCAAATTTTTACATGATTTTAATGTTTCACATTGACTTTGTATATGCACTTTAAAATTATTTTTAATATATGCTAGTTTGTTTAATTCAAATAAAAGAGAATTTAAAAAGCAATATTACACATAGCCATATATTTATTGTGTGTAAAAAAGTTACTTTCGATCTGAGCATTACTAATAATTTTTAAAAACTTAGGCCTATTGCAAAGCATACAAATTAGTAAATACATGAATAAACATGTGTTTGTTAAGAAAACATTTATTGTAACAAAATTGACATTATTTTGTTCAAGATACTCTTATTTGCAAAATATGTAATATTTTTTTTTTACTCTTTTCACTAATTCGAGAAATACTCCTTTATTCTTAATATCAATAAAAACACCTCAAAAAGTATTAGGATATATAGCTCCATAAATCCACAACAATGAATTTCTATTCCACAATGGTATCTATATACCTTCTGAAAAAAAAAAAAGAGTTTTTGTTACTGATAACTTTCTAAATTTTGATAGGACTGTGTGGGAAATTTAAAGGAGAGCCATTAAAGAAATTTTCACGAAATTTTATTGTTCGGTAAATTTAGAGGAATTTTGTGATGTCAGTAGCTTTGCTTATGTAGTATGTTTCAATATTAAAAGCAATTGCAATGTTTAACTTTTTTATTTTTACCATTTTTTTTCTCTTTTGTTATAGATTCTATAGATTGCGTGTTACTAAAAATGTAATTTGAAGAAATCCTCTGAATTATTTTTCACAGAGAGATTTTATATTACTAGATTTAACATACAGGTAAAATTAAAGTAAATCTGATTCGGACTACATCTAAAAAAAAAAACCAGTGCACTCCCGATGCTTTGATATACCGTGTTTACTAGCGTAATAGTCGCCCTCGCATAATAGTCGCACCCCCGTTTTGAAACAGAAAAAAAATCGTCAAAATATTTTCTTTACATAAACGTCGCAGTCGCGTATTTGACTTTCATCTAGGAAATAGAAAATTATCAGCTGTACTCTTCCCAGAACTAGTACTCATAATGGATTCATCTGTTCTGTCACTCCCTTCACATACCTGATGTTCACTCCATTCTTCCTATACCGATTCACACTACCGATAGAGATATTGATACCTTCAGTGAAAGTGATTTATTATGAGAGTTTTTTGTCAAAATTTCACAAAGATTATTTGTAAATTTTATGTCTATAAAAATATTATCGTAAAAAGGAAACTAGTACTTAATAATTAGCTGGAAACATTTAGTAAGTTACAAATTTTATTATGTGTTTTTTTACACCAGTAATGTTTTAGCATTAGAGTGTACAATATTGTGTAGTAGCATAATAGCCTCGCATAATAGTCTCACATAGACTATCACAACGAAGAATTGGCAAAAAATGTGCGACTATTACACGAATAAACACGGTATTTGTGAAGATTCATAAAGAGCACGTTCTCTGGGTAGTTAATTATTTAGTTTAGCCAATGCTTTTATAAATTTTTCCGTTGTAACTCCATATTTTTAATGAAAAAATTTAAATTTTTGAAGTATTTGTCGCCATGAAATTTATTTTTCTGAAATGTGAAGTACTGTGACACTGTTTAGCCCAAATATACTCAAATGCATAGATACTTAAATCAATTGTATAAAAGATTTTGCTGTGTACTTGAGTTAATATAGTCACAGTATAAAAATAGAAAACTAAATATAGACTCAACCAAATAAAGGCGTATTCACCATATCCTTGGCAAATTGTTTTAAACAATTTATTTAGTGGAAGCTATATTTGCAATTCTTACGTCGGATTTTTTTTTTTCATTTTAACAATCTGATCGATTTGTGCTTGCCTAGCTTGATTTAATAGCTAGATCGATTCGTGCTTGTGTTAAATCCTCCTAAACTTTTGTATTTTGAAATACCTTGTATACTGGGTAACTCATAACTCATGGAATAAACTTTAAGGTGTGGAAGAACACATATTAGAAAATATCTTTTGCATAGGAAATCAGGGTTACAGTCAGCTCAATCTGTCAAAAATATCGGTTGCCTCACCCCAAGCCTAATACTGATTTTCGTTCAACAATTTAACAAAAAGTGAAGATATTTTAGTGAAAATTTCAGCATACTAACCTTAATTCTTTCACCTAATGCTTTGTGTACAATGTGATGACCCTGTGTGAAGTTCACGACGTGAAGTGTAATTCGCCCAGTTTCACCGTATGTACTATCAGCTACATTTTGATTTATGGGGTGTTTACCACAGTATTTCCAAGCAGAAATTGTTGTCTAATTTAATCGTAAAAGTTGGTAGTAAATAAAGCGAAATTTTCTTTAAAAAATCCTGGTGGGAAAATTTCAGGATTATACACATCTTACATGTCACGTATACGCGGCGCTCGTTGTTATAAACTTAACTCTACGTTGCATGGTGTAGCTATTTAGCAACAGTTCTTATATTTTGGCTTACGAAAATAACCTGCTATGCTTATAAATAAAAATACCACTGAATATAAGCATTATTGGAGTTACTTTTAGCCAGTGTTGTAGTTGTAAAAAAAAAACAAAAACAGAGGCTATATTCTATAGCCGAGGGTAAACGCTAGTCATTGAACGTCCGTGGCTTAGAGTATACGCTATAGCTTTATTTGAGAAACAGTGTACTTGTCAAAAGTAAAGAAGTGGAGTGAAAATGTAAAAAAAATAATCCAACAGTTTAGTTTTTTTTTTTTTGAGGAAAATAATAGAGGTATGTATTTGTGTACGTCGGGCGTGAAGAGGTTAAAGAGACACACAAAAGAATTCGGTTACGGGACTGACTATGATTGATAATTACTGGAAGTGTGTTTTTCACAGTAGAATGCATTTTTAAACTCATCAAATTTTTAGTGCATTACTTGTTGTGTATAACTTCTACAAAACATATAGAGGGTTTTGCGACAGAATTCGCACACATTGCCATATATGGACAGCAATTGCTAAAATTGGATTTTTAAAAAGCTATGTGCTTTTTAAATTGCTTATTTGGATATTTGATTGTATGAGAAAAATGAAATTTCTGCTCAAAATCAGTCTTTAAAAAATCCAGAAGTTATACGATGTAAACCTCCGTATACCCTTCACAACGCTTCTGCTTTTAGCGAAAACTGGGAAAAAACCTCGATGGATTGTGTTATATATTTTAGAAATATTTTAAATATATTAAATAGAGAAAGTGCTAAGATAATGATTCTGATAGAAATTCCTTACCTAAAATATGTAAGAAAATAAAAATTGTATAAAAAAATATGTAAGCTAAAGTGCACTTGTTTTTGTATTAACAAAGTTGTACATTATTTTAGCGTTTTTAAAAATCAATTTAGTAACCAAAACAACTTATTGAAATTTGGCTACACTATGCAATATGGAACTTTAATACAACTAATCTTTTTAATCGCATTTCCTTCAACGAATGATAGATTTGCTGCTTTTGCTTATGATTTAAAAATTTATACTGGGATAAAAAAAAAAGTATAGGTCACATTTCTACAGAACTAGGTTTTGGATCTAGTAAGTAAAGTTGTCGTTAGACAAACTCGAATTGTTGCCTGAGCATATAAATTATAAACAGCAGTTTGATAATTAGTATACCTCTATAGCTTTAATGACTTGTTTAAAAACTAAACAAATCTTATATCTTGGAAGTATGCGGTGAAATCGAATTCTAAATTGTAAAATATTACATGAAAAATAAGTGAAACTAAATACAGAAGTACAGTAAAATAATTTGTTGCCTACATAGGTACACTGTAAAAAAAAAACTGTTCAGCCATTGGACCATTTTTTTAAGATTATGGTTATTCGACCATATTATAAAGCGATCTCATTGGTTAGGATATAGATAAATTACTATTATGTAAAAGTTTTTAACAATAACGACTGTAGAGTGAACAGTTTGCTCTAATTTGTTTGACAGTGTAGAGTTGATGTTTCTAATGCTATCCACTTTTACAGACACGATTCCTGTGAAAACATTTAAAGATATGATCTAAAAACAAAAAGTAGAATATCGGTTAATTGCCTTCATATAATAATAATTTATAATAAACACATAAGGGTCGTGGATCTTTTATACAACGTACGTACTTGAAACTACAAAATTACAATGCAATAAAAAGGGCTTATTGCTTTGGTTTATTTTATCATATCCTAAACCCTACAATTAGAAATTCTTGGATACTGTACAAGCGAGTGCATGAAGATAAAAGAGTCAAATACAATTGCGCGAAATTATTTGAGTTCAGAATTAAACTGGCTGACAATTTCTGCACTGATGGCGAAACAAAGAATTTGAAACGTGAAATATCATCGAGCTGAATTTAACCAGAGCTTAAATGAAAAATAAAAGAAGGTTGTAGATTTGCCCCCCCCCCCCCCCTTCAATCCTCAAATGATGATAGGTATGTCCGAGTGTCTTGAACATTGAGATAAAACAATGACGCAATGTATAATTTTCTAAAGGCTGTACGAGGTTAAAATACTTAACACGTTGAGTACCACGCTGACTGACATTGAAGCTGAAAAATTTACAATGTTTTAAGTAATTTTTAAGAAAGGATAATTCTGTAATAAATAAAACGTAGGTAAATTTTAAATAAATTTTCAGTAATTACTTAAAACAATATACATATTTTTAGTTTTATATCATATTTTTGACCGTCAGTCATCTGTGAATGACGCGTTCTAAACGGAATGTTCAGTGTCAGTCACCGGTCACTGATGTGGTGCTTAACGTGTTAAAACTGGGTATTCTATTGTGTCTAAACAAAAATAATTGTTCTGTGAAATAGCATTTACCGTAATATTGGATTGTGATATAAGTAACAAGTTAAAAAAATGTCGCAATATATAGTATATTTAATAGCAAAACATGCAAACAATTATTTAATATGTTGTTTCTAGGAACCAAAATGTTTTTCTATAATAAAAGTATAATATCGGATATTTGCATAGTCTAGCCATTTGGCGCGTTCTATATTTTTCATAAATTTTGAATAGCAGTTGACATGGGGAATTTTTAAATATTTTTCACGTTATGTATGCAGTTATTAAAATCACGAAATTTTTATTTGTGAAAAAAGAAAATAAAACATGCATCGTACGATTCAATTTCGGTAGAAAAAAATAATTCTTATTTAAGGATTAACAATATTTTTATCAACATTTTTCTTTTTAGTTTTTGAAATATATTGGATCGCTATTTGTGTAAATCTGATGGGCAGAATTTATAGCGAATATACAAGGTGAACACAAATTAGTTGGTCAATTTCGAAATTGAATAACTTGCGGACGAATTATTGAATAACGAAATATTACTTGTCAGGTACCAGTTAATTTGCAGATTACTAGTATTGTATCCCAAGTTTGCGTAAATACTTTTTACCTCAGGGTTGGAGTCTCAGGTATTATTCCATGGCCACCATGATCACCAATCTTTTCACCCATAGATTTCAGTGTATCGTTTTATTAAAGATCAGGTTTAGAGTCCGCAGCTTCCGAAATTACGAATGCGTCCTACTTTTGGTTTTATCGACGTGAAATGGTTAGAAATATATGAAAAAATATATATATTGATTGGGATATTTGCAGAGTAACGACGCAACTTCTTTTTTTTTTTTTTATCGAACATTAGTAAAAATGGTAAACTTTCCGTGTTTTACCATCTTATATGTATAGTCTCACAGTTGACTGTATAACTCGCAAAATAAACTATTCTTTTAGCCCAACTAATTGATGTCTTGTAGTCAAGGTCGCCAGATAAATACTAATATTTTATTTTAAGCTATTTTCATATGACATTATTAGCTTGCGTTAATCACAAAATTTCTGTATTTAAATAAGGGGGCTATTTCTCTATGAAAATAATGGTATTCAAAATAAATTTGAATACTTTCTTAGTTACCGTGCTTGCAATATATATTTTCGTTGGAGCATTTGACGTCATTTTTTGTGTCGCTCTTTTGTTTTCATTTTTCAGCTCCTTTCTCAGGCATGTCTTTTTGAATTTAGTGGTTTAAACTTTCATCTTTTTTTTTTAAGTGCGAGATAAATACTTTTTTCTGCCAATTTAATTTTTGAGAAAGAAATTCGAAGTATGTCAATTTTCATCTGCAATGTTTACGTTATTACAGGCATTAAAAAACTATAAAAAGGGAACATCGGTTATGAATTCTTAAAAAACAGACAAAAATAGTGGAGGTTCTCTTTTAGAAGAATTTTGTTCGCTGGCGAAAAAATATTTTGTCTGGATTAAATGTCTATTATTTTTGCCATTAAACTCCCACATTCAAGATTTATTCGGATTCCAGGGTGCGTATAGCTTTCAATTTATTTTTTAAATAGAATTTTTCGCCTTAGTTACTCGAAAATAAATATTACAAATTCTACGCTGAAACAACGCGATAGCGAATTGTGCGATTGAAATATTAATTAGAAATTCTCTAATCTGAAATATTGGTGCCAGACTCCTTGGAAATTTCAACAAAGTGTACGTACCGTGGGATTCACCGTGTTTAATTTTTTCGTGTTAAATATTAGGTGGCAGAACTCATATATTAGTGCAAATTTGACTAAATTTATGTTAATACTAAGCAGATAAATTAGCATTTTTAATAAATTACAATTAATAATTTTAATTTATTGGCAATTAAAATTAGCATTAAAAATATAATTAAATTAAATTATAAATTAAAATTAACATTTTAAAAATTTAATTAAATTAGTATTTTTAAAATATAGCCCCGCTTCTTTTTCTAAATGCATTTGGGAATAGTATAAATATAATTCTGAAATTCAAATAATTAAACGCCCCCAAAATTAAGCATAGTCTATGAATCAATACACACGTAAATGCATAGTTTTTGATTTTTATGTTTATTGCTACCTATATTTTGTAATAGTAATCTTCACTTCGTTTAATCCCATGTATTATAAGATTAAATAAGGTGAAAATTACTATTCGGAATGGGAAATAGTAGGAACAAAAAAGTGTAAAAGCTGGCAGCTTTGTATATTGAAAACTAAAACCATACTTGATGAAATTGAATTTATTTAATATTAGGACGTTTTTAAGTTTTACTGTGGATACTCAAAGAAGAAACACAAAACTGAAGGACAAAACTAAAAGAAATGGAAAGCGAATGGAAAGGCTATTAAAATATACACAAATAAAAGCACTGAAACAAGATTTATCAAAAAATGATCTCTGAAAAACTCTATCAATCTTAGTAGGCCAGAAGAAATACCCTTAAAGTAAGTAGATTAATAATTGCACCCTTAAAGAGCTTTTTTCATATGTTATGATAGCATTAAAAAGTCTTCTTACTTTACCTGTTTTACTTACTATGCAAAAAAAAAAAAAAATAATCTTTACAAAAGGTGAACTTTTTTTTAAAAACAAAGAATTAATCAATTAAATTATTAGCATTTAGATGAGTCAAGAAAAATGTAATGATTCAGCTATTATTTTAATTGGAATCAATATGCTGCATTGACGTTGACGAATTACTTAAGAAATTAGTCAAAAACAAAGTCTTTTGAGATTTTTTTCATGTAAATCAATTTCTTCTAAAAGACTTTCTATGTTTCGAATTATCTTTGTAAAGAACAATATTTGCAAATTTTATGTGAATGAAGTATATTAAGTAGCATATAAAAGAATCCTCTGTCTTTCTCTTTTATTTAATTGACCAAATTGTTCAATTTTTTTTTTTTTTTAGTTGAAAATATTTCTGATGCTCTTCATATCTACTTGCTTGGTCACATTATAAATTTTGTAATAAAGCCCAATTTAAACTGAACTTTAAAAATTTTGATGAAACAAATTTTAATATGTTTGCTATTTATAAGTAGTTCTGCATTAATAAAATATTTTTCTCTCCCTCAAATAACATCCACCAATTAAAACCTTGTCATGTAAGAAGGATTATAATTTTAATCGTTATTTTCATGATACATAGTAACTTTCCAATGATTTCACTTTACAGAACTACTACTATTAAGGTGGACTCCAACTCTTCCTAAAAACAATTTTTTTTTTTTTTTTAAATTGCATTTGTTAGTCGAGATTTAAAAATGTAAATCTTTGAAGGGTTTAATTGCCAGTAAGTACGTTTAGTTTTATATTAATAAACTACATATTAAGTTATTTTTTTAAACAAAAAACTAGTTGGGTGATTAACAGGAAAATTATCATAAATTTGGAAATAGGGTTAAATTGAACATTTGAAATTCATATTAATCCATGAGCAGCAACTTCTCAAAAAAATTTTTGAATGACGTAAGTACGCGGCAACAAAATGAGATTTGATGCATTGTTGCGTTACACTGAAAAATAACCGAAAAATAATATAGTTTAACACAGTGGTTTTCAACGTACGCCTTTCAACGTGGAATGATGCATCGCTAGAGGATTTGAAGTGTGTCACGAAAATTTTCAGTCGATTTGTATCAAGATTTTAATAATTAGTAGAAATCACTCATGAGCCTTGGGACGAGAGAGAGAAAACGGCGAGGTTGAATTTGGTGATTAAAGTAAAATTTTCAAAAGCTCTTTCTGACAACTTTTATTTACATTTTAAAAACGTCATCAGATTGTTAATGACGTAATTATCAATATATAAAATACACAAACAATTTGTTTTATGTTTACTCCATTTAATGCATACATTCAGAAGCAATTTGTTGAATCTATACATAAATAACCCATATAATAATTTCATCAAAATATATAAAATAAAATGTAAAACAATGATAAGCTATATCAAATTAAAAAATTTTCATTGATCACCGTTCCATATTATAATATTTTGCGCGAAATCTCACTTTCTTAAAATTGAATTATGACAAGGTTCCTAACAAAGAAGAACCGCAAATAAATTAGAAATAACATATTATTTTCATAATGTTTTTTCAATATCTTAATTATAGTGTGTCGTAAATGTTTGACCCTAAGTTTAAGTGTGCCATGAGGTAAAAAGGTTGAGAAACACTTTTTTAACCCTCCGTCGGTCGCAATAGGACTGGCAGGCACAGCACAATTATTCCCGTTCTCCTCTCCGCCACTAGAGCGCGCTAGGTTACTTACTTTTATTGTAATAAACGAGGTTTTTTTTCATTCAAATTTGAAATATTCTCTTTTTGTGTATCCTAATGAAGGTCACTGAATATTTTAAGAGTGTTAGAATTGCGTCAATTAGTTGCTAATGACGATTTTATTAGAGGCGCTTGTCAGGCTCATGGCGTCCGAACTCGGAAGTCCCAGAGTTGCGACCGATGGAGTGTTAATATATGCACATAAGATTGGAATGTGTATCGTAATCCATGCATAACATGAAATTATTTTATTCTTTTTATTTTTGTTGCACACGCTGCTAAAATCCACGCGCCAACCTCGCATACAATTAAATATTTTTCTTTCTTAAAGCGACTCTGCATCCATTGAACTATTTTTATTTGAGTATTTCATAATATCTTATCGACATAATATTAAAGGGTTTTATGAAGGAAACTGATTTAACAAAAAGAAAATGCATTTATTGAAGTAAAATTTTAATAACTTTAACTAAAAAATATGAAAATTTTAAAACTACATTTCTTCTACCATATTGAACATTTTGAAATATCTTTTGTTGCATACATTCCTTAGGAGTGTGTCCCATAACTGTAAGGATCAGATTTCCGAAAAACTAATTAGTTTAAGGGAAAAAATAAAGTGTCATGATAAATGTAAACAAGAACAAAAAATCATGTGTACGGCATAGATTATGAAACAATTTCCAACGCATTCAGAATGCTATAACAAAACTTCACAGTTTATTAAGGTGAAAAATGATGTCTAAAAGAACAACATGGAAAACGCACAACCGTAACCTATTTGAAAACCAAATATCTGCTATTACCATGAATAATTCATAAAATATATATTTTTGTGTGTAGCCCTGTATGTGATCTATTGATATGTACGTGTACTCCAATATTAGGCTAACAGTTAGTTCATTTAAACGCATAACATAGTTGAAATTTTACACTCAGCAATTTCCGCCAATAAACGGATGTTGTTGAAAACTTTTGTGCAGCCCTGTATATGATCTACAAAATTGATACACACCAAGTAACATTTAAAAAAATTAATTAAATTTACAAACGCATATCAGAACTGAAAACGCACTTCCAGCAAATTATTGTTCGTAGGCTTCAATAGTTCAATTATTGTTCATTTTCTTCTGTAGCCAAACTCTTTTGGGTGTCCCCGTAAATCAACGATAAATTCTATGCTCACCATTCTCTACAGTAAGAACCTTGTAGTACAATTCAGAGATAAATACCAATTTAAATATGTTTAAAATAGTGTAATATCATTAAAATTCACTGCAAATGATTTTCCCCCATAGACCGTAATGTAACGGAATTCTTTTGAGTATCCGTGTAAATGAACCGCAAATGCTACACACTTCTTATTAAATACCGAACATGCCATAGTGATACCCAATAACATCTAACAATTTCAACGCAATCGGACTACATTTACAGAGAAAAATATTTTTGGCCAGGATTTCGGGTCAAATACTCCACTGTGCGGCATGAAAAAAAAAAAAAAAAAAAAAAAAAGCAAAGTTTATAAATTTCCACTTCTATCTTTATAGCGTTTTTAAAAAATATATATTGTGTTTGCGGTTTAATCAGAAATCTAGAAAAACCAAATTAAGTCCCGACCAGTAGTTTTACCGGAAACAAGTGACGAAGACTATTCAAACTAGGACTCTTTCCTACCAGTTATTTCCAGTAAGTTTTCCTGAAAAGTTTTGACGTGTTACGAAGTAATAAGGTGAGTACAGTGATATCCAATAACGTACCGTAAATAATGCTTTGGGCCACTTTTTCCTGGTCCCCTGTATGTGATCTATTGATATGTACGTGTACTCCAATATTAGGCTAACAGTTAGTTCATTTAAACGCATAACATAGTTGAAATTTTACACTCAGCAATTTCCGCCAATAAACGGATGTTGTTGAAAACTTTTGTGCAGCCCTGTATATGATCTACAAAATTGATACACACCAAGTAACATTTAAAAAAATTAATTAAATTTACAAACGCATATCAGAACTGAAAACGCACTTCCAGCAAATTATTGTTCGTAGGCTTCAATAGTTCAATTATTGTTCATTTTCTTCTGTAGCCAAACTCTTTTGGGTGTCCCCGTAAATCAACGATAAATTCTATGCTCACCATTCTCTACAGTAAGAACCTTGTAGTACAATTCAGAGATAAATACCAATTTAAATATGTTTAAAATAGTGTAATATCATTAAAATTCACTGCAAATGATTTTCCCCCATAGACCGTAATGTAACGGAATTCTTTTGAGTATCCATGTAAATGAACCGCAAATGCTACACACTTCTTATTAAATACCGAACATGCCATAGTGATACCCAATAACATCTAACAATTTCAACGCAATCGGACTACATTTACAGAGAAAAATATTTTTGGCCAGGATTTCGGGTCAAATACTCCACTGTGCGGCATGAAAAAAAAAAAAAAAAAGCAAAGTTTATAAATTTCCACTTCTATCTTTATAGCGTTTTTAAAAAATATATATTGTGTTTGCGGTTTAATCAGAAATCTAGAAAAACCAAATTAAGTCCCGACCAGTAGTTTTACCGGAAACAAGTGACGAAGACTATTCAAACTAGGACTCTTTCCTACCAGTTATTTCCAGTAAGTTTTCCTGAAAAGTTTTGACGTTTTACGAAGTAATAAGGTGAGTACAGTAATATCCAATAACGTACCGTAAATAATACTTTGGGCCACTTTTTCCTGGTCCCACTAACATTTCCATCATTAGAAAATATTACATATGATTTTTCAAAGTCGGAATGGAGTTGTAAGCAATTAACATGAAACAATGAAGCAAATTGTATGGTTTTAAAGAGGCAATTTTTTATTATTTTATTTTATTATTTTTTAACTATTTTTAAAGTTTTGAAACAAAGTAGCCCCTGCTAGGGGCTTCTTTGGTCCATTCACTTATTTTCATATAAAATGAATAAATTTCATATGTTGGAATATTAAAACCCCCTTCCAAATAGGATCTGCTAACGAATTAACACTGCAAACTTGATAATTTTTTTTTTAAATCTTTAAACACAATAAACCAATTTTTAATATTAAAGACACGAGAAACAGTTTTCATCATGTTATCCTCATCAACTGGAACAAAAATAATTAATGTAACATTTTGCTACAGTAACATTAAAAAAAAAAAGTTACTTAATACATTTTTTAAGAGATTTTGTTGTATAAAAGGCATTTCTAAGTAATTGGGGCTACTTCCGGACCAAAAAAAAAAGGCCTGGCAGAAAGTAGCCCCGAAAAAATAGTTTTCATGTTAGTTTTATAAAAACGTAAACATTTTCTGTCAAAATAAAGAGTTAAAGGAAAAACTATGATCACACATGGATTACAAGTTACTAAACGTAATATTTTGATACTTACCTTATTTGTATCTTTTATCCAGATTGTCTCACTATAGAAGGTTTGGGGAGTTAAAATCTACATGCGAAAAGAGTTGTTTACAAACACATCCAGTGTTGCCACTAACAAAAAGGTAAATTACCCCCAAACTATTCAAATAAAATATTTTTCAAGGGCAAAAACAACGAATTATCTTGTATTGCTTGTTCAATACAAAGAATAAAAACTTTTTTTATGGGATGGACCAAAGTAGCGGTATATCCATTTCATGGCAACAGCACAATATTTACGCGAGTTAGAGCTCGGACAGAAGGACAGACAGACAGACGGATAGACAAATCGAATTCATAAACACATTCCAACTATGTTGGAAAGTGTTAAAAATACAGCAACAATGACTATTTACTCAATATTTTTAATTTTTTAAATAAACTATGTTATTGAAAATCCGATCCTTAGTTTCATTAATTGTATCTTAAGTATCGTCCCACTCCACCTTCCTAAAACACAAAATAGCGAGTGAATTTAAAAATATTTGTTGATTTTTTTAATTTATAACATACTAATGTGTCGAGAAATATCAAACTGAGAAAAATGAATTTAAAGATTCAAACTCAATCATTTAAAGGGAAACAGGCGTTGTAAAAAACTTTTTTCGCATACTTTTAATTATCGGATCTTTACGATACTTCGTAATAATATACTATGGATGTCTAAGTTCATTTTAAGCAAAAAGTTAGGAAATTGATAATTTCGTCATTTTTTGCAAAATAAAGTGTACCAAATTCCCTTAAATGGTTTATTGTTAATTCCCATAAAACATGAAAATTTCAAAGTGAAAAACTTTTTTAATTAAAAGTGCTTTAAAATGTTTAAGTTAACATATTTATTTTCAACCTATTTCGAACTGTTTAGTGGATATTTATTGTCAAAATAAAAAAGTGTATTTTTTCAAAATATCATTACCCTGACATTTGAACGATTATTCCGCGTATATACTGTATGTAAGTGCCATGACAACGAGTCCTGTTTTTAAAATAATGCCGTTTAAAATAAAACTAAAAAAACATGTTTTCTTTATTTATAGACTTAGCCTGTTGTATGGTAATGAAAGCAAAAGTTTTCCTGTGCGTTATAATATATTATTTAATTAATCTATATTAATATTATAATAAACGGTGAAGTGCGAGTATTACTCGCGCTCAGAGGGCTCCTTAAAATAAATATATGAATTATTAACTGTATTATTATAACTGTAAAAAAAAGCGTTGCTAAAAGCATAATAAGACTTTGTAAAAAAATATACAACGTAGGGTTGGGTATAGTTGTATATACTAGAAAAGTATGAATGGGTTTACCATAAAATTTCGAAGAGGTATGAAGCCAAAATTATATCAAATATTGCTACTCTGTATAATTTTCTTTTAATCTTATCCTAATCTGTCTATGATGAAGTTAATTCGGTACTGACAATAAAAATACTGCATACTTAAACTTCATTTGGCATTTCATCAATCTAAATTCAGCGTAGTAATATTCTTTTCTTTTTACAGTGTAGTTGAAACAAAACCCTTGTTCAAAGTTTAAAATAGGCATTGTCCTAAGCGCGCTTCGAAAGAAGGTTGCAAAATTGCAATGCCACCTTTGTCCGTGTCGCTCTTTTCCAGATATGCTTTTAATTAAATTTAAAGGCATGGGAGGCGTATTGAGAGATCCACTCAAGGCAAACTAGTCGCGAATCCCATAGTATTTGTGTGATTAATTCTAATTAAATTAGTCTGTTTTTAACAATTTGACGTTTATTGCTTTTATACTGCTACTGGGCCTTGAATTACACAAATATATAATTAAAAGTTGTCATCTAGGCTTTAAAAGCCGTTGATACATAGAGTACGCCGCCCCTCACATTATGCATGTCCAAACCGTCCGTGTCTTTAAGAGTTAATATCTCGGCTAATTACTAACGATCTTTTTCGAAAATCATTATCAACAATGCTTTTATACTTCTGTTACGATAGGTACCTGCAGCGCTCTCAACATCTTTGCTGAATGCTCCGAAATCAAAATTTGTGTGTAACTGAAAAATGAGATTTTCTCACAAACTATGTGACCTAGGGTAAGCTCTATAGTTTTCCTGTAAGGTTTAAATTAATGTCTACTACCTCTAATTTTTTTCATAATTTTAGTTTCAGTAGATTCGGAAATATAGAGCGAGCGGGCATATTTTTGCATTACATTTTCTTTGATATCTCTGAAAATATAATAACTAAAATTAAAAGAAATGTATTTTTGTGTTCCGCGTTACGAAATCTTTGGAGCGATACTCCACACGATATACAAAGAAAAGATTTTTTTTTTAATTAACTTAATTTCCCCATCCATATTTTTCCTAAATATATTTGTGAATGTTTAATAATCTGTAAATATGTGGGTCAATAGTCTTTATTACTTCCCTAATTTGAACTTTCCACGTCCGATAGTTTACGAGTAAAATGGCTGTGACAGACAGACAGACACATGAGTGATTTTACAATGGTTCCGTTTTTACTTTTTCAGTACGGAACCCTAAAAAAGTAACGTTTGTTTGTTTGTAGGGGTAATCTTTGAAACTACAAAACTGATTCAAAGAATAATGTTGGCATAATGCTGGTGACCATCTCTGCTCCAACATAGGCTGTATTTTATGTCGGTACAACAACCCACAAGGGGGTGGAGAAAGAAAAAAGTTCAAAGATTGCAATTTTCATGATATCGTTGAGGCAAAAAATTTGAAATTTGGTTTGGTGGAAACTATATTAAGATGTAACGGTCTCTAAAAAAATCGAAATCTCAAAGGGTAAAATGAGCGGAAAACATTCTAAAAACGTTCTATACAATTTATTTGGAATTGTTAGGGCTAGAAACTTTAAATTTGACATGGCTGTTACTTTAGAGGCGTAAATGCTCTCCCAGAGCAGTTTTTAAAGATTCGAAATTTATAGGTCGCAGGAACAAAAACATTCTAAAATTGCGATTTACGTGCTAGAGTTAGTGGCATGGCGGTTTTTTAAGGATGTAAATGCTTGCTAAGAACGGTTTCTAAAAAAATCGAAATTTACGATGTTGAAATGAGCGGACAACGTTCTAAAAATTTTTAAATTACGATTTATTTGGAACTTGTAAGGCTAGAAACTTAAAATTGGGCATGGCTGTTACTCTAAAGACGCAAATGTTCGCCCAGAAAAGTTTTCTAAAAATTTGAAATTCAAAAAGGTGCAGTAGCGAAAAAGTTGTAAAATTGTGATTTATATAGTACAGTAGGTATAGATGCTTGGAATTTGGCATGGTGGCTACTTTTAAGATGTAAATGCTCGCTAAGAACAGTTCCTAAAGAATCGAAATTTAAGAAGATGAAATGAGCAGGAAACGTTCTAAAAACTTTCTAACTTTTGATTTAGTTGGATTTGTTCCGATTAAAAACGAAAAATTTAGCGTAGTGGTTACTTTCAAGATGCAGATGCACAGTTGATTAAAAAGTTGAAATTTAAAGGTGTGAAATCATCGGAAAACGTTCTACATTACGGTATATTTAGAATTGTTAGGGATAGAAACTTAAAATTTGACATCTCTGCTATTTTTAATACGTAAAATTTCGCACAAAACTGTTTTTACAAAATTCGAAATTTTAAAAAGTGCAGAAGCGATGCTGCTGGGTTAGAAACTTGAAATTTAGCATGGTGGTTATTTTTAAGATTTAAGTGCCTGCTAAGAACATTTTCTAAAAAAATTCAAAATTTAAAAGGGTAAAATGAGCGTGGACAAGAAGTGAAGAGAGAAACATTCTAAAAACCTAAAATTATGAATTATCTATGAATTATCATTCTAAATTCTGAATGATCTGAAATTGGTAGGGATTGATACTTAAAATTTGACATGGCTGACTTTAGAGACATGCACCCAATGAAAAGTTTTTTAAAATTTAGAAATTTTAAAGTAGCATGCAGGAACAAAAAACGTTCTAATATTGCGCTTCGTGTAATATAGCTGTTACAGAAGCTTGGACTTTGGCATTGTGGTTACTTTTAAGATGTAAAGAGGTTTCTAAAAAATTCGAAATTTGAAATGAAAAATAAAATGAGCGGAAAACCTTCAAAATACGTTCTAAATTAACATTTATTTGGAATTAATTTTAATTCTTCTCATTAATTTAAGTCTCATATTTGCATAATGCAGTATAAAAATGAAGTTTAGTCAAACTATGGCTTAAATAGTAATTTACAGTATAATAATTTACAGGCTTAAATAGTAATTTACAGTATACCTCCAATAAAAATAGGCACACAAATATCACTTGACATATTTGAACAATTACGCGAACAAAGCCGCAATTTTTGCTATTATAATTATACATATAATCATAGCTGCCAACTATTCCGCTTTTTCCGACCACAAAAATTTAATAGAAATTTTTGCCTTATTTAATCGGCAGATTACGGCGATTTAAAAAGGTAAAATTTTCTATAAAATTTTTGTGGTCTGAAAAAGCGTAAGATGTTGGCAGCTATGCATATAATACACAATATAATAAATAAAGAAAAATGGGTCCATAAAAGACTATGAACATCGCTAAGTTTCAATTGCTATAGATGACAACTGAAACAATTTCTTAACGCCTCTTCTTTAAGCCTCGTTTTCAGTAATTTTTTTAAAAGATATTCTACTTTGAATCTTTATTATTAGCTCCAATTGTTGTCATAATAGAAACCTAAGAGTCCAGACCAAGAAATAACATGTATCTCAATGACAAAGGTTTTTATGTACAGTAATTATATACACCGACGATTCCATTTCTGCTTCCAATGCATACATTTGAATGGCTTGGATGGTAACTCTCAAGGTAACTAACACAATAAAAGATTCGAGATATTCATTTTCTAAGGAAAACTACAACCTAAACTATTGCTATTACTTTCGCTTTAAAACAGCTGATATGTTAAGACTGAGTATTTCAGTTAACTTATGTGCAACATTTTTGGACTGATAGATTTTATTTTATTGCACGTAATGAATTTTAATAACAAAGTCTTTACACTTATAAAAAATTTATCTTTCATTCTGATGGCCTATATCGAGTAATAAATAAACCTAGTTCATTAAGAAACATGTCTAGGTGCATTTAAATAATTTTATATGAAGATCAGAAGAAAAAAAAGACTTCAGCTACCATGTTTTACAGCCGAGATCTTCATATATAGTATAAAACATTTATTTTTGAATGATAATATTTAAAAGAAACCATATGTATATTGTGATACATTTTAAAAGTTGTTGCAATATCAAACATGATATGTGATATGACAAACAAAAATGACTTTTCTAAATTTTAGAATTAAAATTTCATATATATTTTTTTTGTAAATAAACTCAATATTGCATGGATATATGTTTCTTCTAATGCAGATATATTTCTGCATAAAAGTTCTAATTCGTCATATCAAATAAAGGAAAAAAAAGAAGCAAAGACATGTGTTTTTTCAGGGTTCATAACAAGCACTCTTTCTTTCCATATTTTATTTCGTAATAATTATTATGCGTTTTGTTTTAGTGTGCTTATGTGTTATTAAAATGTATAAAAAACAAACAAACAAACAACCCCCCTACCCTATATTATACATTAATTTAGATTTCTTAATTACTAAAACATGAAAAAGCCGCTATTGTAGGAGGGATTATCTCAATGTATCTGCCTGAAGTAGTATATATTTACAGAAAATTTTAATTGTAGATATTTATCTTTCCGAAATTTATCATTTATCTAACTTCTATAGAAATTGAAATGTGATGTAAACTTAAAAAATGTTATCTCCAGGCACTTTGTAACAAGTTACTGAAGCCCCATTAGTGATTGTTTGGTTACCTTTTTATCACTACAGTTGTGTTTTGCCCATAGGCTTATTAGACCGGCATATTTAGAATAATATGAATTCAAAACGAATTCGGCAACTTCAAGTTATAACTCAGCAATCAAATCACATGAGAAAATAGTAAGCTGCAAGCTACAAGTTTAACGTAATTTCATTTTAATAAATTAATGGATATAAAGAGTTTATGTCATCGAATCTCCCCATTACTGCGTTTTTACTGTGTTGGAAATATAATAATTTGAATCAAATAAAAATTTACAATACTTTTAATCCAATAACTATGTATCAGAAAAATAAATAAATAAATAAATAAATAAATAGATAAATAAAATAAAATACAATAAAATAGAGTAAATAAATAAAAATAATAATTAATTTAATTTATAATTGATAATACGCTTAATTAAAATTATGTATGTGCTAAAAACCGCGCGGTCAAAATGAAAGCATCAATGGTGATCGTAATACTTATGTTTATATGAAGCGCGCTAATTCCCTATTTCATTTCAGTTCATCGTTAAATTGACCATTTTGATCCATCTTCAATTTTCCAATCAATAAAAATAAATTTTCAAATATTTATACATGCATATGTATGTACATATATTATGAACGACAGTTCGCGCATTCATAATATTAAATTATATAGGAAAAAACATTGATTATTATTACTGCAAGTGCAAGTAAAGTACAGTTATTAAAAAAATGTAGTCAAAATTATAATCCATGTAAAATTGAATTCTTTCCACAAATATCCCCCTGATAATAAGCAGACAATTCATTTTACGCCAAAACTGCATTTCATTGCGTCACTATGACATTGGAAATGAAACATTCTTAGGAATGGTCAAAATCGGATTTGAATGAGAATTTCGCGAAACTAGCCAATGAAAAAAAATTAGTCTTGTTTATAGCAACTCATTTTGTTGCCAAATTCGGCGATATTTTCCAAATATAGCCAAGCTGGGCAACAATTGGAACAGGAGGGTTCTCGCAGGTGTGTGCATGTGAATAAATGCCAATACATAAGTAATTTACTGTACATAATGCGTCACTTTGACATGAACCCTATTATGCAAAAATGAAAGATTCTTTCAGTTATGGTCAAAATCGGATTTGAATGGAAATATTGACAAATTAACCAGATATCGGCAATTTAGACATGCTTATGGCAACTTATTTTTGTCGTCAATTTTGGCGATGTTTTGGCCAAACGTCTCCAGTCTTATAGGCAGTTTGGCGCAGGACGGCACTAATGCGTGTATGTATCTGAATATATGTATGAAAATGTATAAGTATTACTTTAAATAAATAAAAGATGCAAAAAAGACCAATATTAGTTGTAGTCATGGATTTTGTTGCATAAATAAGCGTTTCACGTCCAAGCGTGGTGTATGAGCTTTATTCCTTACCCTGGAAAAATATCAGATTGCATCTGCGTTTTGTTGCATTAATAAACATTTCCCTTCCAAGCGTGGTAAAACAGCTTAATTCACTGCTCAGGGAAAAAGTGTGAGGTGCGCTTATTGAAGTTTTCATAAATATAATTTATTTTCTGTTTCTCTTTAGAGGCTTGTTTCTTCTGATGGGGCTGACGAGTGCTGCGATTGTGACATTGCTGGTCGTACTGCAGCTAGCTTTGTCTACTGCGGGGCAAGCTTATCAATACAGCATTGGTTGGACAAATGGCAGGAAGAGGGCTTTCGAAAGCTCGAAAGAACTTCAATGGTCGCCTCTAACATTCTCCTCGACACGGGACAAAAATTTAGAGGATGACTTTCCGGAAATGGTAAGAGAGGATTCTGTTTCACTTCTCATTTCTTACCTATTATTATTATTATTATTATTGAACGAACGGAAAGAAAATTTTGTTGAAGAAATGCAAATTCCATTCGAAATAAAACACTATATATAAATCTCCCCACAGACAATCGTCCTCTCATGGTAAAATTATTCCTGAAGAACGCATTTTTCTTTTTCTGTACAGGGTGTATCAAGGCGTACGAATTGAATATTTTCAACTGAGCGAAAAAATGCCCAGGTCGGGAATCGAATCCAGAACCTTGGCTTACAAGACTAATGCTCTACCGTTTAAGCTAACTGGGCCGACAACCGGTGAGCATATTACGCTCAGATAATCTTATTGGTAATAACATCGGATTTGTCATGTAGACAGCTCAATTGAATAAACCGCAGCTGTCTACATGACAACATGTCTACATGTTGAGCTGTCTAAATGACAGACCAGATGTTATTACAAATAAGGTTATATGAGCGAAATATGCTCACCGGTTGTCGGCCCAGTTAGCTTAAACGGTAGAGCATTGGCCTTGTAAGCCAAGGGTCTGGGTTTGATTCCTAGCCTGGGCATTTTTTCGCTCAGTTGGAAATATTCAATTCGTAAGATAACTTTACCAATCAGTTTGATTGTGTTAAAATAATAGTGTATCAAGAAGGTTTAAATGCAATTCTATGTTTAGCTATTAGAAATAAGTATGCAATATAAAATAGAAAGGTGTTCAAAATAAGGTAAGAAATAAGATTATGTTGATAAAAGAGTCCTCCTATTAATTTTCAAAATGATACGCTTTTCAAATTTTTATACTCTACAAAATAGGAGAATAAAAGTAGTTTTCCTTTTCCTCCAACAAGATCATGACAAAAGAAACTGTATACCCGTATCTTCAAAATAAACTGAATTATAGTGAAGGTAAAGACTGACTTATATCGCCCTTCTGCACCATTTTTAATGCTATTTCAGCAGTAAAAAAAGTCCTTCCGGCCAGTGCCGGGAGGAAGAGGTAGCTTTCATATCCCTTATTTTTAAAAAGCTAACTTATATTATTCAAACACACGAAGCTCAATTAAGTGGAAACCGAATGTAGGAGATTCAATAATAATTTTTATCAATACTAAATCATTATGAATGAGAATTTCGCAAAATTAGTCAGCTTTATCCAAGCTGCTTTTATTTAAAGTCACTTATATTTGGCTGCCAAATTCGGCGATTTCTTAAAGTGCCTGCCATTTTAAGACAACATGGTAGATGAGGCTAACCAGTGAACTTGGTCGAGACCTTAGTAATTGCTGTGCACATGCTCACTCATATCGGAATCGGTTGATATATACGAGTGCTGTCGCAGATAAAAAATCAGATTTTTCAAAATGTCACCCACTTTAGAAATTGAAACTGCTATATCTGAGCCATTTTTTAAGATAAAGACAAACAAAAAATGCTCCTGAATCCTTATATGAAGGTCAAATACTTAAGAAAGAAACCTTTCAATTTCTAATTTTTTTGCACCTCATTTTAAATATAATTTTTTTTAATTTAATGGCCGCCATTTTGAAACAAGATGGCTGATGAAACTGGCCAGCGAACTTGGTCGAGATATTGATGTATACTATCCACATGCCTTCTTCCATCGAAATGGGCGAATACGTGCGGTATCGCGTGACAAATACAAGATCGTTTCAAAGTGTTAGCCATGATAGAAATTCAAAGTGCTATAATTCAACCACTTTTTAAGATATAAACAAAAGAACAAATTTTCAGAAACAAAAACTGCTCCAGAATCTTTGTATCAAGGCCAAACACATAAAAAAAATCTTTTTCATTTTCCAATTTTTTAATACCTCATTTTAAATTTTAAATTACATTTTTTTTAAAAAAATGGCAACCCTTTTGAAACAAGATGGCGAATGAAGCTGGCCAACGAACTTGGTCGAGACATTGGTATGTACTATGTACAGACCAAGTTACATTCAAATCGCTTCATAAATACGCCTGTTATCGCGTGACAAAAATCAGGTCGTTTTAAAATGTCAGCCACAATAGAAATTCAAAATGTTATAACTCAGCCATTTTTTAGATGCAGACGAAACAAAACCTGTTCCGGAATCTTTGTATTAAGGTCAAACACATCCAAAAAATTTTTCTTTCATTTTCCAATTTTTTGGTATCTCATTTTAAATTTAGTTTTTTTTTAATTTTTTTAAATGGCCACCATTTTAAAACAAGACGGCGAATGAAGCTGGTCAACGAACTCGGTTGAGTTATTTGTATGTACTATGTACACACCAAGGTACATCCAAATCGGTTCATAAATACGTCTGTTATCACGTGGCAAAAATCAGGACGTTTCAAAATGTCAGCCACGCTAGAAATTCAAAATGCTATAACTCAGCCATTTTTTAAGATATAGACGAAACAAAAACTGCTCCCGAATCTTTTTATCAAGGTCGAACACATAAGAAAAAAATATTTTTTCAATTTTCAATTTTTTGCTACCACATTTCAAATTTAAATTTTTCTTAAAATTTTAAATGGCCGCCATTTTAAAACAAGATGGCGGATGAAGCTGGCCAACGAACTCGTTTGAGACATTTGTCTGTACTATGTATAAACGAAGTTGCATCCAAATCGGTTCATAAATACGCCTTTTATCGCGTGACAAAATTCAGGACGTTTCAAAATGTCAGCTTCGCTAGAAATTCAAAATGCTATAACTCAGCCATTTTTTAAGATATAGACAAAACAAAAACTGCTACGGAGTCTTTGTATAAATGTCAAAGACATAAGAAAAAAATATTTTTCCATTTTCAATTTGTTGGTACCACATTTCAAATTTTAAATTTTTTAAAAATTTTTAAATGGCCGCCATTTTGAAACAAAATGGCGGATGAAGCTGGCCAACGAACTCGGTTGAGACATTGGTATGTACTATGTACACACCGAATTACATCCAAATCGGTTCATAAATACGAGAGTTACAGTGTGACATAGGTCAGATATATATATATATATATATATATTGATATATATATATATATATATATATATATATATATATCAATTTTGAACGGAGGGTGGTTTCGGGGTCTGGGGGTCATGATCGATGAAAATATACCAAAATTTTTTGAAATCGCTTTCCTCCGAACGGCTGCAATAGGTAGCTTTTTGTAAAGAAAGCTACCTAATAGGGACTATTTAAAAACTGTTGAGGTACTCTTTAGGTACAAAATATGCTAAGAAGTGTAAAAAACACTCCATACCAAATACATCTACGTAAATAAAGCATTACATATACAGAGCACATGCAAAGAGACAAATATAGTTTTAAATTACAGACGCATAATAATAAAGAATCCACAAAGTATTCTCAAAGTGTTTTCCACCATTTACAATAAATAACTGAGTTTTTCTAATAATGTTTCTGTAAATATTTTAGAGTTCTTCACCATTAATACTATTCGGTTAACTTTTATTTAAGGCCATCTAGGGATATGTATTATCAACCGCGTTTCCTTTTTCTGACAATAATATTACAGATCTACACTTCTAAATTGATATAGGGTCCCTCTTTACAATGGAAATTGTTTTAAATAAGCATACCCTATTCAATTTTAAACATACAGATACGCATGTATTTTTTTGGTTATGATTTGTAGCCGGAAAAAGAAATAAAATATCTAATTCCCCAATCTCTTATAGCGGGGCCGTTTAAAAATTTTAAATGTGTAACTTTTTGAAAATTGATCGCAGCACTATTTCATTAAAGGGACCAGAAATTTTTGAAATGACGAAAATTGACTGAAATTTGATCGTGGATTAGGAAGCCTGTCATTAATATGGACTATTACTTCTTTCTGCATTTATTTATTTATGCTTTATAGAAATAAAACATATTTGTTAAACTGTAAAAAAGATAACAAAAGTTTTAATATTGTACGACAAAATTAATCTTGCAAAACTATTTTTGCTGGGATTTGGAAGTCCAGGTTCCATATTTTTGTGTCGTCATTTCTCCTCATACTGCTTATTTCGTTGAGGTATATCGCTCTGAAACAAACAAACAAAAAATGTAATAAAAAATTCAAATTCATAAAAATTGATGATATTTTTTGTTGAAAAAAATATTTTTGCTTGTTTTTCAGGTATAATTGAGGGACAAAGTATTAAACGGTATCAAGAAGAAATGACTCAAAAATATGGAACCTGGATTTCAAAATAGTGGCAAAACTAGTTTTCAGAGATAAATTTTGTCGGTCAATATTAAAACTTTGTTATTTTTTTTAATAATTTAAGAAATAGTTTTTATTTCTATAAAACAAAAATAAATAAATCTAAAGAGAAGTAATGTTGCAAATTCAGTTACAGGCTTCCCGTATCCAAGACCAAACTTCAGTCAATTTTCGCTATTTTAAACTTTTTTGATCCTCTTATCTTATTGCCTACCTTATTTCCCACTATTTTTCAATTCCTACTATTAGCTCACACTCTCCCTATATTTATTTATATATTTATATATTTATCTTGTACAAATTTTCAATCGTTAATAAAATACTCATTATTCATCCTATCAGGTTGAAATAAATTTTTTTAAACTTGTACTGGATGACAATTGATGTTAATAAAGTTTTTTCAAATATTAATTAATTAATTAAATTTTAATTAATTAATTTTAGTTTTGCATGGGAAACAAAATGGCCGCCATTGGTTATTGAATTTCAATGAAAGTATTTTCAATAAGGGTTACCATAGAGGGGGACCCTGTTCTGTCACCAAATACCGCCAAGTTTGTCGCCAAATTGGCGATATATCGCCAAATTTGGCAGCCAAAATGAGTCGCCAAAAGTGACGCCAACTTGGCGATATCTGTAATATTTTGCCAAATTCCCATAGAGTTCCATTGTAAACCTACTTGCTTATAGAAAATCAACAAATTGAGATATTTTAATGCAACAAAAACTCATATTAGCTTGATTATATTAAATTTTTCTTTGATGGCCTAAGTAGGAATTGTCTTTAAAAACAAAATTTTTATATTACTTGTTGCAATTTATATTGCCGACTTATCTCGAACTGGTAAACAATTGAGTCGCGTTTCAAACTTTTTGGGACACCCTATATTTAACCAAAAGTTGAAAATGGACTCATAATGCAATGAGAAAAGTAGGAGAAATTTCTTTCACGATATATCAGTAATAGAGGGTTTGAAAATGCTGCTACTTATGTCCCTTTAAGAACTTACCTACACAATTGTGTAGGTGATCCTAAAGAAAAGAAAAAACATTTTCCTCTTTTTGTGCGATTTAAAGTCGAGCCTGCACCCACAGAATTGCGTGGACCCTCCCATGGCATAACCTGACCCCGGGTAGTTTTTTTTAAAATACTTTTTTCAATCAAATATGATCCTATTAATTAGGAAAACCACCAAAAATTTTCATTTCTACCAAAAGCCTCCTGGTCTTATAGGGTTATAACTTCGAAAGATACTGTAAGAAAAATGACCGAAACCCTTGTTACACATGGGAAAAACCGTACATTTTCTTGACTCGAAAAAGATAGAAACACCTCATAAACAGCTTACTGCTCGTGTATGAAATAAGCATACCGAAATTTCAAGACAGGATTGATCTTTATCATATAGCACATTTATTCGTAAACTGTTAAAACTCAATTTTTTTGAATTTTTGATATTAGCACGAGTGTATCGGGAAAATACTTTTCCGGCCTTTCATTACAAGAACGTTTAAATATCTTTAACAAGAAAGAAAAATCATGCGTCAAGCATAGATTATGAAATACTTCCCAATACATTCAGAATACTGGAAGAAAGCTTGACTGTTTAATAAGTTGAAAGATGATGTCTAAGTAAACAAGTTTCGACAAGGCAGGGTTACCTACTAAATGGCTTTAGATCCCCAATCCCTGCCCCTGTCTAACAAGGAAGGTCTCCATACGGGCATATTCAGAAAAATCTGAAAAAATTACAGAGTGTTCTTCTCATGTGGATATATATGTTTATAAATTTTTTTTGGCGAAACCTCGACAGAAAGTTCGTAAAAAAATAATGAAATTTTCATTTATTTGGCGATTTATCATCGGTTCTCGATGAAATGAAATTTCGAAAAATGCTTTTTTATGTCGAATTCTCTTTAAGATAAAAATGTTTCATATTGAACTTATTTAAATAAATTTAATGTAAATAACTTTAGTTTTGTCAGTTTTACTTTGATTTAACTATACTTTTGTCATGTATATATATATATATATATATATATATATATGTAATAAAAGTTAAATATCAAATTTTATGAATTAAAACAAAATTAAAACAAATTAAAATTGTTTCAACATCTCAAAATTAAGTCCAATTGAGCACTGTCGTCTGTCGAGTCGATTCAATTTTGTTGCTATGGAAACGACGAATTCTTTGATATTGAAATGAATAACTGGTAAATGAATCTTGCCTTTATTTTGGAATACGCTTAAATATATGAAAGTATTTTTTATATATGAAATTGTTTTTAAAGTAATAAAATTAAATAACAAGCAACATAAATATGTAATACGAAAAAGTGTATTTATTAAACTCTCTCATTGTTTATGTTTAAATTCATTCAATACTTTTTACACACATTCTAAAAATCAATTAACAAAAAGTTTTCAGGTGCATTAAAATCGTTTGCTTTTGGAGAGGAAAAGTACTGCTCGCCAAATCGCTTAACATTTTCGTCTTTTTGCGCCAAATACTCGAAAGTATTTTATTTTTTTACAGACTTTCTCGTGTAATTCCGCCGCTAAATTTGACTGATCCTTTATTACATACATAAGTAGCTTAATTGGTATTTTTTTCAAAATATTCTGAGTATGCCCAGTAAGGAAACCTTCCTTGTAAGTAAGCAATTCAGAAAACGTATAACACATTTGAAAACCCAATTTCAGCAATTATCATCTAAAACTAAACCTGTGGCTATACGATCCATGAAGGACCAGGGCTTACATACCGTGTCCAACCCTGTTTACGTGACCCCGGGCTCCAAATTGCTCAACAGCATATGTCACGGTCAGGTGGTCAGCCTAACGCGAGATCCTCGGTGTTTAGTTCCTAAGCAAGTTTGCTACTCATTTTATCGACCCCGACGTGATGAAAGGTTGGTGGACTTTGCCCAGCCGGGACATGTATAGCGGAACAGACAGGCGTGCTAACCACTACGCTTACTGGGTTTACAATTACCATCTACCGTCAGAAAATATCAGAATTTTTTTGTGCATCCCCATATATGATGTATAGATTTGCATATTTACACTACATAGTATGCTAAAATTTAGTTCAGTAAGGAAACGCATAATACAGAAGAAAATTAACCATCAGAAATTTCCACCAATAACCAAAAATGCACTTAATTCTTTTGCGCAGCCATGTATAGATATATAGAACTTATACATACCAAGTAATAAGCAAAAAATTAATTAAATTTAAAAACCACCACAGTTGGAAACGCACTTAATAGAATTTATCGCTCATAGCCAGTAATGTAACCAAATTCTTTTGTGTGCCCCTGAAAATGAACGGTAAAAGCTATGGACACCATAGTCAATAATAATAACATTGTAGTGCACCTCAGTGATGTATATCGATTTAAATAGGTTCGAAATAGCGTAACATCATTAAAATACTCTGCAATCAATTTTTCCCATAGACCATAATGTAACCGCATTCTTTTGAGTGCCCCTGTAAACGTACTATAAATGCTAGACACTTAATTTTCAATACGGAACATGCCACGTTAAATCTCAATAGCATATATTAATTTCACGGTAATCCGAGTATATTTACTCGAGATAGACCAAGAGATAGACAGGCAGACAAACCGAATTCATAATCACTTTTTCAACTATGTTAGAAATTGTTAAAAATGACCAAATTATATAGCTTTTATAATTCTTTTTATAGTACATATGGAGTCTTTTAGCCATACTAAAGCTTCTAGACTCTAGAAGATAATGTGTGGCAACCGGCTATTCGAGTAATGCTTTAAAACGTACTAAAAAATTGAATCCGATAAATACTGAAGGATGCTAAACTATAAGTCATAGATGCCAACATCTCTTAATTGGGTCGTCTAGTTGCAAAACCGGCCATCTCCAAAAAATAAAATTTTGAGAAAAAGCTGATTTTTTATCACACTTAGCCAAATAAAGTTTGGAACCAAAACTCTTTAGTTTTATAGTCATTAGGGCAGAATATTTGAAAACACGAAATAAGGTGGCAGGGGCACATGAAGGGAGGGTGTTATTTAAGTTTTTGTTTTGGATTTGGCCGCCTTTGCAACTCACTTTGGAGTTGGCCGGTTTTGCAACAAACCAGAAATTAATTTTTGCTAAATTTAATCTGACATTGGGTTTTTAGGGGTAGCAACTACACAAAAATGTTTTGTTCAACTAAATGTTATTTAACAAAAAGAACTTTAGGAAAGTTATTAAGGTAAAACGGCTTTTACACAGTTACTGATTGTTAAAACTGACTAACAGTTAAAACTAACTGACTAGCTGTTAAAACTGACTTAATTGTCACTAAACAAATGATTTAAATGGCATGATATCATTTTATATAAAATCATTAAATTTTAAAAACTTAAACAAAAATCATTCTATGTATATGTACATACAATTTCAAACTTTAGTGGTCTCATCGTTTTCGATAGTCTCACAAATTTCGTCATGATGGTCCATCTATGCGGCTTCTTCTTCATCATCTCTGCTTTCTGCTTCTTGAGAAAGTTGATGCTAATATATTTTTGTAAAAAAAATAACCGCTTGCCAGCATCCCAATTTGGTCCAAAATGTTTTGTCAGTAAGATTTGGACATTCAGAAGTTTTATAGGCTTCATCAGCACGTTATCCGGAGCCACGTCCTCAAGCTTGCTGTTCATAATACTCCTCTTACTCTTGACAACAGACTTTGACTTCTACCTCAGATTTGTAGAAGACCTCCCCTTGCACCAACACCTTATTTTTATATTTTGTTGTGAAAATTTGTTTCATAGGAGCAAATTTGAAGTGCCACTGTGCAGGTGGTTTGGGGAAGTTATTGTTGGTCTTTTTCCAATTATGGTTGGTGTAATCTCTTCCCGGCTTGAAAACTGTTCCATGTTCAGATAAAATTTCTTCATACTTTGCGGGCTGAACGAGGGAATCGATTTTCTTCAATCATTTTCCAATTTGAGCTAAAACACAGTCTGGAGGGGTAAAAGAGTACTGAATCGACGGAAGCAAGTTATTTATGGCATCATGATGATTAATTAATCAAATTAAGCTAACTATGATGGTATTATGTTATCAATTAATTACATATTATATTATCACCAGGGTGGATTACCCATAAGGCCGACTCAGGCCATGTCCTAGGGGTTACGTTGGGTAGTGTTCGCAAAATTAAGAACTTTAACGTATTTAAATTTTACGAAAAGTGTTAAATAAAAAAGGAATTTGTAACAATTACATTTAAAACAATTTTTCTACTTTTCGATACACCAGCACAAAATTCTCTCAGATTTTAAGTGTAACAAAAGCCCGTTCATTCCCAATCTAAATCCTTAAAATACTAAAATTTATAAAACAAAATTTAAATGTATTATTCATTAATTAAATAGATTAAAATATTCTTAAATTTATCTGAGAAAATTCTCCTACAGTTTTTTGAAGGGGGGAAGGGAGGGCGCGGAAAAGTATTTTGGCCTAGGGCGTCAAAAATGATAAACCGTCCCTGGTTATCAAAAGGTGTACATTACCTTTGAATTTTGGCTTTTCTCCTTTTCCACATCGTAGGTCCACTTTGCCGCTTCCTTGGTTGATTATTAGACACTTCTTCCACAAACTTTTCCATAATCGGAGAAAACACGAAGTAAATTATTAGAAAGTTTGTATACACCAAGGAAGAGCAGTCACAGGCGAGAGAAAACACGATAACGTTAATATAATCAACAAGTGAGAGGTTATTGTGGAGTCGAGCAGAAGCGTCATCTAGCGGATATGGAGATGGCCGGTTTTGAAACTCACCGGCTGAAGGATTTGGCCGGTTTTGCACCACATCGTGATTTTCAAACGCATATAACACAGGGATTGACCGGTTTTGGCATGGTTTATCGTTTTCAGATGGTAGAAACCTTTACGTAGAGCTGGAAAAAACTGAAAAAACACATTTTCCATTTTTGAGGAGTTGGCCGGTTTTGCAACTAGACGACACAATTATTCCGTAGTCAGATTCAAGACAAACATGTTTCCAACCGGAAATTTTATTTAATAAACGATTTTAAAAGGAAATCAAATAAGTACCATGTTAAAAGAAGACACAGTTTCTTATAAACACTTTCCGGTTTTAAACTTGTTTGTCTTGTATCAGACTCCGGAATAATTAAAAGATGTTGACATCTATGGATAAATGTCGATAGCAGCGACATCTGCTAGCTCTTCACCGGCCAAAACGTTTGCTCAATTCAATTATGCAATGATTATGTTCAAGTTACCAGATGTCGCTGCGATCGACATTTGTCATTCAACATCCTTAAACGAATTTGGATTCAAGTTTTTGGCACTTTTTGCATGGGCGGTTTCCACGCTGTATCTTCTAGACTGGCATATCAAACAGGTGGCCCGCGGGCCACACTTCACCCGTCGATAACTTATCAGTGGCCCTCCGAGCCTTTGGCCTTTGCCTAAGTTTACTTCAGTTCACGTTTGATGCAAATAATGCTCTTTGCACTTTGCAAGCTAATGGCTATAATGTTGGCATGTTGGACGGTTTGGCAACAGTTGGAGAATTATCTATTTACAATTTCTACAACTATATTAGAATAGTAATTTTTGCTTTATTTAATGATAGCTATCCCGTGATTAAATAAAGCAAAAAATACTAGTTATAAAAATTGGTAGCTATTTTGAATTTTTAAAAATCACAATTTGGCAACATTGCCGTTGGGTTAGAGGTGGCAGACTTCAGAAAGTATAATATAGGATGCGTCAGGTATTTGAGAACACACGTTATAGGAGAAATATCATCCTATATATCATAGTTACAAATATTTTTCTATTACATGTAAACATGTCAGAACCTAGACTAACTGAGGAAATGAAGAAGCATGCTATCATTGGCTCAATGGCTGGAGAACACTTCGATTTAGAGATTGCCACATTCTTGAAACTCGCCCGGTCACTTGTCTTTAATTAAAGGAGAGAACTGAAGACTGACAGATTTCATGTGGCAAACGTTTCATGCAGGAAACAACATCGTCAGCAATATAAAGCCATCCAAACACCAAATACGTTAGTCTAGTCAATGAAAATTGTACGAAGTCGATAAGATCACTTGCTAGGGAGATGCAGATTGATGAGGCCACAATCTGATGTGCGATTCATGAGAACCGTCGTTAGAGGTCATACCTGATGTGGAGAGTACGGTTCTTGCCCGAGAGAACCCGGGATAGCCTCCTGACCAAAGACAAGCGCCTCCTTAACAAGCTGAAACGTCAAGAGGAGCCAGGAATGCTCTTGTTTCTTTCCTATGAGAATAACTTTGCCCAGGTCAAGAAAGTGAACAGCAAAAAGAACGGCGATGGTGTAAAATCCCCGAAGAGGTTCTGACAGACGCGTGCAGAAACTTTTCAGCCTCACTGATGATTCTGGAGGGTCCTGAGAAGCGAAGACGATCTGATGCATCTACATTTCTTTCTTCAAAGTGCCAGAGTCAACGCCGTTGCTCATACCGAGGTGTTAAAGCACTAAATTACTTCTGTAACACGTGGCAGGGCGTATGTTTTTTTACAAGACTTTGCGCTATCCCATACGGCCGATGCAAACCAAAAATGGATGGCTAAAGTATTCATGACGATGTCATCCTCAACTTGTTGGCCCCTCAGCTACCCATATATTAACCGAATGGCTTATTACGTATGTGGCTTAGCTGAGAGGGACTCCGATAGTCATCCACACAGCGATGTTGCGGAACTCAAGAAAGCCGTTGTGGCAAATGTTCCCAACGCTTATCTGATCATTATCTACAGTCAGTGTTGGCAGTCTGTAGATGCGTTTATTGCGGGCAGCAGTGGTTTCAATGAATGATGTCATCCAGTGTGTATGTGGTCACTTGTACAGAAAGTTAAAAAAAAAAGGCTCTATCTCTAGCGTATATTCCTGTTTAAAAGCAGGCGTTGATCCAGGCAGAGCAGGCTCAAATACCTGACGCACCCTGTATATGTATGCGGTCAGACCCAACTTATTTTAAAATATCAGCTACAAGAGATTGTGGATGCAAAATCTATAAAGAGCAGATTTTGAATGTGAAAATTTAAAGATTTATAAAATTGTATTTAAAAAAAATAAAATTGCTATGTGTTTTATGTTGAAACTAACACTTTATTTTACTGTTGTCATCGATTTACATCAGATTATATAATAATGTACACTATTTTTTAGGTATTAAAAATGTATAGCAAACTATTAAAATGCGACACTTCTGAATGATAATTAAAAGTTTAAATAAATTAGTCGGGGGATCTGCCAATTCTAAAACTTTCTTCTTTCTCATACATGTTAATATTTCAAAAAGTTGTTACACATGTTAATCCTTCAGTGTAATTACTTCAATACTACACCAACTTTGATGCTCATCTTAAGTTTCTGCTTCATTTTACTAATTTAAGTAAAAACAAGTTATTCACAATCATAATATTGAATAAAATCAATATTATTCGTTATTCTATTATACATCATCTGCCTAAGAATTGCCAATGCGAATTGCCCGTTGCTGCATGAACAGCCGATGTACAACAAAACTATGAAATATCGAGAAAAATCGCTATTACAGCGCTCCCTTCCTTCAAAATATCTTCAAATTTAAGGAGGACCTGCTTGCCATAGCCAAAAACATATACATGAAGTTTGGTTCAATTCTATGCATAACTCCATACTTTAAGCGATGATACAATAATGAAAATGACACAGAATCGCTATTATAGTGCCCCTTCCGGCGAAATATTTCCGAATTCAAAGAAGGCCTGCTGACCATAGCCAAAAACATACACAAAAAATTGTCTCAATTCGATGCATAACTCCATACACTTTTCGCTGATACAAAGCAGACATACATACACACGGACGGACAGACAGACATTTTGCATAAACATGTTTTTCGGTATCTCTGACCCAAAAGCGCGTAAATCCGTTGAACTTTCTTAAAAAAAAGTGATGAAATGAGTAGTTTTGAAAGTGACTCGAATTCTCGTATTGTTTTCCTGAAAAAATTTTTTTTTACCATTACCATGGCATACACAGGGGCATACAGAGTCGAACAGGAGGATTTAGGATTTGAGATGATTAATTTTCATTACCTATGTTAGTAACCGTGTCATTGTTAATTAGCTCTACGTGATCTTCGTTTTCTTCTTTTTATTTCATTTCTACAGACTGTCGTACTGACATAAATTTTACGATTTTTACAAATGATGTTAAAGCTCTTTACGAGAGTGAATAAGTACGATTAATTGGAGAACGATGAATATCACAGATTGACAAATGTCAATTTACAACACTTTTATATTCAAATAGAAACTTGAAATTTTGTGTTTGATATGTAGAAACTCCTTTGTAGTTAGCAAACAATATACTCAAAAATATCTAAAAAAAAACTTGGGGTAGATGAATTGTCAGATATGAAGCTGTAACTTCATTTTAAAAAAGTGCATTCATGGTACATATTAAAGGTAATGCATCTTCTTAAAAAAAAAAAAATCTATTTCACCCAAGTCGAAATTATTCACTACAAAGTAGAAGAAATAATATCCAGAGCAGCTAAAGAAATTTCAAAATAATATAAGCTAAACTATGTGTGTCATTGTTATAAAAAATTCATGATATAGCTAGAAATTTCAATAGTGAAATGAAATCTATAATTTCAATATTTGTTGCCTATTACATTATAATTCATGAAAATACAGATGCGCGGAATTCAACCCAGTTTGCAGTTTTCATTCGCAGACATGTGCATTTAAAAATAAGCGAGGAATTTTTGGAAATTATTCCTATAGCTTGTTACAACCACCATAGCTGATAATTTTGTCTCAATTATGAATGCTTTGATTGAGTAAAGTTTGTCGTTTTAAAAGTAAGTTTATATTGCAAATAATAGTGCTCCTATAACGATTGGTTTTATAAAAAGGGACAATTAAACAATTAAAAAAGATGCAAAGATCAGGGTAATACACTTAATACATTTTTTCATCATTTTAATTAAGTTTAAAATTTTTAAATGCCAGAATTACGTATTTAACTTGTAGGTATGTAAACAATAGTGTTGCTAGGTGTTCCGCGTAAATCGGAGCTCCAAATGCTCTGCACACCAGTATTTCAAAGTAATTTTCTTTGTCTTATCTAATGGCAGCTTTATGTGTGATTAAAGAAGGCGAAATAAACTGTAAGAAATTAGTGGTGTGCAAAGCATTTGGAGCACTCATTTACGCGGTACACCTGGCAACACTAGTAAACATCCATGTGAACAACCATATATTTATTTTTTTCCTATCTAAGCCTATTTTTGCCTATGTTTGTCAGCACTCTTTCGTGCGAAATCTTTGCTATTTTTACTTTTTGGAGTTTGGACAGGTTTGTTTTTTTACTTACTAAATATTTCTTTTAACCCTTTGCGCTCTGGGGGTGAATTTTTCCAAAATGCCCAAATGTCACATTGGCACCAGTATTTTTTAAACAAAATATTCGGCTTATAATAAACACGAAAAAATGCATTAATCTATTTTCAAATAAATTTGGTTGAATATTCCGGTGCCAGTGTGACATTCGCAGATTAAAATTAAGGGGGAAGAAATTCACCCATCAGAGCTGAAAGGGTTAAAGTTTTTCGGTACCTGTTTAATTTTTTTTTTGGTTTGTAACTATAGACTTTTGTATGCTTTTTTTTTACTATTTTGTTCAGTTTTTTAACAAGGTTGCATATGTACACATTTCATTATGTGTGATGTTAATAAAATTAATTTGCTCTTTTTGTTTTGGTAATGTGGACCGAGGGTTTACACACGATGCTTAATTTGACCCTCGCTGGTGAACGAGTTTCAGATGGCTGTCAAATACGCTCTAATGTGATATCTGTAATAGGACCCTATAGTAATTCTGCCAACAAATCTTATTTTAATCGGTAGAGCAAATGAAAATAAATTAATTATTTTTGACTTTGTATATAAAATTGTAAAATATAATTTGTATATAAATGTTTTGAATTAATTTCCATTTATTTAAAATATAAAAATTAATTTGCTTTGTTGCTTGAAAACGCTTAGTACCAAAATCACCTTTTTTGGAATGGACGTGGCCGAGAGCAATTATGCCTTCATTTGCCTTCGTGGTGGTTCTGGGTTACATCAACATCCTTGTTAAATTCCTTGGTTATAAAATATCCCCGCTCAATATGTTGAAAATTGTGTTCTTTGGATCGTTTGTAACAAGAATCGTCAAAGGTGTATGGAACTAACATATATAAAGAAAATTCGAGACGACAACCTAGACGTTAAAGCTCCCTAAGTAAATTGTCTCAAAGAACTTCCATTTTTTGAATAGTGCTACATTACGAATAAGTACGCAGTATTTAGCTGATTAATATCAACACCATTTTATTCAGATCAGAAGTTGATTTATTTGAGATATTTCTTATAATTTGCTTGTTGTGATAAGTGAGTACCGATTTTATATCACTTGGTGCTACCAGTTTCCAATTTAGGTAAAACATGCAGTCAAACTTATATAATTTTATGGGCGATTCTACGCAAATAGGCAATTTTCATCATAGTGATGAAGAAAAATAAATTATGTCAGAAGTTTCTAATTTTTCGTAACAAGACACTGGAAAAGATACTTATTGGAAAAAAAATATTGGCTTAATATTAAGAAATTTTACAATTATTAGATTTTAAAATTTTTATTAAAATGAAGGATGATTACAATGTGTGGAAATGATAATTTTGTGAAAATAATTTCAAGTAATATTTTAAAGAAAACTTTAGTCCAAAAAAATTAAATCTACATCCACTGCTATCAAAAGGCTCTAGAAGTTCAATTTTTTTTTAACACTGTCACATATTGGGTAGTCATAAATATCCTCTTTCGTATACCACTTAAACTTTCCATTGCCTGTAGGTTCAACAGCATTTACTTTGTCATAAATTTCCAATAGTTCACCAAAATACATTTCGATTTCATACTCCAAAATTATCCAATCCAAATGCTTTAAAGGCCCTGTTAAATTAAATTTCTCGAATCTCCATTGTTTTTATATATAATAACCGAATGGAGAGTTCTTTGTTGGCGACCTCTTTCGAAATGTACAACCTGAATTTCTTCAGAATATTTACAAATAAAATTTTCGCTGAAATCTATATACAATAATATATAATTTTGTATTTAAGATGACTTTATTTTCTTAATTGCTTCATATTGATAAGCTACATTTCTGCTGTGTACCAGGAACATTTTCAACTGAATGCTAAATTCTTTCAATGAAATTTCTCCATGAACATTTTTTTTGGTTTTGTTGCTGAATTTTCCTTTACCTTTTACATAATAAATAATATTTTATACACCGATCTGCTTAAAAATACGCCTTTATTTCAATCAGAAGCATTACATTTTCAACAAAAATATCTTTTCTGGAAGTTTTTAAAAATAATAGAACAAGTCTCTCACATAAGAATCATTCCCTCACATGAGAGAATGACTAGTGAGGGAATAATAAAATGTACATTATTAGATTTTAAAATTTTTACTCATAAAGTACATGAAAAAAATACATTTTCTCAAATTATCCCTTCAGGGAAAACTAAAACACCCATTAATACATTTTTAGAAAATAAATTATTTTTATAAATTTAAATGAGGGAATGATAACATCATTTTAACATTTGCCAAATCTGCCTATTAAATTATCCCTTACACACTGAAGTATTCCTCCAGGTTGGCTGAAAATTGTTTCACAGACAGATAAGGCCCATGTGTTCAGCACATGTGCAATGTTTCAGTCTACAGTAGTACCACATATCTCAAATATCCAGAAATGAGTGAGGGAATCATCGGAAATAAGAGTTGCAAACTTTTTTGCCAAATAAAAATTGCATGTGCAGACCAAAAAATAATGTAATACATAGAGATAATACTTTATGTGTTCATATTAAAAGACAGAAGCCAGACAAAAAATATAAATATTTCAGTAAGAAATGATATTTTTTATATTTTAGGTGGTAGTAATTGCATGTAAGGGAATGGCATTTTATAGGTTTAAAATTTTATTTTAAATATATGTTTTAATTAATGCTTCAATTTTATGAGCTAATATAATAAAACCACATATCAACTACGTGTTAAAAAAATGCATTAGGTTTTTCTGTTGAAAAAGTTATCCCCCAGTTTCATCATTATGGCCTATTCGCGTAGAAATACGCTTATGCTAAACAATCTATTAACAGGGATTCAATACTTAATTTCACAGATTACTCTTTGCATAAATGTTAAATTACAATTATTTAACATAATAAAGAAAATCTATCGTTATTTTTATATTGATTGTTATACAAAATGCATTCAGTATGTAGAACTAATAAGTTTGCGTAATTTATAACAGAAATATGAACAAGTAAGGCTCTAGCGTTATAAATGGTCAAAAAATCCATTTTCATGTATTGCATTCCTTTAAGCGTTAAAATATTAAAAGTATACTGGGTGTCCACTCTCAACGATGCCCAACGGCTAATTACTAAACCTTTAGTCATAGACATATAGTTCCAATTACAAAAATGTTTTAAATGAGGTAAAGAATAGTTTTAAAGCGATTGGGTGAAAAAAACATTTATTAAAAAAATTAAGAAATTTAAATTTTTATACGGCCCCCCCAGTTTTATATAGAGTAAAACATTCCTATTACACTAACAAGTAAGACAAAAAAGCGCTATTCATCTAACACTAAAATTAACCGAGTTATGAAATTTTCAATTTCATCACTTAAATCAATTTTCCGCAACTGAACACAGATGAGTAGGGCCGAGGTTAGTGGGATCGTACACAAAGTGCTTAAAGTACTAGAAGGGTTTATTTCGCGTGTACATTTCTGCATTGCAGCGGAAAGAGTTTCTTCGAGCAAATTTTAAGATAACTTTAATTTTCATTAATTAAGTTTTATATTAGATAATCTAATAGCATCTAAAAATATGTATCATTTCGTAAAGAATTGCGACTGTTGCTTTTCGTAATTTCATTTAACAAAAACTCTGTTACTTTTTAACTTATATTTTAAATTGTATATTTTTCTTTAGTATGTCAGAATGGAAATAGATTTCAAATTTATATTTTATTGTTAATTTTACTGTAAACTATTATTATTTTTTAATATTTGACGATTATTTATATTTCTAGTAAATTTGTGAATGACCCCTATTTCACAGCAAAAAAAAAAAAGATACTTCAACTTTAAACAGCTATTACTCAGTCAGATTTAATCGTAGTAGAATGGTACTTTTTTGTCTTACTTCTTAGTGAAGTTGGATATTTTCACTAAATATATCTTATAGGACCGGGGGATCGTATAGAAATTCAAATTTCGTAATTTTTTAATAAATGTTTTTCTTCACCCAGCTCGCTTTAAAATACCTCTTTATCTCATTTAAACCCTTTTTAGGTAGATTTCGTATGAAATATTAACTATTACATTCTCCCCTATGTTGGAATTTCGGAAAAAATTTTGCAGATCTACACCGATCATGACCCCGAGAACCCAAAACCACCTCCAGTAAAAAACTTTATATGTCTATCTATCTATCTATATACTAGGTGGGATCAGCAGCCTACTCGCCAACCCCCGTAAATTGCTGCGCAATTCACATTGGGACCGCTACGCGATCCCTGCTCGCTTCGCTCGCTCGCCACTATTTGTGTCAACTCTAGCCAGAATGAGTGCTATCATAAATCATTATAACATATTAAATTTATAAATATAGTTAATTTATAAAAAAGTAATGGAAAACTTTGTTCAAAATCTAAATAAAAATGTATTTAGATGATTCTGCTAATGGTTATAAATCACTTTAACATTATGAAATTAAAAAAAAAAAAATTAAATGTAAAATAATAAACTGAAAAATTACCGTGGAGATAAAATTCTAATATAATAGACTTCAATTTTTTTAAATTTTAAATCCACCGTATAACGATTATCCTGTTATATATGTTTTCGTTCTAGCCCCCTCCCCCCCTTCACAGTTTCACTTCAAAATTCAATTTAATACTTATATTGGCGATATTGTATCCCGCCAAGCACGTGAATTTTAGCTGCGTAGACACTAGACTTCTGCTCTGAGGCTCTGACCCTCGCCTCTGGATGTGGTGCTAAAAAGAGGCTTTGGTCTCCTGTTTGTACCTCTCACCCGGTATTTGATATGCTACAATAAATTCACCTTCCTATATCATATTGAAGTTTTTTTTTAACATTTTGCACCAACCTGGTTCTTATTGCGTGTTTTTGTTTCTTACGATCAGCCTCGGCTTAGAGGACAATCTTCTTCATACACCGTAGTGGAGATTGCTTTGAGGCCTATAGCAACAATGGGTGTCGTCTCAAATGATCCATATTTATACACAGAAATTGTAACAGAAACCAGACATTACAATTTTATTTCTCTACATTACATATATATATATTACTTTTGAAAACACAATCACAATTACATCCATGTCTTACCCAGGGACTCGAACCCGGGCCCTCAGCGTGACAGCAGCCTCCGCTTACTGACCACGTCACCAGACGACATTATATTAGAAGTATATGACGCAAACGAGCTGTAAACAAAACATTTTCGGCTGTGTCTAAATACAATCTTGAAAACAAAGCTGATTCGCTGAATTCACCACGTCACCGTAAAACGGACCAATAGCAATGGTTATTCATGCATAGCTTAAACGTTTTTGTGTTAAAAGAGAGATTCCAACTGGAGTTTGATTTGCTGAATGGGTCGGGACATGTGACCGTAAATTAACCACGGAGAATCGTCGCTGTGGTTGTTGCCTAATAGCAAGCTACAAATACAGCTTTTTCTTTCGCGCTACGTAAGAGAAATATATAGATAGATCGGGGCATGAAATTTCAGTTGAAAATGTGCTAGCCAGACTAAAATTTTCGCTCGCCACCGTTTTACATTCATTCAGACAGCAACGTCGGCCACCACACCTGACCAGAAAATGAACTATTTATGACAAACTAAATTTAAATTCACCATTGTTAGAAGAAGCTGACTGTTAAATCCAGAATATTTTATATTCATGAAAAATATGAAAAATTTTTAAAATGTTAATAGATGTAGTATGAAGAACTTTTTGGTGACCGAAATCATAAAAGAATGTAGAAATTGAAAAATCGATACATATTTATTGAAAAGAAAAAATATACGGAGTGTGTATTCTCACGGCAGTCGTAAGAATATTATTGTCACGGCAGTCTATTGCACATGCGCAGTCAAGACTGCCGTAAAGACTGCTGGACCGGAGATTCTTATTGAGAATGAATCTGGGAAAATGAGCGACTCACTAGTGTCATGCTCATTTCATTATCACCTTGTGCGTAGCCATGTTGATTGTTTTGATGCATTTCGTTATGTCTAAAAGCTTTTTTTACTAGCTTTCTAAAAAAATGAGAATGAATAACTTATTAACAACGTTTTCAGATTTTGAGAAAAACTGCAGCTTTATAAAGAGACTAAATTTGCTAAATTTTACATCTCTGATTCGCCCATGTTGGAGTCGCGTGTAGCATTCACAAAATGAGAAAATATTATAAAGAAATGCGTGGGTCATCGTAAGTATATTTTATTTTATAAATAGTTTGTGAATATATGCATATTGTTATACATATTTCTATAGACCGACCCCCCCCCCCCCTGAAAAAAGTTACGATTAGATAATACAAAATTTATCTTATTCTTATTTTAATTGATGTAGATTATTATTTCGTATATTATTATTTTATTAATTCTAGCCTGGAATAATGTAAAAAATACATAAATTTTCCTAAACCAATCAATAAAAGGTTTACTTAAGCTGAAAAAACGAGGTAGTCTGGAGAGAGCATGACCCCACGAGCTTTTCCTTGAATTCACCTTTGCTCGTAAAAATAAATAAAATAAAAAATAATAATAATAGTAAGTATATACAAAATAATAAGCTGTATCGATTAAACACAGTGTTGTAGTCCCTAAAAACCATAGGGTAGGATGCTAAAATCATGAATGTAATGCTTAGATAATATGCTGTAGCTTTATTTGAGAACCAGAGGGTATACAGAGTTTCTTTAAAAAATACAGAAGGTACACAGTGTATACCCACACTACACCCCTTATTAAATATGAATTAGATAAATTTAGTATTAGCCAACTTTAAACATTATTTGGGGGAGGGGTTGTTTATTGAAATATGCACATTTCCACAAACTGTTTTTAAAATAAAATTTACTTGCATTTCCTTATATCCTTTTCTCATTTTGTAAATGTACTTAAATTTTATGTTTAACTGCCTCGAAAATTTTCCTTATTAGTAAGATATTGCTTACAAGTGGATTCCAACATGTGTGAATCAGAAACATAAATATTATTAATGTAGTCTTTTTGAATGTCAGTTCTGTTTTTCTCAAAGTCAACATGTAGGAAATAAAACCTGTATAAGGGATCACAATATTGGCAATAAGGATAACATAAGACTTTCAACTTCGACCAATTTCACAAATGGTGGTTTTGTCTTGCAAAAAAATAAAGTGATACTACAAACCACAACACATATATTCCAAAATCTTGTTACTCCATAGATTGTACTTTTTCTCGGATACAGAAATGTATGTGAACAATCCAAATTCTATCATCAACATGAAAATAAATGCTGAACATTAGATTAAAAAAATAAGTGTTCCAACATTGTAAAAGAGTGGCCTCAAATTTGAAAAAACACATACGTCTTTGTATCTGAGAAAAAGTGTCACATTTTCATTATCTTCTGCAACAATATTAATTTTCGCTCAATATTGTTACTCTTTCAATTTAGTTTATGTTTATAATTTGTATCATGTTTGTATTTTAGTAAACATACTATTTCTCAAGGGTTGCGTGACTTTTTAACCACCCTGTACTAGACAATTCAGTTTTTAAAATACGAATTTGGACTAACGTTGTAAGGTTGACTCTGTTCCAAATTTTCTGTCAGTCTGAAAATTCAGACATAAAAAATATCGTGAATTTTGACAAATGGTCGGCGAAAAAAAATCTCTTCAAACTGTTCGCAGAAAAAAATCTCCAATTTTGTCAAAGCATCACAAAAAATAAGTGAACTTCATCAAAGGATCACTGAGAAAATGAAAATTTCGTCAAAGGACTGCAAAAAGTCATAAATTTCATCAAAGGTTAAAAAAAAAAAAAAGTGAATTTTGTCAAAAGACTGCGGACAAAAAGCAGTTTTTTTCGAAAGCTCGTAGAAAAAACTCAGCAGTCAGTTTAGAAAACAGCACACACATAAGCGTCTATGTTTATTATTATAGGTGTAGTTTTTAATATGAAATAACATACTGAATTAACTTTTGAAAAATTGTGTTCAACCCGAATGTAACTTGTAGAAATCTGTACTCAGCCTGAAATTGATCCAAATCAAAACAGAATTAACTCAATCTGCAACAGAAATAATTAGCACAGGGGAGATCCCCCCCCCCCCCCTTGCTGCTGTAACTTTTCAGAAGATTTGCTTTGAATTTAAGTTTTGTTTTTTTTTACTCAGAATCATCTTTGTAATAGTGGTATAGCAAATGGTAACTTTCAAAGGTCAAACAACAGTTGCAAAATTTTATGGAAAACAGCTGATATTTACTTAACTTTTCACCGGAGCTACTGAAGAAATTTGAATACGCAATGTACATATATATATATATATATTTGTGGGGGAGGGAAGAAATAGTAATTAGTTATATTTAAATATTTTTTTATTATTATTATTCTTTTTCAGTAACATTAAATTAAAAAAAAATTATAATTGTTTATTTGTAAAATCGCATAACTATTGCATTTCATTTTTGTTTCTTGTTGAATAATCAATCTGTATAATAAAACACTCATACTACAATATATATTAAAACACACATAAATAACGCCTGCATTCAACAGTTAAAGGTATATATAAATATTATACAGACATACATACAAAAACCCAACTGGAGTGAAAAATTAGCAGAGCCATGAATCGAAACCGGGTAGATCGATGTAATAGTAAAATCTATTCATCGTTGTCCTGTCATCCAAGGCTGTCGTATAGATGGCTGGTGACTTCTCCAACATGGTTTATTTGTGAGAAATTGCAGACTCAGGTATCGGCCGGAGTAGCTCAGTGGTTAGAGCAGCAGTCTTGTATACTGTGGTCCCGGGTTCGATTCCTGGCTCTGGCTAATTTTTCACTCCAGTTGGGTTTATTGTATGTATGTCTGTATAATATTTATATATACCTTTAATCAATCTGTAGTTTAACTTCTAAGTTCCCAGGAAAAATGTACTTTAATATCAGCTTTTCCCAAAGAATTTCATAAGTATTGTTGTCCCAATAAATTGAAGAGCATTGAAAAAATTCTAGTTGTGAGAAAAATATTTTGTAATCTTCCTTCAATTGATGTTGTTTTTTTCCCAATTCTTAACGTAATCGCAGATTTTTAAAAAGCACAAAATTGATTGAAAAAGAATTATCAACAGCACAGTTATAATATATCTTGAAATTCCATGCAAACTTGTCATGTCTATCATACTGGTGAAAATCACTATGCTTGTTGGCCACCGTTATTTTCGAAAGGTTTGCTTCATGTTATTCAATTGATGAGATATCTCCGATAAAATAAGTCACATTTTTCTGTTCTAAAATACTGGTAGCCAACAAGGATAGTGATTTTCAGCTGTGTGACAGACATGACAAGTTTTCATGGAATTAGCCAATAAAAAAAAAGTTTCTCAACAGAAAATATATAAATCTTAAAAAAAATGGAATATGCTTTACAGAGTTTGAATTAACAAAGTGTAGAGTATCACAGGAAAAAAAAATTACTTTACTAAAATCATTATTGTTTTTTGTTGCAAAATTTATTTGGCAAAACCAGGGCGTCGGAGTCGTCCATTTTACAAGCAGGTCTGTGTTGTCGGAGTCGGCCCATTTTTGAGTGAAAGAGTCGTAGTCGGATCTGTTAAAATTGTCGGAGTAGTCCATTTTTCCCACCGACTCTGCAGCCCTGGGCAAAACACTGACTAGTATACTTAAAGTGCGAGTTGAATGGCTACTTTTTGCTTCTTAGTACTTAACATATATTTTTGTATATGCCTGGATTTTTTTTTAAATACTATCTATCCATTATTTTCTCTGGTTTATAATCACTAGCAGTTGTGGGAAATTTTAAGAAAAACTTACCAGCTAGCAAGTTATAGTACAGTTGAAAATTGTTATTAAAAAATGTAAGCGAGTCCATAAATTGTTAATTACTATTACTACGATGCATTTACATATTTTTTATGTAAATTTTATAAAAATATACAACATAGAAAATTCAGTATAGGATAGAACTATGTAAACTACATTGCGGTAATTTGGAAAGTTACAAAATATATCAAACTAGTGAAAAAAAATCACGTTTTTACATATCTATATCCTGCAGTTTTGCAAAACCAACATAAAAATTCACTCGCCTTGTCAGACAATCAACTTGCCAACAGTGAGTAAAATGATGTATTTACCGTATGGAAACAGCTTCCTCATATGATTAACTGGCTTGCACTTGGAATTTTCACACACTAAAATGCTAGCAAATACACACTCAAAAGCACATAAAAAATAAATTATATGCTTTTAAAAGTGGTATCAACTGGCAGCTGTATTTCAGTTGGATAAAAAAATTCGTGTTCTTTGGTAACACATCTAAAGTCTTTAACATATAGGAAATCATTTCCTATTTCTTGAGAGATTTCTAGAGCGAACTTCGTAAAATGACACAAAACCATGAAAAAAGAAATAATTGTAGCACTAAAAACTCGCTAAAGAATTCATTATACGTTTATTAGCTATAGCTGCAGCAGGTAGATTTCGGATGGAAGCATTGATTTGTTATATTTACGGCAGTGAAATGCCGGAAAGAAGAGTCATTCAAAAAGAGATTCATTCTCTAGAATCTCCGGCAGTCGTTACGGTAATCTTAACTGCGCATGTGCAGTAGACTGCCGTGAGAATAATATTCTTACGGCTGCCGTGAGAATAGACATAGCCAAAAATATATATTAACTCAATAAAAGGTTAACATAAGGTTCCAATGATTACAGACATTGTCGTATACCTCTAAAACGTCATGAAAGAAACAGTTCCTGTATTTTAGCACTTCATGTTTTTTGTAGCGCTGCCTTTCTGCACTGAAATACTACTTGGAAGTGGGTGACGCCGCATTTTTTCATCTTTTGGAATATAAATGCCAGCGCTTGATTCTAAAAAACATCCGCATGTCGTTGGATTTATGATATTCTGAGCGTATAGGGGAGGTGGGGGATGAATGGGACATTTTCACAAAAATATTTTTTTATATTTTTTTATTTAAGTTACTATCAATATTATGTATCACATTTCATACATTAGGTATTTGCCAACATATATGAACAATATTTATTTTAGATTATGATTTATTCATAAAAATATTATCAAATAAAAAAAACGTTCCTCCCCGTCCCAATCATCCCCACAGCAGGGATGAATGGGACACTAATAGGGATGGATGGGACACAAAGATTTTCCTCCCTGTATTCAATTTTACTAAATTAAAATTTATAATTATAACCTTATATGAAAATTATATTTGTAATATATGATTTTACAGCACGAATCGATATGTTTTTTTTTCAATAACTTCTTTTATTGCAGTTTTAACTTTTAATGCGGACTTCGGCTATCAACCTGTTCTTTTTTTCCACTTATGAGGCATTTTAGATTTGAAATGAAAGTGCAAAATGTCTTTTAAATATAGCACAGCTAATAATTTTCAATCATAACTTATTAATTAATATTAATTAAATGTATCGTAGAAACATGCAGAACGGAAATTATTGTGTCGACCGGAAAGTCTTGTCGTGTTGGGAAAATCAATTCGTACCGGAAAATTCTGCCCGATAATTATTAGACATTAGATATCGGAATCAATGTCTAATAATTAAATGATTGAATTTTCCGGTACGAATTGATTTTCCCAACACGACCCGACTTTCCGATTGACCCAATATGTTAGGGGTGGGGATTTATTTGTGCAACATTTCAAAATTCAATATAATTTCCCCCATTTGATCAATACACATATACTATTTTTATCAATTTTATCTATTTTGATTAAGTTTTAGTACCAATTTTTTGATAATCCATTAATAATTATTACAATACAATAAGTAACATTCAGAAATTTTAAACAATAACAACTCATATAATACTATTTAATACTATTAATTGACGTAAATTATTGATTTACCATATTATATTATACTATTTAATTAATAAAATTTTCAACATCTCTAGAGAGGAGTGAGAATGTCCCATTCATCCCCATTTGAAATGTCCCAATCATCCCCATGATGCATAATATCCCTTCTCAGCCATTTTACATCAAAAATTATTTTGTTACAATGGTTACTATTCATTCATTTTAATTATTGATATTGAACCTTAAAATAAATAACTACAACATAGCTTAATTTTTTATATTGTATAAGATATTTCACATCTTCAAATGTAAAAAAAAACTTACTTTTAAGTAGAGATTTCAGAAAATGCAACTTTGAAGGAAAATGAAAACAGCAATGTGGTCCTACTTTTAGTTCTGAAGTACACTGTGGTAGGGGTATATGGGGTTAGGAAGCAATTTAAAATAAATGTTTATTGCCTGAAATATTGAGAATGTCCCATCCATCCCTTGTCTCATACATCCCCTAGCTTCCCTATAGTTTGATTTGAAGCACAACATTTTAAAAGACGAAACTTATTCGCCAACCTTAAATATTTCTATTTGCTCGCCAATAGCGAGCTGGCGAGCGGAAATTTCGCGCCCTGAGATAGATATAGACATATCACATTTTTATGGACATGATAACTTCCATAATTCTGCACAAATCTTTTCGAAACTGATATATAAAATCAAGGAGCATAAAATCTCGGTCAAGTTCGTTAATGTACAAAATTTGACCAAGGGGGTGGAAATAGGGAGGGATTTTGTGAAAAAAGAAAAACCCCATAACTCCTTAATTATAATACATATCGACTCATGTTAAAGTTATCATTACTTCTAAGAAAAGGGCCAAAAATTTATGTATGAGAGAATTTTGATAAAATTAAAAATGGGCTCAAGGGGCGAAAAAAATAGGGTGTCCGGAAGAAAAAATTAATAACTTTGTCAATTCTCAAGATATCAGATCCAATTAAATTTATTATAAATCTTATTATTATTATCTACAACTTTTATACTGAAAAGTTTTTTATAGGACCAATTCTTACTGAAAAAAAAAAAAAAAAAAAAAAAAAAAAAAAAAAAAAAACACGAAAACAGGAAGGGGGGGGGGGGGTTGAAGAAAAAATATCCACAACTTCGTCAACTCACAATATATCAAATCCAATTAAATTTATTATATAACTTTTTAAATTTATCTACAACTTTTATACTGACTAGTTTTTGATAGGCCCAATTCTTACAGCAAAAACAAATTAAAAATACATAGAGGTTGAAGAAAAAAATATCATATTAAAGATGTACTCAAATCCAAACTGCTTATTTTCTGACTCATTTTTAAATTCATTTTTGCTTTCAAATGCATCCAATTGGTAGGTTCTCTTATTCAGAAACTATATAATGTGCCGAAACGGTCGATTTTTTTTTTATAGAAGCAGAATATATTTAAAAAAAATGATGTCAAAGTGGACATTTTGAACCGAATTTCTCGAAGTGATTGTGTTGGAAACGAAAAATATGGTCCTACTGAGAAAATAATTTTTTATAAATCAAGTTCTAATTAAATGAACAAAAAATAAAAACATAGGTCGCTTATAAATCTCTTCAAAAATCACGTCGGCAAGTTTCATGTTTTTCCTTTCAAAAATGAATCTGAAAATATGTCAGAAAATTTCGAGTTGTTGAGCATGAAAAAATATTTTTTGAATATTGTCTTAACATGATTCTGATAAAATCAGCTCTTATATAAAAATGAAATAAAAAACCCGTCAAAAGCGGCCAGATAAAATTGTTAAAGTGGATATATTTCTAATCATGATTTAGTTTTTGTTGGTGAAATTAGTACTTAACACGTTGAATGCCAAGTCTATTTTGTCTGTCTTTCCGTTTGGGTCACGATATAAGATTCCCGTTACACAATCTATAAGTGTCAGTCACCAATGACTGACGCGGCCTAAACGGAAAGTTCAGTGTCAGTCACTGGTGACTGACGGGGTACTAAACGTCTTAACTTCCAAATCTACCTGCGCCTGTAGGTCGAGCCAGCAGGGATTTTTGTAATTGGAAATATATGTCTATGACTAACGGGGACATCGCCTTTGGACATCGTTGAGAGTGGACACCCTGTATGGGATGCCCCCTAAAGTCATGTTCACCCCCATTAACTTCAGCTTTAACTTCTGAACAATGACAGCTATAGTCATGAACGTGGTATTAGGTACAGTAAAGTGTCTATGTGCGACGCGATGAGATCACTTACAGAGCCGCGTAACGGTTAACTGATGAGTTAGCATTCTTATCTTGAAAACGTTTACGAGATGCGAGAAAAAATGATGAATTACAAAGTTGTAGAGCGTCCTCGATATAGTATGAAATGATGTCTTACATGTAAAAATAACTTTATTAAAAGAACTGAAATATAAATGTTTTATATCCAATCAGCAGCTTAAATTCCTGCGTATTTAGCGCTGATTGCATGCAGATATGTGGTATTAGAAGGCAGATGCATATTTACTAATAAAACTAACACATGCAAGCAAAGTAAAGTTTAATTTAATAAGAAGATTAAATTTAGTATGCTCAATGTGTTCACCACCGGTAGCAATGCATTATGCATTCTGTATGTGTTCCGATGGCGGACACATTGAGCATATTTAACTTTATTTTCTTATTAAAATAAATTGTACATTGCTTACACGTATAAGATTTATCAATAAATGCATTCCTGCCTTATAATAACACACTTATACGTGTAATATTAGTGTATATAATACGTGTTTGCATATATATATCGTCGCCTCAGAGCAACAGTAGGACATCTAGTAATAATCGAAAATGAGATGTTTGACTTACTGCTATGAAAAACTATGCCTGAATCTAGTGGAGCAGTAAGGAATTTTTTATAAAACACACTTGAGATATAGTATTAAACATAACTTTGCGTTTCAGAAGTTGTTCCCTAAATGCAAACACAGTTACTCATAGCAGTAAGTCAGACATGGGAGATTCTCAAAAGGTGGGATCATTAAACGTTAACTATATGCAATTTTTAAAATTTTCAAATTTAAGGCCAAATTTTTTTAATAGTATAGTATTTTGTCTATAAATATAATATATAAATATTTTAATAGTATGTCTACAAAATTATACACAAACATTAAAAGACAGAAACTATTCTGGAAAATTAATGATTAAAGCATTTAATTAGCAGTTGTGTACGTTACAAATTTTGGACATTTGCAGATTTTGGACTTAAAGATTTTGGACGTTGCTCTTAGTATTTAAAAAATTCTTAAGACTAAGAATGTAGTAAATGCGTCTGTATACATATACATATATATATGTATAATTAACTTTTTGTTATCCAGTAATAATAATAATAAAATCAAATGCTTTGTTACGTACGTTACTTTCGGACATAACAAAATACAGAAAAATGCTTTATAGAAAAGTCCTTCTATCTTCAAAAAAGCAATAAATCAGCCTGACGAAAGCTTTCCGACTGTCTTGGAAAAGGGCAAAATTGTAATGTTGTTTTCCCTGCATTTTGTTTTAAAATGCTAAAAAAATGATTCTTTGAACATTTTATAAAAAAACTTAATTACGAATATGAATGCGATTCTTGGAAATATTAATCATTGTTCAATGTATTAAAAATACATTAAATCAATAGAATTATATTACTTTAAATATTACTTGTATTGCAGTGAAACCTGTAGCTTAGTGAACGTATTAACAAGGTCTTGTCAGTGAGGGGGTTAACGAAATTATCAAAAAATCATCCGTTTCCTTTATGCATTCGTTGTTTACCATTAGAACCACCTGGAAAAAAGTTAAAACTCTTTTTCTTGGTGATACATTATAGCAGTTAACGTTATGAACGTCCGAAATTGACCTCTTTAGCATAAAATATTAAAATTTTAAGATATTCATACAAAGCTTTTACAATAAATTATGCCATTTTCTATCTCTGAATAGAATTAAAAACTCAGTGTAAAAAAAAAAAAAAAAAAAAAAAAAAGTCAATGATAATTAAAGTTATGTTTAAAAGGCTTAAAGTTATGACTTGTGTCCAGTGCCCACCTTTTGAGAATCGCCCACATATAACTTTTTATTATTACTAGATGTCCTACTGTTGCTCTGAGGCGATATATAATTACAACAAAAACACAAAACACGAATAAAAACGAAAACAAAAGAAAGAGTAACAAGAAACTGATGAAAGATTCGAAGTAATATGCTCTACATGATGAGAATCGTCATCGGGGTGCGATTCCCATAATCTAAGCCAAAAATGTGAGGAAAAAGATGGTACCGCTTCCTACTGATTACCCTGTATATTTGATCACTGTACTTCATTATCTTTTTGCAAGTAAAATAACTTATTTATATAGATACAATCCCCTTCTAGCTGCCAAAGTTCGTCATGTTCTACTCACTCTTTCATGGATTTTGTCTGTCAGGCAATGTATTGAACAGTGGCTTGAATACGGGTTTCAAGGGGAGTAAATTTAAGTCCGATTTAACCGATATTTTGAATTATCTAATTTTGAAATAAAGAAAGTCGGCTATGTATGATTTTATGATCTGTAACAAAAACTTTAAAAGCTCGAAGAAAGCTACGCGTCCAAATTTACTTGATACGAATTATAAAATAACGCATATGTTAATCACATTGTATTAATATAGAAAAATGTAGTAAAATATATAGTTTTCAATGATTTAATAGCTATGAAAATTCTTTCGTGATAGTAAAAAGATGAATCACGGAAAAATAATTTTTAGATATAAGTTTTAACACTTTTTTAATATAGTAATATATGCAATATTTTAAGTAGATTTTTGTTAGATTTACTTTCTGAAAAATGTCTAAAAGATATGGAAAACTTTTTAAAGCGCATTAACATTTGAAAAGTGCAAATAAAATTGTTTGTATAAAATATCTTCCTAACACTGGAGTGTTGGCACATGGAAAAAAAAAAGAAAGAAAACACTACGAACTTATGCGCCAACGCAATATATAGCAAATTTTGAAATAATAAAAACCCCACATAAATTCTTCTTTAGGTCTTATAAAGAATATTTTAAAATCGTAAAGAACTGACTTATGAAATTATCAAAAAGAAGTTCCGTATTGTTATTGAAATGAACCGTCTTCTTTTCTTTCGAAGCATATGAAAAAGAGATTTGAAGGAAAGGGTGTGTGACACTTTAAATCAATTAATCAATAAATCGATGAAATCGATGTAATTCATAAAAAATTATTTTTTAATTTGTATTTAGCAATATAATGATTAAAAAAGAACTCGTTTTATTAAACTAAGATGTAATTAGTAAAACAACTTTGGATAAATTTAAGAAATGTTTAAAATATTTTGCTTAAATATATAAACTTACCTGGAACTTCCTGCGATTCTTTCATTATCATCTTCCTCAGAAAATCGTAAAAGGCTTTTTACGACAAGAAAATAGTAATACTTTAATTTGGTAGAAAGCCCTTTTGTCTGAATGGAATACTAATGCATACTATAATACTTGTCACTTATATCCCATCTTAAGTATTATTCAGATATATTTTTTTTACACTTTTTTATTTGTTTTCAGTATTTTTATCTGTAGATTATTAGTGGTAAATTAAAAGACAATTTCATATGAAATTTGCAAAAATATAGCCTTACGTTTTTAGGTAATGAGGGTAAATAATTAATTCAAATTTTAGTGTAAGAATATTTCTAAAGATCTTTATGTAAGAATTTTTATCGCTAACATGTCAAAGTGGGGTAAAATAGCCTCTTCTGGGACACATACATCAATTTTCATTTGTAAAAGGTTTAACGAGAAACTTACATAGTGTTCGTGAAAATAAGTTAAACCCCCAAGTTTTATAAAATACCACATTACATACCCAAGTTTTATATAAAAGAAAAATATCTTGCGCCAAAATTTTTATCTCGAACTATCTAACTTTGAATGTAACTTATTTATGTGTGATTTATATTTTATTAATTTTATGAAGAAATTTCTGGTTTGAATCAAACTATTTTCATTTCATACCAGTCAAATGACAAGTTGTTAGCATATTCAGTGTTAACTTGCTATAATTCTTTATTAACTGCAAATCCATTTAGAAAAAATGTAAGATTGGACAATTTTTTGCCCCCCCCCCCCAAATTATAACGATATTGTTACAACGCGTATTACATTACACAATCTAATTATTATATGTTTACACTGTTTAATTTTACTCCAAAGTTTCAAAGTATACAATCTAAACTATTGGCTATTCAAATGTAGTTTTAACTAAACAACATATCACATAATACTGCTATTAAATTTGTATAGGACTAATTTCTCTTAAATTGGCTGTCAGAATTGATGAAGCTCTAATATGAAACCTCTAATTTATGTCATTTTAAAGACTTTGCGCCATTAGGAATATCAGCTAGAGACTCTGTGGTACAGTTCTGGAAGTTCTGATTACAAATTAATTAATAGAACTGTTTGATTTATGTATAAACAGTGTTTGTTAAGCGTATAAATTGATGCAGGGAAAAATGAAATCGGTAATGTTTTAGAAAATAACATCGTTCAAAAATCCCAGTATAACTCAATCTAAAGCATAGATATATTTTTGTGTTACATTAACACCAAAATAACAATTCTCGTTTTCTACCGTTTTATTTAGTTAGTTAAAAAAAAGACCATTTAGGTAGTTTTAAAATAAGAATTTAAGAAAAAATCCAAACAAATTGACAAATACAACACAATTTTAATTTTAATATTGCATAGAAATATAGGGAAGATTTCCATTCTAATGGCATATTACACAGGTTAATTATATCAGCGAATGTTTAAAAAGTATTTACCTCTTTCCAGAACACTTCACAGCTGACACGTTTAGGTAAAATATTGCCTGATAAGTTATTGTTTGCTTCAGACTACAAATATCTAAGCTTACTTTTTCGCATTACCTATGAAATTTAGTGAATTTGTTTTTCTGATACAAGAGTACATCGAAAAGTTTCCGGCCTATTGCCAAAATGTACAGTATGTGCCTAGGTTTAAAGGTTGGTTGTATAGAGTTTTATGGCACAAAATCACAATAGGGACATGCTGCGCCAAGCCTACGTTTAAAAAACGCTTACTTAGAAGTATTCTTTTCATGTATGCACCAGTCTCAGCGCTTCTGCCACTACAAATCGTATTGGACGTCATCAGGGTTCCTACGGCTGTGGAATTTTAGTACCACCATTTCCATCTTGCCTTATTTAATCACAGGAAATGTAAGAATTTTCAAAGGCTAAATAAGGCGAAGATTACTATTCGGAAAATAGGGATATTCAAATTCAATGACAATAGGAACCCCGAGTCAAAAGTTTTTGCGTAAACCGCTCTATAACCTTTTTCGATTTGAGTTTGATCCCTGCAAACTGGGCGAAATCAGCAGTTTTCAACTTCGTAAAAAGGAAATAAAATGGCTGAAGCTAAATCCGATCAGTAGGAAGCAAAATCATCTTGAGGTTCAATAGAAACTCATGAATGAAGCGTGCTGAGTAAGATGTTGCATTATTGTCATTGAGAATTCTATTCTCCATGCGCCAGAGATTCGATCTTTGTGGCCGATTTTCCCCATGTAACGCAAAAGAATGTTTCCTGTTTCAACTCCTTCTCCACAATATAATCGCAAAAATCATACACATACGTATTGATATACATATATATGACCGGAGAAACTCTCGTTGTTAACACAACGATGTGTTTTGCACGCTGACATCAGACCAAAGGTCTCACTGTAGCTGCGAGTGTAACTTTTTGCTGCCATCTGTTGGGGCACATCAGAGCTAGACAGGAAACTTTTTGATACCCTCTTATATACATGCCACATTTTTGCATATTGCAATATAAGGATTTTGGATTTCAGAAATTTTTTAGAAATTTCTCTCAATGGATTTTTTTTAGTAAATTAAAATTTTAAAAAGAAATATGTTTAAACGTATAAAATAAATCACTAGAAGCACCAAATATTTTTTAATACTACTGTGAAATTTTATAATTTGTGAAAAATATATACATGAGTTAGGAAATATAACAGACATCTCAAATGGATCTTTCCCGGTCTACTTAAAAAGGAATATAAGTTGAATTTCTGACAGAGATGAAACTTACAGTAGCCCACAACATGTGTCAAAATTATTATACTGAACTAAACCGTTCGGGTCTGACACCCTATATAAGACATATTTTTACGGAATATTATTTTGTATTAACAAATATTTTTTATTATCTTCATGTAATAATGATAGCATATATATATATATATATATACATTTATTATTATGACCTTATTTATGTTTCAGCCTTTAGTAATTAATAATAATAAACATTTGATTAGCCTGCTTTACTCCGTGTGCAATTTTCTTTATTTAACACATGTTTCAGGCTTTAAACTTAAAATAGGGAAACTCTTCAGAACGAATAAATTGTCATATAAAAGTCCTCCCGTCCTTTACCGGGAGGAAAAAGTAGCTTCCACATTCCTTGTTTTTAAAAATTCAGCTAATTTTATTCAAACACACAAAGCTAAAATTCATTCCCTATTATAGAAGATTCAATTTCAGTTTTCGCCAATACTTAATTTGAATAATGACTTCATTTATGCCGATATAATTTTGAATTTCAAACTTTTATATCTGAACAATTTTCCGAATAGGGGCGAAACAAAAAATGCTCTGGAATCCTTGCATCAAGCTCAAGATATAGAAGTTAAAGAAAAACTTTTTGATTTTCTAGTTTTTTTTTGTACATGTTTTTGAATTTGAAATATTCAAGCGGTCGCAATTTTGAAACAATAATGCGTATGGAGCTGCCAAATGGTCTCAATCGAGACCTTGGTATGTTCTATACACACGCTCTTAATCACATCCAAATTGGTCCATAAATACGAGTGTTATAGCATGGCAATCTGTTGTCTTGTTTCGAAATGTCAGCCATCCTATAATTTCAAATAGCTGTTTTTTTATGTCAGAGGTTTCAAACAACTTTATTTATTTATGTATCAAATACAGCCAAAATAACTAAACTGATACATTTTGATGAAGGGCAACTTGTATTTGATTTTGATTCCAAAAGGCATCGCCATAATTGATAATTGAAATAAATTTTTCTTTTTAGCTTTCTCAAGATTCAAAGTTTCGAAAAAGATTAAATCGAATATTATGGAAAACAATCGAAGAACAAGATGAGAACCAACAGAATTGTAAGTACTGCTTTTTATGTAAATAAGAGTCTTTTGTAGATTTAAGAAATAGTTTAGATCAGTGGTTCCCAAACTGTGGGTCACGGGCGATATTGTAGTGGGCCATGGAATGATTGGTTAAGTCTTCACAAAGGTATAATTAATTTTATGTGCTACAAATATATAACGAAAAGTCCATGGACTTCTCTAGCATCAAATCACCGCTGTCTGTCGCGAAGGCGTTTTGTGCCCTAGCGGCTTGTTTATTATGTGTTTTCTACGTTAAAGTACTTTTTTTATGAGCCTTTTCTGCCTCAGGACTGGAAGTTTTTGTAATAAATACCCGCATTCCGGGGAACTTACCGGGTGGAGCAAATAGGGCCTACACCGGATCCTAGCGATGATCTGGTGATCTTGCTCCACTTAAGCATAAATAGTATATTACAACGCTAAAGAAAAACATAATAAATAACTTTGTTAAAGACAGTGTTTGAATAAATTTTTGTGTAGAGCGCGACTTGAGGATAAACTTATAAAAGTCTCAATTTCAATAAAGACTTTGCCGTTGATGCAAAACAATGTTATGAATTGCATGGATTTTCAAACTTTATTTCTTAAAACACATCTTTAATAATAAAGATACGCGTTACAGTTTGTGTGTTCGTCTGTCTGTATGCTGTGCTCTTGAGTGACCGTTGCCCACAGAGCTACAGAATTTGAGAGAAAGTATCTTTGTGTCTGAGATTGGGCACTTCGAAGGCAGTTTTTGGAATTTTTATTAGATTTTTTTTATGTGACTTTCATAGTTTTTTCGCGTTTTGTGACGATTTTTCCCGTTAGTAAAAGCAATCCGATTTCAATTTTTTATCCCAATATAGTAAAACTTGTTCTCTTTTCAACTAAATTTATTTAAAATTTCTACAGCAATTTTTGAATTATTCGACAAATTTTTTTCTTGGATTTTAAGTGTTTTTTCGCGTTTTATTGACATTTGCGAAAGGAATCTGTTTTCAATACTTTAACTCAATAAAGCAAATTTTGTCCTCTGCGACGTTTAAAGGTTTAGCGAATTTTTTGTCTGACTTTTAGAGTTTTTTGCGTTTTACGGCAATTTTTTACAATCGTAAAAGGAATTGACTTCAATATTTTATCTCAATATAGTAAATTTTGTCTTCTGCGATTTTTGAATTTTCCATGAACTTTGGGTGCGACTTTTAGCGTTTGTTAACCTTCCACGATGATTTTTTGCTAATTCGTGAAAGAAATCACGCTACCATTTTACAACTCAATTTAGTAAATTTTGTCCTCTGCGATTTTTGAATTTTTCCTAAAATTTCGATGAGATTTTTAGCGTTTGTTCACCTTCCGCGATGATTTTTTACTAATTCATAAAAGAAATCAGGTTTTTATTTTACAGCTCAATTTAGCAACTTTTGTTCTCGGCGATTTTTGATTTTTTTCCAAAATTTTTAATGTAATTTTTAGCATTTTTTCGAGTTTTTCGGCGACTTTTTTGCAATTTGTTGCTGAAACTGAAAGAACTTTTCGATAAATTATAGTACTGCCGCGATTAAATTCAAGTTAAAAGAATTTTAAATCGGTAGCTATAGCAATGGGAAGGATGATGATGAAATTTAGAATTGAATCTTTTCAAAAAAAAAAAAAAAAAATCACAATAATTCAAGGTTTGTTTGATTCGAGACTGGAGTGGGCTTAACCTGCACTTGCTTACTCTGCCGAAGGTTGCGGAGTTCCTAACCACAGATCCATTGAATTCGACGTTCGTTTGTAAAAAGTCGACAAGCGTAGCCGGTAAAGATACGCCAGTTTATCAACAAATGTATTTTTCATCACATATTAAAAAGGATTATGTTTATTCCACTTTCGCAATAATATTACCTATTGCTTTCCTCATTTGCTTGCTTTGTGCGAAAGTTCATATTTTCGGTGAATAGATTATACGAAAGCCTCCAGATACTTACAATATTAGAAAGGTCATCAATAATTTTGAAAGGTTATTATGTATCGTATAATAGTAAAGTTTGGGAACCGCTGTTCTAGATGGTTTTCTCATTTGCTGAGATTGATATCGCAATCTTTTGTAAGGGTATATGTGCCATCTGTATATTTTATTCGTAAACAACATGAACATATGATTTTTGTGAAATGTATTCAAATTTATCCAGTGAACAGAAAACGTGTTTACACTGTAGAAAGCCTTCTCGATTTAAATGAAAAAATTGAAGAAAAGAACGCTGCCGAAATCTGTAAGATAAAATATTGGAGAACTGATGAAATTTCTAGACTTTACTATTCTAGAAAGTACTTAATTTTCCAAGACAAACATCCTTTCTCCAATCCTGAGGTTGCTTTGCATATTAAACCATTTTTTAATTTAAAAAGTTGGATAACACTTAAATTCTTTTTAAGTGTTCATGACTGAATATGTACTGAAGCGGAATTTACAAAGTGAATTTTTTTACGAATTATAATGGTATAGATATATTTTTACCCTCGTATGCTTTCTTAAAAATGGAGATGAGAAATGATTACAGTAAATCAAATGTACAGGGTGCAAACAAAAGTCCAGATTTACTCAAATGATGATTAAATGGATAAATGCAGAATTGTAAAACAAGGGTATATCTTTAGTAAAACGACTATCTACTATCATATGAGAATGTCTGCAGCGACCCCTAGTGATGTAATTTGGATGTTATCGACTCTATTTAGAAACTATGATAGATAGGGGTAAAAAAATCAATTGCAAAAGGTTAGAGCATTCATGATTTAGTATGGCATCATATCTTACATGTAAAATAACTTTATTAGAACGCTGAAATGCATGTTTTTCGATATCCAATCACCGGCTTAAATATGCCATAATCGCTTGTGTGGCATCATAACACAGATGCAGATTTACTAATAAAAGTAACGCATGTGAATAAAATATAATTTATTTTGATAAGGGAATCACGCTAAGTATGCTCAATTGAGTACACCATCATCAACGTACAGTCGTGGAAAATAAAAAGTAAACACCCCCTACTAACTCCTCAACACATTATCGTAGAAGAAAGTTACTGGTACCGAACGATTGGAAATAAAGTCTACTTTTAAATGATGTATATAAAATTTGCTTAGGGGGCCATCTACATATTAAAACGAACTCTAACTTTGTTTTTTTCAATAGCAGTACGCAATTCTAACAGCATAAATGAACTCTACACCCTTCCATTAGCCTAAAAACGAATTTTTATGCAATTCGTACCATAAGTTTCCGAGAAATTAATTATTTTAAAACGAGCTTATTTTAAGGGCTGTATCCAAATTGAAGTTCCGTACTGGATTGTTCACCAAGAGAGCCCCTTTCTTGATCAAGGCACCTTAAGCGCCACTCAAGGAGTCAATGAAGCGTGTTAGATTACAGTACAGCAGAATAAATTTCAAAATGTCTACTCACTTCCATCATAGACGGCCCTTTAAACCATCATTTTGCCGTTTTTTAAGCATAATTTGAAAACTACTTGGAATAAAAATGTGAAATTTTTGAATTTCCATAAAGCAGGACTTAATAAACTAAATACATCAAAAAAATTGTAGGTTGCAATTCATAATTTTTTCGAATATTAATTTCATAATTCATAATTCATATCATAAAATTATAAAAATTGCAAATTCAGCTTATTTATGTTTGAGTATATTAGTATTATTACTACAAAAAAAATTAGCACATTAGGAGCATAATTTCGGGAGATATAAATAAAAATATGAAAATGTAATTTAACATTAGAAGCACTAAATTTTGAATGTTTATAATTCAAAAACTTATCATTCAAATGACTTGAAATTTGGTGTCTAGGCATAGTTTGAACGGAAGATTTGAAATATCTCGTTAAAATTGGGCATTGCTATTGAAAAAAATGAAGTTTGGATTCGTTTTAATATGTAGATGACCTCCTAAGAAAATTTTATATACATCATTTAAAAGTAGACTTTATTTCCAATTGTTCGGTACCAGTAACTTTCTTCTACGATGATTTGCTGAGGAGTTAGTAGGGGGTGTTTACTTTTTTTTTTCCACGACTGTACATGCACTCGCAGAATACACATGCATTGCTGCAGATGGGGGGGGGGACAAATTATGCATATTTAACATGATTTTCATATTAAAATAAAACACTGTATAATTTATTATAAGTAGATAGACGTTATAGAACTCTAATTTTACCCGTTCAAAAGTTATTTGAGTGCGCCCGGCTTTTAGTTTGCACCAAGCAGATTAGCTTTCCAATGAATGCTCATGAAGCTTTTGAAATTTCATTTCATAAAGGTGTAATGCATGTGATATTTATTTAGTAATGAAATATGAAGAAATATCTACAGTAAATCAAACATTATACCAGTTTTTGATTAATGTTAAAATTTTATTTCAAAAGTTATTATCCAAGTGATATTTAAAATAAAAACTGAAAAATATATGAATATAGAGGATACTAATACAGGGTTAGCCTAAATGATTCATGGGGTTTCAAAACACTGTGTATTGATAGATATATGACCTAAAAAGACGGATGATATATGACAAGAAACATACACTCACCAAGTTTAAAAGCCCGCCTCGTGGCTCGTGTGCAGAAACGCATCACTGTTGCTGCGACGGACATTGACAGAAACATGCTATTGAACGTATGGACAGAACTATATTACCGTTGGGATGTGTGCCAGATGACTAAGGCCGCACACATTGAACATTTTTAGTACGTACCAGAAACTTGGTGAGTGTATGTATCTTTTCATGTATCACCCGTTTTTGTACATCGTATACTTATAAATAAACAATCTTTTGAAACCCGATGAATCATTTAGGCTAATCCTGCACATCAGGATATATACAGGGTGTTCCAAAAATAATGATCAATTTCTATAAAAACACTAATCTATTGATTTCTTTCACAGGTGTTTGAAGAAATACTCTCCTTAGAAGAAATAATAGTCATCGTTTCCTGGAAACTGGGTGAGAAAACACATGAAGAGGTGCGTCAGTTGTACCACCTAAAATACGAAAAACAGCCACCAATAAAGGCCAATATCAGGCAACTTGTGAACAAATTCGGACAAACCGGTAGCGTGGCGGATGAAAAATGTCCTGGACGACCATCAACATCTGACGATACCGTCAAGAGCATTCGTGAGGCAGTTGAAAGGAGTCCACGTTCTTCTAGTCATCGGCTGAGGGTTTCGATGGCACAGCTGACGCACCTCTTCATATGTTTTATCACCCAGTTTCCAAGAAACGATGGCTATTCTTTTTTCTAAGGAGAGCATTTCTTCAAACACCCGTGAAAGAAATCAATAGATTAGTGTTTTCATAGAAAAAAATCGTTATTTTTGGAACACCCTGTATATGTTCAGTCAATCAATTAACAATTTATTTTTTAACTAGTGCCTAAATATATGCCCAAATATATGCCTAAATATACTAGTTAACTAAATATATATGTGCTCTGAAAGTTGGATGTCAAAATGTGTGATGCAAATGACATTTTTTGAAAATAAAATTCCGATAAATGTAAGTACTGGCTGTTTTTTGTTGTTAGCATGATCGCCGTAACATTGATCTCGGGACTAAGCCAATCCTCGGTACAGAAGAAGTATCATAAACCATCCAGTAGTGCTGTTTTATTTTATTCATTGGGAAGTTTTTCATAATTAATGTGGCGACAATGGTTAAAAAAATGGCTACCACAAAGGTCCAACAGTGGAGCGTTAGTGAATTTGTCAGTTAATCAGGGATGATGGTGTTTACATTGTAGACATAAAAAAGTGACGAAATACACAATAAATTGAATAACGATTAGATTTTTAACTAGTACATATTTAACTCTTGAAAAAAAGTCTTGCGAATGACATTTGTTTTAAAATTCTAATAACTGTATAATATACTGAGGATAGTAATGAGATTATTCCTTAAACGGATTCTTAAAAATAAATAAATACATGGAAATAAATACATGAATGGATAAATATTAAAAAACAAATAAATAAAATAAAATGTTTCAGAAATAATTAAAAAATACTAACATTAAGTTAGTATATCTATACTACATGAGAATGAATATCACCTTACTAAATACTGGGTTTCAAAATGAATTTAAAAGGGTTGTTCCAGAACATGAATAATCATAAGCAGAATAAATATTCTCGTACACAGGCGCTTCCTTCTTCGAAAATTGTTGCTGTCAGTCTCGAAAGTTTTGTCAGCTAATTCTGTTTAAACTGTGAGAGAGGCAATGTAGACTTGGCAATGGAGGCAATGTAGACAATAGAGATAAGTAAAATTCTATTTTAATATCATGTAAACGATAAGGAAGAGATATTTTAAAACTGTTTAGTCATTTCCTTGGATACACTAACTTTGTAATAAGCATATGTTAGGCAAGCAATGAAAAATTTCATGGTTCAGAGTTAAAATATTTATATTTCGTAGTATAACAATTAAATGGTATTGATTATTTGTATTTTTAATATGTGGTAACTTGGGAATTATAGCATTTAATAAATATTGCTTTTATTCAAAAATTAAATTTATTTTCACTTCCAATATATATTAATTTTTTGATCGGAATGAGCTGCATTTAGTTTTACCAAATAACTTTGCCAATGTAATGAGATATTTGAAATTATTGTAAATAAAATATTTTTTAAAATCAATTTTCACTTATATTTGAGGCGCTTGGGGCCAGTGTGGATTATTTGACATTTTGTTTGGCAAAAACGAGTTATCTAAGAGTATTGTTACCTATATAGAAATCTATCGAAATTCCTATTTCTAATCCAATATCCCCATTTCTATTCAAAGTTCACATTTTGATTCCATAATTTCTATTTCAATTTTCCTGTTTCTCCTTGTACAAATTCTTGATGCCATAATGATTAAACTATTAAATGATTAAACAATTTAAACTATTAGTTTGATTTCAGCATTATCTTCCCTAAGAACAGTGAAAAAGAAAAAAATCTACGCAAAATATTTTTTTCTGAGCACTCTCGAAATATCTGCAAGACAAGATGGTCCACTTTGGTGTAAGCGTCTCATCTAGTTTATAAAAAAAACTCTTGAAATCGTGTCTAAAATTTTATGGTGTTTATAGGAGGGATGGTTGAAATGTTTTGAGCCTCTCCAGGAAAAAATGTTACAGCTGAATTGCCACATTGGAATTTGTCTACATATTCATACTCTATATTAATGCATCTATGCACTGGGTACTGCACTATGTCTGCAGTCTTCTAATAGAATGAGACTTAACTATCTAATAACCTCCATAATGATCCGATCACTCGAGATGAAGTGACCTCCTCAGAATAAATTTTTCAATCCAGGGAAAAGGTAAAAGTCCGATGGGGCCAGATCGAATGAATAAGGTGAATGGTGTGTAGTGTGAACGCGCATTCGACCAAATCAGCTTCTGCAATCAATGGAGTTATCAATAAAGAGGAGGCGACATCGTCGCCTCAGAGCAACTTTAGGACATCTAGTAATAATCGAAAATGAGATGTCTGACCTACAGCTATGAAAAACTGTGTCTGCATCTAGTGGAACAGTAAAGAATTTTTATAAAACACATCTGAGATATGGTACTAAACATAACTTTGTGTTTCAGAAGTTGTTCCACAAGATGCAAACACAGTTTCTCATAGCAGTAAGTGAGACATCTCATTTTTTATTATTACTAGATAACCTACTGTTGCTCTGAGGCGACGATATAGTGTAGTAGAGTGTACCAGTTGTGAGTGAAGTAACTGAGGAGATTGTCACAAGATGGCGGCTGAATTTTTACGTCCGTTCAGCAGTTTCTGATTACTGCTGAAGCAGACCTCCAGCTGTAAATTTTGAATAGAAAATGTTGCCTTATTTTAGCGGCTTATTCATGCAAATTTTCTCTCACAAATATAGTAAAAATTTCTATTTGTTTTTACTGGTGGAAGTTCACCCGGGTATTAGAATATCTTTCCCTGACACTGGGAGGAGGTTGTTTAAATTGCCACAATATGGCGAAAACGTTGAGCCTGGTTATCGCAGAAGTAAATTTCCACCAGCAAAAATAAATATCTTATGGCTGAAATTCTGCATTTATAAGGTGTTTAAATAAGGAGAAAATTTCCATTCAAATTTACTGGTGGAAGTTTTCCCCGAGTGGAAATGATCCATTTCGAAAACGGTCACAGTTTAAGCTTCACCATTTTGAGGATATGTCAATTCTTCTTTATTCATAGTCCCATGATGCAATAACGGGACGGATGTCATGATAAAACACAGGAGAAAAAGGTTACTTTCATAAAACTTGGCACAATGTGTATCGATGCTCTATAATGGTGTACAATTCTAGATATTTAGAGGCAAACTTTTCCTGCGAGGCTCAAAACCTTCTCCCATTCCCTCGTAAATCATTTTTTCCATACTTTCTAATTCTCTTTCTTTTTTTTTCTAGTCTAAGAACAGAACTTATTTGGTATATTTTCTGTGTCACACAAGAATACAGTGTCTGACAACTTCAGAATCCAAAATGTCATATCACAAGATTTGTAAAAAAAGAAATAAAGGGCTTCTTTTGTAATATCACATTTAAATAGTTTGTTTTTCAATAAAATATTTCTTTTTTTATTTATTTTCAGTTCATTTTCCTAAGTAACTTGAAAGTATCTGCGAAAGTCTTCATCTAAAATGAACTTAGCTTAGCAAATAATTTTCAAAAATTAATGATACTCTTATCAAGAAACACTATGAAAGATTGTTATTCATTTTTGACAGCTAGTAGCTTCGTGTCTCAAATTACCTTCTCCAATGCTAAACCTGTAAGCCATAGATTTGTATTTTCAAAATTTCTCAACGAAAATTAAAATTTTTATTTTTTTTTTCTCAAACTTTTCTTAGAACATGTTTTTTTTTTTGTTAACAAAATATGCTTAACAAAATGTGTGTAACACATATACTTAATTTTATTATAAGTATTAAAATGTTATTCACAGCCCGTGACTTTCGCTAACATTTTAACACTAGACACATTTGTGATATCTAATGCGAATTCGAGTCTTCTGGATAAGTGTAACTCCACCCGCAAGCAGTAAGCATTTGTATGTTTCACTATTTCTCAAAAATGTATATTGTACTCGTATTTATCTGATTAGTGTAGCATGCATCTATTTAATACTTTAAGCACTTTGCGTATGATCCCTTTAAGCATGGCCCAACTCATCTGTGTTCAGATGCAGAAAATTGTCATAAGACATGCAATTCAAAGTTTCATAACTCGGTAAATTTTAGTTTGAGATGAATGGCACCTCTTTTGTTTTACATGTTATTGTAATAGGAAAATTTTACTAAATATCACTTATGGGACCGGGGGACCATATAAAAATTTAAATTTCGTAACTTTTTAAGACATGTTTTTATCGATCAAAACGACTTTTAAAATGAGTTTTTACCTCATTTGAAACATATTTGTAATTGGAACCATATGTCTAAAACTAACGGTATAGGAATTAGGTATTGGATATCGTTGAGAATGGAGACCCTGCATACATTCATTTGCAACATAAACACTAAAAAATATTTTTTATTAAATAATGCAGCGTATCGTATTTTATTAAATATCGCCCATAGGCTGGGGTCCCCGATGAAAGACGAAATTTAAACACTCAGGAATGTCTTAAGGGGTCTCAAGACTTTTTAAAATTGGAAGAAAAAAAAAGAGACCGTTTTCAACATTTAATATCTTAAAATATATTTTAAGACAAATTTTAATTGGGATGAAAGATATAAGTATGTTCTTTCATTTCATGTATTTAAAAAATCGCAAGATGCAGAATTAGCATTTACAGGGGGCTGCAAACAGTCAGACATTGGATGAGCATAATATCGGCATAATAGATCACGCGCAGGATTACAAAATAAGTTTTGCAACTAGAATGAAAATTTTGGTGCGTACTTATACTTCAGACTGTAATAATTACCCTGAACCTAAATGAATTTATATTTAAAGGATTTTTATTTTTTTAATACAAAGTTGTATTCAGCTAATACAAATTTAGAAAATTTCAACAAAATAATCACCTAAAAAACCTTTTTTTTGAACAATAAAAATGAAATTTTAGGTTCAGTTTATACAGACTAGCATGAAATATGTGTTTTGAAAATTTCATGAAAAAAATATGCAGAAGATTTCGAGATATCGTGCGCGTTATGCCCAATAATGTCATTTGGAGAAAAATGACTTCAAAGTTTCGAAAACGTCGCTTCAGCTATTGGGCGGATATGATTCTTAAAGCCATAACTTCTGTTCTAATGGGAATTTCAAAGAAAAAATTTATATAAAAATATTCAGAAAAGATGCAGTTTAACATCTAAAAAAATTAAAATTTCGAAAATTTTTGAAGCTTTAAGAGTCCTGAGACCCCTTAAAATATAAAATCAAATACATATTTCAGAAATATTTTGTCATATAAACCTGGAAAACAGATTTTTTAAGAATGATAGACAAAATAAGCTTAATGTATACTTTTTATTTTTTGATTAGAAATTACAAAAATAACAATGCATTCCATCATGGCCATATGTTTAACACTAGAGAGATGACTATTAGATCTTACAGATGAAAAGTCTTCATTTCGTCAGGATCTTTTAAAGATTTAAACATTTTATCTCTAAATTTGTCTAACCATCTACTGCTCACTCTCAGAACTCTACAGAAAATTTATTACTTTATGAAGTAAAATAATAAAAACTGGGTATTCGAAAAGTTACTAACCGACTTTAAAAGTTCATAATGTTTCACTTAGATATTTTTTTCATTTCTTTTAGATTAAGAATTTGGAGTTGCTCGTATACCATGCAGACGTACACGTTTCAACGAAAAAATATGTTCAAAATCGACATTTTACTATTAAGATTCCAAACTGCACATTGCAGACGTTTTAATGTGAATATTTCTCAGAGAGATCAGAATACGCAAATTAATTGCATGTCTTTGCTTGCAAAAAGAGTTTTGCCACGATTTTGAAGCCCAGGTTCCATATTTTTAAGTTGTCATTTCTCTTCTGCACTGCTTATTTCGTTGATGTACCTGTATATTTCTCTGAAATAAACAAACAAAAGATATATAATAAAAAATTCAAAGTTTTGAGTTGTCATTTTTACTTTGTGCTACTTATATCTCAATTATACATCGAACAAACCGGAAACAAATTGATTATACCTGAAACAAACAAACAAAAACAATTTGTAAAAAATAAAAAGTATGCAATAAAAATTTCAAAACCCATAAGAATGTATCAGATTTTCTGATTTAACTTGAAAGAAGATTTTTTTTTTTTTTTTTTTTTTTTTTTTTTTTTTTTTTTTTTTTACGATTGATTTCTAAGCATATTTTGTAGAGGATTTAATTTCTTTCATTTAAAAAAACCCCATGTAAATACGTTAACTTGTTGGGAGTTATCGAGGCAAAAAACGCTTAAAAATAGTATTTCAAGATAGTTGAATTTAAAGTTTTAGACAACGTTATTCATCGTCATACGTCATTTATCTCAGTTACTATTAAAAGTATCATAATTTTAGGATTTTTTCTTTTGAACTTACTGTACGACATTCCTCAGGTTCTAACAATATAAAAGTTAAAAAATAAAAATAAACCTTTTTTCGTCATTTAAACCTTTCTAGTCCCTTTAAAGGTAAAGAAAAAAAAATAAAGACAAATAATATTAACGTTAAAAATCATTTTGTACAAACAAACTTGTTTTCAAACAGAAATTTTACTTAAACAAGTTTTAAACCAGAAATTTTATTTAATAAATGAAATCAAAAAAAGTGCGGCACAAATATATGCTATATTTTATAAATAAAATTTCTGGCTCTAAACATGTTTGTTTGATCTGCGGCCCATATTGCCGGTTTTTACGGTACCATGAATTTTATTTGATATCCCCACCCTCCCACACTGTTAAAAATTTTGCAGCATTCTGGCAGGTCATTCGACCGTTTTTTGAAAAAACGGTTTCATAACCATAATTTAACTATATTCTGACCATAATATGGCCAATAATATGGTCAGAATAGAGTTAAATTACCGGTTGTGTAACCGTTTTCAGAAAAAAACAGTCAAATGACCTGCCACAATGCTGCAAATTTTTAACAGTGCAAAATAAAAGGTCAAAGACCGTTTTTGGTACATAAATTAAAAAAAAAATATATCTTCATGCAACATGAGAATGTAATAACGTCTTTTTTACGTTTTAGAAAAATAGAACAAATCATCCACCCGCAAGAAATGCGACACATCTCGACAAAAGTAAATTTCACAGGAGAAGCAAAAGAAAGTTTGCATGATTTTACTGTAACGTGAAATTATAGCACTTAGCTCTGCATGCAGGAATGAAAATATGCATAATAGAATAAAACTCTTAATAATGAGGACGTAGGATGAGGTTTGGAGGGTTGGGTAATTTTACCTCCCCACACAATCCACCCCTCTTCTGTGGTCACAAATGGACATATAGCGTAAAAAATTGATCTTCGCATAGATACACTTATGAAACTGTTTGTGTTGCAAGACACACCTATGACAGACCTGTTAGTTGAATAAAACGCAAAATGAATTTTTGCGAGATGTGTCACTTTTCTTGTGGATAAGCGAAATAATTGCATGCGAATTTGAATCGACACGAGACCCAATTTTTCGCCACTTTGACATTTTCCGTTTTTCTTGTATGGGATGAATCATAGTTTACGTAACGTTTCTAAAGAGATATGAACAAAAAGCTTTAAAAAAAAAACATAGCTCTTCGACTCATATCTTTTAAACAAACGATATACTGAGATAAAAATGTAAAATTGGTCTTAATTCATTTTTTTCCCTTTAGAAAGTGGTCCCAGATTTGCCGAATAATTCTGAAAGCTCAATATCGTTTTAGATTTTAAAAAAAATTTAAATTTACTAGAAAAAAAAACGCGTTCAAACATTAAAAATTTCTTTTTGTTTTTGTAAAAATTTATTGGCTTTTGAGTATCACTAAATTTGACAAATATTAATCAGATATTTAATCAGAATTTAATTTATGCATATATTTAATCAGAGGCAATTTAAATTATATTTATAACTATAATAAAGATTACAAAGAAAACCAACCTACACAAATGGAGAAAATATAAATCATATAAATGAAAGATGAAACTCAAACTTGTTATGAAAAGTACCTACAAAAAATTCAAAATATATCCAAAATAGATAAAATTGAAATGTATGAATTAATTTAAAATGATATGAAATATTTGTGAACAATGGGAGAATTCTCAAGACCAACTTACCATACATTCCACAAAACATCTATGATTTCATCCTTGCAGGAGCTATAAGAAGCTAAAAATGTGATGATTTCGGCTATCATACATATAAAAAGCAGAAATTATGCATTAAAAATAGAAAATATAATGTGAAATTCAAGTAAATTTGAGAATAGAATGCAAGAAGTATGTGCATAACAGCATGATTTTCAGCATGATTTGCAAGACGACACATTGTTGCTAAACCAATTTTATAAATTTTAAAACGACTGAGGAATGGCTCACGACGATTGATTGATAGATTTAGAATCAAACAAAATGAGTTAATTTTAAAAATATGAAACCATAAATAACTTAATAAGATGAATTATAGTGCTGTCCTCCAGTGGTGGAAAATTGGCGCAGAGGAGGAGCCTATTGACACCACTAATATTTGATAGTATTCTTCCCTTTAATAAAAACTCAGAAATTCTGTCATTAGATAAGCCGAAAAATACTACTAAAAGTTAGTGGTGTCAATAGGCTCCTCCTCTGCGCCAATTTTCCACCACTGTGTCCTCTTGCAAGATAAAATACAAATATAATTGGAATGAACTTGAATGTATTCAATTTAACTATAGTGGATGCAACTTACTAGGTATATGATGAAACTAAATATGAAATAAAAACAAAACAAAAAAATATATATATAAATGGAGAAGAGGTAGGAGAAAAAGTTTAAAAATTATAAATTAAAATTTAAAAGATCTTTAAATAAACTTACTTATAATAAAGCAGAAACAAAAGTATAACTTAATGAAATAATGAAAAAGGGAAAAAAAGGAGGCCGCTGATTATAAAAAGAAATGTGTTACAGGTAAATAGGACATTACATTAAAATGTTGAGCAACTGGTGTGATACAATAAAAATAAAAAAAACTTCTTCATAAGGTCTTAAAAATCGGAAATGAGCCAAGCCTTTCGAGAGACGAATTCTAATAATATTTCAGTGTGAATTTTTCCAGTGTTTATAGACAGTAAAGAAGCTTCCTCACATGTAAATATATTTACATGTGGTTAATAAATTAGGTATACAAGATGTTCCCAAAAAGCAGATTTATATATGTGCTTGTGCAATGGCTGAAATTTTTTCAGTCGATTGTATCTTTTATTTAATTAACGTTTAAAAGAAATCCGTCCTACGACATTGAAAGTGGACTGTAACTTCAGTTATAATTATTGAAAATGAAAAAAAAAACAGTTTTTATTTGTGGGAGTTTTTATAAAAATCCCTATATTTTGACATAAAGCGTGATTTACATATTAAAATTGAACACACTTTTAAAAGTTCAGCAGCAATACAGTAATTTAATTACATTTTAAAGCTATAGGTATGTATATAGGAAAAAACTTTTCATCAATTTTGAATCGGTGATTTTTGAAAATTTAAACAAATTTATATAAAGAAACGTCAGGTATTATTTTAAGACGATATTAGGAAAACCCATGAACCGCATTACTTTTTGTTTTACATATTTTGTAAAAGTCCAAAAATAAAGCTCGTGCATGTTTTTGGTTACACAATGAATTATTAATTAATATCTCAATACTCAAAAATTTATAAGCAGGAACATGTACATTTTTGCCACTATTATATTCAGCATGAACATAATAGTACTCACATCCTCATTTTTTTATGATTTTAGTGTAGCACATTATTTGTAAATATATAAATATATTATATTGTATGTTTCCAGATTTTTAGTAAGCAACTTTTCTCTGATTAAAAAAAAATAATAGTTTTATCTTTATTACAACAGTTCCCAGTTACAACAGAATTACCATTCAATTTTCAAGATGTATTTCACATTATCAACACAGCCACACAATACACTTCAGTCAATAATGCTCTTCAACACACACTGTAGAAAAAAATGGTAACGTTCCATGTAAAATCCAGGAACATTTCGCCTTTTCTCAGATTTTCAGAATAATTTAGCTCTTTCCTGTGAAATTCTGGTTTTCTTATCTGAAACGTTCCTGAACCCTGAACAAAAGTTGAAAACAGCAAAACGCTGCGGCGGCCATTTATTATTTTTTTGCTATAATCCGTTGCTCGCTCGCGAGTGTCGAAAACGAATTACTTAAATGAATGTAAAAAAATCAATATGGAATGCAAATAAATCAATAGACGACATAATCCTTTACGTCTTTATTGTCAAGACAATTCAGATGAAAATGCAATACCTCTGTGACATCGCTAAGATATTATCTCTCGTACTTGTCTGTGGAACGTTTAAAGAGCAGATCGTGTAAAAAAAAAATACACCTATTATTTGGATCTCCATTAACCAGGGGACCATCAAACATGATTCTCACCGATTTTGATTAATTTAAAGTATGTTTTAGAGTTCTTATCTCTAATTATTCTTGTGAAAGGATTTCTTCAAATGGGCCTTAGATTTTGAGAAATTAGATGCCGAGGTTTAGCATACGTTTCAAATACCCATTAGTTTGCAGCTCTCAACGTGTCTTTCGTGGTGTGGACACAGAAAGCTCGCACGCCACCCGTACGGCCCGAGTTCGATGCTACCTCTGGACTTTTTTTTTCTTTTTTAATTAATTTTATATTTTAACACTTTATTACAATTTGATTTAAATTTGATATATATTTGACACTTTGAATTGCTGCAAATTTGAATTTTTTTTTTCGGAAAAATTATACAATTACGTTTAGGTTTTTTTTTTTTTTCATGAAAATTTATATGCATTTTATCTAACTTGTAAACTAACATAATTACTGACGAAAATCCAAAATATTTTATGTCTAGATTTTTTTTTCTAATTATTATTTACATTTATATATTTTTATATTTTAAGCAAAGTTCAGAAACAATATATCATATATATATATATTTACTTTATTGAATTTTAACTGAAAATTTATTTTTTCGTGTAAATTATAAATAATAATTTTGATGTCAATTTCAAAATATTTTTTCATTCTAACAAATAATGATTATAAAGCGAAAATTGTCAACTGGAAATGTAAAAATCGTCTGCGGATCCCGCATGCTGTGAAATGCCAGTAATGTTTTGCTGTCAACAGAAATATTCCTGGTATTTCGCAGGAAACTTACTGGCATTTCTGTAGAAAGTTTTTAACATATACAGTAATGTTCCAGTCATTTTCAAGAAATGTTTCTTGAAAATAATGGGCAACTCAGCTGCCCATTTTTTCCCAGGAACGTTGCGGAATTTTTTTTACAGTGCAAAGCCGGGAAATTTATATTTATTGCAAGTAATAAGTGTAATAAATGAAAAAAAAAATGTGTATATTATTGGAGTTTTCAAAATTCAAGCAAAAATAAATTTGTAGGCAATAACTTCAGCGCAGACTGCTTTTTTCTATGGTTTTCCGAACTAAAGTTACGATTTCCTTTCGGACTGAAACTTATTAATTTATTTTATATTATATATTTTGCGTACTCTGAAATATTTGTAACCAAAAAATGCGCCAAGGATCTTGTAAGTCAAGGATCTGGGTTCGATTCCCGGCCTTGGCATTTTTTCGCTTAGTTGGAAATATTCAATTCGTACAAAAATATTCATTTAATTTTAATATACTTTACTATGAAGAAAAAAAAATGTGGTTTCGTAAAATATAATTTGAGTGAATTTATAATATTTTTGTTATTTGTTATTAAGTTATATTCTACCAGAGACATAAAATACTTGTTTATTCAATTGCACTAAACCGGAGTGCGTAGATTCTTACATTTGAGTACTGTTATTACCGAATTTTTGCCTTATTCGCAGAATGTTACTAGGTTGAGCAAAAAGTTCTGGGAAATTTGTGAAAGTTGCCTTGTTATGCGCAAATTAACAACAAAGGCAACAAGGACTATTTTTTCAAAGTAGAGACCATCATAGTCCACGATTTTGTGCCATCGTTCTGCCAGATTCCGGATTTGCTGGAAGTGCCATGGCGGCTCCTTGGAATCGAAAAACTCTTGACATGCTTCTTCAACTTCATTAAAGGATTCAAATCGACGGTCCTTGGTAAGTGTTGCATTGATCGAAAGATACCATAATCGGATGGAGCCACGTTTGGACGGTAGGCGGGGTGTGGAAGAATTTCGACGTCGTCCAACTGTGCAAACTTGTCCTTGATCCACTGGGCCATGTGCGGTTTGGCATTGTCCTGCTGAAACAAAGCGCGCTTTCGGCGGACCAATCTTGGATACTTCTGCACCAATTTGTCGTAGACGCGATCCAACTGCTGGCATTAGAGCTCGGCATTGATGCCACGACCATCATATACGATACAAATTCTGGTAACTATTAGATTAAAAAATTCCCAGAACTTTTTGTTCAACCTAATATTACAAATTCTCACCCAGTCTATTAATTTTCCCTTTCACAAGAACATATCAAAATGCTATAACAAATCTGTCGCTTATTTACGTCATCAAAAAACTGTTAGAGAATTTAACACTCGTGATTTATCATAAATTGCAAATGTTCAAAATTCTCTCGAACTGTAGCCTGGTTTATAAACTTTTTCTCCAGTTAATGAAATTGGCAGTTTAGAGCTTGAAAAATATATTCATATGCACTTTAATACGATTTAAATTTAAATTACTGGCAATTAAAGTTTTTTTAATATTTCATATTTCGTCGGAATCTGAATTAACAGATGCAATTTTTACAATAATTGTTTTACGAGAGAAATTGCTGTAGAGAGAATCTTAACACTATTCTGAAAATTACAATAATTTAAAACAACAATTGATATGTTGTTTTAAACAAACCAAGAACAAACAATTATGCACCAGGCATAGATGATGAAACACTTTTCAACACTAAGAAAATATTAAGAATTTTCCTTTTTTTCATTCCCTGAAATGAGATACCTACAGAGTGTCCAGCGAATAAGTCCCTGATTTCAAAATTAAATATCTCAAAAACAAAGATCAATAGAATTATGCGGTAAACGGTTTGTTTATTAGCTAAGCTGTAAAAATGTTATACAGAATTTTCAAAATTTAGTTGCAAAAACCGTTAACAGATGGCGCTGTAATCGCAATGCCTATAAATTGTGCTTGGAAGTCCAGAGCACTAGCGTCTCATTCCTAGATGGCTCCCTATGGAAGAACGAAAATTGGGAAAGACCACGTTTTCGTTGGGTTGATGTGCAGAAGTAGAGACATATGGTCACTGAATTATTGCATCAGCTTTAATTTAGAGAATTTCAATTAGAATTTTCAATAAAAAGTTTAGCAATCATTATATAAGAACTTATTAAAATATCATATTTGGGTGAAGTGCAGAAGCGGATGTGCAGAAGCCATGTGTTGATAGAATTGAGATTTGTTTCAAATTGTGTTATAAGCTACTTCGGTCCGGATACCAGTATCTCTGTGGTATGTCTTTTCTCTCCTAATTGGTAGATCGCGAAATCGAATCCAAGTAGAGGAGGATTTGAAAAAATTGGATATCTTTACTTTTTAATTTTTATTCAAATTGTGAAAAAAAGTTTGAATAAAAAAAATCCAAAGTTTCTGGTTTTAAATTTAATTAAGCTAAAATAAACCCCTTTTTTAAAAAATCATTGAGCATTTATAATAATGATTCATAAATCATTTTTTTTTAATTGTAGAAACTAGTTTGAATGAAAAAATACAAAATTTCTATTTTTAGAAACTTCATTAAATAAAAAAATCATTTTAATTTTAAAAACTCGTTTCCATTTTTTTTTATCATTGAGCACAGAAGTATGGTGCATCTTCTAGCGATATGAACCGAAGTGTTGGAAATTAATGCAGCCTCCAAAAAACTTTTGCTTCGACCTTGATGATATGACTTATCATCAATTCCTTTTAAAAATGAAATAATTTAATGCATAATTTCTGTCCCTAAAACTATTTTTACAAAGAAAAGAAATATATGTGTTGTGATAAAACCAAAATATTATGCCGTGATTTAAAAATAAATGAAAAGTGCAAAATTACTTTTTTATTTATAATATTTCATGCATAAACAATAATACCAAAATATTATGCCGTGATTTAGAAATATAAAAAATAAATAAAAAATACAAAATTATTTTTCTAAATATATGCATTTTGATTAAAATAATTATATGGCATTAAAAATTGAATTTAGTAAAAAATTTTAATAAGTTCTTATATAATGATTTCTAAACGTTTTATTGAAAATTCTATTAATTGAAATTCTCTAAAATTAATGCTGATGCAATAATTCTGTGACCAGATGTCTCCACTTATGCTCATCACCCCAACGAATAAGTGGACTTTCCCAATTTTCGTTCTTCCATAGAGAGCCATCTAGGAATGAGACGCTAGTACTCTGGACTTCAAAGCACAATTTATAGGCATTGCGATTACAGCGCCATCAGTTAACGGTTTTTGCATCTAAATTTTGAAACTTCTGTATAACATTTTTACAGCTTAGCTAAAAAACAAACCGTTTACCGCATAATTCTATTGATCTTTGTTTTTGAGATATTTAATTTTGAAATCAGGGTCTTATTCGCTAGACGCCCTGTAAATAAGTAATTTAAAAAAAATACATAACTCAGTAAAAATCCATTTTCAGAAATCGTTGCCAGTATCCGGTAATGTTTGCAAATTCTTTCGTGCATGTTTGTATATGATTTACAGAAATTATACATACCACGTTAATCTATACTAATAAAAGTACTGTCTGTCCACTCTGTCTGTCTGTGTGCGATGGCTAGCGAAATCTACCGCACGTACGAGGCTCAAAATTTTTTTCAGGCTAGCCCAAAGTGTCTCATGATGCACCTGAGCTTCAGAATTTTAAAAGTTTAATTAACAGCTGAGTTATTAATTGCCAACCGTAACTCACTCTCATTAAAAAGCCATCAAATGGCCTAATTAAATAAAGCATTTATTTCCTCAGAAATAAAACCACCCGTTGACTACATTTGGACCCCGATATGAGGGTAGAATAAGACTGTCCAATCAAAACGCAACCTTTGAAATCTCAGCTGTGAGACGAGAACCACAAAGGCAGGTGTTCATGATTTTCTTTTGAAAACTGAAGATAGTTCATAACACATAAGAAAAGTTTAAATAAAGATTGGCGTGTGAAATTTCTGGTAAGGAGGGGGGGGGGGGGGGGCGGAAGGGGCGCTAATTTCACTAATTGGTTTATTTCTTTTATATGCTTATTTTAAACGGTAGTTACGTTACGTTTTATTGTAGTATTCTTCAGAACGGCTTGCGATTTTTAAAAACCCTAAATGTTACTTATTCGAGATAAAAATTTCAGAAGTCTTGATACCACTATTTTCGAAAAGTAATTTCAGAAAATATCTTAAATTCTTGGTTAAGACCGCCCCCTCCCCATCACCCATGTATCTACGGGTAGTTTGCGTGAAGAAGTTTCGTTCATATACGCTTTTGTTAAGAATAGAGTGCGCTTCCTGGTGGTGGAATGTAGAACTATCAGACCGCGATTTCATTTAAAGTAGGGAATCTAACAAGGCGATCTGTTTGAAACTTCAAGATACTTTATAACGCATTAGAAAAATTTTATATAAGAATGGCGCGTGAAATTTCGGGCAGGTGGGGGGAAGGCGAGGGGCGATAGATTTCTTTTTTTTTAACCTTTGCGTCACTTACCGTTTCAGGTGCGGTTTTTTGACGGAGTCCTGAGATAAATGAGTCTTATTGAATATAAAAATGTCAAAAGTTTGTTACCACTATTTTTGAAAAGTAATTTCAAAAATATCTTAATTTCTTGCTTAAGACTGCCACCCCCTCGAGTAACATATCTACTGATAGGTTGTTTAACGGAGTTAAGTTCAGATACAGTTTTGTTAAAAATACAGTGCGCTTCCTGGTGGTGGAATGTGGAACTAAGAGACCGCGATTTCGTTTAAAGCAGGAAATCTAACAAAGCGATCTGTTTGAAACTTTAAGATATTTTATAACACATAAAAAAAAGTTTTAAAAAAATGGCGCGTGAAATTTAGGGCAGGTGGGGGGTGGGGAGAAATATTTGCTTTTTTTTACCTTTGCGTTTCATACCTTTTCAGGTGCGGTTTTTTGACGGAGTCCTGAGATACATGCTACTTAGTACATATAAATATGACAAAAGTTAAGTTACCACTATTTCTGAATAGTAATTTCAACAAATATCGTAAATTCTTGCTGAAGACCGCCACCCCCTCGAGTAACATATCTACTGATAGGTTGTGTAAAGGAGTTTCCTTCAGATACGTTTTTGTTAAGAATAGAGTGCGCTGCTTAGTGGTGGAATGTGGAACTAACATAACGCGATTTTGTTAAAATTAGGAAATCCAACAAGTCGATCTGTTTAAAACTTTAAGATTGTTTATAACACAGAAGATAAAGTGTAAAAAAGAATGGTGTATGAAATTCCGGGGAGGGGCGCTAGATTTCTTTTTAAAAATTAGCGTTTCTGACGTTTTATGTGCCTTTTTTTTGAGGGAGTCCTGAGATATATGCTACTTATTAAAAGTTACAGACATTATGTCTGCTTTGAAAAACACCTGCTTTTATTTTGGAGAGTGGATAAAAACCACAGGGTAAAATTTTAATGGGAGTTCAAATTTAAATCAAAATTTTAAAAATACAACAGTTACAGATTTTAAACTTTAGCATCTCGGCCTATATTTGTACACTAATTAAGAGTACGGTAAATTAAAAAAAATAATTCAGAACTTTTTGTTCAAAATTGAAAAAAATCGACATTTAAAAAGAAAAAGATACGCTTTGTTTAATAGAGAATGAACGCGAATTTGTAAAAATTTGGAAAACGAACTAACCGATCGACTTGAAATTTTCACGTAAGTTATAACAGCCCTTTGACCACTGTTTCGTAGAGTAATATTTGTATAGAACATATTGCGCTCCCTGTTGGTGGAAGGTTGAACTAACCACTATTTTCGAATAGTAATTTAAGCAGATTTCTTAATTTCTTATTATAGTCATTGCCCATATTTTAACACAATGTTTATCGAAGCATCTATATAGACCAGATTTACATTTCCTACAAAAATTTTGAAATGTTCGGACGGGTAGAGATATTTTTTTACAAAATAAAATGTCTCAAAATGTCCACGAAACCAGTAAAAACCTGAGTGTTTTGTCGCAGTTCCGCTCGCTTTCGGCACGCATACACTCCAAAAATCAACTTACGTAAAATAGCACGTTCCTTCAATTTAATATTTTTCTTGCGATTTTTTATATTTAAAAATATAAATTTAGACACAAGGGAATTAAAGGTATAAAATCATACAAATATGAGGTTAATTCATCACGGGCCCGGGCAACGTCAGGCGGGTCTGCTAGAATATTAATAAAAGCTTAAAAATGCATACCACAGCGAAAAGCGCTCTTCCAGCATTTATCCATCATAGCCAGTCTTGTAAGCGAAGTCTTTTGCGCGTCTATGTAAATGAACGATAAATGCTACTCACTCCCATGAGCTATAGAAAATATGTTGTATTGTACCTTAGAGATGAATTAGGGCTCTTTTTGGAGAGTCCGATCCCGACGATTTGTAATTCGAGCTCACCCGAGCCCACAAACTTTTATTTCATCACGGCCCAAGCCTGATATCGAAAGTAAGCAGTAGAAAATTGTTAATGATATTTGAAAATTATTTCAAAAGTATTTTTTTCCTTTAAAAATCTCTTTTTACATATAAATAAGTAATAATCCTAACTACTTCCCGGTGACAACGTTTCGTGATACTCATGTTTCTGAAAATCTGTTTGAAATAGCAGTTTTTTTAAAAAAAATTATACCCAATAACTGGCAGAAACCTGAAAACTTCACAATTATTATCTATATTATAAAGAACAAATGTGCCTGTGCGTAACGCTGACGTCATTTTGACGGTGGCAACAGCATACGATTAAATTTATCTTTTATTAACTTTTATTGTAAATTTTTAAACTTCTAAATACCGCACATTTTCAATTTTTACACCTCCAAATAGAGAAAAGAGTGCACTTTCAAATACAATTTGTTTGTAAACTATATCGTAATTTGTTTGAAAATTGTGTCGCAATTTACGCATTTTTTTTTTTTTTTTTTCAAATCTATCTCTATCGCGCAGGCGATTACGAAAGATAAATCCGTTTGCATTTTACCACGAAATTAAAACATTCACCAATCAATAAATAAAACTCAAATTTAACCCTTAAATGTGCAATTTTTTATTTTGTTTCGAAAAAATTAAATGTGATTCTATGAAAGGTTTATTACACAGGAAAAATAATGAAAAAAAAAAAATCAGAGATACATTTTTCATTTAATACGTCAATCTTTTCTTCTGTTGCACATCTGCAATATAAGTAAAAAGTACTATCGTGTGGCTGTTTTACGCTAAAATATTGCAAATTAGTAAATATTTTAATCAGCATGTCTCCAAATACCTTATTTTATATAATTATTTATTTTATAAAACTTAACCTTTAACCCTTTAATTCCCATGATAGAATATGTTCTAGAAATTACGTAGTTCAGAGAATCTGACTTTACACCAGAAAGTTCCAATGATTAATTTTGCTTTATTTAAATACAGAATGTCTGCTATTAATTAAAGCAAATATTGCTATTTTAATTTTCTGGTGTGAATTAAGTATATACGAATAAAAAAATCTATTAAATTCAAAACACTGTTTTCTGCATATATGCAAAGCTGTGCACTGAAATTAAGACATGTAATCGAATTTTGCTTTTCGCTCCAATGAAATTTACAGAATCAAAAAGGTTGATTGTAAACAGCAATTTTTGGAGATTTCTTCGATTGTTAACTCCTGACTTGAGGACAATTTGAAAATATTGCTTTTAATACGTTTCAAAACTTTATATGAAAGCATTACTGCTATTTTTCATATGAATATGATTTTAATATTGTTAGTGGGCATTCTAAAAATATATTAAATGTAAAAAATCTATTAGAGTTATCAAAAACGTGCTTTCTCCCCCCAATATTTGAGATTATTTGCAAATACGTATTTTCATTAATTTTTGAATAACTGCAATACTTTTTATCAAACAACGTATTTTAGCAATTATATAAGTATACTATGTCAAAAGCCGCTTGCTAAACCTTTCGAAAAATACCTTATTCATCCCTGTGTTGTCTTTAGTGTGTGAAGAGAAAAAAGATATTACAAGTAATATAAAAAATAATATACATGATGATTTTTACCTATATTCTATAGCCCGGGAAGTCCTGGTTTATCCCTTATTCTTTTAAAATATCATTTTACGATTTTGAAAGACATACGCGAGTTCTGTTTTCCAGTAATTATGTGAAATGACTTCTAACAAAAGGCAAGGATAGACAAGAGACATCCACGGCATCCCACGGCTTTAGCGTTACTAACACTGACTGTGCAAAGGTTTCAGAATCAGATAGATTATTTCCCCTTATATCCCATCAAAAACGATTCAATTTCCTTTAAAACCGATTTTTAAAGGATTGTAAAATACTTTAAGGGGACAGAACACTTTTAACGGTCACAAAGCCTGCGAAATTTGTCATGAATTTAGCAATTTTTTATAAAAAAGATAACCACTCTAGAAGCACAAAAATTTTAGAGTATATTTAGGTGATATTGAACTACGTTTAAATTTTTTTTTATTTGGATATAGTATAATTAAAAAAAATCAAGGGGTCAATTTCAAAGTGCTATTTAAAATTTTTACAGTGGATAACATTTCACTGCGCGCACGATATGTCATGCTAATTTTATTGCATTTGCATAAACTTTACCTTAAGTTAAAGATAATACTCTGGTCTATAATTTGAAGTAGGATATTTGTATAATCAGTTAATTAAATAAAGAGTAATTAACATTTAATTAGAAAAATTATAAAAACTATGAATTTTTACATGCATTCAATCGCATAATTTTTTTCATACTGAACACAGTTTTATAATCCTAGTTCATTTTCATGATAATATAAATATATATGTAGGACAACAATTTTAAAGCTCTACTTGAAATAGTTTTAGAGATATCATGCGAGCAGGAGTAAAAAATGCCATTTTGAGAAAAAGCCGTTTAAAGATTAAATTGTATTTTTTAAATATAAAATATATCATAACGGAAACACAACTACTAATTATATATCGTATTCTGTATTAAAAATAAAATTAGATGCTAGTTTAAAATGATAAATAGAAAATTATTTGTAAAATGGTGCAGAATATAGGAACATGCTTAAAAATTAAATAGATGTAATTTGTAAAAATGTAGCATTTACTATTGCTAAAAGTTAATTTTAAACATATAACTTAAAATTTTATTTAGCTTTCATTGTAAAGGGAATTAAATGTGCACGTTTTATAAAACTAAATTATTTAATGTAAAATATAGGCCATTTTATAGGGATTCTCATATTTCGATGTCTGATTCACATACTTAGCTGCAAAAATATCCGAATAGTTTATTAAAAAAATATATTAATGTCAATAAATCCGCATTCTAAACTGTTAATTGAAACAAAAAATTCTGAAGCACATTTTGCATATTCTTTCATTAAAAAGCTAATAAATACTAAGAAGTGGAATACTATTACAAAATCGGGAAAGTATTTCTCTATGAAAAAAAAAAACAAACTGTTTTGTTTCAAATTTAAGCACTTAATAGCAAATAAAGCTGCAAAAAACCATGAAAGTAAACGAATTCGGTGAAAGTGAAAGTTGAAGTTAATATTTTACAGATTTTTTATTATTGTTTAAGGTATTTAACCAATAACAATTACCGCATTTTAGCATATTTTCAAAATTACGATACTGTGAAAGCGCGAAAATGAAATGTAAACAAACCGCCATGACAGTTGTCGCAGGGCTGTTAATTCGGAAATGAAGGGGTGATATGTCTACATTTTCTCTAATATCTCAGTAAATAATTATCACACAGTTAAAAGATTCGCATCAACTTATTCAGAAGACAATAACCTTTCTAACGATGTAAAAATAAAAAAAATCGATTTTTGAAAATTTTAAAAGTGTACTGTCCCTTAAGAAACTTGGATTACAATCCTGTTTCTCAAATAGGGAGTTTTTTTCTATGAATAGGGGAAGTAGGGGAGATATGATACACTTTTTTTTGACTAATTTTTTGTAACTCTTGGAAAGCTATACAAATTTTTTCGTGTTTTCTCATAAAGTGACATTTTATTTATTTATTAAAAATCTAGTGAATTTAAAAAGTAATCATTCAAAAAATATATCCCAATTATTTTGAATGGTTGCTATTGTATCAATTCTCCCCATTACTGGGAAGGATTGATACACTTGCAAGGGAGATTTATTACATTCTTATGTAAAAAAAAAAAAAAAAAAAAAAAAAAAAAAAAAAAAAAAAAAAAAATTGCAGCCGATTCAATTTTTGTGTCATACAATTTTTAAAGATAAATCTTCAAATCTTTTAGTCAAATTTAAAAAGAAATGACATTGACATATTTTTGTTTCAGAAATGTTTATTCCAAAAAAAGTTAAACAATCCTATTAACACACTTTTTCGAAAATAAATATCTAACTTTAAATTATTCATCAAGCTTTTTTTTTTTTTTTTTTTTTTTTTGACAATCATATCAATCAATATTAAAGATTTTACTTTACGTTTTTCACCCTTTGTGGTTGAAGCTGTTTTCTTGGGATTAGGTCTAATATCCTTGGGACCTTGAGAGACTTGTAAATTTTGTACGCGACGGCCCTGTGTTTTCATCTAAAGATTTTTTAGGTGTCGTGTCAGTAGATAACGTATCATGGAAGACGGTAGTATTTCGAGTGACGCAGCCTTAAGCCTAAAATCGTATCGTATCGTATCGTTAAAATCGTATCGTATCGTATCATAGAATTCGTAGATGGCGGAACTCATATATACAGCTAACTCGACATCAAAGAAAATGCGAAAAGCCGCCTTTTAATAACTCAGCAGATATACGTCTTATTGTTCTGAATTTTCTAGAACAGTCTTATATCTGCAGTCTAATCGTATACTGAAATTTTTACATTTCTACGTGCAGTATATTTTGAGATCTAAATAGTCATTTTTAAAGTGAAAACGTTGGTATAATATCGAGGAAGTTCCTAATTTGAAAATCTCGAAAACGGTTCTAACGATTATTTTTAAATTGATACATAATATAAATGTGATTAAGGCGAGGTGAATAACACTTTTCTTTTTTCTGGGAAAACTCTCGTTCGTTAAATAATTCGATTTTTTTTTCTCTCGAAAATGACACGGGCGATTTTTTAAAAATCAAATAAATATGTTTCAGATGAACCAAATAACAATTTACTTGTTTCCAGCAAGACTCTTGTTCGTTTTATAATGCGCATGAAAAATCGGACTATATTTCTTCGCCATTCTATGGAAATTTCACCGAAAATGCATGACACTGTATTCATACACATGCTTTCTTTTTAAACACTTTTGGGGAGAAAAATTTTGTCTTCCCACGGCTGAGTGGTTGAGGGCCATCGTCTACTGATCTTAACATAAGCAGTTCGATACTCGCTGGTGCGTGTGAAGTTTTTTTTTTTTTTAAAGTCTGTTAGTTGACCATTATTCTCAGTTCCTTTATAATTTTTTAATTGCTATTAAGTTAAATAAAATTACAATTATAATGACGCCAATTTGATGATGATTATTTCTTGGCAATTTTTCAACAATAAAAATATTACCATAAATTTTATAAATATATTTAATTTCAATCACTTTACAAAAAATATGCATTAATACAGTAAACTCTGTGTAAGGCGGAATCGGTCGGGACCAAGAAAATTTTCCGCAATAGACAATTTTCCGCCTTAGACAAATTTTACTCTATGTCTATGGATTCGTAGGGACTTGAAATTTTTTCCGAGTTAGACAGATTTCCGTCTTACACAGAGTCCGCCTTACAGAGAGTTTACTGTAATTATTATTTGAATATAAATCACACGATCAGAAACGTAAAAAAATAATTCATTTCAGCTCTTCTTTTTATAATATCATTTTTTATTATTATGACGGTCAATCAATATATAATCACTGACATCCATAATATTATTATTATTATAATTATTATTTTCCTTGCATAAAAACTATTGTGATGTAATAATTATTTTATAATAAATAATTTAGTTGAAATGTTTTATTTATAAATAACAATGAAGTTTTACATAATAAGCATATCAGAATTCTGGTGTCGCCATCTTTTGACGCAATTGCGTACCACATTACATTTTGTCTCTTATTCGGAAAAAAAAGAAAAAACTAACGCTTTTCACCGCTTTGAAAGAATCTCTTGTGACTAGAGGTCTATTTCGCAAATATTAAGAAAATTACAGCATACAAAAATATTAAAATGGGTAGTATTATAGAGAAATGTTTGATAAAAACGTTGAAGTAGACAGTTTTTAAATCGAAGAATTATTTTAAGAGATATTTAATGTTAAATCTGGATAAAATTGTCTCATTAAAAAAGTCTCATAGGAAAAAAAAATATACATGGGAATTTAATCATTTTTATTCAATTTAATCATTCAATAGAAACTCGAAGTTTGCAGAGTGCATTTGTTATTTTTAACTTGCCTAATTTTTTGACGGTTTATTTCAATTTTAAATTAAAATTTTCAGAATTTCCAGAGATATTTTTTACATATTTTAGAAAAGGTTATTTTAAATTGTTGCCAATTGTTAAAACAGCGCAAAGAATACTATATCCTTTAAATTAAAAATTTATTCACACGTGACTATTATAAACAGAAAAAAATCCTTTTAAATTAGAATTAAATGATAACGTGTTAAAAGCAGGAAAATATTAAACATTACGTCATAAAAATTGTTTTTACACATGCTTACTTAAAATGAAAGAAAATTATAAAATAATCAATTATTTTCAAATTAGAATTAAATGATTACGCATTAAAAGCAGGAAAACATTGAAAATTACGTCATAAAAATTATATTTACACGTGAATATTAAAAGTAAAAGAAAATTTTTAAATAATAAATTCATTGACATGTGTTAAAAGTCGTAAATGGAGGAAATTACGTCATATTGGCCAAAGTGGCCAAATAATAATATTGCAAAACAGTTTAAATTAAAAAATATATTTATATGAGAGATTTATTTCAAATTTCGAGATGATATTTTTAACTATAGTTGCCAATTTTAAGGTAGCGCAAATAATAATATTATCTTTCTAATAATAAAAATATTTTCAGTTGAATGTTACAAAGAGAAAGGAAAGTTTGGTGAAAATTATGTCAGATTTAAAACGTTACATTTAAAATCTCTTATTTAAAATCATTTTCCTATAGCGTTGTTAAAAAATACCATAAAGCAAACACTCTGTTGACTTAGTTCCTTTTATATTTGGTAATTTTCAAATGTTTAACTAATCTTATTTAATCAAGCACGGAAACAGCAACTAACATCAGCTGATTCGGTCTTGAAATCCCTCAGTAAAAGGGAAACCCGTTTACAGTAAGATCGCCATTGATTTTTTAATTATACAAAGCAGCCTCGATTATCCGAGCTAATTGGGACTGTTACTAAATCGGAATCGGAAATCTCGGTTTATAGAAACTGTGTGTAAAAACTCGCCGTGCTTGCGAATTTAACATCTCTTTAAAAAAAATATATAGAACGTTTTTTAAATAATAAAAATAAATATATGTAAAGTTCTGTTTCACAGCTTAACAAATTTAAAAAGAAAATCAACTACCAGTAGTAAATTTTAAAATGCAAATTGAAAAATTTACGAAAGTTCACACAGCCACTGGAAACAAAGCATTGTTCGCTATTGACTTCTCAGGGTCCAGTGTTTCTTTGGAGTTGAGTGCTTTTGGGGGCAGAAGGTCTGTATAGCACGGACAGTGAGCTAAAGAGTGTGGTTATTTTTAAGGTACATTCAAAAGGAAAAAAAAATTCAGACTTTGTTATCGGCTCGGTTAACAGAAACCTCGATTAATCGAAGCTCGGTTAATCCAGGTTCTACTATAATTCAATCTTCCGTAATCTTTTTAAAGCAGATCAAATTAATGGACTTTAGCACAAAGTCACATAGCTGATAACTGCCATGCTTGTTGGCCACCTTTTTTTTCAAAAAGTTTGCTTCACTTTATTCAATTAATGAGATATCTCCGATAAAATAAGTCACATTTTCCCGTTCTAAAATACTGGTATCCAAAAATCGTAGCATGTAACTGACACTACAAGTACTCATGGAACTAGACTATTTTAAGTCTGATTTTTATTATAGACTATATAAAATTATTAAAAATATATATTATGATAGGAACTAGCGGGCTTCGTCCGCTATTTACGTTACGGATATAAAAATCATGTTTTTTTTTTTTTTTAGGGAAAAAGAAATAAAAACCTATTTGACGATAGGTTTATAAAGACACATTTTGTATTTGTTATATTTCCGGGGATGAGGAGGGGGGGGGGGACTATTTTGATTAAATATCGCAATTAGTCCACATGGCAGATATAATTATGATAGACACTAGTGGGCTTCGCCCCTCTATAGCGCCTTATGGATCCAGCTTCCATAACTCAGAAACCACCTTTCGGACATCAATGCAACAGATTCTAAACGTTATAATTAACTTAATAATCACCCTATATAGCATTAAAGTAAATTTATAAGTACTGCATACTATTTTTTTATCCTAATTTCTGAAGAGAAAAAAATATTTCGGTTCCATTCTTAGGTACTGGTCTAAAAAATTTTGAAAAAGGGGGGAAAGAGGGGACATGAGACTGCTGTTTGTGAAACAACACAACGGGGTCTGGCTTATTCAACTTGGTTTTTGGTGACTTCAATTGGAAGGTGGTTTGTTTAAAAGAATGCGTTCCCTGCCCCATGAAAATTGGAACTATTGGTGCACCATCTATGTAAGGATTTAATAATTATAAATGAACATTTTGGATTTATTAATTTAAGGACAAAGTGTTTTTAAAGGAATATCAAATGAAACCCTCTGTGCGATCAGCGATTATACTTACCCACTTGTTTTTATATACAAACTGCTATAAGGAAAATTGTAATAAAATAGTAAAAATTAAATCTGCATTAAATTCCATAAGTATCTTTTTTTTAATAATTTTATCACTAACCTCAAAAAAAGTAATGATATCAATGCAAAAACCCTTGACGGGTTAAAAGTTTCTGACGCAGCAATTTATCTTATGCTCTAAGAATTTTAAATATGGAACTTAAAAATACTGATATCAAATTTTGAGTGACGTTATGCTATTTCTTAAAAAATATATTTGTATTTATTTCATCATTTTATTTTTGTTTTATTTATAATCGCATGTGCAAAAGTTATGTTCAACATGAAAAGCTGCATAAAATTTTATTCGCTGTTGCTTTATCATTTACATCTCTCATAAATTCAAAATATGAGTTTTAAAAAATATGATATAAAATTTAAGTGACGCCTTGATGTGACTTTAAAAGGTTTGTTTTAAAATTCAATTTAAATTATTTTTGACTTGGTTAAAATATTTTTTTACATCTACACAATACTTTTAATTTTCCAATTCACTGTTAAATATATCACTTTCATTGAATCTATACTATGCATTGAAATGTATTTATTTCAATAAATTGATTTATCTTTTGTGTCACGCTATTCAAAATTGTGAGTAAGATTTATGTAAATGGTTTCTTTGCGTCATTGTGTCCAAACTACATGAAATGTATGAAAAAGGATAGTTTGACGCAAAGAAACCATTTACATAAATCTTACTCACAATTTTGAATAGCGTGACACAAAAGATAAATCAATTTATTGAAATAAATACATTTCAATGCATAGTATAGATTCAATGAAAGTGATATATTTAACAGTGAATTGGAAAATTAAAAGTATTGTGTAGATGTAAAAAAATATTTTAACCAAGTCAAAAATAATTTAAATTGAATTTTAAAACAAACCTTTTAAAGTCACATCAAGGCGTCACTTAAATTTTATATCATATTTTTTAAAACTCATATTTTGAATTTATGAGAGATGTAAATGATAAAGCAACAGCGAATAAAATTTTATGCAGCTTTTCATGTTGAACATAACTTTTGCACATGCGATTATAAATAAAACAAAAATAAAATGATGAAATAAATACAAATATATTTTTTAAGAAATAGCATAACGTCACTCAAAATTTGATATCAGTATTTTTAAGTTCCATATTTAAAATTCTTAGAGCATAAGATAAATTGCTGCGTCAGAAACTTTTAACCCGTCAAGGGTTTTTGCATTGATTCATATTTAACTCTCCGGTTTCGTGGAGTTCATCATAAGAAGATGTTGAGGGTAAAAAAATAGGTGTTGTCGAAACAATTAAGATCAAAAGTATAAATTTCAGTCTTTTTAAATCCAGATAAAATAAAATATTTGTTAGAATAAATGATTTCGGAAAAGCTTTACCAATTAATCTTCCTTACTAATTTCAGTAGCTCTTGCTGTAAAACAATAATGAATATTACAGTCCAATATTAGTTTGCAACGTAAAAAAGAAAAAAAAAATCAAATGTACAAGTGTATCATTTCTCCCTATTATACCTTATTGGATTTTCAATCACTTTGTATAAACGCAGTTGCAAAATGGCGATCTTCTCTTTAGTTAAACTAGTCCTAACAATGTGCTTTATAAATAAAAAAAATACAAGATATTATCTTCACAATGATAAGATTTATGAAAGAAAATCAGTATGTGAAAAAATTTACATTGATATTCCAAAAATCTTCAAAATTAAAAGAAAAGAAAAGTTGGCAGTTCTTCACTGATTAGTCCAGCTAATGATGGCTTCTGCAAATAAAAGAAGCCTTTACATGTGTTAGAATGGCTGTTAATCCATTTGTTGAGAAAAACTGTCAATGTATCAATCCTCCCCTACCTCCCCTACGTAGCACCTATAGTCATCGTTCGGTCCGTCAGTCTGTCTGTCCGTTCGTCCGCATATAACAGAGCAAAAACTACCAAACCGAATGGTATGAAATTTTAAATAGATAATTTTTGCAAAATTTTGTCGAGCCATTTCAAATTTTATGAAAATCGGATGTATAGTTTAATTATAGGGACAGTCAAAAGACCAATGGAAAAAACGACCAATGGACGACCAATGGAAAAAACATTATTTCAAGTGCATTTTAATGATGTTACAGCCTTTCGACTGGAATGAAATGGATATGCACTTATGAAGTGCACTGAAATATACATTCAGTACATTATGCGGTGCAAAAAATATTTATAAAACTAGTTATAGTACGAACGCAACTCATTTGCCACGTTTGAGGTGCAATTTCCAATTTGTTAATTTAATTATGTTTGAAGTATCATTAAAATGCACCGCAAAGGATTTTCCCCGTAAAGCAATGTAGCATAATTCTTTTGTGCGTCCCTGTAAATGGACACCCTTCATTTTCAATAGAGAACATTCCATAGTGAACATGAGTAACATAAATACTAGTAAATCTGCAGATCAGGAGCCTCAACGTCAGCTCTGCAAGTCTTTTTTTTTAACACAATTTGGTAATATTCAATTTCCTGCAAAACGCAATTTAAAGTTCCCGAATTAAGGATATTTTTAAATTTTCATGAGCTACTAATTTTTAAATAATAAAGTAGATTTCTTCAGGGGGGCTCCGACCCCCTGAAACCCCCGTGGTCTCATTAAATTTACATATGTAACTTTTTATTGATTGCGTTAATGGTTATTGTAAATCTTAGATTTCTTTTTACACTTCCGAGCCTTATTTTTCAATACCGGTTAACAGGAAATGATTTACATTGAGGCTATTATAGTAAAAGTTTAGGTTTTATGAGCAAAAATGTAATTTCCTTTTAAAAATAAAATACTTTTCATTCATGTTTTCTGAAATGAGGCGGCATTAAGAAGTAACACTCATCAAAAAATATTTTTTCAGGCAATCTAGTTAATGTTTGGTTTTTAAGAATGAAAATATTTATTTCCCGATACACTGACGTCATTTTCGACAGAGATCATTTTGCGGTGCATAATTTTGACATTTACTATCTATTTGCTTTTCAAAAGATTTTTTTTTCTCATTGAAATTTTCGATTAAAGATTAAAAATTTCTATTGGCCGTGTGCAGACGATAAAACGTGAGATATCGGTAAAAAAAATTTTAATAATAAGAATTAATATCATAACACAAGGCCCTTTTATTTCAACCTCAAAGCGTATTCGTTTTATTTTTGATATATGAGGTACAATTCACCTTCTTTTCGTACATTCGAATTAATTTCCAGTATGAAGACGTATTCATGTCTATTTTTTATTTCATTTTAATCTTGCACATGAAAATCTTTGAAATCAAAATTAACTGTTTAGGATAAATTAATATTCCGGGATCTGATTTTCTTGGCAACGGTAAAAAAAAAAGAGAGACTGTTAAATTTTATAACAAAATGTCAATTTATTCCTTGTGAAAATAATGAACTTTTTAATTTAAAAGAAAGACATTTGGACAAAATAAATAGAACACAATCTGTCTTTATTTCTGGGGTAAATTCCATCTATATGTGAAGACGCAAGGGCATTAATTAATTCATCCCTTTTGACGTCGATTTGACTTCAAACAATTACACATACTTTCACATTTAAGATATTTTTAGGTGTAGTTCCGTTGCTAGGTAACAATTAAAAGAAAATTAAAACAATGAAATATGGGCATTTATTTTAATTAAATTTGTAAAAGAGAATATTTTACATTATTGGAACAAACATATAAACTCCCTCCATATGTTATACACCGAATAAAAACTCTGACAAATGTATACACAAAATTTCAAACTAATATGAATAATGTATGGTTCTAATTAGGAAATTTCATCATCCATAATTTACCTTTTAAATCCTTCAATCATATTAGCCATTTCCTTTCAACAAATAAACATCGAAAAATCGTCTGAATTGTTATAGAAAAGCATTATTGCGCAAAATAAAATATTCTATATTTTCCGAACGAATGAACCAAATATAACAAAAAACTATACAGCTAAATCCGGGTACTTAACCAACATACCCACTTAATTTCAGGCTAATAGGATGCTTTTTGCGGCAGTTATCGCGGAACAGACAGACAGACTAACAGACAGACTAACGGAAACCAAAACTTTTCGTGTTTTATACACTCTCTATGTTATACACTAAAAATTAGATTTAATGTTTAAAAATACCGGGCGTTTCAAAAGTTCGGTGCGAAAGCAAAACGCGATAGTAAAAGATCTATGGGTCGGAGAGGCATGAGGATTGCAAATAAATATTCAGAGTTATTTTTCTTAGTATTTTGTAGAATTAGGAAATGTACATATGTAATGCTCTTACAATAGAAATAGGGAAATATTTCCGAATTAAAAAATCCCGCCTCCCTCCCCCATCAACGCCAAAAAAGCTGAAAAGACGCAAAGGCAAAAGAAATCATCCTTTTAAAAATAATTTTGTTTTGTGTAATACTTTTGGAACAAGATAAAGTAATCCATCTATAACTCATTCTAAACTGTATTACTACTAATCGATGTATTAAATGAATTTTATAACAAGTTATTTTAATGGTATTTATAAGTACCGTCAGTAGATAAAGGGTTAAAACCCGATTAGCAAAGTAAAATGCAACTGCACTGCCAAGTCATATCTTGGTAAAAATCACCTGTAGACCCGATTTTAGTGGTTGATCGGTAGGTTTATCATTGTGTTTTCCTGCACCCAAAGGTAATGAAAACGTGCACTGTTAAAAATCTGCAGCATTTGCTGCATAGTCACTCCTCCACTATTATAGAGTATCTCTACTCTGACCAACAAGAATGCTCCATAATATAGTCAAGTAACCGTTTTCTATATAAGCGGTGGAGTGACTATGCAGCAAATGCTGCAGATTTTTAACAGCGTGGAGGACTGCAAGCAGAAAAACACAATGGTAAACCTACCAGTCAACCACTAAAATCGGGTTTGCAGGTGTTTTCCGGTAAGGTATGACTTGGAAGACCAGTTGCATTTTAATATGCGAATCTAGTTTTAACTAATCATGGAATTTCAGCCGTCAACTCGATGAGGTGATGGTTTGTGCAGTCGCCTCTCGGTCTATATTCAAAAGGAAATTCAAACTCAAATTATTTTTAGACGAATTTTTAAATATTAATCCTCATTCCAGGAAAAATATCTTTTAATACTGAGATACTTCTCAAGAATGAACAAATTAAAGTGTATTTTGTCAACTTTATGAAACTCAGTTTGGATTGGAGTTTATTCTAAAAATATAGTGTGGCAAAGCCTGCAACTAACAATTTTTCAAAAGTCAAAAAATTGAGCATTTTGGTCAATTGCTTAAGTGGTCTCAGGACTCTTAAAGCTTCAAAATTTTCGAAATTTAAATTTTTTTAGATGTTAAACTCCTATCGTTTCTGAATATTTTGATATAATTGTTTCTTTTAAATTCCCATTAGAACAGAAGTTTTGGCTTTTAGAACTATACCCGCTCAATAGCTGAAGCGGCGTTTCCGAAACTTTGAAGTCATTTTTCTTCATATGACATTTTTGGGCATAACGCGTACGATATTTCAAAAACTTCTGAATATTTTTTCATGAAATTTTCAAAACAAATATTTCATGTTATTCTGTATAAACTGAACCTAAAATTTCCTTTTTATTGTTCAAATACATATTTGTTTTAGGTTATTATACTGTTAAAATTGTCAAAATTTTGTATTAGGCAAATACAACTTTGTATTAAAAATATAAAAACGCTTTAAATACAAATTTATTTAGGTTCATGGCAATTATTATAGTCTGAAGTATAAGTAGGCAACAAAATTTCCATTCTACTTTCAAAGTTTATTTTGTAATCGTGCGCGTAAACTGTTACATAATTTTTCTGCTTGCTAAATGTCTGACACTTTGGAGCACCCTATAAATGCTAATTCTACATATTACTGTTTTTTAAATTCATGAAATTAAAGAACATACTTTCATTCCCAGTAAAAATTGGGTTTTAAAATCATATACATTTTAAGATATTAAATGTTGAAAATGGTCTTTTTTTTTTCTTTTTTCCAATTTTAAGAGTCCTGAGACCCTTTAAGAGAGGGAGTGAGGATTATTTTACGCATTTCATATAAAATTTTCAAATATAATTGTCTTTAATAAAAATAATAATGCCAAACATTATTCAAACTTTTCATATATAGAAAATAGACTCTTCTTTTCTGCCAGTTCATTGCATAACACGTCAATGTCAATCGAAAGAACAATGTCGTTTTCAATAACTAATAGCTATGACATTTAAGTTTTCTTAACGCATTCTCCACTTCCAATATGTTTTTTTTATTTCATTGTAATTTAGAAAAAGTTTTTCCAAAAAAGAATTTTCGATGCTGTCAATATATTTTTGAAAAACTTCTTGAGGTTGTAGTAATTAATTTACTGGATAATATCGATAATGCATTCTTAAGACAGCAATTTTAATTATACTTTAACTTTTCTTACTTCAATACCGTTATTGAGTGCTTCACTTATTCAATTGATTTGCATACCACAAACTACGCAATATGAAATTTAAAAGTTCTCTGTTTACTTAAAAGGTCACAAATAATAATACAGTTAAAAGTTTAAAATGTATATTTTATTTAAACTTCCGAGTACTTGAATTAGAATGAACGGGGAGGGTGAGAGCTGCCTCGGAACATGCACTGCGGCGCTACGTGCACTAAATGATGAAGTCCAGGCAATAGGGGATTTTATCTGGCAAAATTAATGGTACTACTGGAAATCGGCTTTCTAGATGTTTTTTGGGTCGCAATCCGAATTTGTAACTTCCCACCAAAATTTCACCCGGCAACCCCCCAAAAAATTGATTTTTTGAAAAAATTTGGTTTTTGAGAAAAGCGCGGGGGAATGTTCCGAGGCAGCCCCCTCCCCGTTTATCCTACGTCATAATGTCATATATCCTATTTGTTTCAAATTTTGTCTAGTTTCTGAATTTCGTAATGCTTTTCCCCTAAAACGATAAGAAATTTAAGTTAAAGGCAACTATTTGGGGGGTTTTCGGGCGGGGGGAAATTTGGGGGTAAGTTAAAAATTCGGATTCAGCGACCCAAAAAACTTAAAGTAAACTTTATAGAGAAAGTTCGGAGGGAAGATGGGAGGGAAGATGGTAGGGCTAATGTAAACGTGTGAGTGGTTTAGTGGAATTGCGCAACTTAGTCCACGCAGCACTGCGGCGCATGTTCCGAGGCAGATCCCCCCTTCCCCTTCATCCTAAGTCATAATGTCATGTATCTAATTTGTTGCAAATTTTGTCTACTTTCTGAATTTCTAGCTATTTTTCCCCTAAAACAATAAAAAAAATGGAATTTTTTAATAAAAACCTTTTTTGGGGGGCTTTTTACCAAAATTTGGGGGGGGGGTGTTGCCGGGAGAAATTTTGGTGGGAAGTTACAAATTCGGATTCAGCGATTCAAAAAACATCTAGAAAGCCGATTTCCAGTGCTACCATTAATTTTGCTAGGTAGAGTCCCTATACGGTCTCTATTGCCTGGACTATAACCCTTCTTTTCAGTCGGGTAAAAAGGAGTGACTATCCACTCCGGAGGAGTCAATATTCACTCTATCGCAGAGTCAAAATATGCCTAACCTCTTTGGAGTGACTATTCACTCTGAGCAAAAGTAGAATTTTAGACTCTCTGAAAGGGTGAATACCCACGCCTGGGAAGTGAATAGTCACTCGAAACAGGGTGGATAATTACTCTTTCGAAGGAGTGACTATTCACTCTCTAAAGGAGTGCGTTTTTTCACTCTTGATATGAGTGACTAGTCACTCTTTCATAGGAGTGAATGTTCAATTTTATGCAGTGAATTAATTTTTAATGGTGTTTTATGGGCATTTTTAAAGAATCACATCTTTTAGAGCACGCAATGAAAATAAATACAAGCTTGGTAAAGACTGGAATAAAATACTGTATTGACAATGTTTATTAAACAGTTTGTAACATTAATTGAACTTTTAAGGAAAAACTCAATTAAAGTTACATGTAAATTAAATTAGATTACTGACAGAAAAAACTAAAATATTTTATTACAATCTTATCCTTTGTGTTTGCTTTCATTGCATGCCCTATAAATATATGATAATTTTATAATGGCCATAAGGGCAAGTAATTAACCGAAATCTTAACCAGTTAATATTATTTTTTTCTTTTCAGATACCCATTTAGAATTTTAATAATTCCCGTGATGTACGTTAATTATGTTATATTTTTTTTCATGTGTAATTCGAATTTGAAATATTTAGATCTCGATATTTATTGCTGTAGAATTTAAATCTAATCAAACGTTATTGTTTACCGTATTTTAGTTACTTTTAAAGTTTTATTAATAACTGTATAATAGGTGAATATTATATGATTAATAACGTGCGATTTCGTTTTAAGTTTTGTTTTAAATATAAAATCTTATCTTTTTACCCTACTTTTTAGAAAAATATCACTATTTTGGAGTCCCATTCTTCTAAAATATTTTAAATTTTTCCACTTAAAAAACAATGCTTACCAACTAACATATTTTTTTAATAAGCTCTAAGCTTGATTTAAATATTAAGAATGTGCAAGTTTTTTTATGTATTGTGATTTTTCATTGCTTTATTAAATATGAACATGGAGTGTAGAATTTTATATTCTCTGGAATATGTATATATATTTCTTTTAAACGTATACCTTAACTTGATCATGATTTCGAATCTTCTTCCGCTATTGCTGAAAAATGGATATTAATGCAACGCTTTTTTAAAGAACTGCATGATAAGTCCATATTTATTTATTTTTTTTATTTCTGTATATGGGAACGTCCACTGTTACTCTTGTGACCACCAGAGCAAATTTCTATATATATTTCCAATTCTTTTATTACAAAATATATTTAGGATAAATTTGATGCAACTACTTAAAAATACATGTACTCTACTTTCATAACCCATATACAGTTTGTAACAAAAAGCATTTTACTTGCCTTGATAATAAATGAAAATTTTGTTACTCTTGTGACCACAAAAAAATGCAATTTTTAAAAATTGTGTTTGACGCAGAAATTCTGTGAATTATATGAGACTATAGAAATAAAATTTACAGAATATAGCAGAGTAATTATATCTTTTTTAAAAAGCATTAATCATTGAACTCATCTGATAACGCATGAATTAGTTACATTTGATTTTGCAAAATGCTAAGTGTTACTCTTGTGACATTTTGTCCATAATGTAATTTTAGTAAAATGTCAGTTTAAATACTAAATAAAATAATTAAAATAAGTTAAAAAAATTATTTTCCATAGAGAACAACTGTTAAGGATGGTTTAATTTTAAAATAACATAAAATAGTGTAAAAAATTCTAAAAGTAACAAACAATATAACCACATAGCATCCTCTTAGTTTCTGCTACTTAACAGAATAAGTCATTGTCTTCATTATCAATAATATCATTTGCAACTTCTCCTGTATCATCATTTACTTAATGAAACACAAATTCTTTGTACGAATCATGTTACTGTAAGGTTTGTAGTAGATAGTATCAATTTTCATGGTTTAAACAAATTGCATTTGTTGAATGCCCTTCGCTGTTGGTATTTTCGCGCAAAGTAATGAAACTTTATTGTTTTATTTCTTTTGAAAAAATAAGCAATGTATCTTAAAATTGATTTTTTAGCACGCACTTCATTCCATATACAGTGGCGGTCAAAAGTTTCCGGCCAGTTAGTTTTTTTGATTTGTTTGACAGGACGTTTTAGCGAAGAAGAAGTTCAATTGTTCCAAAAGTTAGGAATAAGCAAATTACCTCTGACCACGTGATCATTTTGATTGGTTACTTAAGATACTTGATGCAAAGGGGCGGAATTCAAAATTCGCGCGGGCAAAAGTTTCCGGCCATTCGTCATTCATTAGTTTTTGCTATCGCTAAAGCGTTTTTTTGGCCATGTTTGTTAATTAATCAAGGTGAATAATGTATTTGAAATTCAAAAATGAAAAATTTAACAATTTATCGCTCTTAAATGAGTGATTTGTTTATCGCTAAAGGGACAATCCTCTCGTGAGATTGCGGCAAAGTTGCCGATCGGAAAATTTGCTGTAAACGATATTTTAAAAAATATAAAGATGGTCATTGCCTTCGAAACTTCTCACGGTCCAGGGGACCCCGGAAAACGACTATTCTTGTGGACAGAATTATCAGAAGTAAAGCAGATGATGACCCGCGTAAAAATGCCGCTGCAATTCCACGCCATTTATGGTGTTAAAAGCGATTTATGGTGTTATGGTTATTGCTGAAACAAGTCTATCTACAGTGTCAAGACGCTTATGTGACGTAGAACTTTATGGAACATTCGGTGTTAAAAAACCTTTCAAAAGTAAAAAAATTCAGAGGTCCCGATTGGCGTTTGCCAAGAAATAACAAGACTGGACAAGTGGAAACTGGAAAAAAGTACTATTTTCAGATGAATCGACGTTCAATCTTTTTGTGAGTGATAAAAAACATTACAACCGACGACCTAAAAACAAAAGATAAGGTGCGAGATATATTATTCCCACAATGAAGCACGGCGGAGGACACGTTAGGCTGTGGGGAGCATTTTCTGAAAAATGCGCCTGTTCGTTATTTAAAATCTGCGGCAAGATGAATAGTGCAATGCATAAGGATATCTCGCAAGATCCTTTATGCCTTATTGGAGGAAAAATTGTGGTCGCAGCTATTTGTTTCATCATGATAACGACCGAAACATACATCGAAGCTCGTCAAGCAGTGGCTTTCGCACAAAAAAAAAACTTCGCTTTTGAAATGGACAGCCCAATCATCCGATCTGAATATAATAAAAAATCTTTGAAACTAACTAGAAAACGTGTGTGGAATTATAAATATTCCAATTTAGCTGCATTTTCACAAAAATTGCAAGAACCGTGGACAAAACCTAACATTGATGATCTATAACTGTTCACTGAATCGATGCCACGTTGCTGCGCCGCAGTACTTATTGCTAAATGTATGAATACAAAATACTAATTGTAAATGTTGTTGATCATTGTTATTTTCTTTTATAACACCATTTTTTTTACAAACTTGCTAAAGTGGCCGGAAACTTTTGAGAACATGCATTTTCTTTTGCAATTAGTTTTGTCAATTAAATTTATTAATATTTAATTTTTATTCCATAAATAAGTTCTTAACTGTTATGTCAATAAAGTGTATAAGCATCACTTTGAGATTCCTCTTCATATGGGTATACTTAGAAATTAACCAAATAATTTATGCTGGCCGGAAACTTTTGACCGCCACTGTATATCATTATACATCAACACAAAATATATCAACAGCATCTATACCAGGAGTATTTGAAAAAAAAAATTATGCCCAATTAAGTTAATTGAGAAAGGAGTCTGATTCATTGCAAGCATATTTGCATAGTTATATTTTTGTTTAAATTGCAAAGCACAACCATCATATAAAAAAGTAAAACAGGTACATTTTAGGAAAATACAAATTCGCTTAAAGATGCAATGTTGAAATTTTACATACGAAAGCATTTACAAAGAATTGGTTATGAGTTACATTGTCTAAAATAATAGCATAAGATTTTACTTTATTGGGATCATACTAAATAAAAAGCTGAAAATACAGCCGCTTATGGATTTGACCAGTAATGTAGTATTTCATGCCAAAATTTCGTCTTGGCATGAAAATAAAACAGTTTCCAGACAATCCACTGGCATAAATATTCTTTGAGAAATTGTTATTTTTTTTGACATTACGAAAATAATCCCTTGTACAAGTTTCAATGAATTTCCGCCACAGAAATGGATTTAGTTGCTTTCGAAAATTTTTAAAACAATCAGAAATGGTTTCTTTAACTGTTACTTTTTCAAAATGTTTATCAACGTTTTGAAAAAGTAACAGTGATGAAGATGTTGATAAAAGTTTTGTCAATAGCAAAACGTCTATCAATGTTTTGCTATTTACAATAACTTATAAGAAGTTCTGTACTTTGGACTTCCGTTTCAACCAATTCTTCGATGTTATCTCCGCAAATTAGATATTCTGAATTCCTACATTCTAAATATCTCGGCAGGCAAAGTCATTAAATTCATCACAGGAACGTTTAATGCAGGAAACACACCAGTTAGTACATTATGAATTGCTTGATTGTTTTCGTGACAGCAACAAATGGAGATATTCTGATGAGTTATTTTCTATTGTTTTATGAAACTAGGCTTTAAAGCTGCAAAGGAATCTCCATTTTTTAAATTTAGGAAAGCTTCTTTAAGCAAAAAACGTATTATCTTAGTAAATATCCCCTAGAATTGATGAAATTATGTGACCTTTTGCACGCTTAACTAACGTAGATTTACCTGAAGAATGACCTCTTCTTAAATCTTCATCGACATAAATTCTCCAAAGCTATGGAGTTAGATTTTTTTCCGCTACATTATCTGAGGTTAGCTAGTTCTCTACCTTTTCCTTTTCTAAATATTTCCTTTTTTTGCTGATTCTAAGACTTCACCTTATCGTAATATATTTCGTTTTGTTTCTTTCTCACAACAATATATTCAATTTCATTCTTATTTTTTCTGTACAATTTTTGGCACTTAGCAGAATTTTTCCTGCTCTTTAAAACAATGTCGTGTATAAGAAGCAATATTAAAATCTTTCCTTTAAAATATACTATCAGAATCTTTTCCATAAGTTTTACTATAAGAACCTCTGTAGGTTATACAGTAGAATTTAGTAAACGAAGCTTTACAAAGCCTATAAAACATCTAATCAAAGACCATGTGCTTCAAACCAAAAGAAAGCACACAAAAATGACACGATTTGAGTTGTTTTATTATATCTTTAATTACTTGTCATGATTATTTTATAATCATAAGTAATACCAAAAATGAATAAAAATAAATCCACCCATTAAAAAAACACTAATAAAGATAATTTATCTTCCTTAAAATTTACAAAATAACCTTAGTTATAGCTAAAACTATTTCAAGAACTGCTCTAATAACAGAGAAAAAACAACAAAACTTTAAGCATTCTGTTTGTTTTGGTTGTAATGCAGTGTTATATCAATCTATCGACAAAAGTATTATGTGTTACTCTTTGACAGAGATGTTTGTTACTCTTGTGACAACTCCCCAGAGCGTATTCCATGCATAGCATAAACAAAATATTTTATGTAAAATATGTCTTATACCTCGAAATCAGAGAATTACAAGTTTTGGGTAAAAATTTTAAGTAGTTTTTTTTTAATTAAAACTTTTGTATGTTTCCCGTTACTCTTGTGACATTTAAGTATTAACGTTTAAATACAACCAAAAACATATTAAAGACATTATCTAAAAGATTTCATCTATGTAGATCTTAAAAGTATGATAATTGTTTGTTGATTTGAACGCATAGTAATTTTATTGAAGTTTAAAAATTAAAAAAATCATACATTCCATAAGTTGTATTTTAAGCTCAAATGTAAATGTAGTTTTATACTGTTAGTATCCATCTCATTTTAAATAAACAATTACTCTTATGAAATTAAAACTTACAAATTCATATACTTCAACTCTTTAGCTTTAAATTGATGTATCACACTTATATTTCCGTTTTAAAAAATTTTTCAGCAAAATCTTTTTTCTGCCGTGGACGTTCCCATATATTGTACTTTGTGAATATGAGCTAAATTGATTTGGTATGTTTTATAGGAAAAGATTGATCTGAGAAATAGTAAAAAGAAGGAAATATAAAAAGAAAAGAAATGACTACATATGTACTGTTCTTATCGTTTGGAAAATATTTTTAATGCAAAAAGTAGTTATTTATCTCTTTAAAATATATTCAATGTTATATTATATAAGTGATAATATGAACTTTTTAAAAAATATACTAAAGCAGTTTTATCTATAAACATTAGGCATAAAAAACACTTTATTCCAATCTTAAATATCATGTTTTATTTTTTAGTGCTAATAATTACGTGTATCAAAAACGTAGAAAATGCGTTTACAATAGAAGGAAATTTAATAATTGATTCAGAAAGTCTATATTTAAATGTTTGATTAAAATCACAAACAGCAAAAAACTGCTTACATTCAATTAAAAAATATATATATACCAATTTGAAAAATACTAAAAATTATAATTAGTATTTTATAATTGTACTCTTAAACAACAACAGAGAACAATAGATGAATTAAATGCATTATTAGATTTAAGAATTTCTCAAAAACTGATGGTTTGCCATATATTATAAGAAATTCCTATTATTTCATAAATTTGGCAGATGTTAAATCTAAAAACATTGGTATGAAGATTTTCGATTTTAAATAATAATTTAAAATATTATTAGTAATATAAAAAATCTATCAAAAGTTTCACTCATGTAATATGTAAAAATACATTTTCCCAGTATAAAGCTAATTTCTAATCTGAAACCGTTTCTTATTATCATAATAATCGATTATCATATTTAACTCCAAAATAATAATGACGATAAATACTGTAAGTGTTAGTAAACAGAAAACAATAAGAAACCGGAAAAATCCAAATCACTGTCTCAACACATTTTCAATCTCAAGTAACTGCAAATGAATGCTTTCATTCTACTATGAATGTAGGCATGAATCAGTCTCGGCGTCAAGTTTTATTTTGAGTGATGGCAGATTAAGATATTTCAGATTACAGAATCGAATAGGAAAAGATCGTTTCTGAAAACAAATCCAGATCAGTCTTTTTCTATATAACATAAAACTATTTAACTCATGATCATAATATACAAATCTACAGCAATAAAAGATTAAAATTAAATCAGACTTACTTTTACGTTCCATAAATAATCACTTTAATAATCCTAAAATGACGGACGTCTTTCCCTTATCTTAAAAAAAGCGTTGTAAACTTGCTGTTATGATTGGCTGTTGCGTAATACCAATGCTAGGATACTCACTCCTTCTCAGAGTGACTATTCACTCTAAGAAGGAGTGACTATTCATTCTTGAAAACAAGTGCGCTTTAGTACCAAATCAGCGTAATATCCAAGGTTACAATATGAATTGGATTTTTAAAATTAAGAAGTGACATATTTTGGTGCTTTTCATTATTTTTCTCAATATATATTGGTTCAAAGTTGATCGGAAAATTTTTAAAGTGCATATTGACAGTCTTAGACTCTCTTCACAAAGTGAGATATTTCACTCTCGACAATGGAGTGAAATATTTCACACCTTCCTTGGGAGTGGAAAATTCCACTCTTTAAGTAGTGTATTTTTATAAAATTCACTCTAAAAAGAGTGAAAATGCCTGTCACTCGTTCAAAGAGTACAATTTTTCACTCCTCTCCATTTTAGAGTATCGTAGTTCAGATTTGATCTCATTTCGGGTAGTAGAACGCACATTGCCTCTTTATTTTTCGCCTGTATATAGACAGATTACTAATTTACACAAAAATTTAAAATTGTTCAGTTTTAACAGCATATCACTACAGCTGATTACTTCAGAAAAGTATAATATATTAAAAAAAAAAGAACCAGTACCAATCCATGTTCCACATTCAATCCATATTCCACAGCAGGGAAAATGTAGAGTAGGGGAGACCGGGGGAATGGCGACACCTTAAGGGAATTAAAATTTTTTCACCTCGAAAAAATGTTTATTTTTTAATAGTAAAAATCTAAAGCTGAATCATGATCTTTAGTATCTGTATAAATTTAACCGTAATCATAACTGTAAAGTAAGCATACATAAAAAAATATTTTTTAAACCTCTGCACAGTGGCGGGATTACCCAGGACACTGGGGTAATTCCGCCACTGTACTGGGGCAATGCCGCCACTCTTTAATGACCTAGTACATGCATCAAATGGATACTAGGAAAAACACAACCTACTGAAAATAGTTAGAAAGCAATATAATTGAGCAGAATAATGGTTAAGCTTGCAATTTACTTTATATTGCAAAAGTCACTCTGCTGAATCGGCTCCACTACATTAAAATGAGGCCATTTCTCACCCGATTTGCATGGCGGCGGCATTACCCCGAGAGGACAATATGGCGGAAATCCCCAAGCAAAGCCGAAAGAAGAACCGAACTTGTTCAACACATTACATCAAAATGTCGGCGAATGCATGTAGATTACGAGTCATATTATCTTAAATACCTAATGTTACAATAAAAGGTGCTTATCTCTACTCATTTGAAGGTCCAAAATAATAAGCAACTAGATGAAAACTACATTTTTCACTAGAACAGACGAACGACGTACATCAAAGTCACTCTCACTTTAGGCACTGTTTATATTGTTGGCCGCTATAGTGCAGGCACATTCACTATCTCAAACTGCCCTTAGTTTTTAAACTAGGTGGGGTGGCGGCATAACACGGGTTGGCGGCATTCCCCCGATCTCCCCTACTTATTTCAGGCTAGTTCAAAATGTGTCATACACTCCCATTACTTTATTTATCACTTTTCTAATACAAAATATTATATTACAAATATTTTTTAGATTAAAATTAATTCAAAATACAGAGTTCTCAAACCTTCGTAACAATTATTATCTCGCAACAATGATGTTCTCGTAATCAGTATTATCAGTGCTATCCAATAGCATTTAACAATTTATTAATAATTTTGCAATATTTTGTTACTGAAAATTTTATGGGTATTCTGGACTTTGAAATAAGAAAAAATCGATGAAAGTTACGAATTCAGGCTAGTTTTTATCTTAGGCTTAGTTTTTATGTTATTAATCTGCTAAAATTAAAAAAATGCCAATATATTGCTCTATACTTGACAGAAAGTGTGTTTTCATACTTCTTAAAGGTAAATAATGAAAACAACACATCAGAACGTATTTTAAATATATTTTTCTCAAAAAAAAAATAATAATAATAATTCGCAGACTATACATCTTTAAAATGCTCAATGCGTTTAAATTTTTGTTCAAAATCTCAATACGGCGAGGGATCAATCTTGATACATACTACATCAAATATGCGTATTTGTTTATTTAGGTCTCCAAGTTAGTAATAAAGTATAATTTTTTTTTAAAATATTCAATTTTGTGAAAGTTTTTTTTAATTTTTTTATTCGGGCTAAAAAATGGCTACACAATATTTTAAATAAAGTCCGTTTAAGAAACAAAATATAAAATACTAGCTGACCCGCCCGGCGTTGCCCGGTCAAAAACTGTGCCGGGACTGTCATTGAAAAATATAACTCTGGAGTGGACTTCATAAAAAAAAAAACACTGAATAATATTGATTTGGCACAGACGTCATATATACACTACGCCAATATAACTATATATCCACAGTTATGCTCCGGAACGTTTAAATCATAAACAGATTCATCTCACCTTCGTGTTGAGAATTATATATATCGTGTATATATATATATATATATATATACACGATATATATATATATCGATATATATATACTGTAAGATTTCTATTGCTATAGATTGAATATTTAATGGGTTGTAGTTTTTTTTCCATTTCATGTCATTTGATTATGTTCTGTTTTCATCTTGGGGCTATTCCTTTGGTTATATATTGGTTGTTTGAGTACAGGGGAAAAAAATTTCAGCTTATAGCTTTTTTCTCACAGAAAACAACCAATTTGCTTATATCATTGAATTCTGTACTCTTGAAAACGTAATTCATTATATAAGTTTTTCAATTTTTTTCGGAAACCATATTCTTCTTTTTTTTCCCCTTCCATGTTAATTCTTGTAATTAGGTATAAGGTACTTTATTTTATACATACAGTTCTATATTGTTGGTTAGTGGCACTTTGTTGTCAATCATTCACAATATTGCGGTTTTTGATGATGGTCGATAATGTTTAATTAATGGTTATATATATATATATGTATATATATATATATCGTGTTGAGCCGTCATAAACACAACCATAAGTTCTTCAAAATTGATGAAATAAAATTTTATGAAAGAAATAATGGTAATTGGTAACTTTTGGTTTTATGTATACCGAATGAAATTTTAAAGTTATATAGCTGAAGCTTTTAAAAATTTATCTTGAATTAAATCAATGCGTCCTGCTTATTTTCTATTAAAAGAAACTACAATTTTAACAAAAAGTTCCTTTGTTTACGAAACGTAAACGTAAAGCTCCATAGATGAGTAATCCCACACAATATCTCTATCTCCGTGCCTTGGTCCACCAATAATGGAAAGCGATTTATTGAGCCATTCATTATTGAGATTCATTCATTTTTATAAAAATAATATATTTTAAAATTTAAAAAACCTTTAACACATTGAATATGTAATTTTAATGTTCTGTGAAATCTTCAGAAATTGTGTTTCACTTTGCTAATTATTATTATTGAAGCAATAAATACTGCAATATATTTGTTTGTTTTGTCCAATTGTTGAACTCTTTCGGAAATTTAATATTGAGTAAAAAAAATATCCTTATCATTTGTAATTGTAGAAATCATTTGTCATTTTTAAAATGTACTTTTCTACAATACCCTTCAATAATAAAATCTTCATTCTGTTTGTTTGTGTAAAGTTTGTGTAAAAGAAACGCAGATCAACATTCCGTCATTTTTGACGAGGTTATATACTAGTATATATATTATATAAGCAAAAATATTACGTCTGAATTCCACCTTTAAAATATTTACATTAAAATCACAGACAATACATTAAACAATTAAAATTATTACATAAAAAACACTAAAAACATATTAAAAATTGGGACGTTTCGGATCATCATGATCCCTCTTCTTGTTCTTGTAACTGTTGATAGTATTGACTTAACGTTTATAATTGGCTGAGGAGGGATCGTGATGATCCGAAACGTCCCAATTTTTAATATGTTTTTAGTGTTTTTATGTAATAATTTTAATTGTGTAATGTATTGTCTGTGATTTTAATGTAAATATTTTAATAGTATATATATAAAACCATTAATAACAATTACAAATTACCAACAAAGATTTTGAAAGTATAAATAATAAAGTATGATCCCCTAAACAATTTCAACATTGATTATAAAAACATAGCAAAAATAGGATAAAAGAAATATAAGGGAAATTTGTAGAACCAAGGCAGATTCATCAGGCCCTAAATGCCTTGATACTACAAATAAAATGTATGGTTTCATCTTCGTATTAGCCATAAGAAAGCTAAATAATACGAATTTAGGGTTACCACACATAATAAATCCAGAAAAAAACTATTGGAAAACTATTAAGTTAAAAATAAAATTAGATGAAAATGGATTGAAAAAGTAAAAACACATTACCACTTTGAGAACCTTTGTTACCAGCAATGATGCATAAAAAAAGGGTAATATTATATTTGCACATGTTGCCATAAAAGTTTTTTAAATGATGATGGACCAAGGGGTAATAGTGCACAGTATAGTCAGGTACGAACTGCAATTTATGGGACCAGTTCCCTCTATAGAACATTTAAAAATAAATTCCACTTTGTTGTCCAAGGAATCAAGGAAGTGCTGCCATCTTTAGTGTTTATTATTAGTAAAGTATATTGTTTTGGAATAAAAACTAATATATATAATTAAATAAATATTTAGATCTATTATTGGATGAAGCTTTGAAGCATATACTTTCTAGAGATATATAAGTGATAATAAAAAATATTTTAATAAATTAATAACATTATATAAGAAAAAATAAGTAAATGATTTATTAAATAATAATAATAATATATAAAATGGTGATGATTCATTAATTAATGTTTCACATAAAAAAAATGTACCAGACTATAACATACCATTATTTAAATCACTGTTACAACATTGCCTAATCAATTAAATAAATATATAATAAAATAAAAATAAATAAATAATCATAATTATGATGCTTATGTACTTAAACTAGTATGTTGTGGCCATCACAAAACTTTCTTCTATATAAATCAGGTCAATTAAATCATTTAAATAGTACAAAAAATTACATCAATTTAGCATCAATTCATATCAAATTATATCTGAATTTGAAGTTTGATGAAAATTCGTGCATTAGTTCTAGAGATAGAGCTATAGCGGAAATACGGAAAAATGTAGCATAACAGCGCCACCTGTTGAGCGATTTACACCAAAACATAAATAACACTAATTGATATCAAGGTATACCTGAATCTGAAGTTTGATGAAAATTCGTGCATTAGTTATTGAGATAGAGCTATGGTGGAAATTCTGAAAAATGCAGCATAGCAGTGCCACCTGTTGAGCGATTTGCACCAAAACATAAACAGCACTAATTAATATCAAGGTCCTACCTGAATCTGAAGTTTGTTGAAAATCCAAGCATTAGTTCTTGAGATAGAGCTATTTCAGAAATTACAAAAAATGCAGCATAGCAGCGCCACCTGTTGAGCGATTTACACCAAAATGTTCAAAACATCAATTTATGTCAAGGTATACATGAATCTGAAGTTTGATGAAAATTCGTGCATTAGTTATAGAGATAGAGCTATGGTGGAAATTCTGAAAAATGCTGCATAGCAGCGCCATCTGTTGAGCTATTTACACCAAAAACTAAACAGAACTAATTCATATCCAGGTATACCTGAATCTGAAGTTTGTTGAAAATCCAAGCATTAGTTCTTAAGATATAGCTATTTCAGAAATTACAAAAAATCCAGCATAGCAGCGCCACCTGTGGAGAGATTTACACCGAAATGTTTAAAACATCAATTCATGTCAAGAACTAATTGAATCTGAAGTTTGATGAAAATCCGTGCATTAGTTCTGGAGATTGAGCTATTGTGGAAATCGTGGAAAATGTTACATACCAGCGCTACCTGTCGAGCAATTTACACCAAAAACTAATCAGCACCAATTTATATCAGGGACTAACTGAATATAAATTTTTATTAAATTCCGTGCATTAGTTCTTGAGATAGAGCGCCCACAAAATTTGTGTCACATATAGACAGACAGACTCACAGACAGACATTTTGTAAAAACATGTTTTTCGAATCTCTGACCCCTAAAACGTGTAAATCCGTCGAAAACCGAAAGTCGAAAATTTTCACGAATCCAATACTTTCTTCTTGTAAAGAGAGAAGAAAGTAAAAAAAAAAGAAAAAAAAGGAATTTAAATTTTGAAATTAACACGAATTAACATTTGAAATTAACATTTTTTTTAACACGCCAGTTAGCATTTTTTATTTTTCGCGTAATAAATTAAAACAACGCTTTGATGCTGAAATTAAATGCCATGGTTTATAGTATTATTTATTATTTTTCTTTTCTCTTTTTTGAAAATTAAAAGAAATAAGTAAAAGCCATGAATTTTAACTGTTTCAGTTGTAAATGAAAGTTTTGTATTTTAAATAAAATGAGTAAAATGATTATATTTTAAAAGAAATTAACGAAATACGAAAAAATGCGAAGGGAAAAATGGTTGGCGATTTATCACCTGTGGTTGACTAACATAAAAATACAGAGTTCTTGATTTCTCTATCAGAATCTTCCGATTTGGCGAAGGATTAAGCAAGTAAATTAAACTATGAATAAAAGTAAAATGACACAATGCTTAGCATACCTTTAACCTCTTGGGGACGAACGACCGGTATTCGTGCCACGTAAGGTGCTCAGAATCCGTGAATATTCTCACCAAAAAATTTTTATTGTAAATTTTGTCTTATTTAATCCGAGCATTTTCCCGATTCAATTAGGCAAAAAGGTATGTTTTGAAAAACCGGTGATTAAAGATTAAGAATTCTGTAAAAGACGCTTGTCCTGAAGGGGTTAAGAAAGACCAAACTGGTCGCCAAGGGTGGCTAATAAATAAATAAATTCAAAAAGAAGTAATAGTCTAAATTAGTTACAGGTCAGAGTTGGGCGAATTTCTAATCTCAGTTATCCGCAATGCAATTACACGTTAATTGCACGTAATTGATTATAGTTATACAAATTGAAACACAGAAGTTTTGTCAAAAAATGGGATGGGGGGGGGGCGGTTCCGGATACAGTGCTGCAAGCATTTTTTACGTTATGCAGTGATGGAACAGTGTATCAGCAGAGAATTAATTGACACCGTTAAATTTTATTAGTATTCTTCGTCTTATTTCAGGATAGAATTTCTAAGACTTCTCAAGGCGAAAAATACTCTTAAAATTTAGTGGTGACAAACGCCCAACTGCTGAGCCACTGTTCCGTCACTGCGTTATGTAATTTTAACTATAATTCATTTCACACAATTAAATTGTAATTACATTGCAGATAATTGCAATTACAAATTCGCCCACTCGGGCTTTCTAATCCTCGACCAAACTTTAGTCAGTTTTCATCATTTCAAGCCTTTCTGGTGTCCTTAATATTCAGTAAATTGAATTTTCTTCCACATATTTTTTGAATTCATGGTGCAGAAAAGTTCTTTGAAGAATACCTCCTCGAATATCACAAATAATGAAAATTAATTTGTAAAGTCCATCGTCTTGTAATGACAATAATCAAAAAAGTTATTGAAACATTACTAAAAATACATTATTGTATTACTCATAAGTTTTACAAACATTTGGGATAATCCCATCAACTTAAATATCAAGTAATTAATTTTATAAATCATATAAATAAGTAATCAATTTTATAAATACTCAATAAGAGATGATGAAGGGAGGTGAGTAATTAATACTTTTAGCGAGCATACTGAAAAATAAATTGTTTTGAGGGGGAGAAAAGCTTGACTTAATTATTGGTTGCTTAGACGGACGCTTTTAGTGATAATAATTTTAAAAAATCAGTTTTTTAAAATCGCCCTCTCTCTTAAAAAATATAAATTTAAACAAAGCTCAACAATTATTTATTTATTTATTTACAAGATTAATAAACCAACTACCACAATTTTCCGAATTTCATTTAAATAAATTTAAAGTGAAAAATAAGTTTATGAGTATTTATCTTACAAGATAAACAGGCTAAATTTTATAAATACTCAATAAGAGACGTTGAAGAGAGGTGAGTAATTAATATTTTTAGTGCTCATAATGAAAAAACAATGTTTTGATGAAGAGAAAAGCTTAACTTAATTATTGCTTACGTAGTTGAACGTTTTTAGCGATAATAATTTCGAAAAATCAATCAGTTTTTTTTTTATCTCTGTCTCTCTCTTTAAAAAAATATATATTTAGGAATAGATTAACAAGTATTTTTCTTTACAAGATAAACGAACTTCCACAATTTTCCGAATTTCATTTAAATAAATTTAAAGTGAAACATAAGTTTATAAGTATTTATTATTTTGCAAGATAAACAGACTTCAACAATTTTTTTAGTTTTACTTACTTTAATGCATTTTTATGAAGTCCCAACCCCTTATTTTACATTTGATTATAGTGCTATGGAACCTTGCTGAAATATATCATGTTTTCTATTTCGGTGTATATAGATTTTCATTACTACCGGGATTTGCAGGGGGAGAAATGTTTTGAATTTTTATTGCGGAATCATGCCATCGTAAGCAGTGAATCTTTCAAAAAATAAATAAATAAGCAAAATAAGAAAAAAAAATACATTTCATCAACTGATACGTTTTTCAATGAATAACTGTAGTTTCTTATAAATTAAATTTTGAAATAATTATATTTATGTACTATTAAAAGTAATATTTCCTCTCTAAAATCTATTTTATAGATTTAAGTGGTTTTTTTTTTTTTTTTTTTTTTTTTTTTTTACTTGGAAAAAAAAATTAAGTCTTGGCCTCGAAATGAAACTTTTTTTTATTTATGAATATTTTTACTCAATATTTTTTCTTAAAATACGCTTCTATATACAAATTATTTTTCATTTTTAAAAATGTTTAAGAAAAACTAAAATTTATTATTTAAAAAAAACAAAAACGTAATTTTAACCATGCTTAAAATTTGATATACAGGCTGCAATATGTTATCTATCGCCGACCTTTACTTTCTCAACCGTTGGCCGTAGACATATAGTTCCAATTACAAAACGTTTCAAATGAGCTAAATATTCATGTTGTGGCACTATTTAAAGTAAAAAATCAATTTTATAAGAATTACGAAATCTAACTTTTTATATGGTCCACCAGTCCCTATAGTTATATTTAGTAAAAGTTTACTCATATCATAACAGATATAACACAAAATGTTTGACATCTGTACAGCAAAAATTGACACAGTTATTAAATTTCAAAGTTTGATATTTTTGCACATGATTTTGCCTTTCATTGAGGGATCAGTTAAAAGATGAATTAAAGTAATTCGAGATCAAAGTCAGGGTGCAATATCCTTTTCAATGCGAAACCACCTTCAGCCGGTATCGCCAAATCGGGGAATCACTAAAGAGGGTTATTTCATCTATAAATTTGAGCTAACTTTTATGGGTGGAACACATTCAAACGTCAAAGTAGGTAGAATCGACAACCGGAAAATAAAACATACTCACTGAGGACTAGATAAATGGCAGCGGAATTGTACCCTGATTTTGATCTCGAATTACTTTAATTCATCTTTTAACTGATCCCTCCATGAAAGACAAAATTATGTGCAAAAATCTCAAACTTTGAAATTTAATAATTGTGTCAATTTTTGTAGTACACATGTCAAACTTTTTGTGTTCTATCTTTTATGATATGTGTAAACTTTTACAAAATATAACTATAGGGACTTGGGGACCGTATAAAAAGTTAGATTTCTTAATTTTTATAAAATTGATTTTACTTTAAATAATGCCACAACATGAATATTTACCTCGTTTGGAACGTTTTTGTAATTGGAACTATATGTCTACGACCAACGGTTGAGAAATTAAAGGTCGGCGGTAGATAACATATTGCACCTGTATATTCTCAAAGAATGACTCTTTTTGCGCAATTTCTTACTTTTTGAGTACAGAAAACAAAAATTAATTTGTATCCAATGTATTAAATCATACTTAAAAAAAAAATAATAACAATTTTAAAGCAAAAAAATATGTAAGACTGTACCTGTATATTATAAAGCATGTGCATCAGAAACTCCGACGGTGGCAACATCCGACTCATAAATTTAGTTTTTACCGCAAACTTTTAAAGGTCGCATAATTTCTATTTTTACAAAGTCGAATTGAAAAAAAAACGTTCTTTCCAATGCAATTTGTTTGAAAACTAAATCTCAATCGACTGATTTTTTTTTAAATAGCTTTTAAAGTTAGTTTCAAGCAGGATTTTTGTTTACAAATCTATCTCTATTGCGTGAAGCCAGATTACGAAAGATTTAGCCGCTTGCTTTTAAAACAACATAAATAATTCAGAATTTGTTTCCAGCTATTACTTCATAATAAAATTCAAACGTCAATGATAAATAAATAAAATAATATAAATAAATCACACATTCAACAGACATCAAATCGATTTACGCGTTTACACCACTGAAATTATCAGAATAAAAAAGGTTGTTTTAAGAAGTGAAGTGTTTGGCGATTTCTTAGTCAATCAACTTCCAGCATCCAGCTAATACAGAAGTATCCCTTTTAATAAATTTTGAAACTTTATTTGAATACTTTATAGATTTTTTTAATATAAAAATTCTTTTAGATGTTGTGAGTGGACATATATATATATATGTATATATAGATATAATTGAAAAATATATATATATATTTAGAGTATTCAGTTTAAAAAAATAAAAAAAATATTTTCACCTATGCTCTGTAACTGGGGAAGAACGTGTTGGATACCCTAGTAGGGTGGTCACAAGCTACATGGGAAAAATTTATTTTAATCTTTTTGTATGGGGGACCCCTCTAAAAGTTAGAACAATTAGTTAGAAAATGAGATTGGTAAAGTTTCAGCTCAATTGAATAATAATAACCCGTGCCTCATCGAGGTTAAATTCATAAAAAATCGTGATTTTTGGCGAAAAATTGTAGTTTTTCTTTCATTAAACGAAAACTGTTTGTTTTAGAAATCTAATTCTTATTTTATTTCATAGGAAATGTTGTTGCTTTGAACTTTTACTCTAATCAAAAATGACATTTAGTATTTTTCAGGTCAGCTCATGAACCATGTTCTCAAACTATGCATTCTTGAAAAAGAATTGAAAAATGACAAATGATTAATTTTGATTACTCTTGATAATTTTTGGTGTATTATTTGAATTCAAAGGCAAAAGAAATTGAACAATTTTGGTAACTTTAAAAATGTTTCATGAATTTTAGTTAATTATTAATATCTAGTTCTGTGCCTAAAAGAAAGATCTCCTCAATTTGTATTGGAGTTGAAGCGTATTTAAACGGAACATCTGAATTTCTCTTCGTATTACAAGGCTGTTTTTGTTACATACTAGCGTTAACTATTTTCATTCATTCCGACAACCCCCCCCCCCCCCCTTTCGGTATGATGGCAAAAATGCAAGATTTTTTTTTAATTGGCCACGTGTTTCACCAAATCACCGGCAGTAAGTGACCAAGTAGTTGTAAAGTTTTACGTGTTTTATTTTATAATATTCGCCAAGTGAAACTTGAAGAGAAGCTGCTAGAATTACAGTATAACCACCAGTTAACCACATACTTTAATTTTAAGTAGAAATGTAATACGACTTCGCAAGCAACTAGTTCGAAAACAAAGAACTGAGCTCATTAAAACAGATTTATGAATTCCGATTTAGAGGGAGCTGTTGTTCACTGAGATGATGGAAAACTACTTCCTCATTTTTTGAATAAAGAAAATGAGAGAGGATAGCAGTTTTAATTACTTGTGGAGATGAAGAACAGTTAATAGAAGTTCCTCAGTTTGAAAATAAATCGAAATAACTCAGGCAAAATCTGTATTTTCAGCACTTGAAGAGCAGGAGGAAGTTGGTAAAATCCAGGCAATGTGTTTTTATACCACTGCAGTAAACACTGGTCGCCTCAAAAGAACCAGAATTTTGCTATAGCAATTATTAAAGAAAATATTTTCTATATTTACCATGTCGCCACCATAATTTAGAAATTATCCTAAAAGCTGTTTTTAATTGTAAAGTCGGCACAATTACTGCCCCTCAGCCAGATACTTAAAAATAATTTCAGATTGGGTGGTCTAAGTTAGTTCAGGCTAAGTATAAAAATGCTATTGAAAATGAAATATTAGATATAAAATACTTAATTCAGAAGAAATTTCCAGTTTTCTTACAGAACATTTAAAAAATGAACTGCGTAGGGATGATTATAAAGAAATAATCCAATTTAGTGTAATTTTTATAAGACGTCTTCCTCCAAAAGACATTTTTTTCAGAGAACCTCGTACTATTCATCATGCTAGATGGATGACACAGACCATTTAGAAAAAGAAGGTATAGAGCTTAATTTGCTTATTTATAATCAATACACTATGACGCAAAAGTTTAGACAATGAAGAAATTCTTACATACTTTGAAAAATATTTATTCAATTTTCAAATCACTGCTTAAAATTAATGTGCTGTACATATAAACAATATTTATAACAAAGAAAAGTGGAATTGTGCATATTGCAATAAATTAAATGGTAACAAAAATAAACTGCTGTCTCAAAAGTTTAGACACAAATGAAATAAAATCGAAATAAACAATTTTTAAAACCTGGTTGCGCATCCATGCTTATGTATTACGTCATATACACGAGATTGCATGGAAGAAACTAAATCTTGCATAGTTTGTGGATCGATATCATACCATGCATTCTCAATAGATGTCTTAAGTTCCTTTTCAGAAGAGTATTGTCTAGCGTTGCTATAAACTTTGCGACACATGATGCTCCAAAGGATTTCTATAGGGTTAAGATCTGGGCTACATGCTGGCCAGTCGAGAACTCTTATATTATGGGAATTAAACCAAGATTTTGAATGTTTTGCAGTGTGAATTGAAGCATTGTCTTGCTGAAATTCCCACTGAGGACCCCCTAGAAGCTCAGCAAATGGCAGTAGGTTTTCTTCTAATGTCTGTGTATAATGCTGTGAAGTTTGACGACCACTGGTGAAGGTCAGAGATACTTGTCCATTATAGCAAAAGGCTGCCCAAACCATCACCGAGCCCCCTCCTTGTCTGCGACTAAAAAAACGTCGAGGTTCCTTCCGCAAGTCATGCCAATACGATAAACAACCATCTGGACCATCCAGATTCCACTTTTTTTCATCGCTAAATATGACTGACTGCCATTTCTCTCCATATGACATATGCTTTCGAGCCCACATAAGTCTTTGTAACTTATGATGTGGTTTCAGAGCTGGTTTCTTCTGCATTTTGCTATAAACGATTGTTCCTTTTTCCAAAATTCGTCTACGAATCGTATCCTTTGATACAGAGAGTCCCGATGAGCTTTGAACTCCACGTACGCTCATTTGTTGAGTACTCGCTAGTCTTTGTATCAGGCGATCCTCTCGTTCATTTGTCACACGTGGCCTCCCAGACCGACATTTTGCTTTATATTCGGAACCACTCGATAAAACTCGATAAATAGATTTTTTTGACCTATTAATAATAGCAGAAATTTCAGAAACGCTCTTCCCTTCACCTTTCAACTGCCAAATCCTTGAAACCTCATTCACTTGAATTTCTTTAGCTCTCGGCATGTCGACTATGAAGCGCAATCGTTTGCAGAACTTAAGTACTCCAAATTTGTGACATCATCGATTCTAAATTTGCATATGCCAGCGAATATTCAAAGAAATTTAGAATAGTGTCTAAACTTTTGCGACAAGCACATTTGAATTTTTATGAAAAAAATTAGTATTATAGCAAATAAAAAGACTGTCTTTTGTACATAGCATTTTAAATCAGTTTTTGAATATATTTACAGGTTTTTGTAATTCTGACGTCATAATTCTACATTTTAAAGCTGAATGACGTCATTGTCTAAACTTTTGCGTCATAGTGTATTTATTGTCAAATCGTGGTTCAATGCTCTCATTCCCACTTTGCCCCCAATCAAGACCTGAAATTAATAAAATGACTTGTTGTCTACAGAAAAATTGATAAATAAGTTACAGACAAAGCACTCACTAAAATGATAAACCGCCTTTGGTATCTTAACTAGGATCAAGTTGCATTTTCATTTTTAGATAATTTTTAGAAGTCAAAATAAGCATAGCTGTAAAGTTAATGTTATTAATGTCATTAATTAATGTCATTTGAAGATGAAAATTATGATGATGGTTTAGTGTAAGAACTACAAAAGGTTTCAACGAAGTGGATTATTTACTGGACAAAGAAGTTGATGTTTTTGTTTCATCTCAAACTGTAAATTTTAAGAGATTTTATATTAATATGTAATTTTTAAATACCGGTCCCAATATATGGTGTGAAAATAAATATTATTTAAAAGCAATAAATAAATAAATAAATAAATAAATAGTGAATGGCTTTAAGGTTGTCAATGACACAGCTGAAAGTGTAGTAAAATTAATCTGAGATTTCAATTCCTGTTTAACAAAAGATGAGGAACAGAAACAGTTTCTGCTACAATTTGTATCTGAATGTAGAAAAACTTTTAAAGACTCTTCAAAAGCCATCTTATCTAAGCCATTACCATCTTACCTTGACAATTGTAAGGGATAATAATTTCTTTTCTTTATAATGCTTCCTTTCTTGTAACACAACTTTAATAATAAAATGCATTTTAACATTATTTATTCCTATTTTTATACTTTCTTTGTCATTTTTTTCTTTTAATTCTTTAACTTTAGATTTCATTTTTTTAAATTTACGTTGGAATTTTTTTTAATTAAACCCTTTATTATGTACAAAATGAAAACAAAAACGTAAAAAGCAGATGAAATGGAATGTTACAATGTTTTTTCGCGTTTTCATAAAAAACAAATTTTTAGGATTCATATCGAGTCTGGTCCTGAAAAATGCGCATATATTTAAATCTATAAATCTTTACAAAAAAAAAAATGGTGTGTGGTTCTTCAAGACAAAAACGTTTTTTATGAAATGAGACCAGTATTATGTTTCTAGGTTTAATTGCATACATTTTATGAAGTAAAAACTGCATTTTTTGGCGAAAAATCACGTTTTTTTTTTTTTTTAAATTGACCTCAATGAGGCACGGGTTAACATTATCCAAATGAGCAGAAACTTTGCGAATCTCATTTTCTAGCTAATTGGCAACTTTTTGGGGGGTCCCCCGGAAAAAATTTGAAAATTGATTTCTTGTGACCACCCCAATACCCTAGTCTATATTATAAGGCAAAAACATGTCCGTGAGTAATTCTAATGTCATATTGACGGTAGCAACACCGCCGGTGTTTCAAATTGACGGTGCCAAAATGTTCTTTTAAATGCTGTTTATTTCAAATCTATCTCATTTTTTATGGTTTTTGAGATATTTTTCGAGTATAATTTTTGTAACATTCTATCTCCCTCTTCTGCAGCCCGATTACGAAAGATTAACCAGTTTGCACTTTAAACAATATAAAGGCTTGGCATTTGTTTCCGGCAAATATTTCCAAACGAAATTAGAACTTCGTCCATAAATAAAATAATAGAAATATAAATATAACACAAAATTAACAGATATGTAATCGAACTACGCACTTAAACCACTGGAATTATCAGAATAGAAAAGACTCTTGTAAGTAATGATCTTTGGCGATTTCTCCAGCTATTAATTCTTGGAATGATGCTAATATGAAGGATCGCTTTTAATAAATTTCAATACTTCAGTTAAATTCATGAATATAGTTCATACAAAAATGCTTTTTGGGTGTTGTTAGTGGGATTACTCCGACAAGGGATACCCAAAAGAAAGTGATATAAACATCAGGCGTAGAAAATATCCTTACACCACAGTCAGTCGGTCGGACGTCCCTTTGACGTCACAATGGTCAAGTGTCACAGTGATTACGGCGAAACATAATGCGATATCGTTCATTCGTCTCATTTTTACTTTCAATGGATCATCATTTGGTGACTCCAGTGATAAGTTTAAATCACTGAAATTATCAGAATAAAAAGGGCGGTTGCTGTAAGTTGAGATTCCTGGTAATTTCTTCCGCTATTAACTCCTTATATACGGCTAATTCGAAAGTATTGCTTTTAATAATTTTCAAAATTTATTTAAAAACCTTATTTATATTTTTCACATAAAAATGCTTTTTAGTGTTGACAGCGGGCCATCTAAAAAAATACATTAAATGTAAAAATCTATTACAGTTTTCAATTAAAAAAATGGTTTTTATCTATGTTCTGTAACCCATGAAGCCCCGCCTAGATCCCCTTACAAACAGTTTTACTAAAAGAAACATATTTTCAAAACTTTCTCTGAATGAAAAAATCAAGGCAATTTAAAGAGCATATAATTGAAAAAGACTGCCTAAACTTCTATAGCTTCATTTTTATAGAAATTTAAATATATCAATTTAAATATGACTGAACTATATACTATATAGTCTGTTTCAAAAGTTTAAGCACAAGCATAAAATGTTGTTTTTTAATGAATAATAAAAAGTTAGAATAAATAGCATTTTTTCATTTGTGGATTTCGCAACTTCATTGAAATAAATGATATCAAAAGTAGAAAAATATAAATTGCATATTTATAAAAAATATAATTTAAAAAATGTTCAACATAACTGCCTCAAAAGTTTACACACAATAGCGAAAACAACTACATTTATCATTTTTACAAAACTGCTACATACAAATTATTTTCCGTGATTTCGGATTAGTTCAAATAAACGCACGTCCATCGAAGTTACTAGTCTTTGTAGGGTTTCTGGAGGCAAAGAGTACCATGCTTTCTGTATGGCCTCTTTAAATTCTTCAAGAGAATCATACAGTTTTCCATTGCAGTAAACCTGACGGGCTAACATGCCACAGACATTCTCATTCGAGTGTACGCCAGGACTAAAACCTGGCGAGTCAAGAATTTAAAAATTTTTCTATGAAAGCCATGGTTATGTAGTATGTGATATTAGTTTGAGGCATTACCTTGTTCAAAGATCCATTCAGGACCCCTCAAAATGTCACCAAATAGAAGGAATTGTTCCTTCAGCGTCTCTTGATATTTTTGGAAATTTAGTTTTCTTTTTAGAAAATCCAGAGAGGTCAGGCTGTTGAAGCTAACCCCCCCCCCCCCAAACAATAGGGTTACGGTCTTGCTGACTGTTGAGAAAACGCCTTCGTTTCTTTCGTATAGCATGTCAGTACGTATTCCACACATCAGGGCCATCTAAGTTCCATTTTTTCTCATCACTGAATAAAACAGTATGCCACTTGTCCCCCACAGGACATTTGTTTTTCAGCACCGTTCATTCTTGCTTGTTAGTGATGTAGTTTCAGACATGGTTTTCAAGCCATTTTCTTTAATATGATGTGATCACATTCTTTAATACGTCTATGTACAGTATCTTTGGACAGTTGTACACCAAGATTATTTTTAATTTGCTGTATGGGCATATTTGATCTAAACACGAAATCCGTATTCTCCGATCCGTCTCAACAAACGTCATTGTAGCCATCCACATCTTGATTTCCGGTTGAAATAATCATTTCTACAGATTACTTCCTATAGATACATCGCTTTTATCAATTAAAAACTTTTGCAATTTCAGAAACAGTTTTATTTTGTGATTTCAATTTTAAAACTTTTAAAATCTCAGCTTTTAATAATTCTTTACCCTTCGGCATTTTTAAAACGAGTGGAAATGATTTTTTCAATTTTATATTTTTATAAAATTGGAAAATGACGTCATTTAACTTCATTACACTCGTCCAATCCCGTGTTTCTAAAAAACATTGCATAAAGTGCTTAAACTTTTGAGAAAGTTTTTCTTCAAGAAAAAATGTAAATTCAACTAAAATTAATATAAATTTTATTATAACCGACAAAAACTACTTACTTTATTTGATTTTCATTAAATGCCGAGTATTTATTGTAAATTGGTTTCATATGTATTTTTTTTCAGTTATTTTTAGCCGTACTTGAAGAGTGCATAAACTTTTGAGACGGACTACAGCAAAAATAACTTTTGATGTCAATTACGAATATGACGCGGGAACTTAAGAGAGTGAACATAAAATCTGTTACATCTTTTGAATAATTACACAAGCCTACGGTGGTTGTGTTTTATATCATTTGATAATTGATTTTTATGCATTTTTTTGGCGCTGAATCCGAAAATAACCTTCAATTTTAACCATCACGTCAGGAGTTTTCGGAAATAGTAAATTTCAAAGTTAAAAAGGTAAAAAAATAAGCGAAAATCTGATTCTAAAAAAATATGTGATGGTTGTGTTTTTTAACTTTTGATAATTGATTTTTAGGAATTTTTTTAGTGCTGAATCCGAAAATGACCTTCATATTTAACCACCATGTCAGGAGTTTTTGCAAATTGTAAATTTCAAACTTAAAAAGTAAAAGAGAAAATCTCATACCATAAAACAGGTTGTGTTTTTTAGCTTTTAAAAATTGATTTTAATGTATTTTTTAGCACTAAATCCAAAAACGACCTTCATTTTTAACCATCACGTTAGAAATTTTTGTAAACAATAAATTTCAAAGTTAAAAAGTCTAAAATTAGCGAAAATCTGATACTATAAAATAGATGGAGAACATTTTTTCCAAAAAGATTTTTTCAGTTTTTTTTGGCTTATATCAGATTTTCGTTATCGAGATTCTTACAGCTAAACAGCTCAGGGGTCCATTGACCGGGGTGGGTGGGTGGTGGGGTCACTGATCCTGTGGAGGTATATAGTATTCCACTTTAGAGAGGAATGGGGAACTACCTTAGACATAACTGGCCTTTATGAGATTGTAGAGGTAAATCCATTAAATAGCTCCATCACATTTTATTAAAAAAAAATTATTTACACATAATGGAAAACATTTCGCGTACGTCACTCGGAGCAAACGCGTGAGAGATACAAAGTAGAACATGACGCAAATGAAATGGAACATACGTCATTTTACGCTTCACGTTCATAGAATCCCTGAACTGTTTAGCTGTAAGAATACCCCAGTATAATTCAAAAAATTTGATAAATTATTATGAAAAACTTTTATTTTATAGTCTCAGATTTTCGCTATTTTTTACTTTTAAACTTTGAAAGTTGGGATTTGCGAAAAATCCTGACAAAAAGGTTAAAAATTAAGGTAATTTTCGGATTCAGCGGTAAAAAATAAATAAAAATAAATAAAAAACAACCAAAACTTAAAACACACAACTATCATATCTATTTTATAGTATCAGATTTTTGCTATTTTTGACTTTTTAAATTTTAAATTTACGATTTGCAAAAAATCCTTACGTGATGATAAAAAAATATGAGTGTCCTATTCGGGTTCAGTGCTACAAAATACATAAGAATCAATAATCTAAATCTAAAAAACATGGCAATTCAAATTTTGCGGGCTAGTGTATTCTTTTTATATTTTGATAAACAATTGAAAAATAATAAATACAGGTGGAATTTTATTTTTTAATTAACGGAATTTATTCCGCGCTCAAAATTTTGTAATGTAAAGTCAGAAAGCGGTCTACAAGTGCGAGCAAAGCCAGCTACAAAACACTGTTGTTAGAAACGTGCAATTATACTGCGTATTACCAGCTATACATTAGAATTTAGCCTTTAGTTAATGAATGCCGCCGTATTAGCGCAACCAATATCATTGTCCATATGCGTTGTTTCCAGTTATTATAGTTTTGGCAAGACTTTTTCTGACAAGCTTTTTTTGCATTATTTAATTGCTGAAATTTTGAAATTAGATAACGCGAAAATTTTCGCGCAAAAATACTGGTATCCAGTTAGAAACAAGGCATTTGGACAATATTAAAAACCAACAACTGATAATAGGCATTGTTTAGCTGAAGGTTAAAACGTCCGCAATATTAAATTTAAATTCCAATAACTGAATATTATTTTGTAAACTTAAATTGCTCATTATGATGCGTAAAACACTAGATTCTAAATTTAATAGGAAAGGAACAAATAACTAAGTCAAAAGTTATTAAATTCCAAAATCACATAGTAATTTTTGAACCGAGCCGCATTTAGTTACAATCTTCAAATTTTTATACCATAAAGTGTTGTCACCGTTGTTATTAACCCATCTTTGCATGATGATGGAAATTTCCATCATAACATTGAATGCCCAAAAATTATATAAAAGAACAAGTTCACTTTAAGTTGATCGTGTCTGGATATCTTTTTAATGTCCATTGCATAAAAAAAAACATAGCTGTCAAAAAAAGGCTTCTCCAGCTCCTCCTCCTCCAAAAGATATAAGAACAGATGGTGCTGAACATATGCCAACAGTGGGTGGGTCACTCCGGCGCAAATATCCTAAATGTAAAGGGCATTCTACAATTTCTTGTCGTAAATGTGGAGTCAATTTGTGTCTAAATAAAAATAATAATTGTTTCGTTAATTATCATAAAGAATAAAAAATATCCATTGATATCCTCTTTTATTTCTATTTAGTACTAAGCTAATGATCTAACTTTGCATGATGATGGACATTTCCATCATATTGTTTTTTGCTAAATTTATACTATAAATATATACTAAGATTTTTTTAACCATTTTTCCTTTAATTTTGAACATGAATTATATCACCTTGATTTATTTCACCAATAAAGAAAAAATCATGCAAAGAAGGGTTAGTGTCATAAAAACGACTTACTCTTTTGCTGAAAGAGTGATTATATACAAATTATTTATTAAAGTGATACTGCAAAATGTTCTAATAAAATACAATAACAAAAAAATCCCGCAACTAAAAAGAATCCCCGAAGAATGATAAAATACGTTTACAGATATTGAGCTAATGTGGCGGAAAACAAGAAGAATTGATGGCACACGCCAAGACAAAAATTTTGTATAGGAAACGATCATAATTCACTTATTCAGCCAAAAGTGTCTCACTCCAAGCCGACTTGAAGTTTTTGCTGAGTGTTTCGAGTGTTAAAATTTGATTACTATCCTTGTATCTGTAAGATACAAGGTTGGTTTAGGCTTAATGTTACCATAGTTTTCATAATTATTGAGTAATTGTAAAAGTTCGTATCCTATTTCATAGATGGCAGAAACTTGCAATTTTGGACTGTGCTGATGTTACTTTTCTAACCCAATTATTAACTGACAGTTATCTACATGTGTCGTGAGTGAACATAATGTTAAAACAAGTAAAAATTAAATTTAAAAAATCAAAAAACCCGACTGCGTAAAAAGCGAACTAATTAATTGTCATAAATGTGAAACTATTTTTTATATTATTTACCAATTTTTTTTATTTACTTGTATTGATGACTTTTAAGTTGTGTTTAATTCTTATTTCCTATCTATAAACACTGTTTTGATGCGGCCTATAGATGTTTATTAAGGTTAGTGTTACAGTAAAGCTATAGATCTTACCTATACAACTTCCAGATTGCGTAATATTTAAACGGAGCTTCTGGCTGTAAAATAGTCAATGAAACATCGTCTTCCTTTTGAAAGACCTATCCAACGATATGCCACTCAATACGGTGCTTAAAATTTTGTTTTCGTCTCTACCGCCATTTTAAATTTATAAAAACAAAACCTAGCCTATAGCCATCGTATTGTCAAGACAAATCGATGGAGACTCCATTCATTAAAATTCATCCAGCCGTTGGGATGTTTCGAGGATATAAAGAAATCCACATACCCAGATACGCGTGAAACACATAACCCTTCTTGGCAGTCCGGTAAAAAGTTTTTCAAATTAATTGGTGTGCAAGGTTAATATTCAAAATGGAAAAGTTACCATTTTCGTCATGTTAAGTTCTAATGAGTTTAAAAAAGGAGTGAGTGTTGGACGTGCTACAAAAAATATTCAAGACGTTTATTTGGATCGTGCTCCCGTTCTTGGGACAGTTAAAAAGTTGTTTTGTTGATTTCGAAATGGTGATTTCAATCTAAACAATAAAATTAGCACTGGGCGACCTTCTGGCTTTGATAATGACTTAATCCTTGATTTAGTGAATAATAATCAACGGATTTTTACTGAAGAGATTGCGGAGAGACTAAATGTTGACAATTCGATTACATTTCGCCATTTAAAACAACTTGGGTACATTTGGAAACTCGAATCGGAAATCGGGCACGAACTTTTGCAATCACCCAATATGTTTATAATTTTTTTTAAATTTTTGTAATTAAGGGGAAAAACATGCATTTCAAGTTAATTACTAATTTTCAATTGGAACACCGCTGTATAAACTATACAAATATGGAAATTACGTCATGTATCTCACAGATACAACGAAAGCAATAGCTTAAGTTTTTAGAGGATAGTCATCGAGGTCTAACAATAATAAATAGACTTACTTTGTTTTGTGGGGGGTGCATAATGACATCACAAGATGCAGTGGAAGTGCACAGTTATTTGGGAAGCGCTGCCAACCACATTTCATAAAACGAAAAGCGTGCAGCTCAGTGTGAATTGTATCTACATCCAGTACCTGTTTTTAGCACATTTCAGATTAAGCTAATAATGTCTTAAAATATATTCCATATTTTAGAAAGTTTTTTTTTTTTTTCTTAATGTGCGTAAGACAAGGGCTATTATATTCCGGATTTTGAAAATAATTTCATCGGAATAGTAACCCTATAAATAAATAAAATACTTCAAATGATCTGTAGCTGTATCACATAATTATGTGGGTCCTGTACAAAAGTTGTGTTCATTTGTGTAGGGATACCACGCAATATCTGTGGAAATATACAGATCTCCTTAAAAATTTGAAGATATTTCTGCATGGTTTTTGTTTATAGCATGCAGAGTTTTCCACCAAATTTAACGCCATTTTGCGTAAACTCGAGAAAGCACACGGGAAATAACATACTGCAATTAGAATATGAATTTATTAAATATTTGATGAAACATGAACATTTACAGTATATAATTTCTAACTGTGCAGGCGCAAGGGATAACAAAATTATTTTTGTATAGCTTAGTAGTCAAACATATAGAGCAAGTCCTATAAAGAAGCCAGTTGAAAATCGTAAACATTGAGAAAGATATGGGAGATTCTGAGTTCAATTTCAGCTGATTTCTAAAAGAAGCTGGATGGTAATGGATTTTTCATAAATTGTCGTTTTTTATGTGTTATTTATGTTTTAGTTATCCTTGAAAAAATCACTAAAATGACCCCATTTCTAATCAAATATCAAAATATAAGCATCTGTTCAAAAGCTACCGGTAAAAATACGTTAAATACATACCAATTTGTTGGTAGTCAGTCAAAAAAAAGGGACAATTTTTGATTTTTTTTTAATAATCCTGTTACTTTTAGAAATCAATTAAAATTCAGCTCACTCTATCGCCCATATATTTCTGACTTTATATGATTTTTGACTAGCCTTTTTATATGAGTTGCCTCAATAGTTGACTACTAAATTTTTCGAAATTTGTTTGTTATCCTTTATGTAGTTAAAACCTATTTAATATAAATGCTCATATTTCATAGAATATTTAATTTATTGATATTCTGCTTGCAGTAGATTATTTATACTGTGCTTTGTCAAGTTTCCTGAAAGAGACGTTAAATTTGATGTCAAACCCTTCATGCAATATACGAAAAATCATGCTGAAGTTCCTTGAAATTTTTAAATAAAACTTTATATCTCTATGCATATACGTGCTATTCTTTCATAAATGAACATAAATATTGTACAGAATGCATGTAACATGACGACCAACTGTTAAACTTTTCTTCTTCACACTAAAATTTAATACCATATTTTGTTTTAATTAATCGGCAAAATCCGAGATTAACGAAGTAAAAAATTTCTTTTAAATTTTAGAGGTAACAAAAAAGCGTAAAAGTTGGCATCTATGACATAGTCATGTGCTAAAGCTGCAGATCATTTAAAGAATTTTATTTTTCAGAGTGATCGAAATATTTTTTTTATCCAATTTATTTTTAGTTATTTAATTGTCCTTGTGATCAAACCTTCGCTGAAAAATATGATATCAAGACTGTTATTTATATTCCTGAAGTAAATATAAATAATGAATAATGAAGTAATAATGAAATATGATGAATGTAGTATGATGTAGATGAAGTATGATGTAAGATGAATAATGCAGTAATAATGAATAATGAAGTAATAATAAATAACAGTATTTAAATATAAACAACAGTCAAGTATTTCTTTAGATATTCGACAAAATGTCTAAAATTGAAAGGGTCCGGAGACTTTTGGCCATATACACTATATAGCCATTAATCGCAGGACACTTTCAATTTTAGACATTTTGCCAAATATTTAAAAATATACTTGTCGAATTCTTCTGGAACTTCAGGATTATAAAGAATATGTTTGACCTCATATTTATCAATGTCGATTTGATAAGGAGGACAATTAGGGGGGGGGGCAACAAAAAATCAAAGTAAAATAATAATATTTGGGATCACCCTATACATTAAAACGCACGAAATGATCTATCGCTACAGAATACAAATCTGTGGATACTGTACAACATGTTTACTGATTTGTGTAAGTATAGCACGCATATTCATAGAAATATAGCGATTTTGTTTTTAAAGTTCAGAAAATTTTTGCATGTTTTTAGCTTATATCATGTAAGGTTTTCAACCAAATTTAACACTATTTTCAGCAAAATGTAGTAGAAACAATATAGTGAAATAATTTGGGATAACCATTAGCATGTTATTTTTTGAGGTGTTTCAAAAAACATTCCTTTTTGTATTCCAAATCCTTTTCTGTATTTCCATTTAATTAGTTGCATAGAATGTGTTCTAACTGAAAGCGTAAGGACTGCTGGATGGTGCAAGTTTTCGTAATTCAGAAATTTAACTTTATTTTATTTTATTTTATTTATTAAATTGGAATGATGAACATTTCATCTTTTGTCACTTTTCCTAATTTCCTCTCTTATTTCAAATATTGCATATTTTAAGTTCTCTTCTTAACCCTTAATGATCGAAATACTCCTCCCTGTCACAGGCATCTCTTACACGAATTTATGAGGTTGGCGCCAATTTTTTTTTAAAGAAACATCTTTGCTTGCACTTTGACAACATGTGAAAGAGAAATTTATTAAAAAATGTACTTTTAAAATATAGCGGTGCGAATAGAAAATAAAAATAGAATCATGTATATAAAGCTTGGGCAGCTTTACCAACATTCGACCGCAAAAGGGGTTAGTACTAAAAATGTATTTTGCTTACTCTTCTACAACTGCTTTCAAATTTAATATTTTCTAAAAGGAAAAAATATTCTTATAACTTTATATTAACTTGGTTTAATTTTATCCATACCAATTTATTTTTAAAAACTGAATTTAGACCGAATTAAAATTTATTTTTTAATATAGGAAACAGCGACTTTTATGTATGCTTATACGTTAAAAATAATCTATATTTGTAGTTTCAAAATAATTAAAACCTACACTAGTCACGGGAAGAAGCGCTAAAGCTAATCTTATGGCAGTGTTCTTTCAAATTTCTCGTTCGCATTTTAATATTTTTAAATGATTTTATTAGTCACAGGATACCTGAGGTCTATATCTATTGTTGTGCGTTTGTACTTTTTAGATTTTAATTACAGCATTTTTATACGCGGATACTTTCACTTTTGGAAACGGTTCTGAAGATGAAACTATCCTCATATAAAAAAAAAACTAACTAAAATCGAAAAAGCACAAACGCACAACAATAGATATCAACCTCAGATATCCTCGTCAAAAACATCATTTATAAATATGTAAACACAAGCGATAAATTTGTAAAGATTTCTTTCATATGTTTAACATTAGCGTTCAAGTTTCTTCGCGTGACTAGTGTAGGCTGATACGGATTGTATAAAAAAAAAACTACCGGAAAATGCATTTAACCCCTTAATTCTCACTCCCGTGATATTCACGGTCTGTGTCTTTTATTCAGATCGTTTGATTCCCACCAGTTTTATAAAATAGTGTAATTGGCTTTATAATGGTATCATTTTGCCTGTCATTAAATAAGGTGAATATATCTTTTTCAAAAATGTGGTGCCAATAAGCAATTTGAATTTTTAAACCGTAATTTTATGCGACCGTTAAAGGGTTAAGCTGTAATGAACCAAGAACATTTAGTAAACAATAACCACGCTGTATAACTATGGAAGAAATCCATTATACCTGACAAAGTAACTGAATATTGCAATGTGGGTAAAAAAATTATGTTTTTGTTCTCAAAAGGCAAGTTTGAAAAATAAACAAAAATTCACTATTTTTCAATTCTGGTCACTTACTAGTGCAGTTGATATTTAAGTGATCCAGTAAAGGGACAGTCTTTAATAACTATACAAATCGTTATTTTTTAAAGAAAAATACATTTATTTACATAAAAACAAACGAAAATGTACTACATATCTCCGTTAGTGAGCCAGGAAAAATAAACTCAATACAAAAAATATACATTCATTGTTTTTATAAACCTTTTTGCAGGTGAAAATATTCTTAATTAATTCAATTTAATATTCAATCACAGCTGTAGTTGTAACTATAACTTTTAATAATGTATTTCATTGTCTTTCATTGTCATTAATGCATGAAGTTCATTACATTTTCTACCAATCAAAATTAATATATCGTTACATATTTTTTTACTTTCTACTGTTTTGTGTCTCAATGTTTAATTCATGATGCATGGTCAATTATTGGTGCACTCACTTAGTTTTTTCTTCTTAAAAAAATTCATTCTGAAATATCTTTTAGAAAAAAGTAAAATATACTTGATTATGTCATGGTGAGGCAAATTGTAATCATGAGTAATAGTACATTGGGTATACCTCTATTGATATATAGTATATACAGATACTTATCCAATATAAATATGCTTATTATGCCCGTTTCAATTTCGGCAACGTGATATAATCACAAAATCCTATTTTCGTATCTATGTTAACTCTGAAGTGAAACATCTGTCGCTATATTTCAGGTATTTGGTCAGACTTACTACACTCAGCGGTCCAAATCATGATTTTGCGATTATAGCACGTTGAAGGAGAATATACTGAGCATTTATCTTATACAGTATATATCATATTAAAAATGCATCTGAAGGAATATAGAATATTAAAAATGTGTAAGATTTTTTGTTGATCTTTAATTGCTTTGGGAATATTTTGTACTAAAAGTTTTTATTTAGTAAATGATAAGTGCATCATTTAAATTATCTATAGACAGAGCTGCCAAGTCTCCGGCTTTTTGGATACCAGTATTTTAATACAGAAAATGTTCTTTTATTTAATTGGAGAATTTGGCCAATTTAAAAGGACAACATTTTCTCTAAGATAATAGTGGCGTGCAAAAAGCCGGAGACTTGGCAACTCTGTATAGATTTAAATTGGGATCTCAATCAGGGAAGTGGAACGTACTCTATGTACAGCTCTTTCAAGTGGACAACTTATTTCTTGCTAACTCTGTATGCATGTATAATATATAAGTATGAACAGCGATGTTTCTCAAAATACCCTACTCAATGTTACAGCAGCAAATAATCCCTGGTCGCCGAATGTCCTAATATGACTGTGTTTCGCCCGAACGATCTCACCCCCTGAGATCTGCGGGAAAGGCTTTTTGTCCGCCTGGAAAAGCACATATCGAGCATCGCATCCCGATTATTATTGAATCAGTTTTAAAGCTTTTGCCCATTATTTTCCGATCATTTGGTCACTAGGTAATCTTTTGCCAAGAACATTCCAATATCATATGATATTTTGCCGACTAGTTTGTGATATCATACAGGAAAATTTGTAGGTGCAAAAATATTATTTAAAAGTAGAAAAGCTCGTTTAAATTCAAAGAATAAATATTACTAATTGGCGTTATTTTTACAAATAAAATGCAAAAATATTTACATGTCGATTACATAAACAATTAAACAGTGTAAAAAAAAAGGCATTTGATATAAAAATTATAATTAATTACAATTAAATTTTAAATTGCAATTAATTTTTTAGTGTAAGAAGAAAATAAAATTAGCTTTTAAGGTAAAAAATACTCTTACCTATTACTAATACCATTGATGTATAAATATTTTTGCATCTTAGAAAGAAAAATTAATTGTAATTTAAATTGTGATTCTAATTATTTATAATTTTTATTGTAACATTGTTTAACAAGAATGTTTAGACTTTAAACAATAATAAATTTCTTACATTTTAAATATTTATACCCGCGATAGGTAAATATTTTTGCATTTTATAGTGGAAAATATTGCCATTTAACAAAATATATTATTTGAATTAAAACGAACTTTCAAAGATTTAAATTAATTATACAATATTTGCATCTTACAATGAAAATTATTCCCACTTAACATTGTTTTCCAACTGTAAAAATCAGATTTTTTAACACTTCTCATTATATTATGGTTATGTATAAAAAATATATTTCTTCAAAATCTAAATAATTATTTTAATGAATACTTCGTTCAGTCAATTTTTTTTTTACTTTTAAAAATAGCATAAAATTAAATAAGTAAGATAAGCATAAAGACAGTTTAAATCATAAGATTTAGAAAAAATCTCCAAAACTTTCCCAAATTCTTTTATGTGTTATTTCAATCAATCATCTTTCATTTTATTACAGTTCTAGCGCTGTATTTTCTTAATTCAAAAAAAAAAAAAAAAAAAAAAAAACTTTGCATAATTAATTTCTAAAGAAATTCTTTTATTTACTCAGAGTTTTTAAATTCATAATTTAAAAGCATTTAGATCAAATAGTTTTTAGTTTTTAATTTAAGATATTTTCTCATATTTATTTAAATTAAAGAAAACGGCAAGTCTTATTATCAACATTTAACAAATATATCAGTTTAATTTATTTGATTTATTAATCAGTTTAAGTTCTACTTATCGGAGTATATTTTTAAGTATGAATGACTATACGTAACTAAAAAAGAGAGAGAAAAAGAAGAGAAAATAAACGCTTAAGTGCGAGTATTACTCGCGCTCAAAGGGTTCTGTACAATAAATATATGAATTTTTCACTGTAATTAAAAAAATCGCTGCTAAAAGAATAACAAGACTTTGTAAAAACTATACAACGTAGGGTTGGGCATAGCTGTATATACTAGAAAAGTATCAATGGTTATACCATAAAAGTTCAAAGCGATATAAAGCCTACATAATATCCAATATTGATATTCTGTATAACACTTTTTAAAATCTTATCCTAATCTGTTTATGATGAAATTAATTCGGTACAGGCAATAAAAGTAGTGCATATTTAAACTTCATTTAGCGTTTCATAAAACTACATTCAGCGTAGTATTAACCTGTTCTTTTTACAGTGTAGCTAAAACAAAACCCTTGTTCAAAGTATAAACTTGGCATTGTGCTAAGCGCGCTTCGAAAGGAGGTCCTAAAGTTGCAACGCCGCCTTCGTCCGTGCCGCGTTTTTCCAGATAGGTTTTTAATTAACTTTTAAAGACACGGGAGGCGTATTGAGAGATCTACTCAATCCAAACTAGTCGCAAATCCCATAGTATTTACGTGATTATTTCTAAGTAGATTAGTCTGTTTTTAACAATTTGACATTAATTGCTGTTATACTGCTACTGGGCATTTCATTACACAAATATATCATTAAAATGTGTTATCTGGGCCTTAAAAGCCGATGGTACATAGAGTACGCCACTCCTGTCATGATGCATGTCCAAACCGTCCGTGTCTTTAAGGGTTAATATCTCGGCTAATTAGCGACGATTTTTTTCGAATATCATTATGAACAAAGCTTTTATACGTCTGCTACGATAGGTACCTCCAGCGTCCCTCAACACCTTTGCTGAATGCCCGGAAATCGAAATTTTTGTGTAACGGAAAAATGCGCTTTTCTCAAAAACTATATATCCTAGGGTAATCGCTATAATTTTCCTGCAAGGTTTAAATTAACCTCTACTACCTCTAATTTTTTCATAATTTTTTTTTCAAGTAACTTAATTAGCCCCTATATATTTTTCCTAAAAATATTTGTAAATGTTTCCTAATCTGTAAATATGTGGGTCAATAGTCTTTATTACGTCCCCCAATTTGAATTTCCACCTTCTATAGTTTACGAGTAAAATGGCTGTGACAGACGGGCAGACAGACACAGGAGTGATCTTATAATGGTTCCGTTTTTTACTTTTTAAGTACGAAACCCTTAAAAAAAAAAAAAAAAAAAAAAAAAAAAAAAAACAGAAAATTAGAATTAAAAAAAAAGTTTTTAGATTTCGATTACGGTCTATTATCCAGTTATCGTGGAGAATCTACAAACTTTTAACAGATTAAGGTTTACTGATTTGTGCATAAGGAATTTAATTCTCACCAAGAAACAATTCTTCGGAAGTATTTTTGACTTCTATTATTTCCTTCTAGTCCGCGAGCCAGTAACAGATTTTGATGACCAAGTTCCTCTCGGCCGATAATTTGTAAAATGCTTCAGAGAGTTGTATCATGAAGCTCCGTGAACGTCAGCTGCGGTTCCATGGGTGGGTTGAGCAGCGGCAGCCTCTCAAACACGTAAAAAAAAAAAAATCAGTCATTTCCTCCCGGTTGAAAATTTGTCAAATTATAGCTAATCCAATATCTTGAAGAAAAAAAAAGTCAGCTGATTATGAAGTGGTGGCTAATACGTCAGCTGGTCACACGAACATGAAAAAAATATACAGAGGCAAAGGAAAGTCCCTTTAACCTGAAAATACTTGCGAACGGAAAGAGCTACAGCTATGGAAGTGAGGTAACGTTATAGTAAAGTTACTACGCCCGACCTAATGCAAACGACGGCAGCGCCCCCTAGTGGCGAAATTTGGAAAATAGCTATTAAAAATCGTAAACGAAAAGAAATAGAGCAAAATTTCCAATTAGAAAATTTTAGAGCATCAATTAATTAGTACGAAACAACGTTTGGTTTACATGGATAACATAAATCTTCGCCCGTATACCCAAAAATGTCCGAAATCGATTCATTCTATTTTGTGTAAACGTTTGAATGGAATAGCCAGAAGTATGGAGAAATACGCACAGTTTATGGTATAAATACGTGCTTATCTCAATACATTTTGATAACATCTCACATACACACACAAAAAAAAAGACAAACTGTCTCACAGTGATAAAAAGTTAATATTCAGTATGTTCGAAAAGTTCGCCATTGCTCACGATACATGTTTGTATTCGTGAGAGTAATTCTACGTGCCACATTTCTCAGCTTGGAACGTCTATTGCTAGCCTCTTCAATACGACGACATAGATTTAACCCTTTCAAGGGCGGTGGCTAGACGGTCTAGCCACCTAATTTTAATTCCAAAACTGACAAATGGCAGCAAGAATATTTTAATAAAATTTTGCTTTTGTAATGAAAGTGAAAATTAGCGGGTTTTTTTTCTAAGAAATTCGTTTGAATATTCTGGTGTCAGTAAATGACTTCATCAGTTTACGAACAGAATTCTTCTGTCCCTGAAACGGTTAATATAAAACTTTAAAGGCATTGGAAATTAAATTTTTACAGACATTACAGCACAGTATAACGTCACAATCTGAAATTGTGCACTGCTACATTTACTTAATGTGAATATGCAAAGTAGAATCGTCGCTCATCGATTTCGGACATTTTTGTGTATACAGCCGACTATTTATCTTATCCGTGTGAACCAAATGTCGTTTCGCACTAATTAATTGATGCTCTAAATCTTTCTAATTGGAAATTTTGCTCTATTTCTTTTCGTTTACGATTTTCAATAGCTATCTTCCAAATTTCGCCACTAGGGAGCGCTGCGTCGTTTGCATTAGGTCGGGCGTAGTCACTTTACTATACCGTAACCTCACTTCCATAGCTGTATCTCTTTCCGTTCGCAAGTATTTTCACGTTAAAGCGACTTTCCTTTTGCATTTTGTATATTTTTTCATGTTCGTGTGACCAGCTGACGTATTAGCCACCACTTTATAATCAGCTGACTTTTTTTTTTCTTCAAGATATTGGGTTAGCTATAATTTGACAAATTTTCAACCGGGAGGAAATGACTGATATATATATATTTTTTTTTTTTTTTTTTTTTTTTTTTTTTTTTTTTTTACGTGTTTGAGAGGCTACCGCTGCTCAACCCACCCACGGACCCGTAGCTGACTTTCACGGAGCTTCATGATACAACTCTCTGAAGCATCTTACAAATTATCGGCCGAGAGGAAATAACTGACGAAATTTGTACCTGGCTCGGGGACTATTCGTTTGTTTGCTTAAAAGTAGGGTCTGGTCTGTCCTTGAAACGTGGAAAGAAGATTGTGAGGGGATAGGGGATAAAGATCTAGAAGGATATTGGTGTGTTTATGTCACGTAATACATTTCATTACGGGGGGTCAGAGTTACCCCCGAGGCAAAACAATACGCTCCCAGTGAAATGATTCAATTTTGGTCATCTGACAGTATCGGCCAATTTTATATTTGCAGTATGTGTCAATAAATTTATTTCATACATCAATTCGATTTATTACTGACGTTAGCATTTGACCTATAGCTAGAGGAACCGTCACTAATTGAACCACCAATTGGAAGAAGGGAATAAATCCAAAAATTAAGTATGGAGATAATTAAAAAAAAACTATATAACTTTTTACTTTCAATTTATAGGCTCATGTGATATCAATTTTAATGAAGAAAATATAAATTCTGATTTATTTACTAATAGAGCTGGCTGAAATATATAATATTCATTTATATATGTACATGTAAATGTGTTGGATTTATTCCCTTCTTCCAATTTATCATATACAATATACAAAATAATTTGAAATAATAAACAATATAATGACAAAAACTATTTATTTATTAGAAAAAACGTAAGGACACTCTATTATTCATCTACTACTTCACTGTCGGATCTTGTAGTTCGCCAGGTCAGAATAATATCGTAAAAATCTTTGAATTAGCCAGGAATATATTGGGTTATCTTTTGTATGTCGTTCATTTTTTTCACATTTATGGGTATTTTAGTAACATATGCGGGTATTTTAGTAACATATGCCGGGGTGTCTGGTATTTTCGGGTTTGTAGAAGGTTTTTGGAGCCAAAATGTAGCTTTAATGAAAACATTAGTGCTGTAAAAGTAACGACTAAATGAATACCCGTATGATGTCGTTACTTTCAAACTCGCTACCCGTTAGAAAGTATTCGTTACTCGTTACTTTCGTTACTGTTCAAAAACCGGGTATGTACTACAAACCTGCAGCAAATCTAATTATATACTGCACACTGCATATGAGTCTTTTGAAGAATTCGTTACTGTTTTAACGTAAAATATGTGCTGCCATCTGTACGTAAAATTTACATTTAATTTTCTACGTTTTAATGAAAAAAGGCAAACAAAATTAAAATACGATGCATAATTGAATATAACATGTCTGAATTGTAGAATTTCTTACTTATGAAATAATGAATAATTGGAGAAAGCAATTAGGAAGAGTAAAAGTTTACCAAATTTATACTAAAACTATGAAATATAATTACACAAAGAAAATATTTTTACAAACAAATTTATTTACTAATTTTACACTAAAAGTAATTATGTATTATGAAAATTTAACTTCTGGAATAATTTGAAAATATTTAAATATGTGTATATTTAATTTCTTACGTGGTCATCCTATCAAATGACATTGTACTTCAGTCACATTATTATTTCTGAAATTATTGATTTATATTTTTTAAAAAAACCTTTTTTTCAAATATGAAATTTAAAAACATACCAACAAAAATATTTGGCACAGATGTCATATACGCACCACATTGGCGTCATTTTTTTCTGACGCCAATTTGGCGAAAACCTCGTTTTCGAATACCAGTTACATATATATATTTAAAAAAGGGAATAACAATAAATAAAAAAAAGTTTATTTAATAACTATAGAACTAAACAATATATTAACAAATAAACATCCGGGTTACCATATTAAGCAAAATAACGGGACTTTGGCGCCAGTTAAGTACCCCGGTACTTATATGATATTGGCGTCAGAAAAAAATTGCGCCAATGTAGTGCGTATATGATATCTGTAACAAATATTTTTACAAGCCCCCCCCCCCACAAAAAAAAGAAAAGAAAAAGAAATTAGAAAACAGGAATTCTGCTTTTTCAGAATTTAGTATCACGCCCGATGAAAAAAAATATATATGTGTATAAATGTAGATAGTTCAGTTATAAGACTTAAAACACACGCTTTTATTTTATATAAAATGACGTTATCCGCATCCGCTGAAGAATTCCTTTCATTATTTAAGAACTTCGACAAAAAAAAAAAAAAAAAAATGGCTATCTTATGATTTATATGCTTTCATTTCTTTGTAATATTAATGTCGATACTTAAAATTGTTCAGTTTATAAAAGTTCCATGTTTTATTAAAAGTCATTCGCTTATATTTTTTCGAAACAGCACGTATTTTAATTACCTTTTTTTTTCAGTTTTTATGAGAAAATGGCTACAAAAAGTTATAATTGGTACTTTCCAACTATTTTTCCCTTACTTTTACTTTCTACAGAAATGAAGCACTTGAGTTACGAAAATTAAACAAATAGCATTAAAAACTACAAAAAAAATTAATATCTCAAAAATAAATCGAGATGCAGTTTTCAAACAAATTGCATTTAAAAGTACTTTTTTTTCCCAATACGACGGTATAAAAATTGAAAATGTGCGATGCTTAGAAGTAAAAAAATATTGCGGCAGAGATTATTCCGTACAATGATGCCTCTGCTTTGTTTTATACACTGACTGATACAACGGAGCGGGGTTTTTTTTTTTTTTTTTTTTTTTTTTTTTTTTTTTTTTTTTTTTTTTTTGGAGACGACACTTTATTAGCTTAGCTTGGAGAAAGAAATAGCATACCGGGGGCTAAAAAAATTAAACGTTATCATAAAAACATTTTTACAAACAATCTAAAAACTCGTCTTTATCATAAAAATATTTTTTTTTTTTTCAAATTTAAAACATAAATACACGTACAAAGATATTTTTAGAAGATAAAGAATGCACTGAAAGCAAACCTGTAAATTTTAGAACAGAATTTCTTGAAAATTTTCAGAACATTTAAAAGAAATGTGTTTCATTTTAGTCTTTATCATCTTATCAACCAACAGTTTACGCCACTCGCATTACTATTTTAGAAATCTTTGATTTATGTTTAAAAATATTATTTTTTCCATTCTTTTTTATTTTAATGAAGCACGCCTTTCAGATAATATATAATCTGATTTTCAAAAAATTCTTTCAGATGGTACTAATGCAGACATCGCTGATATATACTTTTTTGCTAAATCCGCAAGTTCGGAGTATAAAACAGCTATACTTCTTTTTCTTTCCATAATAAAGGAATCAACAAGCCCCTACGAAATCAAAATCATTTGAGATTTGAGAATAACTGATACTAACAGAATGATACGCATACGCTGATACGGAAACAACCGATTCCGAAATATCCGAGTCCGAATACAAATTCGCATCTTTTACCGCATCCGGCTATCTGCTCCATTCATGAATTACACAAACGTAAGCAGCGTTTGAAGTTAGTTTCATTTTGTTCGGCTGCGTATTGACACAGAAACGACTAACGAGTCGTATTTCGAAGTACCGATGCGGTATTTCGTATCTTAGAGAATACCCGTTACTTAGTAACGAATATGTGCGGTTTGCTACAGCTCTAGAAAACATCCATAAATTCGGAACATGTCAAGTAACCTTTATGACTTGAACTATACTCAAAGCTTCTATATTGCGAAATCTTGAATGTTGTTGCCTTGTCTAATGACTTACAGCTTTTCTTGAAACATCGCTGCCATGAGTTTTTAAAATCAAGTATGTCGTTAGCAGTAATGGGTTTAACTGAAAAAACCCTGATTTTTGCTACCAAAATAAGATTATTATATTCATTTTGAACGTAAATTCTGTCCTTTCTCCTAATGAGTCTTTTAGCGGTCCCGCAATTTCTGTCACACTGTAAAAACGAAACGAATGGCCACGCACAGGAAAGTATTGATATATTTTCTCAAAACGATTTATTGCAGCAAGAGTGAGAAAGAATCTTATAAGGGTGTTATTTCTATTTCCCCCCTCAAGCATAGCTAAAAACGTGTAGTTCTTTGACAGAGGGATCCATGTTCTGCACAGTTTTCCACAATAAACAGTATACTTCATCCGGGCCCCGTTTAGCTTCACCCTCATGGTAAGTGTATTAATCAGCTAAGTTCGTCTTTAAGTAGTGAACACAAAACACATACAGCCATAGTTTTCTTACTAAAACATCTCTTGAACTGGGATCTTAGGAATAGGCAGATTTTGCAAGTAATCAAATACAATGGCTCCTACATCTTTTCTTTCCTGACACAAGGCCGATATTTCTTTCTGTTTATTATAAAAGTTTTTAGCACGTGTAAGATGCATCCTTTTTTCCGCAACCGCCACTCTCTTCGCATTCTCATTGAGAGATGAACTTTTTATTTTGGCATCGAGGTCTTCGCAAGTCAAGCAAACGTCTACTTGTGGCTTACCAAACCTGTAGCCATGATTATCATTAAAATATTTTCTGTAATAGTCGTATTTTACACAGTGGTATCGGGGGTATTTAAAAAAACATTTTCATGCATTATTTTGACGTTTAGGTTCGCTTCTAAATATTGTATATTTTAGCTGCTGTAATGAGATTGGTTAAGGGGAAATGACCGGATATTTTCATCAATAGCCGTAATTGCTTCGTTTGTTAAGACATTACCTCGATTACGATGCTACCCTCGTTTATCGTCAGGTAGATTTTTCACCGATTTAAGGGAGGTAAGGCGAAAAATGGCCTTATATTTTATAGCGTATAAAACTGAAAAAGCTTGACGGCATACTTGCTTTTTTTCATTTCCTTACATAGCAAAATACGTGAACGTATTGTCACGTTTTTTCGGATTTTCGCGTTTTGAACGGCGGTGATTAACCTTCGCGTATTCAATGAGACTCATCATATACATATCATGTTCATTTTTCGGTCGTCCATTGTAAACGAATTCAAGCAACTGCTGTTTTTCTTCACTACTAAACTGCTGAGTGCGGGTTTTGTTACAGTCACAGTCACTATTACTGTTAGATTTAGCTGACACTAACCTACCAGTACTTGTACTCACATAAAATTGACCATGTAGACGCTGTAACTTCTGTTTTTCTTTTTTGTACAAATGGACATTTCTAACACATCTTCTTTTCTTTTTCGGAGTCTCAGCTTGTGACTCATTTTCAGGTGAATCGTTACAGCTTCTTTCACTGGTCATATTCAAACTTTAATAATGAAATAATCAAATTTATAGGTTAATAATCTCCACGACACGACGCTAAACGAATGCAGTCTCAAACACAACAAAGAGTACGTTCAGCAGACCTTACCAAAGCCACCAAAGTTACCGACCAATTGTAACGCAGTATGAAATAAATATCAAGGCGAATTTTGACGTCAGCTACAGTTCAACAGGATAGCTTTCGTTGGTGACATTGCTAAATTGTAGCTGACGTCACAATTCGCCTTGATTTTTATTTAATACTGCCCTACAATTGGTCGATAACTTTGGTAGCTTTGGTAGGGTCTGCTGAACGCGCTCTAAAATTGCGGCTATTAGATCGCTAGTATCACGTCTCCCACCAATAGCGATGCGTTTTTGTTTATCGAAAAATAATAGGCAAAAAGAAACACTATTTTTATACTCGTACAGTTGATAGTTGGAAGAAGGGAATAAAGGAAGGATTTGTTTCCTTCTTCCAACTAACTATTTTTGTGGCCGCAAGAATCTATACGAAGCGAATAGTTTTTGTTCTTTTCTCCGAACTCACAATTAAGCGCTACGTCTAAATAATGTAAAAGTGTAGAAAAATTTATTTGTCGAAAAGTGGTGTTTATTCCCTTCTTCCCATTGGTGGTTCAATTGTCGAGACAACATCGCGTTAATCTCTCTATTTGAATACCGTCCATTTACCGACAATTCTTATAACAGGCCAAAATTTAGCCGATATCTCTTGCTGTTGGGAGCCAACTTTGGCCTACGCTATTAATGCAAGAACCTAGGTTTTGAACTCTTTTTGCTGAATTAAAAAAATATTTTCCATAATATTTACAAAAAAAAAAAAAAAAAAAAAAAAAAAAAAAAAAAAAAAACGCTTTAGCCCTTTTGTACCGACACTTTGCAGTAGGCTTAATTATTTAAGAGGCTACTTCAGTCAGGCGAAAAGACCAGTTCGCTAATGCTAATCCTATGGAAGAAATTTATAAAGATATCTCGGTTGCATTTTAATATTTTTAAATGGTTTTTTTTGCATTAGACAGCTGAGATCGATCTGTACAGAGGTTGTCTTTTACTTTTTCGATTTTGTTTACAGATATTTTTTATGGGGACACTTTCATTTTCGGAACCGGTTTCGAAAGTGAAAACATCCTCATTAAAAAAATCTGTAATGAAAATCGAAAAAGTAAAAAAACGGCTTGCATACAGATCGATCTCAGCTATCCAATGCAAAAGAAATCATTTAAAAATATTGAAATACAACCGAGATATCTTTATAAATTTCTTCCATAGGATTAGCATTAGCGAACGGGTCTTTTCGCCTGACTGAAGTAGCCTCTTAAGACTATTAAATAATAAATGTGAGGTTGTAAGAGACACAGGTAATAAATGTCTGTGTTGCGTTTAGATTTAGTTCCTTATTTCAATCTATGCTTAATGCAGGTATGAGAGCGCTCCGACCCAAATGGTTAATTTTCACCACTAAATTTTAATAGTATTCTTCGATTTATTAAATCTTACAAATTCTGTCATTAAATAAGGCGAGAAATACCATTAAAATTTAGTGGCAGCAAGCAGTCATTTGACTCGGAGCGCTCTCATCCTTGACTAAATACCTGTACATTCATATTTCGCATCAATCATACATGTAGAGATGTATATTTATTGATAGGACAAGTAAAGTAACTTCGTTGCACAATTCAAGAAGTCTAATCTTTACCCATCTGTAACTCAAAAGCAAAATTTAATTTTTTTTTTATTATGATAAGCTGTGTTGAAAGAGCTATTTTAAACATCTCTGGAGTTAACCTTATTGACATTTAATATGATCTTTATATGAATACTAGAACACCAGTAACTTATTAACCCAAGAGACAGAAGATCTTTGTAAAATTGAAAAGCTTTTCTTAAACGCACACTTTTTAAAACACTTTTTTTAAATTAAAAATTTTGAAAAGAAAATTGCTAAAACTTCATCAAAGTTGCGGAATGGAATGCATTCTTATCTCATTACAAAACCAATAAGAATTTTTTTGGTCTCTTATTACCCCATCTTCTCCGAACAATTTCTTGATTAGTCGCGAGTACACTCATCTTTATTGAAAGAAACGCGATTGGTTGAGGACGCGTTTTGAATCATTATCTCCACCTTCGTCATTTTTGACATAAAATGTCTTTTATAATTATACAGTGGCGGTCAAAGGTTTCTGGCCAGTTAGTTTCTTTAATTTGTTTGCCAGAAAGTTTCAGCGAAGAAGAAGTGCAATTGCTTAAAAAGTTAGGAATATGCAAATGACCTCTGACCACGTGATCATTTTGATTGGATACTGAAGACACTGGATGCAAAGGGGGAAATTCGAAATTCGCATGGGCAAAAGTTCCCGGCCATTCGTCATTCGTTAGTTTTTGCTATCGGAAAAGTGCTTTTTGGCTGTGTTTGTTAATTAATCAACGTGAATAATGTATTTGAAATTCAAAAATGAAAAGTTCAACAATTATTGTTCATAAACGAGTGATTTGTTTGTCGCTAAGGGGCCAATCCTCTTGTGAGATTGCGGCAAAGTTATCGATCGGAAAATCTACTGTGAATTATATATATATATATATATATATATAAGAACATAAATATGGTCATAGCCTTCAGGACTTGCCACGGTCCGGGAGACCCTAGAAAACGACTATTCCTGAGGACAGAATTATCAGGAGAAAAACAGTTGATGACCCGCATAAAAATGCTGTACAATATCCCGTGATTTACGGAGTGAAAATATTGCTGCAATAAGTCGGCCTACCTTGTCAAGACGCTTAAGTTACGTAGAACTTTACGGAAGAGTCGGTGTTAAAAAACCTTTTAAGTAAAAAAAAATCAGAGGGCCCGACTGGCGTTTGCCAAGGAACACAAAGACTGGTCAAGTGAAAACTGGAAAAAAGTACTATTTTCCGATGAATCGAAGTTCAACCTTTTAGGGCGTGATGACAAACACTACGTTCGAGAACCTAAAAACAAAAGATATGATTCGAGATATGTTATTCCCACAATAAAGTATGGCGGAGGACACGTTATGCTGTGGGGAGCATTTTCTGAAAAATATGTCGGTCCGTTAATTGAAATCCGCTGCAAGATGAATGCTGCAATGCATAAGGATATCTTTCAAGACCAATTGCTGCCTTATTGGAGGAAAAATTGTGGTCGCAACTATTTGTTCCAGCATGATAACGAACGACCAAAAGCATACATGCAAGCTCGTCAAGCAGTGGTTTTCGCATAAAAAATCCCGCTTCTGAAATAGCCCGCCCAATCACCCTATCTCAGTCCAATAGAATATCTTTGGAACAACTTGACATACGAGTGCGGAATTATAAATATTCCATTTCAGCAGAATTTCCCCAAAAATTGCAAAAAGAGTGGAAAAAACTCACCTTAGACGATCTTCAACTGTTCATTGAATTGATGCTACGTCGCTGCACAGCAGTACTTATTTCTAAAAGTTTGATGACAAAATACTAATAGTAGCTGTTGTTGATCACTGTTATTTTCTATTATAACACCATTTTTCTACACTGCCACGATGGCCTGAAACTTTTAAGAACATGCGTTTTCCGTTGCATTAATTTTATCAATTAAATTTGTTATTCCATAAATAAGTTCCTAACTATTATGTCAATAAAATGTATCAGCATCACTTTGAGACTCCTCTTCATATGGGTATACTTACAGATTAAAAAAAAATTTTATGTTTGGCCGGAAACTTTTGATAGCCACTGTCCATGTCATAAAAAAAAGACTTCTCTATATCATATATTCTTGTATATTTTATTAGACAGAGAGACATTTTAATTTGAATCCACTGAAACATTTTACAGTAAGGCATATTTATAGATAGGTAATCGTGAAAACATAAGCAAGCAATCAGCGTTCCAAAGATTTTCATTTGAGAACGAAGCTTCTGTTGTTTGAAAAGCGAGATTCCATAATAAATTACCGTTCAACAAAATCTTAAGCGTTATTAAATTTATCCAAAAAAAAAATTAAGGAGATTTTTCCGTCAATAAAAAACTGCAATTTTAGCATTTGTCTTGTTATACACAAAAAATGACCATAACGATACAAAGTTGAAACAACCAGCAGTATCCTTGTATGCATGCAATCCCAATCTTTTATTTCTCTTTTTAATAAAATAATCACAACCAAAAGAAAGCTCAATATAAAATAATTTACACATATGTCTGCTTACATCTGTAACTGAAATATGTTTCAAATCTGGTTAGTGTTTCGATGATTGTTCACTAGTTGAAAACTCTTACGAACAGACTTTTTTGTCAATGGTTTGGAATCTCCTACGACAAACTTTTTCAGCGTGTAATATCATATTGACTAATTCATAACATTTAATGATTTCTCGACTTTTTAACGATAGGGCTTCAATCATGAGCATCATTCTCGAACGTTGTTGAATGAGAGATATTATATCTACAGCTAACACGTTATTACAGCTAATCAAAGTTCTGAAATTCATGTCATGTATAATATATTTTCAAGAACATTCAAAAGTGCAAAGCATTCCTTATATTTGGAAAGTATTTTTATTTTTCCAGAAGAAGTCAATCGATGTGCACCTGAAAATGAAGAGGCAGGCTTAACTATAGTCTTCTTGAAATTCATTTCGCCACTCCAGCACCTGCCAAAATAACAAAAAATATTTTGCATCAGATAAATTGTACATGAGAGGAAATTCTACACTATATCAGAGTTGTAATTACAATTACGCTAAATATATTAAGTGAGTTTGAATAGCTCTTAATGCCAATTTTTAATTCTGTTTTTAGAGTTAAATGCCATCTACTGTCTGAAATGAAAAGAAAAATATTTATTGGTGTCACGACTATATTAGCAGATTAAGTTTTTTCTATAGTACACATATCTTAGATTCAAAGGTTTTTAAACAACTCATTTTGCGATAGTCATGTAATAATACTTTTTTGGATATATATAGTCCTGTTATTGTTACCTACAGAATGTTAAATTCTCCAAAAATCATGGATAATATTTATATAATGTATATAAAAATCTGTGTATAATCTAATAATCTATGTATATAAAAATATCGATATTGACCGTCATTACAATCATTTTTAATATTAACAAAGAAAACAATTTTGTTAAATATTGCAGCATGTAAAAATAACACCCATTTGCAGAATTTATGGATAAAAAGGCGAAATCAAGCGGCAAGAAAAATGTTACGCGGAAAAGTGGTCGTTGTAAATGAAAAAATAAAATTAATAAAAATACCTAAAAATAACTTTTTTACTCGAATTCTATTTTAATAAATAAACCTGATTAATTGTATCCAGTTGTATACTAATTATAAAATAGTATACAACTTGATGAAACTTTGATTAATTTTAAACTCTTTTCTTTTTTCTTTCTAGGTTTTGGATTTTTTTTTCTGCGATTCAAAACATCCTCTTTTAATTACATTTTCTTAGAACCTGTTCATTCTTTTAAAAAATATTAACGGTGTTAAGTAAAGAAAATCTGTGTGTTCATATCAAAAGAAGGAAAACATAAGAATTATATACAAATATGTGGTACAAACTAATGAAATTTGTTCTACTTGCAAAAAATAGTTAGACAACTTTAATGATAGTTAATGTGCACAAAAATGAATACACAAATATGCATATTCAAATTATCCAAACTCAATGGAAATATTAAAATGATTCTAAATCAATGATGTTTTTTATTTGTTTATCTTATATAATAAAAGAAAAATCAGCGATTTTGAACAATTTAGAATAAACTTGAAGCATTTTGAAAATTTTCTGCCATAAGTACTGATTACTTTATTAAAACAATTCTTTTCGACTATAAAAACTGCTATGTAGGAGTTACAGCGTCCTACTTTTTCTCTGCCACTACACTATTTCCGAACAATAATATTTGAGGTAGATTTCTATTGCACCTGTTAAAGAAATTTACTATAATGATTATTGTTTGGAAATAGTGCTAGAGAAAAAGTAGAATACTGCGATTCCTGTACACGTATCTTGCTTCAAGATATGCATACGTACATAAAAGAGCTGTATGTTTGGTTATATTATTCTATACCAGAGGGGAAGACCGAGCTAAGCTCAGTTAAAATTATCTTTGTGTTCAGCTCGATAAAAAATTGACACTGATGTGACAGTTGTATTTCTTCAGCAGATATATGCTGTGTGGAACAACGTCACTGTTTTTCAACAAACTTTCTATGAACTTTGATTGGTTGAATTATGTACATCAGCTCCAAATGAGAAATTTTGGAAAATTCCTTCAGATTCTGATAGCCAACTGTTTTGCCGAATATCGTCAAAATTTGGCGAAAACTTCCAAATTTCGCGACTTTCTTTCATTTTGCACTAAGCATGTATTTTGACATTAGTAGAAAGTCAATTTTTTCGCCCAAATCTCGCCACTGTCGCCAACATTTCGTCAAATATCACCAAATTTGGCGAAATGTTGCGAACTTTGCGTTTCGTTTAATGATCACTGTTTAAAAATTTAATAACTGTTTCAACCGTTATTCCCATTAAATGCATTGACCCGTAGGGACCCCGAAATGACACACTAATCAAATTTTCTTGAACATGTGACCTAGCCCAATGGTCTTCTCATAATCCAAAGCGGTAAGATACAAAATTTACTCAAAATCTTTAGAGCCGTTTTTTAGACAAGATTAGCTAGACCTGTAGCTAAGAGAGTCGTCAAAGCCGTTTTTAAGATAAAATTACCTTGACCCTGACCCGTAATGACCCACTATTCGAATTTTCTCAAACATGTGACTTAGCCCAAATGGCCTTCTCGTAATCCAAATCGGTCAGATACAAAATTTAGTCAAAATTGTTAGAGTCATTTTTTAGATAATAGTATCTTTACCCGCAGTGACTCAAAAATACCTATTAGTCGAATTTTTTTTCGAACATGTGACTTAGCGCAATGGTGTTCTCGTAATCTAAAACGGTAGGATACAAAATTTAGTCATTGTTTGAACCGTTTTTAGATCAAATTAGTTTGACCCTTACCCGTAGGACCCAAAATGACCCACTAATCAAATTTTCTCGAACATGTGACTCAGCCAAATGGCCTTTTAGTACCTCAAAATGGTAGGGTATAAAATTTAGACAAAGTCGTTGGAGCCGTTTTTAAGACATTACCTTGAACCTGACCCGTAATGACCCACTAATCAAATTTTCTCGAGCAGTGACTTAGACTAATGGTTTTCTCATAATCCAAAACTGTACGATCCAAAATTTAGGCAAAATCGTTTGAGCCAATTTTAAGATAAAATTAGCTTAACCCTGACCCGCAGTGACACAAAATTATCCACTAATAAAATTTTCTCGAACATGTGACCCAGCCCAATGGTCTTCTCGTAATACAAAATAATAAGATACAAAATTTAGTCAAAATCGTTACAGTCGATTTTTAGACAATAGTAGATTGACCCGTAGTGACCCAAAAATGACCTACTAATCAAATTTTCTCGAACATGTGACTTTGCCCAATGGTCCTCTCGTAATCGAAAACGGTAGAATAATTGCTGAAATGGATTTTTAATGCGCTGTGCGTTTTTTAAATTGTTTATTTAGATATCTCATTTCCTTATTTGAAAAAATAAAATTTTTGAACAGTATTCTGTCACTGTTTGGAGGGAAGAAGATATTTTCTTAAGCATCAGCCAGTTTGTGGTCATATTGCCGAGAGTCCTTCAGGTAAGACTTTTGAACGGAAAGTGAACTGAATTATCGTTCTTGTACACGGGAGGCTCTGAAAACCTTGTTCAATAACACAGCCCAAAGCGCGCTGGTTTCGAACCGGCATATATCGATACAAGATCTTAATTTTCTGGCCAGCATTGCAAACCACTGGGCTGATTGACCTCCTGTTAGTGTTGGGAAAGGTTTCATAATCTATGCCTGATGCATGGTTTTTCGTTCTCGTTTTTCACTCTGAAGATATTTACACTAAAAAATATTATTTTCTTAAATATATTTTTTATTGATAAGATAATTATTTACATAACAAGATATTGAACCTTACCACGTAATTTTCATTATGAAAAGCCCAATATAAAAAAGAATTAACTACACACAGTTTTATAATGAAAGTACATTTTTTTAATATTAATTATCTAAAAAGTTTGACATGGAATGATAAATTGCCAGCTTTGTAAATTCATAATTATGTCAATCTGTTCCCATGAACTATATCTTTTTATTTTGAAAAACAAATACCTACTTTATATTTGTTAGTCACGGCGCAAAAACTTTTTAAAATTGATTTTTATTGTACTTTTACTGAAAGGATATTATTAAACTGACATGACAAGTATTCGGGATAAATATAAAAAAATATCTGTTAATTTTTTTTTTTAACTCAAAGCTATAATTTTTCATAAATATACAGCTTCTATTTTGAATTTTAGAGAAAAACTGACAGCTCGATCATGATTCCTTTCGTCACGCAAAGGGAAAAAGGAAAGCATTGATCCCTTGGAGGATTTAATTTTATTAACTTTAGATTGTAGTTGTTCTTCCGAAAATTTGATGTTGCTCTATATCCTCCCATTACTCTAGAGATTCAGCTTCATACATATGTACCGCGTTCATCCACAACGTAGAAGGAAATATAGCAGCCTTAATATTACTTTATTTTTAAGAATCAATATTTACTAGCTTGGAGGCGTGAATATTTTTGGAGAAAGTATATAAACAGACGAGAAACCATGAAAGATTGCTAGTACCCCAAAAGATCTATACAGGTAAGTACAACTTATTTTCTCTGTTATCAACCCAAAAGAAGCTGTTGCATATATTCTTAGATGTAACAATGTCACTTCTTGAAGTGCTTCTGCATAGATACTGCATATTTTTGATTATGATAAATTTTCACAACCCTTAAAACTTTATTTAAATTCTTGAACTGAATGTATTGCTTTAACCCGGGAGAAATCGCATGGGGTGTGACATACCCCAGGTACGTACGGTTTTTACAATTGCCATCACTTTTTTTTTTTTTCAAAAAGTATTCTTCAACTTAATTTATTTTAGAATTTATAGACTTTGTAAAGTTATAATTACTGTTTGTATTTATTGGTGACAAAATAAAAATCAGTCACACTCTGGGTATGCGCGACTCCCCCCGGGTTAAAAATCAGGGTTGTTATGCCTTAAGGGATTCAAGGGATTTGAAAGGTTCGACTACCAGAATTTTCGTAAAGTAATGGTCACCATAATATAACACAGAATATTGTTTTATTATATAAAGCAAATATTACGTTTCGAAAAACCTGGTATTCTTACCCTGAGGCGTATGGACCCCGAAAATGTCCTAGGTTAAACTAAACAGTGCATAGCTTATTTTCGGTAAAATTTGTCTTTATTTTATCCAAATAAACTCTAATTTATAAGGTTGCTAAAATATTTAAAATATCTTTGGCTTGACATAATCGTAATAGTTTTGTGTGTGCATTAAAAAAGCAGAACACTATTATAGGTTACATTTATTTTGACAAATACAGTAGATGTTCAATTTTACAAACCTCTTTTTTACGAATTCTTCGTTTTTATGAACTGATGTACCGGTCCCGACCAGCATCCCATTGCACGAATGTTATTCTCATTTATGAACTTTCCATTTTACGAACACATTATATGAGTCCACTCAAGTTCATAAAATCGAGCGTCTACTGTATATATTTTTAAATTATTCATATTTGTTTGCCACAAATCACTTATTTTTACCGGCATAAAGGATTTTATATTACATACCGTGATTTGTTACTAAAAGGATTCAAGTGATGGAAATTTCTGAGATTTAACCTCCCCCCCCCCCCCCAACCCAAGGAAGCTTTATATAATTTAGTATTGTTTAAAAAATCAATCAATAAAATGTGTTCTAAAACTGGTCGTAGTAAGGACTTAATGCATGTAAAAATAAGGGATTGTAGCTTTCTAAGAAATCCTAAATAAATATAAAATCAATAAAATTTGAGAAAGGAATTAACTTTCCATTTCTAGTTTGATAAACTTTGATACAGACGATGCAAGTAACCACACCCAATATTATAAGTTGATACTTCGATTTTTGTTCCTATAACTTACCCCACATCTATATTGTTATAGTTACAAATAAATCTATATCTTTAGGACATGATCAACGATATTTGTGAAAATCATATTAAGCTAGAGAGGATTGTTATTAAAGGCTATTTTGTTAAAATTTTCATTTTTTAAAAGTATTTTGCTTCTGCTGTTCATCATAGCTAATTAAAGATTGCATCGAAAGAATCATGACCTTAAAAAACGATTTCTCACTCTTTTCATTCAATTTCTAATAATGTTAATTTTTATATGCCATTTCGTTTTATATACAAATTTAAAGAAATGATTAAATTTGTGAAAAACACGACTGTGAATTTTTTATTCATAATTTAAGAAATTTATTTGTTGAAATTGTTTTCCATTTCTTCCAAACGTTTTCTAAATTATTTGTTAAATTGTACTAAAACTATACTTATATTACTGTAGTTAAATTTTTTTAATTAAATCAAATCATAAATTAAGTGTAAGTCTTTAATCTAAAAATGATTGAGTGAATATTTTTGTTCTAAATTTTACTACAAAGAATTTTTTATGCTCTATATTCTATATATACATACAGGGTGACCATAAATTATTATCGAGGTTTCTTTTCCTCATAACTTTTCATTAAAGAACATGATAAAATATATTATTACATATTCATAAAGTACAACTCAAAAAGATTTGTTTAAGTGGACGTTAAAATTTAATTTTCATCATAGAGATATGAAACAAATATACATTTCACCATAAGCATATTGAACCTTAAAAGAAACTTCCAATCTTATTATAATTTTAAGATTTTTTTTTAAATCTTCAAATTTTAAAACGAAATTTTAAAATGCTACATGCGTCTTAATTTTTGAGATAGTCCCTCGATTTTACATTTTTATCACCTAAAACTCTATTACAAATAATTTAATCTAATTTAAAAAATCAAAAGACCCGACTGCGTAAAAAGCGAACTAATTAATTATTTCTCATCAATGTGAAACTTTTTTTTATATTACTTACCAATTTTTTTTATTTACTTGTACTGATGACTTTTAAGTTGTGTTTAATGGTTAGTTCCTATCTATAAACACTGTTTTGATGAGGCCTATAGATGTCTATGAAGGTTAGAGTTGCAGTAAAGCTAGAGATCCTAACTACACAACTTCCAGGTTGTGTAATATTTAAACGGAGCTTCTTACTGTAAACATCGTCTTCATTTTGACACGATGTTCATTTTGACAATGAAACATCGTCTTCATTTTGAAAGAGCTATCCAATGATATGCAACTCAATAGGGTGCGCCAAAAATTTTTTAGTCTCTACCACCATTTTGTATTTTACGGCCGCCATTTTAAATTTATAAAAACAAAACATATCCTATAACCATCGGATGGTTAAGACGAATCGATAGAGACCTCACTCATTAAAATCCATCCAGCCGTTGGGATGTTTCCAGGGTATACAGAAATCCACATACCCAGATATGCGTGAAACACATAACCCTTCTTGGCAGTCGGGTAATAAATCTGCGTATCGATTTTTTAATCGCTTGAATAGTTAATTTTTTAGAGATTGTTTTCTGAATTTCATATCGATTTTCATCAAAATTTTGCCTCTTAATGAGTTAAAAATCAAATTTAATAATGTTAATGACGTTAAATTTTAAAATACATGCACAGTTTCTTTGTAAGCAATGTCGGTATTCTTCCTTATCAATTTCACGAAATTCGATCAAAAATCAAGACGTATGGAGCATTTCAAATATCAAAGAAAGTTGAAAAATCAGTTTTGCGAACAACAGATTTAAAGTATATTAAAGGGCCAAAAGCTTTATGTTGTAATAATGTTGTACAAAATTAAAACACTTGTAACTTTGCAAAAAAGCATCGCGCCTGCATGCGGTTTTTCACAAATCACTCAGTAGAAATTGGAGGATAACAAAACACACAAATAGAAGTTTCGATTTTTGGGTCGATTTTTGCTCAAATAAAGGTCCACGGTCCCCTTAATAACATAAAAAAAAATTCATAAGCGTAAAGTTTCAACTCAAAACGTTATCAATTCAATAACGATTATAATCAAATAATTAATATCAAAATCTTATCATATTTATCAAAAAGTTATTAATGAGTTAAAGAGCTGAGTGGATGAACATGTTATGCTACATTTTCTAATTTTTTTTTTTTTTTTTTTTTTTTGGGGGGGGGGGGGGGGATGAAAGCGTTATGAGGTATCCTATCACAGGGTGAAGCTAAAATACTAAGATTCTATTTAGTGTTGAAAATTTAAGAGATTATTCTTTAATATTTAATATTTTAATATTTAATAATGTCAATAATATTAATATTTTTTAATATTTTTTTAATATTTGAAAATTAAAAATGATTAAGTTTTTCTGAGAGAGTTTAGTACCATATCTGTTAATATTTTAAACACATGGTATCAAACAGAAAATAAATTATTAAAATTTACAGCAAAAGCTTTCACCTCAAATTTCTTGAAATGTAATTTTTGTTACTTAATATGTTCTTCCACTTAGCTCTTCAATTATGAACACAAAGTTAAATAGTTTCTAACATCCCTTTTGGATAAATTTATTATTTCATTACAATCGTCATTTGATTATCAACGTTTTAAATTGCCACTTTGCACATATGTAACTTTGTGTTATTAAAAAAACTTTTTGAATTATACTTTACGAATACGTAATAACATTTTCGTCATGCTATTTAATCAAAAGTTATGAGGTAAGGAAACACCGACAATAATTTTTGGACACCCTGTATCTGTGTTTTTATTTTTTTGAAAGCCGTGCTTTAATATTAGAAAGAAAATACATAATTTACTCTAATTTCCTGCGTATAATCCGCTGATCCAATGTATCTATTTTGAATCAGAAGTTTTTCTTAAAAATATTGCCTAATCTGTACACATAGAACCCATATTTTATTAATTAAAATTTCGGGGCTTAAACACGTTTGTTTGGCCAGTGGATATGTATGCCGGTAATTAGGATACTTAAATTTATTCGGAAATTATAGGCTAATTTAATTATTTTGCAAAGGACTGAACTGTATTTGTTCAATATTATGAAAAAATGAAGTAGGAATTATATGATTTTTAAAATAAAATATAATTTTGTTTTTAAGTAACATTTAAACAGCGACTGACATTTCGAGTATTTTCCCACAAAGTCTTCTGTATACATTTCAAAAATACTTTCGTGTAAAACTAACGTTTGCGAATTTCACCAAATTTTCTTTAATAACTAAAAACAGTTTCGTTTTACTAATACTATTTTAATACGTTTATTATAAGTCAATGTGTAATTTTATCCGATTTTTGTTAAAAGTAATTGGAAGTTTTAACAGATTTCAAGAAAAACATAAAAATTTGCTTTGTATTATATCGATGTTAGCTTAGTCATTAGTTTCCTTTAAAATGAATCAATGAATTGTCTTTTCAAATTATGACCCATAGTAAAAAGATTTGGATATAAAACAAATTTTATTAATAATGAGTTAAAAAAGACTACTTTTAAAAATTTCAACTAGAACTCAGGCATAAATTTAGCCACGCACTATCCATTACAGAAAATGTTCGTAGCAAAATCGAACCACATTCTTCGAATTTAATTTGAAATAATGTCTAGATTTATTATTTAAGATGAAATTAAAATGAATGGAATTATTGTTATCGAGAGCTAAACGGTTAAATTAAATGTGCTGAATAAAAAAAAAAAGTTTTTCTTTTTTTTCAGTAATAATATAATTTTCAGTTTGAAGGTTCTCAAGTAACTGTATCTACCTACCTAACAATAATGTGGTCCAAGAAATAAATTAATATCATTAAAATGTCGTATTGTTGAAGTATGGTTCAATATCCTTGCAATAATAGTCATAAAAAGTATTGCATCAATTATTTCTACATCAAACATGATTAAAAAAACAAACAAACAAAAAAAAAACAACACTCTTCACTACAAGGTATGTAAAGCCTTTGCGATTGATTTTATAATTGACTGTCTTAAACAAATTTCTATAACAGGCCAATATGTTTATGAAAGAAATCATTAGTTACGTTTTAACGCTATCTGCGGCCAATTTTTCAAAATATACTCATGAATACAATTTCAAGAAACCACTAATGAATTATTATACTAACAGTTTGAATAGAATTAAAATACCTGCTTTTCTCTGTACAAAATTTGTGTTTCAAGAAATAGTCACTATCTATACGAAAAGGCATTAATATCCATCTCGCAGAAAGTTTATGAGGCAACAGGTATTAAAATACAGATTTTTCAAAATTTTAGGGATATTTAAACAACTTTCACAAAAACATTCTGGTGGAAATATTGAAAATTGCTAATATAAAATATTTCATGAAAACTTTAATGCATTTATTCTAGAAAGTCTTCTTTATTAACAAATAAAATAATGATTTAATCATGCGTTAATGATCTTAAAACTAAATGTTCTTTGCCATCTACTTCGATTATAATGTTCTTTCAATATTCTTTTGCATTAAATAAAGTTTTCCACGAAATTCAAAGTCTAAATTATCGAGCATTCTATAATTATTTTTTGCCTTTGTTTTGAATACTATTATCTCTTTAAATGCTTACTAGCTTTTTAAACAGAAAGTTAAGTTTTATACTATAACAATTCACGTTTAATAAAATTTTGAATTAAAAAAAATTCTTGCATAAATAAAATCACTTTATTCATAAATTAAAAATTTAGACCTTTCTAAATGAAACGAAAATTTTTTTAACCTTTCGATTCGTTTCATTATAATATTTAAATTTAAATTATAATAAAAATATTAATAATTATAGATAATAATTATAATAATTTGGAGAATACGTTCTAAATGAAACAACTCTTATAAATTTTCAAAGTTAAAAAATAAAAACTTTCTTCTTTACAGATGTCGTCCATCAAGACATTCGCCCTTTTCTTTGTCCTTGTGATGATGTTGTCTTTTCTTCTGATGTCTGAAGCAGGAACCATCCATAGTTCCCTGGGCACGGGAGATACAAAAAGTGGCTGGAAACCAGGAGGCAAACGAGCTTTAAACTATAACTGTCTGCAAGTTCAGTCGGATGCTTTGCTTACCATATTTGAAACAGTAAAAGTACGTAATATTTTTTTAAATATTTCAAAATTGAGAGGCTCTCAACCATAGTACAACAAATCCATTTTGAAAAAAAAAATAATATATATATATATATATATATATATATATATATATGTAGTGCATTTAGATTGTGCATAAAATCTGTTTTGTTCACTCCCACAGTGAACTAAGTCTGCAAACAGATACTATATGGGAGATAGTATGTGAAAACAGGCTTGGTTTGGTTCACCGTGGGAGTAGATAAAACAGATTTTATGCTCCTTCTAATTGGACTATATCATTTTATTTTTTTCAAAATGGAATTAGTCTATTATAGTTGTGAATCCTTCAGTTTTCGTCCTTAACCATTTGTATCACCGCTTCGTATACTGCAACATACTAAAAAGTCAATGTTCCTTATATACAAGGGTCTCTAAAGGGGACTCGATACCCCTTGAAGAACTATAAAGAATTTTTTTTTTTTTGTGATGTACATTTACTTATTATATACGCACATTATTATAAGTAATACTTAAAAAAACTGATCTTGACAAGAAAAAAAAATCATTTTGTGGGTAAAATTTAAGAATTTTAATTAAAAAATAATTAAAGAATTTTAAAGTTTGCTGTTTTTTGATACATTACTGTGCTTAAAATACTAAAACTTGCACAAATTTTTGTCAAATCACTCCATTATTTTTTTGTATCCTCAATACAGTGTATGTAAAAAAATTAGGGATGGATTTTACAATATAATGAAAATAAAAAAAATAAACATCGATACGTTGAAGAATCATGTTTTTTGCTGCGTTTTTTTCCTATGTTTCTATATTTTATTTTTTTCCCCATAAACTAATTCATTAATTGTAAATTTGAACAAGACATTTATTGGTGCTACCTCCCAACACAGAGATTAAGATATATTTTTCACAAAAAATTGGAATCCAAATATTGGAAAAATATTTGGATTTTAACGTGAACATTTTATTATTTATCATTTCTGTTTAGTATGACTGTCAACAGACTGTGATACTGAGTTAATTTTTCATGCCAAAGTTTTATTTATCATTTGAGCAGTTTTCAAAGTTTTATAATTTTTTGGTAAGATGAAATTTGTAAATTTTGTACAATTTAAAAATCTGGGCACGACCAAAAATAAATTTTTTTACAAACGCAAGTTCGTATAGTTTACAATTTTGTATTAGAAAATTGGCAGTATTTATGCTAAGTATGTAATTTCCTGTTTATTGCAGATATGAGAAAAGTACCTTTTAGTCAATATTTTTTTATTTTTATGCTCTAATTTTTTTTCACATGCTTATAATGATGTATTCTAACATTTGAGAAAATAATTTTCAAATCTGAGTTGTTGAGTCACAAAGGGTTAAATCATTTAGATAAATACAACATTAACACACTGTACCTTTCCTTGTTGCTGCGTCAAACGTATATTTTCAGCCTAATTCTACCTAGTCCAAAAATAAGCTCCATAAAGATATGCATCTTTGTACAATACTGTCAATACTAAGTTTAAAGTTCCATTGCATTTGTTATTGGTTCTAGATTGTTTTGATTTTAATACTTTTCCATACATAAAACCATTTTCTTTTAAATTTGGTATCGCAATTGATCGGGCAATTTGAGTAAAATAATTTATGCTGTGGCATGCAAACAGAAATGCTCAAAGAAAAATCAATTGCGTTTTACTTATATTGTGACGTTTTGCCCTTGATAACGTTTTTCACAATATAAGCTTCCATTTTCTTCTTGTCATATTTTTACATTCTGTTTGTGAATTTTTCCTCCTAAATCTATTATGTAATTTTGCAGATTATGAATTTCAGATTATACGATATACAGTTTTATAGTATAACAATTGTTCCATTTATCTATGGTCGATTTTTCATGTGTTTGATAGTTAATAATTACAAAAAAGTTTTATTATGTATATGTGTATGTATAAATTATCATGAATTTTAAAAGACAGAATATGCACAAAAAGTATATTCACGGCTGTAAAACTTGTGTAGAACTCTGAACTAAAGTCTCGTATTCAGTAGTTTCATGTAAAAAATACTCATTTTCAACTAAATTACTATAAAGGCATCTTCCATTTACATTCTATGAAGTTTTCTATGTTTGAATGTTTTATTAATAAATAGCCACATGAATGTAAAAAACTGTATGATTGTAAAACAGATTGACAGATGGCACACAAAATATTAATTTTCTGTAAAGAATGTTTGTCACTAAAACTAAAAACAGCTATCAATATTATTCATGTTATTTAAAATACACAAAAAAGTTTCAGATATAACCACTAAAAGTGTTTTAAAATACACAGAAAGTTGTGTCCTTCTGTTACATCTATAAAGTAGTTTAAAGAAGTTTAACCCTGAAAAAATTTCTTAATCTAGGAAAATGTAATACAGGGTGGTCAAAATTTATCTTTATAACTTTGATCCTCCATAAAACTTAAGGGGTCTCAGCACTCTTAAAATTGGAAAGCATGAAAAAAAAAAAAGTCCTTCCGGCCAGTGCCGGGAGGAAGAGGTAGCTTTCATAATCCTTATTTTAAAAAAGCCAACTTATATCATGCAAACACACGAATCTCAATTTAGTGGAAACTGAATATAGGAGATTCAATACTAATTTTAATCAATATAATGAATGAGAATTTCGCGAAATTAGTCAGCTTTATCCAAGCTGCTTTTCTTTAAAGTAACTTATATTTGGCTGCCAATTTCGGCAATTTCTTAAAGTACCTGTCATTTTAAGACAACATGGTGGATGAGGCTAAGCAGTGAACTTGGTCGAGACCTTAGTAATTGCTGTGCACATGCTCACTCACATCGGAATCGGTTAATATATAGGAGTGCTGTCGCATGCAAAAAATCAGATTTTTCAAAATGTCACCCACAATAGAAATTGAAACTTCTATATCTGAGCCATTTTTTAAGGTAAAGACAAACAAAAAATGCTCCTGAATCCTTATATCAAGATCAAATACTTAAGAAAGAAACCTTTTTCAATTTCTAATTTTTTTGCACCTCACTTTAAATATATATATTTTTTTTAATTTAATGGCCGCCATTTTGAAACAAGATGGCTGATGAATCTGGCCAGCGAACTTGGTCGAGGTGTTGATGTATACTATCCACATGCCTTCTTACATCGAAATAGGCGAATACGTGTGTTATCGCGTGACAAATACAAGATCGTTTCAAAATGTTAGCCATGCTAGAAATTCAAAGTGCTAAAAATCAACCATTTTTTAAGATATCAACAAAAGAACAAATTTTCAGAAACAAAAACTGCTCCGGAATCTTTGTATCAAGGCCAAACACATAAAAAAAATCTTTTTCATTTTCCAATTTTTTAATACCTCATTTTGAATTTTAAATTTAATTTTTTTAAAATGGCAACCCTTTTGAAACAAGATGGCGAATGAAGCTGGCCAACGAACTCGGTCGAGACATTGGTATGTACTATGTACAGACCAAGTTACATCCAAATAGGTTCATAAATACGCCTGTTATCGCGTGACAAAAATCAGGTCGTTTTAAAATGTCAGCCACAAGAGAAATTCAAAATGCTATTACTCAGCCATTTTTTTTTAGATATAGACGAAAGAAAAACTGTTCCGGAATCTTTGTATTAAGGTCAAACACATACAAAAAAATGCTTTTTCATTTTCCAATTTTTTGGTATCTCATTTAAATTTTTTTATTTTTTAATTTTTTTAAATGGCCGCCATTTTGAAACAAGATGGCGGATGAAGCTGGCCAACGAACTCGGTCGAGATATTTGTATGTACTATGTACACACCGAGGTACATCAAAGTCGGTTCATAAATACGCCTGTTATTACGTGAGAAAAATCAGGACGTTTCAAAATGTCAGCCACGCTAGAAATTCAAAATGCTATAACTCAGCCATTTTTTAAGATATAGACGAAACAAAAACTGCTCCGAAATTTTTGTATAAAGGTCAAATACATAAGAAAAAAATATTTTTCCATTTTCAATTTTTTGGTACCACATTTCAAATTTTAAATTTTTTAAAAATTTTTAAATGGCCGCCATTTTGAAACAAAATGGCGGATGAAGCTGGCCAGCGAACTCGGTCGAGAGATTTGTATGTACTATGTACACACCGAATTACATCCAAATCGGTTCATAAATACGCCTTTTATCGCGTGACAAAATTCAGGGCGTTTCAAAATGTCAGCCACGCTAGAAATTCAAAATGCTATAACTCAGCCATTTTTAAAGATATAGACGAAACAAAAACTGCTCCGGAATCTTTGTATAAAGGTCAAATACATAAGAAAAAAATATTTTTCCATTTTTAAATTTTTGGTACCACATTTCAAGTTTTAATTTTTTTTTTAAAATTTTAAATGGCCGCCATTTTGAAACAAAACGGCGGATGAAGCTGGCCAACGAATTCGGTCGAGACATTGGTATGTACTATGTACACACCGAATTACATCGAAATCTGTTCATAATTACGGGAGTTACAGTGTGACATAGGTCAGATATATATATATATATATATATATATATATATCAATTTTTAACGGAGGGTGGTTTCGGGGTCTGGGGGTCATGATCGATGAAAATATACCAAAATTTTTTGAAATGGCTTTCCTCCGAACGGCTGCAATAGGTAGCTTTTTTGTAAAGAAAGCTACCTAAAAGACCATTTTCAACATTTACTCTTTTAAAATGTACAGTCGTAAAAAAAAAAAAAAAAGTAAATACCCCCTACTAACTCCTCAACAAATTATCGTAGAAGAAAGTTACTGATACCGAACGATTGGAAATAAAGTCTACTTTTAAATGATGTATATAAAATTTGCTTAGGGGGCCATCTACATATTAAAACGAACCCAAACTTCATTTTTTTTCAATAAAACTACCCAATTTTGACAGCATAAATGAACTCTACACCTTTCAATTAGCCCCAAAACAAATGTTTATGCAATTCGTGCGACAAGTTTCCGAGAAATTAATTATTTTAAAACGAACGTATTTTAAGGGTTGTATCCAAATTGAAATTCGGTACTCGATTGTTAACCGAGAGAGACCCCTTCTTGATCAAGGCACCTTAAGCGCCACTCAAGGAGTCAATGAAGCCTGCTAGATTACAGGAGAGTAGAAGAAATTTCAAAATATCTAGTCATTTCTATCATAGACGGGCCCCTTAAACCATCATTTTGCCGTTTTTCAAGCATAATTTGAAAACTATTTGGAAGAAAAAGGTGAAATTTTGGATTTCCATAAAGCAGGACTTAATAAATCTAATTCCATCAAAAAAATTGTAGGTTGCAATTCATAATTTTTTCGAATAATAATTTCATAATTCATATCATAAAATTATAAAAAATTGCAAATTCAGCGTATTTATGTTTGGGTATATCAGTATTATTGCTACACAAAATATTAGCACATTAGGAGCATAATTTCAGGAGATATAAATAAAAATATGAAGATGTAATTTAACATTAGAAGCACTAAATTTTAAATGTTCATAATTCAATAACTTATTCAAATGAAATTTGGTGTCTAGGCATAGTTTGAACCGAAGTTTTGAAATATCTCGTTAAAACTGGGTATTGCTATTGAAAAAAATAAAGTTTGGATTTGTTTTAATATGTAGATGCCCCCCCCCCCCCCCACAAGCAAATTTTATATACATCATTTAAAAGTAGACTTTATTTCCAAGCGTTCGGCACCAGTAACTTTCGTCTACGATAATTTGTTGAGGAGTTTGCAAGGGGTGTTTACTTTTTTTTTTCCACGACTGTACATGATTTTAAAACAATTTTTATTGGGATGAAAGATATAAGTATGTTCTTTCATTCCATGTTAAAGAGTTGCACGTTGCAGAATTAGCATTTATAGGGGGCTCCAAACTGTCACACATTTAACAAGCAGAAAATCGGTATAACAGCTTACGCGCAGGATTACAAAATACATTTTCCAACTAGAATGAAAATTTTGGAGCCTACTTATACTTCAGATTGAAATAATTACCCCGAACCTAAATAAATTTGTATTTAAAGCATTTTTATATTTTTAATACTAAGTTGTATTTAGCTAATGCAAAATTTTGAAATTTTCAACAGTATAATCACCTAAAAAAATATTTTTTGAACAATAAAAAGGAAATTTTAGGTTCAGTTTATACAGATTAACATGAAACATATGTTTTGAAAATGTCATGAAAAAATCTTCATAATTTTTTGAGATCTCGTGCGCGTTATGCCCAAAAACGTCATTTGGAGAAAAATGACTTTAAAGTTTCCGAAACACCGCTTCAGCTATTGAGCGGTATAATTCTAAAAACCATAACTTCTGTTGTAATGGGAATTTCAAGAAAACAATTATATCAAAATGTTCTGAAAAGATGGGAGTTTAATATTAAAAAATATCAAATTTCGAAAATTTCGAATCTTTAAGAGTCCTTAATTTCATATGTCGGTATTCATTGACTTCCCCTCTCCCCCTCACATTATTGTAAGTTTCATTTATACTTTAAATGTACGTTTTAAATGCATGCATCATTTATCAGTCAGTTCTTTTTTTTCTTTCACTTTCACACGGATAGAAATATATCTTAACCGCAGTGATTTTCCGTTGAGATAAAATAAAAGAATAAAATAGAAGTGAATTTCTTTCGCCTCCCAGCCGACAATATGTAATGCATATTTTATGTGTAACACACAAATGCGCATTAGATCTTTCTCAGCCTCTTGTTTTGCATTCCTATTAATTCTCACCCTTTTAGTCTCTCAGATTATGACCAGATGCCATTCTGACTAATACAGACAGGTGTTAAGTTCTAAAGTACATGTAATATCACGTGTTAGCTATTTCTTCAATCACCCCACTTTGCCACAAGAATTTTAGTTAATAGTAACCCTATAAACACGCCATGGCGTATAATTTAATTCAATGTAAAACTGCTTGATTGCTTTGTTTACCCGATTCGTTTTATCGCCATGTATCGCCATGTATGTCGCTCGTTTTATCGTAACCACATCTTACATATGGTTATCTTATGTTCGCCAATGTGTAAGTAATTGTAACAAAATCTTTCTCACTTTTGCTCCTGACCTAGAGCTATGTAGGCTGTAATTAAGCCCCGCTGTGGGCTTCTGCCGCTGGGCACTTAACGAAATTCTCCCCGTCTCTCTGTATTTTCACGGCCCCCCTTTTAAGGTTCTTTATAATAAAAAGTTTAAGTCTCCTAAAGTATTGTGTTGGAGTTTTTACTCATTTATGAACCTGGGTACACAAATCACCCTCACACCCTTAAACGAAATTAAATAACAAATATCTGTTTATTGTATGATGAGCAGCAAGTTCCAAAGTCTTATGTGATGCTAGAAGAACTAACTCCACATAAGCACCTTTGGTTTCATGAACAACATCGAGACGGTATTCAACCTCCTGCCATATTATTTGGAGAATGTCCACAGGAATCGTAGCAATGACCGCAATAATCCTGTGTTTCAGCTCATCCAAATCCCTGACCTGTGTGCGTATTTTGTTCGGATATTCCTTTGGACATGTGTATCTGACTTCGTCTCTATGAACCAGGCCACATTCAGGGCCTTTTCCTGTAGTGTAGCCATCACCAGTTATGGATCTTACTGTGTCGTACCTGAAAGCAAAAACATTCTTTTTAATACAAATAAAACTTTATGCGATGCTGTTATACGCACACAAAACCGAACTTCGCTATAATATTTCCTTTAGGTTTTATAGAGGATCAAAGTTGCAAAGATAAATTTGGGACACTCTGTATAACCACGAACAAAAATATACAATAACTTCTTTCGAATTACCCACGATTCCGAAAAGAGTCCTTTATATTTAGAAACCTCAGAAACCAATATAAATTCGAGATTTGAAGAAGCATTAATAAAAACACAAATTCTTTTACTGGCGCTGACTTTCGAAAACGTTTCGGAGTCGTTTTTAAAGTGCAGGGACGGCGAACCTTTTCACATCCACGTGCCAAATTTTTTTCCAAAAATATATTTTACACGATCATGACGTGCCAACGACAAAAAATTTTAATGGATCAAATAACGAATCAAAATTACTTATAATTTTGCTTTTAGCATAAAAAAAAATATGGGTAACATTTGATGATATACTTTAGAAATTCATTTTAAAAATATTTCTGTTGCTCATCTTAGATGCCAAATAATTTATATCAACTTTGTACTCATTTTTAAGAGAAAACAAGTTGAATTGGGCTCATTTATCAACATTCAACAACAACATTGGGCTCATTGTTCTTACTTTAACTTTTCATATTATTAATTTCCGAAAAGGATGTCTCACAAAAGAAAAATCGTCAAAATAGCCTGAGCAAGAATCTACAGCAGCGTTTCTTAAACTGTGGTTCGCGGACCCCTGGGGGTCCGCGAGCTTACAGTCGGGGGTCCTCAGACCCAGTGTTGAATTCAGACCTTTTTTTTCGGTACAATTCGGCCAGGGAAATCGCGATACAATTTCCCAGGATATTGTTGAAAATTTTGTTGTACACCTGAAGAACTTGAATAAAGCTTTCCGACTTTATTCCTCCTTCAAAGTCAGAAAATGAGTAGATGAGGAATCCATTTCATTTCCATGACATTAGCGAAATGGAATCTTTAACATTCTTAGAGCAGGAACAACTTGCGGAATTATCATGCGATGATTCCATGATAATTGCTTTCCAAGTGAAAAAATAGCATTCCAAACTTTTGGTTGCGCGTAAGAAATACGTATGTAAAACTAGCAGATAAAGCTATCAAGCATTTACTTCCCTTCTGTACAACATATTTATGTCAAAATACTTTCTCCAGTCTTGTGCACATGAAAAACAAATATAGAAATCGATTGAATGTCGAACCAGACTTGCGAATATATGTTTCGAACATTGCACGAGACATTTCACATCTGGTAGAAAAACAAAACAGAAGCATCCTTCTCATGAGAAATAGTGGTATGTATATTTTAACAGTCTTACAATGAGTGCCAGTTTTCTTATTAATGCAACTGATTTTTTAAACAACTAAACACGGAATATCTGTAATGAAAAATAAATAGGGTCTATAGCATTAAAATAATTTTTTTATCTTACATTAAAAAAAAATTGTGTGGATCCCCGAAATGCATATCATATCATAGGGGGTCCGCGAGATCCCAAAGTTTAAGAAACGCTGATCTACAGCTTTTAGTGTCTGGAATTGAATTCCAAGTTGTTATAATTTTACCATCTGCATTTTTGCTTATAATGCCTTTTAAGCTTTCTTTTGCGATAACCTCCTAATTCTCTCTTGTTCTTAAAATTTTTTGAGCCAATATTGAGCTAGAGTGGGATACATTAGGTTATATTTCAGTTTTTTCAATCTGTATGACAATGACAACCAACCGAACTAATCGAATTCAGATAAGCAGAGACAGCATCTAGAGCAATTAATGCATTTTATGAAATTCTACTATATTTTCATTTAGAACTTGAATGTATGCCGTGCCAAAAATAATCTACAGCGTGCCACTTTTGGCACGCGTGCCATAGGTTCGCCGTTCCTATTATAGTGTATCAATCCGTTTCTCAAAGCGAAATATCGATTTTTAGAAAGTTATCGATTCTCAAAGAAACATTTTCAGCTGCGACATTGAATTTTTACATGCAAGAGTAACAAAATATTATTTTTAATGTTAATGTTAATGATGTTAATTTATCCTGTTTGTCTGTAAAACATGTTTGTTGGACATGAAAATGTTTACTTGAGAATGGGTAGCACCCGAAAAAACCCACATTTCGGGTTGAGAAAACTGATAGATACGCTGTAAAAACTACCGGAAACGTTTCCGAAAGTCAGTGGCAATAAAACAGACTTTTTATTATTGCTCAAAAATATATTGGTTTTTGAGGTTTCTAAAGATAAGGAACTCTTTTCGAAATCGCAGGTAACTCTGAAGAAGTTATTGTATATTTCCTTTCGTGAATATATTGCATTTCCCTATATAAAGAGACATTTGTCTTTTCTTTACGGTGTCCCCAATAGCTTATTTCTAACTTCCTACTTAACAAGCTCATTTACTACATTATTTTGCTATATTCAATTGTCCATTCTTTTGCCACAAAAACTTATCGAGGTATGATGCTTTGGATTTTACGAATTTTCGGCGTTTTCCGACACTAAAAACGCATCTTTTCGCTTTTGCAATTGGAAAATACTGAAATCTTATGAAATCCAAAGTATCATAACTCCGTTAGCAATAGACATTCGAAAAAGATTTTTATTTTTTTTTAAATCATGGAGAAAGTTTTTCTAAATACAACTTACAATGTCCAAGGACCCCATACAAATTTAAATTTAGTAAACTTTTCAAAAATTAGTTGATTGACGCCATTCACTTTTCATATGATAGAAAACAACATTTCAATTTCAATCATTTTTGCAATTGGAAGTTTACCTTTAAAACTAATGATTTAAAAGGGATTAGGTATTGAACAGTGATAAGAGGGAACACCCTGTGAATGTATATATGATACTTAAAATTAGAACCTGTACTTGTTTTGATGTATCTATACTAATAAAAGAAAGTTTCACTCTGTGTGTCTGTCTGCGACGGCTACCGAGATTTAGGCTGAAAATTTTTGTGAAGATAGTCCAAGGCCACTCCTAATGCTCACGAGACTCAGAATTTTAAATTTATTATAATTAACTTGGGTATTAATTAAAAATTCCCCAAGCGGCCCAATTAAAAAAGTACTCATTTCTTCAAAACCAAAAGCTGACTAGAATTGTACCCTGATGCAAGGGTTGCGCACGACTTTCCAATCAACACGCTCCCCTTGAAATCGCATAGAGGCCAGCGGTTTGCAGAAGGAAAAAGCATAGATTTTAATCAGGCCGAAAAGGAAATTCTTTCTTTATTTCTTCTTTAAGAGGGGGGAGGGTTTACCAGAATTTGTAGTTCGCCAGGTTGCCACATTTCAAAGTACACTAGGAATTTTTACGGGACATTATATATTTTTTAATATTGCTTTTATCGATTTGAAATTAACACAGATGGCTATTTCCATACGAACTTGTCATGTCTGTCACATACTACGATTTTTGGCTACCAGAATTTTAGAACGGAAAATATGACTTATTCTATCGGAGATACCTCATCAATTGCTTAAGGCAAAGCAAACATTTCGAAAATAACGGTGGCCAACAAGCATAACGATTTTCAGCTGTGTGACAGACATGACAATTTTGCATGGAATTAGCCAGATGAGTATTTTTTATCGATGAATCCAAATATCTAATTTCTTTGAAATCCAACCGCAATTCCCGAATTATACATTCATTAACAATCTTAATTTTTCGAGCGTTTTTTATCTGGCAGCTGTTTGATATATCATTTGAGCAGCGCGTGCAGAGCAGATATAAAATAATACAAATTTAAGGTCAGCTAGTTTTTGATAAAACAAGAACTTTTATTAAAATAAATAAGCCACATTATTGAATGCATTTCAGCTCACAAAATCTTAAATATTCGGTCTTAAAGGTATGATACTCATTTTTGAATAACATATGTTTTAATATTCCACATATTTTATTTTCAGGAAGAGGAACAAAAAATTTCTAACTGCGAGAGGATTCATTTTTCAGACAAGTTTGATGGTTGGTGACTTCTCCAAAAATTCTCCTCAAACAGTATTTTTCCAGCCAATATTTATTTTCTTCAATTGCTACTTCTGTAACAAAATGGTTCAATAAACTATCTTGATTGCAATGAATGCGTTTGAAAATTGATCTTTCAGAGTATATCATTTTATAAACATGTGTTACCATACCATATGAGGACGTGAGTTTCAAACTCGCCTTATCCAAAATTTAAAAAATCGAGTTTTCTTTATCAATCTATTCTATTGGTGAACCTGCGTCAAGAAAACACTACAATCTGCAAAACATCTAGTTTTATCTTGTATTTCTGGCATTGTGTTTACAATGAAAACCAATGAGCGCAGTCAGAGGTTTTTCGCGATTTCCCAAAATTTGATTTTCTGGATAAGGCGAGTTTTGAAACTCACGTCCTCATATATACACTGGTGTGCAAAACGTAAGCAACAAACATAAAATGATAATTTTCGAATATGTGAGTACTCAAATGAAAATGATATAAACAGCAGGTGTAGCAAATAGGTACTTTCCCTACAGCATAGCTAATTGATGTGCCATCTCCTTCATGGCACACATGATCACAACGGTGAAACAAAATATGGTATTTTTCACTCTTCTCATTATTACTCTCAAATGATCCTTAAATGGTGACGCCAATGAAAAGTCAATGTGACTGTTGCTTTGTGATGGACCACCTGGTGACACCACAACGAAGTCGCATTGTGACTGTAATTTGAAGACTCAATTTTGAAGTCATTGTGAGAAGTGCATTATGATGAGTCACCAAATAATGTCACAATAAACTCGCATGGTGACTTTCAGGTGACCGCGACTCTACTGTGAAGTCACCATTGCACTCGTTTGTGAAAAGTCACCAGATGATTTCATTTTTTGTCACTTGGGAACTTGTCACAAAACAGCTATCATGATGACTTTACAGTGGAGTCTCCAATCGACAGTCACACTAAAGTCACAAAGTGAATTCGTTATAAAGTCACCTGGTGACTCGTCAGAAAGCAGTGGTCATGGTGACTTCTCAGTGGAGGGACCAAATGACAGTAAGAATGAGACGGATGAAAGATATGACATTTCAGTTCATTATAGCGGCTATGACACTTGTGACCATTTGTGATGTCAAGGAGACATCACATCAATTGGCTATGCTGGTAGCATAGTACATGTTTTCTACTCTTGCTGTTTATATAATTTCCTCTAGAGTACTCACGCGTTCAAAAATTAGCATTTTGTGATTTTGTGGCATTTTGTGATTTAAGTTTTGCATACTAGTGTAGAACATAGCCACAGACGTCTTTCGGGAGTTGCTATGGTAATCGATTCTATTTAGCCAAAATACTTTAACAAAAGAGAAGCAAAGGTAATTAATACATACATATTACATAGATTAATACATAGATGCATAACAATTAATATCACGCATTGATTTTTGGCCCAAGACAGGGTCAAAAAATTTTCTAAGATGTTTTTATTGTTTGGATAACATAGAAGATATATGTTATGATTACTGTTTCTTTCATTTATTTCAGTCCAAGGATTCTTGAAATAGGATATACAGGTTGCTCAACAAATTTGAATGTATTTTCACATTTTTAAAAATCCATTTGATTTTTTTCGATAAGAAGCGCTCTTAACGCCATCACAGTTTAACGTATGCTAATGTTTGAATAAAAAAGTAAACGAATATACAGTTGGCTCTCTGTTTAACGACTTTCAAGAAACCTCGAAAAATCGTCCTTAAATAGAGATCGTCCTTAAACAGAATTTGTGGAAAAATAATATTTGAAAAACATTTCTTTTCACCCTTTACAGGCTTAGCACTGTCAATACATTTCTCAATATTTTGGTGTGTTTAGAAATGCTTTATATATTTATTTAAATTTATTTTATGTATTCTTTCTATCTTTATTTTGTTGATACAGATATAATACTACATATTTTTGTTGCACAAATACAAATTGCATTAATTATACTGCATACAAGAACAACAGTACAGCATTCAATGTTACTTACAGTACAATAAAAATATTTATAATACATTTAAATAAACAAATTAAGTTTTTAAAAAATCAAAAAGTGTAAATTGTTTCAATGGTGGTCTAGTTTTTAGTACCCTTACTACAAGCTTCTCAAGAAGGTTGAATGAGTCAACTTCCGTATATGACGAAATAATGTACTGTTGAAGAATATCCAGGGAAGAATTCGCATCTGAATAAGAAGGAGGTGGTGCCTCGTTTTCTGTATCACCAGCTTCATCACCATCTTCTGCATATAAAGTTGCACCTTCATTTGCGATGTCTTCATAAATTTGATCTAAATTTATGAAGTCGGTTGTTAAAACGTCTTCGTCAAAATAGATAAAAAAATTTTACGGGTGGAGGGAGAAAACGAATCATCACATTCCAACAATTACACCATTCTCCTTTATCTGTACTCATCTGAATTGCAAGAAACCTTGTTTTTCGATCAGAGGAAGTTCTCTCGTATAACATGTTTAAAGGGATTGGGGGAAAAAAACTACGCTAAAATCGTCTTTAAATAGAAACCATTTCGTCTTTAAATAACGATTTTTTTACTTAAAGGAGCCGAGACCTCAAAATGTCGTCCTTAACCCTAGATCTACCGGGAATTTTATTCAAGTTTTAATAAAACGTTCTACACCAGAATTTTTATTTAAAACTATTTAACTTATTTATTTACCTTATTTTTGTCTGGTTTATATACTTAGTTTATTTAAAAGAAATTTCTGGTTTGAATGAATATTTTGTATGTACCTGACGGGTCCAATGGACCCGTCTGGTAGACGGAGGGTTAAATAGAGATCGTCGTTAAGCAGAGTGACGTTAAACAGAGAGACGACTGTATTATGTAAGAAAAATCACGCTGGTGTTATGAGCGCTTCTCATCGAAAAAAAAAATCTAATCTAATTAGGTATAAAGTAAGAAACGTTTAAAAAAACTATTTTACAAGCATTCAATGTTTATCTTAGAAATAGCACATAATTTCTTGACTGCAATTCATGGTTGTTCCAAAGATATTTTAAAATAAGTTGTTTTCACACAAAGGTAGTATACTATCAAAGTTTCCCTCATGACTTCAAAAATTCAATTTCACGAAAAAGTGCAGGGAAATGCCTTTACCCATGAATCCTTCATTTGATGTAGCAGAGTTAGCACAAAAAATACTGCAATTATAAAGATTGTTTGACTTATTTTTTTTTTTTTAGATTTCCATTATAAAGATTTTCAAATTTTACCAAACAGACATACACAGTTATGAAAAAGGAATTTGAAAATCAACGCTCAATGATGGCCACTCAAAGATTATATTCCAGGCATTTTAATGTAAGAAATTATCATAATTCTGCCTTTACATTACATAATATTAATTTTGAAAATAAAGTCTATCACTGCAAACTTTTGTCAGCTTTGTATCTATGCATGGTAAAACTCCAAGTGCTCAAATTCTAAATCTTAAAAGAAAAGAAAAAAAATTTGTTATTGACTTTTTAAATAGCATAGGAACATTTGGGTCACCCTGTTTTACACAAATGATGCACTGAGCTTATAAACTGAATTAGAAAATAATACATTACATTACACTCATTACAAATAAAAAATATTGTTAAGGTTTAGTGCAATAATAGTCAAGAAAAACTATTAAATGTTACAATTTTACTTGTACTTCCATACGTATTTGTATCATTCATATTAAAACATGCCAAAAGATGTTATGAAATAATTATGATAATATTAACTGCAACTCAAAATATGTAATGATGAAAATGTAGCGAAAATACATGCAATTAAACAAATAATAAAATATATTATTTTTTAATAAAAATAATCCGTGTACAGTGTGTGAAAGATAATGTCCGTAAACTGTCAAAATTTTATTTCGTACAACAGGATCAGTCTGTAAAGTTTTTTTTTAATTCTTCATGATGAATAATTTATTTTTAAGTCACTGTTTTAAGAAAAGTACTATCGAATTAAACTTCAGAGGATAGTTTGGGTATTTACTGTTTCAAAACTAATATCACAATAAACTAAATCATGACCTTGGAAAAACAATTAACTAAAAAGTTTAACAGTTGGCTGGAGTTGGACACTTCAGTGTGAAAAAGAAGCTTGTTAGCGACCTCATAAATCTAGTAGTTCCATTGAATGAAAAACGGACAAAATGTTCTGCACGCGACACTTACATAAATACCTATATATAGAATATAAACTTATAAGTTGTTAAACTATAAGCTATACATTAAAAATAACAAAAGGCTCTAGATTTTCATATTAGCATAGTTGTTTTAATTTGGGGATTCAATAGCATTGTTAAAATCATAGATGCCAACATTTCTTAATTATTCCGGAGTCTGATCCAAGATGAGCATCTTTTCAACCGTAAATTTTATTTAAATCAAAAATATCAAAATGAAATCTAAAATACAGCTTAAAGAAAGAAGACACATTTTCATATATTTAATTTCCGGTTTAAAACGTGCTTGCCTTGGATCAGACTCCGGAATGATTAAGAGATGTTGGCATCTATGGTTAAAACAGCAGTAACATGTAGAAAAGCTGTCCCACATGCGATATTGAATGGTCCTTTAATAGGTTTAAACATCCCACATTTTTACAGTAGACATAAGGTAATCTGCCTGTTTTTAATATGTTTAAAAATCTCCAAATTTTAAATACAAGACCTAAGTAATCTGCCCAATTTTAGGGCCATTCCATGAAAAACGGAAAAATGTCCTACGCGGGACATTCACATAAATACATATCTCTTAAATTAGAAGTTGTTAAAGAATAAACTATACAATAAAAAAACAAACAACAAAAAAAAACCCTAGATTTTCATATTAGCATAGTTATTTTAATTTGAAGACATAATAGCATTGTTAAAAAATCAGTAATGTGTATAAAATCTGGCCCACACGTGACAGTAATAAAAAAACCTAACCTGGGTTTTAAAAAATAGTTTCTTGACATAACTGGGAAGAAATCCTGAATGTAAACATCACACCATAAGTTCCAGCGTAAACAGACAAGGTTATAAAATAGTAAAACCAAATAGATATCGTGTAATATTAATTGCCCAGAACTTAATTCAGCAATATCATTTAGTTGTGTCTAATATTTAGTGTGTTAATAAATAATTTATGAAATCATGTCTGTGCACATCGTATCCATGGAACATCATGGTTACGAATACAGCATCTAGGTAATGAAATAGTGCAGTTTTTAAAAATATATATTTTCACGATATGGGAAAAATACTAACATGACGGATATGAGATCAAAGACATAGAAAAGTATTTTTTATGCCTTTAATTTAAAATTTTTGTATACAGAAAATATTGTTTTCAAAGTGCATGTTTGTTGTTTGTGGAAAAGTGGCAAATTTAATGTTAAACTCGAATAAAATGATAACAGCAATAAAACAACATAATGAGAATAATATTAGCACAGAGACACAAAACAGAAATTTGAATTATTAAAAAATATTGAGAATGTATAATAACCCTAAACTTCTACGATATGTCATTAAAATGCCCTCACATGAATAACAGTAATCACAGCCATATTTATTTAGACAATAATAACAGCAGAATCGTCTCATGTCGTCACTATTATTCCAATACATTAAAATATTTGACTTCTCAGGAAAAATATCTGTAAAAAAGAATGTTCCTAAAATCAATAAAATATATTTAAAAAAAATTTCATACTGATATGTTTATATAACGAGAACTTAATTATAATTAAACCATCTCAATCAACTTTATAAATTGAAACCTAGCTTTACTGATGTTCTACAATCTTAAAATCATTGCAGCAATTTAAGAGAAAATTATCGAAGAAGATGTTCGAATGAATGATGTTCTGTTGGGATTAGCTTATGGCAGAATGTAATACGTTTTTGAGTTTAAGTTTTCCCACGTTGAAATCGGGATTACAAAAAGTAGATGGATTGACGGAAAGTTGGTAAACTTTCTATTTTAAAGATTTCCTTTCATTTCGAAACATTTTAAAGATTTTCAAGTGAGGAGAACAATAAATGAAATTTTCCCTGGGGATTTAAAACTTTTGTCATTTAGGGCCTTTTCTTTTAAAGATAAATATCTTTTACAAAATTATAAAGTTTTCCTAGAAATGTTATCTGTAGCTTCAGTGGGTCTTTGAAGGTTTGTTGAAATCTTTTGCGAGTCCCATTTTAGTCAAAATATGATTTATATGTCTAATATAAAATATGAGATAAATCTGAGAATCAGTGATTTATATTACATCGAGAGGCTGGCCACTTGTTATAAAGCAGGAAAAGCGGCAAAAACACAACCCAACCTTTCAGTCAAGCATAACTAAAATTACTATAACTGAATCAGTCATTTCAATAACTACATGAGTCACAGATTCAAAAATTTTCAGAAATCAATAAAAACTGTGCCAAACAAAAAGTTTATAATTTTTAAGTTCTTCTTTGTACTCGTGATCAGAGGTGGAGTGGGAAGTATACAGAGGTATATGCCGTATACTTCTGGATTTTTTTAAAGAAACTCCGTGTACCCTCTGTTTTTCAAATAGAGCTATAATGTGTACTCTAGACATGACGTTCATGGCTTTAGTGCATACCCTCTGCGTCTAGCGTATACCTGCTGGGATTTTTACGACTAAAACGCTGCACATGATATTCATTAAATCTTTAAATTTGTAAGTCATGTACTAAGTTATTTATTTTATAAGAACTAAAAAAAAAAAAAAAAATACTTACAAAATACTTTTGGACTTCTGTTGTTTTTGCAAGAAATTGGATTTAGTACCCTACAAAAAAGCAATAAGAATATTTTTATTAGGTATGTAATAAAATAGACATAAATAATTAATATCTGCACCTTAAGGATTGGCATTAAGGGGACCGGGAAAGCAAAATTCAACCAAAAAATTGCTTTTTACTTTTTTATATCATTAAATAGTTTAAACTTTTATCTTTCCAACGATGAGTCACAGATGTTTATATATATAAAAAAATAAGTGTTGAAATTATTCATCCTTTCTAAGAGTACTTCGCAGCTTAATGGCCATTTAAATCTTTAATTGACTTTTTCTCAAAACTTGGGTTTTTCATGTTTTTTTCCTTTTTTTCAATATCCATTAAACTTAAGAACTCAGATTTTTTTAAATACTTATGTTATATTGTATACTCTAACGAAGGGATTTAATGATTTGTTGAGAATTATTTATTTTAGGCAGTGAAATCTTACAAAAAATGCTAATTTAAAAAATGACTTTCAATAAATAATTAATAATTAATTTTGAGTTTCCCTTAGAAAGAAAATGGTCTGTTAAAATACATAAATCATGTTATTCTAACTACTCTAAATAATCTAGACCTCTATCTTTCACCATTTTTGAGAAAAAGGTACAGTAGTGGGGGAAAAAAAGTAAACACCCCCTACTAACTCCTCAACAAATTATCGTAGAAGAAAGTTACTGGTACCGAACGATTGGAAATTAAGTCTACTTTTAATTTATGCATATAAAGTTTGCTTAAGGGGCCATCTACATATTAAAACGAACCATAACTTTGTTTTTTTTTCAATAGCAGTACACAATCCCGACAGCATAAATGAACTCTACATCCTTCAATTAGCCTAAAAACAAATTTTTACGCAATTCGTACGATAAGTTTCTGAGAAATTAACTGTTTTAAAACGAGCGTATTTTAAGGGCTGTATCCAGATTGAAGTTCGTTACTCGATTATTAACTGAGAGAGCCCCCTTCTTGATCAAGGCACCTTAAGCAACACTCAAGCAGTCATTGAAACTAGATTACAGGATAGCATAAGAAATTTCAAAATATCTAGTCACTTCTATCATAGACGTGGGCCCTTAAACCATCATTATCATGGCCCCTTAAACCATCATTTTGCCATTTTTTAAGCATAATTTGAAAACTACTTGGAAGAAAAATGTGAAATTTTGGATTTCCATAAAGCAAGACTTAATAAATCTAAATCCATCAAAAAAATTGTAGGTTGCAATTTATAATTTTTTCGAATATTAATTTCATAATTCATAATTCATAACATAAAATTATAAAAATTGCAAATTCAACGCATTTATGTTTGGGTATTATTGCTACACAAAAAATTAGCACATTAGGAGCATAATTTCAGGAGATATAAATAAAAATATGAAAATGTAATTTAACATTAGAAGCACTAAATTTTGAATGTCTATAATTCAAAAACTTATCATTCAAATGACTTGAAATTTCATTTCTAGGCACAGTTTGAACCGAAGATTCGAAATATCTCGTTAAATTTGGGTATTGTCATTGAAAAAAAAATGAAGTTTGGATTTGTTTTAATATGTAGATGGCCCCCTAAGCAAATTTTATATACATCATTTAAAAGTAGACTTTATTTCCAAACGTCCGGTACCAGTAACTTTTGTCTACGATAACTTGCTGAGGAGTTAGTAGGGGGTGTTTACTTTTTTTTCCACGACTGTACACAAAGTTGGTGAATTTAACACGGCAGAGATAGGGCTTTCCCAGTCCCCTTAAACATACGTGTATTATGGATTGGCATTCAACATAAGTATTATGGATTTTGAATACAACTATTTCTGAACTTGTATGTGCTTTGTAAAATCGCACAATTCTGCGACATAAATTAGGAGAAGATAACTATTTGAAAATAGTGTTATTCAAAACCCGTAAATTTCAGCGTTTATTTATTTAGGCTCATAGTCATATTCATCATCGTGTTCTATCATATGAGGGGCTCACAACCATAGTAGACTAAGTCCATTTTGAAGGTGCATAAAATCTGTTTTATTCACTCCCACAGTGAACCAAGTCTGTAAACAGATGCCATATATCAAAAAGTACATGAAAACAGGCTTGGTTCACTGTGGGAGTAGATAAGACAGATTTTATGCTTCTAAATGGACTATCTCATTTTTTTTTCAAAATGGACTTGATCTACCATGGTTGTGAGCCCCTCATATATTCTTGCCGTGTTGTTGCCGTTGGAATACCGTATGTACTCGTGTATAAGCCGACACCAAATTCGAGAGGAATAACAGACTGAACACCAATACTTAAAAAGTTATCTTCATCTTATCCAGCTGCAGAATTTTTGGATATTAAATAAGGCGAAAACTAGACAAAAATATTGGTAAGCAACATATTTTTCCCTCGAATGTAGAGGTCGACTTATACGCGAGTATATACGGCATAAGAGTATACTGGTATTGTCTGCTGGACAGATAATTACACTTGTTTATTTCCTATTTAATTTACACCCAAAATTGTTAATTTGTCCAAATCATCCTAGCAACCTCATAGTAAACCGGTATATCATTTTATATACCTTAAATAAATTCAAATAACATAAGTGATCGTAATTACGTAATTCTAGTAGAAGAGCAACGCGAATAATTAATAAAATTAAATTATAATCCGCGTAAAACTGTAATTATTAAATTAAATTAATTACGAATAAAATTAAGAGTTTGCGTTGTGATTTATTTAGACGAGCTCTTCCACTTATGAATTAAACTAAATTTAAGCTGTAAAAATAAATTGACACACCTTAAACATTTATCAATTAAATAATTACAGAAACTTTTTAATACTTGATTAAATATTTTATTTACATTGAACACAACTATATACATATACACATTATATTAATTCAAAAACAGGAAAGCAACACTTTTGTTTGCTGCTCATTATTACATGTATATTTAATCTTAAAAAAAAAAAAATGTTTTCATTTACTCTTATTATTATATTTTTTTCTTTGCAAGAAAAATAATTCTCTTTCATTTTTAAAATACCTTAATTATATTTAATTATTGGTTTTGTTGGATCTCAGATTGCTCTCTACCATAAAATATCATAAAAGGATATTTATAATTTCTCATATACATAAAGTGGTACAGAAAAAGATTAATGTAATACCTTGAATCATATACGGGATGGTGGCCTTTATTCATCAAATTCAGAGCTGTCGCGATGCTAAGGATCATCCAAGGAATCCAAACATCATCCGGATTCATCTTCTCATCAGAGCGGTGAAATCGGGATGGCGGGATGCATAGCTACGGACCGCAGTACGACAATCCATTTTATTTTGACACCAGGAAGACATCATCAGGTCAATTAGGCTAGCTTAGGCTCTCTCCGATATGTCCATCTCGCCTGGGCATTACTAGGGCTCGATTGATGCATGACATGGGCTTTCAGGGTCGCTCTTGCGTCTTCGACATCTTTTTTTTTAGACTCTCTTTTTTCAAACCTTTTTCTTCTTGCACACCAACTCTTGGAAGTGGGTGGAACTATTTTTATAGTCCTCCCTTATTGGATGTGAGAAGATTTTGCATTATCCTTAGATAGACCTATTAGCTAACAGTCTGCAATAGCCCCTTACATATACTTTAATATTATTATATGCCTTAAAGTTTGGGTGGTCTAAAGCCATAAATTTATTCCAGCACTTTTATTAAGGCCATAAATTTATTCCAACATTTTTATTATTTTACGATTTCTAATTATACACCACCTTCCACTGGCTTGTCATAAAACGACACCATGGCGTCTGGCTATTGTTGTTATCTGAGATCCGAACTATATTCAACATTATACATTCATTTTACAATAAAACAATTTTTTTAAATATATATTTAATATTTAAAATCAACTTAATAATTTTTGTATGAACTTCCACTCCTATTTTACACTCATAATTATGTTTTATAAAAAAGAATTTGTACAAACAGAAATAACAAATTACGCAACTGTACTTTGACTTAACCAACATGGTGCGGGAACATATTATTGTTATATGTTGCCCAGCATCTCTGCGGGTAGTCAGAAAAAAAAAAACTGATTGCTGGTTTTTTTTTTTTTTTTTTTTGTAAAGCATAAAAGAATGTACGTGTCCATATGACGGTGTATCTATACAGTTTTGAGCACAGCCTACCATAATCAATGTTCAATAGTTTTGGTATATTTTATAAGAAGTTCTTCTATTTTTCATAACAGAAAGTTCAAAACATGATTTATTCATAGTTGTCTGTTGACATTTTTATTCCTAGAAGACATCTATCTGTGCTGAAAATCTGACATCTTCTTCCAAGAATTTTCTTTACCACACACATGTTTAATAATTTTGTAAATTTACAGTTTAAGTGCCCAAAAATACTTTCAAAGCTATAATTTTCTATGAAACTAATATGCCGAAATACACCTAAATACAGGAAAATAATGGCATACACATTTGACATATCATTTCATTACATATAACCTTATGACACAGTGTTTCATTTAAAACACATTTTATAATGAATAAAAGTAAATACAATGCTTGTAATATGACATTTTATATTTTCATATATATATATATATATATATTTTATTTATTTTTTTTCAAAATTACTCCAACTTTATTCACTATTAAATTAATTAAGTTTTAATGTTATTTGGCTTTGTTAAAATTTTATATTTTCTAATTCATATTCGAAAAAAAAAATATAACTTTTGCCTGGAGAGAAATATTTCACTGCTCCAGTGAAGTTTTGTGAAGCACATTTCATAATTTTATAAGTATGTTTTCAGGTGCGCCCTGCACATTTGCTCAATATTGTAACCCTGAGACAAATTGGTGTACCCATTTTCCTATCCTTTCTTATTATTATTTTGAATTTAAAAAAAAAGCAGGTTATTAATTTTGTTTCAACTTTTTTTTTTACCTAAAAAAGAAAAATTTATTTTTAAATTTTGAAAATTTTTAAATTTTGAAATTCGATTCCTTATTAATTTTATTTTATTTATTTCTCTCGACATGAAAATAATTTTAATATCTTTTTAATAATAATTAAATCATAATTTATATCGAGAATCCAATTTACACGTCCATCACCTGTCTATCCTCGCCTTTTATCTAATTTAAAGGTTTTGTTTTATCTTTAATACCAATTCATATCCCATGGATAATACTGGGGAGGAGGGAAAGGGTAATGATCTTGTATAACATCCCTGTATAAGTTTGTATATGGTGTATAACCATATAACGACATATTTTTATTATAGTAATCTTTTTGATACTTTAAATATGGGTCTACATTCTCAGAATATTTATTATTTTTTTTAGAATACTTTTTAGTAACTTTGTCACCCTTTTGACTCGTATTTTTATTATTTGATTCAAACCAACAATTTTCAGTTGAGTGTGATTTTCTCTGACAAATGCCACATTTATTTCTGTAATCTTTATCATATTAAATTTTTTTTTGACACCCCTGTAAATTCGTAATTTCCGCCTCTGTATGACCTGTTGCATATTTAGGAGCATATAATTGATCCATATGTCATTTGATTGGCTCTATTGATTTATCTGGAATATATTGCAATAAATAATTAAAGTTTCTAAACTTTTTAGTAACTTCGTAGGGTCCTTGAAATTTAGGCTCTAATGCACCTGGTTTTCCAATACATTTTAGATATACTGTTTGACCCAAATTTTAAATCCTTTACCTTTTCGTATGCCTCTTCATCTATATATTCTTGCATTATTTTCTCTTGGTTTGCAAGAGATTGAATTTTGATTTCCTTCATATGCTGAATTCTGCTTTTAACATAAGAGTGGGTATATATTTCCTCAGAAGGAATATGAGCTGTGAAGGGATTTCTAATTTCCCTTGCGAAAAATAGCAGTGAGGGACTATATCCCGTAGCGCGGTGTTTCGAGGAATTATACGCTAGTTTAAAAAAATCCAGTCTTATGTTCCATTCCGTAGTGCGTTTCGACATAGCTACAATTGATGTTTTTAATATTTTATTGGTAACTTCACAAAGTCCATTTCCTTGCGCACGGTATACACTCACAAATTTCCTTTGTATGTTTAAAGATTCCAAATATTCTTTCATAATTTCGCTTCTTAAATATTTTGCGTTATCAAAGATAATTTCTTTACAAATCCCATAATTTGCAAAATATTTATTTAGTATATTTAATATAGTTTGTGACTCTACGTTTCGTAGGGGAACAGCTTCCAGGAATCTCGATGTCGAATCAATTATAAATTAATATGTATTTGTTTTTCCTTAACGTGAGGTTTAAAGGTCCAATGACGTCAGCATGCAGGACTGTACCGACTTCGTGATCTTTAACAATTTTTTTTATTGGTACTTTTATTGTCGTGTGTTGTTTAGATGTGAGGCACTGCACACAATTTGCACAATAATGTTTAATATCTTTGTACATTCCGTGCCAAAAAAAGTCTTGTTTTCACATTATCATAAGTTTTTGAAATCCGAAATGCGCTTTATGAGCTTCTTCTATGGCTGCAATTTTTAATGAATCCGGGTAATTAAAAGCTCTTTTTTATCTGAACCAGGTTTTAAAATTAATAATTTATTTTGATTTAAAGTAAATCTCTTCGTGCTTCTATTATTTTTGTCTTTTTGATTTTATTTATTATAATTTTTAATTTTTCGTCTGCGTATTGCTCCGATTTAATATTTTCGTCTGTAAGTGCCTATGTTACTTGCAAACAAATTATTTTGGAGTTCTCTGTTTGTTGTAAGATTATCTAGATTCCTGCTCAAATAGTCTGCTGGATTGTTAATTCCTTCGACGAATTCGAAGTCAAAATTAAAGTCTTGTAAATCCGCTACCCATCTGTTTATAATTTCCGATTTATCTTGTAAATTTAAATGCTGAGTTAGTGCTTTCGAATCAGTTAACACAGTAAACCGTCTACCCCGAAAGCATATATTTAAAATGCATAATTGCTTCATGCACTGCTAATAATTCAAATTTAATACTCGGATAATTTTTTCCCGGTTCTCTAAGTTTTTCTCCCGAAAAATTCAACAGGTAGCAAATGACCATCCTTTTCTTGAGCCAAAACCCCTGAAATTGCAATTTTGCTCCCATCCGTGAATAAGAAAAATTCCTTGTTAAAATCGGGGGGGGGGGTGTCTGAGTGTTGGTTTTTGTACAATTTCTTCCTAAATTATCAGAAAAGCTTTTTCTGCTTCTGGACTCCACTTGAATTTAACTTTATCTTTAGTCAGTTCTACTAAAGGGATAACTTTGTCTGAATAGTTGGGTATTAGTGTCCGAAAATAATTCGCTAAACCCAATAAAGATCTGACCCCTTTTTCAATTTTGGTCTGACTAAATTTTTCACTTTTTCTATATTCTTTTGTGATGGAGAATATCCCATTTGATTCACCCTAAATCCTAGGAATTCTATTTCTGGTTTGCAAATTTGCATTTTTGAAGGTTCGATTGTCATGTTATGATTTATTAATACCTGTAAAACTTCTTCTAAGGTTTTCATCATCTCGCTATTGTGTTTGCAGATATCAACACATCATCAATGTAGTATGATACTTTGCTTTTATCAAAATGTCCCAGAATTTTATCAATTACTTCTGCAAAAATTGCGCTAGAATTTCGTGTGCCAAAAGCTAAACGAAGCGGCATATGTTTGCCAAATTCCGTAATAAAAGCTAATTTTCTACAATCTTCTGGTTTTAAATTGATTTGAAAAAATGCACTATGTAAGTCTAGAACAGTATAATATTTCTTACCGCTTATTTTTTGTAATAAGTCTTTTACGTCCGGCATCGGATAAGTGTATGGTTGTAAAATTTGGTTCAATAGTCTTAGGTCCGTTGCCATTCTAAACTTGGGTTCTGCATTCGGGTTATTACTCGAGTTCTTCTTTCTAACGAAAATAACTGGAAAAGCATACTCGGAGTCTGTTTTCTCAATAATTTTAGCCTGTAACAATTGTTCAATTTCCCGTTTCGCATACTGTCTTACTGCCTGAGGCAATTTATATGGCTTAGCTTGTACCGGGAATTCATGACTCAATTGAAAACTTGGTGCAACAAACGCTGATTGCCCCAATGTTTGATAACTTTTTGAAAATGCATGAACATTATCCATTAAAATTTCTCGAAATTTTTGTTGTACTTCCTCTGATAAATGGCTTAAATCGAAATCCGTTTCTTTAATTTCTGCCTCTCGCAATTTTCTTACATCTTCTATATTTAAATTATTTATTTCATAAAATGTCCCTTTCTCTATATTATCAGTTGAGTCATCTTGCTTGCACTCAAAGTTCTTTATAATTTCCCCCATTTTAGTTCCTTTCTGAATAATTAACTTTTCTGACAGTTTATTCTTTATTATAATATTTATGTTATTATTTTTTTAACTTCGTGTAACGAAGTCTCGCATGAAAATTGACTATTTTCTTGAATGGGGTCAAATATAATCACATCTGACATATTTATATCCTCTGGGCATTTTAATTTTACAATTTTCGATTCTTCAGGTTGAATAAAAATTCTATTTTTAGTAACGGCAAACATATTTTTATTGGAATGTTCCCTTGAATTACATGGCGTAATGTTATTCACCTCATAATTATTTACTTCATTTGCAACGTTTAAGTTAATTTGTTGATTTTTAAATTTTAAGGTTTTATTGCATAAATCCAAAATCATATAATTTTCCGTGAGATAATCGTACCCTAATAACATTTGGTACTGCCTATCAAAATCATCATTAGTGACATAAAATGTGCCTGTTGTGAATATACCTTTTAATCGAAAAGTTAATTTTACACATTGTTTAAAAAAAATCTTTGAATTCGTTAAAGTTTTAATTTGGATCTGATTGCCCAAATATTTGATTTTGACGTTTGTCTCTTTAATTTTTTTGAATAAAGAAGGTGATAAAAGGGAAACGGCGGCGCCTGTGTCCAACAAAGCTTTTATTTCGACGCCCTGCATACTTAGTGATATAATTGGCAGACTATCTTTGTCTGCATTTGTTATATTTGCGATTGTTTTATTTATTTTATCGATTTCCGTCTCTGAAAATCCCGAATCTTGATCCGATTTCGCTGTTTTCTTTGCCCATTTTTTTTTCTTTTTTCGCTTTTCAAATTGGTAACAATCTTGATCATAATTCCCAGAAATATATCCAAAATCCCTATTTCCCGAATTCCAGTTAGGTTGTAAATTATCATACATCCCATAATGTGTCGGGTAATTAAAGGAATTGTAGTAATCCCGATAATATTGTTCATAATCGTTATAATGAAAATTGTTATTGAAATGGGGACCCTGATAATTATTGTGTTTATTAAAGAGTTTCTTATTCCGCGGAACACTATCATCTCTAATTGCATGGTTTTTTTTCTTTGATTTATTTAGTTTTTCAATCTCCCCTTTTAATTTCTCGATTAGCTCTTTGTTTTGCTTACTTGATTCTATAATGTTCTCATAAAGATCTTTGTTTTCTTTATTTATTGCGTTAATTTCCTCAAACTTTGATTCATTATACGCACTTTCCATAAGTTTTGCTAACTCGCATGCCTCCTTGAAGGACCTGGGCGCGTTTTTACGAACATCTAGTGCAATATCCGGTCTAATTGCATTTAGAAAATTCGACATTTATAAGATTTCGATAAAATTCTCTTCCTTATTATCCACATTTTCGCCTTCACTTTCGATATAAGATTTTACACCCTTTTTAAACTCCAAAATGAAATCCTCTATCGTTTGACTTGCGGCCTGTTTTAACTTTAGGAAATTGCTCTGAGCATTAAGGAAGCTTAGTTTTGTACCAAATAACTCCACCAAATTATTTTTAAATAAATTATAATTGGTCTCATTATATTTTTCAATCTGTTTACTTAAAATATGTTTTGCGTCCCCAGTAATTTTAGCCTTTAAAATTAATAATTTGGTTTCTTCCTCTATATCTTTAGAATTAAAAATATTATCAAATTCATCTAAGAAAAATATAATGTGTTTGTTCTTTTTATTGTCAAATGGTGACACTAACATAATACGTGTATCTATATCCAGCGTCTGAGTCATTTTTAACAAATATTAGTAATCAATGTATACTTTTTCAAAATATCAATTCAAAATAGATCCTACACCTCTTAAAAAAATATTTTGTATATCATACTATTTTCTCTATATTACAACATATGTATGAAAACATTCTAAATTGCATAAATACATAAAAACAACAGCACTAAAATTTAAAAATATTTCTTAGCAGATGAAGTTGTTTTGTAGATTATTCTTTTACACACATAAATACCCCTAAAATGTTTATAATACACGCATATATAAAAACACCATAATTTCATTTAACAGAAAAATATCTGTCTTTTTCTACAGAAACAACAATCTTATTTTTTTTTTTATAAATATTGTACCACTACTTCGTAGTACGACTCATAAATTTTCTTTTGTATCACCTTGATACAATTTCAAAAATCATGATCTATTGACATTTCAATAATTTTTATACCAGTTATATTATAAAATTTTACTCATTATTCTTCTTATTATTATTTATACAGTATATATTTTTTTTTTTTATTTTTACAAATGTGTCATCCGTGATGTGAGTGCCATTATTTCTCTATGGTAACTGAGATCCAACCAAAAAGAGAAAAGAGAGGAAAAAAATTGTAATTCCTAAATTTACCTATTATAAGTCCTATAATTATTTTTTTCTTTTTGCTTTATTGCTAACATATATTATTCATTTTATTTATTTAAATTATTATATGTGTGTCATTATTGTTACAATAATAAAATTAATTAAAAAAAATTTTAATCAATTAAATTTACGTACCTACAATATCTTTAAAATTGTGACATTAAAATAATACTTAAATTTATTTTCCTTTATTATTATTATTATTATTATTATTATTATTATTATTATTATTATTATTTCTAATGACCTCAGATGAACGTTGCCTGAGTCATAGCACCATTTTACCTTAATGAGGGGGGGATGCTGGACAGATAATTACACTTGTTTATTTCCTATTTAATTTACACCCAAAATTGTTAATTTGTCCAAATCATCCTAGCAACCTCATAGTAAACCGGTATATCATTTTATATACCTTAAATAAATTCAAATAACATAAGTGATCGTAATTACGTAATTCTAGTAGAAGAGCAACGCGAATAATTAATAAAATTAAATTATAATCCGCGTAAAACTGTAATTATTAAATTAAATTAATTACGAATAAAATTAAGAGTTTGCGTTGTGATTTATTTAGACGAGCTCTTCCACTTATGAATTAAACTAAATTTAAGCTGTAAAAATAAATTGACACACCTTAAACATTTATCAATTAAATAATTACAGAAACTTTTTAATACTTGATTAAATATTTTATTTACATTGAACACAACTATATACATATACACATTATATTAATTCAAAAACAGGAAAGCAACACTTTTGTTTGCTGCTCATTATTACATGTATATTTAATCTTAAAAAAAAAAAAAAAATGTTTTCATTTACTCTTATTATTATATTTTTTTCTTTGCAAGAAAAATAATTCTCTTTCATTTTTAAAATACCTTAATTATATTTAATTATTGGTTTTGTTGGATCTCAGATTGCTCTCTACCATAAAATATAATAAAAGGATATTTATAATTTCTCATATACTTAAAGTGGTACAGAAAAAGATTAATGTAATACCTTGAATCATATACGGGATGATGGCCTTTATTCATCAAATTCAGAGCTGTCGCGATGCTAAGGATCATATCCAAACATCATCCGGATTCATCTTCCCATCAGAGCGGCGAAATCGGGATGGCGGGATGCATAGCTACGGACCGCAGTAGGACAATCCATTTTATTTTGACACCAGGAAGACATCATCAGGTCAATTAGGTTAGCTTAGGCTCTCTCCGATATGTCCATCTCGCCTGGGCATTACTAGGGCTCGATTGATGCATGACATAGGCTTTCAGGGTCACTCTTGCGTCTTCGACATCTTTTTTTTTTTTAGACTCTCTTTTTTCAAACCTTTTTCTTCTTGCACACCAACTCTTGGAAGTGGGTGGAACTATTTTTATAGTCCTCCCTTATTGGATATGAGAAGATTTTGCATTATCCTTAGATAGACCTATTAGCTAACAGTCTGCAATAGCCCCTTACATATACTTTAATATTATTATATGCCTTAAAGTTTGGGTGGTCTAAAGCCATAAATTTATTCCAGCACTTTTATTAAGGCCATAAATTTATTCCAACATTTTTATTATTTTACGATTTCTAATTATACACCACCTTCCACTGGCTTGTCATAAAGCGACACCATGGCGTCTGGCTATTATTGTTATCTGGGATCCGAACTATATTCAACATTATACATTCATTTTACAATAAAACAATTTTTTTAAATATATATTTAATATTTAAAATCAACTTAATAATTTTTGTATGAACTTCCACTCCTATTTTACTCGAAAATATAATTATTATAATTTCACACTCATAATTATGTTTTATAAAAAAGAATTTGTACAAACATAAATAACAATTTACGCAACTGTACTTTGACTTAACCAACATGGTGCGGGAACATATTATTGTTATATGTTGCCCAGCATTGTCATTAACATTTTTTTCCATAGGCGACAATTTTCCTATGCATTTTGAGTGACAATGAATAAATAAACCTATGGAATTTTTGTCTACACAAGCCAGCCTACATTTAAGAATATGGTTGCAAGAAGAAAGTGCATTTCTGAAAAGATGGATATTTGTAGCTTTAGAAAAGACTGATTCAATTCTAATGGCCACTTATGAAACGGGGATATGTGCTAAAAACACAACCTGACCATTCAGTCACTTATAACTAAAATTACTGTAATGTTGTGCAAAGAAGTAATAAACTGCGCTGCGCAAGTTTTAGAGATATCAGTAACAAGAATGTGGCGTGTCAAAGATGTTTTTGTACCTGAAACTGATTTAACCCCTTAGGGACCGGCGGCTTTTACACAAATTTTATTCTGTCGGCACCACTTTTTAAAAAGAAGTTACCTTTACTTAAACAATCACGAAAATGCTCTAATTAAAGAAAGCAAATCTTACCCTTCTTTTTTACTGGTGCCAAAACTAAATTCTGTATGCTTTTTTTGAGGGTGCATATATGCACTCATGGTCCCGAATTGGTTAAATCAGAGTGCTTTTGTATGTAGTTATCTTTCAATAAAAATGTCTGAGTATGATGTAAATAAAAAAAAAATTTCAGACAATTGTAGAGTCCCTTTTAAAGAGTGAAATCGTACAATATTCATTCTTGGTTTTTTAACAGGAAATTTTTACACTGTACTTCAGAATATTTTCTTGGTTTGAAAATAGTGAAACGTTAACTAGTGCAAGTTTAATTAATTTTTTTTTTAATGTTTAAACTGAATTATTTGCGCTCAACACAAAATTATCAGTTTGCATTACAATATATATACTATATATATATATATATACAAATCATTAATATCAATCAAATATTTCATTTTAATTTTTAAGCTAAAGAGCACATATTAATATTCCGGGAAATTAAAAAAAAAGTATTCAGGATTTAATTTAGGAGTTTCATAATTTTCAATCTTTAATAAATGATTTCGTCTAATAAATGTTCTGCTAATCAAATGACGGTTTGAAAAGCAGGAATAACTTACGCCTTACACTGCAGCATTTGCATATTTGTTTAATCAGAGAAAATACGCTAATTGGATAAATACGTTTAGTGTTACTACACGTTTTAATTAGACGCTACAACAAATGCTAGCAATTTTGATTCAATGAATCGCGATCAGTCTTCTTTCTACGCAAACACGTTGTTTAATTAACTCCCACTTTGCTAATATGTGTATTCTACAGTTGTCAGCATTTTATCATTGTGAAAAATGACAGATCCCCGACTTGAGTTCCTCTCGATCGATTTTAATCTATTGCTTCCACATTGGAAGAATAAATATCCACTTCAGACTTTTACGCGGAAAGTAATACTTGGAATATATTCTAGAAATTTATACGTAAACTTATGTACAAAAATCAGTAGTGATTTTTTATTGGTAAAAACACATTTTAATATACATTTGTACCTTTTTCTACCTTTACAAGAAGAAAGTATTGGATTTGTAAAAATTTTCGACTTCCAATTTTCTACGGATTTATATATTTTAGAAGGCCCTGAAGACGATTTGACTATTTTTAGAAAATGTCTGTCTGTCTGCATATATGTGACACACATTTTGTGAGTGCCTTATCTCAAGAACTAATGCACGGAATTTAATAAAACTTTAGATTCAGTTAGCAACCTGATATATATTGGTGCTGATTATTGTTTGGTGTAAATCGGCTACAGGTGACGCTGCTATGCTTCATTATTCATGATTTCCGTAATAGCTGTATCTCAAGAACTACTACACAAATTTTCTTCAAACTTCAGATTCAGTTAGGTTCTGATATATAATAGTTTGGTGTTATTACATTTTGGTGTAAATCTCTCAACAAGGGCGCTGCTACGCTGCATTTCTTTCGATTTTTGCAATGGCTCTATCTTAAGAGCTAATGCACGAATTTTCAAACTCCAGATTCAGTAAGTCCAGATATAATTTTTTTGCTGATTAGTTTTTGTGTAAATCGCCCAATAGGTGGCGCTGCTATACTACATTTTTCAAGATATCCGCAATAGCTATGTCTCAAGAACTAAAGCAAAAATTTTCATCAAACTTCAGATTTACTTAGTCCCTGATATAAATTGGAGCTGATTAGTTTTTAGTGTAAATTGCTCAACAGGTGGCGCTGCTATGCAGAATTTTTCATTAGTCCCTGATATAAATTGTTGCTAATTACTTTTTGGTGTAAATGACCCAACAGGTGGCGCTGCTATGCTGTATTTTTCCGATTTCCGCAATAGCTATATCTCAAGAACTAATGCAAGAATTTTCATCAAACTTCAGATTTACTTAGTCCCTGATATAAATTGGAGCTGATTAGTTTTTAGTGTAAATTGCTCAACAGGTGGCGCTGCTATGCAGAATTTTTCACTATTTCCTCAATAGCTCTATCTCAAAAACTAATGCACGAATTTTCATCAAACTTCAGATTCAGTCAGACGTTGACATAGTTTGGTATAAATCACTCAACAAGTAGCACTGCTATGCTGCAATTTTAAGGATTTACACGATTCATATCTCAAGAACTAATGCACGGAGTTTCATATCTGTAGAATACCCAGGATGGTCATAGATTGCCATTTAATTTTGGTACTGTAATAGCGAATTTTGGAGTATTAACATGCTTGAGTTAGAAGAAAGTTTTGGGATTGGCACATCCGACTAGTTTAAATTGCATTTCAGTGAAAACATTTATATCTAAAACAAATACTGAATTATACAGCTTACATTGTAAATTAGCTTGCTTTAATTATTAATTTTGCCTATAGGGAATTTTTTGTCTTTCTTTCATGATTTAATTCTTTCAGGGGCGGTGATATTACTATGAAACCACTTAATTTTAATTCCCAAATCAATCAGTGGCACCAGAATTTTGGTAAAAAAAATTTCGGTTTATTACATATGCAAGACATAGCTTTGCCTTATTTACAAATAAATTTGTTTTCAAATTCCGGTGTCATTCATTAATTTTAACACTTTAGCAATGGAATTGCTTTGCCCCTGAAAGGGTTTAACACTAGAACCGCGAGAGCGGTCATTTTGACCGGTAAAAAATGAAAATATTTCGATTCGAACCAGAAATTTTTTTCTAAAATAAGTTAAATATGTATCACTGAGAAGTAATAACTTACTTCTAGATAGATTAAATAGTTAATAGATATTAATAGTTAATAGTTAATAATAGTTAATAGATAGGTTAAATAGTTTTAAATAAAAATTCTGATGTAAAATAGTTTTATAACACTTGAGTAAAATTTCCGGCGGTTCTAGTGTTAAGATACTCATTCAGAATTATTCCAACGTGCTTTTAATTCACTTTGATTCAAAAAATTTAATGACTACCTGTAAGAAAGATAAGGCAGGTAGGTAAGTATATTAATCACTGCTGTAGTCGTAAAAATACCAGAGGTTATACGCTATAGGCAAAAAAGTTTTACGCCACAGCTTTACTTGAAAAAGTCCTTCCGGCCAGTGCCGGGAGGAAGGGGTAGCTTTCATATTCCTTATTTTAAAAAAGCCAACTTATATTATTCAAACACACGAAGCTCAATTTAGTGGAAACCGAATATAGGAGATTCAGTACTAATTTTTATCAATGCTAAATCATTATGAATGAGAATTTCGCGAAATCAGTCAGCTTTATCCAAGCTGCTTTTATTTAAAGTAACTTATATTTGGCTGCCAAATTCGACGATTTCTTAAAGTGCCTGCCATTTTAAGACAACATGGTGGATGAGGCTAACCAGTAAACTTGGTCGAGACCTTAGTAATTGCTGTGCACATGCTCACTCACATCGGAATCGGTTGATATATACGAGTGCTGTCGCAGGGAAAATATCAGATTTTTCAAAATGTCACCCACATTAAAAATTGAAACTGCTATATCTGAGCCATTTTTTAAGATAAAGACAAACAAAAAATGCTCGTGAATCCTTATATCAAGGTCAAATACTTAAGAAGGAAACCTTTTTCAATTTCTAATTTTTTTGCACCTCACTTTAAATATAATTTTTTTAATTTAATGGCCGCCATTTTGAAACAAGATGGCTGATGAAGCTGGCCATTGAACTTGGTCGAGATATTGATGTATACTATCCACATGCCTTCTTACATCGAAATAGGCGAATACGTGTGTTATCGCGTGACAAATACAAGACCGTTTCAAAATGTTAGCCATACTAGAAATTCAAAGTGTTAAAATTCAACCATTTTTTAAGATATAAACAAAAGAACAAATTTTCAGAAACAAAAACTACTCCGGAATCTTTGAATCAAGGCCAAACACATAAAAAAATTCTTTTTCATTTTCCAATTTTTTAATACCACATTTTAAATTTTAAATTTAATTTTTTTGTTAATGGCAACCCTTTTGAAACAAGATGGCGAACGAAGCTGGCCAACGAACTCGGTCGAGACATTGGTATGTACTATGTACAGACCAAGTTACATCCAAAGCGGTTCATAAATACGCCTGTTATCGCGTGACAAAAATCAGGTCGTTTTTAAATGTCAGCCACAATAGAAATTCAAAATGCCATAACTCAGCCATTTTTTTAGACATAGACGAAACCAAAACTGTTCCGGGATCTTTGTATTAAGGTCAAACACATACGAAAAAAACTTTTTCATTTTCCAATTTTTTGGTATATCATTTTAAATTTTAATTTTTTTAAATTTTTTTAAATGACCGCCATTTTGAAACAAGATGGCGGATGAAGCTGGCCAACGAACTCGGTCGAGATATTTGTATGTACTATGTACACACCAAGGTACATTCAAATCGGTTCATAAATACGCCTGTTATCACGTGACAAAAATCAGGACGTTTCAAAATGTCAGCCACGGTAGAAATTCAAAATGCTATAACTCAGCCACTTTTTAAGATATAGACAAAACAAAAACCGCTCCCGAATCTTTTAATCAAGGTCAAACACATAAGAAAAAAATATTTTTTCAATTTTCAATTTTTTGGTACCACATTTCAAATTTAAATTTTTCTTAAAAAATTAAATGGCCGCCATTTTTAAACAAGATGGCGATGAAGCTGGCCAACGAACTTGGTCGAGACATTGGTATGTACTATGTATAAACGAAGTTACATCCAAATCGGTTTATAAATACGCCTTTTATCACGTGACAAAATTCAGGACGTTTCAAAATGTCAGCCACGCTAGAAATTCAAAATGCTATAACTCAGCTATTTTTTAAGATATAAACAAAACAAAAACTGCTCCGGAAACTTTGTATAAAGGTCAAATACATAAGAAAAAAATATTTTTTCCATTTTCAATTTTTCAGTACCACTTTTCAAATTTTAATTTTTTTTTTAATTTTAAATGGCCGCCATTTTCAAACAAAATGGCGGATGAAGTTGGCCAACGAACTCGGTCGAGACATTGGTATGTACTATGTACACACCGAATTACATCCAAATCGGTTCATAAATACGAGAGTTACAGTGTGACAAACGTCAGATATATATATATCAATTTTGAACGGAGGGTGGTTTCGGGGTCTGGGGGTCATGGTCGATGAAAATGTACCAAAATTGTTTGAAATCGCTTTCCTCCGAGCGGCTGCAATAGGTAGTTTTTGTAATGAAAGCTACCTAAAAGAGGAGGTAAGGAATTTCTTTTAAGGTGACGGTGGACGTTAAAAAACTTTTTATTTTTCATCATAGAGATATGAAATTTTGTGTAAATATACATTTCACCAGTATATAGAACACCTTAAAAGGAATTTCCAATCTTATTATAATTTTAAGATTTTTAAATAAAATTAAAATTTTAAAATGCTTTATTCATCTTCATTTTTGAGATATTTCCTCGATTTTACATTTTAATCACTTAAAACTCTATTACAAACAAATCTGTGAATCGATTTTTTAACCGCTTGGATAGTTAATTTTTTAGAGATTTTTTCTGAATTCCATATTGATTTTCATCAAAATTTTGCCTTTTAATAAGTTAAAAATCCAATTTAATTACCTTAATGAAATCGAATTTTAACTCCCTCACTGACAAGCCCGTGTTAATACGTTCACTAAACTCCAGGTTTCATTGCAATACAAGCGATATTTAAAGTAATATAATTCTATTGTTTTAATGTATTTTGAATACATTGTACAATGATTAATACTTCGAAGGATTGCATTCATATTCATTATTAAGTTTTTTTTATAAAATGTTGAAAGAATCATCTTTTTTTAGCATTTAAAACCAAATGCTGAGAAAACAACATTACAATTTGCCCTTTTCCAAGACTGTCAGAGGGCTAGAATGCATACACAGTTTCTTTGTTTATCAATTGCTTGTATAGGATTCATTCTTATCAATTTCATGAAATTTGATCAAAAATTAAGACGCATTCAAAAATCTAAAAGCATTGAAAAATCAGTATCGAGAAAAACAGATTTAACATATATTTAAGGGCCAAAAAATCGTTTGTATACAGAATTAAAACCCTTATAACTTTGTGAAAAATCATCGGATCTGCATGTGGTTTTTCACAAGTGACTCAGTACAAATTGGGGGATAATAATACACACCAAAAGAAATTTCGATATTTAGGTAGGTTTTATCTCAAAAGGTCCCCTGTCCCCTTAAAAATCCGAAAGGTATTACGGCGTATGTGCAATAGAAATCTACAAGGTAAATTATTGTTTGGAAATAGTGCTAGGCAAAATATTCTTACCGCTACGACCTCTATAAGAAAGACTTGTCTTACAGCAAAATGCATTTAAAAATACATACATTACGTTGCATATTTCTTTCAAAATGGAAAAAATTCTTGCCAACATTACGAACTAGTATGTTGTGGCCATCACAAAACTTTCTTCTATATAAATCACGTTAATTAAATCATTTAACAAGAAATAACAACGAACAAGAAATAACATCACAAGAAATAACAACGATTTAGCACCAATTCATATCAAAGTATTACCGAATTTGAAGTTGGATGAAAATTCGTGCATTAGTTCTTGAGATAGAGCTATAGCGAAAATTCTGAAAAATGTAGCATAGCAGCGCCACCTGTTGAGCGATTTACACCAAAAATAAACAGCACTAAATGATAACAAGCTATACCTGAATCTGAAGTTTGTTGAAAATCCAAGCATTAATTCATGAGATAAAGCTATTGCGGAAATCGCCCCCTGTTGAGCGATTTTCCCCAAAAATTAAACAGCACTGATTTATACGTCAGTTCATGTCAAGGACTAACTAAATCTGAAGTTTGATGAAAATCCGTGCAATAGTTCTTCAGATACAGCTCTTGCGGAAATCGTGAAAAATGCAGCACAGCAGCGCCTCCTGTTGGGCGACTTACACCAAAAATTAAACAGCACTAATTCATATCAGGGACTAACTGAATCTGAAGTTTGATGAAAATTCGTGCATTTTTTCTTGAGTTAGAGCTATTGCGATAATCATGAATAATGCCGCATAGCAGCGCCACCTGTTGGGCGATTTTCACAAAAAAGTAATCAGCACCAAACTATATCCTGGACTAACGGAATCTGAAGTTTTATGAAAATCTGTGCAGTAGTTCTTGAGATATAGCTATTGCAGAAATCGTGAAAAAGGCCGCATAGCAGCGCCACCTGTTGGGCGATTTTCACCAAAAACTAATCGGGTCTAGTTCATATCAAGGTCTAACTAAATATAAAGTTTTGTGAAATTCCGTGCATTAGTTCTTGAGATAGAGCGCCCACAAAATTTTTGTCACATACAGACTCACAGAGTGACAGACAGCGTGACGAGTTTTACAGAATGGAGACAAACGCAGGCCACGCCTCCCACAGGTTAGTGACCTACGTCATTGATGACGTAGGTCACTAACTTGGCGATATTTTCGTTTTGGCTAGCGAATAACCAAAGTGGCACGTCGTTGGCGTAATGCATTTGTAATAATATGCTGAATTGCTTATCGCTCGTGTGCTATACCCATTCACGTTTATTGATAGCAATTTAGCATTTTGAAAATCTATTATTTTGTTTAATTAATCAGTTTTTCGAATTGATATTCTTTATAGTTTCAGGTAAGAACTGATTTTTGTTGCCTTTTAATTAATTTATTGTTTTCCTTATTTTTTTGTTCTTATGTCACAGGGATTATTTCCAAATAAAATGTTATATAGATTTTCTGTTACTATTCGCGTAATTGTTGAAATATGCTAAGTAGTATCTGTGTACCTATTTTTATTAGAGGAAATATTATATTGCTACCGATAATTCAAAAATTTCGGTATTATTAGTTTTGATTTTCTTAGAAATTGTTCTTAGCAAGCATATTATATCGTAAAAGTAACCACCATGAAAAATTACAAGCTTCTATAACAGCTATGCTACAGAAATCGCAATTTCAGAACGTTTTTTGTTCCTGTACACTTTAAAATTTCCAATTTTTTAAACAAGTTTTTTGGCTATATGATGCTGTAATAGAAGCATTTTTGTTTAAAATATTACATGGTTGTGATAATTATATGGTTATTAGTCCATTTATTACACTTTCAATTTTCCATTCTAAAGTTCTGAATGCTAAGTACTTGAATAGTATCAGGTCGAAAGAATATTTATTTATTCCATTTAGTCTTAAATCACATTGGGTGTTGATTGTAGCTAATTTGAAAGAACATACATTTGAATTTTATGACCCATTACATTTGAATTGTAGGGATTCTTCTTATAATTATGTTATTGATAGTTGGCATGATGTCTTAAACAATTTTAGTTCAGTTCATAAATGGCCAATATATTATCCTCCACATATTTTACAAAAAGATAATATGAATTGTGGTGTTTTTATATGCTATTACGCTTACCAAAAAATACAAAATCTTAATTTAAATGATCCTTTTGACCCCATAATTTTTAGAAAATTTATTTTTGAAAACCTAATATTACAATTCTAATGTATAATGTTTGAACTCTTACTAAATATTGTTTAAACATGGTTATACTTTGTCATCAGTTATTTTTATTTCTTTCATTTTCCTTATTGCTGATGTATTCTATATTATCTATGCCTGAGTGTAAATGATAGCTATTTTCTGTGCATACTTGCCATTTTTGCATTTTAACTGTGAAATTTATGTTTTTTGACTATCTCTACACTTTTTTGCAAAATTTTCCCCAAATACCATCTCCCACTTAAATTATAAATTATTTTCGAATCAATACTATTAATGTTCGTAAATGTCTGGCTGGCTGACTGTTTGTGATGGGAACTACTTTCTTCTCCGGTGGAGTATATAGATGGGAAAAGAATCAAAACACGGGAAAAAATCTGGATACCCAGGGATTTCAGCTTCGAGAGAATTCTGCCCTAATTACCAGATATATAAGCTAATTACAGTCTCATTAACAAAGAAACGAAAAACAATTTACAGGGTTTGTATGGTCCTTGAAAGTCCTTAAAAGTGCTTATATATTTCAAAAGGAATTTTTAGTCCTTAAAAGCACTTATTTTCATGCAAAATCTACAAAAAGTGCTTAATTTTACTCGTTTACTCTGTATTTCTTTGAATTTCTGATTTAAAAGTAAATCTTAATCTCCCCTTTCTTCCGAAATAACATTTTCCCCTTTTGCTACCCCCTCTACAATACCAAGGTTTAAAATCTTTAAAACTTAATTTTTGTAAACTTTTTCTACTCTATTTGTTACTTTAAAGTGAATAAATAGTCAAACCTAAATTTCATTAACAGTTCATTTTATCACATTCATTTCATCTGAATTTCACCCTCTCCATTTTTCTCCCCCCCCCCCACCTTTTCCAGTATTCAAAATTTAAAAACTCTTTAAAACTGTTTAATAATTATAATTTAAAAAATTTTGCTCCATTTGTCATTTTATTGTCACAATAAATAATCGATCATGAAGATTTCTCCTCCCTTCTTTTCCCACCCGAAATTGGCATTTTACCTTTCCCCTTCCCCCCGCTTAAAGAGCACACAGAAGTCTTAAAACTGCTTAATTTTTTTTGCTTTTTACACATTTGTAATTTTTTAGTTAGGTAAATAAATAATAAGTCATCTAATAAACTTCCTCCCTCCCTAAAAAAATTAAGCTCATAAAGTTGAAAACCTTAAAAATTATTGCTTTTTTTAAACCTTTTCTGTTGTATCTGTTACTTTATTGTAACAATAAGTAATCGATCATAGTTTTACTACTTCCCCCACTAAAATTGACATTTCCTCTTCCCCCCTTCCCAAACATAAAAATTTAAAGTCTTTTAAACTGTTTAATTAAAAATTTTTTTGCGCTATTTATAAATTTTTAGTAAGGTAAATTATTAGTCATCTGTTAAACTCCCCCACCCCCAATAAAAAAATTTCGCTTCTCCCCTTTGACCCCTCCCCCCCCCCAACTCACAAAATTAAAAAAAATTTAAAGTGTTCGTTTATTTTTTCCCTCTTCTATATTTGTTATTTTATTATAACAATAGTTAACCATTTGAAGACTTTCCTGAATCCAAAATCGCCGCCCATATTCCCATTTTCCTTGCACACAAAATTTAGTCTTTAAAACTGTTTAATTTATTTATTTTTTTTCTGATTTAGTTATAAATCTTTAGTAATGATAAATAATTAATCATCTAATGCACTTCCTATCCTTCCCACCTATAAAATTTGCCCATCTCCTAATTTGCTCTCAAGTTTAAGTCTTGAAACCTTTTAAATTTAATTTCCTCTATTTTTTTTATTTATTTTTTTAAGTTTCACACATCGAAATTGCCTCCCATCTCCCCTCCCTTCTAATTCTTTCCTGCCACATAAAATCTAGTCTTTAAAACTTCTAGTCTTTCTTTTTCTGTTCCAATAGTAGATCTTAAGTAATGGTGAATAACTAAGCAATCATCTTAGCAACCTTTTTTTACCCCCCCCCCCCAAAAAAAAAGAAAAAAATTCTGCTTCGTTTATTTGGCATCCCCAGCTTACAAATTTTTAATTTTTTTTTTAAATGTTCTGTTTTGTCTCTTTATTCCAACAATAAATAATCGTTCATCTAAATCCTTCCTCTTCCCTAATTTTTTTCTGCTTTCCCTTTCTCCTTTCCCTGTAAAAAGTATACAAAGTTAAAAACCATTGAAACTATTTAATATTATTTTTTCTGCCCTAGTTGTAACTCTATAGTAACGATAAATAATCATCTAATCAACCGCCCCCCCCCCCCCAAAAAAAAAAAAAAAACTTTGCTTCTCCCCTACATTTTGAAGTGGCGATATAATTAATCATCTTAATTATCCCTTCCTAATTTTTGGATTTCCTCCCAATCCCTGCTTCCCCCCCCCCCCCCCTCCTAAATGCTAAGTTTAGAATCTTTAGATTTCCTTTTTTCTTACTTCAGTCTTTACAAGAAGAAAGTATTGGATTTATAAAAATTTTTGACTTCTGGTTTTCAACAGTTTTACACGTTTTAGGGGGTATGAGATCCCGAAAAACATGTTTTTACGAAATGTCTGAAGGTGACAAAGATTTTCTGGGAGTTCTGTATCAAACTAATGGACAGAATTTAAAAAAGATTTATATTCAGTTAGCCCTTGATATAAATTGGGGCTGAGTAGTTTTTGATTTTCTCAATAGCTCTATCTCAAGAGCTTATACCCTGTTCACACTGCGTTATCGGAACTCTCTTAAACCTCCGAACTCTCTGAGGGAGTTCCACAAACTCTCTGAGAGAGTTTCAACTTTCTTCGGGCTAGAGACAGTCACAACCATTCACTCTCGCTGGCTGTAAAGCTTCGCATTAACTGATTGGGTGTTGCGGGCGGTTTTATCTTAAGCGCATGCGCAAACAACACAGAGTTACAGTTCACTGAGTTATCTTAAGTGAGTTTTTCCATGTGAACAGGTTTCCAATTCCGGGAGGGTACCACCTCAAAATTAAGAGAGTTCGGCGGCCTAAGATATCTTAAGTATCGGTAGTGTGAACATAGTATAAAGCACGGATTTTCCTCAAACTTCAGATTCAGATAGTCCTTCATATGAATTGGTGCTGATTACGTCTTGGTGTAAATCACCCTACAGGTGGCGCTGCTATGCTGTATTTTTTATAATTTCCGCAATAGTTCTATTAACTATCTCAAGAGTTAATGCACGAATTTTCATCTAACTTCAGATTCAGTTAGACGTTAACACAAGTTGATGCTGATTATTTTTTGGTGTAAATCGCCCAACAGGTGGCGCTGCTGTGCTGCATTTTTCATGATTTAAAAATTAGCAATAGCTCTTCTTAAAAACTAATGCACAGATTTTCATCAAACTTCAGATTCAGTTAGACGTTGACATAAATTGTTGCTGATTAGGTTTTGATGTAAATCACCCAACAGCTGACCGCTGCATTTTGCAGGATTTACACGATACTGCTATTTTAGCAATAGTCATATCTCAAAAACTAATGCACAGAATTTCATATATTTAGAATCCTCATGATGAGCAAAGATTGTCATTTAATTTTGGCACTGTGATAGGGAATTTTTGAAGTATTAAGATGTATGAGATAAAAGAAAGTTTTGGGTTTGACACATCTGACTAGTTTTTTCTTCTGCTGTATTTGTTATTTAAAAATTTTCTAAATTGCTACTGCCACACGCTGAATCTCCTCCTCCCCCCCCCCCCCCTCCCGGTTTCTGTCCATTTGAATGTTTAAAACTTGTATTTACTATAATTAAACTTTTTATTCAAAAATGCATAGTATAATTTATTAGTATATTTAACATGTAGGTCCTTAAATTTTTTTGGTTTTGGTCCTTGAAAGTACTTAAGTCCTTGATTTTTATTTAAAGAAATGTGTACGCTCCCTGATTTAATCTTTTACCAAGACTGCAATTCATTTAACAACAAATGGGTTTCAGTTACAGTCGCTATTGGGCATAATTTTTGGCTAATAATAATAATTTGGGAACCCAGTTTGAGGTTCGTTCAATGTGAGATTTGATATGAGTTCAGAGACCTTCATAAAAACATTTATTTGCAGTGTGTGTGCAACACGCTTGCTATATGATGTCATAGGTAGTGGTGACTTGGTTTGAGATTTACGTATAAATTAAAGATTTGTTTGAAAGGAGGGGCCTGCTAGCAGACAAAGCCAGCTAGTTACTTTTAATAATATTAAGTGCTGAATGTTTTGTCACTAAAAAATGAGTTCATGTTTCATTGTCAAATGACATTACAAGAAATCATTTAATTTTCACTATTTGTTGTTAATTTCTTCTTTAAAAAGCAAAATTTAAATGTAAAAAGCTATGTCTTTTAATTTTTTTCTTAAATAGTGTTACACAAGTTTTCATATGAAATATCTTTATAATGGTCACCTGTGTATCATTTAACAATTTGTAAGTACTTAAAAAATGAAATATTCTTCCCAATATTTCTTTTTTCTTTTAAAAAGTTGGCAAGTATGTGTGTGAATGAATGTTTGAGTGTTACTCTGCCAACGCCGGTCCAAGCCCGGATATAAAAAGAGGAGGCACTTATTTATTTCTTTTAATTATTGTTTACAATTGTTCTATTAAAAAATGCAGAGTTTTTCATGTGAAAACTATATTTTTTTATACTTTCCAGGTAAATGCTAAATGTGGTTACATAGGACTGAGTTCGGATAAATGTTTTAAGAATTGTTTGTCCTAAATGCATGTTTATCCTCTAGGTAAGATAGACTGTCACTCATGGAAGTTAAGATCTTGAATGACTCTGTTTACAGCAGTCAGGATAGCAAATAACTCTGCCTGGAAGACAAAGTTATTGTCATTTACCTTACAAGACTACTGATAGGTCGCCACACATCTTTCCATGATGCAGAAAGGTGCAGCCCTGATGGAGCCACCAATAATCTTATGAGATGTTCGGCAGATAATTTGTTTTGCACTTTCTTTACCTAATGTTTCTTTCATGCAATTGTCTTACTAAAAAATTGGTGTTTTGGAGATTGTATAGTGTATTGACGACTGATGTTACTTAAAGTTCTGTTTCAGTTCTTCGTTTTATTAAAAATCTAGTTATTTTTCTTTACGTTTAATGTGGACAATGAGTATTTTTTATTACAGTTGCTGGTAATTTAATTTAGAACTCTGGACTCTGTTGTTTAATTTGTTTCGTAAGAAACAATATGGATTGCGAGTCATCTTGTTGGCAGCTGTCGTTGAGTAAAAACCAATGTTTATTTCTACATGTACAGTTTATGATGTTCTAACTGAGAATATACTTTTTGACATTAATGGATTACTTCTTTAAGTCGTCTCCGATACTGCACATTTCAGAAACATTTCTCCCCCCAAAGTTTACATTTTCTTATAACAATGCAGAATTTAAATGTGACATGTGGAACACTTGAGTATTGTGCCACTTAATGATAATATTTCATCAGTCATTTTCCAATGCCATGAGGTTGATTCATTTAATTTATTGTTTATCTTTGTGAAATAGATTTTAGGAAGCTTTATATTATACAAGTAATTGTGTCAATCAATGGGAATTTATTATAGCTAATGGAAGTTTAAAGTATTGTTTTTGATATATTAAATTTTATTTATTATTTTACATTTTTATGTTTTCGATTTAATAAACGTTAGTCATGCTTTTATACATACTTGTATTTATTTCACCACTATACATTTATCTTTATAGTTGTTTGAATTTAATATTTAATTTACAGGTTTTATAACTTTTTAATTCAATAGGTCTAAGGATGTAAAGCTTAAGTTCCCACCGTGCACTTTTTTAATCTCTGCTAATTTTAATCCTTATTTAATTTTAAAAACACCAAAAGTAAACCTGTGAAAGTATCATTTCAATATCTTTGTTTTTGCTAAAGTGAAAATTTAGGCTGTGCTTGAAATGAGACACCCTGTAAATTTTGGCTCAATAGGTGGCAGCTTTTGTTTGTTTTCTATACAAAAACTTTTCACCTTGAAGTGAATTATTGCGCTTTTTATTTTCTTTAACACAATGTTTGTTTATCTTCATGATTTTGTCTACCCAAATTATTATTCATCTCACAATGATTTCAACAAGTTCTGCTGATAAAAAACATTTTCTGCTTGATTAAACTAAAGAATTTTATGCTCACATTATCATATCTGTCAACCTTCCATTTTCCAAAACATACATACTTCAAAATTGTTCCTTCAAATATACATACTTTGACGTAGAAAGTTTTTTCATTCATTCTTTCTATGTAAGTAGTTATCTTTTCATTCATTAAATAAAATTTCTGGTTGAAATATGTTCACTTGATTTGAAAATAAATAAACAAGAAATCTGCCAGCTATGCATTAAAATAGACAGAATTTATTAATGCAATATCTTTTCTTTCTTTTTTTTTTTTCTACTTTCAGATGCTTGGCGTGTAAAGAATTTTTCAGCAGAGACATAATATAACATGTGAAATTATAACTGTATCATAAAATAATAAAGCACAATTTGTAACATTTAAAATACTGAAATATATTTTCAAAAGCCAAATAAAAATTAGAAATTCTGTATTTGCTTTTTGTAGCTTGGAAAAGAAATTCATGTTTTAAGGAATTTTAGATTTAGAATGAATGAGTCTGAAAATATTTTCTAATGTGTGAAAATTACACTTTACAACAAAATATTAACTATGTGCTGGTAAAAATATCGTTAAATAAAATTTCAGAAGCATCATTTATTATAAAATATAAATTTTCAATGTGAGAAATTTATTAGACATATAGAGCTCATACAAGGAAACTTATTAGAAACATTTTTCATTTTCTTTTGAGTTAATGTAGTGTTTGTTTTAAAAATAAATCTCCCGATTTACTTTTTAAGTTTGTTTTAAAAATAAGTATCCCGATTTACTCTTTAATATAGTTTTACTTTGGATATTCTAAAAGGGAAAGGGTGGGGGTAAATTCTGTACTGAAAGCTGATAAGCTGTTTGTGTACACTGTCATTTGGATATTAAATTCATCCTAAATCTATAAAATATTCCTGGGGGAGGGGAATATCATTTATTTTAATAATTAAAATTTTGAATGAAAGGATTTATACAATCTATTGATAAGACTTGTTCATTTAATTATCTTGTGTATATCCTCTTCAGACCCCAGGGTTTATTTTCATATATTTTTTTTATTTCAGTTATGAATTTATATTCTCAAAGTGATAACTAAGAAAGATTGAAAAGCAAAAAAAAAAATTAATTTTTTGTACATAAAATTTGATATATCATATAAGACACGCTGGACTCAATAAGTACATTTTTTGACAATTTATTAGGATATTTTCTTTTGTTTTGCATGGAAAAAATAATGAAAAATATGAAGTAATTATGCATTTAATAAATTTTTATTTTTAATGGACTTTACATCTGGTATTTTAACATATAAAATATGATTTACTTTTCATTTTTGTATACTTCGCTCATTTTTGCTGCAAGTCATTTTTAAATCCCATTTTATGGTCGAAAACAGCACTATAAGAAACAAATTGCTATTTTGCTTTAGTTTGATTATCTTTTAAGATTCCATTCACACCATTCTCATTTTTTTATCATTATTTATATGCAGGGAAAAAATGGTAAAGATGTGTATCCTATAGGATACTCCAGGTCCGAAGAGGATATTTATATATATATAAAAAGGACACCTCTTTTCTCCAAGTTTTTTTTCTTCTTTGCCTGCAATATTGTGAACTAAATTAAAATGAATTAATACATTTCTGCTAGATAATTTCTATTTGTTTTGCAAAAATGTAATGTTATGAAGCATCAGCTATTTAACAAATTTTTATTACAAAATAACAATTTAATATAGCATTTATACAAATCTTTATACAAATAGTATTGGGACATTTTGTTAAATGAATTGAGATGCATTAAGCTTTTCAAATTTATATTAAAAAAAAAAAAAAATCATGTTTTTAGTAATGGAACTGCAAAATTAAGATAATTCTGTGTTTTTTAAACTATTTTTTTTTATTTGAATATTTAACAATATTTTTTGACGCATTTTTAAATGGCTGTATGAAAGTAAATATTTTAATTTGCAACATACAATACTTATGTTAAAATTTGAAAATGTAAAAAACAAATTAAGAAAAAGTATTTAAAGGGAAATGGATCTAGTAAAAAGCCTTTTCACAATTCTTTATTTGATCTTTATACAAATATACCAGAATATTCTGGGGATGCCTAAATACCTTTTGCAAAAAAAAAAAAAAAGAAAAAGGTGCTAGATTTGCCATTGCTCACCAAAATTAAGGATAGCAAGATTTTTTAGCAAGCAAATCCAAAGGAACTATTTTCTTACACATTTTTTCATTTACTTTTATTTGACAAGGACAAAATTGGAAGGCTTTCTTATTAAGAAACTATATATACAGTAGTGCTACAACTTACGTCACCCCGTATTTATGTCATCTGGCCTGGACAAAAAAATTCCTTAATGAACTTTTTTGAAGACTTTTGGTTCTATGAAGGGAAACTTACCCATGACAGTCAAGTGATAGCGAGAAACAAATAAAAAAAGCTTAGAAAATTCACTCTGCTGTTAAAAAGAGCTTCTAAAAGTAAAAAAGAAAAATTTGTCAGTTCAAACTTCTTTACAAAAAATTTTTTCGTATACTCTGACTCTAACAAGGCAGCTAGAGGAACAATAAATTGCAAGTTAACAATTCATTGATTTATTCCAAATTTTTGTATTGCAAAAGCGTTTTTTGCTAATGTTAAATTGTTAAATGTACAGTGGCGTAGGGACTTTGTACAAACAGGGGGAGCCGGGGCATATTGCAGAGAGCTAGTGGCGCAGATCATTTCGTTCATTTTGGGGGGTTCCTTCATAGTGCTGCACGTTTCACAAACAGAAGTATAAAATAGAAGCATATCAAAAGATCACAAACTCGTTAATCCAGTTAAAATATTTAATAGCTATACTTGATACATAGAAACTTAATTTATGTGTGATCCCGAATACAATATTCAAATTTAAGGCTTCTCCCACTTCCATTTGCCAAAAATTAAAGTGCTTTCTGTTGTTTTGCTTACAAATTCTTTACAAATCTCTTCCAAATCAATTTTAAAGGCCTCCTCTTTATAAATATGCTATCGGAGCAGGTAATTTGTAGTAGACCTATATAAGACCCCCTTTTTTCTGGAAATCGGGAGGGTTGTAAACAATGAGAAAAAGGGTGAAGGCACAAACAAGTGTGCTCACCACCCCCTCTCTCTTCTCTTTGTTGTTTATTGTGTGAATTTCCTAGAAAAAATATACTTTACGATACATTGCTGAATTAAAAAATAAACAGATGTGGCGCGAGAATTTCTCCCGGGGGAACTGAGCCCGTCTGAAATATTCCAGGGGGAGCGACAGCTCTCCCAGTTCCTACGCCCTTGTAAATGTATGTAACAATAATCTCCAAATATGATAGAATATGTTTATTAGATTTTGGAGAATTTTTATTACTTATCCCTTTTTTGCTTATCTAGATGTACCTCGACTTACGTCGCTAGTCTTGAAATGAATTGCTGACATAAGTTGAGTTACTACTGTGATCAAACATTGCACCAATGTGGGAAAGCAGAAAAACCTATCATATAACAATTGCTTGTAACTTATCAAAAAATGGAAAATGCTATTTGATTCCAAATCCCTTAAATGTTCACCAGTTTCATGCTGTTATGTTTAAAAATGAATCTGAAAATATGTCAGTTTTGTGTTGTTGAGCAGGGAATTTGAGTATAGCCTTAAGAGGCCACTCCACGGTTCCAGCATGATCATTAAATCCAATGCTAACTTATGAGAAAACTGAATTAGATGGCGATTCATTTTCTAATATTTTTCGAAATAAGATTTTCATTAGAAAGTAGATGTCTGATGATGAAATCAGAAATAATGTGCGATATTAAGAAAATTCAGTATGCTATATCAGATATGGGCAAAGAATCCTATCCAGTGATAATAATGATAATTCATCGTACCCTACTTATTAGTTGAAGAAAGGGATGTTGACAACAGGATGTTTCTACGATCATGGGACAAACTTTAAGGGAACGTAAAATACACATAAAGAAGCAATGGAAGGTCGGAAATTAAAAGTTTTGTCGAAAAACAATAAATGTGGATGTAATTGAAACAAGTGTTTTATTGACATAATAATTGCAGTAAGTGCTCAAATGTGGCACCACCAACATAGATACATACATCTAGCAAGTACCCTTTGACGATACCAGTTGACTCTGATGAGGATCTCATTCTCATTTCAAGACTTTCAATCGTTGCTGCAAATGTTCGTGAAACACTTGGAATCTGTGAAAACGTACGCCACTCACTTGCTAGACGCTGCCAGTGGCACATTTGAGCACTTACTTTAATTGCTATGTCAATAAAACGTTCGTTTACATTTCCTCTGCATTTCTTGTTTTTCGCCAAAACTTTTCATTTCTGACCACACGTTCCTACATAAAACATGTTTGATTCAACCAGCTACACCACCTCTCCAAGTTTGTCCCATGATCGTAGAAACACCCTGTATATATGATTTTTCGCTTGAAATGAACTAGTATTTTTCGTACATTCATTTTTCAGACTTATTTTCAAATAAATAATTTTATTATAATATATTCATATGGGATAATTCCTATATTTGCGAAAAACAACAGGAAACATAATCATATCGAAAGAAATCTAACAAAATATTTTTTTAATAAAGAAATCTATAAGATTTAAAAAATCTGAATAATGGGGGGTGCAATTGCCCCACCTGTCTTTTCTAAATGATCTTCGGATTTTTTTAAATCTTGTCTTGCACATTGGTGTACACTGCAATATTTCTTTAAAAAATAGTGGTACCTGACAGCAATTGCCCAGACTAGCATTATTTTTTAATAGAAATGTTTCAGTGTAAGCCGCTGCACAGTTTAAGGTCTAGACCGAGAGACGACTGCACAGACCATCACCTCATCGAGTTGGAAGGCGGAAATTTCAGTATTAGACAGAATTTGATTCGCATATTAAAATGCAACTAGACTGCCGTCAATTTCTTGGTAGGAAAACACCTGCAAACCCGATTTTAGTAGTGGGCTGGTAGGTTTACCGTTGTTTTCCCGGCTCCCAATCCTCCATGTTTTGATACTTTTGATTGCAAGAATACACAATGTTGAACCTACCAATCTGCCACTAGAATCCGATTTGCAAGTGTTTTTCATCGAGATAGGACTTGGCAGACCCGTTGCATTTTAATATGCGAATTGAGTTCTGTCTACTTGAATTTCAGCTATCCACTCGATTAGGTGATGATTTGTGCAGCCGCCTCCCAGTCTAATAAGATTAATAGAAATCCGAGGCCTCACTTATAGACCGGCAGGTGGCAGGACAAACAATCACCTCATCGAGTTCACGGACTTAAAGCTGGATTCGCATATTAAAGCGCACTCGGTTTGCCGAGTCCTATCTTGGTTGAAAACCCGATTTTATCGGTTGACTCGTAGGTTACCATTGTGTTTTACTGCTCCATGTTTTCGTGCTGGAAAGCACAATGGTCAACCGCCAAAATCGGGTTTCCCACCAAGATAGGGCTCGGCAAACAGAGTGCGCTTTAATATGCGAATCCAGTTTTAAGTCCGTGAACTCGATGAGGTGATTGTCCATACTGCCGCCTCCCGGTTTATTAGGAAAACCAGCGTGGTACACTGTTAAAAATATGTAGCATTTGCTGCATAGTCACTCCACCATATTTATAGAATGTCTCTATTCTGACCAATGATAATGTTCCATAATATAGTCAAATAACATTTTCCTATAAAAGCGAGAGAGTGACTATGCAGCAAATGCTGCAGATTTTTAAGTGTACAATGGACTTTACCCAGGAATGGCAAAAGCCACGATACAGCGCCTAGAATATATAGTGTGGAAATTGGCTATCCCTGTAATACTTAAAAAAGTGCTAAAATATTGTATCCCTTAAATGTGCAACGATGCTGCTGAAATATAAAGATCGCAGCGACATCTGCAGGATATGAAAATCCCGCAGATGTAGCTGCAATCGACACTTGGGATTTTAGCGGTATCGTCACACATTTAAAGGATGCAACTTTTTAGCGTTGTTTGGATAGCATGTTTCCACACTATGTATTCTAGACGCTGTAGCTACGCCTTTGTAGGTATATAGCCTCCGAAAATGACTGTTTATTGGACGAAGGAGAAGCAACATTAAAAAATTCTGCACGCTTATTGGTGTTTTTCTTTTCTATACCTACTTTGACGTCACATGGGTAAAGCCCATTACCCTCCCCTCTGCTAATTTTTTTAAATAGTTTTATTTAAAGCGTCCGCTACTGACCCTATGAATACCGCATGCTGGACGAGCAGAGGATGCACAATTCTATTCATTTTATCACGTCCTTCTGTCATCCTATTAATGGCTGAAAATGGCGTCCATCAGGGCGTGATTAGGTGTCTCTTTTTGTTTCCCACCGGATGTTCTCAGGATAACGATGGGATATTGTATTATGTCCAACGGACGAGGCTATATCCTATATATGACGCTTATCGTATGTGCTCAGGACGTTATTGTGCTGTATGGGTACAGCGTCTAGAATATATAGAGATGTGCCGAGGCTAACGAGAAAGACAGGCTACCGCGATGGGTCCGATTCCTCTTTTTTTACAGACCGCTGGAGTCACGTGATGCTCTTTTAGCCTCCGAGGCTAACGAGAAAGGCAGGCTACCGTGGTGGGTCCGATTCTTTTTTTTTACAGACCGCTGGAGTCACGTGATGCTCGAATGCACCAATGAAGGTGTGCGAAAAGAGCATCACGTGACTCCAGCGGTCTGTAAAAAAAGAAGAATCGGACCCACAGCGGTAGCCTGTCTTTCTCGTTAGCCTCGGAGATGTGCAAAGTGACGTCACGAACAGGTTTTTGCTGCTGCTGTAGGACAACTATCGCTACCTTTAGCAATGCTTTTTTCTATTTGTGTGTCCTACAGCTTTTTCATTGTTCTACGGTAGAAGTCACGTGAAGTGAACTGCTCTATAGTGTGGAAATTGCTATCCAAACAGCGCTAAAAAGTTGTATCCCTTAAATGTGCAATGATGCTGAAATCCAGGAAGCCGATCGCAGCGACATCTGAGATATATTTTCAAATTTCAAAGCTACCATCGTATTAAAACAGCGTCTAGACCAAATCGTCTTGGGGTTTTAGAAAATGTCTTTCAGATGTCACTGTGATCGACTCATTGGATTTCAGCATCGTTTGACATTTAAAAGTATCACTGGGATAGTCGATTTCTACACTATATATTCTAGACGCTGTAATATGGGGCTACAAATGGTGGTTGATCCCTATCAACGACGGGAGCGCCGCTTTGTACCAACCGCCGTGTAATCGATCCACTCCATGTTACGTTTTAAACGTATAAATTGACTGTGTATTTCGTTGGTCGCGGCCAGCCACAGCTTCTGGCGTCATGATAATGAATGAGCAAGCCCGGTATCTAGTTTTGCGCTGGTTAGACCGCTAGAGCCACGTGGTGCTCTAATTATGCTCCTGTATTCGAGCATCACGTGATTCAAATAGTCTAAAAAAAAGAGAGACGTAAAGCCTTCTCTAACGACATACAGAGCCAGTTTATGATTTTTTAAAACGTCACACAGAGAACAGATTATCTTTACACGATGGTTGGTACAAAGCGGCGTGCCCATCATTTTACGTCATGAACCGTGATGTAGTCGTAAAAAAACAGAGTATATACGCTAAAGTCATCAACTTCATGCCTAGGATATACGCTGTAGCTTTATATGAGAAACAGAGGGTATACGGAGCTTCATAAAAAAATCCAGAAGGTATACGGCGTATACCCTCCACTACACCCCTGGTCATTAACTAGCCTTGTATGTCGTTGGTCGTGGAAGTCTGTTTCTCGTTAGCTTCGGATCCGACGGTAATGTCGACATATGGTACAATGGCAAATTTTTAATTGGTAGAAGTAGTACTCACCATATATGGCACATTCTGCTTCAATCCGAATGGATCATGTCGTCTCGCTCTCGATTCCAAAAACTGATTAACATCACCATTCGTAGACAAAAGTCAGCCAGGGAATATACATACATATATATAGTGTGGCAATCAGCTATTCCATAAATGTCCAAAGATGCTGACATAGGCACAGAACCTAGATAAACGTTTTTGTCCAAAATATGGCAACCCAGGTGTACAGAACGTCCTGATACTCATCTGAACGAGTTAGACAAACAAACATTAACTTGGGAATGACGACAAGCTTTTCAAGTAAGTGATATCGCCTAAGCTGACAACACAAAAACTAGGGCTCTTATAAAACAGGCTAAATCGTCAAGCATTTTGTTTCCCACTTAGACCAATGAGCGATTGTTGCCCACGAGGCGTAGCCAATCGTTCTTCTTCTACCGGCAATTAAATGACGGCGTGAGTCAGCCCGGATTATAGAAGCCTTAACAAAAACCTATGTTATCAAGCACAAGAAAAAACCTGTATTTTATGGAAGAGTAGAAGTAGGGAAATCTAATAATGATCCCTGTCTGCTGGAAGTGAAGTGGTGCATAAGCCAAAAATTAATACCACCAGTGGTTGACTAGTAGGTTTATCATTGAGATTTTGATAGTAATGTTAAATAAAGAATTGGTTACTCAATAACCATCCGGATTATGCCTTTTAATTAAAGAAAAAGTGCTTAAAAAGTGGACGGTAACAAACGCACGCCATATCAACATGAATTACATCGGTGTACTGGCGAAAGCGCGCACAACCTACGCCAGGAAAGGGAAGGTCGCCAAGGACAACCAAAATTGGCGAGATATCGCTCAAATTTAACATGTTTGTTCTACAAACAAAGGTATGAAAACATGGACGATAGTTATAGGACAAACACAATGATAAACCTACGAGTCAACCATTGGCGGTATTAATTTTTAGCTTATACGCCACTTCACTTCCGGTAGATATGGATCATTATATTCCCCAACTTCTACTCTCCCATAAAAGTTTTTTTTCTTGTGCTTGATAACGTAGGTTTTTGTGACTAATAGTAAATTCGCCAAGTTTTTGTCCAAAATCGTCTTGATCAATCAAATTTTATCCCCCTAGCCTTGCCCAAACGGCTCCCCTGCTACAGCGCCTAGAATACCTAGTGTAGAAATATGCTATCCAAACAGTGCTAAAAATTTGTATCCCTTAAATGTGCTACGATACTGCTAAAATTCCAAGTGTCGATCGCAGCGACATCTGCCGAATTTTCAGTCTTGCAGTTGTAGAAAATATCCTGCAGATGTCGCTGCGATCTGCATATTGCAGCAGTATTATTGTACATTTAAGGGATACAATATTTTAGCGCTTTTTTAAGTATTACAGGGATGGCTGATTTCTACACTATGTATTCTAGGCGCTATACCCCCACCGTGACCAACGACATACAAGGCCAGTTCATGACGTTTAAAACATCACGCGGAGTAGATCATCTTTGCACGATGATTGGTACAAAGTGGCGTTTTGTGCCGTTCATCGTTTTGTGCCGATCGCCGGCCGTGTAAAGAAGATCCACTCCGTGGTATACAGTACGTTGCGTTTAGACATCTTATCATCAGCATATTGCATTCTTAATCTAGACTAATAATTTGGGCAGTCTTTTCTTAAACCAATCGGACGTTACTTAAAAGGTGACAAGAGTTTACAATGGGACTCAAATGTAAAGTTTACAGAACTTCAAAATTTAGAAGATTCTGGTCATTTTAGCGAAATTTCAACTCTGAAAGGTAGATCTATCGTCATTTTTTCAACAAAACTATTCTTGTCAAAGTCGATAATTTACTTTTAGTGCATTTCCCTAGATGATCTATCTTGTCATTGCAATTAGCTGATTTCACCATAGCAACCAATGGGCCTTTGGCGCGCCACACACCAGGGAGACATGCAGCAGAAAAGCTTGAGGCATGCGACAATTTCACCCTGTTAACAAAGAAAAAACCGGTTTGAACAGCAGAATTTGCCTCATGTCTCACGATTATTGTCGCGTCTCTCTGGTGTGTGACGCGCCTTATTCGAGGCTAACGAGAAAGACAGGCTACCGCGGTGGCTCCGATTCTTCTTTTTTTACAGACCGCTGGAGTCACGTGATGCTCTTTTAGCACACCTTTATTGGTGCATTCGAGCATCACGTGACTCCAGCGGTCTGTAAAAAAAAAGAATCGGACCCACCGCGGTAGCCTGTCTTTCTCGTTAGCCTCGCGCCTTATTCAGATGACGTCAGACGCCAGAGCTGCGAGGCTAACGAGAAAAACAGGCTACCGCGGTGGGTCCGATTCTTCTTTTTTTACAGACCGCTGAAGTCACGTGATGCTCTTTTCGCACACCTTCATTGGTGCATTCGAGCATCACGTGACTCCAGCAGTCTGTAAAAAAAGAAGAATCGGACCCACCCCGGTAGCCTGTCTTTTTCGTTAGCCTCGCCAGAGCTGGCGGTATGTTAATCTGTTATTCTAGCCACTGCACCACTAGAATGCCAGTATGCGCAGGCGCAAACACCGCTAGCAGACGACTTTAGCCTTGACCCAGGTTGAGTGCTTACATTTTTTAGGAATTTTCTAGAATTTTCTATTTTTAAGGAATTTTCTAGAATACAGAACAACATTTTGAATTTATATTACAAAATATTAAGTATATGCTGCTACAACAAAGAATTGTTTTGCGGTATTTTTAACAAACAAGCATTAATAACTCACACTGCATAGATTGCTATGCTAAATACCGCCAGCAAACGAATTTTAGCCTCGACCTCAGGTCACGTGCATAAGATCCATTTGCTTGACCACAGTCAATGAATGAGGCCAGACCATGATACTCCCTCCCTTCTTAGCAGTCACGTGATTAAGATATTGCTGACAAACTACCTTGTTATCATTATAGCTAAGGCTCCTATAATACTCCTATAAAGTGTTATAGGAGCTTTAATTATAGCGCTTAGAATATCTAATGTGGAAATATGCTATCCAAACAATGCTAAAAAATTTTATCCCTTAAATGTGCGACGATACTGCGAAAATCCCAAGTGTCGATAGCAGCGACATCTGCGGGATTTTCGTATTACATTGTAGAGGTTTGCCCGTGGCCCAAAGCCCGAGCCCGGCCTCCGGGCCTATTTTCATTCATGGCACTCGGGCCGGGCCTTACTTTTTTCTGAAGTCTCGGGCCGGGCCTGGCTCGGGCCTTACTTTTTTCCTGAAGGTTCGGGCCGGGCCGGGCCTAACTTATCTTTTCTGCACATACCCTGGTACTGGTTTCATTCCTAATCTTCATTGCTAAAAATTTTCATTCCTAGTTTTCACCCACTCAGTATGAAAATCATTGTCTCGAAATGGCCTGGTCCATTCAAAGGTCAGTACAATTAGGTTTGGCACAAATTTTTTGTCAAAAAATGCATACATTTTTAAATCGCCATTATTCTACAATTAAACATTCAAATTCATTCTTTTTAAAGAGTAGTAGATTTCTACACTTATTAAAATATAGTGAAACGTGTAAGGAAAGAACCTGTCTATGACGGAATCTTGTTTTAAACTGAAAAAGTGTTGATCCATGTAAAATTAATATAATACTTAATACTACGTAAGAAAATTATAAAAATTAATAACAAACAAAATTGACATACTACGTAAGAAAATAATATATAATACATTTACACTTGCTAAGAAGGGAACTTATCTATAACGCATTTTTTTATTTTTCAATGCAATTCAGTCTTAGATTTTACTGTATAGCATTTTTCAGATATTTAACACTTTAATACATGGAATATGGATTAACAATATTAATGATAACTGAAACATTTACATACAAGAAATAGATTCATTAAAAAAATAAATATCGCACCCTGCGGCACTGAAGATTATGAGCATGAAAAGAAAAATTAAGATAAATATTTTTGGCTTGATCTCCTCGTACGAGAAAAACTTTTAACCAAATCGACATAAAAATCAATGTTTTGTAGAAATTCACTTGGGTCGAGATTTTAATTTTTTTTCGGGCCGGGCCGAACTTTCAACTTTTTTACCGGGCCAATATTTTTTTTGTACGGGCCGGGCCGGGCCAAATTTTCTTTCCTCTGAGTCGGGCCCGGGCCCGGGACAGGAAATGTCGGCCCGTGCAGACCTCTATTACATTGACTAGCAAAATCTTACAGTTGTAGCAAATATACAGCAGATGTCGCTGCGATTTTTATATTTCAATAGCATCGTTGCACATTTAAGGGATACAATATTTTAGCGCTTTTTCAAGTGTTAAAGGTATAGCCGATTTCCAAACTATAAATTCTAGGCGCTATAGTGTGGAAATCGGCTATCCCTGTAATGGAAGTTTTTTGCTACTGGTCCAGTTAACTGTTTCTGGTCGGGTGGATTTCAGGCAGAGTGTATTTTCCTGCAAATTGGGTTCGGATTAACCTGATTTTTCAAAAGTTAGTTCAGTAGTATATTATTTCGGATTAAAAACTATATAATAATTATAGATGTTTGTATGTGTGCTGTTTCCTAGAGACCACACTGTGTTTTTTCCGTGACCCTTTGATGAAAATCGCGTTTTAAGCGGACCCTTTGACGAAACTCGTGCTTTTTACGCGACCCTTTGACGAAATCCGCGTTTATTCCACAATGCTTTGACGAAATTCGCGTTTTTTCCCGCGATCATTTGAAGAAATTCGCACTTTTTGCGACCCTTTAACGAAATCCGCGTTTATTCCGCAATGCTTTGATGAAATTCGCGTTTATTCCGCGATCCATTGTTGACATTCGCGTCTCTTACGAGACCCTTTAACAAAATTTGCATTTTCCTCAATCATTTGACGTAATTCGAGTTTTTCTTGCTGTCCTTTGACGAAATTTGCTTTTTTTCGCGATCCCTTGACAAATTTCGCATTTTTTCACGAGATCATTTGACGAAATGTCGCGTTTTTATCGCGGTTCTTTGACGAAATTCGCGTTTTTTGCGGTCTTTTGTCGAAATTTTCGTTTTTTCGCGTCCCTTTGATGAAATTCGCGTTTTTTCCGCGATCCATTGTTGAAATTCGCGTCTTTTACGAGATCATTTAACGAAATTTGCGTTTTTTCCGCGATCATTTGACGAAATTTGCGTTTTTTCCGTGATCCTTTGACGAAATTTGAGATTTTTCTGCGAACGCCCCTCATAGCATGCATGGTCACAGTGACGTCATTGTGACGTCACTGTAAGTCACTGTGGTCACGTCACATCTGTGACCAAAATGCCACCACTCAGTGATGTCACATTGTGACTGAGATGTGAACTTCTTAGAAAACTTTAAAAAATTACAAAAATTATTAAAAACATGTTATTTACTGTAAAATATATTTTTCTGCCGGATTAACAAATTTTTTAAACCGTGGTCCAAGTTGCATCTGTGCCTCTAACAAAAACTTTTTATTTTCATATAACATAAAATGTAATTAATTCATCAGCAACACAAAACGATTTCCTAATTATGAGAATTTCATATTATTAAAAAAATGTTTTAGGTAAGCAGACCTCGACTTATCTTTTATAAAGATTTTTGTAAATGATCATCTGTTATACTAGAAGTTTCTCAAAGAGTAGTCGAAACATTTCTGTCGTTTCAAACTAAAAACTTTCTATTACAGTTAAGGCTGCAGCTTTTAATGAGCACGCAGAAAGCGTCTTCAAAGTTCAGTCATATATGCATTTCTTGCTTTATAATTTGCATTCAAGTCATTTTTTTCCTCTTAGTGTTTCACTATTTTAAGTATTTTTTTTTTTTTTATTATTCTACTTCTTTCAAACGTTTAAAATAGAATTGACATTTTCCGAATATAAAATTAATGTACAAAATTTAGGCAAAGCCCACGACATAATTAATTATTCATGTTTTATTTTTTGTTTTCAAAATATATCTTTAAAAATTATTTTACAAGTTTTATTCTACAGAAAATTAATATTAAGAGAATGACAGATTGACAAAGAAAAACTCATCTCTTCTCGATAATCTTGTTGTATTTTTTAAGAATATATTTTGTATATATTACCTGTGATACAAATTTTACTTTTAAAAAAAAGGAGGGAGTCATCATTATTACCATTAAATTAATTTGTATACATTTTGAAAATTTAAGCAATGTTTTATCTAGTAAACTCTAATTATGGATAATATTATTATTATAATTTACGTAAATGACACTTTACAATTCAATAAAACTGATAAAAATAAAAGATGAAATACAATAAAACATTTTCAAACAGGAAATTGAATTAGAGACAATTTGACAAAATTATTACGCATTTAATTTCCTTCCGAAACTGTGGTATAGAAAAACAAATAAAACCAAAAAACATCTGCTTCGAACTTCGAAACTTAAAAATCGTCTGCATCTGCACTATTTCAGTTGTTACCACTCGACCGCAGAATAACGGATAAAAGTAACAGTGAAACTTTTTAGAATAAACGCTGGACACTGGACAGTTCTGTGGACACTGAAGTTCTGTGGACACTGGACAGCATAGATGTGTTGACACGGATTTAAAAACTGAAACAAGAACGTTCTCAGGATCCAAGTTAGTTCAGCTAACAAAATATAAACCCGAGAAAATTACGGTAGCTTTGACTTGTTGAAGATGATTCAAGTCATTGCTATCGTACTTATAATCGGATTTAATTGGTTCCCCAAAATCAAAGTATCACGTACAACGTCAATGAAATTAGGTATGTAAAAATATTATTTTCCCTGTTTGCTTTTTTTTTTTTATTACAACAATTTTAGTTAGTTTCTCATTAACATGCTGTAGAACATAAATATTTCATTACATTTATTTTTTATTTTGCTGAAATATCTAAAATATTATTTTCCTTGTTTGCTTTTTTTTTTTTTTTAATTACAATGATTTCAGTTATCTTCTAATAAACATGTTATAGAACACAAATATTTCATTACATTTATTTTTTATTTTGTTAAAATATCTAACTTCCTTTTCAACAGCTTTGATCAGATTATTAAAATTAGTGATTTAAATGGCATTTTAATCTGGTTTATTTTCTTATTTAAATATTGGGTTAAAACCACATGGTGGCATAAATATAAAAGTATATGGACAAGTATTATCATCAATCATTAACATAATTAATAGACATTTAAAGATAATTAAATTATTTAAAATTTTTGGATGTTATTAACGTTTACCATAGCAAGACCCCTATTTGTAATGAAGTTTGTAGCATGTTATTTCATTTACAGGGACAGTCAATTGTATTCCATTACATTACGGCTTGTGGGAAAAAAATCGTTTCAAATGATTTTTAATGATTTTACACGCTTTCAAACAAAATAAAATTGATATGCATTTATGAAGCGCACTAAAATGTGCATTCCATAGAATATGCGATGCAAAGAATAGTTATTGTTCATTTACAGGGCTAAAAAAGGAATTCCAATACATAATGATATAGGGGTGGAGGGAATTGTTTGCGGCGTACTTTATTTATGTTAATCTATTTGATATGTAATGAAATTGATATACGTCGTTGAGGTTTACATACTATGAATTATTTCATGTATAATACGAAGTGTATATAGCATTTACAGGGACACACAAAATATTTCAGATACTATATTGTATCCGAAGTACTGTTCATTAGCGATGATTGCTGGAAATACATTTTTAATTATGATATACACTTTTATGATTCACTACATTTATGCATAGTATATGGTGTATATATATATGCTATAATTCATATACAGGAATATACAAAAGTATTCGAAAGGGTTACTGGGTATTGCTTAAAGGAGGTTTTTAAATAAGTTATGCATTTTAACGCTGCACTGTATTTAATTTACTAAGAAATGTTTGTAGTATATAGATAAAATGATATACAGGGTCACGCAAAGAATTGGATACGTTGCCATCTATGAATTATAATTTCTGGAAATGTAATTTCAGCAGTTTTAAGAGTGTTTTAGCTTGAATAAGATTTTAACTAAATAGTGGCGTGTAATAAAGGTTCTAGGTAAACTACAGGGTTGTACAAAATTATTTAAGTATGTTTCCATATATTAGTATAAATTGCTGAAAGAGAATTTCAACCTGTTATGCGTTTCCTTGATAAACTAAATTTTTCCATTATATAGTATATATATATCAATCTACAGATCAAATACAGGACTGTTTAAAAGAATTAGAAAACATATTTGGCTGTGGATGGTAGGGTGTCAACGATTTTAATCGGTTGATTTAAATCAGCGATTAAATCATGATTTTAATCAACCGATTTTTTAAAAAAAATCATTGATTAAAATCAAAAATTTTCCAAATGTTTAAAATGTCAAAAAAAAGTATTAAAATCTAACATGAACATAATTTGAAAGTTTCTACAGGTATTTTGACTTATTAATAAACAAAAAAAGAGCTTTAAATAATTGTTTCTAAGCTTAATTCATTAGTATTGTAAAAAAAAAATTAAAAACAGTTGAGTTTGTAAAAAGCATTGTTTTTAAGTTTTTATCCAAATTAAAACAGTTTCATTTAAAAATGATATTTAAATCTAACATAATTTGCAATGTCATAATTTCCTTTAGGTAATCAATTTATGCATTATTTTATATAAAATACGCATAGCAAGTATAATTACATTTCTACAAGTAAAAGAATAAATAGTAATTAATAGCAATCTCAAGTTAAAGAAGAATGAAAGAATGACATCTCCTCAGCAGCTAAATTGTAAATGAATGCATAAGAGAAAAAGAAATAATTGGTATAAAAATGCTAAGCACAGCAAGAGCTTCTTTGGTATAGGTTGAATAAATGTTTATTATTATTATTATTATTATTATTATTATTATTTTTTTTGTAACTCATATATATTAAAAAATTGAACCATTGAAAGCTAATAGAGGTAATAATGCTGTTACTTAAATATTTTGAGGATTTCAGATATTAGTGGCTAACTTATATTTATTCTATATGAATGGGTTTAACTCATTTTCATTTTTATCTTTTTTTTTTTTTTTTTTTTTTTTTTGGTTAGCATACACGTACATGTGTGTAAGTATAGATTTTGGTGGTTTACAGAAATTTTCCTAAATACAAATGCAAAATGAGCTGCAAATAATATTTGTTAGTTTTGTTATTTGTGCTACTAACTAATGAATTTTACTTATTTGCAGTTTTTATTAATTCTGTAATTACTTATACTGCTTCTTCTAGGCCATTTTGTTTAATGGTGCCACACCATGCCCCTTTTGAAATTGGCAAAATGCACCCTGCCTTAAAAAAAGAAAAAAAAAGTTGAAATTTACCTGTAGTTGTAGCCAGAAATTTCTTGTAAAAAACTTCCCCATTCAACAGTATTCTAAATTCATGTGGAAAAAATCTTGCGAAAATATAGAACTTTATTTCTTTAGAAAAAACAGGATATTAATAAAATATGTTATTTAATTGTATTTATCAATTTGTTATTCATAAAATTATTAAAAATTAAGGACACTTTACTTATAATGCTAAAAAATATTCTTTTTTTTTTCTTACATCATTACTAAACACATTACTAATATATTTCCTCATGAAATAGTGCCCGTTTTTTGAACTAGCATCCTGTCCCTTTTTCTTTCTAAAATGAATTATTATCATTTTAATAATTAAGGCTTAAAAATGTATAATATGTTCCTAATTAGAGAGTTGATTGTTTAATAATTAATTTGAAGTAATGTTAGCTATTTAGTATAAAATGCAGTTAATAATTTTCATAAATGTTAAGTATCTCTAGTAATTATAAAGTTTTACATAATTATTACAATATTAATGTATATAACATTATTGTATAATACTACCTAATGAAACTACTAATTTGCAGTTTTTATTTCTGTAATTACAAACTAACAATTATAATTTTAGTAATTAAAGTGTAAAAACATAGATTATGTTAGCAATTAGTGGTGTAATTGTTTTGGAAACCTAAAACTCATGATAGCTATTCAGTATTTGAACGCTGGGAAAAAAATCATACAAATCTGATTTAAATAAAAAAAAATCTGATTTAAATAAAAAAAAAACGATTTTTTTTATTTTTTTTTTTAAATTATGATTTTTTTACACCTTAGTGGATGGTAACTGCGTAAATCAGTTTTTAAATGTTTTACGCGTTTTCATGTTTATTTAGTTATCTTATTTACGTTATTTCCCCCGATGTCTTGATAAAACATTTAGGAAGAGTTGGAAAGTGTTTTATAATCTATGCCTAACGCATGATATATCTTACTTGTTGTTTCTATTTCTCAGATCAGTCTTTTCATATAAAACATACCAAATCTAATTAGCTCATATTCACAAAATACAATATATACGGGAATAAACAATTTAAATAAATAGGGCTTATCATGTAGTTCTATAAGTAACAGTTGTATTAATGTCCGTTAGACTCCATGTTCGTATTTAAAAAAGCAATGACAAATCATAACACATTAAAAAGCTTACACATTCTTAATATTAAGCTTGAATTCAAGATCAAGCTAACTTAATAAAAAAAGATGTCAGTTAATAAGCATTGTTTTTTAAATGGAAAATTAAAAATATTTTAGAAGAATAGGACTCCAAAATAGCGATATCTTGCTAAAAAGTACGGTAAAAAGATAAAATTTTATATTTCAAACAAAACTTTACTTTAAAATTATCGTAGTTTTTATGACAAGAGTCATCACATGTATTAATACTTGGACATTTTTCCAGAGAGAAACATTCGCCTTGCATACAATATTTCAAATGAAAATCAAATTTCAAATAAATTGCTTAAAAGGCGCAAAGGCCAACATAGTGAAAAATATCCACGCCGGGTCTCGATCCCGGGTCATCAGTATAGCGCACTGACATTCTACCGACTAAACCACATGGAACGATACCCAGCCTGGAAATTTTCTCCTTATTACATGTTGGCAAGGCTACAAACGCCACACAAGATGGAATATTTATCGTGAGCCACCGTCATGGGGCAAACACGAAACTTAATTAAACCAGCATCGATTAAATCTATATTAATACTTGGAAATTTTTCCAGAGAGAAACATTCGCCTTGCATACAGTAGTTCAAATGAAAATCAAATTTCAAATTAAAATTGCCTTTTAAGCTATTAATTTGAAATTTGATTTTCATTTGAAATATTGTATGCAAGGCGAATGGTTCTCTCTGAAAAAATTTCCAAGTATTAATATAGTTTCAATGGATGCTGGATTTAATTAAGTTTCGTGCTTGCGCCATGTCGGTGGCTGACGATAAATATTGCATCTTGTGCTGCGTTTGTAGCCTTGCCAACATGTAATAGTGAGAAATTTTCCAGGCTGGGTATCGTTCCATGTGGTTTAGTCGATAGAACGTAAGTGCGCTCTACTGATGGCCCGGGTTCGAGTTCCAGCATGGAATCTTTTTCACTAGTTCGCTTTTGCGCCTTTTAAGCAATTAATTTGAAATTTGATTTTCATTTGAAATCATCACAGAGTTTATGACAAGTTCGTCACAAATGACACATATTTCACAAATTGGTCACAGTGTGACTTCAAAACATTGTCACTTTCGTCACAGGTTCGTCACAAAGTTAATGCCAAAATAGTCACAAATGACACACTTTTCACAAATTAGTCACACCGTGACTTCACAGAGTGGTCACAATGTGACGTCACAAACGACCTCTAAAACGGCCATAACGACCTCACATTCTAGTCACTGTGACGTCACATCCACGGTCACAAAATCACAGAGTGACTTCACAACGACGTCGCCGTGACGTCACCATGCCTTACGGGGCTTGACGAAATGAATTTTTTTATGGCTACCATTTGTCAAAATTTCCGGTTTTTCGTATCCGAACTTTCGGACTGACGAATTTTTTAAATTTTTGGAACCGAATGCCTTAAATTATTTTCGGAAAAATCGGAACAAAAACAGCCCCGATTTTAAAATTGTGCGCGAACAGTAAATAAATCGTACATAAAACTGGGGAATATTTTTAATTTTTTGGTACAGTAAACTCCCAACTATCCGGCCTAGTAAAAAAAGGAGAAATGTTGCAAGCGGCCGAGACAGGCAAGTTCCAGTCCGTAGGAAAGTGCTAACTCACGACAGGAAAGAGCAAGAAGGGATTGCAAATGCAATAGCAGAGACAGACCTGAAGGGAGGGGGGGGGGGAGTAAGGCTTCATAACCTGTTTCGTCAGTTGTGCAACGGGTGTTATTTTCAGAAGTGCGGATGTTATTTTCCGCTTATCCTGGTTATTTTCGTATAGTCTTTTGGTGTGCATCCTGTTTATTTATTGAAGATTAACGAAATGGGTGATAAACGAAGAGGGTCGTGGATAGGGTTAAAAGGGAGAAGCAGTCATCTAGCAAGAATTTTTTCAAAAACTAAGTTTTCACTTTTATCTTATTCATAAATTTTCATATTTGTGAAATCATTTATTAATAAACAGTAAAATAAGATTTACTATTTTTTTTACAAATTAGGCTTACGTTTTACGTTAATGTTTTACTTATTTTGAAATTGTATGCACTGTATATACAAAATTTATCGAAAAATGTGTAACATGCGTTTTTAATATAATGGAAGAAAGGGCAGGAAGTGAATAAATTTTTATAGAACTCCGGCCTATCCGGATTTTTGTTATACGGCCTACCCTTCTGCCACATTAGGCCGGATAGTCGGGAGTTTACTGTATTTAAATAAAAGATTGAAAAACAAAAATTATGTTCTTCTTTCCTAAATTTTTTTCGCACCAAGTTCCGAATTTTGCAAAACATTTTCCGTGCACAGCATCCCTCTTTATTATGGAACCCTGGGAAACACCTCTGATATGCTTTAAAAACAGTTTTTTTTTTTTTAACTTAAACCTTCTTTAAAGTACTTTTACGGTGCTTTTTTGACGTTGAACGGAGAAGGAAACCAGTTTTGAACTGGTTCCATTTCAGAGGGACATTACGCGAATTTCAATGGTCTAAGGCACTAGAAAGAGGTATTCTGGTTCTCGGGGAATATGGGTTCGAAACACTACAAGAATAAGATGTTTCTCAGATATGATGAACGTTCTTATAATTCAGTTCAATGTAAATTATTTTTATTTCAAGGCGAAAAGTTACAGAACTTTATTTTTCTTCATTATACAGTGGATGGCGGCGTCAAAAATGATTATATCATCGTGTTACGAGATGAAATTGGTGTCAAATTAAAGGTTAAATATAGTATTAAATTTTTTTTTTTGGTCTGTCTGGTCATATCTTGGTAGAAACACCCAGTAGGCTAAAATTCATGACAAAACATAATGTCATATATTACTATTGACATCCAAAGAACATAATATTTTACATTATATATTATTAAGGTATCTACTTTCAATATGAACTAATGCTGCAGGAAAAGTTTATTAACAGCACGTGAAAATGTTTTAAACATACCTCAGTGAAATTTTCTCAAAATGCTTTCCATGTTACTCACTGTGTTCTGAACTAGAATCCAAGCTCTATGCAATAATGTAACTATTTTATAGGTACTCAAATATAAAAAAAATTGATAATTTTGAATAAAAAAAGTATTTTTTGACATATTTCAGTTAATTTTAAAGATATTATAAAATACCTATAGTCGCCGAATAAAAAATTGACTTTTCAAGGACAACACCCCCCCCCCCCTTTCGTTGGTCACTCCTCAGTCCTTATCTAAGGTTACTATACTTATCTAAGATCTATACTTATCTAAGGTTAGTAACTATGGTTACAGCCACATGACCGATTGACTGCTCATCTTTTTCCCCACACCGTTTGAGAGATCCTGTTGAGCAGTATTACCCCATCCTTTGTTTGATTACATTGCTTTCTTCCATTTTCTCTACCTTTTGTTTTCTTTTAATTATGGCAGCCAGTCCTGATATTAGAAAACAATCGAAGATGGTTATTTATAATGCGTACAACTATTTTAAAGAGCTCGTTGCTTCCAATCCTGATGCAAAAATCAAAGATATATTTATGCAGACACAAGAAGTTACTTCTAAAGCATGTGGCGTATCTCTTCGTACAGTTAGAAGGATCTGTGCTGAAGCTAATAATACTATTGCAGACTCCAGCTTAGAAAATCTGTCATTTTCATCGCCTAAAAAAAAGTTTCGCGCGTAAAACGTGTAACAGTATTAGATGATTTTAACAAAAAAGTCGTATGTCGCACTGTTAAAGAATATTGTGATAGCAGAAATAAATCAACTTGCGAAAATTTAAAAAAAGTTTTGGAACAAAAAATAGACTTCTCTGGATGTGCAAAGTCTGTGTGGACCATATTAACATATATGGTCTACAAATATAAAAAGGGCAATGACAGCAGAAAAATTTTTATGGAGAGAAATGACATCGTAGCTGCACGCATTAAATTTCTTAGAAAAATGTACAATATCAGAAAAGAGTCTCCACTGCGTCCAGTTATATATTTAGGTGAAACTTGGCCTTGGGTGAATCAAAATCACTCAAAGAGTCATGTACGGCAAGATTCAAAAAATTCTGGTGGTCTTAAAGTACCGACAGGAAAAGGGTCCAGGATGATCATCTGTCATTCCGGATCAGCTCAGCATGGCTTTATCGAAGGAACTGATTTAATTTTCCAGTCAAGCGAGTCAAGCTCTACAAAAGATTACCATCACGAAATGAATAGCAACGTATTTAGAGAATGGTTTGTAAATTTACTGAAAGGACTTGAAGAACCCAGTGTCATAGTAATAGACAATGCCAGCTATCATTCTAATCATTTAGAAAAAATTCCATCCACAAAAAAGCGAAAATCAGATATTATAGCTTGGTTGGAAAGGAAAGGTATTATACATGATTCAAACACTATTGTTCCTGAATTGTTAAGTATTGTTAAAATGCACAAAGAAAAATACAAAATGTATGAATCGGATGTTTTTGCATATGAAATGGGACATGAGGTAGTGCGGCTTCCACCTTATCACTGCCAGTACAATCCAATTGAGTTAATGAATTATATGGCTCAGGTGAAAGGAAAAGTTTCAAAAAAGAATACATTTAAAATAAAGGATGTAAGGCGACAGTTCGAGGAGGCTCTTTCTCATGTTACCGTGGAAAACTGGAAAAATTGTGTCAAGCATTCCGAAGAGTTGCAGGAAGAAGATTTTGCCAAATTGGGCCTGACAAATGAAAATGAAGTCACCCAACAATTTAATAAATCTGCAGGATGACAGCGAAAGTAGCTCTAGTGAATTTGAATGTTGAGTGATTATACTTCCAATCGACTGTTTTCTAATTGAAGAATTATTATTATTTTTTTTTTAAAGCCCTTTAACGGGCTAGAAAAAAGTCCTTTTAAGGACTTAGCCTTCCCGAAGGCAAAAAAAAAAAAGTATCACATTAAAACACATAATTGAAAGTATACATAAATGCCCTCCCCCCCCCCTCCAGAAGATTTCAAGGCAAACGAAGCAGAATAATTTAATTAAGCCATGTTTACCCCCCCCCCCCCCTGCAAAATCTTTTATTTGTGATTGTTGTTTAAGGGTGTTGGTCAATGAGAGCTCAAATTCCCGGGTTCAAATCTGAACGTATTACTCGCTTCATTCATGAAATAGATTTTAATGAATGGAAGAGCTATTTTAATTTGCTTGTATTTTTCAGAAAATCAAAAGAGAAAAAAACCCAGATAGTTCATAGCACGCATTGACTCCCCTCTAAGAGCAGGAATTATTTTAGACTATAATTTACTACTATAGATTATAAAGAATAATTTTGCATCCTTCCATTTGAAGTGGCGTGATTTGATTAAACCATGTTTTCAACCCCCCCCCCCCCGGTCACCCCCGTTTTTTTTTGTTCGTTGAATTTTTGTTGTTATTTTAAGGATGCTGGTCATGCAGATGTAAAATTCTCGGATTCAAATCTAAATATATTACTCGCCAAACTCATGAAAACAGTTTCACCCATAAAAGCCTAATACATGAAGCTATTCTTATTCAGATTTCAATTGATTTTCGTTCTCTTTTTAAATGCAAAGTATTTTTCAGAAAATGCTCTGAATTTGCTATTTTATATCGATTTTTGGGTCATTACTGAGACAGAAAGATGATTACAAGATAGTAATAGTGTATAATGTAATTTATAAGAAAATAACACACACATATATATATGCGTATGTTTGTGTGTTCATTTTTTTCACTTAAATTAAAATAATAGAAAACTTCATGCATATACAAATGCAGATAACATTGCATGTCATAGAAAATCACAAATTATTTGAATTTATAATTAATTTAAATTAATAATAAAGTTACAATTACAAATTATTAATTAAATAAAAAAAATAATAACACCATTAATCTGTCATCTAAAAATCTATCCATATTTCTAACTACAAATAGCTTTACAAACAAGTGTTATAAAATCAGCGGAACAATTGATTCGCTTTAAGAAAATCAAGATTGGTGTTACGACAAAAAGAGTCTTCAAATACTGCAGTAACTCATACTCTTGCAGGGGTAAATTTGTTTTGCAGAAGTGAGGTGAAAAAAAAGGACAAGGGACTGGCGTCCTCTAATGCCATGACAACAAAGGGGAAATGAAAAGATGATGTTTGGCCTTGAACGGCCTTTTTCTCCCACAGCTAGTATAGTTCAGTGCACAGGTAAGTGTAATAGAAAGGAAATTGAAATTATTTCAATTGAATTGAACGTTTGCTGTCTGGGATAAACATGAAATTTTGCTAAAAAAATAGCACCCCCCCCCCCAATTTTTTAAAAGGTTGTGAAGATATTGGTAGGTGTTTGTTTTTTCATCATTTTGTATTACAATTGAACTACAAAATATGTGTATTTATTAATTACTGTACATTTTACTCCAAACGTAGGCAGATAATTTAAAGATAACTGTAAATACAATACAAATATTTCAGTGTGTCTCATATTTTGATACGAAATGAGCACAGCAGAGCACCAATTTTTTATTTAGGTGGTGCTATGAGATCATTGAGTTATGGCCTGAAATTTTAACACATTAATGATATCGACAGTACTGCCTAAATTTAAAATTGGCACCCTGCTTTACTCATCTTGTATGAAGATATCACAAGGCAGACTGAAAATTTGTATTGAACTAATCAATTTCTTCTATGTGTTAAAATTTCATGCCGTAACTCAATGATATGATAGTACCGTAAAAATGTAGAATTGGCACCTCTCTCTGCTCATATAGTACCAAGATAGCACGAGGCAGACTGAAATATTTGTCTTGTACTTATCGCTATTTTCAATGTGTTAAAATTTTAGACCATAACTCGATAATGTAATAATAGTATCAAATTGGAAAATTGGTTATACTCATCTCGTGCCACGTCAGATAAGTTAATTTTTCAATAATGTTAATAAACATTTCCAACACCATTAGTTCATCTTGAAAGTAGATACAGTAGTAATATACAGGGCAATGAAATGTAAAATATTATGCTTATTGGATGTCAATAGTAATATATGACATCATATTTTGTCATAAATTTTAGTCCTACAAAAATATTTTCAAAATACTGTATTTAACTTTTATTTGGCACCAATTTCATCTTTTGACTCAGTGTAATAGTGACACCACACTGACGATTTGGCACCTGCTGTTGCTCACATTATAACAAAAAAAGAAATGCCAAGGCAGACCAGTCGTTCTTCATCTACCACAAATAATCTTGTCCTACATTACGATTTAAACTCGACAACTTAATCATTTTTGTTGTCGCCATCCAGCCTATTAGTATTATTAAGGAAAAGTTACCATCCCATATATATTTTTTAATTAATGATTTTGTATTTAATTTTTTTAATTAAAAGCTTTAGCATGTAATCTGTACTAATTTAAGAAAAATGCTTTTCCATATATGTTTCTGCAATGACAATCGAAATCTATCGCACATACAGGACAGAAAATTTGGATGGGGATAGTCCACGGCAGGTCCTAATGTACTTAAAGCTCAGATATTTCCTTTTTTTATTCATTAACCGAGATATTAATTAAAAACCATAGTGAACTTCACAACATAGCATATAAAGGCCATTCTGCAGTTTTTAAAGCATGGAAAAACGGACAGTCAAAAGACGCAAATGTTTTTGAGTCTTTCGAAGCTCCATAAGCTTCGTCATTAAAAGTATGGAAAAAGAAAACACTATTAATGGTCATTTTAAACTTTCTGATCGTGTAATCTCATAACCTGTTAAAAAAATATTAATACTTACCCTTTCACAAAAAATATTTCGACTCATTTATTAAATGAGAATAATTTATTTAAAAATCTTTGAATTATAAGAGTTCCATATTACCTTGAATAAAAAATACTTGGTGTATCCTTTACTGTTTTATAGATTATGTTATACAGTAAATTCCCTCAAATCCACAATTATAAAATCAACAAACCCATATAATCCGCTCATCATTGAAGATGTAAATAATGAAACTTTCAGTTCAGATATAGGGACAAAATTACAGACTTTTTTATTTTTATATCATTCCGTATATATTTTAATATGTAATTTTCGTTAATATGACTGAATTCATGTTTTTTAAGAAGGAAGTATAAATTTACTTCCGAAAAAAATCAAGATAATGCTGATATCATTGGTATATACAATTTTTTTACAAAATATATTTATGTATTAATCAAGCTTTTTTGTTTATTACGTCTGGCTAAACCTGAAATAAAACTTATTTTACGATTTTGATGTGAATTAGTAGGGTACCTCTATGAGACAAGTTTCATTGAATAATTCAAGAAAAATGTATCTCATCTTTATTATGCATATTTAATTATACATTATTAATTATTTACTTGACCTTTACTTTCAATAATTTTAAAATTTTACTATACTGTAAGCATGAATTATAATTTTGATTGCATTATTACATTCAATTACTGTTTAAAAGATGTAAACAAAGCAATGACCAGAAATCCGCACAACCTTTGGTCCCATGCTATGCAGATTTGAGGGAGTCTACTGTATTTACAAGCTTTAACATTACAGATTACAGCCACAGAATTTAGAAATGCATAAATTTGGGTAAATTTTTTAATTCGGGCATCTATTTTTTTTCTACGACATGCTTGACTGGGTATGTAAAGTTTTTCAAATTTTTCTAGCCTTGATACATATATTGTATATATATACATATATATGTATATACAGTAGAGTCTCTAAAATCTGCATGCATTTCGAAATGTAAACAGTGAAAATAGGAGTTAAGAAGATTCTTTATAATCTTTATTCTAAATGTCAGTGAACAAAAATAAAGTTGTTTTTAACGTAAATTTATGGGAAAATAGTAAAGACACAGGACATTAAAAAAATTAAAAGCTTTTATGGATCAGGGTATATATCCATAGAGTATAAAATGTCAGTACAAATGAATTTTTTATAGCAGCATATTAATGCCGATTTGTCATTTAAAACAACAGATAAGTTCCAAAAAATATTTAGCATAAAAGACTGTATTTATTTAATTGATGCATGGCATAAAATATGGTCTGACTCTTTATTGAAAATCAGGATGAAGATACAGATTTTTCAAATTTTCAGTTAACCTTACCTCAAGCTAAAGCATCTGAATTATTCAAAAAATTTCAAAACAGATTTACAAGAGCTTTTCAAAGAAGAAGAAATTGTTGAATGGGTGAACAATAAAGATGAAATTTTGGTAAATTATGTTGTAGGTATAGAAATTATGTCTCCAATAATGATAATGAACCCAGCCGAAGACAGTGAAATTGAGTCTGACAGTGATTGCGTGAAAAAAAAGTTTGGAAAAGCTTTGGTTTTTGGTGAAATTTCTCGTAAGTTCTTGGAGCAGCAGAGTCATATAAATCAATAGGAAATAATGGTTGTTTACAAAATTCAAAAGAAACTTTATCAAGATAAAATGAAAGTTCTCAAACAAAGGACTGTACAAGAAATATTTAAAAGTAATAAACATAATTTGGAGTATTAAAATAATAATGTACAGATAAATAAAAGAGATCCAAGTTTAATTTGAATTATTATGCTCTTTTTGTAAATGGATGCAGGTAAGTTGAAAAAATAAATCATTTAAACTAGAATCTGCAAAACTCTAAAATCCACACAGACTCTGGTCTCAAGCTGTGCAGATTTTTGAGACTCTACTGTATATACATATATGTATGTATATATAGGGTAGATGTGCCAGTAATGGACACCCCTTGACGTTTTTAGTTCATTAAAAAAAAACTAATAAATATTTAGCTTTAATTATTTTTTTAATAATTCCTCCTTGCATGTTTTATAAAACTGTGTTATTGTTGACACTTTTAATCAAACCAATCAGGAAGCAGAAAATAATGTTTCAAAGTTTCGCTGTTTTTCTATGAAAATCTTAATAAAGAGGCTAAGAGCTGACTTCGTTTAATTAAGTTATATATTATTTATTTTTTTGCAAAATTTGAATGTTTTTGTTTCAGTAGCAATGGAAAACTTATAATTTTATATACTAATGGCCATTTACAAAATTTCATTTATTTTTAAGGTTTTAAGAGGGGGTGTCCATTACTGGGATGGTTAATGAGTCATTTTCCAGTAATGGACACCCCATGTAAACATTGCTAAAAATGCAATTTCAGTAATGTTTATAGTGCATACAATATTTTGACTTAACTACAAACCTAAATAATCAAATTTAATTTTTAAATTATACTTACCAAAATGTAATAGCACTAAAACTTTTATAAATAGCTGCTTTCAAGTTATTTTATGTGGATTAATAAAATTTCAATATTTTATTTTATTTATTTATTATTTTTTTATGTAGATGTACCTTGCATATTTTATAATCTGGCAATCAAACCAGCCAGGAAACAGAAAATATTGTTTAAGAGCACAGTCAAAGAGGGGCTCTCCCTGTTTAAATAAAAACAATTAAGTTATAGAAGTTATTAAAAATCTATTTTCTGTCTTAAATGCTTCCCTATTCATCTCTGACAAAAGAAAAAAATTGTAATATTAATGAAAGTTATAGGTAATATTCATGAAACTACTGAATCTGCAGATCAGTGACCTTAAACATCAATTCTACAGTTTTATTTTGAAATTATTTTATTTAGTATTTAAAATATTCAACTCACAATATCATTTCTTTCATATTTATAATATTAATTATTATAAATGATATATCAAGTAGTCTCTGGAAGATTAATTGTTAAAAATAGTGAGACAAAACTAAACACTAATATTCAAAAACTTTTTTTTAAATTACCTTTAAAATCCCCCACTGTTTCAATAATTTGATAGCTGTAATTGTCTGATATTTAGTATTTTAAACTATCCATCTAAAATAATTAAAACACCGATCTTCTGATAATTACAATAATTGATGCAAACAGTAAATGATTATCACAAATATTTTATTAATTACTGGTATCCTAATTGTTAAATTTATTTAAAAATAACTATTTTGTTTCCTTAGTATGTATTCATTAAACTCTGGTTCTAAATACAGTCATAAAGACAATTATATTTATTACTTTTTATGGGGTGTCCATTACTGGGCCAGAGGGTGTCCACTACTGGGCTTTTGGGTGTTTTGATATATTTCTGTTATTTAAAATTAAATTTCTATTCATATGGGGAAATGAGGTTATAAGAATGGTTAAATATTGTTGATAGATTAATATAATATTGAAAAAACTGGAATATAATAATTATAACTATTAATAAAAAAATAAATTTTTAAAGAAATTCCTTAAGGGTGTCCATTACTGGCACATCTGCCCTATATATATATATATATATATATATATATATATAACACTGATGCTCGGCTAACCAAAAAGTACTAAAATATTTAGTAGCTACAGTCTAGTTCAAGCGTGGCGAACCTTTCTGTTGACACACGCCAAATTTGAACAAAAAATATTTTACATGACCATGACGGTCCAACAAAAAACACAAAAAAAAATTAGTAGGTGGAAAAATAATGGTCTAAAATTTTCTATTAAGATTTAAAAAAGATGAACATACTTGTAGATATTACACTATAATAATTATGGCAATAAATATATTTCAGAAAAAAGAAATAATGCGATGTAATTTGATTTCTGTTGTCACATCTTAATATCAGGTTAATTTTAATGCAAACTGAACCAGATTTATCTGACAAGTGCTTTTTTTTTTAGTTTGATATTATTCATTTGTGAAAACAGTGAGTGATTCGAAAGAAAAGCATAGATAGGCAGAAAAACTGTTACACTAGCAAACTTCAGTTTCTTTGAATAGCTCTGAAATAAATTCAAAGTTGCCATAACTTTACCATCAGAAATTACTAATCTCTAATAGCCAATTCTTATAGAATAGTTTTCAAATATCGTCTTTGTTCGAATAAAAAATTGAGACTATAATTAATTAGATTGGAATATTATATGGCACAGTTAAAAACATTTGATCGAAATTAGAAAAGATCAATCGGGATTTTGTGTGATCCCACTTTGTTTTCATTTAGAGTCACAGCAATGCCGTGCCAAAAGTGGCACGCATACCATAGGTTCGCCGTCCTTGGTCTAGTTAAAGTCTTGAAATTATGAGGACCGAAAATTATTAAAATTTGGATCATAATTTTTTTCTTCAAAAATGTGAGAGAAAACAAGCAAAAAAGCAAATAAATTGTAACCTTCATTAGAAAACTAAATTGACATTTCCAAAAAATAAATAAAATTGCAATACATACATCATGTGCTAATATTGCATTCAACATCATATTTGACATCTAGTATTATGAAAATTAAATCATTGTTTGAGGACAGTTTTCTTTAATTGAAAGTGGTTTTGGGATAATATACAAGTACCTTTAATAGTACTAATGATATTACAGAAGATTGCCTCAAATCCGCACAGCTTGGGACCAATGCAGATTTCACAATTTTGCAGATTTCTGGTCATTGTTTTGTTTACTTTTTTAAAACAGTAGTTTGAATATAATAATGCAATCAAAATTATAAATATGCTTGCCATAGAGTAAAACATTAAAATAATTAAGTAAATTAATAAACTAAAATGATAAAAAGTAAGACATTTTAAAAAATGATTAAATTATTAAAGGTAAACATCAAGTAAATAATTAATAATGTATAACTAAATATGCATAATAAAAATGTGGTACATTTTCTGTGAATTTTTCAATGAAAACACCTATATAACCTCATAACAACGCCTATAAATTCACCTAAAATCATAAAGTAAGGAAGTTTTATTTCAGTTTAAAACCAGTCTTAATAACTAAAAAAGATTGATTAAATACACAAATATATTTGGTAAAAAGATTGTGATTACCAGTGATATCAGCAATATCGTCATTTTTTTTCAAAAATAAATTTATACTTCTTTCTTGAAAACTACATGTTTTAGTCATATTAACGAGAATTATATATTAAAATACAAATTGAATGATATAAAACTAACAAATTTTGCCACTACATCTGAATTGAAAGTTTCATTGTTTATATCTGTGATAATGTGCAGATTTTAGGGTTGCAGATTTAAGGGAGTCTACTGTACTTTAAAAAATGTCACATTTGCATAGAGACAAATTACTATGATGTTTGATCACCACTAATTTTGTATGGAAATTTTTTCCTTATTTAATTGTAGAAATCTGCAATTAAATTTAAATAATATGAAGACTTTCACAATTACTGGTAGCTAAAAATCATAGCAGCTATACATTTCTCAGTTGTATCGAATTTCTTTTTTATATTCATTTAAATCCCCCCCCCCTCCCCAACTTATTTAATTGAGAATAAAATCAGTACTATTCAACTAATGTACTTTTCTTTTTCACTTGCATTTAAATGGCACTTACTATGGTAAGATATTTTTCTTTTAAGGATGACTATACTTAATTATCAATGTCTAAATGCATAAAAAAGGGAGAAAATTGAGTGCCTCAAATACTGCCTACTCATGGCAGCAGCCAATGTTCCTACCAACTTTTTATGTCTCCCCCCCCCCCCCCCCATTGTTCATAAAAATTTTACACTTTGAAACCTCTGTTTGTTGCCAAATATGCAATAAATTATTTTACATTAAAAGAGCTAAACATTAATATTGAAAACTTTGATTTTCTTGCCAAAGTACCCTCTTTTTCTCTGAATTATATTTTTATAAGTTTTGTTGAGAAACTTTATATAATAACTTTCTGAATTAATTTATTAACTGAGTTGAAGAGTTAAAGTGTTTCAAGATATAGCATTACTCTGCTCATGATTATACTTTTTCAATTAATTCATAAAATAGTAATTTTAGTATTTAAAAAAAAAAAATCCAAATAAAAAGAAAAGCCAAATCTAACAAAGTGAGAAGGAAGTAATTGTTTTACTAAAGCACAGAAATTTTTGGCTGGCTACCATATTTTTCCCTGTTAGTAGAGCCCTGCTTACATATCTCAATAACTCCAACATATATAACAACACTGAAAATACTTTTTCTCATTGTGATATTATTAAAAAAATAAGGGGGGAGGGAAGGGAGTATAATTAACTAACAATATTTCTTTTATTTTTTTTAAACGACGGCTAATGAATAACAAGTCTTCATATGTTAAACAGTACTATTTTTATACAGACAGTTTCATAACACACCAACTTTTAATAAACTTAATATAATCTGATAAGAGTTTTATTACTATTAAATTGCGTCGCATCCTAATATGAGCATGGACATATGAATAATTCTAAGAACTATGAATAATTCTAAGTATATTATACATGACAACAAAATACTACTACTAATAATTCACAATTTAAGCACAGTAAATAGGTATCCTTGTGATGAAATACTGGTTTCATCAGCTTTAAATTTATATATTAGCCTAGCCGTAAAAGATTAAAAACAAAACAAAACAGGGAGTGAATGACATAAAAAAAAAAAAAAAAAATCTCGGTTTAGTTTATTCGGATTTGAATAAAGCATTTTATTTGCAACAAAACGAACTTAGCCTATATATTCTACATAAACATAAAATATTTTTCTGCCAAAAGAAAGATAAATCACACTAGCTATCAACCCTATCTTTTCTAAGTTGCCATAACCTACGAGGTAACTAACCTGGCAGAGTGCCAAAAGTCAATGGCGTTTGTCGTTAAAGTGGCAGACTCCAGAGTGACAGAGTGACAGGGTGACAGAGTGACAGAGTAACAGACAGACATTTTCTAAAAACCATCAAATCGTGTTCCTAAGACGTATCCCCGTCGAAAACCGGAAGTCGAAATTTTTCACGAATCCAATACTTTTTTCTTGTAAAGATAGAAGAAAGTAAAAATACTACATAAGATATAACTTGCTCAATGTTTAAAGTTTTAGAAAGAAATTCAGTTTTAAGATGGGGAAATTATGTAGAACAATTGGTTAGAGATTTTAGTTGTTATTTAACTATTGCAGCGGTGGGTAGCACTTGTGGTAGCGGGACAATTGTTACCACTATTTACCACTATTTCAGAATAGACTTTGCCTTATTTAAATGCAAATTCTATGTCAATAAATAAGGCTGTGTCAAAACCAAGTAAAAATGTCAATATTGCTATTCGGAAATATTAGTGAAAATTAATCTGATTGCTGGTGTGTTCGCCAACCCTGAACTGTTATATGAATCACAATCTCTTTAGGGAATAAGCACCGAATAGGACATTTTTTTTTTAAAAATCTTAACCATTTAAGACCTGACCTACACAATTATGTAGGTGATCCTAAAGAAAATGAAAAAACATTTTCCTCTTTTTGTGCGATTTAAAGCCGAGCCTGCACCCACAGAATTGCATGGATCCTCCCTCGGAATGATCTGAAATCGGGTATTTTTTAAAATATTTTTTTTCAATCAAACATTATCCTATTAATTAGGGGAAACCGTCAAAACTTTTCATTTCTACCAAAAATCTTCTGGTCTTAAAGGGTTAACAACAATACCAGTGGTGTACTATACTATAAGATTAGTGTCATTTTTAGGTTAAAACTGATATTATTTTATTAGTATGTACCTTTTATGTGTTTTTACTTATACAAGAGAATAATCCCGGGCTTCCCGGGTTACAGAATATAAGTGAAAACAGTTTTTTTTTTACTGAAAACTCTAATAGATTTTTTTATATTTAATATATTGTTTTAGAATGCCCTCTAACACCACCAAAAAATCATTTTATATAAAAAATAGCAATTATGCATCCAAATAAAGTTTTGAGATTTATTAAAAGTGACATTTTCGTATTGGCCTCGTGCTAAGACTTAACCAAACGAGTTAAACCAATTAACGAAGACTTCGCCAAAGACATCAACCTTTACATAAGCCTTTTCAATTCTGATCATTTCAGTGGTTTAAGCGTATAGTTAAATTACGCGTCTTGAATTTGTGTTTTATTTATAATATATTACCTTATTTATATATTAATAAAGTTTTAATTTCGTTATGGAATAAAAGCTGGAAACAAAGGCTGGGCTATTTATATTAATTTAAGTGCAAACTGATTTGTCTATCTTAATCGCCTGCCCGCGATAGTGATAGATTGACAAAAAAAAAAAAAAAAAAAAAAAAAACGTCACGTTTGGAAATTATTTTAAAAACAATTAGGGAACAAATTGCCATACAGTTTTCAAAAAAATTTGATCTCAAACAAATTGCATTTAAAAGTACAATTTTTCTATTCGATGATGTAAAAATTGAAGATATTTTCATAGAGTTATAAAAAAAGGTGTTAGGGATTTACCTATAAATTTTGAAAAGTAAATTTTAAAATGAGAAGCACTTAGAACACACAATTTGTTACCAGAAAAAATGTACAGAATTTTTTAAAATATAATAAACTCACTTATGAAAGAATTTCATGACATTTTTAGTGATAAGATTATCTTTTCGAGATTTTTTTTTCTTTTCTTTCATAAGGTAAGATTTTGTCTTCTATGGATGCGTTGGTGACAGGAGACGGTCCCTTAAGAATGCCGAAAAGTAAAATTTATATTTCGAAAACGAATGATTAGAATGAGCAGTAAATTTACTTACACACCCATCTTTTAGCAATTGTGATTCGATTTATATAAAAATTAAAAAGTTCACGAGTCCTAATTTTTTTAAATTGAATTTATTAATATTTTCATTATTAAAAATATGCTTTTGAATCGAAAAAATGCCTGGAATAAATTGTGATCTATTGATTGTATCTCATTAAAAAAAAACAAAATATCAATGGGATGATTTTTCGAGGAAGATATAAAGTTTGTCATGTGGATTACTAAAACGAATTCGACGGGTGATAAGATGAAAATGATTATAAAGTAAAACAAACTAAAGAATTTTTTAATTTATTAATATTTTTATTTTTAAAAATATGCTTTTGAATCGAAAAGATGTCTGTAATAAATTGTGACCTATTTATGTTATCGGACTAAATAAACAAAATATCAATGGGATGATTTTTCGAGAAAGATATAAGGTTTGTCACGTGGATTACTAAAGGGAATTTGACGTTTGATAAAATGAAAATGATTATAAAGTAAAACAAACAAAAGAATTTATTAATTTATTAATATTTTCACTAATAAAAATATGCTTTTGAATAAAAAAAAATGTATGGGATAAATTGCGATCTATTCATTGTATCGCATACAAAAAATTCAATTGGATAGTTCTTCGAGGAAGATACAGTCGGACCTCGATATCTCGAACCTCCTTATCTCGAAACCCTTGATATCTCGAAAAAAGAAATTTCCCCTGCATTTCCATCAAAATTCTTATGTATTTTCCATAGTTATCTCGAAATATATTTTCCAAAACCCTTGATATGTCGAAATATTTTCCACAGAAATTAGTTTGACTTTTTACTTTCGGCTATTGTCAGCTGTAGAACTAGTTTGATCTTGATGCGGGTTTCACATTCTTTTATTTCTTTGTTGATACAAAGAACTTAAAGGGTAAGACTGGAAGGATTTTGAAACCGAAAAAAGGGACAACATCGTTTTTTGGAAACCTTCCATGAAAGTGCACCAGGTGATTCAGCTACCTGTGAAGAGTGGCTCTCAGAACTTCCTTCTCTTTTATAAGACTATAAAGCAGATGATGTGGTTAACGCAGATGAAACTGTATTATTGTACCACAGTATTCCCAACAAAACGTCTGCATTTAAATGTGAAGAAATCCGACATGGCAAACCAAATAAACTTCTTGTAATTGTGGTTTTGGCAGCAAATCAAAGTGGTAAAGAAAACTTCCTCCTCTTATGATAGGACGATCTAAAAAGCCGAGGTGCTTTGCTAAAATTAAGTCATTTCTAATGCTATACAGGTGAAATATAAAGGCTTCGATGGCAAATGCAATTTTTGCTAATTGGCTGATAGGAATCGGTAAAACAATGGCTAGAAGTAAAATACACGTTCTCCTCTTCATAGACAAATGTAAAGCCCACTATAATCTTCCAACGCTAAAAAATATCGCTGTTAAATTTTTGCCGCCAAACACGACTTCGAAGTTTCGACCAGGACAACCATTCAACTAGGAGATAATCCATAGCTTCAAAGTTGATGATTGAGCCCAAATTGTGAGAAACTTCTGAATAATACCCAATTCGGCATTTCTTAATGACGAATTGAATATTATTTAATTAAGACAGGTTTGTGTACAACCCAATTTTAAAATTATTAAAACTTTGAGAAGTGCAATTTGTTAATTATTAGTAGATTATGTATAGTTTTTGACGAATCTTATTTTTTACAGCAAAAAGCAGTTTGAGAGATTAGATTTTAAAATTTTGTCAAAACCTTGATAACTCGAAACCTCTATGTCTCGAATATTTTTCTCTTCCCCACAGATTCGAGATATCGAGGTTGTACTGTATAAAGTTTGTCATGTGTATTACTAAAATGAATTTGACGTTTGATAAAATGAAAATGATTATAAAGTAAAACAAACAAAAGAATTTCTGAATTTATTAATATTTTCCTTAATAAAAATATGCTTTTGAATTAAAAAAAATGCATGGAATAAATTACGATCTATTCATTGTATCGCATACAAAAAATTCAATTGGATAATTCTTCGAGGAAGATATAAAGTCTGTCATGTGGATTACTAAAATGAATTTGACGTTTGATAAAATGAAAATGATTATAAAGTAAAACAAACAAAAGAATTTCTGAATTTATTAATATTTTCATTAATAAAAATATACTTTTGAATTGAAAAAATGCATGGAATAAATTACGATCTATTCATTGTATCACACAAAAAAAAAAAAAAAAAAAAAAAGAAAAAATCCAGTGGGATGATTCTTCTAGGAAGATATAAAGTTTGTCACGTGGATTACTAAAATGAATTTGACGCTTGATCAAAATAAAAATTATTATAAAGTAAAACAGTCTAAAGAATATCTGAAGAAACCTAAAAGTGAGAGGAGAAAGAAAAAAATCCATACAAATTCTTAAGCTACCGTTGAGCCAATTGATTTAGAAAACTAAACTTCTAGTAAAATAATGCCTATAAAAACGGTCTCTCTTAAAGTTGACTCAATAAAATAAAAATATTTCGTTATATAAAAACTACTATATTACTAAAAAAATAGGGAAGAAAATGACAGTACATAGTTGCAGAAGAAGTAATTAAAACTTGTGGCCGACTTTTAAAATTTATTCTCGTGCTGCCATCTATAAGATGAAGCTAAAATGAAAAGCCAGCGGTTCCATATTCAAGAGAGAAATTCATAATGTAATTCTGCTTTACACTACAATAAAAGTATATTCCTTAATATAATTCTGCTTTACGCTACAAAAAAAGTATATTCTTTAAAGCTATAATTGTATTAAATCGTACATTTTAGCGGTGAAATTTTCGTTAAGTAATTAAAAAACACACTTGTAAAAATTGAATTTTAATATTTTAATTTTATTGTCGTTGAATTTTTGCAAAATGTTTTTCAATTAAATCATTAGTTAATTCTCAAAGCTTCTCTCGAATACGATTTTGATTTCACGTACAGGGTTTCGACTCTCAGCGACGTCCATTGGCTGATTCCTAAGCCGTTACTCATAGACATATAGTTCCTATTGCAAAATCGTTTTAAATAAGGTAAAAAAAATTAAAAGGCGTTTGGAACAAACACTAAAAACATTTCTTAAAAATTTAAAAATTTTAATTTTTTATACGGCCCTCCGGACCTATAAGTAATATTTCATAAAAATTTCCTATTACACAAACAAGGAAGATAAAAAAAAAAAAGTTCCATTCATCTAACACTAAAACTGACAGAGTTATAAAACTTTAAAATGGACTTACACAATTTTCTGCATCTGGTTGGTTGGTTGGTTGTGTTTATGACGGCCAATTATATGGGACGTGGGATACAGAACCTGAGGGGGAAGTGCCCTTCGTGGGGTCTTTCTAAGAGAACCTAACCTGTATTAACGCTTGGAAATCCAAGGTTCGAAGAAAACCACGAAAACTCCGAACGATTAGGCCGACGGGCGCGATTGAGTTCGAACACAGCACTTCCCGTCTACCAGTTTTCTTTATCTGAACACCGATGAGTTGGGCCATGCTTCGAGGGATCATGCACAAAGTGCTTAAAGCATTAGATGAATTTATTTCGCGTGTATCTGCCCTAGCATATATGCTGTCACATCATACAAGTATTAAGATAGAGGTAATTTTTATTAATTAAGATTCAGATTGGTTAAAATAATTGTATTTTAACATATGTTTTATTTTGTAAAGAATTGAGACTGTTGCTTTTCATCATTTCATTTAACAAAAATTATATTTATTTTTTCACTTATATTTTCAGTACAAGTTATATATTTTGCTTTAATATGCCAGAATGAAAATAGATTTAAAATATAGATTTTTATGTTAATTTCACTCGCAACTTTTGTTATTATTTTTTTAATATCTGACGATTATTTATCTTTCTAGTAAATTTCTGAATAGCCCCTATTTCGCAGCAAAAAAGATGCTTCAACATTAAACAGCTGTTACTCGGTCAGATTTAATTGTCGAAGAATGGGACTTTTTTTTGTCTTACTTCTTAAAGTATTAGGATATTTTTACTAAATATTACTCATAAGATCAGGGTACAGTATAAAAATTTAAATTTCGTAAGTTTTTAAGGAATGTTTTTATTGACCCAAATCGCTTTAAAAATACTCTCTTTACCTCATTTAAAATATTTTTGTAATTGGAACTATATGTCTATGACTAACGGTAGGAATTAGCCATTGGATAGCCATTGGATAGAGTGGACACCCTCTATAAACCCTAGTAAGGATGGATTAAAAAATAATTCAATAAATTAAAAAATCGATTTATTTGAAAAATAAATTTTCGCCAAACACAATACCGCATGCATAGCTTTAATCTCAACCAACAGTTATTTGCATGGATACTAATGAAATATTTTATAGAAACAGATATTATCAAAACTGTATTGTATGAAACATATACAGGGAAACACCACAAAGATTGAAACGCGCTTTAATTATTTTACCTGTTAGAGATATGTGGGCAACGTAAATTGCAAAAAATCCAAAGTAAGGTAGGAATTAAGATTATGTTGACATCCTGCCATTAAGTTTTCAAAAAGTTAACTTTTAAAATTTTTATACCGTCCCTGGAACCTATAAATTCTATTTATAAACATTTTCTCAATACTTTAGTAAGTTAATTCGAGTAACAATTCCATTCTTCTATGACCAAAACGCACCAAGTTATGATACTTTGAATTAGATGAAATTTCGGAGCTTTCAAGCAATAAAATCTGTCAGTTTTTAATATTAAGTATTTATTAATTTCATAATAAAAATGTTAAATTATTTTAAAAATATATAATTTTTTATACATTTATTTGTTTTATTGCGTGTCAAAAGTACAAATAAATTCATTGTCGCGGAGTTAAAAATGCGAGCTTCATTAAAATAACTTTCCCATTAATCGGGGTTTTTTATCATTGAAACCAATTGAAGGTTTCTCAACAAAAACACTTATTCAAAAATCACAGAAGTGAACTAACAACGCATTATCGTTGTTTCCAATGGAAGTGGAAAAAGAAAAAAAAATCGTAAAAATGTGCAAAACGTACAAAAAATCAGATTGATGGTACAATTTAAGTATTTTTACGTAATGTGGCGAAAATGTCAATATATCTACACTTTTAGAATTTTTATCTGTCACGGATATTCTCAAATCTATAATAGCTCAAATCTATAATTGAAGTTTCTGACACATTCACAAAATCATCGGTTGGTTAGTCGGTTGGTTGGTTGGTTGAATGCGGTTTTATGACACAAAGTCCCTTTAAGGACATGCTGAGCCAAGAAAAGTTCAAATTAAAACGTAGTAATATTTTAAAAAGGTTAAAAGCTTGCCAGTAACACATAATGAATAAAAAACAACAGAGTTATATGAAAAAAGCAATGCAATGATACACTGGTGGAAATTGATTTATGAAACTACGGTTTATTAACAAGAACGTCTATAATATTTATAAAAAATTAAAGAAATTTCATGGGATATACATAACATGTATAACAAATGAGTTACAAAAATAAAATTTCATACATAATATTAAGCAAAAACAAAGAGTCAAAAATTTGATTTTCGTAATATGAAAACATGGCAATTGGTTTTTGAAATATCGCATTTCATTGGCTATTACCAACTAATATGACGAAAATTTGCATAAAACAAGGTAGCGTGACATACACAGTAGGCGTAAAAAGCATTGTATTTTGGAAGCAATACGTTTCAATTATACTTTCCAAGATGGGTAAACGAAAGATGTTGTCTGAGGAAAAAAAGAGCTAAAATCAATGCATATATAGGATGTGGAAAGGCTGTTCCGGAAATTATTAAAATTAAATAAAAGATCAGTTGGTGGGATATACAACTATAGAAAAGATCCAGCAAATTATGGCAAAAATTTTAACAAAACTGTAATCCACGTTTGAGTAAGAGAGAGAAAAGGGGGATTCTTCAACTTGCATCGAAAGCCGACCACACTTAAAAGAAGATTTTTGCAGATCTATCCCTTCCTGTTACTTCTAGAAGAGTCAGGCAAATTTTACATTCTTCACGAAGCTTGCGATGGTCGAAAATGAAGTCTGGTCCAAAATTACTTCTGCATCACAAGCAGATGCATTTGCAGTATTGCGAGAAGTACATGACAATGGGTAACAATTGGAAGAAAGTAATTTTCTCCGACGAAAAAAGCTTTAATTTGGATGACCCGGATGGTTTGATGTATTATTGGAGGGATCTCCGAAAAGAATCAAAATCTCCATACAGCAGACATTTTGATGGCGGAAGTTTGATGATTTGGGCAGCGATCGCTTATGATGGCAAAAATGAAATTGTATTTTTAAACGGTCACCAAGGCTTCTTTTTCTTACAGTTTTGTTTTAGAAAATTCACTTCTTCCATTTGCATGTCAATATTACGGTTTAGATTACATCATCATACAAGACAATGGAAGTATTTACATTTCAAATGCAAGGAAAGATTGGTTTGTCGAACAGATTATTGTTCTTTTAGATCATCCACCTATTAGTCCCGATCTGAACACCATCGAAAACGTTTGGGAACAGCTTGTTTGAAAGATTTATGCAAATGGGATTCAGTACACATCACTTATAGAATTGAAAGCTTCAAACTGTCAAAACTAGAAATTAATTGATCAGAAATTCATTCAAAACTTGTTTTATCAATGCCATCTAGAATAAAAGAAACTCTGATGAATAAAAGCGGCTTTACTAATTATTAATTTTAATTAAATGTGATATTTCATAAATCAATTTCCATATTTTTATGTTACTAAAATCTAATTTTTGACCTTATGTTTTAGCTTATTAATATGTAGGAAATTTTAATTTTCTAAATTATTTGTTGTACATAGCAAATATAACGTATGGAATTTCATTCGTTTTTTATGAATATTATAGAAGTTCTTGTTAAAAAACCGTGGTTTCATAAATCAATTTCCACCAGTGTATATATATATTTAAAATCGTTCCATGAGATCACAAACCATGCTAAAAGGATTTTTTTTTTTACAATTAAATCATTCGGGACCATGGGTGTATATATACACCTTCAAAAGGCGCATACAGAATTTATTTCTCTCACCAGTAACAAAAAAATGTAATATTTATTATTTTTAATTAGGGCATTTTTGAGATTATGTAATTAAAAGTAACTTTTTAGAAAAATGTGGTGCCAACAGAATAAATTATCTGTAAAAGACGCTGGTCCCAAAAGAATTAAAACAGGTACAAATGATTGGTCAATAAAACAAAGTACAAAACGTACAAGTACAACAGAAAACCAGGTAAATTTAAACAGATTATTAACCCGGGAGAACTCGCTGCATGAGATTTTCTCTCACAGTCGTACTTTTTAAAGACTCTTATTTAAATCATTTTTCATTTTAATTAAAATTTCAAAATGTTTTACAATTATTTTACCTATTTTGTGAATAAAAGTACTAAGCCAACCAAAAAAAGTTGATATTATATGAATGTAAAGTAAAAGAAAAGCAATTGGGCATTCTCACTAGCGAGTTCTCCCGGGTTAAAAAACCAATGTAAAATTATTTAGGCTCATATTCTTCAAATACAGTATTTTCTTCATCTACACTTGAGTCATAAGATTCTGATTCCATAGCCTCTTCCACATACTTTTGTAGCTGTTTGGGATCCTTCAAATTAGCAAAAGATGGGCTAAGATCTGATTTCTTGTGTTTTTTCTTCATAGTTTTCTGCTGTGAAGAGGTTTGGGTTGAGGATTTCTTTCTCTCTTTTTGGACACAAATTTTTTGATTTGCTTTCCGAGTTGGAAAAACACCAGATCTCTGCAATGTGCTTTCAGAAGAAACAGAGGTTTTACCAGACTCATGTTGGTTGACTGTATGTAGAGCTGAAGATTTTTGTGACCGACTGAGATCTACTATTTTAACAGTCTCTGGTGATGGTGGCCAAAGTTCTAATTTTCGCGAAAGTCATCCACAGATGATACAGTAGGAATCTTGTGTTTTTTCTTTGAAGTACTGCATGATAATGTTACAGGTGAATTACTTTGTGAAAAAGAGGATTTAGTCTGGGTGCTCATGTGCCTTACTGATTTTAATTGTTGTTTGAGTAAACTAGAGTAACTAGAGTAAAGTAGAGTTGAGTAAACTCAACAAGTTTGCGAGATTCAGAGTCAGAAAGTTTTTGGGTTATCTTAACAGCAAGAATGTCTTTTTCACAGATCCAGTTTGGACAAGAACGAGATTATGCTGCATGATCACTCTTACAGTTTGTGCAGCGCTACGAGTTTTCACAAGATTTACCGTCGTAGCCGAGTTCTCCACAACGTGGACAGGTAACGAAATCACGACAGGTAGTAAAATTATCGCCATAACGCTGATATTTAAAACAGCGGAGAGATTTCGTAATATAAGGCCGAACAGGACAGCTCAGGTAAGCAGCTTTAGTTGTAGAAAGTAAATAGGGCTGTTGAAGGTCAGAAAAATGTGCTTCGTAGGAAACACTTGCCCATTCCGACGAATAGTAATACGGCGTGCGTCCATAACATTTTGATCTTTTAAATTTTACAGAAGTTCTTCCTTTGTAGAGAATGAAAGATCGGGATCGGAAATTACACCACAGGATGTATTTAAAGTTTGATGTACCTGAACAGAAACAGAAAAAGAGCCTATTGTATTGCAATTTCTGAGAAGTTTTGAATGAAAAAACCTCAACAAGCAAATCCCCAGACTGTAGTTTTTTAAGTCAACAAGCATACCCCAAAACAGAGTAAAATGTTTTTGAAATAAGAAATGCTGAGGTTCTTTTAAAAGAACTATCAGACAGACTATTAGTGCGTTTTCTGACAAAAAATTGAATAAATGAATCATGATATACAAATTTGTTGCTCTCCACAAGAAAGAGGAGTACAAGAAACTGAAGTACTTTCATCCATATTAAAGAGAAAAACAATTCAGACACCAGCCGCACCACCCACTACCGAGCCCAACAGTGCTATCCAGGGTCCATACGTTCACAAGAGTCAGTCTCCACCTTTAACGAGGAGGATGGCCACCCAGGGAAACCCAACAAATGCTTCTGAGTTTTAGTGCAGGCCCCTCCACCTTTAACGAGATGACTGCCCGCTCACTTGATCCCTTAGCCAGTGACAAGTCAGCTGACTAGCCGATTGATGCATACAGGACCAATATACACCTCCCGTCTACCTGAAGCAGAGACCAAAGCAGTGTGTTAGTTTCCCTCAAGTTCCAGGATCCCCCTTTCCAGGGACACGGGTCCCACGCACGGCAAATACGTGGGGTTTTTACAATTCTCCATAAGTCGATATAAACAGGATGATATCCGCTCATGGGGAATTGCCCTCACTTTAAAAGAGGAAACCATAGCGAGAGTCAAACAAAGAGAAAAGAATATACAAGAGAAAATAGAGAAAAAAGAGACAGAGAAAGATCGCTCAGGGGCCCGGGGTTGCGAAGCCCGTGAATACCTAAAGAAGGTATCCCCTGCGGGCTCACGAAATCATCGAAGAAAGTTCAAATATTGTAGGGGAACACGGGGCACAACGGTGCACCGGGGCTAAATGAAGTTGGACGTTGTTCGGTGCCAAGGAGGTGCTGATAGCGAACGACAATAAGTAGAACTAGACCAACCTAGTGCTTCTAAACTTCTGCAATCATGTTAGTCCAGTTTTCTTGAGCGTTGGTGCGTGAAGTTTCTGTTGTGTGATTTTTTGCTCCAGTATTGTAACTTTTGATGATTTTGTAACCAAGGTAAGGTACACATACTTGCTTATATTACAACTATAGTTAGTACATGCTTGAGGTACGTTTAATTGTCTTTAGTTTCGTGTATTTAAACGTTAGTTTACGTATCTTTCTAGAGTGACCTTACTTTCGTAACCTAAATCGTGTTTCTGTTGCGGGATGGGAAGTGTCCCATTCTGCTCCGCAATGTTTTTAACTAAGAGATCCTTTTTAGTACGCCCCTTTTACTTTCGATTTCAGATGGTTCGAGGCTAAGAAAAAAAAAATAGGCAATCATGGTCTACCGAAGCAATGAACAATGCCGCCGAGGCGGTTATTTCTGACCAATCAAGATATTTGAAGGCTTCGAACCAATTTGATGTTGCCCAGTCTACTCTGGAAAGATACGTTAAAAAAAAAGAAAACCCTGACTACAAGATAGATAAAACGTCTGGAAAATTTAAATACCTATTTAAGGAACAGCGGGAACTTGAGCTCATTAATTACTTATAATATACGGAGGCTATAGGTTATTCAGTCTGACAGTGAAAGACTTACGTAGCTTAGCTTATAAGTTGGCTGTAAAAAATGGCATTGGTCATACATTTCAAAATGGAATCGCAGGCCTAAGATTCAATCAATGGATTCCTTAAAATACATCCTACTTTATTTGTTCTCAAACCTGAAGCAACATCTGGTGTAAGAGCCATGGGGTTTAATAAAGTAGCTGTGTATAATTTTTTTCGTTACTAACGAATGTAATCGAGAGAGATAAACAAACGGCTTCTCAAATATTTAATAGCGATTAAACGGGCGTTTCAGTGAACCCTAAAAACCAATAAAAATTATAGATTGTAAGAGGAAACGGCAAGTCGGATTGTTAACATCCTCAGAATAGGACGAAATTGTAACATGCCTTATTTGTATGTCGGCAAATGGCGCTTACATACGCACGATGCTCATTTGTCCTTGAAAGAAGAAGCAGAAAGAATTTCTGTTAGAATTAGTACCAGGAGGTTGGGCTGAGATGCGCAGTACTGGATTGATGACTGCTGAGTCATTTCTTTCGAAAATTTGTGGAATTTTCCAAGGCATGAAAAGATTTCCCGGTCCTTCTTATATTAGATGGCCACTCAACACATACCAAGAACCTTCATGTTATAGACTACGCTAGGGAGAGTGGCGGTTCGTTGCTATGTCTACCATCACATTGCTCTTACAGACTTAACCACTTTATGTTTCTTTTATGAAGCCTTTAAGTCTTCAGTACAGCGATGATGAGCTTCGAAAATAGCTACAAAGTAACCGAGGGAAAGTCGTAATTTCCTTTCAAGTTTCAACACTTTTTGGGTTAGCTTTTGTCCAAAGTGCAACAATGTAAACTGCTATTAATGATTTTCAAGCTACAGAATATGGAAATCGGACACATTCATATATATCGACGCCGATATTCTCCCAGTGGACACAACTGAAACTGACATCGGACTTGGTAGGCCTTCAAGTAAAGAGGTGATCATATCTAGAGCTGAACAATTGGAATTACCTTCACCTAGCACACTAATTAAAAAAGACATGCCTATCAGGATGGATGATAAAGATGGTGAGGTTTCAGCCAACTCTAATGATGGCATGCCAGCTAAGAATGTCCGATTTAATAAGGCCAATTGTGCCGCTCCTGGGTGCTCTTGTATGACAACTAATAACAGCGATTCTCCATTTCATGTTTCACCTGAAATTATAATGCCTATTCCAAAAGTTAAAGAAAGCGTGAAAAGGACGAATCGGAAGAGGGGGAAGACCGCTGCCTTCCCCCTTTAGGTTCCAAAAACAAAAAAGAGTTACAAAAAGCTACTAAGGAAAAAAGAAACAAAAGTTTGCAAAAGAATAAAGAGCAAGGGTAAAACTATTTAAGAAAGAATTAAATTAAAAATGGAAAAAACAAAGGAAAACCTGAAGATAAATGGAAAAAAGAAGGAGCTGAAAAGAGAAATTGTTGTGACTGAGGATTGTTCTGACTGTAAATGTTTATATTGCGGTGAAGTTTACTCAAAATCAGTTGAAAGTTGGGTCGCTTATTCCATGTGCAAAAATGGGTGCACAATTCCTGTGCGGTAATAGATAGCGAAGATGACGAGGCTGTCCTAGTGCTTGGATTTTGCGAATAGGCTTAACCTTTAACTGATGTCACGCGGTCTCCCAGACCCCGCGACTCCCAGCTGTAAACACTTTTACAGCTTTTTACTTTTCTGTACTGAAGTTAAATAATATGAATAAAATACTTTTTTCATGCAATTTAATTCACATGCTCCTAAGAGAAGTACAACGATATTGTTAGGACAAAATTTAAGTAAATTCAACCATTTGAGTTATTTTTTTTATTCATTTTATTCGAGGGGTCTGAGAGACCGGATCACGTCAGTTGTGTCACAAATTTTAGTCACATGAATTAAAGGTTAAGAAAAAAACGCAGTCAATGAAAACTGTAGTTAAACCTTTACAATCAATTAAACCTAAATATAGAGCAAACTTACTTTTTCTGCATTCCCACTAGTTTAGTATGTTTTTTAATTACTTCTCCTTATACCACCCAATTCTGCCCCATGCAAAAGATATAATGTTCTGTTTAAAAAAAGATATGTATTGTTCCTATGTTTTCTTACTATGTTTTCTTATTGTATTTTTGTGATTATTACATTATTATGTGTTCATAGAAAAATTTTCAGCTATTTTAATTGACCCTTTTGTATTTTTAAAACATTTTCAACTTGGTAAACCGTTCTGCCCGGATTCCCCTACTGGAAACTCGATTGCCACTACAATCGCCGTATTTTTACAGAACATATTTACAGCGTCCAACACGACGCTTAATGTAAAATTCAATCCATGCCAGAGCACTTTTCGTCTAAAGAAGTTGTTCCTAACCATTTTTTGGCATCGCCCCGCCTAAGCATCTCTAAAATAACGATGTTTCCTACATCTGTAAGAGATGATCCTTATTATTTAAAAAATGAACTTTGATTTAAGTGGAGGTAGCCTAACGGAGCATTAACAAGTAATTTCCCATTTCTTTAGCTTTTCAAACAGGTAATATTTCTGTCCAAAAATATACTTTAAGACTTTGTTGACAGGCAATTTATACGAAATAACTTTTTGCAAATGCTTTTGGTTATCAGAATATTTAAAAAAAACCTAAATTATTTTTCAAAATTTATGGTGACAAAAAAACATAAAAGTTGGCAGATATGTAAAGACTCTTTGAATAACACAATGCTCTTGAAACATTTCTGGGCTTGTATCTTTATCAATATTAAGTAGCCATTATTTAAGGTACGTGCCTACCGTCAAATCGCTGTTTTTGCGAAAAATTTAGATTTTTATTATTATATTAAAGTTCAAACACTTAGGATTCCAAAAATGCCTTACTTTTGGTTCAGCGATAATTAGAAGCAAAGTTATAGCCCAAAATATGGAAATGAACTTTCTGAAACCGGAAGTGGCCGTTTAAAAGAGCCACAGAAAGGTAAACAATACATTTAATACACTAATATAGAATATACACATAAATATTTAAACAACTACAAATATGATACATTTTAAACTGTATACATAATTTTTTGTGTTACATCAAAATCTTAATTTGCATTTTCCGAGTAATGAAAAGTGCGTTTTTCATTGTGTAAGTTTACGAAAAACACCATTTCTTAAAAAGTTTTTAAGATATTGAAATAAAATTTTGTCTCAAGGTTCTGCTCCTCTATTGGTATGTTATGAAGCAAAATATAGCTAGTAAGTTTGTATGTATTAATTTAAGAGCTATTTTTACTGAAAAATACACATTTAAAAAAATCATGTTTAGTATACAAAATTGGGTATAGGTTAGTAAATCTAATAGGTATTGTAAATCTTTTGTGTCATAACGCAGGTATGGGGTTTGTTAATATATTGTTGAAAAAAAAGTGAAATATACTGAATAGATTTCGTTACAAAGGTTTGGTATAAACGCAATTCTTTGCTAAAATTTGATTAATATTCCTTAAATTTGAAAAATGAATTAAAATTCCATTAAAAATTTATATGAATTCATAGTTTTATTCCCTGTTTTAACTAAAAACACATGTGTTTGTTAAAAATTTCATATTTTTCAAAAAAAGTGCGTCGAAGGACCTTAAATATTCATAACACACGTCTTACTTAGAGGGCTTTACCTTTCGCTTTTACTGCGGAATGATGTTTTGGGCTGGAATCCCTCTCGGTAGTCACACTGACCTGCATATATTCTATGGAAGAACTCTTGACTGCTGTGAATAAGGTATGGGTCACTGGCTGTGTGACCGTGAACTGTAAAATTATAAAAGTGCCGGCTCCGGGTCTGGAAATTTTAGCCGGACCTCCAAGGACGGCCACGTTATCTTATTAAAAGCCATCTATTTAATTTTTTGACAAAAATCTGCAATTTATTTTTTTATTAAACAGCGGATTTTTTCAAAAAATGTAATTACTTATTAATCATGCTTGATGTTAAAATTATGTAAAATTCAATAAATAACTGTTTAAAGTACAATTCTTCTAAAATTAATATTTTTTTATTAATTTCCAAATTAGACACACAAAGTATAAGTCTGAAGATTTAAGAAAAAATATATAAGCTATACATTTTTCTGGGTTGTTTTGAACCAACAAACTCAAATGTGGTGCCAAAAGTAGGTGTTACCACATGAAAAAACAAAATTTATACATTTTTTAATATGTAAAATGTTCCCTATTTCAAAAAATTGTATTCATATTTTGAAAGAAGGCAATATATCGAATGATACCTTCCGCTTGTTCTTACTGTAAACGATCAGCATTTTTTGGGGTGGAGGAGGGAATGAGTACTATTGTATCTTTACATACCGTCTCCAATTTAAATAGTGCCTCGAATAATCTATAATTCTCTATTTTAGTTATAGTGATAATTGTGTAATCAGTAGAACATTTTCTTTTTTGAAAAATTCTTCCTTATGGTGAATGCTATACGAAACAAGAAGCGGTAATTGCAATACTCTGCTGGAAATACTTCTATATCTTTATACACATCTTCAATTTAAATGGCGCTTTGAATAATTGGCATAATGTCCCATTTTAGTCACAGTGACGATAATTATTCATTCAACAAAACCTCGACCGAAATTTTCGAACTGAAAACATCGGGCTTTATGATGTATTCATATATTCGTTTCTTTACAAAGTGTCATCAGATTTTATGAGAGTCATTTTTAACTGACTATCTGTGACATGCAGTAAAGGAAGAGGGGAAGCGGGAGGAATATCAAATGACAAACTGAAAATTCATAAAATCTGTAATGCGCATCATAACTTCGGGGTGGGTGAGATTTTTATCATCGAACCCATTATTTGCTATCAGAGTTAATCTCGAGAAATAAGAGAAATGCATCTGGAAAAGACCAAAAGCTGGCTGCTCTATCGCATCGATATGTAAATTTGGGAATGATTTCTCGTTTTCATATTTCATGGCAAATTTCCGCTCTTGTCAAATGAGCATCTAAGGATTCATTTCTCTTCACCCTATCGGGCATTTCAAATCTTCAGGGGTTATTTCCAAATTGAAGTAAACAACAAACATGGAATAAAGATTATTTTTTAAGCCTTGGATTTTGCCACATGGAAGAAAAAACATTTTATAACTTTTATATTCTAGTATTTCTGAAAACATGCAACAAGTCTCTAAAAATTTGACAACAAGAATTTATTGAAATTATTGATAAAACCAAGATTCTTTATGCAGTTAAATTGACGCAGAAACTAAAAAAATCACAATCATAAAATGTTAACATCACCACAGATTTTGTTTTGGTGTTTTTAAACGGTTTTGCTACACTTTATTATACTAAACAATGCCTATGTTTTTAAAATCTAAATGGCACATTTTTAGGTAGATTTCGTAAGAAATACTACCTGTTACAATAAAATATATTGTGTGGTTCCTTTAATGAAACAATCACCACACGGTTTAAATTTATTACATAAATCTTAATTACATCTGTAACTTTTTTAGTAACAAGTTTTTGATAAGATGAACTCTACTAATGGATGATATTACTAAAACTAATCTGAAGGGATGAAAAAAGTAAGGTTTGAAGAAAAAATTAATCTATTGACATGATTCTGATAAAACCAACTCTTACAAAAAAATGAAATTAAAAACTCGTCAAAAGCGACCAGATAAGGTTATTAAACTGGGTTTATCTCTAATCTTGATTTAGTTTTTGTTGGTGAAATTAGTAGTTAACTTCAAAATCTAGCAATCCGGCGGCGATTTTTTATAAACAGCATCCGTATTATTTTTAATGTTTTATTCCTGCATCACTAAAATGATTGTTCATTTTAATCTAAAATTATATGTTTTCCTGCATTTTAGTTCTTTACTTCAGATTTTTTCTGTAATCACTCTCCAATATAAAGCAAAAAAAGTGTTTAAATATTCAGTTTGACTGACATTCGGCACGTTTGTCTGTCTGACCACCACGTTACGCTTCTCGTTATCATATTGGGACAATTTGAACACAATGTTGTGTATAAGGGACGATTTTTTATTTCTGAAAATGACCACTGCAATAATAAATTTACGGAACCACACAAAAAATAATTCGAATAATATTTTTCTTAATACCATTTGTAGCACAATTAATGATATAGGTTTACTTACTCAGAACTGAATTTTAGCATTATGAAGAAAAAAAAAACTTCCACCTTTTCCCTGTTAATTTAGCAGATTTGTTTATTCAAAAATCCTCTATTTCCAAATAGTCTTATTTAATAACAGAATAAATAAGGTGACTATTATTTTTCTGAAATACTGGTAGATTTTTTAATTTAAAAAAAATACGATAAATTGGCAACACTGCCTTAAAATGTTCAAACTGCCCTGAGGAAGCCGGAAGCCACCAAAACGGAGATGTAGATGTTCCTAACTGGACACCGCTGTTCAATATAATGTTAATAACACTGTATTAGTCTTTAGCTTTCCTCTATGGTGCCATTTATCCCCAATAATAAAAATATATTCTCAGACAGTGTGGTTTTTCTTCTAATCAGTTTTGCAAACTTCATTAACTTGAGGGGGTAGGATACCTTTGAACAAGTCGAAAAAGTAAAAAATATCGCAATGTTCCAAGCTTCAAAACTGGTGTAATAAGTCAAAAATAAAAATCAAACTTCATTTAAATATAAAACTCCATATTTAAATTTATATTTTAAAATATATATATACTTGTAAATTCATAAATAAATATTGGAATGATAAGTTTAAAAATATATGATAATAAGAGAAAAAAAATCTTGCGCGCATGATAGAATCTGAAAATATGCATATAAAGCGGGAATTTTGGTGAATAGAAATACATAAGAGTTACTTTTATACGAAAACCAGAATATTTGTAAAAAATATTGACTAAATTAAAAAATTAGCAAAAAATTAAAAATTTTCACTTTTTAAAAAATATTTTCAAAGTACAAAAACAGAAAAAAAAATAAGGTTTTAAGTTGTAGATAATACAGAAAGAAATATGTGGTAAAAATTTCTTTTGATTGCCATGCATAGTTTTTTAGTAACACTGCGCGCGGTATCAAAATTCATCGTTTTGAATAAACGCAACACAAAGTTTAATTATCCTATGTAGTCTTAATTTGTAGTCATAATAAAACTGCCATAATTAGTAAACTAATGGGAATTTTTTAATGCGGTTTTTTGTATATTGTTTAGAAATGGTTACGGGATCAAAATATCTATTTAAAAAAATTCGAAAATTTTGGTGGTTCAAAGGTATTCTACCCCTTTGAAGCAAAATTTATTATTGAACTCGCATACTCGCGACATCGCGTAAACTAAAAACATGAAATCTATTTCATACACTGGCTAGTGAACTTGAAAAAAAATCTATAAAGCTAACAGATCTCATCAAAATAAGCCCTTTAACTCAAAATAAGGTATAAACAGCCACACTTTTCGCAGACTCCCTTTTGGTCTTTGTTAAAGCGTAAGTGCACAGAGCTTCTTCTGAACGTCACTTATTAATTGCTTCGAAAGCTACAATCCTATTTTCCTGTCTTTCATGGAGTCAAAAGTATGATTTTTTTCGTGATCTTTTGTCCTCCAGAATATCTTTATTCAAGTAAAGTCAAGAACATTATTTAAATAGATTACTGAAAGTTTTTTCTGGTGAGAACTGTCTCGATTATATCTAAAGGTTTTGTTTTAAACAGCATAAAATAATTGAAAAACAATATCGTTAAAGGAAGATTTTCATCCAAATTGAAATTTAACAACGTTAAGAATTTCCTGCATTCGAAAATATTTAGCATAACATACACTATCAGAAAAACTCGTCAATTTACACTAAATTATTCCTCATTTTTTTACGAATAATTTCCGTACTCCCAGAAAACATTTTTTATGTGTGAATTCTTCCCAAACGTCTGAAAATAAAAGAAAGAAATTCCGTTCCTTCCTAGCACGCATACGCTCTATTAACACGTTGAGTGCCACGTCAGTCACCGGTGACTGACACTGAATTCTCCGTTTAGGCCATGACAGTCATCGGTAACTGATACTTATAGATTGTGGAACGGGAATCTTATTTCGTGGCCCAAACGGAAAGACAGACAAAATAGAATTGGCATTCAACGTGTTAATACTAAAATCCGAATTTATTTAAAAAACGAAAAACCATAAATTTTATACATTAAAATGTCCAATTTAATTTAAAAAGAAAAAAGTGTTCGAATTTAAAAAAGAATAACGATTACTTTTCTCATTCATTACAAAATTTTCACAATTTAGTTCTTTTACGTTGAATAAGTTAAATAAAGTTAAATTTATAAAGTTGTTTATAAAAAAATTTTATATTTCATATTTTACATCGGACAGTCTACTTAAAACTATTCATAATTGATATTTTTATCATATACTAATACTAAAATTATTAAAACCCCAGGCACAAGTTCATTAAAGGCGAAATCTTCCCCAAATTAATTTCAAAATTTTCACAATTTAGTTCTTTTACGTTGAATAAGTTAAATAAAGTTAAATTTATAAAGTTGTTTATAAAAAAATTTTATATTTCATATTTTACATCGGACAGTCTACTTAAAACTATTCATAATTGATATTTTTATCATATACTAATACTAAAATTATTAAAACCCCAGACACAAGTTCATTAAAGGCGAAATCTTCCCCAAATTAATTTCAAAATTAAAAGCTTTTTAAAGAAATTAATCAAGTCATACTCATCTGAAGCAAGCATATTTACTTCAAAGTGTTTTAATACCGTGCAACTGTAGCCCAATGGTTGGCGTACTCGTCTCGTAACACTAAGATAGCTGGTTCGATACCAGGTCAGCAGCTTTTATTTTTACCACACTTTCTGCAATTCACGTATATTTTGTTTCCTGTAACGGAGAAAAAAATAAACGGATATTCGTGAATTAACGGGAAAATGCTGGCAACAGTGCTGCCAGGAGAATTTCCGTGAAATGAAGAAAGTATTTCTGAGAGTGTACTTTATAATATTGAAAATTTTGAATGACATACTTAATGCGATTTTAAATTTAGAATGGTATACAAAATGAGATTGTAAATTCACTAAAATTTCTTCAACATCACAGTATTTATTATACCTATTCACATTCATTATCAAGACTTTTACAGCTCCATTCTGGATAAAACATTTATTTATAGACGTTTTATCCTTTTTAACACTTATTACATACGTTTTAACACTTATCCTTTTTAAAACCTTTTTTACGCCGATTTCGTTACAATGTAGTATATGTCTAAATTAGTGTTCGTAAAACCAATTTTCGTATCCGAAAATGTTTATGTTCTGCATATAAGCGCAAACTTCACGGGGGCAAAGGAGTCAATTAGGCATACTAACACCATTAATTTTGAAAAGTTTTTAATACCCTATTGAATTACTGTAAGAGAAATAACATTTTAAAATTAATGAGGGATCCGATTGTCCCCGTCACCCCCGTTAGGCGCCTATGGTTCTGCAAGAAACGTGCATGCTCATTAGTTACAAAAAAAAAATAAAAAATACATTGCGATTGCGTCAAAATTATGTAATTCTCTTTCGCTTCGATTTTTAAGAAAGACAAAGTTCTTATGCAACATTAAAAAAGTGATATACTTTGGCGGCGATCAAGTCAACAGGCAAAAAAAAAAAAAAAAAAAAAAAAAAAACTTACAACTTAAAAAACAACGTCATGTGACCAATTTGAAATATTTTTATTAGCTCTATGAAGATCTGGATTTAATAATAGGAACTGGCAGGGTGATTTGGTATAGTTTTTCTGTAAACGCTGAGTTTTGAATATTGCTCTAAAACTGGTTTTCAGACATTAAAAAAAAAAAAATCTTTTTTTGTAAAATGGTAAGAAATTTCCAATTAAATTCCTTTTTTTATTTCTAGACTTTTTAAAAGAAATATTTACATTTCTCTGGCTAACAATATTTTTTGGAATTTACGTTCTTGATACAGAAACCATTTTGGAAACCATTAAACCAGACTTCAACTTCAGAATGAGGCCCTAAATTTATAAAACTAGTACTTCAACTTTGCAAAAAAACATTTAAATTATTTTCAACTATTTCACTGCTCAACAATCTCAGTGACTAAAAATTTCAATTTTTATTGAAAATTTTAATTTTATGATTTTTTTCTTAAGTTTGAACTTACGCATGCATAAAAATATCCAAGTCAAAAGGCGATTAAAAAAAAAAAAAAAAATACTCGGCCATCTGTTTGACGACGGTGACTGGTTAATTTATTTGAAAGATATTAATTCATTGCTCGTATTACTTTTTTTTCACTGACTTTCATATGTAAAGTTCGTTTAATATCTACGATGAGTAACCCAATAATAACACAAGATGAAAAGTTTATCCACAATAAAAAGTAAGTTATCTTTATATGGTTTATTTTGTTAAGCTCCTTAACAAATCAATTTACTAACAGCTGGCAATTAATAACATCCAACTGTAATCATTAACAATTTTCTCAATTTACTTTCGCTATGTGTCGCGACAGCAGCTTATTGTTTCAGCTATGAAAAGTCATTAAAAAGCCAGATGATTGAATAGAAAGTCAGATTTTTTTTTCTGCTTCCGAGGCGCGCGGTATAACGGCAGTCATTAAGTTTTAATGGATCGCTTCGTGTTTTTCCGAAATCTTACCACAGGCGTTAATCATTATTTGTCTCAACCTTTCGAAACTTTTTTCAAACATATTTTCTTCAAGTTTCTTTCCCCTTTTTTGGAAAATGAATCAAAGAATAAATTGGAGCTCAGCAGAAACTTTTCAGCGTCATTTCGTTCGCCTTTAATGACGCAAAAACTGATCGAAGCCAATGAAAAAAATTGCAGACCGAGAAAAAAAAATCTGTGGAATTTATATGGAAAACTAAGCTTCGCAATTTTTAATGACGCGTTTCTAGTGTAAAAAGCTCGAAAATAATTAAAAAGCAATGTTAAAATTGATTATAGAACAGGAAATAATTTATCGATATGTTGATTTTCTCTCATAATATTAGGGATAATTATGAATTAAAGTGCAGTTCATTTTTAAGTTTTAAACATTTACGTAATCATATGCAGTTTTTTCAGGCGTTGTAAAAAGTATTGCACTTTGAAAAAAATATTGAACAACGCTATATAAGATGCTGAAAAAGGCGATAATATCTTATCTACGAATTCCTTTTTATTGATAGATAAAATCGAGATAAAAGATGTTGAAAGAAGGCAAAAGAAAAGAGCTCCTTCACCTGTTTTTGTTTGATTTTACGTGTTTTATGACCAATATTGTTCAATGTTATGCATTCAAAAATGCCAGTTAAAGCGAAATATTATAGGAAGAGAGAAGGAATAATATTAGAAAAGCATTTCGGTGGCAGCCGCTCATATGATAACGGGAAGAACCTTTTTAATGATAAGTCATTCTAATTCTTGTAACTCGTAATTAAATTTCTCTAAACATGTACATGTACAGTTAATCTACTTGGACTGTCTGTGATATGTATGAATCGGCTAATATGGATTTGTAAGACTTATGTTCGTAATCATTGTAATTAATAACCCGTTACATAAAAAGTTTGTTCAACTAAATGAATTTCAAAATGGAATATTTTCATCTAATTTTATGTAACAAATTATAAAATGAATAAATAAATATTTAATTTTATAAATTATGATTCATTAAAATTTACATGTAGATTTAATTAATTTTAAAATGCAACTGTTTTACGTCTGTTTTTTTATTGAAAAAACTAATTTTATTTCCTTTTTTGGTAGAAAAATAGGCAGGATATTTTTATGCTCAAGGTAGTTTATCGTATCTTTTAAAAAGGATATTTTCTTATTTAGCATTCATCTTTAAAATAATTTAAAATGAAAAAGCATAGCTTTCGGAAATAGTACTCGTGAAGCTATCTTTTAGGAATTCTATCTTTTCAGCTTTTTCGATTTTCTCAGCGATGCATGTAAAATAACATTTTAAAAGCCTAGCGACGAAATCGTAACAATTTCTGTCGCAGCTATTCTGCACATTTCACTATCTGAGCCGAAAGCAATTGAAGACGTTGGTGGTATAAGATCTTGTGTAACAAAAATTAAATTAAAAAATAAACAAATTTTTTGTTGCAATTTTCATTGATTTATTAGTATCATACCTTTGAAATGTTAATAGATGTTACTAAACTATCTCAAAATAACTTATTAACATATAGTTTACGAAACATTATTTAAATTATTATATAAAACAATATTATATATTTTTTAAAAATGCCGCATAACTTCGACTAACTAGAATCTTAAGTATTTTAGATTTCGCATATGATACATTACTCATAGTACTTTCATCATACACATAACAACTTATGACGAAAATGCGACGTAACATCCTCTTTCACTAAATACTTCCATCTTCTTAACTTTTTAATGTTATGCTTTTGCAAGACTAATTTTTACTTATATAGGGTGGCCCATCTGTTGGTTCTTTTTTGAACTATGAATATTCCACAGGTTACTTGTGTCAGCTGTCATGTGTCATGCATGTATGAACTGTCAAATGTATGCCATTTGTATTACAAGACGGTGCGAAGGCACACACTGCTTGCCAAACCATCAACTTGTTGAACGAGAAATTTCCAGATCGCGTAATTTCAAGAAATTCTGATGTGAATTGGGCGCCAAGATCGTGCTATGTAACCCCAATGGATTATTTTCTTTGGGGGTTTCTGAAAAGTAAAGTGTACGCCAATGCCCCCCGCACAATCCAAGACCTCAAACGTAACATCCGGGCTGAAATTTTGGCCATGGATCCGAACATTCTGGGAAAAGTTATCGAAAATTTTGATGTTCGGATGATGGTATGTAAGCGGAGCCGCGGTGGCCACATGTGCGATATTGTATTCCATACATAAATGGCATAGATCCACCTTCAATGTTCAATAAAGAATTTTGGGTTTCACTAATAAAATATGCGTTTTCTTTCATAATAGAAAAAGAACCAACGGATGAACCACCCGATATTTGCAAATTGAAGTAATAAAACCTATTGCTTTAAACTTATACCACTAATCCCTCGGATGTTTTACAGTGCAGTGTAGGGGAAGGTGTTGTTCCTTTGACCACTTTGTAAAATTTCAATTTTCGTAACTTAACTATTAAGGCTAAATTCAATTTATTTGTTTTATTATAATCAGTATCATCTGGTTTATCATACGTAATTTTTTCAAGGTTCTAATTTTACTTTTATTATGGTTAATTTCCTTTTAAAAAATAATAACATTGTGGTCAAAGGTACAACAGATAGTTGAACCTTTGACCATGGGTTGTTGTACCTCTGACCAGGCAATTAGGCAACACAGCAATGAAGAAAAAAAATAATTTTATTCTGTGTCATTGTTTATTGAGTTTAGAATGTTGCTTTTGTTTTTTCCAGCTGGAATAATTAGCTTTTCAGAAGTATCAGTCAGGATACGAGGTTTCCCTTTACGCCGACCTATTTAACATTTTTCTTGCTTGCACTTTTAGATGAGGTCTCACAGTTTCAAGTACTATGTGGCGATAGATTTGAACCGCTACATTGAGGAATGATATGATCAGTTTGAGCTGCGTTACTCACTGATGGTTCATCAAAATCAGTTTCATGCAGCATCGGTCTGTCTGTTACAATAGCTGCAAGAAATTCATCATCAGAGAAAACGTTCTCATTGAAAGTCACAAACCCTGTGACCTTAAAACCTTTTATAATACTGTTTGGAACTACGGCTTTAGAATCTGCTATGCCCTCAAGTTCAGCAATGTTGTAGATCGTACGAGGCTTTCTAACTTTTCCTGAAGAAACAATACAATTATTTACAGCTTGATTATAAAAGGCTTTAAAAGGACCATAAACACCCTTATCAAGGGGTTGCATTTTATTGCTAGAATGTGGATGAAACGTCATTAGTATCACACCACTAGCCTTGGCTAAATCAATTTTTGTTATGATAATATGAGATACATGGTTATCAAATAATAATAACAATACTAGTCTTTCAGTACTAGGTCTAACATATTTCAGAAAATGCTGAAAGAACTGTTGGAATATGGTCTCATTTGACCAGCCTGGTGGGTTTGCAGCCCCGACTGATCCAGGAGGTGTCCTGTGAAGCATAAATGGTTTAAAGTTGACCCGGAGAAAAAACAAACAAAGGGAGAAAGATGTTTCCGGATGCACTAACAGCAGTAATCATTGTGATAGTTGTTCCCCTTTTGTCAGACGATGTCCCTCCAACTTGTTTTTTTCCCTTCTCTTCTGGGGGCTATGACTTTAGGAGGTACATGAACTGCTCTTATCACAGTCTACATATTTTTTTATTATTTATGAACAACAAAAGTAAAAGAATATCGTTAACTAATTTCAAGACAGTTGTAGTAAGTAAGTCATAAAAGTTGAAATGTTTAGAAAATCTTTCAAAAGTGTTGTACCTTTGACCTGGTCAAAGGAACAACAACTGATCGTGGTCAGAGGTACAACACCATGCTAGTGCAAATTACAAAGATGCTACAGTTTTAGGGTTAGGATAATCATTTTCACAAGCCGCACCCTATTTTTAAATGTCTATAGCTACCATATTAAATTATTTCTATTAACACAGACATAGCACAAAAAATGTTATTAGGCAAAGCATTAATGAACAAAAACTTACATTTTTTAGACGGAAAGGGATTAGTATTTAAAGGGATCCTCTTTGACTTGAATAATCCACAGCAGGTTGCACAAGCCCTCTAATGAAGGAACTGTGCACTAATTACACCAAAATTCCTAAAATGCTGCTAGATGGCGCTACAGCCTAGTTGGTCAAAGGAACAATATGGTCAGAGGTACAACACCTTCCCCTACAGAAATAGCTGTATTTAGTCAACCACACATACACCCATTATCTCCTTCCTTGCTTGCGGCTTATATTTAAAGATATTGATTAAATAAATTCAAAATTTAATTATTGAAGGTATAAAATAAACTATATTTGAAAAATTAAACAATCTGGTACGTCGTTCAACTTAAGAGTGGTTAGTGAGGCCATCATTTCTAAAAGGGGTTATGATCCAGAGTTAAAAACACAGATAAATCTTTAAACCAAGGGTCACAAAGGAAAAACAGCAGATTGTCACATATTTTGAAATACAGTCCTCCCCACTTAATCGGGTCACGGATAATCGAATACCCCGCTTATTCGAATAGAATCCTCCGGAACCGAATTTATTCCCATTGGTTCTATGCTATTTCCCCCCGCTTAAACTAAAAACCTTTTACGAACGTCCCCCGTTTAATCGAATAACAACTGTGTGACCGATGTTTGAAAATAGGCGCGGAAAGCACGTTTCAGCTAGAATTTTCTTTCACCTTTTGTCATTTTTAGTTCCTTTACGCTGAAAACAAATTTTCAGTTCTTCCTACAATGATTTCGGTCGACAGGTGTATAATGGACAGGTCAAATGATTTCCCCACCTTGATCCCCCCCCCCCCCACACACACACCACTTCTTGCTGTTAACCAGGCAATGCACCGTCACTTCGAGATTCGAGATGGTAATTGTGATATTTTGCACTCATTCGAAAAATAACTCGATATTTACTCCTTTAAAATTCCACTTAAAAAAAAAAAAAAAAAAAAAAAAAAAAAAAAAAAAAAAAACTTTAAACGATTTTTTAAGGCAGTATAAGTAACGTAAATTAGAAGTATCAAAGTTTTGACCAAATTCAAACGAGCTGCATTGTGATGTAAACCATATAAATGTATGTACTGACATTAAATTAATATGTATTTACATTAGCATTTGTATTTATTTTAGTTTAAGTTATTCTATTAACGATTTCTTATGCTGTTAATGAAATATACCGTAGATGGTTCTTTTACCTTTTTGTTACGCATTAAATATTACAGTTATGATTCCCGTTTAATCAAATACCCCGCTTAATCGAATATTATTTCTGGAACCGCCGATATTCGTTTAAACGAGAACGACTGTACTCTTTAAATTGGGCTTTAGTTAAAGTATGTAATACATTGACGAATGTTAATCAGTTTTTCTTTTTTGTTTTAAGGAAATCTGCTAAAGCGGTTCGGGCATTAAGAATAATCATTAAGTAGCATATTCCTTTACACAATTTTATATTAAGCGGATTCAAAATTTATACTTATTTTATGTAACATTTTATAAAAATATGCACAAATGAAAAGAAATAAAGAACTTGCAGGAAAAAAAATGGAGCAGAAAATTTTGAACAGAAAGTCTTCATCATGCAAGGGAGGGTAATAATAAATGTATGAGGGTAATAATATAAGATGCATTCGATAATATAAAGTTAAAATTTAATTTGAAAAATCTCCAATTTCAAATGTTTTAATTCGTCGGTCACTGAAAAATATTGTTAAACAATATTTTTCCGGACGATGAATGTCGAAAAGAGAGATTAGTTTATCCCTTTCATCTTTGTGCCTTTAAAGCTTCTCTCAAATCCAAAGGAGCTGCTTTCTGACACATTTTAAAATTCATTTTTGTTTGGAAACGCATGAAATTGGAAGATGTTTTTATTCAAAAACTATTTAATCGAAACGCGTTTTCCCTTTTTTGGTAAATGCAGAAAATCTTTCAGAAAATACTGTCAAAGTGGGCGTTTTGAACTGAATTTCCGTATTCGATACCGCGAGACAGGAGAAAAACCGATAAAAATTGCTTATAACCCTATAAGTAATTTGTTTATCAAAAAACGGAAAACTCATTTCAATCCTAAATCGCTTCAATAGTCAGGCCTGCCAATTTTATGCCTTTACGTTTAAAAATGAGTCAAAGTTTCGCGTTGTTGAGCAGGGGTTTGAGCAGATTTATCGTACTTCTTTAACTTACTGCATCATTTTAGACCATTATTTTATCCACATTTAAAAAGAAAAATACATAATACTTGTTACAAATGTAAATGAACTGAGATCAAAGAGAAAGGCATATTTATACAAATTTAAATCGTATAAAACAAACTGATTTTTGTATTACTCACCAAAAATGATAAATTGTATTTTAAAACTCCATGCTTTGCATTCTGTAAATACTTCAAAGTACCCTCTAAGAACTGTAAAAAGTCCCTAAACTGCATACATTGAAGCTGTTACTTTCAGCGAATCAGATAAGTTACTTGAATATGATCTCATCTAATTATGAAACGACTTAAATGCAAAAGGCTCTTAGTAGATAGGAGTGAAGGAAGTCACCAATGGAGAATTTACGGGATTTCAGGAAGGATTCCAAATACATCCATCAAACTTCTTTAGAAAAAGCCTGTGAAGGGTTAAAAACTGCTTCCGAAGAGAAAACTACAGAGAGAAGAACGAAATCGAGCTAGAAAGGGTTTACGCAGCAAAAAGATGACTGCGATAAGCAAATCGACGTTTCGTACATTTAATAGCGTTTCACTCCCTCAGAAAGAGTCAACTAATTATTACGTTCCAATATTTAAACGAAAAGGCAGTTTTATCGACGCATTTCTGCATCCTCTATGATAATGAGCATTTCAGTGGCTTATTGAGCTCCCAGATTTCTCGTAATACCCCTTGAAGAAAACGTTTAAAGATTTCCGACCCACGTCATCGCTTCAATTGTCTTTTACGTTGATGGGTTTTGAAGGTAAGACTCCTTTTCCTTCAATAGTTTAAGTTGCTCGAAAAAGAAAATTTGACCGTAGGATTGTCCTTCAATGATAAAATTTCTCCTTAAGTTGGAGCTGAAAAGAAAAGACGGATTTATTTTTCTTTCAGCACATTATTTGGAAATGTAATCTTATAAAATAAGAAAATATATTTTTTAAAGCAATAGGGCTGATAAGAGTTGAAAGGTGAATATAAAATCTATTCAATATTAAGCCCCACCAGTGGCTGAGACGTTCTGCTCTCGAAGCTGGTAGACGGGAGGTGCTGGGTTCAAACCCAATCGCGCCCGTCGGCCTAATCGTTCGGAGTTTTCGTGGTTTTCTTCGAACCTTGGATTTCCAAGCGTTAATACGGGTTAGGTTCCCTTAGAAAGACCCCCACTTAGGGCACTCCCCCCCTGGGCCCATATCCCTCGTGCAGATAATTGGCCGTCATAAATACTATTCAATATTATTTAATATTTAGGTTCATTGCAAATGTTAAAAAGATCTTTTTGATTACCAATGTTGGTTTATAACCTTATTCCTTTTGAACATAAATACTTGTGAATAATTACTAATAAAAAAATGCCCAAATTTATCTGTTAAAATATATTTGCACAATAACACTTTAAATGAACTAATATGGGTATTCCCCCCCCCCCCAAAAAAAAAAAAAAAAAACACACACACACACACACATATGTGATAAATCAAAAGATTATTTTTCATTTAATATCAAAGTCGATTCTGAGCGAATTCGGATACCAATTTCATTTTGACATTTTATAAATCCTTATACCTCTAACACAAAACGACCAAATTCGGTTGTTGTATAGATTTCAGTCCAGTTCAATTGTGAATATTCTGAAAAATCTTTTTGACACTAATCTGCTTCATCTGTGCTAACAATTTTTAAAGTCTTGCCATTTTGTAGTCAACTGTAAGTGTCTGGTACTGTTTCCTCTTGTAAGATGGCATTCAAAGAATTCACCTGCTCTTTGTCGAACGGTCTCTCAATGTTCATCTCATTTGTGACTTTTCTTTTCGAACCATTGGGAATGTAGATGTAGGGGAGACCGGGGGAATGGCGACACCTTAAGGGAATTTAATTTTTTTCACCTCAAAAAAAATGTTTATTTTTTAATAGTAAAAATTCTAAAGCCGAATCATTATCTTTAGTATCTGTATAAATTTAACCATAATCATAACTGTAAAGTAAGCACACATAAAAAAAAATTCTTTCAACCTCTGTACAGTGGCGAGATTACCCAGGATACTGGGGTAATTCCGCCATTGTATCGGGTTAATGACCTAGTAAATACATAAAATGGATACTAGGAAACACATAACCGACTAAAAATGTTTAGAAAGCAGTAATTTATCAAAATAATGAATAATTACAATGTTCCTTAAGCTAGATTTATTAATGTGCTAAGCTTACAATTTAACTCAAATTGGAAAAGTCACCCTTTGACATGTTGGCTGTATTACCCCGAGAGGACAATATAGTGGAAAACCCGCAGCAAAGCCGAGAGAAGAACCGAACATGTTCTACAAATTGCATCAAAATGTCGGCGAATGCATGTAGATTACGGGTAATATTATCTTAAGTACCCAATGTTTCAATAAAAGGTGTATACCTTTACTCATTTGAAGCTCCAAACTAAGAAGCAACTAGATGAAAACTAAATTTTTTCACTAGAGCAAGCGAACGACGTACAACAAAACCATTCTCACTCTAGACACTGTTTCTATTGTTGGCCGATATAGTGCAGGCGCAATCACTATCTCAAACTGCCGTTAGTTTTTAAACTAGACGGGGTGGCGGCATATCCCCGAGTGGCGCCATTCCCCCGGTCTCCCCTAACCACTCCTCTTTACGGTGACTATGTTTTGTGGAAAATGTGGAAAAACTCTATCCCCTTTTGGTCTGTCCGTTTTGGTAGAGCTGTTAGAACTGTTCCATCCGACACAGCTTAACTTGGAAATTTCAGCATCCGAACGAACTCTTATTGTATCACGCTTTCAGAATGTAATGATTTTATTTTATTTTTTTCCCCCCAGGAGAAAATTATCACAAAGCTTAAACAATCTGCATCCGCGAAGTCAGAGTCCGAGATTTATTTCTCATGCAGAGATAATGCAATTTGTGGTGAAGTTTAGTAGAGCATTTTCATGTCAGCTAGCAGTTTGTCTGTGTTACTTTTTGTCACTAATTTAAAATCGAGTTTTCAACGTATTAACGTGCTGTACTACTCATCCTTGTAAGAATTTATTTCAGTAAAAAATAAAAAAAAATCGTGATCTTACAACCCACTGGGTAACTACATATTACAACAACGCTCAAAAGAGGAAATGATCTCTATATCTACACTGTTAAAAATTTTGCAACATTCTGGCAGGTCATTCGACCGTTTTTTGAAAAAACGGTTTCATAACCATAATTTAACTATATTCTGACCATAAAATGGCCAATAATATGGTCAGAATAGTGTTAAAATTACGGTTGTGTAACCGTTTTCGGAAAAAACGGTCAAATGACCTGCCAGAATGCTACAAATTTTTAACAGTGTACCCTATTAGCAAGCTTATATTAATTATATATCTTGGCTTCATATTGAACCAATATTGTATTCACTGGCAAGAAGTATCTAGCCAATGCAAAGACAACAAAACCATATTGCGCAATATTGACGGTTCATTGGAAATATTTCTAATTTTAAATACAATATTTATGCAATATTGGCAGTACATATGATGTATTTCCAATGAAACTCCAATATTCTACATATATTGGCATTACATTGGAAATATTGGCCATACAATATTTCCACTACTGGCATTTGCATTGGAAATATTTAAAACGAAACTCCAATATATCTCCAATACTTGTTTTATTGTCTCTATGTTGGCTAACTATTTTTTGCCAATATTGTAAAAATGTCAATACTCTAATCTCGAGGCAATATTTCATGCCAGAGGATTCAATAGTGAGTCAAAAATAGCCAACATTTCCTTGCTACTGGAATATTGTTTTGAAAATGAAGAAGTATGCGAATGTTAATTATTGAACAGATATTTTGATAACAGGCATCGGACAGTCGATGTTATTAAGTATCGCCTATTCTTGGCCATATTGTCTCCAAATAAATAACTTTATAAAAAACTTTGAAGATGAAACGAACTAAATTCTCGTTTACGTGCAAGGATAACCAGTAAACCTTACGCAGCTGCCCTGTCCTGTCGAGTCGAACATCCGTCAGTGATCTTTTCTTATTTGAGGTATTCAAATTAATTCACGGGACAGTATAGAAACAAAAATACGGATGCATCACCTTTGACCACTGGGTTGAACAACCCGTTATTAGAAAATTTTCTTTGTTTTGACCGGCATAATGCGCCGAATCTAATCAAACACTTACTTTACCGGTAACTATAACCGGTTCAACTTACTCTTACACACACACATATATATATATATATAAATCAGGTTTTAATCCTTTCAGTAGCAAGTAATTGCATTCCTGTAATGTTCAGATTTCACCAGAATACAATTTCATTTAAAAATGAATGTCCTTTAAATTTTTTCTACTTACATTAATACAGAAAAATTTCATTCAAAGATTCCAGTACAAATTTCGATCAAAATTAAGTGGTATAAATCAGATACCAGGCTCTTTCAAAGCGTTAAAATGCACCATTTTACTAGCTTAAAAAACTTGCTGATAGGGGACAAATACATTTGACTTTAATAAACATCTAACAATAGAGAAACGAAAAGAACAATTAGATTCATTTTCGATGCAAAACCCTTCCCCTCTTTTAATCATTTAAGTGGAGGAGATTGTCGAGAGGATGATATGATCCCGAAACCAAAATGCGGGGAAACTCCGTAACCCTCCTAAAGTGAGCAAGATAAACGAAATTTTATCCGTACCTAATTGGGTGCCAAGAACGCCTCGTAGAACATGTCAGTGCTAAAATGAAGTGCAAGGGGGTGCGTAATCCTCCCCCAAAGTGATGGATGACCCCCCTAGAAGGGGGTGGGGGTACCACACACCTAATCTTCATTTGATCCGATTAAAGGCCAAAGCCTCGAAATGCGTACAATTTATACTCGACGTGCCTTCTGTCTGATTTTCTAATGGATCAATTTGTGCCTGCATGTTCCTTAAGAATCAACCGAACAATTGTCTTTCGTGATGATCATTAAGAAAAATGATTTCTGTTGCTGCTATTACATTCTCGCTGTAATTTGGATTGATTATTTTTCATTTAAACCATTTAGTAAAGAGACGAAATTTTGTAGCAGATCCGACAATTGCTTTAGAAGACAAATCAGAATAAAAAAACAAACATACTTTAGATATTGCTAACATTTATTTCAGAAAAGTACTACAGCATCCAGAAAATGTCACGATGTGATATCATTCTCATCTAAAAAATTATCTCTATATATTTTAGTGCATTTTTAAAAAAATACAGATTGATATTTACCCATTATTATTTTTCAGGGTTTTCTGAAAGAAACAACATTTATTAAGTTTTATCTGGAAAGTACGAAGGAATTGAAAAATTATTAGGGGAAAGTAGGGTAATGAGACTCAGAAGGGTAATCCCGCTCACCCAATATCTCTAAACAGAATAGAATTGAAAACGTAATTGGTACCGGCACTTAGAGAACTTCATCGTAAGTTCCCAGTAAGGATATAGTGACCATGAGCTTTTTCTAGAGAACAACTAAAAATTTGCTCTTTCTAACGTCGATATCTTTCTGAATTTTTACGATATTTGACTAGATTTTTTTAATAAGTTGCTCCATACAGTTGACTATTAAATTATGTAAAATTATCCTTGTTATCGTTCGCACATGCGCAGACAAAAATTATTTCATACAACTGCTCATATTTCCTAAAATATTTAATATATTTATATTCCAATTACACTATATTGTTTCTACTATATTTTGTCAATTTTTCTGAAACCGGCGTTAAATTTGGTTGAAAACAATGCATGTTATAAGCAAAAAACATGCAAGAATTTATTTATTTTTTTTAAAATATATCGCTATATCTCTATTAATATACGTACTATTCTTACGCAAAAAAATACACATATTTCACAATGTTTGTTTATTCATATTCGGTAGCGATATATCATTTCATGTATTTTATTTTACAGGGTTATCCCAAGTATTGTTTTTTTTTTTTTTTTTTTTTTTTGCAGGCCCCTAATTACCCCCCTAATCAAATCGGCATTGCTAAATATGAGGTCATACCAGTTCTTTTCAATCCTGAAATTCCAGAAGAATCTGTCAAGTATATTTCTAAATATTCGACAAAATGTCTAAAATTGAAAGTTGCCTGTCATTAATGGCAATATAGTGTATATATATATATATATCTGATCTTTGTCATACTGTAACTCTCGTATTTATGAACCAATTTGGATAAAATTTCGTGTGTACATAGTACATACCAATGTCTCGAACGAGTTCGTTGGCCAGCTTCATCTGCCATCTTGTTTCAAAATGGCGGCCATTTAAAAAAAATTAAAATTTAAAATGAGGCACAAAAAAATTAGACATTGAAAAAGACTTTTTTCTTATGTGCTTGGGCTTGATACAAAAATTTTGGAGCATTTTTTGTTTCGCCTATATCTTAAAAAATGGCTGAGTTATAGCACTTTGAATTTCTAGCATGGCTGACATTTTGAAACAATCTGATTTTTGTCACGTGATAATACACGTATTTATGAACCGATTTGGATGTGACAAGGAATGTGCATAGAACATAGCAATGTCTCAACCGAGTTCGTTGGCCAGGCTCATCCGCCATCTTGTTTCAAAATGGCGGCCATTTAAAAATTTTTAAAAAATTTAAATTTAAAATGAGGCAAAAAACATTAGACATTGAAAAATACTTTTTTCTTATGTGTTTGGGCTTGATACAAATATTCTGGAACATTTTTAGTTTCATCTATATCTTAAAAAATGACTGAGTTATAGCACTTTGAATTTCTAGCATGGCTGACATTTTGAAATGATCTGATTTTTGTCACGCGATAATATGCGTTTTTATGAACCTATTTGGATGTGACAAGGCATGTGCATAGTTCATAGCAATGTCTCGACCGAGTTCGTGGGCCAGCTTCATACGTCATCTTGTTTCAAAATGTCGGCCATTAAAAAAAAAAAAAAAAAAAAAAAAAAATTAAATTTAAAATGAACTACAAAAAAATTATAAATCGAAAAAGATTTTTTCCTTATGTGTTTGAGCTTGATACGAAGATTTCGGAGCATTTTTTGTTTCGTCTATATCTTAAAAAACGGATGAGTTATAGCACTTTGAAATTCTAGTGAGGCTGACATTTTGAAACGATCTGATTTTTGCCACGCGATAACACGCGTATTTATGAACGGATTTGGATATAACTTGGTGTGTACATAGTACATACCAATGTCTCGACCGAGTACGTTGGCCAACATCATCCGCCATCTTGTTTCAAAATGGCGGCCAACAATTTTTTTTCTATTTTAATTTAAAATGAGATACAAAAAAAATTAGAAATTGAAAAAGATTTTTTTTTTATGTATTTGACCTTAATACAAAGATTCTGGAGCATTTTTCGTTTCGTCTATATCTTAAAAAATGGCTGAGTTATAGCACTTTGAATTTCTAGCATGGCTGACATTTTGAAACGATCTGATTTTTGTCACGCGATAACACGCGTATTTATGAACCGATTAGGATGTGACAAGACATGTGCATAGTACATAGCAATCCTTTGGCAAAGTTCGTTTGCTAACTTCATCCGCCATCTTGTTTCAAAATGGCGCCCATTTAAATATTTAAAAAAAATTAATTTAAAATGAGGTACAACAAAATTAGAAATTGAAAAAGATTTTTTTCTTATGTGTTTCAGCTTGTTACAAAGATTCCGGATCATTTTTTGTTTTTCTTTTATCTAAAAAAAAAGCCGAGATATAGCAGTTTGAATTTCGAATGTGTGTGACATTTTGAAAAATCTGATTTTTTGCCTCACTCGTATATATCAACCGATTTAGATATGAGTAAGCATGTGCACAGGAATTACTAAGGTCTCGACCAAGTTCATTGGTGAGCTTTGTTGCACCCATTATGTTGTTTTAGAATGGCGGGCTATCACCGATAATTCGGGTTAATATAATTATTAATATAATTCGGGATATCACCGAATTTGGCGACAAAATATAAATCACTTTAATAAAACCAGCTTTGATAACGCTGACTAATTTGGAGAAATTCTCATTCATATTCAATATTGAAAAAAATAGTATTTAATCTTCTATAATCGGGTTCCACTAATTTGAGCTCCGTGTGTTTGAATAATATAAGCTGGCTTTTAAAAAATAAGCAATATGAAAGCTACCTCTTCCCCCCGGCACTGGCCGGAAGGACTTTTTTTGTAGTGCATTGTTACGCCAATTATAATGCATTAAAACCCAACATGGCGATAACGGGTAATGGCGTTCGCGTGGAATTCCAGAAGAAGTGTTGCCGGTGGGCAACTTTTTTAAAATTCAAATTTATTGATTAACATCACTTTTCTGAAATGGTAAAATTCCCCTGTTTTCACCTTAATTAATATGTCATCAAACAAGGAGAAATTTACGATTTCAAAAAAGTGGTGAAAATCAAAAAACCTAAATTTAAAAAAAGTTCCCCACTATATGTGTAGGGGAGACTGGGGGAATGGCGCCACTCGGGGTTATGCCGACACCTAGCCTAGTTTAAAAACTAACGGTAGTTTGAGATAGTGAATGCGCCTGCACTATAGCGGTCAACAATAGAAACAGTGCCTAGAGTTAGAATGATTTTGTTGTACGTCGTTCGCTTATTCTAGTGAAAAACTTAGTTTTCATGTAGTTGCTTCTTATTTTGGAGCTTCAAATGTGTAGATCTAAACACCTTTTATTGTAACATTAGGCACTTAAGATAATATTACCCGTAATCTACATGCATTCGCCGATATTTTGATGCAATTTGTTGAACAAGTCCAGTTCTTCTTTCGGCTTTTCTGGGGAATTTCCGCTATATTGTAGTCTCGGGGTAATGCCTCCACCATGGCAAAGGGTGACTTTTCCAATTTGAGTTAAATTGTAAGCTTAGCACATTAATACATCTAGCTTAAGGAACATTGTAATTATTCATTATTTTGATAAATTATTGCTTTCTAAATATTTTCAGTAGGTTGTGTGTTTCCTAATATCCATTTTATGTATTTACTAGGTCATTAAAAAATGGTATCATTACCCTGATACAGTGGCGGAATTACCCCAGTATCCTGGGTAATCCCGTCACTGTACGGAAGTTTAAAAAATATTTTTTATGTGTGCTTACTTTACAGTTATGATTATGGTTAAATTTATACAGATACTAAAGATCATGATTCAGCTTTAGAATTTTTACTATTAGAAAATAAACATTTTTTTGAGGTGAAAAAATTTAAATTCCCTTAAGGTTTCGCCATTCCCCCGGCCTCCCCTAACGCAATATATGTGTGCACAATATATGTAAAGTGGTCGCAAAAAATCTGCAGTGGTGTGAACAGCCCACACAACTACATATGTGACTTTTGTCTTACTTACATGTTGTATTCAAACTCTGAGCGCAATTACCCTACCATGTCGGGCATTACCGCTCAGTCGAGGGTTATTTAAATAAAACGTTAAAAAAAATTTCTTAAACTTTTATGCAAATTAGTTGATTGCAAACTGTTCCTTATGCTTTGGAGTTATAATTCGTTAATAAAATATTGATTTTTTTGTCTAAATTTGACTAGCTATTCATGTTTTCCCTTAAGTGAGCGCCATTCCCCTACTTTCCCCTATTCGACTGCAATTTGTTAGAGAGCGAGTTGTGGAATTTTAGAAGAATCCATTTTTTGATTAACTCTTTTTCCTCCAACGGTGCATTAAAGTACCAGTACAATCCTATTTTTATAGAAGAAATAATATTTGATTATTCTATTCCAATGGTAACGCTGCAAAATAAACGATTGATTCTTCTTCACTCTATCATTTAAAATAGTATTAATAGTTCTGGGAAGCAGAAAATGTTTATCCCTTTATATACTGATGGTACTTATAAGTTCCAGCAAAATAACTTATTACAAAATTCATTTAATACATTGATTAGTTGTAATAAAGTTTAGGAAGAGTTATAGATACATTACTTTATCTGTTCCAAACCCATTATTAGTTACACAAAACAAAAATATTTTTAAAAGTATGATTTATTTTGCCTTTGCATCTTTTCAGCTTTCTTGGCGTTTGGGGGGGGGGGGGGGGATTTTTCAATTCGGAAATATTTCTATATTTCTATTGTAAGAACATTATATTTGTACATTTCCTAATTTTAAAAAATACTAAGAAAAATATTTAAAATAACAGATTTGAGTGGGGTTATAAATGTTGCACAAAATCCCTATAAATCCAAATTTAATTAATCCTTCTAAAATTTATTAAATGATTATGTAAATCTTCTAATGTAGTTTAAACAATTCACGAAAAATGCTTTAGAAGATAAATTTTCATGAATTCATAATTCAGTACATAAAGGGTTAAAAAGGTGTTCCCCACCTGTGTGTCTCATTATAGATGCAATTTTCTGTGATGTGTGACTGTAGGTTTCTGTTGCGAAATCTTCTCAACATTTATATGTAAGTCCATAGTATAATTTTTTCTTATTTTTTTTTAAGTCTGGTAAATAATATTTGTAAAATTAAAGTCCTTTACTAAACTTAAACTGCTTTTAAATTAAAAAAAAACTTAAAAGACTAAAAACTGCTTTTAGAAGCCGTACATTTAAGTAGCGTCGGAAGAAGTACAAAGTAGTATTTGCTTTTACCTTAGGTTGGTTGGTTGGTTGTATTTGTGACGGCCAATTATCTGCACGAGGGATATAGGGGGGGGGGGAGTGCCCTTCGTGGGGGTCTTTCTGAGGGAACCTTACATGTATAAACTCTTGGAAATCCAAGGTTCGAAGAAAACCACGAAAACTCCGAACGATTAGGCCGACGGGCGCAATTGGGATCGAACACAGCAACTCCCGTCTACCAGCTTCGAGAGCAGAACCTCTCAGCCACTGGTGGGGCCCGCTTTTACCTTAGGAGCATAAGAATAACACAGACCTGAAATACTACTTTTTCCTTCAAAATGAAGGGAGTTTATGTATTTCTTAATGTCAATTTAGAGTAAAATATTCAAAATTTTTGTTCGTACAGTTTTGACAGAAATCGAGAAATTCCGTCTGGATGTTAAATTATGAATTTAGTCATAAAGACATCAGACACTAATAAACATAATTCAGACTAATATTGATTGCTGCAATGAAGGGGAACATCTTTCTTCAAGAGGAAAAATATACATTATATGATATTTAACCTCTTGCCTGTGATGCCCGAACTCAGTTCGAGAAACACAAATGCGCCAATTTTGGAATGCCCGACCTGAGTTCGGCCAAGAGAAAAATCTTTATTTCAATTCCGAGAAGCCCGAACTCAGTTCGTCCAATGCATAATATGTTATTTACCATAAATAATAATATTTTTGTATTAGCTTATTATATTTATCTTAAAAATCATGTCATTTGATTTATTTTGCTATAATTTGAGCAAAAATTACTGTAATCCATTAACATTTCCCATATATGTGAAAATATTGAATATAGTAGTTATTTCGTTTATTTATTTTTTTAAATAATCTATTTCTAAAATTTTGATGATGATAACGGACAAAATTAAAGAGAAGTTTGTTTTTATTCATTTTTGACACGTTTTTCTCAAATACAAGCACACACACAGGCAATACACACACAAGCATACACAGGCAAGGGGTTAACTTTGCGGCAACCATGACAAATATAACTAATCAATAAAAGATTAAATACAGCTTATTTTCAAGTGTTTTTTATTTTCACTTTTTTTCTATTACATCTTCCGCGTTATTATCATAAATACTCACCTACAAAATGTCAAAAAGTCTTACGTGATAGAGGAACGAGCTTGCCACTTTTTAATTCAGCGCATATGAAAGTATTAGAAACGAAATGGTGCAGAAAAAATCAAAACGCATCAAAAGCATGATTTTGCAGACTTGTGTAATTGTTGATTACTTATAAAAAAAAGTTACTTGATGTACAATGTGTTTTTAAGTTTAAATGAAAATAAAATTTGCTTTTATGATTTTCATCAAGAATGGATGCGTATCTTGTTATAAAAGTGCACTGAACTGTTTTACAATTTTCGTTTTTTCTAAGTTGTGAAATATTTTCAGCAATATTCACCAGACGGTACTTAAAAGTACGACTACAGTTTATTATCTATAATTAACTAATTGCCTTTTGCATAGATTGTTTTTCCATAAATCTTCTAATCCGCTTTTATAATCAAATAAAAAACAAATGGGGAGATATTTGTATTAATTCATAATTTGAAACATAAATAGTTAATGTGAAAAATAGAACATGAGTCTAGTGAGATCTTGTTTTTCTTTTAAAATGAGAGTTTTTTTATTACATGTGCCACGTTCGCTCTTTTCTTCCACATAGCGTATAGAACACAATCAAGGTAACCTGCCTTCTTATCATAGCCAAAGTGTGAATCACCTGGTCCGCATAGAATTTTGCGTGCGATGTCTCCGTGATACACTATTAGTATTTCAGTTAAGACATAGTTTTAGCTGTGTTCTCTCTCTTTGTCTTCTACCTCAAAAGAGAAGAAGTGCTTTATCAATTTGATTGCAAAATATAGAATTACATTTTCTCTCTGTTTCGAAAAGATTATCACTAAAATCTGGAAGAAAATAGCATAAGTACTAGAGTTAATAAAGTTTTTGCAATCCTCAAACATCATGTTAATCAGTTTCTTGTTGAGAAGGGAAAAAAAAACGAAGAAAGAGAATTCTGTTTTAGAAAATATGAATCAGAAAAATACGAATGTTGAAACTTACAAAATTCTGTCAAGCAAAATGTAATATTTCAGCCTTTCGTACCAAACACGATAAAGTCAAGGAGCTGTATTTTTTTTTTTATCTATACTGATAAGAAATTTCCGTCTTATGTACTACAAGTTCATAATGATGGAGGAAAGACAAAAAACGAGGAAAATGACCGTATATAAAGCTCTGATAAACGAGCCATAAATAAAATATTACAACCTCATTTCTACCATCACGACAGACGTTTGCCCACTCATAGCCAATCTGTCTTGTCAGTTATGGCTCTCAATTCAGGCTCAATAATTCTGCTTTCTAGGTGGGAAGCGTTGTGGTCAGGGTGGACATAGAAGCAATAACAGTAAAGGTCGATAGGGCGGCAAGATGGATTGCGGTAACAGCAGCTTGCGGTCCCTGGTCTCGATTATTGACAAGGCAATACAGAATCTGATTGAGCGCAGAAAAGCTTTGAAAGTTGCAAGTAGTGATGGGGAAGAAGGAAGAAAAATGAGTGTCGGGATTTTTATAGCTTTTATTTTATTATAACTACTTGATCTATGTAACTGAATCATATATTTGCAGGATCATAAAAACTGTGAATGTGAATGTTGGAGTTTGAATTTTGATCACGGAGCAAATAAAAAACAGGAGACGTTCGGCGCATTTATGTATACGTTAGTTTAAAACAAATTGCCATAAGAATTTGAAAGTATATTTTGAAATGTAGATGAAGTGGCCATTACTTTCTAATAATAAAAGTTAGAGATTAAAAAGAGACTTTTTCTTTTACAGATTCAATATTTAAAAAAAAATAATAAATTATGTTGTAAAGGAAGGCAAAAATATTACATACGGGATGTTTCACAAAATTTCTTAGAGAATAAGTCCAGAAAGAAAATTGTTATAGTGTTATAAATCTGAGATGTTTTACAGCAGATGAAAAGTATTTGTTTCAAAGTAGTAAGTGTGTAAACGAACGTTATGAAGAAATGTCTTGTGGACAGAAAAAGGACCACAACATTTTCGGGAAAGTGGTGTAAAACATCTTATAACAGTCATGAGTAATCCAATAATCATTTTACCTAATTAGTTACGATTTTAAACAACCCGTCAGAGTGGAATAGAACTCTTATAGTACAGGCTGACGCATTCTCACCATTGTGGGCCGAGAAACCAAGAAAACTAAGCTAAAACCGGTTATCGTTAGCCGATGGGGGACAGCGACAAGTCCTTTTAAATACGCAATTCCAGCTCTGGCGGTAGACTTATGCTGAGCTGGGTCCCAATATGGCCGTTACCTTGGGCAACAACATGGATATGCGTCAGCTCCTCTTATAGGAGTATTAGAGTGGACTACACATGACAGACATGTTGAACAAATAGAAATACAGAAATTCAAGGTAAAGCATGCATGGAAATCCTGGAACCTCACCACAAAAACTTGTTCAGCAAGAAGACTTTTTAAGCCGATATATTTTGGTCTCCGTACTACTTAGCTTTAACACCATTGACTTATCCATCTGTTTACATCTTAAAGATAGAGGATCACGCCAATGCAGAAGCACTTTCTGATCTTCAATAAGCTATCGATGGTGAATTTGAGTGGGTCTACCGAAAACCTCACTCAGTAATGAAACACTTTTTATCACATTTTAGCCGCGTTGTAACAGCTTTTAGCCAGTATGTCCAATACGTGTTCCATTTATAACCTTTCGTAATCTAGCAAACATATCGCACTTACAGCGCTATATCTTTATTCTTTCTCAAGTTGTTTTCCACGCAAACTGTAACTACATAGTGAGTCCTTCATAAAGTCTCACACAAAACTATTTTTCTTATTACTGGTTCATAAATCAGTATACTTGAGAAGATTTCTAGTTTTTTTAAGGGAAAATTTTCAAGTTCATTTTAGCTTTAAGTAGGACCGCTGCAGAGGTTTTTATCTAAAAGGAAAAGTATATGTGATAGTTCTGACTATTTTCGAAATTTTAACCCTTTGAAGGACCATACATAATTTATACCGGTTAATTTTATTTCACAATTACCAATTAGCACTAGAAAATTTTTAATAAGATTTCGAATTTTTAATATACGCGAAGAATAGTATTTATTTCCAAATCAATTTGTTCGTAAATTCTGGTGACATTCAATTATTTCAACATTTTAGCAACAGAATTGCTTTCCCCTAAAGTTATTAAATGAAAGAAACAATTGAGAAATTTGACCATGGCTCAGAAAAATAAAGAAAAATAAACAGAATTCAATATGCTTAATTACGGAACGCTTTCCAACAACAGGAGCGTGTATTCTAAATTATCACTTATTCTAGACAAGTAATTTCTGAAAAATTTATATTTTAAAATGAGCGAATACTGGTATGAAAGATTTCAGAAATATTGAAAAACTAGCTAACCCGTCTGGCGTTGCCCGGACTCTGGACAATAACCATAACTGTACTAATTTTTTTTTAATTAAAACATTTTCCATTGAGAAGGATTTAGTGTTTGGGGCCCACTGTCTTCGGCAGCGTACAATCTCGAATTTGTATATTTTTAAACGAACATCTTTCTAAATGAACTTAGAGTTGGGGGCTCCCCTGACTTCGGCAGTGTATACCTGGTCATGCTACACACACTCCGGTTCGTTTTTGAAAACGACTCTCGAATTTTTATAATTTTATATATTTTAAATGAAAATATTTCCAAACGAACCTACACTGTAAAAAAACGGACTAAAAAACGGAAATACTACTGGCAATCTAGACGCCAGTACTATTTCCGCTTTTTCACGGGAATTTTTACCCATAAATTACAGAATATTTTCCGTTTTTCTGATTAAAAACGGAAATTTTTCTGTAATTTATGGGTAAAAATTCCCGTAAAAAAACGGAAATAGTACTGGCGTCTAGATTGCCAGTAGTATTTCCGTTTTTTAGTCCGTTTTTTTTACAGTGTAATGTTGGGGGCCCCTACTACCTTCAGCAGCATACACATCCATATTTCTATGGGTTTTTTAAAACGAAAATCGATCCAATCCAAATGAACCTAGAAATAGGCTAGAATGGCTCCATTGCCTTTATAGCACCATATGCCATGGTCTTTCTTTGCAATCTAACCTCTATTTTGTATTACTTTATATTTACTAAATGAAAATATTTCCAAAAGGACTAAGAAGGTCCTCGTTAACATGATTGTTGATTTAATTTCTGTCATTCAGATAGACATACTTTCAATTCTGACCAAGTATTTCTAAGAAAACCTAAATAATAAAAACCGCGCCCCCGCTTTTAAAACGCGAAGTATCTTCCAGACTTTACAACCTGTGTAGAAAGTACAATTCTCTTAAGTCACAAAATGCTATCTGGAAAGGCACTTCGTAAAAAAACGTCTCTGGCGATTTCGTGAAACGACATCCAGAAAATATTTTTTGGAATTTAGTAAATATTTTGATTTAAACGAAGATACTTTTAGAACCGAAAAGGTATGGCCAAAAAAAAAAAAAATAAATAAAAAATAAATAAATAAAATAAAAAAAATGGTAACTTCATGGAACCAAGCGACTGAGATTTCAAAATGCAGAAACAACTAAAAACTTTTTCTTTCGTCTGTTTGAAGAACAGAAGAAAGCCCAGACAGGAAAAGCAGACACAATTGGCGGTACCATGGAAGCTTGCCATTTTGTGGTGTTCATTATAATTTTTAATTAATACATAATTATCCAAAATCCAAAAACCGGTTTCAAGGGGCATAACTTCAGTGATACGGGTAACTTCTTGCCAAATATTGTAGCTCTGTGCGCAGCGGTCTCTCCAGTACACATCACCCCTTACACAGATTCACACAGAGAGATAGACAGACAAATATCTATCTTTATTATTATAGATAACAAAAGACACCCTGCAGTTGATTCCCATTCAAATTTCAATAAGGCAAAATGGAAATTTTGAAAATACAGTGCGTGTCAATAGTTTAAGCAAAACAATTTTAAAATAAAACTTTAAATGTTCACTTTATTTCAATCTATCATTTTTATACGTTAATAACTGCAGTATTAACATCACTTTCAATAAAATTGAGTTTTAAAGGGTCTAGCCGGAAAAGCATAGCGAAATGGCCCCCACGGCCGATGTTTGAAGTAACATGTGTGGTAATAAGGCTCACCATGAGAATACAATATAAAGTTTTTTTAGCCCCTGACCTTGAACTGTCCTTGAGATAATCGGCGAAGTATGCGCCGACGCTACTATTTTTCAATTACGTTTTTCTCAAAAAGTATAAAGGTTAAAAAAATGAAACCAACGCCAATTATTGAAGAATATATTAGTTGACATTATATATTTTTTTCACATTTTTACACCAAATTTTAACATCGAAAAATAAACAAAAATATTTTTAAAAAAATTACTAATGTTGTAATTTTATATTTACACCAACCAAAAAATTAGAGAATAATGCTCAAAGTATGTAATTTTAGGAAAAAGAAATTTCGTTAAAATCGAAGATGCGCTTTTTGAGTTATAACAAAAATAATGCTAGCAACTTGCTAAAATATTCGTAACTTTCCCTGTTTGCATTTGAAGAAAAACGCTACTGTCAATGAATTGGTCGATTCATGAGATTTTCACTCGGCCAGGATGCGCAGTACGCCAAAATAAGATAATGTTTCCATTTATAATACTTTCCTATAGGTTTGTTTCGTGTTTGTAAATATTCTGTTATTTTGACGTACTCCGCATCCTTCTCGCGTAATAATATCAAGAATTGACAAATAAAATGATAACATTTGCCTACCATGATTTTCACATTGAAGAAGGCTATGGGGCTGTACACGTACAGTGTACATATATAACGTATCACTCTAGGGGGGAGTGTGTGTGAGGGGGGGGGGTCCTGGCGCTTGATATCGGAAGATATCTGTAGGGAGAGGTGGGTTATCATTTGATATCGTTATCATTTTTGAAAAAATCAAATATACTTTTTTCGTATCTTTTACTTTACATCTATTATCTTAATTATTTTAAGTCTGTTTTCTTCTTTTTATGAAAATAAAGTTATTATTAAAACCATTGAATGATTATAAAACATTTCATTCCAAAATATGGAATAACAAAACGTTCACCATTAATGTTCTCCTGCTATATGCGTATATAAATCGTTGTTAGAGAAACCAGGTTCAAAATTATATTTGTTATTTTTGTAGTAAAAGATGGGGAGGAATGTTGGCCATCTGTTTTGTTTAAAAGAAGTTCTGTTTAGCCCGGCAAGGGCGTATTGCAAGAAGACAATATTACTGTTCAATGCATTATGTAACAAAGAGCTATTATTAAAAACTTTTAAATAGTAAGTATTTCTTTAAAATGTTATTTGATATAAAGTTATTTCTTATATAATAGTGATATTTTATGAATTTCTTCTCGTCATTTAAATCGGTAAAACATGCAAACAAAAAATGTACAACCATATCTGTATATCACTGCAAACGCATAAAAAGAAAAAAACGAAAAAAAAAAATGTAAAAATAAAAACAATTTTTATACACTGATAACAATATTATTAGGAGGAAGGGGATTCAAGAAATGATAACGTATGATGTTGGAAGGTTGGGAGGGGGGTTTGAAATTGCCAAAAAGTTGATAACCTTATATATTTACAGCCCCTATTCAACTTCACCTGCACATTCGACTAGACCATCGACTTGATATTATTACACGAAAAGGATACACAGTACGCAAAATAACAGAATGTTTACAAACACGAAACAAACCTATAACGAAGTGGTATGTAAGGAAACATTCTCATATTTTGGCGCACTGCGCATCCTGCCCAAGTGGAAATGTCAGGAATCGACCAATTCATTGACAGTATAGCGTATTTCTGCAAATGCAAACAGGGAAAGTTACGAATATTTTATCAAGTTTTTAGCATTATTTTTGTTATAACTCGAAAAGCGCATCTTCGATTTTAACGAAATTTTTTCTCTTAAAAATACATACTCTGAGCATTATTGTCTAATTTTTTGGTTGGTGTAAATATAAAATTACTACATTAATAATTTTTTTTAAATGTTTGTTTATTTTTCTATGTTAAAATTTGTGTAAAAATGTGAAATTTATATAATATGAACTAATTTATTCTTCAATAATTGGCGTTGGTTTCACTTTTTTAACTATTACACTGTTTGAGAAAAATGTATTTGAAAAATAGTAGCGACGGCACATAATTCGCCGATTATCTCAAGGACAGTTCAAGGTCAGGCGCTAAAAACACTCTATATTGTATTCTCATGATGAGCCTTATTACCACACATATTATTTCAAACATCGGCCGTGGGGGCCATTTCGCTATGCTTATCCGGCTAGACCCTTTTATTTCAAACCATGGAGTTTAAGAACGAAAAAAAAAAAATAACCGTGTCAAAAGTTTAAGCACAAAATTGTTTTTATGCAAATTTTACAAAATGACATAAGCAGTTGTGCACGCAAACGATTGATGGGTGTATAAGAAGTAGAAAGTTGCATTTGCGTTAGTACAAGATGCTAAAGTCAAACTAATCCTCACATGAGGAAGTGTTAAAAAACTGGAGTATGAGAGAAAAACATACATCCGTTTCTGAAATTGCAAGTGCTTTTAAAAGATCAAACCAGGCAATGCATTAAGTTCTGGATCGTGGATATGAATTTAAACGAAAATCAGGAAGGCCACGACTGACCACTTTCTGCGAAGACCGCCGCATCAAAATCTTGGTTTCAACTGGTAATTTTTCTCTTTCACAAAAAAAAAAAAAAAAAAAAAAAAAAAATAGTTGGAAGACATATCTAAAAAAATTGTTCATAGAAGAGTTTTGGAATCGGAATAGATCAAGAACCGCAAAATGGCTCAGTTACCATGTTTGAAACCACACCATAAAGAAGCTAGATTAGAGCAGGCCAAACAGAATATGTCATTTGGTGATAAGTGGTTGAATGTGATATTCCGTGATGAACAAAAATAGAACCTTGACGGTTCTGATAGGTTCAAATACTATTGCATGATCTCCGCAAAGAATCCAGGAGTAAATTTAACAGACAACATGGTTGTGGTTTGTGTAATGGTATGGGGCTATTTATTTGAATGGTCAGACGTCCCTATCAAGTATATCATTTAATTTCATTACTCAAAATGTGCTTTTTTTCTACTTCAGAGAAAAAGCACATTTTGAGTATGAAATTAAATGATATCTTCCTGTGAGTTTTATTTCCACACATTTAAACTAAAACATATGGTAATAACTTATTTACCATACCACCTAAAATCACAATTAAAATTAAAATTTAATAAATAATTGAATAAATGAAAATTAAAGCCTGTGTTACGTGTGTGACTCTCCGCACGGAATTGCCCAGCATTCATCAGTGGTCGACAAATATCAGGAGACACTTGCCAATCATTTGCTCCCTGTTTGCAAGATTTTAGTTTAAAAAATCGATTTTTCAACACAATAATGCTTTGATAGTTGCATAAAAAAAGCTGAGGTAAGTAAGGATCTTTGGCGATTCCTTTAGCTATTAACCCCTCTCACGAGGCTAATTTGAAAGTATCGATTTTAATGAATTTCAAAACTTCTTTTAAATACGTTAATATACACTCAGGAACATTGAAAATAGCGACCCAAGAAGAAAGCATCGGATTGAAATGAAACTTAATACACACAATGATACAGATGAGAGATTCACTTGATCTCAAAATCAAGACAATTAAACGAATACAGGACACAAATACAGGGCAACTTCAATAGCGCGTTGGACCACCTCCAGCTTCAATACATGCCGCCACACGGTCCGGCATAGAGTTGATTAGACACCTGATGTTGTCCTGAGGCAGATGAGTCCACAAATCTTGCACAGCCAACTCCAAATCATGCACCGAATGACACGATGGCATCTGACGTTTTAGCTGATCCCACACATGCTCTATAGGGGACAAGTCGGGGGAGCGGACCGGCCATGGAAGAGTCTGAAATTGACGTAGGAAGTCTTGAGCAACTCTTGCTGTATGCGGACGAGCATTATCTTGCTGGAAAATCGCCCCTGGGAGACCATTTAGGAAAGGTCTTACATGGGGTCGAAGAACATCATCAACATAACGTTGGCCCGTTAAGTTTCCATGAACCACAATTAGAGTGGACGGCTATCATAGGCTATGGCCCCCCAGACCATTACACCAGCTGTGCGGGCAGTGTGACGTAGAACAGTGTGGGAGGAATTGTACCGCTCACCAGGGCGCCTCCACACCCGTATACGGTTGTCATCTGTCCCCAAAACAAACCGGGATTCATCACTAAACACAACGTTTTGCCAATCTGTGACATTCCACATTGATCTGGCTTGGCACCACTGTAGACGCAGTCGCCGATGTTCCGGTGTTAAAGGGAGTGCACGAAAAGGGCGCTTGGAGTTTAGACCTGCTTCTGCAAGGCGTCTGGACATTGTTTGTGGAACAATTGCTACGCCTACGTCTGCTCGTATCGTTGAACGAGTCACTGTGGGGTCCACGAGTGCTTGCCGCACGATTCTTCGATCCTCTCTCCTCGTGGTTTTCCTGGTCGCTCCAGACCCGGTTCTCCGCACGTGAGTACCTTCTCGTGCCCACTGCTCCCAACATTTTCTAACGGTACACTCCGAACGATCCATCTGGCCAGCAACACGGCGCGTCGACCAGCCTGCAGTTTTCATCCCGATGATCAGGCCTCTCTCAAACTCGCTTAACTGTGAGAAATGTCTTCTAGCACGTTTACCTGGCATGTTTCGCTTACCAAATTCTTCCTTCAATCGGCAGGTAATCGTCGCGTTTATGAATCTTCGATTTTTCGCTGGCTTATATAGCACCCTCTTCCTGATTGTAGCGCCATCTCGGCGTGTATGAGCATGCGTATTGCCACAAAAGTTGGATCATTTGCATATCACATTACGCTGTACTTATTTGCAAAGTTTCGCGATTGTACATAGCTTTCTTCTTGGGTCGCTATTTTCAATGTTCCTGAGTGTATTTCATACAAAAATGCTTTTTCAGTGTTGTTAGCGGGATTACCCTGATAAAGGATACTCAGAAGACAGTGATATAAACATCAGGTTTAGAAAATAGTTACTATTCATACAACACAGTCAGTCAATGTGACGTCATAGTGACACAGTCACTGTGACAGGTCAAGTGTCACAGTGACTACGGTGAGCCAAAAGGAGATATCCTTCTTTTGTCTCATTATTACTTTTAGGTGCTTATCTGGTGACTCCAGTGACAAATTACTGTGGCTGTTGCTTTGTGACTAGTCACCAGATGATTTTACAATAAAGTTACCTTGTAAATCTTCTGTGACCTTCATTAGGAGACCTCAGGGTGAAGTTATGAGGGGTTGAATGTGATGAGTCACCAAATAACGTCACACTGAAATCACATGGTCATTCACAGGTGACCGATATTTGGATACTATTATGAAGTCATCATGTGTGCTCCTTTGTGACAAGTCACCAGATCAGTTCATTTTGCTGTAGCTTGGGGACTCGTCTCAAACCAACTATCAGGGTCATTTTATAATGGGGTATACAAATGACAGTCACATGGGAATAACTAGGTGATTTCATTGTAAAGTCACTTGGTGACTCGTCACAAAGCAGCACTCACGGTGACTTTTGAGTGCAGAACCAAATTCGGTCACTTGAAAGTAATAACGAGACGAATGAAAAGCATCATATTTCAATTCAATGTAGTAACTATGATGTCAAGGAGAGGTAAAATAGAAGGTTATGTTGTTAGGGTAATACCCATTTGCTACGCCTGTCGTTTATGTCATTTTCTTTTTGGAACTCACAATTAACTTTTGAGTTTGAAAATTAGCATTGTGTGTTTGTTGCTTAACTTTTAGACACCAATTTATTTACAATACAGCACTTACAATAAGATATATGCGTTTTTCCACGGCAAATAGTGGAGTTTTGCAAGTTTGGATGTTCCACTTCAATGAATAAAACACTTATGCCGATTTTCCTTAAAACCATACCTAAGATATATCAATAACATGTGAAATGTGGTAAATCTGTTTTTGAATGGAAAGACAGCAACGCAAAATCTGCATTTAAAGATCCATGTCAACGGAGATTCATTTGCATTTTTTTCCCCAAAACCCGGAAGTCAACAATGGAGCAAATCACTTCAAATTTAATACTTCACTGCACGATTTTTCTATTTTTATAAAAAAAAATATTTGAAATCTATATATCTGTCTAATAAAGGGAAAAATAGTAAAAAAAAAATTTTTTTTTCAAATTTTCAGCTAAAATTTGATATTTTTTGGTGTGTACGCTATATACAGAATTAGAGTTTTAAAATATTGTATTGCTATATTTTAGAACTAAATAAGCATAAATTAATTAATTTTATTTGCTCAACACAGTGCAGCTTTTTTATATTAACATTTTTAAGTATTCAGTAAAATTAATAAAAGTAAACCTTACCTTAATAGCTTGATCGAAATTTTTTTTGTTTCCGAAGAACACATTCTGATGTTTTTTTGTCTAATGCAGCCCTCTAACATGGACAAAATAAGTGTTATTTCATTCTTTGGATTGTTCTTGATCAGTTATAGTGATCATATTAGCGAAATTCACGGCACATAATGAAAATTATAATATTTTTAGGTATGTGCCAGATATGGCACGTGGTGCAGTGAAGGGTTAATTCACGTGTTTCTAAAATCATATGGATGGAAACTATTTGCCTAAGTTTTGCGGAAGTAGACTAGAACCTTGACGTCCATATCAGTTTCCCCAGTGATAGACGAAGAATAGGAAAACAAAGTTTTAAAACAGCAAAATTAACAAATATGGCCACTCATGGACTGTTGCTGATTGGAAACGTTATCTAGGCATGAATGAATGTTTCAACTGCTTGAAATTGGCGGAAGAGTAAGATTGAGGCGAAAACGAAAAATGCACCCACGTCAGACTTGAGATATGTAGATGACGAATGAGTCGCGATCTGAGAATTCCTTACTTGAGTGTCCCATGGACCTTTATTGCCTTTGGAGTTTTCTTAACCCTACACAGGTAAACGTTCTCCACACTTGTGTTATTTGAATAAAATATGTACATAACAATTACGACGGTTACCTTTGCAAGGTTAACAGGCTCAAAGTATGATGACTTTTACTTTATTTAGGCCCCTTTTTATACAAGGTGAGCACAAATTAATTTGAGAATTTTGAAACTTAATAATTTGCGAAATATTAATTATAAGGTAGAAGTTCAATGAAAGATTACTGGTATTGTATCACAAATTTCCAAAAATATTTCTTACTTTAGTGCTGAAATATCAGTTCCGATTATTCTCGGTGTTATTCCATGGTCACCGCGATCACTAGTCGTTTCTCATTCTTAGATTCCTGTGTGTGGTTTTATTAAAAGATCCTGTTTACAGTCCGCCACTTCCAAAATCTATTCCTGACTTAAAATCATGAATTAACACTGCAGTTGTTTTCATCGAACATTGTCTCAAACATATGGCAAGAAAAGATATACCGGTGGGACATGTGGAAAATAAGGAAGAAAAGACGCATCAAACATTCATAAAAAAGGTAAAATATTGTGTCGTTCACAACCTTATACTCATATGTGCTTTCATGTTTGACATATAGGGGAGACCGGGGGAATGCCGCCAATCCGGGTTATGCCGCCACCCCACCTAGTTTAAAAACTAAGGGCAGTTTGCGATAGTGAATGTGCCTGCACTATAGCGGGCAACAATATAAACAGTGCCTAAAGTGAGAATGACTTTGCTGTACGTCGTTCGTTTGTTCTAGTGAAAAATGTAGTTTTCATCTAGTTGCTTATTATTTTGGAGCTTCAAATGAGTAGAGATAAGCACCTTTTATTGTAACATTAGGTTTTTAAGATAATATGACACGTAATCTACATGTATTCGCCGACATTTTGATGCAATGTGTTGAACAAGTTCCGTTCTTCTTTCGGCTTTGCTTGGGGATTTCCACCATATTGTCCTCTCGGGGTAATGCCGCCGCCATGCAAATCGGGTGAGAAATGGCCTCATTTTAATGTAGTGGAGCCGATTCAGCAGAGTGACTTTTGCAGCATGAAGTAAATTGTAAGCTTAACCATTATTCTGCTCAATTACATTGCTTTCTAACTATTTTCAGTAGGTTGTGTGTTTCCTAGTATCCATTTGATGCATGTACTAGGTCATTAAAGAATGGCGGCATTACCCCGATACAGTGGCGGAATTACCCCAGTGTCCTGGGTAATCCCGCCATTGTGCAGAGGTTTAAAAAATATTTTTTTTTTATGTATGCTTACTTTACAGTTATGATTACGGTTAAATTTATACAGATACTAAAGATCATGATTCAGCTTTAGAATTTTTACTATTAAAAAATAAACATGTTTTCGAGGTGAAAAAATTTAAATTCCCTTAAGATGTCGCCATTCCCCCGGTCTCCCCTAATAAAGTATTCTCCCCAATTAATTTATGTCTACACCGTATAAATCATTACATAAAAGGTTTACATAAAGCGGTTATGTAGAGTTTAAACTGTCTAAGGTTATGCATATCATTTTATTAACACATTCTTTTAAAATTACGATCATTTTCATTAAAATTTAAAAAGATATCATATTCCTTATCTCGAGTTAGATTTATAAACGGTTAGGAGTTAATGGAAATTGTTTGAAATACTCAACCGCACTTCCTCCTCTTGAGATCACCATATTTCAATTCCATTGAGTATTTAAGGGACATTGTTGAAATGAAAGATAATTAGCAAAATACATTATTTTAATCTCCACCTTATAATATTTTTTAATTACTGTCTGAAAAATCAGGAAACATATAAAGATAAATTGGATAATAACGCTTTCTTCATAGGCTTTCATGATACGTTATAGCTATCATTTAAATTATGAATGTAAAAGAATCCACGGAATTGATTTAAAGCTTGTTTTAAAACACTCGAAAGTAAAGAAATATAGGAAATGAGATATATTTTTTTAAATATTTTTATTCGATTTAGAAATTTCTACGTCTTTACGTTATTACTTTAATTCTACTGTTATGAAGAAAAGTTGCAATATTTAATTATCATTGAATTGATTTGTTACACGCTAAGATTCTAAATGGGAGAAAATTTGCAGTTTTAACCTACAAAAATATTTTCAATTGAATTCATACATACTTAAATTTTTGTACTCTTGATTTCAGAAAAAATAGTTATGACACGTGAAAGAGTTTAGTGATACTTTAGTGAGAAATATTTAAATATTACTTCTTAATATTTGTACAAACACTCTGAAGCAGATTAAATAGAAAAAAATAAACTACTTTATTTTTTATCCATTTGAAATCTTCGAGTAAAAAACCTCCTTACAACTTAAAATTGAATGGACGAAGAATCAGTTTACAGCGGATTCAGATGTAAGATCAATTGAATACTGAATATTTTAGATCCAATAAATATCACTTAACAAGAGTACTGAAACTTTTTTAATAAAACTTCTTTACAAACTAGCGCACCTTTTATTAGATGGGGAAAGTGAATTGAATTTCATTATAAAGAAGCTTTTTTTATGCTCCCAAACGACTCCTTTTCTTCTAAAATCCCAGTTAATGATTCACAGAGCTCACTCAATACTCTTTTTAAGAAACAAAGAAAACAGCAACACTGATTCAAATTTCTACCAAAGAAGTCGGAGAAAATAAATGAAAGAAGTCAAGAAACTTGCTTAAAAGCAAGATTCGGGTGAAAAAAAATTTGGGATTTAAGATAGTCGTGGCAATTAAGTTTTTCGCCTTTGGGGCGGATGTGCACATCTTAACAATTGATGGATGATTTACAGAACAAGCTTTAATTAAACAATTACAAAGAATCCGATTTAGACTTTAAGAACATGGAACATAGAACCACGTTTACTTTCAAAAGAAACTTAGATTACAGTTGTTGAGTGGTCATTGAAGGACCTGTATCGTAAGAGTTTGGTAAACGATTCTTCCATTTTATTTTATTGCTCAAGGATATTAAGTATAAAGAGGAATCAACAGAAGAAAATAATCCACCATGCAATGATTATGATGCATTTTCCAAGCTTGCCTACATTTCATGGTTGATATATTTGGTTAATTCATAATATTTCGATCTAAATTGTATAATACTAGCTGAAATTATTTTTGCTAAAGATTACGTTTTCGGAAACAGGCTGGAATTTCAGCAAGTTGTAAGGATACGGAGAATAAAGTGAAAAAGCATATTTTTTACATTTTCTCACTGCAAGACGAAAGTACCTTGTACTTTTTGATTAGAACATTTCTCATCCAATTCTGCGATTAAAAATGGTGAAGATTACTATTCGGAAATAGCGATGCTTAAAAATAATCACATCCACGCATCCTGTTAGAAAGATCGCACATTCAATACGTATTGTATTTTGAAAGGAGTGACCTCGAAAGATTTGTCCTTGAACAACACGTAAAGTATAAATTTTAACAAAATCGCATGGCTTCATAAAGTATGGATTTTTAATCTACATTTTAAAGATATCATTTTTTTGAAACCCTGACTAATAACATTTTGTAATAATTTTGTTCCCTATTACACCATCTATCTTTAGCATGATAACGCTAGTGTGTCGTTGCAGAAATTTTGCATTCGCACAGGATTACATCACTCCTTAGGAAATGCGCTGGAAATAGACAGATGTGCTATATCGCTGCAGTTCAAAGCAATTTATGACCTTGAACGGATTCCTCATTTTGACAATAACTTTATGTTTCGTTCAGAGCGGCTGAATGTTGATGGACTATACAAACGTTCCACATTTTTTTTTCACATCACACACGTGCTATTTTTTTGCGTTTGTACTTGAAATATCAGATTGAAATGACACCAATATCAGTGAGCGTATCAGTCTTAAAGGCAAAAAATTATCGAAGCTGCTGTATCACATACTTGATATATTGAAATAAAGTGAGAAAAGAACTAGACTACGTATTCAATCTGAGGTCTGAAATTGAACCTATTTTATTCGTGCGTATAATGTGTTGTAATTCTCCTAAAGATTTATATACGTGTTGCTTTAAATCGCGAATAAAATATGTTAGGTTTTTGTATTCTTCCAGGTTGTGTAATATTTAAACGGAGCTTCTGACTGTAAAATAGTCAATGAAACATCGTCTTCCTTTTGAAAGACCTATCCAATGATATGCCACTCAATACGGTGCGTAAAATTTTGTTTTCATCTCTACCGCCATTTTGAACTTATAAAAACCAAACCTAGCCTATAACCATCTGACGGTTACGACAAATCGATGGAGACCTCATTCATTAAAATCCATCCAGCCGTTGGGAAGTTTCTAAGGGTATAAAGAAATCCACATACCCAGTTACGCGTGAAACACATAACCCTTCTTGTCAGTCGGATAAAAAGAGAGCTTGTACTTTATGTATTTAGAACAGGTAGTAAGACAACAGCTAAATGCCCATACTTGGGATGATTTGGAACTTTTAGGGTGTTGGTAGCACTGTAGGGGGTCGCAGGTTACCTCTAAAGCCCGTTATATTTCTTCATGATTGTTCTTTGATGGTTTAGGACTGCTCTTGACGTTTTTGGGCATGGTCTCTGAGGAGGAGATTGTTTCCTGTTATCACCAAAATCATTCCTTTATGAGACTTTGGGTTTTCTCTGCTTTAATCCTTAAGCGGGCGGTGTCCACAAAAAAGGACACATAATTTTAAGATTACTGGCACCAGAAATATTTAATTAAAATTTTCCTTTTATACAGTACGGAAAATAAGCCAGTTTTTATTTTTTAATAAATTGGTCTGTAAATTCCGGTGCCAGTTTATCATTTCATCATTTTAGAAACAGAATTGCTCCGCACCGAAAAGGGTTAAAGCACCTCAGATAAGGTCTCTCCTATATGAACGTAGTCCAATTTTATTTTTATCCCTATTGTAGGAATCTCAACCGCGACTTCAATACCAAAAGGTCTAAGTACTCAAATCATGAGACATTGTTGCCCCAAGTTTAACCCTTTCGATTCGGGCGCCTCTCACACAAATTTTATTCTGTTGATACCACTTTTTAAAAAGAAGTTTCCTTGAAGTACAGAATTAAAAAATGCACTAATTAAATAAGGTAAATATTTTCCTTTATTACCGGTGCCGAAAACAAATTTTGCAAAGAAAGAATGATGAGTTAGATTGGACATACGAATACAAAGGGTTAAGATTATGCATTATCATTTTTTTCTCGGATGTTTCCATGTTTTAGATCATGTATAACATATATTCTCTTGAATTTTACCCCCCCCCCCCTTTTTTTAAACTTCTCTAAGCCAAATTCGCTACACTTTTGTTCTGTAACCTTTCAACATGTCAATGTAAGTTTGTTACCCCTTAACCCTCTAATGCCCATGATAGCATATATGCTACCACCACTATTTCCAATTTAGTGGATTTTTTAATTCAGATATTCAAAATTCATACCAGAAATTTAAAGTAGCAATATTTGCTTTATTTAATAACAGACATTCCGTCGTTAAATGAAGAAAATTTGTTATTGAAATTTTCTGGTCTCTGAATTACGGAATTTCTAGAACGTATTCTACCATGGAAATTAGAGGGTTGAAATTACATACATAATTATTTAGTCAGACCAAGAAGCTATTTACATATGTAGAGAGTTAAAATTACATACATAATTATTTAGTCAGATCAAAGAGCTATTTACATATGTATGCACTCATTTTTTATGCTTTGTTTCTAGACTTGCTAGTCCATTTTTCGTTTGGATTTATTAGTAAAGGGCCTATTCGGACGGGCCTTGTTAGAGTAATTGACTATAAAAGTCATCAAGTCTTCATTAATCATTCTTAGATTTAACAACATTGTTCAGAATAAGTAGAATTCATAAGTAATAAATAAGTAAATTTTTTTATATATATATACCGAAAGATTTGACCTGTGATATCGCAATGAAGACTACATCCTTATTTTGATGAATAAATTAATTTTTTCGCAGTTTTCAGTTGTTTATTGTGCCTAAACATTTAAAAAAAGATTTAACCTGTTCCATGTTCGGAAAAAGGAACTTAAACACGAAACAAGTGGAGAAAAAGAGAATGTCCCAAGTTAGGCTGGCTAAGCTCAACTTCAGACTTTTGCTATGTTTAGAAAACGATAACTTAGAAAACGATTTAAAAAAAATAATAAATATTAATAATTTTAAACAAAACATATCGTTGCAACCTGGAAGGTACCCTTAATAATTGGATATTTGTTTGTTTTTCTCCATTTGGAAAATGTAGATGGCAGTTTCAAAATACAGAAAAAACGGAAAATATGACTAACATAAAATTAACCCCAAGAAAATATTGTTTTTGAAATTGTAAGCATTAATATTTTTTAAACAAAAGATACCAGTACAACCGGAAAGGTATCCCGATTTTTTTGTATTTCCATACGGAAAAAGAGATGGCCGTTTCAAAATGCAGAGGAAATGAAACTTTTTTCTTTCGTTTGTTCGAAAAACTGAAGACATACACAGAAGCCATCTTAACTCTGGCGAGCTTTCGAAAATTAAAGGCCATTCATCAAAGTTTTTAATTAATATTTCGTCTAATTAACAAAAAAGGAAAAATCTGAGTATCAGGGGATTTTGGACCTGCCTTTGTCGATCTTCATCCAAATTTGCATACCTCTAGATACGATTTCCATATTTCCATAGTCATTGCGAAAACAAAGACTCAAACACACAAAGAGAGCTTTCTATTATTATTACAGGTTTGACAAAATAGACAAAAAACGTTTAAATTTGCATCCTAAAAGTTGAAATTAAGACACATAGTTATATTCACAATCATGTTCGATCGCATTTTCTGCTTGTTGTGTTGTTGGAACAGATTTTGGTAATTGACTAATGTCGTTTTTGCAATTAATGACCATTTTACCATTCCTTTTGAACAGGAATGGATAAATAAACCTATGAAATTTTTGTTTACACACGTGAACCTACCTACAAAGTTACGTTTGAAACAAAAAACTGCATTTTGTAAAAAACAGAATGATTTATTTATTTTATCATAATATATTTCTAGAAAAATATATATTTTAATAAGATAGGTATGAAAATCCATTTACTATGGGGAATCTAAAGTTATCAATGAGTTTACTTTTCAAGTTACAAATCTAACAATATATGAATGCATTTTATATATACTTGTCTCATATAATTTTTAGTTCCATTTCAGACGAGCCACGTTTTATGCTCATTTGAAAACTTAAATCGAGTTTAGGAAATTACGCGATAACGGTAGATTCATACCTTTCAAAACTAGCTTTTAATACGAAACTTCACTTTAAACGTCAAATTACAAATGTTACTTATTTCAACTTTCTATGATTTATTAAGACTAATTCCTTATAATTTGGTGAGGGAAAAAAATATAATTTAAACTGGTAATAAATGTAGGTATCGTTTATCATTAAAAGAATCGTGATATTTTGTTCACAGTCAGTACTATTTTGATGTGAAAATGTTTAATAATTTAATTGTTAATAATTTAATTGTTTAAAATACCTCTTTTCAAGAAGTTCACACTCTCTTATAGAGTTTAGACACTTATTTTTCAGTTAAGAGGTGCATGCTTTAAATTCAGTGTATGTGCAAAAAACCACAGTAATTTAAATCGCAGTCAAATAGCTCTTTTGCAGGGTCACAAATGTTTTCAGTCTGGTTTTGCTTGCTTATTACACTGGTTTACACGATTTTTTGAACACATTATTTAATGAGTGTTTTATATAAAATTTTATTATTAAAACAGTCAATATAACAAAAAAAAAAAAAGCTCAGTTGTATTCCTTTAAAGATCCCTATTATGTCATTTGTGGCACGTAATAGAAACGATTTTAAAATAGAGCCTGCACACGGCACCAACAATAACAAATAATGAGCGATCTACCCGGCACCAATGAACAGCGCTTTAACTAATGAGTTATCCCTGTGGAACCTGTTCTAAAGCACGCACTTTGTCAGTACACTTAAAGCCATTGGCGGGTGTGGTAATTCGTGTTTTCATTTTATACTTTTATTTTTGTACTTTTCTAGAAAAAAAATATGTTGCATAACAAAAATGCGATGGGCTATGGAAAAAAAATTGATTTCATTTTCAGATTCAGCATCGAAAGAAGAATAACAATCACTTATTGCGGTGTTTTTTCCGAAAATTATTTTATAATTTATAGACTAGTATTAATTACCTCATCCGAGCAAACTAACTATTTGCATTCAAGAGGTAATTTAAAAACTCTCGGATTTAGAGTAGTTCTTTTCAAAATAAATACAAAATAAGTTTTACTTAAAAGAGGATTTATTTTCTTTTTCGTAAAAATGATGTATATTCATATGATGAATGTGACTAAATTTACACAAATGTTAAAATATATCCATCAAGTCTAAACGTTAATATTTTAATGAAACATAAAAGGGAAAATGAAGAAAAAATAGCGTTGTTATTTTACAGATTGCTTTCGAGCGACGCCGACTTCTGATTGAAAGCGAAAAAGCAATAATCTTCACTTCAGCCCCATTTAGTGATTTATAGCTGGAATTCCCTTAGACTTAAGCAATAGCGCTTATTGGCTTGAATGTAGGGAAAATGTCGAAATTCACCGATTTCTAACTTTTATCTGACATTAAAGGAATTCTCAGTTCTCATAGGTAACCCATAGAGAAAAAGCGAACGAACTAAAAAAGGAAAAGAGAAAGCTGCTGACATTTTCATTTTCCAGGGTGTCGGTGTTGCGATTCAAATTCCCTCCCTCTATAAATTCATTATTAGTTTTTCCTTCCACGGCGCCGTAGCCTTTCGGTCCTCTATCGTAAAACAGATAAAAAACACATGGATCAAAAGTTTTTTTTATCGAATTTTTTATTCTTTCTCCTCCTTGGGAGAAAGAGGTTGGACCGCGTTTAATTAAATGACTGCTGCATCTCTATGGAAAGGAGATAATCAAGGGCGTCCTAACGGGAGGTGCCGTCGCCTTGCCTGTTATTAGTTCCACGCCCTTATATACCAAAAGGCAGCTAGGAATTGACTCCCTCAAGAAAAAGTACGGGGAAAAAGAAGGAAAAGACGGAGGCTCTATATAATCATGGATACCACCTTCCAAAATGAAAGAATAGGGGCCGAATATAAAAATAAAAACGACGTCTGACATGGCTCGTCTCTTGCGCGTGATTAATCCGAGCAATTTGATGCTCAAGCAAGGCAACACTTGTATAGTACGTTCCTCAATAAACAAGGTTGAACGAATCACTGCTTCCCCGGCTGTGCAGCAGAAAAATTTATCATGTAGATTATGACTCCCCACTATAGCGACTCCCCTCCTCCTACTCTATATACCGCGGGGGGTTTTAAGCTTCGGGATAGTTACAAGATTCGCTATTTTCCGACACATTTAGAAATGTTGCTCGAACAACTCTTTTGAAATCGTCATTCTGGGTAGAAATAATATTTCCTATAAAGAAATCTACTTCTGATTATGAAAAATAAATTTATCTTTATAATAATTTTTTTTGTTTATTTTTTAACGAATGCTATAAAGAATTACTATTCTGAAAAGCCAAATTAATGTTATCCGTTAGAAAAAAAGTGAATTTTTTTTTTCGGAATGTTACAATACTACTAGTTCTATTTAATTTTGAAATTTTTTTGCTTAATTTATTTATATATTGCGAATAGTAATCGAGTCAATAAATTTAAAAATTAGATATTCTTTAATAGAAGAAAGTGAGATATTATTTAATAGAATAAGTTGGAGAGATAATTTAAACTGCAATCATACGCGAAAACGTACAAAAAATCATGACTAAACACACAGTGAAATAAAAAAATAGTGACTTGTAAAATGAATTTTCATTGCACATCTGATCTCAAAACCTTTTTATATGCGACATAATGTACAACCAGGTCCGTGCACAGGATCAGGGCTGTCAGGAGAGTTTTCGAGTCCTGACAATGGTCCAAATAAGGGTCCTTAAATATAGTATTATAAAGTAAATTTGTTGAATACTTACTTTAAAAATAATATTAAATATTTGCTTAAAACTTACTTAAACATCCCTATACTAACAAAAAGATAAACTAGCATCCGGGGTCGAAAATCCGTTTTATATAGCAATTATTAGCTGCTGTGGGCCCCTGTAAAGCTTGTGCATCCTTGGCATCTTGCCTGTACTTTTTGTTGAACCACTTGCTGGTGGCTAATGTCATTTTTAAATAGCTTTTCTTAGCGCTTTGTACTTGTTAATGCACATATCGATGGAAAAATACAGGAATGCATATTTCTATAAATGTATTTATGAATGTTAAAAAGCGCTTTACGTGACGATATAGTCTGTAGTTAACACTTAGGTCACTTGTTAGGTCACTTCATGCCCAAACATTGTTGACAGGTCGTGAATTAACTCGTATTTGAAAGTGCTTTATCTATTTTATGATTTCCAGGGTAATATAGAATATAGGAAAAGTTTTGTTCATTGTGTTTGGTCGTGTCTGCTCCATAATAAAGAAAATATTTTTCCGGGTATTTTTTTTTTTTTTAATTTTAGTAGTACAAAAATATCAACAATAATGGAACGTGACGGTGAAGAAAGTTTTAATGAATTATATTCGGATGCTTTATCCGATTGTTCGAGTGATTTTGAAATAAATGTTTGGGATTCAAAAAGTGATAGTTTATCGGAAGATAGTTCTGAATCCGACATTAGGCCACCAAAACGCAAAAAAAGAAATGTAATAGATTCTGATAGTGTAAGGGGTTTTGATGAAGAGTGTATTGAAAGTGATATTACACATATTTTGGAGGATTATTCAAATATTCCGGGTGTAACTGTCGAAATTAGTGATGCACCGAGCTTGAGTGAAGTAAAGAATTTAATTTTCGATAATTATTTTTTTAATTTAGTTGTTTCTCAAACCAATTTATACCACTACCAAATTAAACAATTTCTTAAAACCTTTGCTAAAACTTTAAAATGGGCGGCAGTTATCACTAACGATATGAAATTTCGCGGGCTACTGCTATTGATGGGACAAACTAAAAAATCATATTGGAGGGATTAATGATCAACGTACGTTATGGATGAAGCACCAGTATTCCCTAATACAATGAGCAAAATAAGGTTCGAGAAAATTCTTACATTTTTTTCATCTCAGTGATAATACACAAAATACATATAGTGGAGACAGGCTTTGTAAAATTAGACCTCTATGAGATTATATTGTTCCAAAATTTCAATCTCTGTACGTACCTAAACAACAACTATCACTTGATGAAGCAATGATACCATGGAGAGGACGGCTCATATTCAAAGCACATAATGCGGTAAAGGTAACGAAATATGGTATTATAATGAGAATGTTGGATGAAAGTGAGTGTGGCTACGTTTGCAACATTGAGATCTATTTGGGTGAACGAAAAAAAACCTATAAAAAAGTATATTATCTATCTTAGAGCCGTATCTTAGTTATTGACATTATGTATATCAAGATCATTAATACAACAGCCTTTCTACTGCTGTAATATTTTTAGAAAAGAAAACACTTGTCTGTGGTACCATACGGTAGAACCGTGGTTTGCCAAAGGTACCAATAGAAAAGTCAAAGAATCTTTAGAGAGGGAAATTAATTTACTTACTTACGAAAAAGACCCACTCTTCTTATCACATTGAAAGATAAAAGATTAGTGCGTATGATATCAACAATTCATGATGCGTCTATGAAATCAACTGGACAGCCAAAGAGAAATTCTACCGATGATATAGTTAAACCTACGTGCATAATAGAATATACAACAAACAAATGAACAATTAAAGTTGTAGTTTTTCCAAATTGGGCGATAAACCGTCCAGGCCAGGATTCGATCCAGGCACCTTTGGCTGAAGCTGCCCATGTTCTACCAAATCAGCTATCCCGGACAAACTTGGCAGACACGTAATTCACTCAGAAACCTAATGACTATGACATCTGGTCTGATATGTAAATCAGCTACACAGAATAAATCACCGGTTTACTACAGGTTTACATGCTGCATTTTATAAATACAGCAAACACATGAAAGGAGTCGATCGTGCAGACCAGTATTTGACAAATAGCAGTATCTTTCGAAAAAGTATGAAGTAATCTACAGAAGCAGTATGTAAACAACACTAAAATCAACATTTTTTGCATCTTACTATTGTGATTCTTGAAAATGCGAGACAATATTTCAATTTTTTTTCTCAGAATATGACAATTACAATCTTAGATTGTGTCTTTTGTGTTACTCGTACATCTTTTCTTAAAAAAAAAAAAAAAAAAAATCTAAGTAAAAGTTTGGCCAATTATTTTTTCAAGTTCAAGTCTATCCTAAACTACATAATTTGTAACCTATAACCCACAGAAAATTAATAATTCATTTGAAATAGTAAATTTGAAAATAAACTTCATTATCTGATTATAAAAAGTAAAGGTAATTCTCATTCATCCGATATCTGCCCTACTCAACTTGTACCGCACTGACCTCTTATATGAGGGCCTACACATAATCATTAATCCATAATTATAAAAACTTCAGATGTTCACCTAAGTTGTTCAAGACCTTCACTACTTCTATATATATCAGATCTATTTGTTAGTTAGTTCTTTTTAGGCACCCACATTGTTTGGAGAATCGGGACCATCTGCGTTACGACTGATAGGGACACATGCCTGCTATCTCCCCCAAAAACATTTTAAAAGTCCAGTTAACTTTTTAGTTAACGCTGTGTGAAAATTTTCGACTAAAATGTACTTAATAAAAACATTCAAATGTTGCTACATGTTAAGTACAAACTACTTAATAAATAAAATAAATATATAACAATGGATGGAGATTATTCAAACACGTGGAATTTTCGAATTATTTAATTTGCATGTTAAAATACGGTAAACATATTTAAATACATGCACTTGGTTCTTAAAAGCCATTAAAAAATTCAGTTTCACTAAGACGACACGAGAATACTGTCAATTATTTTAACATTTAATGTATATATTTTTGCAGGAAAAAGCGTAGAATGTGCAGATTTATTCAATGGAATTTTAAATTAGATACATTATTTATGGCAATACAATGAACTTTCGCTCCGATTGTTTTGCGGAAAACATTTTTCCTGATGAATTGAGCCGTTGATTTTGAAAGATGGGCAAATTCATTGTGAAAAATATTAATTAAAGCTACATCTTATTAAAAATTAACATAAAATTTACGTTTTTAATCAATTCCAAATAAATATATTTTAATATTAGCATAAGTTATTAGTAATTTATATATTAAAATTATTTTTATGCTTCTTAATGTTAATAAGCACAATCAAAATTTTATCATGAAAATCTCTAAATTAAGATTTATACTTTAAAAATCTCTAAATTAAGAAAGCAATTACGTGCATACAACTCTTTACTAAACTTTTTCCCTATCAAAATATATATATATTTTTTACTGTAACATTCCTAAAGAAGAATGGAATATTGAAATAAAACAAATAAGTAAATAAATAAAATATTCCATTTATTGTTATTATTGTTATATTCCATTGAAAGAAAATCAACGTTTTCAACAAGCAATTGCTTTTGAAAGTGAGTGAATCCACTGGCGTATACCAAAACCATGATTTTTTTCAGCTAACACAGATAATCATTATTGTATATTAAATCTGCAAGGAAAAAAGGGAGAAAATTTCAAAATAAGCCTATTACTGCTTTACAAATATCTTTTAACTCATTCAAATAGAAACAAATTAATAATATAAAATGCATTTGCCCCACTTTCAACGGCCCACAATCAACGGCGCAATTTATGATGAGATTTTTTAATTTCAGGTTTAATAAATCACTTTTGATTTATTTTACTCGGAAAAATCTGAAGTTTAACGCAAACAACACCGAGTGCATCTGCTAGTTTCACTATTTTTACGAGAAGACGAAACCTGCCCTGTAAAATGAAATTATGTTCCACATTTTAAATGTCACTTTCTTAGTCAAAGGGTCGTTTTACACGTAATATTATTTACATTACCAGCAATATATATAAAAATGAAATCAAATATAAAAATAAAATTGGAAAGACAATAGGAAAGACAAAATACAAAAACCATGAAACTAGAATAAATTACAGATTCATCAGTATATTTATTTAATCTTTAACAATAATCAAAAATTATTTTTAATTGCATTGTAGACATTTAAAAAGATAAAAATATTTTTAATTAAGTGAACTGTTAAAAAAAAAAATCGTTGCCAATGTTCCACGAGTGGCAGCGATCGACTCCACCCGGAATAAAAAGTTAATTTCAGGTATAGTATGGATTGGATTTTAGTAAAATGTGAATTACGATTTGCGACACAAATATTATAAGAAATAAAACTAAGTAAAACGTATTGTAAGCATGTAAGAAAATATATAGAGATTTAGAAAAAAATTTCAGAAATTTAATGTGTTCTTTTTAAATCATGCTATAGGATTTGCATTCGCATGTTTACAAATTATGTCATGAAATAACCTTTTAAATATGATCAAACTATAACATGGGAATTTCGGGTTGAAAGGCTTAATATATTTTTCAGATAGAGCGAATTGAGGCGAGTCTTCTATAACGCAGCAGCCATTTTGTCTCAGCCATTACGAAAAAACATCTGAACTTCTAGACTTGAAATTCGACTTGGTATTTAAAAATTATGCCTAGATATGTTATCACTCGTCATTAAAAAAGAAAAATCTATATTTTTTTCGTATATTCTATATGTATGTATTTTATGTTATAGTCATATTGATCTATAGACTCACTCTTTACTTCTCTACCCTTCAGGAGTATTTTTTTAGTAACTACTATTGTTGCAAACGTTGTTGTAAGTATTGTTTTAACTACTTCAATAGCATTGATGTAGACATTACCCTCGTAACCAATTTTCTAACACTTTTTGATATCATTCTTTAGGCATGGATCATAACATATTTTCGAGTCAAGTAAGGAAAATAGTTTTGCCAAAAATATGACTTAATTTCGGAAAAGTGGGAACATTAATTGCACAAGAAAACAATTTCCACCACATTAGCTGTTGCTATATATAATTCATAAATCTTGGGATTTAATTCTGGATAAAGCTACTGCAGATGTTAGTGAGAGAGAAATTCATTTGTATTAACATATGTTGCTTTATCACTTGTAAAATCTTTGTAAGGTTTAGCATTCAATAGGGATTTTTCTTGCGATAGATTTAACAGTATTAAAAAATTACACATGTTACTGTCTGAAAACGAGAAGAAATTCTAATGAAGAATCATGTACCTGATAATATTTAAAATATTCATAATTGGTTATTTAATTGTTGATTAGAATTAATTTTTGATGATTAATTTTTGTATTAAAGGATATAAATACATGGATAATAGAATATTTGTTATAATATATATATAGTACATATCATAAAACTTTTTGTAATTAACTATAAATGAAATGAAAATCAACCATATATAAATGAACTAATAATTATAAAATTGTATATCAGATAATCTGAAATAATACATAATAGATTATACACACAGGCACACACTATATGGCCAAAAGTCACTGGAGATTTTGAATTTTAGATATTTACTTGAATATAGAAATTCTTGACGAATTCTTCTGGAACTTCGGAATATAAAGAACACATTTTACCTCTTTTTGACATTCTAAGATAAGTTTTGATCACGAGGGCAATTAGGGAACAAACAATTGAAAAAAAGAAATATTTGCAACCGCACTGTCAAATAAAATGCTTGGCATGTAGTTGCAGCACAGGACTATGTGGATCTTGTACATCATTTGTGTTTGTGTAAGAACAGCACGTATATGCATAAATATACAGAGGTTTCTTTAAAATTTTCTGCATGTTTTATAGTATGAAAGGCTTTGAACAAAATTTAACCCCAATTTTAGGAAACTTGACTAAGTACAGTAGGAATAATATATTACATTTAACTTATAAATGTTAAACATTTGATAGAATTTGAGCATTTAATTGAAAAAAATTTTAACTGTGCATGCTTGAAATATAATAAAATTGTTTTACATAATTTAGTAATAAACTAATATAGAACAACTCGTACAAAAAGTCCAGTCGAATATTGTGAAAACTTTCAAAGTTATCGGTGATATACAGAGCTGAATTTCAGTTGTTTTCTATATTTATAAGCAGCTCACTGATAAAATATTTCTCACAAATTGTCATATTTCATTTTATATTTCATTTTTGTTTAGATTTTAGTATTCCATGGGAGAAAATGAGTCCATTCAGACAAAAAAAGATTAACAAATATCGAAGTGCCCGTTCCAAAGCTACGCATAGATCTACGTTAAATGACAATTTATGAAAATCCCTTATGATCCAGCTACTTTTAAAAAGCAACTGAAATCGAGCTCACTATATCGCCGATGTATATTTTAAATGTTCAAGATATTCGACTAGCCTTTTTATATGAGTTGCCCTATATAGTTGACTACTAAATTATTCAAAAACGATTTTATTATCCTTCGCGCAGCACAGTTTAAAAACATATCATACAATTGATCACATTTCAAATATTTAATACATTTATATTCGAATTATAGTATATTCTTTCTACTGTATCTTTGTTACGTTTATTGAAAGTGGGGTTATATTTCGTTGAAGCCTTGCATGCTACAAACAAAAAATCTGCAGAAAATTCTTGAAATTTTCAAATAAACCTTTGCATATACGTACTAATCTTAAACAAATATTGTAAAATATCCACATAATAATCCTACAGATCATTTCGAGCATTGTATTTTACAGGGTGTTCGCAAATATTTTTTCTTCAATTTGTTGTTACCACCCTAATTTCCCTCGCAATGAAAATTCCGCTGAAAAATATGAGGTTAAACACATTTTTTTATGTTTCGAAAGTTCAAGAAGTGTTCATCAAGTATCTCTCTAGATATTCACTAAACGTCTAAATTCGAAAGTGTCCGGTGATTTTTGATATAGTATATCTCTGTTAGAGATACCGCTCTTTCAATTTTTTTCTACTTTTAGTATGCAAAAACTGATCCTTGTATAAATATTCTTGGATTTTTGAATAAAACATACACTGTAAAAAAAAAAATTCCGTTAAAATACGGAAATTGTACTGGCAATCGAGACGACAGTACTATTTCCGCACTTTAACGGATTTTTTTTTCTGTAAATTTTTGGGAAAAAACGGAACTTTTCTGAAATTCACGGGAAAAATTCCGTTAAAGTGCGAAAATAGTACTGGCGTCTCGATTGCCAGTACAATTTCCATATTTTAAGGGAATTTTTTTACAGTGTATATTTTTTTGCATGAATATTTTCTTTAGTGTTAAAAATACCACTCCTTCCATAATATATTTTGTTTGTATTAAAAATACTTTTTACAGTTGTACATTTAAAAAAAAAAAATAACGTTCCTAACATAATTTTTTCGTATTAAAAATACTACTCGTTCCGTAATAATTTTGTTATCATAAAATACCGCTTCTTCAATATGTACCACACTTTCTATTTTTTTCTTCATTATAAAACTAGCTCGCCTTACATTATTTTTTTGTCGCGCTAAAATGTAACTCCTGCACTTGTCTAAACACTCAGCTCTTCTTATAATTATTTTTTATCGCGATTATATTACCCGATTCTTCAAAAATAATTTCTCGCTTTTGTGTTTAAATTTCAGCTCCCGAAAACGTGTTAGAGTAATTATTATTTTTTAATTACTGCATTATAAAAAAATATATAATTTAAAATATGATTGTGTAAAGACTTATTTCGTACCTGTATGCGGAAAAATTAATGTATAATTTGTTTTTGTTACATATCCTAACTAAGCTTCATGAGTCGCCATAATGACCTAAAAAGAGCTTGTAATAATTTAAGTCATCGTATTATTATTATTTATTTATTTATTTATTTATTTTTTGGAATTGTATTTACTTAAAAACGGCATTTGAGTAGTTAAATTGTTCCTTTATTAAAATTTTATAAATTACAGGTTTTAGAAAGTTTTTATATTGCGTTAAAAATAAAACTAGAAGGTATATGAAAAATAAAACTAGATAAAATATGTTGTCATCTTTTGAGAAAATATATCAATGTAAAAAAAGAAACTTTCAGAGATTGAATGTTATATTGTTTCCCAAATCGTACTATGTGTTTTGCGTTAGTAAGTTTTAAAATCATGTGATGAAACGAGCTTTTTATTCCGCGGAAAATATAAAGTACGGCTTTTGTGTTGAAAAGTTGGTTTAATCTATTTATATATTGATAGCATAGCTCGGGTATTGTTTAACAATAAGCTTCAGGTAATTCCTCTCGCGACACTAAAAATCCAACTGCAGAAAAGAGGCAGCAATTGTCGGGCGCCGAAACAGCAATGTTGATGAAATAATCGTTGAAGCCTGGACATCTGTTTCCCTCGGTGCCGAAAGACGGGAATGCGCGAGGACGGAATTAAAGAGCCATTTGAAAACAATTTGCATCGGCTGTTCTATTGACACGGACATTAGAGCACTCTCGGCAATCGCTTGGTGAGCCAAGGCTCGAGCAGGGCTGCAAGTTTGGGACCCTATGGTGGGTCATTAGTGGGGGGTGCGTTGACGCTTCCGTGATTCATCGTCCTTTCTTTTCACATTTGCCCTCGATCCTAAGGGTGCTTTTTGGATTGGCTCAGGTCCTTTTTGATCGACAATTTTTTTTTTTCTAGAGATGGTGAGAGGCAATGGACTTTGTTGTTCTTCGATTGTTTTTCTTTAAAAGAGACAATATTTTTTTATAGCGCAGAATTTTTTCCTACTTAAACTGATATAAGAAGATCTCGTAAAAATAATCAAGGTAAAAACAATAAGATAGCATAAAATAGTTTAAACTGGAAAAAGAAAAAAATAAAGTACATAAGAACACGTGCTTTTGTTTGTAGGTTTGCCAAATTGTCCCTTTTTAACACCAGTATTTCCTAAGAAAAATTTTCAAGATAGTTTACTAAAACACTTGCAAAAGAAATAACCTTCCGGGTAGTTTTTTACAAAATTGGCAAGAAAAACTAAAAGAGAAGATATTTGATTTTAAAAAAGGATGTTCTGAAAACGGACCGTTTGGGAGCTCTCTGTGCCTGCTAGGTGTATTCATGTTCAGCCCTTCAACATGAAGAGACACGGAAATAAATTTTACTTAAAATTACGAATGCGATTTTTGCTTGTCTACTTTATCTGGAGCACAAAAACATTAATACCGCATTGTTTAAAGTAATTTAATTATGAATAACCTAAAAATATTTTATAAACCTTAATTTTTTTCGCCGAAATCTAAGTAAATAACTAGCTACATAAGCTTGGAATCGTTTCCATATAGAGAAGGTTTTTAGACAAAGTAAGATTGGGCGACACCATGAGGGCTAACACCGAGGGATGAAAAATATACAAAAAAGTTCATTAAAATGATTCGGGACACAAAAATAAAAGCAAGCTGTGGGTCGCGGGCTATATTTTGATAGCTTGTGGAATAATTGGCCAGGTGTTCAAAAATATATTATCAAAATCATCAGTTATAAAAATGTAACATAACATGTTACAAATTTAATGAAAATAATATAGATAAATAACTTCGGAAAAGGGCAGTTTTTATTGCATTTTGCATAAAGAGCGCTTTCAGGCTGAATTTAACAACTTTCAACTTAGATATACAGGGTGCAATATGTTATCTATCGCCGACCTTTAATTTCTCAACCGTTGGTCGTAGACATATAGTTCCAATTACAAAAACGTTTCAAATGAGGTAAATATTCATGTTGTGGCATTATTTAAAGTAAAAAATCAATTTTATAAAAATTACGAAATCTAACTTTTATACGGTCCCCCAGTCCCTATAGTTATATTTAGTAAAAGTTTACACATATCATAACAGATATAACACAAAAAGTTTGATATCTGTACTACAAAAATTGACACAGTTATTACATTTAAAAGTTTGAGATTTTTGCACATGATTTTGTCTTTCATTGAGGGATTAGTTAAAAGATAAATTAAAATAATTCGAGATCAAAATCAGGGTGCAATGTCCTTTTTAAGGCGAAACCACCTTTATCCGGTATCGCCAAATCGGGGTATCACCAAAGAGGGTTATTTCATCTAAAAATTTGATCTGACTTTTAGGGGTCGTATACAAAGCGAAGAACGAAATATTTAAATTAAACAGAAAAATAAATATAAATTTATTATAATATCAGAAAACGGTCTACTATAAAAAATGAATACATCAAACGCCGGAATCTGCTAGAGATATTGCTCAAAGTACTCTACATTGGTGGCAATGCACAATTGAATGCGTGACAGTACTGAATTCTAGACACTTTAGAAGAGCATAGCAGGTGTGCAAACTGTGCGACAACCAAGGATGATACGCTGCTTCAGATAAACCAGAGAAGTTGTCTCAGTCGCTTAGACCTTATGCCTTGATGTAACCCCAGAGGTAGAAGTCCATGGCAGTCAAGTCCGGCGAACGCGGTGGACACTCTACCGAACCACCATATCCAAGGATCTGTTGACCGAATTCGGTGGCCAAATACGCCCAGACGTTTGAAGTTTTATGCGAAGAGAGCCCCATCATGTTGAAAGTACACCTGGCATGCATGTTGAAGAGGCAGCTCTTCATACCAGTCTGTGTTTTGTAGAAGCTGCAGGTAACCATACTGTGTTTTGTAGCAGCTGCAGGTAATGATCGCCCGTTAAGGTCCCCATCGTAGAAAATGGGTCAAACAATCTGGGTTCCCCATATACCCCACTACACGTGTCGTACTGTGCGGGCGATGTCGAGGTTTTCCAGAGACCAGTAATGAACAGTGTGCACGTTCACAATGCCACCCCGTAAACATTGACTCATCTGTTCACAGAATGTCACAAAGGAACGACGGATTTTCCTCTAAGGTGTTGAGCATGAAATTACAATAATCAAATCGCCATGCGTGGTAACACAGCATCAATGCTTGCACCAGTGTCGGATGGTATGGATGCGCATCATGTGCATGTAACAAATGCCAGACATGCTGACCACATGCCTCGCTTATTTCCGTCATGTTCAGTTGTGGAATTAAAAGGGCAAGTGCCAGCTCCTCCTCCGGTGTCACTTGAACATTACACCTTACCCGTCTACTTATTCAGGGTCGTGGTGATACAGAGCCGGTCTCTCTAAGATGGTGCAATGCATCAGGTGCAATGCATGATGGTGCAATGCATAGTTTCATGCTTTGGATGTAGATCCTTAGCGAAGCGTTCTGAATAAACACTCGCAGCCTCTCTGGCATTCCTTTGACATTTACTATAAATAACTATCATTTCGGCATATTACATGCATGTGTATCTTGCCGTCACGATCTCAGCGCTGACTAGCATGTCCACTGCTGGCTCCTTTTTTTTTTTTTTTATCCCGAACGTGTGGCGCTGTGATACTATTGTAATTTGCAGAATCCCAATTTCCATGCTCATTATATTTCAGCTGATCGTTTGCCTTCCTCTGCAATTTATTAAGTCCTTAAAGAGTATGTTTTATTTTCCGGTTGTGGATTTTTCTACTTTGACGTTTGAATGTTGTTCGACTCATAAAAGTTAGCTCAAATTTTTAGATGAAATAACTCTCTTTGGTGATTTCCCAATTCGGCGATACCGGCTAAAGGTGGTTTCACCGTAAAAAGGACATTGCACCCTGATTTTGATCTCAAATTACTTTAATTCATCTTTTAACTGATCCCTCAATGAAAGACAAAATCATGTGCAAAAATCTCAAACTTTGAAATTTAATAATTGTGTCAATTTTTGTAGTACAGATGTCAAACTTCTTGTGTTATATCTGTTATGATGTGTGTAAACTTTTACTAACGATAACTGTAGGGGCTGGGGGACCTTATAAAAAGTTAGATTTCGTAATTTTTATAAAATTGATTCTTTTACTTTAAATAATGCCAGAACATGAATATTTACCTCATTTGAAACGTTTTTGTAATTGGAACTATATGTCTACGACCAACGGTTAAGAAATTAAAGGTCGGCGATAGATAACATATTGCACCCTGTATAATCTCTTGTTGACGCAAAATAATATCACAAATTGAATTAGTTTTTAAACTGCATTTATTTTTGTAAATACATTCAATAATAAGCATTTTCCTTTTATGTAGTAAAACAAAGTTTCGATTTGCGATTATATTTTCATTTTCACAATACATTTAGCTATTACTACAGTTTATATATATTATACAAAGTTGGAACTTTACCATAGAATAGATTATGTAGAAATCTCGACATATCTGACTATTTGGTGGGTCGCATAACAAAGTTTGGGTACCACTGTGCAGTACTTATGACGCAAAATGCATGTAAATACGATACTTACATCAAACGATGCAACGCCTTTTAATGTTGCTTTGGTCCGTTATGGTTGCCAGTCCTTCGTCAAGAATTTGAATACATTTGTCTCAGAATGTATTTTCCCCAGATTTGTCACATTTAAATTGATATATTTCAATTTCTATGAAAGATAAAGTTATGAATCTTTGTACAATGTTTCAAGTTATATATGTATAATAATAATTCAAGTTATGTGTTCTTAAATTTTGGAAATAGTTCCTCGTGTATTAAAAAGTACTGTTACACATATATGCACTTATATGGGCATTAATCACCAAACACTTTCAATTTTAGATATTTTGTCGAATATTTAAAGATATGTGTCGGATTCTTCTGAAACTTCAGGATTATAAAGCATACGTTTGATCCCATATTTATGAACGTCGATTTGATAAGGAGGACAATTAGGGGCCAACAAAAAATCAAAGAAATATAATATTTGGGATCAACCTCTAAATAAAATGCACGAAGTGATTTATCACTACAGCATAAAAATATGTGAATATTGTACAATATGTGTCTACATTTGTGTAAGAACAGCACTTATATTCATGGAGATATAGCGATCTTTTTTTTTTTTAATGTTCAAAAAAATCTTCCACTTTTTTTGCTTATATCATGCAGGGTTTTCAACCAAATTTAACGCCAGTTTCAGAAAATTTGTAAAACTGTAGTAGAAACAATATAGTGCAATTGGAATATAAATATAATAAACATTTGATGAAATATGAACAGTTGTGTGAAATATTTTTTATCTGCGCATGCTCGGACGATAACAGGGATTTTTTTTCAAGATTTAATAATCAACTCTATGAAACAACTCATATAAAAAAGCCAGTCAGTGAAAATTCAGAAAGATATCGGCGATAGAGTGAGCTCATTTTTAGTTGCTCTCTAAAAGGAGCTGAATGATAAGGGATTTTCCACAAATTGTCTTTTTTTATTAACTGACTTTCAGCCAAGGAGTTAGTATTTAATGAATGTCATCGAGTATATTTGGAACAAATGCTTCGATTTTGATACTTCTTTTCTTTTTGGAATAGGCTCGTTCTGATGGTTTTCCAAGAAGAACTAAAGCGCAAATAAAAAATTAAAATTAATTAAAATTAAAAATGACAATTTATGGAAAAGCCCCTATCATTCAGCTGCTTTTAGAGAGCAACTAAAAATCAGCTGACTCTGTTGCCGATATCTTTTTGAATTTTCAGAATATTTGACTGGATTTTTTTTATATGAGTTGCTCCATAGAGTTGACTATTAAGTCATGTCAAAAAATCTTTGTTATCGTACGCGCATTGGCAGATAAAAAATATTTCACACATCTGCTCATATTTCATCAAATAATTAATATATTTATATTTCATTTGCACTTTATGGCTTCTACAACATTTTGTGAAATTTTCTGAAACTGGCGTTAAATTTGAATGAAAACCCTGCTTGATATAAGCAAAAAAAACATGTAAGAATTTTTTGAACTTTTTAAAAAATCGCTATATCTCCATGAATATAAGTGCTATTCTTATAAAATGAATACACATATTGAACAATGTCCACATATTTGTATGCAGTAGCGATAGGCCATTTCGTGTATTTTATTTCACAGGTGATCCCAAATATTATTTTTCTTTGATTTTTTGTTGGCCCCCTAATTGTCCTCCTTAACAAATCGACGTTGATAAATACGAGGCCAAACATATTCTTTTTAATACTGAAGTTTAGAAGAATCCGACAAATATGTTTTTAAATATTCGACAAAATATCTAGAATTGAAAGTGAGTGTCCGGTGATTAATGGCTATATAGTGTATCATATATGAGGACCCCTGAAGCCAAGGAATATAAGTGACAAAATTGAAAAAATTAAGTTAAGTGCACAGGCTCTCTGGAAATAAGTCTGTTTGTAGGTAAAGACATAGTGATTTTTTAATTATGCGCTGCGTTCTAGGGGTTAATTACTTAACCTCTTTCCAGAAACCGTGAAACGCGTGGAGCCCAAGGGGTATAAGTGCACTTGTATCCGTTGACGTCCACATAGCTGAATCGCGACCAACGACATACAAAGGCCAGTTCATGACTTTTAAAACGCCACACGAATTTGATCATCTTTAAACGGCGATTGGCACAAAAAGACGAAGAAGTTTCTATCAAACGGTTGCAAGACATAGTAAACAAAAAGGAAAAAACAGTTTATGTCGTACCTTCTCGCGATGAAAGAGGAAGAAAAGAACCACCAAATAAAATTCCACAAGACCATATTGATGTCATCAAAGAACACAAACAAGTTCCACGATACACAAGCCATTATACAAGAGAAAAGACCCCTAACCGTAAATACCTGAATCCAGAATGGTAGCTTAAATGTTTTTAGCAATTTTATAAATATTATTCACATAGGTTATTGCTGCAATTGCGCATTATCTTAGGGTATTATCAATGTGATTTCTACTTTGTAGTTATCTGATACCTCTTCATAGAAAATTCCATTAAAAGTTGCAATATTATCATTTCAAAGTATCACATAAAGATTCAATAAATAATTTATAACTAATATCGTTATATCTGCTAATATATTAATTATTTTATTTATTAAATTTATTTTCGTGCCGCAATTGTATGATATTGTGCTACATTTTTTACCTATTCAATAGTTTTCATTAACCATTTGGAACTTGCTTTCAAAATATTGCTGTTAAGTTATTCTTTATTTAGTTATCGATAAAGGGAAGCAAAAAAAAAATATGTACTAATTTAAATATTCATTATGCTTTAGTAATTTTTTAGAATTTTTATTAACATTCTACTGAAAGGTCCAGTGGTATAATGCTATGGGAGTCTTTGTAAGGTTATTGTCATTAATGGTTCTGGCTTTATCGATTTGTTACTATTGACTTTTTTGTACCTTTGATATTATGCTATGGCAGTATTATTTGCACAGAGGGTTATCATTATTATGGTTATGAATTTTTTAATGGAGGTTTGAGCACTGCTTTTTTAATTTGTACATATTGTATATGCTTACATTTATATTTCATATTCAAGACTTTTTAATATTATTCATCCAATTACATTAATCGAGATTACTAGGTATCTTAATTTAATGATGTTTATTATTATTATTATTTTTTTTTACTCTTTCTTTAATTAATTTTCGAAATTATTGCATTTTCTTTGTTTCAAAAAATTATAAATAATAGCTGTTCTTAGCAAAAATCTCGATCCTGGCAACATACACTATGTTTCGATGCAGCGTAGTGCCTGATACAGGAACGATAATAGGGTTATTCCTGGATCGTCATCCAGTCACCATTTATACTCTTCTCCTCCACCATTATTTTTTCGGAAATATTTAGATGCTAGATGCAAGACTTGTCCATACGCTTCTGTCACAAATTGCTACAGATCCTCATTTTTCTACGTTTTGTAAAGCCTTTAATGTAATTTATTGTATAAAGTGTATTTGAAATATATAGGTCAAACATCTGGTCCAATGCATAAACGAATCAATCAACATCGTTCAGACTCTAATAATAACAAAACAAAAAATATACAGTCTACAGCTGAAATTCAGCATTTTCATAAACATAAATTTAAAAATACCACAATTGAAATCATACAAAATAAAACAAAATAAATGAGAACGTCTTTATTTGGAGTCATCATATATGAAATATTATAACACCATTTATCCATATGGACACAATAGCGAAATTTTCAACAGATATGTTAAAGTCTTTTCATCTATAAATAACACTATTGATTATTCCAATTTATCCCACTCTAAATCATAAATTAAATCGTAAAACCATTGGAAACAAGCGAGGTAGATGTTCTTCTACAATTATAGTTTCCAAAAAATATATTACTAAACAAATAAAAAATCTTCAAAGTAATTATATAAAAAAATTATAACTGGTTATTAATACGAAAATGCATCTTTGCTATCAAAAAGAAACAGATTGTACAATATTTAAATGTATTTCTCAGTAACTCTTATTCTAAGCATTTCTCTGATATATATATATATATATATATTTATCTTATTATGACAAGAGCTAATCTTTTCAATATAGATTTACAAAAAACAACAACAACAACAACAAAAAACCCATAAAATTTAAAACACTAATGCTCAAGTGATAATCACTTTTTCAAATCAAATATTTAATAAAATATTAATTCTACAATTAATGACAAAAACTGCAAATTTCCTAATAATAATCTTCAAATATCAAAAACTTTTAAATATCCAATAACTATAGGAAAAAAAGATTTTAAACTATAATTCATTTTCAAAAAGTACATCTGCAGCTGGTACTTTTCCGGGTAAATGCAGTGACCCCTCTCTACAAAAATACATTAATAATGATCATGGACATATAATCACTGGATATCTTATTATTGTGAATTATTTTACACTGAAAAAACTAATGGGTTATGGAACTAAATATACACTTCCTTCAAAATTTAACATCAATTCTATTTTAAAACAGCTTAAATATGATTTAGATATATTTATTTATAAAATTTGAATCTCAACCAATAAACCCATTGAATATTTTAATCAATAAAAATACTGGTAATTGAAAAATTAACTAAGGCTTTAAAATATAATATTTCGGATTTGGTTGCTATTAACACAAAGAATCTACTCCAGCAAATCACTAAAATACACAAAAAACTATGTTATTACTTATGTAGACAAATCTCCAAATAATTATGCAATCATATGTAAAACTTATTATCACCAACTGCTTACATCCAGTATTTCTTCTAATAACTCTTTCCAAAAAACTAATGAAAACATAATTGTAAACAATCGTAAAATTAATAGTTATTATAAATTATCAAATTTTCCTCTACAAACTTTAATTACCCTTATTTAGTTCTTATACACAAATTTCATAAGAAACCAATTAAATTTAGAACTGTCACAATTATATACAATACATATAATAATATAGCTTAGAAACTTCTATTAAAAATTCTTAATCAAATATATACACTTACAAAAACCATAGATAATACACATTAGGGTGGAGCGAAAAAAATTAATTTTTTACAATCTAAAACGGGTAGGTGCCAAAAGTTGCCTTTATACTAGTACATCATCTGCGTGCAATATTACCGCTGAAAACAAATGTCTTGAGTCTGCGCTTTTGGTCCAAAAGTCGAAATTTTGTGTAAAATTTGACATTTTTTCAAAAAATTAAAAAAAATTCTATAGAGATTCTTATTATTTAAAAATGTTATTTAATCCTTTATTATTAATGACTTAACATATTTAAACGCTAAAACGACATCTTTGTTCTGTATAACTGGAACAAAACTGACAACATTTGGTGAATAAAAGGCGTTGCCACTCTGTTGTGTCACACAAATAATTATTGTTTAGAATTCCGCTCTTACCTAGTTGCTTTCAAAACTACCTAGGAGGTACCACGTGGAGGTGGCTGCATTTAATGTCACAACAGTGCATAGCTCGACCACCCTACCATTTGAACTCAACTCAATGTTTTATTTATACACTGAATTCGGATTTTTTTTTTATCAAAGACTGGCCTAAGTTTTCTATGTATCAACCTAGTACAACTCTTCTTTGGATCCACAGACTTTGGATGCTGCTGCTGTGATCTCCTTTACGTATTTTTCTACTTTTTGTGTAAGAGAAGACAAACAGTGTAATGCAGTGCGGATGATATTAATGTAATCTATTCAGCCGTCTATTATCTCCACTAAGATTGCATCCGATAAATGCATATTGATTAGAGGTTCTGTTACCACAACACTTTTCCAATGAATTAGATTTATATAATTATCCGCTTCAAATTTGATTGTCGATATTTCAGATTTGCTTATGCTATCATTTACTCTCATCTTTCAACTATTATGTGCTGAGCAGCTAGCTGTTTAATGTGATGGAAATCTTCAGAGAGCATTGAATTAAGAATTTCCTCTGCGTATGCAGAGCAACCATTGTCCTAAATAACCTTTTTTAGTAGTAGTTTTATTCCATTTTATGTATTATTTAGTAGCCGAGTAATTTCCCATGAGTTTTTAGATCCCTTCTTTAGCTGTGGATTACATTTGATTGTAAACTATCCTGAGGCCAAATTGGATAACATAGTACTTTCTGAGTGAACGTAGAGACTCTGATGGGCAGTGAGTGCTCATTTGAAGGCGGATAATTCTGTTAGTCGTTGTCATCCATTCAGCGAGGGACATGTTTAGAATGAACCATTACAATTGATCATATGCCACCGCCAAGTCCAGTGAATTTTTCCTGCATCATTTTTTAGACAAGATCGTTGGTAAAAATTAGATTCTAACCCACAGGGATTCACCGGATTAATAGGAAAATCTTTGTCCACGTGCTTATTCCCTTCTTATTTCAATTTCTGAAGCCATAGAGAGTAATTTTCAAACATTATTTCCTGAAATCGAGAAAAGGGTCCTCAGCACATACCAGAAATACCTGCTAGACATTTGGAAGGTTATTTCATCAAGGTATTGCTCAGAAGAATTAACGAATAGGAACCCAAGACACTTGTCCTACACAAGATGGTTCACAAAGGCGCATAGAATTATTCGCCTTTATATAATCACTGATTGACCATCAGTGTCTGGTTCACTAACAAAGTATGTAATCCAAGTTTACGCCGCAGGATGGTTTACACTAAATATAATCCACATCTAAAAAATTGATCTAAAAATTTATTGGAAAGTACTCCGCTACTAAACATCACAGAAAACGGCAAAAACAAATACTAACAAAAATTATTTAGGACAATGGCAGCTTTTCACATCGAGAGCAAAATCTTATTGCAATTTCGCTGGCTATCGCCATCACATTAAACAACAAGTTTATCAGCATATAAAAAATGCAAGAGGTAGAGTAAAGGATGGCATACTCAAAGATGAAATACCTAAATGTTGTAGGAACAGAACACCCAATCACTATGCAGTAACTGGATGCAATTTTGGTGAAGATACTAGAGGGCTGAATAGATTCCATTAATTCCACTGCATTACTCTGCTTACCTTATCATACACAAGCAGTAGAAATATACGCGAAGGAGTGTTACAGCAGCATTACCCAACGTCTGTGGATATAAAGAAGAGATGGACTAGGTTGATATATAGAAAACGTATGCCAGTCCTTGATAAAAAATCACAATTCAATATATAAATAAAACATTGTGCTCAGATGAAATGCTGGTTGGGCTATGCACTGTTGTGTCATGAAATGCAGCGATCTACACGTGATACCTCCTGGGTAGATTTGAAAGCAACTACATAAGAGCTGTATTCTAAACAACAATTAGTTGTATGACACAACAGAGTGGCAACGCCTTTTTATCGCCAAAAGTTGTCAGTTTTATTCGAGTTATACAGAACAAAGATATCGTTTTATCATTTAAATATGTTAAGTCATTATTAATAAACGTTTAAATAACACTTTTAAATAATAACCATCTCTATAAAAAAAATTTTAATTTTTTGAAAAAATGTCAAATTTTACCCAAAATTTCGACTTTTGGACCAAAAGCGCAGACTCAAGCCATTTTTTTCAGCGGTAATATTGCACGTAGATGATGTACTAGTGTAAAGGCAACTTTTGGCACCTACCCGTTTTTGATTTAAAAAAATTAATTTTTTTCGCTCCACCCTAATACACATTGTATAAAAAATAGCTATCAACTGGTCAATATTATGAAAAATCTTAACTGTGTAAATAGTATAACGACATATGATTTCAAAGATCTTTTTAATAATATAGATTTATTAGATCTACATAATATAATAAATGCATTATTTAAAAAGTATCATCATAAATTGAATATATCAGTGAATATCGATACAGAATATTTTCAAACTCTAAAAATTTTCATTATGTATAATAATTTTATATTGCAAAATAACACAATCTATCAACAGAAAGTCGGTATACCACAAGGTGGTTGTACTTCCAATTTATTGTCAGACTTATATCATTATGAACGTACTTATATTAACCCTCCGTCGTTCGCAATAGGCATGACAGGCACAGCATAATTATTCCCGTTCTCCTCTCCGCCACTGAGTGCGTAGTGCTTCGCCCTTCCAGATACTCTCGTCTTTATCAGCGGTGTTTGTAATACACCTAGCCAGTTTCACCGCCATTAGCTCGAAGTGAAGATCATACTCTAGTGGCCTCTCTGGCTAATTGCAACCGAACTCATCCGTTTTTTGAAGGTTCTTATTTTGTATTATTTATCATCACAATTGTTCTTTTCGCTCATTTCATGAATGAAAATTATAAAAGTTGTGGATATTTTGTGGAAATATGTAAGTTTGAATTCATTTTCGTTTCCAATAATGGGAATGTTCTGGTTTCCTACATCCCCTGCGAAAAGATAAATGTCATTCTTGTATTCTCTCTTCATGACAACATATCAGAAGTGATTGCTTTTTATAACACAACCAGAAGTGGGGTTGATACTGCATATCAAATGTGCGCTTAATACAACGTAAACCGAAACATCAAGCGTTGGCCAATGCTTATTTTCTTTACAATGCTCAATGTGGGTGGCATCAACCTTCAAATCATTTACCTTGGCAATCAACTCAAACCACTGCCCAGAAGAGTGTACATGAAAAGGTTGGCCCATGAACTGATAATTGGAAAGCTAACTCGAAGAAGCTTGGAGATAACTGGAATTCCAAGCAGCCTGCTAGTCCACTTGAAAAGATATCGTCCCATCGGTGACCGGGAGAAATACTCCCCCATCCCCCCCCCCCTATTTAAACTACGTAAATGTATCACCTGCACTGCAGAAACAAGCCACAGAAAGATGTCCAACTAGAAATGCTATAAATGTTATCATGCGATCTGCCTGTCCCGTGCAATTATGATCTGCCAAAGATGCACTTCAACGGGTCAATGAACCTCCACTATTCAATATTTTGAAAGTGAATCCGACTAAGGCGTACTGTATTCTACCTGTATTTTCAGTTTTGTTCATAATTGTAATGTTTTTGTTTGTTTTTGTGAAGAAAACTTAAGGCAATTTGCTGCTGAGCTTGAAATTTCAAGCTTTTTTTGTACAGCTTTTAGTGTAATAATATTTTTTAAATAAACAATATTTTTTTTTTCATTCAAATTTGAAATATTCTCTCTTTGTACATCCTAATAAATGTCACTGATCATTTTAAGAGCGTTAAAGTTGCGTCAATTAATTGCGAATGACGATTTTCTAACAGGTGCCTGTCAGGCACATTGCGACCGAACTCGGGAGTCTCAGAGTTGCGACCGACGGAGAGTTAATATTTATTTTTAATTTATTAAATATTTATTTAATTGATTATGCAATGTTGTAACAGCGATTTAAATATTGATGTGTTATAGTATGGTACATTTATTTATGTGAAACATTAATTAATGGATCATCCATATCAACATTTTCATAATTTTATTATTTAATAAATCATGTACTTATTTTTTATATAATGTTATTAATTTATTAAAATATCTTTAATTATCACTTACATATCTCTAGAAAGTATATGCTTTAAAGCTTCATCCAATAATAGATAAATATTTATTTAATTATATATATTAGTTTTTATTCCAAAACAATGTATTTTACTAATAATAACTCCTTAGATAACAAAGTGGAATTTATGTTTAAATGTTCTATAGAGGAAGCTGGTCCCGTATACTGCAGTTTGTACCTGACTATAATGTGCATTATTACTCCTTGGTCCATCATCATTTAAAAAACTTTTTTGGCAACATACGCAAATAATCTTACCTATGTTTTGTTATATTTTGCTGCATCTTTCCTGGTAAGAAAGCCTCTCAAAGTGGTAATATGTTTTTCTTTTTCAATCCATTTTCATCAAAATTTATTTTTAACTTAATTCTTTTTCAATATTTTATTTCTGGATTTTTTTATGTGATAGCCCTAAATTCGTATTATTCAGCTTTTTTGTGGCTAATACGAAGATGAAACCACACACTTTATTTGTAGTATGAAGGCATTTAGGGCCTGATGAATCTACATTTGTTCTATCACCACATGAAATCAGTGGTTACAAAAATTCGGAAACACAATCATCCCTGCTTGAAGAAACTAAATCTATGGGTCCAAATGTACTTAAAAGAGAAAAATACTTATATAAGAATGCACCAGTCTATTTTATTCATTAAACTAGCGGACCCAATAGGAATTGGAATACTTTATATAGGAATACTTTAAATATATCTCACTACATGTTGGTTGGTTTTTCCAAACGAATCTCGAATCAAATGAACATCTTACCAAACGCAACTAGTGTCGGAGACCGAAGTGCCTTCGGCGGGGGCACTATATTAGCACTATCGTGATTTTTTCTGTACCTGAGAGCCAAACTATATCGCAAGTCGCACTTGACTTATTTTTCAGAAGTAAAAGAACAAAAAGCATTACCTTGCAAGACAAGGCTATTTTCACAATTTGATATAATATTTATCTTATAATACAAGTATATAATATAAGAATAGCGATATTTGGCTCAAAAGAGAGCAGTTTCTGAAGTATAAAATGCTGTTAACATAAAAATTGTCATTTTGGGACTTACGATAGTTTGGCTCTTAGGTACAGTTTTACTTTTAGAGGAAAATCTTCCCAAATGAATTTAGCGTACACGGGTAGGCTACGTCCACTCAATCATGATTTTTTTTTAGACGAAAATCTTTTCGTATCTGAGCGCTCACACTGCCTTAGGCAGTGCAAAAACGGGTGGTCGCCTGCTGGTTTACCCAACGAACTTCGAATTTTTATAATTTAATATTTAAAATTTAAATTCTCTCGAAACGAAGATAGGGTATTTATCGAAACATTCAATTTTGAAAACTCGATGAACGCAAATCAGACTATCTCATTTATACTTCGTCACCGCCACTTAAAAAGAAATAAAATGATCGCAACCTCGGCGATAAAAGATTGCCATTAAAACGGAATTCATTCTCCCTTTTGCTCATGATCTGACGATCGACCGATGGTGTTGGAAGGAAGAAAAAATATTTAAAGGGGCAAATCAAGTTGAAGGTTAAAAAAGAAAAGTTTTTTAGAAATTTCAGAATGGATACCTTCAAAAGTTCACCGCAAAATTCACTGCAAAAAGAATCTTACAAAAATACGAATTAGAACAGAAGTTATAGCTAAAAATATCTTGCATAAAAGCAATTGCTGTAATGTTATAAGCAAACTTTGAAGCCGTTTTCCTAAAAATTGATTTTTTTGGTATTGCGTGCACTCTGATTTAAAAACTAATTATCATAGAACCTTGAAATTATGTATATTCTTAGTTTACATGTGTTAATGTATGCTGAACCTCAATTTAGTCTGATTTTTGTTACAGAAAATTGTGGATTGAGAAAATAATTATACATTTTTTGGTGAAATTTAGTGAATATGATTAGAAAAGCCATTAATTATGCTAAAGAATTTGAATATACTTTCAAATTTAGGTTCAGTGTAAAATATAGTATTATAAGTAACAAAATATGAAACGTTAAACATATATCTGCAGTAGAATTTGTAAAATTGTGAGCGCAAAACATTCATATTTTTCAGAAGCTATTTTTGTCGTTATGATTTAATGAATATTTCTAAATATATGTGTATTTGAATATTTTATCAAACCATAAGAATGTGTGAAAGCAAAAAAAAAAAAAAAAAAATCGCTGTGTTTCATTTATTGGTTAAGAAACTACAGAGTTTTTCGTACTGTTTTAATTACGGTCATTTTCTGGTTGCTCAACGTGATCTGCCCCCTTAAAAGAGTTTTAGAAAAGCAATTTTTTTTATGAAACAGGTATACTGATATTGTTTAAAATAAAAGGTACCATCAGATCCAGTAGGTACAGTGTATCCGTATGCGTCATAAAAAATCCGCGTAGCCTTGCATGATCGCGATTTTAATCAGTAGGAACAAATGAAACTTTTTCTATTTTCTGCGCGAAGAACTGGGAAAACCCGACTATGCGTGACAGCTAACTTGCTAGGAGTAGCGCTGCCAAATAAGCAGCGTCCGATGACTTTTTTTTTAAATTAGTATATCTGCTAATTATAAAAAATACATGCTAGCTCTGTTGCATTGGGACCTACCTTCATCTATCCGTAACAAAATTTCCGGATCTTCACATGTGATAGATTTCCCTAACCATCACCAACAAACAGACAGACACACAGGCAAACATCTTTATTAATATAGATGATTGTTCAACTGGTAAACAAATTTTCAACTGCTCACAAAAATTTTATGTGTATCTCAGGAGACGATTTTATCCGTTGAGCTTTACAGTTATGCTTTTAGTTAACAAAAAAAAAAAAAAAAAAAAAAAAAAAAAAAAAAGAGCACATGAAGAACACAACTAAAGACATACTTAAATCAATATATTGTCAATACTTAAATATGAATTTTTTTATGCGCTAGAGCATTTTCCTTACCGTGTATTACGAATACATGAAAACAAATTACGTAGTTTTAAACATAATGCTACAATCCCCCCCCCCCCTCCATGGCTCAAAGTTTCCGATCATCACACCAACATTACCATTTTACTTAAGAAATAATTGAGCCGTTCAGTGCACAAATCGATTAATATCAAATGAAAATATTTGGTATAAACAGTTATTGTAATTATAAAAATATTGTATCTATATAATATTTTTTCTCGGGATATTTTGATTGAACTCATTATTTTCTTTTAATCAAGGGTAACTTTTTATCACTGTATAAATATATAGAAAATTTTCAATGTTCCTTTGTTTAAAAAAAACGCCATTTAAAATGGAGTTAATCGGATTGTCTTCTGAACGGCTCAATTATTTATTCTTATTACAGAAAATACATAGAAATTGAACAATTGCACTGGGAAACACACATTTTGTTGACTTAGATTTGGCACTTGTTTTTGGCTAATTATTGGCATCTAAATCAAAACATGACCCCAATTTGTTTCTATCACGTCAACTTTTGAAGCTACTGGATACCCCCAAAATCATACTTAATGTGGATCCAAAAAAAAAAAAAAAAATAAAGAAAAAAGTCTCAAATATATTATTTATACAACTGTTATATATACTTACTATAAGCTACATTGTGTTCATACAAGTAGTAAAATCCTTTTACAAAACTAAAAAAGCACATATTAAGGTAAAAAGTTTTGCTTGTAGCTTTTCCAGGAGAGTTCAATTTGTGGACAATCTCTCTTGATGCTCCAACAATAGTCAGCCATCATATGTTCATCGCATCTACCTTGATACCATTCTTCCATGAGCATCAAATCTTAGTGGAATCGCTCACCTTGCTCATCACTGACTGAACCAAGATTTTACGGGAAGTCATCAAGAGTTTGATGCTCATATTTCAACCAAGCATTTTGCAGCTCTCTAAAAGTTGCTGAACAATTTTGGTGTTATTTTCTACTCGCGTATTTCTAAGAAAGTCTTTGAGAAGGTTTTTGAATGCCAAACAAGCATTCTTTTGGAGTTCTCTCATTGTTCCGATGAAATGTTCATCTCTAATGAGCTGCCGAATCTGTGGACCGTTAAATACACCTGCCTTTATCTTTTCAAAAGACAAGTTTGGAAATTTCGAAATGAGATACTTGAATCAGTCTCCTTCAGTTGACAAAGCTTTCAGAACTGCTAATGAAGCAGTAATGAAGCAGAGCTGGGTCTAATGAAGACACAGTTTTATATGAAGAGGTGGAAATATGATGTTCTTTCTGTCGATAAGTGGCTGATGGAAAATGTTTGGATCACCAGGTTTTAGGTCTGATCTTGGAGGACAATTCGACTGGAACCAATGCTTCTCACGAGCTCTGCTGTCCCATATACACAAAAAGAGGGATACTTGGTATATCCAAGTTGCATTCGCCCCTTCCCAATCGAAGAATGTTTACTTCAGTCATTAGTAGAAACTAAAGCTTCCTATGACTCACGCCTGATTCAGTGTAGAGTGGTCACACTTAATATAAGCTGTAGAGAAAAAGCTTGGCGTGATAGAAGAAAATTAATTGATGTTTTTGAAATCAGCAGGCTTTTTTTACTTAAAAACAGCTGCGAAATCGAAGTCAACAGAAATTGTATTAAACATTGTTCCCCAGTGTTGTTAGCAATAATATATATTAAATATATAACAATGGTAGCTAACTGTGTTTAGCTATAATATAAATATTATACGCTTAGATCATTCCTGCAGTTGCGAATTACCTTGGTGTATTATCAATGTGATTTCTACTTTGTAGTACTCCGATATCTCTTCATAGGAAATTCCATTGAAAGTTGAAATATTATTTTCTCAAAGTTTCACAGAATGTTTCAATAAATAATTTATTCTTTTTTTTACTATGTTTCTTTGTGGTAATTTGTAAATGTTTTAATGTTTATATATATATATATATATAACCATTAATTAAACATTACCGACCATCATCAAAAACCGCAATATTGTGAATTGACAATAAAAATGGATACCACAAAACTATAATATAGAACTGTATGTATAAAATAAAGTGCCTTATACATAATTACAAGAATTAATATGGAAGAAAAAAAGAAGAATATGGATACCGAAAAAAATTGAAAAACTTATATATTGAAATATATATATATATATATATATATATAATGAACAACAATATGCAATAAAGAAAATGCATTACACATCAATTTATAAACAGAAAATAGGTGATTTAGGTTTAAGCACTAAAGAAAAAAATGATCCAGTCACACTAGGTTTGGAAAAAAAACAACCGATCACTGTAGTCAGTATTTAGTAAATCCACCTTTAGCCCGGATGACAGCCGAAGTTCTTCGTGGCATGTACTCAATAAGCTCTTCACATTCACTGGGAGCAATTTCAAACCAGCATTCCGAGATTGCTTTACGTAATTCCATGGCGTTTGTGACCCTTCGAAAATCAATTTTTATTTTTAATATATTCCATACATTTTCCATTGGATTAAGATTAAGGACAAAGCCAAGTCATGGCTTTAATTGGACAAGTACCTACATTTTGAAATACTTCTGCACTGCTTTGGTGCGATGTGAAGTTGCGTTGTAATCTTGAAATATAAAGTTATTTGAATCCTCGAACTATTGATGGATGCTGGGGTAAAAAAAAAAATCTCCAAAATGTCGATGTAAACTCCAGAGCTTACTGTACGTAACACAATACACAATTTACTGACGCCTTATGACGTCATACTGTAAATACAGGTGAAAATTTAATCTTCGTATTGACACACTTATAACTGAATTTTTCACAAACTCTTCTTCTTTATACAAATGTTCCGAAGTCATCACCTGTTCCGAAAGATTCGAGATTCCTCGCTAAAAACAACTTTATACCACTTATCAAGTGGCCAGGTGTACATGATTTTTGCACCATTGCAAGCTCTCTTTTCTATACTTCTTTGTCAAGTAAGGTTTCATTTTGGCTTTAGACAACTTAAATCCTGTTACATTCAGACGATTGGGCAGAGTGCGGTCACATACCTTTCATTATACTTACAAGACCATTCGGCATTGACTTGTTTTTGCCGCTTTTTCTTCGCTATTTCAACAAAGTTTCTGTCTTCTCTAGGCGTCGTCGTTCGTGGATGTCCCCTTCGAAGTAAATTTTGCACTTTATTAGTCAGCTGATATTTTTTCCAAATGTCGTATACCGTACTTTGAGCACAACTTAAAAAGCAGCTACTTTTCTTTCTGAATTTCGCTCCTGCAACAGTTTAAATCAGACAGATTTTTAAATAGTGAGACAGGTTTTTCACACGCGCCATTCTCTAATGCTTCAGAGAACATTTTGATCTCGTAGCTGGAAAGTTTCTTCTTTTAAATATCATTCATATATTGCACGCATGCACAGGAACGCCTATCAGTCTTCAATATGCAAATTTCAAACTTCTTTTCTCAGTGATCGATTACTATTTTCCAACTGCCGCACAGTGGGACGTTTTGACGATCTAGGTGGACAAAATTATTTCGTTGAAGTTTAATTAGTTTTTGCTATTTTTTTTAATGCATCACTAATAAAATACTCAAACAGTGATAAATATTTGGTTATTTAACAATAATATCTTAAAATAAAAATACAGGGTGCCCACTAAAGTTCGTTCCCACTCTCTTAACTGCCGAACGACTGCATCTATATTCATAAACGTGGTGTCTAGGTATAGTAAAAAGACTATGCGCTACTGGATGAGACCGCTTACAGCGCTACCTGATGCAAAATGGCGGCATTAGCGTTTCTATCGCGAAAACGGTTTGAAATATGGGATAAAAGTGAATGACGAATTTGGAGAGCATCATCGATTTAGTTCGAAAGGACACCTTGTGAACATGAATGCTAAATGAATCTCGTTCTGAGCATGAATCTCATTTTCGAGATAGGAATACTAACTCAGCTGTTTTGCACCAGGTGACGCTGGAAGCGGTGTCATCTGGTAGAAAACAGCCACTTTACTATACCTAGACACCAATTTTATGAGTATAGCTGAAACCGTTCGGCAATTAAGAACGTTGGAAGGACTTTAGTGGTTAACATTAATTTATTTTTTGTATTTTTGTCTACTCGGAATTTCGAGAAATTTGTGTATTCATCCTGAAAAATATTTTTTTTAATAAAATCATATTAAAAAGAAACTTTAATGTTTTCTGGTACCCCGTAAAACATTTAAATGCTACCAAAGTTATTTTCTGTTGAAAAAATGCTGTTCTGTGAATAAATAACCTATATAAATTTTATTCAATTTGAAATAAAATTTCTCCATACAGACGGTAACATATTCGAATTTTTTATGTGTCCCTGTACGCACTTTATTGAGGTACAATAGCATTTTTAAAATTTAAAATAACCTATAGTAATTTTGTAGAAATTTAATTAAATTTTTTTGCTTTTTAGCAACAATCTTTCCACGATTTTTTGTGTAGCCCTGTAAAAAATGCATAATTTCTACGTTCGTCAAATTATAATTTAATAGAATTGTCATAGGAAAAACACATGTAGGCAAAGTTTCAGCTCAATCAGATAATTGAAGGTGGTTTAAAATTGTCTTGCAAGATTTGAACTAATCTTTTATGTGGCCCTGTAAAAAAAAGCGTAACTGCTACGTTCCATAAATTATAATAATATTGCATTGTCATCAGAATTACATATCCTGAGCAAAGTTTTAGCTCAATCAGATTATTAAAATTGGTTTAAAATTAACTTGCAAGTTTTAATCTAAATTTTTGTGAAGCCCTGTAGAAGTAGTATTCTAAACAAACTTCTACGTTATTTAATCCTTAAATGCCTGATTTTTCACAAATCATTGTAATAATGTTTTTCGGCTTCCATTTTTTTAAAATAAATCATGGGAAAAATACTTTAAAAAATCATATTTTGTTTTAAGTATGTTTTACGGCTAAAACACAGTTTGTTACTAATCGGCAATACTTGTTTTTAATTGAAAAATAATTTCCCTTGGTAAAATTCTATAATATTAAACACACAAGAATTTTAGGAACTATAATAAGAAATAAATTTTACTTGCTCAGTGTAGAAAAAAATAGGGTATTTCGCAATCTTCCAAACAAACCAAAAAGAACAAGTCGCAGCAATTGAAAAAAATAAATCTATTTTTATTCTTAAACAGCACAAGTGTTGCCATCTACATGTTGAAAATCGATCGAATAATATTTTTAGAATCTATCTTATTGGCAACATTAGGCATTATAGCTTCAATATTATTCTAATAGTATTTTAGAGCCTAAATTGGGTATGTTGCCGGAAAGCAACACCCGGCATTTAAGGGTTAAATCATAATACACTCATGTCCAAAATTAAGGTCACAAACATAGAACCTGTGAAAACTGATTAACTGTGTTGCCACGAAATTTGGCACAGAGGTATATTACAATGGGAGAAAGAATATAGCAACATAACAATATGGAAGAGATTTTCATTGTGAATTAAGAAACAGGGTATATCAAAAAGTGTTAAATCATGAATCCGAGATAAAGCATTTATCTTGGGAAAAGTCTGTCTAATATGGAGTGGGACCACCGTGCACTGCTATACAAGCCTCATGCTGTTCCTTGCCTTATGCAACGAGATCTCATGCTGTTTATGAGGGTGTCAAGCCCATTCTTATAAAAGCGCGGCTTTTAACTCCTGGTGGGTCCTGGGAGGGGGGTTACGCTGTGAAATGGTTCTTCCTAGACCATCCCAAACATATTAAATAGGGTTGAGGTCCGGAGACCTCGAGGGCCAATTCATACGGCGAATATCCTCTTATTCATGAAAATCATCAACAATATGAGCTGTGTGTAGCTTCGCATTATCGTCATAAAAATGAAGTCCGGGATAACAGCACCCCGCAACAACCTCACATAGGCTTCAAAGACCTCATCCCTAAGGCTGCGTACTCACGCGTATTTTGCCTGCTTGTCCAGTATTCTTGGAAAAGCTTTTATTCTAAACCCATCTGCGGTTTATTGACAAAAGAATGAGGGGAATCAACAATGGGTCAGGAGATAAGGAGCTCGACTCTACTTGAAGGAAAGGTTCCTCTTTTGCTGGACATCAGTCCCTTTCCTGCTAAAGTCGTTAAAAATCAAAGACACCGCGTGGCAAGAACAAACGAAGCCGACACTGATTACAGTTAGAAGGATAGTGTGTACGCAGCTTAATGCCTGGCGTCCATCGTGTGTGTGTCTTTCACTGTATCCAACAAGAGAGACCGGTTTTTTGGAGCCGAAGACATCAGTCTTAGACACAAGAAGATTGGGGGTGATTTCGTTTCAATGATGAGTCGAGATTCACCACGCAGAGACATTCTCGTCGAATCTTCATCTGGAGAGAACGTGGAGCTTGCTATCATCCCTCCTACGTAAAAGAAACAGAGATATTTAGTGGCAAAGGAATCCTTGTCTGGGGCGGCATAATGTTGGGTAGTCGTACACCACTGTACGTCTTCGATCGGGTACTGTGAACGCACAACGCTATAGGAACGGGGTCCTTGAAGTCTATGTGAGGTAGAGAAACTCCAACTTGGTAAGAGAAGCGTCATGAGAGCAAGTACGCATGCTCTGTGGAAGAAAAGTGTCCCTTGGAAGAAAAAATCATGCAAAGCTCATCTTCCACGCTTGGCGCATTCTCGCGCTTTGGTTACTTTTATTATTATTATTATTATTATTTTAATGCGCGTTCTTGCGAAATGGAACAGAGTAAAAAAAAATAATTTTCCTCATATTTTAGAACGAATCAAAATATTGCAAATTGTGGGTTTATTTCTGTTTTTGTGCATATTATAATAAAATTTGCTCTAAGGGAAATTTTTCTATTCATAAACACATTTAATATTGATTTTAAATTGATTATTTAGAATCTAACAAGAGATATTTATTTATTGACTTTCTCATTAGACTTTTTATAAAAATATGGTAAATCAAATCACTCAACTCATCGAATTGAATAACTGAAATTACACATTTCAGTACTATTTTACAATACATTTTTAAAGGAATAAAAAACTATCCATGCTCTTATGCAAATTTTTAATCAATAAAATTTTTCTAGCATTTCTTCGCTTGCGGGAAGGGGGGGGGGGGGGGCGTATGGTTTATCGTTAATTTTCTAAACCTTTTGAATTTAACAACCATCTATGTTAACTTTTGTGTGTCTGTGAATCTATTTGGGCCGAAAAATACAAAATATAAATATTAACCCCAAGCATTTTTTAAAACAATTATTTTTTACATTTTTATATATAGCATATATTTTAAAAGCACTCAAAAATTTAATTGTCTCCATCCCTATAATTTGTATTAAACAAACATATATTAAAAGAAATAGGATCACTAAGTGATCTTACAAAAACAGAATTCATAATCGCATTAATAATCAGTAACATTTTTTAATATTCCTCGAACTTCGGGATTTTGATAACGAAATTTTAGCGTTTATTTTTAAAACTTTATAAATTTAGCATCCTTCAACTAAAATGGATATTTTTATGAATATTCAAATTTAGAACATATCTCCTATATATTGTCCAAAATATAAAAAAAACTATGAACATATGCCATTTAACAATGTATTAAAGGTGGTCTCTTTTTTTTTTTGGTATTGTGCTTTCCCAAAAATGCCGATCTCTTTCGCCAAACAATGGCACTGCGTTTTCCATTTTTCTAAAAATTTGACACACCTTCAATTACAATAAATTAGTCGACTATGACAAACTTTTCATGACTGTAGTGCCTTACAAATTGACAGAATGTGCAATTCTTATTGCCATTTTAGGAGAAGACTTCTATTTATCGAAAAACGGGAAAAGCTATTCGATTTCTCACAACTGGAAAAGAATATTTGCAAATTCGTATACATTTGCGGATAAAAAAAAACCTCGTGAATATGGTAGAAAGTAATTAGTTTGAATTTGAAAACAACCTTCAAAATTCCTGAGGAAAAAAGAAAAAAAAATTGTGAAATACTTAAAAAAAAAAAAAAAAATACTTGTATTCTATTTACATTGGTTGTCTCCCTCCTTAATTTACTTAAGGGTGTTCTCAAATCCAAAAGGGCAACTTTCTGACATAAGTTTTAATTTATTTTTGTTCGAAAATACATGAAACTAGTTGGTGTTGTTGTTCAGAAACTATGTAATTGAGTTGTTTTTTTTTTTTTTCATTTTTTTTTTTGCAAACGCAATAGATCTTTCAGAAAATAATGTCAAAGTGGGTGTTTTGAACCGAATTTCCGCGCGAAGGAAGAAAGAGCACTCAAAAAGGTCGAAAAAAGTGTTTGTCACGTGATCGAAATTGCTTATAACTCAATAGGTAATTGATTGATCAAAAAATGGAAAAAACAGCTCGATTCCAAATTGCTTCCATAGCCAGTCTTTGCAATTTTATACCTTTCCATTAAAAAATGAATTTGTAAATGTGTCAAAACGTTTTGCGCTTGTTGAGCAGAGCAGTTAAGAACAGCCTTAAGGCGATTCTCCAAAGAAGAATTCCATCATTGAACAACGCGAAACTTTCTGAATAATTTTTAAACATAAAAGCACGATTCTTCATGTACGATTATTAAAAGGATTTTCAATGTAACAGTTTTTTTTTTATTTTTCTTATAAGCGAATTACATCTTGAATTATAGATTATTGCTGTCTCAGAAGGCAACGTTTCCCTTTTCTGCGGTGTCGCATCCGGAAATTCAGTCCAATGGTTTTCAGTGCACTTAGATAAAATGTATTCATATATTTATGCATTTTAATATTATTTTACAATATATTAAAAAAAATTATTTCTATATTTTCAGGAGTTTCTTAGTGTTAATTTTTAAAACTATGGGAATTTAAACGGCCATAAATGTTTATATTTTTTCTTGGGGGGGAGGGGGGGATTTTGTGGTTAAGGCTTAGAACTTAGCTCATACATATATTTGCATATACATATTGCTCATAAATATATACTTCAACCGACATTACATAATAAACTTAATTTATTTCTTACTCTCCTGAAATGCATAGGAAACAAAATGAAAAAAAAAAAAAAATGTATAATCCCCCTCTAAAATGTATATTGGTTATCTCCATACACAATTTATTTTAAGGATGCCTAGGAAATTAATAAATAATTATATAAATAAACATATTTCACGAAGTCACACATTCAGGATCTCATGGTGTGTCTTAAAATGCATGAAATTTTCAGGTAGTCATGCATGAAATTTTATATTCCAGTTCTTTAGAATCGAATATCGTTTTTAGTTTTCCTGTAAATATATTACATTTTTAATTATAATCGATCGCTCCACAATGATGATTGATAACACAGATTTATTTGTCGAATGGAGAGCGCAACTTCGTTTAAATTTTTTTAACTCCCTTTTTTTTCTCTATTTGGTATTGTGCAGTAAGATAAGAAGAACAAAAAATGATCTTCTAAATTAACACTTCAGAAAATTTCCACCTTTAATCTCCTTTAACACCCCTCCCCTATCATATATATATATATATATATTTTTTTTTTTTTTTTTAATTTCCAACTTAATACATACGTACCCATCCTCCCAAAATTGTTTTGAATTTATATGCGCATTTGATGTATGAAGCATTATTCTTAATTTAATAAAAATGAATACTATATTATGTTACTTCTAGTGATTAGATATTTTTATGTTATTAAAATTACGACATAAACATATTTTAAATTCATAAACATGTTTCAAATTGTAATTTTATTCGATGTTATTGCATTAAAATATATGTTTGTTTTTAATTATTAAAATATAGCCCTTGGGTGATATTAAATACAAAAACTTAGTTTTATTAAGAAGAACCGATTTAAAAAATTATAATATTTTATTAACTGATAATAAATTATCAAAAATAAATATATAAATAAATTTAGTTTTATTGACAAGAATCGATTAAAAAAAATCAGAGTAACTGGTAACAAATCAATAAAGAAACAAAATTTTAAAAGTGGAAGCCAAGAGGATCGAACCCGCTACCTTTAACTTACCAGACAGGTACTTTAACCATTACCCCAAATCATCTATACGAAGTTTACGAAACGACTCTATTACTCCCAAGATAAGTTCATAGGAGGATTTCGCGCTTGGCGATTTTTCATTCTTCGCCAACACATATTTTCATTACTGAGGACAGAAAATAGGAAAAAAACAATACTTGTGATTCGATTACACTGAAACAAAGCAAGGATATATATATATTTCAGTCATAGAAATAAAAATAATCCAAATTATATATATATATCTTAAAATATAACCAGAAAAAGAAAGAATAATGCTGGTGCTGACAGAACGAAAACGAAACTTAAGGAAGGAAAAAAATATTTGTTCAAGAAAATTGCGAAATTCTTAGACAAAATTGTGCTTATATCCATAATATAAACATTTCTGAGCCTGAAAATTGGTGTTAAAAATCTAAACAAGCCTCAAAATATTATGAATTACATAAATTTAAAAACTCTCTATTTTCGTCCTGTGTAATGTCTATGGAAGCGCTGCAGTCGATCGCCCGCGGCGGTTGAAAACAGCTTTGGACCAATCAGAATTTATTGCCATCATGTCGTTTCTCTTATCCATTGGAGTTTCTCTAATGTGAGGTGGTTCCGGTCTGCTGTAGGCCCGGACTTCATGTTTATGGACGATAATGCGAAGCCACACAGAGCTCACATTGTTCATGATTTTCATTAAGAAGATGATAATCGCCGTATGAATTGGCTCTCGAGGTCTCCGGACCTCAATCCTATTGAACATGTTTGGGATAGTCTAGGAATAACCATTGCACAGTATAACCCGCACTCCCACGACCCACCAGGAGTTAAAAGCCGTGCTTTTGGAAGAATTGGCTTTGTTGCCACAAAAATTTATTGACACCCTCATAAACAGTATCGGAGTCGTTGTGTGGCTTGTATAGAAGTGTACGGTTGTTACAATCCATATTAGACAGACTTTTTTCGAGATAAATGCTTTATCTCTGATTCATGATTTAACATTTTATGATATACCCTGTATCTTAATTCACAATTAAAATCTTTTCTATATTGTTACGTTGCTATATTCTTTCTCCCGTTGTAATATACATCTGTGCCAAATTTTGGGGCAACACAGTTAATAGTTCATCAGTTTTCACAGATTTTATGTTTGTGACTTTAATTTTGGACATGAGTGTAATATTGTATTGTCATCCAAGTTACATATGTATCTATTTTTTCGGCTCAATAGAATAATTAAAAGTGATTTAAATTTGACTTGCGAAATTTGAACAAAACATACATACATGCATTGGAAGTTAATATGATGCTTGTTTATTAATAAAAATTTACTGATCTACAGCTATATGCAGGAGTTTGTTTAATTTTTCAATACTTTAGGAATGGCACTTTGATTTAAAAAAATGCTTATTGCTGAATAATGTTGAATAATTTATTAAAAGTCAAGATGAAATTTGTAAACAACATCAAGGATCATCCAGAATTTCAGCCTTTGAAAAAAACGGTAAAGCGGTTTAATATCGCTTATTTTCAAACAAAAATGGGTTAAATCTGACCTTGACAAAGCTGTAACATTAGATCAGCAAACTCGTGCTTTCAAATAAAACACGTGCGTTCAAACTTAGAGGAAGCTAGTGCAACTTTTGAAACTCCCTCAAAACAACTGCGCAAATGACTACACTACGGCCACAATTAATCGACACCTCAGATTTTTTACACCAAAACTGGTACTGATCTCCAAAATACAGAGATTTAGCTACCAGTACATGCGGTTTTGTCAAATTCAGAGATAATCGGAAAAATGAATTTTGTCCACCTAGATCATCAACACGTCCCACTGTGTGCCGCCTTGATCGGATATTTTTTTCTCTTGTGGAAACTTTATAGACTGCAGTATAATATATACATGATATTAGACTAGAAGGCAGCTGCACAGACCATCACCTCATCGAGTTGACTGCAGAAATTTTAGGATTACACAGAACTCGACCAGCATATTAAAATAGAACCGGTCTGCCAAGTCATATCTTGGTGGAAACCACCTGCAGACCCGATTTTAGTGGTTGATCAATAGGTTTCTCATTGTGTTTCCCTGCAGCCAAAGGTATGAAAGCAAGAGACTAGGAGAGGGAAAACACAATAGTAAACCTTCCAATCAAGCACTAAAATCGTGTTTACAGGTGTTTTCCATCAATATATGACTTGGCAGACCAGTTGCATTTTAATATGCGAATCGAGTTTTAACTAATCCTAGAATTTCAATGCGATGAGATGATGATTTGTGCAGCCGCCTCAGGGCCTATATGATTGTGATAGTGAATTTATTTTCCATTCATATTTTAATATGTATTCTTTTATTTTGCATTTTGCAAAACTTCCTCACGCTCATGAATGCGAAAAATATATGCTTCTAAATGCAAAAATCCATTTGGCAACATTGATCGTAAAATTTGTGCCAAGGGTTGTATACCTGCTTCGTTATCATCTGTTCCCCAAAACTTCATTTTGGAAATTTAATAACTTTTTGTTAAAAATAACTATTAGAGCTACTTTATTTTGAAAGTTTTTAGTATAAATTTGTAGCAGGATTTTTTTTTTAAAATCAGATTGAAAAATTTTGGAGCAAATGATTTTTGTAACGATTGTTGTAAATTTTGTTTTACAGAGGGCCGAGAAAGTTTCGAAAAACAGTTGTATCTGAAACGAAAACAAAAATTTCGTTTTGCATTGTCATTGGAACAAATGCGCAAGGATTTTGAAAAAAAAATATAGGATACGAGTCATGAGATAATACCTCATTTTCCGATAGTACAATCCGATTATCAGATATTTACATAAAAATTGCACAGCATAAGGATATATTTGCTTTTAAGAAAACATGTAATAATTATTTAAAGATGATTTCCTGAAAATTAGAAGTCAATCGGTTAAAAATTGTAAAATTCATGGGACACACTGTTTTTGAAACTTAAGATCCCAGTTCAGTCCCGGGAAGAAATGAAAACGCTAATGTTAAGTCTATGGGGGCGTTATTTTCAAATTTCTCGCTTTGATTTTCATATTTTTGAATGATTTTTATTGCATAGTATAGCTAAGGACGACTACAACCGGACTTTTTCGGTTTAGGTTTCAGATTTTTATAAAAAAAATTACTTTCACTTTCCGAACTAGTTGAAATCGGTTCTGAAATTGAAACCATCTTAATATAAAACAAATATAACCAAAATCGAAAAAGTCAAAACTACCCCTGTTGTAGGTCGTCCTCAGCTTTACTATCAAAAAATATTCAAAAATATTAAAATCAAAGCGAGTATTTTGAAAATAACTCCCCCGTAGACTTAACATTAGCGTTTTCATTTCTTCCCGTGACTGAAGTGGCTGAGACTAAAAGAATGGAAAAAACCCCAAGAAAACGCGTTTTAAGTTATACGTAGTAACATAGTTGCTAATCTTCCGGTTTTTTCCCAAGCCAAATAAACATAACTTGAATCGAGAAAATTATTTAAGAGAATGTTTTTTTCTTCGTATTATTAATTTTTATTTTCATTCAATAACACATTCTGATTTTATTTTATTTGAAAAACATCGCTGGGTATCCAGCTATGTAAAAGTTGTAGTTTATGTACTTTTTTTAAATCTTCATAGAAATATTAAAGAAAGCGTGTTAGGGGTTTATCCATAAATTTCGAAAAAAAACCCCTAACTTTTATTTAACCGAGGTTAGTCTTGAAACAGGGCCGACTCATTTATGTACGGTGACCAATATACTTTCCTTCATTGGCATCATTTTATACACTTTTCACCTTCATCGTAGACTGCATTACTTGCTCCACCCTTCATACATTTGCTTTTAATATTTTTAACTATTACATTGATGGCAGAGCTTAACAAGCTATATTAACAACTGTCTGCCTTTTTAACATCCAAAATTTTATTTGTGCTTGGGACATGACTATTTGTAGCATACTATGTAAAATTTATCAGAGCCGTGGAACCACTGAGCTTTCAAAAACGCTTGGAACGGAGGGTTAAATAAGAATGCTATCTGTGAAATTGGAAATCACTAAATTTGAGGCAAAGAAAAATTGCTTATTTAACCCGATTTAAAATATTTTAAATGAATTTTGTAAAATTACAGAATTGAAAATATCAAACGTATAGCGAAAGAAATTCTAAACAAGGGAGAGAAGGGCGTGGGGGGTAGACATACGCCTTTAAATTAAGAAAAATGACGAAAGAAAAAAAAAATCTGATTTTGTTTCATTGAAATACACTTCAATATAAAAAAAAATGCAATATTGTAACCGTTAAGTTTCCATTCTGCGTCTTATGCTTTCGTTTTAGAGACTTTCGTATACTTTACAGGCTGAACCAATTTAAATAACTTAATAAAGGACGTTTATCATCATTTAGTTTTATAATATATATATATATATATACATTGCTATGTTGAATTAATGAACTTTATTATACAGTATTATTTTAACACAATCAAACTGATTGGTAAAGTTATCATACGAATTTGAATATTTCCAACTCAGCGAAAAAATGGCCTGGCTGGGAATCGAACCCAGTTCCTTGGCTTACAAGGCCAATGCTTTTCCGTTTAAGCTAACTGGGCCGACAACCAGCCAGCATATTTCGCTCAGAAAACCTTATTGGTAGAACATCTGGTCTGTCATGTAGACAGCTCAACAGAATAAACCGCAGGTAAAGGAACTCCATAATAAACGATGGATACGTAGATGAACTATTATTTTAACACAATCAAACTGATTGGTAAAGTTATCATACGAATTTGAATATTTCCAACTGAGCGAAAAAATGCCCAGGCTGGGAATCGAACCCAGATCCTTGGCTTACAAGGCCAATGCTTTTCCGTTTAAGCTAACTGGCCGACAACCAGCCAGCATATTTCGCTCAGAAAACCTTATTGGTAGAACATCTGGTCTGTCATGTAGACAGCTCAACAGAATAAACCACAGGTAAAGGAACTCCATATAAACGATGGATACGTAGATGAACTATTATTTTAACACAATCAAACTGATTGGTAAAGTTATCATACGAATTTGAATATTTCCAACTGAGCGAAAAAATGCCCAGGCTGGGAATCGAACCCAGATCCTTGGCTTACAAGGCCAATGCTTTTCCGTTTAAGCTAACTGGGCCGACAACCAGCCAGTACATTTCGCTCAGAAAACCTTATTGGTAGAACATCTGGTCTGTCATGTAGACAGCTCAACAGAATAAACCGCAGGTAAAGGAACTCCATATAAACGATGGATACGTAGATTAACTATTATTTTAACACAATCAAACTGATTGGTAAAGTTACCATACGAATTTGATGCGAAATATGCTGGCTGGTTGTCGGCCCAGTTAGCTTAAACGGAAAAGCATTGGCCTTGTAAGCCAAGGATCTGGGTTCGATTCCCAGCCTGGGCATTTTTTCGCTCAGTTGGAAATATTCAAATTCGTATTTATTATACAGGTTAGGACAGAATTTAAATTCTGGAAAATATTTTTAATTCAAAATTACTTTTTAAAAATGTTGGTTAAATTTATCCAATCGTGAAACTTAAAAAAGAAATAACCTTGAAATAGAGGGTTAGACAATAAAATATAAACCAAATAAAAAATAAACTTTGTGCTAAAGTAAAACTATTTACTTAATCTAATTTTAAATAAATTTTACTGTAACCCCCCCCCCCCCCCATAGAATTAACAATATAAACTTCCCATCTCCCAGAGTAAATGGAATAGGATTTTAAACAAGACGAGGTGGGAGTCATAAATAATGAAGAAAATATAAACAAACTATGCACTTTGTTACATAGAAATACACGTTAATTTAAAAAATGCTTCACAGAGAGGCGACCCCCCCCCCCCCAACCTTCTACGCTTTCATTGATATTTTATAATAGTTTTCTAAAGCACTAACTTCTTTAGATAAAGGGGATACAATATCAAGAACTTCTTCATATTCTTCAAGCACATTAACATCGTTTGCACATACATGTCGTTTAAAAATTTCGGTAAATACAGTTTCTTCTTTTGTAACATTTCTTATTCCTCTATATATTTTGCATATTCTTTAAATACAGTACATATGACATTGACACGTTCAGTCTCAACTGTAGTCATTAAGATAACTAATTTAACAGATTGAAAAATTAGGTCTAAAATATGAACTTTATTAAACGTTAAAATAAGTATTTTTGCAAGTTACAAAACTAAAATATATTAAAATCTTTTTTTAAATCATGAAATTAAACAACTGAAATGCGCGCACAACTTTCATGTATTGCAGTCTAACCGCTTTAAGGACACATCCGCTGTGAAAGCCTTATGGATTCTCTGTCATGAAAAATGTTGAATCTACGGTTTATTTATTTTTTTTCCATACGTTCAATAGTTTTGAATAAAAATGTTTGAATTCCACTTTTTTCTCAAAGAAGCTCTGTTCGTACAGTCTGATCGAGCATTGCATAGTTGCGAATAGTAGCTATAATTTAGTTCCTATAACTCCAATACTGCCAAGTAGTCAAGTTAATTATAATATACTTGAATAGTCCAAGAACTATATGCATAGACTTAATTTTTCGTCAGTAACAGGATTCATCAACATTGCCAAATATAATGAAAAAAGATTTAAATGGTAGACAAGCAAATTAACAAGATTCAAGGCTGTCAGAAATCGCTGGTCATTAATGTTCCACTTTAAGGGAAATCGGTCCTATACGAATCTAATTAAGTGTAGTAATAGCCATATATTTAGAAATCAACTCATTTAACAACATCTGTACTTTTGCGTTTTGTTTGATGTCTTTAGCTGAAAACTGTCGAAAACGTTCAAAAGTAGCCGATGAACAGCACATTTCCCATAAAGTTAGTGGCTGCAAAGCGTATGAGGAATCTCATCCCCTGGTACATTGTTGGGGCTATTAAATCTGAAATTCCATGAAATCGCTTCTGTGTCATCATCGTGCCGAGCCCTAATGAAATTTTCATATGAAAGAGTCTCGAGGGGTCTTGATGATTGCTCATGCTTGATATGATATGCGAAGCCCGGTTGCGTCCAATGGATGTATGGGATTCGGAGAGAATGATATTTGACGTAAGTAGGTCTCGATTTTGCTGCTCTTCAGGGTGGCTGAAAAAGTGTTATTTACGGAATCTTTAATTTATGCAGTTTTTTCTCAGAGAGGTAAAAAGAAATTCAGTATGAAACGGAGTTATATCGTGATTATTTGTTTTTTTCCCTCTTTCATGCGGAAAGTAGAAGAGACAGAATTTTTTTATTTAAACTTTTACCAGAAAATAATAATTACTGGAATTTTTAAAGAGATTTTATCTTAGTCAGAATAAAACTGATCAATAGAGTTTTCATCTAATTACCCGCTTTTATACAGACAAATTATATATGAAAAAATTATTTAAGAATTGTAATGTTTATAAATAACAATAGAAAAACGCGTGTGAAGTCATAAATAGTCATTCAAGTAACCCCAATATTGTAATTTTGAAGCTATTTTCAAAAGAGTTAAGGTTCTTTAACTCTTCATACATATAAAAAAGATTTAAAGGGTCTTGTACCTTTTAAACGCGTCGAAAATTAACGAAAAACTTCAAAGTTTGAATTAGTCTATCTTCAAAGCCTTTTTATGTATAAACATGAAATTTTGGATATTAATTAAACCGATTGTGCTTTGTAATATGCTACCATTAGAAATTTATTAACCCTTTACAGAATTTGTGTATTGTTGAAATCAAAATAGCTCTTTTTTTTTACCCCATAAGTCATTGCGCGCATGATATCTTAAGAAAGTATGTATGGATTCGCATGAAATTCGGTAAAGATACTAATCATATATGTGTGTTTAAAATGATCTACTCTTAGGCTAAAATTATTTCATTAACTATATAAAAAAAAAATGTTTTCGTAAAAAAAAAAATGTATTTTTAATGAATAAAAATAGTCATAACGAAAAATATTACCATAGTAAATACTTAAAAGTAGATCATTTTAAGCACACATATTTGTTTAGTATATTTACCAAATTTCATGACAATCCATACATACTTTCTCAAGATATCATGCGCGCAATGACTTATGGGGTAAAAAAAAGAGCTATTTTGATTTCAGCAATACACCAGTTCTGTAAAGGGTTAATAAGTTTCTGTTGGTAGTATATTACAAAGCACAATCTGTTTAATCACTATCCAAAATTTCATGTTTATTCATAAAAAGGTTTTGAAGATAGACTAATTTAAACTTTGAATTTTTTCGTTATTTTTCGACGCGTTTATAAAAGGTACAAGACCCCTTAAGCACGATTTTCTTCTAGAGACTGATGACTTCTTAAAATTTCAAAACAATCCAAGTATCAATGTTAAATAAACAAAACGATTAATAAGATGTGGCTGAGAGATATGCAAATCTAAATTGCTAGGTGGTATGAAGACAATATGGAGAAACGTGGATTTATAAAAAAAAAGGGTTTGCTTCACTTTTCTTTACTGAAAATTGTCCGTAGACTGGCCTACCTGAATCATACGTGGCACACTTTCCTTCATTGTACTCTCTTTATATACACACGTTGAAAACAATAATGAATACTTTGGCATATTTTAGTGAACTTTATATTTTAGGGAAAAAAATTAACTGAATAATTTAAAGGACCGTTGCGAGGCGCCTCTAATAATAAGGCGTCCGTAAATTGTGTCTAAAGGGCCTAAACATACATTTCAATCTACAAAAACGTAAGCAGTAAACTCGGAAATTCAAACTTCTAAATTGCATGATAAATATTAAAATTTCATATGCAACCATGTTCTAATCTGTTTCCACTAAATTAAGAAACTTAAAAATATTCCAAATTTAATGATAAATTTAATGATAAATTTCGAAATAACTTCCATTTTAAAACCATACAATAAGAAATTTCTTTTCCGTAATATTTGTTAAAGTAAATAAATATCTTAAAAATAAACAATCTATAAAATTTAAAGACAATAAATTACCATGAAATACTTGTTTGTTTGAAAGTATATATTATATTATATATTATATATACTTTCAAACTACAAAATACTACAAAAATATAATTTTTGACATTTTTAAGCGGTACAATACTTTGGGTAAAATTTGGAGCATTTAACAAATTTATTTAATTTTGTAGTTAATGAAAATTATTTATTCGATGGTAAGCATGTGTTTCAGCAGATAAGGGGTATACCTATGGGGGGTAGTTGCAGCTCGGTACGTGCAGATATATATTTATTTTTATACGAAGTTAATGAAACATTAAATAAGGATTTTTTAAGTTTTAGATATATTGATGATGTATTATATTGGTAAGGATTAACGATTCCAATAGCGATTTAAATTTAGATTACTTTCCCCAAGATTTGACATTAAAGAAAACTTCATATGACGAAAAACATGTAAATTATTTGGATCTCGCTATCGACATTGAGAGACGTGGCTTAAGTACTTGCATTTATGATAAGAGAAAGGATTACAACTTTGAAACAATAAAGATATTAAATTTTAATTCCAATGTACATATTTCCATTTTCAGAAATATCATTATCAATAGTTTAATAAGGATAGCAAAGTTAAATTCTAATCATAATAGTATAATAAATGACATTATAAATCTCAATCAGGATGCAATGGTTCAGAATTATCCTATTAGTTTGTTAAATAGTTTGACAAACAATTTCGTCAAAGATAAAGATTACAGCGATGCTTTACTTTTGGCGATTAAAAACATCGCCAAATAATTGTAGGCATTATAAGGAGCTCTGTCTGAATGTGTCGTTCTTTTCGAATTGGGTTACTGCTTTCTATGACCAGTTTAATGCTTTCTTTGGTCAGTTTGGTCTCGACAGACATGGGGGAAGTTTCATGAGTAATTACCGGTATAACCCAGCATGCAAGTCTTTAGCCTTGCAGTCTGTCTCCATTGGATGTTTTCTTTTTGTTCGTGGTTTTGTTAGTAAGAATTTTCCATGATTAATTTGTTAATTTTCTCTGTAGTTAAGGAGTTTTGGGATTGGATGTATAGTATGTGTTTTTGGCATTATATATATATATATATATATATATATATATATATACTAGACCCGTGTAAAACTTTCGCACTGTAATCTCTGAATTTTCTGATACATTTTCCCTAAATTTAGAGTTAATTGCATTTAAAAAAAAAAAAATCAGAACAACTTTTTTTTTAAAAATCTAAATATGAGTGTGCTATGCCAAAAGCCTGTTCAAAAACCTTTCGTATAAATACCCCATTCAATGTTGTGCGTGTTGTATATGCATAGAAAAAGGGATGTGGACATAAATAATACACCTTTAGGTTAAGTAACACAATACATAACGACAATTCAGTATGCAATGACAGATGTGGGCAAAAAATCCTATCCAATGACTTATCATTCATCGGTACTCCCCCAGGGGGATACCTTCTTTAGGTATTCACGGGCTTCGCAACCCCGGGTTCCTGAGCGATCTTTCTCTTTTCCTTTTCTTCTTATTTCTCTTGTCTTTCTTTCCTCTTTGTTTCACTCTCGTTGTGGTTTCCTCTTTGGAGGTGAGGGCAATTCTGTATGAGCCGATATCATCCTGTATATCGACTTGTGGAGAATTGTAAACCACCCACGTGTTTGCCGTGCGTGGCGACCCGTGTCGCTGGAAAGGGGAATCCTGGTAGTTGAGGGAAACCAACACACTTCTTTGGCCTCTGCTTCAGGTAGACGGGAGGTGAATATTGGTCCCGTATGCATCAATCGGCTGGTCAGCTGACTTGTGTCACTGGCTGGGGATCAAGTGATCGAGTACTTACTAGCCATCTCGCTAAGGGTGGAGACTGGCATAGGAGTGTCTTGTGACCGTATGGGCCCTGGCTAGCACTGGTGCACGAATGTGCATCCCCTTGTTGGGTTCGGTAGTGGGTGGTGCGGCCGGGGTCTGAATTCTTTTTCTTTTTTTCAATTATGGATGGAAAAACTAACATTCCTTCTATTTCTCTCCCAAGTGGCGAGCAACAAACTGTACAGACTTTATTCACTCGTTTTTTTGTAATTAAACGCACTGATAGTCTCTCAGATAGTTCTTTCAAAAAAACTTCACCTTTTCTAATAGCAAAAACATTTCAGTCTGTTTTGGGGGATGGTCACTCCCTAAAAAAATTGCAGTCTGGGGACTTACTAATTGAGGTTTCTTCAGCCAGGCAGTCACAACTTCTGTCAAATTGCGATACTATAGGTACTTTTTCTGTCTCTGTTAAAGCACATCAAACTCTTAATACTTGCCGTGGTGTAATATCTGAACCAGATCTTTTATTTTCTACAAAAGAAGAACTTCTAGCTAATTTAAGTGATCAAAATATCATAGATGTACGCCGTATCACTATCCGTCGAAATGGGCAAATACTTCCTACTAAACACATTATTCTAACTTTCAATAGCCATATTTTACCTTCTACAATTAAAGCTGGTTATTTAAACTGTCCAGTTAGGCCTTATATCCCTAATCCTCTGCGTTGTTTTAAGTGCCAGCGGTATGGGCATACTAATACTACCTGTCGTGGATCTGTTACTTGTGCACGTTGTGCAGAAGTCGGCCATGACGGTAAAACTTGCGAAAAACGAGAACGCTGCGCTAATTGTAAAGGTGACCATACATCGTACTCTCGCTCTTGTCCTAACTGGATCCGTGAAAAGGAAATTCTTGCAGTTAAGATTACTCAAAAACTTTCCTACCCTGAAGCCCGTAAACTTGTTGAATCCAGGACCCCCTCTGTTGGGGTATCTTACTCCAGTATACTTAAAGAGCAATCAAAACCTGTAAGGCACATAAGCACCCAGACTGACACCTCCTTTCCTCCAACTAACTCAGCTAAAACGCAATCAACAACCACTTCAAATAAAGAAACCCGTGATGTCAGCTGTGGTTCTAAATGCTATGCTACCCCACTATTAGAACGTTGGCTTCCATCCTCAAAACCTGTTAAAATAGTATACCAAATCAATCAGTCTCAAAAATCTTCGAATCTACCAAAAAAGTCATCCGATCATCAGACTGAACAAACTTCTATACCATCTGCATGCAATTTGCAGAAACCTAATATTTCCCAGACTGAGAAACCGGGCCAAAAATCCTGTATTCAAAAAGGCAGAAGTGATTCCAAAAAGGCTTCCGAACTCCAATCTAAGACTAAGGCTGCTACATCTGTAAAAACACCACATAGACCTGATACTAGTCAAACTGACAATCCAAGCAAAAAAACTTGCATACAAAAAGATAAAAAGATAATTCGAGGTTCTTCACAGTGGAAAACTGTGAAGAAAAAGGTCAAGGAAAAATGTCAAAACAACCCTTCAGTTAATAATATAAAGGATCCAAAAAACCTTCAAAATTATGTAGATGAAGCAATGGATTTTGAATCATATGACTCAAGTGATGACGAAGATAATGTAGTTTTCGATGAATTTTTACCTAATTAAGTTTACATTGTTTTTTACTTTTGTGATTTTTAAACTTGTGTCTACGTGGTATTTGTACATAATCTTAAACTTTGTTTATATTTTAACGATATTACTTTTTAACTTCACAGTTTTTAATTATAATACTTGACTCTTTTAAATGTTTTTAAACTATACATATTACTCTTTTCATTTAATACTTCTCGTTTTCTTATATTTTTGTTAGTGTTTTTTTACTAAACTATTTGGTCATAAATATGTTTTTGATGTTGACATTGTATTGGCGCAGCATGTCCCTGAAGGGACTTTGCGCCATAAAACCCCAATCAACCAACCAACCAACCATTCATCGGTACATATTAGTTGAGAAAAAGGGGATGTTGACATCAGAAATATACGAGATTTCTTGGTAGATTATATTAATTGAGATGTTTTCCACATTATATGGGGCCTTCTCACAATCTTTTGACTTTCATGTCACTGAATAATAATTTTTATTTTAATACACTTTTTGTGTTTTTTTTAAAATTTCATATACTGGGGAACATCCCATTGCATGATTGCATAACAATATTAATGAGATAAATAAGTTTTGGACGATGTTGGGGGTCCAAATACCAGGAAAACTCCTATACCGTCCCGTGTCCCTGATGCTGATTTTTAAGTTTGGAGCTGTTTGAATAAAACTGTTTCAATAAAAGTAATTCGATGTAGTTTTTTCCGAAACTGGGACAATTGTTTTATAGCAAAACATTAACCTGCACACATTTTTACGCTTGATATTATTTTTTGAACTCTGTCGCTGGGTTTTTCATCCGTACCGTCCCTCTTGCTAAACTTATACAGAAAATTACTTCAGATGCAGCGACAGAATTTTTTTCAAGTTTTTCCTCATGCAGAAGTACGCTACAGAAAGAATGTCTAAAATTATTTGACAAGAAATTTACTCAATTTCAAGATCGTGGCTTACCGTCTTACCGTTCCCAAGGTTTATTCCTGCACTTTTCGAGATAACTTAAAAAAAAAAAATAATTTAATCCAATGTTAACAACTGTTTCTAAAAATCAATGAACATTGTGGCTATCACTTAGTCTTAACAGTATTTGCCTAAAATAGGTGGTAATTTTCCTTGCCGTCCCTTTTTTTCCCATTTCGTCCCTTTTTTCCTATACCGTCCCCTTTTTTAACACTTTCCAACAAAGTTGAAAAGTGTTTATGACTTCGATTTGCCTGGCCGTCTGTCCGTCTGTCCACGCTTTAACTCTCGTAAATATGCTCGGATCGTTCTGAAATTTTTGGATGTTAGTGACCTCTACAATAGCACGTTCCCTATTTCAAATGAAGCTTGTAGCCTGTTTAGTTCAATTACAGGGACAGTCAAAAGTTTTCCGTTACATTACGGGCAATGTTAAAAAATCGTTTCAAATGATTTTTAATGGTGTTACACTCTTTCAAACATAGTTAAATTGATATTCATTTATGAAGCCCTCTAAAATATGCATTCTGTTGAATATGCGTTGCAAAGAATAGTTATTGTTCATTTACAGGGCCACACAAAAGAATTCCGTTCATAATGGTATAGGGGAAATTGTTTGCGGTGTTTTTGAAAAGATTTCAGATACTATATTGTATCCAAATTACTGTATATTAGTAATGATTGCTCGAAATGCATTTTTAATTATGATATGCGCTTTTTTAGGGTTTCGTTCATCTGACGAAACCCTATTCGTCTCGCGCCTCTGTCTGTCTGTCTCTCTGTCCGTCTGTCACAGAGCCCGATCTCAAAACTATACATGTTGGAGACTTGAAATTTTGCATACTTATAGCTGAACACCACACATCATACGACAGATCATAAAATTTTGAAAAAGTCGTACATTTAACCATTTGGGCGCCCACATGTGTATTTTAAACAATTCTTTCTAAGTGGGCCCCTAATTAGGTTGTAGGCGTGAAATTTTACATACTTATAGCTGAACACCTCACATCAAACGACAAATCATAAAATTTTGAAAAAGACGTACATTTAAGCCTTTGGGCGCCCACATGTGTATTTTAAACAATTCTTTCTAAGTCAGCCCCTAATTAGGTTGGAGGCGTGAAATTTTACATACTTATAGCTGAACATTTTGCTCATTTTGCTTGAGTTTCTTCACGTTGCCTGCGATGAGTTACCGCTTCGCACTCTTTTTCTTAGAACCGTTCCTCATCAGCTGTCAAGCAACCATTTTTTTTTATTTACCAACTAAAAACAATCCCTGCCGGCCCGGCCTACAGGCGGAGGTAGATTTCGAAGTTAAGTATATTAATTACACCAACAAAAACTAAATCATGATTAGATATAAATCCACTTTAACAGTTTTATCTGGCCGCTTTTGACGAGTTTTTATTTCATTTTTATATAATAGCTGGTTTTATCAGAATCATGTTAAGGCGGTATTAAAAGAAAAAATACTTTTCCATGCTCAACAACTCGAAATTTTCTGGCACATTTTCAGATTAATTTTTAATAGAAAAAATACGAAACTTGCTCACGTGATTTTTGAAAAGATTTATAAGCTACATGTGTTTTTACTTTTCTTTCAATTAATTGAAACTTGATTAATAAACAATTATTTTCTCAGTAGGGCAGTATTTTTCGTTTCTAACACAATCGCTTCGGGAAATTCTGTTCAAAATGCCCACTTTGACATCATTTTTGGAAATATATTCTGCCTCTATCAAAAAATCGATCATTACGGTACATTATATAGTTTCTGAAGAAGAGAATCTATCAATTGGACGCGTTTGAGAGCAAAAATTAATTTAAAAATGAGTAAGAAAATAAGCAGTTTGGATTTGAATACATTCTTAATAAGATGATTTTTTTCTTCAACCGCTATGTATTTTTAATTTGTTTTTGCTGTAAGAATTGGTCCTATCAAAAACTTGTCTATATAAATGTTGAAGACAATATTAAGAAGATATATGATAAATTCATGGGGATTTTATATCTTGTGAATTGACGGAGTTACAGAAATTTTTCTTCTTCCCCCCGCTTTTTTTGTTTTCGTTTTTAATTTTTTTGCGGTACGAATTGGTCCTATCAAAAACTTGTGAATACAAAAGTTGTAGATAATATTAAGGAGATGTATAATAAAATTAATTGGATTTGATATCTTGAGAATTGACGAAGTTATGAATTTTTTTCTCCCCAAAACCCTATTTTTTCGCCCCTTGTGCCCATTTTTAATTTTATCCAAAATCTGCGATACATAAATTTTTGGTCCTATTTTTAGAAGTAATAAAAACTTTAAACTGATTTGATATGTACAAAAATTAAGAAGTTATGGGTTTTTTTTCTGTTTTCACAAAACCGCTCCCTATTTCCACCCCCTTGGTCCGATTTTGCCCATTCACGAACTTGGCCGAGATTTTATGCCCCTTGATTTTATGTATCAGTTTGTAAGAGATTTGTGCAGAATTGTGGAAGTTATCGTGTCCAGAAGAAAGGGATATATATATATATATATAGATAGATAGATAGATAGATAATTTTTTTTACTAAGGGTGGTTTTTGGGTTCTAGGGGTCATGATCGGTGTAGATCTGCAAAATGTTTTCAGAAATTCCAACATAGGAACGACGCCAATAGGTAGTATTTCATTCGAAATCTACCTAAAAAATAGTTTTCTACTTTAACATATGCATAATACTCTAGTACAAATGAATTTTTATAAACATTTCGCATTTATTTCTCTTTTAAATCGCAAAGGAAGCCTTAAATTTCAGGGCCTCAAAGTGGTATGACACCCTTAAAAAAAATTCTACAAATTTAAGTACTCAGCAGACAGAGGTGGAATTTTTAAATGTATGTTCAGTTAATTTAAAGGGAAATGTTCGATTTACGGTGCTTTTAATATAATAAAGATGAAATAGATTAGAGATGAAATGAAGCGTAAATACAACTTCTGTAATTATGAATTAAATAATTTCAGCTTTATTTTCAAGTATTGAAATTTTGCAGAGAAAATTCCTTGTTAACAATATATATATATATATATATTTACACGGCTATGGTGGAAGTACACTATACAAAGTGTCCCAAATTAAATTACATATTTCTGAGAGGTTACTTCAAAAACTATTCATCCACAAAGGCATGGGATTTGGGGAGTGTCGTATGAAGATGATATTTTTTTTTATCTAGAGCAAAATATGTCGGCTCCAAAAACCATCAATAGAGGGCGTACACTATATCTTTATGCGGAATATATAAAATGAACTACACAATGTATCTAAGTCGACAAAACCTGTTTAATATTTAAAATCGGACAGATATCTTATGTGATTACGATAGAAAAATTTGAGAACCATCTTTTGCTCTTGAAAAAAATTCCATCATCCCCTTACGGAACTCTTCAGATTTCACGGATGTCCGATATATTTTTTGCTGTAATGCTCTGAGAAATGTGCAGTATAATTTGTGACACCTTGTATACTTTTATTTTTTTTTGCTTGTGCATATGTCATTTGCGTAGTTTACATCATGTATTACATACTTGCCAACATTCAACTAAACTTCCGTAAAATGTGAGTCAAACTGACCAGGATAAACACGTTTCAAACCAGAAAATTTATTTGTTATATAATTATACATTTAATATAACTTTTCTCTCTGAAATCTATTTGAATTCACTTCTTTAAAAAATTCTGGTTCGAAACGTGTTTAACCGGGGTCAATTTAACTTCCATTTTACGGACGTTTAGTTCGAAGTTGGCACGTATGGTATTACACGTTTTGAAAGCCTTTTTAATACTATGCAGTCATGTTGTAATGACTTAAGTGAGTAATGTTTAATGGCACAATGCTGCAAAATAATATCGTTCGTACTATTTTTTATAAAATAAAGTAATATAATTATCTAAACATGCCATAATAAATTATTAGAGTGTTAAATATTGTAATTTTAGTCTGAATTCTGTCATTCATATAAATTTGGTAAAATTAATATTGGGTTGTTAGAAATGTCGTGTCCGTTTGGGAAAATCAATCCGTACCGGAAAATTCTGCGAGGTAGTTATTAGACATTAGATATCGGAATCAATGTTTAATAATTAAATAGAAATAGACGACTTTCCGAACGACCCAATATATAAACATTACCCCCCCCCCCTCCACCTTTACCTTAGAATTTACTCAACAACCCAAAATAACTTTACTAAAAATACTTTATTACTATCAAAATACAAATACTTACAAGGCCAAATACTTAAGTGACATAATTTCCTGATCCGACACTCAATTTTCCTGCTAAGACTATTCCATAGAATGCTAAGCTAAGAATCAAACAAAAAAATGCGACTTAAATATGTTTTTGAAATTCGATTTACTAGGGCAGTCATATATTATTCAACGTTTCCCCTTGATATTTCAGAAACATCTCCTGAATTTCTTACTTCTACCAACTCTTTTTATTTTTTATTCCTTCTTCGGGGTTGAGGGGGGGGGGGGGGGGCATTTGATATGAAAAAAAAAACTTACAAGAATAATTTTATAAATCAATCATACCATCAGAATCAGAGAAGAAGAAACAAAAAGCGAATGTAGTACTAGAACAATAAACGACAAGGGGTGGTGGTTGGACAAGATATTCAATTTGAAGAATAAAACACATTCGGCAAGTGCATCTGTAAGTTTCTGATGAACACAGGTTATACTCCCCTCCCCTTCCTACCTCCAGTAAACGACACATTTCGCAAGTTTAAAAACCGTCTTTTCTCTCTCCACTTCTGCCTTTCTATTCTACTCCAATATGTGTTTTCACTTCCCCCTAAAGTCTGCGACGCAGAATTGGATTTTATAATGTGTCTGTCGCCAGATGGTGTCTTTCGCACTTTAAAGGAGGGGATTTTTCGAAAAGCCTCTCCTTCTCTACCCACAACCCCCTGATGACTATTTGCTTTTCAATCCCCAACTGACGTCATAGGTTAAATGCATATATAAAGAAAGATGCGGTCACTACATCACCAATGGTCACGCCTTTTGTTTTCGATTTGGTGAATAAAGGAGGTCAGAGGTACTTCGTATTTCTTACAGAGAAAGACTCAGTTCAGATAATAACGGTATTATTTTACATTCGACAACTCTGTCTGCAATTTTTGTCAGTTCATAAATTTCAAGAGTGGACAATCAGAATTGGAAAATAAGATAGTGTACATCTAGATAAATAATGTTCAGCTTTATTTATACTAATGTAGTTCCTTATATATCGATATCTATAACTGCAAAGCCTTCCGGTTTTTGAGTAACGCTATTTCAGAGTAAAAATATTCACATTAGTCAATGACAAGAAATTTGCGATTTAATAAGACGACTACTCGGAAATAGTGGTACTGAAAAATCGGAAGATTTGACACCTATGGATATCTAATTAGTTTATATATTAGCCGCCTTCTCTTTAACAAGAATTGAGACTTTTTATCCGACTGTCAAGAAGGGTTATGTGTTTCACGCGTATCTGGGTATGTGGATTTCTTTATACCCTCGAAACATCCCAACGGCTGGATGTATTTTAATAAATGAGGTCGCTATCAATTCGTCTTAACTGTCCGATGGTTATAGGCTAGGTTTTGTTTTTATAAATTCAAAATGGCGGTAGAGACGAAAAAAATTTTTACGCACCATATTGTGTGGCATATCTTTGGATAGGTCTTTCAAAATGAAGACGATGTTTCATTGACTATTTTACAGTTAGATGCTCCGTTTAAATATTACAACACATGGAAGTTGTGTAGGAAGGATCTCTAGTTTTACTGCAACTCCTAACCATCATGGACATCTATATAGGCCTTATCAAAACAGTGTTTATAGATAGGAACTAACAATTAAACACAACTTAAAAGTGATCAATACAAGTAAATAAAAAGTAGGCAAGTAATATAAAAAATAGTTTCGCATTGATGAGAAATGATTAATTAGTTCGCTTTTTACGCAGTCGGGTTTTTTGATTTTTTTAAATTTAATATATTTTTTCTTGTTATCTTTCGTTATTTTGTCGTATTTAATATTTCTTTATAAAGAAGGTCTAAAATAAGCTATAAAAAGATAAATCTCCTTAAATATGGAAAAAAAAAATGTACGAAATGTAGATTTTTCTCAACACGATAGTCTAGACTAGAGCGCGATAAAGGGAACAATGACAAAAAAATCTGTTGCATAGAGCATAAAATATTGTAACTACAACCCGCTTTAAATGTCTAGCATTCATTTACTTTGGGTCAACATGGTGGCTTCTTTTGCTATCTCTATTTCCAAGCAATAATCTTCATGGTATATTTCTTTCTCAAATTTAAAGTCTTTAACGAAGATTTTTTTTTCTCGAATTATTGGTAGACAAAAAATCAACGCATCACCCCGGAACTGCACAAGAATTAAGGTATTTATAGAGGAAGCAGATAGATGCAATTGCGCAATAAAAGAACTTAACAGTTCAAAACAATTTGGGTGTTTTTTAATATGATTTTAACATGTAAACATAAATTAACTAACAAATGTTCAATATCTAAATATACAAGTTAAATTTTCAATTTCACCCGATATTTCTTGAAGAGATGCATAAACAAAGTTTAGTTCTCAAATTAGTGTTATGAGTTGCGAAAAAATCAATACAATGTATATCACTCTTAAAGTGTTGCCATACAAATCTGAAAAAACTATTTCATGCAGGTGCTGCCATCTAAAACTAAAAAATATTAAGCATTTCTGCACTATTTGTAAGTTTATAAGTAATAGTTAAGCTAAAATTACATGACCAAGAATCACCCAATTCTGACCAATATTCACCTCATGTTGACCCAAAATCCCTCATGTATATTGGCTGATGGGTAGCCCTCTATTTCCATACTCATACAATATTAATATGCATACATACATATTCTATGCATATTTCTCGTTCTATATAACCCTCTTAGATCTTTAGATAGCTAAATTTCATACTACCAGGAGTCACCTTATGGAAAAAAAAAGGCATGATTTTGATATCTCATTTTTTTGCTCACGTTTTATACATATGCCTAGTTAAAATATTTCTATTGGACATTCGCTTAGTTAGCAATGTAGAAATTCATGCAATTACAATATTCACTATTTTGGGCGTAATTCATAACTACAAAAATTATATATGTATAAAATATTTCTTCTCATCAAATTCTGTTTTGAACCAAACAATTGTGTTACTGAATAATAATGAATGTGTCTATCATCCATTATTTTTTCTCTTTTAACTCCATCATTAGCATTGATGAAAATTTAATTGACCTATAATCACTCCACGTTGAGAGTTACCAAGAATCACCCCCAGTTTGTCCTAAATGTAAAGACGCGAAATATCATTAGGATGACAGACAATGAAAAGGATTATACTTAAATGTTTGAAAACTTAAGGTAGTAAGACTTACTTAAGTTATACTTAAGTAAAACAATAAATTATGTAGCTGAAGTATAAATATAATTCTGAAGATGATGCCGTAAAATTTCTTTGTAGTTTAATATAACAGAGTGAACTTAATGCACGCTTATTTTAGACAAAGAAAATGAAAGCCTGTTCCCATTTACTTTTTTCATTGCTAATGTTGTTTCGCTGTTATATCCGCTTCATTTTAACTCCATTAGCTTCTCAAATTTTCTTCGTAAGCCAGTATAAAACACATCTTCCCTTACTCGTGCAGTTTAATAATAATATCGGTTAATATTGGTACCAAAAGAACAAACTTTTTTTTTTAACTGATAAATATTGTATCAAAAGATCTCAACATCTATTGCAATTATAAGTGTCAAATTCCAATATATCGTGTATTTCACAATTATATAATCAATTAATAATTCAACAAAAATTCTAAGAATTTTGCTTATTTATAGCTAAAAATTTATAAAAGTCAAAATATTAAATTTAGCAAGATAAAGTACGAAAAATAATATATTTATATTTTCATACGCAGCAAAATTGATGTTAACTAAGGACTATGCGTACAGATTTGTGAGTATACTATTTCCAGATAGAATTAATTCACTTTATTTAATGGTGTTATTTAATCTGTGTTTTACTTATATTGGGAAATAATGCCCCGGACGAGTGTTTCACAATATAAGTTTTAATTTTTATTCATGTTTTTTACATTCCTTTTGTAATTTTTCCAGTTACATTTTCAATCATTCCACTTTAATATACAGCATTTTGGATAATCAGTTTTATGGTACCATAAATGATTTCATTTTTATGGTCAATTTATCATTTGTTAAAATGGTTTATAATTACAAAAAGTTTGACTAATATACGAGGTAGGGTCAAAAAATTCCTGGAATAGGTCAATTACAAATTATTAAAAAATAGAACAATAATTTTAACTTATTGGCCTTCAAAGTACTTTCCTTTTGCATCCACACACTTCTTTCAGTGTTCGTATAACTGTTCAAAACACTCCTTGAATCCATTTTTTGAGACATCCTTCAGTAGCTTCGTCGCATTTTCAATCACTTCATCTGAATCCATAAAATGGTGTCCCTTCAATTTCATTTTCAGTCGTGGAAACAGGTAAAAATCCGCTGGTGGTAGGTCGGGGAATAAGGAGGGTGTTTCAGAGTGGCAACACTGTGTCTGGCACGATAATTTTTCACAATCAATGCGCGATGTGGTGGAGCATTATCGTGTAAAAGAAACCAATCATTTGTTGCACATTTTTCAGGTCATTTTTGTCTGAATGCATCTCGTAGTTGTTTAAGGATCTCCAGGTAAAGTTCTTTATCGGCAGTTTGGCCTACAGGAATAAATTCGTAGTGAATGACGCCCTCGTAGACTCTCGACGCCCTCGAACACGCTCAACGTTTTCATGTGCGCTGAAAGAGGGGGGGGGGGCGCCCAGTCCGACGGGTCATCTTCGATGTTTGTGCGACCTTCACGAAAACGCTTATGCCACTCGTACACAGCCGTTTTTTTATGGCATCGTTTTCATATGCTTTCTTCAGCATCTCGAGCGTCTCAGAAGGTGATTTCGCGAGCAAAACGCAGAATTTGATGCTAGCACGCTGCTCTAAAGACGACATTTCAAAATCCGACGAATGAAAAATTCGCTTTGTCAGAAATGATCCGCAGCTAACGTCGACAGTACCGGAAATGAATTCTAGATGCCTGTATGTTTTCCTTATCAGTGCTGCCAACCTCCATAAAAGATATTTCCCCTCAAACGAACACCGGTGTGAGTGTAGGCGACCATTCCGGGAATTTACTGACTACTTCGCGTACACACACAGGGTGTCCTTAAAACATTGACCTCCGCTTTTATTACTTAAGTGGGTCCGGGGCCACAAAAATTTTCAAATTTTCTAAAAAACTTTTATTATATTAAAAATTTCTGGTTTTTTTTTTTTTTTTTTTTTTTTTTTTCTGTTTAAAATGATGTATAAATCATGTTTCTATCTTAATTAGAATAAGAAATATTAATTTTTTCGTTTTGGTTCGGTTTCAAAATCTAGCTTTCAAGCAATGGTTGTCGTGAAAACGACTTCTTGTGAAATTGCGTTTTTCTTCATGATGGGTTTTATCACCATTTCTCGAATTTAAATTGTTATAAGCACAGAACCGTTAAAGATAAACGGTTCAGACATGGAACATGTCTTTTTAAGTTTATTTACTTTAATTTTGATTCAGCAAATTTGAAAAAAAATATTTACATTTCAAAATATTATTTTTTTTTATAAGTTACATCGTTTTTTTCGAAATTTTTAATTTATGTATTTTTAATATTTATTTAAATTAATATTTTTAAAAATTCTGAGTCAAAATTAAAACTTATATATTTCTGTTTATTTAAATGAAAACAAATTGAAATTCTACAAATAATATTTCAAGTTATAACGATTTTAAATTACCCCACTTTTTTGATAAATTTAAAATTTTTTAAAACAAATTATGAGAAATTTTATCATGTGATTTTGTTTACAAATGATATGGTTAACCATCTCAAAAAATTTCAATATTTTATCTGAATAAATAAAAATTATGTTAAAATGTGTCCCGGACCCCCTTAAATATTAATCATAGACATAAATTATAAATTACAAAGTCACGCAAAACAGGTACAGAATTTTATGAAATCCATTAAAATTATCAGGTGATTAAATTTGAAGAAATACAAAATGTAAATTTTTATACGGACCTCGTACAAAAACAGGTACAGAATTTTATGAAATCCATTAAAATTATCAGGGGATTAAATTTGAAGAAATACAAAATGTAAATTTTTATACGGACCTCGTACAAAAACATTCTCAGTGAGTAAAATGTGTCCCATACACTAATAAGGTCATTTAAAGGGGTTTTTCTTTAGAAGTATACAAATTTAAAACGAAATAAAACACATAAAAATGGAAATCGCCATGATATTGGTTTTATTCAATAAAACATTTTATGCTATTAGTGTTTAAAAATGATTTCGGGCATATGGTCACCGCATCTGGAAGTCCGATTTCGACCTTTTTATCGAGCATCTGGGGCCGTGTATTATCAATAACGCGGCAAATCTTGATTTTCCAAGTGGTTCAACGTCTGTGGGTTATCGGCATAGACCAGCGACTTCACATATTCCCACAGAAAATAATTCATTGGTGTGCGACCACATGACTGTGAAGGCAAGTTCACAGGTCCATTACGCTAAATCATGCGCTCACCGAATGTCTCTTGCAATTAATTGGTGGTGTTTTGCACAATTTGTAAGCATTGTTTTGGCATAAGTCTATTCATGGTGAAATGGCAAAACATACTGAGTGCAAATCATCTGTCAGCTGTCAAATTGACTGTGAGTAGAAACAGTGTTGCCAACACTGTTTCTAGGAAGTTCTCAGATGGGGTACATGGTCATATACAAAATTTCAGCATTTTATCGTAAAAAGTCGCAGATATATGGAAATACATAAATGCTGGCTTAAACCACTTTTCGATGCTTGGATATCAGTTCCCAAAGGGGAAGAGTCATGTCGGATGATCACGTTTCAGGGGTCGTACACAAATTCTGAAAGAAAAGAATGATTGCTACTCTAACTGTAAACATTTACATTTCAATTTATGATTAATCTGTCACTAACTTTGTTTAAACATATCTCTGCGACTTTTTATGATAAACTGTTGAAATTTTGTACATGACTTTATTAGTATATGGGGCACATTTTACTCACTGGGAAAGCTTTATTTACGCGGGCCGTACAAAAATTTAAATTTTGTATTCCTTCAAATTTAATCCCCTGAAAATTTAAATCGATTTCATGAAATTCTGTGCCTTCCTTACGTAACATTGTAATTTATAATATATGCTATGATCAATATTTAAAGAATAAATACCGAGGTCAATGTTTTTTGGATATCCTGTATATATTACAAAAAATAAAATTTTTGAAGCTTCCTCTCATGTTTTGTTTAAATATAATGTGTATCCCAAGCGATTTAAGAACTTACAATAAACTGCTAAATTATATTTTATTCTATTAGAGATTATTTTTTTCCTTTTGAAATAGTTCAGAATAATGGATAAATTTCAATAGAAACACAAAGTACGTTTTTTTAAAAAACAAAATTATAAAATTTTAATGTACCACACCGAAATAATTCTATACAGTGCGGCGCAAAAGTTTATGCACAAGCTAAATATTTTTATAAAATGAAAAATATACACCAGAACGCTTTGAAATGATATTGGATTATCTGTATCTAAAGAATTGGATTATAAATTCATGTTTCGAATTCGGAAACAATTCATTGTAAGGAAAATAATAAATTGTAGAAAAATTAAAATTGTGATGTCACAAAAGTTTATGCACAAAAAAGAAATATTTACATTTTACAAAGAACAAAAATCCTTTAGTAGTCTATGGTGTTTCCATTACACCTGATGAGATCAAATACGCGATTTTCCATTGATAACACGACAGTTATGGAAGGTTTTGGGAGCGAGTTTGTGCCAGGCTTCCTCAATCGCTGATTTGAACTTTTGCACTGAGTAATATTACTTCTCATGTTTGTAGACGTCACATGAGAGGATTCCCTAGATATTCTCTATCGGAATCAGATCTGGGCTGGTCTGGCCAGTTCATCACACTGGTAAATTCTAAGATCTAAGCCATTATTTTGTGTAACGGGAAGGAAGTGAGTATTGATGCGTTGTCTTGTGGAAGGTCCAGTTGGGACCACTAGGAGTTCACCAAACGGTGACAAATGCTCACACAGAATTTTCTGATATTTTTGTGAATTTTGTCTGCCATTTAGGAAGCAAAGAGACTTATCTATTGTAGCCAAAAGCGCCTCATACTATGAGAGAACCACCACGTTGTTGCCTGCTGAATATTCTCTTCGGATCTTTTCTCAAAGCACGCCAGTAGAATGAGAAGCAATCTGGACCATCCAAATTCCATTTTTTCACCAGAAAAAATAACACTAACACATTCGTCACGATAATACACGTGCTGTTTTGCCCATTGAAGTCTTGCTTGTTTGTGACACTGTTTCAGAAAAGCCTCACGAGCTATTTTTTGTTTTTTGATGAATACCGATTCGGTTATTTGTCTGCGTATGGTGTCACGTGATATTTTTGATCCAGGCAGAGTTTTTATCTGATTAAGAGACAAATTGCTAGTTACAGCCAATCTTTTAATTCGTCCATCTACACGAAATGTGGTTTTACTTGACCTTTCTGAGTGATATGCATTTTTGAATTGTTTTCGACGTTGCAAAAAACTATAAATACCTCGTTTAGGCCGATTTAAAATAAGCGAAGTTTGAAAAACGGATTTCACATCAGCTTTTAGCTTCCAAACTTCTACAACTTCTTCAGACGAGAACTGCAGAGATTTCGGCATTTTGATATAACATTTTCGGCATTTTGACAAGGATCGCTACACTTTATACTCTAGAAAAAATGTTTCACCGATCCTCCACCTATCATGTTTAAGAAGACATTTACATAAAATAGCATTTGCGCATAAACTTTTGCGACATCACAAAAAATGTTTTTTGTAATTTCTGAGTATTGTAACGATGAATTTTTTCCAAACTTGATATATATATTTATGATCATAGTATTCACCTACAGTGGATATTTTAAAGCATTCCGTTGTGCAATTTTATTTTTATTAAAATATTTGCGTTGTGCTTAAACTTTTGCGCCGCACTGTACAATAACCTGAAAATACTTGGAATATTTTAACAATATACAATAAATTGTTTTTGATGCGTGAAATTTTTAAATGAAGTTTGGATGATTACACTGATTTTAGTACCATAATTTTCCATCACCGTGTAAAACTTCACAGCATTATTAAAACTCCTTTTTCATTTTTACTACAGATGAAAAACGTATTCTCAGAATGGTTTTGTTCGTGACCAATCTTTTACCTACTTTCATTCAGAAAACAAACTAATGAATAAAGTAAGATTTTAAGCATATAACGAAATATTTATTTTCGAATATACGATGTCCGCACTAGTGGTTGATTGGTCCCCAGAGTTCCTCTCATCGTAAAATTATGATCAATTAATAATTTTCTTAATACTTAATAAAATTCTGTAGACTGTAAAAAATACATGTTTCTCATTCGATGAAAATACAATACAGCCACGTACAAAAATGTACAATAACCTTCCGCGATAAAAGAACGCTTTTCGGAATCGTAATGTTTAGAAACCACAGAAACTAATATATTTTTGAAATTTGAAGATTCATTTCTAAATAAAATTTATTTTTCTTTTTCTGATTTTCGGAAACGTTTCAGAGTATGACAAAATTGAAAACGTGTAATCACGTATCGCGCGTTTACTTGAGTTCCATTACCTGCGATTTATACTGTTGAGCTGATTCATATATCAGACCAGATGCTATGATCAATAAGGTTAGCTGGGTGAACTAAATCCTCCAGATTCGTCCGGGATAGCTCAGTTCGCATTGCATTGGCTGCTTCAGCCAAGACATCCCTGGTTCGAATCCTGGCCCGGATATTTTCCACCCAGTTGGAAAATTACAACTCTTATGAATTATTTACCAATTTGAATAATTGTGTTAAAATTAATCTTGTGTTTTAGAGTAGTTTTTCTAGTGTATTTGGCCACTTTTCTCAACCTGCAATATAGGTTTTTTCGGATGCTATCCATTCTCATGTAAATATTTTTATGTTCAACAAATATGTTTCACAGACAAACATGTTAAATTAGCAGCGTTAGAATTAAAATCAATATTTCGTTATTCTTGCATTTATAAATTCAGTTACGCAGCTAAAAATGTCTAATTGAGAATGGATAGCATCGTAAAAACCAATATTCCGATGCGACGAACAACTTAATATACAATAAAAACTACACGTAAACGTTTCGAAAATCAGTGACAAAAAAGTAACTTCTTTTAATATACACTGGCCTCCAAAAGTTAAGGTACAGGGACTGGATGCTTTTGATTGCACACGTTTTGTCGAATATCTACAAAAATTATTGACGAATTGTTCTTGAACTTCTGGGATGAAAAGAACATGTTTGATTTCATATTTCTTGGTGAAGATTTAGTCGGGCCGACAATTAGGGGCTAATAATAAATTTAATAATAAAATATTTGCGATCAGCTATGCAACAGAAAAGGCTGGAAATGATTTGTCACTGCGTTAAATGACTATTTGGATCTTGTTCAACGTTTGTGTGCATTTGTGTAAGCATAGCACTCATATTCGTGAAGTTGTTATTGTGTCTGTGAAAAATTCAAAAGTTTTTTTGCTTATAGCATACAGAGTTTTCTACCAAATTTAACACAACTTTCCAAAAACTTGCCAAAGTATAGTAGCAACAGTATACTGCAATTAAAACATGAATATATTGAATATTTGATGAGATATGGGCATTTTTGTAAGATAATTTTTAACTGCGCATGCTCAGAAGATTTAAAAATTTTTATTTCATAATTTGGTAGTCAGTATTTTGGGCAACTTATATAAAAAGTCCAGTCAAATATCGCGAAAATTCACAAAGATAGGGTCTATATAGTGAGTTGCTTCCTAAAAATAGCTTTATTATAAGGGATTTTCCACAACTTTTCAGTCAGCTCGCTATATCTTTCTAAGTTTTCACAACATTTGATTGGACTTTTTACAGAAGTTGCCCCAAAATACTGACCACCAAATTATGAAATAAAAATTTTGAAATCTTCCGCGCATGCGCAGTTAAAACTTCTCATAAAAATGTCCATATCTCAACAAATATTAAATATATTCATGTTTCAATTGCAGTATACTGTTTCTACTATTCTTTGGCAAATTTTCGGAAAGTTGTGTTAAATTTGGTTGAAAACTCTGTATGCTATAAGCAAAAAACTTTTGAATTTTTCACAGACACAATAACATCTTCACGAATATGAGTGCTATACTTACACAAATGCACACAAACGTTGAACAGGACCCAAATAGTCATTTAACGCAGTGATAAACCATTTCCAGCAATTTCTGTTGCATAGCTGATCGCAAATATTATTTTATTATTAAATTTATTATTAGCCCCCTAATTGTCGGCCCGACTAAATCTTCACCAAGAAATATGAAATCAAACGTGTTCTTTTCATCCCAGAAGTTCAAGAACAACGCCAATAATTTTTCTAGATAGTCGACAAAACGTGTGCAATCGAAAGAATCCAGTCCCTATACCTTAACTTTTGGAGGCCAGTGTAAATGCTTCTTTAAATCTTCAAAATTATATTGGTTTCTGAGGTTTCTAAAAATAAAGGCGTTTCGGAAACATGGGCTATTCGGAATATGTTATTGTATATTTTCGTTCGTGTTATTCATAGATTAAGAAGCATTTCTCTTGTCTTTTCTTTTACATTGCAGCAGCAAAAAACATATACAGTAAAATCTCGTTATAACGAATCTCTGGGTAGCACTGATTAAATTCGCTATACTGAAATATTCGTTAAAGTGAATATTTTTATAATGAAATGGGATAAGAATTTTTTAACAATCCAAATAATATTCCCTAAACTGAAAAATTCGTTAAAGTGAGATTCGTTGTGACGAGATTCTACTGTATACAAGAATTTATTAAAAAGGATATAATACTAACTGATCAACTATCGGAGGTTAAGGGGTCTCAGGACTCTTAAAATTGAAAAAAATGAAAAAAAAAGACAGTTTTCAACATTTAATGTTTTTAAATGTATTTTATTTTAAGACAATTTTAATTGGGATGAAAGATATAAGTATGTTCTTTCATTTCATGTATTTAAAAAATTGCAAGATGCAGAATTAGCATTTACAGGGGGCTCCAAACTGTCAGACATTTGACGAGCAGGAAAGCGGCATATAACAGATTACGCGCCGGATTACAAAATTAATTTGGCAACTCGAATGAAAATTTCGGTGCCTACTTATGGTAATAATTACTCTGAAACTAAATAAATTTCTATTTAAAGCAGTTTTATATTTTTAATACAAAGTAGTATTTAGCGAATGAAAAATTTAGAAAATTTCAACAGTATAATCACCTAAAAAAATATTTTTTTTTGAACAATAAAAAGGAAATTTTGGATTCAGTTTATACAAAGTAACATGAAACATATGTTTTGAAAATTTCATGAAAAAATATTCGGAAGTTTTTGAGATATCGTGCGCGTTACGCCCAAAAACGTCAATTGGAGAAAAATGACTTCAAAATTTCGGAAATAATGCTTCAGCTATTGGACGGGTATAATTCTAAAAGCCATAACTTCTATTCTCATGGGAATTCCAAGGAAACAATTATATCAAAATGTTCAGAAAAGATAGGAGTTTAACATCTAAAAAAATTTAAATTTCGAAAATTTTAAAGCCTTAAGAGTCCTGGACCCCCGTAACGCCTAGTGCAGTCCCCCTACTCATTCAAAGAAGTTATTTAGTAAGCCAGCAACGAAAATAAATTCAGCCTTAGAAACTAACTTTTACAAAATTTTTATGGTACTATAAATACATTTTTTTTTTCAATTTTGTCATATTCCGATGATCTGAAGCGTAACTAAATTTAAATATTATAATCTGTTTAATGCGATAGAAGTGAAAACTTGCTAAAAGAAAGATTTCATTTCGCCCGTTCTTTGAAAATAAACTGGCTATTCAGCTCATTTTACCTCAATAATATCTCCTTTATCTGGAATCTAATAGATCTCGACTGAAAGGGTGAACCCCGCTGAAGATTGCTCTTGAACGAATCCGTGCTCTTTAATTAGTTTAACACGAGTCTTTCTCGTTTATCCCGAACAGATCCTCGTTAAACGGATGGGCACTATGGGGCCGAAGAGGAGGGTATTTAATGAATTGTCAATCCCTAACCCCTCCGTGTCGTAGGATCGTGGACAATCGATGAGTCGTAGTGAAAGAGGTCCATGGGAAAAGATGAGTTAGAAATTAGGATGAAACGTCCCATGGGACAACCAGAAGCTTATGAAATCTTCTGTTTCAATGTTGTGTATAATTAACAGACCTGATGTAATATTTTAGCCGGGAAATTTACTCGATATCTGTGTCAGTAATTAATTGGGTATTTTTTCTTTCTTTCTCCAGAATTTACTTAGAATGCTGAATTTTCCTGTAACTTCGAAACGATTGAAAGAAGAATGAAATCTGTATATTACGATTCGCATCAAGAAGATTGTTTTTTCCTAAAAGTGTTTCACACTTTCGAAATAGAAAAAAAAATATTTTATTGCACGTAAAGTTTTCTTTTTTCTAAAACCGATTAAGTGAAGACGAAAACTTAAATAATTCATTTTATTGCCTATTTGAGAAAGTTGCCATAATATTTTTTAAAAACATAAAAATGTTTATGTACAGTCGTGGAAAATAAAAAAGTAAACATCCCCTACTAACTCTGCAACAAATTATCGCAGAAGAAAGTTACTGGTACCAAACAATTGGAAATAAAGTCTATTTTTAAATGGTGTATGTAAAATTTGCCTAGGAGGCCATCTACATATAAAAAAGAACCCAAACATTGTTCTTTTCAATAGCAATACCCAAGTTTGAGACCTTAAATACATTTTACACACATCAATTATCTTTAAAAAAAATTTCATGCAATTCATACGATTAGTTTGAGAAATTACTTATTTTAAAATGATCCTATTTTAAGGGTTGTATCCAAATTGAAGTTCGGTACTCGATTGTTCAAATGCTACAGAATGACTAATGTCACTTCTATTAATGTATTATTTTTTGCCAATAGGACCATTTCACTCGCTTAATGTGTTTCGACTATTGCCAGCCCAAATGTTTCAATAAAATGAGTAAAATATATTTTTTTCAAATTATGCTTTTATGCAATCATACCCAAACATAAATGTATTGAATTTGTAATTTTGAAAATTTTATAATATGAATTTTGAAATTAATATTTGAAGGAAATATGAATTGCAACCTACAATTTTTTGAACGAAAAATCTTGCGTAAATTATGAAACATTTTCCAAAACTAACAGAATATTCAGAAATTTTATTTTTTGAAATGAGATGCAATGTCTAAATAGTTAATAAAAGCAATTTATCAAATTACAACGAGCATTTGGAAAATGATTTTTTCGAAGACTAAAATTTAAGACATAAGAAATCGCACGGAGTTGATCATACATTACGTACGCCATGAATTAAACATTAATAGTGTTATGACACGTAAAAATTCCAAGCGACAAAAATCGCCTGCGACTCGTACGTATTATCCACCTGAAACTTATGTATTATCCAAGCATTTCATTGGCTGTTCGGGAAAAAGCTTTTCCATCGTCAGATTTCCAAGAAATCTGACGACACATTTAAAATGAAATTTCATTCTTAAACTTCTAAACATCCCACAATATTACTTTTTACACCGTTGTATACAGAAAAAAATGTACTTTTAAATGCAATTTGTTTGAAAGCTGTATCTCAATTTGTTTCTGAGTTATTATTTTTTTTTGTAGTTTTTATTACTTTTTTGTCATAGTGGCAACAGAAGGTATCCATCTCTGTTGAAAGTAAAGGGAAATACAGATTACTGTATAGACCAATCAGAAAACGAATAAAATGCGGATTAAACCAATAAAAACCTTCAGATATGCTTTTGATTTCCCATCCTGACGAGAACAATAACCCTTTTTCCAAATGGTTACCCCCCCCCCCCCCCAAAAAAAAAAAAAAAAAAAAAAGTCCTTCCGGCCAGTGCCGGGAGGAAGAGGTAGCTTTCAAATTCCTTATTTAAAAAAGCCAACTTATATCATGCAAACACACGAAGCTCAATTTAGTGGAAACTGAATATAGGAGATTCAATACTAATTTTTATCAATATAATGAATGAGAATTTCGCGAAATTAGTCAGCTTTATCCAAGCTGCTTTTCTTTAAAGTAGAAATTGAAACTGCTATATCTGAGCCATTTTTTAAGGTAAAGACAAACAAAAAATGCTCCTGAATCCTTATATCAATATCAAATACTTAAGAAAGAAACCTTTTTCAATTTCTAATTTTTTTATACCTCACTTTAAATATATATATATATTTTTAATTTAATGGCCGCCATTTTGAAACAAGATGGCAGATGAATCTGGCCAGCGAACTTGGTCGAGGTGTTGATGTATACTATCCACATGCCTTCTTACATCGAAATAGGCGAATACGTGTGTTATCGCGTGACAAATACAAAATCGTTTCAAAATGTTAGCCATGCTAGAAATTCAAAGTGCTATAAATCAACCATTTTTTAAGATATCAACAAAAGAACAAATTTTCAGAAACAAAAACTGCTCCGGAATCTTTGTATCAAGGCCAAACACATAAAAAAATCTTTTTCATTTTCCAATTTTTTAATACCTCATTTTGAATTTTAAATTTAATTTTTTTAAATGGCAACCCTTTTGAAACAAGATGGCGAATGAAGCTGGCCAACAAACTCGGTCGAGACATTGGTATGTACCATGTACAGACCAAGTTACATCCAAATAGGTTCATAAATACGCCTGTTATCGCATGACAAAAATCAGGTCGTTTTAAAATGTCAGCCACAAGAGAAATTCAAAATGCTATTACTCAGCCATTTTTTTTTTAGATATAGACGAAAGAAAACCTGTTCCGGAATCTTTGTATTAAGGTCAAACACATACAAAAAAAATCTTTTTCATTTTCCAATTTTTTGGTATCTCATTTAAATTTTTTTATTTTTAATTTTTTTAAATGGCCGCCATTTTGAAACAAGATGGCGGATGAAGCTGGCCAACGAACTCGGTCGAGATATTTGTATGTACTATGTACACACCAAGGTACATCCAAGTCGGTTCATAAATACGCCTGTTATTACGTGAGAAAAATCAGGACGTTTCAAAATGTCAGCCACGCTAGAAATTCAAAATGCTATAACTCAGCCATTTCTTAAGATATAGACGAAACAAAAACTGCTCCCGAATCTTTTTATCAAGGTCAAACACATAAGAAGAAAATATTTTTTCAATTTTCAATTTTTGGTACCACATTTCAAATTTAAATTTTTCTTAAAAATTTAAATGGCCGCCATTTTTAAACAAGATGGCGGGTGAAGCTGGCCAACGAACCCGGTCGAGACATTGGTGTGTACTATGTATAAACGAAGTTACATCCAAATCGGTTCATAAATACGCCTTTTATCGCGTGACAAAATTCAGGACGTTTCAAAATGTCAGCCACGCTAGAAATTCAAAATGCTATAACTCAGCCATTTTTTAAGATATAGACGAAACAAAAACTGCTCCGAAATCTTTGTATAAAGGTCAAATACATAAGAAAAAAATATTTTTCCATTTGCAATTTTGTGGTACCACATTTCAAATTTTAAATTTTTTAAAAAAGTTTAAATGGCCGCCATTTTGAAACAAAATGGCGGATGAAGCTGGCCGACGAACTCGGTCGAGAGATTGGTATGTACTATGTACACACCGAATTACATCCAAATCGGTTCATAAATACGCCTTTTATCGCGTGACAAAATTCAGGACGTTTCAAAATGTCAGCGACGCTAGAAATTCAAAATGCTATAACTCAGCCATTTTTTAAGATATAGACGAAACAAAAACTGCTCCGGAATCTTTGTATAAAGGTCAAATACATAAGAAAAAAATATTTTTCCATTTTTAATTTTTTGGTACCACATTTCAAGTTTTAAATTTTTTTAAAAATTTTAAATGGCCGCCATTTTGAAACAAAACGGCGGATGAAGCTGGCCAACGAACTCGGTCGAGACATTGGTATGTACTATGTACACACTGAATTACATCGAAATCGGTTCATAATTACGGGAGTTACAGTGTGACATAGGCCAGATATATATATATATATATATATATATATATATATATATATCAATTTTGAACGGAGGGTGGTTTCGGGGTCTGGGGGTCATGATCGATGAAAATATACCAAAATTTTTTGAAATCGCTTTCCTCCGAACGGCTGCAATAGGTAGCTTTTTTGTAAAGAAAGCTACCTAAAACTCAGTAAAAATCCATTTTCAGAAATTGCTGTCCGTACCGAGTAATATATAATAATTCATTCGTGCAACCCTGTATAGGATCGATAGAATTTATACACATCCCGTAATGCACCACAAATTAGATAATTAAAAAATATATATACCACAGCGGAAAATATACCTCCACAGCAATTATCGAACATAGTCAGTTCTGTAACCGAATTATTTTGTGCGTCTGTGTAAATGAACGATAAATGTAACGCACTCCATGCTCTATAGAAAACATGTAGTGCACCTGAGTAATACTTTTTTAGGTGCGTTCTTAATTATATAAATACGTAGCACCTATAGTTGTCGTTCGGTCCGTCTGTCTGTCTGTCCATCCGCATATAACAGAGCAAAAACTACCCAAACGCATGGGTCTGAGATTTTGAAATATATAATTGCTGCAAAATTTTGTCAAGTCATTTCAAATTTTATGATAATCGGATGTATAGTTTAATTACAGGGGCAGTCAAAAGTTTTCCATTATATTACGGCCAATGGGAACAAATTATTTCCAGTGCATTTTAATGATGTTACAACCTTTCGAAGAGAATGAAATGGATATGCACTTATGAAGTGCACTAAAATATACATTCAGTACAATATGCGGTGCAAAAAATATTTATAAAACTAGTTATAGTACGAACGCACCTCATTTGCCACATTTGACGTGCAATTCCCAACTCGTTAACTTAATTTTCTTTGAAGTATCATAAAATCATTAAAATGCACCGCAAAAGATTTTCTTCCATTGATCATAATGTAATGGAATTGTTTGTGGGTCCCTGTAAACGAACAATAGATGTTACTAATTCTATTCTGCATGCTGTAATCCACCTCAGCTATGCATATGAATCTCATGTTTGAAATACATCGTAACATCAATAAAATGTAACGCAAATGACCTCCCATCCTCATAGACCATAATGTAACAGGATTTTTTGCGTGTGTCTAGAAACAAACTATAAACGCTATATTACTTCATTTTTAATACCAAGTATTCGTTAACCCTTTCAAGGGCGGTGGTTCATTTTTGGACCACCTAATTTTAATCCCTAAATGCCCATTGGCACCAGAGTATTGGAATGAAAAATTTCCATTTATTAAGTACGGGAACAAAAGCTTTTGCATATTTAAAATAAATTTGCTTGTGAATTCTGGTGTCATTCACTCATTTCAGAATTTTGCTAATAGAAGTACCTTTCCCCTGAAAAGGTTAACATACAGAAATTACATGGCAATCTTAGTGTATTCAGATAGCAATCAGAGTACAATTTAGATGGTTATCCGAGTATATTTCAACTATACTGGAAAATGTTAAAGAGAGAGAGACTTACAGGAAAAGGTAATATACTGTTGAATAATAAAATTGGTAATATACAAAAAAATTACATCAAATTCTTGAGAAATGTTTGTTACATTCGTGAAATATAAGAGAACATTATAGTCATTATATTTTAGCACTTTATGATGTCGATTTCAAATGAGTTTTTATTTATTAACACTAAATTTTTTTCGCTCCTTACGCAATTTTGACTTATGCAGAGTTAAAAACTTACAGGTTCATTTTTCAACTTCAGAAGATTTTTGTAAATTTTATAAAAATATTTCATAAAATATTGTCTCTAATTTACAGAAATTTTCAGTGGACTAGAACAAAAAACTGTTTTCGTAATTATTTTATCAACAAATGGATTCTTTCCTTTTTTAGAGAATGGAATAATTCTGTTTCATTTGGAGTAACTGTTACTCTGATGATTGGTACTAAATTATTATTATTAAAGATATATTGACAGCAATTCAATTTAAAAGGAAATAGACATTTGCAATATCAGTGGTTCTTGGATTTGCAAGGTTCATTCAATAAATAACTGGAAAAGTTATATAAAGAATCCTGTATATGTTTTAGATTTTTTATGAGACCTTTTCCGGTTATATACATTGAATGAACCTTGCATATTATATGGGGCGTTCAGTAGTTGACCAAAGATGTTTCTTGCTCTATAGCAATTTAAACTGCATTTTAAAATTTTGTGCCATGGATCTGAGGTGTGACGCGAAACTTTTCAGTCAATATCTATCAAGATTTAAAAAATTAACAAAATATCATTTCTTTAACATAAACATTCCATATTACACGATTTACTTTGTAACGAGGCTTAATAAAAAAAAATAATAACAAATAACAATAATAATAATAATTTTCGTTTATTTGTTGCAATTGAAGTTTATTTCAGTTCTTGTTGTGTTCTTAAAAAAAAAAAAAAAAAAAAAAAAAAAAAAAAAAGAGAGAGAGAGAAATGGCATGACAATGATCCAACAAGGAGGGAGGCAACCATGGAAATCACAGATTTTGATTATTTTTATATATGTTGTAGGGTAAAGACCCCTTAGTCTCAGGTTCAACGGATTTTATACAACTCTCCTTAGCTCTTGGGAAACTGGAGGGGGGGGGGGGGTCTAATATTATAACAGAACTTAGTACTTAATTTGTAACGCGATTACTACGTTGTTGTTGTTGTTTTACCGCGTTTGTTCGCTTATCCGCGTGCTCAAGTTCGAGACCGGCACGCGCTACATTTGTTTTTCTCCTTTTTTGTTTTATAAATATACTTATAATTTAATAATCTCAATTAAAAATTTTAGTATCGTACATTAATTATAATGTTAACATATTTAAATTCTAATTTAGCATTTTTGATTTTTAAACCATTATTAACCTCTTGCCTGCGACGCCCGAACTCAGTTCGAGCAACGCTAATGCGCCAATTTTGGAATGCCCGATATGAGTTCGGGCAAGAGAAAATTTAGTATTACATTTCCGTGAAGCTCGAACTCAGTTCGTCCAATGCATAATATGTGATTTACCATTTTCCCAATAGATGGCGATACTTTCGCGTGAAAAGTTCGGCAGTTTCGCGCCATTTGTCGGATTTTTGTAGTTTTGCAGTTTTTCCCAAATTTCATTCAAATCATTCAGACAAAAAAAATGCCATTTGTGGCACGATTTTCTCAAATATATTCCACAAGCAAGGGGTTAAATATTTCTGTTCATTTACAGAGGTTTAAAAAAAAATGGATCTATTATTGACTAATAAAAATTCCAAAATCCTTACTAAGCCTGTTGTGGCGCCCTCTAGTTATGATAAAATAAAACATTTTCAAATAAAATAAAAATAAATGCAGAAAAAAGATAAATGTGAAAACAAAATAATTTAAAGCGCAAGCATGCATATTACAAATTTAGAAATCTTTAATATGCAAAAAAATAGGTTTCAATTTAATTCTTATGTTAATTTTTAATATAATTATGCTTCTAAAACAAAGTAGTATTATGATCGTATTGACTTCCCTTATACATAAATAAACTTCCCAATACATAAATAATGTTTGTTTAAAATCACGAATTGACACATTGTTCCATATCATAGTGAAGAAGAATGTATGAAAAACATTTTAAAAGTCATTTTAAAAAAATTAACAGTTTTATGATGTTTTATATAACTATTTAGTTACAAATAAAAAAAATAAATATGTTAAAATTATAATTGATACACAATTTTTTATTACAATGAGATTATTAAATTATGATTACAAGTATTTTTTATAAAACAAAAAATAAGAAAAACAGATGTAACGCGTTTCAGTCTCGAACCCGAGCCCGCAGATTAACGAGCAAACGCCGTAACAACTGAGCTACGACCAACATAGCAAGTTTTGTTACAAAGTAAGTAATTAAGTTGTGTAATAATATTATACACCCCCGTTTCTCGAGAACTAAGGAGTGTTGTGTAAAATCCGTTGAACCTGAGACTAAGGGGCCTCTACCCTACAACATATATAAAAATAATCAAAATCACTGATTACCATGGTTGGCTTTCTGCTTGTCAGATATTTAGATAAATGCTTTGATTAAAAAATTCCTACAGAAAAAAAAAAAAGATTGTAAAATTATGCAGAAATATTCCAATAGAAATGCACTAGAAATATTTGATAGGAATGTTGTAGTGGTATGACGTCATCTACATAACGATCTTTTTAAGCAAATTAAAAAAATTTTACATCTGTGCTATATTTTTAAATTATCGTAATTTTAGTGTGCCTCGAATGTCTAATCGTAATTTAGGTATGCCGTGAGGAAAAAAGATTGAGGAATACTGCTCAATAATAGACTGTCTCAAGAGACAATAAGTTTTTCGATGCCGTAACGAACGTAGTCCTAGGTTGCAATTCGAGGTAGAATTTAGTCTCTTATGATTGTGAAGGAGCCCATTAATTTTACCTCAAAATACCCCCTGATAATGTTTTATGAGTGGCTCTATTCTAAGTGCCTGATACAGGGTGATTCATAAAGATTGAAACAATAGGCTATTTCTTTAAATATTGCTCCTAGACACATACTTTCAATTGCAAAGTTTCATAAAAAAGGTACAAAATTTAATGACATAACTTGCAACTCCATGGGCGGTCTATTTGAGAAAATACGAAAACTAAACTTTTAACCCCCCCGGTAGAGTAAAATTTCCAATTAGGAAACTTTTTCTTATCCATTCTTGAATGAAATAAAAAAAATTCTTCTCGATATCTTCAAAACTCGCAGGGATATTAAAATCTAAATTTCGTGAGTTACACCATTTACACTCTCAGAAATAAAACTCTCACTTTTGACGATTCAGCAATCCTCGAGCTGTATTTCGACGTTTTTGACGATGATTTTTATCAACATCTCGTGACTTTTAACGAAATGTAAACTCTCAAATATTTGACGAAAGTTTTGCCTCAATCACGGTCAGACTCGATGCATTTTAAGAAAACAGTTGCTGTACCTCCTCAAATCCTACGATTTTATCAAGCAGATATTTGCTTGTTTATGTTAGTCCTGTAATAATTTGTTTTAATACAGCACTTTTTAGTGCTTTTCAGAAAATACTGAAATATAAGTAGTTATTGTTTATTCATTAGTTATTTTTTTAGCTGTAAGAATTTTTAGGAATGCTTATTATTTTTTCTTATTTATTTATTTATATGTTGTTGTTCGTTATGTTTTAATTCGAAAAGAATAAATTTCCTGTGTTCTTCAAAACCATTCAAAAAGAAAATTTGGTCAATAAAATTTCAAACTTCCAGTATATCTTTAAAAAGTACATTCTGTTTTCAATCAAATTAAATATAAACGTAATTGATCCCTCTCCCCTTTATAAACAGTAAAGTGTTAAAATCTTATCCACCTACTCAAAGTGATAAAATCTCACGCAATATGCACTTCAGAATTCGTTATTTGTGAGCAACAAATTAACCAGACCATATTCTAATCATTCATTGATCAAAGAAAATTTTACTAAAAACTAAAACTAAACTCTGTGGCTAAACAATCCAAGAAGGATCTGGGACGACAGTGCCCATCTCTGTTTTCTTGACCCTGGGCCCCGAGGGGCTATACAGCATGCGTCTCGGCCAGGTGGTCAGCCTAACGCGAGACCCTCGGTGTTTAGTTCCCAAGCAAGCTTGGTACTCTTTTATCGACCCCAAAGGGATGAACGGCTGAGTAAACCGTGCCCAGTCGGGAGTCGAACTCTCGACCTGCGGTGCGGCAGTCAGATGCCTGACCAAAATTTTACTAGTAAATTATTTAATCAAGTCATATTATAATTATTCATTGACATGAGAAAACCATAATAATAAATTAGCCTTACTTACAACTTTCAGAAATTACAGCAGCGCCGATAAAATTGCAATCTACCTTATAAAAATGCAGACACGCAGCAGAATTCATTACACCAATCTAAAAGCACATCCTTACAAGTCTCCAGTAGCGAGGTTGGAAGAGCAACGGTCTCCACACCGAAGGTCGCGGGTTCCAATCACGCCCAGGAAAGCGAGAAGTGATTTTTTTCTTCCTCCTTTCAATAAATACTGGAGCTTCCAAACTGTTTGATAGATGGCACCACCAGCCCTCTTTTGACGAAACTATTGACGAAATTTATATCGTCAAGCAAGTGAAGAAAGTAATTTCATCAATTTGACGAAATGTTCTCTCGGAGCATTTCCCAGGAAACCGTTTCGTCAAAAACAAAGAAAATTTCATGAAATCTGAGTATTCATTTCTGAGAGTGTACCCATGCCTCTGAGCGACAAGTTATTGACTCATTTTAAATGCAAGATAGGGATCACCCGCAAATTGTCCGTTATTAAAAGTCGATTTAAGACAGTACCTCTCCTTTAGACATAAAATAGAAACGCATAGATTTTACGTTAAACCTGCTTTTAAAATATACTGTAGGTCTGCACGGGTCGAAATATCCAGCCCCGGTCCCTAGCCGACCTATAGGAAAAAAAATTCGACCCGGCCTGGAAAAAAGTTAAAATCTTAGCCCGAGCTCGGCCTGGCCTAACTGAATTTCCACAAAACATAGTTTTTTTTATGTCGATGTGGTTAAAAATTGTATCTGACAATTTTCTAAAAATCTTGTATGGAGGAGTTCTGACCAAAAATACTTATAGCTTTTCTTTTTTCATGTTTATAATCTTCATTTTTAAAGAAGCGCCAAAGGCCGTGATATTTATCCTTTTTTAATGAATCTCTATTTGTATGTAAATGTTTCACTTATCATTTAATATCGTTAATCTATATCACATGTATTGTAGACTTCGAAAAATGCTATACAGTAAAATCTTCTAAGACGGAATCACACACGAAAGAAAATAATGCGTTATAGACAAGTTCCCTTCTGAGGAGGTGTAAATATAGTCTATTCTTTTCTCAGGTATTATTATATTAATTTTGCATGGACCAAAACATTTTTCCGTTTAAGACAGGATTTTGTCATAGGCAGGTTCCTTTTCATTGGATTTACTTATTTTAATTTTTTCGCCTTTAAATATACCATCCTTAAAAAAAAAAATTAATTTTAAAGTTTAATGGTAAAATAATGGCGATTTAAAAATACATGCATTTTTGTAAAAGTTTTTGGGCTGAGCCAAATTTTGCTGATTTTTGCAAGGACCAGGTCAGTCAGAGACAATGATTTTTATATCGGTTGGGCCAAGACCAGGACTGAAAATTTTGCCCCGTGTAGACTTATAGGAAAAAGGAGGCCAGTCCCGGTTCGGTATAAAAAAATACGTTGGGCCCAGTCCGGCCGAGCCTTAAAAAAGTAAAGTCCGGGCCTGGCCCGGCCCAGAATACAGACTTTTTAACGGCCTCGCCGGAGCGATATAAGACCTGAAGTGGTGAGGGTTAAAATTATGAAAAAACTCTTAATCGGCATATTAGAAAAAGCCTTGTTTTAAATCAGCTGCTAAAGATTTAAATGGTACAGAAAAATGTGGAACGGACAAAATTTAAACTGAATCGGAAGTTTAATCTACAGGAAGGAGTTACTTATTCACCTATTTAAAAAGCAATTAAAAAATGTTATTAGGAACCAATTTTTATTTAAAACTTTAAATGCGTTTTCCTGCATGATGGGTTTTTTCACAATTTTCCCTCTTTAAATTATTATAAGTCAAGAATTGTTAAAGGAAAAAGGTGAAAACTTAAAACATGTCTTTTTTGATTAATTTTGTTTCGGCAAATTTGAAAAATATTTAATTTTGAAAATATGATTTTTTTAAAAAATAAGTTACATCAACTTTTAAATTTATATTTTTAATATTTTTAAAATTAATATTTAAAGAAATCCCGAAAAAAAATTAAAATTTATTTTCCTCTTTAATTAAATGAAAAAGTTTTGAAATTCGAAAAATAATGTTTCGAGTTAAACGATTTTAAATTACCCCACTTAAAAAATAAAATAAAATAAAATAAAAAAATTTTAAAAGCTTTGTGAGAAATTTTTTATGATGTGATTTTCTTTGCAAATTATATAGTTAACTATCACAAAAAAATAAAAAAATAATAAAAATTCCAAATCAATAAATATATTTTTTGCATCTTTCCTGGAACTCTTAAAACAACATTGTTTCTTGAATTACACGCATTAAAATTTGTGTCTAATCCCTTAAAACCTACCGAATAATTTAAACGGGCATATCTCCGTGAGTTTTGCAAATATGAAGATAGTCCAGGCAATAGGGGATTTTACCTGGCAAAATTAATGGTAGTTCTGGAAATTGGTTTACTTTATGTTTTTGGGTCGCTGAATCCGAATTTGTAACTTCCCACCAAAATTTCCCCCGGCAACCCCCCCCCCCAAATTTTGGTAAAATGCCCCCCAAAAAGGTTTTTATTAAAAAATAAATTTTTTTATTGTTTTAGGGGAAAAGTATCCAGAAACTCAGAAAGTAGAAAAAATTTGACACAAATAAGATATATGACATTATGACGTGGGATGAATGGGGAGGGGATCTGCCTGGGAACATGCGCCGCGGTGCTGCGTTTACTAAGTTGCGCAATTTCACTTAACTACTCACATCGTTTACATTCGCCCTCCCGTCTCCCCTCCGAACTTTCGCTATAAGGTTTACTTTAAGTTTTTTGTGTGGCAGAATCCGAATTTTTAACTTCCCCCCAAAATTTCCCCACCCGCACCCCCCCCCCCCAATATAATTGTCTTTAAATTAAATTTTTTATTGTTTCAGGGGAAAAGTATGTAGAAATTCAGAAAGTAGGCAAAATTTGCAACAAATAGGATATGACATTATCACGTAGGATAAATAGGGAGAGGGGGGGGGGGGGGGCTGCCTCGGAACATTCCCCGCGCGCTGTTCCCAAAAACCAAATTTTTTCAAAAAATCAATTCTTTTTGGGGCGGGGGTTTGCCGGGTGAAATTTGGGTGGGAAGTTACAAATTCGGATTCAGCGACCTAAAAAACATAAAGTGAGTCGAAATCCAGAACTAGCATTAATTTTGACAGGTAAAATCCCCCTATTGCCTAGACTTGCGTAACTTAGTACACGTAGTGCCGCAGTGAATGTTCAGAGGCAGCCCTCCCCCTCCCCGTTCATCCTACGTCATAATGTCATATATCCTATTTGTTGCAAATATTGTCTACTTTCTGAATTTCTACATACTTCCTAAAACAATAAAAAAATTAATTTAAAAACAACTATTTGGGGGGGGGGTTGTGGGGGTGGAATTTTGGGGGAAGTTAAAAATTCGGATTCAGCGACCCAAAAAACTTAAAGTAAACCTTATAGGGAAAGTTCGGAGGGGAGACGGGAGGGCGAATGTAAACGATGTGAGTGGTTAAGTGGAATTGCTTAACTTAGTCCACGCAGCACAGTGGCGCATATTCCGAGGCAGACCCCCCCCCCCTCCCCATTCATCCTACGTCATAATGTCATTATCTTATTTGTTGCAAATTTTGTCTACTTTCTGATTTTCTAGATACTTTTTCCCTAAAACAATAATTTTTTATAAAAACCTTTTGGGGGCTTTTTATTAATATTTGGGGGGTTACCGGGGGAAATTTTGGTGGGAAGTTAAAAATTCGGATTCAGTGACCCAAAAAACATGTATTAAGCCTTTTTCAAGATTTAACATGAATTTTGCTAGGTAGAGCCCCTATACGGTCTCTATTGCCTGGACTAATATGAAATTTGTGTTTAATTTAGGAATGGATAAGGAAAATTTTCCTAATTGGAAATTTTACCCTACGGGGACCGTATAAAAATTTAGTTTTAGTATTTCATCAAATAGACCCCCCCCCCCCCAAAGGAGTTGCAACTCATCTCATTAAATTTTGCGCCTTTTTTATGAAACTTTGCAATTGGAAGTCTAGAGGCAATATTTAAAAAAGTAGCCTATTGTTCCAATATTTTATGAATCACCCTGTATATCCAGATGTAATTTACAGAAAATGGTCATACACTTTTACTTCTGTAATTCACTTGATTTTAAAAGTTAAGGGATTTTCTGCACAAAACAATAACAATAAAAACGCATTAAATAAAAAGAATTTTTTTCGTATTTAGGATATAAACAAAATTATTTTTTTGGACGCTTAACAGTCGTCGTTAACAGCATTTAACTACAGTTAAATCTGTGCTTCAGTAAGATGACTAATGGAAGTTTGTCCACATTTTCGTGATATATTAGTTAAAACTACACACAGAAGTGGAAAAAAAGGCAATTTTGATAAAAAATGAGTAACAATTTCTTTAATATATTACGGTAGTAACAAAGCTCATTTTTCGAAACTAATACTTCACAGATGAACATTTTTAGGTCATTTTTTATCTTAATGGATCTCAGGTTACACTATAAATTTTGTGGATTAAGTAATCAAATAAGTATTTAACGTATCTACCATTCTTATGAAATATTATACTGAAATCATTACAAGCATACGTCAAATAAGCAAAATACAACAAAACATTTGATTTTCCAATAATAGCTATTACATAATGAAATAGTTTATAATCTTCGGGTTTTATGCATATATTTTTTAATAATTCTGAGTATTATTTCCTAATATTTTCGAAATTTTTATTGGGGTTTAAATCATTTATCTTCGATATTCATAAAAACGCAAGAAATAAAATTAATATGTTAAAGTTTAAAATGACGAGTATTACGATTGTTATTATTCAAAACTTTCTTCAATAAAAATAAATTCCTATATCATAGCAAAATATTCTATCAACATTCAGTATTGTAGGGAAAAAAGGCAAAATTCACTTCCCCACTCGAATAACAATTGTTAAAGTTTCAGTTTTAATTGTCTTAGTTTCTTAATAAATATTATCTTGAGGTAACTGCCTTACTTTCGGAGTGCTTTTTTAAAATGTACAATAAAGCACGATTTTTTAAATGTACAGTACTGAATAAGTACACATATTTTTAGTTCAACCGTAATACAAAACGATGAAAAAACATAAAATCTTAGCAATATCTCCGTATCCTTTTAATTTTTCATCTTTGCCATTTTTTTTAGCAAAATTTCAAGCTTAGACCAGACAGCGCACACACAGTTCAACTGAATATGTTCTAGTTTCCTTTGTACTACATGCTAGAATTACGCTTATATGTGCATTGAACTAGGAGTTTTACAATATCTTCGAAATTAAAAGAAATATTTCAAAATATGTCAAAAAATACATATTTTTTTATTAAAAATGATACCATTTTCTTAATATTTGAGTATCTATAAAATAATTACATTATGAAATATGTTTAAAACATTTTATGTAATCATGTTTGTCGAACATGGAAATAACTAGATAATTGATTTTCCACAAATTGCATTTAACGTTTATCTATATTTCAGATATACATACAAAATTAATCTATAACTATTATTTAAGGTTCGTTAGTGTTTTTATGTAAAAAAAAGAAAGAAAATAATACATGGAAATAGTATTTACATTTTTTCCTGGCCTTTCTCCACCCACTTCCGATTTGGCTCATTACTTCTCGTTTATTAAATTGGCCATAACAATTTCACTGCAAATAGAGGCGTCTTAAATTTAGACACATATGTGACTGAAAAAGAATTTTACACACTTAAGTGTCTTAATCTGAAAATTAAGGTATTAAAGATGACCTAATTTAAGATACATAAGTGTTTTACTATGATTATGGTGTAAACGATCTGAGAATAGTGTCTAAAATATCCGCAAACTTCTTGTTTTAAGACACTTCGTTGCTTCAAACGTGTCTTAATTTAAGACGTTTTGATTCTTCCGACGCAATAACCACTAGCCCTCTGACAGTCTTGCAGAAAGGGCAAAAATGTGATGTTGTTTTCTCTGCATTTTGTTTTAAATGCTAAAAACAGATGATTCTTTAACATTTTATAAAAAAAAAACTTAATAACGAATATGAATGCAATCCTTGGAAGTATTAATCATTGTTCAATGTATTAAAAATACATTAAATCAATAGAATTATATACTTTAAATATTGCTTGCGTTGCAGTGAAACCTGGAGCTTAGTGAACGTATTACCACGGAATTGTCAATGAGGGGGCTAGGGGGCACTCTCAGTTGCGCTTGCGTTTTATATGTACGTTCGAATTTGGTATACGTTGTAATTCAAACTGAAATTTTTTATGTACGAGTATATTTTAATTTGTTTTTTGTGGAATGTGAAGTTCTGTGATTTTAATTCGTATTCACTTAATTAATTTATAAATTGAATACACACATCTTAGTCCAGGCAATAGGGAATTTTACCAAGCAAAATTAATGGTAGTTCTGGAAATCGGGTTATGTTTTTTGGGTCGCTGAATCCGAATTTGTAACTTCTCACCAAAATTTCCCTCGGCAACCCCCACCCAAAATTTTGCTAAAAAAGGCCCCCCAAAAAGGTTTTTATTAAAAAAACAAATTAGATATATGACATTATGACTTAGGATGAAGGGGAAGGGGGGATCTGTCTCGGAACAAACGCGCGGTGCTGCGTGGACTAAGTTGCGTAATTCCACTTAACCACTCACACGTTTACATTCGCCCTCCCATCTCCCCTCCGAACTTTCCTTATAAGGTTTAATTTAAGTTTTAGTTTTTTGGGTCGCTGAATCCGAATTTTTAACTTACCCCCAAAATTCCCCCCCCCCCCTGAAACCCCCCAAAATAGTTGTTATTTACTTAAATTTCTTATTGTTTTAGGGGAAAAGCATTACAAAATTCAGAAACTAGACAAAATTTGCAACAAATAGGATATATGACACTATGAAGTAGGATAAACGGGGAGGGAGGGGGCTGCCTCGGAACATTCTCCGTGCGCTTTTCTCAAACACTAAATTTTTTCAAAAAATCAATTTTTGGGGGGGTTGTCGGGTGAAAGTTTGGTGGGAAGTTTCAAATTCGGATTCAGCGACCCAAAAAACATAAAGTGAGTCGAAATCCAGAACTAGTATTAATTTTGCCAGGTAAAATCCCCTATTGCCTGGACTTCATAACTTAGTGCACGTTGCGCCGCAATGTATGTTCAGAGGCAGCCCTTCCCCTCCCCGTTCATCCTACGTCATAATGTCATATATCCTATTTGTTGCAAATTTTGTCTAGTTTCTGAATTTCGTTATGCTTTCCCCCTAAAACAATAAGAAATTTAAGTTAAAAACAACTATTTTTCTTTGGGGGGGGGGGGTGAGGGGAAGTTAAAAATTCGGATTCAGCGACCCAAAAAACTTAAAGTAAACCTTATAGAGAAAGTTCGGAGGGGTGATGGGAGGGCAAATGTAAACGTGTGAGTGGTTAAGTGGAATTGCGCAACTTAGTTCACGCAGCACTGCGCGCATGTTCCGAGGCAGATCCCCCCTTCCCCTTCATCCTAACTCATAATGTCATATATCTAATTTGTTGCAAATTTTGTCTACTTTCTGAATTTCCAGATACTTTTTCCTTAAAACAATAAAAAATTTTTAATAAAAACCTTTTTGGGGGGCATTTTACCAAAATTTGGGGGGGTTGCCGGGGGAAATTTTGGTGGGAAGTTAAAAATCGGATTCAGCGACCCAAAAAACATATAGTAAGCCTTTTTCCAGAACTACCATGAATTTTGCTAGGTAGAGCCCCTATACGGTCTCTATTGCCTGGACTATCTGACGTGTGTGCTTTTCGCCAAATGTCTCTTATAAGCTGTCGTCGATACAAGGGCGTGGTAGACACGGAAATAAACAACACTTGAAGATTACACCCGGGAACTCTTCAAAGCGTGTGCAATCGACTTAGAGTTAATTTGTATTAATTTATATCAGTAGTATTGTGTTATTCGTCTTCGTCCTGTCAAAGCTGGCAAAAAAAACTTGAAACTTTTGTCTGGCGGGTTATGTTTTGAGGATGAAACATTTCATTTTTTAAATATGGCTAGTCGGATATATTATGGGATTTCCTTCTAAAATGATGCAAGTCTTTCTCCCACACTGTGGTAGTTTTTAAAATTTCAAATCGAGGAATTTTTCTTATCTCTTGCGATTGAAGTAAGTGCCATAATTTCTTTATAGTACTAAAATTAGTGTATTTTGTTATTTTAATTATTGTACTAAACAGAATCTTGGATGAAATTCAATTAGTTTTGAATCTGTTCGCAAAAAAACCCCACTAATTCTAGAAGTATATATTTTTAAAATTATGACGTTGTCTTTTATTACAAATTATATATTCAGTGTCAGTTCTCAGTTTCAATGGCTAATTTTTATCTCACAGTAAACGACGACCACAAGGAAATAAAAAAAAAAGCTTTGAAAGATCACCTAATGCTTTCTTACTTCCTGGCATAAAACCGCAGTTTAAAAAAAGATAAATGAAGTACATGTGACTCGTCTATTATGTGAAGCTGTCAGTAAAAATATACATATGTATTTGCTTGCAGTCAACTCTAATATTGATTTTTTGATTATTTTTAATTAAAAAAGTAATTTGAAATTTTTAATGGGAAAAAGTAAGAAGCTATAACTAGATTTTGCACTTAAAATTGTGTTAACTTTATTTATATGCACTTATACGAAAAATACAAAATTTGTTAGATGTTGCTGTTTATATTTAAGGCGAAAGAAGTTTGAAAAGTATAACTTATTTTTTCTTCATGTTATTAAGTATTTATTTATTTTTATTGATAGTTGAATAGCTTTTGTGATTACCCTCTGGTCTACATAAAAACTAGCCCATCTGGCAGTATAATTTTTTTTAAATCCTAATTTTTAAATTATATGGATTTTAATTTTTTTCGGGGAGGGGGGGGGGGATGATTTTGTATGAAATTTTCGTAAAGCTGATATCTTAAATCTTGCACTGATTATAATGAAAGTTTTGAACTTTTAGAGTAGGACAAGATTAAAAACGCAAATATATTTAACAAAATACCGAAGTAATTTTTTTCTCAATGTTATTAAAGTTGAATATTTATTTATTTTTTTTTTTAATTATTCATAGTTAAACAGCTGTTGTGATTATCATCTGATATATATGTAAAATTGCCTATGTGGCAATATATATATATTTTTTTTAATCTAATTTTTTAATTATATGAATTTTAATTTTTTGGCGGGGGAGGGGGGGGGGGGATTTTTGCAATTTTCGTACATCTGATATTTTAAATCTTTTTCGACATCCAACCGAGTATCCTTATAATATTATAAATGTCAATGTGTGTCCGAAAGTTTTAATTAAGTCAACATGAAAACGGATGAATTAATGCTTTTGTATTTTTGCATATAGATGGGTTATGAAACGGAAAAGAACATAGGCTGTTTTATTTATTTTATCCAAATATTTCACTTAATAATTCAAAATTTCATGCTTTTTCATACAGAATCATTTGACATTTTTCCGATAAAATTTGACCATCTTTCTTTCCCGTTGCCAAAAATATCAAAATCTGGAATAATAATTTCACATTCGCAATAAATTTTTAATTGAACAGTTTCTAAGTGAAAACTGAGAATAAAAAGAAAAGACGTCATATTTGAAATGAAAAAAAAAGAAGTATTTTTTATTATATATAAAACATGAATATCGTTTACATTAATAAGGGGTTTTCTGTCAAAAATGGCGATACATTTAGAAAGAAAAAGAATGAACAAGAATTATATTATTAATAAAATATTTCACTTGGAAAAATATGACGTCATACTTGAAACAAGTAATATAAAATTTTTGTTTTTAAAGTCAATTCCTACTTAGGTCATCAAAGAAAAAATTAATATAATCCCTTAAGCTAATATTAGTTTTTGTTACATTAAAATATCTCAATTTGTTGATTTTCTATAAGCAAGTAGGTTTACAATGGAAGTCTATGGGAATTTGGCGAAATATTAGAGAAATCGCCAAATTGGCGACAGAACAGGGTCCCACCTATGGTAAACCCCCTTATAGATATGAAGATGCATTAAATGCTGTTCAATAACCAATGGCCGCCATTTTGTCTCCCATATAAAAATAAAATTAATTAATTAAAATTTAATTAATGAATTAATATTTGAAAAATCTGCATTAACATCAATTGACATCCAGTACAAGTTTAAAAAAATTTATTTCAACTTGATAGGATGAATAATAAGTATTTTATTAACGATTGAAAATTTGAACAAGACATATAAATATAGGGAGAGTGTGTAGGAATTGAAATAAAACTAATAGTAGGAATTGAATAAAACAGGTATTTTCACGTATTCTTTAAAAATACAAAAAGCAATGAATATCAGGAACTAATGAAAATGATAAAAAATGACGTTATATTTAAAATGAATGAGAATTTTTTTTACTAATATTGATTAATAAGTTTGACTATAAGTTACATACAAATGAGAGTATGCATTCAAAATTCACATTATGATTATCAGAAGAAGACATTTTTTGTGGAAAAAGGTGAAATAAAACTGATTAATATATTTTTTGACGCTATTTTCTCTTTAAAATTAAACGAATTTAATTTCGATTTGTACAGATGGTACAAAAACATGATTAAAGTAAATTTTCCTAAAACTAAAAACATTTTCACAGATTGAAGCTTTATGAATGAATTTATTCCACAGAAGCAAAAATCGTCTGTCAGCATATTGGAATTTACAACCACGGATGTAAATTAAACTTTCGTACATTTAAGTGGAAAGCTATTGCTCCTACGAATTGAATTAAAAAAAAATCATATACTATTTTAATTAATTATTTATAACAGATGGCAGTTAAAAAATATCACAAAGGCGTTTTTAGTAAAAGGTTTTATCGGGTAAAAATTATATAATATTTACAAATATTTCATGTAAAGAACTCATTTTAATTAGAGAACATTAATATATAATTGGTTTAATTTCGACAAAGTGGTGTAATATTCATTTCACAAGCTTCGAAATTAAAAATGAAATCATAAAATAACAATATACATTTCAGAAATAATGTTTTGATCAAAAGTCCCATTATTTCAAAATGTAACTTAAGCTTACATTTTAAATACATTTTCTTACTTGAAATTTAGCATTTAGTAAAAATAAATTTCAATATATTTTCTAAATGTACATGCACAATAATATTGGACTTCATTAAGCGATTTTATGTTTTAAATTAAGTTAAAATGCGTAGTTTTACATGATTCATGAAGTGGAAGAATATATGTATAGATATGTTATCTCGAGAAGTATTATTCCGTACGGAAAAGTAATCACTAATTAAGCAATAAATTCACCTTTCACCTCACATCCTTCTAATTTTTAAAGGCGCCATGATTATCGAAAAGCGAAAGAGAAGAAGGGAAATTTTCTTTCGATTTTAAAATATCTAAATCTATAGTTAAAAAATCTCTGAGACGCAATCTCTGCCCCCCATCGGAGCATATTCCTACAAATAGCCAAGCTTCCATCTTCCATAATCCAAAATTAGAACACAACAATCGACAGGAAAAATACTTAGTCGTAATTGGACTGCTTTTTCATCAATAGATTTCTTCCGCGATTGAAAGAAATGAGCAACTCTAATGCTTAAATAATAAGCATTTAGGTTTTGAGAGTCTTCGGAGCGTGATCAGCATTTTGATATTATTGGTAGATATACAGCTATTAAAAATGTGGTACGTTGAAATAAAAGTGTAATAAATATTTGAAAGTTAAAGATATTTCTCGTGCTTTTATTATTTATTTTTGACTTTTGATGCTTCACTACGTCTGATTTTTTTAATACCATGCATCTTTTTTTCTTTTCCAAGGTGTGATTTTTTTGGAATAGAAACCTAATGTTGCATGCTGATTTTTCGATTATTTTAATCAATTCAAAGACATGTCTGAAGTGTTCTGTTAATAATCACTATTTACTAATATATCTCTTTAAATAATATTCTTTGTCACGAAAACATAAATAAATATCCATGAACGGAATAAGTATAAAGTAGAATAATTATAAATAATAAAATAGAATAACAGAGATGTAAATTTATTCTCCATTTAATCTTAGAAAACGAGTAAGAAATTTCAAGCTCACGAAAAAAATTTAAATGATCCTATATATATAAACAAAAATAAGCAAATTGGAATCATTAGAAGTGTTTCTACTGTAAAATATGATATAAGGTTAATTACATATGCTATTAATTATCGAAATTTTTTGCTTAATTGATGAATTTATTCTTCTTTAAATGTTAAGTGAACGAAGTCGCGGGTAACAATTAGTAATAAATATTTTGAACTTTTAGAGTAGGACAAGATTATAAAATATAAATATATTTATCCATGTTACCTTAAAAGCCCTCAATAGCGGACACTTCAGGACCGGGGAATTTGTTCGAAAATCGGAGATGTCTGCTTTTGTGAGGTAAAAATATACAAATGTGTATGTCTGCGGATTAAAAAGCAATTCGTTAAATAGAGGCGTGCGCTATTCGGGAATGTCCATTAACCCTCACAACGGATACTCCCGAATACCGGACATCACAATTTAGATAACCATAATGCAGGGTTGCGTTTTTTGCAAAGGTACTTCTTGATTAAAGCATGGGCAAACTGGGCAATGCCCCGTTCCCCTATGACTATAGTGCCCTCCAAATTTGATGAGCAATATTTGTAAAGCTTATATTTTAAATCTGTTTCTAAATTGTACTGATTATAATCAATATTTTGAACTTTTAATAAAAAATAAGATTAAAAACAAAATAAATAAAAAAAATCTAATATTTAGATAAATATTTTTTGTTTTTATCTTGTTCTACTCCTGAAGTTCAAAATATTGATTATAATCAGTACAATGTCGTAAAAGATTTAAATTATCAGCGAACGAAAATTGCATACCAGAATTGGGAGCACCAAAAAATCAGGCTGTATGGGGGTGGAAGGGGCAGGACCACAGCCAAATATTTTTCCAGGATTCGACGTTTGTCAAACATGGCTACGTGTGATGCTTACAAAAAAAAATGGATGCGATTCAGTCGTTTGAAGTGTCTGAAATTCAGACGCAAAAAGTGTCTGAAAAAATTAAGACATTTTAAAATGTCTGAAAATTGAACACTTCGTTTCAGACACTTAAGTGTCTGAATCTCAGGCGTTTTAATTTACAGTTTTTTCTAGTAATAATAATAAAATTAAAACAGATTTAGAATCATAAAAGATTTCTCTTTCAAATAAAACAACAATAATAATAATATAAACAAAAAAAAAATCGAAAACGGCCAGTTTAATGTAGGATGTACCTTAACATTCTCACCGCCGCCGTGAACTGATATATTTGTTCACTAAGCTGCTTTATAATAATTGTTTTTCATTATAACAATTATTTTTCATTATTTCATTATTTATGTTATTCGAATAAGAAATTCCCCAAAAAACTACTGTACTATGAATTCAATAAATATTTGTAGAAAATTCAATTTAATTTAAAATTAATAACTTTTAAGGTGATTTTTTTTTTTTTTTTTTGTTTTATTTTTTTGTTTAAAAATGTTCCGGGCATTCCATTTTTTTAAATATTTTCCGCGGGGTTTTTTTTTTCATTTTTCTAATTAAAAGGACTTTATTGAAATATTTTCGCACCTATTTTTTAATCTGACCGAGAGTTATAAAAACTGGCATGACAGTAAATTTTCATTGAAAATTCAGATGTTAATATGCTTTATTACGCATCTGAGAACCTTTACTTTTCATCCGTTTTAGACCAACATTTAAAAAAAGGATACACAGAAATGCTCTAGTATGTTTCAAGACTGTCTCTCATTGTGAAATTATTGAGATTATTGAAAATATGAAAGAAAATTAAATTGCATGAAACATTTTAAAGACGTAGAGACTGCTTGAGAAATTGTTTTGAGAAAAATGTATTCAATATACGTTGGCATTTTATTTTCATTACTTACCTGTAATTTTTTTAGTACCAGAATATTTTAGCCGCAATCAGTGCCTTATCATTAGAATTATTGGATTAAATAACGGCGAGAAAGTACTATACGGAAAAATCGATATTACGAATTAAAATGTTAAATTACGCCCGTTCTGAAGCGGTTAAAAAGTTAACAAATAAAACAGAAATTCGTATTTTTGATTTGTATTTACTCATGTGAAAGTTCACCTTCCTTAACACACATCTCCGCTATTTTTATTTATTTTCAGATATATAATTCTTTATTTAAATTCCTAAACATTAGATTAGAACATTACTTTGTGTACGCGAATTGTTATTCCATCCAAAACGCATAAAAAAGTAATATCGATGATCATAAATTAGCTTGAGATGGAGAATATATAAACGCAATTTTTTTTTAATAATAAGTAAAAAAAAAAAAAACATTACTGTAATTTCAAGAACAATTAATTAGCACAAACATTTTCTGGAAGGCGGTTTTCTTTTTTATATTTTTAAACCTCCTTCCAAAAAATGTTTTACTTTTCTTTGAGTAAATACACTCTGCTATTAATTACTTGATGAAGCAAGCTGTTAATTGATTGCCTTCGAAAGTATAGTACAGTGTCTTTTACTCACTATCGGGATGAAACGCGGAAAATTTACTTCTAATCAGTTACGGGAAAATGAATTTTAAAATAATGGCGTGTGGATAAAATTATATCTTGCAGCAATCGTATGGCATTCTCACAATCTTTTAACTTTCATGACCCTGAATAATAATTTTTATTTTAATACACTTTTTGTGTTTTTTTTTTATTTCATATACTGAGGAACATCCCATTGCATGATTGCACAACAATATTAACGAGATAAACAAATTTTGGACGATGTTGGGGGTCCAAACAATTGGAAAACTCCTATACCGTCCCGTGTCCCTGATGCTGATTTTTAAGTTTGGAGCTGTCTGGATAAAATTATTTCAATAAACATAATTCGATGTAATTTTTTTATGAAACTGAAACTATTGTTTTATATAAATATGTAGCTAAAAATTAACCTGCACACATTTTTAGGGTTGTTATTATTTTTTAAACTCTGTCCCTAGGTTTTAGATTTTTTACAACCCCTCTTCTAAAATTATACAGAAAATCACTTCAGATGCAGCCACAGAATTTTTTTCAAGTTTTTTCTCATGCAGAAGTATGCTAGATAAATAATGTCTAAAATTCTTTGGCTGGAAATTTACTGAGGAATTTAAATCGGCATTTAAATATCAATTTCAAACATCGTGGCTTTATTGGTAATCTCACCGTCCGCAAGGTTTATTCCTGCACTTTTCGAGGTAAATTATTATTTTTTTTAAAATTTAATCTAATGTAAATAACTGTTTCTAAAAATCAATGAACATTTTGGCTACCACTTAATCTTATCATGATCTGCCTAAAATAGGTGGTAATTTTCCTTGCTATTTCATCCTTACCGTCCCTTTTTTCTCCATTTCGTCCTTTTTTCCTAGACCATCCCCCTTTTTTTGCATTACCGTCCCTTCTTTAACACCCCTTTAAGACAATGTTATACAAAAATTCTCTATTAAAAGTACTACATTGTTATTATTTCTTATTTGAATGCCCTGTGGGTACTATGCAAATTCATTATAAGTAAAAATTTAGAAGAAAATAAAAAGTTATAGGGGTAAAATGGTAAGGAAAATTAAACTCGCAAGTTTAACTTAAACCTCAGTTAAATAAAAAAAATTTCGCTGCTGACCATTTTTTCTTTATTTTGAATCATTAAGGCATTCGTCTATTAGATTAAAATGTTATTTTAGCAAGTTTAATTTTGTCAGATTTTTTTCCCCAAAAGTCAAAAGTTATGAGAATGCCCCATATATGAAAGTAAAACCTGTAAAAAACGAAACTGACTATAAAGGTATCATCCCCTAAACGGAAAAAAAAAAAAATCATTGTCCCAGCAAAAGGAATTCCCTGCAAATGTAACTGCTAAGACGAAAACCTGTCTAAAACGGAATGTTTTTTGGTCCCTAACGAACTTCTTTTGTTTTATAAAAGTATTACGCTTCGTATATATTAAAAAATTTTCCAGTTAAAATAAATTTGATATATTTTAGCAAAACTTTCTCAGAATATTGAAATAATATCTTGAAATAGTTTTACTTTTAAATTATAGCGAAATGTTTAATTTTAAAATGTTGCATCTCGATAAAGTAAAATAATCAGATATAAAAAAAAGACACGAATTTAGTTTTTTTTTTTTTTTCTTTCTTTAAATTGAGATTTCATGTGTTGCAAGTTGCAAAATATGGTTATTGCTTCCATTATATCAATTATTATTTAATAACCTAAAATCATCATTTGAAAGCGCATTACCTCTGTAAACTCTATTGATTTGCATATTTTAAATCATAAATAAGATCATGCACCTAAAACAAGTTATGAAACAACTTCATAAACTATCGATTTTAAGTTGTTTATTTCTAAAGTTAGGCCGAAGGCTCCACACTGCGTTATCTTCTGCGATTATTATAACAGCACAATTTCGAATGACAAATTTATATAAATTTCTAATATGTCTTAATATTCATAGTTTTAAAATATTATGGATTTATTCATATAAAAGAAAACTTTGATGCAATAACCTTTATCACGTCGAAACTTTTGTAAATAAAAGTTTGACAGCCACGTGGTGAAAGTTTTCTGCTGTTTGCGCTACTCCCCCCCCCCCTCCCCCCTGCTGTCTCCGTCACCTTTCTACGCTGAATTTCAAAGGAAAAGAATCCATTTACTCACCAACTATTTCAGGATAGTTCCAAAGGAGTCATCCCATCACAGCCTGCATCTGCGGGAAAGCAGAAGTTTATGGAACATAGGGATGCTGAGAGGCAGGCACCGCCCTTTCCCCCTCATCTTTGCCCTATCCGAGAAGTGGAAGAAAGCCACGCCTGCTAAGAACAGAACGCCTACTTCCTTCGGAATGTTGGTGCCGCGGTCTTTCAAACACTTTCTACACACAGTTTGAGAAATGTTGAAAATTCCCGAGGGCAAGGAGAATTCGAATATCATTTTCCGCAGTGTGAAACTTGTAGGACAAAATTATTGTATGTCCGCATGAAATCGAATGATGCTGAAAGCTATTGTTCCTACTACTTTCATGACTTACAAAAATTAAGAGGATCATATGCGTAGAGGATATCAAGCATGCTTAATTTATGGATGTCACGTGTTGCAGTTTTGGAAATTGTTTATACTCTCTTAGATCAAATATGAGACATATTTATTTTCTCCTAATACTTAGCTATTACATTACCACGCATAATATTAAATGATCATCAGAAAATCTAAATGCATTGATTGATAATATGTCAGTTTTTATCTCCGCCAATATTTCAGTGAACTTGTAGGAATTTTTTATAATGCCATAAGGGCGCTATTTTAATTAATAAGCCAACAGATGGACATTTATTTATGTTTAATCTATTAAAACATGAATTTTCATAGTTACCAATGACATGGATACGCACATATACACATTATTGCTTTACTGAATATACAAAAATAAATGAAAACTATTTTCACTTTTAATATTTCGTGGCTCAAAACATGTTTTCATTATTCTAAAACAGCAATGGCGCTTACGATATCAACCATTCTAAATATAATAGTTATAACTCTATATAAATTTGTAGTAATTTGTTAGAAATAAATTTTGTATAATGGCAAATTATACAACAGCTGCGTAGTAACGTAGTTATCTGTATTACATAAAAAATAAACAACAGAAATATTAAAAATGCTGGAGTTTAATCCTCCAACAACAACAGCTAGTGCTAGCTCTATGCTTTCAATGCTCAACCTTAATATGGAAGCAGTATCCCGTCAGAATTTCTTGTTAAGTACAAGTCCTCCGTTGGCTGCACTGCATTCAATGGCTGAAATCAAAGCATCGACATTCGGACAGTATTGTGCATCAACATCATTGTCAACTCCTGTCAAGCCTTCAGGTATCGTTCCTGCTTCATCTGCTACACCACACGGCATCAATGATATCCTTAGCCGTCCGACAATGGCTTCTCCACCCACACTTGGAGCACTGAGTGCTACACTGCCTAGGTTCAGTCTCGGAGTTGGACCAGGAATGTACTTTTCACCAGCAAATTCAGGACTACATAAACTAGGTCTGGGAGAAATATCTGGTCGCCCATCTCACGTTTATTGGCCTTCTGTAAATCCTCTTTGGAGGGACAGAATAGCTGCTCCACAAGGTAAGGAAATTTTGGTATAATTTGTCATTCTGAATTATCCTGTACCACATTGATAATTTCAGATATAGTTGCCAAAAAACATTCTTTATGTAAATATAGATTGCATATTTTTTAGAACATTCACACTTAGCAAAAGTTGAAATTAAATTAAATAATTGCGACAGCAAAATTATGGTAATAAAGAAAATTCAGACTTAATAGTGATCATTTAATATTTTGCATTAACATTTTTAAGCACAAAATAAAATGGAGCGCAAATCGCTTTCAATGACGTAATCAGCTATCATCATCACTGAGGGGGAAAACCGATGACGTAATCTCATTCCGCAATTAAAACCGGCTTGTACTCATACTTTTATACATAAAGTATTGTTAATATTGACAATTAACGAAGTTGCATTTCAGTTAAATATAAAAAAAAAAAATTAAATGCAGTTTGAATAGCGCAAAAAGTTTATTTTTTACGAATTTATATCTACGAGAAAAAAAAAAAAAAATTAAACGTAATCTACGAATAACATGAAATCAGAAACGTCCATCGTGGTCACCATTGGTCGAGTACAGATTATCCAAGTAATAGTCATATCCTTTCGAAACAGGCTCCAAGTATATCTTTCTGACCGATTGCAATTTGAACTGCGTTCAATAGTTAAATCTGCGTTAGTTTTTGTCGTTAAATCCCTAATATCAATAACTGTAGTGTAGTGTATACTATTTTTTATCTTTAATTTATCCCCAAGAAAATAAACAGAACTTTAGGCTGCGTCATTGGATATAAAAGCAAATTGCCTTGCTATCTCATTTCGTACAGTTTTCAATGAATGTAAAATTTGTGAAGATAATTCTCTTATACCGTGCGCTATTCAGGTTGAAATACGGATATTAGAGAAATCTGGAGGCACCTAACAGCGATTTAACTGCTAAATATCGTATTTAAAATACGTAAAAATAGTCATTTAACACTTTCTAACAAAGTTGAAAAGTGTTTATGCATTCGGTTTGTCTGTCCGTCTGCCCACGTTCTAACTCCCGTAAATACACTCTAAATTGAAATGTCTGAAATTCAGACACTTAAGTGTCTGAAACGGTGTGTTCAATTTTCAGACATTTTAAAATGTCTTAATTTTTTCAGACACTTTTTGCGTCTGAATTTCAGACACTTCAAACGTCTTAATCGCAACCAATTTTTGTCAGCATTATACGTAGCCATATTTGACCACGGTGAATCCTAGAAAAATATTTAGCTGTGGTCTTGTCCCCCCCACCCCACCCCCACCCCACACAGCCTGATTTTGGGGCTTCCAAATTTGGTATGCAATTTTTGTAAAGCTCATAATTTAAATCTTTTACGACATTGTACTGATTATATTAAAAATTTTGAATTTCAGGAGTAGAACAAGATTAAAAACAAAAAGATATTCATCTAAATATTAGATTTCTTTTATTTGTTTAGTTTTTAATGTTATTTTACTTTAAAAATTCAAAATATTGATTATAATCAGTACAATTTCGAAATGGATTTAAAATATAAGCTTTACAAAAATTGCACATCAAATTTTTGAGTCCTAAAATCGTAGGGGGACGGGACACTGTCCAGCATGCCCATGTTTTAATCAGGTCCTTTTGCAAAAAAATGCAACTCTGCATTATCTTTTACTAAATAGGGGTGTCCGGTATTTGGAAGTGTCCGTTGTGAAGGTTAATGAACATTTCCGAAAAATGGACGTCTAATACCTTTTTTAATACACAATGTATGCATATTTGTATATTTTTACCTCACAAAAGGAAACATCTCCGATTATCTGACAAATTCCCCAGCCCCAAAGTGTTCCCTATTGAAGGTTTTTACGGTACATGGATAAATATATATAAATATTTGTAATCTTGTCTTACTCTAAAAGTTCAAATATTCATTATACTCAGTGGATAAAAATAAAGATATTTATAATATCAGATGTTCGAAAATTGCAAAGAAAATCCCCCCCCCCCCTCAAAAAAAAAAAAAAAAAAAAAAAAAAAAAAAAAAAAAAAAAAAAAAAACATGCAATTTAAAAACTAGATCTTTTAAAAATTTATATTGGCAAATACATTGTTTTACACAGATCAGATAATCACAAGATCTATTTAACTATAAATAGAAAATAATAAATAAATACTCTAATTTAATAACATTCAGAAAATAATTACTGCTAGTTTCAAAACTTGCCTCAAATATGCATTTCAAGTAGTACATATAAATAAACAAGTTTAGTCACTGTACGTAGTGAACATGTGTAATATATATTTTTTGCATTTGCGGTGCTTTGTCAGTTTAATTAAAAATTAACTTTGGTGTCTAATTTTATACATTCTGTGGAATATGTAAAAGTTTTCCTTTTAAACATATTCCTTAGCTGTTATGGAACAACAGGATATAAGTCATATTTATTTTTTTATTCCTGTAAACTTTGTATCTTATGAATATGAGTTACATAAATTTTACAGATTTGAAAAGAAAAAATTAACCTAGAAAACAGAAGAAAAGGAAAAGAAATGACAGAATATGTACTGTTTTCTAGTTGTTTGAAAATACTTTGAATATAAAAAAAGTAGTTATTAATCGCTTAAAAATATATAATATATAAGTAAATATGAACTTTTAAAAATATATACTATTTCAGTTTTATCTATAAACTTTATATCAAGCATAAACAACTTTTTATTTATGCCTAAATTATCATGTTTAATTTTTTTCGTACTAATAATTGTTTGTATCAGAAACGTTGCATATGCGATTGCAATAAAGGGAAATTTCATAATTGTTTCTGAAATTTCTCAGGTTTGAAAATTTAAAATCATGAACAAAACATAGCAGAAAAAGGCTTACATATAAATAAAAAAATAATATAGGTACCAATTTAAAAAAACTCAAAAAATATTAATGAATACTTTATAAATATACCGTTAAACAAGAACAGAAATTGCAGTTAATGAATAAAATGTTTCTGCATTTGTTCTATGTTTAAAAAATCTTACAGAATGATAGTATAAGAAATACCTATTATGTTTTTAGAAATTTGGTAAATGTTAAATATGAAACTTTGACTATCAAAATTTCCAATTTTCAATAATAAATTAAAGCATCAATCATAAGAATAAATCTTTAAAAAGTTTCAGTACTATGATTAAAAACGGTGATATGTAAAGAAAATTTTCACAGTATTAATGCTTTTTTTCAATCTGAAAACTTTTCCGAATATCATAATCATAAATGAATATCATATTTAGCTCCAAAATAATAATCACAAAAAAATACAATAAGTGCTGATACATAAACTGCAAGAGTTTATAATCAATAAACAGTAAAAATCAGAAGAAACAGAACATAGAATAAATACAGTTTCAAACGGCTTCAATTTAATGTTTTTATCTCCCTTTAATGGAACTATGAATCATTCAGCTTTTCAAATCTGTTTATGTTGCACGTTTTGCTTTTGGGCAACGACAAATTAGGATATATCCGATCACAGGATCAAAAAGGAAGATTAAACAAGTTATCACTCATTCGTTTATTCACAGGAGACAAGCGCTCTGAATTAAAGCATTGCAATTTAATTATCAAAACAATTATATTCGATACCGTTACATTAAGAAGGTATAACAGACGACAGCTTGTGAAATCAAAAAACTAACATTAAACTACAAAAAAAGAGATCAATCTTTAAAAACTATTTAATTTATATTCATAAGATACAAACCTACTGGGATAAAAATTTAAAATTAAATATGACTTACGCTTTCATTCGATAAATATTCCATAATTACGCATTTCTTTTAATCCAAGCAATGGCGACGCTTAAAATGTGATTCTTTCTATATCATGAAGGAGCCATAGATGACATGCGCGGAAATCAATGCTCTGATTGGCTGTTCAGAAAAGTACAAAAAAGAAATGTTCAACTACTGTTTTAAATAAGACACTTCGTAGATAATTCCAACATATTTCTCGGTTCGTATATACCATGATCATACTAAGACACTTATGTATCTTAAATTAAGACATCTATTGTGTCTGAATTTTCAGATTAAGACGCTTAAGTGACTGAAACTCTTTTTCAGTCACTTATGTGTCTAAATTTAAGACGCCTATATTTGCAGTGACTCAGATTTTCATGCAATTGATAAATGTTATTTAGGGCCACCAAGGCATGTTTGGTGTTGCATAGAAAGTATATGTGGAATTAATAGTTCCTTTACAAGGGCACTCAAAGAAATTCCATTACATTATGGTATATGGAGAAAAATCGTTTGCAGAATATTTTAATGAGATTACGCTATTTCAAATCTATTGAAACTGATATAAATCACTGAATTTCACTTCAAGATGATTAGGATAGAACAGGGCATTCATAGCATTTGTCCTTCATTTACAGGGACACAGAAAAGACAGTATTGTCTTTGAGTAATAATTGCTGGAAGTGCGTTTTAAAATTCGGTATGCGCTTTTAAATTTAACAACATTTTTCATGTTACTCGTTGTATATAAATTCTATACCTCATACACAGGGCTGCAGAAAATAATTCACGTACTATTCTCCTTATTAGCGGAAATTGCTGAAGGGGAATTTTCAATAAATTATAGCTCCATAAAATTTGCCTGTAAATAGCATTCAAAGATGTTTTACACCATAGAAAATTATTGGAACGTATCCGGAGACGCCTTTTTTGAGCATTTAAGAAATTGCGACTTAGACTAGTGTGCCTTTAAAGGCTCTTATCAGACATTTAATATGATTTTATATTTTCTTATCTAACTGCAATTCCAAGAAGTATTTCATTTATTTTCTTCTTAAAAATAAAACATTAATTCGGCGCCGCAGCAAGTCTATTCCGCTCCCGGTGATAGTGCACCACTCGTATCAATCTTGCTGTGGCTCCAGTTGTACTTACCATTATCCAAAAAATATGGATTGCATCTTTGAGTTGTCGCTCGCTCTAGTTATGTTTTTGTCGTATGATATATCGTGGCATCCTTGACGAAAAAATGGCAATATTTTTATTTTTCTTATAGTTGCGAGATGTGTTTCATTTCTGAAAGTACATTTAAAAGAAGGGAATTTAAAGATCAAACTTGTTAATAAGGAGCAGAGCAAGTTCTTGTGTATGAATAACAGCAAAAACTGTTTTTCTAAGTGTGGGTTATTCTTTGTTAGGAATGAGCCAAATATTATAAACCATAAGAAATAATTTTAATTTTTAATTTAGGAGACACCTGAAAGTTGTATATCTCGTTTCAACATGAAAAATAATAATTGCTGATCTACCTTTGTTAATTATTTTTCATGGGTAAAAACACCGAAAAGAGAATCCTATGCATCCGATGACGAACAATGCCGAAACTGATATGGAATCTTTATTGTAGTGATAAATATCTTGTCATTCACGCGTATATTTTAATGCCGTAAAATTAAGATGAGTAACCCACTCTGACAACACACCTTTCCCGATAAAAGAGAAATGATTTCCAAATTTTCGGAAAAGGAGAATGTTGTTATTTTTTGTAGCTTAGTCGTTACATATTAAACAACTTCAATGTCTCGTCAATGTGAGAAGAACAAAGTAGATAATACAAAAATTAATTCTGGATGTTGAAGTAGAATTAAAAGTAGAACAGCGTGGAAAATTATGTATAGAAAAAGGATTACAATTTGTGAGTCGCAAAATAACGTTAATTAACACTGCAAAAGAAAAAAAAATCGTCATAAATATAATCAAAAGTAATGGAAAAACTTCCCTGCCGAATTCACTTATGGCTTAAACTGCACTCTAAATTAAAATGTCTGAAATTCAGACACTTAAGTGTCTGAAATGGAGTGTTCAATTTTCAGACATTTTAAAATGTCTGAATTTTTTCAGACACTTTTTGCGTCTGAATTTCAGACACTTCAAACGTCTGAATCGCATCCATTTTTTTTGTAAGCATCATACGTAGCCATGTTTGACCACGTTGAATCCTGGAAAAATATTTGGCTGTGGTCCTGCCCCTCCCCCCCCACCCCCCCCAATACAGCCTGATTTTTTTGGTGCTCTCAGTTTTGGTATACAATTTTCGTTACGTTGATAATTTAAATCTTTTACGACATTGTACTGATTATAATCAATATCTTGAACTTCAGGAGTAGAACAAGATTAAAAAACAAAAAATATTTATCTAAATATTAGATTTTTTTTAATTTATTTTGTTTTTAACCTTATTTTACTTTAAAAGTTCAAAATATTGATTATAATCAGTACAATTTCGAAACAGATTTAAAATATAAGCTTTACAAATATTGCACATCAAATTTGGGGGCACTACAGTCGTAGGGGGACGGGGCACTTCCCAGTTTGCCCTTCCTTTAATCAAGAAGTACTTTTGCAAAAAACGCAACCCTGCATTATAGTTGTCTAAATTGAGATGTCCGATATTCGGGAGTATCCGTTGTGGAGGTTAATGAACATTCTCGAATAGCGAACACCTCTATTTAACGAATACTTTTTTAATCAGCAGACATACATATTTGTATATTTTTACCTCAAAAAAGTAGACATCTCCAATTATCGGACAAATTCCGCGTTCCCGAAGTGTTCGCTATTAAGGGCTTTTAAGGTACATAGATAAATATATATATATATATATTTTAATCTTGTCGTACTCTAAAAGTTCAAAATATTTATTACACTCGGTTGAATGTGGAAAAAGATTTAAAATATCAGATGTACGAAAATTGCAAAAATCCCCCCCCCCCCCCCCAAAAAAAAATGAAAATATAAAAAAATATATTGCCACATAGGCAATTTTACATATACATCACTTGATAATCACAACAGCCATTTAACTATGAATAATGAAAATAAATAAATAAATATTCTACTTTAATAACATTGGGGAAAAAATGACTTTGGTATTTTGTTAAATATATTTGCGTTTTTAAACTTGTCCTACTCTAAAAGTTCAAAACTTTCATTATAATCAGTGCAAGATTTAAGATATCAGCTTTACAAAAATTCATGCAAAATCCCCCCCCCTCCCCCCCAAAAAATGAAAATACTTATTTAAAAATTATGTTTTTAAAAAATTTATATTTCCACATGGGCAAGTTTTTATGTAGATCAGAGGGTACTCACAAAAGCTATTCAACTATCAATAAAAACAAATAAGTACATATTCTATATTAAAAACATGAGGAAAAAATAACTTATGATTTCCAAACTTCTTTCGTCTTAAATATATACAGTAACATCTGTCATTTTTGTATTTTTCGTATAAGTGCATATAAATAAAGTTACCACAATTTTAAATACGAAATCTAGTTAGAGGTTTTTACTTTTTCCCATTATAAATTTCAAATTACTTTTTTATTAAAAATAATAAAAAAATCAGTATTAGAGTTGATTGCAAATCAAATACATATGTATATTTTTACAGGCAGCTTCATATAATAGACGAGTCTCATTTACTTTATTTATCTTTTTTTAATCTGCGGTTTTATGCCAGGAAGTAAGAAAGCATTAGGTCATCTTTCAAAGTTTTTTTTTATCTTTACTTCCTTGTGGCCGTCATTTACTGCGAGATAAAAATTATTCATTGAAACTAAGAACTGACATTGAATATATAATTCGTAATAAAAAAGAACGTCATAAGTTTAAAAATATATACTTCTAGAATTAGTGGGGTTTTTTGCGAACAGATTCAAAACTAATTAAATTTCATGCAGGATTTTGTTTAGTACAATAAATAAAATCATAAAATACACTAATTTTACTACTATAAAGAAACTTACTTGAGTTGCTGCAAGAGGTAAGAAATATTCCTCGATTTGAAATTTTAAAAACTACCACAACCACAGTGAGGGAGAAAGACTTTCATCAGTTTAAAAGGTAATCCATAATACATCCGACTAGCCATATTTAAAGGATGAGATGTTTCATCCTAAAAACAGGACCCGCCAGACAAAAGTTTCTTTTTTTTTTGCCAGCTTCGACAGGACGAAGATGAATAACACAATATTATTGATATAAATTGATACGAGTTAACACTAAGCCCATTGCACACGCTTTGTAGAATTTCCGGGTGTAATCTTCAACCGTCGCCTACTTCTGTTCTGTGTCTATCCCGCCCTTGTATCGACGACAGCTTCTAAGAGACATTTGATGCCGAGCACACACGTCAGATGTATGTATTCAATAAATACATAATCCAAGTTAATACGAATTAAAATCACAGTACTTCACATTTCGCAAAAAACGAATTAAAATACACGCGTACATAAAAACAAACTTTGTTTGAATTACAACGTATACCACTTCGAACGAAGACATCTAAAACGCATGCGCAACTGGGAGTGCTAGTGCCCCCTGGTGGTTATTGCGTCGGAAGAATCAAAAATTAAGACACGTTTAAAGCAATGAAGTGTCTTAAAATAAGACGTTTGCGGATATTTTAGACATTATTCTCAGTTCGTTTACACCATGGTCATAGTAAGACGCTTATGTATCTTAAATTAAGACATCTATAGTGTCTTAATTTTCAGATTAAGACACTTAAGTGTCTAAAATTCTTTTTCAGTCACATATGTGTCTAAATTTAAGACGCTTCTATTTGCAGTGTGGGAGCTTTCTAATATTTCTCCCTTTATCCTCCCTTCCGAACCTTATTGAAACTGCTTTATTAATATTCCTGTCCGAGCAACAGCATTCAGCAGTGTATCTGATGAATCAGTATAAAAAAATATATGCTTTCTTTTTTCTCTATTTTTCTAAGTACCGGGTGATCCAAAAGTCACATACACACGCACAAAATAAAATAAAATAAAGATAAAAATAGTGACAAGATAAAGTCACAAATAAAAATCCAATAATTTGAAAAATATAGCCAATATAGCAGGATGAGGTTTTCATAGAAATACATAATGAGGTATGGGATTGTTTTAACAACGAAAATGTTATTGATAGAATAATATCTGAAACCAGCAAGTGGCATTTGAGCTATGTCAGTGGCCTATAATAATTTGCAACGCAACTAAAATAGAGGACTAAGAATGGAAAGTGCTGAAAGTCCAAAAGAGGAAATATTTCAAGAGAGCGAAAAAAAGAAGGCGAAAGCCACGTTTGATGTACAATTTCCGATTTGTTTGAACTATTACTGGCTAGGGTTAGCACTTCAAGCGTTCTCGTGTTTGTTAAGCTTGGCATTTAAGACACTTTTTTGTAAAAAAAAAAAAAAAGGAAAGATTTTCGATTTTTGGTACCTTCAGCGTTTTCCATTCTTAGTCCCCAATTACCATTGCTCAATTTGACGGATGCCAATAAGAATATGTGTCAGGCGTTTCATGATATTCTGCAGAGCATCAAAAGTTATTTTTGCTGTAATATGTGTCACATCATGGCTTCATAGCGACAAACAGCTGCTTTGGGACTACTACGGTGCGAACTGTCGGAGATAAATCCAGACAGTCTGACAATTTTTGCTATCAAACATTCCACGTCTTCTTGTGTATTTATGCGAAATCTGTATCCTGCCAAAGTCTATACTTTTCGAAAAACTGAATATTTATTTGTTCTGTTAATTTTGGACCATCCTGTATAAAACCAATAAACAGCTACGCACCCTGATAAATATGCTATAATCTCACTATTTCTAAACAAACACCTCTAATATATATATAAAATGAAAAACTGGGAGAAATCGAACGTGAAATTTAAGCCCAAAATTAACGTGATACTGTACAGAAAGTGTGTTTGGAACTTTGCCCTGGATTAGATAAATGTATTGTATTACATCACAAGTACCACCGGAACATTCTCGGAACCTTTTAAGGGAATTTGTATCTTTTAAACTGGCTGAATATCGACAAAAACATTCAAAGTTTGAATTAGCGTATCTTCAAAGCCTTTTTATGTCTAAACATGAAATTTTGATTGATTAAACATGTTTTGCTTTTTAATATGCTACTAGTATTAGAAACTGACCAATCTTTGACCTAATGTATGTCTTGTTGAAATTAAAAAATCTCTTTTTTTTTACTCCGTAAGTCATTGCGTGCATTATATCTTCAGAACGTATGTATGGATTGTCATGAAATTTGATATAATAAAAACATGTGTATTTTTGAAATGATTTACTCTTAGGTCAAAATTATTTTATTTACCATGTAAAAAAAAAAGTTAATTATATTTTTTTATTTTTAATGAATAAAAATAGTCATAACTAAAAATCTTACCATTGTAAATACTACTTAAAAGTAGGTAATTTTAAACGCACAAATGTGTTTATCATCTACTTCAAATTTTATAGCAATCCATGATAATGTTCTCAAGATATCATGCGCGCTGTGACTTACAGAGTAGTAAAAAGAGTTATTTTAAATTCAACAATACATAAATTCTGTAAAAGACTCGTCAGTTTCTGATGGTAGTATACTAATAAAATCTAATTTGTTTAATCAACAGTCAAAATTTCATGTTTATATATAAAAAGGTTTTAAGGATACACCAATTCAAATTTTGAACGTTTTTGCTGATTTTCGCCGTGTTTAAAAAGGTTCAAGACACCCTTAACATAGTAATAGTGACACGTGTTAAAAACGTTCAACTTGTACGTTTCATCGACGTCGAAGTGTCCATCTTAGTCAGGTTCAATGGTGTGCTTCCAAAGAACGTTCAGAATATTTAAGGTTATCTCCTACTTTTGGAGTTTTTAATGCACCATATTGAATACACATATTTTATTCAATTATAACACAGATTGATGAAAAAACAAAATCTTAACAGTCATAACATTTTCAAAAATTGGGGCTTTTTGCCATTTTTTAGCAAAATTTTATGCTTACGCCAGATAGCGTACACTCAATTCAAATAATTATATTTCAATTTCCTTTGTACTACATACTACTATTACACTTACATGTGCACTGAACTAGGAGTTCTACAATTTCTTCAAAATTAACCGAAATATTTCAAAATGTGTCAAACAATACACTTTTTTTTTAAATTACCATTTTTTTATATTCGAGTACCTATAAAATAACTACATTATTACACAGAGCTTGGATTCTAGTACAGAACATAGTGAGTAATATGGAAAGCATTCTGACAAATTTTCATTGAAATATGTTTATAACATTTTATGTAATGCTTATCGTTCATGGAAATAAGAGAAAAAATTATTTTCAAGAAATCGCATTTAAAGATCTCTTATCTATATTATTTCTTATATATAAAAATAATTCAGAAGTGTCAATTAAGGTTTATTAGTGCTTTCAAGTAAAAAAAAAAGTAAGAAAATCCTGCATAGAAACATTGTTTACAATACTCCTGGCCTTCTTGCTCACTTCCGGTATTTGACTCATTGCTTCCTGTTTATTAAATTGGCCTTAAATCCTCTTCTAGTAATCGTAGAAATAAAATTAAAACATATTTGGAATCGCAAAAGATTGTTCCTTCAAATAAAGCAATAAAAAAAATTTCAAAAATCTTCACCAAAAAGGGCATTTTAATGTAGGCGTACTTTATAGGAAAAATTCTAATTACTTTACTTAAAAGTGCAAGTTTTAGAATGAAAATAAATATTATATTTCTATATGAACTTTATTTGTACAATATAAAAAAAAAAGAAAATAAACGAATCTACATATCGTGAAATTATTTCTTAATGCAAATAAATATGAAAATGTATATTAAAAAATAAAAAATTATGTAACATATTCAAACAAAGTGAAATGGAAAAAACATGTTTGATATGTAAAATTACATTTAAATATACGTTTCGGATAATTATATTTTTGTAGAAATAATGGTAAAAAGTATACCATGTTAGAAAACCTTCTTTGGAGCGTACCACAGAACGTAACCCCGACTAACAAAATTCACATGGAGATGATTTACTATTACTTTATTATTGTGTTTATCAAATTCATTATTACAAAATGCTAAATTCATTACTAAAATTTTAAATTCATTATTAAAATTCTTCAAAGTTATATTTGAGAATAATGTTCTTATGGCAGTTTTCTTTTTAAAATTTCCAACATTTTTTAATTTAAATATCTAAATAAACAGATATTTGAAAGAACAATGACAATTTCATTGACATAATGTAAAAGAAAAAAAATCATTCTCAATTTCACTTTGCAAAGCTAAAAAATTAACAGTATAAAAAGAATGAATAAATAATTTCTTTTAATAATGATAAATCATACAAAGTGTGAACACTTTTTATCAAAACAAACTAACAGAGATTTGTTATTTCTTATTACAAGCAAATAAATTACGTTTTCTAAAAGCAAAATATCAATTTAATAATATAAAATTAATACGTTCTTATAATTACATGCATGTAAAAGTAACAAATTTAGTCATAATATTAATAAAACATTTTAATTTGGATTCATTAATTAATCTAAAATCAGAAAAATGAAAGATGCCTTTCATACCCCAAAGCTATGAATAAAAGTTATGTAATTAGATAAAAACGTAAATATTAAATTTATTAAACATTGTCAAATTAATATATGCATAAAATTAAAAAAATACGCATAGTATCTGTAATCTATGTAAAATATCTATGAGACTTAATTTAGATTTTTGATTTTTTATAGATCAATGAAATAACAAGAAAGAAACTGAAAATTATCATGTAAAAAATAGGTTCCATTATAGTTCCATTATAACAAATATTTGTGACAAAAGTTTTAAAAAAACCTAAGAGATATCGAATGTTCGCGCAACTTTTCTTTAATCAGTCTTTTTTTCACAAAATTAAAATATGTTCATTTTTTTTTCAAGATATCCATATGTTCTATTTTCGTAGAAATAAAATGAAAGATCTTTCGTTTAGTCTGAGAAATTACTGTACAATTGGTATGTTTTCAAGTCCACATTCCCCAATATTAAACTAAACATTCGGACTTTCTCGAAGTTATAAAACATCTATTTAACCTAATTTTTTTCCATGATCCATTTGAAAAAATAATATTTAAAGTTCAGCTGCAACTGTAGTCTAAAGGACGCACTGTTACCTCTATCTTGAAAGGCAAATTAACGAATAAAATATGTTATCAGCATGTACAGAGAATCAATTTCCCGCTTTTATCAAGGCTATAATAACATAGAAAGCGGATGAATTATTTATTTGTATGCAGAATAATGTGTAAGTGCTATAAATCGGGAAATAAGTATCATAAGTTAAACATTTTTATACATTGGAAAACTTCCCATTTTTAAAATAATTCGAAACAAGCGGGGATGACCGAACATAGCTCGGACAAAATTAGCTTTATGTTAGACTGGACAGAATATTTTCACTGTATCATTCTCTCTGTATTATTGCTATAAAGCATGTTATATTACAACAGTATTGCTTAGCAAAACAATCAATATGAAAAGTATGTAGTACATGCCACTAAATTTTACTCTATTTATACATTTACAACAAAAGGACGTCAATCCAAATTGCATTTTCAGTTCAACTCTGATTGGTTTAACATTGTACCTCGAATCCTATTAAGAATTTCTAAAAAATTCTTTCACATTCTGAATGCTTATTTTTTCGACAAAAATAGCAAAATTAGGCGACAGTCTTGCATTTGGCGCCAAGTATGTGTTTTGGCATTCGTAATCTTGAAGGTCGATTTTTCGGCCAAATGTTGCCGATATTTCGCCAAAGTTGTGGTTTCGTGACCCTGACCCGTAGTGACCTAAAATGACGCACTAATCAAATCTGCTCGAACATATGACTTAGCTCAATGGTCTGGTATTCAAAAACGGTAGGATACAAAATTTAGTCAAAATCATTTAAGCCGTTTTATAGATAAAATTAGCTTGACCCGCAGTGATTCTAAAATGACCCACTAATCTAATTTTCTCGAACATGTGACACAGCCGCGTGGTCTTCTCGAGCCCGAAAACGATAGAATACAAACTTTAATCAAAATCGTTAGAGCCGTTTTCTTGATAAAATTAACTTGACCCGTAGTGACCCAAAAAGAACCCACTAATCAAAATTTCTCAAACATGTGACCTAGCTCAGTGGCCTTGTACCCGGAAATGGCATAATACAAAATTTTGTCAAAGTTGTTTGAAACATTTTTAGATACAATTAGCTTGACCCTGACCCACTGTGACCCAAAATAACCCACTAATGGAACGCTCTTGAACATGCAAACTAGCCCAATACTCTTCTTGAGCTCGAAAATGATAGAATATAAAATTTAGTCGAAATCGTTAGAGCCGTTTTTCAGATAAAATTAGCTTGAACCGCAATGACCCCAAAATGACCCACTAACCTAATTTTATTGAACAGGTGACCCAGCCCAGTGGTCTTCTCAAGACCGAAAACGATCTAATACAAAATTCAGTCAAAATCGTTAGAGCCTTTTTCTAGGTAAAAGTAGCTTGACCCATAGTGACCCAAATATGACTCACTAATCGAAATTTCTCAAACGTGTGACCTAGCCCAATAGTCTTCTCGTGCCCCAAAACGGTTGGATATAAAATTTAGTCAAAAGCTATGAACCATTTTTTAGATATAATTGACTTGACCCTGAGACATTATGACCCAAAATGGCCCACTAATCGAATTTTCTCGAACATGCAACCTAACTCAATGGTCTTCTCGATCCCGAAAACGATAGAATATAAAATTTAATCAAAACCTTTAGAGCCGTTTTCAAGACAAAATCAGCTTGTTCCGTAGTGACCCCAAAATGACCCACTAATAGAAATTTCTCGAACATGTGACCTAGCCTAATGATCTTCTCGTGCTCTGAAACGGTAGAATACAAAATTTTGTTAAAACCGTTTGAGCCGTTTTTTAGATACAATTAGCTTGACCTTGACCCATTGTGACCCAAAATTACCCACTAGTCGAATGTTCTTGAACATGCGACATAGCCCAATGGTATTCTTGTGCCCGAAAATTCTAAAATTCAAAATTTTGTCAAAATCGTTAAAGCCGTTTACTAGATAAAATTAGTTTGACCCACAGTAACCCAAAAATGACCCACTAATCGAATTTTCTCGAACATGTGACTTAGTCCAATGGTCTTCTCGTAATCCAAAACGATAGAATATAAAATTTAGTCAAAATCATTAGAACCGTTTTTTAGATAAAATGGGCTTGACCCATAGTGACCCACATATGACCCACTAATCGAAATTTCTCGTACACGTGACCTAGCCCAATAGTTTTCTCGCGCCCAAAAACGGTTGGATATAAAATTTTATTAAAATCGTTTGAGCCGTTTTTTAGATATAATTAGCTTGACACTGAGCCATTATGACCCAAAATGACTTACTAATTGAATTTTCCCGAACATGTGACCTAGTCCAATGGTTTTCTCGTGCCCGGAAGTGGTAAAATACAATATTTAGTCAAAATCGTTAGAGTCGTTTTTAAGATAAAATTTACATACACACAATTTTTGCTCGTATTATAGTATATCATTTTAAAACGTTAGTTTATGTTAAATATATTTTGAGTTATTTGCCAATAGGTTATATATGTCGTAGGCTAATTGAGAAATCCGGCTCTTTGCAATCAGTCTAGGCTCTTTGCAAAGAGCTGGGCTAATTGAAGAATCCATCTCCCTTTTTCCAATTAGCCTGATATTTTTCAGGCTTATTGCAAAGAGCCTAGAAAGCGTTAGGCTAATTGAAAAATGACCACTTATTATCCGATCAGGGTGATATTTTTAGCTCACAGGCTATCAAAGCCTCAGAGCTTATGTGCCCGCCAGTTCTGTATGTACGTGTGTACGTACGTAACGCGATAACTCTTGATAGAAAAATCCGATTTGTTTCAATTTTTTTTTCTAGGTTCATTCTGATAAGATGCTTCCCTGATTAGTTTTTCGGGTTCATTGGTTAAGGATAAAGGGGGAAAAGGGGGGCTAGTCCCCCCGCCTTAACTTATATAAATGGGTTTTTCATGCAGAAATATTCGATTTGCTCCAAATTTGGCATACTGGTTTATTGTGTTAAGGAGCTTCCCTGATTAGATTTGGAAGCTCATTATTTAAGTATAAAGGGGGGAAAGGGGGGGCTACCCCCCTTAATTTAGATAAATCGGTTTTTCATGATGAATTATTCGATTTGCTCCAAATTTGGATTACCGGTTTATTAAGTTAAGGAGTTGCCTTGATTAGATTTGGAGGTTCATTAGTTACATATAAAGGGAGGAAAGGGGGCTATCCCCCCCGTAATTTAGATAAATGGTTTTTTCATGCAGAAATATGCGATTTGCTATAAATTTGGTATACCGGTTAATTATGTTAAGCAGCTTCCCTGATTACATTTGGAAGATCATTATTATGTATAAAGGGCGGAAAGGGGGGCAATTGCTCTCCCCTTAATTTAGATAAATGCGTTTTTCATGTAGAATTATTCGATTAGATCAAATTTGGTATACTGGTTTATTATGTTAAGGAGATGGCTTGATTAGATTTGGATGTTCATTAGTTAAGTATAAAGGGAGGAAAGGGGGGGCTAGCCCCCCCTTAATTTTGGTAAAATGCAAAATTATTCGATTTGCTCCAAATTTGGTATACAGGTTTATTATGTTAAGGAGCTTCCTGATTAGATTTGGAAGTTCATTAGTTAAGTATAAAGGGAGGAAAGGGTGGCTAGACCCCCCCCCCTTAATTTAGATAAATGGGTTTTTCATGCAGAGTTATTCGATTTGCTCCAAATTTCGTATACCGGTTTATTATGTTAAGGAGCTTCCCTGATTAGATTTGGAGGTTCATGAGTTAAGTATAAAGGGAGGAAAGGGGGGCTAGACCCCCCCCTTAATTTAGATAAATGGGTTTTTCATACAGAATTATTCGATTTGCTTCAAATTTGATATACAAATTTATTACGATATGGCTTCCTTCATTTGATTTGGAGGTTCATTGGTTAAGTATAAAAGAGGGAAAGGGGGGGCAATTGCACTTCCCCTTAATTTAGATAAATGGGTTTTCATGCAGAATTATCTAATTTAGTTTAATTTTTTTTCTAAGTTCATTCTAATAAGGAGCTTTTCTGATTAGATTTGAAAGTTCATTGGTTCAGCATAAAGTGAGAAATGGGGGAGCTAATACTCCCCCTTAATTTAGTGAAATGGTTTTTTTCATGCAGAAATATCTGATTTGCTTCAAATTTGTATACCAGTTTATTATGTTAAGTAGCTTCCCTGATTATATTTGCAGGTTCTTTGGTTAAGTAGAAAGGGGGGCCACGGGGACTAATCCCTTCATTTATTTTTCGAGGGGCATTATTCTTTGAATTAAGGGTATAATATACAATTAGTGTGAATAGCCTGTGAGCTCAATGCCTTCAGTTTAACTGGGCAATTTTCTTTTTATTAGGTTTATTAACGCATAACCCTACCCAAACCCGAAAAATAAATTACAACAGACCGTACCCCGATCCGAGCAAGACAAAATAATTCCAGTCTACATGCAACCCGACCCGAACCTGAGAGTTCTATTTGAAAAAACCCGAACCAAATCTGATAACCAACAAAAATATTCCAAAGATCCATAACCGGATCCGAACAAGACAAATTAGTTTCCGTGGACACGCAACGCTACCAGAACCTAAAAATTCCATTCGAAATCAACTTGAAACCCGTCCCGAACCAAATCTTAACCGACAAAAATATTCCAAAGAACTATAACCCGATGCAAGCCAGACAGAATAATCTCCGTCCACCGGCAACCCGTTCCGAACATGAAAGTTCTAATTTAACTCAATCCGAAACCTGTTTGTGGTCGTTTTTCGGGTTGACTTCAAATGGAGCCTTCAAGTTCGGATCCGGTTGAAAAAAAATTAAACTAAATTAGATAATTCTGCATAAAAACCCATTTATCTAAATTAAGGGGAGGGGCAATTGCCCCCCTTTCCCCCTTTTATACTTAACCAATGAACCTCCAAATCAAATTAAGGAAGCCATATCGTAATAAATTGGTATATCAAATTTGAAGCAAATCGAATAATTCTGTATGAAAAACCCATTTATCTAAATTAAGGGGACACTAGCCCCTGTCCCTCCTTTATACATAACCAATAAATCTCCAAATCTAATCAAGGCAGCACCTTAATATAATAAACCGGTATACGAAATTTGGAGCAGATCGAATAACTCTGCATGAAAAACACATTTATCTAAATTAAGGGGGGTCTATCCCCCCTTTCCTCCCTTTATACTTAACTAATGAACCTCCAAATCTAATCAGGGAAGCTCCTTAACATAATAAACCGGTATACGAAATTTGGAGCAGATCGAATATATCTGCATGAAAAACCCATTTAACTAAATTAAGGGGGGGGGGGGTCTATCTCCCTTTCCTCCCTTTATACTTAACTAATGAACCTCTAAATCTAATCCGGGAAGCTCCTTAACATAATAAACCGGTTTACGAAATTTGGAGCAGATCGAATAACTCTGCATGAAAAAACGATTTATCTAAATTAAGGGGGTTAGCCCCCTTTCCCCCCTTTATACTTAAATAATGAACCCCAAAAACTAATGAGGGAAGCACCTCATCAGAATGAACCTAGAAAAATTTTTTTGAAGCAAATCGGATATTTCTATCAAGAGTTACCGCGTTACGTACATACACACGTACATACAGAATCGGCGGGAACATAAGCTCTCAGGCTTTGATAGCCTGTGAGCTAAAAATATCACCATGATCGGATAATAAGTGGTCATTTTTCAATTAGCCTAACGCCTTCTATGCGCTTTGCAGTAAGCCTGAACAATATCAGGCTAATTGGAAAAAGGGAGATGGATTCTCCAATTAGCCAGGCTCTTTGCAAACAGCCTAGGCTGTTTGCAAAGAGCCGGATTTCTCAATTAGCCTACGACATATACATTAATATAAAAATTATATAGTGCATCTGTAAAAATAAATAAATCATGTTATTTAGAAAGGTTTGTCACTTGAACTACTAATCCCTAAATCACCATGACTAATCGATAATGTTTTCGAAACAGATAATGCTTTTCAATGCAAATTTATTTTGGTAATAGTGGCTATATACTATTAAATAGCACATTTAAAAATTTACAGTTAAACTTTCTTTATTAATAAATAAACGGTCAAGTGCGAGCATTACTCGCGTACAGAGGGTTCCGTAGAATAAATATATGAATTTGTAATTGTATTATAAAAAGAAAAAAAAAGAAGTTGCTAAAAGAATACTAAGACTTTGTAAAAAACTATACAACGTAGGGCTGGGTATAACTATATATTAGAAAAGTGTAAATGGGTATACCATGACAGTTCAAAGAGATATGGAACCTAAATAATATCAAATATAGCTATTTGTATAACTTTTTTAATATTATCCTAATCTCTTTATGATGAACTTAATTCGGTACTGACAATAAAAGCAGTGCATAGTTAAACTTCATTTGGCATTTCATGAAACTAAATTCAGCGTAGTAATAACGTTTATTTCTACAGTGTAGCTAAAACAAAACCTTTGTTCAATGTTTAAATTTGGGATTGTGCTAAGCAATTGAGGTCTCAAAGTTTCAACGCCGCCTTGGTCAGTGCCGCATTTTTCCAGATAGGTGTTTAATTAACTTTTAAAGTCACTCGAGGCGTTTCGAGAGATACAATGAATGCAGACTATCGCGAATCCCACTGTATTTATGCGATTCATTCTAATAAATCTTTCGAGGGCGATGCCTTTAAAAAACGGACACCTAATTTTAATTCCGAAACAGACAAACAGCACCAAGAATATTTAATTAAAATTGTCCTTTTATCATGTACGTGAAAATAAGCAAGTTCGCATTTTCTAATAAATTTGTTTATAAATTCCGGTGTCAATTCATTATTTCGTAAGTTTATAAATAGAATTACTCAGTGCCGGAAAGGATTAAGTGGTCGCAAGGACTCTTAAAACTTCAAAATTTAAGAAATATTAATTTTTTTAGATGTTAAACTCCTATCTTTTCTTAATATTTTTATATAATTGTTTCCTTGAAATTCCCGTTAGAACAGAAGTTTTGGCTTTTAGAATGATAGCCGCTCGATAGCTGAAGCGGCGTTTCCGAAACTTTAAAGTGATTATTTTCCAAATAGCGTTTTTTGGGCATAACGCGCAGGATACCTCAAAAACTTCTGAATATTTTTTCATGAAATTTTCAAAACATATATTTCATGTTAGCCTGTATAAACTGAACCTAAAATTTCCTTTTTATTCTTCAAAAAAATATTTTTTTAGGTGAATTTACTGTTGAAATTTTCAAAATTTTGTATTAGCTCAATGCAACATTGCATTAAAAATATAAAAATGCTTTAAATATAAATTTATTTAAGTTCAGGGAAATTATTACAATCTGAAGTATTACGTAAGCACCAAAATTTTCATTCTAGTTGCAATATTTATTTTGTAATCCTGCGCGTAAACTGTTATGCCAATTTTTTGTTCGACAAATGTCTAACAGTTTCGAGCCCCCTATAAATACTAATTCTGTATCTTGCAATTTTTTAAATACATAAAACGAACGAACATACTTATATCTTTCATCCCAATTAAAATTGCGTTTTAAAATCATATACATTTTAAGACATTAAATGTTGAAAATGGTCTTTTTTTTTTCATTTTTTCCACTTTTTAGAGTCCCGAGACCCCTTAAATTAGTATGTTTTTAACAATTTGACGTTTATTGCCTTTATACTGTTACTGGACATTACATTACACATATATATCATTAAAAGTTGTTAACTAGGCATAGAGTACGCCGCCCCTGTCCTTGTGTATGTCCAAACTGACCGTACCTTTAAGGGTTAATATCTCGGCTAATTACCAATGATTTTTTTCGAAAATCATTATCAACGATGCTTTTATTCTTCTGCAACGATAGGTACATTCAGCGATGCTCAACAATTTTTCTGAATGCCCGTAAATCGAAATTTGTTTATAACAGAAAAATGCTAATTACTCAAAAAGTATGTGACCTAGGGTAATCGTTACAATTTTCCGGCAAGGTTTATATTAACGTCTACTACCTCTAATTTTTTCATAATTTTAGTTTCAGTAGATTCGGAATTAGATGGGGGGGGGGGAACATATTTTTGCGTAACATTTTAAACAATATCTTTGAAAATACCTAAAATTAAAAGGAACGTATTTTTGGGTTCAGCTTTACGAAAGCTTTCACGGGATACCCCACATGATATACAAAGAAAAAATATTTTTTTTCAAATAGCATAATTAGCCCCTATACTTTTTTACTAAATATATTTATGAATGTTTATTAATCTAAAAATATGTGGGTCAATGGTGTATATTACTTCCCCGAATTTGAACTTCCACGTTCCATAGTTTAGGAGTAAAATGGCTGTGACAGACAGAGAGACAGACACAGGAGTGATCTTCTAATGGTTCCGTTTTTATTTTTTAAGTACGGAACCCTAAAAAGCATACTCACATTACCTAAAAGCATATCTGCCATTAGAATTAAAATATAATATGTATAGCAAACAAAAGATATACGAAACTTTAATATCAAATTAAAATTTCGTCAACTGTTTAGAAGAATTGAACTTGCCAATAATGGGTCATCATGTTAGTATTTTTGAGGGAGAAAAAGAAAGTTGCAAATGAGAAATGTTAGATATACGCAGCTGAAAGGTAAACAAATTACCCGTGCGAGTATTTCGCACTTGCAGTCTTTGAGATTATATGCTGGTACGTCTTTGCTCACGTCATTTCTAAGATTGGGCAAAAACATATTAAAAAAAGCTTGATATATAAAAAGATATTAGTTATTCTGCATTTAAATAACAAAATTCTGAATTAAATAGCAATATACATGCTGAAATGGGATAAAAAAAACAGTCCGTGCTGTTTTTCGGTTATAATCCATTTATATAGAAAGTTTAAATGTAATTAATTTAGACATTTTGATAACTTTTGTTGAGCAAGAAATCTGACGTCATTTGAGCAAATCTATGTTCATGCTGTGAATCTCATTTAGTTTTCACTTTAGAGTTCGATTTATAAGAATTTTTAATGAATTGCAATTTTTAATCAAATAACGTGTTTTAACAAAATGTAAATGTACTATGTCAGAAGCTTGTTCAAAAACCTTTAGAATGATACCTCCTTCATCGGTGTGCGTTTCATATGGGCACATAAAAAGAGATGTTGACAACAAACAATATCGTCTAATAATTTATTATTTTAAGGGGACTCTGTACCCTTTGAAGAACTTTGAAGAATTTTTTTTTACAGATGTACAGTCGTGGAAAAAAAAAGTAAACACCCCCTACTAACTCTGCAACTAATTGTAATAGAAGAAAGTTGCTGGCACCAAACGATTGGAAGTAAAGTCTGCTTATAAATGATGTACATAAAATTTGCTTAGGGGGACATCTACACATCAAAACCAGACCAAACTTTTTTTTTTTTTTTCAGTAGCAACACACAATTTTGACAATATATTTTAAATCTACGGTTTCAAACAATGCCTAGAAACGAAATATTTATTCATTTGGATCATAAGTTTTTTAATTATAAATTTTCAAAATTTACAGTTTCTAATGTTAAATTATACATTTTCATATTTTTATTAATATTTCCTGAAATTAATAATTCTAATGTGATAATTTTGTGTGCGGTTATAATACTAAAAAGCCCAAACATAAATACATTGAATTTGTAATTAAAAAAAATTATAATATGAATTACGAATTATGAAATTAATATTCGAAAAAAATATGAATTGCAACCTACATTTTTTTTGATAGATTTATATTTATTATGTCCTGCCTTATGCGAACTCTCAATTTCAAATTTTTTTTTCAAGTAGTTTTGGAATTATCATTAAAAAACATCAAAATGATGGTTTAAGGGGTCGTCTATCATGTGCAGAAAAGTATAATTTGAAAAATATATTTTAGTAATTTTATTGAAATATTTGGGCTGGCAATAGTTGAAACATATTAAGCGAGTGAAGTGGTCATATTGGCAAGAAATAATACAGTAATAGAAGTGACATGGTTATCCTGTAGCATTTCAAAAAACTAGTACCAAACTTCAATTTGGATACAGCCCCTAAAATATGCTCATTTTAGAATAATTATTATCCCTGAAACTAATCGTACGAATTTCATGAAAATTTGGATTTACTCTAATTGAAGGGTGTAGAATTTATCTATAGTACCAAACTTGGGTATTTCTATTGAACAAAAAGTTTGGGTTCGTTTTGATATGTAGATGACCCTCTAAGAACATTTTATATACATCATTTAAAAGTAGAATTTATTTCCAATCGTTTGGTATCTAACTTTTTTCTACGATAATTTGTTGTAGAGTTAGTAGGGGTGTTTACTTTTTTTCCCCACGACTTTACATTTACTTATTATACACACACATTATTATAGGTAATACTTAGAAAACTGATTTTGCCAAAAAAAATCATTTTGTGGGTAAAAATTGAGAATTTTAATAGTTGTTTAAAAAATTTAAGAATTTTAAAGTTTGCTGTGTTTTGATACATTACATTTAGTGTTTCAAACACTAAAACTGCTACAAGTATTTGTCAAATCACTCCATTATTTTTTTGTATCCTCAGTATAGTGTACTAATAAAATTAGGCATCGATTTTACAATTAATGAATTTGTTTATGAGACAAAAAAAATCTATACACACATAGGCAAAAATGCAGCAAAAAACGTGATTTCTTCAACGTTTCGATTTTTATTATTTTTTCATTATATTGTAAAATCAATTTCTAATTTTTTTATGTACACTACATTAAGGATACAAAAAATAATGTAGTGATTTGACAAATATTTGTAGAAGTTTTAGTGTTTTAATTCAAAGTTCTTCAAATAGTACCGAGTCCCCTTAATCTCGCAAAAGGCAGAATAACTAAATAATTATTAAGATGCAGCATGCATCATTTTGAAGGCAGCATGATTCGTTCATGGAAAAAAAAAATCCAGTTATTTTCATATCCTAACTAATATTTTATGTGGGATGTTAGAGCTGAGGAGTTATTTAAAATGGCATTCATAAAAATATTATGGGAATCTTGCAATCCCACGTTTTAGCGCGAACCCTGAAAACACGACTTGATGATTCTGTTTTTCAATGTTTTCAAGAAATGTCTCCTTTTACGAAGCCTCGAAAATTGTTGTATGCTAAATTTAATCTAGCCTACATACTATTTATTAATATCTCTCTATACGCTATACACAAGTTATTAATAATTTCTTATACTTTGGTTTTTATGTGTCAGTCACTTTACAAAATTAAATATTTTTATAGAAGATGGTGATTTTTATTTATTTTCTATTTTTAACCCATTTGTGCCTGAATTTTTATTTTCTCAAAATACCGAAAAATGAGCTTGAAAAATAGTAAAAAAAAATTTCGCTAGAAAAATTTTGCATTTATTTGATAAAATGTAAACATACTAAATATGGAAATATGCATAATATCCATAATTATATGTTTTGACTATATTTATATAAAATAAGCTTTTAAATTGTATATTATATAGTATAATTACTATTTTTATTAACTACTAAAAAAAATATTTCTTTACAGAGGCTAATAACATAAGTATTAGTAATAATAAACTAAGAATAATCGTATTTGAGGCTTAAAAACATTTTGTTTCAGAATCATCTTAAAAAGAGCATTATATAAATAGCCGTCCCCTAAATGGCTAATAAAAATAGGTACCCATTCGTGCCTAGTGCCCTATATTTTGTACGTTACAAAAATGCATTAAAAATAGGCTTGAAAATGTAATTTCGCAATTAAAAAAATATGTATTGCAAAGAAGTCTACAAGCTAAGATTATGAATTATTTATTTGGATACTTGGTAGAAGAAAAACATAAACTTACTTTTTACATTTTGCCATCTTGGAAAATGAAAAATCTATAAACTCCGAAAAAAGCCTCAATTTAAGCAAATAAATATCCATCGTATACTGTCATCTTTCGGTAATAGATAAAGACATTTATAGATAATTATTTCATACAATTTTCATATTATAAAGAAGAAAATTACACACATTTATGAAAATTCAAAGCGTCCCAAAAAAGGGACGCTAGGCATAAATGTGTTAATAAAAGAACCAAAACCCGTGCCAACATTTTCAATGCGCATTTATGATTACATTTAAAATATTTATATAATATAATTATTTTAACAAATAAATATTAGAAAACTTAATTTTAAATAAATATGTAAGCACATGTATTTACTTTACAAATCTTAAGAAAGGAAAGTTTCCTATCATTTGATTAAATACTCTGCTCAATGTAGAATCGCTAGTAATTTTAATGGTTTTTTTTTGTACTAATAGAAAATTTTGGCAAGTTTGTTTTGTACTCATCACTCTAAAATTGGGAGGAGTGAAAAGCCCACTCTTTGAAAGAGTGACAGGCATTTTCACTCTTTTTGGAGTGAATTTTGTAAAAATACACTCCTTAAAGAGTGGAATTTTCCACTCTCTAGAAAGGAGTGCAATATCTCACTCCGTTATCGAGAGTGAAACAGTCACTTCCGAAAGAGTGGCTTACGTATGCATTGCTTATTAACCAATCAGGAACAGCAAGGCGACAGCGCCCTCGTAAGATAAGAAAAATGATCACTTTTTCGTCCGCCATTTTACGATTAACAGATTAGGATATCATTAAACTTATTCTTAATGGAATACATAAAATAAAGGTAAGTCTTATTTAATTTTAACCATTTATTCGTGTAGATATGTTAGATGAGCCAAATAGTTGTATTTTGTATAGAAAAAGATTGATCGAGGATTCTATTCCTAGAAAATTGATTTCCTAGAAAAGAGATTATCTATTATGTTTCTTCATGTAGCGGTTTGAAATATAACTGTTTTAACAACTGAAAAGCACACAAATGCTTAGCAAAAGATAATGAAAACTTTATTAATTCGGCCAATGTGAATTAAAAAATGGGTGTAAATACAGTAAAATCTGTCTAAGGCGGACTCTGAGTAAGCTGGAAATCTGTCTACTGCGGAAATATTTTGAAGTCCCGGTGAATCCATAGAAAATAACACTAATACGTGCTCCATAAGCCGGAATCTGCCTAACGCGGAAACGGAAAGGATTTTAAGGTCCCGCGGTAAACAAATTTTTCCATAAGACGGAAAAAAAGGATTTTTTTTAAATAAAAAAACATTCAGTAAACGAAAATTTAAAACTGATTAATAAATCAAATGCATATAAATAAATACATATAAAATACAAATATTAATAAAAACAGATTTTTGCTCATTCATTTTTTTTTACAGCGAAAGAATTTTTATGAAATTTTGCATTTTTGCGGATTTAATAAAAAGCAAAAGAAAATATGCAGTTTCCATTTGTTTAGCCGACAACATTTTCTTTTTATTTACAATTTTTAACACAAATTTCTGTTTTTTTTTTTTTTTTTTTTTTTTTTTTTTTTTTTTTACAGTGTTACATTTAAAATATGCGATTTTATATTTTTTTTTATTACCCTTATAATAAAAATTTAAAAAAAATTACAGACCTATATTCTAACTGTAAATACAAGACTACGAGATTAAAAAAAAGTCATACATTTAAAATTTAAAAAACAAAGTTTTAAAAACCATAATTTTTTTCAAATTATTAGGATAGTTGAAAAAAAAATATAATTTAGTATAGTATAGTTTAATTTTATATACCGTATTTTAATCCATTTCGCTGAGAAAAATAGGAGTTTATTTGTGTGAAAAACTGCAAACAATTATAAATAAAAAGAAAATGCCGATTGAACAAATAAAAATCTGTACATTTTTTACTTTTATACTTTTCATTAAATTCATAAAATGCAATATCTCATACATAAAACTCTCTCTCTATATATATAAAATTAAATAAATAAATACATGTGCAAAATCATGGTTTTTTTTTATTATTTGTCTCAAAAAAAAAAAAAAAATGTATGCATTGTTATGGTGTGAAAATAATAGACCATTTGTTTGTTGGGAAGCAATAGTTTTGCTGAGATTCGAACTCCAAAAATATTTATACTAAATAATATTTCACGTTAAGAACAGTTATGAAGATTACAAACGTAAAAAATACGCAAGTCTTTTTTTTTTTTTTTTACTGATTTGCATAAGGCGGAATATTGTCTATGGCGGAAAATTTTCTCGGTCCCAATCGATTCCGCCTTAGACAGATTTTACTGTATTTATTTTTCCCATTCAATTTTTCCAATCCCATTCGAACGTTTTCCAACGATCAAAAAAAGAAAATAATAATAATAATAATAATAAATTTTATCTGTTTCGTTTGCAAAGCTGAGTGACTCAGAGGACATCTGGATTTCTTCCAATTCATAGCAGATGCGAAGTAATCAAAATTAATTTGCCGTTCTGTGAGATTTTGTTTTTTCTTTTTTGGTTTATACTGATATCAGATTTTACACACTTAGAGTATTTATCATCATTATTATTGTTTCGGAGTTAAATATGATATTTCATGATTATGATATTACGAAAAGGTTGGTATTAGAGGTCTGAACGGGCCGAAATTTCCAGGCCCGGGCCCGGCCCGAATCATAGAAAAAAAATTCGGCCCGGCGCGGCCCGATACGAAAATTAAAAGTTTGGCGCGAGCCGAGCCCGACCCGTAGAAAAAATATTGGCCCGGTCCGGTAAAAAACTTAAAAGTTCGGCCCGAGTGAATTTCTACAAAACATTGATTTTTACGTCGATTTTGTTAAAAATTTGTCTCGTAGGAGGAGTTCTGACCCAAAATATTTATCTTAACATTTTTTTCCATGTTTATAATCTTCATTTTTATAGAAGTGCCGCAGGCTGGGATATTTATTTTTTTAATGAATTTCTATTTCTTGCGTGTAAATGCTTCAGATATCATTAATGTTGTTAATCCATATTCTATGTATTGAAGTGTTAAAAATCTGAAAAATACTATACAGTAAAATCTTCTAAGACGGAATTGTATAGAAAAAAAAAAAAAAAAAAAAAAAAGAAATGCGTTATAGACAAGTTCCCTTCTTAGCAAGTGTAAATGTATTATATATTCTTTTCTTACGTATTAGTATAATAATTTTGCATGGATCAAGACGTTTTACAGTTTAAAACAGGGCTCCGTCATAGGCAGGTTCCTTTGCACACGTTTTACTATATTTTAATAAGCGTAGAAAACTACTATTCTTAAAAAAAAAAAAAAAAATATGCTTAAGAGTAGAGTAATGGCGATTTAAAAATGTATGTATTTTTTGCAAAAAATTTTGGGCCAGGCTTAAATTAACTGACCTTTGAATGGACCAGGCCACGGTGAGAGAATAATTTTCATACGGGCTGTGTCAAAACTACGACTGAAAATTTTGGGTCGTGAAGACTAGCAATGAAACCAGTCCCGGCTCTGTATTAAAAAAATAAGTTGGGCCGGCCCGACCCGAGTGCCGTGAATGAAAATCGGCCGTCTCTAGATGGTACATTAATTTTTTTAAGCTGTATGTAAGCTTTTTCTGCGGTTTATGATTTTAAAATTTCGAGACTGAGTAGTATAAAATAAATTAATTATAGACATTCTGCATAAATTATTAAATTTCCTTCAATTTAAACGCATTTTCTACGTTTTTGATGCACGTAATTTTTGGCAGTAAGAAATAAAACATGACATTTAAGCATTAAAATAAAATGTTTTTTATGCCTGTTTTGAAGTTTATCGATAAGACAGGTTTAGTGTATTTTTTAAACAGTTCGTATTTTCTTACATAATCTGAACATTTTTTTAAAGAGATTAATAACTACTTTTTTACATTAAAATGTTTTTCAAACAATAAGAACTATGCAGTCATTTACTTTATTTTTATTAAAATTCATACAGATACAGATAAATATAATGTGTTTATTTTTATATATTTTTTTTTATTTCCTAGGTCAATCTTTTCCTATAAAACATATCAAATCTGTTTTGCTCATATTCCAAAATACAATATCTACGGGAATAAAAAATTTAAATTAAATATGGCTTACTTTTTGTTTCATTAATATGTATTGTTTTCAGCAATAATGGGCGAAAATTAGAAATCATGATTAAGTTAAGGAATATGTTTAAAAGTAAAATATATACATATTCCAGAGAACTTAAAAATTAGACTCCATGCTCATATTAAATAAAATAAAAGCAAATCACAGCGGATAAAAAAAATACACACACATTCTTAATGTTTAAATCATGCTTAGAACTCATTTTAAAAAAAGATGTAAGTTTATAAGCATTGTTTTTATGTGAAAAAATGAAAAATATTTTAGAACAATAGGACTTTGCAAAAATAGCAACAATTCACGGAAAAAATACGGTAAAAAGAAATTTATATTTAAAACAAAAATTAAAATGAAATCAAACATTGTTAAACATATAACATCCACCTATTAAAGAGTTATTTATAAAACTTTAAAAGTAATATTTTTATAAGGCATGCAATAAAAGCAAACACAAAGGATAAGATTGGAATAAAATATATTAGTTTATTTCTGTCAGTAATCTAATTTAAATTCATATGTAACTTTAACTGATTTTTTCCTTAAAAGTTCAAATAGTGTTACAAACTATGAATAAATATTGCTAATAAAGTATTTTATTTCAATCTTTACCACGGTTGTATCTATTTTCATTGCATGCTGTAAAAGATGTGATTCTTTTAAAATGCCCATTAAAGTAAAATAAAAAAAGAAATGACTACATAAAAAATGAACATTACCTCCTATGAAAGAGTGACTATTCACTCCTACCAGGGGTGAAAAACCGCACTCCTTTAGCAAGAGTGAATAGTCACTCCTCCGAAAGAGTGATTATCCACCCCTGTTTACAGTGAATATTCACTTCCCAGGAGTGACTATTCACTCTTTCAAAGAGTTAAAAATTTCACTTTTGTTCAGAGTGAATAGTCACTCTAAAGAGGTTGGGCATATTTTGACTCTGCGATAGAGTGACTATTCACTCCGGAGGAGTGAATAGTCACGCTTTTTTATTTAGAGTGATCCTTACCTGCACTGAGACAGAATGCGTTATAACGGTGAAAAATCTGAACATTTCCAAAGAACTGTTACTGTACGTTTTATAAAACATACAGAATACACTTCTTAGAACGTTCTAAATCGTACTATTTCTCTACGTTTAAGGGCCGTTTCTACTTTGGTTAAAAATGTTTCGAATTTTTTTATTTTTTATTTTTTGCATCTCCCAAATGTGTTGATTGTTGCCCTAATGCGATTTCGTGATATTGCATTTCCTTACAGTACTTTTTCTCTTTGAATCTAACGCCGCACGTTGAATGTAGGCTATTGTAAAATTTCGAACGTATTTTTCACAAAACCACCATTCTTCTCGAGAACTATTGATTTTCTTCATTTTCTTCTTTAAAAGAAAGCTAATCGTTTTTTATGGAGCTTATACCACCGAAAAATATAATTGTCATTGATTAAATATTTTTTAGAGTTCACAAAGGGAATAAACAAGGCGAAATGTAAACTTCTATGTTCAAACGGCCACCATTTTGTCAAAAATTATTTTTTTAAACTAAATTTTGGTATAGGCTACAGAGAATTTAATAACGTTTCATAATAGGATGACCAAAATTGCTTGAGATGCTTGTGACCGGAGAAAAAGGATCGCTCGACCCCGTGGTGTGAAGTCCATGGTGTGCATCTGGAGTCGCGTAAGACATATTATTCATTTTTTCCCACAAAAAAATTAAATATGTAAGTGAATGTTAATAAATGTATTGCAAGTCCAAAAATGATCTAATTTGAATGAATCGATGAAGTTCGATCTCATTTCTTTGTAAAAAAGGTAAGCATCACGAACATTTTAGGCCATAAAAGTAGAAACTTTCCTTAATTGAACTTTTATTTGGCACTAAACCAACACCTACTTGATACTGTACAAAGCCTTCAGGAGAATCCCCTCTTGAAATAATATCCTTCTACATAATAAGAACAGCACTTTGCAATACGTTTTATAAATGAAGAAAAGTTAAATATATAAAATATTTTTATAAGAAATGAAGCAGATTATTTTCTAAGATAGGTTGAATTCTTACTTTTAATAAAGGAATAAAGAATTATATTCAAACATGAGCAAAAAATCTAAGAAAATCAAGTAAATAAATTGTACTTTTAACAATTTTGAAAAAAAAAAATAAATAAAAATGGTGAAAAATTATTTTCACAAAAAGATTATTTTCGAAAGATATTTTTTATGGACATATTAGTCCAAGAGCCGACAGCACAAAAACCTATGTTATCAAGCACAAGAAAAAAACCTTTATTTTATGGAAGAGTAGAAGTAGGGGAATCTAATGATACATGTCTGCCGGAAGTGAAGTGGTGCATAAGCTAAAAATTAATACCACTAGTGGTTGACTCGTAGGTTTATCATAGTGTTTGTCCTACAAACAAAGATATGAAAACATGGAGGTCTGGAAGCAGGAAAATACAATGATAAACCTACGAATCAACCACTGGTGGTATTAATTTTTGGCTTATGCACCACTTCACTTCCGGCAGACATGGACCATTAGATTCCCCTACTTCTACTCTGCCATAAAATAAAGGTTTTTTCTTGTGCTCGATAACATAGGTTTTTGTGCTGCCGGCTCTTGGACTATATGGAGGATATGTGGGCTAGAATTATTAATATTTTTACAAAAATTCTTTAATGCATTAATGTTTTTTTTTTTTCTTTATAAACATTTATTATTTAATAATGTGTATTTGGTAAAATTGGAAATTATCCGATTAGAAATCTTTAAACAGATTGTTATATTAAAAAAATAACAAATAAAAATAACGTCTATTTTTTTGTTCGCAAAATAGGAAGGAAATGAAAAAATAAATGTTTAACTTAACTGTCTTAAATTGTGTTAAATCATGCAGCGAGAAAATTCAGACGATAAGTATAACAGGTAATATTTTTTCAATGCACAAGAAAAGCGCAGAGTTCCATCGGGGAAAAAGATCGCGGGTCGTCGAAGAGTGACGTCACAAAATCGCCCAAAGGCTTTGTGTCAAGTAGGTGTTGGCTAAACACGGTATTTGAACATGGAGCTATGAAGATTAATCTTCATAGCTCCATGTATTTGAACAATTCTCACCGACACCGTCATTACGCGCCGTTCGTAGAACGTTTCACCGCTACTTGGGACACCGGATTCTTCCCCCAAAATAAGGTATAATGATTCATAATTAGCATATAGTATTTTTTAATCGCGGATTGATTTGATGATTTTTACAGACAAAAATATATTTTTAACCAATTCGAAGAATTCTGCTAAATGTACTTAAAACGTGAAAAACAACAAAAATTTTGATTCAAAATCTTTCCAAGTTTTCAGAACTAATTGAATTTATCTTAAGTTGATTTATGTGCATAAATTTTATTATAGTAAGGGGGATGATATATTCAACACTCTTTTGAAGATATTTCTCCCTTTTACTAATTTAAAAAATTTCTTTCCTCATAAAAAATAAGCTTTTTTCTTTTTTCTTTTGTGCACTTTAACTTTCCTAAAATTCCCAAATTGCAACAGAATTTTATAGATGAAAGATGAAATGAAATCTTACAGAAAATTTAAAATGACTTCACATCAAAATAGATTTTGATGGAACCAGAACAGAAACTTTTTAGTATTTTAGTGGTTAGAATATAAATATTTTTTAAATTGTATTCTAAAAGATGTTATTGTTTAGAATAACAACTTTAAATCTTAATTTTAAAGGCCAAATATATAACCCCAAATTTGTTTAATTTATACACAATTGTGGGGAAAATAAACGCACCACTCCATGCTTTTTCGAGTCCCATTTATGATAGATGAAAAAGAAAGATTTGTTTCCAAGATTCTATTAGAGATCATTTATACATATCAAGTAAAATTACACGTTTAAGATTTGTGGGCAGTTTACGTATAGAAATTTAAACTTTATAAGGTTTAAATTTTCAATAGCAGTATGCAGTGTTGATGAAATATTTTTATTCTATGTTGAAATTTATGAAGAGGTACAGAATTTCAAGACATCTGGATGAATAATTTTGTTGGAATTATAAATATTCAAAGTTTTGTTTGTATAATGTTCGATTACTTTTGCATATTTTTGTTTATATTTTCTAAAATAATTATCTTATCAAGCTGTTTTTTTGTTTGAAAATATTACTTAAAATTCGAAACATAAGTATGTAATTATTATAAGACTTCAGAAAAAAAAAAAAAAAAAAAAAAAAAAAAAAAAAAAAAAAAAGATTCTCAATTCGACGCATTTTTCTTTAAATGCAAGCTCAAGGATTACTCCAAAACTACGCGAACGATTCGTGTTTTTTTATTATTAATACTAATAGAGGATGCTCTCGATTTGGCCCCGTTTAAATATTATCAAAATTGTTTCCGTACTTTAAAAATTAAAAAAAAAAAATCTTTAAAATATATCAGTTTGAACGAATCAGATCAACTAACGTAGCAATATCTGTTTGGCGAGAAAGTCGCTACCCGGTGCTCCCCCCCCCCCCCCTCCTCTTTATAGTGTTTTGTTTCTAGGATTGTTCTAGAGAAAACCAAAAAGCAATGTTTTAATTGTTGAAACTCCGCGTTCCATAGTTTACGAGTAAAATGGCTGTGAAAGACGGACAGACAGACACAGGAGTGATCTTATAATGGTTCCTTTTTCACTTTTTAAGTACGGAACCCTAAAAAGAACTATCATTTTTTTATCCACTATTGGGGGATTTACGAATGCTTCATAGCAAACAAACAATTAAAGTCAATTGATTTTAGAATATTGTTTAACCGCAAGTGAAAATGCTATAGGGAATTCAATATGTTGAAATCTACAATACAATAGATAAGCACTTTAAACTCATTAATAATCGAAAGGTATTTTTCTCTTTCAAAACAGATTCAAAAATAGATTGCATTTTATACATTATTGTATGTAGTACTATAAACAAAATGTGAACCAAATTATCACACTTACTTGAAACGCTGTCAAAAAAAAAAAAATAATAATAAATAAAAATAAAAAATAAATAAATAAATAAATAAATAAATAAAATCGGGTCCAAGTTTTTAGAGAACAATTTTATTTACGTAAAACAAACAAATAGATTACATTTCTGAATGAATGTGCTAAGTGGGATTAAATTGATATAAAAAAGTATTACATGCTATAATTTTTTTCTTAATAGTGGGAGCTTCTCTGAAACACTTTTAATGAATGTGCAAACATTTTCTACCAACCGAATTAATATACACTTATCCAAATAAGTATTCGACATACATGTCGCTTTCGGTGTTTTGTCTTAAATCTTTATTAACCTTTTACAGGCCAATGTTCCCAATTGGGAGCATAAAATTAAAAATTTAGTAAAAATTAAATTTCATCAAAACTGACTTGAAAAAATGAGCAGAAATAGTAAAAAGATGACTTGATTTTTTGAAATATAAGTTACATTCCTATCATGAGTGGAGAAATGTACAGAAAATCATAAAAACGACCATTTTCATTGTTTCTTACAGTGCACAACTAAAATATTCATATAAATGTGAAAAACCATCCAATGCTTCTAAAAACCGGTTGGTATAAGTAAAATAGCTTTAATCAATAAAAGAGACATATTTGATAATAATAATCAAACACGTGTTTATTAAATATTCATGTTCCCAATTGAGAATATTGACCTGTCGCCATTATTCTGCGTCGACATAATTTTATGTACGAGGAATTTTTGTTGAAAGGTAATAGAAAGGGGAATCCCCTTTTAGCAAAGAAAAGGGAAAACTTCGGACTTATTTGTAAGGGGAATCCCCTTTCGAAAGGAAGGAAAGGGAAATTCCATAAATAGTTGAAAGGAGAATCCCCAAATTTTGTGAAAGAACAGTTAAATTTTATTAGCAGTTTAGTGTGTTCGCTTCTCGGATTTGATTTTTAAAGGTATTGAATATGATTTTTTTAGAGAGCTAATATAGTATGGAGAAAAATTTTAAAACTCTAGAGGCAGCTGTTGACTCTCAGATGAATCTCAGAGATTCTGATGTTTCGGATTTTTCAGACGAAGAAATTGAAATTTGTCAACTTCCTCCTGATGAAAGTGATCGTATCTTAGAAGAAGAGGATATTGATGGCTATATCCTTAATCCTGTTGTGTCCTCGGATGTTTGTGGTCACCTTAGTATTTTTACTAATGAAGAGCCAATAAGCCAAAATGGTTACGAAAATCAAGTTTCAGGATCTGCTTCCAATGAACAAAAAAATAAACGAAAGAAACTTTGTAGTTCAGATAGGGTGAAAAAAGTGAAGTCATTTACACCAAAATCGAAATAAAAGTTCTGTGTTTAGTAAGCCCATCAAATGTGAACAACAATAAAAATGGCTGATAGATTTCCAGAACTAATAGAAGCAGAATCTATTGACATTTTTTTTTTCAAATTCATTTCCCAGGAATATATAAGTTTTCAGGAAGAAATGACATCAACAAAAGATATTACTCATTTTTTTGGGTTACTGTTACTGACTGGGTAGCATCAGGTACCCACTGAAAAATGATTACTGGAGCACTTCTGAAGACAAAACTGTCCCTATTACCTCTACTGTCATGCCAAGAAAAAAATTCAAAGAAATCAAAAGAAATTTTCAGTTGATGGATAACACTTCATTGTAACCTGCTTATAAGTTGGGAAAAATCCAACCAATCTATGATAAACTAAACACAAAATGTAATCAGTTTGGATTATTTCATAACCAGCTTAGTATTGATGAATCAATGGTTCCTTATTATGACCACCATTCCTCGAAAATGTTTATTCGAGGAAAATCAATTCGTTTCGGATTCAAAATCTGGATGATTTGCGCTAATAATGGTTATCCATATAAAATAGAGATTTATGCAGGAAAACAGCCAAATGAAATAGCCTCTCTTGGTACTAGGGTTGTAAATAATCTTCTGATAGTTTTTGCAAACTCTCTTCAAGTAGAAATATATTTTTGATAACTTTTCACTACTTGTGATTTGATGAAGGATCTGGCAAATAGAAATATAAAAACTATTGGAACTATCCGAGATCATCAAATTAAAAAATGTTCATTGACACCCTCAAAGCGCATGAAAAAACTAGAAAGAGGTTCATTTGATTACCAAAGTGATGGATCGGTATTTTTATGCCGCTGGAAAGACAATTCTGTAGTGTCAGTTTCATTAAATTATTGCACTCATCTCCCAATGCAGTCAACTAAAATATATTCTCGTAAACATAAGAAGAAAGCGAACATACAACAACCAAATTTAATACATAAATATAATACTAGAATGGGAGGAGTTGACCTGCTAGACAGAATGTTAGGCAGCTACCGTTCAACATTTCGTAGCAAGAAATGGTGGTGGAATCTATTTGTTAATGCATTAAATATCGCTGTCGTCTCTGGTCGGCTTTTACATTCAGCAACTCATGGAAATAATATCAAGCTGACTCATCTGGAGTTTTGCCGAGAGGTTACAATCGCTCTTCTAGGAATTGCACCAAGGTATGATGGGTCTCAACCTGGCCCAAAGTTCACCGCCATATATCACAGAGAAATTGTGACGGCCATTTCCTTGTACAAACAACGCATGGTGCACTATGCACGATAAATGCAAGATTAGCTTCAATGAGTGCAAGAAAAAATTGCATTTAAATTGTTTTCCACTGTATCATGGAATAAAGGTATAAACTTAACTTTTTGATGTTTTGATTAAATAAAAGAAATTGTTTTCATTTAAATTTATAAATTTCCAACTTAATTCATATGTGTACTTAAATGTGAAAATAAGTGTTTCATTCATTCTTATTACTTTGCTTATAATTTAATCTATTCATAACTAAATTCCACTTTTGAACCCAGTGTAAAAGTATAGTCGGAAGTGACCAATGTTCCCAATTGGGAACATTCTGAAAATTATATATAATTTTTTTCCACCATATTAATGACTAATATCCCTTAACTAAAGCATTAGAAGGCATAATGTGCAAAAACATAATTTAAAATATACCCGGATCTGAATTTGGCCTGTAAAAGGTTAAAATGAACTAAAACAAATGCATTATAGCAGTCAAAAGTTAGATTATGACATCTACTTTTTATTACAATAAGTGGTTTGTTGAAAAATTTTAACAATAATAAAAAAATAGCAATGATAATTCCTTAACATTCGTAACGACAAAACAAAAAAGTATTCGACAAGTAACTTTGAAATTATTTATTTATATTGAATGATAATGATAATATCTTGTAGCTTTTCCTCGGCGGCAAATCAAATCTTTTAAACGATTTGGCATAGATTTGACTAACTGCAGTGTAACATTTTTATCAATTTTTCGTAATTTCTCTATCACCATTTCCTTTAACTCCGTTTAATAAGAAAAATGAAGTTCGCGTAATTTATTTTCCAAATGACACCACAGGCCCCCACTATGGTGTTTAAATCTGGAGACTGAGCCGGAAATTTAATGATAGTTGAACAGTTGTATAGCAACCAAAATCGTGTGTTCAGGGTGATATGTTTAGGATCATTAGCCTGGTAAAACCTATAAGTTTGCGTAAGACCCAATTTATCTGCACTTCGTTGCAAATCTTCTTTGAGGATATTAATCTATGAGTACTGGATGATGGTACCTTTTATTATGAGTATATTTCCGACACCCGAAGTTCTCATACATCTCCATAGCAGCACTCCTCCACCAACGTGGGTACCATATTCCTTTTCCTCGAGCTCTGTATTTGGTTTTCTATACACTAAAATTGTCCTATGTCATCCAAAAAGATTCAACTTCGATTTATCTGTAAGTATACCATCCATCTAGAAAATTACAAGCTTATTAACGTGCGCTTTAGCAAACTCTAATCTTGCCAGCCTGTTTTTCTTGGAGATATATGACTTCTTTCGGGAAGATCTTGCATGAAAATTGTATTTTTTCAAAGTGTTTCGAATAGTTCGAGGAGTAACATTAATGTTCATTGTAGTCCGATGCAGTTTTTGCTAACTTGAGCGCATTGAATCGAAGATCTTTTCTAACTTCTCCCACAATCCATCTTTCATCAGCCTCAGACAGTTTCTTAGAGTGACTAATTATAGGCTTATTTTCCACTGCTCCATCTCATTTATACTTTTTAATTACATAGTGGATAGTTGTTCTAGGCTTTTGCACAATTTCAGCAATAGCATTTTCTATTTTTGGGTGAATTATAATTTTTTGAGTTCAGTTGGTATCCGTTTGCTTTTTCGCCCCATTTTTCACAAATTCTTTAAAAAAAAAAAAATATTGTCAAACTACGTGTTTGTACTTTCCAAAACTTTAAAAGCTGATTTTCGACAAAGAGACAAGAATTTTCAATAAAATTACCGCTATCGAATACTTTTTTGATCTCACAATTATGGAAAGAATTGATTGCTATTTTTCGTTATTTCTTAAATTATTAAGATAATATTGATTGAAATAAAAAGATGCTATTCTTAGCTAATACACATCAACTGGAATCTAGGTTTTTCTCATTTTTTTTTAAAATATAAGATAAAACATTGGAAACTTCAATCATGTCGAATATTTATTTTGACGACTGTAGGGGAGACTCGGGGAATGGCGCCACTCGGGCTTATGCCGCCACCCCACCTAGTTTAAAAACTAACTGCAGTTTAAGATAGTGAATGTGCCTGCACTATAGTGGCCAACAATAGAAACAGTACCTAGACTGAAAGTGATTTTGTTGTACGTCGTTCATTTGTTCTAGTGAAAAATTCAGTTTTCAGCTAGTTGCTTCTTATTTTGGAGCTTAAAATGAGTAGTGGTAAACACCTTTTATTGTAACATTAGGTACTTAAGATAATAATACCCGTAATTCACATGCATTCACCGATATTTTGATGCAATCTGTTGAACAAGTTCGGTTCTTCTTTCGGCTTTGCTGGGGGATTTCCGCTATATTGTCCTCTCTCAATAATGCCGCCACCATGGCAAAGGGTGACTTTTTTAATTTGAGTTAAATTGTAAGCTTAGCACATTAATAAATCTACCTTAAAGAACATTGTAATTATTCATTATTCTGCTAAATTACGTTGCTTTTTAGATACTTTCAGTAGGTTATGTGTTTCCTAGTATCCATTTTATGCATTCACTAGGTCATTAAGGAGTGGCGTCATTACCCCGATACACTGGTAGAAATACCCCAGTATCCCTCAGTTAATCCCGCCACTATACAGAGGTTGAAAGAATTTTTTTTTATGTGTGCTTACTTTACAGTTATGATTACGGTTAAATTTATACAGATACTAAAGATCATGATTCAACTTTAGAATTTTTACTATTGAAAAATAAACATTTATTTGAGGGGGAAATTTTTTAAATTCCCTTAAGATGTCGCCATTCCCCCGGTCTCCCCTATACGTGCATTATTTTTTGTTTTCAACTATTTTGTGTCTGGGTGTTTAATTACGGGGGCACCAAACAAGCATTATTGTTTACTAAACCCTATTTGTATGGTGATAGATATTTTTGACAATAACACAAACTAGTGCATTCAACTCTGTCTTCCTGAGTTACAGAACGTAGGTGAAATTCAATTTTTTTATTGAAAATTAATAGAATTTTTTATATTTAATATATTTTTTTAGATTGCCCACTAACAAAACTAAAAAGCATTTTTATACGAAAAATATCAATAATGTAGTCAAATAAAGTTTTAAAAGTTAGTAAAAGCGATACTTTCGTATATTAGCAGCATGGCAGGAGTTAACAGCTGAAGAAATCGCAAAAGATTTCACTATTTACAGCAGCCTTTTTCTTCTTTCACTACTAGATTGTATAAAAATTTAAATTGTGCGATGTTTAAAAGTTTATAAAAAATGTAGTAAAAGGCGAAATTTGGGGGTCAGGTGTTGCCATCGTCAATATAACGTTTTAAAGACATGTATTTGTTAGGGTTCCGTACTTAAAAAGTGAAAACGGAACCATTATAAGATCACTCAGGTGTCTGTCTGTCCGTCTGTCACAGCTCTTTTACTCGTAAACTATGGAACGTGGAAAGTTCAAATTGGGGTAAATAATGAAGACTATTGACCCACATATTGACAGATTAATAAATAGTCATAAATATATTTAGGGAAAATGTAGAGGGGCTAATTATATTACTTGAAAAAAAAATCTTTTCTTTGTATATCGTGTGAAAGCTTTTGTAACGCTGAACTCAAAAATATATTTCTGTTAATTTTAGATATTATATTTTCAAAGTTATCGTCAAAAATGTAGTGCAAAAATGTCCCCCCCCCCCCATCTAATTCCGAATCTACTGAAACTAAAATTATGAAAAAATTAGAGGTAGTAGATGTTAATTTAAACCTTGCAGGAAAATTATAGCGATTACCCTTGGTCACATAGTTTTTGAGAAAGTCGCATTTTCCCGTTACACACAAATTTTGATTTACGGGCATTCAACAAAAGTGTTGAGTAGCGCTAGAGGTACCTATCGTAGCAGAAGTATAAAAGCATTGTTGATCATGAATTTCACAAAAATTCGTCGGTAATTAGCCGAGATATTAACCGTTAAAGACACGGACGGATTGGACTTACATAATGACAGGGATGGCGTACTCTATGCTCCATCACTTTTAAAGCCTAGATAACAAATTTTAAGAATATATTTGTGTCATGCAATGCCTAGTAGCAGTATAAAAACAATAAACATCAAATTGTTAAAAACAGACTAATTTAATTAGAAGTAATCACATAATTACTATGGGATTCGCGACTAGTTTGCATTGAGTGGCTCTCTCAACACACTTACCGTGTCCTTAAGGGTGTATTCCGATACAAACTGCTTATTTCCTGATTCATTTTTAAATTTATTTTTGCTCTCAAACACATCAAACTGGGAAATTCTCTTATTTAGAAACTGCTTAATGTGCCGTGCTTCTCGATTTTTCGATAAATGCAGAAAATATTGTAAAAAATGCTATCAAAGTTGGTGTTTTAAACCGAATTTTCCAAAGCGGGAGATCTGGGAATGAAAGAAATGGTCATACTGAGAAAATAATTGTTTAAAACTCAAATTCTAATTAATTGAGCGAAAAATGAAATCACACGGTCTTTTATACATCTCTTCAAAAATCACCTCAGCAAGTTTCATGTTTTTACTTTTAAAAATGAGTCTGAAAATGTTTCAGAAAATTTCGAGTTGTTAAGGGTGGAAAAATACTTTTTCGAATACACCCTTAAAGGTTAACTAAAATCCTATATTGTAAAACGCGGCACGGATCAAAGCGGCGCGGCGTTGAAACTTTACGACATCCTTTCGCAGCGCGCTTAGTACAATGCTAAGTTTAAATTTCGAACAAGGGTTTTGCTTTAGGTACGCTGTAAAAAGAAAAGATTGTTACTACGCTGAATTTAGGTTTATACAATGCCAAATGAAGTTTAAATATTCACTACTTTTATTGTCAGCACCAAATTAAGTTTATTTTAAACATATTAGGATAGGATTAAAAAAAGAGTTATACAGAATAGCTATATTCGATATTATTTAAATTCCATATCTCTTTGAACTTTCATGATATATCAATTCATACTTTTCTAGTATATACAGCTATACCCAACCTACGTTGTATAGTTTTTACATAGTCTTAGTATTCTTTTAGCAACTTTTTTTTTCCAATAATACACTTACTAATTCATATATTATTGTACGGAACCCTCTGTGCGGGAGTAATACTCGCTCTTGACCGCTTATTTTATAATATAGATATTGTTTAGCATTATGCTGCATTTAAGACCCCTTAATTTAAAATTCATTAACCCTAAAATACTAGACATAGTATAGCCTTAACACTAAAATACCATAATTACGAGCATCTAGTATTCTAGGGTTAAAGGAATATTTTCCTTTTTGCGATATATTTAACCCTTAAACCCATGGTCTAACATTCATACCAACTCCAGACCAGCTTCGCTTTTCAAGTCATTACTTCGTACTTTAACACTTTGAAATATTAGCAAAATCTTACTGTACACACAGAAATTGCTAATTTAAGTGGACTAAAACAATGCCCGCGGTATGGTAACGAATTTTCATTGAAAAAAAAAGTATAGTTATAAAGTACCTCTTTCCTACTTTTGTTGTAAGTAAATAAAATATTTTCTTACTTTAAAATTAAAAAGGTTAACATTTAGATGTCATCTTTTTTTCTGATTGAATGTCTGAAAGGGTTATTTTTGCCTGTTAATAAAAAAAAAAATCATAAAGTGACAGATAGTGGTATTTAAATTTGTGAAAATTTTCTAAATTCTAATGGAATACAGAAAGAGATCCCTCCTGTACATTTTGTAGTGGTTTGCGGAGTCTTTTTTTAAAAAGTTGTTTTATTATAGAATTTATTTAAATAATCACAAAAGTAATACATTTTCAAAATTAATAGTGTGTAAAATGAAAAACTTACTTTTAAGAAGTCACTCTATAACAAAAATAAATTTAAAAACGTGTCAACATCCACATACCTTTCTACACAAAGGGATTGCACATGTCCAAGAGAGCTTCTTGTAAACTACTTTCATAGATTCGGGAATTTTCCCTGTATTTCCGTAACGTCATGTCTAATGTTACTTCGTACACATTTTCTTCAACTCCATAGATATTAACGAACACTTATACAAGTTATCTTAAATATATTTTTAAAAAGTATATGTTGATTACGGTCCATCTAAATTAGCAATTTTTCCGCGTGTAGATATTTAAAAAAAACTTTCGTTTAGCGATGTTTATTATTTATTTTTAAAATATCTAGAAAGGGTGAGTTCGCGATTAGCTTGAAGCTAAGGACCCAGTATAAATATAAAATTGTTATACCAAAAGTTTTTACATCAATAATGAAAGATAGAAAGTTTTTTTCTTACCTTTCTGGTAAGTGAACGCAGAGTGCTTGACTTCTCACGTTGATCACCTAGAAACACTCGATTAATTTTATTTGAAAAAATGTGTAAGTGGTATTCATTGATGAGCAGAAGTGCAGAACAAAACCATTTAATCTAATGCTATATCTTGATTACATAAGGACGCACACTCACACTATAAAAGAAGAATAAAATAAGATTAGTAATGTAATTTGAATCATGATATTGAATCCACACAGATACAAGGTTTTCTTTATAACAATAGAACAACGCACAGAAATTCGTGCGCTGTTGGCCCGACAACATCGGCCATTCGAGTGAGAAGTAAAAAAGGGGCCCACAAGAGTTAAAACAGAGTAAAAAAGCCTGAAAACAATAAAAACTGCTTAACAAGCAAAAAAGGTTCTAATTAAATGAGTCTATCAGAAAAGTTCTCTAGTGCTGCTATCTGTTGTCGCCTTTTCGAAACATAAGTCTTTTACACAATTGTTCGCTAGTCCGTGATCTTACGAGAACTTAGCTCAGGGAAGTGTCGCCATCTTGGAACATATTTCACAACTAAAAAAATGAAGACGCTTTGCACATGTCATAAGGAAATTGTCATTTCACAAGCGAGGTGATGTTGGACATAAAATCACTTACACTGAGACGTTTTCCAACACCCCCGCTTTTTATGTCAAACCGACGAGCGTAAAATGTTTAACTTATTTCTCAAACACTCGAAATGAGGCTTAGGCAACGGCTTGGTGAGCACGTCTGCCAGCATTAACTTCAATGGGCAATAAGTTATTTTGATTATGCCATTTTGGCATAGATGTCTGATGTGGTGATACTTAACTTCCGCGTGTTTAGTTCTTGTCTGTGCCTTTTCGTTTTCGGTCAATCTTATGGCTGATAAGTTATCTTCGTACAATGTTACGGGTAGTTGTTGACATAGTTCGAGGTCATTTAACAAGTCTAATAACCACGAGATCTCTTGACCTGCATTAGAGGCAGCGATATATTCAGCCTCCGTGGACGAGAGTGCTGTCCAACTCTGCTTCCTCGATGACCATGCCAATATATTATTTCCTAATTTAAACAAGTTTCCAGTGGTTGATTTCCTGTCTATTCTGTCGTTCCCCCAATCGGCATCGCTATATGCCGTTAGGATTGGAGGTTTTGTTTTATCTATGACGAATTTAAGATCTTTGGTAGTAAGCAGATATCTAATTAATTTCTCGATAGCTTGCCAATCGACTTCCCTTGGGGATTCATTCCTTCTTCCCAGGATGTTAACGACTGATGCTATGTCGGGTCTAGTTAAAGTTGCAATGTATAGAAGCCCTCCTATAGCCTGTCTAAATTTTACGTTATCTCCCATTAGTTTCCCGTTTGGATCTAGATTAAAGTAGTTAGTATTCATGGGTGTATACGTAGGCTTACCATTTAACAAATTGAATTTTTCTGCGATTTGTATTATTTTGTGTTCCTGGTCTAATTCTAGATTACCGTTTGCTGTTTCCTTTATGTTTATGCCTAAATATTGTGTTACTTGACCTAAATTTTTGATTTCGTATTGCTTTGATAATTCAGTGTATATTTCGTGTGTGTCTGTTTTGTCTCCTGCGACTAAGATGTCATCAACATACACTATTATGTATGCGATTTTTTCATCCTGGACTCTTTTGTACAGACATTTGTCTGACGCGCATTCAACGAAATTTAGTTCTTTTAGAGATTTACTTATTTTTTGGTTCCACGCCCTAGCTGCCTGCTTAAGACCGTAAATCGCTTTGTTTAAACTACACACTTTATCTTCTTCCCCTTTTGTTATGTATCCCTCTGGCTGATGCATATAAAAATCCTCTTCTAAATCACCATGTAAGAAAGCAGTTTTGACATCTAGGTGAGTTATTTTAAGGTCTTTGTACACCGCTGCGTTTAACAATGCTCGCAGGGTGGTATGCGCTACAACGGGTGCGTAGGTCTCGTCGAAATCGCTTCCATATTTTTGAGCATATCCCTTAGCGACCAATCTGGCTTTATATCGCTCTATAGACCCATTGGCTCCCCTTTTTGCCTTAAACGTCCACCTACAACCTATGACGCGTTTTCCCGGGATAGGTTTTATTAATCTCCAAGTATTATTTTGCTTCAGAGAATCTATTTCCTCACTAGTGGCTTTTAGCCATTTATCTTTAGTTTCTGCGTCATTGATATTTTGTAGGTCTGTCCATGACTTTGGCTCCTGAATTTGACACAGGTTTGCGCTTATTCCATAACGGTTAGGTGGTACGCCACGATTTTGTCTTTGCGATCTTCTCGGCTCAAGGGATGTGTCGGTCGGGGTGTTATTCTGATCATCGTCGCGCTCTTCTAGATCAATTTCAATATTATCTGCGGGAGTTTGTTCGTTGTTTTGATTTTCTTTGGCGGGTTTAATTTCTTCATCTTTTATACCTTCTTCGAAGAATTTTACGGTTCTAGATATTATAATTTTATTTTCACCCGTGTATATCCTATAGCCCTTGCTTCTGAAATCATATCCCAACATTATTCCCTCGATGGCTTTCTCATCTAATTTATTTCTTTTAGGTTTGTCGACATAGGCAAATGCCTTACATCCGAATGTTTTGATGTTCGAAAGATCGGGTTTTCTTTTATGCCAAAGTTCATAGGGTGTCATGTTATTTTTGTTAGCTTTTGTTGGTAGACGGTTGATGAGGTAGGTGGCGGACATGACAGCTTCCCCCCAGAAATGCTTAGGTAACTTGGCGTCCGACAACATGGTTCTAGCCATTTCCACTATCGTTCTATTCTTTCTCTCTGAAACGCCGTTCTGTGGGCTAGAATAGGGAACACTCAATTGACGCCCTATCCCGTTTTCTATCAGGTAGTTTTCAAATTCATCACTGATATACTCTTTTGCGTTATCGGACCTTATTGCCTTTATCAACTTGCCAAATTTATTTTTTGTTAGCGCTATGTATTCTTTCAGTTTGATAACGGCTTCCGATTTATGCGCGATTAAGTATGTTATTGTGTACCTGCTATAATCATCCGTGAATGTTATAAAGTACCTTTTCCCTCCTATCGTTTCAGTATTCATGAGGCCACATATATCGGAATGTGCGAGGGTACCGATGCCATTGCTTCTGTTTGTGGCTACTTTAGGGTAGGGTAGAGCGGAAAGTTTCCCTTCAATGCACTTGGTGCATCGCGTGTCATGTTTACATTTGTTAATTGTTATCCCATTGGCTAATTCATGATTAACAAGGTATTTAATATCATCAAAATTTTTGTGTCCGAGTCTTCGGTGCCACAATGAAATACAATTTGTATTGTTACAGAAAGTTTGAGTACTTATAGTATAGCCGTAATCATCTTCAGGGTTTAATACGTAGAGATTATCATTTAATTTAGCTGTCAAGATTATATTATCATCTTTGACAAATAAACATGCATTTTTCTCGAAAATTACCTTTATATTATTTTCAGTGGCTTTCTTAACTGACAATAAATTGCCCTTTAGTTCTGGACAGTATAATACGTTTCTTAGTGTAATGTAGTGGTTTTTGTCTGTTTTTATTTTTACGTCGCCCATACCTTCCGAATTAAGCCTTTTTCCATTAGCGATTGTTATATTCCCAAAATTCCCGGCTGTGAATGTAGCAAAATTTGTTTTTGCTGACGCAACGTGCCTGGTACAACCCGAGTCAATGATATATGTGTTTGGATCTGTTGTTTGTGTTTGGTTAATTTTTACTGACTCAATTTCAAAATTGTTTTCCACTGGGAAGAGAGGAATGATGGATTGGTTGTCCTCATCCTCTATATTTGACTTGCTGTTGAAGCAAAAATTCGAGGAGTCGGTTTTACTACCATTGTGTTGATTTTTGGGGTTTACCGAATTGGCTTTAAAGTTGGCATGGTTGTTAAATTTATTACTGTTATAATTTTCACTTCTTTGGTAATTGTTTTTCTGTTTGTTTTTCGATTTGTAACATTCTGAACGAGTGTGCCCATCTCGTTGACAGAAGCTGCAATACTTTTTATTGCCTTTATTTACAATTTTATATGCTGTGTCCCTTGGTCGTGTGCTGGTGTTTATTGTATTCGATTCGATGAGAGTACTCATCGATGAGTTTGTTTTTTACAAACTCGAGGTCTAGATCCTTTTCGTCTCTAGCCTCCATGCTCGTTATAAGAGGAGCGTATGACTGAGGCAAGCTGCAAAGCATAAGAGCCACAATGTGCGAATCATTTATGAGCTCTCCAATGGCAGCGAGTTTGTCGCGGATAGTTAAAATATTGTTGATATGTAAATTTAAGTCTCCGCCCTCATTGAGCCTTTGCGAATATAGTTTCCTCAAAAGGAATAATTTGGATGATAAATTCACCCTTTGGTGAACACTTTTTAATCTTTCCCAAATGTCTTTGGGAGATGTCAAATGTCTGATATGCACTATTTGTGTATTTTCAATGCACAAACAAATTATGGCTTTCGCCTTAGCCGCGTTTTTAGTATATGTATCATCGGGTGTGGCAGGTGGAGATTCTGTTATATATTTGAATAAATCATCTTTAATTAACAAATTTTCTAATTTAAAACACCAATGATTATAATTATTATCGTTTAATTTCTCTACTGCCGTAATTTCTTTTGAGGCAGACATAGCGTGTTATTCAAGTTTTATAAATTCTTTGATAACAAATATATTTACTATAAGAAGTTTGTGACTTTCTTAAAATAATTTCTTAGAATATATTCATAAATATAAATAAAATGATCATTTATTCATAATAATCAATCAATATTCATTCACAATAATACCCTTTTTTGCGATATTATATATATCGTTATTTGTTCATGCACATTTATTTTTATTTTCATGTATATATTTCAATATTTCATATCTCATATGTGCATCTTGTTCATCATTTTGTCACAATCAGATAAACAAATTTTTATTACTGGGTTTTTTATTTATTTATTTATTTACTTTCTCCTTCAACTCAGCCTTCATAATCTTTTAAAATATCTAGAAAGGGTGAGTTCGCGATTAGCTTGAAGCTAAGGACCCAGTATAAATATAAAATTGTTATACCACAATTTTTTACATCAATAATGAAAGATAGAAAGTTTTTTTCTTACCTTTCTGGTAAGTGAACGCAGAGTGCTTGACTTCTCACGTTGATCACCTAGAAACACTCGATTAATTTTATTTGAAAAAATGTGTAAGTGGTATTCATTGATGAGCAGAAGCGCAGAACAAAACCATTTAATCTAATGCTATATCTTGATTACATAAGGACGCACACTCACACTATAAAAGAAGAATAAAATAAGATTAGTAATGTAATTTGAATCATGATATTGAATCCACACAGATACAAGGTTTTCTTTATAACAATAGAACAACGCACAGAAATTCGTGCGCTGTTGGCCCGACAACATCGGCCATTCGAGTGAGAAGTAAAAAAGGGGCCCACAAGAGTTAAAACAGAGTAAAAAAGCCTGAAAACAATAAAAACTGCTTAACAAGCAAAAAAGGTTCTAATTAAATGGGTCTATCAGAAAAGTTCTCTAGTGCTGCTATCTGTTGTCGCCTTTTCGAAACATAAGTCTTTTACACAATTGTTCGCTAGTCCGTGATCTTACGAGAACTTAGCTCAGGGAAGTGTCGCCATCTTGGAACATATTTCACAACTAAAAAAAATGAAGACGCGTTGCACATGTCATAAGGAAATTGTCATTTCACAAGCGAGGTGATGTTGGACATAAAATCACTTACACTGAGACGTTTTCCAACATTTATTCATTTATTAGCATGCATTCTTATAATCCTTTAAGACAGGAGACTTTTTGGTGAAATGAAAAGTTTTGGTGGTTTCCCCTAATTAATAGAATCATATTTGATTGAAAAAAATATTTTAAAAATATCCAATGTCAGGCTATTCCAAGGGAGGATCCACGCAATTCTGTGGTCGCAGGCTCGACTTTGAGGCTACACAGTACCCTTTTCAAAAAAAAAAAAAAAAAAGAAAAGAAAAAATGGAGACAGTTACATTAAAAATAATTAATGACTTTGTTTGAGATTATAAATTAAACTGATTCTGGTAAAAAAAATCATTTTAACAATCACAGTTCTTTTTTTTATTTAAAATTTTTTGAAAAATTTGAAAAATTTAAAAACTTTTATAACATTTTTAATTTTTAATATTTTTTAGTTATCTTAAGCGACTCATATTCATTGGATTATTGGGAATAAAAGTTAGTATGTAATAAAAGATGTAACTTTTATTTAAAGTTTTATTTATTTTTGTTGCGCGAAACCTGAAAAAACAACAATAAAAAAAAAAAACACGAAAATTTTGGAAATATTAACTTTGACATAAAAAAAAAATAACTATAACCCTCAAACCTAAATCCATACTAATTATTGTAGTACATATATACATGCAAGTGTCTGCAAAAATTTTCAAGACTATCTGCAACAGAAAAAAAGCCTTAGGGATTAGCTGACACTAACATCAACAAAAATAACAGTCTGAGAAAATGCATTTAAAGTTTGTAAAGGAACACTCAGAACACCCAGAAAAGTTCAAATATCTTTAAAACTATTTGGATTTCAGGTCTACAATTTGGAGTCATGATTCACAACCGTATGGACCACTGAAAAATTCAATACAAAATACATTCGATATTATATTCAAAGCTGGAGTAGCACAGTTGAAGTTTATTCCAACAGAGCGAAAAATGTCCAATGTTCAAATGAGTGAATTATGTCAGCCAGGTATCGGTCCGGATAGCCTAACAGGTAAGGCATTGGCACGGCACGCCAAGTATCCAGGTTCTATTCCTGGTCTGGACATTTTTCGCTCTGTTGGAATAAAATTCAACTGTGCTACTCCAGCTTTGAATATGATATAATCCAGTTGAAAAAATATTCGTTCCCTTCATTATGATACATTCGATATTTTTGTCATTTTTAGGGTACTGATCGCATAACTGACCTTAAATCGCATAAAAAGAGGAAAATGGTTTTTCTTTTAATTTAACATCACCTACACAATTGTGTAGGTCGGGTCTTAAAGGGTTATAGAGTTATTTTAAAAATGAAATCTAAACGAGAATATCTCGATTTACAAATCTTTTTTATTTCAATTATGCAAATACTTGATTTGTTTCTATTACAAAATCGTGTAAGGTTTCTGATCCTTTTCACTCTCTTCTTCCAAAAGAAGAAAGTATTGCAATAGAAATTTTAACGATTTCCAGTTTTTGACGGATTTACATGTTTTAAGGGTCAGAGATTCCGAAAAACATGCGTATACAAAATGTCTGTCTGTCCGTCTATATGTCCTCTTTGTATCATCGGAAAGTGTATGAAATTATGCATAGAATTAAACCAAATTTTGTGTGTATGTTTTTGGCTATGGCCATCCTAGAATTTGAAATATCCCACCAGAAGAGGGCGCTGCAATAGCATTTGTGCCATTTTCATTATTGTACCATCGAAAAATGTATGAAGTTATGCATAGAATTGAACCAAACTTTTTGTGTATGTTTTTGGCTATAACCAGCAGGTCCCGCGTGAAATTGGTAAAAATCCATGTGAAGGGAGCTCCGTAATAAGCGATTTTTCTTGATTTCTCATAGTTCTATTGTAGATTGGCAGTTCATGCAGTGACGGGCAATTAGCATCTATCTAACCCGGCGATTCTCAAGCAGCAGATCAATAACAGAATAACGAAAAATATTGATTTTATTAAATATTTTGATTGAGATTAACAAGTTTTTTTTTCCGATTAGTAAAATGAAGCAGAAACTGAAGATGAAAAACAAAGTTGGTGTAATATTGAAGTAACAACGCTGACGTATTTACATGTGTAACAACCTTTTGAAATATTAACGTATGAGAAAGAAGAAAGTTTTGGGACTAACATATCAAACTATTTTTTTTTATTATTATGGAAAATGGCTATCCCGTTAATAATTTTAGTGATTGTTAAAATATAAATCTTTAAAAACAATGTTACGTTTAATTGAATAATTTATCTTGGCAAAATGGCTAAGTCATTAACAGGGTATTTAAATTTGAATGAAATTTAGCAATGACAATTCATTTGATGCAATTTCTTACTCAAAATAAATAGTTTTGATTTTTGTTTCTGCCAAATAATGTTATTACACACTGTTTTTTTCAGAAGCTTGTTTTATAATTTGCTTTGAAAATATAATCTGTGAATTTTTACGCTAAAATTTTAACGTGTGTTACTGCGAAAATTATTATGTTATAAGTTTATATTTTTATACTTTTAACTTGTGAATGTAACATAGCTGTCGGGTCTATCGCTTTTTTAATACCACTTTATAAATAGAAACATTAACTTTATTTAACGACATAAATTTACGATTAAATAAGAAAACAAGAAAATTTTTCGGAAATAGTGATACTCAAAAAAATAAAAACTTGACAGTTATTATATAATGAAAATAAGTTTATGCTTAATAGTACTGTTAGTGATGAACGGCACCAGAAATTGAAAAACTGTTATACTCAAAATTCACCCACTCAGAAGTCTCTAGTAATAGTACTACGATCTAAAAGAAACAAAATTTAACAAGTATCTATAGTTAAACTGAAAATTAGAAGTTAAACTGTAGAAATTGAAAAAAGTAGCGGTCTATGATACCGCTAACAGCAGTTAAGGATTAAAGTAATCGGTAGATTCAATGCTTTAGTTTTTAGTTCTCTTACTAGATTTTGTTTTATCATTATCTCTCGCAAAAACCACTTTAACACGTTAAGCGCCACGTCAGTCACCGGTAACTGACACTGAACTTTCCGTTTAAAACACGTCATTCATCGATGTCTGACAGTCTAAAATTTGATATAAAACTAAAAATATATATATTGTTTTAAGTAATTACTGAAAATGTATTTAAAATTTACTTACCTTTTATTTATTGCAGGATTATACTTTCTTAAAAATTACTTAAAACATTGTAAATTTTTCAGCTTCAGTGTCAGTCACCGTGGCACTCATCGTGTTAAACTTAAACGCTTCTCTGAGTATCATATTGATTCATCTTATATTATAATGCGAGCAAAAATTGTGTGTGTGTGTATAAATTTTATCTTAAAAACGGCTCTAACGATTTTGACTAAATTTTGTAATTTACCATTTTCGGGGACGAGAAGACCATTGGGCTAGGTCCTGTGTTCGAGAAAATTCGATTAGTGGGCCATTTTGGTTCATAATGGGTCAGGGTTAAGCTAATTATATATGAAAAACGGCTCAATCGATTTTGACTAAATTTTATATCCAACCGTTTTGGCGCACGAGAAAACTATTGGGCTAGGTCACATGTTCGAGAAATTTCGATTAGTGGGTCATTTTTGGCTCACTTCGGGTCAAACTAATTTTATCTAAAAAACGGCTCTAACGATTTTGACTAAATTTTGTAATCTACTGTTTTTGATTACGAGAAGATCAATGGGCTAAGTCACATGTTAGAGAAAATTCGATTATTGGGTCATTTTTGGGTCAAGTTATATTTATCTAGAAAACGACTCCAACGATTTTGACGAAATTTTGTGTTCTATCGTTTTCGGGCACGAGAAGGCATTGGGATAGGTTGCATGTTCAAGGAAATAAGATTAGTGGGTCATTTCGGGTCACAATGGGTCAGGTGTCAAGCTAATTGAATCTAAAAAAAGGCTCATACATTTTGACTTAATTTTTAATATACCGTTTCTGGGCATGAGATGACCATTGTTCTAAGTAACATGTTCGAGAAAAATCGATTAGTGGGTCATTTTGGGTCAAGCTAATTGTATCTAAAAAACAAATCAAACGATTTTGACATAATTTTGTATTATCCTGTTTCTGGGCATCAGAAGACCATTGGGCTAAGTCGCAAGTTTGAAAAAATTCGATTAGTGCGTCATTTTTGGGTCACTGTGGATCAAGCTAATTGTATCTAAAAGAAGGCTCGAAACATTTTGGCAAAATTTTCTATTATATCGTTTCTGAGCATAAGGCCATTGGGCTAAGTCTCATGTTCGAGAAAATTCGATTAGTGGATTATTTTGGGGTCACTGTGGGTCAAGCTAATTGTATCTAAAGGCTCAAGCAATTGACAATTTTTTTTATTACATTGTTTCCCAGCACGAGAAGACCACTGGGATAGGTCACATGTTCGATAAATATAGATTAGTGGGTCCCTTTTGAGTTACCATGGGTCAAGCTAATTTGATATATAAAACGACTTTAACGATGTTGACTAAACTTTGTATTCTATCGTTTTCGGGTTCGAGAAGAGCATTGGTTAGGTCGCATGTTCGAAAAAATTCGGTTAGTGGGTCACTTTGGATCACTATGTCTCAGTATCAAGCCAATTGTATCTAAGCAGCAAGAATGATACAGTGAGAATAAAATATCAAATTGAACTCAAGGCTAATTTTGACCGAGCTTAGCTCGGTCATCCCTGCTAGTAACATTAGAAATAGCATCGTGCAAGTCCTCAAATGAGTAGCTGGGGCGATTTCGTTTTTTCACATAGGTTCGTGGAATATTCTCCCATATCCACGCAAAAAAGGAAGTAGCACCATTATGAATCATTGTAGAAGTTTAAAACTTTATACATGTTATTTTACCTTCAGAAATACAAAAACCCAATTTTAGAACCTTGTTTTCAATTACCTCACGCAAGAAAACTTTTGGGGTAACAAAGAATTGTGAAAACAAAACATCCCACATTGCTTTGAAAAGCATTACTATAGCAATGATGGTCCACCAAACGAAAACTACATAACATGATCTCCACTTACCTCGACGGTATTCCCCTTCTTTTAACTTCTCTTACTGGCATTTTAGTTCGATAGGTCTCTTCCGTGGCACCTGTTCTCAATTACCTTCTGTTTTATTTACCAAGACTGACCCCTACAAAATTTCATATTATCCCTCCACGGTCAATGAACTACGATTAAAAAAACGATAATTGCAACAGCTTTGAGTATCATGCACAAACAGAAAAAAGATATTTATTAAGGGGTAAATATTTAAATAAATAGTTCCTTGTGCTGAACCTTTTAGTAACTGAAATTATCTGGAGGTCTAGAAACATAAAAATGCTTTGTGACGTGCAAATGATGTGTTAGTATTTAAAGTTTAAAAAGTGTATGATAGAGAATTAAATGTCGCTTCTCTTCTCTCGACAGGTAAGTTTGACAATTCAGGTACTGAACTTTGGTTCATAATCTTTTAAGAACCTTACAATGCGAAAATTTCCATATAAAAGCAAATTTCTAAACTAATTTTATTCACAAATATTTATAAAAGTCACCTTTTCCAAAGACATTTCTCAGCTTACTCTGCAGCAACTAGTTTTCGAGATAATACCGCGTGTCCCAAAATTGACTGATGATTTTAAAATTCAATAACTTGCAAACGGTGACAGATATTAAAAAAATCTTGGCAGGAGGGTTCTGTAAGATGTCAGTAGTTTTTATGCCGCGATTCCCTGTTTTAGTTACAAATAGAAGCTATAGATGGCGCTGCAAGCAATAGGCGCTAAATCCTGTCTCGTTTTTTCAGCCTTTCTCTTCTCCCATGCGAAAAAGGAGATTAAAATGTTTTGAATGGATCCCGAAGTACCAAAAATCAGGTCTGGAATTGGCATCTACTTCTTGCAGTGTCATCTATTGTTTAGAATTTGAACTAAAATCAAGAATCACAGTAAAAACTCCTGACATCATACATAACCCTCCTGCAATAATTCTTTTAATATCTGTCACCGTTTGCAAGTTATTGAATTTTAAAATCATCGGTCATTTTTGGGACACCTGGTGTGATAGGCGTTCTCTTTTTATTTCGATGGCTGTATCGATATGTCTATCACTTTGTAAAATAAAAAATAAAATTTTTATAGAGAATTTTTTTAAATTTTGATAAATTTCTCTATCAGCACAATGCTTTACCTTTCGAAGCACATACAGGGACAAACAAACACAAAATACAGCAATGACAAAATAAAAGGAGTTCATGAAGCACAACATCAGGATCAATTAATTATCATTATGGAATAAAGATCGCAATTGTATTCAGTCAATATTACACGGCGCTCCAATTCAACATTAACCCGACTCTTCTTTAATAATTTATTCGTAAATAGTGCCATTCAAAAATAGGAATGCTTGCAGCCATGTGTATCAGTTTTGTAGATCATTTTATTCCGAAAATCTGAACCATTGTGTAAACCATGGTGTCCGCACAACGAACCATTTACATTTTCTACAACGCGGGATAACCCACCATTGGCATAGGCTTCCAGATCCCGCGTTGCAAGTTTATTCAAAAAAAAAAAAAAAATACAATATTTAACAATAGTTTTAACAATAAGAAATAAAGGTAATAGTACAAATAATAATAATAGTAATTATAAATATAATAATAAAAGTAATAATAGAACAGATGAGCTGAGCGCTTTACAGACGAAAATGTGTATTATTTTCAACACGAATATGATTGATTAATTACAAATAGCAGCAGATGAATAAGATGTTCTTAAGCTCTACATATTCTCAGGTGCATTAGGTTAATAGTTATTATCATGAGTTCTAGTGTTTTGTTGTGAGATAACTTTAAGGTTATGGATAACATGAGTGTATGGCTGTTCTATGTACAAGAGTTTTCTAAATTTTATATTCTCGATTTAGTTAGGCACTGTTTGGCCTGAAGTTCATGTTTCTGTTCATTAGTGCTAATCTTGTTCATCTATTGGCATTTGTGGGTTTTGAAAAATTTGTTGATTGTTTTCTAGTAACCGCACACAATCTATTATTTTAGTATATAGCATTGGTGTTTTCAGCACAAATTTGAACCAATGGTGATGTTCTATTGTGGCTGATTTACGGATATGGAGGGTTGATGTTAATGGACAGCTGAGCACATAGTGAAGAGAGTTACCAATTTCACCACAGGTACACAGTGGCGACGGAGCTTTATTTATTTTGAATAGGTAGGACGGGAATGGTCCATGATTAGTTGAGAAGATATACAGGTTTCTATGTACTAACATGAAGTCTGTTGATACTTTTGGACATAATTTGTAGTAAATCTGCCAGTGGTACCATAATCCCACTATTGCTGCCATTTGTCTATGGCTTCTTTTTTCAATTTCCTTTTAAGGTGTGAAGCTGGGTATGGATGAAATATTTCTCGTACTTTAATATTTGTTATTGCATCTTTGGCTAGTTGATCTGCATGTTCATTTCCTTTAACACCTGTGTGTCCCCGAACCCATTGAAATTTAATTGATTTAGATGTTTTCTGTAAGGCTATTATAATTTTTGATGTGATAAAATCTGTACTAAAAACGTTCTCCAATAATGCAAGACTTGACTGGTTATCTGTGTAAATGACGAAGTTCCCGTCCCCTGAGGAGTCTGCCCATAATATTGCGCACAACGAACCATAGTGAAGGTTACCATCATTGTTTTAAAAAGCAGCACTAAAAACTCACTGATATTCACCAATTTATAAAACATTTTACAAGGTCGCTGCTGTAAAGAAATGAGGTTACTTTATTCCGAGAATAAACCCGTACGAATAAAAAGCAAATATTTATAATTTAATGAAAACAAATCATGTGATTAGTTTCTAATTACATTAATCAAAAAACAATACAGAAATTTATATATCATCCGTTATTACGGTTTTGCAGGTTCATGTTACATGTTTCTTTTATAGATATTTTATGGCATTTTTTAATCACTGGTTTGTTTTAAATCTTTCATTTCTTGATTTTTATTTTTTCACCTGTGTATGATGAATTCTACGCAGTAACCATTATATAATTACAATTCATCATCTTTTTCCTTTTACTAAAAATAAAATTAATAAATTGAGCATCAATATATTACAATGACAGTATACAAAATAAAATTGGAACTAATGACTGGTAACTTATATATGAGGACCCCAGAAGCCAAGGGATACAAGTGACAAAATTTAGATTTCGAGTAAATTGAGTACAAAGTTACATATCAATTGTAATTGACTGGATTGGAATATGAAACTGTTGCTTATTTCTTAGTGGTATTTGAACTCTTATTTCAATAACTGTGAAGAAAAAAGTGGAGTAAATTTTTTTTAAATTTATAATTGAGCAATATTGATCATCATTCGGCACTTGTACCCTTTGGCTTCAAAGCGGTACACAAGAAATGAAAAATTTTGAAATAAAAAAAATGAATTTATGAATAATTTAAGAAGAATGTTTATACAAATGAATGAAAGAACAAAATTTTCTTTTAATATAAGTTTTAAAAATGAAAGATCATGAAATAGAAAAAATTGATGAAAAATTTAAGAATAATGTCTATACAAATGAATGCAAAATTTTGTTCTAATATAAGTTTTAAAATTTTATTATAAGACTTGAAACACTGAAACTTTATAATTTTTTAACCGTTAAAATGCATTTATTTAACGTATAAGAAAGTAAATTCTAAAAGGGAAAAAATGACGCAAAACAGTTTGAAAATATGGAACAATATTCTTCTAGTGATAACATGGGAACAACACATCTACATTATCTCATCCTTGTTAGTTTCATAAGCACGATTAGGTTCACCAGCCTGATCTTCAGAAGCATGCAGGGCATCAATGTATCCTGGTTCCACTTGGTGTGGACGATCTCGGTAAAAAACGCGGTACACTGATGGTACAAACTTCAATAGTTCAATGAGATATTTAATTTTAAGGTATTTGAGTTTTCGTTTTTCTTGTGCTATGGGAAGCTCAGGCAGAACTCTAGGGCATCTTCGGGTACGACTGGACTTCACCTTCAGCTCGTGGAAAGGTCCTAATTCACCACCAGCAGTTTCTTTGTATAATAATGAGAAGGGTTTTTTTTTTCTCAAAATGCAGCCACTGCATATTTCGGATACCTTTCTCTGACTTTATAAAGAATGGTGCAAGTGACTATTAATAAAATCTTCATCTTTTAACACTTCTACAGTGAAGTTTTCGCTGGAATCATTTACAAGTTGAGCCCAGTGCTCTGGAACATACAGATCTCTTTTAGTCCTCTTCTTTCTGATTTCTATGAACCCAAAGTCTTGGTCACATTCATGGTACGAGTGTCCTGAAATCAAAAAGCGATGATCGACTGTTTCTATGTATTTTTTAAGATGTACAGCCAGAATTTCACAATCAAGTGGCTTTTATTTTGTCCTCCACAATTATCACTAAAAGCTGTAATATACCTGACTTGAAAGGAAAGAGTCTTTATGAACTTCAAGAGACAGGATGCGATCTCTTGGCAACCACGAAAAGCCTGGATTCATGCCACATGTACATGTGGGCTGTTCCGCTTTCAAGGTTATGAATGTTCAAGTTGTACGTCCAAAGATGACGTAGGTAAGCCTTTGAATTGGTTACACGTGGAATTGGCACTGAGCTATCCCGGACGATTCTGGTCGAACTTTTTCACCCAGCTAACCTTGAAGATTACAGCATCTGGTCTGAAACCTGGTTCAGCTCAACAGAATAAATCTCAGGTAATGGAACTCCAGAAATCGCTGGATGCGAAATTACACTAGATTATTTTAACACAATTATTGTAATTGGTAAACAAATCGTATTAGATGTAAATTTCCAACTGGGCGAAAAATGTCCGGACCGGACATTTTTCGCCCAGTTGGAAATTTACATCTAATACGATTTGTTTACCAATTACAATAATTGTGTTAAAATAATCTAGTGAAAGTTACTGATGTCAAACGACAGGGCATAAAGTCTACTTTTAAATGATGTATATAAAATTTGCTATGGGGGTCATCTACATATCAAAATGAACCCAAACTTTGTTTTTTTTCAATGTCAATACCCAAGTTTCACACCATAAATAGATTCTACACCCTTCAATTTGCTTAAATCCAAATTATCATGAAATTCATATGATTAGTTTTCGAGAAATGATTTCTTTTAAAATGAGCCTATTTTAGGGGCTGCATCCCAATTGAAGTTGGGTACTCGATTGTTAAAATACTACAGAATGACTACAGAATGACTATGTCACTTTTATTATTGTGTTATTTCTTGCCAATATAAACATGTCATTCGCTTAACATGTTTCTACTATCACCAGAATGTTTCCAAATGTTTCATTAAAATGAGTAAAATATATATATTTTCAAATTATGCTTTTCTGGACATCTTAAACGGTCTCATAACCGTCATTTTGACTTTTTTTACCCAGAATTCGAAAACTACTTGAAAGAAAAATTTGAAATTTGTAATTTCCATAAAGCAGGACATAAGAAAAATAAATCTATCAAAAAATGCAGGTTACAATTCATATTTCTTTCGATTATTAATTTCATAATTCGTAATCCATATAATAAAATTTTTTAAATTACAAATTCAATGTATTTATGTTTCGATTTTTTTAGCATTTTAATTAAACAGAGAAATTATCACATTAGGACTATAATTTCAGGAGATATTAATAAAAATATGAAAATGTAATTTAACATTAGAAACGCTAAATTTTGAATGTTTATAATTGGAAAACTTATCATCCAAATGACTTGAAATTTCATTTGTAGGCATAGTTTGAACCGAAGATTTAAAACATATTGCCGGAATTGGGTGTTGCTATTGAAAAATTGAAAGTTTGGTCTGGTTTTGATTTGTAGATGGCCCCGTAAGCAAATTTTAAATGCATCATTTAAAAGTAGACTTTATTTACAATCGTTTGGTACCTCTAATTTTTTTTCTACTATAATTAGTTACATATTTAATAGGGGTGCTTACTTTTTCTTCCACGACTGTACATAGTTTTTTTAAGCACGAATTTAAATGCATTACATATTGCCAGCAGAGAACTTCTTAATATCATGAAAAGTTCGAAAGAAAAAACTTTTGAAAAGTGATATGATTTTTTGGTAAAAAAACTCTAGAATAGGACAAACTACGAACGTAGTAGTTCTATAGACTTAAAAAAAAAAGCTAAAATGTTGTGTCGTCTTTGACTGCGCGTGATACAGCCAAATATTTTGTCTGGAAGAATCCTTGGTACAACATGCCCCCGACATTACACAAGTATTTGATTCACGGACCAGAAAATCTAAGCTCGGCTCTGTTGCCCATAGGAACAGATGACTGATTAAGCACAAGAAACCAGGAATAAAGACTTTAAAAGATACAGAGAGTACTACTCGAGAAAGTGCAGCCAAGAAAAAAACTAACAGAGATATTTTCAATTATTTACTTATAAGTTCGAATCCAGTGAGTACTAGCAAACAAATGAAAAGATGGTAAAAGTTAGAACATTTGCCACGAGAAGCCCTACATTTGTTAAAAACTCTATTTCTCAATGTATCTGGTGATCAGGATAGTGACAATGATGATGACACAGATGATATTATCGATTAAATATTCAAAAATTTTTAAAACACACTATAAAATTAATACTAGCGACGTGTTTCGAAGTAATGAACGCTTCTTCCTCAGACAAAAAGTGTGTGCTACTACTAAGACATCAGAAATAGTTTTGCTTCTGCTGTCTTGATAGTAGTACATACCTTTTGCCTGAGAAAGGGGATTCATTCCTTCAAAACGGGTCGCTCATATTCACTTTAAGGTGTGCTTCAGAATCATTAAAGTTATTTAATTGAGTTTTCAAAACCAGTTTTTTGGCATTTTAATGCGATATTATGGATGATTTATAAATACTTAATTTGCATAAAACTATCTTAATTTCTTGTTTTTAACTTATTTTTGTATAGAAAATATTTGGAAAATCTTTGTAAATTAATTAATAAATAACTCTATAGCTTATGTAAAAGTTTTAAGTTTTACTACGTAAAGTCTATAAAAGAATTCATGATGTGGTTTTTTTTTGTTCAAAGTAAATTTTATTTATTGCCAACTTTGGAGGCTTCCTGCCCCACTGTGCGTCGAGATGTTTCGAGGGTATAAAGAAATCCACATACCCAGATACGCGTGAAACATATAACCTTTCTTGGCAGTCGGGTAAAAAGTAGTATGTGCAGAGGCTTGACCAAACCATTGTGAGGAAGCGGGGTGGGGGGGACCAGATGGTCAAAGCTTCCTTAATTTAGTGTTTCTGGAAATATTTTTAGTATACATTGTACATAATGAGAGATTAATGGTTATATTTCTAAAATAATGAGAATTTATTCTGTAAAGTAGGGTAGGGAAAGGAAAAAGTTTATAACTGATTAAATGAAGATGTGAAAAATTGCTATAGATGCACGGAAACATTTAATGAAATTTAAATTGGAAAGTTGATAGGAACTTTTATTTCATTTAAATAGTACCCATAGTGGGTGAATAGAAAAGACTAGAAAGGATGAAAGCAGTAGCCTTAGGAAATATATGTCATGCCTCTTCAAAAGAATGTAACATTGATCAAAACACTTTAGGAAGGTATGTAGACAAACTTCACCAAGAGGAACACAATGAGATGAAGCAAAACTATGTGACAACTAGTGTTGCCAGGTCGAGTGTCACAAAAAGTGGTGCTTAAAACGGAATTTTTATCCTGTTATTTGGATTCCATCTAAGCAGGCTTGTTTGCGCATCATATTTTCCCATATAATTTTTAATAATAATTAAACCATGTAGCATAAGGATATTGTGCTTATTTTAAAACTGATTTTATTTTCCTTAACAAATACTTCAATATGAAATAAAGTGGATCAATCATCCCGTATGTGGGGATCCTTGACCCATTATTTTACATGACTAAAATTATTCATTTTTAGCTCACAGGCTATCAAAGCCTGAGAGCTAATGTGCCCGCCCGTTCTGTATGTATGTACGTACGTATGTATGTATGTATGTATGTATGTACGTAACGCGATAACTCTTGATAGAAACATCCGATTTGCTTCAAAATTTTTTTCAAGTTTCATTGTGATAAGGCGCTTCCCTGATTAGTTTTGGGAGTTCATTGGTTAAGGATAAAGGGGGGAAAACGGGGTTAGTCCAACCCCTTAATTCAGATAAATGGGTTTTTCATGCAGAATCATTCGATTTGCTCCGAATTTGGTATACCGGTTTATTATGTTAAGGAACTTCCCTGATTAGTTTTGGGGGTTCATTGGTTAAGGATAGAGGGGGAAAAGGGAGGTTAGCCCGCCCCTCTTAAATTAGATAAATGGGTTTTTCATGCAGAATGATTCGATTTGCTCCGAAGTTGGTATACCGGTTTATTATGTTCAGGAATTTCCCTGATTAGTTTTGGGGGTTCATTGGTTAAGGATAAAGGGGGAAGGGGGCTAGTCCACCCCCCTTAATTTATATAAACGGGTTTTTCATGCAGAATTATTCGCTTTGCTCCAAATTTGGTATACCGGTATATTATGTTAAGGAGCTTCCCTGATTCGTTTTGGGATTCATTGGTTAAGGATATAGGGGGGGGGGGTCTAGTCCACCCCCTTAATTTAGATAAATGGTTTTTTTTGCAGGATTATTCGATTTGCTCCAAATTTTGTATACCGGTTTATTATGATAAGGAGCTTCCCTGATTAGATTTGGAGGTTCACTGGTTAAGTATAAAGGGGGAAACGGGGGCTAATTCCCCATCACTTATTTTTTTGAGGGGCATTATTCTTTAAAATAAGAGTATGATATACAATTAGTGTGAATAGCCTGTGAGCTCAATGCCATCAGTTTAGCTGGGCACTTTTCTTTTTTATTCAAGTTTCTTATTCATTACACTTTTATCAAATTTTATTTTTTTGATAAATGATTGTATAACGAATAAAATGATATATGAAACTATTCTTGGTTCAATATTTAAAATATAAAAAATCAATTTGTAAAAAATGGGTCAACCCTCCCCAGTCTCCCCTATATGTGTGCATAACATATATATGCACAGACAGAACAATCAGAGAGGATATTTATTCCCATGTTTTAGTTTCAAATTTCTTGTCTTCTAAATTATTTAATATAAAAAACGAATAGATTTTTATTCGTATATGTAGATATATTTTATTAAGTATTATTCGGATAATTACTAAGATTAAAGTCAACGTTTAAAGAAAGATTTATCACATTACAGACAAATTCAAACTCATTGATCATGATTGCTTGCAGTTTTCAATCTTAAAATATTTTTAAATGGCGAAAAGTTCACACACATACATGGTTTGACTGTAAAATACCTAACATATATATTTTATTTAGAAAGGAATTTAATATTTTAAAAAAAGAAGTTATATTTTAAATATATTTCAAAGTTATGGAAAAATAAATATGCATTATGTTTATTTTAGTCTTAAATATGGAAGAAAATAGAAATTTTATTTAAAGATTAATAATAAATATTTTAAAATCTAGCTGACCCATATGACGTTGTCTGGGCCTTTTATGATAATCTTAAATATACATAAAATCAGTGTGCAATTCAGACATTTTTCTTAGGGAGGGATTTCTGAAGTGTGGATTGCAGTTCTAGACCATTAAAAGGCATAAAATCTGAAATCTTTTGGAAAGACATTTCGATGTTCCGGAGGCTGGATGTCTCTCCAGGCCACTTCTAGAATTCAACACTGTCTGTATTAACCATACAGTTTTCCGAAGTTACTTTAAATATATCTCATCTCGCTCTGCTAGTTTAAAAAAAAAAAAAAAAAAAAAAAAAAAAAACCCAATTCTTTCCATGTGATGAATAATATAAAAAGAATTCCTGTTCGTAAATTCACGTGCTTCGTCACAGTAACAACTTTGGTAATAAAGGAGGTTACTTCGTAAACCTACGTTGGAATTTTCCTCTTTCTTCACTGCTTTTTAGAGAACAAAAATCGATACCGTTACATTCTTTAATAATTTTTAAAAAAACCATTGCATATATATTTTTTTAATTGATTCACGGATGTCTGCTCTATACAAGGATATAAATTATAAATGGAAAAATAAAAATAAAGTAATAAATAGAAATTGGTTCATTAAAAACAAACAATTTTTGGCAAAATTAAAAAGACAAGTTTGCGAAAAATCCAAAAATCGCTCTACGAATTCTGACAAAGTTTTATTTAAAAAGAGGACAAAATTTATTATATTACTGAACTTTGGAAAAAAGATTGAAGTTGCATAGACTTTATGAGTAGATCAAAATCTCTTGTGTGCTTTGAAAAATCAAGGAAACACGCAAGTCGTTCTGTACAACCTAAAAGAGCAAAATGTCTTATAAAAATCTAAAACCTGAGTCTCAGGTGCATTCGGACCTGTTTTCGTCTATTCGGAACCATATTTCCGGACCTCTTGATGCGATAGATTTCCCCAGATATCGCCAACAGACAGACATGCAGACGAACATCTTCCTTTTACTAATATAGATGAGGAGTTCGACATTAAAATTTATTTAAAAAATGTGTATAAATAAAATCTGCGTAAATTCAGCAATCATTTTTAAAAATCCAAGGATCTGACAATTTTGGGCTTTAAAATTTAAGGCATTAACAATTTGCGCTTTTATCGATTCGGTTTCTGAAAATAGGGCTTTTGAAAGGGGGAAATCTTCCTACCTGTAAAACAAGTTCTTCCACTCAAACACAGTTCCTGTAAGAAAACATGATTTACGGGTTTCTCACTTGGGCTTGCTTGAACGAATGTCAACACAAATGTTTGAAATGCCAGCGAAAATACAGTTACGAAAATACAATTTAACCCATTTATGCCTAGCGTCCCATTTTTGGTACGCTTCTAATTTTAATAAATTTGTATAATTTTCTTCTTCTTTATAACATAAAAATTGTATGAAATTATTATCTATAAATGTCTTTATCTGTTACCGAAAGATGGTAGCATAAGATGGATATTTATTTGCTTAAAATGAACGCTTTTTTCGGAGTTTATAGATTTTTCATTTTCAAGATGGCGAAATGTAAAAAGTAAGTTTATTTTTGTTTTTTCTACTAATTATCCAAATAAATAAGTCACATTCGTAGCTTGTAGACTTCTTTGAAATATGCATTTTTTTAAATTGTTAAATTATATGTTCAAGCATTTTTTATGCATTTTTGTAACGTACAAAATATAGGGCATTAGGCACGAATTGATACATATTTTTATTAGCCATCTAGGGGACAGTTATTTATGTAAAGTCCTTTTCAAGATGATTATGAAACAAATTGTTTTTAAACCTCAAATACAATCATTCTTAGTTTATTATTACTGATACTTATAATGTTATTAGTCTCTGTAGAGATATAGCTATATTTTTTAGTAATTCATAAAAATACAAATTATAGTATGTAATATACAATTTAAACTTTTATTTTATATAAATATGGACAAAATATATATTTATGCATATTATACTATTACAAATATCATTCATATTCCCATATTTAGTTCGTTTACACTTTATCAAATAAATACAAAAAAATTTTTAGCGTAATTTCTTTTAGCATTTTCCTAGTTTATTTTGCAATATTTTAAAGTGACAAACTTTAACTAACTAACCTGAAACCAACAAACTTTAGAAATTAAGAATTCATGCACAAATACGTTAAAATCTCCTTCGGACGTAGAACACCACATACTGTTAGTCAATAGCACGGCGTTCTATGTCCGATTTTGCTAGTTCCTGGAAAATGAGAAAAAAAAGTTTTGCATTTCGCATTAACTGGGAAACTAATGGCAACATTTTTCCTTTAGAACTTAATATAAGATTGCAAAATCGATTTTAAAACAAGAATCAGGCGATTAAAGCCATTTATAAATACCAAATCACTTACCTTAATTTCCAGTATATGTTTATCAGATGAAAAAAATATGTTCGAACCAGAAATTTTACTTTATATATGAAATCAAATAAGTACCACCGAAGATTGCCTAAAATTTTATTGAGTAAAATTTCAGGTTAAAACACGTGTTTTTGATCTGTAGGATACAGAACAAATCATATTAATAAAAAAAAAAAAGTTTGGACATACGACATCTGAGCAGGAGAAATAATGAAGTACAAATTTTTACACAGGCTTTCAATTTCTTTATTGAGTTACAACAATTTTCATCTTTGTTTCACTTATTGTGATTTTAGTTTCTCTTCTCGTTTTCAGAGTATCGTTGGTATTTAAAAAATACTCAAAATTGCCCGTGTTTTAATATTTTTTAGAGAATTTATGCAAATCGCTTTCCACGAATCTCAATCCGTGACATCCAACTTACCAATATTATTTACTGTATAACGTAAAAAAAAAAAAAAAATTGGTTGAAATTTTGTCTACAGTGCGTATCTGCATAGAGCACAACGTGCTTAAGGGGACACGGTACCTTTGAACTATTTTTTAAATTTTTAATAATGCTGTAATATCTGTGGCGGCGTTATATTTAATACTAAAAAGCAAATATAATTTAAAAAGTCTTTAGAACAAGATATTTAACTAAAATTAAAAAAAAAATGTAATTAATTTTTGAAAAATCTTGACTACTTTTTTTAAATTTGGATATTTTTGCTTCAATTTTTCCACATTCGTTAGAATATACTATATAAAGTCGTGTATGGATTTTTGGATGTATGAGATATTGCATTTAATATGAATTTTTCTCTAGTGTATAGTAAACTAGTCGGATGTGCCAATCCCAAAACTTTCTTCTATCTTATACATGTTAATACTTCAAAATTCGCTAGCAAAGCGCCAAAATTAAATGGCAATTTATGCCCATCATGAGAATTCTAATGATATGAAATTCCGTGCATTAGTTCTTGAGATATGGCATTCGCTAAAATCGTGTAAATCCTGCAAAATGCAGCACAGCAGCGCCACCTGTTGGGTGATTTACACTAAAAGCTAATCAGCAACAACTTAGGTCAAATTCTAACTGTATCTGAAGTTTGATGAAAATCTGTGAATTAGTTTTTTGAGATAGAGCTATTGCGAAAATCGGGAAAAATCCAGCATTGCAGCGCCATCTATTGGGCGATTAAGACTAAAACTTTATTAGCAACAACTTGTGACACCATCTAACTAAATGTGAAATTTGATGAAAATCCGTGCATTGGTTCTTGAGATAGAGCTATTGTAGAAATCGTGAAATACGAAGAATAGCAGCGCCACATGTTGGGCGATTTACACCAAAAATTGATCAGCAATAATTTATTTAAGGAACTACCTGAATGTAAATTTTTATTAAATTCCGTGAATTAGTTTTTGAGATAGAGCGCCCACAAAATTTGTGTCACATACAGAAGGAGAGACAGGCTCACAGACAGACATTTTGTAAAAACATGTTTTATTTTACAAAATTCAAAATCCTTTGAATTTAGTAAAAAATTTTCTCGAATCTGATACTTTATTCTTGTACAGATGGGAGTAAGTAAAAATAATTGGAATTCAACAAACTCATAATTTAAATACTTAAAAAAATAACTATAAACTTGAATGTTAAATCCATGCACAGAAATGTTAAATACACAGTTGAAAACAAGTAAAAATTTTTTCAAACCTCTATCTGATTTAGCAAAAATCCTTAGCATTTAACGAACAAGCAAGTTATGAAAATATGAACACGGAGAAAAATTAGTTTAAAGTTTTCATTTACGAAAATATGTTTAAACTTTTAACTTGTGTCATTGTTCATGCACAATTTTATCAAACACTTAAAGTGTATAAAAACATTTGCATTGTTCTATTTAGTTACATATAGTAATTGAGGTAATGTTTTAATAACATTAATCACCGAAAAATTAAAAATGAGAAAATTGCCTCATTTGTCGTTATTTATATAAAATATAACTTGCTAATAATATGCAGGATGTTTCTAAATTATATATCAGAAATTCAAAGGCAGGTAGAAGGGACCTAAATAAGCAGATTTTGTATTGGAATGTGGGTGCGGAAATGCAGCGTTGAGGCAGTAGATGGAGCTGTTGAGTTAGGTGGATGAAAACGTTTCGCTGACTTTAATCGTTATTTCCTGCACAGATTTCGAGCAACATGCATCATTACACCAATGCGGAGCTCACCGACATGCATTTCATGTATGGGGCTGCGCAAGGAAATGGCTCACACCCAACGCATGTCCATACAGCTCTCGAGCTTGTCGAAGGACTATCCTATACTATGCATGATACTGCTTCTTCACTGCATGAATTCTGCTATATCTTTCAGTGCCGGTATCAGGAATCGAAGCATAAAATGATCCACTCACGCACAACTCCCGATGAAGACGGTGACATGTTTGGAGATCCAGCAGATTCCTACCCTGGAATCTTTCCACCTACATCCATTTAGCAACCGCTCCATTTCCTTGTCCAGCCCCATACATGCAATGCATGTCGGCAAGCTCCGAATTGGTGTAACGACGCATGTTGCGGAAAATGACGATTCAAACCAGCGAAGTTCTATCCAATGAACTGAACAGCGCCCTCTACTGCCTCAACACTACATTTCCGCACCCACATTTCCATACGAAATCTGCTTACTTAGTTCTCTTCTACCTGCCTTTACATTTCTGGCATAATTTTGAAACACGCTGTATATCATGCGAAACCTTGAATAAGTTTATTATACATTTAGTATGAAAATTTAAAAATAGCCAGAGTAAGCCCCTCATTTTTCATTTTTGAGGTATCTCTTGGTCTGCAAGCAGGCCTAATTTGTTCTGTGCTAATTCATAAACCGTTTATGTTTCCCTGTTTGCTTGATACAATTGACAATATTTTTATATTAATAATAACGTAGTTTGAACTTTGAAATATATTTTTTGTTTTCTCAGGTTCATATATAAATGCACACACTTGTTTAGAATATCTTACAGACTGTTTTTTCGGTAATTTGTGTTCATTTTTATGAGGATAGCATGTATATTCGAAGAGAAATTCAGGTTTTCATAAAAACAGCCTCAAATTTTGCCAAATTTTTTGCTTATAATTTGCAGAGTTCTTAATATATATATAAAAAAAAGTTCTTTTCAAAAAATATGACAAACAACATTGTACACGACACCCTGCAATCAGAATTAAAATATAACAAAAATTGTATGAAAAATGAGCACGTTTACTAAATAATGTTTCGCTGAGCATGCTCGAACGCAATCAAAATATAATGTGCATAATGTGTTAGCTAAATACATACAACAACTTTTGTAAAAGTCTCAAAAACATAGCTTGAAAATTCTGAAAATTATCGTTGATAGAATAAGCTCAAAATCCGCTGTTCCCAAAATGGAGCAAAAAGATGAGGGGCTGTATCAATATATATCCATTGATTTGCGCCAATATAGCATACACAATATTGCCCGCACTACTGTGTTTAGATACAACCCCTCATCTTTTTGCTTCTTTTTAGGAATAACGGATTTTGAGCTTATTCTATCAACGATAATTTTCAAACTATGTTTTTGAGACTTTCACAAAAGTTGCTCTATACATTTAGCTAACACATTATGTAAATTATATTTTGATCACATTCGGGCATGCGCAGTGAATCATTATTTAGTAAGCGTGCTCATTGTTCATGCAGTTTTTACTATTTTTTAATTTTGATTGCAGTGTATTGTGTACAATGTTGTTTTTCATATTTTCTGAAAAGAACTTTTTTTTTAAATTAAGAACTACAAATTAAACTTTTTAATTAAGAACTACTGCAAATCATAAGCAGAAAATTTGGCGAAATTTGGGACTGTTTTTATAAAAACCTTAATTTCTCTACGAGTATACATGCTATCCTCATAAAAAGAAACACAGTTTATTACAATAAGGCTCTTAATCATAATCTACAGTTTGAACGCATTTGCTACATTAGTTTTTACAGGGTATACAAAAGATATTCGTTATTTTTCAATTCGTTGACGGCCCCCTATGAGGTTTCGGAAAAAATTCTTCATGGAAATGTATGACCTGTACTATTCTGTTTACACACCTGGAGTTTCAAGATAATTCATGTAGTTTTCTATATATTTAACAAAACGTCTAAAATCGCAAGTGTTCGGTCATCTTTGGCCATATAGTGTATATATATATATAAAATAAATATGAAATCACAAATATACGAACAAATTGGTAAAATTAATACTAAAAGTAGCACCAGTTAATGCCATTCCAAATGTTAACGAAAAAGCTTTGTGTACATAATAAAAGAGATAAAAGTACGTAACAGCGATATGTAATATATTTTTTTCCCCGCTTTCATTTAGAAAATCCCTTTCTGCATTTTATACCACAACCTAAATTATTCGAATACTTACTTTATTTTATCCATAATGTAACAAACTTAAGTTTATTATGTTTTATTACGATTTTTTAATATTGCTCTTACTCTACGAATACCTAAAAAAAAAAACTAACAAAAATCCAAAAGATTGGCAGGTATGATGTAAAATCAAATAAACATATTTCAAACATGTTTTTTTTTAATAAAATAATAATAAATAATCACATAAGTATCACTCAGAAATGAAAAAAAAAATCAAAAGTATTAAATTTAGTTGGGTTTATTATTATTTTTTTATTTAAAAAATAATCCTTGAAGATTGCAGCTATTATACAACAATTACTAATTGCGTCCATAGAACCACAAATATAAATATGTAAAATTACCAAAATATAAAATAAACTGCTTATTTAAGATCACTATTATAAGATCGCTTTAATTATACACATTGACATACATAAAGAAACTAATAATTTAAACAGTGTGATGTTACAATATATTTGTTACACTTAGGTTTCAATAAAATTGAATAATCTGATAAGTCATTAAATTAATTAAAATATTACAGATAAATGAAAAATGTACAACAAATTATAAGAATACCTGTGTAATAACAAAAAAGGTATGAAAATCGATATATCAGTCCTCCGTTTTTTTCTTATAACCTCAAACAACCTCTTTTTCATTGAAGTAATTAGGTTTTAAGGTTCTCTTTCAGGAATATTGTGCCAATATGCTCTTACAATTGAAATGTCCAGTTGATTCTCACATGATTGCATCTGCGACTTAAAGTACCCGTAAAGTTTTCCATAGAATTCAAATCTGAATTTCAACTGAGACATTGATAAACATCAACTTTTTCTATTTAACACTAGAACTGCGGAAAGTTTTACTCAAGTTTTATAGAAATATTTTACATCAGAATTTTTATATTGAACTATTTAAATTATTTCTGTGCGGTTTATATTTAACTTATTTTATAAGGAGTTTTCTTGTTCGAATCGTCATCTACTCCTTTGGTAAGGGTCAAAATGATCCGTCACCGTGATTCTAATGCTAAGCATTCCTTTGCGAATTTAGATGCAGGGAAAGAGCATTATCATGCGAAAACATCCACTTAGCACCACCTAATAGTGGGTCAACTGGTATGAGCTGATCATGTAACGTACATTTTTTTAAAAAATATAATTAACTGACTTAAATAATTAATATGAGTAGTAATTTTTCCATTTGAGCGTAGCATCATGTAACGTATCTTGATATTTTTCAAAGTTCATACGCCTCGAAATTAGCTGTAAATCACTCAAACCATCATAAGCAAACTACCCACACCATTACGAAACTTCCTTAGATTTGTCTATTGGAGCATTCTTTCGGTTCGTTTCTCGTCATGTCAATAGTATTTTGTATTATCTCGACCATCTAAGTTAATGAGGGTTCCGTACTTAAAAAGTAAAAACGGAACCATTATAAGATCACTCTTGTGTCTGTCTGTCCGTCTGTCACAGCCCTTTTACTCGTAAAGTATGGGACTTGGAAAGTTCAAATTGGCTGAAGTAATAAAGGCTATTGACCCACATATTTATAGATTATTAACCATTCACAAATGTATTTAGGGAAAATGTAGAGGGGCTAATTAAGTAACTTGAAAAAAAAAATCTTGTCTTTGTATATCGAGTGGGGTATCCTGTGAAAGCTTTTGTAACGCCGAACTCAAAATTACATTTTTTGTTTAATTTTTAGGTATTATATTTTCAGAGATATCGTCGAGAATGCAATGCAAAAGTATGTCTCCCCCCTCTCTAATTCCAAATCTACTGAAACTAAAATTATGAAAAATTTAGGGGTAATAAAGTTAATTTAAACCTTGCAGGAAAACTTTAGCGATTACCCTACATCTCAGTTTTTGAGAAAATCGCATTTTCACTTTACACACAAATTTCGATTTGCGGGTACTCAGCAAAGAGGTTGAGAAGCACTGGAGATACCCTATCGTCGCAGAAGTATAAAAGGATTGTTGAAAAGGATTTACGAAAAAAATTGTCGGTACTTAACCAAGATAACCCTTAAAGACACGGACGGTTTGGACATACATAAAGACATGTCCGGCGTACTCTATGTGCCATCGGCTTTTAAAGCCTATATAATAACTTTTAATCATATACAGTGAAACTCGTTTAAGATACGAATCAAGGGACCGAGGGCATTTCGTATCTTAAGCGGGATCGTATCTTATCCGGATTTCACAGATTCTCGAATAGTAATGCATACGCAGCCAGTACACATTATTATCAACATGTTTTAACTGTTTGTAACTCTTATTTTAATTATTTCTAACAATTTTTAGATAGTCTAGAAAATATGAGTTTAAGATTTTGAAATAAAGGACAACCTTTTTTTCTTTTTTTCACTTTTGAAATAAAGAATGGCATTTTTTTCACTTTCTAAATTTTATTGTGTTACTGTTTGTACAGTAACAAAACAAAAGTGTCTTTATTCAATACTCTCTACCAAATTAAATAAAAGATAATAAAACAAAATTCATGTTAATCTTTGGAAAACAGAAATTTAAATATTACACACTCAAAGAGGGAAATAATAAATTTCCGTAATTATTTTTAAAACGACAAACTAGATGTATGTAAGAATAATTATTTGGTGAGGAAATAAATCCTTTGCTCTTCTTCCTTTTGTCCTAAAGACACGTAGTAAACGGACTGCACAAACACTGTTTCGTATATAAAGCGGGTTTTTGACATGAACATACAAATTTTCTTCGTATCTTAAGCGGGATCGTATCTTATCCGTACGTATATTAAGCGGGTAATTTTACACAGGTTTAATAGGCATTTTTCAAGGGACCGGAAGAAATTCGTATCTTAAGCGGGATCGTATCTTAAGCGGGCGTATCTTAAACGAGTTTCACTGTATTTGTGTAATGCAATGGCCAGTTACTAATTCATATATTTATTGTACAGAACCCTCTGTGCGCAAGTAATACTCGCACTTGACCGGTTATTTTTTTTTTTCTATCAGGAAATATAATTTGTTTCAATTCATCGTCCCATGACATGACATATTTAGCTTATTTCAGTCTTTCGTCTAAGTGATGTTTCAATAACTTTGATTTATTTTCTTCATTTAAGCAAGTTTGGTATCAGCAGTTGATTTAAGATACTTCCAACCCCTGACATGTTTTATGCTAAAATGTTTTTAAATTTCACGAATCGAAAAACATTTTACCTTAGATAGCCGAGAAACTTGTCGATCGTCACATACAGTCATATCGTTTTATTTTTCTTTGAGAATATTTTTAATACTTTCCAAAGTAGCTAAAAAATATTTATGAATTCGGTGTGTCTATCTGTTCGTATGTCCGTACCCTAACTCTCTTAAACAGTTTCGTATTGCCATGTAATTCTTTTATGTTAATGAATTGAAAATGGAGTGTGTAGTATTTATAACTCGTTTACATAGGGTCACACAAATAATTTCGTCACATTGTCTATGGGAAGAAATAGTTAGCGGTGCATTTTAATGATGTTATGTTCAAACATTAATGAAATGAGAAAGGATCACTAAACTACAACATGTTCTCTATGGATTATGGAGTGAGTAGCATTTATCGTTCATTTACAGAAATGCACAAAAGAATTTGTTACAGGACCGAATACCGAAAATTGCAGAAAGTGCGATTTCCGCTGTGGTATGCCTTTTTATACTTATCTAACTTTTAGTGTATTAACTGGTGTTTATAAATTTTATAAATCCTATACAAGGCTGCGCGAAAGAATTCGCAAACATTATTGGATATGGGCAGTAATTGCTGAAAATAGATTTTTATAGAATTATGTGTATACACTCTAAATAAAAAAGAGTGAATATTCACTCTATCGCAGAGTCAAAATATGCCCAACATCTTTAGAGTGACTATTCACTCTGAGCAAAAGTGGAATTTTTGACTCTCTGAAAGAGTGAATACTCACTCCGGGAAAGTGAATATTCACTCTAAACAGGGGTGAATAATCCCACTTTCGAAGGAGTGACTATTCACTCTTGCTAAATGAGTGTTTTTTCACCCCTGCTAAGAGTGAATTTTCAATTTTTTTGGCAGTGAATTCTTTTTTTATGTTGTTTTATGGGCATTTTAAAAGAATCACATCTTTAAGAGCATGCAATGAAAATAAATACAAGCGTGGTAAAAATTGGAATAAAATACTTTGACAATATTTAATTCACAGTTTGTAACATTAATTGAACTTTTAAGAAAAAACTCAATTAAATTTACATGTAAATTAAATTAGATTACTCACAGAAAAAACTAAAATATTTTATTACAATCTTATCCCTTGCGTTTGCTTTCATTGCATACCCTATAAATATGATAATTTTAAAATTACCATAAGGGCAAGTAATTAACCGACATCTTAATCAGTTAATATTATTTTTTTCTTTTCAGATACCCATTTAGTATTTTAATAAATCCCGTGACGTATGCTAATTATGATCTTTTTGTTCATGTGCAATTCAAATTTGAAATATTTACATCTCAGAATTCATTGCTATTCTATTTAAATATAATCAAACAATAATGTTTACTGCATTTTAGTTACTTTTAAAGTTTTATTAATAACTGTATAATAGGTGAATGTTATATGATTAACGTCGTGTAATTTCATTTTAAGTTTTGTTTTAAATATAAAATATCTTTTTACCATAGTTTTTAGCAAAATATCGCTCTTTTGGAGCCCCCTATTTTTCTAAAACATTTTTAATTTTTCCACTTAAAAAACAAGGCTTATCAACTGACCTTTTTTTTTTCTTTTTATAATTTCTAAGCTTCATCTAAATATTAAGAATGTGTAAGTTTTTTTATGTGTTGTGATTTGTCATTGTTTTATTAAATATGAACATGGAGTCTAGAATTTTATATTCTCTGGAATATGTATATATTTTTCTTTTAAACATATTCCTTAACTTAATCATGATTTCAAATTTTCTTCGGCTATTGCTGAAAAACGGATTTTAATACAACGCATATTTATAGAACGACATGACAAACCATATATTTTTTTTTTCGTATATATTGTATTTTGTGAATATGAGCTAAATAGATTTGGTATATTTTATAGGAAAAGATTGATTTGGGAAATTAGAAAAAAGAAGGAAATATAAAAAGAAAAGAAATGACTACATATGTACTGTTCTTATTGTTTGAAAAGCATTTTTAATCTAAAAAGTAGTTATTTATCGCTTTAAAATATATTTAATCTTATATTATATAAGCGACACTATGAAAATTAAAAAAATATATACTAAAGCAGTTTTATCTATAAACATCAGGCATAAAAAACACTTTATATGCTTAAATATAATGTTTTATTTTATAATGCCAATAATTACGTGTATCAAAAACGTAGGAAATGCGTTTACAGTAGAAGGAAATTTAATAACTGATTCAGAATGTCTATAATTAAATGTTTAATTAACAATCACAAACAAAAAAAGGCCTTCATACAATTTAAAAAAATAAATATACCAATTTGAAAAACGCTAAAAATAATAATTAATATTTTATAATTGTACTATTAAACAACGATAAACTACAATAGATGAATTAAATGCATTATTAGATTTAAGAATTTCTCAAAAATCTTGCCATGTTATAAGAAATTCCTATTATTTTATAAATTTGTCAAATGTTAAACCTGAAAACATTGGGATGAAGATTTAGGATTTTAATTAATAATTTAAAATATTATTAGTAATAAAAAATAACTCTCAAAAGTTTCACTACTGTAATATAAAAAGGCATTTTCTCAGTATAAAGCTATTTTCTAATCTGAAACCATTTCGTGATATCATAATAATCGAATATCATATTTAACTCCAAAATAATAATGACGATAAATACTGTAAGTGTTAGAAATCCGAAAACAATATAAAAAAACGAAAAAAAAAATCCAAATCACTACCTCAACACATTTTTAATCTCAAGTAACTACAAACTGATGTTTACATTCTACTATGAATGTAGTTATGAATCAGTCTCTGCGTCAGCATTTTGTTTTCGACGATGGCAGATTAAGACATTTTAAATCACAATATCGAATAGGAAAAAAATCGCTTCTGAAAACAATCCCAGATCAGTCTTTTTCTATATGACAAAAAACTACTTAACTCATTTCAATTACAAAAATCTATTTTTATATAAGTTAGGCTTAAATTGATAGACGGGACACTTATGAACAGAACATATGGGGCAGATGTGAACAGTTCACAAGTGTACTTTTTAAGTCTGTGAATGCATATTTTTTAGTTTAAAATTTAATTATCCCTGTCAAACATTGAGCTACATATTCAATGTTTTTAGGATTGCTTCACAGTTTTAATTTACTGGAAGTTAAATAATTAAAAGTGGTGACTTTCTGTAAAAACCAATATGCTTATTTGTTATCCTTTAAAGATTTCGAGTTTTAAGCGTATTTATTTTCTCTTAGCCAGTATTAAATTATTTGTAAGATATTTTATTTTATGAAAGTAAAATTTCGTTGTTCAAAAAAAGTGATAAGTAGTACTGTGATAATCACGAATTTTTTGTATCACAATTTTACCAATTTTTAAAACGATGATGCAGAATTTTCTTATACACATTGCATAACATTTAGAAAAAAAATAAAAAACAATAACAGAATTATTCAATAACTTATTTAAAAGTAACACAGTTTTGCTATGATTGACTCAAAAGGAGTAGGTATATTAGTGTATAATTTTACGAATAATTTCTTGTATCTATGTTGAAACATTTATTGATTTATTCACACAGCTAGAAAAGGGGCATCCAATTAGTTTTTATCACAGTTTTTATTCACAAAAATGAATTGTGTTATTTATGCACGTGTTCACATGTGCCCCAGGTATGTTCACAACTGCCTCTCCACCGGGACACATGTGAACAAATTTAGACAATTTTTACAATGATGATATAAGTTAGAAATTCTTGATAAATGCATCCAAAAGTTTACCAAAAGGACAAAGTATAAATATTCATATAAATCAATTTTTGTTTTAATAGCTCATAACAATTTTGAGAAATAGTCAAAAATGTAAAAATTGTTCACATGTGCCCCCTCTCCACTTTTCATTAATTTAAAATGAAAAAGCTACTATGAATATTTTTACAGGGAAATTATTCGTATACCGTATTGTTAACTAGGAATTATGAACCGGCTGCATTCTCTAGCAGGATCGCTTTCATTCATTCTTTGAAGAACTATTTTAGCCATAAAAATTGGCGCACGAAAGTTAGCATTTTTTTTTCATTAAAGCGAACGACATGTTTGATTTTAAGATTCATGTATTTTTTAATCAAAATTACATTATAGGTTTGAATAGAAGTGTAATTCATTTGACAATATCAATTCGAGAAAAGGAAAAAATAAATCAGGAATAGTTAATAGTTTCAATCGTGTGCCACTTTTTCAAAACGTTTGGCAGGTGGAAGGATGTCTCGAGACGTTTACAATGGCAAAGAATATACATCTAATTGAATTCCTATACAACACACACCTTCCAGTAGTTTCTTTTACAGAGAATAAATTCTGGTAAATTTACCCAACTGCTGGTTTTCAATTTAGCTGGTGTGTCACTATGCGAAGGATCTCCACAATTTTTATAATCCTGTAGTGTAACTCTTTTGTAGAATTTGTTCTGAAATTTTCAATTATGTTTTGTTTCGAACTTTAAGGTCTTAAATACACAATTATTTTCTGTATCCTCTCATACGGATAACGATTACGCCAATTTATTTTCAAATAGAAATTGCACGAATTTTTGGTAGTAAAAATAACTAAAAAATATTTTAGTCACATGACGAGCACTGCATCCATAACATGCACTGCCATGACGAACTCGTCATTACGAGCAATGTTCATCGTTATCCAATTTACAGTGATAAACTGATACAGAGTGAGACTCGTTGTTTGACTGCAAGGACATTTTCCCTGTTTTACTTCTATTTTGAGTTTCTCCAAATTTTTTGCTTCAATATTGTGTTTGTTGTCTTAATATCGGTGAATACATGCTGAAATATTTTTTTTTTTTAATTTATGAAAATACGCACATAAAGACTCTTTAAAAATGAGTTTTGAATATAAATTAATGTGCACAATCGCCAAAACAAAAACACGCAATATCATTACTGAATATTCAGCACTATTACTGTTAAAGTATTATATCACCATGGTTATAAAAAATTTAATAATAGTATTAATTAATTAAACGCTTGGCAAGGTCTAAGATCTCCCGTAACTCGTTGCTTAAGTGCGATATCCATATTAAACTGCATAAAAAAGTGGCTTTTTTTCTTTTAGTTTTGTTCTTGTCAATTTAGACCAGTCTTTATTAAATAATTTAAATAAAATTTGTGAATGTTTTACAAAGTATGTTTCTAAAAATATTTTTACTGTGTATAATATACAAGACGTTTTTTAGAACTAGATCATTATCATTAAGCTGTGACAAATTTCTTTAAATGCAAAAATATAGTCGCCGATTTAACAACTTATTTTTTGAATTTTAAAACTATAAAAACTTATTGCAAATTTTCTAAAAGCAGCATTTTTCAATTAACTAATATGCATATAAATAAACGATAAAACTTTCTGGGTTTTATTCAAAAGTTATTACTTACACTCTATATATTTTCATAATGTTCGAATGTAAAAAGAAATTCATAAGAAATCTTTCATGTAGAATTTTACAAAAACGCGCTACAACATATTTCTTTTGAACAATTCCGTAAATGCAGTAGATATAAAAAGTAAAAATACACAATTATGTCAATGATTTTTGGAAGAAATCAATAATGAGAGAGCACGATTCAGAATTTCTCATCTCCATCCTGAGTGGCAATTTTTAAAAACATACGACAAAACATGAAAGTTTGAGTTAAAAGCTTCTACACTAACAAGTTTGATATTTTGACACTAGAACCGTCGTAGCGGTCATTTTGACCGGTACCAAATGATAATACTTCGATTCGAACCAGAAATTTCTTTCTAAAATAAGTTAAATATGTACCACGGAGAAATAAGTTCAATAAATAAGTTAGATAATTCTTAATAAAAATTCTGGTGTAAAATATTTTTTTAACACTTGAGTAAAATTCCCGGCGGTTCTAGTGTTAAACTAATTTCAATTTATGCAGGTTATACCCTGAATATATAGACGATACCAAATATGTAGAATGTATACACAGAATTGTAAAGGATATGAAATATGTAGAAATACCAAACAAGTTTTAATTTTTATTAGTTGAAGATAAGTAGGTAATATAAATTCTAAAAGTGTTCTAAATAAGGTGGAAGACAAATTTATGATAGTGAAATATAGCAGGAGAGCTATAAAACAGTTTAGGGTAGGTATTTGAGACACCATGAAAATTTGGGCAACACTTCTTTTGCAATGTCTGAATACAAAATCGAATGTCTGGCTGAAGGGTCGTTGCACTTAGCCAACCCGTGAATTTTTAAATTTACAAAATTTTCGTTGCAAAAAAAAGAAAAAAAAAATTCCTTGAGGCATTTTGAAATTTTAATACCTTCAAATTCAGTATGTAGTGAAATAAAAAGTATAAAAGCCAGACACATTAGTCGGCCCAAAAACTGTGCCAGACACATGCCAAGTGGTATTTTATAACTACCGAAGAAAGGTATTTGAGGCACGCTGATACTGAGACTGAATAATATTTATGTTTAGAAAAAAATATTTTGAAAATGACAGACACTTTTGTTGGAACTTTCTACTTGCCAGACAACATGGAAGGTTAAACGCGAGTGCCAGTAAAGATGAGCTTGCGGTGCCGAGCTGAAAATCTATTTACTGACTTACGATACAAACAACGCGTAAACCGCGTTGCAGTGCCTCGCGAATATCTTAAGATGAATTTCAACTGGATGCATGCGCAATTGCAACAAATCTAACTGCGATAGGCTCTCGCATGACCACATGACTCATAGCAAGCGTGCAGTTGTTCGGAAAATTTTGGAGTAGTTAAAAAATTCTTATTCGTAGTGAAACATGTGCAGCTTTAAAAGTGCTATTTTGTTTGTATATTAAAATATTTTTCTTTTTATATAATACGCGTTACTTATATACATTAATCATGGAAAGTAAAAACAAAAAATTGTGTTATTTGCACAAAAAGCAAAGGAAAAATCACTGTTTTTAGCGGAAAAACTCTACAAAAATGTCGTGAAGTGTTAAAAATTCGGCGAAAACATAGGTTAAAACATAAAGACGTTATTTTACTAACTAAAGCTAATCTGAACTAGGGTTATCATAGACATCGCTATAAAAGCTTCATCGCTTTAATGAAGAAATGCTGTGACGACAACGCTTCAAGAAAATCCAATGTGCCTTCTTCTACATTAGGTATAGTATAATTTTATTTTTATTCCTTCTAATAATATATTCACAAATAGCGTAAGGCATTCATAGTCCTTGACTAAAATAAATCTTGTCTCTCGGATAGATGAAAACACTCATTATACCAACTATACAATATATTTATGTTTACTATATTTATATCTTTTACTTGTATATCTCAATACAATAGCTGTAGCATCAGCTCGTCTATGAATTTATTATCTGCATGAATTTTAATAGTTACCTCAATGAATGCAAAGAAACATTTTACACCAAATATTTTTTTTAACATCAAATAATTTTAGAAACTATTAACTAGGAAGGTTTGCATAAGCGCATACTCAGAAAACTTTGGAAACTTTTATGAAAAATACTCTTTAATAAAAAAAACTTTGTCTACTCTTTATACGGAACTAGTTCAAGAAAGTTTAACTTAAATAAATATATATTGTAACTATGATTTTATCATATACATTTATATGTACATATAATGAAATTTAACGATCTTTAATGACGGTTAGTACAAAATTTAAACTGATTAAAATTGCTTCAAATTCAAAATTAAGATCTGATTCTGAGCACTGACAATTTGACTTCGATAGTGTTAGTGTCGGAGACAATATGAGAAAAGTATTGTTGTCATGGAGTTTTTTACTTTCCATGATCAATATATATAAGTAATGCGTAAAAATTCATGGGTCGGCTAAGTGCCATGATCTTTCAGCCATACATTCGATTTTGTATTCATACATTGCAAAAGAAGTTTTACACAAATTTTCATGGTGCCTCAAATACCTACCCTAAAATGTTTAACACCTCTCGGACAAATAGTTCTCGCATTATTTTTTAAAAAGTTTTGAAAATTTTACAGGACCACTCTAGGCAAAATTCTTGTCAATTTTGTCTTGTTTTGCTCCAACTAGACCATTACAAAAAAACTATACACCTGCATTGATTCCATTTGTTTCAATGCACCTTCAATTAAAATGGGGACTATTCACAAATTGTCGATGGCGTTATTTAGATAAAAGCATAAACAATTTTTAAAAAATTGCATCACAACTATATTTCAATAAAAAATTACAGTGAAGTAGACAATTATAGTTTTGAATCATAGTAAAGTAGTTAAATCAAAACAAATCTCAAAGCATTCCCAAAGTGTTTTCTCTCATCTCCAATACATAACTTGACTTCCTATAATAGCTATTTATATAATTTAGACTTCTTCACATCTAATACCGCAGTCATCGATTATTTTTTGTTTAAAGGCCAACTGAATATTTATATGAGATCCCTTGATCAAATTGGTCAATTAGGAATATCTTTTTACAACAGCAACATCATTACAAAACACTTTAAGCCTGTATCTGTAGAAAAAAAAAATAAAAAAAAAAGAATTCTATTTTTTTTTCAATATTTCAGATTCACGTTTCTAATATGATATCGGGCCCTTAATCACAATGATAAATTTTTAATTAAGCATTATTAGTAAAATTTTAAAAGCTATGGATACGCACTTTTTTTTAATGATTTTGTTTTGCATTAAAAACTTTACAACTGACCAATTGTATGTAAACAGGAAGTATAAAAGTTTAAGTGTAACTTTTAGGTAGCTTTCTTTACAAAAAAGCTACCTATTGCAGCCGTTCGGAGGAAAGCGATTTCAAAAAATTTTGGTATATTTTCATCGATCATGACCCCCAGACCCCGAAACCACCCTCCGTTCAAAATTGATATATATATATATATATATATATATATATCTGACCTATGTCACACTGTAACTCCCGTAATTATGAACCGATTTCGATGTAATTCGGTGTGTACATAGTACATACCAATGTCTCGACCGAGTTCGTTGGCCAGCTTCATCCGCCGTTTTGTTTCAAAATGGCGGCCATTTAAAATTTTTAAAAAAATTTAAAACTTGAAATGTGGTACCAAAAAATTAAAAATGGAAAAATATTTTTTTCTTATGTATTTGACCTTTATACAAAGATTCCGGAGCAGTTTTTGTTTCGTCTATAACTTAAAAAATGGCTGAGTTATAGCATTTTGAATTTCTAGGGTGGCTGACATTTTGAAACGTCCTGAATTTTGTCACGCGATAAAAGGCGTATTTATGAACCGATTTGGATGTAACTTCGTTTATACATAGTACATACCAATGTCTCGACCGGGTTCGTTGGCCAGCTTCATCCGCCATCTTGTTTAAAAATAGCGGCCATTTAAATTTTTAAGAAAAATTTAAATTTGAAATGTGGTACCAAAAATTGAAAATTGAAAAAATATTTTCTTCTTATGTGTTTGACCTTGATAAAAAGATTCGGGAGCAGTTTTTGTTTCGTCTATATCTTAAGAAATGGCTGAGTTATAGCATTTTGAATTTCTAGCGTGGCTGACATTTTGAAACGTCCTTTTCTCACGTTATAACAGGCGTATTTATGAACCGACTTGGATGTACCTTGGTGTGTACATAGTACATACAAATATCTCGACCGAGTTCGTTGGCCAGCTTCATCCGCCATCTTGTTTCAAAATGGCGGCCATTTAAAAAAATTAAAAAATAAAAAAATTTAAATGAGAGACCAAAAAATTGGAAAATGAAAAAGATTTTTTTTGTATGTGTTTGACCTTAATACAAAGATTCCGGAACAGTTTTTCTTTCGTCTATATCTAAAAAAAAATGGCTGAGTAATAGCATTTTGAATTTCTCTTGTGGCTGACATTTTAAAACGACCTGATTTTTGTCACGCGATAACAGGCGTATTTATGAACCTATTTGGATGTAACTTGGTCTGTACATAGTACATACCAATGTCTCGACCGAGTTCGTTTTCCAGCTTCATTCGCCATTTTGTTTCAAAAGGGTTGCCATTTAAAAAAATTAAATTCAAAATTCAAAATGAGGTATTAAAAAATTGGAAAATGAAAAAGATTTTTTTTATGTGTTTGGCCTTGATACAAAGATTCCGGAGCAGTTTTTGTTTCTGAAAATTTGTTCTTTTGTTGATATCTTAAAAAATGGTTGATTTATAGCACTTTGAATTTCTAGCATGGCTAACATTTTGAAACGATCTTGTATTTGTCACGCGATAACACACGTATTCGCCTATTTCGATGTAAGAAGGCATGTGGATAGTATACATCAACACCTCGACCAAGTTCGCTGGCCTGATTCATCAGCCATCTTGTTTCAAAATGGCGGCCATTAAATTAAAAAATATATATATATTTAAAGTGAGGTGCAAAAAAATTAGAAATTGAAAAAGGTTTCTTTCTTAAGTATTTGATCTTGATATAAGGATTCAGGAGCATTTTTTGTTTGTCTTTACCTAAAAAAATGGCTCAGATATTGCAGTTTCAATTTCTATTGTGGGTGACATTTTGAAAAATCTGATTTTTTGCATGCGACAGCCCTCCTATATATTAACAGATTCCAATGTGAGTGAGCATGTGCACAGCAATTACTAAGGTCTCGACCCAGTTCACTGCTTAGCCTCATCCACCATGTTGTCTTAAAATGACAGGCACTTTAAGAAATTGCCGAATTTGGCAGCCAAATATAAGTTACTTTAAAGAAAAGCAGCTTGGATAAAGCTGACTAATTTCGCGAAATTCTCATTCATTATATTGATAAAAATTAGTATTTAATCTCCTATATTCGGTTTCCACTAAATTGAGCTTCGTGTGTTTGCATGATATAAGTTGGCTTTTTTTAAATAAGGATTATGAAAGCTACCTCTTCCTCCCGGCACTGGCCGGAAGGACTTTTTGAAATTAATGGCAGCATTATTTCATTAATATAATCTTATTTCCTTCCTATTTTTCCCTTTTATAATTCACATTGTCTATTAATCTACAACAAGAAAAATACCAAAAGCGTATTCTAATCGTTTTAGGGCACCGTGTAGACTGTAGTTATTGGAATGTGGATTTAACACTAAAACTACCGCTAGGGGTCAAATGACCCTTTTTGATTTTTTTTTTTTTTTTTTTGGAATTTCTTAAATTTAAACATTACGAAATTTCTTTGTATTTCACGACTTTTATAAAAATATATGATCATATTATTTCTTAAAATGCCTCATCCCCAAACTACATTTTTTGCCTAGAAAAAAATATTTTAGGCTTAACTACCGCAAGGGGTCACCCCTGAATAAATTTATGTTAAAATCATAAAGGTATAAAAGTTTTATTTTGTAAGAAAATTAGTAAATTGCGTTTTTTAGCTATTACATCATTTATTCTACTGTATTGCATCATATTTGTTAATGTGTGATGGTATAGTTAGAAATTGACTTTATTCCGAGTGAGATTCTAGTTTGAATATTTCAGGTTATATCGAGAACGAAATAACGTTAAAAATATGTGGTGAACATAAGCAAATTTCCACAATATTTGTTTATTAAATTTTCGAAGTTCTTGAAATAATTAATTTTTTTTCTTAATTTTTTTGCATAATTATATATTTTTATTTTACTTTAACCCTTTGAGGGACAAGTAATTGTGTTTCTGTAATGTTGAATTCACACCGGAATCTACAAAAAGATTTATTGCAAAATAAGGAAAAGCAATTTTACGATCTTTTTTCCACTAAAGTTAGAAAAGTAAAATTTAATAAAATTTTTCTCGTGCGAATCTTCATTAATCGAAGGTAAGATAAAATATATGGGGCATTCTCACAATCTTTTGACTTTCATGTCCCTGAATAATAATTTTTATTTTAATACACTTTGTGTGTTTTTTTATTTCATATACTGGGGAACACCCCATTGCCTGATTGCATAACAATATTAACGAGATAAATAAGTTTTGGACGATGTTGGGGGTCCAAATACCTGGAAAACTCATCTACCGTCCCGTGTCCCTGATGCTGATTTTTAAGTTTGGAGCTGTCTGTATAAAATTGTTTAAATAAAAATAATTCGATGTAATTTTTTTCTGAAACTGGAACTATTGTTTTATATAAATATGTAGCTAAAAATTAACCTGCATACATTTTTAGGGTTGTTATTATTTTTTAAACTCTGTCCCTGGGTTTTAGATTCCTTACCATCGCTCTTTTAAAATTATACAGAAAATCATTTCAGATGCAGCCACAGAATTTTTTTCAAGTTTTTGCTCATGCAGAAGTATGCTAGAGAAATAATGTCTAAAATTGTTTTGCAGGAAATTTACTGTAGAATTTAAATCAGCATTTAAATATCAATTTCAAGCATCGTGGCTTTATTGGTAGTTTCTCCGTACCCAAGGTTTATTCCTGCACTTTTCGAGGTAAATTAAAAAAAAAAAATAATTTAATCCCATGTTAACAACTGTTTCTAAAAATCAATGAACATTGTGGCTATCACTTAGTCTTAACATAATTTTCATAAAAATAGGTTGTAATTTTCCTTACCGTTCTATCCTTACCGTCCCTTTTTTACCATTTCGTCCCCTTTTTCCAATACCATCCCCTTTTTTTACATAACCGTCCCTTCTTTAACACCCCTTTAAGACAATGTTATACAAAAATTCTGTATTAAAAGTACTACAGTGTTATTATTTCTTATTTGAATGTCCTGTGGGTACTATGCAAATTCGTTATAAGTAAAAATTTAGAAGAAAATAATAAGTTATAGGGGTAAAACGGTAAGGAAAATTAAACTCGCAAGTTTAACTTAAATCTCAGTTAAATTAAAAAAATTTCGCTGCTGACCATTTTTTCTTTATTTTGAATCATTAAGGCATTCCGTCTATCAGATTAAAATGTTATTTTAGCAAGTTTAATTTTTTCAGACTTTCCCCCCCAAAAGTCAAAAGATTGTGAGAATGCCCCATATCCCATCGCCCCTCAAGGGGTTAATAAATAAACAATTTGTAATAATTATTTGAAAAAATTGTTTTATTCATACACCGAAGTTTATCAACTGGTATATTTTTTCGCAAAACATTGTAAAATATATAACTTTTTATATAGGGGCCATTTGACCCCTTCCGGTAGGAATAGGTATAAAAAATATCGGTACGTTTAGTGTTAAGGAATCCTATTCTTCATTTTAGCCGTTTCGTAAATTGGACATGAGTAACCAATGCTTCTTAACCAATTTATGTAAAAACACCCCCCCCCCCTCATAAAAACAATATTTCTGTTAAAATAAAAAATGCTAAAGAAAACTTTAAAAAAAAGTATGAAAAACTTATGTAAAAGAAAATTACTTAACAGTGCATTTTAATCTGGCTGTCTAGAACACATTAAACCTAAAAAATTTGTGAAACAGCTAAATTGGGTACTGCCAGCAGTACAAAATAAATAAATCTTCAAGTGCGGATCTTGGAAGTAACCGTAATATAGGTTAACGTTACAGTTAAGAGTCTTTCGCGTGAGGAAGCCCGTAGCAAATTAGAGAGACATGGACCAGGGCTTTCTTAATATATCAAGATGGCCTTGCATGCACTGACACTTCTTCGATTTCGGCTGCTTTTCAGCCTACTTTGATCATAGGACAGTTTGACAATTGGTCAAAACTAAGCCTACCTTGATCATATAAGGAGCCTGAAGGGTTTAAGCACAGCGGACTGTCTCTTACGTTGGCACAATTTCGGCTCTTACACTATCTTATGGATGTACTGTTAAACAAATCATACAAATATAATATGAAACACATTTAAAGTGACTCGTTATTCTATGAAAATGTTTAAATTTCAGTGTTTTATAATAAATTTGACCTATTATAAAATCGTTTTATAAAAAAGATTTCTTCAAGAAAAAAATTATTGCGGTAAAATTTGAAAATTTTATTTTAACACGTTAAGCGCCACGTCAGTCACCGGTCACTGACAATGAACTTTCTGTTTAGAACGCGTCATTCACCGATGACTGACGGTCTAAAATATGATATAAAACTAAAAATATATATATTGTTTAAGTAATTACTGAAAATTTATTTAAAATTTACTTACCTTTTATTTATTACAAGATTATACTTTCTTAAAAATTACTTAAAACATTGTAAATTTTTCAGCTTCAGTGTCAGTTACCGTGGTACTCAACGTGTTAACTATAATTTATAACTACTTCACCTAGCAATTTGAACTTTTTGAAACTGTTTTGGCATGCTTTTCTTACAAGTATGTACTATAACGCTAGGTACCTGATTTCTAATAAAATAATTAGCTTAAGGAAAAATAAATAAAATGCGAAAAACAAAAATGACTACTTACTTAACATTTATTTTTAAAATGTAGATTATTACTAAAAAATTCCATCACTGTTTCATGAAATGCACCTGAAGAATTGTCCAAAAAATAACCCAATTAAAAAGTATTTGCTGGAGTTTTAGCATTGTGATCGTAAGAAAAAACGCAAAAAAAAATTAATTTAAAGATTACATCTCTGATACATTTAAAGGGAAATAGATGCAGTAAACAGCCTTTTGAAATATTTATAATCAGATATTTACGTAACTTCGCCAGGGATGTCTAAATACATTTTAAATCAAAAAATTGGTATTTTTGTCCTTATTTGCAAAGTGAATGGTAGAGGCTCCTTAAATCAAATTGCATCTTATATACTTAAAAAATTAAATTTAACGGTGACCATAAACTCCTAAGTATCGAATATTTTATTTAATATTTCTATGTTGGAAAAGAACGATTATATAAGTTGTTCATTATTTTAAAACCATGACATGATTCTTTTCCCCTGTGAAACAAGTTCTCCCACTCGCAAACATTTTACGTCAGGAAACATGATTTACGTATTTCGAATCACCTGTGCTTGAACGGATGCGTGCAAAAATTTTCATAGGATCAACCCCAATTGAATTCAATGAACTAGAAATGGAAAAAGAAACATTTATTGAGCTTTTCTTAATCCATACGTTCCAACTACGTGTATCCTTCAACTTGCTCGCATTTACAATATTTCTGTAATTGACTGTAAAAGTATCGCGCACGTGAATTTAATAATACCTAAAACTAAACTGAATATAAATAAATAGCTGACAAATCTACCGATTTTTCAGTACTAATATTTCTGAAAGTATTAGCCACCAAAAACATCAATTCTAATAATTAGGTTTTATGGAGAAAATACCTGAATCTAATAGTGGAGAGTTACAAATAAGTAAAAAAATGTGAACTTCTGTTGCATTCGTATTCTATATATCAGACCTAGGTGAAACAAAAACATGATTCGTATTATACTTCCTTAATTGCTGAAATATGCTAAATAAAACAGTTAAAGGCTTTATATACAAACTGTCTACATATTTAGGCTTCACCGAAGTCATTTTCAAGACAAATGAAAATATTTTATAAATAAGATTCTATAGACCACGATTTATAATGCAATGATTTGAAACGCCATTCACGTTTTTCACATTCTCTCTCAGATTACTCGCGTTATTTTCTTTTATTTTTTCTTTGATGTTAATTTCCATACTCGGATTGGAAATATAAATGTTATGATACTCGGACCAGTATTGGACACTCACTAAAAAAATTAACTAATTCAAACTCAGTTCAAACTCATATTCTCAAACATGAGTCAAATTCACGCTCAAATTCAAAATTTATAAAATGAATTCTCTCAATTCAAACGCATTTTTAAAAAAGAGCGAAACTTACTAAGGATTCCTTTAAGAAAAAAGTATAAATAAATCAGAAAAAAGAAAACAGAAAAAAAGGGGGAAAAATATTTTCCATATTTTTATAATAGTGATGTTATGATACTAATTTTATGATAGTTTATCCCTATTGATACCCAATCTCTTAATTTGGTATTGGAACTTGACTTAAACTGTTTAGGTGTAATTGATTTGAGTCAAACTATTAGGCGTAATTTAGTAGTTGCAATACAGTTAATTTCTGTCAATTAATACTAAATTCTAAAACACTTGGAATGGTTTTCATCGTTAAATTCACAGGTTAATTCTCTCTTCCAAAAGTGACTTATTATGTAAAGCATTTCAGTATACCATTTTATTACCCTTTTTTTTATTTACTGTATTACACAGTAAGATCTCGAATTCCCTTCACTAATGTTACACGTTTAGTGGAATGCATTCTTATTTTTTAAATATCCCCTCAGAAAATTAATATTTTCTTTTTTAGTTTACAAGTTATTTCTAAAATATATGCTTCCGCTAGTTTGTGGGCATTTGAAGGAAAAAACGTGTTTTTAACGTCGAGAAATTTTTTTTGGAAATTATAAAAAACATTAAATGAGTTTCAGTTGTAACTTTGACTCAAACTCGCCGATTTTTTTAGCTGGAATCTTCTCACGCTCGTTTTTTCAAACAGTGAGTTATCCTCAACTCAAAACTCAGAGCAACTGAATCAAACTCACGAGTTTCAACTCAATGAGTTTGCTCAATTACACTACTGCTCGTAACCATGGCTACCTCAACCCATAATTTTTGTACGATAAATGATGTATTGTTACATAAGGAATTTTTACGAGGTACAATTTCAGTGGTTTTCTCTTATAATGGATAAATAGTAAATAAATACTTTAAGGATGAGGCAACGATTAAAAACAGTAAACTGATGTACAATTTTCTTGGGAATTATTGAAAGGATTCAAATACTTTAATAGTTTGGTAGTAGATGTAGTATAAATGGATTGTTCGACAGTAAAAATAAATGAATAATTTTTCCAATAGTTGGACAATTTTGCAAACAAAATGTTGGAACTTTAAGTTAATGTAACTATTACATTTTTTTTTATCGCCGAGAGATCATTCTATAGTTCAGATTCTTCAATAAATATTTAAAATGTATTGAAATCCCTACAGTAGTTCTCGAGAAAACGGTACATCAATGTACAGGGTGGTCATAAAAAGCTTCCCCGATATATGAACACCTGGCGGCCGAAACATTAAACCAATCGAAAAGAAATTTCAGATGTACTTATTTGAAGGTATGCGCTCGAGATCGTGATGATTCAAAACAATAGAGCTCTCACGGTTACGGATTACAGTGAAAAAAATTTCGAAATTTTCGAATGGCAACACCCATTTCTTTCATGCGCAAATTCATCGGCGCATTGAAAAACCATAAATGGTGTTGGAATAATACACGTACGATGAAAATTGCCGGCGTAAAACACTTGCAAAAAAGACCACTGCGAGGAACGAAGGAGTGGCTACAAGACATGTTTTTCAGTAGCCGGCTTTTTCTTTTTCCCTTGTGAACTGAGTAATGTTGTAAGATTTGTTTTAAAATGTTTTTTTGAGTTGTGTTTCTGTACACATAGTGAAAATATAAAAATGTAATAATTTGTTTTAGAGTGCTGAATATTACGTTACATAGGAAATGATTAGGATTGAGTGCCACGATATTACACCGGCAATTTTAGTCATGCGTGTATTGTTCCAACGCTGTTTATGGTTTTTCAATGCGCTGATGAATTTGCTCAGGAAAAAAAATTTCGAAATGTTTCCACTGTAACCGTAACCATGAGAGCTCTATTTTAAATTAGAACGATCTCGAGCGCATATCTTCAAATAACGAAATCTGAAATTTCCTTTCAATTGGTTTTGCGGTTAGGTCGCTAGGGGTACATATATCGGGGAAGTTTTTCTATAACCACCCTATAAGTTGTTTTAAAAGTAATTTCTTTGTTTGTTTGCGAAATCGCATAATTATTGTGAAGAAAACACTACTTTCCACCCCGTAAACGTGTAAGAAGCAATGCTTAAGATTTGTCCTCTCCTGGAAAATGTTTAGATGGCCACCTATGATTAGAATTTTAATACCAACTTTCATTCCAATGTAGAGGTTTGTAAAATATGCTCAATTGTTTGTAGTTTTTTATTATCAATCTAAGATGCATACAAATTCTAATATATTATCAGTCAGAAATATGCATGACTTTGCCATAAAAGCATTTCCCTTGTGTATTAAGACACTGTGGAAAATTGTGGGCATACACAAGGAGCGAGGCTGGCATTGGGGGAACGCCCCCTCTAATTCTTTGAAAAGATACCAGGACAAAAAAAAAGGTACTGAAAGAATGTAAATATAAAAGTTTGTTTTCAATTCTAATTGGATAGTTTGATTTCCCTTTTATTGTACAATAGTTTTATTTCAACGATTTTTACTAAATTTCTTATCAAATGTAAACTGTAATTTTACTTTTGTTTGACCCTTTTCATTCAATAACACTGCTTATCACATAACCTTAAAAATCTTGCGTTTTCTAATGGCTATAATAAAAAAGGTTAAAAGTAGCAAGTTTAAATATTCTATTTTCGCAAAGGAAGGGGGCAAGAGGGCTTATAGGTTGTCAACTACAATGCCTTTCTTTTAAGTAAACTTATGACTCTATTCTTTCCAATTTGTTTTTTTTGAGGGAGGAACCACTCTGACCTCTCTGTTGAGTCTACGGACTTGATAAAACTAGGTAATACTTTTGACATTATTGTTGATTTTCCTTTCTAGAAATAATGATGAGATTTGTTGAGATTTTATAAAGTATAATATAGAACTTTAAGTGATGGAATATATATATATATATATATATATTGTTCACATTATGTCTAAAAAGAAACGTTTACCTTTAACATTTATCGATTCATTTTTTAATAATTTATATCTCACTAGCTTTTCATTCAGAATTTATGAAAATTTGTATTTCAACGTTTTTTGGCATGCAGAACTTTCATATCGCCCACTCACATGAAAAGTAAAAATTCAAAGATATATTTCACAGGAAAGGTGAAAGAATATATGCATTTTTTTTTTTTTTTTTTTTTTTTTTTTTTTTTTTTTTTTAAGGAGAGACTTAACCAGTCGAAAAAGTCAGAGGTAGCTTTCAAAGTTTTTGGTCATGTTATTTACAGCTTCCCTTTACTTTGATGATATAATATACACAGAAGAAGACGGCATGTCGTCTGTCATATAACTTTTTATTATAAAGTTTAAACTTTTTAAAATTTAATATAAATGACATCAGTACGGAAAGATTATGAAGTCTAGAGAGGGCTAAAACAGTTGCTATAGGGGGAGGGATGCTCATCCCACCTTCACTGTAAAAAATTTCCGGAAGGTTCCGGAAAAAAAGTGATGGCATTAAGATGCCACGGTTTTTTTGCTGTTACGTTTCTCAACAAAGCAGTGAAACATTCCAATTTTTCAGAAACATTCCGTAATATATACTCCGAAACCTTTCATAGCAAAGTAGTGAAGCATTCCAATTTTTCAGAAACATTCCGTAATATATACTCCGAAACCTTTCATAGCAAAGTAGTGAAACATTCCAATTTTTCAGACACATTCCGTAATATATACTCCGAAACCTTTCATAACAGTTATGACATGTTTCGGAGTATATATTACGGAACGTTTCGGAAAAATTGGAATGTTTCCTTACTTTGTTGTGAAACGTAACAGCAAAAAACCATGGCATCTTAATGCCACCACTTTTGTCCGGAACTCTCCGGAAATTTTTTTTACACTGAAGGTTAACAATCAGTATAGGCGTCAGTATATTTGTTCATAAATGCAAGCTCGGTGGAAAAGGAATTTTTTCAATATAAAAGAAAAATCATGTTATGAAACGTTAAAATATTACATAAAAAATGTGAAAAAATAAAAGGAAACACTATTTTCCGATCTACTCGCTTTTTTCAACATAAAATATGGCAAATAAATTTCAAATACCTTTTTTATTTTAATTTCATATTGATAAACCATTATTTTTTTAAGAATTCAATTTCTGGAAAACATCTTCAAAAAAAAAAAAAAAAAAAAAAGATTTGCAGCTTTGCTATGGGCAGCAACTACAGGTGTGCGCCGGGTAAAATTCCTCATCGGCAGCGGAGCGAGACAGCATGATTTTAAAATTTCTAAAACTGCTTATCACTATAGCGAATTAATATTAAGAATTCAGTTTCTACATGTTATTAGCTTTCTTGGTTGCCTTTCTGACGTAATAGTTTTCACTTCATATAGTTTTAACATATTTTGTTTAATGTATTTCTCATACATCTTACAAAATTAAACTTTAGTGTTAGTTTTAAGTGTAACACTAGAATCAAGTTGAAAGCGCATTCATTCTAAAAATACTATTTTTTATTTATCGGATAACAAAATGGAAGCTGTACAACAAAAATATATTAATCGAAACTCGTGACTAAACATATAAAAAGAATTTGCTAAGTCGGAGTTCCCAGCTCGGACTTCCGCGAGTAAATAAAGTGTAAAACTGTTAATTATATTTTTTAAAAATACAAACATTATTTTAATAATTTTTTTTTCTGGTTTAATAATTTACATCCTTGCTAGAAGATTCGGTAAGCGATACAAAAGATAAGTATAAAACGTGCAGAAATTACTTTTGTGTGTTAATTTTTTATCCAAATTTTACGTATATAAAATGAAAGAAATAGTGCATTACACCAATCTATACTAATAAAAGAACAAATCTCTCTGTCTGTCTGTATGCGATGGCTAGCAAAATCTACGGAACGTACGAGGCTAAAACTTTTTGTGAGGCTAGCGCACAGTGTCTCCTGATGTACCTGATATTCAAAATCTTAAAATTCTAATTATTAGCTGAGTAATTAATTAATATTCGGACATCACTCCCATAAAAAAGTAGCTATTTCATCTCCAGTCATGAATGCACATGCCCAGTACGCAGTACCTATGAAATTGAATGTAAATTTCGAATATTTCTACAAGTCGTCTTGGCCCGTTCGGTAAAGTGTCAGCCTGCCAAAAGTGAAAGTCCCAGGTTCAATACTCGGTAGGACCAATGATAAAATTTTCTGTCTATAAATAAAGGAAATTTCATTTTTTTTTTCTGAAATTTTATGAATTCCATTTATATGCAAGCCCATTTTTATATATAAGAAATCTTCTGAAAGGATTGCGTAAATTTCTTATAACAATAACAGAAACTATGTATATTTTAAGTTTTTAAGCACTTTTATTTGTGTTCGAAGAAATTTAAAATGATTTAATAAAATTAAAATACAATTTTTTTTAAATCTACTACAAAAATTATTCTAAATTAAGTAAATTAAACAAAATTTAAACTAATTCAGTTTAATGCTAATATAAACTAAAAATTAAATTTGACTAAATAAAATAGAAAAATATTTTGGATGAATTATAAAATTTAAAAGAAACAAAAAGAAGTTACAATCTTCATGAACAAACAACATGTGTAAGATTTAACAATTCGTATTGCTGGACACCAAGGAAATGTCGTCTTAGATAGTTCAAAGAATGAATTTGGATTTTATCCAAAATTATGAATTAATACCACAAGGATATTGGAAAAAAATGGCCCCATCATTTTTCGAAAATCGTAATTTTTAAGAACTCAAAAATATTCAATATTTAAGTTTAGAAATGGAGCAATTTTAAATATAAGATTAACACTAGAATAAAAACCTTAATGCTTAGTGCTGCCATCTATTATGGTAAAATGAAACTAATTGCAACGCCTCTTTTCTATCCAATCTTCTCCGTTTTTGGGGTGAATTCTCCTTTCAGTTTCAACCCCATTTCTACATTTCAGTAAAGACCCTGGCACCCTTGCAAGGGTACAGGTACAAGGCCCCTTGAAGTTTTAGTGCACTAAATTGTTAATAAATTGCTTCCTTTTTATCCGATCTTCATTTTAGGGATACTTTCTCAATTTAGTTATTCTCACGTTTATACATTCCAGTAAAGACCATGGGACCGTCTAGGGCCCTGGGCGGGGCCCCTTGAATTTTTTGTATGCCATGCATTTTTCACACCCTAATTTTCCCACTTTCGCAGAGCGTAATTTTAAAGTTGAGTCTTGAACTCTTCTCCCTAGACCAACACTCTCATATTTTTATTGGGGCCCCAGGGCCCTTTTTTAAGCATTTCCCCAGTTTTTTGCGCATTTCTTTCAAATTATATTCTAACGATTAATTCCTACCCTATGCTTAATCTTGACTAATCGAAGATCTAAAACGCTAAGTACTAAAACGTTTTAACATGTTTTCATGTTAGGGCCCTGTTCTCAACTATCAGTTGGTCCTTTTGGGGGCCCCTATTATAACTCCCCTAAAAATAGTCCGATTTACGAGCTTTTTTTTTTCTAACGACTTCTTAAGTTCTCCAGCTACTACATGAACGACAAAAAAAAAAAAAATTCAGGCTTCAACTACCATCAATTTTGAATATTAATCACCTTCTTGGAGGCCCTTGATGCACCTTCTTTAAAAATAATCCGAATTCCTTTCAATTTTCTTTACCATAGTTCTAGCGTCCTCTGATTACTTTAAAAACTACTAAAAAGTGTCTTTATACCAAACTACATGCCACTTAAGTCCCTTCCCCCTGGGGGCCTGGTACAAGGCTCCTTGAAGCTTTTGCACCATAAATTATTAATAAATTGCCCCTCTTAATCCGATCTTCATTTTTGGAACCATTTTTGCATTTAGTTATTCTCCTGTTACTATATTCCAGTTAAAATTCTGGGGCACTTTAGGGTCCTGTAGAGCCCGATCCGGGGCTCCTTGAATTTTTTGTGTGCCATGCATTTTTTACACCCTAATTTTCTCACCTTCTCATTGCATAATTTTAAAATTGAGTCTTGGACTTTTCTCCCTAGACCAACACCCTCATATTTTATTGGGGCTCTAGGACCCCTTTTTAAGCATTTAGCCTATTTTTGCGCATTTCTTTAAAATATTATTCTAATGATTATTTCATACCTATGATTAAATTTGACTAATTGAAGATCTATAGCGCTAAGTACTACAACATTTAAACACGTTTTCATGTTAAGCCCCTGCTCTCAACTATCAGTTGGACCCTTTTGGGCCCCCTGTTATAGCTCCTTTAAAAATGGTCCGATTCCCGAACTTTTTTTTCTAACAACTTCTTAGGTTCTCAAGCTATTTACATGAACAACAAAAGAAATTGCAGACTTCAGCTACCACCAATTTTGAATATTAATCGTCTTCTTGAGGCCTTTGTTGCAGCTTCTTTAAAAACTATCCTATTCTATTGCAATTTTCTTTAACTTAGTTTTAGCGTCTTCCAGCTACTTTAAAACCACAAAAAAATTGCGTATACCCAACTACATGCCAGTTAACACCCTGGCCCCCAGGGCCCGGTCTTTCTTTATACCTCAGCTACCACCTTTTTCGAACATTAATCACCTTTTCCAGCATCAACTTACGTCTGCTCACTACAGCTGTAAATTAAAAATCGTGTTACTTTAAAGGTAACTTTAGATAAGAGAGTTCATCCGCTTATTAAATATCTTTTTAATTTTCTGACAGTAATTCATGAAATTTACAAGGGGAGGGGGCATCTTCCACCGCTTGGGGGCGCGTTATTTGCTCGTATTTAAGGGCCCAATTTCAACGGGATTTGCTTCCTTCAACTTAGATTACAATTCAGCTACTTTCTGTAATATGAAATTTTATCTAAAATTTTTCTAACATTAATGGTTGGTTGTTGGTTGGTTATATTTATGTCGGCCAATTATCAACACGAGGGATATGGGCCCTAAGGGAGGAGTGCCCTTCGTGTGGGTCTTTTTAAGGGAACCTAACCCGTATTAACGCTTGGAGAACCAAGGTTCGAAGAAAACCACGAAAACTCCGACCGATTAGGCCGACGGGCGCGATTGGGATCGAACCCAGCACCTCCCGTCTACCAGCTTCGAGAACAGAACCTCTCGGCCACTGGTGGGGCCCCTCTAACATTAATGGTACAGTCGTGGAAAAAAAAAGTAAACACCCCTACTAACTCCTCAACAAATTATCGTAGAAGAAAGTTACTGGTACCGAATTATTGGAAATAAAGCCTACTTTTAAATGATGTATATAAAATATGCTTATGGGGCCATCTACATATTAAAACGAACCATAACTTTGTTTTTTTCAATAGCAGTACACAATTCTGACAGCATAAATGAACTCTACACCCTTCAATTAGCCTAAAAACAAATTTTTATGCAATTCGTACCATAAGTTTCCGAGAAATTAATTATTTTAAAACGAGCGTATTTTAAGGACTGTATCCAAATTGAAGTTCGGTACTCGATTGTTAAGGGTCCTGTCCCTGCCGACGAAGACACTCACGAGCTAATGCTAATCCTATGGGGAGGGTTTTTTCTAATATTTCGTTTGCATTTCGACATTATTAAATAATTTTTTTTTGCATTTGATAGCCGAGGTCAGTCTCTACAGCGCACCTTGGATACTTTTTCGATTTTGGTTGCAGATATTTTTTAGAATGATACTTTCATTTTCACAACCGGTTTTGAAAATGAAAGTAACTTTATTAAAAATATCTGCGACCAAAATCGAAAAAGTAACCAAGGTGCGCTGTAGAGACGGACCTCGGCTATCCAATGCAAAAAAAATATTTAAAAATGTCGAAATGCAAACGAGATATTAGAAAAATCCCTCCCCATAGGATTAGCATTAGATCGTGAGTGTCTTCGCCGGCAGGGACAGGACCCTTAACCGAGAGAGATACCTCCTTGATCAAGGAACCTTCAGCGCCACCCAAGCAATCAATGAAGCCTGTTAGATTACAGGAGAGCAGAAGAGATTTCAAACAATCTACTCACTTCTATCATCTTTAAACCATCATTTTGCCGTTTTTTAAGCATAATTTGAAAACTACTTGGAAGAAAAAAGGTGAAATTTTGGATTTCCATAAAGCAGGACTTAATAAATCTAAATCCATAAAAAAATTGTAGGTTGCAATTCATAATTTTTTCGAATATTAATTTCATAATTCATATCATGAAATTATAAAAATTGCAAATTCAGCGTATTTATGTTTGGGTATATTAGTATTATTGCTACACAAAAAATTAGCACATTAGGAGCATAATTTCAGGAGATATAAATAAAAATATGAAAATGTAATTTAACATTAGAAGCACTAAATTTTGAATGTTTATAATTCAAAAACTTATCATTCAAATGAATTGAAATTTGGTGTCTAGGCATAGTTTGAACCGAAGATTTGAAATACAGTGAAACCCCGATTTAACGTTATTCAAGGGACCATAAAGAAATAACGCTAAAAGCTGGAAAACGTTAAATCGGGGTAAGACAAAAACAAAACACTGACCATAAAATAAAGACTAATTTACGTAAGATAAAAGTTTCATTTTTTGATTTACAGTGATTTAGACATCAGGTTTCTAAATTATGTTTTAAAGAAATATTTTATTTTACTTTCCGTCCTGTTTTTAGCAGCTACATCACAAATCGCTTTCTCAACGTATATGCGTTTTTCTAAGCTTTTCTTTTTGGTCTTCAGTATTTCAAAAGAACGCTTTCAGTGTTATAAAAGCTCTAATGGCTTCTAATTTTCAAATTCCTTAAACGGTGACGATTTCACGTTTTTTTTTTTTTCCTTTTTAGCCTGTTTTCCCTTTTTTCTACAATTTTGCTCCATTAGATCTACTTACTGTATTTTTTTTTTTTTTTTTTTTTTTTTTTTTTGCAAGTTGGAATACGGAATTCAAATTAAACATATTAATTGTAGTTTTGGACTTCCGCGATAACGTTCAGTTTTACAAGTATAGAGAATCGCTTTCTTCTTGACGCAATAGAATCAAAAGCTAATGAAAAATCTCTAAGGAATGCTATCAGCTCCGTTGTAGGTAACCTTGCGTTGTAGTACTGAAAGCACAATTGAATAAAATAGAAAGATGCGGGTGAAAAAGAGGAGGGCTTTTGAATTTTTTCACCTGCAGTTGGTAAGAAATGAAAAAAAAAAAAAGAGAGAGATAGAGACAGAGATTCCGAATTTTGAACGTTTTGATAAGAAAGCTTTTTTTATCACTAATTCTGACTATTTTAGAAAAATTTCATTAAGATTCTGCGGCTCAAAGAAAACTTTAAATGCGGGAAATTATTCAAAATGATTACGTTAAATCCGGGATTTTTTAACATTACAAGTATAGGAAATTAATTGGGACTAGCTAAAAATGACGTTATATGCGGGAAATCGTTAAATGCGGGTTACGTTAAATCGGGGTTTCACTGTATCTCGTTAAAATTGGGCCATTGAAAAAAAAAATGAAATTTGGATTCGTTTTAATATGTAGATGGCCCCCTAAGCAAATTTTATATACATCATTTAAAAGTAGACTTTATTACCAATCGTTCGGTACCAGTCACTTTCGTCTACGATAATTTATTAAGGAGTTAGTAGGGGGCGTTTACTTTTTTTTCCACGACTGTACATTCTTTTTTTCTTTTCTTTTTTTTTGGGGGGGGGGTGGTGGGGGGGGGGTTCTATGGGCTTGATTCCTACGAGGTTTGGCTGACTCAACTTGGTTTCCGATTGTCTCCGGCACGTGCGGGCACTTCCGGTAAATGCTGCCATAGGTAGCGGTGATCTAGGTTACAGGTTCGTTCGGAAAGAAATTTGATGGGAATACACTACACGTTGTGGAAGGAAATGAGGCCTCTGAAATTAAGTTCATTTAAAAGAATTTCCAAAGATATCAATCATGCAACCTTAAGTTTTGTTTAAGGTTATTATTTACAAATGCCGGGCGGGTCTGCTAGTACATCATATTTTACAAAGAGGAAAGGCAGGACATTAAATTTCTAAAATTATTTCAACTGCCCCTAAGACACGAATTTATTAAAATCATTTTGTTTATAATTAATTAAACGTAAAACAAGTTGGAAATTGCACGTCAAACATGGCAAATGAGATGCGTTCGTACTATAACGAGTTTTATAACTATTTTTTGCACCGCATATTGTACTGAATGTATATTTTAGTGCACTTCATAAGTGCATATCAATTTCATTCTGTTCGAAAAGCTTCGAATCATTTTCCATAGGCCGTAATGTAACGAAAACTTTTGACAGTCCCTGTAATTAAACTATACATCCGATTTTCATAAAATTTGAAATGACAAAATTTTTCAACAATTATATATTTAAAATTTCAGATCATTCGTTTGGGTAGATTTTTGCTCTGTTGTATGTGGACGGACGGACGGACCGAAAGGCAACTATAGGTGCTATGTATTTATACAATTACGAACGCACCTAAAAAAGACAATATCTGGTTCTATCAACGAATAAGAATTTTCATAACAATTTACATATAACATAGGCTTAATGATGTATTTAAAGGACATTTTAATTAATTTATAAATTAAAGAAAGTACAAAAACTGATTAATAAAATATGCAAATTTTTGTAAGATAACAAAAAGTGAGCATGGACTTGAATTTATTACTCATTTAAAAAAATACATAAATAAAAACACTTGTAGCACTATAATGTCTTCCATGATTCCAAATACACTGCTCAAAACAATTAAAGGATATTGCAGTTTTAGGTGGATTTTGTATCTGGTAAACTGTTTAGCTGATTGATACATGGTCGACAGACATAGTATGTTATATGAGAATAAATTACACATGTTTGGCAGAAAAAAATGCATTTTATTGCGCATTTGTGTACTAAAGGAAAAAAACACAATTTGTGCATATGAGAAAAAAAGAATAAGAAAAGGTGTTTTCTTCAAAGAAAATCATTTTCAGTAGGGGGTATGGTTTCCACGGGCGGCCAGCAACGTTGAACACCTTTGAGGCATGGACTCAATGAGGCTATTAATGACGAGTTGGGGTATTCTGCCCCACTCTTCCAGAAGAGCTCTTTCCAGTTCTTGGAGAGTTTGTGGGGGTTGTTGGCGGTCAGAAACTCGTCTTCCTAGAGCATCCCAAACGTGCTCGATTGGATTCATGTCTGGAGAACACGCTGGCCATTCCATTCGAACGATTCCTTCCTCGAAAAGGAAATCCTCCACCAGGTTTGCACGATGTGGCCTGCAGTTATCGTCCATTAAAATGAAGTTATCTCCGATTGCTGCAGCGTAAGGGACTACAATAGGTCTGAGGATCTCATCCCTATATCGGCGACCAGTCAGAGCTCCATCTTGAATGATGTAGAGGTCAGTGCGCCCGTCAATGGAGATGCCACCATACACCAACACTCCTCCACCGCCAAATCTGACACTTTCGTGCACGAACGCAGGATTATTCCTACTGCCACGGTCCCTCCAGATGAAAATACGCCTATTATCCGGATGCACAGAAAAACGGGACTCGTCAGAAAACAGAATATTGCTCCATTCATTTCTCCTCCAGTTGACATGCTCGGTTGCCCACTCCCTGCGGTCGCGACGATGCCTTGATGTTAATCTAACACATACCATCGGTCGGCGAGCATACAGACCTACAGCATGGAGCCGGTTTCGGACAGTCTGAGTTGAAATCGTGGTGCCTGTAGCCGAGCGAAGGTGTTGTTGGAGAAGAGTAGCGTTCATGGTTCGGTGTCTCCGAGCTGTTAACGCTAAATACCGATCTTCATTGGGCGTTGTTGCCCGTCTACGACCTTGCCCTGGTCTTCGGCCTGCACATCCACCCTCCAAAAAACGGTTCCAGATCCTGGAAATGACACTTTGTGACACTCCAATGGCTTGCGCTACTTCGGCTTGAGTTTGGCCCCCTTCTAACCTACCAACAATTCTCAAAGCTTCTGAATCTGTCAAATGACTTCGCTGAGACATCGTACTCATCGAAACAAAGCAATCACTGAATGCCGATCATCCTTGTCTTCATTCTCTTTTATCCAGTTGAAAGTCAAATTTCATTCGCTGCCGCTGAAGCGACGTTTTTGACGTCGAACTCAAAATTTGCATACTCCACAGTTTGAAAACCAGAAAAATTTGCATTTGTGATTCTCTTCTTCTATTTTCGGCAAAAAAAATTTCGTTTATATCTTTATTTTATATAAAACTTCAAATATCCTTTAATAGTTTTGAGCAGTGTACATTAATCCTTTGAAGGGCACTGATGTATGTCAAAAGTACGATGTTTTACAACCAGTATTTTACTATAATAATTTTTACGTGTAAAAAAAATCTCCAAAATATAAAAGCAAAATTTCTATTCGAAAATGCTTATGGCAAATTTGTGAATTTTTGGTATTTGCGCCATGCAAGCGGCACCCGTTAAAGGATTAAAAAAGCTAAATTTCATGAAGCAATACAAAAATTATAAAAACCGTTTGTGGAATATTTAAATATGCTTTATTTTATAAATTATTAAAAATATTGATTTTTAACAGCATAATTGAATTTGATTATACTGCAAATCTGTGAAATTTTGTAAATAAAATATGATGTTTATGTTAATAAATGAATTTCATAATGTTTTAAACTTATTAATGCATTACTCGTATTAAATTGTAGGAGGCTTATTTCAAAAGAAAATTGAAAAATATTACTTATCTATACATTTTAATAAAAAAGCATTTTCTCAATTGGCAGATACATTCAGTTTTATTACTAAGAATTATTTCATTATTAGACATTACAAAAAATAATCAATATACTTTTTTTTTATTCATTGTCTTATTTAAGCAATTAAATTTGATAAAGTTTCGTATTACAGATAAAATGAAAATTCAAATAATAAAGCACAAAAAGGTTTAAACTAGCTACTTACTTTCTTTGATATCCAAACAAAGATGGCATGTGTTCAGAATGCATTTGTCTCTAAGTAACTAAGCAGCTGTTTTTTATTCTTTTTTATTTATCAAAATGGCTAATGGAACAAAAAACATGAAGCACGCATGCGCAGAATGTTGTTTAAGGAAAAGTTGAAACCTCTCAAAAATATTACACGAATTATTGCCGTAATTGACGTGGGACAGGGATGACCGCCCCGGGAACCCAGCTTTCGCTTTAGAGTATAAGTGCAATCCCGGGGGGGGGGGGGGGAGAGTTGACGTGGGCCATAAAAAAATTCGAAATTCCGGTAAAATATGAGAAATGTTTCAGGATAATTTCCTGAAACGTTCCGAAAATTTCTTATAGTGTTGCGCCTGTGTCGTCACGGCTCTGTGTTTTTACTGTAACTTAAAACTATAGCACTTTTCTATGGATGAAGCAGTAAAAGTACACATAAAAAGGACCTAAAGTATCAAGACGTTGAAGAGATAGGGATAACTGAGTAACTATATCCTTCCCACCTAGCCCCCCTTCTGTGGTTTCAAAGCGACACTTAGCGTAATCTAGTGGTCTTCCAGATATTTACATTTACAACATTTTTTCAGTTGCAAGACATACCTAAGTCAAACCAGTTATTAATGGAATAAAAACACAAAATGGATTTTTTGAAATTGTGTCGCTTTTTTTTTTGTGATTGAGCAATATGCAATAAAATTACGGTGTAACCTACCAAATGATAGGTACACAGGCCACATGGATGTAGTCTGACTTTTGTTAAAAAAAGAAAATCTTTAAAAGATTGCAGAATTTTAGAGAGTAGAATTTTAAATAAGAGCGAGCTAGCCAATTGGTTGGTTGGTTGCTTTGGTGACCAGCTTCTTTGGTTACTGTTCAGCTACTTTTGATTGAAACTAAATGGTTTTAAGAATGTCCATGTTAAAGTTATAATAGTGAAATAACGACAAGTGCAATATACTGAACGGCCAAGGATGATGTGTAAAAAGGGTCGTGTCGTGGATCAAAAGCTCCGAGGCAATCTGAGGTAATGAGGATTGAATTTTAAATTTAAATAAAATTCCGAGAATTCTGTGTTGTTTTGTAACCCTTTAAATAACACATCTACTCCACTCCACCCATCGCAAAAAAGAATGATTTTCTTTTTTACTTTCTTCTATGTTTACAAGAAGAAAGTATTGCATTCACGAAAAATTTCGACTTCCGGTTTTCGATGGATTCATGCGTTTTAGAAGGTCCTGAACACGATTTGATGGTTTTTAGAAAATGTCTGTCTGCGAGTCTGTCATTCTATGAGACAAAATTTTTGTGAGCGCTTTATCTCAAGAACTTTAGATTCAGCTGGGTCTTGATATAATCTGGTACTAATTTGTTTTTGTTGTATATCGCCCAACCAAGTGGCGCTGCTACGCTGCATTTTTCTTTATTATCGGAATAGCTGTATCTCAAAAAATAACGCACGGATTTTCAATCAAACTTCAGATTCAGTTACAAGTTGAATTAAGTTTTTGCTTATTAGGTTTTGGTGTATATAGCCCAAAAGGTGGCACTGCTATACTGCATTTTTCACGATTTCAGAAATAACTCTATCTCAAGAACTAATGTACGGAATTTAATAAAACTTTAGATACAGTTAGACCTTGATATAAACTGGTACTTATTAATTTTTGGTGTATATCGTCCAACAGGTGGTTTCCACAGGTGTTGCATTTTGTACGATTTCTGCAATAGCTGTATCTCAAGAACTAAAGCACGGATTTTCATCAAACTTCAGATTCTGTTAGACGTTGACGTAAGCTGTTACTGATTAGATTTTCGTGAAAATCATACAGCAGGTGGCAATGCTATGCTGAATTCTTCACGATTTTCGCAAAAGAATATATCTCAAAAACTAATGCACGAATTTAATCAAACTTAATATTCTTTTACATTTTCACGTAAATAGATCCTTATTTGACATGGGTGTATATTGAACAACAGGTGTTGAATTTATACTAATATATAAATTTTGGTTGTGGACATCTAAGAGGGTGGGTTTCGAAATTCAATGATTTGTTTGAAACGATGCGATATTTATATCTCCTTGTTAAATGCATCCAATTGAACGAAACTATATGCCTTTACAATCCTCGTGATGGGTATAAATTGTTATTTAATTATTGCACTGTGATTGCAAATTGTGAATTATTAACATGTTTGAGATAGAAGAAAGTTTTGGGATTGGCGCATCCGACTAATTTTGTATGTGCTGTAAGGTGGGAGGGGGGGGGGGGTGCATGCTATTACTATGTGTATAAATCTCAAAAGAAACAAAAGCTATAGTAAAAGAAAATATTCCATTTACTATGGAAGTAAATGATAACCAACGTTAGAAAATTCAAAATATATGAATTAGGGAATAAACGTGTGAAATACACGCAAGTCGCTAAAGAATTCAGCGAAATGAATGCGAAATTTTTACTACATGTGTTTGCATTTCATTCCGCTACACTGCAAATTCTTGCAACACTAACTGAACATAATTAACACTTACAAATAAAATCATTTTCGATTGTGTTGTGAATGTGTTGCGAATGTGTTGTGCCAAATAAAAAGATTGTGCAAAAAGTGTTGTTAAAAATTACAAGAGGAGAAAATGCGTTTTCAAAACATTTCAAAACATTCATTTTTAAAATTGTGTTAAATGTTTAATAAATAGTATGTTTTAAGTGTGTGCGTGTGCTATTTTAAAGACACCATGTAGAAAGTATTTTGAAAGTGTTTCACATGTGTTGTTTTATAGTGTTCTAAATTGTGTGGTGTTTACAATGTATTGTTAATTTGGTGACAAACTGTTGTGCAGCACAACACTATTGTAAGAAAATACTTTCATCAACACTATTTACAACACGATTTCAACACAATTAACAACACTATTTTTAGAACACATTTTTAGATAGCAACACTTTTGCAACATATTAAGAACACATTTCTAGATAGCAACACTTTTGCAACATATTAAGAACACAATCACAACGCAAAAAATATTTTGTATATGAAGTTTTCTAATTCACAACGCATTAATGTGTCGTTAATTTAATGACAAAAAGTGTTGTAAAATGTGTTTATTTTTGTGTTTAAGAATTTGCGGTGTACACTTCGGTAAAAAGCAGTGAAGTATGTTATTTGCTTTAAATATAAAATTGTTAGAATTTCGACGTACGCACAGAATGTGTATTTGTATATGAGAATGCAATCCACGAATATTTCCGTATGTTGTAATAACGTGGTCGTAAAAATTCAATTATATGTGTAGAATTTCAATTTTAAAATGTTGTTCCTTTGCCAAAAGTTAATTCTTTAATTCTTAACTGCTGTGATAAAAATTATAGAATAGGCCATAGATATTGCCAGCGTTCTCCGAGACCGCTTGGTCAAAAGATGAATAAAACGTTCAGTTAACTCTTAGGATACTATTTCTGTATTAAAATTTACGTACAGGATTACGTAACAGGATCTAATGAAAATTCATCTGTGCAGTAGTCTCTAGCGATAGGGCTAAAAAAAGAAGAAAAAAATCACTAATATCTATTAGAGCGGCCGGTGGCGACACAAACGACTACGTCATTGAGTTACGAGATGAAATCATAATGTAAGACAAGATTATTAGGAGTAGATTAAGGAATGACTGGCCTGCTTCGACATTTCTTAGTACGATATGAGGCAGCAGCGGGCGCGAACTCGTCATTTTGGCGTCACAATCACGTCATCGAGTTACGGGTTGAAACCGGCGCCAAATTAAAGGTAAAATAAGGTATTTTAAGAATATTTTGTTATGCCTGCGCTTATCCTGGTAGAAAGACCCCGGCAGACTAAAATTTTAACAAAAAAATACGTCATAATGTACAATTTAAACCCTATAAACACAATATTTTACAATACATTGCCATATGTATTACTTCGAATAGACTTTCAAAATGAATGAATGGTTTAGGAAAAGCCTATTAACAGTAAGTGAGAAAATGACTCATTCGGCATAACTTGGAGCAAATCGAGAAGAACGCGCCAATTCCCTATTTTGACAGTACTATCACGTCATCGAGTTACGACTGGAAAATTTGGCACATTGAAACATCAGTACAATAAGAATATTTCAGTCTGCCTCGTCATATCTTGGTACGAGACGAGCTGAGCGGGGCGCCAGTTCTTAATTTTAGTGATTTTAACACGTTATCAAGTTACGACATGAAATCCTAATGTAGGACAAGGTTATTAAGAGTAGATTAATAAATGACTGGTCTGCCTCGACATTTCTTGGTACGATTTGGGCAGCAACGGGCGCCAACTCGTTTTGTCGTCACTATCACGTCATCGTGTTACGGGATGAAACTTGAGCCAAATTAATGGTAAAATAAAGTATTTTAAGAATATTATGGTCTGCCTGCGCATATCCTGGTAGAAACCGCCGGCAGACAAACTGAAAATTACAAGTTAAACTGTGAGAAATGAAAAAAATAGCGGTCTACGAGGCGGCTAACAGCAGTTAAGGATTAAGTTATTCACAAAAGATCTTTACAAATCATTCAAACTACTTTGATTTGATTAATTATTCTTTTTTTTTTTTTTTTTTTTTTTACAAAAAATAACTTGTCAAATTTAAGATTTTTTTGTATAAAAGAATAACGATTGTTATACAGTGGCTCAAAGTAAAACTCTGACACATTATAATATAACGTGTTTTTAATAGAAAAAGAATTTGAGCAAAATTGTAAATTATTTATTTTCACTCCTTTACATATAAATAAATAAAAACATTAAAGCAAAATATTTTGCCTTAAGTTTAAAAAAATTAACACTTCATCTAACAATGAAAAGCAATTTCAAAATGAAACTATAGAACATAACTATTAGCATTTATTTGCTATAATAGCGTTTAATTCCACTCCGCATTGAACGGTCTATATTTTCGCAAATATTAGGTGTAATATTTGACCGTTCCTCTTTTAATGATTTTTGTAAAGTTTGTGTTGAATATGATATAATTTTTTAATTTTTCTTCCAAATGAAACCATAAATTTTTAATGACATTTAAGTTTAAAGATTGAGGGGGCGTATTTATAATATGGGGGTGATTATAAAGCAATCACATTGTTAACATTTAAAGCTTTATACTTTGGATCATTGTTTTGAAAATATGAAAACAATCGTCTGTACCTAATTATTTACCATTATATTTAACATTTTCTTTTACAATTTGTAAGTATTTATATTGATCCGTTATTCCATCAATGATGAGAAGGTAAACTGGGTCTAGCGCTGACATTGATCCCAATATCATTAGTAATCCATCACCATGTTAAGAGTAGGGGGTTGTATGTTTTTTCTTTATACTCTTCATTTGGCTATCCAAACGTGTTTGCCCATCAGAACGAAAAATATTAAATTTACTTTTTCCATAAACTAGCTGATACGCCCGGCATTGGCCGGGCCAGTAATAATAACCTTAAATGTACCTAAAACCAATGTTGAATTATTTTGTTATTATATATAAAGAACTTTCTAAACGATCCAAATGCAAGGGGTACCGCTGCTTTCAGTGGTGTGCACGCTCGATTCTGAATGATATTTTTTTTATTTTCAAATGAAAATATATCCAAAGAAAATTAAAGTTGGGGGTCCCATTGCCTTCGGCAGCGTACACAGGGCATGCTACGCACTCTCCAATCTGTGTCAATTTTATATTTTTAAACGAAAGACCGGTATAGTCCGGACTTTAAATATACCTAAAGTTAGGGTTGAGTGAATTTATATATTTAATTGAAAATCTATCCCAACGAACCTAGTAATGAAGGGTCTTTTGAGCTAAAAAAGGAGTTTTCTTCTCACTTTTATTTCCCGCTTCGGGTCATTTAATATTAAAATTAAATAAAGAGTTCTTATATTTCAAATAATTTGAAATGTTTGCGTAATAAATAAATTACCGAAGCCTGTGAAGAATTTTCGTGCTAAAAAGAATTCTATTTAGTTGGTAAAAAGTAGAGTTTTATTTCTAACCTTTTTTCTTTTATACATGGAGAACCTACGGGATTTTTTTTTTCAAACTGAATATTTTACCCCTAAATATTATTATAGCTAAACCAAAATTTTGTAGGAACAACAGCTAAAAGGTTAGTTTAGATTATTAAAATTTAAAACCAATCGCGCAAAAGTAACTTTACGTTATAACATAAGCATATGTAATATTAACCTTATGGGAAAATATTTTATTTTCAAACAGATTATTCCCCCCCCCCCCCCTAAATCTCAAAATTTCTAAACCAAATTTATACTGTATCATTATCTAAATGGTTACTATATTGTATTAAAATTTCGGAGCGATTATATAAAATTAGATGTGTTTTTTAAATAAAATACGAGTAATGCAATTTCCTATGGGAAAAAAACGAAAAAAAACCCCGAAATTCAGCAAAAGTGACTTTTGGAAATGAACTCTTTTCAAAGGGTTATTAATATTTTTTAAAATAGAAAAAGTCTTAACAGGCACAGCTGCCCCAACTTTTACGTTTTTTTTTTACCACTAAAATTTAAAAGAATTTTTATTTAATTGCAGATTTCGCTAATTAAATAACCGAAAATGTTCTTTTAAATTTTAGTGGTACGAAAAAAGCGTAAAAGTTGGCAACTATGAAGAGGTGAATGTATGCCAATAAGCGTGGGCAATTTGGTTTTTCGTACTTAGATTAAAGATTGTGGGGAAGAACGTTAAAGTTAAAATACGGAATTCGCGAAAGTGACTTACGGTAACGACCATTTTTGAAAGGGTTAATATTGATATTATTTAAAAACAAATGCGGCGTTGTAAAGAAAAATGAACTTAAATATGATTTGGTATTCTTGGTTTGTTCGTATTTTGATTTTCTAAGTCGATGCCGACATTAAACATGGCATAAAAAAACAAAATTCACAAAAGTGACTTTGAGAAATTATTTTTTTTTCAAAGACTTAATATTCTTATTTTTCAAAACAAACTGCAGATCTCTAAATGATAATGAACGTAGATATGGTCTGATACTTTTAGTTTTCTGTAGCGTCGCCTATAAATGGCAACAGCCAGAAAATGATTTTCAATTGTGTTATGTGTTTTTCTGCTGAATTAAACTTTAGTGTACTATGTAGTATGTATGAAAATCTTTTGAGCATAATACAGAACGTCACAAACGAATTTGAACAATTACCGTCTATTGATGGCAATTGCTTAATAAGGGATTTCCAACCGTGTTATTGTGTTTTCCAAAAAAAATTTTTTTATTTATGTATTGTTCTCATCGTATGAAAAAAATGAGGTTTCGTAGTAATAAAGTTCTAGTAATAAAGTATGTAAGTAGTAATAAAGTATTCTGAGAGTGAATACGTTTAAGGGGGTCCGGGACACATTTTAAAATAATTTTTATTTATTGAGTTAAAATTCCGAATTTTTTTGTGATGGTTAACCTTATCATTTGTAAACAAAATCACATGATAAAACTTCTCATAATTTAAAAAAAATTAAATTTAAAATTTATTAAAAAAATGGGGTAATTTAAAATCCTTATAACTCGAAATATTATGTATAGAATTTCAATTTTTTTTCATTTAAAGAAACAGAAATATATAAGTTTTAATTTTGATTCGGCATTTTTAAAAATGTTAATTTATAAAAAAATTAAAAATGTTTAACGAAAAAATTAAAAAAAAAGTGGTGCAACTTTAAAAAAAAAAATCATATTTTCAAAAGTAAATATTTTTTTTCAAATATGCTAAATTAAAATTAAAGTAAAATAAATGAAAATGATGTGTTCCAAGTTTGAACCCTTTATCTTTAACGGTTCTTGAGTTATAAGAATTTAAATACGAGAGATGGTGAAAAAATCTATCATGAAGAAAAACGCATTTTTACAAGAAGTCGTTTCCGTGACAGCCATTGCTCGAAAGCTAGATTTTGAAAACAAATCAAAACGTAAAAATTAATATTTTTTTTTCTAATTCAGATAGAAACGTGATTTAAATATCATTTTAAGCAAGAAAAAACAGAGACATTTTTAGTGAAATAAAATGTTTTTCCGAAATTTGAAGATTTTTGTGTCCCGCACCCCATTAAGAATTTATGCGTTATGCACGATTCTTCTTTCTTGTTAAGATCGATACCCTTTTGTAATTTTTTCCCCTTAAGTCACTAATTTTTCACTTTTTAATAACTCTTTTGTGCTAATACACGAATCATAATACACGGTCATAATACACGAATTAGTGCTTGTTAAGGCATCAAACAAAGATATCATGCTATCAACTCCGAGCAAAATCAGTTCAACAGTGCATCCATGTGGTTACCTTATCATTATTTCTTGAAGTTTCGAATAGGGAGAACCACATTTTTACTTTTTGCTTATGCGTATGTTTAAGTTATTTTCTTTCACTGTTTGCTTTTATATGACAAAATTAATATGCAGTGTATCTATTGTGTTTATATTTTAAATTTGCATTAACCAGATACATGGTTTCAGGGATATATTTCAAACAGGATGTCCAAAACTGATATGTAACCATGACCAATAGTTGACAGTCCCTTCCAATACTTGTTCATATGCTATTGCTTTTCAGTGCCTTTTAAAATTTTTCGAACAAACTTGAAAAGTGCTTATGACTTCGGTTCGTCTGTCTATCTGGCCATTTATTTTTCTCCGTCTGCCCACTCTCTAACTTTCGTAAATATGCTTGATTTACCATGTAATTGGCATATGGTAATTAGGTTTAATATAGGCCGTACACTACTGAACGTAGAATTTATATTTAAATTAATTTTTACACAAAACAGTTCTGTTACATTATGGTTTATGGGAGAAAATTCAAGTGCTGGGTTTCAAGTGTAAGTTAATGATTTTACACTACTCCAAACATATTGAAACTGATATAAAAATGCAACATCAAGCTTTCTGTAGAACATGGAGTGCATGGGGCTGTTCCCCTCCCCACACACACAGCCTTAAAAAGTGTAGAGAAAGGCTTAGCCCATATGCTCGTACTGCCTAATCTTTAAAACGACAACCAATATGAAGCAAGCCATTTATCTTTTTATTTGACTTTTTCAGCAATGATTCAAAATTTTTCACTAGTGGCGTATTTTAAGCTCTCCAGGAAAAAAAAAATTATGCAGAAAATTTGTTACTTTAAACATTTTTTTCTGCACAATCTTATACAGAATGTGTTAATTGCGATATCGAACACTCGCTGGTGTCACGGTCACATAACCCTTTAGCGGGCGATGCCCACAAAAAAAAGACAATTTTAATTCCAAAACTGACAAACGGCACCAAGAAAATTTAATTAAAAGTTTTCCTTCTATAAAGGGCGGGAAAATAAGCAAGTTTTATTTTATAATAAATTCGTTTGTAAATTCTTTTGTCAGTCCATCATTTTACAAACAGACTTACTCCACGCCGAAAAGGATTAAACTAAAAACAGTACACTAAAAAATTAGGCGAAGTGTCCACTACTGAAACAGGTACCTAATAGAGTAACATTTGTTATCCGGGACTATCTTAATATTGAAAACAAAGTCTTTGCCAAAATGTAAAAAAGTAAAAAAATAATAACAGCAATTTGGAAAAAAAAATAATTAAATTTAAAAACAAGATGTGTAAAAATTGAAGAGGTCTACTAATTTTTGTAATCAATGTGCTTCCTTTTGAAAAGCTTCAAAAACTTTAGAGCAAATTTCCTGGTCTAAATAACACTATTTCTCAACTTTTATTTCGTATATCTGAAAATGCAGATAGTTTGCTTAAGGCTCAATAAACCGGATAAAAAAAGGCGATCACTTGGTAAAATGGGTTTATTTTTGCGGGGAAATAATTTTATTTTTTCATTAATAACACTGGTCGGCATCAAAATCCTCTCTGCAAAAATAATAGTTGATTCCTACAGATTTCACTCTACTACCTAAATAAAAATGTAGTAACGAAATTGCTACATCACGTACTATTCTTTTGGTAGGAGGGTTTGCTTTTAACCCTTCACTGCACGATTTTTCTTTTCTTTATGAACAAAAATAATTTGTCTATTTTAGGTACTCACAAATGCAGGAAAAATAATTGAAAAATTCAGACTTCATACATTTGTTTTAAATATGGATTTTTGTGGTATGTGCCATGTGTGGCCCAAAGCACATAATTAGATATTTACTGTTTTGTACCAAATGTGGCACAAAACCCACAACACTTGTATATTAGATATACAAAAAGAGTATAATATGTATTAAAATTTTATAGCAGATATTTAACCCTTTGAGGAGCAAGCAATTGTCTCTGTAATGTTGAATTCACACCAGAATGTTTGAAAAAAATTATTTTAAAATAAGGAAAAGCAATTTTGCAACTTTTTTCTTCCAAAGTTAGAAATATAAAATTTAATTAAAAGTTTCTGCTGCGAATCTTGGTTAAAATTAGTGCGATATACTATATCCCACCGCCCCTCAGGGGGTTAAAATGCGCAAAAAAGTAAAAATTAATGTTACAAATTTCAAAATACAGATTGTAAAAAAGACATGAAAGGAAAAAAATTATAGAAAATTATTTTACAATAGAATAAAGTATCATCAAAAAGCAAATCAAAAGAAAAAAGAGTGTAAAAAAGAGCTTTAAGAGCAAAGAAGTTCCAAATGTTCATTTCAGGTGAAACACAGAGTAACAGTTTCTATCTTGATTTATACATAAGGCTACTCCACATTTTGAACACTTTATGAAAGTTTTGCGGGTGCAGTTTGGAATTCCATGTAATCCGGCCAATGGCATACTCCATCTAATCTAATATCTTTGACTGGCATTGCAGATACAGGACCTTTGTGTTTCTTGGCTATAATTCCCCTTTCTTCTTCAGACATTCTTGTGCGTCCTCTTTTAGCATTTGGTGTTTCGCTTCCAATCTTACAAAAGCAGATTGCAACATCTTCCCTGAATTTAGCCAAAGTCATTTTTGTTAAGGAATTATTTTCGTTCACTTTTTTATATAAGATCTATGAATTTATCATAACATCCAGTGGATGGTAAAAAACTCAAACTTTTTAGATCTCATTTTATTTCTATATCTTCCTAAATGGCTGTCTAGTCTACACCGTCCATGTGTTTATTGTATTGTTTTACCACAAAAGGACAAGCTATATCAGTCTTTTGATTCCCCTTTTTATCGAATCGAGAAACATTTTTTATAGAGAAACTCGCAGCAAATGTTGACAAGAAATTAACTGGTTTATTATTCAATCATGTAACACATGATATTTGTGTACTGTTAATACATGCTACTTGTTCTAAACTATATCCTCTTTTTTTCTTTTTTTTTTTTTTTATCTCAGATTCCAAAGGAGGCTTGCAATTAGGAATTCTATTGCGTCTCACTGTGGCCAATGGAAAGCATTCCGTTCTGTCATAAAAAATTCAAGTAATGGTAATGAATTGAAATAATTATCAAAAAACAACTTTTTGGCTTTGATTTCGCGGAATTAACCTACTGAGACACACAGCAACATTTGATGCAGACCCTAAATCTGGCTCATTTGCTGGTCGTATGTCAACATTTTCCACTATATAATTCAAAATCATAGGCAAAACCACTTATACCATATAAAACGGATAATTTAAAGCCCCATTTATGTGGTTTATTGGGAAAATACTGTTTCAAAATGCTTCGAGACTTTGTTGCGTAAATTTGCTCATCTTTTGACAAACACTCTTCCATAGCAACTTGCATAAAGCGTTTTCTGATACACTCTATTAGAGGTCTCACTTTGAATAGTCTATCAAGGCCCTTCCTGCCTCTAGCAATTTCTTTAGCATTGTCATTAAAAAGTAAAAATTGTCGGATTATTTCAAATTCTTTGACAGACATTTTCTTTTTATTGTTTGGTTACCTAAAATATCACTCCAGTAATCTCTTGCAGATGGTAAATGTATAAGTGACATTAGATAAATTCCCATATAACATTGAATATGAATATCCGTAATGAAAACTTGTAAAGGTTGGGAAGGATCCTTTTGTATGCTGTATCTATGTGTCTCTTCTTCAAAAGTTCATGGTTCAAAAAAGGAGAAAAATTGATAGGGAGTCTCCAGAGCCACAATTTCAGCACTTAAGGAGTTACTTCCTCTATATTTTATTTGCGCTTCAGAAATTTTCAGATTTCTATTCTTCCAAATTAGTTTTTTATATTAGTCTTTACTTTTTGACTTTTCTCTATCAACACTGGGTCCAGCAGGAGTATCTGCAGCATCTGAAAGAATAAAACAATCTTCCTCTAAATTGATGCCTCTCAATCTATACATTCAGTGTTGAATTCAGGGGGGCCCCGGGGGCGGACATTCAACATTAACATTCAGGTCTGCTCCCTAGATAATTTGAAAATTTGTATCGTTTAGAAATTCACCCCCCCCCCTCCCCACACACACACACACACACACACTCCAGGCGCATAAAAATGTCCCTCCTGCGGAAAAATGTCTGAATTCCACACTGTTGAATTTTATTTGTTGTTTTTAACTTTTATCTAGTACTTTTAGTAGCATTTAAAATTACTTTAATATTAAATATGAAAACGTACTTCCTGTTGCAGTTGAATCAATTTCTTGGGTCAAATTTGTTGTTATCGTGCAAGTCAACGTCTGATTCAGATGCAAAAATAGCATTTTCAGTTCTATTTTTTGCTGGGTTATATGTTGAACCTTCCCAATTATCATTAGAAAGCCCAAAAGATTCATCATCAGTATCAGATGCAAATAATATTGCATTGATTTCATCTTGCGTTACCCCTTTGCGTGCCATTTTTTTATTCGAATGTACTATGAGCTTTATGCTCTATGTTCCATATCTAGCACAAACACAAAAACAAGATTTCAAGCTGAAGTACTGAAATATTTTAGTTTTAAGCAGCCTATATAACAAATGTGTGATATACTTGAATGTCTAAAATTTTATCTTGCGATACTTTTGAGATTTTTTGATGAAAAAGTTGAAGCAAATTCTACTGTTGTTTACGATGCAGACTGATCTTTATTTTAAAGAAAATCTAATAGATAGTTATATAGTACTGCCATCCAGTGAAAAAAAAACAGGTACAAAACTCTTTGTTTAAATGTTCTATATATGGCACAAAGCTCAGATAACCTATATTTACGATCCATAGGAAAATAGAAGGGTTTTATTGGTATGTGCCAGACATGACACACAGTGCAGTGAAGGGTTAAGACTAAGGTATTTTATATCTTACTAAGACATAAGTGGAAATTTTGTAAACCATAAAAAGTAGATAACAATATGTCCGAGTTACAGCGGTATAAGGAATGAAAATATATTAGTAGATAGCAAATGGTAAATACGGACACGAAAGGTTGGGGGGGGGGGGGCATAAAAAGAAAAATGCACGCAAGTATCAACAAACTAGATTTTCATGCTGTATTTTATCAATTTGATATCTAAGACAGTGAAAGCACTTTTTTCATGATTTCAATTTTATGTAGCATTTCAAATTAATATAATAATCCTTCACTGATTGTTATTATAAAACTGTTTCTAGGAAAAATGATATGCGCTGGAACAATTTGGATACCATATTTAGAAATAAGAATATTATATCTGTACACTTTACATATTTAGTTTGAAGGAAGGAATTTTTGTTAATTTTTTTTTGCCGACCACTGTAATCTTTTAATTATTTTAAAAGATTTTTAAAACTAAGGTTGATAACTTTATTTTATGATAAGGTAGCAGCATATTTGAAATCGAACAAGAACACATATTACTCTGTTTTGTGTGGAAGTACTCGATTCTAAAACTGTATCTTTCACTTAGGTCTCAAACATTTATCATTATCAATGTGTTTCCGGCTAATCTGACACTTTGACAGTTAAGGTTTTCATATTTAATTTAAATTTTCAAAAAAGAATATTTTCTTAAGTACTTAATTTTTATATTGTAAAAAAAAATCTTTTGATTTAATAGTTTGAATGATATGTTGTCTTCAAATTAAACTTTGTAAATTACAATAGGAAAAATGCGTTCTTTTCCAGTTTCAAGTCAAAGTTGCACAGATAAAGACGGCAAGAAGAAGCACACCCGGCCCACCTTCTCTGGTCATCAAATCTATGTCCTAGAAAAGACTTTCGAACAAACTAAATACCTTGCTGGTCCAGAGCGAGCGAAATTAGCTTATGCATTAGGAATGTCAGAAAGCCAAGTGAAAGTAAGCATTATATCTAATTAGAAATTCTGAATATCGGATAAAATAAAAATATGTCGAAAAAGGGAGTTTAACATATATTTCGCTAGTCACTCAAAAGTACGTCTTTTGAATATGAATACCTTCACCTATGGGTATTACTGGTAGATAAATTTTTTTAAGAAAAATATCCATAATATTGTATATAAAAATGTGGATAAAAATATTACCATCATTATATGCTTTCATTTCAAATATAAACATCAGTAAAGAAAATCACTTTGTTGAATAATGCAGCATGCCAGAATAACACCCATGAGTGAAATTTATCGATAAAAAGTCGAAAACAAGTGGCAAAAAGTATGATTTTTAGCATAAGATAAAAAGTAAGATAACTATTTTTAACAAAGTGAGACCCATGATTCTGAACAATTGGAATAAGCATCTCAAACACTTGAATGTCTCATTTAATAGTTTATTACTTAGCAAAAGAAAAAAAATTACTTTCCTAACATTTAAACTTGGGTTATCCCTCAAGGTTACCATCCAACATAAAAGCCTACATTAGCAACTCTAAGAAGTTCGCAAACTAATGTTAACCCATTCGGGACCATAGGTGCATATATGCACCCGCAAAAAGAGCATACAGAATTTGTTTTAGGCGCCGGTAAAAAAATAAAAGTAATTTCTTTAATTAGAGCATTTTCGTGATTGTGTAAGTAAAGGTAACTTTAAAAAAAATAAAAATGGTAACAACCGAGTAAAATTTGTTTAAAAGACGCTGGTTCCGAAGGGATTAAACTTGTGGACGCGTTTTTTTCTCGAAATTTCTCACTTACATTTCAATATTTTTAAATGTTTGTTGCATAGGATAGCTGAGGTAGATCCCGATCGCTAACGTTGTTAGTTTGAACTTTTTCGATTTTCGTTGCAGTTTTAGGTAGTTTTGATTTCAAACAGGAAAAAGCTCTCTATTGCAGGGGTCCAGAGGAAAGTAATTCCGAAAAATTTTGGTATATTTTCACCGATCATTACCCCCAGACCACAAAACCAGCCTCGTTTCAAATGTAGCTATAAATATATCTTATTTTTTTCATGCTGTAACTCTCGTATTTGTGAATCGATTTGCATGTGACTGAACATGTGCACAGTAAATATTAAGGTCTGGAACGAGTTCGTTAGCCAGCTTCATCCGCCAACTTGTTTCAAAATGTCGGTCATTAAAAAAATTAAATTTAAAAAATTAGAAATTGAAAAAGATTTTCCGTTTAAGTGTGACCCTAATACAAGAATTTCAGAGCTTTTTTTTTTTTTGTCTTTAGCTTAAAAACTGGCTGCGATATAGCAGTTTAAAATTCTAGAATGTCTGATTTTTGAAACAATCTGATTTTTGTCATGCAACATAACTCGTGTATATTAACCGATTTTGATGTGACGGAGCATACGTACAGGACTTACGAATGTCTCGATCAAGTTCATTGGTTAGCTTCAATGTTGTTTGAAAATGGTGGTAGCTCCAAGATATCGCCAAATTTAGCGACCAAACATAAATCGCTCTAAATAAAACCAACTTTGATATAACTGACTAATTTGGCAAAATTCTTATTTTAATAAAATTTGGCATTAAATCTTCTGTAATCGGGTTCCACAAATTTTATCTTCGTGTGTTCACGTAAAACAGCTGCATTTTTAAAAACAAAAAATATGAAAGCTTCCTCCCCCCCCCCCCCCCCACAGGCATAGGCCGGAAGGACATTTTACAATTAGGCTACTTTTAGTTTCGGAAGTGGTTCCAAAAGTGAAACAGACTTTATAAAAATCCAGCAACCAAAAAGAGTAAATGGTAACAACATTAAAGTTTGACCACAGGCTATCAAAACAAATCTGGAAATTTCATATTACACATTTACCTAAGTTTTTATAAATATAAATTGTCACATTTAAAAAATTATATAAGTTATATGATTTATCCTGAAATTTAAAAATTACCAAAATGCTGTAATATAAAGTGAATTAAGCGAATCGGACTATATTAAGTTTCGATTTTTTTGCAAAGTTGCAATTGGAGAAATTAGTAAAAGAACACAAAATTACTTTTAATATTTGAAAATAAATGCATTGTTGCATTATCTATTGGATGGACTATTAGCAGAATCACCCAGCTTTCCCGTGTTAAACATGGGAGCATTCAGGGTGTAAAATAAAATTGCAATAATACTGTGATGTGTATTCGTCCATAAATCTTTAAAATGGCAATGAATGAAACAATTACGTTATTTTGTTGAAATCATAGTAAAATCCCTCAAGCTTTATAAATGAGAGCGCAGTTTTTTTTTTCGGGGATGGGGCCGGAGAATGAGCGAATGGGGCATGTTTCACAAAAAGTAATAAGATTTCACCGAGAATATACTGGGAAGAAAATGCAAAAAAATTCAGCCAAAGGGCCTAGCACTTAGTAAAATTCTACTCCGTATGGCATTACTTTTAAATAGAAACTTATATTTTCATTCATAAAAATTAAATATACAACGATTACATGAAAATGAAGACATTTTCTAGATGCTTTTCAGTTATGAGGTCTGTCATGAAGTTTTGTTTAAAAAAAAGAAAGAACAGACTAGAAAAAAACACCGCTATGTTTAATTTTTTTTATTTAATATAAATCGTAGAAAATGCTACCACTGTATTAAAGCTTAGCTATAATGACGCCACACCGAAATTGTCTCAGAAAATGACGTCATATTTAGGAGATTTTTTAATTTTTTCCCTGAATATTTTTCTTGAAATTAAAATGTCTGTTATAGTAGATGTTTTAACTCCAAATACATTTAAATGAAGGACATTACGTCATTAATACCCACTTATAGTAATTTTTATTTTCTTCAATCTCTTCAACAAGAAAGTATTGGATTCGTAAAAATCGACTTTCGGTTTTCGATGGATTTATACGTTTTAGAAGATCCTGGACGCGATTTGACGGTTTTTGGAAAATGTCTATCTTTAGAATCCTCATGATGGCATAGATTCTCTTTTTATTTTGGTACATTGATAGCAAATTTTGAAGTATTAACAAGTATGAGATAGACGAAAGTTTTGGGATTGGCACATCCGACTACATTAATTTATATACGAAAAATTCGCATTATCTGCTCAGAATTAAGTATATTTTGGATGCGAAATACAGCGAGTTGGTCTGAATTTTTATTGGCTTATGAAAAAAGTACATATTTTTAAACGTTGTGCACGGTATTTTACTATGTGGCAAAAGGAAAGAATAAATTGCATTCGAAAATTTATTTATATAAACTATGGGGTGGCTGAAAAAAGTTGTAACGAGTGGTCTGAGAATTTTTTTAAGCAGTCACTAATTTTACTCTTGATCTAAAAACGTACGTGTATCAAGTTTTGTGGCAAGAAGCCAAAACTTGTACACTTGTTTAAGAAACATTCTGTCACATACCAATTTATATACAGATTAATGCATAGCTTAAGGCATAGATTGAAGCATTGATGTGTTTTCTATATCATATTTTCGGCAACGTTTCCAATTTAACCCCGAAAGTTAAATATTTTCTGGATTCAGTAAACTTTTTAAGTAACTTTCAGTCCCTTTTCAGCTATCTATAAGGGTGGTGCGTAGGAAACGATCAACTTCTTCTCCTCCAGGTAATATTGTATGAAGATCATACAACATTTTAATGGTTTCATTATTTATGAATAATAAATTTACAAGGTGCGTTTAAAAAGTTCGGTGATTGGAAGCATAAAACAAATAAAACAAAACATGAAAACAAAATACCTTTGATCACCCCCAAAGTAGCATCCGTTGGCCACAATACACTTATGACATCGTTGATAAAGCTGCTGGAATGAGTCAGCGAAGGCCTCTTTTAAGATCGACCGAAGCACAGATGTCACACGTATTGGTAAATGATAATGGAATCACTGTCCTTGCTGATTCCCAATTCCTCCGATATCCCTCGTACAGACAGTCGGTGATTGTTTAAGGGGTCTCAGGACTCTTAAAATTGGAAAAAATGAAAAAAAAAAGGACCATTTTCAACATTTAATATCTTAAAATGTATTTGCTTTTAAGACACAATTTTAATTGGAATAAAATATATAAGTATGTTCTTTCATTTCATGTATTTAAAAATTTATAAGATGCAGAATTACCATTTACAGGGGGATCCAAACTGTTAGATATTTGCCGAGCAAAAAATCGGCATAAAAGCTTACGCGCACGATTACAAAATAAGTATTGCAACTAGAATGAAAATTTTGGTGTCTTCAGATTGCAATAATTACCCTGAACCTAAATAAATTTGTATTTAAAGCTTTTTTTATATTTTTAATACAAAGTTGTATTTAGCTAATGCAAAATTACGAAAATTTCAACAGTATAATCACCTAAAAAAATATTGTTTTGAACAATAATAAGGAAATTTTAGGTTCACTTTATACAGACTAACATGAAACATGTTTTGAAAATTTCATGAAAAAATATTCATAAGTTTTTGAGATATCGTGCGCGTTATGCCCAAAAACGTCATTTGGAGAAAAATGGCTTCAAAGTTTCCGAAACGACGCTTCAGCTATTGAACGTGTATAAATGTAAAAGTCATAACTTCAGTTCTAATAGGAATTTCAAGCAAACAATTATATCAAAATGTTCAGAAAAGATAGGAGTTTAACATCTAAAAAAATTAAAATTTCGAAAATTTTAAAGCTTTAAGAGTCCTGAGACCCCTTAACAGCATCGGTCGCACCTGCTCGATGTTGTCTGTCGTCACACATGTTGAGGGTCAACCTGAACGTGGTTCGTATTCCACGGTTTCCTTTACCTCTCGAAAACGTTTAAACCAGTCGTACACGCATTTTTTGCTCACTGCTTCTGTTCCGTACTCCTGGATCACCATTGCATGCGTTTCTGTGGCGGTTTTACCGAAGTTGTAGCAAGTATTGATGTTTATCCGTTGCTCCATTTCAATATGACGCGAGTTTTCAAACATACACCGTTCGACCGTCCATAGCAGACTATTCTGCTATGGTATCTTGCGCTTTTTGCGACGTCTTTCCATTGGTTCTCCTGCACATGGGCAGGGATGCATTTTTAACTCGCGTTGTTTATGAGATATCCATCCATTCACCGAACTTTTTAGACGCACCTTGTATTTTGGAGATAATCTTTAACGAATAATAACGACAGAATTTTGTTTACTGGTCGTCTTTGAAGGTATCAAATACATGAAAAAAAAAAAGGCAGTTCCCGATTTGAAACACATAATACGTGTGAATTAAGCAGGCATGTCTATGAAATTCTCTTATAAAGAGACATTCTGCATCAAATGAGGCAGTAAAAATTCGATATGCAACCCAATATTACCGATTTTAATGAAACTGGGAGAGTTTCCTCTGTGTTAAGATATAACCATCAGCAAATTTTTTTGCTCCTAGGTGAAGTTGTTTTTTGAGGGAAAAAATTTATCAGCTTTCGAAAATTGCCATGCGTTCGCATTCTTGACTGTTCCATTTTCAAAAGGTAGTGTGTCATAAATAAAGTCATACTTCAGTATCTGATAAAAAAAATCATCTTCAAATATTGTATGCATGATGACAAATAAAACGAAAATAAAATTATTACACGAATTAACAAAATTATTATATTACGAAAATAATTACTGTTACATTTAAAACAAATGAAGTGTGTCTAAAAGATTTTTTAATTTTTAAAATAAAAATAATGAATTAACCCTTAAATGCCTGGTGTTGCTTTTCGGCAACATACCCAATTTAGGCTCTAAAATACTATTAGAATAATATTGATGCTATAATGACTAATGTTGACAATAAAATACATTCTTAAAATATTATTAAATCAGTTTTCAACATTTAGATGGCAGCACGTGTGCTGTTTAAGAATAAAGATCAATTTATTTTTTCAAGTGTTGCTACTTGTTCTTTTTGTTTTGTTTGGAAGCTTGAGAAATACTCTATTTTGACCTGCCGTGAACAAGTAAAATTTATTTCTTATTATAGTTCCTAAAATTCTCGTGTGTTTAATATTATAGAATTTTATCAAGGGAAATTATTTTTTCAGTTAAACACCAGTATTGCCGATTAGTAACAAACTGTTTTTTAGTCGTAAACTATACTTAAAACAAAATATGATTTTTTTAAGTATTTTTTCCATGATTTATTTAAAAAATAAAAGCCGAAAAACATTATTACAATGATTTTTGAAAAATCAGGCATTTAAGGGTTAACTAAAAATTCATTATCAACCAATTATACGTAAAAGTTTCCTTTACCTGATTATGAAATAAAAAGATCGAGATTTTGGTTGTTTTTATCAGTATTTAAATTATATTTAAAAAAATCATTATTTTTAAAGTTCGGACTTAAAAAATATTTCCAGTGATCATATACTGAATATTTATACACTTATTTTATACTCTTAATTATGGCAGAAAATATCAACATTCCATTTTTGTAAAACTAGAGGTGCATTCCGGGAATGAGTGGGGGCAATTATCTCCTCCATGAATAAGAAAGGAAAAAAATGTTCCTCGCCCCCAGCAAATTTTAAAATGACAATTGAGCAAAACCAATTTCTAAACTCATACTTTTCAGTACTTTAAGTAATTCATTAAAAAATACATTTTATTTTTACAACAATTTTTTCATATGCTGAATTTCAAAAATCTGAAAAACATGCAAAATCTCTTATGTTTAAAAATATTTAATTTGCTATGTCTAAAAACTCTAACATAATACAAGGCTATAGGTTATAATTTTATTCAGTATTTCATGATCTTTACTCTTATATATTACACGACACTTTTTGCTGAAAGATTGATTATTTTATTATCTCCTCCCCTCCAAAAAGTAATAAAAAACAAAAGTATATTTATATATATCATCTTTTCCTTTGAGTTTCTCACATATTATTTCATTTTAATTACATATATGTCAGTAGAGGTGAGGTCACCAACCGCATAAAAAATCTAGAAAACAGTAATACATAGAAAGAATCCTACTCAGCATTAAATGGCGCTGGCACAGCAAAAGTTACTTGTAATGAAAATGGAGCGATATCAGCACTTATTGTTATACCAGAAAATTAGTTACTATGCACAATTTCCTTGTTGTAATGTAACGTTACTCAGCAATTATTTTTGCTTAAATACTGATGGAAATGCTTTGTGTTAGACTCCAGCACTTGTCTAGATGAATCCGGTCGTGCAATAGCATGATCGTCTGCATCCGACCTATCTTGAAAATAGCCCTATTATATGAAGTTTATTTAAATAAGTTTAAAAAGTATACAAGACTGTTCTTTTGACATATGTATATATACAGGGAGTCTCTAAACTCATGGTACAATTAGGGGTGTAGAACACGACAAGACAAGCACAAATGACCATACAATCCATGGTCGGAAAGCAAGCCGTAAAGCGCTAGAAGGCGCCTCCCAGCGACCGCAATAAAAAGGCTGTTCACCGCAGCAATCTACATTCGTTCTGTGGATCATCGATGAGATGGATGCATACAAAAAAACAGGAGAATGCCGAGATGCGTTACATGTACGAAGTGGCGGACGGGAATGCAAGGGAAGCCCAAAGGTTGTACCAATCAACTGGTCGGCTCGCTCACCCGATGTGTCACGTCTGGAATTTTTCTTCTGAGGTCACATGAAGATCCTCATCTACGATGATGGTGGCATAGATTCCGTTGAAGACCTCGTTGCCCTGTTATCCGTAGCTGCTGACACCATACAAGAGATGCCTGGTGTTTTCGGCAATGTACGGCGGTCACTCCATTGACACGGTGTGAAGCCTGCCTTACTGTTGGCGGCCGTAATTTTGAGCAATTGCTGTGATGGGGGACGTACGGTTGTTTACTTTCATTTTGTTGAATAAAATGTTTTTCTTCATATTATCAGTTTCCTTTCATTTCATCGCCGTCTATCTTCTTTCTCCTCATTTTGTTCCACAGTATACTTCGCGAACTAGCTTTTTACGACTTGCGTTCAAACCATGGATTGTATAGCGATTTGTGCTTGTCTAGTTGTGTTCTATCACTCCCTAACGTATGTACCATGAGTTTAGGGACACCCTGTATATATGAGGGGAGGGAAAGTTTATACACTAAAACAGGATACGTGAGCTAAATTTTATGATGGTATGTCAATAATGTCCTAAAATAAAAAAATGTTATCTAATCAGAGTGCTGCGAAAATTTATCTGCTATAGTGTCAATGCTATGTTGTATCATATCAGACTTTAATAGAAATACATGTTTACTTAATAGGGTGACCCCGCCAGTAGTTGATCAACTTTTTGAAATATTGTGCCATTTCAGGCGGAACTGAGTTTTACACGTGGCACTAGACATAATATTTTTGTTTAAATGTTGGAGCACCTGTTATCACATTGTTGTCAACTGCCTGCTGTATGAAAAGCCATTTTATGATTTTTTTTTATTAGAAAATGTAAAAATTTAGTTTTTGCTTAGTTGGAGACAATTACGGTAAGTTAAGGGTGTATTCGAAAAAATATTTTTCCACCCTCAACAGCACGAAATTTTCTGAGACATTTTCAGACTCATTTTTAAAAGTAAAAACATGAAACTTGCTGAGATGATTTTTGAAGAGATGTATAAGAGGCCATGTGATTTCATTTTTCATTCAATTAATTAGAATTTGAGTTTTAAACAATTATTTTCTCAGTATGACCATTTTTTCCATTCCCAGATCTCCCGCTTCGGAAAATTTGGTTCAAAACGCCAACTTTGACAGCATTTTTTACAATATTTTCTGCATTTATCAAAAAATCGAGAAGCACGGCACATTATGTAGTTTCTAAATAAGAGAATTTCCCAGTTTGATGTGTTTGAGAGCAAAAATGAATTAAAAACCTAATCAGAAAATAAGCAGTTTGGATTGGAATACACCCTTAATCCACTTCCATCTTGCTTATTTCAAATAGTTTTATATGAATTATTTTTAATCACAGCTTAAGCATGATACTTTAAAGATTAATTTTTGAATTTTCGACTGATTTCTTCGATTGATCAACTACTGGGAAAATGGCAATTAAAGAAACTATTTACTTATAATTTTGTTGCTATTTAATTTCAGCAAATTTAATTTTTGCCCATAATAGGACATCCATTAGGGGTTGTAGCAATCATGTTAGTTTACTTCTAAATCTTAAAAGGAAGGAAATATAATAAAAACCCCGTAGCAGCGACCTTATTTGATCAACTAATAGCTCGGCCACCTTATATTTTTCAAATTCAAATTATAGTACACAAACAAAAATTTCAAATCTTTCATCTTAATTTTAAAGGGTGAAAAAAAGTATAAATGTTTATATTTTATTACAGTACCCGTGAAAAGACAAGTTTATCTCAATAGCAGCAAGGTTGGATTTATAACGTAGCCAAGTAATAAATCACATTCATGCAGCAGCTGATTTCATGCTTCTAAATTTCTTGGTTTTGATAGCAGATGTCCATGATTCAGTCAGTTAACGCTTTGTTTGCAAGTTATGGCTACCGACTATATTTATGTTCAATCGTACCACAATTTATAAAGATTTCTCTTGAAAATATCAAGTAGTATACGTGTATAGCAGATAGTATACGTGTAATAGCAATATACAGTCGTGGCCAAAAGTTTAGGGCCACCGTGCAGAAACTAGTATTTTTACAATTGAAACCACCGACAACGTCATAAATGAAATCGATTGCGTTAGATGGTGTCATTCCGACTGGCAGTAGAGTACTGTATTCACTTTTCGTTTGATCTTTGAGTAATAAACGTCGCAGATGCAATTGTTGCTTGTTTTACAAGTTTTGAAAACCTATGAAAATAGGTCAAAAATCGTCAGTTTCTGAAGCTCAGCGTGCACAAATTGTTATTCTTCACAATGAAGGATATTCTGAACGATTAATTAGTGAACTATTAAGACGTAGTAAGAAGGAATTTAAAGAAACAGGGACTTATGTTGATGCCAAAAGGTGTGGTCGAGCTCGTAAAACCACACCTAGGGATGAACACTTCATTAGGAGAATACCAGTTCGTTCTCCAATGGGTTCTGCAAGCAAGATACGGCCAGTACTGCTTGCAAAAGGTGCGGATGTCAGTCGTAGAACAGTAAGTCGGCGTTTGTTCGACGACTTTCATTTAAAATCCCATGAACCTGCGAAAAAAATACCAGGTTAACAGCGGCCATGACAGCTAAGCGCTTGGACTTTGCCAAGAAACATGCCAAATGGACAATTCGTCAGTGGCAACGGGTTTTTTTCGGACGAATCTATCATAGAGCAGTTCTCTACACGCAAGTACTATGTCCATAGACCTAATGGAAAGCGATTCGATGAACGTTACACTTTACAAACTGTTAAACACTCCCCAAGTGTCATGATTTGGGGTGGAATGCCAGTGAACGGAACGGCTGCATTGTTCTTCCTACCACCAGGAACGACTATGAATGGCAAAAAATAGGTGGATTTGTTGAAGGAGAAGTTAGAATTACACATGGTCGTTCATAAATGCACAATTTTTATGCATGATGGTGCACCATGTCATCGCTCTAAAATTGTTACTCAGTTCTTGAAGACGAAGAAAATTCAAATCCTTGACTGGCCTGGAAACAGTCCCGATTTGAATCCAATTGAAAACTTACGGACTCTCTTAAAGCACAAGGTCTCTGAAAAATAGCCAACAAGTGCTAAAGAACTGGAAAAAGCAATTAAGGAAGTTTGGGTGAATGAATTATCAGCTGCATACTGCCGAAGTCTGGTAGAGAGCATGCAAAACGTTTGCAGGCCGTAATAAAAGCTAACGGCGGACCAACAAAATATTTATTTTTCTGTAAAATTTGTGTTTAATGTATGCGATTTATATGCGTAGAAATGTAATATTCATGTATTAAACAGAGTTTATAATTTTACTAACGAGTAAGTATTCAATTTATTGTCTGGATCTTAATTTTCAGTGGTGGTCCTAAACTTATGGCCACGACTGCAGTATACGTGTATGGCAGAGATTATTTTTTAACCTGGGAGAACTCGCTGCATGAGATTTTCTCTCACAGTCGTACTTTTTTAAGACTCTTATTTAAATCATTTTTCATTTTAATTAAAATTTCAAAATGTTTTTCAATTATTTTACCTATTTTGTAAATAAAAGTACTAAACCAACCAAAAAAAGTTGGTATTATATGAATGTAAAGTAAAAGAAAAGCAATTGGGCTTTCTCACTAGCGAGTTCTCCCGGGTTAAAAAATAGTGCAAGTAGAGTTAAAAGATAGTCCACTGGAAACGTATATGTCCCGATCTGCAGTCAAAGGGTTAAAATGTTTCACAGTAATTAACATATTAAGTTAACTGCAATGTTTGTGATATCCACTGATTAAATGAACAACTCATACATAAAGTGAAAACAACTAACCAAAAACTACTTCATCAAGGAACAAGATCGATGAGTGATCTCACGTGGAATGATTCTGGTTGATTTGATCTTTAACACTAGATCCGCAGGCTATTTTACTTAATTTTTATAAAAAAGTGTTTCACACCCCAAATTTTATTTAAAACTATTTAACTTATTTAATTAGCCTATTTTTGCGCTTCATACATGTAACATATCTTATGAAAAAATTTCTGGTTCGAATCGACTATTATCAATTTTGGCAGGGGTCAAAATGACCCCCTAAAGGCGGTTCTAGTGTTAATGCCTCAAGGAAAATTTTAAATATGAAATACTACTGAAAGCACTCTAAATCCCAATATTTTTATTTCATAACCAGGTAAGGATTCTTTTATGTACAATTTTTAATAAAAATAAATTTAACAGCATATCCGCCTTTGGTTGATAATGCATTTTTTATTCATTAATTTTCATAAAAAAATTATTATGTTAATTAAAATTTTAGACACACTTAAAATATTTTAAACGCAGTACCAGTTTTTATTCATAATCTATGCTGTTTATTTATTATTCATAAATTATTTGAAGATTCTTTGTTAATTAAATATTGAAATATAACTATATTTATGACACACTACCTTTGAAAATCGGACAGTCAACAATGCCAACTCATGGTATTTCTCTCAAAAACTGGTGATTATATTATAATAGCACAAACAACGCACCCAGTTTCATTGTAATCTGCAAGGGTGGATTACATCGTTTCCTGAACTGACATGGAATAACTCTAAAGCTTGTCTAAATATGGTTGAAAGTACCAATACCTGTCTTGCTAATAGTTTTGCAAACATTTTTTATGTTTTTGCTTGGCTCTGAAAACATTTATTAAATATTTAAAAACATACAAGATATTTTTTAGCCGCATTATTTTCTTTTTAAAAAATTCTGTTCACGAAATTTAAAATTTCTTGGTTTTTGAAAGTTATTTAACAAATAGTTAATTTTATTAAATACTCTTAAACATTTTACAGATATACACTTTACATACTTAACATTTATAAGTACTTCCTTAAAACTAAATGGATACGTTATTTCCATCATGAGAAGTAAGCCTTGGAGGCGACCGTATAAAACCCCATTGTTATCAGACACAAGGTATAAACTGTATTTTATGTAAGAGTAGAAATAGGGGAATCTAATAATCCATGTCTCCCGGAAGTGAAGTGGTACAGTCGTGGAAAAAAAAAAGTAAACACCCCCTACTAACTCCTCAACAAATCATCGTAGAAGAAAACTACTGGTACCGTACGATTGGAAATAAAGTCTACTTTTAAGTGATGTATATAAAATTTGCTTAGGAGGCCATCTACATATAAAAACGAACCATAACTTTTTTTTTCAATATCAGTATACAATTCTGACAGCATAAATGAACTCTACACCCTTCAATTAGTCTATAAACAAATTCTTACGCAATTCGTACCATAAGTTTCCGAGAAATTACTTATTTAAACACGAGCGTATTTTAAGGGCTGTATCCAAATTGAAGTTCGGTATTCGATTGTTGACCGAGAGAGCTCCCTTCTTGATCAAGGCACCTTAAGCAGTCAATTAAGCCTGTTTGATTACAGGATAGCGTAAGAAATTTCAAAATATTTAGTCACTTCTATCATAGACAGCCCCTTAAAACATCATTTTATCGTTTTTTAAGCATAATTTGAAAACTACTTTGTAGAAAAATGTGAAATTTTGGATTTCCATAAAGCAGGACTTAATAAATCTGAATCCATCAAAAAAATTATAGGTTACAATTCATATTTTTTTTTAATATTAATTTCATAATTCATAACTCATATCAGAAAATTATAAAAATTGCAAATTCAACGTATTTATGTTTAAGTATATTGGTATTATTGCTACACAAAAAATTAGAACATTAGGATCATAATTTCAGAAGTTATAAATAAAAATACGAAAATGTAATTTAACATTAGAAGCACTAAATTTTGAATATTTATAACTCAAAAACTTATCATTCAAATGACTTGAAATTTGGTGTCTGGGCATAGTTTGAACCAAAGATTTGAAACATCTCATTAAAATTGGGTATTGCTATTGAAAAAAATGAAGTTTGGATTCGTTTTAATATGTAGATGGCCCCATAAGCAAATTTTATATACGTCATTTAAAAGTAGACTTTATTTCCAATTGTTCGGTACCAGTAACTTTCGTCTACGATAATTTGTTGAGGAGTTAGTAGTGGGTGTTTACTTTTTTTTTTTTTTCCACGACTGTACCTAAGACAAAAATTAATACCACTTCTAGAGATTTTCTAAAGGCTTATCCTAAGTTATATAATACAAGAAAAATTACATATGGAAAACGTAGAATTCATCTAGTACTATAATAATATTCTGGTTTACCTTGTCGCAACCGGTGCTAACCACGTGGCAGACGTATTTTCATTATAACTATTTTTAAGGTTTACGTATGTTATCGAATACAAATATCCTTTGTATTTTAAAATTAAGTTTAAATAGTTAAATCTCGGGCTCACAACGTTCAGCTGTAGCTGGACCTTCGGCAGACCAATTTCTAAAATGTACGTTGATAACTTTTTGCATAGATTTCATCGAAAAAGACAACGACATTTGCAAAAGTTTTGCGTCACTTTTAGTCCAGGCAATAGAGACCGTATAGGGACTCTACCTAGCAAAATTAATGGCAGTACTGGAAATCGGCTTTCTAGATGTTTTTTGGGTCGCTGAATCCGAATTTGTAAATTCCCACCAAAATTTCCCCCGGCAACCCTCCTAAAGTTTGGTAAAAAGCCCCCAAAAAAGGTTTTTATTAAAAAAATAAAATTTTTTATTGTTCTAGGGGACAAGTAGTTAGAAATTCAGAAAGTAGACAAAATTTGCAACAAATTAGATATATGACATTATGACTTAGGATGAAGGGGAAGGGGGGATCTGCCTCGGAACAGGCGCCGCAGTGCTGCGTGGACTAAGTTGCGCAATTCCACTTAACCACTCACACGTTTACATTAGCCCTCCCATCTTCCCTCCGAACTTTCTCTATAAGGTTTACTTTAGGTTTTTTGGGTCGCTGAATCCGAATTTTTAACTTAACCCCAAAATTTTCCCGTCCGAATACCCCCCAAATAGTTGTTTTTAACTTAAATATTGTATTGTTTTAGGGGAAAAACATTACAAAATTCAGAAACTAGACAAAATTTGCAACAAATAGGATATATGACATTATGACGAAGGATAAACGGGGAGAGAGGGGGCTGCCTCGGAACATTCCCCACTTTCCACAACCAAATTTTTTCAAAAAATCAATTTTTTGGGGGGTTGCCGGGTGAAATTTTGGTGGGAAGTTACAAATTCGGATTCAGCGATCCAAAAAACATAAAGTGAGTCGAAATTCAGAACTACTATTAATTTTGCCAGATAAAATCCCCTATTACCTGGACTTCATAATTTAGTGCACGTAGCGCCGCAGTGCATGTTCAGAGGCAGCCCTCACCCTCCCGGTTCATCCTAATTCATAATGTCATATATCCTATTTATTGCAAATTTTGTCTAGTTTCTGAATTTCGTAATGCTTTTCCCCTAAAACAATAAGAAATTTAAGTTAAAAACAACTATTTTTGGGGGGTTCGGGGGGGGGGGGATTTATTTTTGAGGGAAAGTTACAAATTCGGATTCAACGACCCAAATACATCTAGAAAGCCGATTTCCAGTACTACCATTAATTTTGCTAGGTAAAATTCCCTATTGCTTGGACTATTTCTCAATACCATGAATGATGTGTAATGCTTCAGAGACCTAAAGCTGACACATTTTGATAGAAATTCAGATTGTTTTATGCTACTTACGAAACCAGATTGACAAATTGCAAGCATGCATTTTGGGAAACTTTCGAAAAGAGTAAAAATAATTTCGAAAACCTGCAAGTTCTGACTGGCTAATCTCGTTTCAAATATAGTTTTAGTAAAATATTTATCCGGACCCCTACAATAGATCCTTAACAAATATTTATCTAAGTTTATCTCACTTTCTATAATAAAATTTCAAAGGGATATATTTTCAATTTTTATATAATCGGAATAGCTAGTATATATAGTGTGCCTTTGTATTAGAGAGGCGACATAGGATGCTCAGACTTTGCTTTAACAGATGTGTTTGTCCAAACTGTGGCAAACCTAGACATTTCATTTTCTATTTGAGAACTTGGCGATACTTCCATGGACGAGATCGATTAGGCGAGTGAAACCAACGCCCCTTAGATAAGGGAGAAAGCCTTGACACGCGTCACGAAAGCGTCACACAAAGCAGGCAAAACAAAGAAAAAAATCGAACAACTTTCATGTTTCAATCTCGTTGGTTCGTGGAATTATTGATTCTTATTTTCTAATAATAATTAATTCCAGGAGACAAAGAAAAGCCAATGCAAGTTGCTCGAATTTTTTTCTTTGTTTTGCCTACTTTGTGTGACGTTTTCGTGACGCGTGTCAAGGCTTTCTCCCTTATATAGGGGGCGTTGCTGAAACAAATTAACAAGCATTAGCTTGGCGATAATGGCAGGCTCGCACAGATGGTCGGCGATTCGCTTTTGTCTAGAATCGCCTCAATGAAATGCTATCGCCTCAATCTCTTACATAAAATAGTTTTTTTCTTGTATCTGGTAACATACGGTTTTATACGGTCGCCTCCTGGGCGAAGTAATCATCACTGATTTAAGATGAATCATTTTTCAACACTTGATCAAGGAGGATGCCACTTACAGGGCTCCCAAATGGTCCGCCAACTGAATACCAATAAATTTTAACAGAAAATTTTATGGTACGTTTGCGTTAGAATTAACTTTCAAAAGTGGTTCCGGGACGTTTTGTAAGAAAGATCTAAAAAGAAAATTTTTCTAAAATAATATTGGCATCCAGTTGGCGGACCATTTGGGAGCCCTGCACTTACGAAGTGTAATCGCATAATTAAAGAAAAGATTTTGTTACAGGGAAATGAATTTGTCAGATTTTCAATATTAACGATGCAACAAAAAAAATGATGGCATTTTGATTTTTGTTTTATATTCTAATGAACCAGGAAAAGGGGATAAATTACATCTGTCGTTTAAATAGTCAGTTCATCTCAATTCACGATGAAGAAAAAAAAGCTTTGCTTCAAAAATAAATACTGTAAAGAGAAATTAAATTTCAAAATAAAAAGCCATTTGTAAACAACATTCAATCAAATAAAATTTATGAATTTCGAAGGAAGTAATTTCTCCTCATAGACTAAAGCACACGGCGCTCTATCACAGTAAGAATGGAAAGACTGATAAAAACGGATACGGCTTCAAAATGCTTTTATTTAATTTTTTTAGTTGTATGTTTCAGAAAATTGAATTTTGTAATTATTTTTGTAATAACAATCCAATTTTATTCTAATTGTCCTTTATCTTCATTTTCAGGTGTGGTTTCAAAACAGAAGAACTAAATGGCGGAAGAAACATGCTGCGGAAATGGCAACTGCCAAGCGCAAACATGATTCTGAGGCAGAACACTTCCGACACGAAGATCTATCGGACAGAGATGATTTTGATTCAAAAAGAATCAAAATGAATATCTTAAGAAATGACTGCCGTCAAGAAAATTCCACCGAAAGTATTCTTTGACAGGAAAATGTGTATTCAACTTTCTGATTTTGCACCATATTTGATGCTACTCCTAAACCAAGTTCCATTACTTTCACACTAGTTCTTGTGAGACATTGAAGAAGTTCCGAGAGTCATTAGATCCTAAAATAATTTAATGTCTTCCAATTAATGCATACTTACTTGTATATTCAGTAACTGATATTTTAAAAGCTCGAATTTCCTATCGCTCACTCTCATTAATTCGTTGTAATATTTACAAATTACACATTAAAATGGCAAGAAAAAAATAATTGATCGAGTTCAAGCAGTGAAAGCTTTTAAAGATTTAATACTTTTTCTTTGCGATTTGCTTTAATATTAATAATATTAATTTAATATTAATAATAATAACAAAAATAATTCAACTTATTTTTATACCAGAACCTATTAGCATCTAATACAGGATTTCCACGGTCCTTTTCTTTGTGTGCCACCATTTCTTTGCCTTATTAATCGCAAAAAATATAGAAAATTTTGCGATTACCTACAGCGAGGGTTACTATTCGGAAATAGTGGTGCTCAGAAGTAAGGACCGTGGGGATTGTAATAGTTTTTAAATATGTAGCATATCTATTGCGGTAGTGGAAAATTGCCTCAGAGGTGCAGCCTATTGACACCATTTACAAGGGAACCACTTTTGGTGCTGCTCGCACCTAGCAATGAGACCTGGTGCATCTTAAAGCCCTATATATAGAAGTTTGAGAATCGATAAAATTTTTCTGTTAAAATAATATTTCTTGGTTTTACAGCAACATAACTTTCTGAAAATGCAATTTTCAAGGCCGCTTATCGGACAATTAACATTGAAGTTTTTTAAAGAAAAGCATTAAAAAATCAAAATTAGTTAATAAGTATAAAATATTGAAAAAATTAAAAAATTCCTTCAAGAACCCACGAATTTGATTTTGAAAAATTGCAACATTATATTCACATTTTTGGCGGGGAAAAGCTTGGCTTTGTTTTTAAACAGTAGAGCTCTCTGGCAACCCTAGCCAAATGTCATAGCTGTTTTTCTTGTGTGAGGAGTGGTTTGGACTTCAGCAGAAATTGTAATTTCCGACCTAATTAGCCACAGTAATTTTTCTAAATTGTGTAAAAATATTAATTTACTTTATCATTACTTTTACCAAAGGACCATTTAATACAGCAATTTTTCATTTTAAACATTCAAAACTATTCCATTCGATTTCAAAAGAAAATAGTTTGCTTTTTTGTGTTTCACTAAAAAATAGTTTTCAATGATCTTGAAAGCTGTTATAGAAATATATTTACTATTTTTATATTTATCGTCTGCATAGAAAAAAAAAAGAAAAACCTAATTCTTGTTTCTTATACTATCAGTTGTCAAACAAATAGCAATCTGATGCAATTCTGTTATGTTCCGTAGATTTACTCCCCGGATAAAGCGGTCTGAAAAATTGTAGCTCCGTATTTGGCGACTTAACTCACTTTTGGCGTGAAATAAACAAATAAAAATTTAATAATAAAAAAATTAAAAGTATAAAAAAGTATATAAAATATGGTTTTAACAGTGAAATTTTCTCGGTTCTCTAACTTTTATGTACAGGGCTACAAAATGCACCAGGTCTCGATGCTAGGTGCAAGTAGCACCAAAAGTGCTTCCCTTGTTAGTAGTACTTTAAGCCTTATCTAATGACAGAATTTCTGAGTTTTTATTAAGGTGAAGAATACTATAAAAATTTAGTTGTGTTTATAGGCTCCTTCTCTGCGTCTATTTTCTACCACTGCTATTGATAAAACGAAGTAATTCATTAGTACTTTACATTAAAATCAGGATAATCAAATTCTATAAATAGGTAGTACTAAGGTAGCAAGGATATTAAACGCTGAAAGAAATCCCTTACGTTTTTTAGCTGTATATTATTGTGTAAGTTGTCTAGGAGGTAAAAAAGTACGAACATAGCTCTTATTACAATATGAAAACTATCCAAATTGTCAAAGACGTGCAATAGAAAGACTGACAATAAACGTAAAAATTAAAACAAATTTATAGAATTTTTTAGGGATACCTCTCGCGTCCTCAGCATACTACTATTAATGTTAAAAATTTAATAGTGCATATTTACCTTGTTGCTGTAATAGAATACGGATATGTACAATGTACATGCGAGTATAAACAGAAAAAAAGGCTAATGGGAAACATTTAAAATTTTCAGTGCCTGTTAAGACAGCATCAACGATCGAAACTAATTTGTTTTTTATCATTCGCCAAGTAAGGGGTTAATTTTTATAATTATTTTTGATAAAGAAAGTAATTTCTTTCAAAAATATGGCTTTTTCAGAGTCTATTATAACTAAGCTGCTGTCTCTTGAGTGCTACTAACAAACTGTATTCCAGAGTTGGGCAAATTTGTAATCTCAATTATCCGTAGTATAATTACAAGGTAATTTAATGTAATTAATTACATTCAAAAGCCAAATAATGGAATGGGGACGATTCCGGTTACAGTGGTGCAAGAATTTTTTTATGGCATGTAATTTTAAATATAACTAATTACATGCAATTAATTTGTAATTACATTGCAAATAATTGAAATTACAAATTTGCCCAACTCTCTGTATTCACCATAAGTTTAAGATGGCCTTTGGTGTCCCTATGAATTCTCAATATGCTTTATTTTACAAAAACTCTGAGAATTATCCCCCCCCCCTCCCCAAATAAAAATTAATTTTTCAAAATCATTTTTTTAAACACGAACGAATATGGTAACGCATATTAACAAGTCTTTCAATATGAGAGTTGTGTAATCCTTGCCTTCACTACATCGAATTATTGAGAGTAGACTTCATTTGTTTTGTGACATGTTCCTGACTTAATAATATAAATCTATCTGTATGTTTATTACAAACCGAGGAAGGATTTTGAGATGTGATGTTTATTTAATAACTATTTGGAAGACGAACAAGACCTGCTGCGATAAAATGTTATTTCATAACTGTTTTTAATAAATACCTTGAGAAAATGAATTGTGTGATATTTCCTTTTTACAGAAAACACCAAAAGGAATTATGAAATGAATGAACTTACAAAATAAAAAAAAAATTCAAAAGTAAACATAAATAAAATAAATTTCAAAAGTAAACATATACAAGATAAACCAAAAATTAAATTATTTTAAAATGAATAAAGTTTGAGATAATTTTTAGGGTTCCGTACTTAAAAAGTGAAAACGGAACCAGTATAAGATGGCTCTTGTGTCTGTGTCACAGCCTTTTTACTCGTAAACTATGGAACGTGGAAAGTTCAAATTGGCTGAAGTAATAAAGGCTATTAACTCACATATTTACGGATTATTAACCATTCACAAATATATTTAGGAAAAATGTAGAGGGACTAATTAAGATATTTGAAAAACAAAATCTTTTCTTTGTATATCGTGTGAGAGCTTTCGTAACGCCGAACTCAAAAATACATTTCTTTTAATTTTCAGAGATATCGTCGAAACTGTAATGCAAAAATATGTCCCCCCTCTATTTCCGAATCTACTGAAACTAAAATTATGAAAAATTACGGGTAGTAGAAGTTAATTTAAACCTTGCAAGAAAACTATAGCGATTACCCTTGTTCACATAGTTTGAGAAAATAGCATTTTTCCGTTACACACAAATTTCGATTTGTAGGCGTTCAGCAAAGGAGTTGAGGTGCACTGGAGGTACAAAACTTGGAGGAACTTTGAAAGATATCCATGATTCCAGACTCTGATTCCAGATATCTTCTTATACTTCTGTTCAGCGCTGTCACTTTTTTTTTTCAAAATAAAAGGTTGGTAGATAATATCTGAAAAGACAGAGTTAAAAGTTGACCCCAAGAGACTCTCGGGCATAGTTCTCTTCAATAAAAACAGAAACCCGAGAGACACTAGGACTTAGACCTTAAAGTGTTAAAGACACGAACGGTTTAGATATACATAAAGACACGGGCTGCGTCCTCTATGGCTTTTGAAGCCTAGATAACTTTTAATGTTATATTTGTGTAATGTAATGCCCAGTAACTAATTCATATATTCATTGTACGGAACCCTCTGTAGGCGCGTAATACTCGTGCTTGGCCGGTTTATTTGTTTTACCTTTTAGATTTAGAATCTAGACACTTTAGAATTTTATGCAAAATAAACAAGTTTGAGCAAGATTTATTATCGATATCAACGCTGACTTATTGCAATTTAAAGAGTATATGTTGGAGTTTATGGCAAATTATGCCAAAGGACGAGGTGGTACAATAATAATGCGCTCTCTCATATTTAAGTAAATAAATATTAATACATAACAATATTATTGGCCGTGCTTACTTTCCTTGATAAGTAATCATTTAAAAAGCAATATATATAGGTAAGTAAAAACTCTTTCCTGTTTATATCAGTTACTCCTTCAAGCTGGCGAAATATATCCATTTCCGCAGCATCTACTTTTGTTTCTACAGGGCTTTTTTTTAATTTATGCTAAAGTGATAATTAATTCATCTTCTTTGCTATAAAATAAGGTGTTGGTTAGCTTTGTGTAAATATGTATTTTAAATGACGAGGATCCACTTTATGATTTTAAGTTATGTATTAAGATTAAAGTTACAAAATACGCAGGGCTATCTGCTGCGTCTAATCTACATGATTACGTGTTATAGAAGTGAATAAAAGGGAGGGTGAATACATAAAAGAAAAACAAAAAGTGTGTTTTATTTCATCAGATGCGTGATACATGTATCGGAAGTTCTTTGGTAACAGTTTTTTAATGAACAGTCTTTCGAACTCATTTATTTATGATGCAGAAAGAAGCGTAGTTGAATACATAAAAGGATTGTTGATAATTATTTTCGAAAAAAAATTGCGTATGATTAGCTGAGATATTAACCCTTACCACTTTGAGGTCTGAGCTATTTCAACCACATATCTCCCTCTGGACTGAGGGTATTTGATACTTTGTATGATTTTTTAAAAAACATACTTGGAAGATATGTATTTTAATAATTTCTTTTAAAATTATAAACTTCAAACTGTTCTTATTCATAATGAAGTAACTATTTAAATGTACTAAAATTTAACACATAAGGAGAAATTATTGAAAAAGGCATGTTTTATATTTTAAAAAAATTCCGCATAAGAAAACATTTTTTAACATAAAATTTTACATAGACTTGAATAAAAAATTACCCAAATGTTGTACAAATATCTCAAAATAGGTTTTATTTGTATATAAATATTATTTAGTAAAATGTGCTTTTGTGTGGTACACTTAAAAGCACAAACAACAACACCACAATGTTCACAATAAGTTCGAATTAACTTCTGATTCCAGATGTCTTCTTATACTTCTGTTCAGCGCTGTCACTTTTTTTTTTTCAAAATAAAAGGTTGGTAGATAATATCTGAAAAGACAGAGTTAAAAGTTGACCCCAAGAGACTCTCGGGCATAGTTCTCTTCAATGAAAACAGAAACCCGAGAGACACTAGGACTTAGACCTTAAAGTGTTAAAGACACGAACGGTTTAGACATACATAAAGACACGGGCTGCGTCGTCTATGGCTTTTGAAGCCTAGATAACTTTTGATGTTATATTTGTGTAATGTAATGCCCAGTAACTAATTCATATATTCATTGTACGGAACCCTCTGTAGGCGCGTAATACTCGTGCTTGACCGGTTTATTTGTTTTACCTTTTAGATTTAGAATCTAGACACTTTAGAATTTTATGCAAAAGAAACAAGTTTGAGCAAGATTTATTATCGATATCAACGCTGACTTATTGCAATTTAAAGAGTATATGTTGGAGTTTATGGCAAATTATGCCAAAGGACGAGGTGGTACAATAATAACGCGCTCTCTCATATTTAAGTAAATAAATATTAATACATAACAATATTACTGGCCGTGCTTACTTTCCTTGAGAAGTAATCATTTAAATAGCAATATATATAGGTAAGTAAAAACTCTTGCCTGTTTATATCAGTTACTCCTTCAAGCTGGCGAAATATATCCATTTTTGCAGCATCTATTTTTGTTTCTACAGGGCTTTTTTTTATTTATGCTAAAGTGATAATTAATTCATCTTCTTTGCTATAAAATAAGGTGTTGGTTAGCTTTGTGTAAATATGTATTTTAAATGACGAGGATCCACTTTATGATATTAAGTTATGTATTAAGATTAAAGTTACAAAATACGCAGGGGTATCTGCTGCGTCTAATCTACATGATTACGTGTTATAGAAGGGAATAAAAGGGAGGGTGAATACATAAAAGAAAAACAAAAAGTGTGTTTTATTTCATCAGATGCGTGATACATGTATCGGAAGTTCTTTGGTAACAGTTTTTTAATGAACAGTCTTTCGAACTCATTTATTTATGATGCAGAAAGAAGCGTAGTTGAATACATAACACTATTAATGATGTTTATATGCTGATAATCAAGGATCTGATTTTATTAATTGGATGTTTATGAGTTTTTGCTCTGAGGAAGCTATAATTTTCAACAGTATATTGCAGAAATTTCAATGTGAGCAATTTTACCATAATGCGCAATTAAATTACACGTTTTAAACAACGCAGATCACCAAACATTTTTTTTTGTTGTTGTTGTTCAATCTGTGTCTTTGTGCGGTAAAACAACAAAGTGTTGTAAACCTAAGAGGAAATAATCTTTAACTCCTTTGCGAAGAGAGTCCCGTACATATTTTTTAATATACAGAAAAAGATGGAGCCCGGTTACGGGAAGATTAAAAAAAAAGTCTGAAATGTTAACCTAACGGCTGGAAGAAGTTACTAATAATTTAATATAAAAGTTAATTTACAAGATTTTTTAAAATAAGATTAATGTTTCAGCATCTGCGCATCGTACTTTTTAAAACACCAATGTTTTATGTAATTACGCTGTTACAAATACACGCTATTTTACAATACTAATAAATGTGGTAAGTTAGAAAAGTATTTTAAAATAAGAGAAAATCAAACTTATATAATATTTGCCATTAGATAATAATATTCAGAAATATGCATTTAAAGAATGTAAATATCATTTATTATATGAAACAATAACATTATTAAAAAAAAAAAACAAAAAAATAAACAAGAGAAGTGCGAGTAGGATTCGCACGGTGAGGGTTCCTTACCGTTGTCATATTACCACAAAGTTTAGTTATCTAGTTTCTTGACAAATAAACAAAATAATCCGTTACAATGCGTTAATTTGGCGTTTGTCCCAATTATGTAAATTCATGGAGTGTGTTATGCAATATATCGACATAAGAAGTATAAATGAATGATTTTCGAAATCTTTTCTTTACATGTGCCATAAGATTATGCTTTGGGCCAAATTTCAAAGTTCTAGGTTAACCGGAAGCACTCTATAGGTTTACTCTCACAACCTATAAGGTACTTCCGGTTGACTTAGAATTGTAAATTAGACAGGAAGGAAGGTCTTGGAGTACATGTAAAAGAAAAATCTGAAAATCGATAATTCATAATTCTATGCCTTTTTTTACATGATCGGTATTCATGATTGTGGAAATTCATCAGTTTGTGACGTAATGATTCGACATTGTAAGAAATTCATGATTTTCAGATTTTTTTCCTTGACATCTGCTATAAAGATCTTCCTTCGTGCGAAATTTCAAGGTTCTAGATCAACCAAAAATAACCCGTAGATTTTAGTAAAACCTATAGGGTAAAGTGCCAAAAGAAGGTTTAGTTTATCGTTCGATACAAAGAACAGATAACGAAATTTAGGCAAAAAATGGACTGGAATCTGACAATCCAAAATAAAGATGTATCCGTCAATTTTATGCTCTTTGCTTTGACCAGGGCCGGTGGTTCCATTAGGGGAACCTCTAGGGCTACCAGAACAATACTTTAACGAGTTCATCAGAGGTACTTGTAGAATCAATGCACTGCCCCAATGGGCTTTCAATTGGTTCAATATTTTGGACATTATAATGGTAAGAAATTTTGCTGTATGTCCCTGTATACAGACTATAAGAGGTATGTTCTTGGTTAACGGACTCTCCCAAGATATTTGTAAGATCAAATAGTGTGATGACAATATATGTATTATGTATAGATAGATAAAACGGAATTATTGCCATAAAAAAAAGTGATTGCAATAGGTCGATTTTTACAGAAATCAACGTAAAAAGATTAGACACTTCCTAACAATTAAAGGTAATGGATTGAAAACTTATCTTTATAAATTTATTTTGAAAGGGGGAGGCACCAAAATTTATGCTTGCCAGTGTGAAAAACAAATCAGTTTCCGCCCGATGCGCAATCTACTGAGTAAAAAAAAAAAAAAAAAAAAAACCTTGTATTTAAATGGGCGCCAGAATGCAGTTAAATAGTTTTCCATGAAAATCGTAAAAAAATAAAAAAATCAAGTTACCGTGTTTCACACCAGAGACTCTCATTTGCTCAATTTGTAAGTTAAGTGACACATTGTTAAACAATCATGCATTTTATAAGTGAAAACAGAAAATTTATCTTTGTATATTGCAGTTCATGAAAAACACCGAAGTTTTTCATTGATAGTGCCACGCTTCTTTATAAAAAATTTCAACTGCTTTCAATATGCCGTCTGAAAACAGTTTTCAACCTCTTGACAGACACGGCTTTCGACGGTGGGAAAAATTTGCTTAGAAAATTTCTGGTATGCTACTTTTAAGACGCTTTCCATGAAAAATATTTCAAAGAACCAATATCCTTAAGAGCACCTTTCAGATTTTAGTGTCAGAAAACACTGGAAATTTTTTTAATTCACAGTATCATAACTCGGTAAGTTTTGGTTGTAAAGTAATAGGATAGGACATTTTTTTAATGCCATGAGACAAAGACGAACATTTAAAAAATATAAATTATTGTTCAGAAAATATAAATTTCGTATTTGAATATGTATACAGTCCCTTGTGAAACAAATGCCATATGCGAAAATTTTACTTTATTTGTATACATTTTAAATTGTTAGCATGTTTCTATCAGCAACGGTTTTAAAGTTAATTCCCATAACATGTATTTTGAATTTGCTGCACTTGGTATAGAGTCTGTAGAAATACTTCAGTTAGGGGCAGGACAGTTTCGAAAAATTTTGTTCTAATAATAGCAGCGCTATCTATCGATGAAATTATGAAATATTTTGAAAGTTAATAATTAAAATGAAATCGGGCAACCAGAAAGCAGAATCCAAAATGTAAAAACACCCGCCACGATTTCAATTAACAATTATAAATATAAATAATAAAATATTTTAATATCTACTTCATTCCTAACTCCCGGAAAGTTATATCTAGATATTCCCATTAAATCCACGGATCAGGCATAATATTAAGCTACATTTTACCTATTGTTCATATTTCAAAAAACAAAGTTATAAATGGTTTAGCTTAAAGTTCAAATTAATATAAGTCATGTATTTTATTGTTGTTTACTCTTATTTGTTGCTTACGTACGTTACTTTAGACTGATTTACGATGCCTTGATTTTTTAAGTAACAACAATTTATTGATAATTTAATTAGTGTTTTGAAAAATATAAATCAGACTCCCCTGTTATAATTAAATCCGTATCTTTAGTTTATCTTAATAGCAGGAATTGAATCATCTTATAAAACAAATTTAAAGTAAAATATTCACTTTAATAAAAGCTGAATAAAAACCCTCTTCAAATTTTACAAGTGACGGATAAATTACTATGAATACATGTAAAAAATGAATAAAGCTGAGTAGAAAGATTTTAAGTTTAAAACCTTTGAATATGTAATTTATGGAAAATACATTTGTAATATAATCAAGGATATGTGTTGTGAAAAAATCTTTAATCTGCATTTTCTAATTCAACGCACAGATGGCAGCACCATTGAAAAATTGGAAGTTTAACCGCTTAAGAGCCTACTTCGGTCAAGTGAAAAGACCCGTTCGCTAATGCTAATCCTATGGAAGAAATTTATAAAGATTTCTCGGTTGCATTTTAATATTTTTAAATGAATTTTTTTGCATTGGATAGCTGAGATCGATCTCTACAAAGGCCGTTTTTTGCTTTTTCGATTTTCTTTACAGATATTTTTAATGAGGGCACTTTCATTTTTGGAACCGGTTTCGAAACTGAAAGCATCTTCTTAAAAAAAATCTGCAATAGAAATCGAAAAAGTAAAAAACGGCCTGCATATAGATCGATCTCAGCTATCCAATGCAAAAAGAAATCATTTAAAAATATTAAAATGCAACCGAGATATCTTTATAAATTTCTTCCATTGGATTAGCATTAGCGAAAGGGTCTTTTCACTTGACTGAAGTAGCCTCTTAACGGCCACTTAATATTTGGCAAAACCATAAAAAAAGTACCTACTTTTTTTTTATTACAGTAATTGAATAATTATAAGGTTTCTATATAAAATGTGCAATTAGTATTTTTTAAGGCGAAAAAAAAAAAAAAAAAAAAAAAAAAAAAGATGTTATAGAACAAATTCACATTTGTGGAAAAGGCATCATGCGAGAATTCTGTGTTTTAATGTTTGTTTTACACCATACAAATTAATGCGAATAAAACCTTTATTTTTCACATCTTAGATCTTTATCATCATCAAAAAAATTTTTGCATATAATATTTGAAATAATATAATATACATTAAATTTTGATTATTAATAATTCTTTTGAGTGTGATATATTTCAAAACATGCAATACAAAGTCCAACATCACAATCAGCGCCAAAAACCAAACGCACACGGAACTCCAGACGGAAATGCCGGTTAAATTTTTCTGGTTTCAGAAGGTTTTTTTTAGCAATAAATCTCCAACCCGGAAATATGACGGGCACAAGAAATAACAAACGACACCTCAGGCCGTGATATTCACGGGAGCGAGAATTAAGGGGTTAAAATGATAGGAATGGTGGGAGATAGGGAGGAAATCAAAATGCCTTAAAATTTTTAAAGATACTTATCCCATTTATTTTTGAAGAAGCTAGGAAGAAATATAAAAATTAAATTTCAAAACTGAAAATTTATTATTCTAGAGCGAGGAAAGTTTAGATATTTTTACGGTCTAAGCACACTATATCATGCAGAAAATGGAGTTGGAAATTTAAAAACGAGATAACTAAACGAGTTGTGGTAAATTTGTGCGAATAATAGAACAAAAAAACCTGATGCCACATTCATTTTAAATGTCACTGTTGTCAGTATCGCTTATTGACACCCAGCAATGTATGAAATTTAAAATTTTGATGTGTCTTTGTAAAACTATACATGATATGCAACGACTATTTGACTGTCATGACCCCTCTGAAGCTGGGGACCTATCCTCATTACTTTATTGTTGCATCATTGCTGGTGAAATATTAGTACATTGAATTTTTAGTTTTTTCTTAGCGCTTTGTATGTACATTAATAATTTATACGACTTACGTTATGTCTTGTTTTTTTTTTATTGTTTAATGGCATAATTTTTCTGTTGAATTTTCAATTCATTTTTAAATTTAAAACCTTTAAAAGTAGTTTATAAAAAATGCTTTCAGTGTTGTCAAGATCGTGTATTTTGTAGAAAAGTACTTTAAACTGTATTTTCTAAATCAGTGCATAGATGGCAGCACCATTTTATATAAAATGTAGACTGAAAATAAGAAGAAAGGAAAACAGAGGAATACACAAAAGTAATTTATATCATAGTCCTCTCAGCAGTGGTGTAGTCGTAAAACAAACAGAGGGTATACGATCTAAGCAGAGGGTATACGCTCAAGGCAGAGCGTATACCCTAGAGTGTATATACTATAGCTTTCTTGAGAAACAGTGGGTATACGGTATTCCTTAAAAAAATCCAGAAGGTATACGGCGTATACCCCCGTATACCCTCCACTACATCCCTGCCTCTCAGGATATGTTTGAAGAGTTCGTAGGTAAAATGCTTCCAGGAAAGAAAATTACTAAACGTTGATAGTAATTGTCACCATAATTAAGGAAACTAGAAAGGTTAGAAATAAAGAGAAAATGTAACTAATGCTTAAACTATTAAGAATGTCCTACAATTGGTCCAAAATGAAAATTCCTAAAATATGGTCGTACGAGATACCTGCGGAGATAACCGGCGATAACTGCGGAGTCAAAACTGTAAATTTAATTTTCCCGAAACACTGCTTTTCAGAAGTTTTGCCTCGATAACCTTTGAAAGAATTTAACGTATTTACACGTTTCTTTAAGAAATTCTACAAACTATACGTGAAAAACAAATCCCCCCCCCTCCCCCTTCAATTTACAGTAAATAAGTGGTGTGATTAAGTTTTATGGATTTAATTTGTTTGTTACAATTTTTTTTTTTTTTTTTTTTTTTTTTTTTTTTTTTTTTTGTCAGGTGGTAATTGTATTATAAAATCGAAATCATTGAATAATCGGAAAGACAATGTAATAAGCAGAATAAAAAAGAAATTACTCAAAAGTATAGAAACTTGATTTCAAAACTGTGGCAAAATTAATTTTGCATGATTAATTTTGTAGTAAGATTTTGTTCCTTTTATATTTTCTTTTGAACAATTTAACATATTCTTTTATTTCTATAAAACAAATAAATAAATGCAAATGTAACTACTAGTTTAAATTATTTACAGGATTCCTAATCCACGATCAAGCTTCAGTCAATTTTCGTCATTTCAAACCTTTCTGATCTTAATAAATTGAACTAAATTTGATCGCGCCAGTCGCCTTAATCGTTCGGAGTTTCCCTTGGTTTTCTTCGAACCTTGAGTAAATACGGGTTAGGTTCCCTTAGAAAGACCCCCAAGGAGGGAACCCCACCCCTCTACCCTCGGACCTATATCCTTAGTGTAGATAATCGTCCTTCATAAACACCATCAACTAAATTTTTGCTACTCATTGTCTTAAGTATCGTCGGAGGACTGTTGTCATTTTAACTTTGATATTTTAGATAAGAAAATGGGCTCCTTTTTCTCTATTTTATTTTTAAAATGGGACCCGTGATGGGTCTTTAAGACAGCCGGACCCCAATAATTTGTTCCTGCTCTATCCCACTTTCTGCAGCCATGTGATTACTGTTGGTATAAAAATTATTTTATTTACAAGCGAGAATCCATTGAAATAAAAAACAAGTTGGAAATTGCTCGTCAAACGTGGCAAATGAGGTGCGTTCGTACTATAACTAGTTTTATAATTATTTTTTGCACCCCATATTGTACTGAATGTGTATTTATTTGCAATTCATAAGTGCATAGTCTGTAACATCATTAAAATGCACTTGCAATAATTTTTTCCCATTCCCCTTAATGTAACGGAAAACTTTTGACTGTCCCTGTAATTAAGCTATACATCCGATTTTCGTGAAATTTGAAATGGCTTGACAAAATTTTGCAGCAATTATATATTTAAAATTTCAGCCCATTCGGAAAGCTGTAACATCATTAAAATGCACTTGCAATAATTTTTCCCATTGGCTTTAATGTAAAGAAAAACTTTTGACTGTCCCTGTAATTAAACTATACATCCGATTTTCATAAAATTTGAAATGGCTCGACAAAATATCGCAATAATTATATGTTTAAAATTTGAGACCATTCGGAAAGCTTTAACATCATTAAAATGCACGTGCAATAATTTTTCCCATTGGCCGTAATGTAAAGAAAAACTTTTGACTGTCCCTGTAACTTAACTATACATCCGATTTTCATAAAATTTGAAATGGCTCGACAAAATGTTGCAACAATCATATATTTAAAATTTCAGACCATTCGGTTGGGTAGTTTTTGCTCTATTATATGCGGACGGACGGACGGACAGACAGACGGACTGAACGACGACTATAGGTGCTACGTATTTATATAATTACGAACGCACCTAAAAAAAGGTGAATCCAAGGACGTAGGCATGTTTATACTTACACAGTATTAAAATGGAAACCATATAGTCAGAAACTGAAACATTTGTACAATCATTATTAAACATAAATTACGTCAATTATAATTTGAATAACTATTGAATTATAATTTATTAGCATTACAATATGTAACAATGCATTGCAGTGTTTTCTTTTATGGCATGCTGCAATAAATCTCCTGTTGTGGCACGCCGCTTGCTATTCAACACTTTGAAGTCTGAGCTATTTCAACCGCATATCTCACTCTGGACTGAGGATATTTGGTACTTTCCATGATTTTTTAAAAAATACTTGGAAGATATGTATTTTAATAATTTTTTTATTATAAATTTCAAACAGTTCTTATTCATAATCAAGGAACTATTTAAATCTACTAAAAATTAATATTTAATGAGAAATTATTGAAAAAAGCATGTTTTATATTTTAAAAAAAGTTTCGCATAAAAAAGCATTTTTTAACATGAAGTTTTACATAGACTTGAATAAAGACTTATCCAAATGTTGTACAAATATCTGAAAATAGGTTTTATTTGTAGATAAACATTATTTAGTAAAATTTGCTTTTGTGTGGTACATTTCAAAGCACAAAGAGCAACACCACAAGGTTCACAATAAGTTTGAATTAAGCTCCTATTCTAGATATTTTCATATATACTTCTGTTTAGTGCTGCCTCTTTTTTTTTCAAAATAAAAGGTTCGTAGATAATATATGAAAACACAGCAAACGTATATAGTAAGAATTTTTATAGCTCAGGGAATTTACAGTTGACTCCGAGAGACTCGGGCTTAGGTCGCTTCACCGAAAACGGCAACCCGACAGACACTCGGGCTTAGACCTCAAAGTGTTCAAATATTTTCGTACATCTATGGAACAGCCATTGTGCAACGGTTTAGTAATACAATTTATAAATACAAGTTTTGGAGTCTTTAATTTTAAAACTGAATCTTGGAGCACGATCATGAGAAGAACAGAAATACAGCGATCGCTGCAACATGTCATTCAATACAGCGTGATTGTAACGAAGCTCTACACGCCCTAGGGGAAAATGGCTAGTTTTCATTTAACTGGCAATTAGTTTGCTTGGTTGATTGTTTTAATGCGACAAAAAGTTATTTGCTTATCATAAACATACTTTTTTAAAACGATAGTCAAATTTGGTTTCATGAAAGAAAAAAAATACTCTGAGACGTTTATTTAACATTACTTCGACATTCCATACGGCGTGCCTCAGCGTGTATAAAGATCCCAGCAAAAACAAAATCTTTTTAAGTATTTAATCTTTAAAAATATTTGGATACCTTCCCGAAAATGTGTCGTGCCTCGGAAAACAGGTTCATGCTATTTTCGGTAAAATTAAGATTTTACATTTTAAAAGTTCTCGTACTATTTTCTATATGATACACAGTGGGAAGTTTTGATGATGTAGGTGGACAAAATTCATTTTTCTGATTATCTCGGAATTTGACAAAACCGCGTGTACTGGTAGCTGAATGTCTGTATTTTCGAGATTCGGACGAGTTTTGTCGAAAAAAATCACAGGTGTCGATTAATTATGACCGTAAAGAAGGCATTTGCGCAGTTGGTTTGAGGGAGTTTCAAAAGTTGCACTATCTTCCTCTAAGTTTGAGAGCACGTCACAGGTCGCACGACGCTCGCGATGTGACTATTCTGTTTTATTTGAAAGCACGAGTTTGCTGATCTAATGTCACAGGTTTGTCATAGTCAGATTTAACCCATTTTTGTTTGAAAATAAAAGTGATATTAAACCCGCTTTACCGCTTTTTTCAAAGGTTGAAATTCTGGATGATCCTTGATGTTGTTTACAAACTTCTTCTTGTCTTTTAACAAATTATTCAGCATTATTCAGCAAAAAGCATTTTTTTAATCATAGTTCCACTCCTAAGTATTTAAAAATTAAAAACACTCCTTCAGATAGCTGCAGATCAGTAAATTTTTATTAATAAACAAACATCATATTAACTTACAGTGCATGTATGTATGTTTAGTTCAAATCTTAGAAGTCAAATTTAAGCCACTTTTAATTATCCTATTGAGTAGAAACAATGAATAAATGTGTAATTTGAATGACAATACAATATTATTATAATTTAAAGAGCGTAGAACGACAGGTTTGTTTAGAATACTGTTTCTACAGAGCTTCGCGAAAATTTAGATTAAAACTTGCAAGTTTATTTTAAACCAATTTCAATAATCTGATTGCGCAGAAACTTTGCTCAGGATATGTGGTTCTGATGACAAGGAAATATTATAATTTATGGAACGTAGCAGTTACGCTTTTTTTTTACAGGGCCACATAAAAGAATAGTTCAAATCTTGCAAGACAATTTTAAACCACATTCAATTATCTGATTAAGCTGAAACGTTGCCTACATGTGTTTTTCCGATGACAATTCTATTAAATTATAATTTCACGAACGTAGAACGAAACGCATTTTTTACATGACCACACAAAAGATCGCGGAAAGATTGTTACTAAAAAGCAGAAATTTTAATTAAATTTCAACAAAATTGCTATAGGTTATTGAGATACACACTAGAAATTATTAACTGAAAACAAAGTGCGTAGCAGTTCTATTTCTTTTACAGGAACACATAAAAAATTCGGATACATTAAGGTCTATAAGCAGAAATTTTATTTTAAATTGAATAAAATTTATATAGGTTATTCACACAACAGCATTTTTTCAATCGAAAATAATTTTGGTACATTTATATGTTTTACAAGGTACCACAAAACATTAAAGTTTTTTTAGGTAGCTTTCATTACAAAAAGCAGCCGTTCGGAGGAAAGCTATTTCAAAAAATTTTGGTATATTTTCATCGATCATGACCCCCAGACACAGAAACCACCCTCCGCTCAAATGTTGATATATATCTGATCTTTGTCACACTGTAACTCTCGAGTTTATGAACCGATTCGGATGTAACTTCGTTTATACATAGTACACACCAATGTCTCGACCGAGTTCTTTGGCCAGCTTCATCCGCCATCTTGTTTCAAAATGGTGGCTAAATTTTAATTTTTTTTTAAATTTTAAATTTGAAATGTGGTGCCAAAAAATGGAAAATTAAAAAATATTTTTTTTATGTGTTTGACCTTGATACAACGATTCCGTAGCAGTTATTGTTTCGTTTATATCTTAAAAAATGGCTGAGTTATAGCACTTTGAATTTCTAGAGTGGCTGACATTTTGAAACGACCTAATTTTTGTCACGCGATAACAGGTGTATTTATGAACCGATTTGGTTGTAACTTTGGTGTGACATTGGCATAGTACATACCAATGTCTCGACCGAGTTCTTTGGCCAGCTTCATTCGCCATCTTGTTTCAAAAGGGCTGTCATTTAAAAAAAAATTAAACTTAAAATGAGGTATCAAAAAATTGGAAAATGAAAAGGTTTTTTTTATGTGTTTGACCTCGATACAAAGATTCCGGAGCAGTTTTTGTTTCGTCTATATCTTAAAAAATGGTTGAATTATAGCACTTTGAATTTCTTGCATGGCTGACATTTTGAAACGATCTGATATTTGCCACGCGATAACACGCGTATTTATTAACCTATTTCGATGTAAGAAGGCATGTAGATGGTATATAGCAATGTCTCGCCCAAGTTCGCATCAGCCATCTTGTTTCAAAATGGCGGCCATTAAATAAAAAAAATTATATTTAAAGTGAGGTGCAAAAAAAAATTATATTTAAAATGAGGTGCAAAAAAATATTAGAAATTCAAAAAGGTTTCTTTCTTAAGTATTTGACCTTGATATAAGGATTTCGGAGCATTTTTTTTTTGTCTTTATCATAAAAAATGGATCAGATATAGCAGTTTGAATTTTTAATGTGGATGACATTTTGAAAAATCTGATTTTTTGCCTGCGACAGCACTCGTATATATCAACCGATTCCGATGTGAGTGAGCATGTGCATAGGAATTACTAAGAACTCGACCAAGTTCACTAGTTAGCCTCATCCACCATGTTGTTTTAAAATGCCAGGACTTCAAGATATCGCCGAATTTGGCAACCAAATATAAGTTACTTTAAATAAAAGCAGCTTGGATAAAGCTGACTAATTTCGCGGAATTCTCATTCATAATGATTTAGTATTGATAAAAATTAGTATTGAATCTCCTAAAATCGGTTTTCTTCTAAATTGAGCTTCATGTGTTTGAATAATATAAGCTGGCTTTTTAAAAATAAGGAATATGAAAGCTACCTCCTCTTCCACCCGGCACTGGCCGGAAGGACTATAATACGATTTTATTTTTAAAATTTTATTTTTCAGGATGACCACAAATTTCTCGAGCAATTCTGAGTAGACAAAAATACAAAAAAGAAATGAATGTTAACTTGCATATGTGTATTAAATTGTTTTTTACTTAATTGTAAAATAAGTATGTTTAACGCATTATTTGTAATGCATTATACAGGTACCAACTAAAGTCCTTCCCACGCTGTTAATTGCCGAACGGTTGCAGCTATAGTCATAAATTGGTGTCTAGGTATAGTAAAGTGGCTATGTGCTACCAGATATGACCGCTTCCTGCGCCACCTGGTGCAAAACAGTTGAGTTAGTATTCCTATCTCGGAAACGAGATTCATTTAGCATTCATGTTCACAAGATGTCTTTTCGAACTAAATCTATGAAGCTCTACAAATTTGTCATTCACTTTTATCCCATATTTCGAAACGTTTTCGCGATGGGAACAATAGTGCCACCATTTTGAACCAAGTGGCGCTGTAAGCGGTCTCAGCTAGTAGCGTATACACTGTTAAAAATATCGTGAAAGATTACCTCTGTTTTTAAAGGCTATCTATTTTCTGACCAATGAGAACGCTCGATAGGTGTTTATATAGCGTTCTCATCGGCCAGAAAATAGATAGCCTTTAAAACCAGAGGTAACTTTTCACAATATTTTTAACAGTATAGCCTCTTTACTATACCTAGACACCACGTTTATGAATATAGATGCAGTCGTTCGGCAGTTAAGGGGTGGAAACGGACTTTAGTGGGCACCCTGTATTTTTATTTTAAGACGTTGTTAAATAATCAAATATTTATCACTGTTTGAGTATTTTATAAGCGATGCATTAAAAAAAAATAGCAAAACCTAATTAAACTTTAACGAAATAATTTTGTCCACCATCGTCAAAACGTCCCCACTGTGTGATGTCTGGTATGTGCTTTCTATTTTTCAACTACTAAAGCAGTTGCCTTGTTAAGGAAAGATATTAAGCCTTCGAGAGGTAATGTTTTCACATAGCTTCGTAGAATAATAAAAATGCTCGTGCTTTCTTGTATATGTACTGTATTGTATAAATGTTTTGAAAAACATAGTTTTATTTACAATTTTACTTACTCGATAGACCTGTAGAATATTACTTTCCAGCACACAAAGACACTACAGTGCCAGGTATAGTCACTTTGAAATACTTAAAGCCTTATTGTATGTATGTTTTAGTCCACGACACTGCCTTAACTTTTCATAATTTAGTGGATCTTCACATACATTTTACATTCATGTACTTAATCTCGAGAAATCGTTTATGAGTCGTCTTTAGATAATCTAAAAGATAGCACATTATTTCTACTAGTACAAAAAAGCTGAATATAACCCATAGAAAGCATAGACCTTGTGGGTATCGAGCCACTGCTGTATTAAATTCGGACCTACATAATAAATTATCGATGGAAAACGTTATACATTTCCAGTTTTAAGTTCACGTGACAAAACTAATGTCATGCATTCATAATAGATTTCGCATTCTGCAAATATTTACCCTTAAAACATTAGGTAGAGAAACGTTCACGGAAAAGAGAGTTTTCAACGTTCCACTTTCACTTTGGACGTGCATCTGTATTTCAAATAGTAATTACTTAGAGGATCCCCATCTCATACTAATGCATAGTTCTGGAGAAACACTTTTGGAAATCTCAAATTTCGGAACACCTTGAAGTCGCCCATTTAGGCTAGGCGCCACTTTCAGTTTTATTAAAGACGGTATATATTACATTATATACCGACGGTATATACACTTTATAGAATAGTTTTCTTTTGGTTGATACGGTTTATTAAAAGTGCTTCGTTAATCGTCCGCGTCAAATGCCCTTTTTTAGAACAGATTGCACGGATTGCACGAATGTTCACTTCAAAAATTATCACATAAAAGATGTTTTTAAACCTCAATATAGTTCAAATTTTCAAAAACTGACACAAATTAAATTTTAACCTTTTTTTTCATTAATTGAAAGATCAATACATGGTATTACAACTTGAAAACGATTTCAAGCGTAATGGCCGCTACGTCTTTATATTTTGAGCTGCATTCTGGTCGTCCAGTTTCCTCGCACATTTGGAAATATATTGTGGATAAGAATAACACTAAAAATGTTGGCTTCCATTGTGTCAATTGCTGCTGGTTTATTAATAAAACAGTCTTAGCTCCACTGGAAGTAATCAGGAGGAATTAAAACAGCAAATATTTGGAGGTCAGTTTCAGAAGTTTAAGTTTTGAAATCAACTTATCACCAAATGTTGATTTCAATAATTTGATGGTTGCGGTCCCCGCATCAGACTCAGCGCCACCCAGATGACTGAAATAATTTTCAATCTGTGCGATCTTTCAAGAAAAAAATGGTTCTTTAAAAGGCCATGTCTTGTGGCATTTTTTACAATTTTAAGTTCTATAATGTTTAAAGTATCATCCATTATTATGCTGCTTGCACAACCTTTTTGCCAGAAAATTGTTTGCCCCCACAATATGTGAAAAGTAATGTGTGTGACTTATTTAATAGCAAAGTTTCTGTCATTTAGCAAGGAAAATTATTCTGTATGAAAATAGTGGTATATTGGTAGACCGCGAGCCACCGGTTGTGCACCCCTCCTTTATTATGATCACATTTATATATTCTTTGTATTGTTTCTTGGTTCGTGTACTGGAATAGTTTTTCAAAATATGGTCCGCTATTTAAATAATCTTATGAAATGTGCCTAAAAGCTTTTATTTGAACTATTATTACATATTTTTATTTAAAAAACAAATTAAAATGAGTTATTCCAATTGGTAGGCTTTTAAATTAACCGTAATTACGCTTTGTTGGTAAAAGTTGAAGGTACTAAAATATAAAAACTATTTTAAGTGTTTAAATACAAGCATTTTTATATATAAACTATTAGATAATATAAAAAAAATGTTTATTTCAACATATTACATTAAAATTAAATACTTTAATTTATTTAATTCAATAACTTTTTTATCTCAATGTTTGTTTTATTCAATATTTTAATTTAATGTTTATTTATACAATACTTTTATTTATTTTAATTAAAAACTATAAAATAAAAGTTAAACTTTTAAAACTACTTTTATTTTTAAAATTACTAATAATTAAAATTTAATTGAAGATTTTGTTTAATTTTTAAAACATGTACTTTAAATTTTAAGAAATAATTTTTTTCTTTCGACAGAAAGTCTAATAATTTAGGCTGTTTTCTCTACCATTGTTTTGCAGTATTTTTCCTTGCCGGTGCAGAAAAAATTTGCTAATCTAATATTTTATGTAGAAACATATTCCGCTACTTGCAGAAACTAAAAAAACAAAAAAAATAAAAACAGAAGTTTTGTGTTTTGTACAAGTTTATTTTTCTTTAATTAAACCCTATTCAACATCAGCAGAAAAGCAGTAGTCAAATTCAAAACTTGTGACTGCCATTTTGTACTCTAATGTCAAGAGGACTGAGACAAGTTTCAATTTGCATCAAACCTACCTCAGACACATATGTAACATCAGGCCATTTGAATCTGTTAACGTCTGATCTCCTAGCAAATGTCACAGTCAAAACATCGTGATTGTTTTCTGTTACTAAGCCAACAAAATATCTCATGCTCTTTTTCCACAAAACTTGACTATAACCCAGTCGTCAACTTGTACATTTTGGTTTTCAAACTCTTCCTCCATACTATCACCTTGACTTGATTGAGGTACAGCGCCTAGAATACCTAGTGTGGAAATATGCTATCCAAACAGTGCTAAAAATTTGTATCCCTTAAATGTGCGACGATACTGCTAAAATCCCAAGTGTCGATCGCAGCGACATCTGCGGGATTTTCGTATTACTAGTATTACATTATATAGAATAGCAGTTTCTTGCAGTTGTAGAAAATATCCTGCAGATGTCGCTGCGATCTGCATATTGCAGTAGTATCATTGCACATTTAACGGATACAATATTTTAGCGCTTTTTTAAGTATTACAAGGATAGCCGATTTCCACACTATATATTCTAGGTGCTATAATTGAGGACTATGTGACATCTCATTTTCAGACTCGGAAGTTTCAGATTCTAGTGGTTTTTGTTGTTCTCTTTTATTCTTTTCAACTTTTGTGTATTTCACAAAAAGAGCCTTTTTTGCCTTTCTTTCGTCTACTTTTATTTTTCATTTCTTCTTTCTGCCTATTTTTTGTTCACTTCTTTTTCTGTCTGTTGTGTCAGTGGCTAACATTGTTTTACCCTTCTTCTCGCCTGAAACTTTTTGTTTCTCTTTTCCCACTTTAGGGTAGCGTAAAATGTTAAAACAAATCATAAGGCCTAAATCACAATATTTTAGTTATTCATTAAATAAAAAATCATTACATCAAACAAGAAACATTAAATTAATCATTGGGTGAAGTCTCCCCTACTTATCTTTGCTTTGTTAGCCTTAATATTTTAGCAACTTGCATTGAAGTTACATAAAACTACTATATACCAATACTAGCAGGCTATGCCCGCTGCGCTGGTCAGTATTTCTAAATGAACCTTGGATTAAATGAAATAAATTTGAACTTGTATTTTAAACAATATGGACCTTCAGCTTCACTTTGCTCATTGCTGAAACGATGCCAACGCCATTGCAATATTATATTATATTAAGCGTTGGACAAAATTTAGCTATTAAGAAGCAATTAGCTTCTTACAAAAAGCTTAAAATGTCAGAAAGCTTTTCATATAATAAATGAAGCTATGAATCATAAAAAGTATAGGGCATGATACTTGATGAATGGGGATGAGGAATCATAGAAAGCATTGAGATATCTCTTGAGATGACTTCTCTATTTTCATAGAAAAAGATTTCTACGACAAGGGATTCACCAGGATTCTCCAAACCAGTGGCATGAGGGCCGCAGAGCTACTACTATTTTCGTACAGAATAATTCGCCTTATTTAATGACAGGAATGTTCTAATTTAATATGAAGATTTTTATTTACAAATAGTGATGACAAATGTTTTTCAGGCAAAAAGTTTGGACACCCCTGGGAGAGATAAATCCATAAAACGAAATTCGAAAAGCTTAATTTTTGGGATATGTCAGCAGGGCCGAAACTAGGGGGGGGGGGGGGGTCAGAGGGGGCACGTGCCCCGGGCGCCGCTTTAACAGGAGGTGAAGGGGGCGCCAAAATGAAGATTTTGTTTGACGTTTGACACAAGAATGTCTATATATATATATATATATATATATTATGAAATTTGTATAAAAATGTCTCTCAGCTGGAAAATTTAAAAGGAAAACTGAACCAAATGCATTAAACTTTACAAATAGATAAAAAGATTCATTACAATACAAAATTTCAAAGTATCATGCCTATGCGTTTGCTTTCTATCTTTTAAATCACTTCCTGTGAGGAGAATCCGAGGGAGAATCATTACCGTTTTTCAAGGTCAGTCTCTATTGTGGGACACCCTACTGCCCACTACGGATAACTACCAAAGGAGAAGTGACCCCTCAGTCTGATTTTTCTTCTAGATAAAAAAATTCGATGAAAGCTGTTTTTTTTCCGCTGAACAGTGTTGAGCTTCCTTTCTTTCTTTCTTTTTTTTTTCCGTGTTGCCATGGGCGCTGACTGCCCAGGACAACGGGAAGGGGAATGCACAGAGTAAAATTGTTAGTAAAACCTTTCTTTTTTAGATATCGACCTCATTTAGACTGGAAAAAAAAAGTTTAAAAAGATTAAAATGCAATTGTTTTCAATTACTTTTCAAAGATTTTAATGGATCAATGTTTGAAAAAGCTGATTACGTAGTTCAGATTATATATTTTAAATTTAAAAATAAGTTGTCTGTTAGATATTTAGTAAAATTCTTTTTTGTAAATTTACTTTGTGGTGGAGGGTGGGGGGTGGGGGGGGGGCACCAAAATCCATGTTTGCCACGGGCGCCAAAAAGACTAGTTTCGGCCCTGTATGTCAGACACATAGAATTAACCCTTAAATGCATGATTTTTCAAAAATCATTGTAATAATGTTTTCGGCTTTCATTTTTTAAATAAATCATGAGAAAAATACTTTAAAAAAATCATATTTTGTTTTAAGTATAGTTTACGACTAAAAAACAATTTGTTACTAATCGGCAATACTGGTATTTAATTGAAAAAATAATTTCCCTTGATAAAATTCTATAATATTAAACACACAAGAATTTTAGGAACTATAATAAGAAATAAATTTTACTTGCTCACTGCAGGTCAAAATAGGGTATTTCGCAAGCTTCCAAACAAAACAAAAAGAACAAGTAGCAACAATTGAAAAAATAAATTTATCTTTATTCTTAAACGGCACAAGTGTTGCCATCTAAATGTTGAAAATTGATTTAATAATATTTTCAGAATGTATTTTATTGGCAACATTAGGCATTATAGCTTCAATATTATTCTAATAGTATTTTAGAGCCTAAATTGGGTATGTTGCCGTAAAGCAACACCAGGCATTTAAGGGTTAACACGGAGAAACGAAAACCATGATGTGGCTGATTTACAGTTTTAAGCTAAAGTGGAGCTATGTCGTCTGTATTACCAACCGTCGGCAAGATTTTAATAAAACAGTGTATTGTAAGTATAAGGAAAGAACAGCTGACATCTCACGGCTGGCAGAATAACGGCTGGCAAACTGCCCGTCATTATACTTTATATTGTACAAAAAAATTCAGACGACCTGATGGGTCTATGAATAAGTCATCGACGAGTTGATTTGTCTATGAGTAACATTTCTGCGATACGATTGGTCTACGCCGCCATGATGGTTCCAGCAATTATTGGTAAGGCAAAAATGTATAAGGCAGTTTAGCAATCTATAAGCTTTTAAAATAGCATGATAAATATCGTTTTCATAGTGAATGTACATTTGGAAGAAAAATATTTTACCTATAATATCTTATCTAAACTTCTATATAAGGGAATAGTTCATGGAAGAGATAAAAATAACTAGAGGATACAAACTGGACCTCCCGGTTTTCAGAATAGAAGAGAAGATCATTTTTTATATCAATATAATGTATATTTTATAGAAATATAATTTTATAATTTTTTTTAGATTGCCCAGAAACAACACCAAAGAGAATTTTTATTTGATATGTATGAATTTTGCATTCAATTAAAATTTTGAAATTTATTTAAAGTGATAATTTCGTATGAGTTAATAGCCGAAGAAATCACCAAAGATTTCTTTACTTACAGCAGTCCTTTTTAATTCTGATCATTTCAGTGTTTTCAGTGGTTTTCGATTACATTTCTGTTTTATATATGTTATTTTATATATGTTATTAGTTTTAACTTCATTATGGAATATCCACCGGAAACAAATGTTAAACTACTCATATTAACTTAAGTTCAAAAGGATTTATCTTCAATAATCATCTGCACGTAATAGAGATAGATTAAAAAAACTCAATGCTTGAAAACTATTTTAAAAGCCATAAAAAATGAGTAAATTGCGATACAGTTTTGAAACAAATTGCATTTGGAAGTAGCTTTTTTTCTCTGTTTGACGGTGTAAAATTTGTAAATGTGTGATGTTTAGAAGTTTACAAAATTGCAGTAAAAGCGAAATTTTATCGTCTGCTGTTGCCAACATCGAAATGACGTCAGCGTTCTGGGCGGGCACGTTTTTCCTTTATAATATAGATACATTTATAACATTTCTATTTATTCTGAACGATCACTATTAATGTACGCATTTATTTTATAAACGTAATTATAGAAAATAATTTTGTTAAGTAGCTTTTCCAGTTTTATGTGAAATTACCACTTGTAAACGTAAAAATTAGATTTTACAAATTTTTTATTTCGTTTTACAATCTCATCTGAGAACGTTTCTTGGCTTTCCTTTCTTTCTGTTCCGTGAAAGCAATACATTTACCCACTGATCCACAAAACACGTATTTTCCTACATTTTTAAATATAACACATACTCCAAAGAAAATGTTGATCATTTTTACTGATATTTCATTTTTAAAAACTGATTTCATATTTTATGAAAAAAGTTATACAGTTTTGAACCATATACCCGGAAACCACTTAATCCATTACCCACTGGCATTGCGGTGACGCAACGGTCAAAATAATTACTCATGCTTAAATTAATTACTTTGCAAACACTATTTTAGAATGCAAAAAATTGCCTTATTTATTGGCAGAAATTTTGCTATTATAATAAAGCGAAAATTTCTTTTCTGAATTTGGGGTGGCGAATGACTTTCAACAAGAAATTTAAAAATTCCTACTTTATAGTTTTGGCGGTTAATAGGTTAACCAGAAAACCATTTATCCAGAATGATATTTCCAACTGACTGATTTCAGAATCTTTCCAGGATTAATATACAGTGCCGATTTGCATTTGCTTGATACATAACCAAAACATGGTATAACAAGATCCAACATACAGGATTTGAAATGGAAACATATTTAGTTAGATACTGAGTATTTTGAGTTTTATGCAGAATTTATGAAGTTGTTTCTAAGAGATTCCCATAAATTTTCTTCTTTCAAATGCTGATTAATGTTTGTTCTTACAAATCGGAGTAAGCTAATAATTCAAGCACTCAGATGATAAAGGTGGTAAGTGACACAATCATATTTTTGAAAAAATGAGCTGTAAAGTTCCAAATATCTATTTGCGTTTATTGTCAAGTGCTTCCTTTATCAATTAAAATCTCTGTAAGTATTAGGTTTAGCCATAAAGTAATTTAACAGAGGTTAGATGACCATTGATCATCTTCAATCATATAATTAACTCTATTTTCTTAATTTTGCCGCATACCATCTTTGTCATCTGAGCTCTTCAATTAATTTGAACTCAAAAACAATTTCACAGCCTTTATATTCTAGAAATTTTATAAGATGGATATTGCTTTAATGCCCAGTCAGTTATCGGGAATACATGTGGCCCCAAACATTCTGGACACATGGTTCTACACTGTATTATAAAAGCGGTACTAAGTAAAAAATTTTTGAAATAGTATATTTAATAACACATAAAAAATAATTGTTACAATTATGATATTTATTAAATGCAAAATATTACATGATAACATTTAAAAACATTTAAAAATATATTACATAATAACATGTTCAAACAATACATGCATGAAAATATAAAGAGTATTGGGTATTTAATTTTGGGGAATATTATTAAATGACGTGTAAAATTATTACATTAGGATTGATCTAGAGGATAATAAATAACATGAAAGTTTCGAAGAAAAATAATATTTACTGTTAATTTTCAAGAAATAAATGGTACAAGACAAAAATCAGATTAATTTTACATATAAACTTTGGTAAAAATGCATAATTTTACTAAATACATCTTTATAAAAAACCATTTAAAAATTCGTTTGTGAACCGTTTCACTCTTACACATAGAACATAATTCAATATTGTATCTGGAATTGAAGGATCTTCTCCACTTCCTTATTTTGAGCATGTGGCTCCTCTTTTGCGTGTTTCTTTGTTTGTTTGTTTCACTTAGTTGTTGTGTATTTTTGTAAATTACAGGCGTCTTCTATTACGGAAATGTTAACTTCCTATGCAATAAAAAGAACAGTTTCTGTTAACGTGGTCTGTTAGAAAACCTAGCAATATAGTTTAATAATGGAAATAAAATTAATAAACTACGTTAACAAAACTGTTTTCTATCGCGAAACAGCTGAAATTTCCATAAAAAAGGTGGCTGTACAAGAACATACAGCGATAGACAAAAGGTGGAGCCATGTGTTTAGAAGGAGAAAGTCCATAACAAAAAATAGCACGGAAGCGGGAAGACCATTCAGTTTGAAGAACAATACAGAAGTTGCTTGAATGGAAGAATGAAACATATTACTATAATGTTTTTCAATGATATTTCATAAAGATGTTTTTAATGAATTAAGCAATAGTACTTATTAAAGTGTTTTTAAAATTGTACAGTTTTGGTTAATTAGACTCTGGAAGTTAATATAGATACTTCGTATATTAAATTATTTCAGTAATCAGGAAAAACAGTGAGAAAACTACATTAATATTTAAAAGAGTTTTTCCAAATTAACTTGCAATGCTTTAAATTTGAACTTTTGATTTAAGCTTTGCAATTTATGTTACATTGTTTTCATACTTTATGTTATAATTACTGAATGCTAAAATAAATATGAATAAATTTATACTATTTGCTAAGATGATAAAAATTGTTTATGCATATGAATATTTTTTATTCATTATTGTAAACCGACAAGCGGCAGTTTTTAAAACCATACTAAAATGAAATGAATAATGTACATGCTGAACGAAACATATTTTTACATTCTCATGCAATGTACATTGACACAAATCTGCACCATTCATAAATATGGAGCCTATTACTGAAGAAAAATCTCCAAGGCTTCCCATAGATTCTCATGGAGAATCCATGCTATATATTTGACACTTTTAAAATTAGTACTTTCCTTACAAGTCTGCCTCGTAATCGCCATACAGTTTCTGCATAAAAATGATTCAATCTCTTTAATATACATAGGATTCACTCGAAGAGCTTTATTTCTATATGCTAATGCATATAAATGTTATCAAAAATATATTCACACTGGAATTTATTTTCCATAGTCACTGAAATGCTCAAAAATATTCGCACAAGCTAGACGACCTTCTCCAAAATCTGGTTCATTTATGACAACTGATCTACCAATAACACTTGCTGGTCCTGCTAGTGGTAAAGATGGATTTGTAAAATAATAACGCGCAATTTGCTGTTTATTTCCTTGAACTCCGAAAGGCGGAATATCAAGATAGCCTAATGTTCCTGAAAAGTCTCCAATTTGGCACCTTTGAGAAGCTAATCCGGAGCAGTGACTGTAATAGTAACGATCAACACTCACATTATAAGGATTGAAATATGCACCTGCTTGAAGACATTCAATTCCACTCAAACTAAATCGTTGGCCAGTAGGAATTGCTCTTTCACTAACGTGCCAGGGATGGTTATATGTCTTAGTATGCGAAGTTCCCGCAGGATATGATAATTCCAAATACACAGAAGTATCGGCAGTAGGATCATCTCTATCTTGTCTAAGTATAAGCTGTCCTTGTAAAGGAAAATCAAACGTAGCGAATGCAGTTACAACACGTCGACCAGACAATTCCACATTTGCACAGGACAGTGGCCTTCCATCAGGATAGTATACGACAACAGCTCGGCCAACAACACTATTAACTCCAAACAATGATAGCTGGGGATCATAAACTTGTTGAAAATGTTTTTCTTTGTTTTGAAGGGGACCGTACTTTCCACTGAGGTCACCAACTGCATATTGATCAGCACTACCTTTATTTGGTTCCGGAACAGAGTCAGGCGATTTCTTCAAAGGATTGTATATAGTTGTTTTGACATTAGGACAAACTTCCGATTTATCTCCTCTAAATATTAATGGCAATTCGTCGATACCATAACTGTAAGCTTTCTTATTCAAGTCTCCTAAATTAATGGTTACTAAAGTTGGATCAAAAGGAGACTCCTGACGGAAAGATATTTCTCCAGTTACTTCATTTTCAAATTTGGCAATTGCTTGTCTCGGTTCAATCATACTTAAACGACCACAGGCTAGAACTTCGGAAGGATCAATATCTGAATATATAACAATGTACAAGCTATTTTCAACTTTTTCTAATATTGGAGCTGATACAGCAGTATGATAAGTACGTCCTGTTATTGCTTCTGGTTCTCGCCCAACTGCTGCGTAACCAACCGTTTCCGATATGTGGAAAAATGGAGTTGCCTGAAGATTCGTACACCTGCTTATTTCATTTTGGAAAACAGATATTGAAGATTCAGGTTTTGGAACAATGCTTTGAAGTATGGCCCAACGGTGAATAGAATCCCTGCGAGTTCCGTTCACGTACCACAATTGGGACAGAAATCCTGTTCCAAAACCACTTTGTCTGATGATAACCGTGCCTCCCAATGGAGTTGAGAGTTTTGCTTGATAAGTACGAATTCTCGAAGTTGGTTGAATGACAGCACATGACACACGGCCAGTTTCTGGACTTCGAAGGACAAGTGTTCTTCCAAGTATAGAGGCATTTTCAATCAATTTAAGATTTGAAGTAAGCACCATATCTTGTCCTACAATAATGGGACCATGGGTTTCTGTAAAGTCAACATACCTATAATAATATAAACAAAATTATAAATAATATGTACGATAACTGAAATAATAGCACAATAAATCGCATAATTAATGTTGCACGCTAAAATTAATTAAAAAAAGTATTAGTGAAAAATCTTTTGAGAAGAAAAAAGCATTTCACAGCATCGATTGAAAAATAAAGCATTTATCAGATAACTCAAATAAAAATACAACAAACTGCATGATTAACGTTTCCCACTCAGATATGTTAAATATAAATATTACTGAGAAGGCATCTGTGAGAATAAAATCATCATTTTGTAACATATATGGAAAAATAAAGAATTTATCAACAGTTATTACCCTAAACTTTGAAAGGAACCCGAGTAAAAAAGTATATAAATAATATGTACAATAACTGAAATAATAAAACAACAGATTCCATGATTAATGTTGTACACTAAGATTAATTTAATAAAAGTATTAGTAACAAGGCTTTTGAGCAGAAAAAGCATTTTATACCAGTGATGGGAAAATGAAGCATTTAACAGATAACTAAATACAACAAACTGCATAATTAATGCTCTTAATATCCATTTTTAAAATTTTCGAAAACCAACAAACATTTAGATTATATGTTGCACAAGTAAATAGCCAGTTAAGAGATATGAAACCATAGAGTACTATAATTATATATAAGTTTTTGAATTTCTCAATTTCAGTTAAAGACAAAATAATTCCGTTTAATGTTTTCTTTATATCTTTTAATATACAGCATAATGATTGGCAATTTTTAGCTACTACTTTTACTGATTCTTAAAAGGTGGAATCTATATACAAAAACGTTTATTTTTTGGTACAGATAAATCAAGCGCATTTTGCGCATATATAGTGATAGTAATGTAAATATTCAACAACACCGTTCGGGCGTTATTTATATTTATTTCCATTTGATACAAGCTAATTCTTATTCTTGACGGCGACTTTCATAGTACAATTAAGATGATCAAACTTCTGTGATTTTCGCCAAAATTTGGGGATAGAAATCACGTGTTTCACGCATTTCACACAGTTTTTGATTTAAAAGCTTATTAAATTTTAAATTGTTGATAAATTCGATGCATTAAAAAAGATAAAGCTTAAAACGTTATCAATTTTAACACGTTCACGCCGGCGCGGTGGGTCACACTCGACTGTCTCGGAGCTGCCAAGTCTCCGGCATTTTGGACACTAGTATTTTAATACAGAAAATGTTGTTTTGTTTAATCAGAACAATTGGGCGATTTAAAGGAACAACATTTTCTCTAAAATAATAGTGGTGATGTTAAAAAAAATGTTAAGATCAAATAAAGCGAAATTTGTCTTTTAGAATTTGTGGTGGCAAACGACATTCAGCTGAAAACTTCAACCTTATAGTTTTGGCGGTTAATGGGTTAAATATAGAGTTAAACCAGGGATAAGCTTTACGACTTTTTTCATACCAGTATAATCTTAGAGAAAATGTTATTTTATTTAATCGGAACATTTTTGCGATTTAAGAGAGCAACATTTTTTCTAAGATTATACTGATATGCAAAAAGTCGGAAATCTCATTCCTGTTAATCTGACCAGGTGACCATTAAATGAAATGAAAATCATAAAGTCATGAATACTTCATATTTTTTTAAATAGCCTTTCAACTTTACTCGAAATAAAAAAGAATAAAGAAGTTTATAGAACAATTTTTGACATTAGCTACATATGCTAAAAATGTAATTTGTGGCTAGTTATTTAAATTAAGAATGCGCATAAATTTAGAGTTATGGAGTTGTTGTACAATACATAGAGTTTAGCATTATCAAAATAATTGAAATATAATATGTTTAGATTTTCATGAGTTTAGTTTTTTTTTTAAATAAATACACCTCCGCTGGAACCTCGAAATTTTTTTATTATTATTTAAGAATCACATATTGAAAAGCTAATACAAGTACATAATTGTAATGAATTTTAATAATAAATAAAACTGAGTAACGATAGATGGCCGGCACAAAAATCCTCCTTTTAAAAATAACGTTTGATCTTTATATATTTCAGTTCACTAAATCAAAACATTGCAATGAAATTTCTGTATCACGTAGTAATTTTTAAGTAAAATGACTTGTTTTCAAAATTAAGGTAATTTATATCTTATTAAATCGTAATTGGAAATTGCGTAAACAAAAATATCTATATGTTAATATGTAAATAAACTGTAAATAAATGTATATAAACATTAGTGAAGATACAGTGGCAAAAGGAATTAAAATATGTCAGTGGATACTACACGGAAAAAACTATTTAGTTAAAAGAACCAAAAAATAGTCCCGTCGGAATGTTTGGTTAGACTGACCAAATGATTTTGTTAGCTTAATATTGAACTAAAAAAGTCATTTAGTCAGTTCAACCAAAATTTGGTCAGTCCAACCAAATATTTGGATGGAAATATTTGGATGGGGGCCCCATCCAAATATTTGGCTAGACTGCATGTGATCATATCTGTCCAGCATACTTTAAAGAGAACCAAGTAGCCGTAAAATATATCTCATCATTTAAAAAAGTAATTTTACTATACACTTGAGAAAAACAATGCAACATAAAATATTTTAAATAATTTAACAATAATAATATGTTTAACGTTGATACGGAATGTTTCATTAAATTCGCAGCAGCTTCTAATTAAATACAAAACTTTTTGAAGAGAAAGAGTTTCACGTAAAAAAGTTTATTTCGTGTTAAATAAAAAAATAAATATTCTAATTCTTCATCAAATGTATACATTTATTTTAATCTTTTTTTAATTTATTTTCATCTTGTTCTACCAACGCAACATTAAGGTACTTCCTTGGCCACCAAACTCACCAGACCTTAAACCCATCGAAAACTTATGGTGTATAATGAAGAAAAAACTTCAAGAAAATCCTCCTTCAAGTAAAATTGAGTTAGTGGCACGTATAAATTCAATTTAGGCTAATAGTGATAGAAATGTTTGTAAACACCTTGTATACAGTATGCAAGATCGATTGTACGGTCTTATGAAAGCTAAAGGGGATGCTACAAAATATTAACTACCATTTACTTCATATTCATAAGATAATATTGTTGTGTAAAATAAAATATTCTAATATTTTGAACCAATCTAAATTTTATTCTAATATTTTGATGTGTTTCAGAAAGCTGTATACCTAATTTATTGTACTGTATTTTATATTTTGTAAATGTTATAATCTTGCCTAAACATTCCAGATTTAATTTATCAGAAATTTAATTGCATTTACTTAGTATCAAAAATAAATAAATGAAAAATATTTTTTTCTTATTACTTATTCTCAATTATTCTAATATTTTGAATATGAGCTGTAGAAATCTGATAATGACTAAAATGTTCGACTGAAATTTCATTGATTTCGAAATTAGAAGATCGATATCGATATTGTACTTAGCATATTTCTAGCATGGAGATTTAAAGAGTCAGTATGGGTAAACTTAAATTTCATTTTTAAAGTAATTGCTATTAAGGTTGGGATTTAAAAGGCTGAAATAGATTGAATACTTACGTCCTTCCAATTTTTTCCTCGCTGCAAGGATTTGCTGTGCCCGGAATAGCTGGGAACTCATGGATCTTCCATCGGAACTTTTCACCGTAAGTACCTCCTCTCAGAAAAACTCGTATATTAGTTCCTTTGGGGTCACTCAAAAATTCAACGTTCCCTTGAAGACCGCCGGAATTGAGACTTGCTACTAAGCCGTTACTTGTTGAAGAAACAATTTGAGAACCTAAAAATATTAATAATGTTTCTTAATACTTTATAACAATAAACAGCCATCATAATTCAAATAAAAATCCAGGATTACATTTAGAATATTCACTAGAAGTTTGAGAAGTTAAGGTCCCAGTTCTTTTAACCCCTTAATTCTCGAGCCCGTGACTTTCACGAACAGTGTAGGCTACTTTTTTTAAATTTCAGATTGTTTGCTTCCCACCAGTTTTTTAAAGTTAGTGTAATCGGCTTATTCTCGCATCATTTTGTCTGCCCATTAAATAAATAAGGTGAATATTTCTACTTCAAAAAATCGGTGGCAATCAAACAACATTAATTTTTAAAAAAGTAGCCAACACTTATCGGACACAGCGCTTAACCCATTAACCGTCAAAACTATAACATAGGGATCTTCAATTTTTCGGAGAGAAACGTTTGACACCACAAATTTTGAAAGAAAATCTTCGCTTTATTTAATGATCAAAGTTTCTGTTATTAAATAAGGCAATTTTTTTAATTAAAAAATAGTGGTGTCCAGATAGTAAACTTAAGCATGGGCATTTAATTTTACTGTTGAATGAACGCAACACCAGCGGGTAATAGGTTACGGGGTTAATTCAAGTTGCGAACAAAATGTACAGCGTAAAATAATAATAATAAATCTGAACAGGAATCTTTTTTTTTTGGGGGGGGGGGGGGGCTTCTTTTATTTCCAAACCATTATTCACCAATTTTTTCGTGATAGATTTCCTCAGCATTTGAAAGATAAATTATTTTGGAAGCAGTTTCTCTTCCATATGTTGGAGAAATCAACCACTAAGACTGTTGTGTATAAATAGTGTTACATAGCTGCCACACGCATAGCTTCTACATAGCTTTTTTGGACCACAAAAATTTAATAGAAAATTTTGCCTTATTTAATCGGCAGATTACGGCGATTTAAAAGGTAAAATTTACTATGAAAGTTTTGTGGTACAAAAAAGCGTAAGACGTTGGCAGCTATGGTATTAGCAAAAATGTGACCTCGACGACACTTGATTGATTTGTGCTAAATTCCATTGCTGTTCACAATGTTATAACGAACAATGTAGAAGATAGATTTATCCAAACCTTTAAAAAAAATAATGGTTATAGAATTTGATAGTTTATGTTTATTTAAAAGTTTAATTTTATAATGTAATGCTATATTTATAATGAGATTTTACAATGCGAAATTAAACAAGTTTCACATGGCTTTTTTTATATAACTTAAAGATGCAAATTAATGCAGATAAAGAAAATGCAACTGAAAAACTATTAACCCGTTCGAGACCGGCGGCTTTTACACAAATTTTATTCAGTTGGCACCACTTTTTTTTTTTTTTTCACTTTGCTTAAACAATCACGAAAATGCTCCATTTAAAGAAACCAAATGTTTCTTTTGTTTTTTACTGGTGTCTAAAACAAGTTCTGTATATGCTCTTACTAAGGGTACATATATGCACCCATGGTCCCGAGTGGGTTAAAGGACCATCCACAAATCATATGAAAATGTGGCCCTGGTGGAATTGCCTAACGTTCTGATACGTTATTTCTCATGCGATGTCGATCAAATGTTCTAATGGGTACAATCATATAGAATGGTTAGTTTGGATGCTATGACCTTTGAGAGTTCGCAATTTATATCACACAGCAGTCAACTTTCCTGTTTTTTTTCAAGTGAAATAAACATAATTTAAGCCAAAAGGAGCGTTTAACGGAATGCTTTCTTTTCCATGTTGTTCTTTATTCTCTTTTATCATTCAATGAAAATTCCGGTTTAATTTGATTTTGAAAAAAAAAACTGCAAGGTTTGTAACAATGATGTTATGATGCAAATATTATATTTTTTCTAAAATCAAATGAAACCAGAGATTTTATTGATAATTAAAGCTACTTAAAACCCACGTGGAAATAAAGAACATTTAATTAAATATTTTCTCTGGTTAAAATTATGTTTATTTGATTTTGGAAAAAAACGAAAGTTTAGTAGCTATGTAATATGAATTAATATCTTTTGCTGGTCATAGCATCAAAACTAGCATTTAATCAGCATCGAACGAACTGCCACACATGAAAATTTCAGCCAATTCCACCGGAGCCACATTTCCATCTGCGTGACCCTTTATTTGTAAATTTAAAGTAAAACAAATTTACTGTGCTTTAAAAATAAGTAAGATTTAATTTAAAAAACAAACATAAATATTATACTAAAAAGTACGACAAGCTATTACAAATTGAAAATACAATAAATTTTATTCCTATTGATACCTTTATGCGTTACATGAATAGAATGCTAAAAAATGAATAATCTGTATGTAAATTTGTCAATGGCTTTATTTAGTTTTGTTGCTGTTGTTAGAGTCCATTTCAAATGAGTTTATATTTGAATATATTATATCTTCTAGAATGGAGAATAAAATATCATAAAATCTCATACTAGCCACATCGTCTAATTGTAAAATAATCTCTAAATCATTTTAGGGGTAAAATTACTCCTACGACACTAGAATGTTTGAAAAAATAATGTTTTAAAATAAGTAAAAACTTTTCCTCAGGTTACTTTGTAAAAGTCAAATTTTATTCCAAAATTCTGGCGCAAATGTGGCATTTGGAGATTAAAATTCATAATATAAATAATATATCTCTACCCTTCAAAGATTTAACCGACAGCTTACGTTTTTCAACGAGCAAAACGAAAAATGGAATTTTTTTCTTCTTGATTTAATAACTATGAACACAAAGTTGGGTTGCCACCGGTACAAATACATTTCATTTTATACAGGTAGCCATAAAAAATTCTGTGTTTGCCGCCGTGTATAATTAAAACAAATGAATTAAATGATATCAGTTTTTAAATTTAAACTTCCGAAGGCATGGAAGATGAATTCGGAACGAAAATAGTACCAGAAATCAAAATATCAAAGTTATTATAATTAAAATTAGAATTTTATAATAAAGCTTTCTTTTTTCAGTTATTAGATCACAGCTGCCAAATATTTCGATTTTATGAGTACCATTAGTTCCGAATAGGCATATTGTCTTTATTTAATAACAGTATTTAGGCATTAAATAAGACGAAGAACTTTTCGGAAATAGTGGTACTCAAAATTCTGAATGTTTGGCAGCTATGTTAGATTTTGGCAATATTTAAAAAACATCGTCATTTACTTCAAGCACACACGGAACTAACCAAGTAAATTTCAATTCTTTTCCTTATTTACATTTAACTAAACGCGTACGCTATTCTCGTGCACACGCGTCTTACGGTTCAAGTTTTATTTCAGAGATGTCAGTGAAAACTCAAAGTTCCGTCAACTTAACTTTTCCAAAAAGTTCAATCTGAAACGGCCGGTCAGTAATCTTTTGGATATTTACTGTCAATTGGGTTAGAGAGTCGTTAGATTTATGAATATTCTGCATAAACGGATCCGATATTACAATGAATTAGAAACCCCTTTGGGCTGTTGTAAATGGCTTTACATGTTTCGTGGCGAGTTGTTGACAAGCCTGAATCATTTGAAAGATACATAAAAAAGTTTATTTTTTATTATTCCACAATGAGGTCAGAGTTAAGAACTCTTCCTTCTCTTATTCTTCTCTCCCATTATCGTTTTCCTTAAAGATCTAAGAAAAGGAGGATACTCCCTTCAATTGTACACACTGAATTCAAGCCTCCCACCAATTCCGTTTTATGAATAACACTTTTTTCAAAGAAAAATCTTCCTTTGCAATTTTTCTTACAAAGGATCACGCACAAATTATATAGAAATGTGGCCTCAGTGGAATTTTCTGAAATTTTGATTTGTTGCAGTTCAAACGATTTTAATGGGACCAATCCTGAAGAATGGCTAGTTTTGGTGCTATGACCATTGGAAAATTACACAGGCTGACAAACTTTCCGGTTATTTCAAATAAAATAAACATAATTTGAATCAGAAAATTGTTTAACGAAATGCGTGCTGTTTCCATGTGTATTTTTATTTGCTTTTAATGTTAAATCTGGTTTCATTTGATTTTTTAAAAAGTGCCATATTTGCATCGTAACATTATGACTGCAAACCTTCCCCTTTTTTAATCCCTTAACTGTTTCTTTTTTGACACAATAAATTTAAAATAAGGGCCCGGCACCACATTATTTAACTAAAATATTTGTCCTTGTACAATAGAGAAAGGTATGCCATTTAGGAAACCAAAGATTACAGTTAAAATTAAGTGGTATCCGAAAGTTTTTTAGTATCGAAGATAGCAAACACTTTTTGAACGAGCGGAGCTCGGGCAAAACAGTTAAGGGGTTCAAATAAAATAAAACCAGACATTTTATTGAATAATAAAAGATAATTAGGACTCGCATTCAAGCAGGAAACATTTCGTTAAATATTTTTTCTATTCAAACAATGTTCATTTCACTTGAGAAAAATAAGAAATCAGAAGCTTGTCACTCTTTAATATGAGTTAAGATCCATAGCTGCCAACATCTTACGCTTTTTCAGACCACAAAAATTTTATAGTAAATTTTATCTTTTTAAATCGCCGTTATCTGCCGATTAAATAAGGCAAAAATTTCTATAAAATTTTTGTGGTCTGAAAAAGCGGAAGAGTTGGCAGCTATGAAGATCATCCGACGGTCATCGCATTAAAACTAACCATTTTTTGGATTGTACCCATTAAGATATTTGATCTTCATTACATTAATTATATTATATCAAAATTTCAGCGAATTCCACTAGGAGACTTTTCCATATAGTTTGTGCGTCGTCCTTTTGCAAAAAGCTACCCGGGAGGTGATTTTTTTTGCAAATGTTGTAAGGGAAAAATAATACATGTTTTTTCAAAATTTAAATGTAGCCGTGCAGCTTTAATATTTTAGTAACTTCGACAAGATGACTCAAATCAGAGTAACACCCCCAGGACATCACAGACCAACCTTGTACTTGTATAAAACATCGAACACAGTCCACATCAAAAGATTATTTCAATCTGCTATGTACTCTATGCACTCTCGATCACTACTGTAGAGGAAAACCAGGTACTTCATTTCCAGCCCAGTTTTTACAAAATTTAGCCCGTTGTAAAAGTGCTTTTTGTTGCAACAGTTAGCATCGGTGACTTCATTGCCCCTCCAATTTATATATCCATATTATGGAGTTACCTATATAAAGTTAGCTCAGAAATCGAAATTTGCGGCCCAGCATTGGTATTTTTCAGCAATTACCACTTGTTACAAACTGATTTATCGACACTTTATAGCCTTCGGGGATTTCGATCGGTGAATACATTATTTCGACTGCAGTTCGCTTGCTGATTCGATGTCTACCGTATTTCTTTCCGCTGCCGACAAACACGTTTCACTGTACAGAGTGACACACCAGCAAATTTAGTCAATTCTACTACATCAGGCTCTTTTGAACGTCTGAAACAATTACTCCTTTATCCCAATTGGGTACGTCTTTATTTCGGCCCATCTTACAACATGCAAAAGGCACATTCATGAAGCAGCTCAACTATCGCAAATAATTTACAATACGCCCTTCTCGATCTACTTATAATTAATTATAAATGACTACTTATAGTAGGGGAGCTAGGGGATGTATGGGACAAGGGATGGATGGGACATTCTCAATATTTCAGGCAATAAACATTTATTTTAAATTGCTTCCTAACCCCATATACCTCTACCACAGTGTGCTTCAGAACTAGAAGTAGGGGCACATTGCTGTTTTCATTTTCCTTCAAAGTTGCATTTTCTGAAATCTCTGCTTAAAAGTAAGTTTTTTTTACATTTGAAGATGTGAAATATCTTATACAATATAAAAAATTAAGCTATGTTGTAGTTATTTATTTTAAGGTTCAATATCAATAATTAAAATGAATGAATAGTAACCATTGTGACAAAATAATTTTTGAGGTAAAATGGCTGAGAAGAGATATTATGCATCATGGGGATGATTGGAACATTTCAAATGGGGATGAATGGGACATTCTCACTCCTCCCTAGAGATGTTGAAAATTTTATTTATTAATTAAATAGTATTATATAGGATGATAAATCAATAATTTACGTGAATTAATAGTATTAAATAGTATTATATGAGTTGTTATTGTTTAAAATTTCTGAGTGTTACTTATTGTATTGTAATAATTATTAATGGATTATCAAAAAATTGGTACTAAAACTTAATCAAAATAGAAAAAATTGATAAAAATAGTATATGTGTATTGATCAAATGGGGGAAATTATATTGAATTTTGAAATGTTGCACAAATAAATCCCCACCCCTAACATATTGGGTCAATCGGAAAGTCGGGTCGTGTTGGGAAAATAAATTCGTACCGGAAAATTCAATCATTTAATTAGTAGACATTGATTCCGATATCTAATGTCTATTAATTATCGGGCAGAGTTTTCCGGTACGAATTGATTTTCCCAACACGACATGACTTTCCGATCGACACAATAATTTCCGTTCTGCATGTTTCTACGATACATTTAATTAATATTAATTAATAAGTTATGATTGAAAATTATTAGCTATGCTATATTTAAAAGACATTTTGCACTTTCATTTCAAATCTGAAATGCCTCATAAGTGGAAAAAAAGAACAGGTTGATAGCCGAAGTCCGCATTAAAAGTTAAAACTGCAATAAAAGAAGTTATTGAAAAAAAAAACATATCGATTCGTGCTGTAAAATCATATATTACAAATATAATTTTCATATAAGGTTATAATTATAAATTTTAATTTGGTAAAATTGAATACAGGGAGGAAAATCTTTGTGTCCCATCCATCCCTATTAGTGTCCCATTCATCCCTGCTGTGGGGATGATTGGAACAGAGAGGAACGTTTTTTTGATTTCATAATATTTTTATGAATAAATCATAATCTAGAGTAAATATTGTTCATATATGTTGGCAAATACCTAATGTATGAAATGTGATATATAATATTGATAGTAACTTAAATAAAAAAAAATATAAAAAAATATTTTTGTGAAAATGTCCCATTCATCCCCCACCTCCCCTGCCATATATCGCCACAAAACTTAGCATTAATCATTTACCAATCAGAGTTCGAAGCTTTTTACCGTGTGTGTATTACACAATGAGTTTCTAAATGATTCTCATAATTTGCAAGTGAAATACTGAAAAAGGTGCTTATGCATTAATGGGAAACTTTCCAAGATGTGTACAACTGCCTGAAAATTCCTGATATGCGTAGCTTTTTGCAATTTTAGAGAAATGAGTAATATATGAGCATCAAACAAGCACTTTGTGCGAATTTTAATACATAAGCTAAAGCCTTTAAATAAAGTTTAACGCACAAATACGTACAGTATCATATACGCAAAAAATCACATATGGCTGTTTTGAGGATTCCTGGATCCCCTTCCTCAGAGCGAGAAATTAAAAAAAAATTAAAAGATTAAAATGTGTACTACGAACCCCTGGTTATAGCCCCCAGTACTGGCTAATGAATTTAATCAAGACTGAATGAATGGTAATGAACTTCAATCAGTTCATTAACCGGTACTCGGGGCTATAACCGAGGGGTTCTTTGAACACATTTTAATCTTCTTTTTTAAATTATTATTTCTCGCACTGAGGAAGGGGATCCAGGAATCCTCGAAACGGCCGTATGTGATTTTTTGTGTACATAGTATTGTACGTATTTATGCGTTAAAACGTTGTTTAACGGGTTTAACTTATCTATGAGTAATATATGATTTACAGCAAATATTTCATAAAATCCAATTCCTTTAAATTAATCACTTAATATACTTAGACAACCAGAAAATTTACCATGGTGGTGAAGCTTTGGGAATAATAATTAACAAAGTTTGTTCGTTTACAGGGTTCGTACGGGTACCGTTATTTTCAAGGCCAAATATCAGTATTTTTCTTATAGAAAAATAAATCTTGTTTAAACGGACGAAATTTTGCCTCATTTAAGGAGAAATTTTCCATAAGACAATACTGGTACCGAAGAAATTCTTAGTCAGGAAATTCAAGGACTCGTACGAACCCTGATTTATGATCATTCATACTATTTATGAAGAATATAATATTATTATTTAATTAAAAAAGTCTTAACGCATCTACAACTCTGAAAGGACCCGAAGCAGTTGTTATATATGTTCAGATCAACACATTTTGTGGTAATGCAAAGACTGGATCAGACGCAGGGCAGTTAAGGGGGCAAATGGAGTTCATTTGTTGTTTAATCAGCCTAGCTCTTTAAAATGTTAAGGTATTTTTTGAAGTTATCTTGAATACCGATCAGACAGTTCTAAAATTCTCTATTCAGCACACTATACCGTTTAGAATAATTTGAGGAATGCGGAACAAACTTTTGACGTTTCATTAAAAACCTTTTCTGTCAAATTTTTCTAAAAGCTATTTACCATTACAAAATCTTTAAAACAGTGAAGTTATAAGTCACGTTCTTATATATTATGTCCGACAAAAATCTGTGAAAAGTTCATTTATGTGAGATATATATCAAAGTGTGTATTCATCTAATAATCAAAATCGTGAAAACAGTCTTTTTCTATTTAAACCATAACTCTTTAATAACGGATTTTAGTGCTACTCAGTTCTGCACGTTTAGTATTTTGGCACTAAAGTTTGAAAAAAATGTCGATTATTTATTATATATTCACAGGCCAGGAGTTACGTTTTTTGTAATCAAGTATTAAAATTAAAAATTTAATACAATTTCAACCAAATTAAAAAAGAGAAGAATATACATATATCATGTAATTGTTCAAAAACTATATATGTATAATTAAATTCAAGTAAATCATGAATAAAACACTAAACAAGTATTGCCGTATATACAGGGTGTCAGAAAAGAATGAAATGTGGTTTCATATTTTACCTGTTAGAGATACGCAGGCAATGTAAATTGCAAAAGTGTTCAAAATTAGGTATAAATTAAGATATTAAGATTATGTTGATGAGCTAGACCTGCCATTAACATTTGAAAGTTACACTTTTAAATTTTCGTACGGTTCCTGGACCTATAAGTTATATATATAGAAAAACTTTTTCCATGATTTGACAAGTACAACAGTAAAAAATCCATTCTTCTACGATCAAAACTCGCCGTGTTACGTTACTTTAAATTTTAAGAAATTTCGGACAATTCCGGCACTAAAAACAGACAGGCAATTTTTTAGAGTCGTAAAGCTCCGAAATTTCGTAAATTTCTACGCACCATAAGTGAGTGAATTTTGGTCGTAGAGGAATGGAATCGTTACTGTTGTGATTGTCAGAGCCTGGAGAAAATTTTTCTAAATGTAACTTATAGGTCGCAGAGACCGTATAAAATTTTAAAAACTGCAACTTTTCGAAAATTAATGGCAAGACTATTTTATCAACATAATCCAAATTTCTACCTGATTTTGTACAATTTTGCAGTTTACATTGCCTACATATCTCCAATAGGTAAAATATTGAAGAATATTTCAATCTTTTCGGACACCCTGTATATACAGGGTGTTCCGTTAAAGGGGTCCAATATTAATAGGGGTAATAGAGGAGATCACATGGAGCATAAATCAGTATATAAAGCCTGGTCGGATCTCTATAGTTTTCAAGTTACAGCAAATAGAATGAAAATTCGGAAAATTGTAAAAGAACCCTCATTGCTAACTTATCGATAACGCTACATAAAAACAAAGCACATATTTAGAAAGAGCAGAAAAAAACCTACAAAATGACATCAATTGTATTAAAATAGCAATATTTATTGATGAGTTACAAGCCCTGAAACAGTGAAAAAAGTACGAAATCCAATATACATCAAAATAGTTAATCGTTAATTCCAAAAAGACAACTCTAGCTACAACAAGGAAAATGTAGTAAAATTTGGTCCATTCCGAAAACTTTCGAAAAAGCTTACAATGAACCATATCGGTTTAATTATGTGAGACAAATTAATCAGTTTCTTAGTTACAACTCCGCTTTCTTTGACACTAGCAAAGGTTAAACTCCGCCCATCACGATTGGAAACACCGCCTATTTAATAACTCTCAACTATACATTTTCGATCATGCTTCTTCTGAGATGCAACATTTTTAATTATTCAAGAGTTGAATGAACCAAAATAACTTTACAATAATAGTCTACATTTTAAAGTGGTCTTTTATTGATATAAAGCTTAAGTTAAATTCTTTAAAATTAAACTGGTGGTGAAAATTCGGAAATAATTAAAAATATTGCGATTTGTAACTATGCAAGAAGTTTCAGTACATGTTTTACATAGACAATTATTGTATGTATATGTGCATCATAATTTATGATAGGAAATAATAATAACAAATAGCATAATAATTTTATTAATTATAAATTTAAAAAAGACACTAAATTTTAAATTAATTCATACAAACTTTGTAATTTACAATTTGAGTACACCACACTCTGTGACCTACAAAATACTGTGCCAAAAAGTGTTGAAAATAAAAGAAAAATGACAAATAAAGAATTACATTCCACGTACTTTATGACATATGTGAAGCATAGTCTTCTGGCCTGCGCTGCACAGTTCAATGTCGGAAGGCAGACGAACGGACATTATTATAATAGGTGTTCGAAGTGGCGCCCATTAACAGAATCGCACAGCCGACAGCGACGTCGTAAAGATTGGCGAACACGCCGAAAAACTCCGACGGAGTTGGGAATGTCTCCTGCAGCGACAACGATTCGCGCTAGTAAATCCTCCGGTGTATCCACATGCGTTTCATACACCAGCGATTTAAGGTGTCCCCAAACAAAAAAGTCTAACGGATTGAGGTCTGGAGAGCGTGCAGGCCAAGCAACAGGTCCACTGCGTCCAATCCATTTCCCAGGATATGTTGAATTGAGGTGATTGCGAACACCTATGAAAAAATGTGCCGGTGCGCCATCGTGCATAAACCACATATTGTGGCGCAATGTTGCTGGCAGATTTTGCAGTAACTGCGGTAAGATATCCCGTAGGAAAACCAAGTACGTACTGCCATTGAGTACATCTGGGAGTAAATATGGTCCTATGAGATAATCGCCGAGGACACCTGCCCATATGTTCACACTGAACTTTTGTTGTGCGTTCGACGGGAAAACAGTGTGCGGATTTGTATATGACCATGTGTGCATATTGTGCGTGTTTACCACGCCCTCTCTCGTAAATGTTGCTTCATCAGTAAATAAAATATTTTCCAGAAATTGTGGATTATTTTCTGTTACATTAAGCAACCAGCGTACGAATTCTGTCCGCTGAGCACAATCTGTTACTGATAACAGTTGTACCCGCTGCACATGAAAGGGGTGCATGTTTTCTGCACGCAGAACACGCCACACACTTTGGTGAGAAACACCGACTTCAGACGCAGCAGCTCGTGTACTCGTGGAGGGGTTATCTTTAAAAATATTCAGTACATCTTCTTCCATTGCAGGTGTTCGTACATGTCGAGGTTTCCCTGCATCAATGCTTGCTGTATTAAACGATCCAGTCTCCCGTAATCGTCTATCGATTTTTATGAAGAGTTTCTAACTTGGGCAACGTCTCCTTGGAAATTGCTCACGGTACATGCGCTGTGCTAGACATGCATTTCCATGAGCTTGCCCGTACATCAGATGCATGTCCGCATATTCTTCGTTAGAGTATTCCGGCATAATTATTATACATCAACTTACTACAATCCCACTTACAACAGCCTCCCTTTAACATAACGCCCACTGATGACTGCTGTTTTATTACACTTTTCTTCCTATACACATAGAAAATTTGCATAAAAAGTACTTCTTCTTCATCATCCTGAAAGTTCATGGAGGAAACGCAGCAGTCACGGAGTTTGCTTTAAGACAAGGCGAGAGCTGCACAATATGTCATTCACTTGACCAGACTGAATAATGAAAGGGTATTGATAGAGGTTGATCAGAAATGTATAATTGAAAGATATTAAAACGGGGTGTTTACAATCGTCATGGGCGGAGTTTCGCCCTTTCCGAGCGTGCAACAGTACAGAGTTGTAACTAGGGAACTGCTTGATTTCTCCCATACAATTAAACTGATATGGTTTATTGTCAGCTTCTTCGAAAGCTTTCGGAATGGACCAAATTTTATAACATTTTCCTTGATGTAGGTAGAGTTGCATTTTTGGAATTAACGATTAACTATTTTGCTAAATATTTGATTTTGTATTTTTTCACTGTTTCAGAGCTTGTAACTCGCCATTAATTCTCAATATTCTAAAACAACTTATGTCATTTCGTAGGATTTTTTCTGCTCTTTCTAAATATGTGCTTCGTTTTTATGTAGCATTATCGATAGTTTAGCAATGAGGGTTTTTTTACAAATTTCCGATTTTTCATTCTATTTGCTGTAACTTGAAAATTATTGAGATCCGGCCAGGCATTATATACTGATTTATGCTCCGTGTGATCTCCTCTATTACCCCTATTAATATTGGACCCCTTTAACGGAACACCCTGTATTTATATATATACATGTGTGCGTGTATGTGTTTGTTTTCACAATTTCTCAGATGTTCGGGGAAAACAGCTAAAATAATTAAACTAAATTAGACAGAGTAATTTCTAAGGAAGATACTATCTGAAAATCGAAAAAATCAAAATATTTCTTTGTTTTTTATTTGTTATGGGAAAGAATAAGTAGAAGAATATTGATAAAGGCATGTTAAATGTATACAAAATGAATTTAAATTTAAAAGAAAAATGTAAGAAATGGATGATAAAATATAGAATAGTTCCACGCAAGTCACATAGTTGATAACTGCTATGTTTTTTGGCCACCGTTATTTTTGAAAAGTTTTCTTTGCATTCAATTAAGGAGATATCTCCGATAAAATGAGTCACATTTTTCCGTTTTAAAATACTGGTATCCACAAATCGGAGCAATTTTCACCTATGTGACTTACACTACAAGTACTCATGGAACTATAGCTTACATAATTTACCGTAATTTCCGGCCTATAATCTACAGATCAAACAATCATGTTTCGACCCAGAAATTTTATTTAATAATTGAAAAGATTTACCGCGATTTAATAACTTGCATTTTTTGAAATACGATTTCTGGGTCCGAACATAATTGTCTGATCCGCGGATTATAGGCCGGAAATTACGGAAAGTTTGAAAGAAAAAGAGGTCTAGCCTTAGAAGTTTTTGAAGGAAACTCAATCATAAAAGGACGCGTATTCAGATGTATGTGTATGAAGGGATTTATTTATGTACATAATTGTGCTTTATTATTAAGTTTATTTAGAAGGTTTTTTTAGCATCAAAAGTTTTTAAAATCTTGTGCCAAGTAATATAGAAAAAAAAAAGAGTATTAAAATTTAATGAAGTCGATTTCTAATGAAGCTTCAAAGTGATAAAAAAAATATTAAAACGTAAATTGTTACGTATTTAAACCGGTTTCTGCATTGTTACCAATTTTTACAAAAAAAAAAAAAAAAAAAAAAAATGGGCACGAGAGAATGCGAAATATAAATAGCGAAATAGTAAAAAACGTGAAGATGTTTTAGATTTTGTCATTACATCGATAATATTTTGAAATCCTGAGCTTTTGCCTAATTTGGAATTTTACGATTTTCACTATAATTTAAATCGTCAGAAAAAAATTGTAAAATTTCTGTAAAATATTATTTTGTCATATCGGTAATTGCTTAACTGTTCTAAAATTCACTGCAGCTTATGAAAATATGAAAATGCTGATAAATAATCTCAATGGGCACTATCATGAAAAATGGGTTAGTTTTGATGCTACGACCGTTGAAAGACCTTAATTCATATTACATACATGTACACCATCTGTTTTTATTTACGCCGAATAAACATAAATTTACGCAGAAAAAATATTTAACGAAATGTTTCCGGTTTCGATGTGATTGTTAATTACCTTTTATTATTAAAAAATTGGTTTTATTTGATTTGAAAAAAAAAAAAAAATTGGAAGGTTGGCAGCTATATGATTATTATGATGCAAATAAACTTTTTCAAACGTACATTTTCAAATCAAATTAAATCAGACATTTTATTAAATAATAAAATCTAGTTAAATACCTCAAGGGTGCAGGGAACATTTCATAAAGCTATTTTTCTGATTAAATATATGTTTATTTCGCTGGAAAAAAAACGGAAAGTTGGTAGCTTTGCAATATGAAATAACCATACCTGCCAACTCTTCTGTTTTTTTTTTTTTTTTTTTTTTTTTTTTTTTTTTTTTTGTATCACAAAAATTTTATAGAAAATGTTACCTTTTTCAAACGCCGTAACTGGCCGATTAAATAAGGCACAGATTTCTTTTAAATTTTTGTTGTACAAAAAGCGAAAGAGTTGGTAGCTATGGAAACAACCCTTAACGGTCGAAGTACTGCTCCTAGGCCCAGGCAAAGTTTGGAGTTTTAATCAAAGTAAGGTTAGTTGGGGTAACTGGACCCACGAGGTAACTGGGCCATAGGCTATTTTATAAAAAACTGTTGATGTTTTTTTAAGTTTTAGCTTTTGTGAACAATTCACCTTAATCTCTGCTTCCTAAAACAACGTGTGTCAACTCAATCATAACTCTCACTTTGCTGTGATAGGTTGTCAAAAATTTCTAAAAACAACATCAATATGGTTGAACTTCCTGGGCTTTTTATTAAAATACTGTAAGTACTTTTATTAAACAATCTTTTTTTAAAAAGAATAGGCATATAACTACATTAATATTATTAGGTATATTATACATAATTACTTCCTGTTTCAAATGTGAGCCCGGTGTGCCAGTTACCCCATAAATGTTTCAAGAGTGGGGTAACTGGGATATGTATCCGGGGTAACTGGACCATGCTGGATCCAGTTACCCCAATAGTTTTTTTTTTTTTTTAATTCAGTTTCTCTTACTACGGGAAATAAATTTCTCCATTGTTTTTTGCTCACAATAAAGAAAGTTATAGAATACCTTATTAATATTACGTAATAAAATTTTAAAAAAGCATATTGGGTGGTATCAAACCAAATTTATTGACCCCTTGAGATGCGGTAATGCCGTTATGGCATCATATAATTTTAATCCCTAATTGTCACAGGAACTTTATAATGAAAATTTCGCCTTTATTAAAATATACTTTTACTTATTTACAAATAGGTTCTCTTGTAAATACTGGTGTCATTAAATTATTTCAACATTTTACGAATGCAAGTACCTTGCTTCTGAAAGCCAGATAGCCAAACCTTGAAATTGTACGATACACAGAAGTCGCATTCTATAGGGAAACTTTTATTCTTCAACAACTATCTTGAAAATAATATCTTCATCGCACCTTTCGTTAGAATATGTTAAATAAAATGATCATGAAGGTAACTCATTAAGGATTTTGTTAGGAACAATAAAATTTTCCCCATATAATGCGGCTCCTGGATACAGATAAACTACTTAAGTACTTACGTAGCCGTTTGTTCATTGATTTACCTAGCTATTTTTTTTTCCTTAAAATATCCATGTGACTTTTATACTTATTACCTATACTAAAGTACATAACTAGTTACTTAATTTTTATGTTTTTGGTATAAATAAATCTAATAATTTCACTTTCAGTGCTTTTTTTAGACACATTGAGAGCAAAGGTTTCCCTTACAACGCTCTTTAGTTGATATATAATTTACATGATCTGCCTGGTTTAAAATTTTTTAAGTTGCTTACACTTTTTCAAACAGGACCTGATATCCCATATGAAAAAAAATAAACGCGTGTGGAACATAGACCCTTCTGGTCCACTTACCCCATTTTATGGGGCATTTAGACGCATGAGGAAAGAAAGATGAAATATGCATATTTTTATATTTTTAAATATTAAAATGTAATTTTGAACATTTCTGTGTGATAGAGGGAACCTAACTAAACACATTTACAGAAGTTTAGACTTTAATTCAAATGAACATTAGCTTTTTGAAGCTGGATCGTCAGAAGCTCCGGAGTCACCTTGTAAAATCATGGCCCAGTTGTCCCAACTAACCTTACTCCTCCCAGGCGCATGCACAATAAATGCAATAAAGTATCACAATATGAATATTTATATTTTTCCCGAAATTTTTTTTAAGAAACTTTATATGTTGATTTATAAGCAATGCGTTTGTTTTTCGAATATTATACCATCCCGTCCATCACGCCCTTCATACCAAGCAGAAAATATATATCTATATTTCTCACATTCCACATAACCAAGGTTGCCGCCATCGACTACATTTTAATTCATCTCTCACCACTTTTTGAAATAAAAATTTTTCACGGGTACTTTGACACCATGTGCAAGAGAAATGTATTACAAAATTTATTTTTAAAAAATAGTGGTGCGAGTAGAATATAAAAATAGTCGTCCGTAGCAGCCCTCCATAACGAATATGAATTTAATCCAACATTTTGCGGGATTTTTTGTTGTTGTTCATTTTTTCTCTTTTTTTTTTTTTTGTGAACGAAATCAGAAATGTGGGATATTTCACTAATTTACACGTAGTTCGATTATAAAAAAACAGTTTTTCTTAGCATTTTGCGTTGAATATTGAAAGCAAGTGGTAAGTAAAAATTTAAATATGAATTGAATTACTAGAAATTTTATTATAAAATTTTTACTAATCGTTTAAGAACGAAGTCCTTTAATCCTTTCAAGGACTGTGGTATGTTAATGACACTACTTAATTTTTATTCCCAAATGCCGCACTGGCACAAGATTTTTGCAGAGTTGCCAAGTTTCCGGCTTTTGCCACCACTATTTTCTTAGAGAAAATTTTGTTTTGTTAAATCTCCCAAATGTTTCAACTGAATAAAAGAACATTTTCTGTATTAAAATACTGCTATCCAAAAAGCCGGAGATTTGGCAGCTCTGATGCTGGTATAGAATGTTCCGTTCATTATGTATGTGAAATGTAGCTTATTTCTTATTTCCAAATTTTTCGTAAATTCCCGTGTCATACATTCATTTCTACATTTTAGCCATGGACGTACTATGCCGCTGAAAGGGATAATCAAATTTCTTTAAACCTTTAACCCTTAAATGCGTGATTTTTTATTTTGTTTCGAAAAAAATATATATATGATTCTCTGAAAGGTTTATTAAACAGGAAAAATAATGAAAAAAATCAGAGATACATTTTTCATATAATACTTTCATGTAATCTTTTCTTCTGTTGCACATCTGCAATACAAGTAAAAACTACTGTCGTGTGGCTGTTTTTCACTAAAATATTGCAGATTAGTAAATATTTTTATAAGTATGTCTCCAAATACCTTATTTTATATGATTATTTATTTTATAAGGCTTAATCTTTAACCCCTTTAATTCCCATGATAGAATACGTTCTAGAAATTACGTAGTTCAGAGAAACTGACTGTACACCAGAAAGTTTCAATGGTTAATTTCGCTTTATTTAAATAACGGAATATCTGTTCTTAATTAAAGCAAATATTGCTATTTTAATTTTCTGGTGTGAGTTAGGTATATACGAATTAAAAAATCAATTAAATTCACAATACTGTTGTTTACATATATGCAAAGCTGCGCACTAAAAGGTTAAGATCGGAAGATTTTTGGTAGAAATGAAAAGTTTTTGTGGTTTCCTTTAATTAATAGGGTCATAGTTGATTGAAAACAATATTTAAAAAAAATACATGATATCAGGTTAAGGGAGGATCCACGCAATTCTGATGGTGCAGGCTCGACTTTAAATCGTGCACAAAGAGAAAATGTTTTTTTTTTCTTTAGGATCACCTATACACAAATGTGTAGGTCAGGTCTTAACCCTTTATGTACTGAATTATGAATTTATCTTCTAAAGCATTTTTCGTGAATTAATTAAACTACATTAGAAGATTTATATAATCATTTAATAAATTTTAGAAGGATTTTAGAAGGATTGGAGGATTTAGAAGGATTAATTAAATTTGATTTTATAGGGATTTTGTGCAATATTTATAACCCCACTCAAATCTTTTATTTTAAATATTTTTCTTAGTATTTTGTAGAATTAAGAAATGTACAAATATAATGCTCTTACAATAGAAATATAGAGATATTTCCGAATTGAACACCCCCCCCCCCCCCTTCTAACGCCAAGAAAGCTGAAAAGATGCAAAGTCAAAAGAAATCATCCTTTTAAAAATATTTTTGTTTTGTGTAACCAATAATGCTTTTCGAACAAGATAATATATCTATAACTCATTCTAAATTGCATTACATCTAATTGATGAATAAAATGAATTTTATAACAAGTTATTTTAATGATACGTATAAGTACCGTCAGTAGATAAAGAGTTAAAGGGTTAAGTAAACAAAATAATAATTATCAACAACGTAATTTCTATTTGTGAAAAAAAAGTCCGACCTGGACGTCGATCAACTAGAAAAAAACTTTGACCGTTAAGGGTTAAGATCTTCCGATGGTCATATCAACATAAGTAGACATTTTTCAGGCTTGTGAATATTGAGACATTTGATTAACATTGCACGAACTCCATATCAAAATTTCAGCTAATTCCACCTGGGCCACTTTTCCCTAAAATTCAAGCATGGCCCTTTAGCCACTTATTTTTTTTCTCTTGCACTACTACATTTACTTTTCTCCAGCTGAAAATATTAAGCTTGCATTGATGAAAGAAATTGAATGCATATTTAGAAGAGAATAACAGAGAGGGGGAGTAATGTAAACGTAATACTACTTCCGATGAGGGAGAAAATCGGCATGTGAGCAGCTGTTGCCAATTGAAGAGGGCTATTTCGATGATCTAGCCCTAACACAAAGTAAGCTAGCAATATATTAAAAAATTCTACACAAAGTAGGTGATAGGAAAAAAACACAATAACTTCAGACTTTTTATGCATTAAATAAATAGTCTTTCAATATTAGTTCGTTTTTTCTACATTAAAAAACGTGAAGTATTTTAAAATAAAATTAATTAATTAAAAAAATTAATCGTAAATCAATATACGAAATTGAAGAAAGGATATTATCGTAATTTAAAATACATTTATTGTATCGTAAAATTCTAATAATTTTCTAAGGAAATATTGTAGCGAATGACTTTTGATCTATCGAAGTGAAGTCAAAAGAGAAGTATTTTAAAATAAAATTAATTAATTAAAAAAATTAATCGTAAATCAATATACGAAATTGAAGAAAGGAAATTACCGTAATTTAAAATACATTTATTGTATCGTAAAATTCTAATAATTTTCTAAGGAAATATTGTAGCGAATGACTTTTGATCTATCAAAGTGAAGACAAAAGTGAAACTATTTTATAATTTTAAACGTTTTCATATTAGTGTAAGTTTTATTCTACCTTGCAAGTAAAATTTTAAAAGTAAATTTTCAGAGCGCGGAAAACCTTGAACACATCCATTGGAAAATACACATTGATTTCAGGAATATATTTCAGAATTCAGTGCAGACAGGTTAACCCCTTCGGTACGGGAATTTTTACGAAATTTTTAATCTTTTGTCACCGTTTTTTAAAAACAGAAATTTGTGTCTTGTTGAATCGAGAAAATGCGCTGATTAAATAAGGCAAATTTAACAGTAAAATTTTACTGGTGAGGAAAAACATGGATTCTGAGCACTTCATGCGGCACGTATACGTGCCGCTCGTCCCCAAGGAGTTAAAACATATCGAATAAAACTGGGTTTCTAAAAATGGATTGAAATTAATAAAAATTTCAGATCTAGAAAAAAGAAATAAATATATCGAAGCCTACTAAGAATGTAATTTATAAAGAAACCAATGGGTATTAACACCTTAATAGTCCCGTAATTTTCTGAAAAATCGTTCAAAAATTGTTGATTTGTTTTCCCCACACATCCTCCAACTCTTACAAATTCTTAAAATTAAGCATTTCGATCTTAAAATCATGTTTTTCAATTAAATGCTGACATTTTTTGATATCTTTAAGCATTTAAAATAATCCCGGAAGAATAAACTGTAATATATTAGCTAAAGTTATAAGGAGTTCAGCCCGTGAGGATCACGGGCGCGTCAAAATTTACTCACAAATGCTTGCCCCTGAACGTATCGGGCGAGACAATTAAGGCTTAAATGCGCGATTTTTTATTTTGTTTCGAAACAATTATATATGATTCTCTGAAAGGTATATTACACAGGAAAAATAACGAAAAAAATCAGAGGTATATTTTTCGTATAATACGTCAAACTTTTCTTCTGTTGCACATCTGCTATATAAGTAAAAAGTACTGTCGTGTAACTGTTTTACGCTAAAATATTGCAAATTAGTAAATATTTTAATAAGTATGTCTCCAAATACTATTTTTTGTATAATTTTTTATTTTATAAAACTTAACCTTTAACCCTTTAATTCCCATGATAGAATACGTTCTAGAAATTACGTAGTTCAGAGAATCTGCCTTTACACCAGAAAGTTTAAATGGTTAATTCAGCTTTATTTAAAAAAGGGAATGTCTGTTATTAATTAAAGCACATATTTCTATTTTAACTTTCTGGTGTGAATTAGGTACATACGAATTAAAAAAAAATTCTATTTAATTCAAAACACTGTTGTTTTCATATATGCAAAGCTGCGCACTAAAGGGTTAAGGGGTTAAATTTATAAATTTGGATGGAATATGTCAAAGTTATGACATGTGCAACAAAAATTTCCGTGAACGAGTTTATGATTTACATGCAAATTAAATTTCTGTATTAAATGTAAAAGTTTGATTTTAAATTCCCAGGAATAATTTTTAATTAAAATAAATCGATAAATATACGTTTCTTGTTTTAAAATTTAAATTAATATCAGTTTTATAAGCATTTTCATGAAAGTGCAGGAAAGCCCTCAAAACACTCGGGGGGTTAAAACTCATTAATGGTCAGGGTATAGATATGAAGTAAAAGAAAAAAAAAATTAACTTAAAAATTACCTCTTTTTATCAGTTCTATCAAATCCTAACAAAATATAAATAATTATTAGCATATGGCAAACATGTTAACAAAAATATTTTAAAAATCTAAAATACGTTTTGTGAGAATCCCTGGGAATTGCTATTTTATTTTATTGCATTTATGTTAAAAAAAAATTTCTTAAGTATGATTAACAATTGGTATTTTGTTATCATTCGATAAAACTAACAACGAAAAAAAAAAAAAAAAACAACTTTTTCTGTCTCTTACCGTTATTGAGTTACAAAATAAAATCTAAAAATATTTCAAGAGAAAATTTATCTTCTTAAACTCAATTCGGAACTAAAAAAATACACAAAACAAACAAACAACAACAGCAAAAATGCGTATTAACATATCTTCCTGAGCACAAAATATCCTCAAAGTTTATTTTTTAATAATTTTCGGATTGGAGACCTTCCGCATTTATTGGAAATAACAATAATAATCAAATTTAGAGGGACGCGAAAAATTACAATGGGTAGATAGAATTGTGAGTGTTTTGTGAAATTTCTTGGTTTTTGGAATTTCCATACTTGTATAAAAGTAGAAAAAGCCCTACTTTGTTTGGATTCGCGAAGCATTATTTCTACCCTATATATATAAAATCCTAATGAAACGAGTTTATGAAACGACTTTATGAAACGATTTTATGAAATGACTTTATGAAACGATTTTATGAAACGACTGAATAAACAACTGATTATGTTTCACGGTGATTTCTCCTGAAATATGGAATATTATGCGATGAAATTAACACCAAAAATCCGTATTGATCTTCAGATCTCAAAACTTGCATTAGAATTTTAAAATTCGAATTAGTTTTCGAGATATTAATTTTTTGCTAATTTTAAACGCTTTTCGCTAATTATGGCAACTCATATTTTAATCATAACGTATATTTGTTTTTCATATTTTAGAAAAGGTTATTATTTTAAACTAATTTGGCGACCAGTTTGGCCTCCCATAAATGTATGCTAAGAAATGTATCATGTTACTGTTATTCATAATTCAATTTACTTGAACAATCTTTCGTTAAATCGGAAGATTCTAATAGAGAAATCAAGAACTCGGAATTTTTATGTTAGCGCGACGCAGGTAATAAATCGCCAAATATTTCTCCCGTCGGATTTTTTTTTTTTTTTTGGTACTTTATTACCATTTTATTTAAAATGCACAATTTTCAATTAAAATTGCAACATTTAAAATTAATGACTTTCACTTTTTTTTTAACGGAATGAAAAGAAAAATATTAGGCACAGATGTCATATTCTCACCGGGGTATCTAATTGGCGCCAGAATGGCGTTATTTTGCCTGACCTTGAAACCCGGTTATTGTTTCTTATTTATTAATAAATGTTTATTTACATTTACTTTCTTTTTATTTAAAAAAAAGTTATAAATTGTTTTGTTCTATAGTTATTAATTAAAGTTTTTTTTATTCATTGTTATTTCATTTAACACGTTCATACCGGCGCGGTGGGTCACACTCGACTGTCTCAGAGTTTTCAAGTCTCCGGCTTCTTGCACACCACTATTATTTTAGAGAAAAGATCGTTCCTTTAAATCGCCAAGTGGTTCTAATTAAATAAAACGACATTTTCTGTATTGAAATACTGGTATCCAAATAGCCGGAGACTTGCCAGCTCTGAGACAGTCGAGTGTGACCCACCGCGCCGGCGTGAACGTGTTAAAAAATAATAGAGAATAATTTAAAAATACATATCTAACTGGTTTTGAAAACGGGGTTTACGCCAAATTGTCGGAAAAACCCGGTGCGTATATCACATCTGTGCCAAATCACTACAATAATAGCCAAAATCATGTGACTGTCATAAACAGTTCTGCGTTGACTGCTTCGCTTTTTATATGCCAATCGGTCATTTTAGTACTTTAATGTTAGCCGGGCGCAGGTGATAAATCGCATAATATTGTCCCATCGCCAACATTTCATCTATATTATAATAGTCCAAGTCATATGACTGTCATAAACAATTACGGGCTGACCCATTCGCCTTTCATATTCAAGGTGGCTATTTTTAATCAAAATTATTTTTTCGAGTAAAACTACATAAAATTTGCCGTGATCTCAAAGAATTCTCGGTACTTTTATGTTAGTCGGGAGCAAATTTCGCCAATAGCATTTTTTAAGACTCCAATTAAACTTTTTTGTTTCTCGCGTGGTAAATTAAAACAATGCTTTGATGTTGAAATTAAATGTCATGGTTTATGGTATTATTTTTCTTTTTCTGTTATTTTTCTCTTTTTATTTTTTATGAAATAATGGAAAGTCATGAATTTTAAATGTTTCAGATTTAAATTAAAGTTAAGTGTTTGAAATAAAATGAGTGAAAGTTTTATATTTTTAATGAAATACGAAAAAATGCGATAAGAACAGTGTTTGGCTATTTATGATATGCGCTCAGCTAACATAAAAATACAGAGTTCTCGATTTCTCTAACAGAATCTCCCGATTTGGTAAAGGACTAAGTAAATTAAAATATGAATAAAAGCAACATGATACAAAGCTTAGCATACATTTAAGGGAGACCAAATTGGTCGCCATGGCGGCTAGTATTAAATAATGCAACAAATCATGACATTTAATTTAAACTTATAAGCAATATTTTAATGGTACTACTTAGTTATCCCGTCGGACAATTTCGCCAAATTATATAAATCGCCAAACCACTCACCAAATTATACAAATTGACATAATATTTATTTTAAATAACGAAAGAAGAAATAAATTATTATCACACTAATAAAAATACAAATAAAACGTCGAAATAAAAATCACTTGAATGCGTAAACACGTGTAACTTTTTTAAAGTCAAGTGAATGTGACATTTACGATCAACCATTATCGGCATTTAATCTTATAGGTTGGCGATAGATTTTTGGTCGACAGGATAACCAAGTAGTACAGTTTTAATTTACCACTCGAAAAATAAAAAAAATGCAAACTGGCGAGTTAAAAAAAAAGCTATTGGCAAGATTTGCACCCGGCTAACATAAAAGTACCTACAATTCTTTGCGATCATTTCAACTTTTATGTAGTTTTATTCGAAAAAATAATTTTGATTCTTTAATCAAAATGGAAACCTTTCATATGAAAAGCAAAGGGATCAGCCGTAATTGTTTATGGCAGTTACATGACTTGGTCTATTATAATATAGGTGAATTGATGGCGATAGAATAATATTTGGCGACTTATCACCTTTGTGGCTGGCTAATATTAAAGTACCAAAATGGCTGCCTGGAATATAAAAAGCGAAGGGATCCGCCCGGAACTGTTGATGAGATTCACATGACTTAGGCTATCATTATAGAGATTGTTTTCAATTCCAAAAACAGCGCAAAGAATAGTATTTCCTTACGATTAAAAATTTATTTACACTTGATTATTAAAAACAGAAAAAAAAAACTTCAAAATTACTATTAAATGAGTACGTGTTAAAAGCAGGAAAATATTGAAAATTATGTCTTGAAAATTGTATTTACACGTGAATATTGAAAGAGAAAGGAAACCTTAAAATAATAAATACCTTAATACGCGTTTAACCCTTTCAGTGGCAAGGTACTTCTGTTCGTAAAATGTTGAAATCAGTGAATGGCACCAGTATTTACAAACAAATTTATTTCGAAATACGAAAATGCTTTTGTTCCTTTACTTAATAAAAGGAAAATTTCCATTTCTATATTCTGATGCCAATGTGGCATTTAGGAATTAAAATTAAGTGGTCCAAAAATCAACCACCGTCCTTGAAGGGTTAAAGCAGTAAATTGTAGTAAATTTTACTATGTCAATCGTATTAGAACGCTGTTAAAAATTATCGGGAGGCAAAGATTCTGCTTACTTAATTCACTTTATTTTAGCTTCTTTTCAAAAGTTTAACTGATCTTCTTTAATCATACACGAAAACAACCATTGGATGTCTTAACAGCTACTGATTCGGTCTTAAATTTTCGCAATCAAAGGGAAATGAATGGAAACCCGTTTACAGGGAAATCGCTGCAGGTTTTTTTAATTATAATTCAATCTTCTCTAATCTTTTTAAAACCGATCAGATTAGCGTGCTTTTAGATTCTGTGGTGTCTGATCGGGGGTTGGCGAGCGCAGCCCTCTAGTAGTAAGATAAATATTTGAAAGTAACAATTTTTTTTTACATTAATTTTGCAACTTTATTAAGCAAAAACGTTATTTTATGTTTCGGCCCATTTTAATTTTAGAAATGTAAATTCAGCCAAATAACTAAGAATTACCTCGAAATTTTTTATCTAATGTATAAAAGTGAAAATTTGTCTGTCTGTCTGTAATGCTATACAAATCCACAGTTTGTAAGCCAGAATTGTGAAATGCTACGTACATGTGTATTAAAACACGGCCGAGGCAACTAAAGCAATCCGGAATCGAAGTAATTTATATTTTAATTTTGATTAATAAAAAACTAACAAATTTTCGGCAATTTCCTATCAAATTTAAACATTTTTCGTTATAGCAGCTGCCAACAATTAAAAATTTACAATAAAATTCTTACCACAACAATTACCTTTTTATTGCTAAACGCGTATCATATTACGTACGCCACGCTGCAATATTAAAAAGCTGTAGTGGGTATTACGATAATTCTTTTACCTCACATGCAAATAATTAGAGATACACATATTACGTAAGCCACGCTGCAATAATAAGAAGCTTTAGCTGGTATTGCGATAACTCTTTTACCCCACATGCAAATAATTAGAGATTATTTAATAGCGCTTAATTATTACAAATTTTTAAAAATAAAGAAACACATTTTATCACAAACATCAATAAATTTTTTATTCTCTTATTCCAAAGATATCGTTTTTATCGTCTACTGCCTTAATAACATATTTAATCTCATTAAAAAAAGGCACACTAGTAGTAAAATATTTGACTAAATCGAATAGTTATTTTTAACCCTTTCATTCCCATGGTAGAATACGTTCTAGAAATTACGTAGTTCAGAGGATCCGAATTTATACCAAAAATTTTTTTGTTAAATTTCGCTTTATTTAAATACGGAATGGTCTGTTATTAAATAGACCAAATATTGCTATTTTAATTTTCTGGTATGAACTTGGAACATCCGAATTAAAAAATCCACTAACATCATGATGCCGTTTGGACTCACTGGGAGTGAAAGGGTTGATTATGGTTTTAGAATTAAATTCATGAACTCCCTTGCATAGAATTCCTTGCAGGGTTAAACAGCTAGTTTATGATATAACGAATTTAACAATTAATCTTATTTGTTTATAATTCTTTTGTTGCTACTTTACAAAAAAAAAAAAAAAAAAAAAAAAAGAAAAAAAGAAAAAGAAAAGAAAAAATCATAATATAATCCTTTTATACTGCGTAAGTATCGTCTGCGTAAATGTTTTCACATAATAAGAATAAATTGTGTATTTGAATTGTTAACACTGGAAAATACTTTTATTATTAAATGTAAATAACTGAATTTTCACAAATTTTAATTCATTAAAAAGACGCTATAATTTTCATAAAAAAGGTATTTTAAAAATTTCATAAAAAAAAAAAATCGTGAAACTATTTAATTATGTTTCTATCTACAATGACTAACTCCATGATTTATTTTTTCTTCTGAAAATATACGTGCTTCATTTTTTATTTACAAAAATGCGTCCGTAATGAAAAAGCATGTAAAATAAATTAATTAAAATGATACATTTTTTAAGGTTATTCTGTAAAAAAAAACAATATTGTGCAAATCTACAGGTCATAATTTATTTTTGGGTTTAATTTCAAGTCAAAATACTGAATGTTTTTTTTTTGTAAAGTGTACGACAAAATGTAATTTGTGTAGACATGTAGATGATTCGCTTCGCTCATCCTAATGAAATGTCATATAATGCAAGTATTTCTCAATTAAATGAAAATTAGTTTATATTTAATCTGAAAAGAGAATCTGCCAATGTGGCCATAAAATTTCGGTTATCACTGTAATCTACACATCTGCCAGCTTTTACGCTTTTTTCTTACCACTAAAATCTAAAAAAAAAAAAAAAAAAAAGAATTACTTATTTAATTGCAGATTTCGCCCATTAAATAAGGGAAAATGTTCTTTTAGTATTTCGAGGTAAAAAAAAAAAGCGTAAAAGTTGGCAGCTATGAATCTACGATTTAACCAACTACAGGGCTCCTAAATGGTTCGCCCACTGAATACCAATAAATTTTAACAGAAAAGTTTATGCTAGGTTTGTAAGAAAAATCTAAAAAGAAAATTTTTCTAAAAGAATATTGGTATTCAGTTGGCGGACCATTTGGGAGCCCTGCAACTATTAAAACTGTTTTTAACGAAATATATTCTTAATTTAAAATAATAATAATAATTATATATATACATCAGGGATGAGAGCGCTCCGACCCAAATGGTTGATTTTCACAACTAAATTTTAATAGTATTCTTTGTTTAAATAAATTCTGTCATTAAATACGGCAAGAAATACTATTAAAATTTAGTGGTAGCAATCGGTCATTTGGGTCGGAGCGCTCTCATCCGTGATATATGCATATATATATATATAATGATGGTGGTATATAAATTTAATTCATAATCTTTTTACATAGCTGCAACATTAATGCTTTTCGCACGAGTCAAATAACATATTTAAAGAGAAAATTTTACATAATAAATTAAATCAAATACGATAAAAACACCATATAAAAAAAAGGCACATTTTATTAAATAGTTTTACGGTTAAAAATATACTTATTTGAGATGAAAATTAGCCTAAAAGTTGATTAGCTGTGTTTCAAATGATCTCAGCAACAGCTTCCATTAACACCTTGAAGGGCGGTTTAGTGTTGCCAGTGGGCTACTTTTTTAAAATTGAGATTTCTTGGTTAGCACCACTTTTTTGAAATGATGAAATTCCCCTTATTTCGTGACAAATTAATTAAGGCGAAAACTAGGGGAATTTTACCATTTCAAGAAAGTGGTGCCAAACAAGAGATCTCAATTATAAAAAAGTAGCCCACTGGCAACACTGGGGCGGTGGTTGATATTTGGACCACATAAGTAAAATCCCTAACTGCCACATTCACACCAAAATGTTGGAATGAAAATTTCCTTTTATAAAATACGTTAAGAAAAGCTTTTACTTATTTCCAAATAAATCAGTTTGTACATTCTGGTGCCAGTCAATCATTTTAGTATTTTATGTATAGAAGCACTTTGCCCCTGAAAGGGTTAACAAGCTGAGGGAACATTCAGTTGAAGTGAGGTATTTTAAACGTATAACATACTTGTTAATCTGCCCAATTTCATACGTTAAAAATTTTGAATGTAAAGGGTGTCCCAAAATTCACGAAAGAAATAATTTGATACAAATCACAAGTTTATAATTAAAATTGTAAGTTTTTATTGATTCATAAAGCATACAGTATAGGGTTATGTATGGAATAGCATATTGGGTAAATGGCCTCCACGGCTTTGCTGGGTGTCCCAAAATTTACGCAAGATTTGGATTTTGCGTCATTTGTGCCTAAATTGCAAGATATGGTTGTGGACAACATGTGGTTTCAAATGAACGGTGCCGCATGACACACAGCCCGAGAAATAATTCAATTACTGCATGAGTCATTTCCTAGTCGTGTAATTTCTCGTTTTCGGGATCAGAATTGGCCGCCCAGATCATGCTAATTAACGCGGATTGGCTGCTTTCTTTGGGTTTTTTTTTTAATTTATGGTTTATGCCAACAAGCCCACGACCACTCACGCCTTAAAGGAGGAAATTTAGCGCTGCATCAACGAAAGTCTGCCACATTTATTCAAAGCGTTTAAGGAAATTTTCAACAAAAGAGTGCGTATGTGCTAGCAAAGCCGTGGAGGCCATTTACCCGATATTCTATTCCATACATAACCCTATACTTTATACTTTATGAATCAATAAAAAAGTTACAATTTTTAATTTTTAAACCTGTGTTTTCTATCATTACTCCTTGCGTTAATTTTGGGACACCCTTTGTATATTTTTAATCAGGTGATTCATCATATTAAAGTACACTGTGTAACAAAATGCGCTAATAACATGGTATTGAAAGGAGCATATTTCTTCGAAGTTGTGAAATAATTGTATAATGATATGAGCCTATTTGATAATGTACAGTGTAATTCAAGAAGCTTTTTATTTAAATTATATCCCATTTGGATTATATCTTTACTTTCCGAAACAAACGAAACTGATAAGCGCTACTGGATTTATCTATTTCGCTATTCTTTATGCATGTCATGATTTCTTTTGATTTTATTTAGATCTTCTATTTCATCTCCATTCTTCTTCTTCTCTCACATATTCATTTCTAAATGCGGACGGTGTTTGAGCGATATGAAACATGAGTAGCTACGTAATCGCCTTAAAACTTTTCTTAATCACTTCTTTAACCGACTTCACACAGATTGCTGGCAAGTTTGACATAAATGAACATTGCTCCGATTTTGACAAGGCGCTAAAAATTTAGCGCCAATCCTATTATATTTGAAATTGATGAAACTCGTTTGAAATAATTGACATACATAAAATAAAAAATATGGTATGCTTTTCAGATATTCGTAAATGCATATTATATGTTTTATACGAATTTCGCGATATGCCTTATTTAAATGGGTAATTTAGGATTCCGCCTATTTTTTGAACCTCCTACTTCTAAAAAAAAAAATTGGTTAAAAAAAAATTCACATGTTTTTCGCACTCCAACTGTTTGAAAGAATGTTTTGTTTAAAAGAAGAAAAATAAAATAAGGATTCGAATAATTTCCATGTGAAGAATAAAGGAAAGTTCGAGTTTAACCCTTTCAGGGGCAGAGTACTTGTACTCGTAAAATGCCGAAATGTTTCACTGGCACCAGAATTAGCTACCGAATTTTTTGGAAAATAATGAAAAGCTTTTCTTCGTATACTTGATCACTCTACCAGGGAGCCAACCAGATAATGGCAAAAGCCCTGAATCCCTTGCAGAAGAACGCCCTCCACCATCCAACTCAGCCCCAGCCGCTGAAACAGACCCGGAATCAACGACAATTAATAAAACTAAAAAGTCACAAAAATATGGCACACTATGCCATGCAGATAAAAATACAAAAATTAAAGTCATGTACAAGTTTTAAACATATGAGTGTAACTCTAGTTACTATAAAATAAAACTAAAACTAAAACTAAAACTGAATGAAACTGCAAAACAAAATTTTAAATCATTTTCAGTTACAAATGATTGTATAAAGATATCTTAAAACTAAGGATTGTTTACACTAATAATCAAGACAAGATAAAACATTAAGCTAATAAAGCAGACATTTAGGTCAATTCAAGTTACAACAGACCATCAGACCCTGAAAGACCAGAAACAACTCAAAAATGCGTGAAGGCAGAAAGATTAGCAAAGCATTATGTGGATAAAAGTTGGGCAAAAGTCTACCAAAAATACTTTAATTATACTAAAATGTTTAAAATCTGTACTTTATGAATGAATACAATTTATGCAGTTCATTATAAATAACTCTCAGTTTTCTTCGTGTACTTATAAAAAGGGAAATTTTTAATTCAATAAATCTGGTATCAATGTGGCATTTAGGGATTAAAATTATGTGGTCCAAAAATGAACCACCGCCCTTGAAGGGGTTAAAAGGAAAAGGAGATTTCATATTAACCCTCTGTCTACCAGAAGGGTCCAATGGACCCGACATGTATATTCAAAATATCTATTCAAACCAGAAAATTTCTTCAAAACAAACTAAATGTATAAATCAGACAATAATAAGTTACATAAACAAATTAAATAGTTTTAAGTAAAAATTCTGGTGTAGAATGTTTTTATAAAACTTGAGTAAAATTTCCGGTAGTTCTAGGGTTAATTTAACCTCATCTATGTCCCTAAAATTTTCAATTCATAACTTGATTTAAACGCAAATTTTAATTTTGTTTGTATCCAAAGAAGCAAATTCGCTACTTTTTTCTTGCGATTTTTTTTCTTCTTACCTTCTCTGAAAGTGCAGGTGGTTAGGCTGCTACACCATCAGACGTGTGATACATCAGCACATTCCATTGAAAATTAATATATTTAAGTTAAAATTCGCTTGCAATACATTAGTCTATTCGTTCTCTAAATTTATATGGCCTCAGAAAAATAAGAGCTTTATGGTATATTTTATTTTAGAAAGTCTGCTTTGCTTAGATCAGAGTTGGGCAAATTTGTAATTGCAATTATCAGCAATGTAATTACAATTTAATTGTATGTAATTAATTATAGTTACAATTACATGCAGTAAAAGTTTTTTGCTCAGTGTAGCCAACCCCCCACCCATCCCATTATTGGGCGAAATTTCTGTGCTTCAATGTGTGTAACTATAATCAATTACATGCAATTAAATTATAATTAAATTATAATGCAATTGCACATAATTGCAATAACAAATTTCCTCCAACTCTGACTTAGATGTATGGTAATCGTGCCTTTGAAAGAGAGTTTCATCTAAACGAAGCAGTTATTGTAGCGCAAACAAAAATATCCGTTTAGCAAAGCAAATAAAAACATGAGAACATGTTTATATTTGATTTGCTAAACTCACATTTTTGGCTCTCTTGGTCTTTCTGAAGCAATGATTAATTTAACATTGTATTTTTATTTTAAAATTGTTGAAACTGTAATTCCGATTATTTAATATTAATTATTTAATAACATTTATCTTACAAGGAGAGGGCCAACCTTGTTAATCACAGATTTTGATTATTTTAATATATGTTGTAGGGTAGACACCCCTTAGTATCAGGTTCAACGGATTTTATCCAATGACCCTTAGTTCTTGAAAAACCAGGGGGGTCTAATATTAGTAGACAACTTAAATACTTACTTCGCAGCAAAAAAGACAGGTTAGTCGTAGCTCAGTTGGCATGGCGTTTGCCGGCTGATCCAAGGGCCCGGGTTCGACACCTGAATGCGCTACATTTGTTTTTCTCATTTTTTGTTTTATAAATATAGTTATAATTATAATTTAATAATTTTAATTAAAAATTTTAACACCAAACATTAATTATAATGTTAACAAACTTAAATTTATCATTTCTTATTTGTAAACTATCATTTCTCATCCATTAAAGAGGTTTAAAAAGAAATTGGATCTATTATTGAATGATAAAAATTCCAAAATCGTGACAAATTCTGTTGTGGTGCCATCTAGTTATGATAAAAAAAAGGAATCTTCAAATAAAATAAAAGTAGAAAAAAGGTAAAGGGGAAAGCAAAATAATTGAAAGCGCAAGCCTACTTATTACAAATTAAAAAATCTTTAATATGCAAAAAAATCGGTTGTAATTTAATTCTAATGCTAATTTTTAATATGATTATGCTTGTTACTTTAAAAACAGAATAATAGTATTATCTCATTGACTTCCTTTGTTAAAGCAATGCGTAAATGATGTTTCTTTAAAATCACGAATTGACACAATTGCTCAATATCATTGCAACGATAAAGAATATATGAAATACATTTTAAAAGTGATTTTTTTAAAAAAATAACAGTTTTATGATGTTTTATTACAACTATTCAGTTAAAAGTAAAAAATTAAATAGGTTAAAATTATAATTGATATACAATAATAAAATTTTAATTGACAGTGAGATTATTAAGTTATACTTACAAGTAAATTTATAAAACAAAAAATGAGAAAAACAAATGTAGCGCATTCAGGTATCGAACCCGGGCCCGCCAATCAGCCTGGTAACACCATACCAACTGAGCTACGACTGACCTATCAAGTTGTAGCAAAGTAAGTATTTAAGTTGTGCACTAATAATAGACCCCCCGGTTTCTCAAGAACTAAGGAGCATTGGATAAAATCCGTTGAACCTGACACTAAGGGGCCTCTACCCTACAACATATATTAAAATAATCAAAATCTGTGATTAACAAGGTTGGCCGTCTCCTTGTTAGAGATAGCTGTTTCTTTAGTTAATCTATACCTCCCCTCGAAAGTTAATATCAATAAATGAACAAAAAAACTCGCCTAATTTTTGCTTTCACAATTCTGGTACATAAAAAAGGTCAAACAATATGCGAAATTTTTTCGAGTGTATACAGTACATTTTCGGAAGATAAATAAAATAAATGAAATGATATCTTGCTATTTTAAAAGAGTTATTGGGATTGTCAAAAAAAAAAAAAAAAAAAAAAAAAAAAAAGAAGAAAGAGGGTAAGTAATTTTTCTTGAAATTTTCACTTATTTGAAATCGGATATTTTCAACAAGTTCTAAGTTGGACGATGTTATAATTTATACTTTCCTGTTAGACAAAACAATTCAAGCCTTTCATGGCGAGAACACTTAATTTTAATTCCAAACTGCCAAGTGGCACCCATAACTGTGTAATGAAATTTTGCTATCATAATATCCGTGAAGCCTTTAATTATTTTCCAATACATTTGTTTTTAAATTCAGATGTCGCTCAATCATTTTAACATTTTAGCATCAGAAGTACTTCGCCCCTGAAAGAGTTAAGAAAACCTTAATAAGTTATCAATATTAGTGATACTTTTGGTTACCAACCTGTCAAGAAAGTAGTGAATAAGAAATCGAAATCTACACGAAGTTAGTAACTAGCTCGATCATTTCTAGGTAGAATTGCACAAGATTTAAAGCTCTAAAAATGTTTTAAAAACTATTGAAAATAGGTGGTTCCTTGGTGTTCTAAAAATTTGCCGTTTGAGCAAACAAATGTTAAATAACGCTATATACGGGATGTTCCAAAATGCGACCGACAAACTAAGAGACATACTACCCTAACTCAATTTGGGTTGACGATAATAACTTTCAGAAAACTGAAGTATATCATAACGGAACTTTTAATAGGCATACTCACTTTTGGTATAAATAAGACAACACCAAAAAAAGTGGTAGAAGTTTCCATTATACGCGCCAAAGGTATGCACCTGACGCTCCACATTTTGGACTGTGATTATTAGTTCATATGGTATCATCGATTGTGTGAGCACCCTGTTTTCCCAGAATTTTTCGTAATATTACAACATTTCACACAAAACAAGATACATATCGTTGGCATTTTCATTGCAATGTTTTGATTTTTCTTAAAATTATTGCCGTCAGCCCAAGTTCAGTTAGGATGAAACACCCTGTATTTGTGACTATACTATACATATACTAAATGGTTTGCGACACCGTGGTCTATGGCAATTTTTCATCCTCTTGATGACTTCTATCATCCCTCTTAATGAGTCGGTCGAATTTTGGAACACCCTGTATATTAGGTTGATGTGAAAGTTCTGTCACAGTTTAATACCTAATTTTAATATCTTTAATACCGGATAATTTTACCTACAAGGTAAAATTATCAGGTATCAAAGTTTTACAAGTATTCAAGGTAGGGTAACTCTGGGATAGATGGCCATAGTTTTTAAAGATTGAAATAAAAATTCTTAAAATGCTAATGCAAGAAATGTTTATGCATATTTCAAATCCTTATACATATACTCATCATATTTTGGTCTAAAAATAATTAAATATTGAGAACAAAAAGTGAGAAACAAAATTGAAACTAAAATGGCAGATGGCCATCTCTCCTTCAAGCCGAGGAGAGATGGTCATCCGATACAAGAAAGAAAAAATGAAGTTAAACTAGCAAAAAATAACACATTTCATGTAGTTAATGCTGAAAAACATATAGAAATTTGTAAAGATACAATTATATCACGGAAAATCAGGGAATAAAATTTGAATTAACAAAATTTGAAGTATAATTTCAATCCTTCACTTTTCGTAAAATTGTACCACATTTTCAGCAAAGTTCTTTATAGTTTGTACATGTACACGTTTCATGGAACCACTTCTGGCACCTTATGCATTGTATCCAGTAATCCTTTTCAGTTGGGCTACTCCACTACCAACACAATGATCCTCATCCAATTCTATCCCCTCGGAATCTGTAGAATCTAATAATTTCAATTGTATTTCATCTTCTTCACTGCTTGGAAGTGTCGTGTTTTATTCTTTCGCGTTTATTTTAGACTTTTTCACGGTTTTCAGTTTATTTATTAACTTTATCTGTTTCTGGGATGAACGTTCCCGAAGTTTTTCAATATTTTATGAAACAAAAGTACATCCTTAAGCCATATTATATTATTGTTATTGAAATATTTATATTAGTTTAAATTTAAATAATTATATTAATTAATATATTTATAAATATAAAAATTATGTAATTATTTTAAAAATCGTTATATTTAGTTAAAATCCTCACTCCGTATGATTTTAAAATATAGATTATAGGTGGCCATCTCTCCTCGATTTGATGTGACCATTTATCCTAAAATTGATGGACAGATTGCCACCCAGTTTAAAGTATCATTCGCCCTTGTATGTGTTTTAGATTTAAATGTAAAGATTGGATTATATACGTGCCACAAAAGTCCTTATAGTAAAAAGAAATGAAACATACGTAATGCAAAACATTCAGATACCTAACTCAACAAAAATATCCAACCACTAAATTAAATAAACATTAAAATTATACTTTCTTTTTATAATTGAAAAACACAGCTGTACGTCTCAATGAATGAACACGTTGAACTATTTTTTACGAAAAAGTTTATGCTGCAATCTATGATATAGTTTTTAAAATATTTAGATTGGCCATCTCTCCTCTATGGCCATCTATCGTAGAATTACCCTACTAAAATACGGCAGAACTTTTGCATCAACCTAATATAATCATGAAGATAATTTCCTTCAAAGTTTTATGTATGTAGTATGATTAATATTCCGTTATAACGGGAAGCAATCTTATAGTAATCTTTATTAAATGCAGGTTTCGTTATTTTTAGAGAAAACTAGAGACAAGTTGAGTACAACTTGCGATATTTTAATAAAATATTTTTTGCACAGGAGCAGCTTATGTGGTGTGAATATCTGAAAACTGCATGTGTCAGCTTGCATGTGTACTGCATGTGTACATATAGTCGACAAAATCAATAAATAGCTGTAACAAATTTTCTGCACCGGTCTAAAACTTTATTAACCCTTTCAGGTGCAAAGCACTCCCATTGGTAAAATGAATACATGAACGAGTGACACCGGAATTTACAAACAATTTTATTTGCAAATAAGAAAAAGCCTTATTTCGCATACATATGTAACGGAAAATACATGTACCAAAATTCTGGTGCCATTGTGGCATTTGGGAATCAAGTTGGGTGCAGTGTTGCCAGTGGGCTACTTTTTTAAATTCAGATTTCTTGATTGGCACCACTGTTTTGAAATGGTCAAATTTGCCTTATTTAACGACATATTAATTAAGGTGAAAACAAAAGGAATTTTACCAGTTCAAAAAAGTGGTGCCAATCAAGAAATCTGAATTAAAAAACGTAGCCCACTGGCAACACTGGTTGGGTGTTCCATGTAATGGAACACTGAGCAACAAAGGGTTAACACATTGCAGACGAGAGACTCTACTTACGGCCCTGAATAAAACAAACGTTGATAGCGGGAGACATAGCCTCAGTTGCGCGATTATTATTTCAAATCCATACTAGAAAATTTTGAATAATAATATTTTTTAAATTTATTCACGGAACGTCTATCATTACATAAACCAAAAATAACTATTAAAACTTTTTGGTGAGAATTCAAAATTTTTTATATAAACTCCGGCCGATTTGACGGCACTGCTGATGAGTTGCAAACAAAACTTTTTTGTTGTAATCGTGAACTTTCACATGTTGACAGTTATTACTCAGAGAATAATGTGATTTTTCCAAAGAAAAAACGCCCTTGTACTTATCATTTTCCTAGTAGTGATTCAGAAGCAGGTTATTAAGTTGATTCACATGAGCAATAATTGGATTTACCTGCTAAATGTTCAAAAACTCTGAAATTTTGGCTCGCTTACAAAATGTTAACAACTTTTTTAAAATCATCATTTATATGAAAAAAAAAAAATGTCTTATTCAAATACAAACGATTTGTACATTTTCATCGTAACTAAGGACGCATGTGTTTTTTGAGCTCGTTATTCAGTTAGAAGAATGGAATCAAGGCTTTTTTGTAGAAGGATGCGGCTTTTTTTAAAAATATGTTCTTAAAAACCATAAGCATACAAAACCTTTTTAAGGGACAAAATATGTCTTAATAATTATTAATTTTACTTCACATTACAGTGACATAATGAACACTTTTAATATAACGTATACTAATAAGCTAATTTTTTACTAATAATGGAAAATTAATTAATTCGTTTTTACACTGATATCTAAATTTACGGTCAGAAAATGTTACGACTTCGTATATTTTAACTCCTACTATTTCCAAACAATGATCTGGATTTATTTAATACGTGCAACAAAAATCCACTATGAATATTACTGTTTTGAAACAGTGGTGGCGAAAATATAAAGACTGAGGCTCCTAGGCCATCATAAATATAAATGACATATATACATATTGTCACAGATATCTGGCAGTTGTAAATGACTTTCGAAAATAAAGACAATATGGGATGATGAATATAAGGTAATTTATTTGTGCATTGCAAATTAAACCTGATATTGTCAAGACATGGTTTACCACATCAGTAGAACTTTCTGCTTTATAGGGTATGTTCTCCATACTCCAACAATTTTAACCCTTTAATGCCCATGGTATCATTTATGATACCATCAGTGTTCCCGATTTAGTGGATTGTTTTATTCACACCAGAAATTTAAAACGGAAATTTTTGATTTATTTAATAACAGACATACATTTCATTATTAAAATAACCGAAATTTACTATTTAGATTTTAATGGTATGAATTCCGATTCTCTGAATTACGCAATTTCTGGAATGCATTCTACCCTGGGCATTAAAAGGTTAAAGGCGCCCAACCAGACTTTATGCAGTAGATGAAGTCTTATGTAAAAATTCATGGCAACAAATGCCACTCTTCTTAAATTGTTGATATTAAAGAAGAACACGGGATCTCCTTGGAGGAGCTTGACGTTGTGCAGTGGTTCTACTTTGATCAGTGGTACTCAACACTTTTTGTGTAAAGTTTTCTCACACCACTATATTCAAAAATTACTGTTTCCCTTATTTAAAAACTGAAAATTTGCAATTAAATAGGTTGAAATTTTTCATCGAAAAGAGTGGTAGTTCTGCGACCAGCACGCCGCGTAGTGAATTCCTTTGACTTAGATTATTGAAAATACACTGGTGTCTAAAATTAAGGACCAATCACAAAATGCTAATTTTCAAGGACGCGAATACTCAAAAGGAAATAATATAATTCGACTAATTACTATCTCTACAGCACAGCTAGTCCATATAGCATCTCATTCATGTCACACATGGTCACAAGTGTCACAGTCACTACGGTGAAGCAAAAAATAGGAAATTCCATACATCTCATTATGAGTCTCAAATGATCACTATACGTGACTCCACTGAGGCGTCACTATGACTTCTGCTTTCTGACGTGTCACCATGTGACTTTACAATGTAGTTACATTGTGACGCTCATGTGACTATCATCTGCAGATTCAATTTCAAAGTCATCGTGAACGCTGCATTGAGATAAGTTACCAAATAATGTCACATTAATGTCACATGATGACTGTCAGGTGACAGAGAGACTACTGTGAAGTCACCATTGTACTCTTTTGTGAAAATTCACCATGTGACTATAATGTGATATTATTTGGTCACTTATCATAATGCAACGTTCATGATGACTTTGAAATTGAGTCTAAATCTGACAGTCACACGAGAGTCACAATGTAACTACATTGTAAAGTCACCTGGTGAGTCGTCACAAAGCAACAGTCACATTGACATCTCAGTGGAGTCACATATAGTGATCATTCGAGACTCATAATGAGACGTGTGGAATTTCCTATTTTTTGTTTTACCGTAGTGACTGTTACACTTGTGACCATGTGTGACATTAATAAGATGCTATATGGACTAGCTTGTGCTTTAGGGATAGTAATTATTTGACTTATATTATTTCCTTTTGGGTATTCGCTTACTTAAATGTTAGCATTTTGTGACTGGTCCTTAATTTTGGACACCAGTGTATGTTTTGAAAAAAAAATACAAAATCCGATGATTTCATTGGCACCGTACTATGAATATTATTTTCCCATAATAGAAAACTATTAAGAAGTTTAGCTCTGTTTCAGATTATTGACAAACCATTTTTCAGAAAAATCTCATAAGATTCAGGGGAATCAAAGCTCTGTAAGGTCACGGTACTTGCATGGAAGATGTGATAAACAGTACAGCTACGCAAGTCAATATCAAGTCGTTCAACTAATGATTCTACACTTCAAGAGAATGGTCGATTTTTCTGCTATCGGAGAGGTAAAAATAAATCTCAAACTATATTATGCTCAAACTATATATACTTATATATCTGCAGGTGAAGACTCGTTGAAAATCTCATTTCGTACTGAATTTCTCGACTCCTCCTTGAAAAGTATATGACTCTTTTAGAGAAAACGGTTTCCTTGCGTAAAATTGTTTAAACACCACTGCGCATACATTGTTTTCTATAAGCTATATTTTCTTTTAGAAAGTACTAACTTCAGCATGAATTTTACTAATGAATTTTTTTTCTTTTACAATACGGGTTTTTTAACGTGAATTCTGATAATCCTTTAAATACAACTTTCAATCTTTTTTCTGTGGCTTCACTGAATATTTTTTTAAACGTTAAAAAGTGTTCGTTTTTACAGAAAGTTTTTAATCGATTAAAAAACTGAGTAGTTATTATTCACAATTGGGAAAATTGGCGTGATCCTATTTTATAAAAGTCTGATAAATTAAATTTCTGCACAAGTATTCCAGTCAATCTTTCTTTAATGGCAAAGCTACGTTTTATGTAGTTTTGTATTCGATAGTTACTGAAAGGAATATGTATATAACATTTCTGGAGACGCTATTAAAACATTTTTGAACACTATGTCACTAGTGTTTTCTGATTAACATTTTTTATACCCCCAAGACGCTTCAGAAGTATTTTTAGGGCTGCCACAGGCGATTAGTTTTCTATTCTGTTCGCACCACTATTTAAAAAAAAAGCAGACTTTGTAGTATATTTCTCATGCATATGTTCTCGAACAGTATGTCAATAACTTTTGTTTTAAGAAAGCGGTGTGAGGTAGAATTAAATAATAGTCGTCCGTGGCAGCCCTGTGTTTTATAGTAGTTTGTAAGACGATCAAAAATATTTCCTTATACATAAAAAGCTTTGTACAAGTGATCGGTTCTATCTAGCTATGAAATTAAGTTTTAGAAAATACGAGTACGGCACACTGGCTACTAGGGAATTCATGGGTGTGATCGGAGTTATAAATAATTGCCCAATGGATTTCTAAATCTAAATAAATTTCCTAAAAAAATAATATATAAAGTCGAAGACTAATTTTCATTCTTAAAATAATGTTCACACTTTTGAAGAAATTTAGACTACAGATGTTCTAAGTTTTTATTTTAGCATATCAAAAACAGCTTCATAAAAGTGTTTTAAAAATAAGTGTTTTTCTTTGCTTTTTCGTCATTGCTTAATTCTATCATTGTAGAAATACTTATCGTTGTACAGAAATTTTAATATTTCCAAGTCTGTGTCAGCTAGATTTGAATTGATCAGAAAAAAAAAACAGAAAAAAAAAACTCCTGTATTGCTGAAAGCTATATTTATCAGTATCAAATCCTCGTCACTAATATGTCTACGAATTTTAATGTTTTATTCTAGTTATTATTTTTATTATTATTAACTGAAATGGAATCCCGAAAACTCGACATCCTAGGGCAAAAAGAAAACATGTCGACTTAAGTGGATCTCGAATTGGCGAGGTTCTAGATAATTTCACACTTAAAAATGCATTTTAAACATAATTTATATACTGGCTATGATCGTTTATGTACTATGAATCATAAAGTATGCATAATAAATAAACATGCACTATTAAATATATAATTAAATATTAGAAAAAATGATCAAAAGTGATTTTGCTCAAAATGGATTCTGATTAAAATTAAAAGTTAAGTTGAATTATAAAACGAAATAATAAAATTTAATTAGGAATTGCTCATTGAAGGAGCATTTGTTAAAGATTAGTTGTGACAGAATAATTGTTTAAATTTTTGCTTGATTAAGCGGGTTTCTTTTAAAATAGGTCGAATTAGCAAGTTAATTCCTTGTTGAAGTTGAAATTGTACCAACCATGTGAAAAACTAGTAAATCTACAGTTCAGAGGCCTCAACGTCAAAATCGCAAGTCAAATTTTTTATTACATTATATCTAACATTTTGCAAACAACAATTGAGGAATATTCAGGAAGGAAAATTTTGGTAGACCAAGTTTTGTTTCCAAATCCCTAATATATAAAGTGAGTTTTGAAAGTTAACCAAGATTTTACAATGCCATAAATACACGGTAAACCTAGTTTTGTTGCAGACTGTAGTGTTTTTTCGGTGCAGGTTTACTAACAGAACATATAAATAGAGAAAACACAATTTTTTTTTCTTTTTGGATAAGGCGAGTATTGAAACTCACGTGCAATTTATTTTTTATAAGTTATATAAAATTAGAAACATACCAAATTTATCGAACATTCATAAAAGAAAACTTTTTTAGAACTATTAACTTGTGTTAAATATTAAACGCGATTTCATCAAATGATGTTCTTGAACTGCTTAACCCTTTCCGGCGCGGAGTAATTCTGTTTATAAACTGATAAAATAATAGACTGACACCATAATTTATAAACGAAATTATTAGAAAATACGAACTTGCTTATTTTCACGTATATTATAAGGAAAATATTAATTAAATATTCTTGGTGCCGTTTGTCAGTTTTGGAATTAAAATTAGATGTCCTTAAAAAGGACACCGCCCTCAAAAGGGTTAATCTTGTATTTTGTTTCAGAATAATAAGTACATTAACGTATGCCTACCATAGGTATCCTCCGTAGGCTTATTAATTTTACAATCGCAATTTCCTATAATTGTGCTGTATCATCATTGTAGTATACCTTGGATTCCATTGTACATTGTGATTTTATTAGGAGAAGCAATAGTTTGGACAGGGATTTTATGTTACCATAATATCCTAATAGCAGTACTTACTTATCTTATGGAGAAGTTCAATAAAATCTCATATAAGAAAGACACTTACGGAAATGTAAACTGACTTACTTACTTACCATACTTATCCGTGGCGTAGTGTCATGGATTGCTGCGTCATTTTACTACCAGTATTATTATATACTAGATTTTGTCTTATTTAATCTTTGAACGTTATACGATTAAGTAAGGCCAAATTTAGTATATAATAATACTAGTAGCAAAATGGTTCAACATCTCCTGACGCTACTCCACTGAAACATAATCAATTTATAAAACAAATATTTTTACAATTTTTGTATGAAAACAGTGTTCTGATGGCTATTTTATAACATTTAAAAGCAATATCTTATCTAAATACATCCTAATCAATTTCTATAGCATTAGCGTACTTAAATCATACTGAAAAAGGTCTATATGGAGATTTTTAAACTTATTGCATTTTTATCCAGTGTTGCCAGTGGGCTACTTTTTTAAAATTCAGATTTCCTGATAGGCACAACATTTTTGAAATGGTAAAATTCCCCTTGTTTTCGCCTTAATTAATATGTCTTTAAATAAGGCGAATTTTACCATTTCAAAAAAGTGGTGGCAATCAAGAAATATGAATTTTAAAAAAATAGCCCACTGGCAACACTGTCTCCATATTGTATAGTTTGACATGGTACCGACTATATATCACTCACCCGCAAAAAAGTGACACATCTCTCAAAAATTCATTTTGCGTTTTATTCCACTAATAGGTCTGTCACTACCACTAAACCACTAAACCACAAGGACGATGTCCAGCCTGGCATTTCTCACTTATATAAGTCAGTAAGGCTGCAACCGCAGCACGAGATGTACCACTAAACCACAAGGACGATGTCCAGCCTGGCATTTCTCACTTATATAAGTCAGTAAGGCTGCAACCGCAGCACGAGATATTCACGAGCACTGGAGATCAACTGGAGTTTCAAGAGCACTGGAGATCTATTCCAGGGACCCGGGTTCGATTCCCGGCTTGGACATTTTTCACTAAGTTGGTTTACGCTTTGTTAGCATTGTGATAATTCACATCATTAATATTCATTAATTTCAAGCGTAATTTCACTGCTGAAATGTAGTTGAAAAATTAATTAAAATTGTATATTCACCGATGCTGGGTTTGTTTGCGTCTCATGTTACGCCGCTAGGAATGTGTGCTCATGAAGACTTCTACATCTCGTGCTGCGGTTGCAGCCTTACTGACTTATATAAGTGAGAAATGCCAGGCTGGACATCGTCCTTGTGGTTTAGTGGTAGAGCACTGGAGATCTATTCCAGGGACCCGGGTTCGATTCCCGGCTTGGACATTTTTCACTAAGTTGGTTTACGCTTTGTTAGCATTGTGATAATTCACATCATTAATATACTGAAAATCGAAATTAAAGAAATTTTGATATCAATAGGGTACCGAGTCCCCTTAACTGTGAATGGTTTGTTTGTCGAAACAAAAATAACGAAAGATAGTCTATATTTGTTACTTGTAAAAATAAAAAGGTTCCAGATACCCAATTCTTCTGTCATTCATTTCATTAAAATCCCCACGTTCAATAAGTAATGCGTTTTCTTTTTCATTTTAATAAATCCGTAATTAATTCTAATGATTTTATTTATACAATGTGACATTAACCGATAAAACCGACGCTAAACAGGTTTAAATATGCAGCTGTAAATTAAAAGAATTTAACAAGAGCATGCAGAATTCTCACCCATAAAAATTAACTATTTGCAAAACAAAAATAAAGATTGAGAAAGATTACAGATGAAAGAAAAGTCCTATTTATTTTAGGAGAAATTAGAACAGTGAACTTTAGGAGCATTTTAACAAGGTGCGATTTAGGTCAAGTGTGTTAATACTTTTGCTTCTTTTATTATTATTCCAGGTATAAATGTTATCTGGAGATAAAAGAATGGAACATTGATTTAAATCATTTCATGTGAAAATGAAATGAATTCCATGAAACACCACTTTCTTTCTTGGGATAATTTCTACATTTTAAATCTACGCACGTACAAAAAAAAATATAATAATAACTACCGTTTTCAAAAATATTATTTATTAATTGCGTAGCAACCCACTGTGTTGCATTTGTATTTTATAAGATCTTTCAAGTTTTTCGGTAAAAAAGAAATCATACATTTTAAAAATATTTTTAAAATTCCGGAATTTTTTATACTTATATGTACCAATCCAGTTTTTTGATCAAAACATAAGTTATAAGCTAAACATTTAATTATTATCATTGATAAATCTTAATTAGATATTTAAATTGCTGTAAGATTCCTTAAAATCGATCAATTGGTTCTCGAATTATTGACAGATTGGTTGATTAATGTAGTCTTAATTCTGTGGTTTTCCTCGTTTTTCAAAAACTATTTTAGGTATCCAAATGAGAGAAAAAGCAGATTGTATACAGAATTATCATTTATCATTCTTAGTTAGACCTTTCAATCGCTGTAAGGTTTCTTAAAATTAATCAATTAGTTCTCGAGCTTTTGAGTACTGAAAAATTGGTTGATTTTTTCGGTCTTTCCCTGTTTTCTCAAAAACTATTTTAGATATCGGAATGAGACAAACTGAAGATTGTAGTCAGATACATTCTCTATCTGCCCTGATGAGTTTAGCGTTTGTTATCCAACCATTTCTCAGACAGTTCCGGACAAACATACAATTTGTTTAAATGTTATTTTTGACTATACACTGTCTAAATAGACGAATGAAATGAGAAATAGGTATTTTTCTGAAAATATATATGCCACATATATATGTATAGATAAGCCTACTTTTTCAAATGTGCTTACTCTTTTATTACGGTCCAGGACTGGCGACAAATTTTATATTCAACCATTCCACAATTAAAAAAATATTTTTATAGATTTCTCTTGAAAATATCCTAGTATAAAGTGCATCTACTGATGAGGAGAGTCAGAAAAACCTTTAGTGACTAACTGATTAAAGGTTGCTTTTAAAACATACTGAAATATGCATTAAAAAAATATGTATATATAAATATCGCTAATATAACAAAGGCGTATACTTTTTTATTCGAAAAGTAAAATTTTAAGATATTAATTATATTTGTTTGACCATTTAAAACTGTGGCGTAAAACAATTCGATAAAGGTTATGGTTTTAGATTACATATGATAAATTATGTGATGATACTAATGGCAGATTGGTATTTTATTAGTAAATTTAGTTAAAAATTAGAAAGCATTGCAGTTTTAAGTTGAAAGATGTATGTTCATGAACGTATAAGATATTTATTCATAATATTTATCCACAAATGATATCTTTTTTAGTGAGTTACATTTCATCGTGTTCTTGTCTATTTAAAAACATATTAAAACTTTAACTTTATAAGTATGTTGCTGAATGACAAAAATTCATTGGAATTTTTGAACAATTTCATTTGAAAATTTAAAAACAGCCGTTTTGTTTCTTTACATAAAATATAAAAGCAAAAAATCCCCCAAGAATTCTGGTACAAATTTTGTGAAAATTAAGCGGTTTTAATAATTACTCTGTTCTTCAAACGGCTAACAGCTTCAGTCATTCAAACTTAAAGAGAAGAGCTAAGAAAGCAACTTGAAGTTTGTTTTTATTTATAAACAACACAATGATCTCATGATCGGTTAAGACAAGCATAAACTTATTGAGTCTTATGTTACATTACAGTGGATTGTTTGTCGACTTCATCTTAAACTTGTTTGATTTTCTTTTGCTTTATTTATACATTTCGAGCACTTCCTGGATTCTCTTTGGATATTGTAATGTATAATGTAGACTTTCATTTGCTTTGACTTGGATTCTGCTGTTTATTGTCCACATTGAGCGCAACCGTACACACATTTAACTTCTGAATATTTGTGTTTGATGAAAATATGACGACTGTAAGAGTAACTTTGAAGATTTTAGTAAATAAACCATCCTGAATAATTTTGTTTGAACTATTTTGGAAGATTCTTCGAAATAACCCAGTTTCTGTGTAAATATTTAATGGTCTGTAGTGTATGTTTTAGTTGAAATTGAAAAAAAAAATTCACTTTTCAGAATTATGAACCACCTACCTAATTATTCCAAGTTAGTGTCCTAGAGTGCGTACAGTCCTATTACAATTTTTGAATAGGATTTTTCTCCTTATTTAACTGAAGAAAAATGTTACAAATTCTGTGAATAAACGAGGCGATTACGAATTCTGTGATTTAAAAATTAAATAGAATTAAGACGAAGAATAACGATTTAAAATGCGTAGTATATGCCTCTAAATATGACTATAAAAAATATGCATCCAAAAGAAAAAATTGTGCAGGTGGGGTTAACAAAATGAAATGAAAATTTTAAAAATATGTAATAATAAAGAAAATAAGAATTATGGGCTAAAAAACAAATTCTGTCCAAGATCTGACTGTAAGATTCAACTCTGGGAATTTTAAATGACAGGCATACAGGTATATTTATACAGGTTATGCGTACCCCAAGCTGCTTTCACTACTTGGAATTTCCAAGGAGTTTGGAACCACCATTAACCCATTCAGGGGCAAAGCAATTCCATTGCTAAAGTGTTGAAATTAATGAATGACACCGGAATTTGAAAACAAATTTATTTAAAAATACGAAAAAGCTATATTTCGCACACATAATAAACCGAATTTTTTTATACTAAAATTCTGGTGCCAATGTGGCATTTGGGAATTAAAATTAAGTGGTTTCATAAACATACCACCGGGGATTCTTATCATTACCCTGAAGGGGTTAATGATAAGAAAATTTCTATTTATGCTAAAAATGTTTTTTAAACATTTAAATTTAAAAAGAGAACATCACCTCCTCATAAACATATAAACTTATAAAAAGTTTATTTTACTTAAGTAAGATGTAACACTAAATACATATATAAGCAAATGAACAATTTGACATGTTTCGGTTTTATTAGGGATAAAAACAATTATCATAAAAATTCATCATCGATCAAGACGAATGACACCGGACAATGAAATATATACAATATACAAAACACACACCGAAATCCTATTGTCAATCATGAAAAGATATAAAGGTATTAATTTAAGATTGCTTACTTACATGGCTCCCCCTATTCAAGTTTTCTCTAAAATATTTAGTTAGCAATTTATCCTACTATTTACTACTATTTATTAAAATACTTATTTAGTCTGCTACGATACTTTTTCCTTTGTTATTCCAGCTTTATGGTTGGAATTACTAAATAAATTTTTTAGACAAAACTTGAATAGGGGGAGCCACGCAAGTAAACAATCTTAAATCATTATCTTTATTTCTTTTCATGATTGACACTAGGGGGTGGGTACGTGTTTTGTATTAGGTCAACCAGAAAATTCTGTCGTTTAATGTTCTTTCACGCCTACTTTTTAAAAATTGTGATTTCTTCATTAGCACCACTTTTTTGAAAGGGTAAAATTCCCATAGCTTTCGCATTTCACAGTAAGGTGAAAACAACGTGAAAATTTTAGCATTTCAAAAAAGTGGTGCCAGTGAAGGAATCTGAATTTTAAAAAAGTAGGCGTGAAAGAACATTAAACGACAGAATTTTCCGGTTGGCCTAATGTGTTGTATATATTTCACCGTCCGGCGTCGTCCGTCTTGATCGATGATGAATTTTTATGATAATGGTTTTTACCTCTAATAAAACCGAAACATGTCAAATTGTCCATTTGTTTATATATGTATTTAGTGTGACACGTTACTTAAATAAAAGAAAGTTTTTATGAGTTTATATGTTTATGAAAAGGTGATGTTCTTTTTTTAAATTTAAAGGTTATAAAACATTTTTAGCATAAATAGAAATTTTCTTATCATTAACGGTGGCTCAAAAATCCTTAGAAATTCCAATTAGTGAAAGGAGCTTGGAGTACGCATAGCCTGTAAAATTAATTACCCTTAAAATTAATTAGTTAAATCTTACTATCAGATAATGGGGAGAACTTGTTTTTTACCCCAGAATTTTTATTTTATTTATTATTACACATTTTTTAAATTTTCGTATCATTTTGTTAATCCTACACTACACAAATTTATCTTTTGTATGCATAATTTTTATATTCACGTTTAAAGGCAGATAGTACAAATTTTAAGGGATAATTCTTCGTCTTATTTAATCGCAGAATTTTGTGTTTACATAAGAGGAATTGTACTGTTCAAATAGAATGGTAGCCTGGAACTGAATGGGATTAAAGGATAATAAATAAATTATTAAAGGATAACTTTTAATTGATTCCTATATGAATCTCTGAGCATTGTAGGGTTAATTACCTTTAAGTAGGCGCGCTGTAAAATTTGTACGAGTAGATGCATGTCGTATTTTTTTAAAGCTATTTACAAATGCAATATATTTCATAATAAGTAATAAGAGAGATTAGAAAAGCAATTATACACACAGGGTTCGTAACGCTTCAGGCAATTTTCCAGGAGAAAAATCAGTATTTTTTTTTAATAGAAAAATAAATCTAGGATAAACACGCGAAATTTCGCATCATTTAAGGAGAGATTTTCTATCAGAAAATACTGGTGTCGAAGAATTTTCTCGTGTAGAAATTCCAGGACCTGTACGAACCCTGTACAAATTTCGACTCCATATATTTGACTATAACAGGGTTCGTACGGGTCCTTGAATTTCCAGACTAAGAAATTCTTCGGTAGCAGTATTTTCTTATGGAAAATCTGTCCTTAAATAAGACGAAATTTCGTCCGTTAAAACTAGATTTATTTTTCTATTAAAAAATACATTTGACCTTGAAAATAACGGTAGCCGTACGTACCCTGTATAATGTAAGAAATATCACGTTTTTCGTAATATTTATGGAGGCACGTCCTCCGAAAAGTTAATATAGTTTAAATGTTGCTCTATCTTTTCTTTTAGTTCGTAATAAGTAATTATAATTGTGAGTCGAAAAGAAATCAGAATTTAAGAAATGGGGTCAAATAAGTTCTACTCAATAATAAGTTAAGCTTTATTAAATAAACTTCCTTATTCCCATTTTTGTCTCATTCTTGACTTTCATTCTTTATTTTTAAAGGTGATTACCATATATTTTATGTAAAAAAGAATCGTAAAGTACAAATAATTTACTAAATTAGTATGTGCAATTCCGTGTTTTGTTTGTTAAAAATACATGACAAAAATGCATAAATATTTCAAGATAACTTTTAAAATTGGATTACTTAACCCGTTAATTTACCTGTTATCGGTGTTGCATTTGTATTAATATCTCATTCATTGGGGATCTGTAATGCATTTTTTTAATTGCTGCAAAATAATGCATATTTTAAAAAACTTGTTAAAAATACAACTATTATATTTCATTAACAAAGGGAAACATGCTTAAAAAATATATTATGAGACAAGAAATAAAAATTATGCATCAAGCATGAAACACGTTCCAACACATTCAGAATACTGAACTAAAACTACATAGTTTAATAAGGTAAGAGATGATATCTAAGTAAATAATTTGAAAATCGAATTTCAGCAATCACCTAATCACCATCAATAGTCGGAAAAATGTGCGACTTATTTTGTACAATCCTGTATATGACCTACAAATTTGTATATTTACAACATAATATGCTAAAATTTAGTTCAGTTCCGAAACGAATAACTCAGTTGAAAATCCCCGTCAATAAACAAAAATGTACTCGAGATATTTTGTGTAGCCTTGTATATGATCTATAGACGTTATACACACCAAGTTAGGTGCATAACATTAGTTACATTTAAAATCCCGCACCACAATGGAAAACATACTTCCATCACTATATCAGAATTCTTTTGTGTGTTTTTGTAAAGGAACGGTGAATACTATGCTCACTGTGTACTATAGTAAGCACCTTGTAGTACCCCTCAGCGATTTATATCGATTTCAATATCTTTGAAACAGACTGACATCATTAAAATACACCGCAAAGGATTTTTACCCCATAGTAACGGAATGTTGTAACGGAATAGTTTTGAGTGTCCTTGTAAACGAACTGCAAAGGCAACACGCTTCGATTTAATACCAGACATGCCATAGGAAACCCAATAACATATATCAATTGCATAGCAATCCGAGTATATTTACGCGAGTTACATCAAGGACAGAAGACAGACAGACAGACAGACAAACCGAAGTCATAAAAACTTTTCAACTAAGTTGAAAAGTGTTAAAAATGATTCAACTGAAAAGAATAATAAAGCAAAATCCCATAAAAAGACGTTAAAACGTTCATTTAAATACTTCTAAATGGCACACATAATAATCACCATTTTACATGTAAGAAAATAACGTTCATTTTATAGTCTTCTTTACTACATGTAACTTGTTAGTAATACTTTAAATAATATAACTGAGAATTAGTTTTACCTGTAATTCCTTGTAATTTCACTCTGATGAATTGCTTGATCATTGAACTTACTTGCTTATACATCACGCTTCCGCACAATTACATTTTTTAAATACTTATAATTTTGATCAATCGGCTTGAGTGATTTTCAAAAATTAAAAAGAAACAATGACAGGTAAGATGTTATTCTGACATAAACGAGCGAATGCAATTAATCAAAAGGTAATGCGCATGTCCATTTTGTCTTAATAAGAACGCAATGGAAGTATTTCTTTTAACATTTCCTTTCAATTCAATTGTCCTTATAGCCAGTCATTCTGCTATAATCACTATTTTACAAAGTCTCGTAATCCACAAACGTATTATGGAGGATTAATAAAGGAGAAATTATTATAAGATAAAATTTTAAGTCTTATACGATTGCGTGTAACTGAATTAAAAAACAGAAACCTTTTAATGAGTTAAATAAAGTCATGTTATTTATATATATATATATATATATATATTTGGCCTTGAACTACTAAAGAAAATTATCTTAGCAGATATCTGTACTGATAATCTAAACATATGCTTATAAATAATCAGGGTGCATACATTTTTGCTACAAATTTTAATAGAGTTTTTTTTTCCTTATTTAACCCTACACTGCACGAATTTTGCTTTTGGAAGTATGTTTATTTTAAATTCATATTTAGGGTTAGGTACCACAAATTTTAAAGAATAATTCTCCGCTTTATTAAATAACATATTTCTGTGAGACATAAGGTGAACGTTTCCATTAAAATATAAAAGTAGCCAAGAGCTGAATTTATTTATTAAACATAAAACTTTAATTGATTCATCTATGCTTCTCTGCGCAATGTAGGGTTAACACTAAAGCGACCGAAATTTTTACTCGACTGAATTTATTTATTAAAGTTATATTGGGAACACTTTCTTGACCGGTCACGGGTATACTCCTGTTTCTAAAACAATATGTTTTTGACTTAAGGGCAGTGTTGCCAGATTGGGGACATTTTTGTCTCCAGATTGTTGATTGTCACCGCTTTCTTGAAATAGAAATATTCGGCCAATTTAAAAACAGATTAAACATTCTAAAAAATAAGGCGAATTATACTATTTGAAAATAGTGGTGACATACAAATAAAAAATGTCCCCAATCTGGCAACACTGCTTAAGGGGTGCGCTGGATCCTTAGTTCCGCCTACTCCATTTTTCTTGAATAAAGTATTAGCAAGTTTTTTCTTCAGAAATATTAGGTCTTTTTGCCAAATAGTTGGCCATTCTTTGTTAGACTAAGCGAAATTTCATATAAAATTTAAACATTTTCAAAATATTTATTGATACATAATCTGGTAAAACGTATCTAGGCAACCGAAGAATACGTTTTGAATCTCAGCGCAGGCAGATTTCTTCTTCAAATGTATGTTAGAATTCCTATTATTTAAAATCGGAAATTAAAATGACTGAAAGCAGCATTGCAAGCTTTAGAAAAAATATCCGTTTTTTACTATCGTTTCCATAAAATTTCAATTTTCAAAATACTATATAATTTATTTTTCAACAAATACTATCATAATTAACTGACTCTTATAAACCTTTTTAACATTTATAAAAATGTTTGAGAAATTCATATTATTATCAATAAAAATCAAATGCAAAATATTTTAGAACAAATTTCACTTAATGTCATGTCATGTCATGTCATTTTCAGGTCATGATTTTTCATAATAAGTGCATGCTTGCCAACCTCCCGCTTTTTTAAAATCAACAAAACATACTTTGCACCAGAAATTTTATTTAATAAATGAAAGTATGTAGATTTTGAATAACTACCACATCGAAGCAAGAAACATTTAATTTAATAAATTTTCTGGTTGAATGTATGTTTCTTCGTTTAAAAAAAGCGGGAGGTTGGCAAGTATGTAAGTGTAATATACAGGGCTCCCACTCGGTCCGTTTTTTGAACACCACTATTTTTATGAGAAAAATCTCGTTTATAAATTTCGTAGAAACTGGCCCAGACAGGCGTTTTTCTTCCAATTGTTGCCGAAACCTAACACAAAATATTTTCTTTAATAATACTGGTGTTCAAAAAACGGACCAGTGGGAGCCCTGAATATAAAAACTGACTAAAATTTTGATTTTAGAATTCGTGTAAATGAAACATGGTCAGGTCAAAATAATAAATAGTTACATATTGTCTATTTTTTATTTGTCTTGACAAACATCTATTTCACAGGGTTGTATTGGAGGGTATACGCTGGTATACTGTACATACCTTCTGGATTTTTGAAGAAGCTCAGTACAGCTTCTGTTTCTTAACCATTAAATGCGCGATTTTTTATTTTGTTTCGAAAAAATTATATAGAATTCTCTGAAAGGTTTATTACACAGGAAAAATAATGAAAAAAAATCAGAGATACATTTTTTATATAATACGTTAAACTTTTCTTCTGTTGCACATCTGCAATACAAGTAAAAACTACTGTCGTCTAGCTGTTTCACGTTAAAATATTGCAAATTAGTATATATTTTAAGAAGTTTGTCTCCAAATACCTTATTTTATGGTAATTATTATTTATTTTATAAAACTTAACCTTTAACTCTTTAATTCCCAAAATAGAATACGTTCTGGAAATTACGTAGTACAGCGAATCTGCCTTTACACCAGAAAGTTTTAATGGTTAATTTCGCTTTATTTAAATACGAAATGTCTGTTATTAATTAAAGCAGATATTGCTATTTAAATTTTATGGCGTGAATTAGGTATATACGAATTAAAAAAAAATCGATTAAATTCAAAACACTGTTGTTTGCATATATGCAAAGCTGCATCCTAAAAGGTTAAGTAATGTTATATTGTATACTCTTTGGTGTATACCCTCTACCTTCCAGGAGCGTATACCTTCTGATATTTTTACGACTACAGCACCGCATACGGCAGAAAAACACTATATTTAAATCCGGATATTCAGATTAACTGCACATGAGAACTGGCTGTCTCAAACGCCTATTTCCTCTTAGCGTTAAACGAAACTATCACGCCACTCCTGCGTCCATGAAAAATCAAGCTATACTGAAATACATCATTGTTGAATCAAATAACAATCATTATATAAATATATTTATTAACTTTTCGGAATCGTTACTCTTGCAAAATGGACAATGTGAAACAAATAGACATTATGAAGATTTTTATAATTAATTGTTATTATAGTAACCTTGACTTAATCTTTAATTAAGGATTGCAAAAACGGTAGCAAGACTTTCAGGGTCATTTTGTTCTTTAATTTCGTAGTTTGTTATATAGATATATAAAATAGCGCTTCGAGGTTGTGGGGGGGGAAATACATTGATATTTATATAAAATAAATCCAAATGTAAAATTTTATCATTTAAAAAATTGTAGAAACATGATAATTGCAAAAAAATGTATTATTTTAGATTTGACAGTTTTGAAAGAGAGAATCATATTTTTAACCATTGTCATTGTTTAGCATATGTGTCAAGAAGGATAAAAGTTGCAAGGTCAAAACTTTGACACCATTATATTACTATAAAGATATTTAAAATAATTCGAACAGATTTATGAACAATGTTCGCACATAGTTTATTCAATGGACCAAAATGATGTTTTTGAATTTAACTCTCAGAAATAGCATTGCTACCACCTTTTACGCTTTTTTCTTAACACTAAAATTTAATAATAAATTTTGCCTTATTTAATAGGCGAAATCTGATTAAATAAGTCAAAAAGTTCTTTTAAATGTTAGTGGTAACAAAAAAGTGTAAAAGTTGGCAGCTACGCAAATAACCTTTTCATACTGAACCTTTGATTACGGGCTAGGACTGGTGAATATTTTTATATATTCATGCCACAATTTGCAAAAGATTTTCGGTGGCAGATTTCTCTGGAAAATATCCTAGCAAAAGTGTATGGCGGAGATTATTTTTCAAAAAGTAGTACGATTGAAATATATAATTGTCGCTGGGACGTAGATGTATGGCAGGTAAAATGATAACATAATAAAGCCACTTACACTATTTTATACAACTGGTGGGAATCAAACAATCTGAATAAAAGATTCAGCCCGTGAATATCACGGGAGCGAGAATTAACACGTTCACGCCGGCGCGGTGGGTCACACTCGACTGTCTCGGTGCTGCACATCTCCGGCTTTTTCGATACCAGTATTTTAATACCGAAAATGTTGTTTTATTTAATTAGAACGATTGGGCGATTTAAAGGAACAACATTTTCTCTAAAATAATAGTGGTGTGCAAAAAGCCGGACACTTGACAACTCTGAGACAGTCGAGTGTGACCCACCGCGCCGGCGTGAACGTGTTAAGGGGTTAACACTAGAACCGCCAGAGCGGTCGTTTTGACCGCTACCGAATAAAAATATGTTGATTCGAGCCAGAAATTTCTTTCTAAAATAAGTTATATATGTACAACACAGAAATAAATTAAATAAATAAGTTAAAATGTTTTAAATAAAAATTCTGGTGTATAATATTTTTATAACATTTGAGTAAAATTTCTGGCGGTTCTAGTGTTAAAGGGTTAATAAGGATGAACTAAGAAAAGCGGTAAAATTGAAAATAATAAATAAAAATACTGAAAATGTTCCGAAATCTGGAACATCTACATAGAACAACAATCATCGTAAAGAGCATGAGATTTTTAAAAAAATCTGAAGTTTTTTCTTAACTCTTTGAGCTCTGATGGGTGAATTTCTTCCCACTTAATTTTAATCTCTAAATGTCACAATGGCACCGGAATATTCGACCAAATTTATTTGAAAATAAATTAATGCATTTTTTCGTGTACATTATAAACCGAATCTTTTGTTTGCAAAATACTGGTGCCAATGTGACACTTGGGTATTTTGAAGACATTCACCCACCAGAGCTTAACCCTTTCAGGGGAAAAGTACTTCTGTTTTTAAAATACTAAAATGTTTGACAGACACCAAGATTTTCAAACAAATTTATTTCAAAATAAGAAAAAGCTCTCGTTCATGTTCATTAGAAATGCAAAAATTATTACAAAAATTCTGGTGTCAGTGTGGCTATTTGGGATTAAGATTAAGTGGTATATATAATATACAGGTGCCCTTCAAGGGGTTAAAGGGTTAAAAAATCGTACAATGACTATAGATAAGAGAAATACATTTAATTAAAATAATTATGCCAAAATTATTAGATATTTAATTCTGTGTTATTATTGCGCTACCTTTCCCGTCTAAAATATAAATATAGATTTATAAATAAGTCGTTTGATTTCATTGAGGTAAATATATCTCAATTAAATTTAAACTTTTTTTTCAAATTATCTATAGATACACTGTAAAAAAAGACAAATGTTTCTTAATGTATGAATATGTACTATAATCACGAACGAAAAAATACATTAACTTCTTCCGAGGAACCCAAGATTCCGAAAAGTGCTCCTCTATCTTTAAAAACCTCATGTACCACTGCCAAGTCTCCGGCTTTTTGGATACCAGTATTTTAATACAGAAAATTTTCTTTTATTTTGTTGGAACATTTGAGCGATTTAAAAGAACAAATTTTTCTCTAAGATAATACTGGTGTGCAAAAAGCCGGAGACTTGGCAACTTTGCTCATAAAAAAATTTATCTTCGAAATATAAAGAAGAATTTATAAAAAATAATTTATTTATTAGTTGCCTATCATTTTCAGAAACGTTTCCGAGTAGCTTTTACAATGCATTTATCTCTCCCGGAAAATCAATTTTTCAGAAGCTATTTATTCTCCATTAAATAATTTCATGTTCAGCAAACATATTTAACAGACAAACATACAAAATTAACAGAATTAACATTAACATTAACGTTATTTTGTTAAAATGCGTATACAAATTGACTTATGCAGCTGAAAGTGTTTACTTGAGAATGCATGCAAAAAAAACGGGTAGAGCGAACTTATGAATGCATTTTAAAAGCTATTCGGAAACTATTCCGAAAATTACGAGCAGCTAATAAAAATTTATTTTTATAAATATTTCGTTAAATTTCAAAAATAAATTGGTTTCTGGGGTTTCTAAAGAGAAAGGAACGCGTTTCGAAATCATGCGTGACTCGGAAGAGATTTTTTTACATTTCCGTTCGTGATTATAGTACATTTTCATAGGTTACGAAACATATATATATATATATATATATATATATATATATATATATATATATATATATATATTTAACCATTTGGAAAAATGGTTATTTTCCTCGTCAGGGTGGGAAATCAAAAGCATATCTGAAGCTTTTTATTGGTTGAATCAGCATTTTATTCGTTTTCTGATTGCTCTATACAGTAATCTGTATTTCCCTTTACTTTCAACAGAGATGGATACTTCTGTTGCCTCTATGACAAAAAAGTAATAAAAACTACAAAAAAAAATAATAACTGAGAAACAAATTGAGATACAGCTTTCAAACAAATTGCATTTAAAAGTACATTTTTTTTCTCTATACGACGGTGTAAAAAGTAATATTGTGGGATGTTTAGAAGTTTAAGAATGAAATTTCATTTAAAATGGGTCGTCAGATTTCTTGGAAATCTGCCGATGGAAAAGCCCTTTCCCGAACAGCCAATGAAATGCTTGGATAGTACGTAAGTTTCAGGAGGATAATACGTAAGTTTCAGGTGGATAATACGTATGTTTTAAGAAATCTGACGGGTCGCAGGCGATTTTTGTCGCTTGCAATTTTTATGTGTAATAACATTATTAATGTTTAATTCATGGGGTACGTAATGTATGATCAACTCCGTGCGATTTTTTATGTCTTAAATTTTTTAGTCTTCGAAAAAATCATTTTCCAAATGGTCGTTGTAATTTGTAAAATTGCTTTTTTTTTTTCTTTTTTTTTTACAGTGCATAATCAAAGATATACACCGCATATTCCAACGTTACAACGCTAACTTTTGATTCAAGAAACTTGATCGAATATGACAAGTGCGCGCGATATGTCGGTTATAAAAATAAAAAATAAAAGATATATAATCATTAGAATTAAAATTGCTAAGATTTGCAATTTAATAAACATGCTATTTATTTACAAGAAAAAATGGAACTATTTATATTTTTCTCTGTATCTTATATATGAAGGATCTTTTGCAAAGAATAAAGTGCGCATTATACAGTAAATATACGTAAAAAGGTAAAAATAAAGCCTCAGTGTTTAAGTGCGCGTTATATGATGAAAAATACTGCAAAAGAAATTGTGTGGAATTAATTCATATCAGGTTTTTTTTTATTTCAGTACTCTTTTTAAGTTTGTGCTTTCCATAAAATTTAACCTTTAAATAACAACTTTTTTATTTCCCTGAAAATTTTTGAAAAAAATAATGACATAATTTTTAAATATTTCAATGGTGAACTATCGAAAAAGTGTTTTAAGTTTAATATTTAAAAGAGACAGGGTTCGTACGCATCAAGGGATTCTGGAGATTTTTATGTAGTACCAGAAATTTCGTAAAAAACTGGTCGCTATATCTGAAGATAGAATTCGTGTTTTCATTAAATAATGCAAACATTACTTTACAAAAATTCTGGTAAAACGTGCTTTAAAGTCCTTGAAGTGTACGAACCCTGAAAGAGGTTTGTTACAATCGTTGATTAAAGTATTATATCAAACATTAAATGGGATTAAAAGTAAAATGTTTACAATAATTTATAACATATAATTCATACTTGCCAACTTGCACTACTCTGCCATAAAATTTTCTTTAATTTGACCCAGGTTAATTCAGTTTCGGACCAGAAAATTGATGAAGCTTAATTTAATTAATTTGCGGTATCTACAATCGATGTATTAAATGAATTTTATAACAAGTTATTTTAATGGTACTTATAAGTACCGCCAGTAGATAAAGGGTTAAATGGCACTGTTAAATTATACTTTCGTGGGTAAACGAACATGACTTTCAAATGTTGAATAGACTGAATGTAACTATAACATCATTTAAAGCGTACATATGTTTGTTTTTTATCATTTATTTCGGCTCATTTGATTTTATACGGGATCTTAAAAAAATCCATAACACAGTACAAAATTTAAAAACGCTTCATTATTACTTCTAATCAGTAATTCCTTTTGTAACATTTTTTCGCCGTATTAAAGTAGCTTCCAATGTCTATGTTTTTTTTTATAAATCAAATAAATATGTTTTAAACCAGAAAATTGATTTAATATAATACATGCAGAATTTACTTAGTGAAATGACGTGCGTACTTTAGTTTATATATTTAATAAATTTTCCGGTTAAAATACGTTTATTTGAATTGAAAAAAACCTAGAAGTAGGCAGCCACTGTGTTTATTGATTTTAACCCCTTGACTACATTTGACGACTGAGGATCATCATGCATTTGGTCACTGGCGTCTATTTTTATATTCTATTCATGCCGCTATTTAAGGAAAAACATTTTTGCAGTATATTTCTCTTGCATATGTTGTCAAAGGGTATATGGAAGTTTTTTGTTTTGAAAAAAGTGGTGCGAGATAGGATTTAAATTTTTAAAAAATGCCAGTGGCAGCTCTGAAACAAATGTATACACAAGTGATTAATACTAATGTTCTAGACATTCGACACATGTTTCTATTTATAACATTTTTCTTGGCGACTTAACCCCTTAAGTGATTCTTTTTTTATAGACAATAAATTGAAAATATGGGTTAAACACCGCTTTTTTTTAACTAAAATATACTTAATATTTAGTCTAAAAATTCCTGTCATTAAATAGTATGAAATTGTAATTAAAAAAATTGGTGGTATCAAAAAGCTTTAACCACTTAACCGATTTGCCCGTATGCCGTACGGGCAAGAAGAATTTACTTGACCCGCCACTTAAAGCTTTTTGCTATCACTAATTTTTTTAATTACAATTTCATACTATTTAATGACAGAAATTTTTAGACTAAATATTACGAATATTTTAGTTTTAAAAAAAGTTGTGTTTATCCCATATTTTCAATTTATTGTATATAAAAAAGAATCACTTAAGGGTTTGAGTGATGGATCAAGCAAACTCTTCTTGCCCGTACGGACATACGGGCAAATCAGTTAAGTGGTTAAATATCTTCCATTTTTAAACTATTGATTGTTAAATGTTTGATAGTTTTAAACAGTTTTAATTGTTTTTAATTACTGAATATAGAAACTAGTTTTCTCCTTCAGCTAATATGCAAAAAAGTGTAATTTTAAGAGGGGGATTTTTTTCGTAAATTTAGAAATACTTAAAAGTAAATAAGTAAATATATAATACAAAAAATATTTTGCCATTCTATGCAGTTAAAAAATAAATTACTATTTCCTTTATAAATGTTACTTTTGGAATATGTTTCGTGCTAAATTTAAGAATGCGAAGAAAGTTTCTGTTATTTGATACCATACTTTTAATCTATCTTATTCTTTTCCGAGATTTAAATATGCTTTATTTTCCAAATTTTTAAAGAATATAACTAATGAGCATACAAGGTTATTTTTTTTTCTTGGAGTAATAGTTATAAAAGCGAAATTTTAAGAAATGATTTTTTCGCCATGAAATGTATTTGAAAATGACCTTAGAAGTGATATTCTTAATTTTTATTTTCAAAATTCTTTATTTCATTTTAAAAAGAAATTAAACCTTTTAGTAAAAAAAGGAAAGATGGTATTATTTTTAGAGCACCTTGTTGATCTTGCTAGTCTTCAAATTTTATTAATTTATTTTAACACTTTTGGTGGCTGGCATCGCATCAAATCGAAAGTTGTTTAAACATGAAGCTAATTTCGGCTCGCATGAATGTTGTTTCCACATAATAAATCTTATTTTATTCCTTTATTTCTGTCTACTAAGAAATTTTTATAAATGCAGCTTAAACTAAATGTCGGATACATTAAAAGACAAACTGTGAGATATTAAAAGTTCTAATAAAATAGATTATTTCTTAAAATGTGTGATTTGCAAATATTACAATTGTCTGTAGATATATAAAAGTTTATTTGATTACTTTATTCCAAGTACATGAAAGATATAAAAAAAACATAGTTTTTTAAATAAAAACGTTGCATATTTAATTTTTTATTCTTAACCCTTAAATGCCGGGTGTTGCTTTTCGGCAACATACCCAATTTAGGCTCTAAAATACTATTAGAATAATACTAAAGCTATAATGCCTAATGTTGCCAAAAAATACATTCTGAAAATATTATTAAATTGATTTTCAACATGTAGATGGCAACACTCGTGCTGTTTAAGAATAAAGTTAAATTTATTTTTTCAATTGTTGCTACTTTTTCTTTTTGTTTTGTTTGGAAGCTTGAGAAATACCCTCCTTTATTCTGCAGTGAACAAGTAAAATTTATTTCTTATTATAATTCCTAAAATTCTTGTTTGTTTAATATTATAGAATTTTATCAAGGAAAATTATTTTTTCAATTAAATACAAGTATTGCCGATTAGTAGCAAACTGTTTTTTAGCCGTAAACCATACTTAAAATAAAATATGATTTTTTAAAGTATTTTTCCCATGATTTATTTAAAAAATAAAAGTCGAAAAACATTATTAAAATGATTTTTGAAAAGTCAGGTATTTAAGGGTTAATTTGCTTAAGTTGCCTGATTTTCATTTCATTTTTATTTGAGGTAGTATTATAGTAATTAGCACTTAATAATTAATTAAGTAAGGAACATTTAAACTAGCTTGAAAGATAACATTTTGTTAAAAATAAAATTTGTTTTATCTTGTAAAATAATAAAAAAAAACACTGTTTTTTTTATTATAACCACCTACTTTTTTTAAAAAGGTAAACTTAATGAATGAAATGTACACATATATTTATAGCTGACAATTTTTGCACTATTTTGTTACTACTAAAATGTAATAGTAAATTTAGCCTTATTTAATTACCGAAATTTGCGATTAAATAAGGTAAAATTTTCTATTAAATTTTAGGGGGTAATAAAAAGCGTAAAAGTTGGTAGCTGTGAGCTGTGTATAATTACGCAATTTTAAAAATGTATTGATTATTTTAATCATTTACTTCCAGATTCCACATTCATTGCTTCGTAGACATATGTTGCATTTGATCTTTAGAATTTTAATGTAATCACATATATCACAGACTAAATCTTCAAGTTTTAAATTCTCTCTGACATTTGGAAAATTATTTACTTTAGGGATTATCCAAGTGTATCCACTATAAGTATTATCCACTTATATATAAATTATCCTGCTGTGCCGTTGCCATCGAACTACTCAAGACCAGAGGACACTTGTGACGTCATCGCTAATCGACCGACTTCTCACTAGTGTTGGAATTCACACCGGAAAATTCTGAATAGCAATGTTCTTTTATTTTATTTGTGGAATAACTATCATCGTATAAAACAATACTAACTATTTAAATTTACTAATGAGAATTCGGAATCCCTAAATAAAAATTCAGCCAGATGCGGAATGCCACAGTGTTGCCGCATCTGGCTGATTTTTTTATTAGGGGATTCCGAATTTTCACCAGTAAGTTTAAATAGTTATTATTGATTTATAGGATAATAGATATTCCACAAATAAAATAAAAGAAAATTGCTATTCAAAATTTTCCGGTGTGAATTCCAACACTAGTGAGAAGTCGGTCGATTAGTGATGACGTCACAACTCGTGACCTCAGGCCTTGAGTATTTCAAAGGCAACGGCTGCGCCCGTGTGCATGGCACACTTGGAACATGCCGCCTACCGAGTCTGTCATATAAACACTACGTCGCCAAAAGCCAACGGACACTTTCGATTTTAGACATGGTGAAATTACTTGCAACGAAGGTTTCAAAAGTGCAGTTAGGTGACGAAGAATAAATTCAATAATAATGCTAATCAATGCGATCATCCTATAAAATAAATTGCATTAACTGGTCTGTAGCTTATAAACAGGGGTCGTAAAAGCTTCTCTTTTATTATAGAGAACTACATCGAAAATGTCGTTAACTACAATTACAGCTACTTTTTTTAAAAGTAGCGACTACAAAATACTTTTCAAAAGTAGTCAGTACTTCGCTATTTTCCGATTGCGTCAAAGTATTAAATTTATATTTGAAACTGGAGACGCTGATTAAATAATTCAGTGACCCCTCATTATATAACTCCTGCCGGGATACAATTAAATAAGTGAGATATATCCGAGGGTATTAAAAATTTAAGAACGATATCATACAAGAAAATGTTATGTGTGTCTTCAAAATATCAGTTTACACACATATCATAAATTTCGTAGCGGAATTAAGAGATATACACAATACAACCAATCAGGGTTGCCAGTGTGGCCTCCATTTTTATTCAGAAATTTCAAGTTCATACTAAAAATAAAGAATAATATTTTATGATTTATTTAAAGCGAAACGTTTAGCGATCACATAGATTAAAAATTCTTTTTTAGAAATCCCCGGTATGAATAAATTTTGGATTAAAAATGGAAGCCAACCTGGCAACCCTGCAACCAATGCTTCAATACAGTTACTTTAAAAAATCTGGAGAGACTCCACTCGACTTTCCGAACAGTTTACAGAATACATAAAAATTTTAATTTTCAAATAAATAGTAATATAGCAATAAATAAAAACTTAGATCCTAATTTTACAAAGGTGAGCTATGGATACCTGAAAACCTGAGCAAATTTTAATGTATACGAATGCATCCACACATGCATATGAAACCATTGTAAAAAAAGCTAAAACTTATTCACAGCACCTCAAAATATAAAAATATACCAACATTTCCATAATCGGGCTTTTATCATGATTACAAAACTTACCTTACACTGCATGTATACGGAAAGTAAAAATGCGATTAAACTACAGCTTATTTTTTAGAGAGGCACGAAATCAGAGCTGTATATACAGGGTGACAATTATTGAACTATATGAAATTAAACCGCCATAACTTCTGAACGGTTTGCATGATGAAGTTCAAACTTCGTGGTTGGCCGCAGGACATCATGGGAATTAGTATGCGCATGCGCACGCAAGTTGTTACGCAACTTCGTCAATAAGCAAAATTGGCACATTTGGGGGGACAGAGAATTTGCATTTCGCGATCGAGAAGTCTCACCACCCTCAACGGGTGACTGTGTGGTGTGCAATGTCCAGTCACAGAATAAGCGGTCCGATATTCATTGACAACACGGTGACTACTGAACGATACGTGAAGATTTTGGAAAATGGTTTCATCCCCATTATTCAAAGTGACACTGATTTCGACAAGATGTGGTTCATGCAAGACGGAGCTCAACCCCATCGAACCAAGAAAATGTTTGATGTCCTGGAGGAACACTTTGGGGGCCGCATTCTGCTTCTGTTGTAACCAGAGGCCACTGGAATGGGACTCGCTTGGGCGCCATATTCTCCGGATCGGAAAATATTTGACTCATTTTTGTGGGGCCACATTAAAGACAATGTGTACAGAAATAACCTCAAAACCATATCTGAGCTGAAAACTGCCATTCAGGAGATCATCGACAGCATCGATGTTCCGACACTTCAGCGGGTCGTGCAGCATTTTGCTATTCGCCTGCGTTACATCATAGACAATGATTGCAGCCATATCGGACATGTCATAAAGTTTGTGCACTCAGTAGTTTTTAAATAATTTACGTTTTATTCATATAGTTTAATAATTGTCACCCTGTATGAACGAGCGATATAATGAGTCGCTACTCTTGTGTACAGGGTGTTGTCGAATTCGACCGCCAAATTCAGAGGGATGATTAGGCATCAAGAGGATTAAAAATTACCGTAGAACATGGGATCGCAAACCACGTATTTAGTCACAAATACAGGGTGTTTCATACTAACTGAACTTGCGTTGAGGTAATAATTTTGAGAAAAATCGAAACATTACAATGAAAATGCAACGATATGTACCTTATTTTGTGTGAAACCCATTGATCAAAATATAGCGTGTTCTACCCTAATTCAACTTTGATTGACGGTAATAACTTTCAGAAAACTGAAGTATATTATAATGAAACTTTTAATAGACTTGCTCACCTTTGTTGTAAATATGATAACACCAAAAAAAGTGGTAGAACTTTCCATTATACGCTTCAGCAGTATTCACCTGAAGCTCCACATTTTGCGCTGTGATTAGCAGTTCATACGGTATCATCAATTGCGTGAGCACCCTGTTTTTCCAGAACTTGTAGTGATGTTATCACATTTCATACAAAAGAAGGTACACATCGTTACATTTTTATTTTTCGCAAAATTATTACCGCCAGGACGACTCTAGTTATGGTGAAACGCCATGTATTTGTGACTCAATAAGTGGTTTGTGATCCCATTTTCTGCGGTAATTTTTCATCCTCTTGATGCCTACTATCAGCCCCCTGAATTTGTCGGTCGAATTCGGCTACATCCTGTATAATATTTTTATATCACAATTGTACTACTGCATAACTTTTTTTTACTATTCTAACAGTAATTATTGCATTGGGATATAAAATTACCGTTGACATGAATTTACCAATAGATTTGTTTACTCAACTCTCCACAAATTGTATTGAATTCTGTCTAGAGTAAATTATATTGAATTATCTAATTTTGTAATCTAGAAAATTACAAAAAAAAAAAAAAAAAACTCACGCAAACAATAAATAAATCTGTACCGTAATTTCCGGTTTATAGCCCGCAGATCAAACAATTCAGTTTGGACCCCGAAATTTTATTCAGTATTTGATTTGAAGACCAATATTTACCGTGATCTAAAAAGTTACATTTTATTTAAAAAAATTTCTGGGCCGAAACACGATTGTTTGATCCGCGGCCTATACACCGGAAATTACGGTAAGTAAAACAATTCCAAATAACAAAAAACCGCTATTAAGACCTAATAACGAGTAACTAGACAATTGTTGCCAGGAAGAAACTTGATTATTTTGGAGATTTATAACTTGATTTTAGCAGAAAGTACCAATGGGAAAAATCTATCACTTCATGGGATGCACCGCTATACACTTGCAGCTGAGCTTTGCCTCTGAGATTCTTTCGCAATTTGTTAAGCCGAAAAATGTTTGCATAAAAGGAGATTGTTACGGCTACGTGATTTGTAGAATGGCACATTTCACCCCCCCCCCCCCCTCTCCCGAAATAGCGTTGGTTTTCCCTATAAACTACTGATTTTTATTTCTGCGACTCGCTACACTACATTGTTCAAAATTTAGTGCTCCACACTAAAAACCACTATGAAAAGTGCACACTACAGTAGTTTCGCTATTTGTAGCGCGCTACTTCCTACCCCTGCTTATGACAATGTGGATCTTGTACAATCTTTGTGATCACTTTAGTAAGAATAACTCGTATATTCATGGATATATAAAAGTTAAAAAAAAAAAAATCAAGATATTTCCGTAAGTTTTTTGTTTATAGAATGTTTCAACTGAAATCAATGCCATTTTTAGAAAACTTGGCAAAATACAGCTGAAACAGTATACTACAATTAGAATATAGATATATTAAATGTTTCATAAACAATTTTTAGGTGCGAAAAATTTGTTTTTCTTTTCCTTTTTCTTTTTCTTCATAATTTAGTAGTCAACTGTATCGGGTGACTCATTTAAAAGACTAGTCGAATATTGGGCAATTCCACGATCACGTGTGGGACATTTAGACTAAATCTTCATGAAAACTTTTGCAATTATGAAATTCATTTAAAGTTTTGAAAAAAATAATTTGTTGACCCAGCGTAAGTACTCTAACTTATGTGATATTATAAACAAAGAAAAAATATTCACGTTTTTAAGTGAAAATAAAACTAAATTAGATCTATCACGGGCAGGACACACTATTGGACAGTTCTTTTCAAATGTTTTGCTTCTGAAAAGAAATCCTCTGAATCTGCTGTGTTTAAATAGCTGTAATTTTTATCATATATATTCTTTCTCCTTACTAACTATCCATTATGTTGTTTCCTTGAAAAAGGTACAATCTAGTACAAGTAATAATTTTTCTAATAGATATTACTCGCAGGACATTCTTGTGTGTGACAAAATGTGAATTCCTAATTTTAAGAAAAAAGTAATCAATTCCTTATTAATTTAAAATTTAATTTAACATTCATTTAACAAAATCTCTACCTTAACATGAAGAGAGAGCTATAAAATACAAAAAAATGTATTATGTTACACCAAATTTTGAAAAATAGAAATTGTATAGGGGGGCGGGGGAAATCAACAAAATAGTTAAAGCTAAGTATTAATGACAGAAGAAGTTTTATTGTTTTGTTTTAGAAGTTTGAATACATATTTCTATATATCTTCAAATTCATAAGAGCCTTTACCATTAGCATATTTGGCGCAGAAATAACTTATACTACTTTTTCATGTTTGTGCGAAATTTTATCTCCATGTTGGGCCATTTGAAATAATCTCAGATGTATTACTCATCTATGACATTTGGAAAAAAATGTACCATTCTTTTATTATTAATTTTTTGCTGGATAAAGCTTGCCCTCACAATTCACAATAATCCATTTTCAGATTTTAGATCTTCATTGGTAATTAAGGTTGTTGAATTGTTTGATTCAAATGTAAAAGTTTCTTTCGACTGGCAGTGGTTGTGACAAACAATGTTTCTCCCATTTTGTTCAATGTTATGGAAGCTTGATATCCTTTGATAATAGCTACATTTCTCTTATGTGTTTCTCTGTTTTATCCTTTTCAAATTCAATATATAGGATTCTTTTTATATTTACATGATTCATCATTTAAGACATATTTTCAATTATTGTTTCATATTCGTTTCTAGTTTTCGATCTTTTGGGTATGCAGTTGAATTTTGCCATCTATATTTTCTCTTGTTTTTCACAAAACTAGTGTATCCGAATCACCAGGAATTGTAATTAGCTTTCCATCACAACCTTTATCACACAATAAATACACCTGTTTTCTAAACAAAAGAACTTTCTAAAAAATATATGCTAATAACATTCATATTCATTATTTGGAAATATTTTTATTTGAAACGTCCCATATGTGACGTTATGTGTGGGACAGTATAAAATATTGTTTAATTAATTTCTAAATTGTTATTTTTTAAGATATAATTGGGAAGTGTTAAAACAGAATGACATAGCTGCCAACCTTTAATCTTTTTTGTCACCACTAAAATTTAAAAATAAATGTTGTCTTATTTAATCGACTGAATCTGCCCGTTAAATAATACAAATATTTCTGTTAAATTTTAGTGGCAACAAAAAAGCGTAAAAGTTGGCAGTTTTATAATCAGGTTCTTTATAAGCCATAACAGTGTTAAAATATAATTCTTGGTTCAGTACCAATTTAAAAAGCTACTGATATTCTGTCACGTGTGGGAAGTAAATTTATAACTTTAATTTATAATAATCTAACTTATAATGCAGCAAAATTTCCAAAACAATGCATAAAATGGAAAGGTACTTGCATACAATAAACTGTAACAGCAAAAATCACAAAGTCAAAAACAAAACAAAATTAGGTTCTTTTGAAGTCCATGCTTTTTAGCCGCATAGTATTCAGTTTATGTCGGCTATCTTTGAAGCGCTGGTGCCATTCGTTAAAAGTGAAATATTGAAAAGCTGTTCATAGATATGTATTATTTGGACTTAAAAAAATAACTTGAATAACTTATATTATTATTTTTACAGTATTTTTTCTGCTGAAAAATGTCTTGTCAGTGATGGAACAGTGGCGCAGCAGTTGTGCGATTGTCACAGCAAAATTTTAATAGTATTCATCGGCTTAAAAAATTTCAGAAATTCTGCCCTGAATTAAGACGAAGAATACAATTAAAATTTAGCGGTGTCAATTGATTCTCTGCTGCTGCACTGTTCCATCACTGTCTTGTTTTTCATGGAATTCAGTTTCATTCATATTGTGAAAATACAGAAAAATATCGGCAACATAGTGAGCGGAATTTCATTTATTTTCTAAAATCAACTGAATAATAAGAGATTTTCCACAAATTGTGTTTTTATCTTAGTGCGAATTTAATTATTTTAAATAACGGTTGATTAGTACTAAAGATTAGAAAGTAATACAAACAATAACTACTTGTAAAAAGATGTTTCGACTAAAGATAAGACATTTAGGATGTTTTGCCATTATTTAAAATTTATTATAAATTATGGAGTTATTACGCTTATTTTGTCTATCTATTAAAAAAAAAAAAAAAAAAACAATGTCGAACGTCTTAAATGCCGTTTATGCGTTCTCAATTTTTTTTTATAAATTTGGATTTGGATAAATTACGTGTTCCGGGCCACACATAAAATGTCGACGGATCGCATGCGGCCCGTGCACAAAAAGTTGAGTATGGCTCGTCTATATTCAGTGTGGCAACAAAAACTTTTTTTTATTTTATTGCATCGATCTATTTACCTAAAAAATAGATGAGATCAATCAAGCAGACGGAGGATTTGAATATTGAAAAGATTATCTTCCTTGTAAACAAAACAAAACAAATATGAATAATAAAAAGCTGAATCACATCAATGATTGATGTCTTTAACTATAGACAGTAATCATCAATTGTATTTTCTATTTTTGTGATTGATTTACATGTTTATTCTTCTAGAGAATTTTTCTCACACACTCCACTACACCGCGAGATCACCGCGATAACTCTAAACCAGATCTTAAGAATTCACGAGCTCTATTGTTCACGTAAAAACCTTAACTTGGAGCATTCAATATGGTAATCACTCAAGAAAATGAAAGTGAGAGAAAAACTTAAAACGTCTCTCACAATGGAAATATAGGGAGGAGCAAGATTTCCGAACAGAAATTTTTGTGGTCCGCAACCTTGACCGTATTTTTAAAAATGAAGAATATGATATAATCTAAACTAAGAATTTGTTTTATAAAAATTCTCGTGCAAGACAATTTTTAAGCATATAAATGTAGAATGAAGCACTAAATTGTAACAAATAAAACATAGTTAAAAATACAAAAATTAACTTCTACTGGTTTTCTTCAAGATGAAAAATTTAAATAGATTTCTTTTTTTTCTTCAGGGCGGAGTAGCTTATAAGGAACTAAATATTGTTTTTCATGAAGGGTTCTGGGAGATTGAATTTCCTCCTGACGAAAAATTTCCAGTTATATTTCCTTTTGGTATTTAATTAGTTTAAGCTACCTAATAATAAATTTTACTTCTTTTTTTTTTTAATTATTCGCGAAAATAAAAACAGTTATTTAAATTTCAAAATTCTGGGAGGGTCTATAGCTCTTTCCTCGCCCCCCACCCTCGATGGCGCCCATGTTCATCTATATACTCTGATTCTCCACACACTACTCCGCGAGATCGCCGTGATAACTCTAAACTTGTTCTTAAGAATTCACACGCTCTATTGTTCATGTAAAAGCTTTGGCTTGGAGCATTCAGTATGATAATCACGTGAGAAAATAAAAGTGTGCGAAACATTTTAAAGCGTCTAAGGCAATTAAATCATTTTAGTGTAACATTATTCTTTACATTTCTTTGAAATAGATAATTTCGTAACATTTTAGCTGCCTATTCTTCACAATAGTTCAAAAGCAATCTTTTCACTAACAATTGATTTCTTTTAATAAAATTATTTTAGACAGTATGCGTGTTTAGAAAATAAATGTGTTAAATGTTTTAAAAAAGCACAGTATCAAAGTGAGTTTATATAAGTATAGTTTGCTAGAAAAAAAGATGCTGTTCGCTAAATAACGTGTAACTTTACCTGTGACAGCAAAACATTTCAGTTTTTCATAGTTGCCAATATTCCGTTTTTTTTTTTCAAGTCAAATAAATGTATTTTGAATGATAAATTTTACTTTATCCTTTTATTGCGATTTTGGGTCATATAAGTTCCATTGACTATTTTTTTATTCGATTAGTACCACTTTTTGGAAAATAATCTCTGAAATACACTTTTATTAGGGTACTTTCAAGGGAAGTCTACCGCAAGGAAAATTTTTTGTAAATTGTTGTTAGACTAAATATGAAAATAATCGCCAGTCTTATCCCAGTCTGAAGGTTAATATATGAAATCAATCAAGTGCCATATAGAAACAAGACAGATTTTATAAATAAATTTTTTCGTTCAAAATATGCTAAAGAACGGAAGGTTGCAGCTATGGTAGATTTATGGAATATCAATATCTATATATTCTCAATACGTGCCTTTGAAGATTATGAAATAAGTGCAAAGAGTACGTTAAAAAAACTAAATCGCAAATAAAGGTAAAATACGTAAAAAATAGAACAGAATGAAACCATATTGTTTTGGTTTCAGCCAGTGTTGCCACTGGGCTACTTTTTTAAAATTCAGATTTCTTGATTGGCACCACTTTTTTAAAATGGAAACATTCTTCTTCTTTTCGCCTTACTTAATATATCAGTAAATAAGGCGAATTTTATCATTTCAAAAAAGTGATGCCAGTAAAGAAATCTGAATTTAAAATAATTAGCCCACTGGCAACACTGGTTTCAGCATAAAAAGTTAGGCATCAAAGGATATACAATAGGGGGGATTATCAAAGGATATACATAATATTGTTCTATACAATATCTCTTGCACACTGAATTTTTGAACAAACGCAAAAAATGTATTTGTATTCACGTTTATACTAAACATGCATGCATTTAATGAAAGCTATCTTTATATTTATAGACTTATAAGCTATTACATTTGTATTACATTTATAAGCCTAATGAATTTCTTGTATAAATGAGAATCGGAACATTCTTTAATGAATAACGAGCAAGAGTTACATTTGTGTGTAAATGAGCATACTTGCAGCTACTGGGTACATTAGCAATATTTTCAGTGTTTTTTTTTTTTAATCAATTTATTACTTTAGTAGAAAGTAAAGGACAATAAAATTAAAATTTTCAATCTTGTCTACCATAAACACCAGTTTTATATCAACTAGATTGTATTCATATTTTGCACAGCGTTGCCAGGAGGCTACTTTTTTAAAATTCAGATTTCTTAGTTGGTACAACTTTTCTGAAATGGTAAATTTCCTCTTCTTATCGACTTAATTAATATATCATTAAATAAGGCGAATTTCAGAAAAGTAATGCCAATCAAGAAATCTAAATTTTAAAAAAGTAGCCCACAGGCAACCAGTGTTGCCAGATTGGGCACTTTTTAAATTCAGATTATTTGACTGTCACTACTTTTTTAAAAATAGTATAATTAACCTTATTTTTCAGAATTTTTAATTTTTTTTAAATAGGCCGAATATTTCTATTTCAAAAAATCTGTGACAATCAACAATCTGGGGACAAAAAGTCCCTAATCTGGCAACACTGATTTCGCATGATAATTCAAAGTGCTTTGTCTGTACTGTGACTTTATCACGGATTTTAGTATCGCGATTAAAAATTTAGGAATTGTGAATCTTTTTTCCTAAAACATCAAAATTACTGATTTTATAGAAATTTAACATATTGAAATTCTTTGGTTCAGTAATCTTGGCTTTATGATAGTTGGTGGTATTCTGATTTGTGTGTAGTGCGTCTATATCAAATATTAATTATATCAATATAAGTTAAATGAATAACACAGAAAACTAAAAATATTTTTATAGACAAATCCAAAGTTATTATGTGTAAAATTATTTTGGAAGACTATGCAAAAATATTTTAGGAAATATCCTAAAATTAGTAAATAAAACAAATTGATATTTTCATTTTAAAATTATTTTATGCTCTATGCTTTTAGTAAATTCATATTGCATTTGCATTATGTTACTGTGTTGTATATTTTTGTTAAGGCCCTACTTCAGTCAGGGGAAAAGAACCGTTCGCTAATACTATTCCTATGGAAGAAATTTATAAAGATATCTCGGGCGCATTTCAATATTTTTAGATGATTTTTTTTGCAGTGGCTAGCTGAGGTCGATCTGTATGCAGGACGTTTTCTACTTTTTCACTTTCGTTTACACGTATTTTTAATCCGGACACTTTCATTTTCAGAACCGGTTCCTAAAATGAAAGCATCCTCTTGAAAAAAAATTCTAATGAAAATAGAAAATGTAAAAAACCGCCTTTTTACAGATCGACCTCAGCTAGCCACTGCAAAAAAAAAAAAAAAAAAAAAAAAAAAAAAAAAAAAAAAAAAAAATCATCTAAAAATATTGAAATGCCACCGAGATATCTTTATAAATTTCTTCCACAGGAATAGCATTAGCGAACGGGTCTTTTCCCGTGACTGAAGTAGGGCCTTAAACACTTCATTTTTCTTTGTTTGAAGATGAGGCCAACACAAAGTTCGAGGCTATTTGTTTTCTGACGAATACTTTTCATATTATTTGAATATTTTTCTTATGTTAATGAATCATTGAATTTGTAAATGCAATTTCAAAACCTTTTTAGCTCCTGTTTACATTTAGATACTATCTGATTAACTTCTTCGGATGACTGAATACTATTATAATCCTGAATAATATAAGACCCAAGACAGTTCAAGGTTTGCTGGAAAATTTGTATGATAAACTAAAATGAATTATAATAAAAATGCGTCATTATAGAAAAAAGCGTTTTCTAGTCTGAATCATCTTATTTACTTCAACTTTAATTTGGCGTCAAATACATCTAATTAATTGCATGTTATTGTAGCTCTTCGTATTAAGGTGGTTCTCAAATTCCCTGCTGGTCAAAGAGAAACTTTCTGACGCATTTTTAAGCGTAAAGGCATAAATTTGGCAGACCTGACTATTAAAGCGATTTGGAATCGAATAGCGTGTTCCATTTTCTGATAAATAAATTACTCATTGAGTTATAACCAATTCATATTACGTGGAGACGAGTTTTCCAACTTCCTCGCACTGCGGTGTCGGGAATTCGTTTCAGAACGCCCACTTTGGAAGTATTTCCTGAAAGAACTTCTGCTTTTAGAAAAAATGGAAAACGTTATTCGATTACATCGTTGTGAATAAGAACGCCTGCCAATTCTATGTGTTTCCGAACAAAAAATGAGTTCAGAAATGTATCAGAAAATAGCTCCTTTGAATTTGAGAACGCCGTTCCGTAGTGCTTTTCGGGAAACAACAAATAATAATTAACTTTCAGGTAAAAACTATTTTAACCCTTTGCACTCGAGAGGTGACTCTCGCTCACCACTAGTGTTTCCAGGTGTCTCGCGTAAATCGGTGCTCCAAATACTCTGGACACCAGTCATTTAAAGTAATTTTCTTCGCCTTATCTTATGGCTGAATTATCTGCGATTAAAGATGGCGAAACAAACTGTAAGAAATTAGTGGTGTCCAAAGCATTTGGAGCTCGGATTTACGCGGGATACCTGGCAACATTAGTGGTGACTGAGAGTCACCTCTCGAGTGCAATGGGTTAACTTAACCCTTTAGTGCGGAGCTTTGCATGTATGCAAACAATAGCGTTTTGAATTTAATAGATTTCTTTTATTCGTATATACCTAATTCACACCAGAAATTAAAATAGAATTATCTGCTTTAACTAATAACAGACATTCCGTATTTAAATAAAGGGAAATTAACCATTGAAACTTTCTGGTGTAACGTCAGATTCTCTGGACTATGTAATTTCTAGAACGTATTATATCATGCGACTTAAAGGGTCAAAGGTTAAGCTTTATAAGATAAATAATTATATAAAATAAGGTATTTGGAGACATACTTATTAAAGTATTTACTAATTTGCAATATTTTAGCGTAAAACAGCCACAGACAGTAGTTTTTACTTGTATTGCAGATGTGCAACAGAAAGATTGAAGTATTATATATGAAAAATGTATCTCTGATTTTTTTCATTATTTTTCCTGTGTAACACACCTTTTAGAGAATCATATATAATTTTTTCGAAACAAAATAAAAAATCGCGCATTTAAGGGCTAAAGTCTTTCTTAAGTCTACGTTATAGTTAAAGCCCCTTTAGTCAAGACCACATTAACCTATGATTACGGACCAGGACTAGCGACTATTTTTATATTCAATCGTACTCTAATTTTACAAAAAATTTCTTTGCGATAGATTTCCTTCATAAATATCCTGATAGAAGTGCACAGATTATTTTTCAAGTGGTACGAATAGAATAAAAAAATAGTTCACTGAGACGTATATGACCAGATCCGTAGATAATCATTTAATTTAACCCGAGAAAACGCGCGCATACCCAGGGAAATAAGGTTTTTTACTTTGTCACCAATAAATACAAATAATAATCGTCCCCTTATTTAGTCGGAGACGATTTTGCGATAAAAGAAGTTGAAGATTAGTTTTTAAAAGATAGTGGTGACACGTGTAAAAACCGTACACACTCCGGGTCAATCAGGCACAGGGCGCGTCCTCCCGGATTAATCCGGTCACGATGAGCGCCACATATATAAAGTGCTTAGAATCCTTGATTATTCCTACTAGCCTAGCTGTCAACTTTTACGTTTTACCCTACCTCTATTTTTAATCTGAAAAATTTGCTTTATTTAATCCCATGTTTTTGTTGATTCAAGAAGACAAATTTGTCAGTTAAAAAATAGTGGTAGGAAAAAAAACGTAAAACTTGGAAACTATGTACTAGTAATTTTGAAAAGTAAAATTTGCCCTATTTAATCACTAAATTTCTGCGATAAAATTAGGCAAAAATTTCCAGTTCTAAATACCGGGGTTAAAAATATGAGTTTTGGTAAAAGACGCTCGTCGCAAACGTGTTAATAAATAAAACATTTTGTACTCTGGAATTTTTCGTCTTTTTTGTTGCAATTCCATAATATATTTTAAATTTTAATTAAATGTTTCAACTATATTTTTTGTAGATATTTAAACTGTTTGGCTATATTCTAACCCCACTTCACTTCTCTTTACGTTATTGACAGATTATAATTAAAAAAGTCACTTAAATTATGAAAATTCTACTATAGGAAAATGATCTATTGCTTCATATAAGCCTAAAAATCTTATTCACGAAAATCAAGTGGAACATTTTGACATGGGAAAAATAAATATTGTTTCTTATCAATGTAAATTTCAAAATGAAAGTGCATGTTCAGGGTGCTAACAGCTCTACTATAATTTTATAGCAAGACTTTTCTCCTCATTTAATGGCAGAAAAATGTTACAAATTCTCCGATTAACTTATACCAATTTGACTTATACGAATTACGAGACTAATATATTAAATAAAAATTTTCTAATCTGAAATAGTGGTGTTGGGGGTTCCTTGGGATTTCCATGAAGTGTTTCCCACCTTGATTTTGCATAACATTGGCATGTATTGTAGACCATATTCTTGTAGTCTGCTATAATCAGTGTTTGCCAAATCTAGCGGGATTTTTATTTAAGAATTCCTAATTCACACCAGAAAATGTTAGATAATATTTTTCTTTCTGTTTTAATCGGGTAGCAAACGAACATTATTTAAATCAAAAATAAGTATTAACCCCTTCACGACGAGCGTCTTTTACAGAATTTTTAATTTTTTATCACCGGTTTTTCAAAACGGAAATTTTTGGCTATTTGAATCGAGAAAATATAATTATTAAATAAGGCAAAATTTACAATAAAAAAAAATTGTGGGAATAATCAAGGATTGCGACCACCTTTATACGTCACGAAGGGGTTAACCCTTTAGCGGGCGGTGTCCACAAAAAAGGACACCTAATTTTAATTCCAAAACTGGCAATCGACACCAAGAATATTTAATTAAAATTTTAATTTTATGAAGTAGGAGAAAATAACCATGTTTTTATTAACTAATAACTTCTCTTGTAAATTCTGGTATCAGTCCATCATTTCATCATTTTACAAACAGACTTACTCCGCGCCAGAAAGGGTTAAAGCTTTCTTCTGAGAATTCCGAAAATCTTAAAAAGTAAAAAAAAAAAAAAAAAAAAAAAAAAAAAAAAACGCCTGATTTTGCAACACTGGCTATAATACTAAATTAAACATTCTGATACTGGAAAATTAAGGAGTGCTGCTCTGGTTAGAATGTTCGAGAAAGAAGATAGAGTAAAGAGGCTCACTAAAACTACTAATTTTACAACAATTATAAATTGTACATTACACCCTACCAATAAAAAAAATTTAAATAATCCGTATTTACTGAAGTTACGTTTAAATCCAAAATCACTTTAAAAAATACTAAATCATAGATGCCGACCATTATTTTTTTTTTCAATTTCACACTAGAACTACCGGCAATTTGAGTCAAGTTTTATAAAAATATTTCACACCATAATTTTAATTTAAAACAGTTTAACTTTATTATTTAACGTTTTTATTCTTTGTGTCTTTTAAACTTATTTCATAATCAAATATATGGTTTGAACCGAAACATATTCATATGGTAGCAGTCAAAATGACGACTCACGGCAATTCTAGTGTTAAATAAATATATTTTGAAACAGAAGGTATATTTACAAAAACCGAAGTTTGGCAGCTACGTGCGAAATGTACCTTGAAATTTTGTAATTAATATACTGATGTTTCCGGACGTTTTATAAATTTTACTTCGTACTTCATTATTTTTCTTTTATTTTAACCGTATTGGACTTTTTTAAGTGTATATTCTGGAGAATCATTAATTATCCCGTGAATAGATGACAGCTTTTGTCTTTTTTGTCAAAAATCACTGAAGCATACCGTGAACAATGTCACAAATACTTTCTGCTGCGAACAGTCTAACAAACTGCTATTGAAAATTTGTATTGTAATGCTGTCTACTTAGACAAGTAAAATTATTTCCTAAAGAAATTTCTGCTTTAATTTTCAGACATAAGGAGAAGAGAATATTTTTGTTTACATCTAATTCATACAGATTTCTCTTTATTTGAAATTATATTTAGTTCTCCTGGAGCTAAGAATATCTCATTCTTCTTCCTTATTTTTTGTGTCTTAATTTTGTGTCTTTTTAAAGTCTTATCTTTGAACTTAAAGAAAAGGTACAATAAACAAAATGAGCATGTATCAAAAGATTGAGCAAATGTCACTATATGAATATAAAGAAACTGAAAATTCTTTCAAATATTTTTTATTATGAAGAAATCACAAAACTGTAGACGCTTAGAGTTTGTACCAGTATTGACGATTGAGCAACATTTTGATTAAAAAATCTACCGGTTTTTCCAAGTACTAAATCCGCCTCTTCTAATAAGAGATTAAATAAGGTGGATATTACCATTCGGAAATAGTGGTAGCTTTCTAAATAAAAAATACCGCCCAATTGGTAACTCTCGTTCGAACAATTCTTGAATTTGAGTACAGTTATTTCCGAATAGGAAAGCTTTATTACTAAATTCTAAACTTATATGTAATCGCTTTTACTAGTGTTACCTGTAAGTTAATAAAATAAATTAGTTCTAAGTGTATATATTTATTTGTGCACATTTATATTTATTTATGAGGGTTCGTAGAGTTATTGAGTACCACTATTTCAGAATAGTAATCTATGCTTTTCTTACTGGCAGAAAATGATTACAAATTCTGTGGTTAAATAATGCGGAGATTACTATGCGGAAATACTGGTAATTAAATTCAAGGCCCATACAAAGCTGACATTTTGTTTAATTTGCTTTCCGACATTAAATTTAAACCAACAATTTTGATAAGGTATTTGAATTCTATTCTTTGAATGATTTCAGAGTTACTGTAATTTCCGGTGTATAATGCGCTGATCAAATAAGCATGACGAGAACCAGAAATTTTATTTAATAAAGTGTGACTTATACTTAAGTGGTGCATATTTGACTTCATTTACTAAATAAAATATCTGCTTGAAAACTTGTTTATTTAATCACAGGATAATACGGCGGAAATTAAAGTAAATTTCCTTTCAATGGTAATTTGTTTACATTGTACTAAACATTTCCCTTTTTTAAGCATCCAAATTTGAAAAAAATGTGAAGGTTTCAGAAATGTGTATAATTTTAGCTTTTACAGTATCGTTTAAAATTTTTCGACAGTTTTAATTGCATATGAACAGTTTCATTTGGTGGAATTCAATTTAGTTTTACATGGACTCAGATGTAATCATAAAAAGTAGAGCGCAAAAATTATGTTGTTTTCACAAATCTCGAAATAGCGTGTTAATTAAAATTTATTTCATATTCTTAATATAATTCAGGTAGAATAAACGCATGGATTCAGATACTATTTTTTTTTAAATCTTCTGTGTAATTAGCTTTTTGCAATGTATTTCTGTGTCGAAAGGGCGTTGTTGTGCAGGAGTTGAAACTCCTGATTTCGACTCACTTTATATGAATCTTGAATTGAGTTTGATTCATTTTTTGGAAACCGAGTATGAGTTGAGTTAGACTCAATAAATCCGTGAGTTTAACCCCCTTAATTCTCACACCGGTGACTTTCACAGACAGTGTAGGAAAATTCAGATTGTTTGATTGCCACCAGTTTTTTAAAATAATGTAATTGGCTTTATTCTTGCATCATTTTATCTGTCATCAAATAAGGTAAATATTTCTACTTCAAAAAAGAGGTGACAATCAAACAATGTGTATTGGAAAAAAAAAGTAGCCTACACTTACCGGGCGTGAGCCTTAACCCTTTAACACGTTTGCCCGTACACTATACGTGCAACAACAGTTTGCTTTTTTCGTTTCTAAAAGCGTTTCAACACCACTTATTTTAAATTACAATGTTCGCTTTATTTAATGGCAGACATATTTCGATTACACAAGGCAAATATTTTAGTACGATAAAATAGATGTACGGTCCTAATTTTTAGTTTATTGTGTCAAAACAAATTAACCTCTTAACCCTTTAGTGCGCAGCTTTCCATATATGCAAAGAACAGTGTTTTGAATTTAATGGATTCTTTTTATTCGTATATACCTAATTCACACCAGAAAATTAAAATAGCAATATTTGTTTTAATCAATAACAGACATTCCGTATTTAAATAAAGCGAAATTGACCATTGAAACTTTTTGGTGTGATGTCAGATTCTCCGAACTGCGTAATTTCTAGAACGCATTCTATCATGGGAATTAAAGTGTAAACGTTAAGTTTTATAAAATAAATAATTATATAAATTAAGGTATTTGGAGACATACTTATTAAAATATTTGCTAATTTGCAATATTTTAGCGTAAAACAGCCACGCGACAGTAGTTTTTACTTGTATTGCAGGTGTGCAACAGAAGAAAAAGATTGACGTATTATATGAAAAATGCATCTCTGATTTTTTTTTTTTTTCCCTGTGTAATAAACCTTTCAGAGAATCATATATCATTTTTTCAAAACGAAATAAAAAATCGCGCATTTAACCCTTTCAAGGGCGGTGGCTAGAGGGTCTAGCCACCTAATTTTAATTCCAAAACTGACTACTGGCACCAACAATATTTTAATAAAATGTTGCTTTTGTAATTAAAGTGCAAAATACCGTTTTGTTATCTAGTAAGAAATTCTTTCGAATATTCTGATGTCAGTCGATTATTTCATCATCTTACGAACAGAATTCCTCTGCCCCTGAAAGGGTTAAGAGATAAAGACTAAAACGGCCGTGAGCGGTCATTTTGACCGCGACTATATGAATAAATTTCTGTTCAAACAAGAAATTTCATTAGAAAATAAGTTTAAAACACACAAAGAAGAGAAACGTTAAATAAAAGAGCTAAACTGTTTTAAATCAAAATTCTGGTGAGAAAGAGTTTTATAAAACTTGACTAAAATACCTGCCTTTCTAGTGTTAAATCAAAATTACAACTCAAACACACTCAATTTTTTTTTCTTCAAATTTTTTCTTGCCCTTCAAAAGCAGACATGAAATGCATTGTAAACATTCAATACAAGAACATAAAATTTTAATTTATATTAGGAATTTAATTATATTTATTGGGATTTTAATTATATATATTAGGATTTTCTAATAAAAAACTTATATTTATTCGTTAGAAAATAATATAGAAAACATATATTTTATTATAATTTCCTTAAACTATTTTAAAAAGTTGTTTATTGTGGGTGATTTCTAGTATGTTAGTCTCAATATAGAGAAGATATGACAGGATTTAAACTAATAAATAAAAAAATAAATAAAGATAGTGTCGAAATCAATTGACTACATGATTAATTACTAAAACATTTGAAATGTTTGGTTTCAATTTCTTGAACTGATACCGATACCCAAGTTTGAACTTGTATTACAAATTTATTTCATGAAAGGCGTAACCTTTACAATCAAGTACGAAACACACTTCATTCATCACATTCAAGCGGCCGACATATTTCTTTTGATAGTATGGACTGCTTAAAAGTATAACATCTTTTAAAAATATATACGAAAGCTTGAACTTATTTTACAAATTTATATCATCAAAGACATACAGCCTACAGCCATAATACTTGTTTTACGCAACAGCCTGTACTTTGCAAAAAAGTAAGAAGCACTTGTGATGCATCACATTTAAATCCCTAACTTCACATTTCTTTTTATAATATTGACTGCTTAGAAGTATAAAATTTTTTTAAATATTATACCGAATCTTGAGCTTGTATTACAAATTTATATCATCGAAGGAATACAGCCATAAAATCTGTTTACACAACGTTCTACACTTTACAAAACAGTAAGATTTTATAAAGTACGTCATTCATCACATTTAAATGTCTAAGCTTATATTTCTTTTCCAAATAGTAACTGCTTAAAAGTATAACATCGTAAAAATGTTATACCAAAACTTGAACTTTTATGACAAATTTATATCGTCGAAGATATGAAGCCATAAAACCTGTTTTACATAACGTTCTGTACTTTACAAAAAAGTAAGAATCACTTCATTCATCTCATTTAAATGTCTAAGTTCATATTTCTTTTCATAATATTAACTTCTTAAAATTATAACGTCGTAAAAATGTTATACCAAAACTTGAACTTTTAATACAAATTTATATCGTCAAAGAGATACAGCCGTAAAACCTGTTTTACACAACGTCCTGCACTTAACAAACAAGCAAGAAACACGCCATTCATCACATTTAGATGTGCATATTCATATTTATTTTCATAATATTAAATGCTTAAAAGTATAACGTCGTAAAAACTTTATACGTAAACTTGAACTTTTATTACAAATTTATATCGCCAAAGACATACAGTCATAAAACCTGTTTCACACAAAGTCCTGTACTTTACAAAAAGTAAGAAGCACTTCATTCACAAGGTGGACCAACTCTTTCAATAAGAAATTTTTGGTTTAATATTTAAACTGCAGAATTCGCAGTTTTCCTGTTTATTCACGAAATTTGCAATATTTTTTGTGGTTAAATAAATAGAAAAAATGTTGCGGTAAAATTGTACGCACCCCGCATTCATGACATTAAAATGTATAAGTAACCATCTAGTAATACAATATACAGGGTGATTCTAAATTCATGGTACAAACTTTAAGGGTTGGTACAGGACGGTGTCACAATCATTTACTGTATAGGAATGTATGGGCGCAAGTCATACGTTGAGGTACAAACACCAGGGGGGCAATTTGGCCCTTTTTTTTTATCTCAAGATACTCATTCATACCAGAAAATCCCTATTCTATTCTTATCTTTATTTAAGACAGACATTTCAAGATTACGCAAAGAAAAAATTCTTCTTTGAAATTTTCCGGTATGAAACCGAAATTTTTGAATTAAATAAACTCCATTTCTATTTCTTTTCATGTATTTCCTGTGTTTGACAGATTTGCCAGTTTTGCTTTTTTTTTTTTTTTCTTTTTTCAATTCAAAAATTTCGATTTCATACTGGAAATTTTCAAAGAAGAATTTTTGATTTATGTAATCATAAAATGTATGTCTTAAATAAAGAAAAGAATAGTATAGGAATTTTCTGGTATGAATGAGAAATTTCGAAATAAAAAAAGGGTTTAATTGCTCCCACCCCCCAGTGTTTGTACCTCAACGCGTTACTTGCGCTCATACATTCCTATGCAATAGATGTCCGCTGGTACAGTGTCCGCTGTACCAACTCTTAAAGTTTGTACCATGAATTTAGAATCACCCTGTATATATATACTTTCGTCGGACCGGTAAATAATTATCTAAGAGTTTGTTTTTATGCTTAATAAGTGTTTATCAAATCATTTAGTTTTAATGCATGAAAAAATACCTTGATAAATATGTTCCGTTATTTAGTGGGAACAGCCTGTAATCCAATTTATTCTATTGTTACCGGCCTTTTAAGATAATTTCCGAAAGGTAATCCTGTTCTTTATTTGGTTTAAAATTCAATGCAACATGGTATTATTTTAATGTCTTCTTTAATCATTCAATGTCATACTTAAATTCAATAGCGCAGACTTTATGCTCCAAATACATGAGATTACTTGATTAAGTATTTCTAAGAAATTCGTTTTCTGAGTTCAGGTTTCTTGCAGACATATATGAATAAAAAACAAACAGAGATCATTCAAAATCTGTAAAACAATTGATTGTGGGTTGCAGTGCCTAGTTTTGCTAGATCAGTTTCAACATTAAAATTAAAGTTGATTGGCATTGTTTTGATTTCAAATTCAAATTAGTCAATTTATTCTTATTCTGCTGTCTACAAACTATGCGTTGTTTGCGATGAATAGTTTCTGACAAATTGGCTTCAATGTTAAAATGACACTTGATTGCTGTTGTTTATATTTAAAATGCAGTTTCTCTAATTCATTTAAATTTCAGCGAAACAATAACTATTTCTGTGGTATTGAATTTGGAACTGAAAAGATATCACACTAAGACTGTTTTCGAACAGTGTTTTATTACATTCGGCAGACATACGTTCAGTTCGATTTTTTTTCTTCGATTATAATAAGTAAAATATAATGACTGGCTGTTATTTTGAATTTTTATTAAGGTATCTAATCTTAATCATTCAGAGAAGATATGCAAATGAATTTGTTTTGGGTATCACCTTGTCATTTATTTTTCTGGCACGTTTCCGATTATTATATGTCTTTATTGCACTTTTCTTACGCTGAATTCAGAGCAGAAAAATAATCCTCGGAAAATAAATGATTTACGATCTCTTTTTTCAGTTTAATATATAATATGCGGTTTTAAAAAAATTCTCAAATTTGAGTAGAAATTGGTGTGTGGCTAATTAAAAGATATATGCGAGTTGCCTGTAAAACTTGTCAAGTACACTTTAATTCCTATTGAAGATTCAGTTTCTCGAGTAATACAAAGAATCTATTATGATATTTTAACAGTAGACATTTAACACAAACCTAGCGTAATATTCGTTCTTATGCACTACACTCGCATGTTAAGTTACATATCAAAAAATATGTTCGGTTTTTATGTTTGTAAGAATTGGTGCATATAGAAACAGTGTTTTTTCTCATCTATTCCTTTAAAAAATATGAATATTGGGCATGTTTTTTTTTTAATAAAATAATATATACTATTATGTAAAAGTAACCCCCACACAGTTGGAAATGTTACCGAGAAAATACCCATTTTTATTTTTACCCCAAGAGAAAGTAGCAAAAAAAGATAAGATTTTGATTTCATGGGCAACACAGCATGCCAATGAAGGAGTACCTAGTTCTCTATAGTGGAGAGAAAGAAAACTGGAAGGATTAAAAAAATCAAATCTGCGTTTTAAAGTTATGTAGATAAAATATTGCCATGCGTTTTTTTTTTTTATATTATTATTTGCGAAATACCTCCATTTAACAATATTCAAAATCCTTTAACCCCTTAACGGTCGAATTAAATTACGGTTTCAAAATTCAAATTGATTATTGACACCACTTTTTTGAAGAAGAAATATATAGCTTATTTAATGACAGGTAAAATGACACCATAATAAAGCCAATTACACTATTTTATAAAACTGATGGTAATCAAACAATCTTAATAAGAGACACAGCCCGTGAATATCACGGGAGCGAGAATTAAGGGGTTAACCTATTAGATAATACGTCATGTTAAATTAGAAAGAGAGAATACACGTAAGTTTCTAAATAGCATTTATTTTAAAGGGCATAGCCGGATAAGCATTGGAAACATGCCTTTTAATCAAATTTCCTGATTTTTCTCCAAACGTAGCTACATATCTGACAATATATTTCCCCTATTATCACCCTATAAGCATTGATATTTAATGACATAAAAATGTTTTTTCGATTTAAAAAAAAACGGATTTTCTCAAAAACTGCTGAATGGAATTTCATGCCATTAATTGAGGATATATAGATACCAAAGATGCATAACTGGTAATTTTTGTATAATTTTCTGTTTATAAAAACTGTGTGAAATAGCGAAATAAAAATTTAAAAGAATAAAAATCATATCTTATGGTTATCCGAAAATTACCATTTTCTTGTAAAAAATTCTCCATATGTGCCCGTATATTCTATATAAATGCCGAAAGTTTGCGTTGGGTACTACATATAAATATTTACAAAAATGCATATTAAAATTATGGAAATTCATTTTAAGGCGTTATTTTGGGCGGAGCTACTCAATTTCCACACCCGAAGAATTTTTGGAATAAACAGTTACAGAATTGCTGTATTTTAAATTTTAAGGAACACATTAGTAACATTCTCAACACTGTCGATTTCAAAATGAACATGATGTTGAAAAACATAGCTTATATGCTAAATGGAATCTAAAATACATCCATTGACATATTGTCTGCTGACTTTGTTAACAAAAATTCTTCGGATGGTGAAGTTATGCAGCTTCGCCCCAAATAACGCCTTAAAATGAATTTCAATAATTTTAATATACATTTTTGTAAATATTTATATGTAGTACCCAACGCAAACTTTCAGCATTTATATGGAACATACGGGCACATATGGAGAATTTTTTACAGGAAAATGCTAATTTTCGGATAACCATAAGATATCATTTTTATTCTTTTAAATATTTATTTCGCTATTTCACACAGTTTTTATAAACAGAAAATTATACAAAAATTACCAGTTATGCATCCTTGGCATCTATATATCATCAGTAAATGGCATGAAATTCCGCGTAGCAGTTTTTGAGCAAAACCGTTTTTTAAAAAATCGAAAAAACATTTTTATGTCATTAAATATCAATATTTATAGGGTGATATTAGGGGAAATACATTGTCAGGTATGTAGTCACATCTGGGTAAAAAATTAGTAAATTTGATTGAAAGGCATGTTTCCAATGCTTATCCGGCTATGCCCTTTGAAAATCTATTTAGAAATGTATTGAAGTTTCATATAAATATTTGAAAAACCCCAAATAAACTTTCTATTTTGTTCTCATGCGTTTCTAATAATATTAGTATTGTTTGTGCGAGAGTTTGTAAACTTTGTAAATTAGTATATTTTTTTATCATACATAAGTGCTTCAAAAAACTAAAAAAAAAAAAAAAATGCATGTATTTACCTCCTCGTGCATCAATGTCAAAAAGGCATGAAATTTGTTAAAGTCGCAATCACGAATATTAAAAATATTTTCATTACATAAATTGCTAATATTGTTTAAGGGGGTCCGGGACACAAAAATCTTCAAATTTTCAATTTTTTTTTTATTGGATTAAAAAATTTTCTGCCGTTTTCTGCTTAAAATGATGTTTAAATCATGTTTCTATCTTAATTAGAACAGGAAATATTAATTTTTTCGTTTAGGTTTGTTTTCAAAATCTGCCTTTCAAGCTATGGTTGTCAAGGAAACGAGTTCTTGTGAAATTGCGTTTTTCTTCATGATAGATTTTTTCACCATTTCTCATATTTAAATTCTTATAACTAGAGAACCGTTAAAGATACAGGGTTGAAACTCAAAACATATCTTTTTCAATTATTTTACTTTAATTTTGAGCCAGCATATTTGAAAAAAATATTTACTTTTGAAAATATGATTTTTTTTTTAAAGTTGCACCACTTTTTTTGTAATTTTTTCGTTAAATATTTTTAATTTTTTTTAAATTAATATTTTTTTAAATGCTGGCTCTAAATTAAAATATATATATATATATTTCTGTTTATTTAAATGAAAAACAATTTAAATTCTGCAAATAATATTTCGAGTTATAACGATTTTAAGTTATACCACTTTTTTCATAAATTTTTAATTAAAAATTTTTTTTAAAAAGCTAAGAGAAGTTTTATCATTTGATTTTGTTTACAAATGATATTGTTAACCATCACAAAAAAATTCAAAATTTTAACTCAATAAATAATTTTTTTTTGAAAATGTGCCCCGGACCCCCTTAAAATAATTTTTTATATATTTATTTAAATGTTGAAAAATAGAAACTTTCATTTTTTTATTAAAATTATTTTTTATAACTTAATTAAATGTTGAAAAATAAAAAAATTCAATTTTTCAAGGCTTGGATTTGAACTGGGATTCTGTAGAACGGGAGACAGACAACATACCTACTACGTACGCGGACCAAAAAAACTTAGAAAAAAATTTTAATTCACCGAACATCGCTTCCAAAACATTTAAAGTCTGTATGGTATGGATATCTGAATTTGACGAACCAATCACAACGGTTCAGGATCTGAACCGAATAGGTATTGTGAACATGCTGGCTGCACCGATGTACAGTTAGAGTGAAGTAATTTTTTCGCAGTCAGTGTTGTTGGATTATTTGAACAAATCGTTAATATTTGCTAAATAAAAAATATCAGCTATATTAAATATATTAAGTTTAAATAATTTGTAGAAATGTAAGAAAGCAATTTATTGTTAGTTTTTATTTTATAAGAAATCGTTTCACTCATAAATTAATCTTCCACGCATGCGCAGTTAAAAATTATTTCATAAAAATGCCCATATTTCATCACATATTCAATATAATTTTAATTGCAGTATACTGTTGTTACCATTCTTTGTCAAGTTTTAGGAAAGTGGTGTTAAATTTGATTTAAAACTCTGCATGCTATAAGCAAAAAACTTTTGAATTTTTCACAGACACAATAACATCTTCACGAATAGGAGTGCTAAGCTTACACAAATGTACACACAGTTTGAACAGGAACCAAATAATCATTTAACACACTGACAAACCTTTTTCAGCATTTTCTGTTATATAAGTGATCGCAAATATTATTTTATTATTAAATTTATTATTAGCCTCCTAATTGTCCTCTCGACTAAATCTTCACCGAGAAACATGAAATTAAACATGTTCTTTACATCCCAGAAGTTCAAGAACAATTCGCCTATAATTTTCTTTGATATTCGACAAACCGTGCACAATCGAAAGCGTCCAGTCCCTGTACCTTAACTTTTGGAAGCCAGTGTAATTAGATCACTTTTTACTGTTCCTAATCTGTATTATGAATTTAATCCTTCGTATACTAACGTTGCACTGAAAATTTTTGTAATGTATAAACGTGGTTACAAAAATTGCGTTTCTTTTCCGAAATTTCTCCTTTTTCTTATTTTTATGTTTTGAAATTTTCATTTCATTATGCTTTTAAACTGAAATAATATATTATAGTAAAGCCTCCGAGTATCGGATACCTCGGGACCACTGAATTTGTCGGTTGATCAGAGATAAAATCCTATAAATATATTAAATATATAGGTTTTGAGGGTTGAAAATGTGTTCGCTAACAGAGGCATCCGCTATTCGGGATTATCCGTTATGGAGGTTTTACTGTATTTTTAATACTGTTGATGAAAACATGTCTCTTTAGCAATTTTTTTTTTATTATGTTTCTGTTCTGACTGATAATTTAACATTATCATTAAACATAGAAAAGAGAATTTTTATAGAAAATTCATTAAGTCGCCAATAGATGAAAAATTAATTTTTCTAACTAAAGTTGCAATGAAATATCGCCCATTTTTTTTAATATATAATTATGTATTGGGTGGGTCGGAAAGTCGTGTTCGTTTGGGAAAATCAATTTGTGCCGGAAAATCCTGCCCGGTAATTATTAGACATTAGATATCGGAATCAATGTATAATAAATAAATGATAGAATTTTCCGATACGAATTGATTTTCCCAAACGAACACGACTTTCCGACCAACTTAATGTATCCGCATGAGAAGTGTCTTCATTTTTGTAAAAAAAAAAAACTCAGCAACACGTTGTACCACATAAATGAGAGAGAAAAATTATTTACAAAAGCTTTTATATTAGGTCTACCGGAAAGTTCTGTCCAATAATATTACTTCACGCCTACTTTTTTTAAAATCGAGATTTCTTCATTGGCACCACTTTTTTGAAATGGTAAAATTCCCATTGTTGTTATCTTAATGTGAAATGTGAAAACAATGGGATTTTTACCATTTCAAGAAAGTGGTGCCAATGAAGAAATCTGAATATTTAAAATTTAGGTGTGAAATAACATTATAGGACAGAACTTTCCGGTAGACCTAATACTTAAGATAACAGTACAGTAGAAGCCTCTTATAACGAAATTGAAAGGAACGTGAAAATGATTACAGGAGGAATGAAATATAGGAGGAATTCGTTATAACCGCTTTCTTTACAACATGAATTTAATTACAAGATTAAATTGCAACATAAAACGCAATTTTGAGGGAATTTTTTGAAATTCAATTTATCCGATGGTGCGATTTGACCGGTGTCATGTTTATCCGTGTTCTAATGTACCAACACTTTCCGAGCACGGTTGTTCGAACCTCTTATATCTCTGTTTAGATTTTGTGTCAATAAAAATTTTCAGTACAAGATTATAGTCCGAGAGCTGGCAGCACAAAAACCTATGTTATCAAGCACAAGAAAAAAACTTTTATTATATGGATGAGTAGAAGTAGGGGAATCTAATAATCCATGTCTTTATTTTATAAAATATAACATATTCTCGTGTCGTACTTATTTTAATTAATTTATTAAGTAATTAAGTAGTACTTATTTAACTTAATTTATTAAGTAAATTTTCTAATTCAAAACATGCTTTCGGCTCATACGTCAATTTTTGTGGTATAATTTTCTATATCATCACCGTAACCAAATTAGAGAATGTCTGTGCCATTATACAGTTTTTAATTTTTTTTTTACCGTTAAATGCTTTTAGTGTTTTAATTATCATTTACGCTCATATTCACAATAGTTTATCTTTGCGATTTCTTCACTTTACTCATTTGTTTTCTTTTATTCTGTCAATAAGATGTGAAAATAAAAACCACACAATCTACACCTAAAAAATGGGTTTCCTCCTTCCGTGAACATGTCCCGAATAACTCTATGCATCGCACTCTGTTATCTACCCAAATGATTCACTATCAATTTAACTTTCATCTCTCACAGAGGAATTTCTTTACTTAACCGTGGGTGTTCACACTGACTATTAACATTGAAGCTGTTACGCGTATTCTGGAATTTTATTCCGGTTTGTTAGCATCTAGTGTTATTCCTTACCACAAGATGCAAGTAAATATGTTCTAATTTCTTTTTCAGAAAATGACTGCCTTTGATATGCTGGGAAAAAACATCACCACAGGACTGGAATATTAAAGTCTCGAACTCCCCTGTAAAGAGTAGGTCACAAGGCAAAAGGAAGAAAGTCGAAAGCGGCCGACCTCCAAAAAACTCGCCGAACCTGATGTCGATCTTTTGAGATCGGTTCGGGTACTTTCTCCACCCACTGGTATTAGATCGTGATGTCATCGTCCCTGTCGTTCTTTACGATAGACACCCTGACTGTATCTGCTTAGACATTATGCCCTCATTTCATCAGGGTGAAAATATGACTGTTAACCTTTAGCTCGACTCTTCCTGGATCGATTTTCAGAAATAAGTTCCAAAATCAGAAACAGTTCCAGTTCAATTCTTCTGTTTTCGTTTTTCAAGAGCGTGCTGTATGATGCAACTTTTACCAATGATAAAAGCTATAAATCTAAGAAACTTGGGGTGCAAGAAATTATAACACATTGCATGCGGGACACGTACTAGTACGTTTTTGTGGGTTTGGACAGAAATTATTACTGGTACAGGAAATTTTGTACGGACGAAAAAAGAAGGTGTAATCCAAGAATGCTTGCTTCTTATTGGTTGTGAGCAGGTTTTAATTTACAGTGGCATTTGTGACCGTAAATTTAGTGCTCATTTTCGAAAAATGCCCCGCATACAATGTGTTAATTAAAAGTCTCAGTCATATTTATAAATCTTGAATTCTTCTGTTTTCGTTTTTCAAGAGCGAATTATATCAGTGATAAAAGCTATAAATTAAAGAAATTTGAGTTGCAAAATCGCACTTAATAATTTCAGCTTGAATCATAAATCTTCCTCTGTTTTCTTTTTTCAAGAGTGGATTACATCACTGATAAAACTATAAATTAAAAAAATTTCAGTTGCAAAATTTATATCTAAAAGTTTCAGTCTGAATTATAAATCTTTAGTTCCTCGTTTTTGTTTTTAAAGATTGGGCTATATCAATGATAAAAATTAAATTAACGAAATTTCTTTGCAAAAATTTATTTCTAAACATCTTAGTCTGAACTATACATCTTTAGTTCCTCTGTTTTTGTTTTTCAAGAGCGCATTGTATCAACGATAAAAGTTAGAATTTAAAGAAATTTGAGTTGAAAAAACTTATATCTTTAAAACTCACAATCATAAGTTTGACTAAATGTAGAATTGATTTTAAAGATTAATATAAATTTAATTGGCGCCTGGATGTTTCAAAATGCGTTTAATTTTTGTAACATAAGATACATATTTTATTGATGTACTATGTCTTAAATATGCTTAAAATGGTTGCACAATTGAATTTTCTATTCTTGGTGGTAACAACAAGAAAAAAAAATTGCACCGTAAAATTATTTTTTAATATTTGAGATTTTCACCATGCTCCGTATTTTCCAAATATTGATTACGTACTTATAGATTCTTAACTATTGCAATTTAAAAATAAAATGCACAGTTCAACCTCCCAAAAAACGATGGAACACCCCATACATGTTGAACCACCAAATTATCCCAGAAACACAAACAGAACGAGCCCTTTGACTGGAAATTATATCTTCTTTCAATTTATAATTAAAAATAACCTTTAGGGAGTCGTCTTAATATTGATATCGTACTAAACTGTGAAGTTTTAAATACGAACAACCAGTTTTGACAACATATTAGGTTTATCGGTAAATTGTACCATATTATACCAAACGATAAATTATTCTGTTAAATAGTTTAGGAGTTACGAGTGTTTCAAGCCTAGAACTCCTAATGTTAAATTCTACTTTAATCGTTGCAAAACAGATTGCAGAGCGGATAGTTTGCAAAGCATAACTCTAAAAACTGCTTGGAAGAATGAGCTATAATTTTGGATTAGCATATTTAAAGCTTCAAGAAATCTATTTCTGTCTTTAAAAAATAGCGGGTGACAACTCATATTTTTTTTCGAAAATTAATTTCGAAAAAATACGTAATTTGAAATTGATTTTCGAAAAAAAAAAATATTAATTGTAACCCACAAAGTTTTTAACTGAAATCAATTTCCAGAAACTTAAAATGAGCGAATACAAAATTACATATCATTCCGCCAAATAGCTTTTCAGTAACGCTTTAAAAACTACCTGCATCTTAGCAACGATTAACCCTTTGTGGCTCAGTGTTCCATTAAATGAAACACCCAACGTGATTCCCCAACACCACAATGGCACTAGAATTTTGGTACAAGTGTTTCATGTTCATTATGTATGTGAAAAAAAGCTTTTTCTTATTTCCAAATAAATTTGTTCGTAAATTCCGGTGTCATTCAATCATGTAATCGTTTTAGCAATGGAAATGCTCAGCGTGGGAAAGGTTTAAAAAGGAATTTAACATTAAGAGTTCCAAACTTTAAACCTTTATAATTCCTAAGCCATTTGGTTATTATTACAGGGTTGTCACGCCTCAGGGAATTTCCAGACCAGGAAATTCTTTGGCACCGGTACTTTCTTACAGAGAATTTCTCTTTAACCCCTTAACTTACAATGACGAGCATAGCCCGCGTACGATAATCGAGCCAGATGTAAATTCTTCTTACCACTAAAATTTCACAGTAAATATAGGTTAATTTAATCGTCGAAATTCCATGATTAAACAAGGCGAAAATCTCTATTAAATTTTAGTGGTAGCTATGGATTTGCCAAACCGTGGAGCTGTTGATTTTAAATCGTAGGTTAAGGGGTTAAATAAGGCGAAATTTCGTGCGTTTAATCTAGATATATTTTTCTATAAAAAAATACTGATACATCGTCTGGAAAATTCCCTGAAGCGTGGCAACCCTGTATTATTGCACGTCTCTTTTGCCATCCTAATGCATGTTGTCAAAATTAGGTGTTCGTATTGAAAGTTTTTGAATTTGTACAATTTCAGTACGGAGAGGATCCTCAATATTATTTTTTAAAACATATTGAAAGAAGATATAATTTCCAGTCAAATGGCTATTTCCGTTTTTTTTCTGGGACAATTTTGTGATTAAAATGCTCTTTTTTTTTTTTTTTTCTTTTTTGTCAATTTTAGAATCCATATAAATTTTACACATCCCAATACTTATCATGCATTATAATCTATAAATTATCACCTTCAAATAACTTTTAATCGTTTCTATGATAGTTTTTAAAGATATTGTGTTGATATTGCTAGATAGTAGGAATCTGGATTAAAATTTTTGAAAATCGAAATTTTTATTTTGAATTGAAATTAAACCTAAAATTATCGATTTAGCCTGGTTATTTATCATCCTTATATAGGAGGAGCTGGATTTTTACGTTCGTCGGAGTCGGTGGTATTCGGCTTAATGAGAACGAAATAGCGGTGACTCAAAGATCAATCCATTAATTATAGTATATTGTTGCTGATAACGCGTGGATCATACAAATATATTTAGAAACAAAAATTTTATTTAATAATATGTAACTTATTGATGTATCATAGTTATTTCACTTTATTTCTTTAATAATAGGTCTAATTCTAGGTGTAATTGAAGAGCTTCGTGGAAGAAGATGATATGTAATAAAAATAAAATTTCCAGAAAATTAAAGTGAAAGCTTTTGATGTAAAATTTATTGATTTATTTTATTTTTGTTAGCATATATTTAATATGTTAACAGATGATGCTGCACTCTCTCAGAAAAACTTATTAATATTTAATTTTCAAGTATAAAAAATTAATAATATTAATCAAATTACATACTGGAGGGAAAAACTTAACCCGGGAGAACTCGCTAGTGAGAATGCCCAATTGCTTTTCTTTTACTTTACATTCATATAATATCCACTTTTTTTGGTTGGCTTAGTACTTTTATTCACAAAATAGGTAAAATAATTGAAAAACATTTTGAAATTTTAATTGAAATGAAAAATGATTTCAATAAGAGTCTTAAAAAAGTACGACTGTGAGAGAAAATCTCATGCAGCGAGTTCTCCCGGGTTAAAGGAACATCTATAAAAGATGTTTCAAGTTAAATCTTATTAAGTGAAATTCAGTGATGAGTATCTGAATGCCACCGTTACCATGTAGTCGAATGGAATTCATCTTCTCCAGATAAATCTGTTCTCCTGGCCCATGTGCAAAAATTCAATGGGTTTGCTTCAAACTCTAACTTCAAGCATTGTACTAGTCGTTTGAAAATGTACATTCTTGTAAGGTGGAATATGACGTTGAAAAGAGATTTGACTACTCGTGAGAAATTCGGTTTAATTGGGATAATGGAAAGAAGACACGCACTGATACACGTCTGTAAAGACATAAAAGTAACCAAAAATCGTCATGTAAAGAACTAGGAAATGGTTTAAAGACACTAGTGATGAATGCAGACAATCAACTCATGGTCGATAATGTGCGACAACAGACTCTCGGGAGTGTATTGGTAACAATATCTAAAAAAAAAATAGACTACTGACGACAGCTCAGATTACAATGGAGTTAGTTGCAGCTACAGAAGCTCAGCTATCCAGATATATCGTGATTGGCAGGCTCCACAAATGAGGCCTGGATGAAAGGAAATCCAAGATTTCTATCCAACTATTTAGTGCTGCGAAATACGCTCAATTGCGATGGTACATAGATCATCGAGCATCACGGAGTACAGTCGAGTACTCTTCACGGATGAGTATCGTGTTTAGTTGAAGAGTGATTCTAGATGTGTTTCAATCTAAAGAGAGCAAAACACGCGCAATAAAACTATCAATATCCTTCAAAGGCAGTAGTACAAAGGTGGTAGAATCATGGTTTGGGCGGGCATATTTTTGAACGGACGCACCGATCTGCACATCTTTCCAATGCAAATATGAATGCTTAAATATGCAGAGATGAGGTTCATGAGCTTTCTGTCAAGTTATTTAGGAGTACATTTGATAATAACGTATAAGTTCATTCTAATGGATGAATAATGCTCGCCACCATCGCGCTGCATCAATGACTAGTTATCTGGAGTGAATCCAGGGGATGAAGTGAGTCGTGCATTTTGCAAATTTAAATCCAAATAGAACTTGTCTGGAAGTCACTAGGACGTGCAGCTGCATGACTCTCCAGGAGTTTTAAGGCATTATTAATCACAATGCGCTTTGTTACAGTAGGAACTTCTGGACAATCAAATACACAGAATGAAAATAGCTTGTTATCGAATGATAAAGCTTGCATTTTGGTCAAGTCTGACTACACACCTTATTATTATTTTTTTCGGTATATCTCTTAAACGCTGTATTAAAAAAAAATCTAACGCTAACTTTTCCCTACATCCCTTTATGAAACGTTTCCTAACTTCTTCTTTAAATTTATTTTTTTGTAGAAATGAGAGATTATGCATTTTGGATACATGTCAGGTGCGACAAAATAATGATCCTGTTCAAGTTCCATGTTCTTAGCTACAAAATCATTCAAGTTATAAGAGTTTTATATTAGTCCCTTTAATTTTTTTTCACCGGTGTATTAAATATTAAAATATTAAATTTCAATAAATAATTTCTCAGATCATCAAGGCTAATTCGAATCTTAGTATTTTAGCTTTACCATATAATTAAATACTTCATAATATCGTCATCCATGAAATAAAATAATTTTTGAGAAAGTGCAACGTAACATGTTCTTCCACTAAGCTCTTCAATTGTTTGTTCCGCAGGTTAAACACTGGAATCTAAGGCAATGTTATAATTTATCATTGTTATCAGTGTTTCACAATTTATTCATACATTTTCAATTCAGGTATTTAAAAAAAATTTCACCGAACTTGTAGATACAGTGAAATCTAAAACAATACAACAGGGATATTTTTTAAAAAGTACTTTTATATAGACAGATATAGTTATAGACTAAAAAAAAAAAAAAAAATCCAATACTTTTAATTAATACTGATAATAAATTTATTTGTAACAATTAATAATTATAACAATTTTTTTTATTTTTTAATAAAGCTGTATGAAATGCATGGAATTAATAGAAAACTACTTACGTACTTGTATGAATTGTTTTTGTTACATTTCTAATACATGAACAAAGGGTAAAATAAAGATATACAAATTACACTTTCTAATTATTAAAAAAAGAAAACATAATGAAAAGTATTTACTCATATTTTTTTCAAATGTAAACCAAATTAGAAATGTGCTACATAATAAATTGTAGTTAAGTGCTAGGATCTAATTGCAAAAAAAATTAAATAAGATAGTTTTAATTACTGAGTGAAACAATATGATATTTTCATTTGTTTTGAAATTATCTGAAAATACCTGTACATATTTTTTTTTATCACAAAATAAAGATCCTTTTTATATATGAGTTTCCCAAAGTAGCACTTAAATTGAAAATCTATTTTACAGTTATTTTGGCCCGAGAAAATCCTTTTTTGTCCTAATATCAAAAAGTTAAATATCAGTTATCGCGTATTCACTAGCTATTTATTTAAAATTTTATATTTATTTGATCAATTTAATCTTGTAGACGCTTATGTTAAATAACAAAGGACTATTAGGGTGTTACTTTTGAACTTTTAAAAAACTGTACAATATTAATAACTTCTTCAAATTAATATAAAAATAAAATAAATGAATAATAAAAATTTATCTGTATTAAACAGATTTTTTTTCATTATTTTTAATTTACATCATTTTAAAAAAAAAGCTATATTGCAGAGGATTTTCCCTTTAAAATTGAATTTGTTGGTCATGTGAGATGTAAAAATAAACCAGATAATTTGAAGGTTCAAATGAATGGTGTGGTGTGTTTTAATGTAAAATAAGAAGTTAAATTCTACGCGAAATATATGCCCATCAAGCTGCTATAAAATAATTACGAATTATAAAAACTCTTATACATAAAACTCTAAGTTATGCTTAGAAAAGAAGCTCACATGAAACACTTATAAATGCAATTAAAAAACACTTTAAGAAATAGAAGTTTCATGGCTTATGTATGTCATTTTTAAAACATTTGTTTTGAAGTAGGTCAAAAAATAAATGTGACCTGAATTTTTAAAAAAATCTCATAACTCAGTGAATGATGATTAATTCTTGATTAATTCTGAGGCGATACAAATTTTGACTCATAACAGAAATTTTGATAGCTATAAAAAAATAATTTTCATGTAATAAGTAACTACTTATAAAACCTTTATTTTAAAACAGGGACGGGTAATAAACACAGTATTCAACGTGTCGCGTTATTTTCCAGGTGAAATATCAGTATTTGTCTTAAAAATAAATCTACTTCAAATGCCCGAAATTTCGCCTTATTTAAGCAGAGATTTTCTATATGCAAATACTGGTATCGAATAATTTCCTGGTCTGGAAATTACAGGACCCGTACGAACCTTGTAAATATAATGGAATAAAAGACATATAATTCTCATTATAGATTCACTCAATAGAAATCTTTGAATAATGATGTCTTTTGAGACTACAAGAATTTTGACTCAGTTTTAAACTTTTGAGAAAATGAAATTTCCTGCAATAAGTTATAATTTATAAAACACTAGGGGGCTCAGCCCCCTGCTCGCTAACCCCCATGAATTGCTACGCAATTCATATTGGGATCGCTACGCGATCCCAGCTCGCTTCGCTCGCTCGCCACTATTTATGTCAGTTCTAGCCAGAATGAGTGCGATCATAAATCATTACAACGTATTAAATTTACAAATATTTTTTATGTTTAAAAAAGTAATGGAAAACTTTGTTGAAAATGCAAATAAAAATGTACCTTGGAAACTGAATTAATTTAAAACCTTAGTGAAAACACAATGAAAAATGTTTTTAGTTGGGCCGCTATGCGATCCGAGCAAGCAACGTATGAAATTTACAAATATTTTAATTCATAAAAAAGTAATTGAAAATTTTGTTGAAAATATAAATAAAAATGCATTTATCAAAAGTTTGACGCTGATTGATCATCATTGAGAAAGCTAAGCGAACAGGAAATTGACGCCGTTTAAATTTAAATGGCATGTTAGTGTCAGATGGGGTTCTTCTCCTTTCATTTTGCCTATAGTATTGAAAATCGCGGCTTAAATTAATTAAAAACGGCTTAAATTAATTAATAAGACGCTATAAAAGACGCTACGTATCACGCTATCGAAATGTAAACAAAAAGTTTTCGCCTGTGTCTAAATACAACTTTGGATCAAAAAGCTGATTCCCTGAATTCCTCACGTCACCGTAAAACGGACCAATAGCAATTATCATTCATGTATTGCTCAAACGGTTTGCGTTAACCCCTTAACCTACGATTTACTTTTAACAGCTCCACGGTTTGGCAAATCCATAGCTACCACTAAAATTTAATAGAGATTTTCGCCTTCTTTAATCATGGAATTTCGACGATTAAATTAAACTGTATTTACTGTGAAATTTTAGTGGTAAGAAGAATTTACATTTGGCTTGATCATCGTACGCGGGCTATGCCCGTCATTTTAGGTTAAGGGGTTAAAAGAGAGATCCTGTCTGGATTTGATTTTGATTTCCTGAGTGGGTTGGGACATGTGACCGTAACTTAACCACTTAGAATCGTCGATTTGGCTGTTGCCAAATAGCAAGCTACAAATTCAGCCCTTTTTTAGCGCTACGTAAGAGAAATATATGTATAGATTTAAGATTTATTTTGAAGCAGAGGCCGGAGGCAAATATATATTAAATAAACAAAAACTCTTTATAAAATTGTTTAAATAATAATAATGCTAAGCTTTTAGGCAACATAAATTTTGACTTACGAACGCAGTTTCAAAACTTTGAGGAACTGAATTTTCATGCAATAAGTTATTATTTATTAAACAGTTATTTTAAAGCAGAGACAGGCAATAAAAGATAAATGTGATTTGAGTAAAAGAAAATTCTTTATAATTTTTTTCATAAATTTCTTTGAATAATGATGAATTTTGAGACTACATAAATTTTGACTTACAAATGCAGTTTTAAACTTTAAGGAAATATATTTTCATGCAATAAGTTATTATTTAGTGTACTTAGTGTGGTTTGTATTTCGACTTACAAACGCAGTTTTAAACATTAGAGAAAAGGAATTTTCATGTAATAAGTTATTGTTTATAAACAATTATTTTGATTCAGAGACAGAAAAAATTATGTCTTAAATAAACGACAACTCTTTATAAATATCTTTGAATAATGCTAATTTCTTAGACAACAGACATTTTGACTTACGAACGAAGTTTTAATACTTTGAGAAAATGAATTTAATGCAATAAGTCATTATTAAAAAAACACTTTTTTTTTTTTTTTTTTTTTTTTTTTTTTTAAGAGGGTTAAAATATAAATATGAGTTGAGTAAAAGAAAATTTTGAATAATCATGAATTTTGAGACTACATCAATTTTGACTTACAAACGCAGTTTTAAAACTTCAAAAAATATAATATCATGCAATAAATTATTACTTAGTGCGTTAAACAGTTGTAAATTCAATGTCTGTCAACCTTTAAACCTATGGTTATGTAAAAACAGAATTACGTGTATTTATAAATTATTTCAATAATTCAATGGTGCGAAAATATAAATATGATTTAAACAGTATCCGCAATAGAGTATTATAAAATAATGATCGTCAGAAGTCAATTTTAAAGATTACACCAGGATAAAAGCGCCTATGGAAAAATAAAAAAAACTGATACATTTCATAGCACGAAAATAAATTTTTATTATTTGTTTATTTATAACTTTGTTTAATTTTTTTTATCCTCGATTGCATTAATATAGTTTAAATCACTTATAAAACAGTAACTTAATCCAGTGTATCTAAGGAAAATTGAGAACTTTTTCCCAAAATGGTAATCTAAAACCTAATCTTCCTATCCGTAGACAGTTTTATTCCAGATCAATAACCCAGACGTTTTAAATTGTTTTTATTCTTTTATTTTAAACTTTTAAGACGTCGTACTGTGCCTTTTCGTTGTCATTTTGGTGCATTTTTAAGTGAACTATACCCATATGAAAACAGATGAAGAAAACAGTGCTTTTTTGTTATGTTTTTAAAAGATACTCCGGCATATATCCATGCTTCGCACTCTGTCCATATTTTAAATACCACTTTTTAAAAAAATTCATTATAGATTTTTCTTAAAAATTCTGCAGAAACATACCCAAAAGATAATTTTTGCTGCAAATATTTTACAATCCTACCACAAAAACTTTCTTCAGAAATGTGGTATTCAAAAAGGATCCTATGTGAGCCCTGTATATAGGGGAGACTAGGGAGGGTTGACCATACGGGAGGCTTAACCCACCCATCAGTTTTCATATTTAAAAGGATTTCAGGGTTTTCTCAATAGCCGTCAACCAAAGCTACTGGAATGCTCAAACAACAGTCTCTGTTTCATACAGATAATTGAAATAGGTGTGGAAAAAATAAATTGTGAGGCGTTTTCAACCTAAAAGTTGTGATTTTAAGAAATATATTGTAAGCTTTTTTCAGATAAAATATATCATAGAAATTTAAGTAAGTAGGTTTCATTCCAGGCATAAAGATTATACAGTAAGTGCAATGTGCTATTCTTTAGAAAAGGGCTGTATGGGGAGGCTTGACCCAGTCAATGTGAGGGAGTATTGACCAGATGTTCAAGGCTCCCTTAACACATTCACGACGGGAAACGAGAATTGCCGTTTTCATACAAAAAACATCACTGACTAAGGGCGTGGCTTCTACCTTACAGAAAATTCATTTATATCATGTTGTCCATATTTTTTTAGATTGTAAGACAGTTTATATTAAATTCGTGCATTGAAAGATATTTACCGATATATTAACTTGTGAAACATATCTACAACACCAATTTACAAAAGACTTTCAGAATAGGGAGGAGTTTCTACTGTTTTAAAATTCAGACATGATAAAAACTGCCCGTCGGCAATGTGTTAATTAAGGGGTTTGGAAATCTTTTTATTATACACAGTGCATAATGAAAGATTAATGGCTATATATAAAAATGAATGTAAATTTATTCCGGAAAGCTACAGTAAAATAGGTTGATGGAAAATAAAACGTGTAAAACGGATTAAAGAAAGATGTGAAAATTGCTAAAGTATCCACTGAACGAAAAAAAAATTAATGAAATATAAATGGGAAAGTAGATAGGACCTTTTTTGCATTTAAATATTACTTAATAGGTAAATAGAAACAGTGGAAAAGACTAGAAAGTACGAAAGCAGCAGTCTGAACAGTTTCAGGAACAGTGGTATGTTTATGAAACCACTTAATTTTAATTCTCCAATACCACAATTGCACCAGAATTTTTCTAGAATCTTTTCCATTTAATATGTATGTGAAATATAGCTTTTTTTCATATTTTCAAATAAATTTGTCCACATATTCCGGTGCCAGTCATTTATTTCAACATTTTAGTACTTAAAGTACTTTGCCCCTGAAAGGGTTAAAATATGTTAATGATAAGTTAAGTGCTCATGTGGCTGCAAAAAAACATAGGATTGATCGAAAAACTTTGGGAAGGTATGTAGTCAAATTTCAACATGATGAATAGAGTGAGATGAAGCCCATCTATGTGTCAACTAGAGTTGTTAGGGCGAATGTCACAAAAAGTAGGACAAGGAGACAAAAAAAAAGCGGGACAGTGGCTACTAAATTCGGACATTATAATGCATGAAACCGTATGAAAACGGTACCTGTCTCTAGCGGAATACTGACTTAAATGTTAAAATTTCATTTTTCTTGCTGTACAATTATACCTGCTCAGACAAAATCCTGTCCTTTGACATGCGATTGCGTCTAAATAGGTTTGGTTAAGCATCATATTTTCAAAAATATTTTTTATAATAATTAAAGCATGTAGCATAAAGTTATTTTGTTATTTTTTTAACTTATTTTATTTCTCTTCACAAATATTTCAATATAAAACAAATTGGCTCAAGCCTCCCATATAGTGGGTCAACCCTCCCGTATGTGGGGAGCCTTGACCCATTATTTTCTCATGATTAAAATCAATCGTTTTTCAGATTTCTTATATATTACAATTATGTAGCAATTTTGTTTTGATAACTGATTGTATAACGAATAAAATGATATATAAAACTTTATTCTACGTAGAATATTTAAAAAATACAAAATCATTTTGTCAAAAGTGGGTCAACCCTCCCTAGTCTCCCCTACATAGATAAAAAAATCAATTGGTTGTTATTAGGTGAAGCTTTACCAACCATTTATTTTTTAAGTTTCAATTACTCGCTGTATGTAACAGTATTTTCACAATTGATACAAAATAAAAATAGTGAGCAGTGATAATTTTATTACAACAATTACCACCTAGACGTCTTTTTACGCCTTCTAATCTCGCCCTCATACGCCCTCGTAGATTTAGAAAAATGGGTAGAAAATATGGGTGAAAGGTTGCTAGATAGTGTTACCAGACGAGGAAATTAAAACATACTAAAAACAAACATTGAAAAGTAATATTTTGATGTGCGTAATGTTTATATACTTAAAAAAAATATTTTGTTTCATGAATATTTGAAAGATCATAAATTTGCGTCAACTACATGTGATATTAGGAATTTTGATTTCAATTAGGCAAACCAAGAGAGCGAGATTTAACCCCTTGAAAGGCACCGGTATATTATATATACCATTTAAATTTAATTCCCAAATGGCACATTGACACCAGAATTCGGGAATCAAATTTTGCTTTGTATAATGTACGCGAAGAAAAACTTTTACTTAATTTCATATAAATTTGTTTGTAAATCCTGGTGTCATTCAATCATTTTAACATTTTAGAAACAGAAGTACTTTGCCCCTGAAAGGATTATGCAGGAGTAAATTTTGTAAATATCTTTTGTTTCGGGCCGTAATTCATATGAAACACACTCTTTATTCATCACCCCTCCCAAGAAAAAACGAACCACATTTCATAAAGTAAATTTAAAGGGATAAATAACTTATAAGGGATAAGTAATAAATTCGAAATTTAGGCACGAAACTTATATATTCTGCATTATGTTGCATATTTGAATACTGGTATTCAAAAATATTGAAGTAAATATCCTTTGAGATCTTTAGGAGAATAGATTAATATTTGCTTGAATAATCTGTTAGAATATAATGGAAGCGGTATAATAAATGTATACGTCGTTTAAATAATGGCTTTCCGATAATCATCGCATTTCGATGAAATAACATTCTAGGTGAAAGCTGTGGGAAAATGATAACTAATATCTAAATTTAATTCGTACATTATGTCTGTAAATCGATTTACCATGAAAATCTAATTAAATAATATAAAACACAATGAACCCTTTGATTACAGCTTGGGACATGTACATTCCAGTGAACTATTGTTTTATTCTTTGCATACCACTTTTTGAAAAATAACCTCTACTATACGCGGGTGGTTCAATAATTATTGTCCATAGTGTCTATAAAATATTTATACTGCGATTGGTTGATGTGAATATTAAAGCCTAACGTCTTAGATACCTATATGCTCAATTTCAGAACCATAGCTGCTATATTAACATTTTTTTTTCGTTTTAGATGTGAGAGGTGTCACCTAGCTTGAAACGGGGAGGGGGGAGGCTAGTTTAGAGCTTATGGGACCAGACCTGAAGCAGTTCCTTGATAGATTTGTGACAGTGGATGAGATGTTGCTACATCACTATGATACCTAGTCCAAACGACAGAAATCAGGTCTCATTCACTGTCAACCCCCCCCCCCCATTCAAGCTAGGTGCGACCTTTCACACCAAAAACGAAAAATATATATGTTAACATAGCAGCTACAGTTCTGAAATTGAGCATGTAGGCATCTAAGACGTTAGGCTTTAATATTCACATCAACCATCACAGTGCAAATATTTTATACACACTCGGGACAATAATTATTGAACCACCGTCTTAGATATAGACTTATAATAGGATATAGTCAAGAAAAATCTACATTTTTCTAAAGTATGGTACGACTGAATACAAAGATAGTCGAGAGGGTTATGCTATCAACTAAGCGACTGCTTGACAGACGAATAATTCATAACTCAACAAACAACTTTCATACCCTTACATTTTATCATAAAATATCAATGAAAATTTCTGTAATTTGTTTTTTTTTCACAACAAACGAAATTTCATTTAGAAAAAGAAAAATTGAATGCCATGAACAAAACGATGCCCCAGACCAGTGTTGCCAGTGGTCTACTTTTTCTTAATTCAGATTTCTTGGTTGGCACCACTTTTTTGAAACGGTAAAATTCCCTTTTTTTCGCCTTTATTAATATTTCATTAAATAACGCATTTTACCACTTCAAAAAAGTGGTGCCAATCGAAAATCTGAATTTAAAAAAAGTAGCCCATCTGGCAACACTGCCCTAGGCGAACGAATCATTCATAACACAGATACCAACTTTAATAATATTACATATACATAGCTGACAACATTTATGTTTTTTTTCTTACCACTAAAATTTAAAAGAAAATTTTGACTTATTTAATTGCAGATTTCCCCGATTAAATAAGAGAAAATGTTCTTTTAAATTTTAGTGGTAAGTAAAAAGCGTAAAGTTGACAGCTATGCCATTAAATATCAATGAACATTTCTGCTATTTTTTTTTTTCAAGAAATGAAATTTCATTCAGCAAAAGAAAGAAAGAAAATCCCAATCAACTAAAAGCGACCGCTTGACCAAGGAATAATTCATAACTCAGCCAGCATCTATGATACTCTCACAAATTTTCATGAAATATTAATGAAATGTTCTGCAATTAATTTTTCCAGCATCAAATCGAATTTCATTAAGCTTGATGCACGAATCATTTATAATCCAGATAGAAAATTTGATACTCTTACATATTTCCATAAAATATGAATGAAAATTTCTGCTATTTTCTTTCCAATAAATGAAATTTCGTTAAAAAGGGTTAAGAAAAAATTCAATGCTCTCAACATAGCGAGCTCTTGACAAACGAATCATTAAAACTATATCTACCGATGTCAAATGACACCTTTTTATAATTTTCATTTATGTTTATTTTACTCGTAGTTTTTGAATGTAATAACCATAAAAAAAAGTGTCCAATGTATTAAAAATGATTTGTAATTTTTTCCTATATAAAAATTGCAAATGAAAAACAATAAATCGAAATATTTTTAAAAAGTGTCATTTGACACCGGTAGAAATAGTGTTAATGATTCGTTTGTCAAAAGCTCGCTAAGTTGAAATATTGGATTTTTTCTTAAGTTTTCTTTAACGAAATTTGTTTATTGAAAAGAAAATAGCAGAAATTTTCATTCATATTTTATGGAAATATGTAAGAGTTTCAAATTTTCTATCTGAACTATAAATGATTCATGCCTCAAGCTTAACCCCTTAATTCTCGCTCCCGTGATATTCACGGGCTGTGTCTTTTACTAAGATTGTTTGATTCCCATCAGTTTTATAAAATAGTGTCATTGGCTTTATTATGGTATCATTTTACCTGTCATTAAATAAGGTGAATATTTCTTTTTCAAAAAAGTGGTGCCAATGAGTAATTTGAATTTTTAAACGGTAATTTAATGCGACCGTTAAGGGGTTAATGAAATTTGCTTGAAATTAAATAATTGAACTAATTCATACTAGTATTTTATAAAATATCAATGTAAATTTATGCAATTAATTTTTCCCACAACAAGGAATTGTCATTAAGCAAAAGAAAGAAAGAAAAAAAACGTATATTTCAGCCAACAACGTTGATACTTTTACATATTTTCATAAAATATCAATGAAAATTTCTGCAATTCTTTTTTTTTCCCACAACAAATGAAATTACATTAAGCAAACCAAAAAAAGAAAAAATCGAATGCAATGAACAAAACGACGCGCTTGACGAACGAATCATTCATAAGTCAACCAACAACTTTGATACGGAAGTAGAGCGTACCTAAAAATAGACGCATCAAAAAAGATTCAACAGAGAAAGTTGCGCGTATATAATTTCTGGATGTCGAATGTGTGTCAACGCATGAAAGTGAAATGCTTTATGAAATTTGCGAGGTCGAAAAAGAAAAAAGCATTAATTGTCGAAGTGGTTTCATTGACTGCTTTTAAAGCGTCTTTAATTCACTTTGTTTTTATGCTGCATTTAAATCGCAAGTGATTCTTATACAGTTTTATGATTTAGTTTATTTCAAATTTTGTATTTGTACATAGATTTATTATAATATAATACTTAACAGATTCTTTCCGTAAATATACTTGCTATTTATCTTTTCCAGTCTTTTGATTTAATTTTAATGTTTATAAAAATGCTCAGATTAAAATAAGATTTTAATGTATTACAGTAATTCAGGGTAACTTTGAACCACCTCCTAATTTTCGATATTTTCGGCTCCAAAAGACTAAATAAACTACAGAACTGAGCTCTGTTGGCAAGGTTCTAAACTGGGATTTCTAATCTTTATTTTAATAAATTAGCAACATTATGCGCAATTAATTGCATCGTCTAACTATTTTTGTGAAGTACTGTTTTCAAGTTAATTTTGAATGCTGTTTTGAAGTTGTTGTAATCCAATTAAATTTTCATAGTAAGTAACAATATACTCATTTATCAAACATATTATTATCTAAATGTTGTAAATGTGTTAATATTTTGCGATTATTTTTTATTAATAGTTAATAAAATGTAAAATAATAAAGCACTACCATTTTACCACATTTTCAGGGTAACTTTTAGCCGGCTGAAAGTTATACTGATGTTTATAATTTACTGATTATAGGTGCTACTGTCAAAAATTTCCCATATTTGCATGTATATTTTATATAAATGCCGAAAGTGTGCATTAGATATAACATATAAATATTTTCACAAATATATGTAAAATACATAAAATTCATTTAAAGGCGTTATTCGGGGCGGAGCTACACAAATTTTACATTTCATACATTCGACATTTTTTATTCTTGTTTCAATTAATACTAGTACTAGTATGTATTACTGTAACTATGGATATATTATTGAGTTAAAACATTGAAAATTGTTTTCCACTGCATTTTTATGTTTTATATGAACAATAAACAGTTTTTTTTTCTAAACATTCGTGGTTCTCTTCTTCCACTTTTCTTATGCCTAATATTTGTTGTAATATCATAAATTATACAAATCTTGTGATGTTGGGAAATGTAAATTCGGAGTCTTTACATATCAGAAAACATTTTTTGAGGTTCAAAGTTATACTGGTGTTTATAATTTACTGATTATATGTGCTACTGTCAAAAATTTCCCATATTTGCACGTATATTTTATATAAATGCCGAAAGTGTGCATTAGATATAACATATAAATATTTTCAAAGAGCCCTAACTATACTATATAACTAAACTATAATACTTTTTTTTATAATGAATTATTTTAGATAATATTTATCATATGGTTACCCTAAATGGCTTGGTAACTTTGAACCAGGTTAAAAATGCATTTTTTATTGCTTTTATCATTATTATTCTTTAATCTTTGATAGTCAAACAATAATTTAGGATCATTTCTTCTCTTTTATGCCCCTAGTTGCAACAATATTCATAAAATAAGAGTGTGGCATATGAAAATAGAGAAAATGCGGATCAAAGTTACCCTGAATGACTGTATCAAAGGAAGGAGCGATCACTTTTTTGACTACCACTACTTCCAAACAATAATCCTCGTGGTAGATTTATACAACATTTTCGAGAGAAACCTATCGCTAAGATTATTTCTACAATATTTACAAGATAAATTTATCACTAAGATTACTGTTTGTAAATAGTATTAGCCAAAAAATTAACAACGCTGAACCCTTTATTTATGTAGGTGAAAATACGTAAGCAATCCAAAATGAGAATCATATCTGGATGTTGTGAGTCCTTTATCAGGTGGCATAACTATGTAAAATATGTAATAATCTCAAACAGAGCCGCACCACGGATGGTGCAAGTAGTGCACCAGCACCAGGCGCCAAGCCAGATAAGTGCTTCATTACTGATGCATGGAAAATTTGTAGAAAAAGAAATAGAATGTTTCGCACCAGGCACCGAATAGAGTCAATGATCTCAAACTTCTATAAATTAACAATATATATATTTTACCTAGCACCAAATCATTTAAAGAATATATGTCGAGAGATAAATAGGTATATAAAGTACACTAAATTGCTATCAAAATTATTTATTATAGACGAAGTGAGGTTTGCCAGATATTCAGAAAATATTTCTCGATTTAAAAAAAACGCACCTTTAACCCCCTTCAGAACAGGCATCAATTCTACAACCAAATCATTTAAAGATATAATGTCAGTGTAATATATTGATACTCACTTTATTATTTTTTATTTTTATTTTAAAAAAAGATGATGAATTGCAATATTATATAATGGTTATATATTTTCATTTAAATTTCTATGCTGCTAATGCGCAAGTCATTATGAATGTTTGCTATAAAGTTATAATTTCATTTTGAATTGCTAAAATTCTTTTTGAACAGCCAATTCTTATTAAAGGTATCTTATATATTTTTATAAATATATAATTTCGGTTAGCTAATGTTTTGCAACGTTAGCAATCTCATTAATTTTAATACGCTAAGTTTATTACTGCAACTGCACAATTTCATAGTGCATTATCATTTTTATTTCTACTTATGCAGTTACACGATGCCTTTTTGCAAGAAATTCCATTTGATGCTACAAGTTTATCATCTCTCTTGGTCTCTATTAAACTTCATATTGAAAATGATCATATTACTGTACTACTATTAACCCCTTTACGGTCGCATTAAATTACGATTTAAAAATTCAAATTGCTTCCTGGCACCTCCTTATTGAAAAAGAAATATTCATCTTATTTAATGACGGGTAAAATGGTACCATAATAAAGCCAATTACACTATTTTATAAAACTGGTGGGAATCAAACAAAAAAGAATAAAATGAATAAAAGACATAGCCCGTGAATATCACGGGAGCGAGAATTAAGGAGTTAAGTTAATTGTTTAATATTTTTATTTATTTATTTAATAGTAAATCCAGCTTTATTATGTTTAATGTCAGTGTAATGTATTGATACTCACTTTATTAATTTTTATTTTTATAAAAAGAAAGATGATGAATTGTAATATTATATAATGGTTATATATATTATATGGGTTATATATATTATATAATGGTTATACATATATAAAATACACTATATAGCTATAAAAATCATTTATTGTGGACGAAGTGGGGTTTGCCAGATATGCTATAAATATATCTCGTTTAAAAAAAAAAAACGCACATTTAACCTCCTTCAGAACGGGATCGTTGAACGAAATTTTAATTTTTAATATTTGTAACTAGTATAGCAATTTCCACTTTATTTAATCCAAGAATTATACAATTAGACAGGGCCAATATAATGACTAAAATATTCTTGTATTAAAAAATAAAAAATATGCGCACACTATATGCAAAGCATACCTGACTCCCTTCCTGTAGGAATTAAAAGAAATGAGCACAAAAATCCTTTTTTATAGTTAAAAATTTCCTTATAATAATCTTATTTTATTTACTTTTTTTATAGCCAGTTTGGAATTTGGTTTTAGAATTTACGTATACAGAAAGCATGTGTTACATTTTAGCTCTTTGCTGTAAGTCTAGTTTGTCTTGACTTTGTCGTGCCAAACCAAAACTACATACATATTAAGCGTCCTATCTTAAATGGGAGAGGTAACCGCAAGATTAAAGAGGGGGTCAATCAATCAAGGTCACGTGCCACGTAGCGGATGGGGTTGAACTACAGGAAGATGCCTAACTTATTCTTACTTCACACCACTAAAATTGTAAAGTTTTTTCACATTGATTAACTTCACCCTTCAATAATCTCCAGTTAGATAGGGCGAAGACAACTTCGTGGTGTCAAGTGCATCTAGAACTCACCACATTCTCGCTACGCCATTTTTTTGCAATAAATCTGGCAAGCAAGATTCATATTCCGTGAGTGACTAAAGATTTAGAAAATATTCGCAGGTGGTAGATATTCTGTCACATATGGAGTCACACTGAAAGCCCGCGTATGTGGATTATCAACCCCGTCCACAAGATGGCGCAGCTGTGTTAATTTACGCCCGATTCCAGCATTAAGTTTGTATGCTTAATATTTATGCAGTTTTGGTGCCAAACCGTACAATGACTTGTAAGATTTACATAGGTGCCAAGTTGCCTCTAATCCTCCGTAATATGTGGGTTAATTTAACCCTGGTTTAATGCAATTCGCACCGGAATTTTTTTTCAGAGATGAAATTAAATAAGTTCCACGTAGAAAACTGGAATTAAATAAATAAAGATTCATCAAATAATTTTTCTGGTTCGAAACTTTGTTAAACTGGGTTAAATTAATCCACGCATTACGGAAGATTAGTGCGAGCTTGGCACCTCTGGATTTATCATACGAAAAAAATACTGTTAAAATGTTACTACCACGAAATTTATACAGTTCTTAATGGAAAATGAATTTCTAAATTAGTTGATTAACCCTCCGTCTACCAGACGGGTCCATTGGACCCGACAGGTACATACAAAATATTCATTCAAACCAGAAATTTCTTTAAAATAAACTAAGTATATAAACCAGACAAAAATAAGGTAAATAAATAAGTTAAATAGTTTTAAATAAAAATTGTGGTGTAGAACGTTTTATTAAAACTTGAATAAAATTCCCGGTAGATCTAGGGTTAAAGGTCTTGTTATCGTCATTTATTCACGATGGCTAAACAAGCGGGACCCCCGTTTAAGGGAGCAAACTGGTGAGGTGTTTTGCATGTTAACTAAGTTTGCCTTTTCTCTTAACCCCTTTAGGGGCAAGCGATTACGTTTGTGAAATGCTGAATTCCCACCGGAATCTTTGAAAAATTCTATTTCAAAATAAGTAAAAGCAATTTTGCGGCTTTTTTTCCACCAAAGTTAGAAAAGTAAAATTTAATAAAATTTTTCTGGTGTAAAACTTCATTAATCGTAGGTTTTATATAATATATACTGCTGCCCCTCAAGGGGTTAAAACACTCATTCGATAAACAAACAAAAAAAATTATAACTTAGTTCAATCCATATTTATCAAATGAATCAAGGATTTTTAAAAAGTATAAATATTTATTATTTATTGAGGTTTTAAAAAGAAGCACATTTGTCAGGGTTCGTACTGGTACCGTTATTTTCAAGACCAAGTATGAGTATTTTTTTTAAAGAAAAATAAATTTAGTTTAAACGGACGAAATTTGCATTATTTCAGCAGAGATTTTTCCATAAGAAAATACTGGTAACGAAGAATTTCTTAGTCTGGAAATTCAAGGACCCGTACGAACCCTGTGTTACCGTAATTTCCCGCGTATACACTTCTTTACAATCTTTTCATACCGGAAATTTTATTTAAAAAATGAAGTCAAATAAATTCTAAGCAAAAGCAAGTAACATTTTATTTAAAACGAATTCTGGTAGGAAATCGAATTATCTGAGCTGCGGCGTATACGCGGGAAATTACGGTACTTTTTTTGTATTGTTTTTGAGTTAAAAAAAGGAAAAAAAGTTTGTTTGAAATTTCTTTAATTTCAAAGAAACCCAATGAGACATACTATTAGAGAAAACAATATTCCAAGATGGCTATAATAGTTTTGGAGGAAAGGTACAAATAGTGATTAAAAAAATGCTACCTTTCAGGAGAAGTAAAAAAACAAAAAGTACCTTTTTACTCAGATTTTCTACATATTTTTATTTCTTGTTTTATGAAGTGTTTTTTCTTGATTTTAGATTTGTTTGTTTTAGTTGTTGATTTTGTTGTTTGATTTTTTAATAATGTTTAGTGTTTTTTTTTTTTTTTTTTTTTATGTAACGAAAGTTTTTTAAAAGGCCAAAACTTTTTTGGAGTCAGATATAGAGAAGAAAATAGCGTTACAGCAGAACCAGTACGTGAACAATCTCTAATTTCAGATACAAATGGTCATACCCACAGAACCAAAAGTACCATATTCTGCAGGATCTTGTTCTAAAAAAAAAAGTTCAAATCAACTGGTTATCAGTACATTTGAGGAAAGTAAAGAAAGCTCCTTGCATACGATATTTTCAACATTCAAGATATAATTTCAAAGATCTGTTCAATTTCTGTGTGCAATATTTGGAGAGCTTCTTTAGAACCTATAATAACTGCGCCCTACTTTACAAACAAATTTAGGATAATTGCAGAGCATGTATCAAGGTGGGAAATTTTGCATTTTGTGCGGTACATACTGTAGAATCATATAATGCAAAAAAGGAACATGGATTTTTTCATTTTTCGAGAAGGTAACCATCCATGCCTTATTGGGATTTGAAATCGGCTCCTGATCCACAGCACTTTAACCACTAGACAAGTGTGAGCAATTTCTAAATTAACTCTTTAATTATGCGGTCGGGACATTTATGTACCAGCGACTACTTTTGTTTTTTAATTATTCACTCGTACCACTTTTTGAAAAGTAATCTCTGTCATACACTTATGCTCGAATTTTTTCAAAAAATATCTATCTCAAAGATTTTTTTTTTTTTTTTTTTTTTTTTTTTTTTGTAAGATTGAATAGAAAAATAGTCGCCAGTCCTTTCTCGTAATCAAAAGGTTAAATCAACAATATTAAGGATACAGATTTTTTAAAATATCTGTTAGAGCTGACAAAGTCGACGATGCGTACAAAAATGAGATTGGGAGTTTTCGATAGGACAGAGCAGAAAAAATAGTCGCCAGTCCTTTCTCGTAATCAAAAGGTTAAATCAACAAGATTAAAGATACAGAATTTTTTTTTAATATCTGTTTGAGATGACAAAATCGACGATGCGTACAAAAATGAGATTGGGAATTCTCCATAGAACAGAGCAAAGAAAAAAAAAGGAAAAAAACGTTATTTACTACCGGATTTTAAAACTCGTAGACGTCCTTCGCATAATGACACACCAACTAAGTTGAAGGTCAAATGTTGAAAATACTTTTCAGAATGTACTACACATCTACAACTCAGAAAAAATCTACTAAATGATGCCGCGTGTGATACAAGAATAGAAAATTAGCAGCGAGACTCCCTGTGAGCCTATAATGCAGGATATCTGTGCATCAATCAGAATGTATTGAAAAGTAATAGCTATACATTATTTAATTTATTGATTTTTGTCATAGGTATCTCATAGTGACACACCAACTAAGTTGAAGGCCAAAAGTTGAAATATTTTTTAGCATATACTACACAGCTAACAACTCAGGAAAAACCTACTAAATACTATCGTGTGTGCTACAAGAATAAAAAGCGAGCGTAAACAATGCAGGATACCTTTGCACCTACCAGAATGTATTGAAAAGTAATTTGCGCTTTAAAACTAACAGCTATAGGGGAGGTGGGGGATGAATGGAACATTTTCAAAAAAATATTTTTTTCTATTTTTTTATTTAAGTTACTACCAATATTATATATCACATTTCATACATTAGGTATTTGCTAGCATATATGAACAATATTTATTCTAGATTATGATTTATTCATAAAAATATTATGAAATAAAAAAAACGGTCCTCCCTGTCCCAATCATCCCCACAGCAGGGATGAATGGGACACTAATAGGGATGGATGGGACACAAAGATTTTCCTCCCTGTATTCAATTTTACCAAATTAAAATTTATAATTATAACCTTATATGAAATTTATATTTGTAATATATGATTTTACAGCACGAATCGATATGTTTTTTTTTTTTTTTTTTTTTTTTTTTTTTTTCAATAACTTATTTTATTGCAGTTTTAACTTTTAATGCCGACTTCGACTATCAACCTGTTCTTTTTTCCACTTATGAGGCATTTTAGATTTGAAATGAAAGTGCAAAATGTCTTTTAAATATAGCATAGCTAATAATTTTCAATCATAACTTATTAATTAATATTAATAATTAATATTATTAATGTATCGTAGAAACATGCAGAACGGAAATTATTGTGTCGATCGGAAAGTCATGTCGTGTTGGGAAAATCAATTCGTACCGGAAAATTCTGCACGATAATTATTAGACATTAGATATCGGAATCAATGTCTAATAATTAAATGATTGAATTTTCCGGTACGAATTGATTTTCCCAACACGACCCGACTTTCCGATTGACCCAATATGTTAGGGGTGGGGATTTATTTGTGCGACATTTCAAAATTCAATATAATTTCCCCCATTTGATCAATACACATATACTATTTTTATCTATTTTGATTAAGTTTTAGTACCAATTTTTTGATAATCCATTAATAATTATTACAATACAATAAGTAACACTCAGAAATTTTAAACAATAACAACTCATATAGCACTATTTAATACTATTAATTGACGTAAATTATTGATTTATCATCCTATATAATACTATTTAATTAATAAATAAAATTTTCAACATCTCTAGGGAGGAGTGAGAATGTCCCATTCATCCCCATTTGAAATGTCCCAATCATCCCCATGATGCATAATATCCCTTCTCAGCCATTTTACCTCAAAAATTATTTTGTCACAATGGTTACTATTCATTCATTTTAATTATTGATATTGAACCTTAAAATAAATAACTACAACATAGCTTAATTTGTTTATATTGTATAAGATATTTCACATCTTCAAATGTAAAAAAAAACTTACTTTTAAGCAGAGATTTCAGAAAATGCAACTTTGAAGGAAAATGAAAACAGCAATGTGGTCCTACTTTTAGTTCTGAAGCACACTGTGGTAGAGGTATATGGGGTTAAGAAGCAATTTAAAATAAATGTTTATTGCCTGAAATATTGAGAATGTCCCATCCATCCCTTGTCCCATACATCCCCTAGCTCCCCTACTTTATTTAACTTATCAATTTTTGTCGTATGTGTTGTTTAAATATTCCGCAATGAATTACAATTTCATCATATTCAGTAATATATTTTAATCAATAGACTGTATTAATCATAAAATGAAGCTTGTTTTTACCTTTAATTAAGAAATAATATGCTTCTTTCGTTCAGATTATTTTTTATGATTATATTTGAATGCATACGATTGTATTAAGCAGTCATTGGATTGTCAAAATCTGTTTTTTATAATTGAAATTATTGCTATTCAAGGGAATTTATTGATTAAGGAATACATTGCTTTTCCACATTATTAGAAATTATGAAAATGCAAATTAATTAATTTGATTGTTATATGATTACTTATTTTTGAAATTGTAGTACATAGTGCATAGGGTTTTATCAAAGTGATTTAAAAATAGATTTATCATTTATTAGCAATCCTAAATTTTTTTTCCCCTAACTAAATTTTATTTCATTCTATTTACTACAATTTCTTAATTAAATTAATGGTAAACGTCTGCGTCCATATTAATTTTAAACATAATTTTGAAAAGGTGCAGAATTTCACTTTGTTTGATACCTATTACACGAAATTCCTTTGCATTCTTACAATTAATTTATAATCTTTTCCGAAAGCTGCTGTAATTTATTCATAAACTTGTGATGCTTTTCAACCTGCATCGCTTTAATTTAATCATATTTTTCTTGTAAATACAAAAAAAAAAAAAAAAAAAAAAAAAAAAAAAGATATAACATGATTCATTGCAGCATAAAAAAATACTCTCGTGAACAATAGAAAATCACAAAATGAAATGTGTATCGCATCAGAGTCTTTGTTTCATTAATCAGTTTTCAAACATCAAGCTCATTGTTTCTTTAGTTATTTATATATTTATTCAAATTCCTTTAGAATGATGCTGCGGATAAAACAACATTCAATTTTTAGTTATTTATTATAGGGAATATTTTCTTCTATTTGATTTTTAAGAAACATTTATGTTAGATCTATTGTTTAAGTAAACAATGCAATGTTGTATCCGACGACTTAAAACAAATTTGAAGGTAGGTATAATTAAATCTATTCGCATAAACAATGTATATTTGAATTTTAATAAATAATTCGACAATATATTTGTTTCTTTCCCATTATACTTATTTTGGCTTTTGTGTTATTATTTATTTATTTATTTATTTTTCTTTTGTAAATGTTTGATTAAACTATTCCAGTTTCAATCATATCTATATGTATTGAAAAGCATGGGCGATTTTTCTTTTATTTAATTGGAATGAAGAAATTTCTAATGCTTATATTTTATTTCCTGCTAGTAAATAGCTATATATATATATGCTGTATATACAGGGTGTTCCAAAATTCGACCGTCGAATTAAGAGGGGTGATAAGAATTCATCAAGAGGATGAAAAATTACCATAGAACATGGAGTCGCAAACCACGTATTTGATCAAAAATACAGATTGTTCTGCCCTAATTCAATTCGTGTTGACGGCAATAACTTTCAGAAACCTGAAGTACAAGGCGGCCATAATTAAACTGACGGTACTCGGAGTGTTCTATAGCGCGATCTAATTGAGAGAATGACGCCAAATTTTGTTAGAAGATTAAACAAGACGGGTGGACGAAGGGAAAAAAATAGTTCCAAAAGTTACCGCTATGGGAATATGTGGCGCTGTTTAACGGAAAAGAGAGTATTATTGCCGTACTGAGCTTGAATTAAATAGTTAAATGTGCTAAATCAGAACTAATTTTATTTCAGCATTGATTTTGTATTTTTTTAAACTCTCTTTTTTGTTACACAGCGCCACATATTCCCCTAGCGGTGACTTTTGGAACTATTTTTTCCGCGGAATCCTTCCTCCTCCGTCTTGTTTAATCTTCTTACAAAATTTGGCGTCATTCTCTCAATCAGATCGCGCTACAGAACACTCTCAGTACCGTCAGTTTAATTATGGCCACCTTATATATTATAATAAAAATTTAATAGACATTCTCAACTTTGTTGTAAATGTGATGATATCGAAAAAATCAGTGGGATTTTCCATTATGCGCGACAGCAGCATGCACTTCACGCTCCACATTTTGGACTGCGATTGCCATTTCGTGCGGTATCATCGATTGCTTGAGCACCCTGTTTTTCCAGAAATTTTCGTGATTTTATAACATTTCACGCAAAATAAGGTGCACATCGTTGCATTTTAATTGCAATTTTTTGATTTTTCTCAAAATTATGACCGTCAACGCAAGTTCAGTTAGGATGAAACTCCCTGTATCTCTGACTAAATACGTGGTTTACAATACCATGTTCTATGGTAATTTTTCATTCTCTTGATGCTTTCGATTACCCCTCTTAATTTGTCGGTCGAATTTTGAAACAACCTGTATTATAACGGGTGGATATACAGGGTGGTCATAAAAAAACTTCGCCGATATATGTACCCCTAGCGACCTAACCGCTCAACCAATCGAAAGGAAATATCAGATTTAGCTATTTGAAGATATGCGCTCGAGGTCATGATGATTTAAAACAATAGAGCTCTCACGGTTAAGGTTAGGGTGAAAAAAATCGAAATTTTCGAATGGCAACACCCTTTTTTTCCTGTGCAAATTCATCAGCGCATTTAAAAAACAAATGACGTTAGAACGATACACGTATGACTAAAATTGCCGGTGTGATATCATGGCACTCAATCCTAATCTGTTCCTACGTAATATTCAGCACTCTAAAACAAATGATTACATTTTTATTTTCTCTATGCGTGCACAAGCACAACTCAAAAACACATTTTAAAACAAATCTTACAACATTACTCAGTTCACAAGTGGAAAAAAAGAAACGGCTACTGAAAAACATGTCTTGTAGCTACTCCTTCGTTCCTCGCAAGGGTCTTTTTTACAAGTGTTTTACGCCGGCAATTTTCATCGTACGTGTATCATTCCAACGCCATTCATGGTTTTTCAATGCGCTGATGAATTTGCGCATGAAAAAAAATGGGTGTTCCCATTCGAAAATTTCGAAATTTTTTCACTGTAACCGTAACCGTGAGGGCTCTATTGTTATAAATCCCCACGATCTTGAGCGCATACCTTCAAATAAGTATATCTAAAATTTCTTTTCGATTGGTTGTGCAGTTAGGCCGCCAGGGGTTCATATATTGGGGGAGTTTTTTTATGAGCATCTTGTATGTACTTGTTCTTCGGTGTCACTACTTACGAATATAGTATTTTTTATCTTATTTAATGGTAGATTTCAGTTGCAATATTAGTTGGATTTCAGTTGGTACTATTTGGAGGTACAGATATTTAAAATCAAGCATGTCTACGCACTCTGGAACTTTGTCTATTAAATACTTTATGCATTTTTTAATTTATATATAAATATCTTTATATTTAGTTGTGTACTTCAAATAAATATCAAAATATATCAAAAGAAAAACACAGTTTATTATCAACGGATTGTTATAGGATTTTGATTAATTACAGTATAACAAAAATGCAGTAAAATTGAAATATGTTTTTTTCCATGTCAATTAATATATTTGGAATTCATTTACAGTGATAGAATATTAAGATAAATTATTGTGCCAATAACTATTTTAACTGAAATAAAACATATTACGTCTATTAAACATCAGTTGTCAGAATATAACCTAAGAAGCGTATTTTCGAATTTGCAGGGATCCAAAATGGTTCATTTTTTAATACTATTTTTTTCATTGAAAAATCTTCTTTATAAATATTTCTTGCAAATTTTGTAGAAATCTACTACGAAGCAGGGTTGGCAGATTGGCCTCCTTTTCTATTCTGAAATTCCTAATGCATACCAAAAACTCAGAATTATAATTTTGGCTTCATTTAATGACAGACATTTCGTGATTACATAAAGAAAAAATTTTTCTTTCGTAATTTCTGAATTATAAAAAAAATGATACCAAGCTAGCAACACTGCTCCGAAGGAAATTTTTACTCCTAGAAACCTACCGTGAAAAAAAATCTTAGAAAATGCTAGATTAAAGAGGAAAAATTTGAGGTCCCTGCACTTTCAAAAAATTATGATAAAATGGCGCTCCATATTTCTTTAGTCATAATTAAAAACTTGCTTTTCCAGAATATTGTTAATTGATTATCCACGACACAATAGTATATGTTCATTTTTAGGAATTTAAAAAGTCAACTACATTAAATCCAATATTTAAAATTTTTCAGAATCAATAATAATTGCACTACACACAAATGTTAGCTATTTTAATAACTTTACGATGCTTACTATATTTCTTGAATCTTTAAATATACAGGGTGGTTATAATTAAACTTCCCCTATAAACAGCATCCTACAGCGCAAACGGGTGAACGCAATGCAACGAAATTTGGTATATATATTATACACGAGACGCGCTCACGGAATTTCGAAAAAAAAAATTAGTTCCAACATGTCCACCGGAGGGCGCCTTTTCCGGAAAAACATTAAATTTAACACAATAAACGGCCAAAAAAGCCGGTTTTACATTTTATTACTCATAATTCTTGTTCTGGATTTTTAATATTGTTTCTGTATTCCGTTTTGGTCGTTTATTATGTTAAATTTAATGTTTTTTTCCGGAAAAGGCGTCCTAGAGTGGACATTTTGGAACTAAATTTTTTTTTCAAAATTCCGTGAGTAATTCACGTGTATAGTCTATATACCAAATTTCATTGCATTCCGTTCACCCGTTTGCTCTGTAGGATGCTGTTTATAGGGGAAGTTTAATTATAACCACCCTGTACGTAACGGTTATCACTTACTTTGTAAGAAATAAAACTTAAAAATATTTTTAAAAACTTTTGGACGTATGCTGTTTTCGCGATCAGTGTGATTAAGGGCTAGTACTGGCGACTATTTTGATATTCACTTATACCAAAATATACAACAAAAAATCTTTGTGCTAGATTTCTCTTGAAAGATTTATTTTTCAAAGAGTGGTGCGAAAAGAATTAAAGAAATAGTCATTGGGACGCCGTATGTGAGGCATTCTCACAATTTTTTAACTTTCAGGTATTAAAATCTGGTGAAATTAAACTTACTAAAATAACATTTTAAACTTAATGCTTTAACGAATTAAACGAATGCCTTAATGATTCAAAATAAAGAAAAAATGGTCAGCAGCGAAAAAAAAACTTTTAAAAAATTTAAGTAAAAATTGCGAGTTTTAATTAGTATTTTTCCTTACCATTTTACCACTATAACTTTTTATTTTCTTCTAAATTTTTACTTATAATGAATTTGCATAGTACCCACAGGACATTCAAATAAGAAATAATAACAATGTTGTATTTTTAGTAAAAAATTTTGGTATAACATTGCCTTAAAGGGGTGTTAATGAAGGGACGGTAATGGAAAAATAGTGGACGGTAATGGAAAAATAGTGGACGGTAAGGAAAAAAGGATTGGTAAGGATGGGACGGTATAGGAAAAAAGGAACGGTACGGTCAAAAAGGGGTGGTAAGGGAGGGACGATATAGGAAAAAAGGGGATGGTAAGATGGGACGATAAGGAAAATTACCACCTATTTTTAGACAAATCATGTTAAGACTAAGTGACAGCCACAATATTAATTGATTTTTAGAAACAGTTATTTACATTGAATTAAATTTTAAAAAAATTTAATTTACGTCGAAAAGTGCAGGGATAAACGTTGGCGATGGTAAGACTACCAATAAAGCCACGATGCTTGAAATTGATATTTAAATGCTGATTTAAATTCTGTAGTAAATTTCCTGTCAAAGAATTTTAGCCATTCTTTCTCTGGCATACTTCTGCATGAGAAAAAAGTTGAAAAAAATTCTGTGGCTGCATTTGAAGTGATTTTCTGTATAATTTTAGCAAGAGGGACTGTAAGGAATCTAAAGCCCAGGGAAAGAGTTAAAAATAATAATAACAACCATAAAAATGTGTGCAGGTTATTATTATTTTTTTTTTTTTTTTTTTCTACATATTTATGTAAAACAATACTCCCAATTTCGAAAAAAAAAATACATCGAATTACTTTTATTAAAACTATTTGATACAGACAGCTCCAAACTTACAAATCAGTATTAGGGACACGGGACGGTATAGGAATTTCGTGGTATAATTGGACCCCCAACATCGTCCAAAACTTATTTATCTCGTTAATACTGTTATGCAGTCATGCAATGGGATGTTTTCAGTATAAGAAATAAAAAAAAGCACAAGAATATGTACTAAAATAAAAATTATTATTCAGGGACTTAAAAGTCAAAAGATTGTGACAATGCCTCATGTCCAAACTCCGTACTCAAAGGGTTAAATCATATTTTTATTAGATGTTTGATTAAACAAGAGCTTCCCGGATAACTGAACGTTGGTGAAAACCATTTCTTTAAAATTCATAACTCTAACGGATTTTTTACATTTAATATATATATATATATATATATATATATATATATATATATAATCGCCAAAGATTACTATTTACAATAATCCTTTTTGATTCTATCTCTCTGTGATTCATTTCAGTGGGCGTAGTTTGATTTCATGTCTTAAATTTGTGTTTTATCATAGCTGCCAACATCTTACGCTTTTTCAGACCACAAAAATTTTATGGAAAATTTTACCTTTTTAAATCGCCGAAATGTGCCGATTACATAAGGCAAAAGTTTCTATTAAATTTTTGTGGTCTGAAAAAGCGGAAGAGTTGGCAGCTATGGTTTTATTTATATTTTAATGTTTTATTTATTGACTGATGGATGTTTTAATCGCGTTAAGGAATATAAGCTGGAAACAAATACTGAACAAACGGAGTTATTTTTCGTAACCGTCTGCACGCGATAGAGATGGATTTTTAAAAAATCATGCTTAGAGATTATTTTAAAAACAATAAAAATTGAGTAAATAGCAATGCAATTTTCAAACAAATTGTGGTACAGATTTCAAACAAAATGCATTTGAAAGTATAATCTTCTAAAATGGGGGAAAAAATTCCCCCCATTCGAGGTGTAAAAATTGAAAATGTGGGATTTTTAGAAGTTTAAAAAATTGCAGTAAAAGTTAAATTTAATCGTCTGTCGTTGCCACCTTCAAAATGACGTCAGCGGTGCACGAAGACACGTTTGTCCCTTATAATATAGACAAACACGAATCATTTACCATAGCTGCCAACTTTTACGCTTTTTTCCTACCACTAAAATTTTATAGTAAATTTCACCTTATTAAATCGGCGAAATCTACGATTAAATATGTCAAAAATGTTCTTTGAATTTTACTAGTAACAAAAAAAGATACAGAATAAGTGGGAAGCTATGCATTTAAATCCACTTATTAATCCTGTAAATACTCGCGTAAAGGGGATAGCCGGATAAGCATTGGAAGTTTGCCTTTCAATCAAATTTCCTGATTTTTTCCCCAGATGTGGCTACATATCTGACTATATATTTACCCCATTATCACCTTATAAATATTCATATTTAATGAGATAAAAATGTTTTTTCGATTTTTTAAAAAACGGATTTTCTCAATAACTGCTGCGCGGAATTTCATGCCATTAACTGAGGATATACAGATTCCAAAGATGCATAATTGGTAATTTTTGTATAATTTTCTGTTTATAAAAACTGTGTAAAATAGCGAAAAAAATTTCAAAAAATAAAAATCATATCTTATGGTTACCCGAAAATTACCATTTTCTTGTAAAAAATTCCCCATTTCTGCCCGTATATTCTACATAAATGACAAAAGTTTGCGTTGGGTACTACATATAAATATTTACAAAAATGTATATTAAAATTATTGAAATTCATTTTAAGGCATTATTTGGGGCGGAGCTACTTAACTTCAACATCCGAAGAATTTTTCGAACAAAGTCAGCAGACAATATGTCAACTGATGTATTTTAGATTCCATTAAGCATATAAGCCATGTTTTTCAACATCGTGTTCATTTTGATATCGGCAGTGTTGAGAATGTTGCTCATGTGTTCATTAAAATTTAAAATACAGCAGTTCTGTAACTGTTTATTCCAAAAATTCTTCGGATGTGGAAGTTGAGTAGCTCCGCCCAAAATAACGCCTTAAAATGAATTTCAATAATTTTAATATACATTTTTGTAAATATTTATATGTAGTACCCAACCCAAACTTTCGGCATTTATATAGAATATACGGGAACATATGGGGAATTTTTTACAAGAAAATGGTAATTTTCGGATAACCAAAAGATATGATTTTTATTTTTTTTATTTTTATTTCGCTATTTCACACAGTTTTTATAAACAGAAAATTATACAAAGATTACCAGTTATGCATCTTTGGTATCTATATATCCTCAATTAATGGCATGAAATTCCGTGCAGCAGTTTTTAAGAAAATCCGTTTTTAAAAAAATCGCAAAAACATTTTTATCTCATTAAATATCGATATTTATCGGGTGATAATAGGGGAAATATATTGTCAGATATGTAGCTACGTCTGGGGAAAAAATCAGGAAATTTGATTAAAAGGCATGTTTCCAATGCTTATCCGGCTATGCCCTTTACATATGAAACCTTAACGCGCGATGTATTTTGTATACACCATATATGTCTAAATTTTTCGGAAAAGAAGTTAATGCTTTGAAGATGAATTGTAAATCAAGTACAAATAGCGTGTATAGTGTAGTTTTCTGGCTTAAAATTTAACAAATTCCCATGATCGTTAGAATCTTCGTATATTGGCGCTTGTAGAGATAAATAACCACAGGCCAAATTAAAAAAAATAATTATAGGATAGAAAAGTACGCTTTCAGCAATACTTCCTTCAGTTCACCGAAATTTTCCTGGCAGCAGTGCTACCGTAATTTGTCCGTAAACAGATGAATATCCGTTCCTTTTTTCTCCGTTACAGGAGGTAAAATGTACGTGAATTGAAGAAAATGGGGATAAAAAAACTGCTGACCTTTGGGATTGAACCAGCTACCTAAATCTTATGAGACCAGTACTCTAACAACTCGGCTACAGTTCTACAGTAGTGAAAGAGTTTGAAGTAAATGTGTTTGCCTCAGATGGGTATGGCTTGATTAATTTCTGTAAAAAGCTTTGAATTTTAAGGTAATTTTGGGAAGATTTCGTCTTTAACGAGATTGTGTCAGACGTTTTAATACTTTAGCATTAAAACCTCATTAGTAATTTTAGTAAATTAGGTTTTAATTAGGTTTTAATACTGTAGTATTAAAATAGGAATTATAAATATTGTTGTGTAGATGCTAGATGTATAAGTATTATATCTTTAAGCGAGATTTTTTTTTTATTAAAATCGATTTTTTTCCCATTTAATATTTCAATGAAAGTATCTTTTTTAAATGTGTTCATTTAAAATTGTTTTATTGTTGAATATTGTTTTATAACTTTAATTATAAATTGTGAACTCTTTTAAATGAATAAAAGAAAATTAATTGTTACTTATTTTTAAATTCGAAAACGTTTCTTTTCTTTGTAGTTGGTTTAGTTTTTTGATTTTTTTTTTATTATTAAATTAGAAATCTTAATTTATAGAATTTTTGTTTTTCGTTTTAAAAATAAATTTGGATTTTAGTATTAATCGAGCCAATACGCATGTGTGATACGAATGAACGGAATTTCTTCCTCTTTTTCAGGCTTTCCGGAAGAACTGACGAATAAAACATGTTTTCTAGGAGTACTGTTTATTAATTATTTATTTTAATATTATTTACCCTATTCATTAATTATTTTTAATTATTTTTTTTATTAATTATTTATTAATTATTTGTTAAAAATTGAGGAATAATTTAGTGTATGTAGACGAGTTTTTCTGACAGTGTATTTATTTTTTTTAAACTTCCATCATAGAAAATTTCTATTAATATAGTTGGAGTGGCCCTAAAAAGAGACGCATTCATTGTAGTAGCAAGTGCAGGGAAGAGTGATTCTATAATTTTTCCGAACACATTTTCCAGTACAGTCGTGGAAAAAAAAGTAAACACCCCCTGCTAACCCCTCAACAAATTATCGTAGAAGAAAGTTACTGGTACCAAACGATTGAAAATAAAGTCTACTTTTAAATTATGTACATAAAATTTGCTTAGGGGTCATCTACATATTAAAACGAACCCAAATTTCATTTTTTTCAACGGCAATACCTAATTTTAACAAGATATTTCAAATCTTCGGTTAAAACTATGCCTAGACACCAAATTTCAAGTCTTTTGAATGATAAGTTTTTGAATTATAAACATTCAAAATTTAGTGCTTCTAATGATTACATTTTCATATTTTTATTAATATGTTCTGAAATTATACTCCTAATGTGCTAACTTTTTGTGCAGCAATAATACTAAAATACCCAAACATAAATACGTTAAATTTGCAATTTTTATAATTTTATGAAATTAATAACTGAAAAAATTATGAATTGCAGCCTACAATTTTTTTTGATGGATTTAGATTTATTAAGGCCTGTTTTATGGAAGTCCAAAATTTCACATTTTTCTTCCAAGTAGTTTTCAAATTATGCTTAAAAAACGGCAAAATGATAATTTAAGGGGCCGTCTAGAAGTGACTACATATTTTGAAATTTCTTATTACAATCCTGTAAGCTAAGAGTCTTCAATGAGTGCTTGAGTGGCGCTTAAGATGCCTTGATCAATTAGGGGGTTCTCACGGTCAACAATCGAGTACTAAACTTCAATTTGGATGCAGCCACTAAAATACCCTCGTTTTAAAATAATTAATTTCGTTGAAACTTATCGTGGGAGTTGGATAAAAATTTATTTTTAGGCTAATTGAAGGTTGTAGAGTTTATTTATGCCGTCAAAATTGTGTACAGCTATTGAAAAAAAACAAAGCTATGGTTCGTTTTGATATGTAGATGCCCCCCTAATCAATTTTTATGTACATCATTTAAAAGTAGACTTTATTACCAATCATCTGGTACCTGTAACTTTCTTCTACGATATTTTTTTTGCAGAGTTAGTAAGGGGTGTTTACTTTTTTTTCCACGACTGTACATGTTCCGCAAAAAAAATTAACATTCGTATTTTAATTGCATTAAAGGAGGATGGTGTCGCTTTGGAGAAAACATGGGACAAAGAAATATAAATTTCATGTAAAATACATTTTTATTTAGTATAACAAAGCTTTTAGGCTACACGTGAAATACCCCCGCTTCGGCCGGTATCTATTCATCTAAATATTAAAAGCTTGCTTTTAAGTCATAAATATGAAATAAGTAACCAGACTTTATTTTTTTTTTTTTTAACCATTGCCGAGCATGATATAATGTGGTATTTTATTTTTGTGCCAATACTCATTTGAGAAAAACCTTTTATTTCGTTTATGAAAACAATGCTGATTTAACTTTTAATTAACTGTAAAATTTAGTCCAAAAGTTGTTTTTACTAAATGAGAGTGTACTATGCCAGAAACCGTTTCAAAAACCTTTCAAATGATACCTCGTTCATCGTTTTTGCGTTTTATAAATGCATAGAATCAGGGATATTGACAACAGAAATAATATATATGGTGGTTTCTTTTAACCCCTTAATGGTCGCATTAAATTACGGTTTAAAAATTCAAATTGCTTATTGGCACCACTTTTTTGAAAAAGAAATGTTCACCTTATTTAATGACAGGTAAAATGATGCCATAGTAAGGCCAACTGCACGATTCTACAAAACTGGTGGGAATCAAGCAAATCTGAATAGTCTGAATAAAAGTCGCAGCCCGTGAATATCACGGGGGCGAGAATTAAAGGGTTAAAAAGAGCATAAAAAATAGCAACCTCCCTTTGATAATACAACTTTGGCATATTTATCGCATTTGGCCTTGGTAATGAGTATTGTCAGTGGGGGCTGTTATTACTATGTGCGAAACATATTTTATTTTGGCTGTGAGAAAGAATTCGTTGGGCAGTTAAAGCTAACGAACTTGTTTATATTCACAGGAGGGGGGGGGGGGGCGGCAGAGAACTCTTAACCATAAGAAATGGAATATTTTACGGTGATTAGCATGAATTATGTCGTCGGTGATTAAGTTATGACTGTTGGAAGATCATACAAGTACGTTAGATGCTTATAGACACGAAATTAATGGCTGTGCAGGTCTGCACCTGCACAGTATTCAATATTAATGAGTTATACTTAAAACGTATAGATGAACATTTTTTTATCGTTGCTAGTTCTTTAAGTTTTTAATAATCTTTAGTCTGGGAAATAAAAAATGATTACCAAAGGGAAAGTTCTAATTTTCTAAAATTGACTGCTTTAATGTCCGTTGAAATATAATTTAATTGTAGTAGCTTTTCTTTTCTTTCAACCGACATTGTAGTTTATAGCTGAAATATAAAATGAAATATTGCTATAAAAAATCGCAGACGGAATGTTTTTAACGCACACTCAAAAGATACAATTAATTACTGTAAAGAGAAAGCATTTAAGGGGGAGGATGGAAGCTTTTTAAATCAATCTATTTCAATGAATCGTATGAGATAGATTGATAAGATAAAATTAATTTAAATTGGGGATTTTTTTAGAGGAACTTTTGAGAATTAAACTGAAAACAAGTAAAAATAAATAATATATGATAGTTGCTATCATAGCGTCGAGTACAATTTTATTCAAAGCCCTTAACATAGGCATATGTGACATAATTTTCGAAAAATGCGCATTTGTAACATGCATATCTAAATTGGTAGCATCAAGTGTACAAAATAGACCAGCACGAATAATTAACACTAGAACGTCCGGAAATTTTACCCAACCTTAATAAAAACATTTTAACATCACAATTTTTATTTAAAACTATTTCACTTATTTATTTAACTGAGTTTTCTCAAGTTACAATTAAACTGATTTTAAGAAACAAATTCTGGTTCGAATCGACGTTTTATCATTTGATCGGTGCCAAATCGACACCAGCTGGACGTTCTAGTGTTAAGGGCTAAAAATTGCCATTAACTTCCATAGTTGCCGAATATTTTGGATTTTTAATACACCGCTATTTTTAAATAGCTTGTCAGATCGCAGAATTCTGTGATTAAATAATACGAATATTACTGTATATTGACATAGCTTGACTAGTTCTTGAGAAAAAAGAACAAAAAACATGAAAAAAGCGCTAGTTTACAGGAGGAGGCATTAAATATTCCGACTGAGTCATAGTTTCTAGCACTGTTTTCTTGACCAATAGATTGATTTAATTTTGCCTATCATTCAAGTTGAATCACCTTTGGGAAAACCCAGTTACATTGCACCTTATTTGAAGGTTGTTCATTATCAATTATAGTCGCCCCCTTAAGGCTGTTCTTAACTGCTCTGCTCAACAAGCACAAAACGATTTGACACATTTACAAATTCATTTTTTAGCGGAAAGACATAAAATTGGAAAGCCTGGCCATGAAAGCGATTTGGAATCGAACTGTGTCCCCATTTTTTTATCCATCAATTACCTATTGAGTTATAAGCCATTCCGATCACGTGACAAACCCATTTTTCGGCCGTTCCTGGGTGATTTTTATACTTTCGCGCGGAAATTCGGTTCAAAACGTCCACTTTGACGCTATTTTCTGAAAAATCTATTGCGTTTGCAAAAAAAAAAAAAAAAAAAAGGAAAAAACAGCTCGATGACATAGTTTCTGATCAACAACACCAGCTGGTTTTATGCATTTTTGAACAAAAATAAATTAAAACTTATGTCAGAAAATTGCCCTTTTGGATTTGAGAACAGCCTTAAGAATAAACATATCTCGTTAGACTATGTGACGAAGATGTATTGTTCAAATTATTTGGGTGGATCTTGGTTTGCCATGTCAAGGTACCTAACCAGAATAGGCGTATCCGAACATGACCCAATTAAACTTGCCATTGTGTAAAATTCAATTTTAGCCAACATCACCTTGTTTAAAAATCATGTTCTCGAATAATACATCTGTAACCTTTTCAATACTCTATAGCACAAAATAAGTATCCTATACCAAAATAAAAGAGAAATGTTTCTGTATCTAGCAAAACTTTATGAAATTATAATATAACCTCTTCTGGATTATCCACGATTCTGAAAAACATTTCTTTATCTTCAGGAACCTCAGAAACCAATAGGTTTTTGAGATTTAAAGAATAATTTCTGACACAAAAGCTTCTTTTGCTGCCTGTTTCTAAAAGATTAAATAAAATGAAAAAGAAAAGAAACGTTTCCGAGTAGTTTTTACAGTATATTAATCAGTTTTTTTTTTTTTTTTTTTTTGCTTAAAATATCGGTTTTTCGATGCTAATATCTCTTCTCATTTAACTATTTTTACGTTCAACTAACAAACTAAATTAACAGAATTAACCTTAATATTAAAATTAACAATATTTTGTTATTCTTGCATGTATATTTTCTGTTACGTAGTTGAAAGTGTTTAAATGAAAATTGATAGCATAAAAAAAATCGATTTGTTGCGAAAACTGATTAAGGGGAACGTTTACAGGGTTCATACGCTTCAAGGACCCTTTATCAGAAATTTCGTAAAGTAATATTTACCTTATTTAATGGTAAAATAATTCTATTTTCAGATATAGCGACCAGTACATTACGAAATTTCTGTTACTAAAACACCTAAAATCCCCTGAATCCCCTGATGCGTATGAACCCGTGCTGCCAGTGGGCTACTTTTTTTAAATTCAGATTTCTTGATTGGCACCACTTTTCTGAAATGGTACAATTCCCATTGTTTTCGCCTTAATTAATATCTCATTAAGTTGGTGAATTTTACCATTTCAAAAAAGTGGGGCCAATCAAGAATCTGAATTTAAAAAAAGTAGCCCATCTGGCAACACTGGTATGAACCCTAGTTTACCTTTTCAACAATTTCTTTATTCTTAAAAATATGGTTCAAATTGTGAACTCGTTGTATTTCAATGTTCAACTAAAAGCACATTTTGAAGAAAAAAAATTAACTGCATACTTAATTAAAAGTTTAAAAAGATTTAAAATTTTTAAAATTCCTACTTCTATTTTAAATATTGATATTTTTGCCCATTTTTTTTAAAGATTTTCAAAGGTGTATTACACAAGACTGCGCATGAAGTTTTTGATACATCTGATATTACATTTATTAGAATTTTTTTTGCTGATATATATAGTGTAAAACGAAGAAATCTAACACATCTTCATATACTTTTATTTTTTTAAAAACCTGGAGGCTAATTCCATGCACAGATTTATCACATATATAATAAAGAACGTGTATAAAAAAGTTTAAATCTCTATCTCAAATACAAAAAAATAAAATAAAATAAAATAAAATAAAGCCTTAGTATGTTTAAAACGTGAAAGTGAAGAAAATATGAACATAGAGAAAAGCCATTTAAAGTTACAATATCGTGCGATATAATGTCGTAATCGTGCGATATAATGTCGTAATATATAATCGTGCGATATCGTGCGTCGTATGGGTAAAAATGTGGTGCCAAGATATTCACAATTAAACAGGTTTTCATTTAATATTTTCAGGGTTCGTACGCATCAAGGGATTCAGGGGATTTTAAGTGTTTTAGTACCAGCAATTTTGTAAAGTACTGGTCGCTATATCTGAATATAGATTTTTTTTCCATTAAATAAGTCAAATAGCATTTTACGAAAATTCTGGTGAAAGGGGCTTGAAAGTCCTTCAAGCGTACGAACCCTGATTTTTAAAAAATCAATTTTTTGGTCAATTTTGAGGTAAACTGTCTCCTTAATAAACTTTACAAAATATTCAAAAATCGTTCAGTATTTATTTATTTATTTATTTATTTTTAAAGGGCAGCCAAAACAGCTTTTGTGTAAGTAATACGTCTTTACATCTCTGAAATCTGGGGTTTCTGAATGTGAAAGAGGATAATTCAGAAGAGATTATATAATATTTTAGTAAAGTTTTGCTAAATCCAGGATTATTTCTCATTTTATACAGTGCATCATGTAAAATAACGGAATAAGTGTTTTTGCGAAGAAGTTTTTTCAGTTTTAAAGGGCATTATATTATTTCATAAAACATTTAAAAGTTTACACCTGTCAAACATGGCTTCTATAAAATTATTTTACTTAAATTTAATATAGATGTGCAGTGCAATTTATTTTGTATCTAAAAATGGGACGATGCAAGCGGAAAATAAATTATGATTAATGTTGCATAGGCAGACGTAAAAATGAAGGAGAAATTAATAATAATATAAATAGTACTAAATGCACTAATACCTAAAACCAAATATGTAAAAAGGACAATTACTTATTATGTAATATATACGAGAAAAATTGTTAGTGCAAAATGTACAATGCATTTTTGTAGATTTTACTATATTGTTTATTAAAATTTTGAATTAATCTGAATCCGAATTACTCTGCATGTTTGTCGCATTATTTTCGAAACAAAAAACGATTTTTTGCATTCGCATTTGGGTCACAAATGAATGCATATGATTATAATGTTTCTAGTAGATTTCTTTAGAAATTTAACACATGCATTGTATGAATATGATATTGTGTGCATTTTTTGTAAAATTATATAATTTTATGTAAAAACGACCATGTATGCATAACAAATATTATTAATAAACAAATAATTTAAGTATTAATTTTTCCATCTATAGAACGCTAATTAACTATAAGAATAATTTCCATGCGTGATGATTGAAATATCTCTTTTTTAAAAAACTAACGTAACCATAATACGCTTTCTTCAGATCATATTAACCCTCTTGCTGCGTAATTGTTTTATTAAAATAGCTTCAAAATAATTAAATAACTTCTTTTGCCACCGGTTTTTCTAAACAAAAATTTTTGTCTAATTTAATAGGTAAAATGCTCCGATTAAATAAGGCAAAATTTACAAAAAAAAAATAATAATAATAATAACTGGTGAGAATAATCAAGGAGGATTAATTGGACGGAAAAATGCATGCCCGAGAAAATCTCGGGTTGTGCAGCGAGAGGGTTAACTCACTTTCAGCCGGTAGCATAAAAGTACGTCTTTGAATACCATAACTCTGCCTATGGATATTATTGTTCATACTGCAATAATGATATTGCTGTTGAAGCCAAAGTGTATGATACTGTATGAAAATAGCCCATTGAACGCGGATACCATCATGAAAACTCCTGATCTTGTTTTGGAAAAACAGATGTGCAAAGTTAAGACTTTTTCAAAATATTCATTATTTCAAATTAATATTCGAAGAAAAAATATGAATTGTCACCTATACTTTTTTAACAGAAGTTGATTTCTAGAAGCTCGGGGGTCGCATTATACGGGGAAAATTTTATTGTTCCCACTGCTATTTTGATAAAAAGTCGAGAACAAGTGGCACAAAATGTCGTTGTGCGATAATAATGTTAATATCGTTAGTAGTTTTTGCCAAGTTTAAACTCTGAAGAAGCTATTTAGTTCTTCTTCTAAGTACATATTTACCGTATACTCCTGCGTTGAACGCGCACTTTTGATACATGAAAATTCATCAAAATTTACAGGTGCGCATTATACACGGAGTATAGAAATGAAATATAAAAAATTATTCTTGCTTCATCATTTGCTAATTTTTCTTTATGTTTGTACTAGTTATTATGGTATTCAGTGGTTTTTTTTTTTTTTTTTTTTTTTTTTTTTTATGCTACTCATTTCATTAAGGTGTCTTGAAGATCGGCGGCGTGAGCTGAATATATCTAAAAATAGGAAATTATAGTCTCAAATTATGAGTGTGCGTAATACATAATTCTATATGATAGTGTACGGTATATGCTATTCACATAAACTCTGAAAAATTCCCTGTGAATGAAGCTCGTTTCAAAAAAAAAATATTTTCAACAATATTGACACTTATGAGGAACTGTTTTTTAAATCCCTAACTCACAACATCCACATGCCGCTATTGTGCATAAATAAATAAATTAACATGCTGTAATGTTTCACTTTTGAATGCTAAAAACATGTTATCTAGATGTAATCAGTGCGGAAGATTGCAAAACGCATCATAATACCCTCATTATGAATAACTTTTTCCTGTTACTTTTAGCTTGTAAGGACGAAATAAATTTGACAGAGAGGGTATATCAATTATAACAGTATGATCGGCTCGTTATATTTTTCATTTACATTCTTGTATGACCACTCAATGCTCAGGCTCTATAACCTGAAGAGAGATAATAAAGAGCAGCAAAAACATAGATAACAAATAAACTTTGAAACTCTTGCAATCATTGTTTTTAATACAGTATTTTTCCCCCTAAACTGAACTAACTCTACCATAGCTGCTATCGTTTACGCTTTTTTATTACTACTAAAATTTAAAAGAAAATTTTGTCTTATCTAATTGCAGATTTTGACGATTAAATAAGGGAAAATATTCTTTTAAATTTTAGTGGTAAGAAAAAAGCGTAAAAGTTGGCAGCTTTGCTGTACGTTTTAACACGGATTGAGCGATAAAAACAAAAAAAAAAAAAAAAACAGATGCAATCTTATGATTAAGAAAAATGTTTTGACAGGATCACTAAACTAAGTCTTGTAAATTTAAGCTGACAAAAGTACATCTAGTTACTAAATTGAATTAAAAAGAAACAGTTCGGGTTTATTATATATCGCTTGTCAATCTCATTTTTTTTTTTTTTTTAACACTATACAGGCCACAAACAGTGTTACCAAATCTGCCGATTTTTTTATCCAGAAATTTCGAGTTTACACCAGAAAATTTTTAATACTAATTTTCGTTTATCATATTCACGAAATATCTATTATTATGATGACCAAAAATAACTATTCTAAATTTCTGGGGAGAATTTAGAATTTCTTAACAATAGTGTAACGCATTAATGCTTCAGCGCGACCTGTATTGCGTTAGTATAAATTTGAGCTAGTTAAAATGATGTATATATCAGGGTTCGTACGGGTACCGTTGTTTTCAAGGCCAAATATCAGAATTTCTTTATAGAAAAATAAATCTAACTTAAACAGACGAAATTTCGCCTTGTTTGAGGAGAGATTTTCCATAAAAAAAATACTGGTACCGAAGAATTTCTTAGTCGGGAAATTCAAGCACCCGTACGAACCCTGTATATTTAGCAAATATTTTTAAATTATGCTTTTCTGTCTTCAACATTTATTTCGCGAAAAATTTTCTACCTGAAATATGGACGATTATATAAATTTGTATATGCATATACAGAAGAAAACAGAAGAAAGAAAGATAAGAAATTTTTCATTAATTTCAATTAATAAAAGATTGAATTTTATCAGCAACCAGCATTTTTATTCATTTAGAAATGTTAGTACGGTAGTTTATGTAATAGATAAAACTTTAAGAAACAAAGTAAATTCCTTCTGGCGCAATACTCTTATTTTAAATTCCAATCGTGGGATCATATATAAAATAGTGTTTTGTACATTGATATGCATACTTAATATTATTAGCTGGATTTGAAAATTTGCTTGCATTGATTTTCATATATTGACAATGTAATTTTTTTTTTTTTTTTTTTTTTACCAAGATAATGCTTATATCCATATTTAAAACCTTTTTTTTTTTTTAAACTGGAAAAGTAGAATACATTATATTACGAATACTCTTTCGCACACGATGAGACAATTTGCTCAGCTTACAGTAAAATTTAATTTGCAATATATGTGCATTTCGATATTCTGTGAAGAAAAAGGCAGAACGCAACAATTAACCAAATGCTTTAAACAAAGTGTCCATCATTCAATTTCACAGCTTCTTATTCCGCGTTGCCATTGACATCGAAAATTGTATTTTAATAAAAACACATCTATAATTTTATCTTAATACACACATCTTAAGACCTAGTTTTGTACTTAAACAATATTGTTGATATTTCACATAATTATTAGTGAAGGAATTATCAAGTTATAACTGAAATTAATTAAAACATTTTTACAAACATTTAAATAAATGCTACGGTTTACAAATCGCCGCGCATGTTTCGTGACGCTCAGTTATAAAAAATAAGTTGCAAAACTTTAAGCCTTGAAACCAGCAGAAAGCCAGAAAAACGTTTTATTTATTTACTTATTTATTTTTTTCACTGTAAACTTAAATGTCTGAAATTCAGACATTTAAGTGTCTGAAACGCAGTGTTCAATTTTCAGACGTTTTAAAATGTCTTAAAATTTTCAGACACTTCTTGCGTCTGAATTTCAGACACTTAAGTGTCTGAAACACGAGTGTTCAATTTTAAGACGTTTTAAAGTGTCTTAAATTTTTCAGACACTTCTTACGTCTGAATTTCAGACATTTCAAATGTCTTAATTGCGGCCATCTTTGAGCCTTTTTTTTTAGCCAATATGAAGCCATCTTTGACCATTTTCTTTCTAAACCATATACGCAGCCATGTTTGACCACATTGAATATTTTTTTTATAAATGGGAATAATTTGTTGCCATACAGCAGAGCTGATTGCAGCTTGGGAAAACTGGGATGCTTCTCTGCCCCCTGATTTTAGGGTGCCCCAAATTGTGTATGAAATTTTCATAAAGCTGATATTTTAAATCAGTTTTGACCTTATGAGGATTGTAATCAGTATTTTGTAGTTTTAGAATAGGATAATATATATATTTTTTTTCACCTAAATATGTATTTATGTGTTATCATATATGCCCTACGGCATCAAAAATGTTTATTACTTTTAGTGAGAACTTCAAATTGCTTCTAGTCCAAAGACCTAGTATTCATTCACCCCCTCCCCCCATTGCCTCCATATACTGTTACAAAAAAAAAAAAAAAAAATAAGCCTATTCGATGCCGTCAAATACATATTTGGATAAATATATCATTTTCTTTAGCCTAATCATGTTCTAAAAGTGCAAAATATTTATTAAAATAAGTGTAAGATCAAAACGAATTTAAAATATCAGCTTTATGGAAATTTCGTACCAAATTTAGAGGCCCGTAAAACTAAAGGCCCATAGAAACAGCCCAGTTTGCCCATGCTGCAATCAGCTCTGCTTTATGGTAACAAATTACTCCCAAATATAAAAAATGATTCACTCCTTCAGAAAGAATCCCATCCCTGCTATGTTGTGCAATTTTTTCCCATTTAAATAAGATATTCCCAGTAAATTAGTTTAAGCATTTTTATTTCTGTGTTAAATAAAATCTAACACTGGATTCCCCCAAATGAGTATTATATTGTAATATTTATTAATCAATATTTATTATTAACCAATATTATGAATTTCTAGAGTAGAATACGGTTAAAAACAAAATATATTTTTCTTCATACAGTAAAACCTCTCAATAGCGGGCACCTCGGAATCGTGGAATTTGTCCGACGTTCGGAGGTGCCTGCTTTTCTGAGGTATAAGTGTATAAAAATTTTGCATATTTTCAATAAAAAAATCTGTTTCCTACATAGTGGTGTCCTTTATTTAGGATTGTCCGTTATGGAGATTTTACTGCAAAGCCTTCATACGAACAGTTATCTTTAGCGAGCACTCACCTTTATCAATATACAGTAAAACCTCCCTAAAGCGACCACTTCCGTTCCAATAAAAATTGGTCGCTCCGAAAGGTGGTCTCTTAATGGAGGTCATGTTAAAATCTAGAATTTAATTGTTGAAAAAATGTAACAATTAATGTTACTAAAATTATATTTTTCAAATTAAGAAAACATATGAAAATTTAAGTATCAAAACAAAAGTTAATTACATAAGTTAATTACTGCAGAGTTTAAAAAATGAATACATTGATGTTCGCTTTGCTTTTATGGTTTATCTACTATAAATTTTATTCCCAAGTCCTTTCAAAATTCAATAAATAAATGCATTTTTTTTTTTTTTTTTGTCTGGAACGAATTTTGACGATTTCATTACTTTATCTATTCCTTTGAGAGTTTCCTGACAGAATAGGGCAGGGGAGTTTATGGACCGTCATCCTTAATGTGTCATCAGAGTTAAATTCATTGCCTAAAAAGGAACAAAGGGGTTTAAACACTTAAAAGTTACCGGAATAAATAAAAATTCTAAACTTAGTTTAGAAGTTTGATAAATAATGCGCTCTCCGGAATTATTATTCTAATAAAACCTTTTTCAAGCGACCCGGAAAAAACGGAATTTGTTTCATTTTCGTCAAAGAAATGGGTCCCTTATGGAGGGAGTTCAACTGGGGTGGTCTCTGAATAGAGGTAAAATTAGTATTGAGCCTATGGGAATAAATTTCGTACCATGAAAAAATGGTCGTTCAGGGGGTGGTCGCTTAATGGAGGTGGTCGAACAGGGAGGTCTCCCTGTATGTATATTTACCTCATAAAAGCTAACACAATCGAACAGCAGACAGATTCAGCGTTCTGAAGGTGCCCGCGATTAAGAGTTTTTACTGTATTTAAAATTTTTTGTACTTAGCTTTTAATCTTATTCTACTTTTTAGTTCAAAATACTGATTATAACCAATATACAATGTCGAAACACATTTAACGTATAAGCTTTAAAAAAATTGCATATCGAATTTGGGGCAACAAAAATCGTAGGTGGTGGGGGGGGGGGGGGGACATGTCAAAGTTTACCCTTGCTTTAATCAAGTCCTTCTAGAAAAATTCTAACTCTGCATTGTGATTCAGTAAATATAGAATAATTCAGCTTTAAGTACAAAATCCAGTTATGCTTAAGTACATATAGTATAAAAATCTATTTTTTTACTGATATTCATTTTAAATTTCAGATTTCTTTTTTACTAAAAATAATCAAAAGATCAATATTATAATTGATTTCAAATGAAATATAGCTGTATATATTTACCGTATTTTTACAATTATGTTAACAGCACATAATTACATGAATTTAAGAATTTACAAATAATCATTATGACTAATACAGAGATAAGGCGAGAACATTTTCTAAATAGTTAAATAAGAAGATTTATTGAAAACGCCAACAAAATTTTCTCCGCTTTACGTCTACAGATTTCAGACGATTTCTGATGAGTCGTCAAATTGTGGTGTGAATCACCGGGCTTGAAAATGAAAACATCTGAAGTTGACTACTTTCAGTATAGGAAATAGAGTATTTCTAAAATGCTCGGAAACAACAAAAGTATATAGCAGAAAGGGAAAACAGATTTCATGACCGGATTTGAGTTTTATCAGTCAAAACAGTTTAATCTAATAAATAAAGACAAGTAATTCGCTGTATGTATGGGGGAATTAATGATATGGGTAAATGGAAGGATTTTCGAACTATATTCTTTTAAATAACTTAAAATTTATCACGGTGTATAAAATCTGAGACGCAAGAAAACGTCATCAGACATGAAAAGCATACATAATAAATAAAAATTAAATAAGGATGTTTACTATAAAGAGTTGGGAATTTCAGTACATATCACATATTAAACATATGGGAAATGTAAAACCGACGTGAACGTTACAAATGCTGTCGCATTAAATGCTTATAAAAATATTGTATACATAAATAAAACCCATATAAAAGGTACTCTTGTGTAATAATTACTCTAAGAAAACGCTGTTAAGATAGCCTTGATGGTAATTAAGAAATTATGAGCCGATCAACAGGTGCTGTCACTGTTATTTTTAAAGTAATGGCGTGCGAGTAGACAGAGAAAGAAGGCTTAGGATGGTGTATCTCAATAGATTCAGTAACAACTAATACACTATGCAGACTTGCCAAAACTTATTTTAAGGATAACATCGGATGTAAAATAATACAGAAACATGATTGCAGATGATTTGAATAGTAGAAATTTAAATATTAGCAAGATAAAATTTTAACATGGAAATCCAATAGGCAAAATGCTTTAAACAAATTTTGGCATAACTCAGGAACTAATAAAGCTATAGACTCGTGTGAGGTCTCTATTTAAAGAGAAAACATTCGCAGAGAGTTTTCAATACATAGTGAAGGGTCCACTTACCTGGAAAAAGGTGTGGTTATTCCAAAATCACTTCCACCCAGGCGACGTCCGGATTGGAGGCTACGTTAGTATCCGTGAGTTAAGCACATTTTGATATTAAAAAAAAATCCCTTTGCACATCCGGCTAGCTCTGTTAAAAGAATGGAATATTTCCATCCTAAAAACATAGCCCGCCAGACAACAGTTCTCTTTACCTGCTTTGACGAGACGAAGAACACTATATTATTGTTATTGCTTGACACCTTCCATTAATATGGAATATCACTATGTCGATACGGATTAAATCCTGGAACTTCACATTCCGAGAAAACCGAATCAAGTCAAAATAAATTATTAGTTAAAATGTACGCGTAGATAAAACAAACGCTCAGTTTGAATTACAAACGAACATCCAATTCGAACGAAAGGCATCTAAAACGCATGCGCAACTAGAGTGCCGCCTGGTGGTTAATGCGGAACGGAGTTACAAAGTGTCTTAAAAGTAGACACTTGCAGATTTTTAAGACACCTTTCTCAGTTCGTTTACACCATGATTATAGTAAGACACTTATATGTTTTAAATTAAGACATCTATCATGACTGAATTTTCAGATTCAGATACTTAAGTGTCTGAAATACCTTTTCAGTCACATATGTGTCTTAATTTAAGACGCCTCTATTTGCAGTGTTATCAGAAAGTTGAACTACCATAGCTGCCAACTTTCACACTTTTTCCTATCACTATATTTGAACAGAAAAACTTGTCTTATTTAATCATCGAAAAGGTGAGGATTTTATAAGAAATATTTTCCGTTCAGAAATATTGGTATGAGAAAAAAAGCATAAAAGTTGGTAACTATATGAACTGCCATTTATTAACACGTTCACGCCGGCGCGGTGGGTCACACTCGACTGTCTCAGAGCTGCCAAGTCTCCGGCTTTTTGGATACCAGTATTTTAATACAGAAAACGTTGTTTTATTGAATTAGAACAATTGGACAATTTACAGGAACAACATTTTCTCTAAAATAATATTGGTGTGCAAAAAGCCGGAGACTTGAGAACTCTGAGACAGTCGAGTGTGAACCACCGCGCCGGCGTGAACGTGTTAAATAATAAGCACGCTCCTTCACGTTTTGCAATATTTTTATGACCAATCCATGTTTTTAGTGTTCGATTTATAGGTGGTCTATAGAAATATCACTCTGAGTGAAGTAAATTATTATTTTTTTTTTTCTGAATAATGAGAAGTGCGAGGTAAAATTTCCGCTGAATGGTTGCTTAAATCCAAAATTTTTTTTAGTGTCGTAACTTATTTTTTACGCAAGTACATGATGAAATTTTCAAAAATTCACGCATTTTGAGGATAATTCGTCACAAAACCTCTCTAAATATAAAAAAAAACTGTGTTACACTTGAGATAATAAAGACATAAAATTTTGAAATCTTGGTTTCTTAAGAATTGCTTTCACTCCAAAACCTGTCTGAGAGCAATAAATTTGATCACACTTGACAGTAAAAAACACATGCTGGATTTTTCAAAATTCCATTTATATTAAAGTAGCTTCCAGCCAAACCTTCTCTGAAAACGATAACATTTGTTACACTTAAGAGAATAACAAGTTACGATAGGACATTTTGCAATCTCCTTTTCTTGAGAATTGTTCTCACCCAGTACATTTTACGACGTTTGACAGAGGGCTTTTTTTTTCAATATTCCTATTTCCTATTACAAAAACTCAAAAACGAATTTAAAGAGGAATGTTATATTCACCTTGAGTTAATATAAATAAAATAATAACTAATTTACTAAAAAACGTGCTTAAAATTTATTAAAGCTAATAATTTATAAACTGATCTTAAAAACTTAAAACCATTAATGTTAAAAACATATGTAAAAAGATGTTACATTAACCCCGAGATCTTTCAATCACAAACGTGATCATTTTCAATTATTTCATTTTTCCTTTACTATCTAAGTAAAGATTTCCCCATGAAAATGGTCACGTTTGTGATTGAAAGATCTCGAAGTAAATGTAACATTCTTTTAAATATGTTTTTAACATAAATGTTTTTTAAGTTTTTAAGACCAGTTTATATATAATTGAATGGTTTCAATAAATTTTAAGCACCCTTTTTAAAAAATTAGTAATTATATTATTTACTCCTTTTTCTTACCAATAATTTCCATGGTAAATTTCTACAAAATTTGCATTAGAAATCTCTCACGAAGATTATTTTTTGAGACGGTATTCCCAAAAGCGACCAATTGGAACCTTGTATTTCATAATAATAAATACAAAACGAATCCAGTTAAATTATCTTCGAAAATAGGACTCTTTCGTCGATAGAAGTCCAAGCTGCGTTGGAATTCCCAAGGAGTCTGACTCCGATATTTACGAATGGAGTTATGAATAAAGTGGAGGAGACATGTGGTGTACTGTCTACCAGTTGCGAGTGAAGTAACAGAGGAGGTTGTCACAAGATGGCGGCTGCTTTTTTTAAAATCGTACCTTCAGTTTCTGATTACCGCCGGGGCAATCATCCCACCAGTAAAATTGAATAGAAAATTTCGTCTTATTTAAGCGTCTTATTCATGGAATTTTTTTCTCACAAATATGGCCAAAATTTCTATTTGTTCTTACTGGTGCCAGTTCGCCTTATAAAGCTGTCAATTAGTTTCCCTGGTTGTCACAATATGGCGGAAACGCAGGGCGTGACTACCGCCAAAGTCAACTTCTAGCAGTAAAAATGAAAATCTGATTCTACAATTATTTATGACTGAAATTTTGCAATAATAAAGCTTCGTCCCAGGCCTTCGTCGAATCGCGGAATGCGCAATAAAGCAGAAAATTTCTATATAAATTTGCTGGTGGACGTTTCCACCGGCAGTAAACAACACCTGCGATAGCGGTTACAGTTGAAGCTTCACTACTTTAAGGATATGTCAGTTCCTCTTTATTAACAGTTCCGTGTATTTACGGCCAGAAAAATTTCTATTTAATATTTAAATAGCAGAATACGTAATCACCGCTTTGAAGACTTGAATCGCGGAATGCGCAATAATTTTCTGAGATTAAACAAAGCGAAAAACTCTGTTAAAAAATTGTGGTAACAATGTACTCACTCTGTAAGTCTTATTTAAAATCAATTATTTATTAAAATAAATTTGATCTTCAGGAAAAAAATTGTTCAAAATGAACCAGGAAAATACTAATTGGGAAAATTTATTTCATCTATATTACACTTTCAACTAATGCTTAAATTTATTTGTTGGATGAGTATGAACTGTCGGTGGGAAAGTTATATCTATGGGAAGAGATCATTGGTTTGAATATGTAGCTGTGTAAGTTGTGTTAGACTTTGAATTAAATATAATCAGTAATTTATTTGTGATACATTTCTTAATATAATTAACAGTTAATGTAATGTTATTAGACTTTCCGTTCATTATGGTCTATAGATTATTATTTTATTATTATTAAAAGCATAAAATGATACAGACATATAAAAATAGAAAATAATTACCGTAATTTCGGGTGTATAGCCCGCAGATCAAACAATTCAGTTTGGACCCAGAAATTTTATTCAGTATTTGAAGACCAATATTTACTGTGATCTAAAAAGTTATATTTCATTTTTAAAAATTTCTGGGTCGAAACACGATTGTTTGATCCGCGGGCTATACACCGGAAATTACGGTACAAATAGAAAATAATTTGTATATTTAAGAAATTCAAAATATTGAGTTCCATACATATTTATCACCATTCCATTTGAATGTTACCGTCTAAATTATTTTATATTCTGGACGATAAATTTAAATGAAAATACAGAAAAAATAATTTGTAAAATATAAATTTTGTTACGCAAAGATATAGAATAATAAACGAAAGTCTATACTTCTTTAAAAGCTTTATCCAATAAAATTTTGTTTTTATAAAGAGGTTGGAAACACTCATCTGATTTTTAAAAAATTCATTATTTTACAAAGGATCATAATCGTCTGTGTACGAAAATCCTCTACTTTCTTTTAATTTTTTTTTTAGCTAAATTAACTCTGTTGCTAGATTGTTAAAATGATTAATTCAGCAGAATTTAAGATGAAATGGATTTAAAAGTAATTAAATGTTTTCGTCGAGTGCATTATAAAAGAAAATTTTATTAAAAACATCTGGTAACAAGTAAAAATTAAATTTAAAAATCAAAAAATCCGACTGCGTAAAAAGCGAACTAATTAATTATTTCTCATCAACGTGAAACTATTTTTTTATTAAGTTGTATTGCTGACTTTTAAGTTATGTTTAATTGTTTGTTCCTATCTATAAACACTGTTTTGATGAGGCCTATAGATGTCTATGAAGGTTAGAGTTGAAGTAAAGCTAGAGATCCTACCTACACAACTTCCAGGTTGTGTAATATTTCAACGGAGCTTCTGACTGTAAAACAGTCAATGAAACATCGTCTTCATTTTGAAAGACCTATGCAATGATATTACACTCAATATGGTGCGAAAAAAAAAAAAAAAAAAAAAAATTCGTCTCTGCGGCCATTTTGTATTTTAAGGCCGCCATTTTAAATTTATAAAAACAAAATCTAGTCTATAACCAGCGGACAGTTAAGACAAATCGATAGAGACACCTCATTCATTAAAATCCACCCAGGCATTGGGATGTTTCCAGGGTATACAGAAATCCACATACCCAGATACGCGTGAAACACAGAACCCTTATTGGCAGGCGAGTAAAAATTTGCACTTGAGGATTGAAATTAAGTGAGAAAAGCATACTTCCCACTGTCTAAGTAAGGGATAAGAACAGAGGTGTAAAAATCTAGACGCCAGCGGGCAATCTCTCACCACTAAATTTTACTAATTTTCTTCGCTTAAATTTTATTAGCATTCTTGCAAAAAAAAAAAATTTAGACAAAATATTAGACGGAAAATAACGACTAAAATTTAGTGGTGAGAGACTGACCACTGACGCCTAAATTTTTACACCCCTGGTTAAGAAAGTCAAATATACCGGGTGATTCAAAATACTGGTAATAGCAGTTGCCTCTTAAACCGATTATGATAGAAATATACTTCCAGTACAAAGAGTATACAAATTAAGCATAGCTTTTAAATATGGCACATATTTTAGCAGGTACTGTTTATATATTAAGATACAAAATGTAATTTTTATGCGGTTCCCGTTTTTCTGTAAGTTAAATTTAGAAAAATGTTGCTCTTCTTAAAGAAATACATTTGCACTGCAAGAAGCTTGTTAAAGAAGTACATTTCAAAAAATCCCATTATTTTACGATTAAAAGTTACCTAGTTAGGAAACTTACAATTTTATGAGATTTTAGCTTTTTCTGGCGCTGAAATCAGAAATATCCGTTTTTTAGTGGCGGAAAAAATGAAAATTTATAAAATTCAAGATATAACTTGTTAAGTTTTCATCCTAAAAGAATGGGATACTTTTTATGTTATTCTCAGATACACGCCACCCTTTTTGTAAATATAAGTTATATTAAAAAAAAGGGTCAAATAAAAAATAAATTTCGTATTTTAAAATCTGTACATTTCCTTGTAAAATAATTGCCATATTTAAACCTGTACTTAATTTGTACACTTTTTGTCATTAGAAGTATGTTTTTACCATCAGTTTAGAGGTAATCGGTAATTCTTCTTTGGATCAACCGGTATATACAGTAGAATCTCGTTGCAACGATTGTCACTTTAACGAATTTTTCAGTCTAATAAATATTATTTGAAAAAATACTATTTTCCTATTTCATTATAAAAATATTCATTTTAACATATTTTTCAGTATAGCGAATTTAAGTGACCCCAGAAATTCGTTGTAACGAGATCTTACAGTATACACTTTATAATTTTTCAATACAACTTTATTTTACGTTTAAAAAAATGCATGTAAGAAGTCAGATGGGTGTTACTTATAACTAGTTAATAATGAAAGATTACATAGGCCTGCGAAATTGAAGTTTTTGAAAAATACAAGAGAAGTTTTCGCTGATTTTTATGTTATTTGGTGGGCTGATTTCGAAAATGACCTCCATTTTCCCCCATCACATCAGAATTTTTTGTAACATCGATATCGATATTTTTGCTAAAATGAAAAGGACAGTTTTGGACAATTTTGCATGTGCTATCTGGCAACAGTGATTTTATCCATGTGCTATGTAAAAAAATCGATTCTCGAAGAGGCAAATTGATTTTTCAGTAATCGATTATTTTGTTATAAGTTTAAACGGTTTAAAACAACTGGGTCTATCGGAAAGTTGTGTCGTGTTGGGAAAATCAATTCGTATCGGAAAATTCTATCATTTAATTATTAGACATTGATTCCGATATCTAATGTCTGTTAATTACCTGGCAGAATTTCCCGGTGCCAATTGATTTTTCCAACACGATAAACTTTCCAATCGACCCAATATTTTTCAAGAAAATGTGACGTGATAGAATTTTTTCATTATTTGTTTTTTAATTAGCACCAAACAATACATAAAGTTCAGCCATCAATACCCTTGTATTTTTTTCATCGCAGACCTGTGTTAAATTAGGTCTACCGGAAAGTTCTCTCCGATTAATTTATTTCACGCCTACTTTTTTAATTTTGAGATCGTTTAATTCGCACCATTTTTTTGAAGGGGTAAAATTCCCATTGTGTTCACATTTCCCATTAAGATTAAAACAATGGGAATTTCACCATTTCAAAAAAGTGGTGACAATAAAGAAATCTGAATTTTTTAAAAAAAGTAGGCGTGAAATAACATTATTGGACAGAATTTTCCGGTAAACCTAATATATTCAGAATTCAGAGGTGCGTACGCTTTAGTGAATTTTTCAGGACAAATATCAGTATTTTTTTATAGAAAAGTAAATCTAGATTAAGCGCACGAAATTTCTCCATATTTAAGATGAAATTTTCTATAAAAAAATATTGGGAAAAATATTGGAATTTAAGTGACCGCACAGAGATTCGTTGTAACGAGATCTTACTGTATACATTTTATAATTTTTCAATACAACTTTATTTTCCGTTTAAAAAAAATGCATATAAGATGTCAGATGGGTGTTAATTATAACTAGTTTATAATGAAAGATTATATTAGGTCTACCGGAAAGTTCTATCCGATTAATTTATTTCACGCCTACTTTTTTAAATATCAGATCTTTTAACCCTTTCAAGGGCGGTGGCTAGAGGGTCTAGCCACCTAATTTTAATTGCAAAACTGACTACTGGCACCAACAATATTTTAATAAAATGTTGCTTTTGTAATTAAAGTGCAAAATAGCGTTTTGTTATTTAGTAAGAAATTCGTTCGAATATTCTGGTGTCAGTCGATTACTTCATCATCTTACGAACAGAATTCCTCTGCTCCTGAAAGGGTTAACTGGCACCACTTTTTTGAACTGGTAAAATTCCGATTGTGTTCAGATTTCCCATTAAGATGAAAACAATGGGATTTTACCATTTCAAAAAGTGGTGCCAATAAAGAAATCTGAATTTTAAAAAAAGTAGGCATGAAATAACATTATTGGACAGAATTTTCCGGTAGGCCTAATATATTCAGGGGTGCGTACACTTTAGTGAATTTTTCAGGACAAATATCACTATTTTTTATAGAAAAGTAATTCTAGGTTAAGTGCACGAAATTTCGCCATATTTAAGAAGAAATTTTCTATAAGAAAATACTGGTGCCGTAGAATTTCCTGGTCTTAAAATTTCAGGACACGTACGACCCCTGTATATTGTGTTCATTAAAACCAGGGTGCGTACAATTTTACCAGAATTTTTTTGCTTTACTTAATAGCAGAAAAACATTACCAATTTTACAATAAAATGAGGTGGTTTGAAATTCTGCGATTTAAATATTAAATAGAAATTTTCTAATCCAAAATAGTGGTTCCAACTTCTTGGAAATTCTACGCAGTCTACACACCTTGGTTAGAACGGTCATCATGTTCTGTAAATATTAAATATTAACTATCCAAATACGGTGACATATTTTAACTCTAACGCTACCTTAAGAAATATTTCAGGGATGAGAGCGCTCCGAACCAAATGGTTGATTTCCACCATTAAATTGTAATAGTATTCTTTGCTTTATTAAATTCCAGAAATTCTGTCATTAAATAGGCAAGAAATACTATTAGAATTTAAAGGTAATAATCGGTCATTTGTGTCGAAGCTCTCTCATCCCTGAAATATTTATTATGAAACCATTTTTTTTAATGCAATCTCCGCATTCTATTGCATGAATATTCAAATTGCGTGGCTAACTGAATAGTTATGCGCAACTAAAAGCCGATATGAATAGATAAACATATGATTAGTCGAAACTAAAAGATTTAAATTAAAAGACAGAAATTTGAATTATAAGTAATAAAACGTAAATGGACCAGCAACAAAATATGTAGAAATGAAGTTGCCGTATGAGCGACCGTATGAAGTTGCCGTATGCCCGGCTGAAATTTTGATTGTCATGCGATTCTGATCAACTGTTTCAATGGGCACAATCCTGAAATACTAGTCCAAGAGCTGTTAAGCATTTTAGGGAAGGTATTTGAGGCACCCTGAAAATTTGTGCAAAACTTCTTTTGTAATGGCTGATTACAAAATCGAATGTCTGGCTGAAGGATCGTGGCCCAAAAAGTGTGCCAGACACGTGTCAAGTGCCATTTTTTTTTACTACCCAAAAAAGGTATTTGAGGCACGCTGAGATTGAGACAGAATAATATTTATACTTAGAAAAAAATATTTTGAAAATGACAGACACTTTAGTCGGCCCAAAAACTGTGCCAGACACGTGTCAAGTGCCATTTTTTGACTACCCAAAAAAAGTATTTGAGGCACGCTGAGATTGAGACAGAAAAATATTTATGCTTAGAAAAAATATTTTGAAAATGACAGACACTTTAGTCGGCACAAAAACTGTGCCAGACACGTGTCAAGTGCCATTTTTTGTCTGGCACAGTTTTTGGGCCACGATCCTTCTGTCAGACATTTGATTTTGTATTCAGGCATTACAAAAGAAGTGTTGCACAAATTTTCAGGGTGCCTCAAATACCTACTCAAAAATGTTCAACAGCTCTCCTACTATACAGCTAGTTTTGATCATTGAACTATTAATAATGAGGAAGTGACATATCCTTAAAGTAGGGAAGCTTCAACTGTAACCGCTTTCGAGGGGTTGATTACCGTCGATGGAAACTTCCACCAGTAAATTTATAAAGAAATTTTCTCCTTATTTAAACGACTTATTAATGCAAAATTTCAGTCATAAATAATGGCAGAAATAGATTTTCATTTTTCATTTGGTGGAAGTTTACTTTAACGGAAGTCAGGCCTTGCGTTTTCGCCATATTGTGACAACCAGTGAAACAAACTGACTGTTCTACAAAGCAAACTGACACCATTAAAAGCAAGTAGAAAATTTTACCAGACTTGTGGGGAAATATTTCCATGAATAAGACGCTTAAATAAGCCGAAATGTTCTATTCAAATTTACTGGTGGGAAGTTTCCCCACCCCCCTCCCGGTGGTAATCAGAAACTGTAGATACGTTTTTTAAAAAAAGCAGCCGTCATCTTGTGATAACCTCCTCAGTTACTTCACTCGCAAATGGTAGTCTGTACACTTCATGTCTCCACCTCTTTGTTCATAACCCCATTGTTTTGATGCTATGAGCATCGAAAGATCTTAATTCATGTTACATAGTTGCCAAACTTTCTGAATTGTTTTCCGGCCAAATAAACATGCTAGAAAAATTTTTAATAGAATATTTTCTGTTTCAATGTAGTTCTTTTATTGTTTAATGAAATTTCTGATTTGATTTGATTTGAAAAAATATCATATTTGTATCATAATATCGTCGGTACGATGTCAAACTACCCAATATGAAAACAGTGTGGCAAGTGGGCTACTTTTTTTTAAATTCAGATTTCTTGATTGGCACCGCTTTTCTGAAATGGTAAATTTCCTCTTGTTTTCGCCTTAATTAATATGTCATTAAATAAGGCGGATTTTACTATTTCAAAAAAGTGGTGCCAATCAAGAAATACGAATTTTGAAAAAGTAGCCCATTGGCAACACTATTTTCATATTGGCTAGTTTCATATGGTACCGACGGTATCACAGTTGCATACCTTTCGGCTTTTTATTTATTTATTTATTTATTTATTTTGTCAAAGAAAACCAGAAATTTTAAACAATAATAAATGTTATTTAAAAAAAAACACGTAAACAGAAAACGTGTCATTAAATAATGTTTTTTGGTACAAATCATGTTTATTTGACTTGAAAAAAGGAAGATGCCTTATGAAATCGTTTTTTAAAACGTAATCTCCTAATTCTATTGCATGAATATTAAAATCACGTGGCTAACTGAACCTTTATGCGCAAGTACAAGCCGATATGAACAGATAAGCAAATTATTAGTCAAAACTAAGAAATTTAAATCAAAAGAGAGAAATTTGAATTATAAATAACAAAACGTAAATGGACCAAGCAAAAAATATGTAGAAAAGTGGTTCCGCTAGAATTGGCTTAAATTTTGATATGTTGTATGTCATGTGATGCTGATCCAATATCCCAATGGGCACAGTCCTGAAATACGGCTACTTTTGATGCTATGAGCATAGAAATATCTTAATTCATGTTACATGGCTACTAACCTTCGTAGATTTATTCCCATCTAAATAAACATACCAGAAAAATATTTAATAGATTATTTTCTGTTTCCATATGGTTCCTTTATTGTTCAGCGCTAGAAGCTCCAAGAGTAGTCAATTTGATTGCTACAATGTATGTATAATTTGATTTGATCCAGAAATTTCTTTAACCCTTAAATGCGCGATTTTTTATTTTGTTTCGAAGAAATTATATGTGATTCCCTGAAAGGTTTATTACACAAGAAAAATAATAAAAAATATCAGCTATACATTTTTCATATAATACGTCAATGTCTTCTTCTGTTGCACATTTGCAATACAAGTAAAAACTACTGTTGTGCGGCTGTTTAACGCTAAAATATTGCAAATAATAAATATTTTAATAAGTATGTCTCCAAATACCTTATTTTATATCATTATTTATTTTATAAAACTTAAATTTTAACCCTTTCATTCCCATGATAGAATACGTCCTAGAAATTACGCTGTTCAGATAATCTGACTTTACATCAGAAAGTTTCAATGGTTAATTTCGCTTTATTTAAATACGAAATATCTGTTATTAATTAAAGTAAATATTTCTATTTTAATTTTCTGGCGTGAAGTTGGTATATACGAATAAAAATAATCTATTAATGTCAAAAGAACTGTTGTTTGCATATATGCAAAGCTGCGCATTAAAGGGTTAAAAAAGAGTATAATATATATGTCACACAAAAATAAGTTAAATGGATAAGTTAAAAACTTTAAATAAAAATTCTGGTGTACATTTTTTTTTTTTTTATATAAAACTTGAGAGACATTTACGTCTTTTCTAGTGTTAACCATTACCCGCTGGTAAGGCGTTAATGCAACAGTAAAAATAAATGCACATTCCTAAATTAACTGTAAAGCTACCACTATTTCTGAATTAAAATATTTGCCTTATTTAATAACAGAAACTTTGATCATTATATAAATCATAGTTTATCTTTCAAAATTTGTGGTGGCAAATTTTTTCTGCAAAATAATTGCAGATCCCTATGTTATAGTTTTGGCGGTTAATGGGTTAATGAAATTTCTGGTTTTGTTGTATTTGAAAAAAATATTATATTTGTATCATAATATTATAGCTGCATACCTTTCGTATTATTTTCAGTCAAAGGAAACCAGAAATTTCATTCAACAGGGCTGCCACAAGCGACTATTTTTCGATATAATTTCGCACCACTTTTTCAAAACAAAAATTTTTTACATACTCTTTGACAAAATTTGCAAAAGAAATGTACTATGAAATGTATTTCTTAAAAATAGTGGTGAGAACAGAATATAAAAATAATCGCCTGTAGTAGCCCTGATTCAATAATGAACTTTCACATAAAATACACACGGAAACAGAAAACATGTCGTTAAATAATTCTTTTATGGTACGAATCATGTTTATTTGACTTGAAAAAAGAGACATGCTTTATGAAACCGCTTTTTAATACTACGTGCTCTATTTTATGAATATTCAAATTGCGTCGCTCACTGGACCTTTATGTGCAACTTCAAGCCTCTATGAATAGATTATTCGAAATGATTATTCGAAACTAAGAGATTTAAATCAGAAGAAGGAAATTTGAATTGTAATTTAAAACATAAATGAACCACGCACAAAATATGTAGAAACGTGGCCCCGTGGATTTGGCTGAAATTTTGATATGTTGTATGTCATGCAATGCTGATCAAATATCTCAATGGGGAACATCCCGAAAAATGACTAGGTTTGACGCGATAATCATAGAAAGATCTTCTTTCATGTTACACAATCATGCTGACAATCTTCCTGTTTTTTTTTTTTTTTTTTTTTTTTTTTTTTTTTTTTTTTTTTAAAGTCAAACAAACATAATTTGTATCAGGAAAAATATTTAACACTAGAACCGCTATTAGAGGTCATTTTGACTCCTGCCAAATTGATAATAGTTGACTCGAACCAGACATTCCTTCATACGATATGTTAAATGTAAGCAGCAGAAAAATAGGCTAATGAAATAAGTTAAATAGTTTTAAATAAAAATTGTGGTGTGAAACAATTTTTAAAAAACTTCAGTAAAACAGTCGGCGGTTTTTAGTGTTAACGGAGTATTTACTGTTTCAATATGTTTCTTTTATAATTTAATCAAATTTCTGGTTTTATTTGATTTGAAAAATATCACATTTGTATCATATCACAGTTACCAATCTTTCGGGGATTTTTAGTTTTCAATCAATCAAAACCAGAAATTTCATTAAATAATAAACTTTATTTAAAAAACGCATGGAAACAGAAAACATGCGTTAAATACTTTTTGTGGTTCGAATTATATTTATTTGAATTGGGAAAAACACGGAAGTCTGGCAGCTATGTAACATGAATTAAAATCTTCCGGTTGTCATTATCGGCGCACCTACGCAAAAGTTCATGAACATACACATGTGAAAGTTAATGATTAAATACAGGTACATTCCTTTTTAAATTCGAGAAAGTCTCTTATTTGACAATATTTAAACGTCCAGTTAAACAAAATAATAAAAAATATACTGGATTTTATAATTTTTATGTTGCTAATTTTGTTTCTAATCAAGTAAATATTACAAGCACTTTCATTTTATTCTGCAGTAATTTTTATGTTAAAAGGTTTGCGACACTAAAGTCTTACAGAATGACTACGTGAAAAAAAGATATTATAGAAAAAATTCCGAAAAGCCATCATGCGGGAATTTCGCACCTTCGTGTTTGTTTTACACCATACAAATTAATACGAATAAGATCCTTAATTTTAATTTTTTACTACTTTACAAATATTTACATATAATATTTAAAATGATATATATACATAAAATGTTGACTATGAATTAAAATCAAATTATCAAAAGAAATGCTTGATTCATCAGAATCCATAATTTACTCAAACATACAGTGTTGCCAGTGGGCTACTTTTTTTTTTAAATTCAGATTTCTTGATGGCCACCACTTTTTTGAAACGGTAAAATTATATTTGTTTTCGCCTTAATTAATATGTCATTAAATAACTTAATAAATAATAAATTTTACCATTTCAAAAAAGTGGTGCCAATCGAGAATCTGAATTTAAAAAAAGTAGCCCATCTGGCAACACTGCAAACATAGATCGCACAAACCGAACTCGAACGCGAATTTTCAAAGACTGCATGTGGAAATTCCAGTAAATCTTTCTGGTTTCAGAAGTCTTTTCAGGTTTTAAATCTTCAGCCCGGCAATATCACGGGCACAAGAAATAGACAACAACACCTCAGCCCACCATATTGGCGGGAGCGAGGTTTAAGGGATTAAATAGACAAAACCGAATATATATATATATATTTTTTACTTAATAGGAAATGGGGAAAAAAATTATCGCACTTATTTTCTAAAACTATTTGAAAACATGCTACTAAAATACAGGAAACGTTCTACAATATTTCGCGAATGCATGTATTTGGTGCATCCAAGCATATTTTAAAATGTATTTAAAATTGTAGTCAAAAATGTAATGCGTGAATGTTAATATAATATTACAAATAAACTATAAAAGTAAATAATTGAACATTAAAATAAAAACATTATTTTAAATACTTTACATGAGATAATGACGATAAATGTAATGAAATATAATTTTATATAGATATATAATTTATGTAAACTACAGTTTTTAAATTAAAAAGAATGAAATAAGATAAAGTTGTCCATTATCAAATAGTTTGCATTAATCAGTTAATTTTATTGAAGAATAAGTTTTGTTTTTTATTAATTAGTTGTTTATTTCTTTTTTCATTCATTTCTTTCAAAACAAATATTGTTATTTTAACAGTAGAGGGCCATAGCGGTCTATTTGATCGATACCAAATAAATATATTTCGATCCGAACAAGAAGTATTTCATAAAATAGGAACACAGAAATAAGTTTATCACACAGAAATAAGTTAAACAAATAAGGTAAACAGATTTAAATAAAAATACTGGTAAAAATATTTCATAAAACTCGAGTAAAATTTCTGACCGTTCTAGTGTTACAACAGTAAACAAATTTAATTTTATGTAAAACTGTTCTAAAAATTATGCATAATTTTATCAAATTTGAAATTTTTGTTTAATGATTTTAAATTTAATTATACGCCCAAGATATGTTTCAAGGAGAGCATGAATATGTGATTATTGCCTTTGAACATACATCTTTTCATAGTACACTTACATGAATATGTTAATAAAATGTTTAGAAAAGAACAGGAACTAACTAGGTTGCAAATTTCTGGGAAAATATAATGCAATATTTAACACGTTCACGCCGGCGCGGTGGGTCACACTCGACGTCTCAGAGTTGTCAAGTCTCCGGCTTTTTCCACACCACTGTTATTTTAGAGAAAATGTTGTTCTAATGTTGTTCTCAATTGTTCATATTAAATAAAACAACATTTTCTGTATTAAAATACTGGTATCCAAAAAGCCGAAGACTTGGTAGCTCTAAGACTGTTGAGTCTGACCCACCGCGCCGGCGTGAACGTGTTAAGATAAATATTTATTTTTCGGGAAATGTTTCTAAACTTTCGAAAATATCAGTCCCATCGACATAGCTGCCAAATATTACGCTTTCTTCCTACCACTAAAATTTTCTTGTAAATATTGCCTTATTTAATGGTCGAAATCTCACGATTATACAACGCTAAAATCTTCTCTAAATTTTAGTGGTAGCAAAAAAGCGTAAAAGTTGGCAGCTATGCATCGATCAACTTTGAAAAAAAAAAAAGAAGAAAAAAAAATGGATAAGATTTTGTTGGCATTCTTGGTTCCAGTTGGTTTCAATTGAATGGTCTCAATATCTTTAAAACACTAAAGTCTATATCAGTTTACTTCCTATGACATTTAGCTTTCATGGTCCAGCGCCTTTCCACGTTTTTTAACAATCAGATTTGCTTGTTACAGACGACACAGATTTCTCCCAAAACAAATTAGTGGAGATATTTGAGAAGCATTAATGATTAAAGTTGTTACTTTACTTTTTGATTATACTAAATTAAGGTAGACCAAAACAATGCATTATTTTTGTGAAGTGAATAAAAATGAGTTTCTGTCTTTCAATCAGTGAACATTAACCCTTTCCTGCACGGGCAATTTTTGTTGTAAAATGATGAAATGATCGACTGACACCGGAATTTTAAAACGACTTTTTCAGAAATTTAAAACGTGTTACTTTAACTATTCATTGTAAAAGGAATATTTTACTAAATATTCTTGGTGCCGATCGTTAGTTTGGAATTAAAATTAAGTATACCGACCCGGGCACAGTGTGCCGGAAAGGGTTAACAATTTATGAAAAACATTCATTTTTAAACATGTGTGAAAAATGATCATGCAGATAATGCTAAGTTCCCGTTGAACGTTTATTTGTCTGTTACAATAATAATATATTGAACAATTTGAATATTAACCCTTTATCTACTGACTGTACTGATAAGTATAATTAAAATAACTTTTTATAAAATTAATTTAATACATCGATTAGCAGTAACACAGTTTAGAATGAGTTATAGAAGCATTACTTTATCTTGTTCCAAAAGCATTATGGGTTACACAAAACAAAAATATTTATAAAAGGATGATTTTCTTTTGCCTTTGCATCTTTTCAGATTTCTTGGTGTTGGGAGTGGGGAGGGGGGGGGGGGGATTTTTCAATTCGGAAATATTTCTATATTTCTATTGTAAGAACATTATATTTGTACATTTCCTAATTCTAAAAAATATTAAGAAAAATATTTAAAATAAAAGATTTGAGTGGAGTTATAAATATTGCACAAAATCCCTATAAATTCAAATTTAATTAATCCTTCTAAATCCATCAATCCTTCTAAAATTTATTAAATGATTATGTAAATCTTCTAATGTAGTTACAAAAATTCACGAAAAGGGCTTTAGAAGATAAAATTTTTATGAATTCATAATTCAGTACATAAAGGGTTAAATAGCAGGCATATAAGGTGTTCATAGTGAATAAACTCTTTATTATCATTAAAATGAAATTTTTAAAAGAAATTTTGATTTTTAATATTTAGAATTGTTTCCCATAAACGAACGTTATTTGGATAACTTTATTGGTTAAATTGAATAATTTAATTAACTAAATTTGTATCACAATTCTGTTGGGATATCTTATTAAATTTCTAAAAGAAATTTTATTTTGAACATTTAGAATTGTTTCGCACAAACAACGAAAGTTATTTGAATAACTTTATTAGTTAAATTGAATAATTTAATTAGCGAAATTTGCATCACATATGTGTTAGAATATCATAGCTTTGACTGTTGACGAATTTAATATGGAATGTTCTTTATGATATTTTTCGATAGCGTATGCTTCATTTTACTAAAAACACAAATTTCTAAAACTGTTTTACATATAATCAAGAAATTATCTTCTAAATCAAGTTTCGGAAATGTTAAATTTTATTTTTATTAAAGTTAGCAACTAGACATGAGTCTCCTTAAAAATAAGTTTAAAATTATTTAAAACTTCAAAAGCAGAATCCAATTTGCCAACAACACTAATAGAAATTATCCATCGATCATCAAAGTTATTTTACGCTTTTTTTTTTCAACTGTATTACATTCCATTTAATTTCGATTTTTTATCAATATTTTCTACTTATGGTCGTTAATCTTACATGCCGCATGGCTATACAAAACATGTTACTTATTCATGTTAGTTTTATATATTAAAACGTATTATCAATTGAAACGTTCATATTGACTCCTGTGTAAACACATTACGATTATTGTATAAATATAAATATTGTGTGTATTTTAACCTTTTATATCCTGAATTTTGAATTAAAAAATTGCTTCACCTAAATAATTATTTACGTTAATGTCTAAGATATCCAGAACAACATGTATAATAATAACTTTATTTTTAGATAATTATTTTAATTAAAACTGATTTAATAAATCGGTAATTAGAGGTATTTTTGCAAAATATTGACAAGAATAATTAGATTGATTAACAAAAAATACTGTTACGGAAATCTCACAATTCGCTGGATAAAGTGATATTAAAGTGAGCATCAAAGTGAGTCAGGATACGCTATTTTTCCAACTCTATTATATTCTATATAATTTCGATTTTTTATCAATATTTTCTACGTCGTTAATCTTACATGCCGCATGACTATACAAAACATGTTTCTTATTCATGTTAGTTTTATATATTAAAACGTATTATCAATTGAAACGTTCATATTGATTCCTGTGTAAACACATTACCATTATTGTATAAATATAAATATTGTGTGTATTTTAACCCTTTATATCCTGAATTTTGAATAAAAAAATTGCTTCTCCTGAATAATTATTTACGTTAATGTCTAAGATATCCAGAACAACATGTTTAATAATAACTTGATTTTTAGATAATTATTTTAATTAAAACTGGTTTAATAAATCGGTAGTTAGAGCTATTGTTGCAAAATATTGACAAGAATAATTAGATTGATTAACAAAAAATACTGTTACGGAAATCTCACAATTCTTATAAGAACAGTATGAATAAATATATTGTGATCCTATCTGTAACGGAGAAGTGTTTTGTAGTTGCAAATTTTTTGCATAACATTTTATAATAGGATAAAAGCTACACTTCTGTAAATGGCTGAGAAAATAACCCCATTCAAAAATATTTAGCTTCGACTGATTCACTGTGCTTTCTAAATAGGATTGAGCAAATTATTTTGTATGAAAAGTGCTATCTACTTTTATTAGTAAACGAATTAAATAAATTTTATATTGAATTTTCTTTAGTGGTACTTAAAAGCACCGTAAGGATATAAAGGGTTAAGTTAAATAACATAATATATATAACATAACATAAGGAGACCGGGAAAGCCCTATCTCCGCCAAGTTAAAATTTCCAACTTTATGTACCTTTTTCTCAGAAATGGTGAAAAATAGAGGTCTAGATTTTTTAGAGTAGTTAGAATAACATGATTTACGTATTTTAACAGACCATTTTCTTTCTAAGTGAAACTCAAAATTAATTATCAATTATTTATTGAAAGTCATTTTTAAATTAGCATTTTTGGTAAGATTTCACTGCCTAAAATAAATAATTCTCAACAATCATTAAATCTCTGTGTTAAAGTTTATACTATAACATAAGTATTAAAAAAATCTGAGTTCTTAAGTTTAATAGATGCTGTAAAAAAGGAATATAAACATGAAAAATCCAAGTTTTGAGAAAAAGTCAATTAAAGATTTAAATGGCCATTAAGCTGTAAAGTACTCTTAGAAAGAATGTATAATTTCAACACTTATTTTTTTATATATAAATCGTTGCAACATATATATAAATTATGTATAAATTGTTATATATAATTATATATAAATTGTTACACATCGTTGCAAAGAAAAAAGTTTAAACTATTTAATGATATAAAAAAGTAAAAATCGATTTTTTGGTTGAATTTTGCTTTCCCTGTCCCCTTAAAAGTATAATGTAACACAATGAAAAAGTATGGTTGGAGGCACTATAGGAAAACAATCCATCTTTGTACGACGACTAACATTAAACTTTTATCAACGTGTTTTAAAATGACTTAATAAATGTATTTTATAATATTTTTTTACTTATAGAATAATTTCAGAAAAATAGGCTTCGTTTAAATACAGTATAAACCCGATTTAGCGATTTTTTCAATTTAACGATAAAAAGTAAGGGCACCGATTCGTCTACATTTATTCTTAATTATCAATTATCCTCGTTTTAACTGTAGTTTTCCTCTACTTAACGATATCTTTTATGAATTTCAAATACTACTTTCAACGCTTTTCTTAGTTGCAAGAATTGTCAGCTTTTCCTCTCTGTTGTTTCTTTATTATATGATATGTAATGATGAAGATTTTGATTTAGAGGAATTTGAAACATCACATTGATATGACGCTTCTAACCAGAAACTTTTTATTTATAGATATTGTGAACCATGACTCTCTTGTTCCCGTTTGTATACATAACATTCGAGAATTTTGTGTGGAAAACAAGCACAATGCGTCTGATTTAGATTCTGATTTTAAAATAGAAAATGTTAACAATTTTGAAATTTACTTCATTTGAAGCAAATCTTGGATTATATGCAGCGTAAAAATATTTAATGAAGTATGATATTGATGGATATTTATAACGGAACAACACTTGGGAACAAAGGAAAAATCCATATCATCAGTTACATTTTAGGAAAACGCAAAGAATCCATCATTTTTTTATTTTTAAAAGTGTATAAATATACAATATTTAAAGTGTATATAAGTGTATATTACTAAATGGAAAATATAATTAAATACTGGTGTTCGGTAAACTTTTGAAAAATTAATAATAAACAACTTTTATTCAGATTTAATTTATCTAATGTGTTTCCCGAATTAACGTAATCTCAATTTAATGATGATTTTCAAGGGAACCTTTACAACCATTAAATCCAGCTTCGACTGTATATGATTTGACACTCCTTGGAATTTCCAAGAAGTATGGCACAACTATTTCAGTTTAGAAATTTTCAATTGAATATTTAAATCGCACAATTTGTAACCACTCCGTTTAATCATTTCAGGGGCAGTAGTTGCGTTTCTGTAATCTTGAATTCACACCAGAATTTTCAAAAAACAAAAAATATTTCAGAATTTTGAAAATGCAATTTTACGGACATTTTTCACGAACGTTAGAAAAGTAAAATTTTGTTCAATAATTCTAGTACAAAACTTGATTAAAATTAGGTGAAATAAAAAATATCCCACAGTCCTTGAAGGGGTTCATAGTAGAATCTGGGCTAATTTTCAGTTATTAAATCAAACGAACATTTCCAATAAAATACTGTAGTAATACTACGCATCCTGAATTTACAATTAGTTAAAAAAATTTTGCTTTACCAGCTTCAAGTACTGGTAGAGAGATCTGGTGTTAAAAAATAAATAAAAATGACTATTTCTAAATTCCCTTGCTCACTTAAGCATTAAAGCTTGAAATATTTTAATCGTGTTTTATAATGCATAATCATAAACCATATAATTTCGAATATGTTATTTTTAGCAGAAGGAGAGCTGCATAAAGCACATGCAATGCAGACAGTTGAGTGCCATCTTAAATGAGGCGAAGATAATAATTCTACTGGAGGAGAACAATTCCAACTATCAAATGCTGTTTCACAACAAAATTATGATAACTATTCTTATTTGAAATTATTATATGCCGGGTTCCTATGATCTTTAGATTTGTAGCACTTTACTACCGCTATTTCCGAAAAGTAAATAACCCTGTATATATATCGTAGTATTTATTAGTATTTCATGTTATTATCATACGTAATCTGTCATGCAACAAACATATGCATCCTACTAAAATATTTCAGCTTACATTTCTATAGTAACCTTTAACCCCTTCAAGGGCGATGATTCATATTTGGACCACTTCAGTTTAATTCCTAAATTCCGCATTCACACCAGAATATTGGAATGAAAATTTACCTTTCATTAAGTACGTGAACAAAAGCTTTTGCTTATTTCGAAATAAACTTATTTTTAAATTCTGGTGTCATTAACTCATTTCAGTATTTTACGAATAGAAGTACATTGCCCCTGAAAGGGTTAACCCTTTCAAAAGGGTGATATTTGCATGGCGCGAACACTTAATTCTAACTCCAACCACTAATTTTTAGTACAATTTCGATCTCATAATATGCGTGAAGTTATGCTTTCATCATAATATGCTTCTGATTATTTTCAAATAAATTTGTTCGTAAATTACGGTGTGAATTAATTATTTGAACATTTTTGGAGCAGAAATGCCTTGCCCTGAAAGGGTTAACCCTTAAATGCATGAATTATTCTTTTAGAATTGTGTTTTTTTATTCTTATATTAAGGATTTGACACCAGAAATTTTAAGATAGATTTTTAACTTTATTTAGTGGCATATTTTTTTAACTTGCACAGCATTAATATTTCTACATAAATCTAGTGGTTGCTAAAAACTTTATTTACTTATTAAAAGTTAAATAAAAAGCGACGCAAATACGCATCACTATGCATTGAAGGGTTAATGAAATTTTGCTGCCACAGTATAGGTGAAGAAAAGGTTTTAATTATTTGCAAAAAAAAACTTGTTCGTAAATTCTGATGTCTTTCATTTATTTTAACATTTTAGCTGTTGAACTACTTTGCTTCCGGAAGGATAAAAAAAATATTTTAAATTATTTCAATAAAATGATTCAGTTTAAAACGATTCGAACGAGATTATCGGTGTTTTCTAATTGCACGAGACGATGATATATAAGCGAACTTGTGTAAGCATGGATAACTGTTTATGAATATTAATTGTTTTTTATTTATGTTTTTTTCATGTAACATTTCCTTTCAATGCATTAGTTTCCCTTATTTAAATATACTTTTAGCATTTAAAGTAATTTAACGATACCCTTAATAATTTTGTTGAAGAATAATGATCTGAATAAATGCTATGCCAAATAAAATTAACAAAAGTCATAATGATTTAACCCTTTATCTACTGCCGGTACTTGTAAGTACCATTAAAATAACTTGTTGTAAATTTCATTTAATGCATCGATTAATAGTAATACAATTTAGAACGAGTTATAGATGCATTACTTTAACTTGTTCCAAAAGCATTATGGGTTACACAAAATAAAAATATTTTTAAAAGGCTGATTTCTTTTGTCTTTGCATCTTTTCAGCTTTCTTGGCGTTGGGGCAGGGAGGAGGGGGGGGGGGGATTTTTCAATCCGAAAATATTTCTATTGTAAAAACATTATATTTGTACATTTCCTAATTCTACAAAATACTAAGAAAAATATTTAAAATAAAAGATTTGAGTGGGATTATAAATATTGCACAAAATTTCTATAAATTCAAATTTAATGAATCCTTCTAAATCCTCCAATCCTTTTAAAATCCTCCTAAAATGTATTAAATGATTCTGTAAATCTTCTAATATAGTTTCAAAAATTCACGAGGAAGGCTTTAGAAGATAAAATTTTCATGAATTCATAATTCAGTACATAAAGGGTTAACTCTTTCAATCAAAAGCGGTGGGAAACATACTTCACAATTATTTTTAATTTCTAACTGCCAATATTGTACTAGAATTTTTTTTTAACTTATAATACACATGAAGAAAAGCATTCTTTTGTAATCAATTTGTTCGTAAATTCTAACGATAGTCCATCATTTCAAAATTTTAGCAACAGAAGTATTTTGCCCGTGAAACGGTTGAACAGATGAACAAAAACGTTTATTTATTAAAAAATACAATATTTTGAGCATAACCGTAAATTTAAACGAATAAAATTTTGAAAGTTAAATAGCTTAGATTAGCTGTATTTTTTAAAATCAAATATACACTCTAAAAGAATTCTGTGCAAAATACGGTACATGTAGCGTAATTCAGACAAACAGTATATGTGCCATAAATTACTTTAACGCACAAATATCGTAAATACTGTAATAATATTTCATACTAAATGCATCGCATGTAGACTATAAAATCGGTGTAATAACTTTCAGATAGAGGTACAACGCTAACACACGGCAGGAAAGCTCGCTACTCGCGGTAGAATTCAAACATGTCCCGGCAGTGCTGCCGGATAAAAAATAAAAGTTTATTTCGAATACCACTGTCCACTACTACCGTTTAGCATTCTTCACTTAAATTAATCGCAAAATTTCGGTAATTAAATTAGCCGACTTTTTTCTGTGAAAATAGTGGTATTCAAAATAAAGTTTTAGTATTCCCCTGGCAACCGTGTACACTAGTGCCAAATAAGCATGAGTCCTACAGTGTATGAAAAATACATATTTAAGCATAACTTTTTTGAAACTGGCGGGAACGGAATTTTACATCAATAATTTAGATAACGGTAAATAAATAACGGTAGATACGCCGTGCACTTACCAGCAAGCCGTTTATTTACGGTATAAGTTTCATTTGCAATTAAAGTGGTGCATATAATGTATTTTTAAGTATATTTGTCAAAACGAGTTATATATATATATATATATATATACATGAGATATGTATATATATATATATATATACATATATATACAGGGTTCGTACGGATACCGTTATTTTCAAGGCCCAATATCAGAATTTTTTTATAGAAAAATAAATCCTGTTTAAACGGACGAAGTTTCACTTTATTTCAGGAGAGATTTTCCATAAGAAAATACTGGTACCGAAGAATTTCTTAGTCATGAAATTCAAGCACTCGTACGAACCCTGATATATATAATTGGACTATTTGGTTAAAAGTCTTAGATTTTAAATATTTCAAATTCATCTTCACTCTGTGGTATCAATAGCTATATTTTCGAAAAATTGTTTATGCATATATTAATTAATAAGTTAAATATTTTCATTTAGTTTTTAACAGAAAGTGAAAACTGTGTGTCATAAAACAGGGAGTATTTAACAGGTTACCTAATATTATTAAGCAAAAACGAACACATTGTAAAATTTTGGAGGGTACTTTAAAAATATATTCAATCACTATCTTTATTTAAATTATATTCCAACTATTTATGAAATTTAAATTCAGAGCTGTTCAAAAAATACAATTTAATTTTTTTTAATAATAATATATCAATTCTTTTTATGCAAAAGTATTTATTATTATTAAATCTCTATGAAATAACAGTTTTTAAAAAACTGCAAGCCGTGCATTTTTCTAGAGATATGTATCCTTGAAGCAAGTGAAACTGAACTAATCTTATATGCTATTTAAGTCAGGAGGATAATACGAAGTCTCAAAGTTATCAAATGAATTATAAAATAAGACAATGGCATGTTCGTATTACGGTATATTTGTTATTGTATGAAACTAAATGATAATGCTTTGGTGAGTTTGTATAAATAACTGCAAGGTTTTCCATTAAACAAACATATTTGAAATGCGTTTTCTAGTTTAACTCTATGGGTACTTAAAAAATAACTAACAAAACAATGCATTTAAAATGCAATATTTGTTTTTCAATTTATAAATACTTAAAAAAAAAAGTTCATTGATTTGGAGGGAGCCTATATTACGGAAGAAAGTAAAAACAAGTGAAAATGAAAGTGAACTGAAGAAGTGATTAATAATTTGTAGAATGAACAAAAAATCGTCTTTAAAATCCATTTTAAACCATAAAAAATAAAATGCGAATGGCGACTAATATCGAAAAATGAAAGAAATTGGAAATGCATTGAAATCCACTTACTCGCATATCCAGTGCAAATGTGAATCAATAGAAACACCGTTATAGCAATCCGAGAGGAGTCCATCGTGCTGTAAGAGTGGAATCGAAAAGATACAACTTTGGGCCCCATTAGAAAACGGGGTCTTGGAGATATCCACTTAAACCTGTCGGACCAGAATCAAAGCTTGCTTCCACTCTCGCTCACCCACATTTCATTTCTTCAAGCTAGAAGGAAAAGAATCGTTAATAGGGAGAACTTCCTTGCGCAATTTGGAAATCCTTTTGCTTATCTTCCGAACTACAAATTCCGATATGACTGATATTCTTTGAGCTGGTAACATATATATGTATAAACTTTTAATAATATTATGTCTGTTGATACATCAAACTTCGCAAAATAGTCATAAAAGCAAAGAAAAGTTAGAAATTTCCAAGAGATGAATCTTTCTTCTTCAGGTTTCAGCACACATCAGGCTACAAGACCAGAAGCTTGATATCCCGGCGTATGCTCTTATTATGGTTAAAACTACGCATACACAGCTCTTCTATATCATTAATAGTTAAGCTAGATTGAAGAATAAAGAAGGGGAGATATGGTAGGTATAGGACAGTTTTCATAAAACCATTTCTTAATCAACATGTTTTCAGTTTTGGATACATTTATGCATAATAACGTTTCGTGTTATCTGAAGCTAATAAATTTATGAGATAGGTCAAAATATTTAAAAAAATTATTTCCAGAACATTTAAAATTCATAAAAATTTTGTCCCACAGTTCTCTCATGAATGGGACATGCATACATGTAAAATGTAGATCAAGTAAGAGGAATTTACATTTTAATTAATATTATAATTTCACGGATCTAAGTTATATGAAAAACATTTGACTTTATTTATTACTACGTGTTCTACATAAGTTAGACCTACAAGATTCAAAACTTTTGTAGTTTAAAAGAAATATCTTTTTTCTAGATCAAGAGTAAGTAGTGAATTCTATTTCAAAATAGATTTTGACATTTATTACAAAAAAAAAAAAAAAATCAAATTGTTCATTCTTACGAAAAAAAAAAAGATATGAAATTAAATATTTGTAGCTATGTGGAAACACAGAAGACAGAAATGGATCATGTCCCATAACTCCCTCTCTCAGTGTCCCATTCTTCGCTCCAGGTAGTATATTTAATGTATAACTTATGACGTCAACTGTTTTACTTTTTATCCTTAACGTTAAACATACCGAGAATTGTACTCATGAATTATAAAATTATTTCACACCAGAATTTTTACTTAAAACTCTTTAACTTTTTTATCCGACTTATTTCCGTATGATTTATATGTTATTTATTTTCTGAGAAAATTTCCGATTCGAATCGAAGTATTCTCATTTGATACCGGTAAAATGATTGGTTGTTGGTATATTTAAATTAACCCCTTGAGGGGCAAAGTACTTTGGTTGCTGAAAAAGTAAAATGATTGATTGACACCAGGATTTGCAAGAAAATTTATATGAAAGTAACTAAAAGAGTTTCTCCGGGTATATAGTATAAAGCAAAACTTAGTTTTAAAATGCTGGTGCCAATGTAGCATTTGGGAATTAAAATTAAGTGGTATATATAATATACCGGTGCCCTTCAAGGGGTTAACACTAAAACCGCCATTAGTGGTCATTTTGACCGCTGCCAAATTGAAAATAGCCGATTCGAACCAGAAATTTCTTGATAAGATATGTTACGTAAAGGCAGCACAAAAATAGGCAGATTAAATAAGTTAAATAGTTTTAAATAAAAATTCTGGGGCTAATCACTTTTTATAAAACTTGAGTAAAATAGCCGGCGGTTCTAGTGTTAATTAGTGACTTGTAAATGCCGGATGTATGGAATTATTGTAACAATTCATTATTTCTGTTTTACAAATTTAATAAGTGTCAAAATTTATTTTAAAATAGAATTTAACATTTACTTTTGATCTCTGAATAAAATGAAACTTTTAAAATATAAATATTTAAAATATTGCAACAAATTTTAAGGTATATAAATGAGTTTACAGCAGGGTTGACAGTTTGGCCTCCTTTTTTAATTCAGAAATTCAGATTCAAACCGGAAATTCCAAAAGAAACATTTTTACCTTATTTAATCATGAAATGTATGTCATTAATTAAAGTTAATATCATTATTTGTAATTTTTCGTAAGTATTCAGAATAGCTGAATAAAAAAGGAGGCCAAGCTGGCAACCCTGGTTTATAAGTACTCCAGCTTGTGTAGAAATGAAAATAAATAATAGCATAGGTATAACGTCAGAGGGGAGTACAGGGAAAGTTTCAACTCTTCTTCTAAATAGTAAGGATTTCTATATTTATAAACTCAGAATTTCTGTCTAAAATGAAATGAAAAGTTTATATTCGGGAAAAAGAGGTGAAAGTTTTCCTGAGCCGTCCGCCCTTGACGTTACACCTAAGAATAATAATGTTTAGTTTAAGCAAAACTGGTGTTGTTCCACTCCTCCTGCCATCCCACTCCTACCTCTTTTCTCCTACTGCAAGGTCTCTATATTATCTCCAGATATATGACAAACAACGGCCGTCTTTGGTATATACGGTTATACAAATTCGCTTATGTATTTATTGATAATACAGATTTTCTTACACTAATTTTCATGTTTATCGTTTATTTCACTTTAATTTTCTTATTTATTCTGTTCTCGTATTTAGTCTGTTTCCATTTGGTTCATAATTATTTACTTTTTCTTTAATCTCTTCAGTTCCGAAGCTAAAATAATAATACAAATGGATATTCATTGGTTTTTTCCAAACAAAATGACATCGTAAATGACAGAAAAATATCTTTTCTGAAATTGGTCCTTTAGGCGCTTAGTAATTTAGGTTAAAAAATATGGATCTAAAACTACAACCCCCTTAAAAACATCAATTTAATAACCATTAACCTAAATTAACGCAATCACAAATTTAAGAGATTTTGAGGATTTGTCGATTATTTACATGTTTAACACGTTCACGCCGGCGCGGTGGGTCACACTCGACTGTCTCAGAGCTGGCAAGTCTCCGGCTATTTGGATACCAGTATTTCAATACAGAAAATGTCGTTTTATTTAATTAGAACCACTGAGCGATTTGAAGGAACGACGTTTTCTCTAAAATAATAGTGGTGTGGAAGCAGCCGGAGACTTGAAAACTCTGAGACAGTCGAGTGTGACCCACCGCGCCGGCGTGAACGTGTTAAACATGTAAATAATCGACAAATCCTCAAAATTTTTCATTGAAAAAGATTTAAGTTAAATACTTATGAAAATTTCTCACTTTCTTGGTTATACTGTCTTTTGGGCATTTTTTGGCATTTTGCAAACTTAGATGAAAATAACATTTATTTTATGTGGGAATCAGCTTAGATGCTGCCATTTATTCGTTTGCTTTGAACGGAAAAACATTCAGCTATTAACCCTCATAGCATGCATGGTCACGGTGACGTCGTTGTGACGTCATTGTGAGTCACTGTGGTCACGTCACATCTGTGACCAAAATGCCACCACTCAGTGATGTCACATTGTGACTGAGATGTGAACTTCTTAGAAAACTAAAAAATTACAAAAAATATTCTAAACATGTTATTTATGTAAAATTATATTTTCTGGCAATTAAAAAAAAAATTGTGACGTCACTGTTATGACACTGCATGTAACGTACGTCACGTCACAATATGTGACGAAAAAATCACCATATTGTAAGTCACAGTGTGACAAAAACATGAACATCAAAAATCTTTGAAAATGAACAGAAATATTACATGCCCGAGTTACAGCGACATAAGGAATGAAAATATATTAGTGGATAGGAAATAGTAAATTCGGACACGAAAAGAGGGGGTGGGTGGCAGAAAAAGGAAAATGCACGGTAGAAGTATCAACAAACTAGATTTTCATGCTATATTTTATCAATTTGTTATTTAAGACAGTGAAAGTATACTTTTTTATGATTTCAATTTTATCTACCATTGCAATTTAATCCTTCACTGATTGTTATTATTATAAAAGTGTTTCTCGGAAAAATGGTACGTATTGGAGCAATTTGGATAACATATTTAGAATTAGGAATATTAAATCTGTACACTTTACATATTTAGTTTGCAGGGAGAAGTTGTTTTATTTTATTTTATTTTTATTTTTATTTATTTTTTGTTGTTGTTGTTGACCAGTGGTATTCGAAACCCTTCTGTGGTTTCAAACTAAAATTTTCTATTACAGTTAAGTCTGTAGCTTTTAATGAGCACGTAGAAAGAATACTCAGAGTTTAGTCATATATGCATTTCTTGCTTTAGAATTCGCATTCAAGTCATATTTTTTCCTGTTAGTGTTTAACTATTTTAAATAACTATTTTTTAAAAAATTCTACTTCTTTCAGACTTTTTAAATAAAACTAGCATTTTCCGAAAAAATATGTATACAAATTTTATACAAAACCCATGATATAATTATTCGTATTTCAAATTCGTGTTTTAGAGGTATGACTTTAAAAAAAGTTATTTTACAAATTGTTTTATTCTACAGAAAATGAATATGAAAAAAATGACAGATTGTCAAAGAAATTTTTTTTATCCTGTATACTCTCTTTTCATTTATTAAGAAGATACGTATTTATTTATTACGTGTAAAACAAACTTTACTTTTAAAAAAAAGAAAGAAAAAAGGCAGGTGTTTCATTCAAAAAGAAAATTTTCATTACAGATACCCTCATAAAGATAAAATTATTGCGCATTTAAACTCTAAATCTGTTGTATACAAAAAAAAAAACATATATATATATATATATATATATATATATATATATAATAATACAGTAGGAGCACCTGCTTGCTCAATATCGTCTGCGCTCGATTAAACCGCAGAATAAAATAAGGATCAGAGAACTTCTGACGCGGGAAGTTAGTTTTTTAAGCTAACAGAAATATGCCTGACAATTTAGGATAAAATACGGATATTATTAAAATATTTATGGAACTTAAAAGGTATGTCTTATTTAATTTAAATTTTTTGTTCCTGTTTGATAGATTATTATCATGAGTTAAATAGTTGTATGTTATATGCAATGAGACTGATCTGGAATTCTTTTCAGAAGCGATATGGCGATGGAAAAATTTTTGAGAAATTGTTAAATGCATTTAATTCATCTATTATAGTTTGTTGCTGTTTAATAGTACGATTATAAATACTAATTATTTAGTGTTTTTCAAATTGCTATATTTCTTTTTTTTATTGTATTTAAGCATTCTTTTTTTTTTTTCTTTTTTTTTTTTTTTTTTTTTGCTGTTTGTGATTTTAATCAAACATTTAATTGTAGACATTCAGAATCAGTTATTAAATTTTCTTTGATTGTAAACTCATTTTCTACGTTTTCGATACATTTATTTTATTCGCATTAAAAAATAAAATATAATATTTAAGCATTGAAATAAAGTGTTTTTCATGCCCGATAAAGTTGAAAAGTGTTTATGGCTTATGGTGTCTGGCCGTCTGTCCGCACTCTAACTCGTGTAAATATACTCGGATTGACCTGAAATTTTTGGATGTTATTGACGTTTACCATAGCAAGGTCCCTATTTGTAATGAAGTTTGTAACATGTTCAGTTTATTTACAGGGACAATCAATTGTATTCCATTACATTACGGGCTGTGGGAAAAAAATCGTTTCAAATGATTTTTAATAATTTTACACTCTTTCAAACAAAATAAAATTGATATGCATTTATGAAGCGCACTAAAATGTGCATTCCGTAGAATATGCGATGCAAAGAATAGTTATTGTTTATTTACAGGGCTAAAAAAGGAATTCCGATACATAATGATATAGGGGTGGAGGGAATTGTTTGCGGCGTAATTTATTTATGTTAATCTATTTGATATGTAAAAAAATTGATATACGTCGTTGAGGTTTACATACTATGAATTATTTCATGTATAATACGAAGTGTATATAGCATTTACAGGGACACGCAAAATATTTCAGATACTATATTGTATCCGAAATACTCTTCATTAGCGATGATTGCTGGAAATGCATTTTTAATTATGATATGCACTTTTATGATTCACTACATTTATGCATAGTATATGGTGTATATATATATATATGCTATAATTCATATACAGGACTATACAAAAGTATTCGTAAGGGTTACTGGGTATTGCTTAAAGGTCGTTTTTAAATAAGTTATGCATTTTGACGCTGCACTGGATTTAATTTACTAAGAAATGTTTGTAGTATATAGATAAAATGATATACAGGGTCACGCAAAGAATTGGATACGTTGCTGTCTATAAATTATAATTTCTGGAAATATGATTTCAGCAGTTTTAAGAATATTTTAGTTCGAATTAAATTTTAACTAAATAGTGGCGTGTAATAAAGGTTCTAAGTAAACTACAGGGTTGTACAAAATTATTTAAGTATGTTTCGATATATTAGTATAAATTGCTGAAAGAGAATTTCAACCTGTTATGCGTTTCCTTGATAAACTAAATTTTTCCATTATATAGTATATATATATCAATCTACAGATCAAAAAAAGGACTGTTTAAAAGAACTGGAAAACATATCTGGCTGTGGATGGTAACTGCGTAAATCAGTTTTTCAAATGTTTTACGCGTTTTCATGTTTACTTAGTTATCTTATTTACGTTATTTCCCCCGATGTCTCGTTAAAGCATTCAGGAAGAGTTGGAAAGTGTTTTATAATCTATGCTTAACGTATGATATATCTTACTTGTTGTTTCTATTTGCCAGATCAGTCTTTTCCTATAAAACATACCAAATCTAATTAGCTCATATTCACAAAATACAATATATACGGGAATAAAAAATTTAAATAAATAGGGCTTATCATGTCGTTCTATAAATAACAGTTGTATTAATGTGCGTTAGACTCCATGTTCGTATTTAATAATGCAATGACAAATCACAACACATTAAAAAGCTTACACATTCTTAATATTAAGCTTGAATTCAAGATCAAGCTTAGAACTTAATAAAAAAAGATGTCAATTGATAAGCATTGTATTTTAAATGGAAAATTAAAAATATTTTAGAGGAATAGGACTCCAAAATAGCGATATCTTGCTAAAAAGTATGGTAAAAAGATAAGATTTTATATTTCAAACAAAACTTTACTTTAAAATTATCGTAGTGTTTATGACAAGAATCATCACAGTATTAATACTTGGAAATTTTTCCAGAGAGAAACATTCGCCTTGCATACAATATTTCAAATGAAAATCAAATTTCAAATAAATTGCTTAAAAGGCGCAAAGGCCAACATAGTGAAAAATATCCACGCCGGGACTCGATCCCGGGTCATCAGTATAGCGCACTGACATTCTACCGACTAAACCACATGGAACGATACCCAGCCTGGAAAATTTCTCCCTATTACATGTTGGCAAGGCTACAAACGCAGCACAAGGTGGAATATTTATCGTGAGCCACCGTCATGGGGCAAACACGAAACTTAATTAAATCCAGCATCGATTGAAACTATATTAATACTTGGAAATTTTTCCAGAAACATTCGCCTTGCATACAGTATTTCAAATGAAAATCAAATTTCAAATTAAAATTGCCTTTTAAGCTATTAATTTGAAATTTTATTTTCATTTGAAATATTGTATGCAAGGCGAATGGTTCTCTCTGGAAAAATTTCCAAGTATTAATATAGTTTCAATCGATGCTGGATTTAATTAAGTTTCGTGTTTGATCCATGTCGGTGGCTCACGATAAATATTCCATCTTGTGCTGCGTTTGTAGCCTTGCCAACATGTAATAGTGAGAAATTTTCCAGACTGGGTATCGTTCCATGTGGTTTAGTCGGTAGAATGTCAGTGCGCTATACTGATAGCCCGGGTTCGAGTTCCAGCATGGAATCTTTTTCACTAGTTTGCCTTTGCGCCTTTTAAGCAATTAATTTGAAATTTGATTTTCATTTGAAAGCATCACAGAGTTTATGACACGTTCGTCACAAATGACACATATTTCACAATTTGGTCACAGCGTGACTTCAAAGCATTGTCACTTTCGTCACAGGATCGTCACAAAGTTAATGCCAAAATAGTCACAAATGACACACTTTTCACAAATTTGTCACACCGTGACTTCACAGAGTGGTCACAATGTGACGTCACAAACGACCTCTAAAACGGCCATAACGACCTCGCATTCTAGTCACTATGACGTCACATCGACGGTCACAAAATCACAGTGTGACTTCACAACGACGTCGCCGTGACGTCACCATGCCTTACGGGAAGACGTGATGTGAAAATGTAAAATAATCGGACATTTTAGTTTTTATAAGGTAAAGAACAGAGGCCCCCGTACAGGGACCCAGGGACCGAAGAGGCTCAAGGAACTTCTATTTGCAAAATGCTGAAATGAGTGAATGACACCGGAATTTTGAAACAAATTTATTTCAAAATAAGAAAAAGCTTTTTTTCACGTTCTTAATAAAAGAAAATTTTTCATTCTAATATTCCGGTGCGAATGTGGCACTTAGGGATTAAAGTTAGGTTGTCCAAAAATGAACCACCGCCCTTGAAGGGGTTAAATAAATGTATTTGAATTGTATTTTATTTTTTAATTTCTCATGTCTCTTTTTTTCCTTTCCAATAAGAATACTTTCTCTATAACTGAAAAACACATTTTAACATAGGAATTTTGTCATGTTTCAGGTTATTATGAGGTGAAGAAAGCATTATAAACATTTAGTCACTGACAAATCTGTAAAAAATATACAGTGTCCCAAAAAAGATCCGTACAACTTCAAAATTTCATTAAAAAATAAAGAATAAGCCTACAGCACAACTATTTACAACAATAGATAGAATAACTCAAAAAGTGTTTTCTGCAGTATGTTTGCGGTGGTACAATATGTTGATGGTGCTGTAAAACACGTAAACGATTATTAGAGAATTCAGTTACTCAAAATGGTCACCCTAGCGCCAGTGAAGAATGCGTGGAACGGGTACGTTAAACCTTTCCTAGGAGCCTACACAGGGTTCGCACACTATTAAGCCACGCCCCATTTTGTAAGGACTCTACCACCAATATTATTATAAAGATAATTTTCTTCACGATTCATTAGTTAGAAGACAGTTTTATGCGTTTACTGGTGGTAGGGGCCTTACAAAATGGGGCGTGGTTTAATAGCGTGCGAACCATGCTACAGAATTAATTCATGAAATTGAAACAAATTATCCAAATAGCTGTAGTTACTATTGGTGTTAGCATGCTAAAACGTTCGTGGATTGAATTGGAATATCATCATTATATTATTCGTACTTCGAAAGGATTTCATGTTGAGGTTTAGTAAGGCAGCAGAAAAATCTTTTTGAGTTATTCTGCCTATTATTGTAACTAGTTTTGCTGTAGGACTATTCTTTTTTTTTAACACTAGAACGCCCGGAAGGAGTCGATCCGACTTCGGCCATATTATTAAATGTCAACTGGAACCAGAAATTCTTTGATAAAATAAATTAAATTTAACCCATGAAGATTTATGTTAAATAAATCAGTCAAATAATTTTAAATAAAAATTCTGGTGTCAAATATTTTTATGAAACTTGAGTAAAATTTCCGGGCGTTTTAGTGTTAAGTAAAATTTTAAAGTCGTACTGATCTTTTTGAAACACCCTGTAAATAGAGTACTGAAGTCTGTAAAGTCTTGTCTAATTTTATCTCTGTCTACCTGTAATGTATGATTTATTAATCATACCTGACAGTATTCTAAACGTTTAGTTACTGTCAAATCTGTTAAAACCACGCAGAGCATTGATGACTGTAAAGTATGTCAGATTCGCTGGTTTATTTTATAGATTTCATTTCGACAGGGCATATTCCAACATTTTTAGTTCAAGAAGAAAATTCTCCAGACTACCAGGAAAACTTTTATAAAAAGGAAAGATTTTATTATTAAAAAGCAACTGTTATAGTTTAACAAGATTAATCGTGTGAAATAACTGGAAAGATCGGTCGGCTTTATCACTAGGTTCATTTCTTGCGTGCGAGAGTCCAAGAACTATACATTATCCTTTCAGCGGGCGCTCTTAAATTTTTTTGCAGGAACGGGCGCGTGGCCGAGTTGTTCTTATGCTATTAACACTAAAAGGACCGTGATGGGTTATTTGACCTCTACCAAATGTATATATTTCAGTTCGAAGCCAGAAATGTCTTTATAAAATAAGTTTAAAAGACAAATAAAAAGAAAAATGTTAGATAAATGAGTTAAACAGTTTTGAATAAAAATTCTGCTGACAAATATTTTTATAAAACTTGAGTAAAATTCCCGGTCTTTTTAGTGTTAAAAATTCGATATTTTTAATAATAGTAATAAGAAACATGTTAGAAGATCCGTTACACATATCAGTAGTAAAAAATGAATTTTGATTTCAGTGCCATTTGTCAGACCAAAGTTTTGTTAAAAATCGCCAGAGTTCCTACAGGTCAGTGAAACGCTAGTATTTTCTTTAAAAAAAATCGCAATCATGCGATTACTTAAGTCGAGCTTTTCTACATAACATTTCTGGTATTTCAGCTGAAATTGCCCTGATCTAACAGAACTGAAGTAAACTTGGAAACTTCAAGAATCTCTGAAGTAACAGAGAACCTACTGGTAAGCATTTGTCTTATCTAAATTTACAAGAAACTTCGAAGTGAGATTTTTTTGAAAAAGAGAGAAACTATTCTAAAATTCACCGTATGCTTACATCTCTAAAAATACCCATGACCCAGTAAATTTACGTGTCTAAAAGCAAAAGAGATGCTATTTCATGGTAGGTTTCTACAAAATTTTTGCAAGAATTAATCTCTAAGAGTGATTTTTGCACAGTTGGTAAAAAAAAGCTGAAAAAAAATTTCTATTAAAATATTGGTATTCAGTTGGCGGAACATTTGGCAGCCCTGATAGTGTAATAAATAGATAACTGCCATCTTTTACGATTTTTTGGTACCACTGAAATTTAATAGAAAATTTTGACTTATTTAATCGCAGATTTTTACGATTAAATTAAGAATTACTTTTAAATATCAGTGAAAAAAATACTTAAATGTTTGCAGCTATGCTACTAACTCATTTTTCTCCCGATACCGGTATATTGTTTTTTTTTTATAACTCGTGTATATTTTGAATTTTAATAAAAAATCTGTAAAAAGAAATAAAATATACAGAGATTCTCGTTAAAGTTACACTAATTCTCAGCTGGAAATATTCCACTAAGATTCTCAATCATTAGTTCACACGTTTTCGTAGATCTGTTGAAGAAATGACGTACGGAGGTTGTACGGAGGAAGACACGATGTGTAATCCAATTTATTCCCCTATAACAGAATTAGTATAACAATTTATGACTGTTCATGTGTATTTAAAGCATTAAGTTTCTCGCATGGTTTTGAAAAATTGTTCGGCTTAAATTCGCCAATACGAGCCCGACGTACAGGGTGGTTCAAATTAAAGTATCCCTGTTTCGGACACTCTAGTGAGAGAAGAAGTGGATGTAACGTCTTCATATTTGGAGGATATACATATCAAACCATGGGAAACTGATTGGTGCAAAAAAAAATTTTTTTAGTTCAAACAAAGACCGCTAGGGGAAAATGAGGGCGCTGTGATCGGCTTAAGGTAAGGAAAATGTAGCGAAACAAATAAGCAAAGAATACAAGGTGTCGTTAATTAACATTTAAAAAAAAATTCCCACTACTAAATTTTTAGTATTCTTCGCCGAATAAGAATACTAACAAAATTAATCGGAGCATATACTAATAAAATTTAAACGAATAATACTAATAAAATTTATTGGTGGGAATCGGCTTATTGGCACCTAGATGTTTACACCTTTGGTCATATTACATTTTCCAAAGCGATCGCAGAGCCTCATTTCCCCCTAGCGGCCTTTGTTTGAACTATTTTTTTGCACCAGTCAGTTTCCCATGGTCTGATATGTATATCCTCCAAATATGAAGTCGTTACATCCACTGCTTCTCTCTCTAGAGCGTCCCAAACAGGGATACTTTAATTTGAACCACCCTGTACAATCAGTGTTGCCAGTACGCTACTTTTTTTTAATTCAGATTGCTTAATTACTGCAATTTTTTTATCATAATATTCGCCTTACTCAATGACGGTTTTAAAAAGGCGAATTATACTGTTTCAAAAAAGTGATACTAATGAAGCAACCTGAATTTAAAAAAGTAGCTGATTGTCAACACCGATTGTCCGCTGCTCTCGTATTGGCGCATTTCAGCCGAGCAATTTTTTTCAAAGCCATGCGAGAAACTTAATGCTATAATGGCACACGAATAGTCATATATTGTTATACTAATGCTGTTCAGGGATTAATTTCTAACAAAAGCAGTACCGGAGCCCTAATATTCTTTAGCAGGGGAAGGTGGCCTAATATGACCCTAGCGAGCGAAACGATCCACATAAGGTTACGTGGGGCAACTGGGCCATGATTTTACAATGTGACTCTGGAGATTCTGGCAATTCAGCTTCAAAAAGCTGATTTCATTTCAATTAACGTCTGAACGTTTGTAAATGTGTTCAGTTAGGTTCCCTCTATCAGATAGAAATGCTCAAAATCACATTTTAATATTTAAAATTTAAAAAATATGCATATTTCATCTTTTTTTCCTCATGGGCTAGTTGCCACATAAAAATGGGGTAAGTGGACCAGGAGGGTCTATGTTCCACACGCGTTTATTTTTTTTCATATGGGATGTCAGGTCCTGTTTTAAGAAGTGTAAACAACTTTAAAATATTCAAACCAGGCAGATCATGTTAATTATATATCAACCAATGAGCGTTGTAAAGGAAACCTTTGCTGTCAATGTGTCTAAAAAAAGCACTAAAAATGAAAATATTATATTTATTTATACCAAAAACAGAAAAATTAGGTAAGTACTTATGTACTTTAGTATAGGTAATAAATATAAAAGTGTTACATGGGTATTTTAAGGAAAAAATAACAAGGTAAATCTATGAACAAACGGCTACGTAAGTACTTAAGTACTTCATCTGTATCGTACAATTTCAAGGTTTGGCTATCTCGCTTTCAGGGGCAAGGTACTTGTATTCGTAAAATGTTGAAATAATTTAATGACACCAATATTTACAAGAGAATTTATTCGTAAACAAGTAAAAGCATATTTTCGCATACTTAATAAAGGTGAAATTTTCATTATAAAATTCCGGTGCCAAAGTGACAATTAGGGATTAAAATTATGTGATACAATAACGGCATCACCGCCTTCAAGGGGTTAAGAAATTTGGTTTGATACCACCCAATATGCTTTTTTTTAAATTTTATTACGTAATTTTAATAAGGTATTCTATAATTTTCTTTATTGTGAACAAAAAACAATGGGGAAATTTATTTCCCGTAGTAAAAGAAACTCAAAAAAATTATTTACAACTACTGGGGTAACTGGATCCAACATGATCCAGTTACCCCTGATACATGTCCCAGTTACCCCATTCTTGAAAATTTTATGGGGTAACTGGGACACGAGGCTTACATTTGAAACATGAAGTAAATATGCATAGATACCTAATAATATTTATGTAGTTATGTGCCTAATCTTTAAAAAAAAGATTATTTAATAAAAGTACTTACAATATTTTAATAAAAAGCCGAGGAAGTTCAACCAAACTGACGTTGTTTAAAAAAAATAAACGTAAATTTTCGACAACCTATCGCAGCAAAGAGAGAGTTATGATTGAGTTGACACACGTTGTTTTAAGAAGTAGAGATGGGGGTGCAATATTGACAAAAGCTAAAACTTAAAAAACATCAACGGTTTTTTATAAAATAGCCTATGGCCCAGTTACCTCGTGGGTCCAGTTACCCCAACTAACCCTATGTTTACTTCCAGTTAGGTCGCGCTATCTACAGGGTAACACATAAACTAGTTGTGCCAAGTGAAAAAGAAGCAATGGTGGTATTCAAGTGATCGCAGTATTACGCGTCTGAATAGAATTCTTTGAAAAATTGGGTTTTATAACATCTGTTATAAGATACTCACTAACTTTCATATTTAGGTAGATATACAGTCTTTCATGTACAGAAATATGAAACGGGTTCAAGCACTTCGAGAAAAAGAAAATTGATGGGGAGTGCCATTTTAAGGAGCAGTCCTTATAAGAATCAACTGAGCTTGGGAACGAAAAATAGAGAACAGAAAGAGAAGGTAAAACAGGCTGCATAAAATCCAAATAAAAAAGGCTAAATCTAAAAACGAAATAGCCAGAACAAGCAAAGATAAGAGCATGATGTCAAAGCAAAGACGTATTCCAATAAAGAAAAAAAGGGCGCCTAAAAACCAATATTTGGAATATAGCGAAACAGATTCAGAAGATGAACACAAGTGTATTTATTGCGATGAACTATTTGCCTCATCTGCAGCCGGTGAAGGTTTGATCCAGAGTGACAAATGCCGTAAGTGGGCGCATGATGCATGCGCAGGGTTAGATGAGAATGACGATGTTTTGTATCTTCGCGATATGTGCTCAAATATTCCGAGTTTTCAGATGGGCGGAAATAGGCATTATTTAACTTATTTCAGGGTTTATTATGGGCTATTATTTCTGGAACATAATTTTCAAATATTCCCTTTTATTGTTTTTTCAAAATTATTTGTGACACTTTTTTAATAGAGTGAATAGTGTCGAAACACTGTATTGAAAAACTAGTGTCGTGAAGGAATTTTCACCTTGTTATTAATATAAACTTTAAAACATACATACAATTACTTAAAAAGGTGTTACAAATATATAAAGATATTATTTAATATAACCCTGATATCTTTCGAAACGCACACGCGATCATTTTCAAAGGGGAAAAGATTTACTTTTTTATTTTAAAATTTATATAAAATAAATTATGTTTGTTATTTGATTGTAAAACTTATTTTATTTCATTATGCGTTGTCATAATTACTTTTATAACCTTTGTTTTGCCGATAAAAAAAATTACAATTATTTTAAAATGAAGGATCATTTTGCCCTTTGGTGAGGGTAAAATGATCCTTTGGACACTTTTTCAAAAATCCATTTTTTTTTTCATTACTCAATTTGGGTTTAAAAATTTATTAAAGTATGTTTATAATGCAAAATATAGTGTAAAACTTACTAACATAGAGCAAAAGTTATTTTTAAAGAGATATGTTATTTTACACAAGTTTTCTCCTTACAGGGATCATTTTAGGCCGCGTTCCCCTGCTAACAACCGTATCGTGACCCTCTCCCCCCCTTCCCCCCGTCATTCTAATATGCATATTTATATTCCATACATTATTTGCAAAACATAAAGCATTTTTCTTTTCTTTAGCAAAATAAAAAATTTAAATATATCTATAGCTCATATTTAGCTGTCAGCTATTTCACTTTTAGCTATCACTCCTTCTAAATAGAAATCTCTGTCTAATTTTAATGTTAATTAATTGCAGAATTCTGGATTAATACACTGACGGAAAAAAAATCCCAACACCAAGAAAGACTTGTGTTAGATAAACGAAATTTGGTAGGCGTGTTTATACATCTGAAAGATGACATCGATTGAAATATCGCGCTTCGTGCATAAGTGTGGCGCTAGTAGCGCCACTCAGAACTTGCAGATCAGGTTTACTTTAAATGCGTGCTGTAAAGTTCGTGGCATTATTTAGCTTCAAAATGTGACGTATTGAGTTGATGTTAGCCATGAATGCCTGTAACAAGACAAAGAAGCCACTGTCAACAACTCACCGAGTTGGAACGAGGTCGCAAAATCGGGCTACGAGAAGGTGGATTTTCTTTCCGCGATATTTCAAAAAGACTTGGCTGGAATGTATCCACTGTGCATGATTGTTGGAAGCAATGGTCAAGGGATGGTACTGCCTCAAGATGACCGGGTTCCAGGAGGCCACGTGACACTCCTGTGAGGGAAGATCGCCGTATTCGGCGTACGACTGTGGCGCATCGTTTGCGGCAGAAATTAGAGCTGCAGTTGGTACCACAGTGACAGAACGAGCTGTTAGAAATCGGTTACTTCAAGAACAGCTCCGAGCCAGGCGCCCTCTAGCGTGCATTCTACTGACTCCAAGTTATTGCCGTTTGCGACGCCATTGGTGTCAAGCCAGAGCTCATTGGAGGACGGAGTGGAGATCTGTTGTGTTTTCCGATGAAAAAGAAACACAACAGATCTCCACTCCGCCCACCAATGAGCTCTGGCTTGTCACGAATGGCTTCGCAAACGGCAATGGCTTGGAGTCAGTGGAATGCACGCTACAGCATGTCTAGCTCGGAGCTGTCCTTGAAGTAACCGATTTCTAACAGTTCGTTGTGTCACTGTGGTACCAACTGCAGCTTCAATTTCTGCCGCAGATGCAGCACGATGTGCCACAGTCGTACGCCGAATACGGCGATCTTCCCTCTCAGGAGTGTCACGTGGCCGCCTGGAACCCGGTCATCTTGAGGCAGTACCATCCCTTGACCACTGCGTCCAACAATCATGCACAGTGGATACATTCCAGCCAAGTCTTTCTGCAGTATCGCGGAAAGAAAATCCACCTTATCGTAGCCCGAATTTGCAACCTCGTTCCAACGCAGTAAGCTGTTGACAGTGGATTCTTCTTCTTGTTAAAGGCATTCGCGGCTAACATGAACTCAATAAGTCACATTTCGAGGCTAAATAACGCCCACGAACTTTACAGCACGCATTTAAAGAACCCTGATCTGCAAGTTTTGATTTGCGCTACTAGCGCCACACTTATGTGCGAAGCGTGAAATTTCAATCAATGTCATCTTTCAGATGTATAAACACGCCTACCAAATTTCGTTAATCTAACACAAGTCTTTCTTGGTGTTGGGATTTTTTTTCCGTCAGTGTATTTATATGCTGAAGAATGGAACAACGTCTTTCAATTTCCTATAAAAGGTGCATATCTTAACCCTTAGTTGCATGAATTATTCATTTAGAATTGTGTTTTTTATTTTTATATTAAGGATTAGACACCAGAAATCTTAAGATAGATTTTTAACTTTATTTAGTAGCATATTTTTGTAATTTTTACAGGATTAATATTTCTATATAAATATAGTGGTTGTAAGAACTTAATTTATGTATTAAAAATTAAATAAAAAGGTGATGGAAATTTACATCACTATGCAGTTAAGGGTTATTCCTTCCGCTTAAAAATCTTTTGTGATGGGTCACTGCCATCAAAATACTAAAGGCCAGAGGACACGAGTGTAACGTCATCACTAGTCGACCGGCTTCTCATTAATGTTGGAATTTACACCCGAAATTTTTGAATAGCAGTTTTCTTTTAATCTATTTGTGGAATATCTAGTATCATCTTATAAAACAATAATAACTATTTAAACTTACTGGTGAGAATTCGGAATCCCTAAATAAAAATTCAACCAGATGCTGAAAGCCACGGTGTTGCCGCACACAGCTGATTTTTTATTGGGGGATTTCAAATTTTCACCGGTAAGTTTAAATAGTTAGTGTTGTTTCATACGATGATAGATATTCCACAAATAAAATAAAAGAAAACTGCTATTCAATTTTTTCCGGCGTGAATTCTTACTGACTTACAAATGAAAGTGACTTACAAAGAGTGTTGCCAGAGGACTACTTTTTTTCATTTAGATTCCATGAATTGCACCGCTTTTTTGAAATGGTAAAATTCGCCTTATTTGATGACATGCAAAAACAAAGGGAATTTTACCGTTTCAAAAAAGTGGTGCCAATCAAGAAATCTGAATTTAAAAAAGTAACCCACAGGCAACACTGGTTACAAATGAAAGTGACTTCGTAAATGTGCTGAGCAGAGACTTAAAATGGGCAGCGTTCATGGTAAAAAAAAAGCACTATTGCACTGGGTTCCGGAGCCCTGCATTTATGAGCTCCAATGAATTCCGGCCAACATTTAATTTAAATATTTACTAAAGTCAGAGAAGTACCGGAGCTGAGCTCTGGTGCGTTTCGGCGCAAATTAAGCCTTGGTAGCGGAATATATTGGATTGCATCTCGTGTCTTCCTCCGTAAACTTTCAGGTGCATGCAATCATTTCTTCAACAGATCTACAAAAACGCGTGAACTAATGATTAATCTTGGTGGAATGTTTTCCGCTGAGAATTAGTGCAACTTTCACGAGAATCTGTGTATCTTTTATTTCTTTTTACAGATTTTTTATTAAAATTAAAACTATACACAAGTTATAAAAACACTTTTCCGGTACTGGGAGAAAAATGGAGTAGTAGCATAGCTGAAAACATTTAAGTGTTTTTCCCACAAATATTTAAAAGTAAATTTTTCTTAATATAATCGTCAAAATCTGCGATTAAAGAAGTCAAAATTTTCTAATAAACTTTAGTGGTAACAAAAAAGTGTACAAGATGGAAGTTATCTGTGTATCACACTATCGGGGCTCCCAAATGGTCCGCTAACTGAATACCAATATTTTTTTAGAAAAATTTTCTTTTCAGTTTTTTCTAGCAAATTGTGCAGAAACCACCTTTGGATGTTGGTTCTTGCACAAACGTTATAGAAACCTAACATGAAATTTTCTGTTTAAAAATATTGGTATTCAGTGCGCGGACCATTTGGGATCCCTGCACTATGTACCCTTATTGAATTTCCAAAGAGTCTCAAACAAGTTTTTCAGATAAGATTTTTTCAATTTAATGTATAGATAGACTACCGATATTAAAGTCTCTTTGCATAATTCCAGAATTTGCAGTATATTTCTGCGATTAACCCTTATTCCCGATATTCTAAGTCGCTTTATATAATTCCAGAATTCGCAATATTTTCCTGCGATTTACCTTTATTGCTGATATTGTAGTCTCCTTGTATAATTCCAAAATTTGCAAATTTTTCTGCTATTAACCCTTATTGTCGATATTGTAGACTCTATGGATAATTCCAGAATTTGCAGTATATTTCTGCGATTAACCCTTATTGCCGATATTCTGGTCTCTGCATAATTCAAAGTCTCTGCAAACCTTTGCGTGATTCCAGAATTCGCAATATTTTTTCTCGATTTATCCTCATTGCCGATATTGTAGTCTCTTTCTATAATTCCAGAATTTTCAATATTTTTCTGCGCTTAACCCTTATTGTCCACATTGTAGTCTCTTTACATAATTCCAGAATTCGCAATCTTTATCTGCTATTAACCCTTACAGACGCAGTGTAATTCTGTTTGTTAAGTGGTGAAATGATTGACTGACACCAGACTTTACAAACGAATTTATTACAAAATAAATACTTGCTTTTCGTCGCGCACATTAGAAAGCAAAATTCTATTATAATATTCTAAGTGCATGCCATTTGAAAATTTGGAAGTAAAATTAAGTGGTTGCATCAAAAAATTCTATTAAAAAATTGTGGAATTTCTGTATGCCCCCTGATTATATTTAGCATCTAAAAAATTATTTATGAAACAGACATCATATCCATGAACCGTCATGTCCTACATAGACGAAATTTTTTTCTAGGTATTTCAGGGATTGCAGTTTTATTTATTTATTTATCTATTTGTCTCAGAATCTTTGCGAATGCTCGTAAGATGTTATACTACGGTTCAAATTTAAAAAAAAAACAATCATCCTTTATTTTCCCTTTTAAAAAACAAGTACTGGATATGTACAGTCGTGAAAAAAAAGTAAACAACCCCTACTAACTCTGCAACAAATTAGTGTAGTAGAAAGTTACTGGTACCAAACGATTTAAAATAAAGCCTACTTTTAAAAGATGTATATAAAATCGGATTAAGGGGTCATCTAAAAATCAAAACCAGACCAAATTTTGTTTTTTCTTTCAATAGCAATACCCAATTTTGAAGATACATTTTAATTCTTCGGTTCAAACTATGCCTAAACATAAAATTTCATGTTATTTGGATGATAAGTTTTTGAATTATAAACATTCAAAATTTAGAGATTCTAATGTTAAATTGCATTTTTATATTTTTATTAATATCTCCTGTAATTATAAACTTAAAGTGATAATTTTTTGTATGGTTATAACCAAGGGTGTAAAAATCTAGGCACCAGCGGGCAGTTTCTCACCACTAAATTTTATTCGCTATTTTTCGTCTAATATTTCGTCTAAATTTTTGTAAGAATGCCAATAAAAATTAAGCGGAGAAAACTAATAAAATTTTGTGGTAAGAGACTGCTCGCTGGCGCCTAGATTTTTACACCTCTGGTTATAACCCTAAAAAACCCAAACATACATACATGGAATTTGTAATTTTAAAATTTTTATAATATGAATTATGAAATTAATATTCGAAAAAAATATGAATTACCTACATTTGTTTTTTGATAGATTTATATTTACTATGTCCTGCTTTATACGAATTCTCAATTTCAATTTTTTCTTGCAAGTAGTTTCCGAATTATGCTTAAAAATCGCCAAAATCATGGTTTAAGCGTCTATGATGTGTAGAAAAGCAGAATTTAATATATATATATATATATATATATATATATTACTCTTTTTATTGAAACTTTTGGGCTGGCAATAGTCAAAAAACATTAAGCGAGTGAAATGGTCCTATTGGCAAGAAATAATACATTAATAGAAGTGTCATAATCATTATGTAGCATTTTGAACAATCGATACAACTCTTAAAATAGGCTCGTTTTAAAATAATTAATTTCTCTGAAACTAACCGTACGAATTTCATGAAAAATTGGATTTAGGCTAATTGAAGGGTATAGAATTCATTTATGGTGTCAAACTTGGGTATTGCTATTGAAAAGAAAACAAAGTTTGGGTTCGTTTTCATATGTAGATGGCCCCCTAAGCAAAATTTATGTGCATAATTTAAAAGTAGGCCTTATTTCCAATCGTTTGGTAACATTAACTTTCTTCTACAATAGTTTGTTGCAGAGTTAGCTTGGAGTGTTTGCTTTTTTTTTTTCCACGACAGTACGTTTCTGGATTCATTCTATGATTCATTTTTATAAATTAAATAAAATATCGATAAGTACCAAAAAACCTAAAATAATCAAGGTATAGTGATCGCAACCGCAAAAAAAATTAAATACCACAGAAAAAATTACAATTTTATACGACACTAATCAAACAACATGTCAATGAATGAAATTTACATCTTTATTTTCTTGCGTAAAGAAAATAGCTCTGTAATATTTTAAGGAATTATCCAACACATGTCAGTAATTCATTATTTTTGCCACTTTTCACAGCTTAAAGTGATCGGAACTTTAATGGCTATTTCCATGAGTACCTGTAGTGTAAGTCAGTGTTGCCAGTAGACAGGGGTGCAAGCGCTGCGCCAGAAATGGCTGATTGCTACCACTAAATTTTCACAGTATTCTTCACCTTATTCAATGACGAAATTTCTGAGATTTACTAAGGCGAAGAATACTGTTAAAATTTAGTGGTGAAAATCAGCAATTTTTGGCGCAGCGCTTTCATCCCTGCCAGTAGACCACTTTTTTGAAATAGTAAAAGTCGCCTTTTTTAATTACATATTAATTAATGTGAAAACAAGGGGAATTTTACCATTTAAGAAAAGTGGTAGCAATCAAGAAATCTCAATTTTAAAAATAAATAGCCTACTGGCAACACCGGTGTAAAACACAAGCTACGATTTTTGGCTACCAGTATTTTAGAACGGAAAAAGTGGCAGATAATGGGAGGAAAAATTACTTTATGGGAGATATCTCATTAACTGTATAAGGCCAAGCAAACTTTTCGAAAATAACGAAGGCCAACAAGCATAGCAGTTATCAGCTATGTGACTTACACTACAAAAACTCATGGAACTAGCCATATATATATGCATTAAGAACCCCATTTAAATTAACTGTATTTAAATCGATGCACAATAATTATTTTATCTGTGATTTCTTTTTTTTTTTTTTTTTTTTTTTTTTTTGCAGAAAGGGACTAGTATCATTATATCCCAACTTAATGCAACAATATATACTTATACATGTGATATAAATATTTTATTAAACTATTTTTAAATCTAAAATAAATACAGTAAAAGAGGAAAAATATTTTTATAAATATAAAAAATACAAGCCTTTCCAAATGCATACCAAGTATTTCAGAAAAGTAGCTATACGTTTCGTTTAGTTAAATAGTAATAATAATAACAGTTCTAGACATTTGGAAGAATATTAAAACTATTTTTAAGTATTGCATAAAACATACCGGCTCTTACATCGCTGCCCGCTAAATACAAGGCCTAAGGGCTGATTCAAAAATAGCGACTGTCATAGACCGATTTTTTAAAATGTGTACTGTCCTTTCAATTTGAATACCGGTAATTTCGAAATGTAATCTTTGCCTTGTTTTCCCGTTGTTAAATAAGGTGAAAAACGCTTTTCGAAAAAAGTGATATCCAAATTCAAGGCACCGTATACTGAAAAATGTCCGGCTACGGCAGACGCCATTTGTAGGCCAGCGCGAAAAATGTAAGACCTAGTAAGACCTAGTAGACCTAGTTCAAGGGTTTTGTCATTGTACCATGGACTACATAAATACTTTTTAACCTTCCTACCCTGTTGAAATTTCACCCAACCTTAATAAAAATATTTCACACCAGAATTTTCTTTAAAAACTATTTAATGCATTTATTTATACTAGCTTTCGGTGCCTTTTATTTATCTCACTTTACGAAAAAATTTCTGGTTCGAATCGAATGAAATGAATTATAGAAATGGGTCGATTAGATCCATTCATGTTAGGAAGGTTAAAATTGGAAGGAAAGCAGTCCTTATCTAAAAATTGAGGTAAAAAGAGGTTAACATATTCCGGTCGAGGTTAACGAAAAAGACAGGCTACCTCGGTGGGTCCGATTCTTCTTTTTTTACAGACCGCTGGAGTCACGTGATGCTCGAATGCACCAATGAAGGTGTGCGAAAAGAGCATCACGTGACTCCAGCGGTCTGTAAAAAAAGAAGAATCGGACCCACCACGGTAGCCTGTCTTTCTCGTTAGCCTCGATTCCGGTAACATGACGAGTGCTGGTCGTCATGCGTTTTTCGTGCCAAAAGGTAGAATGAGGAGCCAAACTCATCATACGACTGAAGTTACTTAACACTAGAACGCCCGGAAGGAGTCGATTCGACCCCTACCATATGAATAAATGTCAATTGGAACCAGAAATTCTTTCACAAAATAAGTTAAATTTTAAAAACGCAGTTTTATGTTAAATAAATCAATCAAATAATTTTAAATAAAAATTCTGGTTTGAAATATTTTCATGAAACTGTAGTAAAATTTCCGGGCTTTCTTGTGTTAAAATAGGTTTATTACCAAAGAATTTTCACAGTTTCCATTTCAAAACAATTTTGCGTCTGAATGATATATTTTTAAGTCAATAAATGCTTAAATTATAAAAAATAAACATACTGTTTTCTTTAATGAAAAAAGTGTCTTATTTCGTGCAAGCTTAGATCTTACTAGAAAGGGTTTTGAAAGGCATTTTTGTACTTTTAAAATATTTTATGGCATTAAAAACATTAATTTTTATAAAGGAGTTAAGCATAAAGTTCAAATAGCAATCTCTAACAGGTAAAATTGTGAGTTTAGCAAACATGTTATTTTCTTTTTCACACTAAAATGTTTCAGCACAAAAATTCATGACTCTATTTAACAATTCGGCTTATCAGCAAAGCCTCAAAAATGATTATGACAAGAAAAAAGAGAATGTAAAAATTCACTATATATGTATTCATTTAATGGCTATTTGAAAATGTTGATAGAGTCCTCACCTAATGGTTACTTAAAAATGTTGATAAAGTCCTCACCTAATGGTTATTTGAAAATGTTGATAGTGTTCATAGAGAGATTTCCCTTGTTTGTTTAAGAAAATTATTTTTAACTCTTTGTATGCCATGGGCGAGATATGTTGATTTCACAGAACGATTTAACCCTTTCATGGGCAAATATTTCAGTTGCTAAAATGTTGAAATGATTGAATGACAGCAGGTTTTACGAACAAATTTGTTTCATAATAAGTAAAATATATTTTCTTCACATACATTATAAATGTAAAATTCTGTTTAAACTTTCTGGTGCGATTGTTTCATTTGGTAAATTAAATTAAGTGGGACATATATATTCCACCGCCCACGAAAGGGTTAAACATGAAACAAAGTATCTCGTCTTTTGTAATTTGTGATCACTGAAAGCAAATGCAATACCCGTGGGTCACGAAAAACCAACCCGTATGAAATAAGCCGTTGTAACTTAACACACTGCCGACGGACAATTTTTATCAAATCTGAATTTTATAACAGTAGAATCTTCACCCTGTTCTGAAAGTCTTTTGTAAATTGGTGTTCTAGATAAGTTTCCTAAGTTTATGCATCGGTAAATATCTTTCAATGTACGAATTTAATATAAAATGCCTTACAGTCTAAAGACATATGGACAACATGATATAAATGCAATTTTCTGTAAGGTAGAAGCCACGCCCTTAGTCAATGATGTTTTTTGAATGAAAACGAAAATTCTCGTTTCCCGTCGTGAATGTGTTAAGGTGCATACGCTTCTTGGAATCTCCGAAATCTTGGAAGTCTGGCGGAAAATTTCTATTTAATATTTAAAAAACAGAAATTGCGGTCGCCTTGTTTAATTGCATGATTTCCAATATTTCAATACGTTAAAGTAAAGTACGTGAGTTAAATACGCAGAAAAATTCTTTTAGTGGTAAAACTGTTTGCACCCTGGTAACCTAAGTATCTCATCGCTTCCAAGTACTACGATTTTTACTCACAAAAAACTTTTAGTGGTGATCTTCGCCTTATTTATTCACGGATTTCTAAGATTAAATTAGTGAAGCAATACTAATGAAAAATCCTGATTTCAGAGAGCTTATTTCATAGGGGGGAGTTTTTCGTGACCACCCTATATTTATCTTATTAACACTATGCAGGCCGCTGATGCATTTATGCGACATTTATACAACTGTCATTAAGAAATTCAAAATTCTCCCCTGAAAGTTTGAATAGTTATTTTTGTTTATTCTAATGATAGCTATTTCGCGAATAAAATAAAGGAAAATTAGTATTAAAAATTTTCTGGGGTGAACTCAAAATTTCTGAATGAAAAAAACCGCCAGATTTTTAACTCTGTTTGCAGCCTGTATAGTGTTAATACGAATCCAAAATCTTCTATTCTTCTTTTAAGGACATTTAGTTACGTTCTATAAACCACCAAAGTTCGGTGAATGCTCATTAATAATTGCTTGATTATGTAACATTCCTCGTAATAATATTATAAACCAAATGTGTTAATTTGATTTTTCCTGGGATACTTCTGGATGCCTTGATTTTAAATGTCTGTCTAAATCACGCCTTCGTACTAATACCTTACCACATTTCAAACAACGATAGGGAGCGTCTGTTTCGGAGTGTAATCTTACATGTTTGTTCAAATTACTTGGATCACTAAATGGTCGAAAGCAGTATTTACACTTGAGAGGCTTATAGCCCGTATGAGTGCGGACGTGAATTTTTAAACCGTATTTTCTAGAATAAATTTTACCACAAAACGCACAGATGTGGCCTTGAGACAAATGTGCACAATCCCGTCCATTAGATTTCCAGTTGTTTGAAATTGAAGATACTAAACTTCCAGCTGACTGTCGTAACACAGCCTGATTTGCAGTTGTGTCATGTACCGTAATTTCAACATTATTAAAACTTCTTGATGAGTCCGTTTCGGTGTCGCTGAAAAAATGGTTCTTTTGTAAAACAGGTTGTACATAACACAGTTGATCTCTGAACATGATATCTTTCCTTCTTATAGTTGGAATTTCAGATTCGTTTTCATTCAGCTTTATAGCAGCACGCGGAAATAGTTCAGCTGCATTGTAATTCCAAGCATTTGACTCAGGAAATTCGGCTAATGAAAGTTCGGTTGATGTAATTTCCAGATTTTTACAAAGAAATGACAAATGTACTTTTAAAGGATTTGGATCTTTGAAGATGCTTCCACACCTGTGACAGTGATATGCTTGATTACCTAAAAAGAAAGTAAATAACTATTATTAAGTCTTTGGAGTGAGACACGTGCACCAATAAAAATAATTTAGATATTAATTATATTTCAGGATCGAAAATACAGAATATGGTAACAGTAAAGCCGGATTTTTTTTATAATATTAATTTTCTCTGGGGGTATTCAGAAATAAAAAAAAAATAAGCAGGAAACATCAAAAAATTGTGAAATTACTGGCTTTTAACACTTTGAGGGGCAAGCAATAATGTCTTTCTAATAATGAATTCTCTCCGGAATAATCGAAAAAATTTATTTTAAAATAAGGAAAAGCAATTTTTCAACATTTCCCTTCAAAGTTAAAAAATATATAATGTAGTTTAAAGTTTCTGGTGCGACTCTCGTTTAAATTAGGTGGGATATAATATATCCCACCGCCCCTCAAGGGGTTAAAGCGGCTAACGGTGACTAGAAGCAGCTTACTATTTTTTTTTTATTGTTCGCGTACTCACAGGCGGAATAGCTTATTATATAGAGTAGTTCACTCCATCTACCTTTGTCTAGAACAACTATAAACTTTTAGCGATATTACTGTACAATTCATCGTTACTTACTCTAATTTTATGTCCTTTCAAATAAAATTGTTCAGTTAGTCCTCAGATTTTAGATTACTTATATATTTCTAAGTAATGTATGTTCTGAGACATTTTAGAACGGCGGAATTTGGCTCTCTACTTACACTATATTATACTGCTATCACATAAAGAATCATAATAAATTCTCACTGTATTTGATCGATTTTATAGAGAATTGTTAGGGGATCCTTTTTTAGAAAACCATCGTAAAACATCAAAAAGGATTTATCGCTTTGGATTTCTATTTAGATAAATAAAAATTGTAAAGTATTGGCTAATAATCAAAACTTGAAGATTTCAAGTTGATTTGGTGTGCGCAGAAAAATAGATGGTTTAAGATATCCATATACCTTCGGAGGTGATTTTTTGACATTTTTGAAATTGTCTCTTTATACCAATTTTTTATGACGACATTTAAGTTCAAACTTTGGAAAATATGTACTACACAGAAATAATCTCCCAAAAGTGAGAAATAGTCGAAATTATGTAAAAAATTGACATTTCAGAAAAACATGATAACTCAAAAACAAACCAATGTATTGACAGTTTGTAAGTTGCATAATAAAAAGAATAACTTTCTCTAGGACATTGACTATTCGCATTATAATAGCATCCATGTCTCAGATGCTGTGGCAGTTGCAGTGTTGCCAGTGGTTACTTTTTTTAATTCAGATTTCTTGGTTGCACCACTTTATTGAAACAATAAAATTCGCCTTATTTAATGACATATTAATTAAGGCGAGAAAAAGGGGAATTTTACCATTTCAGAAAAGTGGTGTCAAACAAGAAATATGAATTTTAAAAAAGTAGCCCACTGACAACACTGAGTAGTTGAAGTACTGATGTAATGAAAAGTTTCTAAAATTCGTTGCAACTTTGTCACTTATACCACTGTAAATATAAAACTAATATACTATTATGAATGGAGTCTATTCCCTCAATAAACATTTTTAAGAGAAGTACACAAAATTTCAAGACATTTCATGCAATTTTTTTTGCTATAAGATGTTTTACGTATTGTAAGAATTTGAAAAACTTCATTTTGAGAAAAAGCTAAAAATAACTTTTAACCCATTAACGGTCGCATTAAATTAGGGTTTAAAAACTTAAATTGCTTATTGGCACCACTTTTTTGAAGAAGAAATAGTCAACTTATTTAATGACAGGTAAAATGATACCATAATAAAGCCAATTACACTATTTTATAAAACTGGTGGGAATCAAGCAATCTTAATAAAAGACACAGCTAGAATTAAGTTGTTAAACACAATTCAAAAGCTGTAATATCTGTAACTTTAAACGGCTGTAACTCGGGTTCTAATTAAGATACAGATACAATTTAAGCATAATTCGACAGTTAAAAGATTCGATTTTAATATTATTGCAAAACTGAAAAATCGATCTTTTGATCGAAAATGACGTTTCGAGGGTGTTTGGATACATTAATTTGCTCTGTACAGATATCACAAAAGAAATTGAAAATTGCTATGACACTTCAATACAGCCTCCAATATTTTATTGATTCTATGCGACTCGTTTGATTTCTCCAATTACTCTTCCGAAAATATTTTACTTTGTATTGATCAATAAGTTATCAACAGGTTGGGATTATAATGAGAATTATTTTTTCTGATATGTTTCAAACCGATTACTACTAAGCTTAAAATGGTACAAGGAAATTCATTCGAATTAATCTAGGCGCTTGTTTCTAATTGTAAGATTAGTGTGATACGATGAATCATTACACAAGTATAAGAGGATTAAAACACTTAAACCGACATTCAAAATAAGTTATAAATAAATATGTAAGTGATATTTCTAAATACTTCCGAAAGAAGAATTCTAACGCACTGTTTGAAACGTTGTTAGCTTTAGTTGCTTCTATCAAAACAGTGTCTATAACAACTAATAAATTATAAGAAGTCGGTTAGATTACTAATATCCCGTTCATTGAGGTCACAAGATAAAAATATATCTAATAGAATATTGTCGAGTAATTACAATTGATTAACTGCTTTTGATATTTTAACCTTTCTAATCTAATGGTATAATAACAGTGTTACATATAGCTATCAACCTTACAAGCGTTTTTTTCTTTTTTTTTTTTTATAATATATATATTTTTTGAAACAGGAAATTTATATTATGGAATATATGTTTCTTATATATGGTATTTATTTGATTTTGATTATATTAAGTAAAATACCGGATTCACAATATGCTTATTTGACTTAAACAAGCCGGAAATTGTACGTCAAATGTGACAAATGAGGTGCGTTCATACAATAACTAGTTTAATAAATATTCAGATCTTGGTGCAATAGCTGTTGATTATTAAAAGTTTTGTTAGCAATTTACTTCTGAAAGAGGAGAGAAAGACAAACTTCGATGGAAGGAGCTCTCGGTCACGTGACGTGCAAAGATTTGTCGAAACAAATGCATAATCTAACAGTCGAACAGCTATTATATCACTCACTTATTTTCGTTCAATTGAATATTGTGTGTTTTGCCTCCAGCGCCGCCGAAATATTAAATGGGCCAACCCTGGGATGTGGGCCATCTCTGGGATATGGGAAATCATAGGTGGTTTTATCCTAGATTAGGGGTGCACAGCCTTTTTTAGAGAAGGACCACATACAAAAATGTCTAGGTTGTCGAGGGCCACATCAGTAACTCGGAGAGAATTCTATTTCGGGAAGGTGATCTGTGGCAGATATAATCAGATAAAAAATAAGGTTTCAGAGAGGTGGGAGTTTTACCCCTCTAAGTTCCCCTACCCCAGTCAACAAATCAATTCTGCTGGCAAGGATATAGTAACAGTTTACGTTTGTATATATAACACAAATATAGCAAGGATTGTTTTCAAGGAGTGATATATTCCTTGATTTTATTCGGGGAGGGTAAATTTTGTTTTATTAAAAGTGGTAAAAAACGAACTTGGCATGAAAGTGGCTAGTGCCGAAAAAAATGCGAACTTTATGAGCGAAGGGGTGAGAAGGAGCCAATCAATGAAATTTGAGATTTTCCACGCCTGATCAACGAAATTCACTATTTTTCCGTGCCCGATCGACAAAATGCGCTATTTTTCCGCGCTCAATCGACGACATTCGCTATTTTTCCGCACCCGATAGACGAAATTTTTAATTTTCCGTACCTGATCGATAAAATTCGCGATTTTTTCGTACCTGACCAACGAAATTCGCGATTTTTAGGAGCCCGATCGACAAAACTCGCGATTTTTCTGCGCCCGATCTACGAAATTTTTGATTCTTAACTGACTCTGACAAAATTTGCAATTTTTTCCCGTGGCAAATTGACAAAATTCGTGTTTTCTTCTCGCGATAATCTGACGAAACTCTCGATTTTTCCGCTACCGATCAAAGAAATTTTCGATTTTTCCGGGCATCATCCATAAAATTTGCGAATTTTCCGCGCTTCATCGACAAAATTCGCGATTTTTCTGTACCCGATCAGCGAATTTTGCGATTTTTCCGCACTTGATCGACAAAATTCGCAATTCTTAACTGACTGTCGAAATTTTCAATTTTTCCCGCGGCAAATTGACGAAATTGACGATTTTTACCTGCGACTTATCGACAAAACTGCAATTTTTCCCAGTTCTAAATTGACGAAATTCGCGGACCGCACGTTAACCCATCGCGGGCCACTTTTGCCCCTTGGGCCACAGGTTTTCATCCCTACCCTGGATGGATGTTTTCACTTTAAAACGAGGCCAATAAACGACAGCAACAGAGCTGATTTCCGTATAAAAATAATGTGTTTATCTGACTTTGCAAAATGCCTGTGACCAAAAATGTAATTTTAATTATTTAAATTAGACTATCTGCAAAAAAAAATCTTGTTAGCTCTGCTTATTTAAATTCATTAAATTTCTTATTATGCAAACATAGGCTATTGGTAATTAAATAAATATTTTAGGTGAATATAATAACTTTAGGTCCACATATGTTAACCTAAAATACTTGTCCCTTAACCCCTTAATTCTCGCTCCCGTGATATTCACGAGCTGTGTCTTTTATTCAGATTGTTTGATTCTCACCAGTTTTATAAAATAGTGTAATTGGCCTTATCATGGTATCATTTTACCTGTAATTAAGTCAGGTGAATATTTATTTTTCAAGAAAGTTGTGCGAATAAGCAATTTGAATTTTTAAACCGTAATTTAATTCGACCGTTAAGGGGTTAAAATGTTAATTTCAGATTTTTTTCTAAGATCTATGTTGTGTTTAATATGGTGTGACTTGTATATAATAACAATAAATGGGTATTTCATAGCTTCCAAACCTTCCGTGTTCTGAGTACTAACTATTTCCAAATAGAAATATTCGTTTTTTCAATCACAGGAATTTGTGATTAACACGCTAAGCGCCACGTCAGTCACCGGTGACTCACACCGAACTTTTCGTTTAGAACACGTCTTTCACCGATGACTGACGGTCTAAAATATGACATAATACTAAATATATATATATTGTTTTAAGTAATTACTGAAAATTTATTTAAAATTTACTTACCTTTTATTTATTATAGGATTATAGTTTCTTAAAAATTACTTAAAACATTGTAGATTTTTCAGCTTCAGTGTCAGTTACCGTGGCTCTCAACGTGTTAAATGAAGAAGATTGTGTGTTCGAAGATTACTATTCAGGAATAGTGGTACTCAAAAATTGAAAGGTTTGGCAACTATAGTATTTATAGTATTATTCTAACTTCGAGTCTAAATAATTAAAGGGAGAGTTGGATTAAAGTTGAAAATCACTTTTCTGACATTTTCTTTATGCTAAATTTTACAAATAAGCTATTTACAGATTACCACATAAGGCTAATTCCATGAAAACTTGTCATGTCTATCACACAGCTGAAAATCGCTATGCGTGTTGGCCACCATTATTTTCGAAAAGTTTGCTTCGCGTTATTCAATTGATGAGATATCTCCGATAAAATAAGTCAGATTTTTCCGCTCTAAAATACTGGTAGCCAAAAATAGTAGTATGTGACAGACATGACAAGTTTTCATGGAATTAGCCATAATTACTTTTCATATAAAAGTTATTCAATTGAAACATTTCCTATTGTCATTACTGGTAAAGTTGTGAACAAAAACCCAGGTTCGGCTTGGAGCGTGACAGCCCGTATTTCTAACTAAATAAGTGGATTATGACCATGATTTACTATATGAATATTGTTTTTTATAGTGTGCTCTAAAGATTGTATCAATGATTCTAGACATTCTATATGTGTTTGTGTGGAGTGCATATCTAACATATTACGAAGTGTTGATGGGTACAGATGAATGTTTACGAAATAAAGGTTGGGCCGAAAATTCTTCTATTAAAAATCAAGTACCGTAATTTCCGGCGTAAAATTCGCGGATCAAACAATTTATGTTTCGACCCAGAAATTGTATTTCATAAAATGTAACTTCTTAAATCGCGGTAAATAAATGATTTCAATTTTTAAATAAAAATTCTGGGCCGAAACATGATTGTTTCATCCGCGGATTATTTGCCGGAAATTACGGTAATTGGAATCCCACATAGCATTTTTAGTTTGCAGAAAATTTGCAGAAGTCTTGCTTTGAAAACCTGCAAAGTTGCAGCGAGCTCAGCATGATAAGACTTAAAGTTCATAACAAGACTGCAGCAAGTCACCACACTTTGAACTTGGGGCGAACTTGTCGTGCAAGTTAAATTCATGCTGCATCAAATTTATTGCAAATTAACGGCAAACAAGTAATCAAAAATATTGCAAACTTACTGCAAAGTAGTATACATTCCATGCCACATTAACTGTTCACACCTGTTACTTAAGTTTAACCCCTACGAAGTTGTTCATAGACCAAATCAGGTCTATTGATGCATATGCACCGTTAAGGAGCATGTATTGTTTTTACCACCATAAACAAGTTAGGGTAATATTTGTACTTTTCAATTTGGGCCTTTTTTGGCATTTGAAGAGTATAGCGTTTAAATAAAGCGGTACCAACCGAATAAAATTTCTGCATATCTGCTGATTGTCTATTCTCTCAACAGAGGGATTTTTTGCTTTCGTCACTTTCGTGAATTTTAAAGACAGTCTTGCCATTAGTTTCACAACAAACTACTCATGCAAGTGGGTGATGGTATACCTTGCGGGAGATTTGCCGCGAATTTCTCGATTCAAATTTGCCACGGCAAGATAATATCAGAAAAAATCTAACTTGCTGCTAATGTTCATGCTATCTGGGATAGGAGTGTGCGGTTTGAAGAAAATGTTTCTCATGATTGAAAGTTTTGTTTAAACAAATTATTAATTCAAACGATTGCCCATACATAGCTATACATTCGAAGCTGAGAAAAAGCATAAAAACAAGAAGTTACCAACCATTTATTTTGCCCAATCGATTACTAAGATATTTCAAAGTGTGCGTCTTTGTAGCTTGAATCACATCCAAATGGTACCCAATTTCCTTTTACAAGTTGAAATATGATAGAACATTGCACAGTCATGTAAAATAAATAAAAAAAAATTTTCAAAAAGCATAACACCTAACACTACAACAACCCGCCAAATTATCTCATAGAAAAACGAAAATTGCCATTCGATGGTTAATTGTGCGAGGGTTTTTTTTTTCAATTTACTGTACAAAAATGATGGTTTGTAGCTGCTTTTGATTTTTTTTCTTTTCAGGTTTGAAGGTGTAGCGCCATTTATGGAAAATATTTAGAATTATTATTTTTAAACTGTTTAAAATTAACATTCGATCATGTGAAGCCTTTTTGCCCAAAACGCATTCTTGTACGTCAATTGCTTTATTTTTCATTGAATTTTAAAATATGTCTTAGACTTTTGGCCTACCCTGTATTTCAAATGCAAAATGATAAGGAAGTCTCGTTATATGTACCGCGTAAAGAAAGATATAAATAATACCAAAAATGCTGCTTTTACAATGCGAGTGAATCCTTTAATATATCATTGCTTACAGCGGATTTTATTTAAAGAAAACAGTACTATACAGATTGAGACATTTTCTTTTTAACACTTTCCAACATAGTTGAAAAGTGCTCATGAATTCGGTTTGTCTGTCCGTCTTACTGTCTGTCTGGCTGTCTGTCTGGCTGGCTGTCTGTCCGTGCTATAACTCGCGTAAATATACTCTGATTGCCATGAAATCGATATATGTTGCTGCGGTTTACTATGGTATGTTCGGTATTGAAAATGAAGTGTGTAGCATTTTCGGTTCATTTACAGGGCCACTCAAAACAATTTCATTACATTGCGGTCTATGAAGAAAAATGGTTTGCCGTGTATTTTAATGATATTATAGTATTTTAAACATATTAAAATGGATATACATCACTGAGCTGTACTGCGAGGTTCTTACTATAGAATATGGTGCATTTTCGGTTCATTTACAGGGCCACTCAAAACATTTTCATTACATTGCGGTCTATGAAGAAAAATGGTTTGCCGTGTATTTTAATGATATTATAGTATTTTAAACATATTAAAATGGATATACATCACTGAGCTGTACTACGAGGTTCTTACTATAGAATTTGGTGTGCATAGAACTTATCGTTTATTTACAGGGACACACAAAATAATTTGGCTATAGAAGAAAGTGAGCAATAATTGAACTATTGAAGCCTACGAAGAATAACTGCTGGAAGTGCGTTTTCAGTTGTGATATGCGTTTTTAAATTTAACTTTTTAAAAATATTACTTGGTGTATATAAATTCTATAGATCATATACAAGGTCACACAAAAGTTCTCAACAACATCCGTTTATTGGCGGAAATTGTTGAGTGGAAATTTTCAACTGTACTATGCATTTAACTGAACTAACCTTGAGCATACTTTGTAGTATGCATCAGAGTTGCCAGTGGGCTACTTTTTTTTAATTCATATTTCTTGATTGGCACCACTTTTTGAAATAGTAAAATTCGCCTTATTTAATGACAGATTAATTAAGGCGAAAAGAAGGGGAATTTTACCATTTCAGAAAAGTGCTGTCAATCAAGAAATCTGAATTTTAAAAAAGTAGCCCACTGGCAACACTGGTATGCACACGTATCAGTAGATCATATACAGGGCAGGAATAAAATCGCATATTTTAATGACTATTCCTAATAACACCAGAAATTGGATTTTCAAATGCATTATGCGTTTTCCAAATTGTTCATTTAGACGTCATCTTACACCTTAGTTGTGAAGTTTTGTTATAGTAGTCTGAATGTGCTGGAAAGTGTTTCATTATCTATGCTGTAAGCATGATTTTTCGTTCTTGTTTTCTACTAAAATTAAGATTATGGAATATCTTTTTTTTACGTTAGACGCCATACATTTTAACTGGATATATTTTGCAGCTTATACCGAATATCACCCCACAATAATTTTGCAAGATTTAGGATTTTGTAGAGAGACTTTAGCGGCAGAGGTCATAGAGGAGAAACTATAGCGGTCGCGGTCAACAAGCTTCCCGCGGGTCGCAAAGCTACCACTATTTTTGAATAGAATAATTCTCCTTATTTAGGGACAAAAATTTTGCGATTTAAAAAGGAAAAGAATTTTACTCGGAAATACTGGTGGTAATGCGTTTTCAGACAAAAGGGTTATACACCTTTTTCCTAGAGAAAATTATTGAAACCCTATTGTACTGAAATCCTTTGATGTTATTAGTAGACAGAGTGATGGTGTTAAAGTTTTTCACGCGAGTAGTTTTATTGGTAGCTTAAGTAAAAAAAGAAATTAATCATAAATTTCATTTATTAAAAGAAATGAAACAGTATCCCATACAGCATTTTTAGTTTGCAGAAAAATTGCAGCAGTTTTGCTTTGAAAGCCTGCAAAGTTGCAGCAAGCTCAGCATGACAAGACTGAAAGTTCATAACAAGACTGCAGCCAGACAACGCAAACGCCGAAGTCACCACACTTTGAACTTGCAGATAACTTGTCGTGCAAGTTAAATTCATGCTGTATCAAATTTATTGCAAATTAACAGCAAACTAGCAATCAAAAATACTGCAAAGTAGTAATCGTTCCATGCCACACTATCTGTTTACAAATCTTACACTATAAGTTTAACCTCTTCGAAGGGGTCCATAGACCTGTTCTAGTCTATTGATGCGAACGCACCATCAGAAGGTGCATACATCGTTTTTATCCCCATAAACTAGTCAAGGTGATATTTGTACTAAACAATACAAGCCTTTTTTTGGTATTTGATAAGTATAGCGTTTAGAAAAAGCTGTGCCAACTGAATAAAATTTCTGCAATTTCTGCGTATGTGCTGATTTTCTATTCTCTCAACAGAGGGATTTTCTGCTTTCGTCACTTTAGTGAATTAAAGACAGTCTTCCCATCAGTTTCACAACAAATTACTCATGCAAGTAGGGGATGGTATACCTTGCGGGAGATTTGCTGCACATTTCTCAATTCAAATTTATCACGGCAAGTTAATATCAGAAAAAATCAAACTTGCTGCTAATGTTCATGCTATTTGCACACTTGCCAACTTTCCCTTAAACTTCCGTAAAATGTGAGTTAAACACGTTTCGAACCAGGTATTTACTAAAGAAATTGATTCAAATAGATTTCACAGAGAAACATGATTTTAAATGTATAATGAAAAATCAAATAAATTTTCTGGCTAGTAACGCGTATAACCTGGGTTAATTTAACTCACATTTTACGGAAGTTTAGATGAATGTTGGCAAGTATGTATTTGGGATGCCATACAGAAAAATGCTACACGTCATTGAATAGAATTTCAGGTTGCAAATATGTTTATTGAGACACGCAATTTAAACATGAGGATTCTCTTGAGAAAATTTTTAACAGAGAATTTCATCAATGGTACACATATAATGAAATGTCTGATAGTGTAACTCTTTATGGCTATTCAAAAATCCAAAACAAATATTAATAGGTAAACAAAACTGATCGGACTTTAATTTGATTGCAAAAAAACCTACTGTGAAAAAAAGATAAATCAAACTTCATCACCATTCATGTACTACTAATTAGAGGTTAAAATGAAAAACTAGTAAAATATTTGCCTTTAAGGCAATATCCTCCATCTTTCCTCCATAAGGTCAAAAATTATCAAAGTTCTAGTTATTTTATTATTTAAAATATTCTTATAAATAATTTCAATGCTGTATTTTATGTAATCCAATATTTATTGATTTTTATCGGCATGTTGTAGATAGCGAATTTTTTCACGCTTAATCTAAATTCGTTGAAAATTAGTGATTTGAGCCATGTATAACACCAGCAAAGGAGATTTAAATTGAGATAGCTGTCTGTGCTTTCCTTTTAGTTCACGTACGATTATTTTGTAGCGGAAAACGATATTCCTAACACAGAAAGGATAGTAATTAACCCCGAAAGTTGATGACGCCTTGGGGTTACTTGTACTCTCGACAGGTAAGTGAAAAAATTGTCCTTAGGTATCAAAAATCGATATGTGACTGCTGAATTAATGAAGAAGAATAACAATCACTATGACCATCTGGTAACTTTTGTCCAAAAAGTCATTAACCTCGCTGAGCAATTACAAAAATGATTTTTAATCTCAATCAAATCGCTTTGCACTACCTTATCGAATATGCAAATCAGAGACAAGATGTGACGGCAGAGGTCTTATCTGCATACAGATTCAATTAATGTTACCGTACTATTCTTGAAGATTATTCATAAAACAACAAATTTTCTTGCTAGCTACAAACAAATACTGATGATAAAGTTAAGCAATCTTAGAGTTAGTTTTGGTAAAAAATACAGCATTTTTTTTCTCGTAAAAATACTTTAATTTTTTCGTTGTACATGGTGAATTAAAATCCCAGCTATACGTCCTTTACTTCGGAGAGATGGGAAAAAAAGAATATCATAACAACTAAATTTAATTTAGTTACACTGGACGGACAACAATGGAATCGACACTTGGTATTAATTTTTACCCATCAACCTTTGATTGGATCAACTATGCATCCGTGAGCTCACATGCACCCTTCGACTCCTTTCTGTGAGCCCACGATGTATTTACATGTATAAATTAATATTTTACATCAATTTTGCAATCATGGATAGTAAATTGTTTTTATGGGAATAAAGAAAGGATTCTTTATGTACACAGTTTTGTCTTATGATATCTAGGAATAAGAAAACATTAAAGACTCCAGTGGCGCATCCAGGATTACTCTTTGGAGGAGGCTAGCATATTTTACAGGCTTATATGTGCCCAGATTTTGTCTGACCTGCTGCCGATCTCTGTCTCTTTTCATTTAATTTGATTGGACGTGCCGGATCAAGTCCTAACTTACATTTTTCTGCTGACTTGAGCAGAGTTGTAACCAGCCAGAGAAGCTCTGGAAAGCTTTAAACGGGCTAATTCTGAATGCTTTTAACATGTTAAATAAGGAAATACTGTACTAAAATATATCTTAGTTCTTGCGAGTTTTTTGGTACGTTTCTGTATTTGGATAATTTTAAAGTGTGTTTGCAATCAAACGATTTAAAGTTTTATTATTAAATTATCAAAATGTTATGAAGGTTAACCCTCCGTCTACCAGACGGGTCCATTGGACCCGACAGGTACATACAAAATATTCATTCAAACCAGAAATTTCTTTAAAATAAACTAAGTATATAAACCAGACAAAAATAAGGTAAATAAATAAGTTAAATAGTTTTAAATAAAAATTCTGGTGTAGAACGTTTTATTAAAACTTGAATAAAATTCCCGGTAGATCTAGGGTTAAAGAGAGCAAGAGGTTGCACAGGGCCTTAATTTCTTAGTTAAGTAAATTTTAAACATGCTAATATTTCGAATTCTATAATGAAATTTATAAAAGAGAAAAAAAAAGTATGACAAAATTAATATATTTTCAAAAATTCCGATTTTTTAAGGACCTATTAATAATAATAATATTCTTTCATAATTTTTAAAAACTATAAATATCTAGTCTAGTCCGGGAGGGGCTTCAGCCCCCTTAGCTCCCCCCGTGAGTGCGCAATGAAAGACTCACTGTCAAGAGAACATTTTTGGGCATCATATCATCGTTTGTTTCCTTGGCAGAAGTAGCTTTTCTACCTTTGCTAAACATATCTTATATACATCCATATGTGCATAGGCGCCGGCCTACGCACGCGAAAGAGGCAATTGGGCATGCTTAACAAGAGTTCGTACGGGTCCTGGAATTTCCAGACCAAGAAATTCTTCGGTACTAGTATTTCCCTATAATAAATAAACTCTCTTGAAATAAGGCGAAATTTCGCGAGTTTGAACAAGATTCTTTTTTTCTATAAAAAATAGCTGATATTTTATCTGGGAAATAACGGGGCCCGTACGTACCCTGTTAACTCACTATTTTTCAAAACTTTTTTGTCAAAATTAATCACTGTGGTTTATTAAGACAAAAATAACATTTTAAAATTAGTCATAGAAGTTTACCTAGTGTGGTGGAAATTCGACCACGTCGACCCCGTTAAGTCGGCGACTATGTATATCTGAGATTGTATGTGTTTATGTAATGTGCCCACTACACATGCACACCCACAGCAAAAATTGTTTCTAAAATTCAAATGACTCAAATGAGCGTGATAATTAAAATGTTGGAGATATCTGATCTATTATATCGATAAATATAGTATAACTTTTTTTTATTATTATTTAACGCCAGTATTTAACGCGAACTGGAGACGGTTCCCACACGATTTACATTACTAATTTTTCTTTATTAATTTTAGTTTATAAATGAATATCTGTCATAATGGCGATGGGCAGAGTGTACACGGAAAGAAAGAAATATAAAACAGCAGGGGGCGAAGCAAGATGTTTAAAATAAAGAAAAAACGTAACAATGTATTAAATAACATAAATGTACGAGATGCTGATTAGAAATACATGAAACAATAAATATAATTTTTAAAATCTTGTACCACTTTCACATCACATGCTTACTATTTCATTTTAAAGAAAATACTACATATCTAGCTCTAGCTCTACCTGAGAACGCTTTGATTCGCAAACAAGGACGACCACTCACCTTTCCTTAGAGTAACATCCTTGAGTTAAATAAAAGAAAGTCTCTTATTCACGCTTGCGTTCACCTTTTATCAAGAGCTATTTTCGATTATATGAGAATTTGCGTAGGTTAACTGAACGATTAATACGTTTTAAAACCGTATGTCAAATTTTTGAGATATTGAAAACAACGCGAAATCTTCTTTTAATTTCTTTCAGTTAATTTGAAGAAGTATAACAGTAAAAAGTAGCATATTTTAAGCTGCAATATAGAGGATGATTTTTCTTAAAAAGATAACGCTGTACAACAAGTTACACTTTGGTGCCTTTTAAATTAATATAGGTAATTGTAAATAAATCTGATGTGGGTATTTCAAATATACATAGCTTCCAATCTCCTGTGTTTTTTAAAGCAAATAAACATATTTTTTTTAATGAAAATTTAATGAGATTGACCCTGTTTTGAGCAAAATGTGATAACATTAAAACAAGTGTTGGGAATTCCCACTATCCATATACATAACATTCATATTCCCACAAATAACAGAAACATGGCCTCACTTTTCGCATTCAACAAAAGATCAGAGCGCCACCTGGGTGCTTCATGGAAGGTGTTAATACAATCACAACACAAATCCTTTTCGAGTCCTCTGTCAGTATATTTTATGCCATCATTATCAAACATAGAAAGTTTTGTCTCATCACTAACAAATTGTAGTGCATTTTACGTATATATATCTATAATACTAGCTCATAAGCCGGCGTTGCAAGGGTCCGTGATACTAAACTTAAATATACCTAAAATCCAAAATCTGTTAGTTCCACTTTCCAACGCCAGAAAGCACACACTCTTCTAAACAAACCTCTAACCGAACGAAACTCTATTATTCAAACTATCTGGAGATGTATTAGTTGAGGGAGTGAAAACACAAGTAAGAGAAAAATCGCTACAAAATCGTTTAGCTCCACCGTCCAGGGGCACATTCTGTTTTAAACAAACTCCCTTCCAAACGAAACTCCGACAAGTGTCCCCACTGTCTTTGGCACCGTATAGCAGGCATGCTGAGCACGCGTTACAAAAACATTTAACTCCACATTCCATTGCCAGAGAGCGCAAAACGTTCTATACGAACATCCGACACGAGTCGCCGCTGTCAGTGGCACCATATAGCAGCGCGTGCTGAGCACGCGCTGCAAAATCTATTAGTTCCACTTTTCACAGCAATGAGGCACACTCTATTCTAAAAAAACCTCTATCCGAACGAAATTCCGTCATTCCACCTATCTGGAGTTATATTAGTTGAAGGGTGAGGACTTAAATGCAGTAGCTGGCCAAAGTTTTGAGACATATGTTATTTTGTAAGCAAAATTTCTTAATGATGTAAATTAGTAATTTGCATCCCCTTTACAGCTCAACAAAATGCAACATTAGAACAACTGAGACATATGCATGAATTAAAAATAATTCGGAAATTTGCAAAATTACTTAAGCATTAGTTTTGAGGCGATTCAGTTTTTCTAAACTTTTATTGAAATTAAGCATCTTAAAATAACGAAACACAGCAATATTCAATATTTAGTTGCATATCCTTTTGCTTTGAGGACTGCGGCACATCGTCTGGGCATAGAATTAACAAGGCTTTCTAAGGTGGATCTAGGGATTTTCCGATCCCATTCCGATTGAAGATTCTGAAGGATTTCAGCATTTGAAGAATGTTTCCGTGTCCCGACTTTTCTTTCGATGTGTTATTCCCAAAGATGTTCAATTGGATTCAGTCAAGTGACTGACTCGGCCAGTCCAAAACTTTGATTTTCTTAGCTGTAAACCAGTTTGTCACCATTTTGGAGGAGGTGTGCTTGGGATCATTATCCTGCTGAAACATCCATCCACGAGGCATCTTTTTACGAGCATAAGGCAGCATGTGATCTTCTAAAATGTTTTTATAAACATTTTTATCCATAATCCCATCGATAAGCACGAGGGGGACGACGCCATCATGATGGAAAGCTCCCCAGACCATTACTGGTTCGTTTCCGTGCTTCACTGTTGGAAGTTTGTACCGGTGATCTATTCTAATGCCTTTTGGACGACGGATATAACGCCGGCCATCACTTCCAAACAAATTGAATGTGGATTCATCGCTCCAAAGGACTTTCTTACCATCTTTGGTTGTCCACGTTTCGAGCTCCGTAGCGAATTTCAATCGGATTTTCCTCTTCTTTGCCCGGGTGAGAGGTTTTTTTACAGGGACCCGTGTACACAATCCATCTACATCCATACGATGTCTTATGGTTCTTCTTACTCACTGTGAGTCTATGTTCGGTGGCCATCTCCTTACATATTTCAGCAGCGTTCTTGTTTGGGTCTTTGACACCTTTACCACCCTTCCACTTTTTTACTACGTGGCCAAAAGTTCATTTTGTAATTCCCAACATGTTGGTGATAGTAGAATATGACATTTTCCCCCGCTTCTTTAAGAATTAAAAGACGAATGGCCAAAAGAGTATTTTCCCCTGTCTTTATACTGAAACTGATATAGATACTAACATTAAGATTTTCACGTACGAAATAGAGTTCTAATGCTTTAAGATTTAAGCAAGTGAGTTTCGCATACAACAACCCGACTGACTTTCCGGGTAGTTTCGTGCTTTATATATGAAGCATTGCATAGTCTAGAACATTCTGTGAACATGACTACGTAAAGCTACTAATTTGCATATCTGCGCAAAGCTATCGAAATTATGAAGTCATTTGCATTCAGCTCGTATTGAAAGGAAATAACGAAAATATAATTTAAAAGCCAGTGACGGGATTCGAACCATCATCTTCTGAGTAGAATTCCTCTTCTCTAGCCACTCAGCAAGAGGAGACCTTGTGCGTGTGACAATATCATAAGTAATCGTAAGTATTAGAAACTTCAATTTTATCAGATCGTCTCAAAACTTCTGCTTTCAATATTCAAATTCGTGTTTGGTTTTTTTAAGTTAACAATTTTCGCACATATCATTTGTTGTGTACCATTTAACGACAAATTACTAATTTACATCATTAAGAAATTTTGCTTTCAGGAAAAGTTAGGACAGAAAAACATATCGTCTCAAAACTTTTGCCAGCTACTGTATATATATATCAACATTTGAACGGGTGGTGTGGGGGGGGTAATAATCGGTGAAAATATTCCAAAATTTTCTGGAATTGTGAAATATCACCAAATTTGGCGAAAAAAATAGGTCGCCGTAAATGACGCCAGCTTCGCAATACGTGACTGATTTTTTGAAACGTCCATACAAATTCAATATTTAGGAAAACTGAGACTCTTCTATAATCGGGTTCCACGCATTTTAGTTTCATGTGTTTCAGTAAAATTACCTGACTTCTTAAAAAAAGGAAGAGGAAGCCACCTTTAACTCCCGGTACAGACCAGAAGGACTTTTTTTAAGATTTCCTGAATTTTGGCCACTAGGGTATTTACATATAATTAAATGATGTAAGAGTATAAATTTAAAAATAAAATCAGAACTCACCTTTTATATTCAAAGGATTTAAAAACGGGAATTCTAATTTAGATAATAAATCCATGCCGATCCAAACAAGTAACTCATCTCTAACTTTTATATGTCGGATGGTACGAAGAATTAAACCTCGAGGGGTGTTTGTTATCTCAAGGTTTTGTTCATGGCAGTTCTTCGCTATAGCTATGTAACGAGCCCACTCATTATCAGCCTGCGAATCAGTTACGTATAAATAATTATCAGAAACATCCGCCTGAAAAATAAAAGAAAAAAAATTTGTTAAAGTAATGATATGTAATAGGTTTTCCTTAGATATTATACAGTATAAAGAAATATGAGAATTTTTCTTTGCGCAAAACTAACACATAGCGCTGACAGTGCTGTTACTTACACATAATATGCATTCAAAATTTATTCATACGCACGCCAAAGCTAGATATTAACCCCTTAATTCTCGCTCCCGTGATATTCACGGGCTGTGTCTTTTACTCAGATTGTTTGATTCCCAACAGTTTAATTTAATAGTGTAATTGGCGTTGTTATCGTATCATTTTACCTGTCATTAAAGAAGGTGAAAATTTCTCTTTCAAAAAAGTGGTGCCAATGAGCAATTTGAATTTATAAACCGTAATTTAATGCGACGGTTAAGGGGTTGATGAATAAACAAGAGTTGCAATTTGGCCTCATTTTTTATTCAGAAATTCGGAATTCATACCACAAATTTCAAATATTTGTTTTATTCAACAGCAGACATTTCGGGGTTTTTACTTTACGCAAAAAGTAAAACTTCAGAATTTCTGGTATGAATTCTGAATTTTCTAATAAAAAGGGAAGCCAAACTGGTAACCCTAGAATCAACATCAATCGAATTAACACTAGAACCGCCGGAAATTTTACTGAAGTGTTATAAAAATATCTTACTCCGGAATTTTTATTTGAAACTATTTAGCTTATTTCTCTCGGGTGCGTTTTAAACTTATTTTAGAAAGAAATTTCTGGTGATAATCGAAATATTTTTATTTGGTACCGGTCAAAATGACCACTACGGCGGTTCTAGTGTTAATCTTTCAGCGGGCACGCATAAATTTTTTGCATGAGCGAAAGTGCAACAAACATTTTGTGAACTGTAGTTACGTTATAAAAAATGACAGCTATTTCATAACAGCAATGAAAGAAATATTAAAAAAAAAGAATAACACATATAAGTAATTTAAAGTTAATTTTAATTTCTGTGTCATTTGTGACCACAAAGTTTCGGAAAATTCACAATTGTTAATGGTGTTGTCCATTTAGCGGATTTTCTTATTCACAGTATTTACAAACGAAGACTCAGCTGTAATTTTTGCTTTATTCAATGACTGATACTCCGTGATTAAATGAATCAAAAATTACTATTCGGAATTTACGGTCGTTATTTTGAATAAACTGATCCGCCAAATTGGCAACACTCTATGTCAAGAAATTTGCGACAGAGTGCTCATGGGAAGTTAAAATGTATTCTTTGCCCGTACACAAATTCTTTTAATTTCAACACAGAAATTTCCGCCTTATTTAATCACAGCATTTCATCGATTAACCCTCCGTCTACCAGACGGGTCCAATGGGCCCGATGGGTACATTCGAAATATTTATTCTAACCAGAAATTTCTTTAAAATAAACTAAATGTGTAAACCAGACAATAATGAGTTAAGTAAATAAGTTCCATAGTTTTAAATAAGAATTCTGATGTGCAATATTTTTATAAAACTTGAGTAAAATTTTCGGTAGTTCTAGGGTTAAATATGGCAAAAAGTACGATATGAAAATAGCGGTGACAAGAAATTTTAAAATGTGTAATTGAAGCTCTTTGCAAAGTTAAAATACAAGGTGGCCATAATTAAACAGGCAGTACTCTGTGTGTTCTGTAGCGCGACCTAATTGCGAGAATAGAGACAAATTTTATAGGACGATTAAACAAGATGGGGAACGAAGGATTCCGCGAAAAAAATAGTTCCAAAACTCATCGCTTGGATATGTGGCGTTGTTTTTGTTCGCTTAATCCTTCGTCCCCCGTCTTGTGTAACCCTTTAATTAATTCCCATGTTAGCATATATGCTACAATCAGTGTTTTCAATTTAGTGGATTTTTTAATTCAGATATTCCAAATTCATACCAGAATTTTAGAACAGCAATATTTGCTTTATTCAATAATAGACATTTCGTTATTATATAAAGCTAAATTTATTATTGAAATATTCTGGTATGAATTCAGATTATCTGAATTAGGGAATTTCTAGAACGTATTCTACCATGGGAATTAGAGGTTTAATCATCCTACAAAATTTGTCTCCATTCTCTCAATTAGATCGCGCTTCAGGACACTCTGAGTTACGGTCAGTTTAATTATAGTCACCTCAAGGTGACTAATTAATCCTCCAAAATGTAGTACATTTCAACCATTCACCCTCTCTCTGCGCATCCTGCGATTTCTACGGACAACGCAAATGTAGCAAAATTTGCGCCACCCGCGATTTCCGCGGGGAAGCATTTTCTCCGTCTGATTAACCCTTCTTGATTATTCCCTTTTTTATTGTAAATTTTTCCAGGCATTTTTCCGATTAAATTAGACAAAAATTTTGGTTTTGAAAAACCAGTGATAAAAGATTAAAAATTCTGTAAAAGACCTTTCTGACAACCTTTTTTTATTGTCTAATTCTATATATTTTTTAAACTCTTTTGCAAAAATTTTTCACATATTTAAACTCTAAAATATACGTAAATTTGTAATGTGTAATAAAAAAATTGCGTATTTTTTTAACCCATTTTGATAAAACAATTACGCAGCGAGAGGGAACCACGACGTATCTGCGTACGTCATGAACTCTTCTATTTGAAAGAGCAGGACGTATTTGGGTACATCCTCATTTTAAGTCCAGGCTGCAATGTCCTAGGCATCTTTTTTTTTTTAAATCTCTAATTGCTATTGTGATAGGTTTTGTACGGGCTTTATAGCAATGATTGTTTTCACACGTGTGTCCAAAAAAAACTCATTAATTTTCCCAGTGCTTTGTAGCATGTACTAGTTGTTTACTTCGAACCTTACTTCTGTTATTATAATATAAATAAACCTTTATTTCATCTCCTTACATTTCATGTAATTAAATAATTCATAAAGCTTGGTGGTGTCTATTTAGCGGATTTTCTTATTCATAGTATCCACCAGAAATTCTCAACTGTAATTTTTGCTTCATTTAAGGACCGACATTCCGTGATTAAATGAATCAAAAATTACTACTCGTAATTCCCGGTAGTTATTTTAAATAAAATTAATGACGTAAACTACTCTTGACGAAATTTAATACATATCATATTCAGTGTACTGTCACTAAATTGAATTTGGTGCTTAAGGAATTTATTATAATCGTGTTAGTCGTATCGTTAATATTATCGTATTTAGAGCAAATTAGGCTTAAATATTTGGTGTTTATTACCAGCTATGCATTACTGATATAAGCTGTAAATAGCAATTACAATAAGAGTGAGGAGTTAAAAATGCCAAATTAATACAATTTAATACAGGCATTATATGTAGAAAAAGATATTAATAAACATTTAGAGATTATTTTTTCAAGAACTAAGACTTCTGCTATCTTGTGTATTAAAACTTTATATTTCAATTCTTTTTTTTTTTTTCTTTTTCTTTTTTTTTCTCTCTCTTTTTTTTTTCTTTGTTGTTGTTGTTGTTATAATATGTTAAAAGTGACTATGCTTTGAATTTAAAGTTTTAGTTCAATTTTCAGAATACTTCTTTTCAAGTGTTTTTCTTTTTTCACTTTTATACAAGGGAAATTTAAGTACAATCACAATTTTATAATTTTTCGGAATTTTTTGTCAAAACAATAAAAGTTTAAAGATTTTTTTTCACCAACAAAGATTCCTGAGTATCTTACCACATTGCCGACCGGCAATTTTTATCAAATCTGAATTTTAAAACAGTAGAAGCTCCTCCCTCTTCCGAAAGTCTTTTGTAAATTGGTGTTCTAGATAGATTTCTCAAGTTTATCCATCGGTAAATATCTTCCAATGTACGAATTTAATATAAAATGTCTTACAATCTAAAAAAATATGGACAACATGATTTAATGCATTTTCAGTAAGGTAGAAGCCACGCCCTAAATCAATGGTGTTTTTTAATTAAAACGAGAATTTTCGTTTCCCGCCTTGAACGCGTTAAATATTAACCTTTAACCCCTTAACCTACGATTTACGTCTAACAGCTCCACGGTTTGGCAAATCCATAGCTACCACTAAAATTTAATAGAGATTTTCGCCTTGTTTAATCATGGAATTTCGACGATTAAATTAAACTATATTTACTGTGAAATTTTAGTGGTAAGAAGAATTTACATTTGGCTCGATCATCGTACGCGGGCTATGCCCGCCATTGTAGGTTAAGGGGTTAACACAAGAACCGCCGGAAATTTTACTGAAGTCTTATAATAATATTTTACACCGGAAATTTTAAGCGAAACAACTTAACTTATTTATTTAACTTATTTCTCCGTGGTACATTTTAAACTTATTTTAGAAAGAAATTTCTGGTGATAATCGAAATATTTTTATGTGGTAGCGGTCAAAATGGAGCATTATATGGAGCGTTATAGCGGCTATGGAGGTTCTAGTGTTAAATGCGCGATTTTTTATTTTGTTTCGAAAAAATTATATATGATTCTCTGAAAGGTTTATTACACAGGAAAAATAATGAAAAAAATCAGAGATACATTTTTCATATAATACGTCAATCTTTTCTTCCGTTGCACATCTGCAATATAAGTAAAAACTACTATCATGTGGCTGTTTTACGCTAAAATATTGCAAATTAGGAAATATTTCAATAAGTATGTCACCAAATACCTTATTTTACATAATTATTTATTTTGCAAAACTTAAACTTTAACCCTTTAATTCCCATGATAGTATACGTTCTTGAAATTACGTAGTTCAGAGAATCTGACTTTACAACAGAAAGTTTCAGTGGTTAATTTCGCTTTATTTAAATATGGAATGTCTGTTACTAATTAAAGCAGGTATTGCTATTTTAATTTTCTGGTGTGAATTAGGTATATACGAATAACAATAATCTATTAAATTCAAAACACTGTTGTTTGCATATATGCAAAGCTGCGCACTAAAGGGTTAAAACTTTATCCAGTGTTGCTAGACTGGGGTCTTTTTTGCCCCCAGATTGTTGATTGTCACGATTGTCACCGCTTTTTTGAGATAGAAATATTCGACCTGTTTAAAAATATATTAAAAATTTTGAAAAAAAAGGCAAATTATGCTATTTAAAAAAAGTGGTGACAGTGAAATAATCTGAATCAAACAAATTCCCAATCTGGCAACACTGACTTTATCATTCCTTCTTTTACATTATAATTTATTAAAAGGTACTTTAGTTTTAAAATCTTAGTTCAAATTCAAAATTTTTCCGTCCCAGCATTTTTCCTTTCAAATTTTCAGCAAAAGCTATTATATCGTAAATTTTAACACGGCGATATATTATTTGAAATAAATTCATGTTAAGGTAGAGAAACAAAATTCTGAATTATTAATGAATTCATAATGAGACAAAATTCACTGATTTTTACTCTTTCATAAAATCAATCCGCCCATCTGTTAAATAAACAATCTCTGTTGCTGCCAATCGTACGAAAAAGTGTGTAAATTTGACCAGTTTAAATAAATTGTTTTGAAACAGAAATTTTACTTAATAAGTGAAATCAAACATATATTTCACATACAAGCAAGACCTATTTTATTAAACAAATTTTCTTACTAAAAATATGTTTATTTCAATTAGTCCAACTGACATAGAGCTGATGGGCATCGTTATTCACGGACACGTTTTAACTTTTTAAGATAGATTGTTGCTGTTAGTTAACAAAAGTTATTATTTTTTCATTTAACCCGGGAATGCTCACGCATATCCAGGATATGAACGATTAACACTTTGCCACCAATAAATTCAAACAAAAATCGTCATTTTATTTAATCGTTGACATTGTTCACCAAAAATAATCTGACGATTACTTTTCGAAAATTAGTGGTGAGAAATGTAATAACCGTGCCCAGCCTGGGTATGACATACCCTGCACGAGCAGTCCGGTTTAATATAAAAACAAGAGCAAAAACTCCCTTAATAAAAAAAATTGGGGATACATGCAGAATTATGTTTGTAGCATAATTATTTTTATATCATTTGCTTCATGGTGTAGATTTGTAAATAAATATACATTTTTTAAAAAAATGAGCAAAAAATTCAGGTATTCTTATTTACATACACTAAGTATTAGAATAGCCTTCCTCTGTTTTCTTTAAAGGCTAAGAATGTTTTAGAAAATGGTGAGAAACTTGGATATTTAGGCAGATTTAAAAAATTGGGAACAGTTGATTATATGTGTATATGTTGATTATAGTATTTTTTTTTTCATTTATAGTAAAATGAAAAAATAGTATACAATTCTGAAGCACTTGAATATTAATTTCTGCAAATTTCATGAACAAATAAAAATGATTTTGTCAATATGCCAAAAAGATTCGCACTGTTCAGCATTATTATTAATTTTTTCAAGAACAGACTTAAATAGGTTTAATTCAAAATAGTGCTCAATAATAATTCAGTATATTAAAACATCTTTTAACACTAATTCAATTTTAAGTTGTATATAAGTTTAAGTCGTATTGTGAAGTTGTTAAAGTTCGAAATAAGTGCAAATATTGATGTTTATATAAATAAAAGTGAACATGAATTCTTTCTGCATGTTTACATTGTGCATTTAAAGAAGCACTGTAACTTTAATTAGTAAAATGCATAGTATATTTACTACATTTCATGTTTTGAATTGTGACTGATTTTTTAGTGAATTTTTTGCACTGGAAATAAAATTTATTGAGGTATCTCACTGATTACACTGTACAACAGTGGTTTTGTCCTAGAACTAAAATTAGTTGATTATAGATCAGTTTTTGGTGCTGATTCCGAATATGCTTTCCGTTTATCTCTAAGTGGTCCAGGTTTTGAGAAATTTGCATATTTAAATTTATGAAATTTAAGCTTTTTTGTGCTATTTTATGCAAATTTTAGATACAATATATGTCACATCTAATTATGTTTTCTAGATAATGACTACTTGACTATTTGCTTCAGATAAATGTCACGATTTGCATATTCTTAACATTTATTTATCAGTTATTAAGCCTAATTTGCATATTTTTCAATGGTGTAATGTTTACATCTCTATCAACTTTAAAATAGTTGCCACAGAATTGACGTAATGTTTTTCTAGACTAGATTTTTATGCTGATTTCAAATCTGCAGTCTGTTTTCTTATGTCATATCTAGTTTTTGAGTAAGATGAATTTCTACTTTTGCACGGCATTAACACAGGTTTGATATAAAATACTTTTTAGGGGTGTGTAATTCATTGACAAGAAAGTGAACAGGGTCAGATTCATATCAGAGACATAAACAAAAATTTATATAATCGAAAAAAAAAATAAGTAGTAGAATCTATCCTAACTAGTTGAAGTTTATCATACAAAGTATCATAAAAAGCTATTTCTGGCTTTTTTGACCAAAAACTAAAATTTCACTTTTTTACAAAAACTAGACGTGATTAGAAGAAAACAGATACAAGATTTGAAATCAGCTCAAAAAACTGGTTTAGAAACATATTAGCGTACTCATGCAGCAGAAATCTTTGAACGTCAAGAAACATTATTAGAAGAACATGAAACATATGCAGAAGGTACAATATTTCACAGTCACACGTCAGTATAATCTCAGAAACAAAGTTTTTGTGAAGTAAATTAAGTAGTAATCATAACATAAAACAAAAAACCCTGTCTTATATTGCTTTATACCTTAAATTTGCAAATAATTGTATAAAATTTACTAAATTCGCATAAATTGAAATATGCAAATATCTCTCAAACACTTGACGTGCTGGAGAAAATCTAAAGCTAGATTCGGAATCGCATAAAAAACAACTAATTTCTTTTTTAGGACAGAGCAAAAGTTCAAATTTGTTGACCAGTGTTATATGAAAGAGAAAGCATTATAAGGGTATTAATAATGATTGTAAGATAGGATAAAAATATGACTTTATAGTATAAACTAAATATATTCTTTATATTTAAATTGAAATAGCATAGCATCCGAGTTAAAGAAAATCAATTTGATACATCTGAGCATAAAAGGAAATAATACAAATTCTTAAATTTTTGTATTCAAATAAGTTTTTTAAAATAAAAATTAATTTAAAAAGTACATTTAACAGTGATAATAATGAGTTCCTATTTTAACTAAAATGTATATGAATTAATTACATATATCTACAGATAAAATTGAACTATTAGTAATTTAGATTTAATAAAAGTCTTGTTTCATTAATTAGCATCAAAGTGTTTCAAATACTACAAAAATTACATCAAGCTGTTAAAATTTTTAGGCATATAAATAATATAAAATCAATTTTTGTTTTATTTTATTTCCAATTTACCCTTTAAAAAATATAATTAATATATACTTTTTAAAATTACTTTTTTTACTTTATTAATATATACTTTTTTTATTTGACCTAAAATTTGGCCGAATGTTCGGTATTCGGCTATCCGGCCAAATCACTATTCGTTACATCCCACTTCAAAGGAATTTTTTTTTAACATTAAATTTCTATTTGAAATTGAAAGTTGTGAAAGATCTGAAGAATTTTTTTAAATACTTACATGAAAAATAGTTGTAGGCATTAGATTTTCGAAAAGCCTTCTGAAATCAATAGGGCCCACTCCAGGCAAAGACTGAATTCCTTCAGCAATATCACAGAGAGCAATGACGGTTGTCGACATGTTCGTACTTTTCTCCGTCAACATGAATAAGGACTAGTTCACACTTTTTTCTGCCTTTATGTTTATCCGGAATTTGTGTATTGAGCTTTCATATATTATTAATATTAAATTTTATTAACAAGCTTATCTTGAAAGTGCTACAGGTATTTTTAATATTTTTTGTGACTTGATGTTGAGCAACATGTATGAAGTTTTCACCACTTTTCGTAAAATATATAAATATTCCCAGAATTATACCTTAAATAAATTTTATATGATCATGATAATGTTTTCACATAATATCATATTGAAGGAACGTACAATCGTTATTTATACAGTGACATACTTGAAGACAAATGTTGTATGTTTTAATAATTTTTATTTGACTACAGACTTCTTTGATTATTTCATTTTTTTCTCAAGTCTAATGATAATCTAGTCAATGAATTCAGTGTTAATACTTTTCTGGGGGGGGGGGGGGGGCGGGTCACATTGAATTGTTTTTCAAAATATTTAGATACATATCCTGAGATAAATTTTTGAATGCTTTACACAATTTGAGTTAGTTCATAGCATGCGCTTGTTTGGCAAATGATTTCCATTTTCTTTCTTTTTTTTCTTTTTTTCTTTTTTTTAAATAAAACTTCATCAAGATTTCAGATTTGATAGTAACTAAAAATTGAAGCTGTATTGAAGATAAAATATCTTAGTTTAGTGCACATGATGTAAAATGTCTTTCTGCATAATCACAAAAATCCGCAGTGAAAATATAATATAAACTGCCATTCTAAATTCCAACGAAGATAATTATTTTGCGTTGCATCCCATGCACTGAATTATGCAAAATTAATTAGAAAAATTCACATTTCTTGGAATTGATAACTGGAATTTTTTTTTTCACCAAAAATCATAATTTCACATTTTTTTTACACATTGCAAACATCCGTTAAATTGTGTTTCCATGTTCTTAAAATGCCCTTTTAGTTAAATAATTGTTAAATGTTTCGAAATCCCAAAAGTTAAAGTCTGTCTAGTCCATGGCACTTGTCAAAAGTGTAGGGCCGAATATGCATTTCACTTGATGCTCCGGATGGTGCGTGATGCGGGTGGAATAGGGATCTTTTCCCCGCGTGACTGCATCAGTTGGTTCCTGTAGGGTCCCGTTGCACCAGGTGTTAGCTCCCACGCTGAAGAACATACATAGTGGTTGCTCTTTTTTCTTTCTCCTTTTTTTTTTTTTTTTTATTCAACATTAATACTTTATGTCATAGAAGTATTGTGATTAAAATGAAAAATATGACAACCATTAATTTGCAGTTAGTTTGTGTTTGTGAGTGTGTATATGTTTCTTTGACTCAAGGTGCAAATACTCCTTGGAATTTACAAGGGGTCTTGACCACTTGTAATTTTGTTAATTCTTCATGGAGGTCAAAATTTGAAGATTCTAATGCTAAATTCACTCGAAAGGCTTTAATACATATCTTCCAAAAAAATCATCCGATTTAAAAATTTTGTTAAGTGAGATGCATTGAATGTACCCATACCTATTCTAGGCATTTTTTTTTAGCTCAAAAGCATAATTTTAATAGTAAAAATTATTAATAAATGCATATTTCAAAAAAAAGTTATAAATTATGACCTACATCGAATTTTACATAAACAGAATGGAAATTTTCAAAAAAATGGGTGTAAGTTTGCAGTTATCTTATTTATTTATTAAACACATGCATCTGACTTGTGTGCTTGACATCACGTGTCCGCTTATAATTCATCGTCAATATACGAGAACGAGATAACCCCAAGGAAATTTGCAACACCAGAGAATTACATCCGGGAGCTCCACAAAATGTGTGCAACGGAGCCAGCGGGAGTCGAACTCACAGTCCACCTACGCTCACAAGCGATTAGTGGTGTAGTGCCTTGACCACTCAGCTACGGTGGGCTCTGCAGTTTAATGCTTTATATCCTGAATTCTGAATACAAAAATTGCTTCACCTCAATAATTATTTACGTTAATGTCTAAGATATCCAGAACAACATATATAATAACTAACCAAAGCCGTGCTTTGTTTGGATTGGCGAAGCATTATTTAATAAAATAAATATTTGAAAGTAACAATATTTTTTTTTAAACTATTTTTGCATCTTTATTAAGCAAAAACGTTATTTTATGTTTTGGCGCATTTTAATTTTAGAAATGTAAATTCAGCCAAATAACTAAGAATTTCCACGGAATTTTTTATTTATGATATAACGAATTTAACAACTAATTTTATTTGTTAACAATTCTTTTGTTGCCACTTTACAAAAAGAAATTATAATATAATTCTTTTAAAATGCGTAAGTATCGTCTACGTAAATGATTTCACATAATAAGAATAAATTGTGTATTTGAATTCTTAACACTGAAAAATACTTTTATAATTGAATGTAAATACTTGAATTTTCGCAAATTTTAATTCATTAAAAATATGCAATAATTTTCTTAAAAAAGGTATTTTAAATATGTCATAAAAGAAATCGTGAAACTATTTAATTAATTATGATTCTATCTATAATTGCTAACTCCATGATTTATTTTTTCTTCTGAGAATATACGTGTTTTATTTTTTATTTGCAAAAATGCGTCCGTAATGGAAAAACATGTAAAATAAATTAATTAAAGTTAATTAATTAAAGTAAAATAAATTATTTAAAGTTATTCTCTAAAAAAAAATAATATTGTGCAAATTTACAGATCATAATTTATTTTTATGTTTAATTTCAAGTCAAAATACTGAATAGTTTTTTTTTTGTAAAGTGTACGACAAAATGTAATTTGTGTAGCCTAGTAGAGGATTCGCTTCGCTCATCCTAATAATTTGATTTTTAGATAATTTTTTTACTTAAAACTGATTTAATAAATCGGTAGTTAGATCTCTTTTTACCCCACTGAAAAGAAGGGTTATGTGTTTCACGCGTATCTGGGTATGTGGATTTCTTTATACCCTCGAAACATCCCAACGGCTGGATGGATTTTAATTAATGAGGTCTCTGTGAATTCGTCTTAATCGTCCGATGGTTATACGATAGGTTTTGTTTTTATAAATTTAAAATGGCGGTCGTAAAATACAAAATGGCAGTAGAGACGAAAAAAAAAATTACGCACCCAATTGAGTGGCATATCATTGGATAGGTCTTTCAAAATGAAGACGATGTTTCATTGACTATTTTACAGTCAGAAGCTCCGTTTAACTATTACACAACCTGGAAGTTGTGTAGGTAGGATCTCTAGCTTTACGGCAACTCTAACCATCATAGACATCTATAGGCCTCATCAAAACAGTGTTTATAGATAGGAGCTAACAATTAAACGCAGCTTAAAAGTCATCAATACAAGTAAATTAAAAAGAAAATAGGTATGTAATATAAAAAATAGTTTCACATTGATGAGAAATAATTAATTAGTTCGCTTTTTACGCAGTCGGCTTTTTTGATTTTTTAAATTTAATTAATTAATTGTAAAATATTGACAAGAATAATTAGATTATTTAACAAAAAATACTGTTACGGAAATCTCACAACTCTTATAAGAACAGTGTGAATAAATGTATTGTGATCCTATCTGTACAGAGAAGTGTTTTGTAGTTGCAAATTTTTCGCATAACATTTTTTACTAGGATAAAAGATCAACCTAGGTAAATGGTTGAAAGAATAACCACATTCAAGAATATTTAGCTTCGACTGTTTCACTGTGCTTTCTAAATAGGATTGAGCAAATTATTTTGTATGAAAAGTGCAATCTACTTTTATTAACAGACGAATTCAATAAATTTTACATTGCATTTTCTTTCATGGTACTTAAAACAGGGTTCGTACGCTTCAAGGACTTTCAAGCTGATTTACCAGAAATTTTGTGAAGTAATATTTACCTTACTTAACAGAAAAAAATCTATCTTTCGATATAGCTTACCAGTATCTTACAAAATTTCTGGTACTAAAACACCTAAAATCCTTACAATCTCTTGATGCGTACGAACCCTGTAAAAGTACCGTCAGGATATAAAGAGTTAACACGTTGCCGACGGGCAATTTTCATCAAATCTTAATTTTAAAATAGCAGAAGCTCCTCCCTGTTCTTCTTTTGCCTTTAAAGTCTTTTAAAGTCTTTTGTAAATTATTGTTCTAGATAGGTTTTCCAAGTTTATATGCATCGGTAAATATCTTTCAATGTACGAATTTAATATAAAATGTCTTATAATCTAAAAAACTATGGACAACATGATATAAATACATTTTCTGTAAGGTAGAAGCCACGCCCGTAGTAAATAATTTTTTCAAAATGAAAACGAGAATTCTTGTTTCCCGTCGTGAATGTGTTAATCATTATTTTTCGTGCTATGGCTAAAGTTTACTTTTCGAATGACTAAAAAGGCAGTATCTTGCTACCGTTCAACGACTTATGAGAAAATTCAAAATAGTAACCAGAAAACTTCTGTTAAAAATTCTTTTAAATAAAATTTGGGAGATGACAGCTTGCACCGGTTTACTTTATACGTCGAATGCCTCTACAATTTTACTTGTTTGAGGTTGGAAGTTTTTCCTGTAAGATCTTTATTTGTTTTTTCTAAAATTGTGGATGTACCTTTAACCCTCTCGCTGCGCAACCCGAGAGTTTCTCGCGCAACGTAAAAGTAGCAAAATTTGCGATTTCATCGCAAATCCCGATTCTCGAGATTTCATCGAGTTGATTTTTTTCCGTCTAATTAACCCTCCTTGATCATTCCCACCAGTAACTTTTTATTGTAAATTTTGCCTTATCTAATCGGAGCATTTTCCCCGATTAAATCAGGCGAAAATTTTTGTTTTGAAAAACCGGTGACAAAAGAATAAAAATTCTTAAAAGACGCTCGTCGCGAAGGAATTAAATACGCAATTTTTGAAGCTATTTTGATGAAACAATTACGCAGCGAGAGGGTTAATAAATGTTATTCTTTAACTCTATGAAGGTTATTTACATGGTGAAACAAGACAATAATAAGTCTAACGATATCTTCGTTGTGATTTTCTCGTAGACAATCTGCGACTAAAAGCAAGTGTATCTTCTTTTTTTCCCCTTGTTTTGTTGTTATTTTTGTTGTTTTTTTACACTGACTGTTGTACATACATCAGATTGAAGACAAATTAAACAAATCGGTCAAACTCCTTCTAACAAGGGAACCACTTTTGGTGTTGCTCGCTCCTAACATTGAGACCTGGTGCATTTTAAAGCCCTGTATTATGAAGTTTGAGAATCGATAAACTTTTTCTGTTAAAATAATATTTCAGGATTATACAGCAGCATAACTTTCTGAAAATGCAATTTCCGAGACCACTTATCGGACTATTAACATTGAATTTTTTTAAAGAAAACCATTTAAAAATAAAAATTAGTTAATAATAAGTATTAAAAATTGAAAAAAGTTTGAAAATTCTTTCAAAAACCCACGAATTTGATTTTGAAAAATTGCAACTTTATATTCATATCTTTGGCGGGGAAACAGTTGGCGTTTATTTTCAAAAGTAGAGTTTTCCGGCAACCCTAGCCAAATGTCATAGCTGAATTTGTAATAGCTAGAAATTGCAATGTCCGTCCTATTTCGCCCCAGTAATTTTTCTAAATTGTGTAAAAATATTAATTTATTTTATGATTACTTTTACCGAAGGACCATTTAATACAGCAACATTTCATTTTAAACATTCGAAACTTTATTTCATTCGATTTCAAAAGAAAATAATTTGCTTATTTTGTGTTTCACTAAAAAATAGTTTTCAATGATCTTCGAAGCTTTTATAGAATTATATTTATTACTTCTATATTTATCGTCTGCATAGAAAAAAATAAAAACCTAATATTTGTTTCTTATGCTATCAATTATAAAAAAAAATCGCAATCTGATATAATTCTAGTAATATGATCTGTACATTTTCTCTTTGGATAAAGCAGGCTGAAAAATTGTAGCGCCCTATTTGGCGACTTAACTCACTTTTGGCGTGAAATAAACAAATAAATATGTAATAATAAAATATTAAAAGTATAAAAAAATATATATAATATTATTTTAACAGAGATTTTCGGTTCTCTAACTTTTATGTATAGGGCTACAAAATGCACCAGGTCTCGATGCTAGGTGCGAGCAACACCAAAAATGGTTCCCTTGTAAGTTCGCTATTTTGGGGAGAAATGTAATTTGTAGGTAAATATTAACTTAGGCTAGCCAGATGTGATTAACCCTTTATGTACTGAATTATGAATTCATGAAAATTTTATCTTCTAAAGCATTTTTCGTGAAGTGGTTAAGCTACATTAGAAGATTTACGTAATCATTTAATAAATTTTAGATGGATTTTAGAAAGATTTGAGGATTTAGAGGGATTCATTAAATTTGAATTTATAGGGATTTTGTGCAATATTTATAACCACGCTCAAATCTTTTATTTTAAATATTTTTCTTAGTATTTTCTAGAATTAGGAAAGGTACAAATATAATGTTCTTACAATAGAAATATAGAAATATTTCCGAATTGCAAAATTATCCCCCCCCCCCCCAACGCCAAGAAAGCTGAAAAGATGCAAAGGCAAAAGAGATTTTTTTTGTGTGGGTGTGTGTGTGTAACCAATATTGCTTTTGGAACAAGATAAAGTAATGTATCTATAACTCATTCTAAACTATATTACAACTAATCGATGCATTAAATTAATTTTATAACACGTTTATTTAATGGTACTTATAAGTACCGTCGGTAGATAAAGGGTTATATGGATACGAGGTATTTATATCAAAAATATTAAGCATTTGTTGAAATCATAATTAAAAAATCGCCGTAGGCTGTAATATTACTCAAATTATTCAATGAAATTTCTGTGTGTCTCTTAGACGAGCTATAATAGCGACATACGCAATTAACGAATTCATCCTAGAGACTTGTAAAATCAATACACTGTCCCAATTAGTTTTGAATAAGTTTAGTATTTCGAACGTTATCGTGAATACACGTTTTGCATGTTTTGCTTTTGTGTGCCGCCGTAAGCAGTCTATAAGAGCTATATACTTGACTAACTAAATCCTCAAAGGTATTTGAAAGATTAACCCTTTAGTGCGCAGCTTTTCATATATGTAAACAACACTGTTTTGAATTTAATAGATTTTTTTATTCGCATATACCTAATTAACACGACAAAATTGAAATAGCAATGTTTGCTTTAATTAAAAAACAGACCTTCCGTATTTAAATAAAGCGAAATTAACCTTGAAACTTTCTGGTGTAAAGTCAGATTCTCCGAACTACGTAATTTCTAGAACGTATTCTATTATGGGAATTAAAGGGTTAACCCCTTGAAGGGCACCGGTATATTATATATACCACTTAATTTTAATTCCCAAATGCTACATTGGCACCAGCATTTTAAAACTAAGTTTTGCTTTATACTATATACCCGGAGAAACGCTTTTAGTTACTTTTATATAAATTTTCTTGCAAATCCTGGTGTCAATCAATCATTTTACCTTTTCAGCAACCAAAGTACTTTGCCCCTCAAGGGGTTAAAGGTTAAGTTGTGTAAAGTAAATAATTATATAAAATATGGTATTCGCAGACATACCTATTAAAGTATTTACTAATTTGAATTATTTTAGCGTAAAACAGCCACACATCGGTAGTTTTTACTTGTATTTCAGATGTGCAACAGAAGAAAAGATTGACGTATTATATTAAAAATATATCTCTGATATATATCTATATATCTATAATTTTTTTCCTTATTTTTCCTGTGTAATAAACCGTTCAGAGAATCATATATAATTTTTTCGAAACAAAATAAAAAATCGCGCATTTAAGGGTTAACATGCTAGATTCTACAGTTAGATTCGAGTTGGTTCAGTATTTCGGACGTTATTGTGATTAAAAAGTTCGCTCATTTTCTTTCTTTTGTGTAGTGATGGACAGAATGAATTATTTTACTATTCGAATAAATCATTCGAGAATGCGCAAAAGCATAGCTGCCAATCTTTGTTTTTTAAAAATTCAATTTCTACCAAAAATTTTGTATCAAAAAAGAAGTTTCTTATTTTAATTAGAACCAGTAGCGCCAACTTTTCAAAAATATTTGATCTGCTCAAAACTTTTTGAATAAAATAACACATATTTTTCCCCCTTTATGTGTGTAGAGAGAAGGGGGGGGGGGGGGGGTGAATGACTAAAGGAAATTTGGACTGTCTTTTCGAAAAGGTGACACTCTCAGAAGGGAGAGTGAGAGCTCGGATTTTGGTTTGTGAAAGTGAAGCGATGTATAGTTTAGAGTGATGCATCTAAAAAAGAAAAATGTTACTACGATTATTATTTTTTTGTTTGTGTTCGCAAATTGTGTTTGTAGGTGTGAAATAAATCAAAAAATGACAAAATGAATTTTCCCCTTGTGTTAAATCAACATAAAAAGTGTATACAGTCTTCCCCTTCTTTACAGTCTTTACATCTTCATCCCGATGCTGATAAAAAAATAACCGCGACTAGGCAGCGCTATATTATCTGAGCAGCTCCTAACCATGGAACTATTAATAAAGGGGAATTGACATATCCTTAAAATAATGAAACAACTGTAACCGCTTTTGCAAGGGTTGATTACCGCCATTTCAAACTTCCACCAGTAAATTCAAATAGAGATTTTCGTCTTATTTAAACTCATTTTTAACGCAAATTTTCAGTCATAAATGACGGCAAAAATAGATATTCATTTTTACTGGTGAAAGAATACTTCGCCGGCAGTCGGGGGGGGGGGGGGGAGGGGGGGCTTGTATTTCCGCCATATTGTGACAACCTGGACAACCTCCTGCCAGCGTCAGGGAAATTATTATAATACTTCAGAAAATTGCAACCAGTAAAAACAAATCGGAATTTTAACCATATCTGTGGGAGGATTTTTTCTTGAAATAGCCGCTAAAATACTGCAAAATTTACTGGTGGGTGTTTGCTTCGGCGGTTATCAGAAACTGATTGATCCGATTTTTAAAAATCGGCTGCCATGTTGTAAACTCCTCAGTTACTTCGCTCGCAACTGGTAGACAATACATTATATGTCTCCTCCTATTTATTCATAACTCCGTTATCCTAACTGCCCGATTTTAATGTTCTTTACATAGCCGGATACAGAAATTAAATTTTCGGTGCTTTTCCAGTATAGGGGCCTCTGTGAAGTGCGAAATAGAAAAAACTGCCTTGGCGAAGAAGGAAATTTGGCAACATATTTTCTGGAAACCTATTCGCTGTTTCATTTCATATACGCATGCATTTTTTTTTTCAATATTTATACAATTTATTTAACATAAAGAAGCCATTTTGTCTAATTTTATTCAGAAACAGAAACATAATTTGTACATAAAAACAACAATAATATACATTTAATTAAAATACATATATAAACAAACAAAAAATTACATCAAGTTTGTTATTATAGCTGTCTTTATCATTTGACAACAAATCTCACTTTCTGATGTCCGAATTCCGCTAAGCTTTAAAAAAAAAAAAAAAAAAAAACCAAGGTCCCTATAGTGGAAAAGTACCAAACTAATTACTACTATATCTACTATTATTAACTACTACTATTTTTCAAAGAATTTTTTTATATTATTGTAATTTAACTTTAATTTTATAAATTATTTTATTAAATTATATTCTTAGAAGTTCTTCCTTATAAATACATAAATATTTATTTTAAATAACATTAGAATTGCTAACTATTGAATGTGCAAAAAACTAAATGTCACGAAAAGCATACAATATACTCACATAAGTGCTTCATCAATTCAAGATATCAAAACAGATGGCAGAATATGCAGACTACACATCCGCTGAAGAGGTTTTCATTACTCCTGTAAGTCTAATTGATGTCCTTACTATTTTTCAAACAAAACTGCTTTGAGAAGGTTAATAAAACCATAATTTTATTTCAGCGATTAAATAATTAAAAAAATTATGGATTAAATCAATTGAAAATGGGTTAGCTCGCACCCCAAGGGGCCATATAAGTTGGCGCCACTGATTAGAACTAATTTAAGAACCCCCTAAAAACATAAAATTCTTTTTGCTTCAAAATTTCTGAAGATAATTGATTGGAATATATGACGGCGTGCAACTATACTGTTGATTAATTTCTTTTTGCAAAGTGTCTGGTGGTAATTGATTGGAAATATATACAAAGGTTGGAAACTATGTTTTTGTGCACGCCCGAATCATTTATTCGACAGTAAAATCCTTCATTCTGCCAATAACTATACTTTTGTGTGCCTTTCTTTGTAAACAAACTATGAGACTTACATACTTGGTTAAGGAATAGTGTTACCAGGTGTCCCGCGTAAATCGGGGCTTCAAACACTCAAGAAACCAGTATTTTAACCCTTAAATGCCTGGTGTTGCTTTTCGGCAACATACCCAATTTCGGCTTTAAAATACTATTAGAATAATATTGAAGCTATAATGCCTAATGTTGCCAATAAAATACATTCTGAAAATATTATTAAATCCATTTTCAACATGTAGATGGTAACACTTGTGCTGTTTAAGAATAAAGATAAATTTATTTTTTCAATTGTTGCTTCTTGTTCTTTTTGTTTTGTTTGGAAGCTTGCGAAATAATATCCTATTTTGACCTGCAGTGAGCAAGTAAAATTTATTTCTTATTATAGTTCCTAAAATTCTTGTGCGTTTAATATTATAGAATTTTATCAAGGGAAATTATTTTTTCAATTAAACACCAGTACTGCCGATTAGTAACAAACTGTTTTTTAGCCGTAAACTATACTTAAAACAAAATATGATTTTTTAAAGTATTTTTCCCATGATTTATTTAAAAAATGAAAGCCGAAAAACATCATTACAATGATATTTGAAAATCAGGCATTTAAGGGTTAAAATAATTTTCTTCGCCTTATGTAAAGGCCGAATTATCTGCGATTAAAGATGTCGAAATAAACTGTAAGAAATTAGTGGTGTCCAGAGAATTTGGAGCTCCGATTTACGCAAGACACCTGGCAACATTATTAACCCCTTGAAGGGCGGTGGGATATAATATATGCCACTTAATTTTAATTGCCAAATGCCACATTGACACCAGAATTTCGATTGAAAATTTTAATTTGGTTAATTACGTGAAGAAAAATTTTTATTTATTTTGAGAAAAAATATGTTTTCAAATTATGGTGTCATTGAATCATTTCACCATTTTACGAATAGAAGTTCTTTTCCCCTGAAAGAGTTAAGGAGCATATCCAAGATATTTGCAAAATAAATACATTGTCCCAATTAGGTTCGAATTGATTCCGTATTTTAAACATTATCTTCAAGACAATATTTTAATTATATATAGATATATAGTAAAAGATATAATTACAATTGGTCGATTTCCTGAACAAATCATCCTAAAATTAAAATGTCAATATTTTGATCCAGCTAAATCAGGGGTCGTACACTTCAGGGAATTTTTCAGGGCAAATATCAGTATTTTTTTTTTTTTTTTATAATAAATCTAGGGACATAAAATTGGGACTTTTTCATTTTAGAAATATGTATCAAACATTGTGTTAAGGGGGTCCGGGACACAAAAATCTTCAAATTTTTATAAAAAAAAAAACATTTTATTTCATTAAAAATTTCTCTGTTTTTTTCTGCTTAAAGTGACTTTTAAATCATGTTTCTATATTAATTAGAACAAGAAATATTAATTTTTTTCGTTTTGGTTTATTTTCAAAATCTAGCTTTCAAGCAATGGCTGACATGGAAACGACTTCTTGTAAAAATGAGTTTTTCGTCATGATGGGATTATCAACATTTCTCGTATTTGAATTCTGGTAAGTTAAGAACCGTTAAAGATAAATGCTTCAAACTTGGAACATGTCCTTTTCAATTGTTTTACTTTAGTTTTCATTCAGCATATTTGAAAAAACATATTTACTTTTGAAAATGTGATTTTTTTTTTTTTTTTAAGTTGCACCATTTTTTTTTAATTTTTTCGTTAAATATTTTTAATTTTTCTAATTAATATTTTTAAAAATGCTGAATCCAAATTAAAACTTAAATATTTCTGTTTATTAAAATGAAAAAAAATTGAAATTCTAGTTATCGTATTTCGAGTTATAACGATTTTAAATGACCCCACTTTTTTAATAAATTTTAAATTAATTTTTTTTTAAGTATGAGAAGTTTTATCATGTGATTTTGTTTACAAATGATATTGTTAACCATCACAAAAAAATTCAGAATTTTAACTCAATAAATAAAAATTATTTGAAAATGTGTCCCGCATCCCTTAAACGCGCGAAATTTTGCCTTTTTTAAGAAGAGATTTTCTATAAGAAAATACTGGAAGCGAAAAATTCCCTAGTCTTGAAATTTCAGGACAAGTACGACCCCTGTGCTAAATTATTGAACTTACAGACTCCAGAAGATTATCCGCAAGTTCTTTTATTCTTTTGCGAAAATAATTTGACTCTGTGTTCCTTTAGCTAGCAATGATCAAAGTTTTTCATACATTTTTGTCAGTTTTAGAAAGGGATATCTATTGATCAGGCCAAACAAAAGCAAACTGGTATTATATTCATAAAAAATCTGTTTAAATATAAGTTTTGTAAATAAAAAATAAATAAATAAGTTTATCACATGTGATAAATTAATATTTCTTAACATTTATATTTAATGATTATGTATTTTATAAATTTCATTTAATCCTAATAATATTATATATATAAAAACATGTGTGAATGTTTGACTGAAGTCAGCGTCAAAACGGATGATTTAACCCTTTGAGAGGCAAGCCATTGTGTTTCTACAAGTTGAATTCCCACATGAAATTTGGAAAAAATAATTTCAAAATAAGGAAAATGAATTTTTTAGCTCTTTTCCACGAATGTTAAAATAAAAAAAGTTAAAAATAAAACTTAATTAAAAGTTTCTGGTGCAAATCTGAATTAAAATTAGGTGGGATATAATATATCCCCTCAAGGGGTTAATATCTTAGTGTCTTTGCTTATAACTCAGAAACTATAAGTATATCTAACGATAACTATATCTTATAACTCAGAAATAAACATAGGCTATGTTTTATTTATTTTCTTCACATTTTTTTGAATAATTCAAAATTTCATTATTTTCATTGAGAAACATTATTTCTGAAAAAAATTGCTTTTTTTCTTTATCGATTCCAGACTACCTGCCAAGAGAAAACTTCCTCTGACCGAAAGCTCTTTTCTGATTTCTCTCTAGATTTGAAAAAGAAACCATGAAAATGTTTTGCGATTACATACAATGTTGGAAAATATGTGCAACAGTGGACCTATAGTCACCACTAAATTTTTATAGTATTCTTCCACTTATTAAACCTAAAAAAATAGGTCGTTAAATGAAACGTAGAATACTATTAAAATTTAGTAGTGAAAATCGGCTTACTGCTGCTCATCTTTTCTACCACTGTAACGTAGAATTGATCATTCAAACTTTGTTTCCAAATTTTTAGTACCGTGGAAACCGAAAATAAATTATAAAATGTCTGTCACATTTGTATTGACAAAACGATTATTTGTATGCGAATGTGAATATTCGAAAGGTAAAATTTCATGAATGATTTCAATACCAATTTTCAGTAGATATATAATTATGATTTCCGTACAAATTTTTATTTTAATTTTACAATAAAAATTTAATTGTATAAAAATGCAGAAATAACGTCATGGGATTGTGAATTTCAAAAATTCCGAGGATGCAGATCAGTGTGATCTTCATTAAATGAAATTTATTTTTATTATTGGTACTTTTCTGTTAGCCGGGTGCCAGTGTTATATATATATATACACTCATGTCCAAAATTAAGGTCACAAACATAAAAACTGTGAAAACTGATGAACTATTTACTGTTTTGTCACGAAAATTGGCGCAGAGGTATATTACAATGCGAGAAAGAATATAGCAACATAACAATATGGAAAAGAATATAATTGTGAAATAAGATACAGGGTATATGAAAATGTGTTAAATCATGAACAGAGATAAAGCATTTATCTCGTGGAAAATCTATATAGGGAATGTGACGAAAGTGCATTGCTATACAAGCCTCACAACGAGCTCTCATACTGTTTATGAGAGTGTCAATAAATCTTTGTGGCAACAAAGCCCATTCTTCCAAAAGCGCGGCTTTTAGCTCCTGGCGGGTCCTGGGAGGGGTGTTACACTGTACAATGGCTCTTCCTAGACCGTCCCAAACATGTTCAATAGGATTGAGGTCCGGAGACCTCCAGGGCCAATTCATATGGCGAATATCCTCTTCTTCAAGAAAATCATGAAAAATGTGAGCTCTGTGTGGCTTCGCACTATCGTCCATAAACATGAAGTCCGGGCTTACAGCACTCGGAACAACCTCACATTGGCTTCAAGGACCTCATCCCTAACGCCTGGTGTCCAGTCGTGTGTATCCCTTTAGCTGCATCCAACAGAAGATACCGGTTGTTGTGGAGCCGAAAACACCAGTCTTGGACACAACAAGAATGGGACCATGTTCTTTCAGTGATGAGTCGAGATTCACCACGTAGAGTGATTCTCGCCGAATCTTCATCTGGAGACAACGTGGAGTTCGCTATCATCCTCCTACTGAAAAGAAATCGACAAATTTGATGGCAAAAGAATCCAATCCTTGTCAGGGACGGCATAATGTTGGGCAGTCGTACACCAATGCATGTATTGAATGCTGTACTGTTAACGCACATCTCTGTAAGGATGAGGTCCTTGAAGCCTATGTGAGTTCTTTCCGGGTTGCCGTAGGCCCGGACTTCATGTTTATGGACGATAATGCGAAGCCACACAGAGCTCACATTGTTGAGGATTTTTTTGACAAAGAAGATATTTGCCGTATGAACTGGCCCTCGAGGTATCCGGACCTCAATCCTATTGAACGTGTTTGGGATGGTCTAGGAAGAGCCATTGTACAGCGTAACACCCCTACCAGGACCCGCCAGGAGTTAAAAGCCGCGCTTTTGAAAGAATGTGCTTTTTTGGCACAAAGAGTTATTGACATCCTCATGAACAGTATGAGAGCTCGTTGTGAGGCTTTTATAGCAGTGCGCGGTGGTCACACTCCATATTAGACAGGCTTTTACCGAGATAAATGCTTTATCTCTAATTCATGGTTTAACACTTTTTCATATACCCTGTATCTTAATTCACAATTAAAATCTTTTCCATATTATTATATTGCTATATTATTTCTCCCATTATAACATACCTATGTGCCAAATTTTGTGGCAACACACTGAATAGTTCATCAGTTTTCACAGATTTTATGTTTGTGACCTTAATTTTGGACATGAGTGTATATATATACAGTCGTCTCTCTGTTTAACGTCGCTCTATTTAACGACGATCTCTACTTAAGGACGATTTTTTTGCGGTCCCGGCTCCTTTAAGTAAAATAAATCTCTATTTAAAGACGAAAGGTTTTCTATTTAACGACGATTTTCACGTATTTTCCAGGTATATTTCGTATGATCCAGGACTTACAAATGTGTCAATTTATTTTTTACCGCTATTTGTACAAGGAAGTTGTAGCCATTAGACCTGGGAATCATTTGTAGTGTAAAAGCATACTACCGAAAATCCTTAATTAGGAAATTATTAAATAATTTTTCTGACAAAAATGAAATAAAAAAATTTACAATTTTGGGAGTCATGCACATGATTACATCAGCCTCTAAAGAAGTTCCTCCTTGCACAATTGAAAACTGCTTTCGGACATCTGGAATTGCCATTCAAGAACAAATGGATATAACAGATGCTCAACTAGACACAGAAGATATCACCACCGAAGAATGGAAAAGTCTTGTTGGTGATGAAGATGTTTCAGTAAAAGATTCTAACGATTGTGACGAAGACCTTTAACGACCAACTTCAGAAATTTAGAGCAAATTTATGAAGGAATCGCAAATGAAATTTCAACTTCAGATGCAGAAAATTGTGATGATGCTGATGATACAGAAAGCGAGACACCACCTTCTTCTTACTCAGATGTAAATTCTGCCCTGGATATTCTTCGCCAATACATCATTTCATTAAATATAGAAGATGACTCATTCAACCTTCTTGAAAAGCTTGAAGCAAGGGTACTAAAAACTAGACCATCATTGAAACAATCTGCAATTTTTGATTTTTTAAAAACTTAAATTGTTTAATAAAATGTATTATAAATATTTTTATTATACTGTAAGTAACATTGTATGCAGTATAATTAATGCAATTTGTATTTGTGCAATAGAGATATGAATTATTATATTCGTTATCAGTTTCAATAAAATATTAAGAAAGAAAGAAAACATAAAATAAATTAAAATAAATAAATAAGTAAATAAAACATTTCTAAACACGCCAATACATTGAGAAGGTATTGACAGTCTTAAGCCAGTAAAGTGTGAAGGGAAATGTTTTTCAAATATTATTTTTCAACAAATTCTGTTTAAGGACGATCTCTATTTAAGGACGATTTGTCGAGGTTCCTTGAAAGTCGTTAAACAGAGAGCCAACTGTATATATATATATATGCAGGGGTGCAAAAATCTAGGCGCCAGCGGGCAGCCTCATCACCACTAAATTTTATTCGTTATTTTTCATCTAATATTTCGTCTAAATTTTTTTGTAAGAATGCTAATAAAATTTAAGCGAAAAAAAAACTAATAAAATTTAGTGGTGAGGAACTGCCCGCTGGCGCCTAGAGTTTTACACCCCTGTACATATGTACGTATATATGTGTGTTTGCGTATATACGTATATATTATATATATACAGGGTGTCCGAAAAGTCTGGAAACTGTCAAATAACTCGAGAAATACAAAGCAGATTGAAAAACGAAAATATACGTGTTAAATATTTTTAAAAAAGCTACTCAGTGATACCAAATTTGACCCTCGCAACGGACCCCCCGGGGGTCAGAGGGGGTCCAACTTTGAAATCTTGAATGATAACCTCCATTTTTTATTGCAGATTCGGATTTTATGGACAAAAATACGTAACTTTTGTATTTAACATTTTTTTCTAATATTCGTTGATCACGGTGTAATCGAGCAAATAAAACAGATACATAATTTGGTTTTCCCAATTAGGTTTTGACATCTCGAAATCTGATTGGACAGAACTTTCATCGTCAAAGTAGCCGTCTTTTGCGGGAATAGTGTTTCTCGAAAACCATCAGTGGTGGTTGTTTCGATGACGCTTTATATGCTTTTTCCATAAAATTAATAGAAATATATTAAATTAGTACTGTATTTGCAAATTTTTTTATCCAGTTATTCATTTCAAAATAATAACCTGCATATTTTGATTTTTTTAACGCGTAAATATACACCTTCCCTCCCAGACAGAAAGAGGATAATCTTAATTGTTTGGGGGCGGAGTGTGCAGATATTCTGCGTTTTGATGGCTTCTGCTGTGTTTTTTTTTAAATATCATCTAATTCCGGAGGCTGATGCTGGTGTACAGTTTTTAAAAATTATTACTATAGAACAAAATATAGGACAAAATATTTTTTTTAAAGATATAAAAACTTTTTATGCTGTCTGAGCAAAGGATGGGGAAGTAGCATAAATTTCAGTGGGGGTGGAGTTATATATTTTGATGATTGACTAGTTACTGTAACTCCAAAATATCAAGTCGGGCAGACACTTCTTCAATAATTCTTATAAACGTAATAATTTATTGCAATTTAAAATAGTTTTCAATTTAACATTTTGTTTCATAATTTTAAAATTAATAATTTTAAACAATTGAAAAATTTTGATTTTTTAAACATTTTCATTTTAAAATTAATTAAACTTTTTAAGCTTTCTTGATTATTTCTGGGAAAGACGACGCTTTAATTTTCATAGGGGAAGGGCGATGTAGCAGATTGTTTAATTATTTATAAATTATTACAATAAAATATCGAATGTGACAAAATACAGGGTGTCCGAAAAGTTTGGAAACGGTCGAATAACTCAAGAAATTCATATAAGATTGAAAAACAAAGAATACGTGTTTAATATTTTTTTAAAAGCTATTCCTTGATACCAAAGTTGACCACCTGGGTGTCAGAGGCGTTGCAACTTTGAAATTGTAAATCATAATCCCCATTTTTTATTTCAGATTCGGATTCTACGGGGAGAAATGCGCAACTTTTGCTTTTAACATTTTTTTTCCGAATCTTTGTAGATGACGGTGTAATCCAGCAAACTGTGTCAGATATATATTTTATTTTCTCAACCATGTTTTCTAATCACGAAATGTGATGGGCCAAAGCTTTCGTTGCCAAAGTGGGTCGCCTTAGCTGGAATTGTGTTTGCCGAAAACTATCAATGGAGGTTGTTTCGATGGCAAAAGTGCTTTATATGCTTTTGGCATGCAAATTAACAGAAATATATTGAATTAGATTTCTATTTGTGTTTTTATTTTATCTATTCAGTCCATTCTACAGGGCTCGCAGCGTTCCTAAAATTTTCGCACTTTCCTACCACTAAATTAAAACGATAATTTTTGTTATGTAATTCTATTATAGATGTTAAAGGAATTTACCACGAAGAATTCTTATTTAAAATACTGGTATCAAATTGCGAAAATTTTAGGAACGGTGCGAGCCCTGATTCTAATTAATTAACCTGCGGTTTTTTTTTAATATTTTGATGTGTAAACATGCCCCTCCTCTTCCGAACAGAAAAAAAAAGATAATCTTCGTTATTTGGTAGAGGTAGGCGTGGATATTCGGCATTTCGATGGCTTCTGCTGTTTTTTTTTTTTTTTTAATTTTTTATACTCTAAATCGTGGTCAGAAGGTGGGTGTATGGGATTTTTTACTATTACTATAGAGTAACATATAGGACAAAATAAAAAGAAGTACATATATTTTTTTTGTGTGCGGACGGAGCAAAGAATAGGGAAGTAGTGTAAAATTCAGGTGGTGGTCGGATTGGAGATTTAGATCATTGATTAGTTACTGCAACCAGAAAATAACAAGTAGGGCAAAAATATTTTCCATAATTCTAATAAATGTAATAATTTTTTGTAAATTAATATATTTTTTCAATTTAATATTTTTTCATAAATTTAAACAATAGAAAAATTTTGATATTTGAAAATTTTTAATTAAAAAAATAATTTAACTCTGTCGGGATTTGTGAGGCACATATATTCATCGTCAAAAGGTGCATGTGGAATTTGTTTTGGGCACCATTAATAAATGAATAATATTATTTATTCTTTTAATTAAAGGATTTGTTGGTATTTCACAAGTAAAGGGGACAGTTGAAAAAACACGGTGTATTCCAAATAAAATATGTGTACGCGATGCGGTCTCGAAAGGGTTAAAGTGTAATGATTATTTGCTGGGGTAGACGACGTGTTAATTTTCATAACAGAAGGATAATGTAGAAAATTGTTTGTTTATTATTACAATAAAATAACTTATGTGACAAAAGTATAATCTAAAACATAATTGGCAGAAAAAAAAAAAAGCAGATCAGTTTATTTTCTTCATTTTTTGAGCCCTAGAAGGGGCATTTTTTAATATATTTCATTCAGTTAGTTCTACGTTCTTAAATTTTTATAACAAATAAGTTAAACCAATTGAACAGTTTAAAAAAATCAAACAATATAATACATAAAACCCATTAAAAACTTAGGTTTCGTTAAAAAGAAATCTAAATAAATTTTAAACTTTTTCCTTTTTAAGTTGCAAATATTTGTATTGCAGATTTTGTATTATGCTTATGATGAGTGTGTACAAAATGATAACGCACATGTAAAATACAAAAAAATATTTTTAAAAGTCTAAGATTTATTTCGATTTAATTTGAAGGGAAATTTTAGGGATTTTTAGGGTATTTAAATTATCATATTGTTTAAATTTTGTTTTTATTTTTTTAATGTTTATTTGGTTTAGCCCTTACCGGCGCGGAGTAATTCTGTTTGTAAACTGATGAAATGATAGACTGAAATCAGAATTTATAAACGAGTTTATTAGAAAATACAAACTTTCTTATTTTCAAGTACATTATAATTGGAAAATTTTAATTAAATATTCTGGGTTCCAGTAAAATAAAAATTATGAGTCCTTTTTTAAGGACACTGTCCGCAAAAGCCTTAACTTATTTGTTACAAAACTTTAACATTAAACATCGCAGTAACTGAATGAAATATATGGATAAATGCCCCTTCTCGGGCTTAAAAATGTAGGAAATAAAAAAGAAAAGTGCCCAGGTAAACTGATGGCATTGAGCTCACAGGCTATTCACACTAATTGTATATCATACACATATTTTAAAGAATAATGCCCTCAAAAAAATAAGTGAAGGGGAATTAGCCCCCGTTTCTCCCTTTATACTTAACCAGTGAACATCCAAATCTAATCAGGGAAGCTCCTTATCATAATAAACCGGTATACCAAATTTGGATCAAATCGAATAATCCTGCAAAAAAACCATTTATCTAAATTAAGGGGGTGGACTACCCCCCTTTATCCTTAACCAATGAATTCCCAAAACGAATCAGGGAAGCTCCTTAACATAATAAACCGGTATACCAAATTTGGAGCAAAGCGAATAATTCTGCATGAAAAACCCGTTTCTATAAATTAAGGGGGGTGGACTAGCCCCCCTTCCCCTTTATCCTTAACCAATGAACCCTCAAAACTAATCAGGGAAGTTCCTTAACATAATAAACCGGTATACCAACTTCGGAGCAAATCGAATGATTCTGCATGAAAAACCCATTTATCTGAATTAAGGTGGTGGACTACCCCCCCCCTTTTCCCCCTTTATCCTTAACCAATGAACTCCCAAAACTAATCAGGGAAGTTCCTTAACATAATAAACCGGTATACCAAATTCGGAGCAAATCGAATCATTCTGCATGAAAACCCATTTATCTGAATTAAAAGGGGTGGACTAACCCCCCTTTATCCTTAACCAATGAACCCCCAAAACTAATCAGGGAAGTTCCTTGACATAATAAACCGGTATAGCAAATTCGGAGCAAATCGAATGATTCTGCATGAAAAAACCATTTATCTGAATTAAGGGGGTGGACTAACCCCGTTTTCCCCCCTTTATCCTTAACCAATGAACTCTCAAAACTAATCAGGGAAGCGCCTTATCACAATGAACCTAGAAAAATTTTTTCAAGCAAATCGGATATTTCTATCAAGAGTTATCACGTTACGTACACACATACATACATACGCCTTCAAAAAAATAAGTGATGGGGAATTAGCCCCCGTTTCCCCCTTTATACTTAACCAGTGGACCTCCAAATCTAATCAGGGAAGCTCCTTATCATAATAAACCGGTATACCAAGTTTGGAGCAAATCGAATAATCCTGCAAAAAAAAACATTTATCTAAATTAAGGGGGTGGACTAGCCCCCCCCCCTTTATCCTTAACCAATGAATTCCCAAAACGAATCAGGGAAGCTCCTTAACATAATAAACCGGTATACCAAATTTGGAGCAAAGCGAATAATTCTGCATGAAAAACCCGTTTCTATAAATTAAGGGCGGTGGACTAGCCCCCCTTCCCCCTTTATCCTTAACCAATGAACCCTCAAAACTAATCAGGGAAGTTCCTTAACATAATAAACCGGTATACCAACTTCGGAGCAAATCGAATCATTCTGCATGAAATACCCATTTATCTAATTTAAGAGGTGCGGGCTAACCTCCCTTTTCCCCCCTTTATCCTTAACCAATGAACCCCCAAAACTAATCAGGGAAGTTCCTTAACATAATAAACCGGTATACCAAATTCGGAGCAAATCGAATGATTCTGCATGAAAAACCCATTTATCTCAATTAAGGGGGTGGACTAACCCCTTTTTTCCCCCTTTATCCTTAACCAATGAACTCTCAAAACTAATCAGGGAAGTTCCTTAACATAATAAACCGGTATACCAAATTCGCTGCAAATCGAATGATTCTGCATAAAAAACCCATTTATCTGAATTAAGGGGGTGGACTAATCCCCCTTTTCCTCCTTTATCCTTAATCAATGAACCTCCAAAACTAAACAGGGAAGTTCCTTAACATAATAAACCGGTATACCAAATTCGGAGCAAATCGAATCATTCTGCATGAAAAACCCATTTATCTGAATTAAAAGGGGTGGACTAACCCCCCTTTTCCCCCTTTATCCTTAACCAATGAACCCCCAAAACTAATCAGGGAAGTTCCTTGACATAATAAACCGGTATACCAAATTCGGAGCAAATCGAATGATTCTGCATGAAAAACCCATTTATCTGAATTAAGGGGGGTGGACTAACCCCGTTTTCCCCCCTTTATCCTTAACCAATTAACTCCCAAAACTAATCAGGGAAGTTCCTTAACATAATAAACCGGTATACCAAATTCGGAGCAAATCGAATGATTCTTCATGAAAAATCCATTTATCAGAATTAATGGGGTGGGCTAACGCCCCTTTTCCCCCTTTATCCTTAACCAATGAACCCCCAAAACTAATCAGGGAAGTTCCTTAACCTAATAAACCGGTATACCAAATTCGGAGCAAATCGAATGATTCTGCATGCAAAGCCCATTTATCTGAATTAAGGGGGTGGACTAAACACCCTTTTCCCCCTTTATCCTTAACCAATGAACCCCCAAAACTAATCAGGGAAGTTCCTTAACATAATAAACCGGTATACCAAATTCGGAGCAAATCGAATGATTGTGCAAGAAAAACCCATTTATCTGAATTACGGGGGTGGACTAACCCCCTTTTTCCCCCCTTTATCCTTAGCCAATGAACACCAAAAACTAATCAGGGAAGTTCCTTAACATTATAAACCGGTATACAAAATTCAGAGTAAATCGAATGATTCTGCATGAAAAACCCATTTATCTGAATTAAGGGGTTGGACTAACCCCGTTTTCCCCCCTTTATCCTTAACCAATGAACTCCCAAAACTAATCGCCCCACCAGTGGCCGAGAGGTTCTGCTCTCGAAGCTGGTAGACGGGAAGTGCTGGGTTCGATCCCAATCGCGCCCGTCGGCCTAATCGTTCGGAGTTTTCGTGGTTTTCTTCGAACCTTGGTTCTCCAAGCGTTAATACGGGTTAGGTTCCCTTAGAAAGACCTCCACGGAAGGCACTCCCCCCTTAGGGCCTATATCCCACGTGCAGATAATTGGCCGACATAAATACAACCAACCAACCCAAAACTAATCAGGGAAGCGCCTTATCACAATGAACCTAGAAAAAAACTTTGAAGCAAATCGGATGTTTCTATCAAGAGTTATCGCGTTACGTACATACATACATACATACATACAGAACGGGCGGGCACATTAGCTCTCAGCTTTTGATAGCCTGTGAGCTAACCACCTGAAATTTACGCAACTTCCCATCCTTTGATCAGCCAGCACAAAAATATTTTATATGTTTTTTTTTTTTTTTTTTTTTTTTTTTTTTTTCTTTTTTTGCTCCTTTATGTTATTCTATAGTAATAATTTAAAAAAAAACTTGTACACTCCCATCCGACCCCGAATTAAGTGATTTTTTTTTTGACAGCAGAAGACATCGAAACAGAGACTAATGGTGTTATTACACGAGGAGTCAAAGACGCTTGAAATCGCAGGCGTCTAGCGACAACAGCCCCCTCACGGCCCGACTTTTCCAAGCATTTCATTGGCTGTTCCGGAAAAGGCTTTTCTATTATCAGATTTCCAAACATTTGATTGGCTAATACTGGCGACTCGCCTCGTTTCGGGCGTCGAAGATGCTCTGACAGAAAAAAGACGCTCGCTCTCCAAGCGACTCCTCTGCAGCCATAGGAATAACATGGAGACGCCTGAAATCTGAAGCGTCTTTGACCCCTCGTGTAATAACACCATAAGACTATCAACACACTCCGCCCCCAAATAATGAAAACTATCATTTTTCTGTTCGGGAGGGGAGGTGCTTATTTACTCGTTAAAATGTCAAAATACGCAGTTTATTATTTAAAAATGATCGACTTGATAAAAAGACATGCAAATAGAAAACTAATTTAATATATTTCTATTAGTTTTTATTGAAAAAGCATGTAAAGCGCCATGAAAACAATCTCCACTGATGGTTTTTGAGAAACACTATTTCCGCAAAAGACGGCAACTTTGACGTTAAAAGTTCTGGCCAATCAGATTTCGAAATGTCAAAACGTGGTTGGGAAAACCAAAATATGTATCTGTTTTATTTGCTCAATTACACCGTGATCAACGAGGATTAGAAAAAATGTTAAATACAAAAGTTATGTATTTTTGTCCGTAGAATCCGAATCTGCAATAAAAAATAGGGGTTATCATTCAAGATTTCAAAGTTGGACCCCCTATGACCCCCGGAGGGTCGGTTGCGGGGATGAAATTTGGTATGACTGGGTAGCTTTTTTAAAAATATTTAACACGTATATTTTCGTTTTTCAATCTGCTTTGTACTTCTCGAGTTATTCGACCGTTTCCAGACTTTTTGGACACCCTGTATGTGTGTGTGTGTATATATATATATTTATGTATAGTATATATAACACTGGCGCTCGGCTAACAGAAAAGTACCATGTTATTTTACACACTTTTTCACTATTTTATAACTTGGAGCATCGCAGTATCATAATATAAAGTAAGCTGTTCTTTAGCACTTCCAAGGACAAAGTACTTTTATTCGTAAAATGCTGAAATGATCGAATGACACCAGAATTTACAAACACATTTATTTGAATATAATTAAAAGCTTTTATTCACGTACTTCACAAAAGAGAAAGTTTCATTCCAAAGCTGTTGCCTCTGTGGCATGGTATTTAGGGATTAAATTTAAGTGGCGCAAAAAGGAACAACTTCTCTTCAAGGAGTTAACAATGTTACTTGCAATGTATGAGTCTTCATTTCAACTCTGTGTTTATATGACTATGCGAGGATTTTTTTCTTTTTTACAAATATTTGATTTTATAACATTTTATCTCGTTTTTCATAGATTTTATATTCCCTCCCTACTTCACCTTGACCCTTTTCTCCTAACTTTAGAATTTAACTTAATTTGTAGTTTAACATTTATGTTTTTTTTTTTTCCATGCACTTAATTAAGACAGATTTTAAACTTAAAAAAAAAAAAAACTCATGATCTATATTCTCAAAAGAAGTCACGTTTTACCAGGAACTAAGTAGCTTAAACAGGAATTAATTTTGCTGAGAAAATGCATCATACCTATCAAATAGGTCAAAATATACTCAATAACATTCACATTGCAATGTTTGTTTTTCGACTTAACTAATTAAACTGAGTTTAACGAAAAGAAAAAAAGATTGAATATACATCAAGGATTTTCGTTTGAAAAGGAAATTAAAAAGTTTAAATTATGTAGTTACAAATTATCTTCACGGTAGTCCTTATGGGAATTAAAGTAATTAGAATGAAATAAATGAATTTCTTTCAAAGATTCAGAGCAAAAACATCTATATGTGAATGTGGAAATGGAAATTGTTCACTACAAGTTAAAACAGTATTTCTTAATGAAAGTAGATTTTCAGAGCGGAAATTCATTATTATTTCAATTTCTTACAGAAGAAAATCTAAACATTTGATTTACTGAATAGTAAACTGGATTAAATAGTTTAACTGAATCGTAAATAATGTGATATGCGTAACAGTAACAAAACAATAGAAAAAAGTGAAATGAATTCAAAATCGGTATCGGGGTTGCCAGTTTGGCCTCGATTTTTAATCCAAAATTTCAAATTCATACCGGAAATATCTAAAGAAGGATTTTTAATCTATGTGATCGCTAAATGTTTCTCTTTAAATAAATCATAAAATATTATTCTTTATTTTTGGTATGAACTTGAAATTCCTGAATAAAAGTGGAGGCCAAACTAGCAACTCTGATCGGTATCATATCCTACATGGGGGCTGCAACTCTCTTGCATGAAAGTCGTTTGCCACCACAATATCAATAATGTAATCTTCAACTTATTTAATCGGAAATTTTCTATTCTAACAAAAAGCAAGTTATTATTTATAAAAATAGTAATAGTTTGTTGACCCGTGCACCGCCCCGTCAATACAAGGCCTGAGCGCTGACATAAAAATGGCGGCTCCTTGATACCAATAATTTTTGTAAGTTTTCTCCTCTTATTTTTTTCTGAGATTAAGTAAGTCATAGAAAACTTTTGGAAAATACTGGTGTCTAAGCTCAGACAACCATTCAAACGCTTAAAAATATCCGTTACGACAGCCGCAATTTTTGTGTCAGCTTAAGCTGTGTAAGCTCAATTTTTGTGTCAGTTGTTAACCCTTTCGAGGGCGGTGTCCTCAAAAAAGGACACCTAATTTTATTTCCAAAACTGACAAACGGCACCAAGAATATTTAATTAAAATTTTCCTATAATAATGTACGTGAAAATAAGCAAGTTCGTATTTTCTAATAAATTCGTTTATAAATTCCGGTGTCAGTCCATTATTTCGTCAGTTTATAAACAGAATTACCCCGCGCCGGTAAGGGTTAAAGGCGGTGAACCGCGAACCAGCGATTGTGCATTCATACCCTATAAGGTTCTAAATATCTATTAGGCAACAACAGTTGAGAAATCATACGTAAAGCAACTGATATTGATGTAACTGTTTTCTCGGGAACTACTGAAGAGATTTCAATACTTTTTTTATAGTTTTGTCAGTAGCTCAAGAAATAAGATAAAAAAAATTACAATAGTTACACAATTTTGCAAACAAAGAAAATCTAGGAACGAATACCGCCTCTTTCGCGACAACCGATTTTTAATTTTATGTGCAAATACCGATGTTCAAGTTTCCAATAGAGTTTTTTTTTTCCTTGCACCGGATATGACGTCATACTTTTCCTTCGCATTTTTCTCGAAAACTATGGGTCATAGATGTATACTTCCGTGGGCACTTTTTATGTTCTCCAAGCAAGTAATCCCTCTATGCAGAGTTTGAGCAATCTTGATGGAACACCCTGTATAAAATATTATTTGTTCAAGCGATTTCTTCTATCTGAGACGGTATGTTCGGTTTGTTTTCGCTTGCGAATATTGAATGTTTCTGTCCCTTATTATCTGTTAATTTATTTCATCATTTATCGTTGGATCACCTTCTTAAATATTTCGAACATTAAAGTACAGACCTACATAGAGAAAAATGACAATTCGTAACTTGCTTAATGCTTTTGCTTATCTTTCTTTATCTCACAACTTCCTTGCTTCTTTGAACACGACATATAATGTTAATTACAAAACATTTCATAACTTTTTAATTATCTGATCGAAAGTAAATTTTATTCGAAGTAGTAAATTCAAATAAAATAAAATTAGACTTCATTGGTCTCACTTGAGTGGTTAACAATGGTGAGTCTAGCTACTCAGACTGGTCATGCTCTTTCCCAAGATTTTTTCCAATAGTTTCCATCGCCTTATTTAATCGTAATAACTTTCTACAAAACTTATTAAAAAAGAAAATTACCGAAAATTACTAGTGGAAGACAAGTTTACTAGTTTGGTCCTTTTCTCTAAATTCCAAAAAATTGCATTCATACCAGAAATTCCCTAAAGTATTATTTTGTTTATTTAATGACAGACATTTCGTGAATACCAGAATTAAAGAATCTTCTTTCAGAATTTCCGGTATGAATTTGAAAATTTGAATTAAAATAAAGGCCAAGCTGATAACGCTGGTAGAAAGAGCATGCTCGGTTTGAATAGCAGGATTCACCCCTGTGATTACATGGGAGTTACCGTTTGAAGGCGGTCGTATACTACAGTGGTTGTCAGAATTATAAGAACAATTGAAAATTGCACAGAAAAAATTTATATCTGAACTAAATAAAGTGAAATTTATACATAAAATGCTTTTTTATGCTAGAAATCATTACAGAATGCAAAACATTGGAAAATGCAAAATATGAATATTTTGCCATAATTAACAAAATATGCCATTGTAAAAATTGGACAAAATTATAGGGACAATGGATGTTTTTGCCTGAAACACACTAATAATTGATAATCTCCCCCATCTTCTCAATCATTTTGATCAGTCTTGACGTCATGGTGTTTGATAGTTCCTTAAGAACGTTCGTGGAAATTTTTGAGCAGACTTTTTCGATGGAGGACATGAGTTCTTGCTTGTTTTCATATTGTATACCATTTTTGTATACTTCGTGTGCCAGAATACCGCACAGATTTTCCACTGGATTCAGATTAGGGGTTCTGGCCGGTCAATGAAGTAGTTTCACGAAATTAGCATCAAACCACGATTTTGTAGTTTGGGAAACATGTACTGAGACATTGTCCTACTGGAAAAAATAGTCTCCACTCGTTATTAACGGTGATTCCGGTAAAAGATTATCACCCAATACATCAACATAACTCACAGAATTCATTCTACCCTGCTCAAAAACTATTGGAGTAGTTCCACCAGTTGCGAAACCTCCCCAGACCATTATTGAGCCACCTCCAAATGCACGCTTTGAGAAAATTTCTTTTTCTCTACGGAGATCATACCAGAAGTAGCGAAAACTATCTGGTCCATCCAAATTAAACATTTTCTCATCTGAAAAGACAACATCATCCCACTTTTTCCCATAGCATTTTTTGGAAAACTCCATCCTCAATCTCTTATGAACTTTTGTAAGAGGCAGTCGTGACATATGTTTACCATAGCGAACCTTTTTTTCTTTTGTAAAACACGTCGAACAGTTCGAGCACTGCATTCTAAGTTCAATTCACGTTTTATTTCTGTTGACGCTTGTTTTTTGGAGCAAGCTCGTCTTATTATCATTCTTTTCTCCCGCACAGAAACAGAAGATGGCATACCTGTATGGCTTTGCCGTTCATATTTACCGGGATTTTTAAGATAATTGTAAATAACCGTTCTTGATCTATTAAGCTTTGTCGCAATTTGGCGTACAGAAAGTCCTGAACTTTTAAATGCATCCACTTTCCCTTTTTCAAACTCCGAAAGCTTTGTACCTAGCGGCATGACTGAAAAACAGAATATGACAACCCTAAACGCTTACTACGCATTTATATCGTCGCTGAGTTCCGTGTGCAGAGCAAAAAACATCCAAATTTTACTTTTCAGAACACACAAATACAGTTGTTCTTATAATTTTGTCCATATCAGATGGCTGTATAAATCCATAATACATTTTATGAATATGAATTTTCCACATATTTCCATAAAAACTTATAAAAATATTCTTCATTTTTCTTTTATTTTCCATCCATTAAATTTGCATAAGTTTCCGGCCAAATGCAGCCCAGATTTGGCGATTTTTCTCTTGTCCTTATAATTTTGACCACCACTGTGTATGTACCCAGTGTTGCCAGATGGGCTACTTTTTTTTAATTCAGATTCTTGATTGGCACCACTTTTTTGAAGTGGTATAATGCGCCTTATTTAATGTCATATTAATTAAGGCGAAAAGAAAGGGAATTTCCCCATTTCAAAAAAGTGGTGCCAATCAAGAATTCCGAATTAAAAAAAGTAGCCCACTGGCACCACTTAAATTTAATGCCGAAATGCCAAATTAAACGCAGAATTTTTGAATAAAATTTTCCTTTTATAATGTACGTGCAGAAAAGCATTTATTTATTTCTAAAACAATATGTAAATCCTGGTGACAACCAATCATTTCAACATTTCAGCAATACATATACTACATACAGGGTGCAAAGGAAAGTCCCTTTAACCTGAAAATACTTGCGAACGGAGAGAGCTACAGCTATGCAAGTGAGGTAACGGTATAGTAAAGCGACTACGCCCGACCTAATGCAAACAATAGCAGCGCCCCTAGTGGCGAAATTTAGAAGATAGCCATTGGAAATCGAAAACGAAAAGATATAGAAGAAAATTTCAAATTAGAAAGTTTTAGAGCGTCCATTAATTAATACGAAACGACATTTGGTTCACACGGATAAGATAAATCGTCACCAATGTACCCAAAAATGTCCTAAATCGATGAGCGATGACTCTACTTTGCATATTCACATTTCGGAAATATAGCAGTGCACAATTGCAAATTCTGACGTTGCACTGTACTGTAATGTCTGTAAAAATTTTATTTCCAATGCATTTAAAATTTTAGTCTAATCCTTTTAGGGGCAGAAGAATTCTGTTCGTAAAATGATGAAATAATTCACTGACACCAGAATATTCAAACGAATTTCTTAGAAAATAAAAACCCGCTAATTTGTACTTTCACTACAAAAGCAAAATTTTATTAAAATATTCTTGGTGTCATTTTTCAGTTCTGGAATCAAAATTAGGTGGCTAGACCGTCTAGCCACCGCCCTTGAAAGGGTTAAATCTATCTCGTCGTATTGAAGAAGCTCGCTATAGGCGTTCCATGCTGAGAAATGTGCATGCAGATTTACTCTCACGAATACAAACATGTATCGTGAGCAATGGCGAACCTTTCGAACACACTGAATATTAACTTTTTATCATTGTGAGACAGTTTGCCTTTTTTGTTTTTTTTATGTCATTTTATCAAACTTTATTGAGATAAGTACGTATTTATACAATAAATTGTGCGCATTTCTTCATACTTCTGGCTATTCCATTCAAACGTTTACACAAAATAAAGTGATTTGATTTCAGACATTTTTGGGCATATTGGCGAAGATTTATCTTATCCGTGTAAACGAAAAGTCGTTTCGTACTAATTAATGGATGCTCTAAAACTTTCTAACTGGAAATTTTGCTCTATCTCTTTTCGTTTTCGATTTACAATTGCTATCTTCCAAATTTCGCCACCAGGGGCGCTGCGATCGTTTGCATTAAATCGGGCGTAGTCACTTTACTATACCGTTACCTCACTTGCATAGCTGTACCTATCTCCGTTCACAAGTATTTTCAGGTTAAAGGGACTTTCCTTTGCACCCTGTATACTTTGCCGTTGAAAGGTTTAAGAATAAACTTTCATAAGTGTAAGTTAAGAATGAAATTAAGGGATGTAGGCAATTAGAAGTTAATGCTGATAAAAAAATTATACCACAAGATTTTTCATTCTTCTATTACTAACAAGGAAGGTCTCCATACGTGCATACTCAGAAAAATCTGAAGAAAATACAGCATGATGCTCTTCTCATGTGGATATATATGTTTACAAAAAAATTGCGTCGTAACCTCGATAGAGCGTCCGTGAAAAATAATAAAAAATCCGTTTATTTGTCGATTTATCACCGGTTGGCGATGGAGAAAATTTTTTAAAAATACGCCTTTTATCTCAAATTATCGTTAAGGAAAAACGTTTTCATGCTGTCCTTGTTTAAGTAAGTTTAACTTAAATAAGTACACTTTTATAACTAAGTTTTTGTCATATACATTTATGTGTATCTGTAATGAAATTTAACGATCGTTTTATACGGTTTAGAACAAAATTTAATGGACTAAAATTGCTTTAAATTCAAAATTAAGTTCCGATTCTGAGCACTGTTAACTTGACTTCGATATTGTTTGAGCCGGAGACAACAAGAGGATAGTATTGTTGCCATGAAAAAAAAAAGACTTATTTAATATCGAAAGGTATAAGGAGACTTTTCTTAATTTGACAGCTACTTTTAAAATACACTTAAAACTTATCCAGCCAATAAAATCGTGTAAAATTAAATAATTTCTGCAATACGCAACCAGTATACATTATATAAACTTATAGAAAAAATAATAAACTGTTTCATTGATTAAGTTTAAATTCATTAAGTACTGCACATTTAAACACTCCTTTAACTAGCAATTTCAAAATGCATTAAATTCACTTGCATTTGGTGCAGGGCCGAAACTAGCCTTTTTTACACCCGGAGCAAACATGGATTTTGGCGCCCCTTCTTCCACAAAGTATATTTACAAAGAGAATTTTACTACTTTTCTAACAGCCGACTTATTTTAATTTTAAAAAAATTTAAATATGTTTATAAATTTAAATTATAATATGTATATAAATTATAATATGTATATAAATTTAAATAAATGTACTAAAATTTAAAATATGTAATAAAATATGTGATATTGAACTGCGTAATCTACAATGGCGGATCCAAACGGGATGTCACGGGGGTCATGATTCCCCCCTCTGAACACCAACAAAAATATTCTAAAGGTCATTTTTAAAATGCAGTATATAGTAGAGTAGAGTCCCGATTATCCGAGTCCCGCTTAACCGAGTTTCCGCTTTAACCGAGTTATTTACTTCTGATGGACTGATATCTTCATTTATTATGAAACAGCCGTTATAAATGAAGTATTAGGTGAAGATGAAAGAGCAGCCGTAAATAGTTAGAACTCTGATTTTCTGGTCAGAATGGGGGGAAAAATGGGCATGATTTTTTAACCATTTGAAAAAATGGTTATTGTCCTCGTCAAGGAAGGAAATCAAAAGCATATCTGAAGCTTTTTATTGGTTTAATCCTCATTTTATTCGTGTTCTGATTGGTCTATACAGTAATCTGTATTTCCCTTTACTTTCAACAGAGATGGATTACTTCTGTTGCCACTATGGCAAAAAAGTAATAAAAACTACACAAAAAAATTAATAACTCAGAAACAAATTAAGATACAAATTGCATTTAAAAGTACATTGTTTTCTCTATACGACGGTGTAAAAAGTAATATTGTGGGATGTTTAGAAGTTTAAGAATGAAATTTCATTTAAAATGGGTCGTCAGACTTCTTGGACGATGGAAAAGGCTTTTCCTGAACAGCCAATGAAATGCTTGGATAATACGTAAGTTTCAGGTGGCTACTAGTAAGTTCTAAGAAATCTGACGGGTCGCAGGCGATTTTTGTCGCTTGCAATTTGTACGTGTAATAACACTATTAATGTTTAATTCATGGCGTACGTAATGTAGGATCAACTTCGTGCGATTTTTTATGTCTTAAATTTCAGTCTTTGAAAAAATCATTTAACAAATGGTCGTTGTAATTTGTTAAATTGCTTTTTAACCATTTGGAAAAATGATTATTGTCCTCGTCAGGGTAGGAAATCAAAAGCATATCTGAAGCTTTTTTTTTCTTTTTTTTTCTTAAGTTAGAACTCTGATTTTCTGGTCAGAATGGGAGAAAAAAATGGGCATAATTTTTTTTTAATTATGCCCTTTTTTTTCTCCCCATTCTGACCAGAAAATCAGAGTTCTAACTTTTTACGGCTGCTCTTTCATCTTCACCGAACACTTCATTTATAATAGCTGTTTCATAATAAATGAACATATGAGTCCATCAGAAGAAAATGATCCATTCCAAAGGCATAATCCTTCATTTGGCGCCCCTTCGTTCTGGCGCCGGGAGCACATGCCACCTCACCCACCCACCACCACCGTAGTTTCGACCCTGATTTGGTGAGGGGAAATGTTGCTCACCAAATGGCGTGGCGCATTCGTCTTTTCGCGCCAAATATTCGAAAGTATTTTTTTACAGACTTTCTACTGGAATTCCACAGCTAAATTTGACTGATCCTTCATTACATACTATTTATAATTTTTAGTAGCTTATTGGTAGTTTCATTAGCATTTTTTTTTTCAAAATATTCTGACTGTGCACCTTAAGGGGGTCCGGGACACAATTTAAAATAATTTTTATTTATGGAGTTAAAATTTTGAATTTTTTTGTGATGGTTAACCATGTTATTTATAAACAAAATCACATGCTAAAACTTCTCATATATTTTTTTAAAAAAATTTTTAATTTAAAATTCATTAAAAAAGTGGGGTAATTTAAAATCGTTATAACTCGAAATATTATTTGTAGAATTTCATTTTTTTTTCATTTAAATAAACAGAAATATCTAAGTCTTAATTTATATTCAGCATTTTAAAAAATATTAATTTTTAAAAAAAATTTAAATATTTAAAGTAAAAATTTAAAAAAAAAGTGCTGTAACGTTTGTTAAAAAAATCATATTTTCAAAAAAAAAATAATTTTTTCTAATTTGCTGAATCAAAATTAAAGTTAGACAATTGATAAAGACATGTTCCAAGTTTGAACCATTTATCTTTAACGGTTATTGACTTATAACGGTTTAAATATGAGAAATGGTGAAAAAGGCCATCATGAAGAAAAACGCATTTTCACAAGAAATCGTTTTCATGACAACGATTGCTTGAAAGCTTGATTTTGAAAACACACCAAAACGAAAAATTTAACATTTCCTGTTCTAATTAAGATAGAAACACGATTTAAACGTCATTTTAAGAAGAAAAGCAAAGTGAAATTTTTAATGCAATAAAAGTTTTTCAGAAAATTTGGAGATTTTTGTGTCCTGGACCCCGTTAAGGAGACCTTCCTTCTAAGCACTATGTCAAATGTCTATCTCTATCGTGTGTAGATGATTGTGAAATATAAATCCGTTTGCGCTTAAGTTAATATAAATAGCTCATCATTTGTTTCCAGCTTATATTCTATAACGAAATTAAAATATCTATTCGTCAATAAGTAAAACAATATAATTGTAAATAATACACAAAATTAACCCTATCACTACGTCCTATCGAAACATGCCCTGTTGTGACCTGGAGTCCTCTCGGACCCCATACTATAATACACATGTTAATATGGTTTAAATATCATATAAATTACTTTTTTCATTTATTTAGTTAGGTTAAAAAAAATAGTTAACGCTTATTCTGATGTTTTCATAATAAATTTTATTATTTATACCCAAAAATATTAAATTTACATTAATTTTAACATATTCTTGACAACTTGTTGAAAGTGCTTGGGGTCCGCGTGGACCCCAGGACATAGTGATAGGGTTAAGACATGTAATCGAATTCCATGTAATTTAATTCTTTGAAATGAACCGAATCAAAAAGGACGATTGTAAATAGCGATCTTTGACAATTTCTTCGGTTCTTAAATCCTGACGCGAGACCAATACAGCGGTCGTACTCTTAAGGGATTTTTTCAGGACAAACATCACTATTTGTTTATAGAAAAATAAATCTAGGTTAAACACGTGAAATTTCGCCTTATTTAAGAACAGATTTTTTCATAAGGAAATACTAGTACCGAAGAACTTTCTCGTCGTGAAATTTCAGGACAAGTACGTCCCCTGCCAATAGCAAAATATTGCTTTTAATACATTTCAAAACTTTATTTGAACGCATTATTGCTGTTTTTCATAGACATATGATTTTTAGTATTGTTAATGGGCATTAAAAAAATATATTAAATGAAAAAATCTATTAGAGTTATGAAAAAAATGCGGTATATCTGTGTCGAGGCATTCTTGCCGCAATCATTGAGATTACTTGTTGATACCTTTTTTCATTAACTGCAATTTTTTGTATCAAACAACGCGTTTTAACGACATGTGAATATACGGCATCAAATTTTAGTAAGTTCAGAGAAAAAAAATATTTAAATCCGAAATAATATACATCATGGTTTTCACCAACATTCTGTTACCAGGGAAACCCTGGTTTATCCCCTAGTAAACATAAAAGTCATATATCCAGCAAAAGCATATCGCCATGGCAATCAATAAATAAAAAAGAATGGTTTCATAAAAAAAAATTTCTTTTATTGACAACGATAGAAAAAAAGCAAATCTTATTTAAAAACCCCTTTCAGTAAAAGAATTCATTTATTTACAAAAATTTCTAAGCAGAGTCGAATAGTCGAATATACTGGAGCAGCTGTTATAAAGCCTTGCAAATCTGAATAAAATTAAATATGCATTCGAATTTACTCCAGCAGAGATTACCAAACGTTATTAGCTCAACGCCTCCATTATTCTTAAAGTCAATCTGATATTAAGCCATTATTAACTAGTCGGATGGGCCAATCCCAAAACTTTCTTCTTTCGCATACATGTTACTATTTTAAAAAGCTGTTACACATGCTATCCATCAATGTTATTATTTCAATACTACACCAACTTTGATTTTCATCTTAAGTCTCTGCTTCATTTTACTAATCGAAGTAAAAACGAGTTAATCGCTATCGTAATATTATATAAAATCAATATTTTTCATTATTCTGTTGTACATCAGCTGCTTAAGCGTTAGATGGATGCTAATTGCCTGTCGCTGCATGGACAACCGATATACAACAGAACTATGAAGAATCGAGAGTAATCGCTATTGCAACGCTCCCTTCCGCTGGATTATTCACAAATGCACGTGGGACCAGCTGACCGTAGCTAAAAACATACACATGAAATTTGGTTCAGTTCTATGCATAACTTCACATAGTTTTCGATGGTACAATGATGAAAACGACACAAAAATCGCTTTAAAAGCGCCTCCTTCAGGAGGAATATTTCCAAATTCAACGAGCTAGCCATAGCCAAGAACATAGAGAAGAAATTTGGTTCAATTCTATGCCTAACTTCCTACATTTTTCGATGATACAAAACGGACACACGGACACGGACGGAAGGACAGACATTTCGTATAAACATATTTTTCGAGATCTCCGGCCCCTAAAGCATGTAAATCCGTCAAAACCGGAAGTCGAAAAAAATATCGATTACAATAATTTCTTCTTTAGAAAGAAGAAAGTAAAAAAAGTCCTTCCGGCCAGTGCCGGGAGGAAGAGGTAGCTTTCATATTCCTTATTTTTAAAAAGCTAGCTTATATTATTCAAACACACGAAGCTCAATTTAGTGGAAACCGATTATAGAAGATTCAATACTAATTTTTATCAATGCCAAATCATTATAAATGAGAATTTCGCGAAATCAAACTGGCCAGCGAACTCGGTCGAGACATTGGCATGTACTTTGTATACACCAAGGTACATCCATATCGGTTCATGAATACGCCTGTTATCGTGTGACAAATATCAGGACGTTTCAAAATGTCAGCCACGGTAGAAATTCAAAGTGCTATAACTCAGACATTTTTTAAGATATAGACAAAACAAAAACTGCTCCGGAATCTTTGTATCAAGGTCAAACACATAAGAAAAAAATATTTTTCAAATTTCAATTTCTTGGTACCACATTTCAAATTTTAAATTTTTTAAATGGCCGCCATTTTGAAACAAGATGGCGGATGAAGCCGGCCAACGAACTCGGTCGAGACATTGGTATGTACTATGTACAAACCGAGTTTAATCCAAATCGGTTCATAAATACGAGAGTTATAGTGTGACAAAGATCAGATATATATATATATATATATATATATATATATATATATAGGGATATATACAGGGTGATTCATAAAAGATGGGCAGAACTTTAAGGGGTTATAGTACACTTAAAGACAAATAATATTAAATAGGAGACTAAGGGTCCCAGACGTATTCCCAAGGAGATAGGGGGCATTAAAGTTTAGGGTCCGAAATTTCAAATGATTATAAAACATGGAAAAATTGGTCGATTCGTTTGCGGTTTTTGCAAAAAAATTTCTTTATGCCAGTATTTTCTTGAAATAAAATTTTAAAGTTCAATTTCAAAAAAGGCCGATAGGGGGCGCTTTAGACTTTGGAGTAACAAACAACTATTTTTTAACGTTATTTTTTGTATTTCTTTAAATGATTTCGAAAGCTTAGACTTAAACTTAAATTTTGATCTAAAAATCTGAGTCCTAACGAGTAGTTAAGTAGCGTAAACTGAAATTTGAAATTTGAAACCCTTCTCCCCCCAGAACAAAAATCAGTTATTCCCGATCTTTGTGTCGTAGATTAGGCTCTAACTACTGCCGCGTTTTGCTAAAATTATTCTTTATGTCAGTATTTTCTTGAAAATAAATTTTAAAGAAAATTTTCAAAAAATTCCGATAGAGGACGCTTTAGACTTTGGAGTAACGAACAACTATTTTATACCGTTATTTTTTGTGTCTCATTAAATGCTTTCTAAAGCTTAGACTTAAATTTTCAGCCCAAAATCTGAATCGTTAGACGTGGTTAAGTTTCTGGGGAGAGGGGTTTGAAATTTCTACTCCTGAGCACAGTTCAGTTTACCATGTCCACACATTGTGTGCTGTGATACGAGGTAAAAAGACACAAATTAGGATTATGTTACCAAAGCATATTTATTAACATGTAATTACAATAAATGTTCAAAATTGTGACCACCAGAGGTTATGCACGCAGAACAACGGCGAAGAATGGAACGGCGAACATTCGCGAAAACATCAGGCTTTTCGAGCACTTCCCCTACAGCGGCGGAAAGTCTGGCGACCAGTTCCTCGGGGGATTCAATGGGTGTCTCATACATAAGAGCCTTCAATCGTCCCCAAAAAAAGAAATCGAGGGGTGAAAGATCTGGCGAGCGAGCAGGCCAAGCAACAGGACCACCTCGACCAATCCATCTGTTCGGAAATGTGATGTCCAGATAGTTGCGGACGTCTCGTACGTAATGGGCTGGCGCTCCATCGTGCTGGAACCACATTAACCGCCGGATGCGTGGAGGAACAACGTTTAACAGGTCTGGCAGCACATGTTGCAGAAATGTGAGGTATGTTTTACCGTTGAGGCGTTCAGGAAGAAGGTACGGTCCGATTAGGTGGTCTCCGAGGATTCCTGCCCAAACATTGATGGAAAAGCGTCTCTGATGAGCATGTGGATACGTAGCATGTGGATTGACATCCGCCCCTACATGTGCATTGTGTGTGTTAAATGTACCTTCACGTGTGAAGGTACATTCATCGGTGAAAAGCACAGTTCGTCCAAAATGTGGATTTAGCGCGTTCTGCTGCAGAAACCAGCGGGCGAATTCAATACGATTTGAATAATCCCCTGGAGACAGTTTCTGGACTCGTTGCACATGAAACGGGAGCAAATGTTCATCCTTCAGTACCCTCCAAGTCATGGACTGTGAAGTATCCACCTGCCTAGCCACTGTTCGTGTACTTGTACTTGGCTGCGCCGCTACTACATCCAGAATGGCTTCTGCAACAACTACTGATTCGTCCTTTTTTGCACGACCTGCATTCGACCGGGAAGCGAGAAATGATCCCGTCTCACACAACTGTCTGTGCAAGCGCTCGAAAGTTTTGCGGTTAGGCAACCGCCTGTTGGGAAATCGCTCTCCGTACATTCGTTGTGCCTCTGCACCATTTCCATCTGCCGCTCCGTAAATTAAATGCATCTCAGCCTTTTCCTTATTCGTGAAGGGCACCATCTTCCGATTCATTACTACAGCGACTTACACTTGACTCACCGTTCAGTGGTTTTTATGCCTGAATCGTGTCGAAATTTTGCATACGTGTTCTTCTTCTTCCCCATTTGACATTTGCATACTTTCTGTTTCCTTCTTCACCCGGTGACTAGCGTCAGGAATGGAGCTTTAACGTTTGCATGAGCGACGTTTCCAACTGTGCCAGTGCCTTTATGAGTGAATTCCGACTATGCAGTCCTTGACGAAAGTTGTATTTTTGCCTCGTATCACAGCACAGAATCGTTGGGCATGGTTAAGTAGTGCAAACTGAACTATGTTCAGAAGTTGAAATTTGAACCCCCTCCCCTCGCTACTGAACCACACTCAGCGATTCAGATTTTGAGCTGAAAATTTAAGTTTAAGTCTAAGCTTTAGAAAGCATTTAATGAGACACAAAAAATAACGGTATAAAATAGTTGTTCGTTACTCCAAAGTCTAAAGCGCCCTCTATCGGAATTTTTTGAAAATTTTCTTTAAAATTTATTTTCAAGAAAATGCTGACATAAAGAATAATTTTAGCAAAACGCGGCAGTAGTTAGAGCCTAATCTACGACACAAAGATCGGGAATAACTGATTTTTGTTCTGGGGGGAGAAGGGTTTCAAATTTCAAATTTCAGTTTATGCTAATTAACTACTCGTTAGGACTCAGATTTTTAGATCAAAATTTAAGTTTAAGTCTAAGCTTTCGAAATCATTTAAAGAAATACAAAAAATAACGTTAAAAAATAGTTGTTTGTTACTCCAAAGTCTAAAGCGCCCCCTATCGGCATTTTTTGAAATTGAACTTTAAAATTTTATTTCAAGAAAATACTGGCATAAAGAAAATTTTTTGCAAAAACCGCAAACGAATCGACCAATTTTTCCATGTTTTATAATCATTTGAAATTTCGGACCCTAAACTTTAATGCCCCCTATCTCCTTGGGAATACGTCTGGGACCCTTAGTCTCCTATTTAATATTATTTGTCTTTAAGTGTACTATAACCCCTTAAAGTTCTGCCCATCTTTTATGATTCACCCTGTATATATATATATATATATATATATATATATATGGATATATATATATATATATATATATATGGATATATATATATCTATATATATATATGGATATATATATATATATATATATATATATATCAAAACTTTTGAACGGAGGATGGTTTCGGGGTCTGGGGGTCATGATCGATGAAAATATACCAAAATTTTTCGAAATCGTTTTCCTCCGAACGGCTGCAATAGGTAGCTTTTTGTAATGAAAGCTACCTAATTGTCCCGACAGTATTTCAGTTAAAGCGTGCTTGTATTAGAAAAGAAACACTCAGCTTAACTGCAACACCTACCAGATTCAAATGAATTCGGAGTTTGATTGGAAGGTATCGGCTTAATTTCAGGCTCTCAAAAATGAATTCGAGTTCAGATTTATATAATTTTTTACAGGTGTCGGTGTTTCATTCATATCCTATATGAGTAGTTTTATTCAGAAAAGTACTAACGATGTACACACCAGTACACTTTGTGCTTATCGGTGTATATATTTTCTAAAAACTCATTTATCCGTTTTTAGTGCCAGAAAGCTCCGAAATTTCATAAAATTCAAAGCATCATAACTCACTGAGTTTTGATCGTTGAAGAATGAAATTTTTACAGTTTTACTTGCCAGAGTATGAAGAAGTATTTTTTTTTAAATATAACTTTATAGGCTCCAAGGACCGTATGAAAATTTAAAAAGTGTAAGTTTTGAAAGTTAATGGCAGGTCTATTTCATCCATATAATCTTAATTCCTACCTTATCTTGATCACTTTTGAATTTTACATTGCCACCATACCTGCAACGGATAAAACATAAAAGCGCGTTTCAATCTTTTTGGGAAGTGGTTCACTGCAAAATTATACAGCACATGCCATGTATTATGATCGCTGTTGATATTGTAATTCAATAAGTATTACTTTATTAAATATGTCTTAATTATCCGAAGTTTTCACGTAAGATTATTATCTTATAAGGGAGTATTATCTTATTACTGTCTTATGAGGAAACTATTATTAATTGTAAACACTAAGCCAAACTTAATATAATGAAAATATTCAGTTATTTCCGTTATCGTCTCAACGTCATAGTTGAATGAAATATTCTTGCATTAATATGCATTAAATGTAACTGCATTATTATGTAAGTATAAACTTACTGATTTTTATTAGATGAAAACTGAAAAAGATTATTCATGAATAATATCGCAGTCTTATCGCACACTTCGTAAAGTGGTGCAACTCAAAAATATTATTTTTTGTCATTAACACTAAAGGCTCTTGTAAACAATTACCTATAAAGTTTCAAAAATGCATTCATTTAGTTTTATATTCTCTCTTTTAGTTCGCATTTTGTGCCACTTTGCATGTGATAGACAAAAAAATACAGGTTTCTGCAAAAATGACATTTTCAGTTATGGTTTAAACCTTTAAAAATAGCCTTTTGAGTACTAAGCCTATCCACGAACTGAAAAAATGCTCGCTGTCAAAGGTAGGCGGTTTTCAGCATTCCCATGAATTTGAGTACCTGTATTTCTGAAAAGAAATCTTCGCCTTTTTTTCTGCGTTTAAGTTTACTGTTCAGCGTTCTGGAATTCCCGGAGGCACCATCCAGAGCATTTAACACGTAATCGAAAACATTTATTAAGTTGATGCTTTGAATCAAAACTTACAATGGAACCACTTTTGGTGTTGCTCGCACCTAGCATCGAGACCTGGTGCGTTTTGTAGCCCTATACATAAAAGTTAGAGAACCGATAAAATTTCTCTGTTAAAATAATATTTTATATACTTTTTTATACTTTTAATTTTTTATTATTACATATTTGTTTATTTCACGCCAAAAGTGAGTTAAGTCACCAAATATGGCGCTACAATTTTTCCGCCCGCTTTATCCAAAGAGAAAACGTACAGAACATATTACTAGAATTATATCAGATTGCAATTTTTTTTTATAATTGAAGCATAAGAAACAAAGATTAGGTTTTTATTTTTTTTCTATGCAGACGATAAATATATAAATAATAAATATAATTCTATAAAAGCTTCGAAGATCATTGAAAACTATTTTTTAGTGAAATACAAAATAAGCAAATTATTTTCTTTTGAAATCGAATGAAATAAACTTTCGAATGTTTAAAATGAAATGTTGCTGTATTAAATGGTCCTTCGGTAAAAGTAATCATAAAGTAAATTAATATTTTTACACAATTTAGAAAAATTACTGTGGCGAAATAGGTCGGACATTGCAATTTCTAGCTATTACAAATTCAGCTATGACATTTGGCTAGGGTTGCCGGAAAGCTCTACTTTTGAAAATAAACGCCAACTGTTTCCCCGCCAAAAATATGAATATAAAGTTGCAATTTTTCAAAGTCAAATTCGTGTGTTTTTGAAGGAATTTTCAAACTTTTTTTCAATATTTTATACTTATTATTAACTAATTTTTATTTTTAAATGTTTTTCTTTTAAAAAATTCAATGTTAATAGTCCGATAAGTGGTCTCGAAAATTGCATTTTCAGAAAGTTATGCTGCTGTATAATCAAGAAATATTATTTTAACAAAAATTTTATCGATTCTCAAACTTCATAACATAGGGCTTTAAAATGCACCAGGTCTCAATGCTAGTTGCGAGCAACACCAAAAATAGTTCCCTTGTTATTTTTTTTTTTTTTTAATGCATCTTGTTAAATTCAAATTGGAAGAAAAACTGAAAAAAAAACTGCGCATTCTGAAGTCAGAATAAGAGGTGTTAAATACATAGAAGATACGCCAAAGAAGAAGCGATGTCGAAAAATTAGTAGTAAAAATGATATTTTTCAGATAGATTTTTAAACGTAAAAAATGTTAAAGTATGCACTTTGCAGTACGATGAATATTTTATCTCAATTATGATGCCAATATAGGATATTTTATTAAATAAAGCACACCCAATTTTTACTTGTATTGAGATTTTAGTGCTCCTTTCATAATTAAATCTTATACCTTTTACGTATTTAAGTAACAAAATTTTTATTTTCATTTATTCCATCCGAGATTAACACTCTCGTGCATGATAATTTCATAGTAGGTTGTTTTGTATAACAATCATCACACAACTGCGCATACTATATTTTTACTTCTTTATTAAATTATATACCAGCTGCAATACCCGGCGTTGCCCGGGTCAGAACATATCGCACGCTTAATGGCATGAGGACCAGTCTCCCTATCTCAGATATATAAAGACGTATATTCCATTAAACGCATATACGATGTATATAGTGTACACAAAATTAATTAATCAATAATGCAATAAAATATTATTATTTAAATAAAACATAAGTCAGAATCAAAAGTTACTTAATTTAATAAGAAATTATATTTTATTGTATATACATATTTACATTTCTCTATATAACAGTAACTTTTCTTAAAATTCTCCTCACAACACTTGCTTATACAATATATTTGTAGTTTTATTGTTCGAACTATAAATGAACAAATTTTGAGGGGATCCAAACCGTCAATAAATAAAAGTAAATAATTAGCAGTATATAATAAACGTAAAAAAAGTTTTATACTCACTTGGATAAAATTTTTAAGAAAACAATTGAATATAAATAAAAAAAAAAAAAAAAAAAAAAAAAAGAGAAAATACTTTTTTCGAAATCACTTGAATTTATCGTTTAAATATTCACTTTTGACTTTTGGGTGTTTTTCTCTTTGATTCTCTCTTAATCGTTGCTAAAATGTGACTGACGAAAACGCGCTGAGCTTCGACTTATATACCACTGCCGACCAAAATTTCGCACATTCTCGAACATTCTATATTATTCTAGATCATTTTAGATTATTTTCGAACATTCTAAATTACTCGTGATTATTGTAGAGAGCAGGGTTCGTACGGGTCCTTGAATTTCCAGACTAAGAAATTCTTCGGAACCAATATTTTCTTATGGAAAATCTCTCCTAAAAAACGGCAAAATTTTATCCGTTTATATTAGATTTATTTTTCTATAAAAAAATTCTGAGACTTGGCCTTGAAAATAACGGTACCCGTACGAACCCTGGGGAGTTTTAGATTATTCTGGAACATTATAGATCATTCTAGATCATTTTAGAACATTTTAGATTATTATCGAATATCCTAGAACATTCTAGAATATTTTAGCACACTTTAGATTATTCTGGAACATTTTAGATTCTTATCGAACATTCTAGAACATACTAGATTATTTTAGAACACTTTAGATTGTTCTCGAACATTATAGATTACTCTTGATTATTGTACAGCATTTTAGATTATTCTGGAACATTATAGATCATTCTAGATCGTTTTAGAACATTTTAGATAATTATCGAACATCGTACAACATTCTGGAATATTTTAGAACACTTTAGATTATTCTGAACATTTTAGATTATTATCGAACATCCGTAGAACATTCTACAATTTTTAGAACACTTTAGATCATTCTGAACATTTTAGATTATTATCGAACATCCTAGAACATTATAGATTATTTTAGAACACTTTAGATTATTCTGGAACATTTTACATTATTCTCGAACATTCTAGAACATTTTGAAACCTTCTGGAAAAATCTGGATCATTCTAGCTTATTCTAGAACATTTTGAAACTTTCTGGAAAAATCTGGATCATTCTAGAAAATTCTAAAACATTTTGAAACTTTCTGGAAAAATCTGGATCATTCTAGAAAATTTTTTAACTTTCTTGAAAAATCCGAGATGTCCATCTGTCCCTCACTGATACATGAAACGCCACTCAAAACATTTTAGACTCTATTCATATACACAATGCGTGAGAAAAAGATAGATATATCTCATTTTTCATTTTTGCCACCCACCGTGACCAAACTCCATTTACTAACAGCAAGAGGCCAAGGGCTATCTACCACTACAACCGCGAGTGGGTGGTCATGGAGAAAGGTTTGTCTTTACGTACACACACTTGCCATATATATGCCACACTTGTTATATATATATATATACAGAGAGAGAGAGAGAGAGATATTGATATTGATATACATCCTACAGCGTAAACGGGTAAACGGAATGCAATAAAATTTGGTATATATATACCCGAAATGCGATCACGGAAATTCGAAAAAAAAATTTAGTTCGAAAATGTTCACCAGAGGGCGCCTTTTCCGGAAAAACATTAAATTTAACACAATAAACGACGAAAACGGAATATCGAAACAATACTAACAATCCAGAACAAGAATTATGAGTAATAAAATGTAAAACCGGCTGTTTTGGCCATTTATTGTGTTAAATTTAATGTTTTTCCGGAAAAGGGGCCCTCTGGTGGGCATGTTGGAACTAAAAAAATTTTTTCGAAATTCCGTGAGCATATCTCATGTATATTTTATATACCAAATTTCGTTGCATTTGCATTCCGTTCACCCGTTTGCACTGTAGGATGCTGTTTATAGGGAAAGTTTATTTATAACCACCCTGTATAAATTGATTTATTACATTCTTTATTGAAAATGGCTACTTTATACTCGTATGAAGTTCAGTAATGTTTGAAAAGTGCAGCAGTTGTTGGCATTTGGACAATTCATCTTTGACAAATTTGCTTTTGTTCTGCGTGAGAATTTTTTTTTTTTTCTAAGAATTTTTGTTCTTCAATAAACAACTTTATACGAAGTACAAAAAAAAATGGGGTTAATTTAATGCGCCAAACAGCACTCGCTAAAATATGCCAACTGGCTGTGAAACTTCTGCAATGAAATACATAACGCTAATTTAAACACTAAAAAGTAAGAAATAAAATTTATGTAAAAAAGATAAATATATTTTTTTAAATAAGTTTTTATCAACTAATATTGTAATTTTAATTAAATTATGTTTATACGCCGAGAAAATAGTTTAGAAATTCCGAATAGATAATTTAACCCTTTATAAGGCGGTGGGAAGTATACGTCTCACTGAATTTAAATTACCAAATGCCACAACAGGGTTCGTACGCATCAGGGGATTCCTGGGATTTTAGGTGTTTTAGTACCAGGAATTTTGTAAAATACTGGTCGCTATATCTGAAGATAGATTTTTTTTATTAAATCACTTCATTAATATCACTTTACAAAAATTCTGGTAAAACGTCCTTGAAGCGTACGAACCCTGCACAATGGCACCAGAAATTTTAAAGAAAATTTTGCATTTGTAATGTTACGCGAATAAAAAGCTTTTACTTATTTTGAAAGAAATTTGTTTTTAAAACTTAGTGTCATTCAATCATTTCAAAATTTTAGCAACTGAAGTAATTTGCCCTAGAAAGGATTAAATAATATTTTTTTTCCTGTTGCTATAGCTTAAAAAGAAACGGGGAAAAAATTATATATTTTTTAATTAATTCACTATTTCGCACTTTTGCCAAGCGTAAATCAAAGCGATGAATTTGCCATAATCGAGGCCCGCGCCAAATCTTTTGGACCAACATGAATTTCCGCTACATAAATTCGGGGTAATTTTTAAGATAAACACTGGGTGTTTATAAAAGCGTTTTTTAAGTACAATTTTTACTTTCATGCTTATTTTCTTTCTAGTTGGTGTTAATGTAACCAAAGATGTAATAATCATACAAAACTATTTAAGAAATATTAGTAATAAAAAATTATTTTTTGTAAATCTCAGATACATGATGTTCGATTTGTGATTTTCTAATAAATGTATGATTTTTTTTTAATATTCAACATCATTTGCTCTTAATAATCTATTTTAAATCTATTTTAACCCGATCGGGTCCGGCGTACTATAGATAGTACATGGCTTTTCATTGAGTATAATTTTGTCTTAAAAATTACTTTTGTTACTATCTATGCATGTAGCAATAGAAGTATGTGCCTATGCATTTCTTATTATGACTTCATTTATGTTTTTGTATTTAGCAATAACAAGGGAATAAACCCGGGCTTCCCCTGCTACAGAATAAATATTAGATGTAAATTAGATGTAAATATGATTTATTTACAAATTAGAACAATTGTGTTAAAATTAATCTAGTACAGAATATATAGTCCAGGCAATAGAGATCGTATAGGGACTCTACCTAGCAAAATTCATGGTAGTTCTGGAAAAGGACTTACTATATGTTTTTTCTGTCGCTGAATTCGAATTTTTAACTTCCCACCAAAATTTCCTCCTGCAACCCCCACAAATTTTGGTAAAATTTACCCAAAAAGAGGTTTTTATTAAAAAAATCAATTTTTTAATTGTTTTAGGGAAAAAAATATCTAGAAATTCAGAAAGTAGACAAAATTTTCCCCAAATAAGATATACGACATTATGACGTAGGATGCATGGGGAAGGGGGGGATCTGCCTCGGTGCTGCGTGGAATAAGTTGCGCAATTTCACTTAACCACTCACATCGTTTACATTCGCCCTCCCGTCTCCCCTCCGAACTTTTCCTATAAGATTTACTTTAAGTTTTTTGGGTTTCTGAATCCGAATTTTTAACTTCCCTCCAAAATCCCCCCCCCCCGGAACTCCCCCAAAATAGTTGTTTTTAAATTGAATTTTTTATTGTTTTAGGGGAAAAGTATCTAGAAAATCAGAAAGTAGACAAAATTTGCAACAAATAGGATATATGACATTATGACGTAGGATGAACGGGGAGGAGGAAGTCTGCCTCTGAACATGCACTTATGCAAGGCCAGGCAATAGGGGATTTTACCTGGCAAAATTAATACAAGTTCTGGATTTCAACTCATTTTATGTTTTTTGGGTCGCTAAATCCGAATTTGTAACTTTCCACCAAAATTTCACCCGGCAACCACCCCCCCCCCCCCTAAAAAAAAAAAATTTTTGTTGAAAAAATTTGGTTTTTGAGAACAGCACGCGGGGAATATTCTGAGGCAGCTCCCCCCCCTCTCCCCGTTTATCCTACGTGATAATGTCATATATCCTATTTGTTGCAAATTTTATCTACTATCTGAATTTCTACATACTTTTCCCCTAAAACAATAACAAAATTAATTTAAAAACAACTATTTGTGGGGGGGTTACGGGGGGGGATTTTGGGGGGAAGTTAAAAATTCGGATTCCGCGACCCAAAAAACTTAAAATAAACCTTATAGGGAAAGTTCGGAGGGGAGACGGGAGGGCGAATGTAAACGATGTGAGTGGTTAAGTAAAATTGTGCAAACTTAGTCCACGCAACACTGCGGCGCATGTTCCGAGGCAGATCCCCCCTTCCCCATGCATCCTACGTCATAATGTCATATATCTTATTTGGGGGAAATTTTATCTACTTTCTGAATTTCTAGATACTTTTCCCCTAAAACAATAAAAAAATTGATTTTTTTAATAAAAACCTTTTTGGGGGGCATTTTACCAAAATTTGGGGGGAAAGGTGCGGGAGGAAATTTTGGTGGGAAGTTACAAATTCGGATTCAGTGACCCAAAAAACATAAAGTAAACCGATTTCCAGAACTACCATTAATTTTGCCAGGTAAAATCCCCTGTTGCCTGGACTAATAAGCGAAAACAATTTTTTTCTTTTAACTAATAACTAATAGATTTTTTACATTTAATATATCTTTTAGAATGCCCACTAACAATACCAAAAATCATATTTAGGGTAAAGGTGCCCTATTATCGTCCCCCAGTCACTTTTAGGCCCTTGGAAGTTGTAATTTTCAGTGAAAATCCACCAAATTTGGATTTTACAAAGACTAACTACCCACGCACATAGAAACATAGGCAAATATCGTACAAATAAAAAAAAATTAACAATGCGAAAAATTGTTTTTTTTTCAAAAGTATCTAAAAAATGCCAAAGAAAAAAAAGGTCCCAATTTCGTCACCCCCCCCCCCCAAAAAAAAAAAAAAAAAATCCAATACGCCGAGACTTAGCTTATAACTAAATCAAAATTTATTTCTAAATGAGTAAGTAATTTAATTTTTATTAATGCCAGGCACAAAGTAATGTGACTCGTACTAATTATCAGTGGAAGAATAACATAACGAAACATTGCATAGTTGGCAACCTCCCAATCTTTTTCATACTAATTTTTTTATGCAAAAATACTTGCTTTATACAATCGCAGTTTTAACACAATTAAATAAAGAAAACATTTTTGTAAGATTTTACTGGTATCCAAAATATCGGGACATTGGCAAATATGCATTAGCCATCCAAACATGAGGAAAAAATTGAAAAAAAAAAGTCATGAAAAAGCATTCCTAATTTCGTCCCCGGGACGAAAATAAGTACTGCAAGTGGGACGATATTGGGACCCCGCTACTTCCCAATATTACGGATCTTCAGTTCCTGTAAGATGAACTGAGCGTCCTAAAACTCACTGTATGCTACTGTCAGCATCTTACCAACGTAAAATACGTGCAATGAATAAGAAATAAATACTTACAGTACAGTAAATAACGTTCTACAAACGACATAATAAGAACTCAGGTCTTCTAAAAATAGTAAATTCGCCGTATTTAATTTATGTATGCGTCTGGGTGAACGAAACATTCAACACTGACCCCTTTTACCTTCCGTCCCCTGTGCCTTGCGTCATAAGTGGCGCCACTTTTGCAGAAGCGGAGAAGTTAAGGGGGACGAAATATGGGCACTTTACCCTATATGAAAAATAGCAGTTCAAATAAAATTTTGAAATTTATTAAAGGCGATACTTTCGTATTGGACTCATGCCAAGAGTTAACAACCAAAGAAATCACCAAAAATTGCTATTTACAATCAGCCTTTTTTATTGCTTTACTTCAGCCCCTTTTTTTAGTTCGATTACACGTCTTAAATTCCTCTTTTATTTATATTTTACGAGGGCAGTATGATAAGTACCTGGCCTCGGCTAGAGATGGTGCTACTAGAATTTAAAAAAGGATTTATTTCGCAAAAGTGATCTTTCACATCAAATCTGGCCATTTGCCAAGTCACTAAGTTGTTTAGTTTGTGAGTGGAAGCCATTTGAATAAAACAACTTTGGTAATATTTGAAAAATGAAAAAAATTGAATATTGAGCAGTGATAAAAATCCTGTTTTTGAAAAAGAAAACAATTGATGAGGTTAAAGCGGAACTCAGAAAAGTTTATGGGGACTCTGCACCTTCGTTACCAACCATAAAATATTAGACAGCGGAATTCAAACGCGCCGTACAAGCATTTTTGAGGAAGAACGTCCAGGTCACCCAACTGAGGTTACGACATCAGAAACGATTGAAAATATATGTGATAAACGATCAGAGAGTGAAAGTGCACGAGATTGCTGAGACTGTGGGCATCTCAATTGAATGGGTGTAAAAAATTTTAACAACAAATTTGGATATGAAAAGCTTTCTGAAAAATGGGTGCCGCAATTGTTCACTATTGACATTAAACACACTCGTAAACCAATTTCAAAATAATGTTTGGCGAAGTTAAAGTGAAATCAAAATGATTTTTGGCATCGATTCATAACTGTTAACGAAACATGGATTTATCACTGTACACCAGAAACTAAAGAGTAGTCCAAACAGTGTGTTTTTCGTGGCCAACTTGCCCCAAAAAAGGCTAAAGCGACTTTATCTGCAAACAAAGTCATGGCTACAGTAATCTGGAATTCATGCGGCATATTTCTCGTCGATTACCTTGAAAAAGGTAAAACGATTAATGGAGAATATTATTCCAACTTACTGGATAGTTTCTACCATGTTGTGAAAGAAAAACATCCGCATTTGGCGAAGAAAAAAAATATCTTTCATCAAGACAATGCATGCGCTCACACCTGTGTCATTGCCATGGCAAAATTCTATGAATTAGCATAGGAACTGCTTCTGCATCCACCATATTCACCAGATTTATCCTCTGAAAATATTTTCTATATCCAAATATGAAAAAACGGCTCGGTGGGAAAAAAATTGGCTCTAACGATGAGGTGATTGCTGAAGAAAAACGCCTATTTTGAAGGGTTGCAGAAATCGTATTTTTTAGAGGGAATAGAAAAAATAGAAAAACGTTTGGCTAAGTGAATCTAACTAAAAGGAAATTATGTTGAAAAATAAAGTACATTTTTGACATAAAAATGTGTTTTTCTTGTCAAGGCCAGGTACTTATCATACAGCCCTCGTATTATTCTCTTTGTTGATTGATGAATCTTTTAATTTCGTTATGGAATAGTAGTATAGCTGGAAAGAAATGTTGAGCTGTTTGTATTATTTCAAGTGCAAGAGGATTTATTTTTCGTGATTGTGTGCAGGCGATAGAGATACATTTAAAAAATAATAATGTTTAAAATTTACTTTAGAAACAATAAAAACTGAGTAAATAGCGATACAGTTTTCCGACAAATTAAGATACAGTTTTCAAACAAATTGCATTTGAATGAATTTTTTTTTTTTTTTTTCCTATTCGAAAATACAAAATTTGAAAATGTGTGATATTTAGAAGTTTAAAAAAATACAGTAAAAGTTAAATTTAATCGTCTGCTGTTGCCACCATTAAAATGAGGTCAGCTTTACGCACGGACACGTTTGTTCTTTATAATATAGATAATATTAACAAAAGTTTACTTAATTCTCTTTGCCCTGTTGGCGATTCTTTTATTTTAAAAGTACATTTCACTCTTTAAATTTAAAATATATGTTTGTAATATCTGTAAAATCCTGTTGTAATACGATATTAACAAAAGTTTACTTAATTCTCCTTGCACTGTTGGCGATTCTTTTATTTTAAAAATATATTTCACTCTTTAAATTTAAAATATAGGTTTGTAATATCTGTAAAATCCTGTTGTAATACGATATTAACAAAAGTTTACTGAATTCTCTTTGCACTATTGGCGATTCTTTTATTTTTTTTAAATACATTTCACTCTTTAAATTTAAAATATAGGTTTGTAATACCTGTAAAATCCTGTTGTAATACGATATTAACAAAAGTTTACTGAATTCTCTTTGCACTATTGGCGATTCTTTTATTTTTTTAAATACATTTCACTCTTTAAATTTAAAATATAGGTTTGTAATATCTGTAAATTCCTTTTGTAATACGATATTAACAAAAGTTTACTTAATTCTCCTTGCACTGTTGGCGATTCTTTTATTTTTAAAATGCATTTCACTCTTTAAATTTAAAATATAGGTTAGTAATATCTGTAAAATCCTGTTGTAATACGATGTTAACAAAAATTTACTTAATTCTCTTTGCACTGTTGGCGATTCTTTTATTTTAAAAATGCATTTCACTTTTTAAATTTAAAATATAGGTTTGTAATATCTCTAAAATCCTATTGTAATACGATATTTTCCAAACGTCTCCAAAATCTCTACCTTACCCTATTATCAAAGGAATAGGAATTGAATAGTACGCAAACATTCGTTAGATTTCAGACAATGACATATTCATTAAACTTCAATAAATCTATTTGGACAGCTATACTTTTCGCATTATTAACGTAAATTGTTTTTTTCTTCAAAATTAAAAAAAAAAAATCGTACCCGAAAGGATTAAGCACAAAATTCATTCTTAATTCATTCTAAAATTCGCCATCCATACATGAGGGATTTAATAGAAAAGGAAAAATCTTAACTAGCTAATCAATAGTTTTCTCTACTTTTACGTTCAAAGAGCTTTGCCGTCATACAAGTGAAATTATGGTTTTCTATCTGCGCAGCAAAAATATGAGTAATGACCACAGTGTTAGATTTAAAAGTACTCGGCTCTAAACTATTTCTCTTCCTTTGTGTTTGAACTTGACCTTAATCGATCTATCGGATATATTAGGATCGATTTGGGCTGTGGTTTGAAGAAAATGCTTTAATTCTCTTCGACTATAGTTATGTTTGTTTTTGCTTTACTTTTGGATCGTAGTATAGTACAGTCCTCTTTGCGTTTGATTTCATCGTACTTGATGCATATCCTATGTTTAATGTATATAGTCTTTATACAGTCGAACCTCGTTAACGTGAATACGCTTAACGTGAATTACCTTTAACATGAACCGTTCCCACTGTCCCCATCAAAATGAATACGGATTCTGTGTTTTATCTCCTTTTAAGATGAACATGTTTAACGTGAAATTTCGCTTAATATGAACTATTATGATTATATGATATCTATGATATGAACTATGATATGAACTATTATGATATCTCCATGATTAATTTTGACGTTTAACATGAACGAAAATGCCTAGAAAAGTGTGAAAGCTGCCTCTTGCGTAGGGAACAATGGGTTATTCCTTAGAGTTTTATGAAAAGGATTATTTATTCTTTAGAGCGATAAAAACGAGTACTATTGCCATCAGAATGTTCTCACTTTTGGGCAGTACAATACGTGTCATCAACTATACATGCCACCAGGATTAGGGAAGGCTGCTACCTACGGAATATTTTTTATGCATTATATCTTTCTTCACACTTGGAAAATTTACCGTTTAGTATTGCAACTTTCATATGAAAGGTGGAATGCGTTCAGTCTTTTATTCTTTTTTATTTACTTCTTTTACCCGTATGAATTTATAAAGGCATTCACATGTACAGAGCAGTTTTTTTTACACAATTACTTCTAACAGTTTTCTGTTAATGGATAAAAAAAATAACTAAAAGTTTAATTAATGAAATAGAAATAAGTGTTACCTGTTCTTGTGGAACACTTGAAATGGCATTTACTGATAAATTTTGACTGTTATACGAGAAAACCCTGTTGTCCCGTTAGCCCCCAGTCTCACCTATATGGGTTTTTCTCAATATTTTTTATATGACTTTTTTGATTTGAAGATTTTTTGTTACTGACAGCATGAACTACGGATAACATGAACAAAAATTTAATTCCCCTTGAGGTTCATGTTAACGAGGTTTGACTGTATATATTTTTATTACTATAACAGTTGATGTAAAATATTTACATCCCATCTTTAATAAGAGATACGGTCATGTTTTTATACGAACTCATACTTTTTTTTATTTCAAAAGTTTATATATATATATATATATATATATATATACATATATATATATATATATATATATACAGGGTGTTTCTGAAAAAGGAAGCAAAACTTCACGGGGTGACAGAACGCAGCTATGCGAGCAAATTTCGTCATAGAATGTATGGTTGGAACGCAAGCGGTGAGAATCAAAAGGTAGTTTTTCACTGTCGCAGTTATAGAATTAACACAAGAAGGAGAGGAGATACTTCAGAAAACATTTTGTTAACAGGAATGTAATTAATGTACATGCTCAAAGGAATTGCTCAAAAGATCTTCCGCTAGCTGTAATGCAAGTTTCACACCTGCGGGATAGGGACTGACGCACATTTGCGAAGACACCAGGCATTTCCCGAATATCGCCGGCAGCAACGGCAATCCTGGCGACTAGATCCATATCGATTTCAATCGGGCACTCGTAGATTAGGCTTTTCATATGGCCCCCCAGGAAAAAGTCCAAACACGAGAGATCCGGCGATCTTGGTAGCCAAGCTATGGGACCACCTCAACCAATCCATCGTCCTGGGACAGTGGAAAACTACCTTTTAACTTCTCACCGCTTGCGTTCCGACCGTATATTCTATGACGAAATTTGCTCGTATAGCTACGTTCTATCACGCCGTAAAGTTTTGCCCACTCTTTCAGATACCACCCTGTATATATACTCTGTATAGCATACATTAGATTCCTCACTTATGTGCTAATCAGAACTCTTACTACGAGAGTATAAGGCATATCACACATTAACAGACAAGCGACAGAAAAGCATAAGTCAAGAGACATTTCACCCTGATAACAAAGAAGAAACCGGTTTGAGCACTACAGTTTGTCTCCTGTCTCATGCATTTTGTCTGCTTGTCTGTTCAGTGTGTGATCTGCCTAAGACTCCTACCCCAACTGACCAACACTTGAAAACACCCGCTCCGTAATGTTAAACCAATGGGCGGGTTGTTTTCGAATTTTTCGTTTAAGAGGCTACTTCAGTCAAATGAAAAGACGCATTCGGTAATGCTAATCCTATGGAAGAAATTTATAAAGATATCTCGGTCGCATTTCAATATTTTTTAATAATTTCTTTTGCATTGAATAGTTGAGATCGATCTGTATGCAGGCCGTTTTTTACTTTTTTTTTTATTTCGATTGCAGATATTTTTTATGAGGATGCTTTTACTTTCGAAACCGGTTCCGAAAATGAAAGTGTCCTCATAAGAAATACTTCTAAACAAAATCGAAAAAGTAAACAACGGCCTTTGTACAGATCGGTCTCAACTATTCAATGCAAAAGAAATCATTTAAAAATATTGAAATGCGACTGAGATATCGTTATAAATTTCTTCTATAGGATTAGCATTAGCGAACGGGTCCTTTCGTTTGACTGAAGTAGCCTCTTAACTTTGAATATTTTTAAATGACTTTTTTTTGTATAGGATAGCTGAGACAATCTTTAATATGGCTATTTTGTACTTTTTCGATTTTGGTTGCATATTATTTTTTAAGTACTTCAAGTTTCGAAACTGGTTCCGAAAGTGAAAGTACCTCGAAGAAGAAAGTACGTCGAAAATTTTCACGAATCCAATACTTTCTTCTTGTAAAGATAGAATATAGTAAAAATATGTTCACATTCGAAAAGAAGTAATTATTTCGAATCCAATGCCACTTTCGTTGTGATTTTATTGTAAAAGATACTCGAATAAATGCCGGTTTGTTTGTTTATTTTACATAGATTGCACGAGAGATTGCGTGGATTTCATTGGAGAGTGATAATTAATTTCGTTAAAATAGATGAATAACCCATATTTTAAATGTAGTGTACTTTTGCTTGCTTTCCAAAAAAATAAAAATATTTATACTGTCTCTTTTTCTCTTTAAAATTAAACTTTTTTTTCTCCAGTTAAAGGGTTAAATGTCATTTAATTAAATCTCAAAGTAAAACTGTGTATCCAAATGTTACTCCTCTGATAATCTCCTTTCTTTGGTACCGTGTTTTCTTTGTGATTACCAGTCACAGGTGACGATTCTCTTTTATGAAATGTTACACGATGACGGATTAAGTGAACAGGGAAAATAACAATAGAGCGCGGTGGTTACGGTTTACCTCTAAAACCATCCGTTATGGTTACAGAGGGGGTGACTCTTCATTAAAGGCAAGCCGCCACTTGTCGCCTTTTCTGAAAACGAACCCATGAGATTCAGCAGCTGCACAACTTATTGAACGCGTCACCAACTGACTCGAAAGATATGAATCAGTCTCACTTCCGAAGCGTTTCGCCGCATTAAGTAGGGTGGTGACTTTTGCACCTGTGGGGTCGAGGATTAGATGAAAAACGAAATTAAAACTACGCCATGTACTTTTAGAATATGCAAATTAGTAAACTCTCCCTGCAGGTCTTGATTTTCTTAATAAAAAATCATTTATTGTGGTACAGTTGAACTCGGTTATAAAGAGGATGATGGGATCGCAGTGTTTGTTCGTTATAACAAAGCTATTATAATTCAAGTTTATATCTTATTATAAAATACAAGAATCAAGAAAATGAGAAAAGTATTCACGTAGCCTGAATTTTTTTTCGGCGAGAGCTTATTTCTCAAAGTTTTTCCGTGCTTAGAACAGCTAATAATTAAAACTGAAAACAGGAAGAAGTTAATTTTAGATGAGATGTAGTTATGTCTAGTTGTCTCTCATCTAACGTAAAGCCCATTTCCAGACAAAAATAAAAAATATATCCGTTATTCTTCATTAGATGTTTTGCACCAAAAGCCGTTCTTATTAATTTTACTCTAACTTCTAACATTGAATTGCTTGATCGGTTCATGTAATATCCCCCACCCCCACCCCCACGCACCAGATTTTTTTAAAGGAAATTTGGCATTTATAATATATACGTGGAATAACACAGCAAACAAGCTTCTACATAAAGATCTCCTGTAATATGGCAATTGTTTCAATTATGCTAAAATACAAACTTTTTATAAACTATCCAAAAGAAAAGATAGTAAAAATACGCATAAAGGGAGGAAGCTAAAAGCTATAATCTATACTAATAAAAGAAAGTTTCTGTCTGTGTGTCTGTCTGTTGGTGTGGCTGCGATGGCTACCGAAATCTACGGCACGTACGAGTATGACAATTTTTGTGAAGATAGTCCAAGGCCTCTCCTATTGCAGCTGTAACTCAGAATTTTGAATTTCTAATAATTAGTTGAGTTATTAATTAAAAACCCTAATTAAAATAATGGAAAAGTTTTCATAATTAAACTAAATCATAGATTTTTATCAAACAGCAGACAATTTCTTCGAACAACTAGAACAGACACCGGGGGTTTCTTGGAATGAAGTGTTGCTATGGGCGATAAATGTACTGCGCCTTTTTAAAGAGGACCGTATTTAAAAGTCTATCGGGCCTAAAAATTCGAAAATTGCACAGCCTGACGCAAAAAAATCCCCTTTCAGAAATTCTAAAAATTATTCTGGTATTGTTATAAAAAAATAAAAAAATCCACGAAAAATCTATTTCATAAAACCACTTTTATTTCCTTCGGAAGAAATGCAGATTTTGGAGAAATATTTTACAGACAGTGCAAGTGTTAGTAAAGCAGACGAGTGTCGCCTTTGTCTACTGGACCTTTTTGAAAGCTTATAATTTTTTTAAATATTCAGTTTATCGATTTAATTTTTATGCATCCTTGTGTAACTTTTTTCGTTGATTACAAATATGTAAATTTCATCAGGATCGCTTAATTACAAGCTTAGGATTATGCATCTAGGCCTATCTTTGGACGCTATGTAAATTTCAAAAAAATTCATCTCAGAACTTTTTGCTTTATAAAAAAATTAAATTGTAAAAAATAAAATTGTTTTTTAAAAAGAAAAAGAAATGCTTTTTTAATAGAGAATGAACGCGAATTAGTTAAAATTCGAAAAATTAACTAACCGATCGATTTGAAACTTTCAGATAGTTTATAACACATAATAAAAATTTAAAAAAATGAAGGTGCGTTGAATTTGAGGGGAGAGGGGGCTGCGGGGGCACTATTCTAAATTTGCCGACACCCCTCATGTGATATATCGTTAGAAAGCCCTGTGACCACTTATTAATATTTATTATGCACTTCCTGTGCCCCTCCTCTCCTTCACCACCGGAGAGAACTTTTTTAAATTTTGCCGACACCCCTCATGTAATATATCACTGATGTTTGCATAGAACATATTGCGTCCCCTGTCCGTGGAAAGTTGAACTAACTACTCTTTTCGAATAGTAATTTAAGCAAATTTCTTAATTTCTTATTTTAGTCAACGTCCTTATTTTAACACTATCTTTTTGGAGCATCTAAATAGATCAGATTTACATCTCCTACAAAAATTTGGAAACGTTTGGACGGGTAGAAATATTTTTTACAAAATAAAATGTGTGAAAATGTCGACGAAATCAGTAAAAACCTGAGTATTTTGTCGCGGTTTCGCTCGCTTTCGGTACGCATAGACTCCAAAAATCAAAGTATCCAAAATAGAATGTACTTTTAATTCAATATTTTTTCGTGGTTTTTCATTTAAAAATATAAATTCAGACAAAATGGAGTTAAAGATATAAAATTAGACAAATTTTAGGTTCGGTTAAGGCCATCACGCGCTCATAGCGACGCTGGATGGGTCAGCTAGGGAAATAAATATAATAACTATGTATTTGTATAAATATATATATATATATATATATAGGAGATATATATATAGGAGAGAGGGGAACACATCTGAACAGTTTATATAAATATAGCTTTTACTCATAATTGGGTTAATTTCTATATACAAAAACTACTCAGCATAGTAAACAGAACTTTTTCTTACACATGGTATTTTTTTAATCACCTTCATAGTACTTCTTACTTTTGTTTAATAGTTTTATAAATTCAAAAATTTGTTCACATGTGCCCCACTGGTGAGGCAGTTATGAACACACATGGAGGACATGTGAACACAGGGAAAAAGTATCCTCTGGTATGCTTTTAATTCTGTTATTAATTTGTCATCATAATCATTAGCTATAGTATCTGTTAAATTCACCAAAGAAAAAATATATTACATAATATATATATATTTCTCTAGTTTCTGGGTGATTTGTTTAAGAAAAATGCTATAAAATAAAATAAGCAAATACAAAGCTATTCTGACTCCGTACTCAAGAATCATATTAGTTATCAATTTGAAAATTTCACTATTTTTTATATGTTACTGATATATATTCTCATTCAAAACTTCGTATACATAGCTTGCATAGCTGCGAACTTTTACGCTTTTTTTCTGCCACTAGAATTTAGTAGAGATTGGCCTTGTTTGATCGTGAGATTTCGACGATTAAATAAGGCAATATTTACTATAAAATTTTAGTGGTAAGAAGAAAGCCTAAAAGTTGGCAGCTATGTAGATATTGTTTTAGATGGAAGTAAGCCATCATTGCAAGTTTGGAAGAAATGAAAAGAAAAAAATAGCAAATTTGTTTAGCATAATACTTTTGTATTAACAATGCATAAAAAATATTTTTGTAAACCATTAAAATAATATATTGTTGCTCTTTGTGTACTTCCTGACAGATGTGGTTGTGGAAATTTCAATAAAACATCACTTTTTGCATGACGGAAATATCTTCTATTTTAGGAAAATTATAGGAATTGGAACTGTCATTCCTTCTCATGAATTTAAGTGAAAGAAACATAATCACAGAATGGTTATTGGGCATTCATGTACTGTTCATATCTGCCCCCAACTAGTCTGTTCACAAGTGTGCCCAACATGGCTGCTATAGAGTTAAGTGATAAATCATTAACATTTCACAATTTTATAAGAAAAAAAAACTTTATCAAAATTATTTATTAGTACTCATAGTATATGTTAAAACAAGAAAATTCAAATAAATAAATAAATAAATAAATAAATAAAGTTAATCGCATACATAGTTGGAAGTGATATTTTACTTTCGAGATCTACAAACTGTGTTTTGGCTACTAAAGACAAACAAAATGGCAAAGAGCTTCAAAATTATAATGATATATGTCTACAGGTGTTGCCATCTTTAGTAATTTTTTTTCAAATAAAAAAAAGTAAAATAACTTTTGAAAACTTCTGATGTTCAAATCTACCCCATGTTCACATGTGCCGCCCTCTCCCCTACTTCTATAACTTTATCTTTGATAAAAATAAACGAAGTAGAAATATCGATTTTTGATATAAATGAAAGTACTTTTTCAGCAGTTTTTAAAAATTTTGGAAAGGTCTTATATGCCTGCTGAGTCTCTTCCCTGGATAATCGCTTATCGGTTAAACTTAGTGCTTGCCTTGCTGACATGACAGCACATACAAAAGTGTATGTGCTAGAGCTCACTTATAACTAGTGTATGGAGGAAGTTCGTGTATTATGGAATGGTCGGGCAATATGGAATACATCAATATCTCGCAGAGGCGCGCCAATAGTAATCGACACATGTCTCTTCCCTGGATAATCGCTTATCGGTTAAACTTAGCGCTTCCCTTGCTGACATGACATGACAGCACATACAAAAGTGTATGTGCTAGAGCTCACTTATAGCTAGTGTATGGAGGAAGTTCGTGTATTATGGAATGATCGGGCAATATGGAATACATCAATATCCCGCAGAGGCGCGCCAATAGTAACCGACACACGTCTCTTGCCTGGATAATCGCTTATCGGTGAAACTTAGCGCTTGCCTTGCTGACATGACAGCACATACAAAAGCATATGTACTAAAGCTCACTTATAACAAGTGTATAGAGGAAGTTCGTGTATTATGGAATGGTCGTGTAATATGGAATACATCAATATCTCGCAGAGGCGCGCAATAGTAATCGACACCTATGTGGAAAACTTCGGATTCCGCAATGTATTGTTGCCATAGCAATAGTTACCGCCATCGTAATAGTGTTTCGATGGCAGTGACTATATTGCTCCCCGAAAAACTTTTATAAAAACTTATCAGCGACCGCAAATGAAATACACACTATAATTATAATTTTATAAAGAAAAATAACAGAAATTACACAAAGAATGTGTAAAAGAAAAACTACATAAAAGAAGAGAACAAAAATTTATAAAACAGAAATTATTTACGTCGTGTGTCAAAAAATCGTTTACAAATTGAGCCTTTTAGTAGTTTTGAGTAAATTAATAATTTTATTGTAACAAAAATTTTAAATATTTATGATACATAAATAAACTGCATTTTATTTGGCACAAGCATTTTTGTCGTTTTTACTTTGTGTACGATCAGTAAGAAACAACTAAACTTACATACATATCAAATAGGAAGATATAATAAATAATAAACATTATTTGACAAAGAGGTAAGTAAATGAATGTTTAAAAAATGTTTTCTAGTCAATTGGACTTTTTTCGCTTTCATTAATGAAAAATTTCTAATAAAATCATACATATTGAGTTTATCTAAAATAACTTACTCTGCTTATATACGACTAATAGCAAAACTTAAAAGTTTGTTTTGTAAGGTTGTGGACCTTTATTAGTTTTTAATAAATTTTAGTTAGAATAATAAATGGCTAAAAAATACTCAAGTTTTAGGTAGCTTTCTTTACAAAAAGCTACCTATTGCAGCCGTTCGGAGGAAAGCGATTTCAAAAAATTTTGGTATATTTTCATCGATCATGACCCCCAGACCCCGAAACCACCCTCCGTTCAAAATTGATATATATATATATATATATATCAATATATATATATATATATATATATATATATATTACCATTAATTAAACATAACCTGCCACCGTCAATTATTATGAATTAAAGCTGTAAGTATTAAAAAAAAAATATATTATAAGAATTATTATGGAAGAAAAAAGAAAAAAGTGGACACCGACAAAAATTGAAAAGCTTATACATTGAATGATATAAGCAAAATGGTTGTTTTCTGTGGGAGAAATAAGCTAAAGCTAAAATTAATTTTCCCCTGTGCCCGAACAACCACTAAAATCAAGTGAATTGATTAAAAATGAAAGCAGAATAGAAACAAATAATATGAAATGGAAGAATCAATAAAACGTATTTAAATATTTATAGGATATAAAATAGAAATAATAAACACCATACCGATTAATATTTCAGTATTTTACAAAAATCCATGTGCACATGTCTTCCAGTATATCAAAAAGATTAAGGTGAATAAAACAGTTAAGAAATCACAGTAAATGATACCAAAGGATGCAGTTAATACATTTTGAAATAATATTTGAAATACCTTGTAAAACAAATTTAATCTAATATAAAATATATAGAAATTAATTACATTATTTAAAATGCACTATTAAATTAATAGATAACAGTTTAACAATATCGTCAAAATTTAGCTAAAAATACACCCTGGTGTATAAAATATAACTAAAATGGAGCTAGAAAAATTAAATATAAGAGCAATATGAAAGATACAATTTTAGTGCTGCCATCTATTAATAATTATATTAAACATCTATCGCAAGATAAAAATTTGCAAGCTTTTGAATGTAGATAACTGTTTAAACAGCAAAACCAAACAAATCCTTATATATAGAGAATTATAGAACAACCACTAAAAACAAGTGAATTGATTAAAAATGAAAGCAGAATAGAAACAAATAATATGAAATGGAAGAATCAATAAAACGTATTTAAATATTTATAGGATATAAAATAGAAATAATAAACACCATACCGATTAATATTTCAGTATTTTACAAAAATCCATGTGCACATGTCTTCCAGTATATCAAAAAGATTAAGGTGAATAAAACAGTTAAGAAATCACAGTAAATGATACCAAAGGATGCAGTTAATACATTTTGAAATAATATTTGAAATACCTTGTAAAACAAATTTAATCTAATATAAAATATATAGAAATTAATTACATTATTTAAAATGCACTATTAAATTAATAGATAACAGTTTAACAATATCGTCAAAATTTAGCTAAAAATACACCCTGGTGTATAAAATATAACTAAAATGGAGCTAGAAAAATTAAAAATAAGAGCAATATGAAAGATACAATTTTAGTGCTGCCATCTATTAATAATTATATTAAACATCTATCGCAAGATAAAAATTTGCAAGCTTTTGAATGTAAATAACTGTTTAAACAGCAAAACCAAACAAATCCTTATACCGGGTGTCCCAAAAAGGACTGACTGATTTTAAAATTCAATTACTTGCAAACGGTGACAGATATTTAAAAAATTCTTGCAGGAGGGTTATGCATAAGGTCAAAAGTTTTATTACAGTGATTTTCGATTTTAGTTCGAATTACAAACAATAGATGGCGCTGTAAGCAATAGTCGCTAAATACAGGCTCGATTTCTGGTCCTTTCTCTTGTTCCATGCTGAAAAAGGAGATGGAAATGTATTATCCGGGCCATGAAGTACCAAAAATCGAGTCTGAATTAAGCGTCTATTGATCGCAGCGCCATCTATTGTTTGTAATTCGAACTAAAATTGAAAATCACTGTAAAAAAACTTTTGACCTTATGCATAACCCTCCTGCAAGAATTTTTTAAATATCTGTCACCGTTTGCAAGTTATTGAATTTTAAAATCAGTCAGTCCTTTTTGGGACACCCGGTATATAGAGAATTATAAACCTAATATAAATCACACAAAGTATTTAAAACTATTGTTAATAAAATTTAAAAGCATACAATATGTTCTATTAGCTAAATTATTTAAACTAAACTAAGAGTTTAAATAATGTTAGAACATTGATAACATATAGCATATATCTATATGCTATAAAACAAAATAACTTCAGTAATAATTAATATAAATAATTATTAAAAATTATCTAAAACTTATTTTTTAATGAATTATATATAAGATATTTATAAAATGAACAGGAAATATCAAACATGTGGAAGTATATAGAAGGTTAAATAATACTTAAAATCCCATTACTTAAAACGCACAAATATAGAATGTGGATTATTTTCAGACATCCATAAAAATCCATAAAGTATGAATATGGGACATTCAAAAACATTAAACTAAGAGTGGCATACTATTAGTAATTAATATGATATTGTCCTTAGTAAATTAGAATTTAATAACAAATAATTGTAAATTAGATTAATGAATAATTAAGCTAATTATAATATTAATGAAAATCTCCAACTTACATATAAAATATCAAATCAACATCCACATAAAATACATAACAAAAAAATAGTAATAATACAAGAGCCCCGCTTTTTTTTTTTTTTTTTTTAAATAAATAATTAACCATTGCGTATTATCCAGACAACACCACCCTCCTCCGTACTCTAACATCTACCCACCCAACCAACCTATAATGTTTTTTTTATTATATTATTTTACAATTTTTAATTTTTTATAGATATTTTTTTATTTTATAATTTTTTTTGTAATTTTGTTTACGCATGTGTTAATTTGTGTTTATAGATCATGTAAGAAAAGTACTAATTGTATATTAATGAATATATGAATTTTTTTGGAAAACCATGATTTAATGCATCATAAATTAGTTTTTTAATATTATTGTTAATTAGAGGAGAAGAACATAAACATTTTATTCTATATAAATGATTAAGTATTATATTACGAAATACAGAATGATGTAGACAAGATTTAAAATTTGTAAATGTATTAACTGTGAATTTAAATTCTTTACGTTTGTCATACAAATCTGTGATTGTTTTATTGTCTTTTATTGTAATTTTAAGATCTAAGAAGTTAATTGTATTGTTAGATAAAAGGTTTTCCGTTAATTCCAAATTAGTGGGATAATCAACTGGAAATCGAGTAATTGCAGATTGATCAGTTTCGATTAAAATGATGTCATCAATATAACGATATAAATGTAGATTATTATTAGTAAAATTGCGTTCATAATGAGATAAGTATAAGTCTGAGAGTAAACTGGAAGTACAACCGCCTTGTGGTATACCGACATGCTGTAAATATAAAGTATTATCTTGCAAAATATAATTATTATAGATAATGAAGTTAGTTAAAGATTTAAAATATGCAATATCTATATAAGATGGTAATTCCAGTTTTTTATAATACTTTTTAAATAATGCATTTATAATTTTATGTAAATCTAATAGGTCTATATTATTAAAAAGATCTTTGAAGTCATATGTCGTTATATTACAAACAGAATGAAGATTTTTTAAAATCTTAACAAGTTGATAGCTATTTTTTATACAATGTGTATTATCATTGTTTGTAGTAAGTTCATATATTTGATTAAGAATTTTTAAGAGAAGTGTATTGGCTTTATTATTATATGTATTACAACCAATAGTAACAGTCCTAAATTTAATAGGAGTTTTATGAAATTTGGGAATAAGAACTAAATATGGATAATTAAAATTAGTAGATAAAATATTTAAAAGTTTATAATAACTTCGAATTTTACGATTATTTACAATAACATTTTCATTAGTTTTTTGAAAAGACTTATTAGAAGAAATAGTATTTGTAAGTAGTTGGTGATAATATGATTTACATATAATAGCATAATTGTTAGGAGATTTGTCTACATATGTAATAACGAAGTTTTTTTGTAATTTAGTAATTTGTTGGAAATAATGCTGTGTATTAATAGAAACCAAATCAGCAATATTATTTTTTAAAACCATAGTTAATTTTTCAATTACTAATAACTTCCATTGATTAAAATATTCAATAGGCTTATTATAAGAGATAGAAATTTTATAAATAAAAATATCAATATCATATGTAAACTGTTTGATAATAGATTTAACATTAAATTTAGATGGAAGTCTATATTTAGTACCATAACCCATTAGTTGTTTCAATTTAAAATCATGAACAATATCAAGATTTCCAGTGATTATATGTCCATGATCATTGTTTATGTATTTTTTTAGAGTGGGGTCTTTGCAGTTACACGGAAAAGTACTTGCAGCAGATGTATTTTTTGAAAATGTATTATAGTTAAAAAATTTTCTCCCAATTGTATTCGGATATTTAAAGGTTTTTGATATATGAAGATTATTGATAGGAAAAAAAACAATTTTTATCATTAATTTTAGAATTGATATTAATTTTATTAAAAATGTGATTTGAAAAAGTAATTATCATTTGAGTATTCATGTTCTGAATTTTGTGTTTTTTTTGTATATTAATATTTAAAAGATTAACCCTACTCATAATAAGGTCAAAGTAAATATCAGAGAAATGTTTAGAGAAAGATTTACTTAGAAAGACATTTAAATGTTGTACCAGCTGTTTCTTTTTAATAGCAAAGATGTTTTTACGAATTAACAACCAGTTATAATTCTCTAAGTAATTACGTTGAAGATCATTAATTTGTTTTGTGATAGATTTTTTGGAAACTACAACTGACGATGAACCCTTTCCGCGTTTATTACGTGTTGTTTTAGCATTTAAATTATGATTAAGAGTAGGATAAATTGGAGAATAATCAATATTGTTATTTATAGATGTGAAGACTTTGACAGGTCTGTTAAATACTTCACTGTTAAGTCCATAAGGATATATTGTGTTATAATATTTCATATATGATGATTCCATATAAAGACGTTCTGATTTATTTTTTAGAATTTGAAGGATTTCAATTGTCGTATTTTTAAATAGATGTTTATGAAAATGTTGAATTTCAGCTGTAGATTGTATATTTTTTGCTTTGTTATTATTAGAGTCTGATCGATGATGATTGATTCGTTTATGAATTGGACCTGATGTTTCACCAATATATTTCATATTACATAAGTTGCACTTTATACTATAAATAACATTAAATGCTTTACAAAAACTTGAATAGTTAGGATCTGAGACAATTTGTGTCTGAGCAGCGTATGGACATGTCTTGCACCGAGAATCATAGCACTTACGAAAAAATAAAGGACGAGGGGGAGAGTATAAATGGTCGCTGGATGACGATCCAGGAACAACCCAATTATTATTCCTGTACCGGGCACTGCACTGCATAGATGCTAAGTGTATCTTGCCAGTATCGAGATGTTTACTAAGAACTGCCATATAAAAATTATGTATGGAAAGTGCAATAATTGCCATAAAAATAAGAAATTTTAATAATAAAAATTAATAATTTAATTAAATTAGCCTTGATTAAATAAAAAAACTTGAGTATGAAAAAATATATATATACAATATTTACAATCATAGAAGCAGAACGCAGAAACAATCTTCAAATTATCCAAAACCAAATTATGATAACAACCCAAATAACGTAGATGAATAATATCAAGCAACCACTAGACTATTTTATAACAAATAAGTCTAAAAAGATCCGCATAACATCCAAATCCTAGAACAACTATAACCATGCAAAGACAACCAAAACGCTTACCCAACTAACTACTCAGATCAAAGTAATATGAATTTAAACTAAAGCAAATTAACATTAAATCATTGAAAAGAAATAATTATTGCTACCATATTAATGTATATATAAAATGATTATCTCTACAGAATTATGTAAAGCTATAGCACAAATAGAAAATATATAGGACAATATCATACACTAACTACAAGAAAATTCAGATAAAATCATAGCTAGAAAATTAAAAAACATTAAATAAATCGTTGCAATGATAGGAATGAAAAAATTAATGGAATCCTAAAATAGGTATCAGATAACTACATGGTAGAAATCTATATATATATATATGACCTATGTCACACTGTAACTCTCGTATTTATGAACCGATTTGGATGTAATTCGGTGTGTACATAGTACATACCAATGTCTCGACCGAGTTCGTTGGCCAGCTTCATCCGCCATTTTGTTTCAAAATGGCGGCCATTTAAAAATTTTTAAAAATTTTAAAATTTGAAATGTGGTACCAAAAAATTAAAAATGGAAAAATATTTTTTTCTTATGTATTTGACCATTATACAAAGACTCCGTAGCAGTTTTTGTTTCGTCTATATCTTAAAAAATGGCTGAGTTATAGCATTTTGAATTTCTAGCGAAGCTGACATTTTGAAACGTCCTGAATTTTGTCACACGATAAAAGGCGTATTTATGAACCGATTTGGATGTAACTTCGTTTATACATAGTACAGACCAATGTCTCGAACGAGTTCGTTGGCCAGCTTCATCCGCCATCTTGTTTGAAAATGGCGGCCATTTAAAATTTTAAGAAAAATTTAAATTTGAAATGTGGTAGCAAAAAATTGAAAATTGAAAAAAAAATTTTTATGTGTTTGACCTTGATAAAAAGATTCGGGAGCAGTTTTTGTTTCGTCTATATCTTAAAAAATGGCTGAGTTATAGCTTTTTGAATTTCTAGCGTGGCTGACATTTTGAAACGTCCTGATTTTTGCCACGTGATAACAGACGTATTCATGAACCGATTTGGATGTACCTTGGTGTGTACATAGTACATACAAATAACTCAACCGAGTTCGTTGACCAGCTTCATTCGCCATCTTGTTACAAAATGGTGGTCATTTAAAAAAATTAAAAAAAAATTAAATTTAAAATGAGATACCAAAAATTTGGAAAATGAAAAAGATTTTTCTTGTATGTGTTTGAACTTAATACAAAGATTCCGGAACAGGTTTTGTTTCGTCTACATCTAAAAAAATGGCTGAGTTATAACATTTTGAATTTCTATTGTGGCTGACATTTTAAAACGACCTGATTTTTGTCACGCGATAACAGGCGTATTTATGAACCGATTTGAATGTAACTTGGTCTGTACATAGTACATACCAATGTCTCGACCGAGTTCGTTGGCCAGCTTCATTCGCCATCTTGTTTCAAAAGGGTTGCCATTTTAAAAAAAAATGTATTTTAAAATTTAAAATGAGGTATTAAAAAATTGGAAAATGAAAAAGATTTTTTTATGTGTTTGGCCTTGATACAAAGATTCTGGAGCAGTTTTTGTTTCTGAAAATTTTTTCTTTTGTTTATATCTTAAAAAGTAGTTGAATTATAGCACTTTGAATTTATATCATGGCTAACACTTTGAAACGATCTTGTATTTGTCACGCGATACCACACGTATTCGCCTATTTCTATGGAAGAAGGCATGTGGATAGTATACATCAATATCTCGACCAAGTTCGCTGGCCAGCTTCATCAGCCATCTTGTTTCAAAATGGCGGCCATTAAATTAAAAAAAATTATATTTAAAGTGAGGTGCAAAAAAAATAGAAATTGAAAAAGGTTTCTTTCTTAAGTATTTGACCTTGATATAAGGATTCAGGAGCATTTTTTGTTTGTCTTTATCTTAAAAAATGGCTCAGATGTAGCAGTTTCAATTTCTAAAGTGGGTGACATTTTGAAAAATCTGATTTTTTGCCTGCGACAGCACTCGTATATATCAACCGATTCCGATATGAGTGAGCATGTGCACAGCAATTACTGAGGTCTCGACCAAGTTCACCGGTTAGCCTCATCTACCATGTTGTCTTAAAATGGCAGGCACTTTAAAAGATCGCTGAATTTGGCAGCCAAATATAAGTGACTTTAAATAAAAGCAGCTTGGATAAAGCTGACTAGTTTCGCGAAATTCTCATTCATAATGATTTAGTATTGATAAAAATTAGTATTGAATCTCCTATATTCGATTTCTACTTAATTGAGCTTCGTGTGTTTGAATAATATGAGTTGGCTTTTTAAAAATAAGGAATATGAAAGCTACCTCTTCCTCCCGGCACTGGCCGGAAGGACTTTTTTGTAATGGTCCAAATCATATTTTTACGTCCTGAATTAGTGTTTTTTAATCTAGTATATCCATTTTAAAGAAAAGTAAGAGTGGTACAGCTTCAAATACTTTCAGATCTTTATCTACTGTATAATTATGAAAGGAAATCAATAGGCAATAATATGATTATGTTTACTATTGTTATATTGATGATATTATTTTTTATTTCAATGACTCTAATATCTCCTCGTTATCTACTAAATATCCCACACAGCTTACTTTAAATCAAAATGCTATAATATATAATGTAATAATCTTTCTTGACCTAAAAATAACTCTTAATAATAATCATAAAATTATATTTGACATATATCATAAAAGATCTGATTTTCCTTTTACAGAGCTCCCTCTCGACCCGTTTTTTGAACACCGCTATTTCTTAAAGAAAAATCTGCTTTATACATTTCATAGAAACTTACCTGGAAGGGCGTTTATATTGCAATTGTTGCAGAATTGTAACACGTATTTTTTTTTTGTTAAGAATTACTGGTTTTCAAAAAACGGGCCAGTGGGAGCCCTCCTTTTAATGTAAATATTATTACACATTCTAAATCCCGCTTACATAAATATGTATATCAAAACATTGTACTAAATTATCTACATAGAAAATATTTATGCTGAGACATGAATAAGAATAAAAATATTAAATGTATTAGTAATCAAGCTAAAATATATGGTTACCCTAAATACATGATATACTCAATAATTAATTCATTTAAACAATTTGGTGTTAATATTTTTAAATTATGTAGTTTAATTATATGTAATCGTGTAATTTAAGTATTATGCAGTTATTATGGATAATTATTTTGGAACAAATGCATATAAATTATAGAAGAAAATAAATTTAGTTTTCTTTTTCGTATTTTATGTAGTTTTAATTAATAAATATGTAATTTTTTTAATAAAAAATAAATTAACTATGTCATTTTATGTTTGTCTCCTATCTTTAATTGTAACTGAATTAAATATTCATTCTCTTATGTTAGATGGTGCATTTGCATGTTATGAAATTATGTGAGTACAATTCCGTTTTTTTCTCCTCTAAATCAATTATTTATTTATTCTCTTGTCTCTTAATTTATTATGAATTCCAAAGTATTATGTTGGCAAGTAACAGGTTAAATTTCGCTCATTTAACTGCCTCTTATATGAAATAATGCATTTTTAGTAATACATGGTATTCTTGCAAACTGAAGATTAACCCTTATATGTGCGATTTTTTATTTTCTTTCGAAAAAAAATTATATATGATTCTCTGAAAGATTTATTACACAGGAAAAATAATGAAAAAAAAAATCAGAGATAGATTTTAGGGTTTCGTTCATCTGACGAAACCCTATTCGTCTCACTTCTCTGTCTGTCTGTCCGTCACAGAGTCCGTTCTCACAAACTATATATGTTGGAGACTTGAAATTTTGGATTCTTATAGCTGAACACCTCACATCAAACGACAAATCATAAAATTTTGAAAAGTCTTATATTTACCCCTCTGGACTCTAACTTGTGTATTTTAAGCTTTTTTCTTTCTAACTGAGCCCCTAATTCAGTTGAAGATTTGAAATTTTGGATTCTTATAGCTGAACACCTCACATCAAACGGCAAATCATAAAACTTTGAAAAAGTCTTATATTTAGCCGTCTGGGCTCTAACTTGTGTATTTTCAGCTTTTTTCTTTCTAACTGAGCCCCTAATTAAGTTGAAGATTTGAAATTTTGGATTCTTATAGCTGAAAATCTCACATCAAGCGACAAATCACAAAATTTTGAAAAAGTCTTGTATTTACTCCTCTGGGCTCTAACTTGTATATTTTAAGAAATTTTTCTAACCCAGCCCCTAATTAAGTTGGAGATGTAAAATTTTGCTTACTTACAGCAGAACACTTGCAATCACACGAAAAATCATAAAATTTTCAAAAAGTCTTATATTATATACCCCTCTGGGCTCTAACTTCTGTATTTTTAGCAATTTTTCTAACCTCCACACTTCTCACCCAGGGTGCACTTATCTAACTTTCGCCGACACTCCTTTAACCACTCTTTCATATTATGCACCATAGCCGTACATATTTTAGTTCCAATTTTTACAGCCAGGGGCGCCTACCTATCTCGGGTGTTATGGGCCCAATCCCCTCGACTAATATATATACGGATAGTTTGTAAAACGAAGCTTCGTTCGGATAGAGGTTTGTTTAGCATAGAGTGTGCCCTCTGGTTGCGAAATGTGGAACTAACAGCTTTTGCAAAAGGATAAACTGTTTTGAAAGGAATATTAAACGAAACCTTCTGTGCGATCTGTGATCACACTTACCCACTTGCTCATATAACACGTCAATCTTTTCTTCTGTTGCAGATCTGCAATACAAGTAAAAACTACTGTCATGTGGCTGTTTTACGGTAAAATAATGCAAATTAGTAAATATTTTAATAAGTATGTCTCCAAATACCTTATTTCTTATAATTATTTATTTTATAAAATTTAACCTTTTACCCTTTAATTCTCATGATAGAAAACGTTCTAGAAATTACATAGTTCAGAGAATCTGACTTTACACCAGAAAGTTTAAATGGTTAATTTCGCTTTAGTTAAAAACGGAATGTCTGTTATTAATTAAAGCAAATATTGCTATTTTAATTTTCTGGTGTGAATTAGGTATATACGAATAAAAAAATCTATTAAATTCAAAACACTGCTGTTTGCATATATGCAAAGCTGCGCACTAAAGGGTTAAATACTGAGTGTTCCTATGTTTATCATATTTATTTCCCTTCATTATATTTTTCTACTACGTTTTGTTCCATTTGAGATTTTTCTTTTTTGTGTCAATTTTATTTGGTATCATCCATATAATATAATGTTTAACCCCTTGTGAACGAGCGACACGTATACGTGCCGCATGAAGCATTCAGAATCCTTGCTTTTCTTCACCAGTAAAATTTTACTGTAAAATTTGCCTTATTTAATCAGCGCATTTTCTCTATTCAAGAAGACACAAATTTCTGTTTTTAAAAAACGGTGACAAAAGATTAAAAATTTCGTAAAAGGCTCCCGTCCCGAAGGGGTTAAGGATTATCAATAGTTTGAGATTTCATTAGCGGGCTCTATATGCCAATTAGCTTTACTTCACTATGTTTTAGTATAACGATTAATGTATAATATTATTACATGCCACCTTCATATATAATTTTGATTAATATTGTTATTTGAACTTGTAAGATAAATTTTGATTCAAAGGTATTATATATAGTACATATGTGTGTGTGTGTGTAATTAGAGCCACAGCAACTACTATTTACGACTGGTTCGAAAAACATATTTCCTTTGTTGGACTTTTCTACTAGTTTCCTGTCCATCAGATAGCAATGCTGAATCGCCTATGTGGTTTGACGCCTGGTGCCTGGGCACCCCCTTCACCATGCTTTCTATGGCTGTGCAAGAAATGAAAGTAGTTTAACGTTTCGGTTATTTTTAGGGTTTCGTTCATCTGACGAAACCCTATTTGTCTCGCTGCTCTGTTTGTCTGCCTGTCCATCACAGAGCCCGTTCTCAGAAACTATATATGTTGGAGACTTGAAATTTTGCATACTTATAGCTGAACACCTCACATCAAACGAAAAATCATAAAATTTTGAAAAAGTCTCATATCTACCCGTCTGGGCTCTAACTTGTGTATTTTAATATTTTTGTTCTAACTGACCCCCTAATTAAGTTTAAAATTTGAAATTTCGCATACTTATAGCTGAACACCTCACATCAAACGACAACCCAACCACATGGTTTGTCTCTACTTTTACGAAACAGAAAAGAAATAAAAGCTTATTAACCTTTTGGACTCCGGCGTCTATTACACAATTTTTTTTCGGTCGGCAGCACTTTTTTTAAAGAAGTTCCCTTGAAGTACACAATTTCAAAAGTGCTCTGATTAAATAAGGCAAATTTCATTCTTCTTTTGTACAAGCGCCTGCGCCAAAAACCAATTTTGCAAAGAAAGAGGTTGTCCCCGCAGCAGCCACAACAGCGTGCAAAGTGTTCATTCAATACTAAGAAAATCGCCAAAAATGATAGATATATAAAAATATTTATTGCGCATTCTAGCCACTATAACGAAAATTAATAAGCTGTTGAAAAAAAAAGGTCATTAGGTAGTCAATGATAGCCCCTAATTAAGTTGAAGACTTGAAATTTTGCATACTTATAGCTGAACACCTCATATCAAACGACAAATCATAAAATTTTGAAAAAGTCTTATATTTATCCGTCTGGGCTCTAACTTGTGTATTTTAAGCTTTTTTTTTTCTAACTGAGCCACTATTTAAGTTGAAGACTTGAAATTTTGCATACTTATAACAGAACACTTGCGATCACGCGAAAAATCATAAAATTTTCAAAAAGTCTTATATTATTTACCCCTCCGCGCTCTAACTTGTGTATTTTAAGCAATTTTTCTAACCTCCCCCCCTTGCACCCGGTGGGTACTTTTCTAACTTTTGCCGACACCCCCTTTGACCACTCTTTCATATTATGCACATAGCCTTACATCTTTCAGTTCCACTTTTTACCACCAGGGGGCGCCTACCTATCTCGGATGCTATCGGCCAAATCCCCTCGACTAATATATCTACGTATAGGTTGTAAAACGGAGTTTCGTTCGGATAGAGGTTTGTGTATAATAAAGTGCGCCCCTTGGTTGCGAAACGTGGTACTAACAGATTTTGCAAAAGGATAAAGTGTTTTGAAAGGAATATTAAACGAAACCCTCTGTGCGATCTGTGATCACACTTACCCACTTGTTATATTTGCTTTCAGAAAATATAAAAAAGATCTACTGAAACGAAAGCATCTCAGAACTGAAGACATATAGTGATAATAACGATGTAAAATAATTTGCCGTGGTCTATTTTCAAGTTTACTTTCCAAACTCCCGTTTCCTTTTTCTTTTCTATATGTTTATACAGCCATTACTTACAGAGGTTACTTCCGATTTGTCTTTGTTGTTCAAAAACAGTAAAATAGCAAGAATTAGAAAATAAATATCTAAATTTCAATAACTGCAACAAGAAAAATATGTCGTAAATATTTATTGTTAGTAAAAATCTGTTAAACTGAGTATTATGCATTAAGGAATATGCTTCAATTATGGTACTCAACACTGAAAAAAATGAAGTACTCAAAAATGAGTAAATCGATGTACTCATATCGAATTGAGTATGTTTGGATCAAAAATGAACCTATGCTTTCTCAATTTTGAAACATCACATGTTATCAAACCCAGACAAAGCGATAATTTTGTACTCTGTAATGGTTTATTTCATTAATGGCGGCATAAATGATGTTCATTAATTAAATATTAAACTATGCACTATATTCCATTTCTCTTATTTTGAAATCGAGGAGCTTATCCTTCTCACTCGCGCTTGCTTGTCGCAAAATACTTTTGTTTTCAATCGTAATTTCTTCCGTATGATTGACGGTTTGGCTAGGGGTAATCCACTTAGTCCAATTTTATGCGATATTTATATGCACTATTTTGAGGTCAAACTTTTTGAAATTTTAAAATTTCCGTTCTATGTTCGTTATTTTGATGATGTTTATGTCCTGGTTGAAATGAATTCGGATATTAATCATATTCTCTCTATTAAGAATTCCATTGATCCCTGCATTCAATTTACATCTGAAATTGAGACCAATAACTGTCTTTCTTTCCTGGATGTCCTTGTTATTCGTTGTGAAAATGGCTTTCAGACTACCGTCTTTCGTAAACCTTTTGCTGTCATTCTCCCACCTCACAGGTATTCTTCTCATCCCCCTAACCAGAAATTCGCTGCTTTCAATACTTTTGTTTTTCGGGCTACCAATATTTGTTGCACTCATCAGCTACTTAGTGCTGAACTTAACTACCTCAAAGCTATTGCTGTTGATCGTGGTTATTCCTCTATATTATTGATTCTGTTTATAAGAAATTGACGAAATCAGCCCATTCTGAAAAGCATTCAAATTCCAACTCTGATACTTCAGTTGTGTTACCATTTTTTCCTAAAATCAGTCAGCAATTTGCTAAAATCTTAAGAAGGTTTGATTTTAATGTTATTTTTAATCCTGTTAATAAAATCACTTTTATAAATCTCAAACACCCCGTTGATCGTCTAAATAACTGGGGTATTTACCAAATCTCTTGCCAGTGTGGCCTTTGTTATATTGGCCAGACTAAACGTGCTCTTAGATTTCGTTTAAAAGAGCATGAAAGTTATGTTAAAAATCAGGAGTTTAAACCTTCTTCTATTGCTCAACATTCTTGATCTTCTCAACATAGGTTCGATTTTTCCTCAGCCATCATTATCCAAAGATGTTCTTCTAACCTCGATCTTGATTTTTGGGAAGCTTACCACATCATTAAAAATTCTCACTCTTTAGTCAATGACTTATCTAGTACTCCTGATTTTCCAAGTATTTGGAAAGCATTAATTTAATTTCCCCCTTTTTTGGTTTCTTTTTCTCTCCTCCTCCGGTAGATGTCGCTACTTGTCCACCCAGTCGTTTCCACTGCTTCTCTCTCATTGGTTGTTTTTGGCGTCTTCGCTACCCGCATCGGGTATATAAGGCAGTGCGTCTCTGTCTATCATTTTGCTCAGCCTTGCTTTTTCTAGCACGCACGCTATTCCTTTTTCCCTATCTTGCACTGAAGAAGACTCTTGCTAGTAGACTCGAAACAGCTGTTTGCTGCTTTTCATATCTTTTTGTGCATTTTTAAACGTTGGTTTTTCTGCTCTTTAACATTGTACGTTTATTATATTATTAAAGAAAATCTTTCGCTTGAAATTTCTAGAAACAGGAATTGTCAAACTGCAAGTATATTTAAAAGGAAACTTAAAATATTCCGACATAAAAATTTATAATATTTTAAATAAATAAAATCTTTATATATTTTCTAAAGTGTTGTTTATTTATTGTTATTTATAATAAGTAAAAAATTGAATGTACCCATATTTTAATTATTGCAATATTCAATTTTGTTATTTTGGTTATTGACACTTAACTGATCTACTTTAAAATATTATACATGAATTTTCAAACTGTTTGTATGTTTATAAGAAAAGAAGATATTCCAACATAAATATTTATGTACATTCATTGTTATTTAAATTCGGAAAAAAAAATTGTATACATACGTTTTTTAATTATTGCAATATTTAGTTTTGTTGTTTTAGGAATTTAACTCTAATTTTTTTAGGATACGATACATGAACTTACAAATGTCATATATGTTTAAAAGAAATTAACCTATTTAGACATAAATATTTATAACAACTTAACCCTAGAATTACCAGAAATTTTACTCAAGTTTTATAAAAAATATTCTACACCAGAATTTTTATTTAAAACAATTTAACTTATTATTGTCTGGTTTATATATTTAGTCTATTTTAAAGAAATTCTGGTTTGAATAAATATTTTGAATGTACCTGTCGAGTCAATTGGACCCGTTTGGTAGGTGGAGGGTTAAATACGCGAATCCAAAATTGCAGCACAGTTCAACAAGTATTGGGTTGTCTGGAAACTTCGTGCCAATTCGTGCCCACTGGTAACTATTTTTACATTCTATTCGTACCACTATTTTAAAAAATAAATTTTATAGTCTGTTTCTTTTGCAGATATCAAAGTATCAGTGGTAGAAAATTGGCGCAGGGGAGGAGCCTATTGACACCACTAATATTTTGAAGTATTCTTCAACTTAATAAATACTCAGAAATCCTATCATAAGATAAACCGAAAAATACTACTAAAATTTAGTGGTGTCAATAGGCTCCTCCTCTGCGCCAATTTTCCACCACTGAAATATGCGTGAAAGATTTTAATTTTCAAAATGTGGTACGAAATTTATTTTAAAATATCACTTGAGTTGAGAAACAAACTTTGACTGTCAGGAACAAACTCTTTGCATTCATTTGAGACACTCTGACCCTCCATCCCTACTCTCCGAACATTGCTGCGCCCGACTACTCTTTGTTTCTTTTTCTCAAAAATTCTCTTCACCAAAAAAAACTGAATCTTTGAATGTCATAAAAAAGCATCTCGATAAGTATTTTGCCATCAAATCACAAATGTTTGGAAATTATTTCGATTTGGGAAGCATTGTGAGACTTCTGGACAGATGGAAGAAGGTTGTAGAACAGAATAGCACTTATGTAATTTAATAAATGTATTAAATAATAACAAATTAAATAAATATAATATTTATGCATCATCTAGAATTTTGCATACACTATATGGCCAAAGGTGACCGGCCACATGCGATTTTAGACGTTTTGTTAAATATCTAGAAAACTACATGAGAAATTAGCCTGAAACTCCAGGTGTGAAACAATATAGTATAGGTCATATATTTCCGTGAAGATTTTTTCCTGAAACCCCACAGGGTACCGTCAAAAATTTGAAAAAGAACGAATATCTTTTGGATAACCCTGTCAAAAATAATGCAGCAAAAGCGTTCAAACTGCAGATTATGATTAAGTGGCTTATTGTAATAATTTGTGTTTATTTTTATGAGGATAACATGTATACTCGAAGGTTTTCATAGAAACAATCTCAAATTTTGCCAGGTTTTTTGCTTATAATTTTCAGAGTTCTTAATATAAAAAAAAGTTTTTTTTAAAAAATATGACAAACAACATTGTACACAATACCCTGCAATCAGAATTAAAACATAGTAAAAATTCTATGAAAAATGAGGTTTACTAAATAATGTTTCACTGCGCATGCCCGAACGCAATCAAAATATAATGTGTATAATGTGTTAGCTAAATGTATAGAGATACTATTGTAAAAGTCTTAAAAACATAACTTGAAAATTCTGAAAATTATCATTGATAGAATGAGCTCAAAATCCGTTGTTTCCAAAATAAAGGAACAAATTTAGGGGTTGTATCCATATATCCATTCATTAGTGCCAATATAGCATACACAATATTGCACGCACTACTGTATTCGGATACAACCCCTCATCATTTACTTCCTTTTGGGAATAACGGATTTTGAGCTTATACTATCAACGATAATTTTCAGACTTTTCAAACTATGTTTTTGAGACTTTCACAAAAGTTGATCTACATTTAGCTAACACATTATGCAAATTATATTTTGATTACATTTGGGCATGCACAGTGAATCATTATTTAGTAAACGTGCTCATTTTTCATACAATTATTATTATTTTTTAATTCTTATAGCAAGGTATTGTGTACAATGTTGTTTGTCATATTTTCTGAAAAGAACTTTTTTTTATATTAAGAACTCTACAAATTATAAGCAAAAAACTTGGCAAAATTTGGGACTCTTTTTATAAAAACTTTAATTTCTCTACGAGTGTACATGCTATCCTCATAAAAATGAACACAGTTTATTACAATAAGACATTTCATCATAATCTACAGTTTGAATGCTTTTGCTACATTAGTTTTCACAGGGTTATCCAAAAGATATTCGTTCTTTTTCAATTTGTTGACGGTCTCCTATGGCGTTTCGGGAAAAAATCCTCACGGAAATGTATGAGCTGTACTATTCTGTTTACACACCTGGAGTTTCAGAATAATTCCTCATGTAGTTTTCTAGCTATTTAACAAAACGTCTAAAATCGCAAGTCACCGGTCACCTTTGGCCATATACTGTATTTATCGCTCTTTGTAGTTGCCAAAATTTTTTATGTATTCGTTTCCCAATGATTTGTCATATTTAATTTTGTTCTTTCCGTTGGAAACTTAACTGCACTCTTTTAGGATGCGATTCATAAATTTTCAAACTTCGCACTATATATTTGAAAGAAAACTAAAATTTTCCCACATAAACCATAGCTGCAACTTTTACGCTTCTTTACGAAAAAAACGTAAAAAGTTGGCTACTATGCATAAACATTTATAACATTTAAATAAGTAAGATCTGTGTACATTATCAGAGTGCTTAAAGTTTCATCAAAATTTTTGACTAGATTTTTTCGCCTTATTCAATCGCAGAAAAACATAATACATTTTGCGATTAAATAAAGGCGATTAGAAATTCGGCGATTTAGATATTAAACGTAAATTTTGTTGTCTGATATAGTGGTGCCATACACCTTGGAAATTCTAAGGTGTATACGCACCTTGCATTGTCTATAATTTTGTATATTCAATGTTATTTAAAATCGACAAAAAATCGTATAGGGTAACTCCCGGGAGAGTCGCCGCATACGGGATAGATGCCGCACCCCTTGTATTTCTTGTAATTATCGATAGATGGTCGTCAAACGCACAGTATAGGTGCCCAATGAGATTATTTTAGCCAGTGTATACCGTGAATCCTATTACGATGTTTACTTGTAGAAGTACAATACTTAATTTGACGTAAGTGCATGATTTCACTGTCCAAACTTTTAAACACATAATGTTTAAATACTTTTCATACACTAATTACTAAATGCATGCATGATTTCGAAGTCAAAAGTAAGTGTAGCGTTTGTATAGAGTACAGTGTATGATTACGCCATTCCCCTTAGCGATGGCAGGTAACTATGATGGCCGACGTCTGCACCATGCAAAATGGGATACATGCCGCACTGCTATTCCGGTATACATGCCGCAGTTTCTGTTATACGGGATGATTAAGTTTTATTAACTTTTCCTTTTCTTTTTGCACAGACTAACCATGTTAGGCATATTATCAAGTTTACTAAAACCAAAGGAGAAAAGGGGGGAAATAAAAAGTAAGAAGGGCAAGAAAGATGCAAGTCAAGATGCTAATAATGAAAAATTGGATTACGCGTAACGCAGGCGTTCTTTGCAAACTACTCCAAAATAGAGGAAGTGTAATTGGCTTCGCTGCATCATGTGTTTAAATGTAGTTACAGTGTGTGTTTAAATGTAGACTGTACTTTTTCGACACTTTTTCTGTAGATTGAAGTCGTTCTCTTAATCCATTCGGGACCATAGGTGCATATAAGCACCTTCATAAAGAGCTTACAAAATTTGTTTCTGGCACCAGTAAAAAAGAAAAGTAATATTTGCTTTGTATAATTAGAGCATTTTCATGATTATTTAAGTAAAGGTAACTTCTTTTAAAAAAGTGGTACCAGCCGAATAAAATTTGTGTAAAAGCCACCGATCTAGCAAGGGTTAACAAATAAATTATGTAAACACAATTTTACTTTTTTTCTTTTCCCTTTCTAATACATTGATGTTACTTTGTTGCTGAAATAACTATTAAAATTTAATTTAAAAAAAATAAGTCGATAATTTTAATAGTGAAAGTAGGCAACAATTATTAATTTGAATCTACTAATACGTTTCATTGTACTCATTTAGATTCATTTTGTTATTACATCCATAATTATAGTCCAGATATGAATATTTTTTTTAATTTTTTAATTTATAACTTCATTCTGTTCTTATTACAAACGCGGCATAACTACCACACAAGTGCGGCGTCTCAGACTGGATGTACGGGTGACGCGCCGCAGTGTAATGTTTTAGAAAAAAATTGTTAAAAAATATTAATAACTTGTTTGAATCTTTTTGTCGCAGTACGCGCATTGTATATTTAACATTAAATAGCACAGCATGTTTTTTTATTTTATGTCCACCATGGAACTTTATACACAAATTCAAAAAAATGTGCGGCTTAAATCCCGGAATTACCCTATAGTAATTTTTTTAACTATTGGAATATTCAGCTTTATTCATTTACACTAGATTAATTTTCACACAATTATTCTAATTGGTAAACAAATCATATTAGATGTAAATTTCCAACTGGGCGAAAAATGTCCGGACCAGGATTCGAACCCGGGACCTCCCTGGCTGAAGCCGCCAGTGCTCTGCCATCTGAGCTATCCCGGACGATTCTGGTCGAACTTTTTCACCCAGCTAACCTTGAAGATTACAGCATCTGGTCTGAAACCTGGTTCAGCTCAACAGAATAAATCTCAGGTAATGGGTTCTCTGCGTTCAACTGCGCTGTTTTAGGATATACATACATGAATTTCAAACTTCACGTATATTTAAAAGAAAACTAAGATATTCTTAATAAACGTGTATAGCATTTTAAATGAATAAAATTTTTATAAATTACCTAAATTCTTGTACATTCATTATTATTTATAGTCTACAAAAATTTGAATCTATTCGTTTTTTAAATATTGTATTATTGTTTTTGTTCTTTTAGTTGGAAATTTATCTAAACATTTTTAACCCTTTCAATGGCACGGTACTTCTATTCGTAAAATGCTCAAATGAGGGAATGACACCAGAATTTACAAACAAATTTATTTCAAAATAAGCAAAAGATTTTATTCACGTATTTGATAAAAGGAAAATTTCCATTCAAATATTCTGGTGCCAATGAGCATTAAGGAATTAAAATTAAGTGGTCCAAAAATGAACCACCGCCCTTGAAAGTGTTAAGATATAAATTTTCAAACTTCACGTATATTTAAAAAATAACTAATATATTCCGACATAAACATTTATAACATTTTAAATATGTAATATCTTTATAGATCTTTATTATTAGGGTGCTTACTATTTTAACACAATTATTCAGTAGAATTTTTCACCTTATTTAATCCCAAAAAATAGAGTAAATATTGTGATTATATAAGGAAATGTCATATTCTGTCATTTAAATATCAAATAAAAATGTTTTAGTCTGAAATAGCGGTTCCTTACTCCTTGAAAATTCCAAGGCGCGTGTGTACTTTTCAATACATAAAATTTTGTATATCCGTTGTTATTTATACTCGGCGAAAAGTTGTATATTGTATACAGATTTTTTTTAATCTGTTGTTTTATTCCATTTTGTTCATTCACTCGGAAATGTAATGTTTTACGTTACTATGCATAAATTTTCGAACTTCACATATATTTTAAAGAAAACTAACATATTTCAACATAAACCTTTATAAGATACTAGCTACACCCCACCTCTTGCCCGGACCAGTAATAATAAGCTTAAATATACCCAAAATCTGTATTGAATGATTTCATATATTTAAATAAAAATAGTATCAAACGATCCTAATACTGGGAACCTACTGCCTTCGGCAGCGTACATCTTCGAAAGCAAAATGCACGAAACACTTAATGTTTTTAAAAATACATTTCATTTTGTTAAAACTCTTTTAAACTTTTATCATTTATATATATATATATATATTTATTTACGCCTGTGTATAATTTTTTTGCTAAAATATTGATATTTAGTTTATTAGAGGGGGGGGGGGGACACATGAAAATCGCAGTTTCGAAATTAATTCTTTAAAAAGGTTAAAATTTATATTTTCTTTAAACGGATTGCACCGTTAGAAACTAAAAAGTTCGAAATTTAAGCGTGTTTTGTAATTTTTCCACATTTCGAACACTTTAGCAGGGCTTCAAAAGGTGCGCAAAGAGCTGGGAACGTCCATTGTTACTCTTGTAACTATCAGAGCAAATTTTCATAAATACGTCTATTTTATTGAAAAATGTAATTAGGATGAAATTGATATAACCGATTAAATACCATTGTATTCTACTCACATAAAATACATCTAATTTTTATTAGGCATTAGGCATTTTATTTGTGTATTTAATAAATCATTTTTTTTCTTGTGACCAATGGTCACAAGAGTCAGAGAAATTTGATTTGTAAAATTTTGACAAGTAAAATGCTTTTTGTTACAAATTAAATATATTTTATGTGAGTGGAACACAATGGTATTTAACTAGTTATATCAATTTTATCCTAATTATATTTTGTAACAAAATAATTGGAAATATTTATGAAAATTTGCTCTGAATGTCACAAGAGTAACAAATGGACGTAACAGCTCTATTGCCGATCTTCGGATATTCTCTGCTAGCGATCTTTCGTAAAGGGCGCTGAGCTCTATTTTGAGAAAGAGAATGTCTTTTTAATAAGTGTTCTTCGTGGTTTTTAATTAATATCTCGGCTAATTTTCAAAAAAGAAAAATATGAGCTTCAGGGACATTATGACCTGCCTTGAATTGTCTTCATTCCAATTTTCATATCTCTACGTGCGGTTGAATTTCCTAGCCATCACGTAAAATACATACACAGACAGACACTCTTTTCTTTAATTAGTATAGATACCATACATAGAATCTTTATATAAAATTTTGTATGTTCATTGTTACTTATAATCGCCAAAAATTTGCATTAAGTTTCCCTATTAACTTTAACATTTTACTGTGTCTTTAAAATGCACAACTATATGTAAAACTATTTTTTATGCACTGATTCAGTTTAGTACGTTATATATTTTTTCAGCTATATTTTAAATTTCTGAAGGAAACATTATTATCACCTTAAGGGGGTAGGATACCTTTGAACACGTCAATAAAGCAAAAAATATATACTTGTAAATTCATAAATAAATATTGAAAAGATAAGTTTAAAAATATAGGTTTAACTCTACGATAGATAGCCATAGTTTTTAACCCGGGGGAAGTCGCGCATAAATAGGGTATGAGAGGTTTATAGTTTGTCACCAATAAATACAAATTATAATCGTAACCTTATTTAGTGGGAGACATTTGTTACAAATTATGCGTCAAAGATTACTTTTCAAAAAATAGTGGTGACAATTGTAAAAACCGTATGCAACCGGGGTATGTCATACCCCACGCGACTCCTGCCGGGTTAAAGATTGAAATAAAAATTCTTAGAATGCAAATACAAGAAATATTTATGCATATTTGAAATTCTTATACGTATCCTCATCATATTTTGGACAAAAAATAATTAAATATCGAGAACAAAAAGCGGCAAACAAAATTGAAATTAAAATGGCAGATGGGGATGGCCATCTCACCTTCAAGCCGAGGAGAGATGGCCATTCAGCACAAGAGAGAAAAAGTGAAGTTAAAATAACAAAACATAACACATTCCATATAATTAATCATGGAAAACATATAGCAGTTTGTAAAGATGCAATTAAATCACGAAAAATGAGTGAATAAAATTCGAAGAAACAAAATTTGAAGTATAATTTCAATCTTTCACTTTTCGTAAAATTTTACCACATTTTTGGAAAAGGTCTTGATAGTTTGTACACGGTTCATGGAACCACTTCGGCACTTTATGCATTGTATCTAGTCGTCCTTTTTGGTTGTGGTATTACATTCTTCTCCAAAAGCAACAAAGTGATCCTCGTCCAGTTTTATTCCACCGGACTTTACAGAATCTAATAATTTCAAATGTATTTCGTCTTCTTCGCTGCTAAAAATGTCGTGTTTTTGTTTTTGTTTTTCTCGCGTTTATTTTACACTTTTTCACGGTTTTAGGTTTATTTATAAACTTAATCTGTTTCTGGGATGAACGTTTCCGAAGTTTTTAAATATTTTATGAAACAAAAATACTTCGTTATTGTCAGGTTCTGAGGAACATATACTATTAGAACTATGGTTATACATTATTTTCTTGCTTGTATATTGTCTGTGTACTGGGAATTTTAAAGTAACACTCTTTTCTTATCTGAAATTTAATCCGAGCTAGTGAGTTATACAGAGTAGGTTGAGGAATGTAGTTTAAGAATAGGGAGGGGTCCCTGCTATTCAAATGCATATCTTGGATAAGGCAGACAAAAGGATTTCACCAGATAACGAAATAACGGACGTCACGGAAAGTGACAAGGGGAGGGGATCCTGATGGCAGAAGGAAAACCCCGTTTATGTTTTTGGGAGAGGAATGATAGAGCTGAGAGAGATCAGTTAAGGCGTATAGCTGAAAGTGTGTGGTCACTTTCTCGCAAAGCACAGTTGATGCCTGGAACTCAAGGTGTCAGTTGTTCCTGAGTAGTTTTTGGATAGAGCGGGTATGAGACAGTGTGAAGCTCTTGGAGTATAGAGTTAATGTGTTGGGAGATTAATAGTGATCTCGGATAATTCTAATTTAACTAGCGTAGAGTGAGAGGAATAAAGAGTAGTTTAACAGTACACAGAAAGTATTTACTGTATTTAATTTAATGTTGGACCGGATCACCTATATCCGAGTTCTTAAGTGTAAATATTGTTTTGTTATTTGTAAATGGTGTGTAAATAGATTATTAGTTAAGTTTAATTGAAAGAGTTGGTATTCTTGTATACAATCCTCTGACAGCGTGACCGATATCACGTAATCATATCGGTGGTGGCAGCATATAAATAGTAAAGGATTTCTTCAAAGTTGTGTGGACTTAGAGGAAACCCGACAAATTGGTGGCAGCGGTGGGATCGAATCGCCTGAGATCAGTGACCAGCGAGCCATGTTACAGTGTGTTAATACCGGATCGAACAGTGGAATTTTTGCGTGGTAATGCCGGATCGTTGAGCGGTATTTTAGAGAGCTAACAACCGAGCGTCGAGTGAAAGTACAGAGTGTGTGTGCCCTATCGTCGTTACAGTGAACCGAACTAAAGTGTTTGTGCCCTATCGTCGTTACAGTGAACCGAACTAGTGTTTGTGCCCTATCATCGTTATAGTGAATCGAACTAGTGTTTGTGTCCTATCGTCGTTTATAGTGAATCAAATTTCAGTGTGTTACAGCCCGAGTGTTGAATATTTATTTCATCAAAGTGACTCCAATGTGCGAAATATTTAGTTCATCGTGGAACTACTTGTGAGCTGCGTAGTACACCAGCAGATAAAGTATAAGGTAAGGTGTTTTGATCATTCTTTTCTGCTGACATTCCCGAACCAAATGTGGGGGTTTTTTGTGTGTAGTTAATAGTAATTTAAGATAAATTGTGGATAAATTTTGATAATTTATGTGCAATCAAATTATTGTGTTGAGATAGGTATAAGACATTAACAGCCATATTTACTATAGTTTTAAGAAAAGGTTATATCTTTGTGCTAAAATTGATTTCCTAATTTTTTTAAATGATAATGTTAGTGAATAAAATTAATGCATTGTGTTAATAGTTAGAAGGAGTAATTTAATTTACTTAAATTTAAATTATTATTAAAGTAATATTTAAATGAAGCAATACTGTTTTAAATTTGAAGAGTTGATAACAAACGAGCAAGGCACATTTGCTTAGAATTTTAATGGGCTTGAAATAAATTTCGAAAAAAAAGACCCACAGGAAAAAAAAAAAAAGGATGCTCACAGAGAGAGAGAGAGAGAAAGGGGGTTGTGATTTTATTTGGTTTAAGTGTGAGAACCAGTATTGAATTTGGAAATATTTTGTTGAGGATAATTTTTGGAATTTATATGTGTATTTTACGCAATTTTTCTTAATGTGGATATCTCTATTTAGTGATTGGTATCGGTACTTTTATTCAATTTGCAACGGATCAGTATTATTATTTAACCCTTTATCTACTGACGGTACTTATAAGTACCACTCACTTTAAAATTTTTCTACCATAGTGAATATTACTAATATTCTAATGGTACTTTGCAAAAATCTCTCTTTTAACTCCACTTTATCCGAATACATGGCAGCAGTAGTTCTAGGTTTGTTATTTTAGAGAGGAATGAGGCTATCTTTGAAGCAGTCGATGTGTTTTGTGCCGACATTTTGTGCAGATTGCCACGCTCGTCTTTTCATTGCTGCAAACACAGTAAAGGATATAAGATAAGTGTTGGATTTTTTTCTGTGTGTTCATTATGATCTTAGAATACAATCTGACTAGCTATTTTAGGTGAAAAGTATATGTATTTGATTTAGGAGTTGAATTACTCGGTGGTACTTATAAGTACCGTCAGTACACTGGGTGTTGGAGAAACTTTTTGTTTACTTTTCGTCTGTGTAGTTATCCATCGTTTTCCTCTGCTTTAAAATGTAATTACTAAAATGTAGTGTAATAATGATTTCTCTGGTATTTTTTTTCTGTTTTATTGTTATTTTTTATAGGAATTCGAAAAAGTTGCGGCACCGGCTCGTTTTTGCTGTGCTAAAAATGGCATACGTAAATTCATATATTGCATATGTGGAGATGCGAGAGAACATGTTGTCCCTGGAATATTGACGTCGCATAACTAAAGAACTGCTAACAATATCTAAACTTTAAAAAAAAAAAACAGTTTTTTTAACCCTTTCAGGAGCAGAGCATTTTCAATTCTAAAGTGTTGAAATAAATGATTGGCACCGGAATTTGCCAAACGATTTATTTATAAATAAGAAAAAGCCTATATTTCACATACTTATTAAATCAAAAATAAAATATTTTCTGGTGCCAGTTGAAATATCTTGTGGTTTTTCTGTTACGATATTTTAGTCATAGTGTACTGACGGTACATTAAAGTACCACTTTAATTAATTACCTATAAATAATTAAATTTCTCACGGGTGAGTATTTTTTTTTTTATGTTTATCCTTTAATTTTCATTATAGTAACTTTAAAAAAAATATTACATGAAAAAAATTTCAGTAGATCATAATGCCGTAGATAAAGGGATAAACTGTATGTTATTATTTAGTTGTACAAATTGAAATCTGTATTGCATACTAATTTAAATTATTTTACATTTTTATAGGAAGTAAATTATGCGATATCAGTGTTTAAGGAAAATTATGTTATACAGTATGTTAAATTAGAAATAATATATATCGATTATTTGAAATGTATTAATTAGTAATAAGTGGAGGTAACTATACTAAGGTAGAAGGTTAGGAAGTATTAAGTTAATAAGTTTAAATATTATTGTAGAGTGGTAATAGTAATCGGTAGAAGGTATGGCTTTCTTATTAAAATTAAAAAGGGCGGATCTTCAGATGATATCCGAAGAATTCGGGGTTGAATTCATGGAAGAAGACACCAGAATTCAGCTCAGGAAAAAGATAATGCAGAGGCGGATTACCCATTAGGCTGAGTAGACTGAAGCCTAGGGGCCCAGAAGGAAAGGGGCCCCCTGTGCTAAGATTTTTTTTCGAATTTCTTTTTCCTATTGAGCTAACATTTAATGCAAAAGAGAAATGGGCAGTATTCTTTATTTCACTCATTTATTGAATCTTGAAGATTATTAATTAATATAGATTGAAGTCCAAACGCTACTCCACACTTGAAATTTTTCGGCTTTCAGTTTGGAAAAGATTTACACAGAGGAGTACAGGGCTCGCAGCGTTCCTAAAATTTTCGCACTTTGCTATCACTAAATTAAAACGATAATCTTTGTTGTATAGTTCTATAATACATGTTAAAGGAATCTACGAAGAAGAATTCTTATTTAAAATACTGGTAGCAAAGTGCGAAAATTTTAGGAACGGTGCAAGCCCTGCTAGTAGCCACGGGGGCCTAGGCAAGATTTTGACAGCACTTCTACGAAGGATATCTTTTAAAGAAGTTTTTAAATTTTAACCAAGCATTTGTCTAATCATAACCCCTTACATGTTAGCACCATCGTCAGTCACCCGACCTCACCACAACCCCTCCCATCTTTAAAGCTAGACCAAAATTTACATGTTTTGGAATGTTCTAAATATGATTTGCTTGTATTTGAAAAAAAACTCGGTGCGTTAAAATTGTGTGAGTGCTGCTGTAACACAGGCCTGCGATGAAAAAAATACAAGGGAATCGATAGCTGAACTTAATGTATTTTTGGGTGCTAATTTAAAAAATAATATTGAAAAAAATCAATCACGTCACGTTTTCTTGAAGAATTCACTTTTATTTGGATTTTTATGAACAATCCATCACCAATACACCCCGTTTCTCATAGACCTGCTGTCCCAGTGCTTTTGCTTCCAATTGAATTGCAAAGCCATCTCTCCAGAGTCTTCAGACTCGGAGCATCCAGAAGTTCAAGGCTCCGATTATGGAATATAAGACCCCTGGAAGTGATTCAACTCAGTCCTTCTCTATGGTTGAACTTAATGATCTGACTAGAGATCTGGACTTTTCGAAAGAGGCAGCTGAATTGTTGGGCTTCAACACGAAAGAAAAATCTTATTGGCCAAAGGAACGTTTTTTATTGGTACAAGAATCGAGAAAAGGAATTTGTCAAGTACTTTGAGGAAGAGAAGAACTTTGTTTATTGTTCTGATGTTCCCAGATTGATGAGCAATTTTAATATCACCTACGATAAAGATGTATGGAGGCTGTTTATAGATTCATCGACAAGGAGCCTTAAAGTTGTTCTTCTTCATCACGGAAGCCAGTATGTATCTGTACCAGTTGGACACACTGTGCATTTAAAAGAACACTATAAAAACCTGGCTCTCGCCATCAAGAAAATTAAATATGCTGACCTCGGTTAGACCATTTGCGGTGATTTGAAAGTTATCTCTATGCTCCTTGGTTAACAAGACGGATACACAAAATACCCATGTTTAATTTGTGAGTGGGACAGCTGTGATAAGACTCAACACTGGGTCAAAAAAGAAAGGCCGAAAAGACAAAATCTTAAACCAGGCACCAAGTATGTGATTCGGAACATCTTAGTTGAGCCAAAAATTGTACTGTTTCAAATACCAGTGCAAAAAGTTTCCAGATTTACCCGAAGCGAAGTTGAAAGAGAGAATCTTTATTGATCCAGATATCCGCAAGCTTATGAAAGATAAAGAATTTGAGACTAACATAACAACAAAGGGGGAAAAAAGCTTGGATTGCCTTCCAAGATGTCGTCAGCAAATTTCTGTGTAATTACAAAAATCCTGACGATAAACCAGTTGTAATGAATATGCTGGCCAAATTTCAAGCGTTGGGTTGATGCAAGAGTGCCAAAATACATTTCCTTCACTCACACATGGACCTTTTTACCCGGAAATTTAGGATCAGTCCGCGAAGAACAGGGTGAAAGGTTCCATCAAGACATCAGAGATATGGAGAGCAAATATTAAGGAAGATGGGACAAGAACATGCTCGCCGACTACTCTTGGATGTTAACAGGAGATAGACCTGAGATTGAACACAAAAGAAGAACGTCAAAAAAGAAGTTTCAAAGGAAAAAGAGTACGTACTTAAACAGAAACTTTGTTTTGTTTTGTTTTGTTTTGTTTTTTATTCAGTTTAAAATCTGTTTGAAACTTTTATGAACACATAAATAATATTTCCTCCTCTTGGCCAGTCGTCTATTTTATGTACGTTATCTTAATAAAAACAAATTAAAATAGTATGTTGATGATTTTTTTTCTAGAAACTGCACCAGAATATGATGTGAAAAGTTTAAACTCAACGGAACTTTTTGTTTTTATCTCGACCAGACGCGGCTCGTGTGATCTGGCAACAGTGGTTTTTATCCATTTAAACCTATAAAAATAATCGATTACAGAAAAACCAATTTTCCTCACCAAGAATCGATTAATTTACATAGATTTAAATGGATAAAAATCATTGTTGCCAGATAGTACATGCAAAACCGTTCCAGAGAATTCCTTTTCAAATAGCATTTTAGCAAAATATCGATATCGATTTTACAAAAAATCCTGACGTGATGGGAAAAAATGAAGGTTATTTTCGAAATCAGCACACCAAATAACATAAAAATCAGCGAAAACTTCTCTTGTATTTTTCAAAAAGTTCAATTTCGCAGGCCTGTGTAATTAATGCATAGTTAGATCGCTGACGATAGAAATATACTTCTGAATACAAAAAGTATAAGTACGGACCTTAGATATGGCATTTGTTTTAAAAGAGCCAGTATACATATTAAAATACGAAATTTTATATTTTATATGGTTCTGTCAGGGTTAGTACTGGTCCTGGGTGATATTTCATTCTTTTTCCGATATTTCAGGGCAATTTCAGGACATTATTTACCCAGCATACCACTTTTTTCCGCGACCGTTTGCAGAAATTCGTGATTTTTTTCCGCAATCCTTTGCTGAAATTCGGGAATTTTTTCTGCGATCGTTTGCGAAATTCGCGATTTTTTCCGCGATCGTTTGCAAAATTCACGATTTTTCTCCGAGATCGTTTGACGAAATTCACGATTTTTTCCGCAATCAATTGCCGAAATTCACGATTTTTTCCGTGATCGTGTGTCGATTTTCGTGTTTCTTTTCCGCGATCGTTTGCTGAAATTCATGTTTTTTTCCCACGATCGTTTGCCGAAATTCGCGTTTTTTCTCCTCGATCATTTGCTGAAATTCGCAATTTTTTCCGCGATCGTTTGGCGAAATTGCACGGTTTTTTCCGATCGTTTGTCGAAATTCTAAATTTATTCTTCGATAGTTTACCAAAATTCCTGTTTGCATTCCGCGATCGATTGCTGAAATTCGCGATTTTTCTCCGTGATCGTTTGAGAAATTCACGATTTTTTCCGCAATCAATTGCCGAAATTCACGATTTTTTTTTCGAGATCATTTGCCGAGATTTGCGATTTTTTCCGTCATCGTTTGTCGAAATTCGTGTTTCTTTTCTGTGATCTTTTGCTGAAATTCGTGTTTTTTCCGCGATCGTTTGCCGAAATTCGCGATTTTTTCCGTGATCGATTGCAAAAATTCGCGTTTTTTTCCGCGATTGTTTGGCGAAATTCGTGTTTTTTTCTTCAATCGTTTGCTGAAATTCGCATTTTTTTGCCGCAATTGTTTGCTGAAATTCGCGATTTGTCTCCACGATCGTTTGCTGAAATTTGCGATTTTTTTCCTGCGATCATTTGAGGAGATTCGCGATTTTCTTTCACAATTGTTTCACAAAATTCGTGATTAATTTCTGTACTTGTTCGGCGAAATTTGGGATTTTTTACGCGACCTTTTGACGAGATCGCGATGTTTTTTTCACAATCGTTCGACGAAATTCGCAATTTTTTTCCGTGACCGATTGATAAAATTCGCATCTCTTTTACGCGACCTCTTGACGAAATTCGCGAGTTTTTCCGCAGTTGTTTGACGAAAGTCACGATTTTTGCTGGAATGATTGGTCGGAATTGAAGATTTTATTCATGGATCGTTTGACGAAATTCTCGGCCGTTTACCGCAAGTGTGTTTATATCGTCAACGCGATTTTTTTTATTCCGCGGAAATCGCTGAACAACCGACTAACGAAATTCGTGATGATTTTCCTCCCCATCCGGCTGACAAATTCCCGATTTTTTCCTGTGACCACTTGACGAAATTTATCAGTTCTTTTATCACCAGATGACAAATTGTTCCACTATTTTCTGGCTCATATCTTTTATTCTCTACTATGCACTTATTAATTCTAAAATATTGATTTTGTGGAATTTTGCAAAAATAAATGATTCGTGGGATTGAGCGTATATATACGTATATATTCGCAGAAAAATCATGACATATTGCTATAGTACAATCTCGCGAAATTTCAGGACAGGTTACCATATTTTAGGACATTTTAGGACTATTTTCATTTTTTAGGAATTTCAAGACAATTACGGCCCCTGGATACCTGTGTCCTAATAGAATGTTGTCCCCCATCTAAGAAGAACATTTAACAAAAAAATCGCATTTTTTACGACTGAAACTGACCAAATTATAATATTTTGAATTTTATGAAATTTCAATGTTTTTCCATTTACCTGTACTAATACTTCTTTCCGTTTCTAGTGCTAGAAAATACTGAAATTACATAAAATTCATAATTTGGTAAGATTCGGTCATAAAAAATAGGTTTCTTTTGTTTTGTTTTGTTTTGTTCCTCTTAGAGAAGAAACATTTTTCTAAATATGACCCAGGGATTGTATCAAAATTAAAATTTAGAATTTTATTAGGTAAAACAAATACCATATCAAAAAACTTTACTTAATTTCTATCCTTTTTGTAATTGGAAGTACGTTTCCTTCATCAGTGGTTTATGAGATAATTAAGCAGACATGTATTTTGAATCATCTGACCTATATTGCTTTGAAGGAGAGGAGGGGGCCAGCAAAAAACTCAAGCCTAGGGGCCCGAGTATTGATTAATCCGCCTCTGAGATAATGGAGAGCAATGACTATGAAAGAGGGTTATTACATAGTTGCCAACCTCCCGATTTTTTTCATACCAATATTTTTATACAAATATACTCTCTGTATGCAATCGCACAATTTACGTATTTAAATAAAGCGAACATTTTTGTAAGATTTTACTGGTATCCAAAAAAGCGGGAGGTTGGCAACTATGGTTATTATGGAATTATCTAAACACTGCTGTTGCGGAACGATTAGAGCGCGAAAAGTTAGAAAAACAGGAAAATGTAGAGCGCGAAAAGTTAGAAAAACAGGAAAAGATAGAGCGCGAAAGGTTAGAAAGAGAAGAAAGGCGGGAAAAGTTAGAAAGAGAAGAGAGGGCTGAAAATTTGAGGATGGAACGTGAATAAGAAATGGAGAGGCGAAAGATTCAAGGAGCGGCAAATAACTCTAATGGGACTAGGGAACCTAATAATGAAAGTAGCATAGAAAAATTGATCAAAAGTGTTAAAACTATGTCTATCAAAGTACCGGAAGGGACTGAGGGATGGAATTTGTTTTTTAACAGTTTAGAAAGGGCATTCAAAACTAAAAATGTATCGGAAAACCAGCAGGCTGAAATTCTATTGAATATGTTAGGAGATAAGGCGGATAATTTGTTAATTTATACCACTAGGGAACAAACTGAGAGTTACCGGGAATTAAAGGAATTAGTTCTAAGGGAACACGAGCCGACACCGAAGGCGTGTTTGGAAAATTTTAAGAAGGCTAGAAGAAACCAGAATGAAACTCATGTGTTATTTGTATCGCGTTTAATAGCAACGTGGTAAAATTACTGTAAGATTAGGGGTGCGGACTCATATGAAAAGGTTAATCAGTTAATAATAACTGTTAAGTTATTAAATACATGAGATGAGGAAACCGCGTCGTATATTGCGTTAACTCAGCAGAGTAATTGGTTAGAAGTTTCTAAAATTGCAAAAGAATGCGACAATTATTTTGACGCTAAGCACAAATCTTATGCGGTTACGTATAAAAGTTTTAAGGGTAAAGATAGATATGTAAACAGTGAAAAGGTGAGACCGAGGGAGGATAGTAAATTAATGGGTAATTGGAGACAAAAAGTGAGTAGTGAGGTTAATTCTTTTTGGGAGAGATAGAGGTTTAAGAGATATAGTCCTAGATGCTTCAAATGTCGTATAAGAGATCATTACCAACGTTTTTGTAATAAAGTGAGTAATGAAGGAAATAATAATAATAGCGAATGCCGAGAACAGAAAGCGGGTGTAAATCAGATTGTCGTGAAAGGAAACAAAGAGTTACCTAAAGGAGCTATTGTGGCGAGGATATCGGCAAAGACCGAACAGAGAACTAATGTTATTGGTGAGAAATTAAATAAACTCGAGAAAATTGAAGTTAGTGTACACGGGCAGAAAACGAAAGGGTTGGTCGATTCTGGATGCGAAATAAGTGTCGTTCATAAATATTTGGTACCGGAAGAGAAATTAAAAGGGGCGGGGAGTATTTATTTACAAGGACTATTTGGTGAAGCAGTTAAATCACCGTTGGTTAAATTACCATTAGCTATTCCGCAATTTGGACAAACTAATGTAATTCATCAGGAAGTACTTTACGCGGTAACCGATAATATTAATGAGCAAGTAATTTTACATCCCGAAGTTATTAATGAGCTGTCAGGGGTGAATCGCGAGGAGCCATCGTTAGAATCCCGATAATTAGAAAGTAAGGAAATTAGTATTGATAACTCGAGTAAAAAGGAAGGTATGGAGAGCGATAATTGTAATGTTTACGCAATAGAAACGAGATCGGGAAATTTAAAAAATCAGGACAAAAAAACGGAAGTAGATGAAATTGGCAATGTTACGATAAGTAATTCTGATATATTTATGAAATCCCAATTGGAATGTAAAGATTTAGAGAGAGCTTGGGAATTAGCTAAAATTGATAAAGGGGGTTACTATATTGAAAAGGGCTTATTGTATCACAAAGCGAAATTGGTAAGAGAAGCTATAGCTCAATTAGTAGTGCCTAAAGTCAAAAGGGAAGGAATCTTAAAGTCAGTGCATGGTTCTAATCAGGGAGAGCATCACGCGGCAAAGAAAACCTTAGAGAGAATTAGGCAATCTTTTTATTGGGAAAGTGCTAAAGAAACTAAAAAAAAATTGTAAATTATGTCTAGAATGTCAATTATCCAGGAAAGTGAAAGTGAGTGATGAAAGGTTAGTTGAGTTGCCGGATGGTAGCAAAAAGTATGTTTATCAGAATAAAGGTGAATTTAGTGTTAGGTATAATATAGTTAATATTGTTTTCGAAATTGAAGGGGAATTTGGAGAAGTTGGGGGAAAATCCTATTTTAAACCGGGAACAAGAAGTAGAACGGGACATAGAAAGGTTTGAAATAAAAGGGTTTCCTAATAGTCAAGGATATAAAGTTCATTTTGAGGGAAAATAAAGAGGCATTTATGGGTCCTATGCGACCAGCAGAAGTAGGGGAACACCGTATTGATTTGAAACCGGGTGTAGTAAGGAAAAAGCCAAAATTATATAGTGTATCTGTTGCTTATAAAGAAGAAGTAGATAGACAGGTCCAGGAGTTATTAGAATTCAGCCTAATCGAAGTATCAAATGCAGAAATTAGTCATCCAATCGTTTGCGTGGCGAAAAAAGATGCAACTGTTAGACTTTGTATAGCTTATAGGGCTTTAAATTCAGTAACGGAGGTTCCCACATTTCCTATGAAAGATTCGCAGGAAATCATCTATACCGCGGGGGCAGGTAAATATTTGTCTTCGGTCGATTCATTGAGGGGTTATTGGCAGATTAAAATGGCTGAGGAATGTAAACATTTGACAGCATTTACAACTCATAATGGAACTTATCAGTGGCGTACTATGCCTTTTGGTTTATCAGGGGCGGCTGCTACTTTCCAAAAGGATATCAATGAGGTTTTTCAAGCTCATCGGAGGTATGCACAAGCATACATTGATGATGTCATCATTTTCTCCGACACTTGGGAAGAGCATTGTGAGCATGTTAGAGCAGTCATAGAAGAACTTAAAAATAGAAATTTTACGATTAGACTGGATAAGTGTAAATTTGGAGAGAAGTTGACAAGTTTTTAGGTCATGTAATTAGGGGTGGAACGCATGCACCTGATGAGGAGTAAATAGGAGCAATAAGGGATTTAAAGAGACCAAAAACTAAAAAGGAAGTTAGATCTGTTTTTGGATTAATAGGATTTTACTGATCTTATATTCCAAATTATGCTGAAATTTCCATACCTTTAACTGAATTAACTAAAGGAAGGGTTAAAAATACTGTACCATGGGATGAAAGGGCAGAAGAAGCATTTAATACCCTTAAAGATGAGTTATGTAATGTGACGCGTTTGGCTACACCTACGGTAGGCCTGGAATATCAGCTTCACGCCGATGCTTCAGACCTGGCAGTAGGATGTTGTCTTACTCAAAAAGATGAAAATGGTCAGTTTAAGCCGATAGCTTATGCCAGTCAGAATTTATCAGGGGCTCAGTGTGCTTGGCCAAGTATATAAAAAGAGGCTTGGAGCGTTCGCTTCGGGTTGCGAAAGTTTGAAAAATGGACATATGTATCCCAATTTGAGATCATCACTGATCATAACCCATTAAAATTTCTCACTGAAACAACCCCAAGGTCCCCCAAACTCACTAGATGGACTTTTGCCTTGCAACGCTTTAACCTAAGTATTTCTCATCGTCCAGGAGCACAACATTTGAATGCTGACGCAGTTTCTAGACTACATAGAAAGAGCTGGCAAGAACAGCCAGTAGCTAGTCCATCGGCATCAATGACTAAATAATTGACAAATCTTAAATGTGTATCATCACATTTAAAAGTTTTTTTTTGTGTATGTGTAATTGTATTTGAATATTGTATTTATAAAAGTCCTTCCGGCCAGTGCCGGGAGGAAGAGGTAGCTTTCATAATCCTTATTTAAAAAAAGCCAACTTATATCATGCAAACACACGAAGCTCAATTTAGTGGAAACCGAATATAGGAGATTATATACTAATTTTTATCAATATAATGAATGAGAATTTCGCGAAATTAGTCAGCTTTATCCAAGCTGCTTTTCTTTAAAGTAACTTATATTTGGCTGCCAAATTCGGCAATTTCTTAAAGTGCCTGTCATTTTAAGACAACATGGTGGATGAGGCTAAGCAGTGAACTTGGTCGAGACCTTAGTAATTGCTGTGCACATGCTCACTCACATCGGAATCGGTTAATATATAGGAGTGCTGTCGCATGCAAAAAATCAGATTTTTCAAAATGTCACCCACAATAGAAATTGAAACTGCTATATCTGAGCCATTTTTTAAGGTAAAGACCAACAAAAAATGCTCCTGAATCTTTATATCAAGATCAAATACTTAAGAAAGAAACCTTTTTCAATTTCTAATTTTTTTGCACCTCACTTTAAATATATATATATATTTTAATTTAATGGCCGCCATTTTGAAACAAGATGGCTGATGAATCTGGCCAGCGAACTTGGTCGAGGTGTTGATGTATACTATCCACATGCCTTCTTACATCCAAATAGGCGAATACGTGTGTTATCGCGTGACAAATACAAGATCGTTTCAAAATGTTAGCCATACTAGAAATTCAAAGTGCTATAAATCAACCATTTTTTAAGATATCAACAAAAGAACAAATTTTCAGAAACAAAAACTGCTCCGGAATCTAATCAAGGCCAAACACATAAAAAAAATCTTTTTCATTTTCCAATTTTTTAATACCTCATTTTGAATTTTAAATTTAATTTTTTTTAAATGGCAACCCTTTTGAAACAAGATGGCGAATAGAGCTGGCCAACGAACTCGGTCGAGACATTGGTATGTACTATGTACAGACCAAGTTACATCCAAATAGGTTCATAAATACGCCTGTTATCGCGTGACAAAAATCAGGTCGTTTTAAAATGTCAGCCACAAGAGAAATTCAAAATGCTATTACTCAGCCATTTTTTTTTAGATATAGACGAAAGAAAAACTGTTCCGGAATCTTTGTATTAAGGTCAAACACATACAAAAAAAATCTTTTTCATTTTCCAATTTTTTGGTATCTCATTTAAATTTTTTTTATTTTTTAATTTTTTTAAATAGCCGCCATTTTGAAACAAGATGGCGGATGAAGCTGGCCAACGAACTCGGTCGAGATATTTGTATGTACTATGTACACACCAAGGTACATCCAAGTCGGTTCATAAATACGCCTGTTATTACGTGAGAAAAATAAGGACGTTTCAAAATGTCAGCCACGCTAGAAATTCAAAATGCTATAACTCAGCCATTTCTTAAGATATAGACGAAACAAAAACTGCTCCCGAATCTTTTTATCAAGGTCAAACACATAAGAAGAAAATATTTTTTCAATTTTCAATTTTTGGTACCACATTTCAAATTTAAATTTTTCTTAAAAATTTAAATGGCCGCCATTTTTAAACAAGATGGCGGTTGAAGCTGGCCAACGAACCCGGTCGAGACATTGGTATGTACTATGTATAAACGAAGTTACATCCAAATCGGTTCATAAATACGCCTTTTATCGCGTGACAAAATTCAGGACGTTTCAAAATGTCAGCCACGCTAGAAATTCAAAATGCTATAACTCAGCCATTTTTTAAGATATAGAGGAAACAAAAACTGCTCCGAAATCTTTGTATAAAGATCAAATACATAAGAAAAAAATATTTTTCCATTTTCAATTTTTTGGTACCACATTTCAAATTTTAAATTTTTATAAAAAATTTAAATGGCCGCCATTTTGAAACAAAATGGCGGATGAAGCTGGCCAACGAACTCGGTCGAGAGATTGGTATGTACTATGTACACACCGAATTACATCCAAATCGGTTCATAAATACGCCTTTTATCGCGTGACAAACTTCAGGACGTTTCAAAATGTCAGCCACGCTAGAAATTCAAAATGCTATAACTCAGCCATTTTTTAAGATATAGACGAAACAAAAACTGCTCCGGAATCTTTGTATAAAGGTCAAATACATAAGAAAAAAATATTTTCCCATTTTTAATTTTTTGGTACCACATTTCAAGTTTTAAATTTTTTTTTAAATTTTAAATGGCCGCCATTTTGAAACAAAACGGCGGATGAAGCTGGCCAACGAACTCGGTCGAGACATTTGTATGTACTATGTACACACCGAATTACATCGAAATCGGTTCATAATTACGGGAGTTACAGTGTGACATAGATCAGATATATATATATATATATATATATATCAATTTTGAACGGAGGGTGGTTTCGGGGTCTGGGGGTCATGATCGATGAAAATATACCAAAATTTTTTGAAATCGCTTTCCTCCGAACGGCTGCAATAGGTAGCTTTTTTGTAAAGAAAGCTACCTAAAAGTGTATTAGCCTGTGTAATTTTTCTTTAATAATCATATTAGTATACGGTGCATTAGAGATGTCAGTAGCAACATAAAGTTCACCTCCGTGAATGATGTTAACCCTTTATCGGGCAATGGTAATGTACTTATCACTTAATTTTTATTGATAACTGGTCAATTCGCACCGGAAGTTTTAGTAAAATATTTTGTTTTTATAATTCCGCTAATAAAAAAGCCGCATTTTATTTTCAAATAAATCTGTATGAAGATTCTGGTGGCAGTGAATCTTTTCAACATTTCAGCCAAAGATAAAGAGTTAACAAAAAAAATTGTGTTTCTGAAAAAAATAAATATAATGTAGCTGGGCCATTGCTGATTTTTACTTGCAGTAAGTGATAAGTTTCTAAAAATGATAACATTTGTCTTGAAAAACAAAATTTTTTTACGGGAAAAATTTGCATTGAAAATGTACACTTTTGGGAGAATGACCCTTAAACTACGAGAACTTATCCAGGAGTTTAGCCGTTGGCCACGGCTACTTAGCTCCGGTTGACATCTTTCCTGGACCTCCATGATCTCCTATTTTTTCTTCTTCATATCGATCGTTATTCTTGGCTGCAGTTATCTCATACGGTCCCAAATATTTTTCTTTCAGTTTTGTAATGTTGCCAAACAGTGTCCTTATATAGCCGCTATATCTCTTACCTCCTACTTTCTTGGCTGTTTTCTTTTCTTATTAAATTGAACCTGGTTTTCTTCCTGTATTTTGAGTATGTTTTTCTTCACCTCTTCTCTCGTGACTTCGCGTTCTTCCATACTACACTCGGTACATTCTTCTTCCAAAATTATTTTGATGTCTTGTATGTCGCTGCCCTCCATTTTAACTCCTTCATTAACTCAAAGGGACTGTACTTTGTGCTTCTTTGTAATTTTGGCACATACTTATACCACTTGGATTCGTCACTAGGTTCTGTGGGTCGAATTAAAGGTGTATCCGTTGTTATTCTGGTTTTCTTTAACATCTTTTGCAATATTTCCAATAGAAACCTTTTCTATTTTCTGATTAGAATTGTTTTTGGACTTTTTCTTTCTAACCTTTTTTCTTTTAGGACTTGTTTTCTTACCACTTTTTCATTTGAAATTTATGTTCTCTGCAGATGTTTCTCCTTCTGTTTCTTGTTCGGTGCCATTTTCGCACTGGTCCTCAGTAGTTGTTTTTCTTATGAGGCTTTCCTGCTCTCTTTATGTGTAAAATCATTAGTAACTCCACAAATAGTTGTTGAACTGGTGTTACTTTCTGTTTTCTTTCCAGTGTCTTTATTTTCGGATCTCTCTTGTCTAGCAGTGACTCTTTTCTTATCCGTTTCTTTTTCCTTACTCGGGATTACTGGTTCCGCAAAATCAGACTAACTCCGTCTAATCATCCCATCATCTATTTAACCACTATTGTACTTGTTTATTAATGACTTCCTGCTCAACTAGAGGGAATCTCTTTGGACGTTAGCAGATAGGTTTTTTAGATAAGCAAGTTCGCAGATAGACCAGTAATATTTTCATTTTTAACCCAGTATTTTTTTGTTTTGTTCGTTTTGTATGATTTTATTAATTCTCGTATCTTTTCCCTTCTTCGTAATATGAGTCAAATTCACCTCGGCATTTACGCAATCGATATTAACATTAGAAGCGCCGGAAATTTCACCCAAGTATTATAAAAAAACTGTGCACCAGAATTTTTATTTAAAGCTTTTTTACTTATCTGTTTAACTTATTTTTGTGTGACATCTATATTTAACTCTTTTTTAAAGAAATTTCTGGTTCAAGTCGAATTATACATATTTGGTGGCAGTCAAATTGACTGTTCTTGGTGCTTATAGTGTTAACCATACCTTCTCAACATCGATTATTGTTGCGTGTGGTTATTTCATCTGTTTTGGAAGGAACTTCATTAACTTTAATGCTTCCTACTAGTACTGTGCCGTTACTTATTATTCTAACAACGTCTTCTAGTACTCTTAGAGATAAGCCTTCGACTTTTTTTCTACCTATTATTAAATCATAATCCGTCTCTTGGACCACATAAAATTTATCCTGTACTTCTATTTCGTCTACACAGACTTTATGCTAAAAGTAAACCATTGTCTTTATCCATTTTCCCCTTATGCCCGATATAGGTATTTTTTAGCTGGTTAGTTTTACGAGTTTATTAAAGTGTATCTTGAATTGGCGATTGAAATATCGCCCGCTGTATCGATAATATGTTTGTTTTCATTCACTGAATATCTAAGATTCTTCCTTTCTTGCCATTTACTATTTTTCTTTGCGTGTTTTGATTCCAATCTTAGGATTTCGTTTTCCGCCAATTCTGGGAGCATTGCGGGTTATCATTTAAACATATTCGTTCTGTTCTGTTTCCAGAGTTAAATTTCGTGCTCCGTGAAACTTGCTTTGATATCGCATAAGTTCAAATCATAGAAAGTAATAAATACAGTAGACACAGGAAGGTGGCTGCAGAGACCATCACCTCTTCGAGTTGACGGCTGAAATTTCCGAATTAGACTGGAATCGATTAGCATATTAAAATGTGACTGGTCTGCCAAGTCCTATCTTGGCGGAAACCACCTTCAGACCCATTTTTAGTGGTTGATCGGTAGGTTTATTAATGCGTTTTCCTGCACCCAAAGGTAGGAAAACATGGAGGACTGGGAACAGGAAAACAGAATGGCAAACCTAACAGTCCACCACTAAAATCGGGTTTGTTGTAGTTTTCCACCAAGATATGACTTGGAAGACAAGTTGCATTTTAATACGCGAATCGAGTTTTAACTAATCCTGGAATCAGATGAAAATTTCCGACTGGGCGAAAAATGTCCGGACCAGGGATCTCTTGGCTGAAGCCGCCAATGAGCTAAACCAGACTTCAGACCAGATGCTATAATCAATAAGGTTAGCTGGGTGAAAAAGTTCCACCAGATTCGTCCAGGACAGCTCAGATGGTGTAGCATTGGTGGCTTCAGCCAAGAGATCTCTGGTTCGAATACTGGTCCGGACATTTTTCGCCCAGTCGGAAATTTTCATCTGATGTGATTTATTTACCAATTAAAATAATTGTGATAAAATTAATCTAGTGTAATCCTGGAATTCCAGCCGTCAGCTCGATGAGGTGATGGTTCTGCCACCTCCCGATCTATGGAGATTTAATTGATTTAATCACATACGTTAACTTTTTGAGTTCTTGGAGTTAAATTAAAAAAAAATAATTAATTTAAAAAATTTAATTATTTTTTTCTTATTTAAAAAAAATTAATTATTCAATGACTATAAGCCCCCTCTCCCTCCCCAAACTGTTGTACTGTTATTTTTTTTTAAGTACAACTAAAACTTCGTATCGGATATATGAATTTTTTCATACGCATAATTGAATTGGCTAAAAATCTGTTTCACCATATAAATTTTCAACCCTTAAATGCATGAATTATTCTTTTAGAATTGTGTTTTTTATTCTTATATTAAGTATTAGACACCAGAAATTTTAAGATAGATTTTTAACTTTATTTAATAGTTTATTTTTGTAATTTTTACAGGATTAATATTTCTATACATATAGTGCTTGCTAAGAACTTAATGTATTTATTAAAAGTTAAATAAAAAGTGACGCAGATTTACATCAGTATGCATTTAAGGGTTAAATGTATGAAAATCATACAATTTTTGTTTGGTTTGGTTCATATAACGCCACAGAAAAGAAATCAGCGTGAAAAAATAATTATCACAGAATATATTAAAGAAAATATTAAAAAATAATTTAACATAAGGTGATTAAAACTTTACTGTTACATAATTTCTAAACTTCTTTTACTAACGGCTTCTCGTTTGGTATCCATAGTCTCATAACTGCCAACTTTTACTATGTTTTTCTTTTTTTTTTTACCACTAAAATTTAATAGTAAATTTTGTTTTACTTAATCACTGAAATCTAAGATTAAAAAAGGTGAAAAATTATATTGAATTTTAGTGGTATTAGAAAAGCGTAAAAGTTGGCAGTTATTCAGAATTCCAATTTATTCCGAATCAAAATTTGATGTCAAATTTGTGTGTTAGCATTCAAAATTTTAAAATTTGTCTGTATTTCAATATGGATCGGATCCCCTAAGCTTATTTTTTAGTATTAATTTAAAGAAGACATAATAACCAATCGAATGGCTATTTTCTTTTTTTTCTTGGACAATTTGGCAATAAAAATGTCAAGGTATGTTTCGCGTTCCTTTTGTTTTTGTTACATCTGGTCTACTCCTTCCACCGCCCCCACCATTGGGCGAGACGTTCTGCTCTCAAAGCTGGTAGTCTGGAGGTGCTGTGTTCGAACCCAGTTTCGCCTGTCGGCATAATCATTCGGAGTTTCCCGTGGTTTTCTTCGAACCTTGCGTAAATACGGGTTAGGATCCCTTAGAAAGCCCCCTCTCCAGGGCTTAATTTGGGCCGGAGCCCACCGGAGCCCAGCTCCGGTACTTCTCTGTTTTAGTAAATATTTCAATGTTGGTTGGAATTCACCGGAGCTCATAAATACAGGGCTCCGGAGCCCAGTGCAATAGCGATTCCGAAAAACCAAAGCTTAGATTACCCTTTCCTTTTCTTCCCATCTCCAAGTTTTTGCATTATTTTTTATCAAAACGCTTATGTGTGACGTAATGTGTCGCACACATAGTGGATGAAGATAAAACGGACTTAATTTCTTTATCAGTTTTTGGCCTTGGACTGACTTGAATTCAATCTGTCATATATTCAAAATTTTATTTATTCATGTATAGAAAAAAAATCCTTTTTTCAAAATTACGTATTATATTCTATTTCAAATCATTTCAATGCTATTTTGATCAGAATGAAGGGAAAACAGAAATTGCGTTTTTCTATTCTACCAAAATATTATAGTATTTGTAAATTTATGTCGTCGACGCATTGATACGGCGCCACTGAATTGACTCAACAATGAATTTGATTTCAGTTCGATTTTCTTTTTTGACAGTAGGATAATTTTTAATTTTTTTTTCTTTTAGATATCTAACCTGAAAGGAATATTTTTTGTTTTTAGCGAACAAGCATAAGCTTGAGGGTTTGTTTGTTTGGTTTTTTTTTTTTTTTTTTTTGTATCATGAATGCTGCCTATACTAAGGCTCTGCTCTGCACATTTACGAAGTCACTTGCATTTGTAAGTAGATATAATTGCCATGTATTGTTATTCTGATAGATACACTCTAAAACTGGGAGGAGTGAGAAGCTCACTCTTTGAAAGAGTGACAGGCCTTTTCACTCTTTTTGGAGTGAATTTTGTAAAAATACACTCCTTAAAGAGTGGAATTTCCCACTCTCTAGAAAGGAGTGCAGTATCTCACTCCGTTATCGAGAGTGAAGTTGTCACTCCCGAAAGAGTGGCTTGCGTATGCATTGCTTATTAGTAAATGAGAAGAGCAAGGCGACAGCGCCCTCGTAAGATAAGAAAAATGATCACATTTTCGTCTGGTCCGCCATCTTAGGATTAACAGATAAGGATATCATTAAAATTATTCTTAATGGAATACATACAATAAAGGTAAGTCTTATTTAATTTTAACCATTCATTCGTGTAGATATGTTAAGATTATGCACTAAATAGTTGTATGTTGTATAGAAAAAGATTGATCGTTAGAGTGTTCAAAAGTGATTGTCTGTTATATTTCTTCATGTACCGGTTTGAAATATAATTCTTTTAACAATTGAATACGCACTAGAGATCTGCACGGGCCGGCTCGTGCTCGGGCCGATTTTCACTCACGGAACTCGGGCCGGTCCCGGACCACACTTTTTTCTGAAGGCTCGGGCCGGGCCTAGCTTATTTTTTCTATACCAAGTCGTGACTGGTTCATTCCGAGTCTTCACGACCCAAAATTTTCAGTCCTAATTTTGACCCAGACCGTATAAAAATTATTGTCTCACCGTGGCCTGGTCTGTTCAAAGGTCAGTAAAATTAGGTCTGGCCCAAAAATGTTTGCAAAAATGCATACATTTTTAAATCGTCATTATTCTAACCTTAAACATTAAAATTTATTATTTTTAAAGAACAATAGATTTCTGCGCTTATTAAAATATAGCTAAATTAAAACATAGTAAAACGTGTGGAAAGAACCTGCGTATGACGGAACCCAGTTTTAAACTCATTAACGTATTGATCCATGCATAATTAATATACTAATACATAAGAAAAGAATATATAAACATTTACACTCGCTAAGAAGGGAACTTGTCTGTAACGCATTTTTTTTCTTTTCTATACAATTCCATCTTACTGTATAGCATTTTTCAGATTTTTAACACTTCAAAAAAAAATCAATGTTTTGTTGAAATTCACTCGGGCCGAGATTTTAACTTTTTTCCGTGCCGGGATCGGGCAGAACTTTTAAGTTTTTTCCGGGCCGGACCAAATTTTTTTCTACGGGCCGGGCCGAATTGTTTTTCTATGAGTCGGGCCGGGTCCTTGGAAATTTCGGCCCGTGCAGACCTCTAAGCTCACAATGCTTAGCAAAAAAATAATCCAAACTTCATTAGTTCGGGAAATGTGAATTAAAAAAAAAAATCAGTGAAAATATTTTTTTATTCCCTTTCAATGCTGTGTTTGCAAATTATAAAACTTTTACCAACGACCAAAACAAAGAAGTTTTATCTCTTTCGTTTGAAAGGGTGACTGACTCATAAGAGAAGATAGATTTTCTCAATCGTAGGAGACACGTCATTCGAAAACATTAATTTGCTGTTCTATGAGGGTTTTTTTTTTTTTTTTTTTTTTTGGTTTAATTTTGATTTCGGATTATATACAGTTAAGAGTATTTATTATTGTTTCGGAGTTAAATATGATATTTGATGTTTATGATATTACGAAAAGGTTGGTACAGTGAAACCTCCCTGTGCGACCAACTCTATTAGGCGACCACCTCCCTCAACGACCATTTTTTCATGGAACGAAATTTATTCCCATAGGCTCAATACTAATTTGACCTTCATTCAGAGACCATCCCAGTTGAATCCCCTCCATGAGAGACCGATTTCTTTGAAGAAAATGAAATTTATTCCGTTTTTTCCTGGTCGCTTGAAGAAGGTTTTATTAAAAAAATAATTCCGGAGAGTGCATTATTCATCAAACTTCTAAACTAAGTTTAGATTTTTTTTATCCCGGTAACTTTTAAGTGTTTCAACCCCTTTGTGCCTTTTTAGGCAATGAATTTAACTCTGATTACAAATTAAGACTGACGGTTAATAAACTCCTCTGCCTTGTTGTGTCGGAAAACTCTCAAAGAAATAGATAAAGTAATGAAATCGTCATTATTTGTTCCCGTCCACAAAAAAAATGCATTTATTTACTGAACTTCGAAAGCACTTGGAAATAAAAATTATAAAATATAAAACTGTAAAATTAAAGCAAAGCTCAATGTGTTCATTTTTTAAACTCTGCAGTCATTAACTTATGTACTTAACTTTTATTTTGATACTTAAATTTTTATATTTTTTCCTAGCGTGAAAAATAAATTAAGTAACATTGTTACCATTTTTCAACAATTAAAATCTAGATTTAAACATGACCTCCATTAAGAGACCACATCTCGGACAGACCAATTTTTATTGGAACAGTACGTGGTCGTTTTAGGGAGGTTTTACTGTATATTAATATTTTAAAATTGTATCTAAACATTTTTCTGCGGGTTATGATTTTAAAATTTCGAGACTGAGTAATATAAAAAAAAAATAATAATTATAGACATTCTGCATCAGTTATTAAATTTCCTTCAATTTAAACCCATTTTCTACGTTTTTTGATGCACGTAATTTTTGGCACTAAAAAATAAAACATGATATTTAAGCATTGAAATAAAATGTTTTTTATGCCTGTTTTGAAGTTTATCGATAAGACAGCTTTAGTATATTTTTTAAAAAGTTCATATTTTCTTACATGATTTAGGACTGAATATTTTTTAAAAATATTAATAACTACTTATTTACATTAAAATGTTTTTCGAACAATAAGAACTTTCATATGCAGTCATTCACTTTATTTTTATTAAAATTCATACAGATACAAATAAATGTAATGTGTTTATTTTTATATTTATTTTTTTCTATTTCCTAGGTCAATCTTTTCCTATAAAACATTTCAAATCTATTTTGCTCATATTCCCAAAATCAAGCAGGACGGTCGTTCTGCCAAGCCAAGCTGAAAAAAAAATGCTAACCCCGCCAAACAAACAAACGCCAAGAATAAGGCAAGACACCGTAACTGCTTATTATACTGATGACAACTTCTCCATATTAAATGAACGAAATATGCCAGCGTAAAATTTCCCATATCAAAAGAAGCAATCATCGCAGAAAAATAAAACTAACACTAGAAGGACCTAATAAAGAAGATCTTCAATTTGAGATCAAATGCATCCTCATAAATTAATTATAAACAGAGATATAGATTTTTTAAAATAACGTCGAGATACCGAAAATGATCATTTTATTTTCTTCGTCACAACTTATGTTTAAATCGAGGTAGAGACTTAATTATTGGACATAAAAAAGTAAGGATTGCATTTTTGGACAGATATTTACTCAATCTACGTGCTTTTATAAAATTCAGCTTTAAAAACATTAATTTTCTATTCATAATTAGCGAAAAACTGTTAATTAGTTCTAAAGTTTACAAATTATGCCAAATAGCGATAAACCCGCCAAAATATTTTAGAAATCTTATACTTTTCTTTTATATTATCCTTTTGCAGTGATTTCATCGAAGATAACTATGGCTGAGATTCAGATGGATTTTTCGCTGTTAGCGAAATGAGTTTGACCAATCAGAAGCCTGCATGTTTGAGAATATTTGCTGTTTGTGGATCCCGGCCTATGTCATGAAAGTTTTGAGTCATTTTTTTAGTGCCGTGGATGAAGTGCAATGTTTGTAGAAATGTAGGTTAGGATCCAGATAGATTTTTCGCTGTTAGCGAAACGAGAATCGCCAATCAATAGCCTGCATTTCTGCAAACAGCGAAAAATTCACAAAATGCAGGCTTCTGATTGATGAATCTCGTTTCTCTGACAGCCAAAAATCTATCTAGATTGCGCACAATGGAGGATATTCCAAATATGGGTTCGAGGCTGCAAAAGTCACGTGATACCGGTAATTTATCCAAGGAACTTCTATCTGATAAGAAGGGAAGATACTACTACTTTGCCTCATGAACCGTTTCATTGGCTAGCGGGGATTTACATTACACGTCTACGGAGCCTTCCCTTCTTTACGATAGAAGTTTTTACCTTGACCACGTGATCAAAATGTAGATGGAATATCCTCCATTATGTTGAACACAATTTTGCATTTCCACATCCAGGTAGGGTATTAATTGTCATAACAACAATACATATTCGAAACTATTTAAGGCACTGATTCTGAACTCCTTTGCTATATCTTTCAGTATTAAAGAAGTTGTTGTTTCCATAGTAACAGTACTTTTCTGTATTGCTTTCTCTAAAACACAAATATAGAAATTTAACAAAGAGCGCTCAGAATCAACACCATAACAGAGAGCCTTCATACATAAGAGTGGTGATATATGCACAGGAAGCATGCTCATTTCAAGTTTTTGCCAAAAGTATGGCTACAGAGTCTAGAATACCTTGTGTGGAAATATGCTATCCAAACAACGCTAAAAATTTGTATCCCTTAAATGTGCAACGATACTGCTAAAATCCCAAGTATCGATCACAGCGACATCTGCGGGATTTAGTATTACATTGTATAGACTAGCAATATCTTGCAGTTTGAGAAAATATCCTGCAGATGTCGCTGTGATCTGTATATTTCAGCAGCATCATTGCACAGTTAAGGGATACAATATTTTAGCACTTTTTAAAGTATTACAGGGATAGCCAATTTCCACACTTTATATACAGCGCCTAGAAGATACAGTGTGGAAAACGGCTACAAAATAGTGCTAAAAAATTGAATCCCATAAATGTACAACGATGCTGAATAACAAGATGTCGATAGTAGCGCCATCGTAGTGATTTAAAAACGATAGTCATTCTAAAAGAGACTCTTTAACCTATTTCACGTCATTCCTTAACTAAATTAGCTTATAACAGACCAAAATATCTTATATTTATAGTTTCCGATATTTAACATTCTATAATTTTTGAAAACTCAGTGTTTATATTGAAAAGAGTTACGAGATGGCGCTCGTATCAGCATATTGCCGCTGAGCATTGTAGAAGATTTATGGGATACAAGTTTTTAGCACTTTTTAAAGCATTATAGGAATAGCCGTTTTCCACACTGTATCTTCTAGGCGCTGTACTATAGCTCCGTTATAGGCCTAGATTATATGTTGCAGAAATCGACTATCCCAGCAATACTTAAAAAAGCGCGGAAATAGTGAATCTCTTAAATGTACACCGATGTTGAATTCCAAACAGTCATTTACAGCGACATCTGCAGGATATTATTTAAAGAAGAAAGAGACACGTGTAATGCACCGCTATAGCGTCTAGAATACATACTGTGGAATTTTGCTATCCAAGCAGCGCTAAAAAGTTGTATCCCTTAAATGTGCACTGACGCTGAAATCCAGGGAGCTGATCGCAGCGACATCTGTGATAAACTTTCAAAGTAAACATCGTATTATTACAGCGGGCTTGACGCCAAGCACATAGGTCAGATGTATGTTAATAAAATGTAAAAAAAAACGCTACAGCGTCTAGACCAAATTATAGCGCCTAGAATATATACTGTGGAAATTGGCTATCCCTGTAATACTTAAAAAAGTGGTAAAATATTGTATCCTTAAATGTGCAACGATGCTGCTGAAATATACAAATCGCAGCGACATCTGCAGGATATTTTCTATAACTGAAAGATATTGCTAGTCTATACAATGTAATACGAAAATCCCGCAGATTTCGCTGCGATCGACACTTGGAATTTTAGCAGTATCGTCGATCATTTACGGGATACAAATTTTTAGCGTTGTTTAATAAAATATTTCCACACTAGGTATTCTAGACGCTGTTACCAAATCGTCATGAAGTTTTAGGAAATATCCTGCAGATATCGCTGTGATCGACTCATTGGATTTCAGCATCATTTGAAATTTAAGAGATCCAATATATTAGCACTTTTTAAAGTATTACTGGGATAGCTGATTTCCACACTATATATTCTAGGCGCTGTAGCACCGCGGTAGCCTGTCTTTTTCGTTTACCTCGCAGTAGATATAGATGAAGTCATTTGTAGCTGTTCCTAAACTGTGGCCAACAACATATAAGGCCAGTTCATAACGTCACACGGAGTTGATTATCTGTACACGGCAATGGACACAAAAAAAATCGGCTCGCAGCTTTGTACTAATCATCGTGTAAAGATGATCCAACTCTGAGACTAACGAAAAAGACAGGCTACCACGGTGGGTCCGATTCTTCTTTTTTTACAGACCGCTGGAGTCACGTGATGCTCGATGCACCAAAGAAGGTGCGTGAAAAGAGCATCACGTGACTCCAGCGGTTTGTAAAAAAAGAAGAATCGGACCCACCGCGGTAGCCTGTCTTTTTCGTTAGCCTCGATCCAACTGCGTGTGACTTTTAAACATCATGAAATGGCCTATTATGTCATTGGTCGCGCTAACACCCTGCCTCCTGCGTCCACCGTATATAGCGGCATCTTGTACTGGAGACTACTAAATGGGCTGCTATCGGTCAAAATCAAGAGAGAAAAGGGTAGAAGAGAGGGAAATAACTCGTTTTTTTGGTAACTAGTTTTTCACACGGGAAGATTGACATGTCTGTTCCTCTCCTTTCATAACTTCATGGTGGTGAAATACGCCAAAGCATCCTAAATATCTGAGAAAGTCTTGACTCGCGTCACGAAAACATCACACAAAGCAGGCAAAGCAAAGAAACAAAATCATTCATCGGCTCGTGAATATGAACGAGCCAATGAATGATTTTCTTCTTTGTTTTGCCTGCTTTGTGTGACGTTTTTCTGACACGTGTCAAGGCTTTCTCCAATATTTAAAGGGCGTTGAATAGGCCGGAATCAAGATAGATATTTCGCTATTAGCGGGATGGGATTGATCAATCAGACGTCTGCATTTTTCCGAACTTTTTGATGTTTGCAGTAAACACCGAAAAGCCTGCAAGGATAAAGGCTACTGATTGGTCAATGTAATTTTACTAACAGAGAAAAATTTATCTGGATCTCGGACATTAACTTTGGTTGGTTAAAACAATTTTGAATAAATTCAAACCAGGAAGCCAATGTTTGTTAACTTTTCTGGTTAATTTAATTGAAATCTTGCTCGTCTGTTACTGAAAACTGAGTTACCGTACTTTGGACAAAAAATTGAATATGAGTACACGACTTGTGCATATGTCACCACTCTAACACAGTGTTTCCAGATGGGCTACTTTTTTTAACTCAGATACTTGATTGGCACCACTTTTTTGAAATTGTTAAATGTGCTTTATTTAATGACATATTAATTAAGGCGAAAACAATGGGAATTTTACCGTTTATAATAAGTGCTGGCAATCAAGAAATCTGAATTAAAAAAAAGTAGCCCACTGGCAACACTGCTCTAACATATAAATGTTCTGTGTTATGACCATGATTCTAAGTGCATTTGGTTAAATTTGAGTATCTGGGCATTAGAGAAAGCAATAGTGGCCCACTGTGGCTGAGTGGATAAGACACAATGCCGCTAATCGCTTGAGAGCGTAGGTGGAAGCAGATTTGAATCCCGCCGTGATCCGCATGTGATATGATGCATGTGTTCAATAAATCAAACAAACAAACAAGCAAGCAATAGTGAAAGGTACAGTTGGCATGGAAACAACGACTTCTTTAATTCGTATAGAAAATTAATGATTAGTAGTAAATGACTAAAGTTTAAAATGTAGGCAAATGGTCTGGAAATATCAATGGCTCCCATCTAGTATTTCACAAAATTAATTTAATAGATTCACATGATGTATAACTTGATGCAACTCTTAACTAATGAAAATTCTGCAACAAGACTTATGTAGGTAGATCTTTTGAATGAATAATTCAGAATTCTGAGAACAAAACGAAGTTCTTAAGGCTCTTCCTCACACCCCCCTCAAAAAAGGAAATACGATAGAAAGATATAAGAATTTGGATAGCTTCAATATGTCTGTGATCTTTTGTCAGAGTTCAGAAAAAGAGTCTGGGCATAAAAAAAAAGACAAATTTAACGAACGATAAGACTATAGATTTCAGGCAATTTTTAACCGAAAAATATTTAATTCTAATGCATATGCGACTTTAATACTAGACTATTAAAGCTAATCAATTTAGGGGAAATTTTATAGTAAATTAATATCCTCACATTTATGCAAATAGACATGGATAAACAGACTTGAGTAAAATTACATATTTATTCTTTCTTCTCTATAACACGATCTAAATGAAGATGAAGTTATATGTATAGTTTATATCTCTAAATTTTTTTTTGTCAAAAATGTTCCTTTATTATGTCTAGAATTGCTAGATTTACAGATCTTCGATTCTTTAGATGCCTGCGGGTTTTCGTTCTCGGATTAACCGTAGGTATTTGTAAAGGTAAATTTATTTTGCAAAACCGTCAGCAAAAAAAGTTAGAAAAAACAATTAACTGACAGACTAACTGTAAATATATATTTTATTTCGACTCTGTTTTTTACTAAATTTTCATCTTTCATAGAAAATTTTAAGGAGATATAAATTGAGAAAGACTGATACTTTGAAAGAAGAAATTGACTTTCCTTACTTTTAAATTATTAATCACTATAAAAAATGAATGATAGGTAAACAAAATGTATAATATTGTGTTTGCTTCCTGCTTATAAAGGCTATACAAGGACTAATTTTAATTTGAGCTAGTAGAATTATTTCAGTTATATATCATTTGTTTTAAAAAAAGAACTGATATCTACTAAAAAACAACTTTTCAAAAGTAAAAAATAAGCCAAGCAAAAAAAAAAAAAAAGAAAAGAAAAGAAAAAAGGTGAAAGTTGTGGCTAAAAAATAGTGTGATATCAAATTTCCAAGCTTATATTGCGGTACTTATTTAACATTTTTTGATAAAAATTTACCATATGTAAGTCGAGTACCTAAGTATGCGTTGATAGAAAGCCTTTTCTCCTTTACTAAATACATCATAACGTGTTTCTGAAAATTAATTTTTTTTAAATTATGCATGATGGGCTTGGCGGCCATCTTTCCATATTTTACACAAATTTCTAAGCACTCAAGCTCGTAACATATTTGCATTATTAAGAATTTCGAAGTTATAGTTTTAGCTACAGACAGATAAATTAAGAAAGTTTTTTATTTTGAAAAAAAACAAATTGATTTTTACTGCTTTAACTAATTAATTAACCCCCCTCCGAAAAAAGAGAATCATAAGATGAAACCTGAAGCTACTTCAGCTTTATTTTTAGACACAAATTTTTAGGAACTCATTTCCATAAATTAAAAGAATAAAATGTTTGCTTTAGTAACAATTTCGAACTTCCAATCTTAACAATGAACTTGTGTGCTTAGAAATTTGTGTAAAATATGGAAAGATGGCCGCCAAGCCCATCATGCATAATTTAAAAAAAAATTAATTTTCAGAAACACGTTATGATGTATTTAGTAAAGGAGAAAAGGCTTTCTATCAACGCATACTTAGGTACTCGACTTACATATGGTAAATTTTTATCAAAAAATGTTAAATAAGTACCGCAATATAAGCTTGGAAATTTGATATCACACTATTTTTTAGCCACAACTTTCACCTTTTTTCTTTTCTTTTCTTTTTTTTTTTTTTGCTTGGCTTATTTTTTACTTTTGAAAAGTTGTTTTTTAGTATACAATATCTACGGGAATAAAAAATTTAAATTAAATATGACTTACCGTGTCGTTTAATTAATAAGTATTGTTTTCAACAATAATGAGCCAAAATTAGAAATCATGATTAAGTTAAGGAATATGTTTAAAAGACATTTATATACATATTCCAGAGAACTTAAAATTTAGACTACATGATCATATTAAATAAAACAAAAGCATATCACAGCGGAAAAAAATACACATTCTTAATATTTAAATCATACTTAGAACTCATTTTTAAAAAAATATGTAAGTTTATAAGCATTGTTTTTAAGTAAAAAAATGAAAAATATTTTAGAACAATAGGACTTTGCAAAAATAGCAATAATTTACGGAAAAAGTACGGTAAAACGATAGGAATTTATATTTAAAACCAAAAACTAAAATGACATCAAACATTGTTAAACATATAATATCCACCTATTAAAAAGTTATTTATAAAACTTTAAAAGTAATATTTTTATAGAGTATGCAATAAAAGCAAACACAAAGGTTAAAATTGGAATAAAATATATTAGTTTATTTCTGTTAGTAATCTAAATTAAATTCATATGTAACTTTAACTGATTTTTTCCTTAAAAGTTCAATTAGTGTTACAAACTATGAATTAAATAAATATTGCTGATAAAGTATTTTATTCCAGTCTTTACCACGCTTGTATCTATTTTCATTGCATGCTGTAAAAGATGCGATTTTTTTAAAATGCCCATAAAAGCAAAATAAAAAAAGAATGGACTCCATAAAAAATGAACATTCACTTCTATGAAAGGGTGACTATTCACTCCTACCAGGGGTGAAAAACCGCATTCCTTTAACAAGAGTGAATAGTCACTCCTCCGAAAGAGTGATTATCCACACCTGTTTAGAGTGAATATTCACTTCCCAGGAGGGACTATTCACTCTTTCAGAGAGTCAAAAATTTCACTTTTGCTCAGAGTGAATATTCACTTCCCAGGAGTGACTATTCACTCTTTCAGAGAGTCAAAAATTTCACTTTTTCTCAGAGTGAATAGTCACTCTAAAGAGGTTGGGCATATTTTGACTCTGCGATAGAGTGACCATTCACTCCTCTGGAGTGAATAGTCACTCCTTTTTATTTAGAGCGTAACATTATAATTAGGCAAAGATTACTATTTGGAAGAAGTGATAATTAAAAAGTGGAATAGTTGACTAAGTATATGCTGATAGATATAATTAAAATTTTTATTTTGCTAAAGAAAAAAAAAGCTTTAAATTTTGCAAATAATGTACAAAATATAAATATGCTGATTGGAGTGACAGGGAGGGGGTTAGGGAGGGAGAAAGGTGCAGTTGTTAGTACCGGTACCGCAGAATATTAGGGCTCCGGTACTTCTTTTGTTAGAAATTAAGCCCTGCGCCTCTCCCCAAGGAGAGCATCTCCCTCGGACCTATATCCTTAGTGTAGATAATTGACCGACATAAACAACACCAACTCCTTCTCCTTCCACCGGATTTTTCAATCGAGAGTCTGTATCTGAAAATTCTCTCACGGATCACATATTTACTTTTTGTTACACCTTTCACATTCTGAGACTACCACAGGCGACCCACATCAGGAATTCCGGCATGTTCTTGCGCTACCGGTGAAATACCTTCTGGTTTTAAAACACTTATAGTATAATTTTTTCTTTTTTTCGAAGGTGACTAAATGTCTCTGTAACGAAAAGTCCTTGGAGAAAATTTCTCTTCGGAAATTTCATTCTGAATGGTTCTATCTATGGCTATATCACTCGAAAACTTTTATAAGAAAAATCCCATTTTTATTCCATATTTGAACTCGGAAATTAAAATTTTTATTACCTAGTCGATTTTCAAAACAGTTTTACTTGCTATGGACAATGTGCGCATGATTTTTTTGCAGAAAAGTATAAACAGGGTGCCCACTAAAATCTGTCCTGTTCAACCCCAAATCTGTCCATTAACTTCAGAATTCCGACAGCTATAGCCATAAATGTGATGTTTAAGTATAGCAAAGTGTTTATAGACTGCTTGCATATGACGTCACATGTTCAGAAGAATCTGGCATCGCTTCATATGGCACCCACATAAGGCGAATGTGGTGCTCTTCATTTGACTTATTAAACTTATTAGCACTATAATAATAAAAATAAGAAAAATCTAAATTAAACAGAAAGACAAGCTTTTAACTGCAAACGGGGAGTTCTGATGTACCGTGTGGGCTCCAGATGCAATACCAGATTAGAGCAATGCAATCACAGTGAGGTAGTGACTCTGAAAGTAGAGAGACTGGACATTGGCACACAGAGAGATTTGGGACATCCACCATTTTAGTTAAAACTTGAGCATTCGTCACCATTGCGCTATAAAGGATTTTTGGGTAATTGCCATACAACTTTTTTAAAAATTACGTCGCAGTGCAATACATTCATTGGATTTGAACTTCATTTTACGTTCAGACTATTTTGAAAAAATAAATGTAGTTTTTCTCAGAATTTTATGTAAAATGAATTTCAGCTAGAAAATAAATTACATTATTTCTCCCCCCCCCCCCCCCACACACACACATACACACCACTATAGTTAGTTTCTTATACAGATCTAAACGACAGTAACTATTATAAAATAGCTGTTTTTGAATTGAAGATTTAAAAAATAAATAAATATTGATACAATACATATTTCCTCCAAAAACATACACGATTTAAGCTTAGCTTAAAATCTACACTGAAGAGATTTCTATTTTATCTTCTAAATTAACTCTTTCGGGTCCAATTTTTTTTTATTATTATTATTTAGAAAACAATTGCTTTTTCGTTAATAATGTTAATAGTAGCTATCCAAAAAGATATACTAAAGTTCAACGAATACGTCATTGTCTGAAATTTAACGAATGTAGTTATTTTGCATACTATTCAGTCGATATTCATAATGGCAATATGTTAAGGAAGAGTTTTTGAAGACGTTTGGAAAATATCGTATTAGAACAGGATTTAACAGGTATTACAACTTTCTATTTTTTTTTTTTTTTTGCTTTATCATGCATGATAGTGTAAGCTGCCCTGTTTTCGTCCCCCAGTCAATTTTAGGCCCTTGGAAGTTTTAATTTTCAGTGAACACCTACCAAATCCGGATTTTACATAGAGTAACTACCCACGCACATAGAACCATACGCAAATATCGTACAAAAAAATTTTAGCAATGCGAAAAATTGTTTTTTTTTAAGTATCTATATATGGCAAACGAAAAAAACAGTCCTAATCCCCCCCCCCCCCTTCAAAAAATTCAATACTCGAGGCTTAACTTATAGCCAAATCAAAATTTATTTCTAAATGAGTAAGTAATTTAATTTACATTAAATTAAGGTACAATGAAATGTACTAATTATCAGTAGAAGAATAACAACGAAACATTAGCCATCCAAACATGAGTAATATATAAATTTTGTATTGTTTTTGGCTCCTGAGTGTGACCAAGTACAGCACCGAAGGCACTGAACTCATACTTCTCCATGTTTATCACCAGAAAAACGCTTCAAGCAGATAGGGCAATCTGCTTCATTGCCGCCATCATTATCGCTTGTATTGTCACCATAAGAAATGTCAACAGAAGAACCACTTTCGTCATCAGAGTCGCTGGGTAGGTCACGTTTGGACATTTTACATGGTTGATTCTTCCCCTTTCCCTTGAGAATGGTGGGTGCCAGAAGTTTTTTTTTTTTTTTTTTTTTTTTTTTTTCTGTCAGCTGAGCATTTTTTCTTCGCCTAGGGATTTTTCCCTTTGTTTTTATACGAGATCCAGTGCTCAATGTCACTGAACCTCCTGAACATATTTCAGCTGAGCGTTTCTTCTTCACCTAGGGATTTTCCCCTTTGTTTTTATGCGAGATCCAGTGCTCAATGTCACTGAACCTCCTGAGCATATTTCATGTGACCAAGTGCAGCATTGAAGGCACTGAACCAATGCCCCCTACATATTTGAGAAAGCCATGACACGCGTCACGAAAACGTCACACAAAGCAGACAAAACAAAGAAAAAAATCATTCATTGGCTCGTGGATATCCATGAGCCAATTTTACATTTCACCCGCTTGACAATCGCAATATCTCTGACACATTTGCAAACAAAAAATTACCCCACCAGTGGCTGAGAGGTTCTGCTCTCAAAGCTGGTAGATGGGAGATGCTGGGTTCGAACGCAATCGCGACCGTCGAACAAATCGTTCGGAGTTTTCCGTGGTTTTCTTCGAACCTTGAGTAAATACAGGTAAGGCCTTTAGAAGGATCCCCACGAAGGGCATCCCCACACCCTCGATCCTACATCCCTTGTACAGATAATCGGCCATCATAAACAACAACAACAGCAAACAAAAAATTAAAATCTCGGCAAATTTTAATCAGATGTTTAACACTTAAGGAACGTACCCACCCCCCCCCCTTATAAATGGCATGTGGCGACCAACATTTGATAGCCTGAAAATGGCTTTTAAACACCAATTTTCACTGTATTCAATGTTATATATATTTTTCAATATTAATGTCAAAGCTCATATTTCATAGATGTATCTTTGATTGTAATCATTTGTTATAGAACAACTAAATTTTCATGTACTGAAAATTGCTTTTAAACACCAATTTTGACTGTATTCATAGTTATATAAAGTTTTAAATATTAATATCAAAGCTCGTGTTTTGGACATAAAAATTGTTAAAATGTATAAAAATCGCAAGATGTTTAGGATGATTAATTCTAATGGCACAGAATATTCAGTGTGAAAAGTTAACGTTACCTCATTATAATTCCTAAAATTCTTGAATCTTGATCGAGTTTTTTCCAGTTTTGATATCAAAGATAAAATTTGCTCTAGATTAAAAAAAAAAAAGAAAGTGGAGTAAAATCATGTTTTAGCATTGGAAATTTAAAATCCTTTTACTATTTCAATATGGAGACAGCTCCCTCAAACTTATTTTTTAATAAAATTTTAAGGAAGATTATTTTTCAATTGAATTTCTATTTTTATTTTCCGCGATAAAAATGTATACGAGAAGGTTGTTTTTTTTTTTTTTTTTTAATAATTGTTATGTACAATTAATTTTAAAAAAAACAACAACAACACAATGCTCACACAACATACAACAAATAAATAGTAGCTGTTCCGGTCGGCATTGCATGGAGCCGTAATTAAATATACCTAAAATATACTTAATTAACCTTAAATATACCTAAAATAAGTGTTGAACGATTTTATATTTTTAAACGAAAATCTAGTGAAAAGGACTTGCAAGAAGCGTTCTTCTTTTTTTTTTTTTATCGACTACCGACAATAAATAAATAAATAAATAAATATATCTTATTCCCCAAACTCTTTGAAAATTTTATGAGTTAAAAATACACTGCTCAAAACAATTAGGGGAGCACATGGTTTTAACAAAATTACGCAAATATTTACACCGATAACTAACGTAAAATAAAACAGCCATAATTTAAAGAGTAGTAGAAAACAGATGAAGAAAACTTCACATGCGAATCAAGGTTTATGACGTCAAAAACTAGAAAAATGAGATAAGTGCAGAAATATGGATTTTTCAGAAACGTATGTTTCACACTCACAGTTGTAAAATTCAATAGCTCAGCTTGTGTTTTGAGAAAAGGTGACTTGAAAATGTCACAACAATGTGATTTACCGGAATCCAAGGCTTGACGTGTTATTGGGACATATGAATCTGGGGAAACACAACGAAGTGTAGCGGATGCTGTTGGAGTCTCAAGAAGTGTCAATGCAAGGCTGTATAATCGGTTCCAAGATACATGGAATGGTAGACATCGACAAGGCCAAGGTCGGCCATGTGCTACCTCAGACACTGATGACAGATATATCCTGTTAATAGCTCGTCGAGACGGAACGGGCAATGCTACGTAGCTGCAAACACATTTTTTCTTGGCCACAAGACAAAGGGTGTCCATCCAAACAGTCCGAAATAGACTTCGTTAGAGTGCTCTTTATGCACGTAAGCCAGTGGTCTGTATTCCGTTGACCTCAAGCAACTGTGCGGCTCAAAGAATGTGTTGGGCAACTGAACATTGAGTTTGGAGGTAACATTGTTGGAATCAAATTCCGTTTACTGACGGATCCCGATTCAGTCTGAATGTGACATCTGATGAGTTTTGGCATGGAGAGAAAGGGACACTCAAAATAATCCCGCGCTCGTTTGTGAAAGATCACATTACAGACGATGTGGGTTGATGCTATGGGCTGGAATCAGCATAGATGGACGTACGGGCATGCATATCATTCGGAATGGCACTTTGACGGTCCAAACTTATACAGACGAGATGCTGAGACCTCATGTTGTACTTTATGTTGCAGCTATTGTTGATTCCTTTTTTCCAAGCATGATAATGCCACACCGCATACAGCTCGTCTTGTGGAGAACATTCTTAAAGTTGAAAAAATACAGCATATGGACTAGCCAACATGCTCTCCTGACCTGAATCCCATCGAGCATGATTTTGACACACTCGGACGAAGCATTGCAGCGAGACTGAGGCTTCGTTTTATTTTCTATGATTATCAAGATTGCAATTCTTGAGGAGTGGAGCAGTGCTCCCGAAAACTTATCGATAATGTCATCGAATCCAAGGAAAAAAGTCCGTCCGGCCAGTGCCGGGAGGGAGAAATAGCTTTCATATTCCTTATTTTTAAAGAGCCAGCTTATACTATTCAAACACACGAAGCTCAAATTAGTGGAGCCCGATTATAGAAGATTCAATGCTAATTTTTGTCAATACTGTATGTGAATGAAAATTTCGCGAAATTAGTCAGCTATATCCAAGCTGGTTTTATTTAAAGTGACTTATATTTCGTCGCCAAATTTGGCGATATCTTGAAGTGCCCGCCATTTTAAAACAACATGATGGGTAAAGCTAACAAATGAACTTAGTCGAGACCTCAGTAATTCCTGTGCACGTGCTCACCCACATTGGAATCGGTTGATATATACGAGAGATATCACAGGCAAAAAATCAGATTTTTCAAAATGTCACCCATATTAGAAATTCAAAGTGCTATATTCCAACCATTTTTAAAGATAAAGGCAAAACTAAAAATGATCCGGAATCCTTGTATCAAGGTCAAACACTTAAGAAAGAAATTCAGTTTCTAATTCTTTTGTACCTCATTTTAGGTAGCTTTCATTACAAAAAGCTACCTATTGCAGCCGTTCGGAGGAAAGCGATTTCAAAAAATTTTGGTATATTTTCATCGATCATGACCCCCAGACCCCGAAACCACCCTCCGTCCAAAATTTACACACATATATATATATATATATATATATATATATATATATATATATATATATATATCTGACATTTGTCACACTGTAACTCTCGTATTAATGAACCGATTTGGATGTAATTCGGTGTGTACATAGTACATACCAATGTCTCGACCGAGTTCGTTGGCCAGCTTCATCCGCCATTTTGTTTCAAAATGGCGGCCATTTAATTTTTTTTTTAATTTAAAATTTGATATGTGGTACCAAAAAATTGAAAATGGAAAAATATTTTTTTCTTATGTATTTGACCTTAATACAAGGATTCCGGAGCAGTTTTTGTTTCGTCTATATCTTAAAAAATGGCTGAGTTACAGCATTTTGAATTTCTAGCGTGGCTGACATTTTGAAACGTCCTGAATTTTGCACGCGATAAAAGGCGTATTTATGAACCGATTTGGATGTAACTTCGTTTATAGATAGTACATACCAATGTCTCGACCGAGTTTGTTGGCCAGCTTCATCCGCCATCTTGTTTAAAAATGGCGGCCATTTAAATTTTTTAAAAAATTTAAATTTGAAATGTAGTACCAAAAAATTGAAAAAAGAAAAAATATTTTTTTCTTATGTGTTTGACCTTGATAAAAAGATTCGGGAGCAGTTTTTGTTTCGTCTATATCTTTAAAAAGTCCTTCCGGCCAGTGCCGGGAGGAAGAGGTAGCTTTCATATTCCTTATTTTAAAAAAGCTAACTTATATTATTCAAACACACGAAGCTCAATTTAGTGGAAACCGAATATAGGAGATTCAATACTAATTTTTATCAATACTAAATCATTATGAATGAGAATTTCGCGAAATTAATCAGCTTTATCCAAGCTGCTTTTATTTAAGGTAACATATTTGGCTGCCAAATTCGGCGATTTCTTAAAGTGCCTGCCATTTTAAGACAACATGGTGGATGAGGCTAACCAGTGAACTTGGTCGAGACCTTAGTAATTGATGTGCACATGCTCACTCACATCTGAATCGGTTGATATATGCGAGTGCTGTCGCAGGCAAAAAATCAGATTTTTCAAAATGTCACCTACATTAGAAATTGAAACTGCTATATCAGAGCCATTTTTTAAGATAAAGACAAACAAAAAATGCTCCTGAATCCTTATATCAAGGTCAAATACTTAAGAAAGAAACCTTTTTCAATTTCTATTTTTTTTTGCACCTCACATTAAATATAATTTTTTTTAATTTTGATGGCCGCCATTTTGAAACAAGATGGCTGATGAAGCTGGCCGGCGAACTTGGTCGAGATATTGATATATACTATCTACATGCCTTCTTACATCGAAATAGGCGAATACGTTTGTTATCGCTTGACAAATACAAGATCGTTTCAAAGTGTTAGCCATGCTAGAAATTCAAAGTGCTATAATTCAACCATTTTTTAAGATATAAACAAAAAAACAAATTTTCAGAAACAAAAACTGCTCCAGAATCTTTGTATCAAGGCCAAACACATTTTTAAAAAAAATTAATTTTCCAATTTTTTAATACCTTAAATTATTTTTTTTTAATGGCAACCCGTTTGAAACAAGATGACTAATTAAGCTGGCCAACGAACTCAGTCGAGACATTGGTATGTACTATGTACAGAGACAGACCAAGTTACATCCAAATCGGTTCATAAATACGCCTGTTATCACGTGACAAAAATCAGGTCGTTTTAAAATGTCAGCCACAAAAGAAATTCAAAATGCTATAACTCAGCCATTTTTTTAGATATAGACGAAACAAAACCTGTTCCGTAATCTTTGTATTAAGGTAAAACACATACAAAAAAAAATCTTTTTCATTTTCTAATTTTTTGGTATCTCATTTTAAATTTTAAATTTTTAAATTTATTTAAATTGCCGCCATTTTGAAACGAGATGGTGGATGTAGCTGGCCAACGAACTCGGTCGAAATAATTGTATGTACTATGTACACGCCAAGGTAAATCGAAATCGGTTCATAAATACGCCGGTTATCACGTGACAAAAATCAGGACGTTTCAAAATGTAGGCCACGCTAGAAATTCAAAATGCTATAACTCAGCCATTTTTTAAGTTATAGACGAAACAAAAGCTGCTCCCGAATCTTTTTATCAAGGTCAAACACATAAGAAAAAAATATTTTTTCAATTTTCAGTTTTTTGGTACCGCATTTCAAATTTAAATTTTTCTTAAAAATTTAAACGGCCGCCATTTTTAAACAAGATAGCGGATGAAGCTGGTCAACGAACTCGGTCGAGACATTGGTATGTACTATGTATAAACGAAGCTACATCAAAATCGGTTCATAAATACGCCTTTTATAGCGTGACAAAATTCAGGACGTTTCAAAATATCAGCCATGCTACAAATTCAAAATGCTATAACTCAGCCATTTTAGGTAGCTTTCATTACAGAAAGCTACCTATTGCAGCCGTTCGGAGGAAAGCGATTTCAAAAAAATTTTGGTATATTTTCATCGGTCATGACCCCCAGACCCCGAAACCACCCTCCGTTCAGAATTGATATATCTGACCTTTGTCACACTGTAACTCTCGTATTTATGAACCGATTTGGATGTAATTCGGTGTGTACATAGCTCGACCGAGTTTGTTGGCCAGCTTCATACGCCATTTTGTTTCAAAATGGCGGCCATTTAAAATTTTTAAAAAAATTTAAAATTTGAAAAGTGGTACCAAAAAATTGAATATGGAAAAATATTTTTTTCTTATGTATTTGACCTTTATTCAAAGATAACGCAGCAGTTTTTGTTTCGTCTATATCTTAAAAAATGGCTGAGTTATAGCATTTTGAATTTCTAGAGTGGCTGACATTTTGAAACGTCCTGAATTTTGACACGCGATAGAAGGCGTATTTATGAACCGATTTGGATGTAACTTCGTTTATACATAGTACATACCAATGTCTCGACCGAGTTCGTTGGCCAGCTTCATCCGCCATCTTGTTTAAAAATGGCGGCCATTTAAATTTCTAAGAAAAATTTTAACTTGAAATGTGGTGCCAAAAAATTGAAAATTGAAAACATATTTTTTTCTTATGTATTTGACCTTTATACAAAGATTCCGGAGCAGTTTTTGTTTCGTCTATATCTTAAAAAATGGCTGAGTTATAGCATTTTGAGTTTCTAGCGTGGTTGACATTTTAAAAAGTCCTGAACTTTGTCACGCTATAAAAGGCGTATTTATGAACCGATTTGGATGTAACTTCGTTTATACATAGTACATACTAATGTATCGACCGAGTTCGTTGGCCAGCTTCATCCGCCATCTTGTTTAAAAATGGCGGCCATTTAAATTTTTAAGAAAAATTTTAATTTGAAATGTGGTACCAAAAAATTGAAAATTGAAAAAATATTTTTCTTATGTATTTGACCTTTATACAAAGATTCCGGAGCAGTTTTTGTTTGGTCTATATCTTAAAAAATGGCTGAGTTATAGCATTTTGAATTTCTAGCGTGGCTGATATTTTGAAACGCCCTGATATTTGTCACGCGATAACAGGCATATTTATGAACCGATTTGAATGTAACTTGGTCTGTACATAGTACATACCAATGTCTCGACCGAGTTCGTTGGCCAGCTTCATCCGCCATCTTGTTTAAAAATGGCGGCCATTTAAATTTTTAAGAAAAATTTTTATTTGAAATGTGGTACCAAAAAATTGAAAATTGAAAAAATATTCTTTTTTCTGATTTGTTTGACCTTGATAAAAAGATTCGGGAGCAGTTTGTTTTCGTCTATATCTTAAGAAATGTCTGAGTTATAGCATTTTGACTTTCTAGCGTGGCTGACATTTTGAAACGTTCTGATTTTTGTCACGTGATAACAGGCGTATTTATGAACCGATTTGGATGTACCTTGGTGTGTACATAGTACATACAAATATCTCGACCGAGTTCGTTGGTCAGCTTCATCCGCCATCTTGTTTCAAATAATGATTTAATGTCATAATGATTTAGTATTGATAAAAATTAGTATTGAATCTCCTATATTCGGTTTCCACTAAATTGAACTTCGCGTGTTTGAATAATATAAGTTGGCTTTTTAAAAATAAGGAATATGAAAGCTACCTCTTCCTCCCGGCACTGGCCGGAAGGACTTTTTTTAAGATATAGACGAAACAAAAACTGCTCCGGAGTCTTTTTATAAAGGTCAAATACATAAGAAAAAAATATTTTTCCATTTTCAAAATTTTGGCCCCACATTTCAAATTTTAAATTTTTTAAAAATTTTTAAATGGCCGCCATTTTGAAACAAAATGGCGGATGAAGCTGGCCAACGAACTCGGTCGAGACATTGGTATGTAGTATGTACACACCGAATTACATCCAAATCGGTTCATAAATACGAGAGTTACAGTATGACAAAGGTCAGATATATATATATATATATATAACCATTAATTAAACATAACCTACCACCATCAAAAACCGTAATATTATGAATTAAAGCTGTAAGTATAAAATTTTTTTTTAATTTATTATAAGAATTATTATGGAAGAAAAATAAGAAAGTGGACACCGACAAATAATGGAAATGCTTATATATTGAATTACGTTGGGCACAGAATTCAATGATATAAGCAAAATGGTTGTTTTCTGTGAGAAAAATAAGCTAAAGCTAAAAGTTATTTTCCCCTGTGCCCAAACAACCATTAAAATCAAGTGAATTGATTAAAAATGAAAACAGAATAGAAACAAATAATATGAAATGGAAAAATCAATAAAACCTATTTAAATATTTATAGGATATAAAATAGAAATAATAAACATCATACCGATTAATATTTCAATATTTTAGAATAAATCCCCGCGCACATGGCACCCAAAATATCGTAAAGATTAAGGTGAATAAAACAGTTAAGAAATCACAGTAATTGATACCATAGGATGCAGTTAATACATTTTGAAATAAATGTTAAATAACTTTTAATATAATATAAAATAAAATAAATAGAAAGTAATTACATATTTAAAATGAACTATTAAATTAATTAAAAACTGTTTAACAATATCGTCAAAATTTAGCTAAAAATTCCCCCTGGTGTAGTAAATTATAACTGAAATGTAGCTGGAAAAAATAAAATTTAGAACTTATCGAAAAAATATAAATTTTGGTGCTGCCATCTAGTATTACTTTTATGATTCAATTGTCACAAGATAAACAGTTGTAAGCATTTGAATGTAACAAATGTTTTATTAACAGCAAAACCAAACAAATCCTTATATATAGATAATTATAAACCGAACATAAACCACACAATGTATTAAAAAAAAACTATTGTTAATAAAATTTAAAAAGCATACAAAATATTCTATTAGCTAACTTATTTAAACTACACTAAGAATTTAAATAATTCTAGAACATCGATAATATATAGCATATAGCTATATGCTATAAAACAAAATAAATTCATTAATAATTAATATAAATAATTATTAAAAATATAAAAATCTTTAATAAAAACTATTATATATAAGATAACTATAAAATGAACAGGAAATAAAAAACATATGGGAGTATAAAGAATGTAAACAGATACTTAAATTCCGATTACCTAAAAAGCACAAATACAGTGTGTGGATTATTTTCATACATCCATAAAAATCCTAAAAGTATGAATGTGGGACATTCAAAAACATTAAACCGATAATAAATTTTATAACACAAAGTGAAAATAGATAAATATTAAAATATTAATAAGAATAGAGGAATAATAATAAAAATAATTACCCAATTTTAATACATACAGTATAACTTTATATTAAATATACTTATATGTATATTAATCACTATAAAAATGGCATACTATTAGTAATTAATATGATATTGTCCTTATTAAATTAAAATTTATAACAAATGATTGTAAATAAGATTAAACAATAATTAAGCTAATTATTAATGAAATTCACCAATTACATATAAAATATCAAATCAACATCCTTATAAAATACGTATCAAAAATATAGTAATAATACAAAAGCCCCAATTTTTTTTTCTTTTTTTTTATAAATTAACCATTGCGTATTATCCAGACAACACCACCCTCCTCTGCACTCTAACATCTACCCACCCATCCAACCTATAATAATTTTTTTATATTATTTTACAGTTTTTAATTTTTTATAGATATTTTTTTATTTTATAACTTTTTTGTAATTTTGTTTACGCATGTGTTAATTTGTTTTAAAAGATCATGTAAGAAAAATACTAATTGTATATTAATGAATATATGAATTTTTTTGGAAAACCATGATTTAATGCATCATAAATTAGTTTTTCAATATTATTGTTAATTAGAGGAGAAGAACATACACATTTTATTCTATATAAATGATTAAGTATTATATTTCGAAATACAGAATGATGTAGACAAGATTTAAAATTTGTAAATGTATTAACTTTGAATTTAAATTCTTTACGTTTGTCATATAAATCTGTGATTGTTTTGTTGTCTTTTATTGTAATTTTAAGATCTAAGAAGTTAATTGTATTGTTAGATAAAAGGTTTTCCGTTAATTCCTAATTAGTGGGATAATCTACTGGAAATTGAGTAATTGCAGAATGATCAGTATCAATTAAAATTATGTCATCAATATAACGATATAAATGTAGATTATTATTAGTAAAATTACGTTCATAATGATATAAGTCTGAGAGTAAACTGGATGTACAACCGCCTTGTGGTATACCGACATGCTGTAAATATAAAGTGTTATCTTGCAAGATATAATTATTATAGATAATGAAGTTTGTTAAAGATTTAAAATATGCAATATCAATATTAGATGGTAATTCCAGTTTTTTATAATACTTTTTAAATAATGCATTTATAATTTTATGTAAATCTAATAGGTCTATATTATTAAAAAGATCTTTGAAGTTATATGTCGTTATATTATATACACAATGAAGATTTTTTAAAATATTGACAAGTTGATAGCTATTTTTTATACAATGTGTATTATCATTGTTTGTAGTAAGTACATATAATTGATTAAGAATTTTTAAGAGAAGTTTATTGGCTTTATTATTATATGTATTGCAACCAATAGTTACAGTCCTAAATTTAATTGGAGTTTTATGAAATTTGGGAATAAGAACTAAATATGGATAATTAAAGTTAGTAGATAAAATATTTAATAGTTTATAATAACTTCGAATTTTACGATTATTTACAATTACATTTTCATTAGTTTTTTGAAATGACTTATTAGAAGAAATAAAATTTGTAAGAAGTTGGTGATAATAAGATTTACATATAATAGCATAATTATTAGGAGATTTGTCTACATATGTAATAACGTAGTTTTTTTGTAATTTAGTAATTTGTTGGAAAATATGCTGTGTATTAATAGAAACTAAATCAGCAATATTATTTTTTAAAGCCATAGTTATTTTTTCAATTACTAATATTTTCCACTGATTAAAATATTCAATAGGCTTATTATAAGAGATAGAAATTTTATAAATAAAAATACCAATATCATGTGTAAACTGTTTGATGATAGATTTAACATTAAATTTAGATGGAAGTCTATATATAGTACCATAACCCATTAGTTGTTTCAATTTAAAATCATTAACAATATCAAGATTTCCAGTGATTATATGTCCATGATCATTGTTTATGTATTTTTTTAGAGTGGGGTCATTGCATTTACACGGAAAATTACTTGCAGCAGATGTATTTTTTGAAAATGTATTGTAGTTAAAAATCTTTCTACCAATTTTATTAGGATATTTAAAGGTTTTTGAGATATGAAGATTATTAATAGGAAAAAAACAATTTTTATCATTAATTATACAATTGATATTAATTTTATTAAATATGTGATTTGAAAAAGTAATTAACATTTGAGTATTCATGTTTTGAATTTTATGTTTTTTTTTTTGAAAATTAATATTTAAAAGATTAACCCTAGTCATAATGAGGTCAAAATAAATATCAGAGAAATGTTTAGAGAAAGATTTACTTAGAAATACATTTAAATGTTGTACAATCTGTTTCTTTTTAATAGCAAAGATGTGTTTTCGAATTAACAACCAGTTATAATTCTCTAAATATTTTCTTTGAAGATCATTTATATGTTTAGTGATAGATTTTTTGGAAACTACAACTGATGATGAACCTTTTCCTCGTTTATTACGTGTTGTTTTACCATTTAAATTGTGATTAAGAGTAGGATAAATTGGAGAATAATCAATATTGTTATTTATAGATGTGAAGACTTTGACAGGTCTGTTAAATACTTCACTGTTAAGTCCATAAGGATAAATTGTGTTGTAATATTTCATAAATGATGATTCCATATAAAGACGTTCTGATTTATTTTTTAGTATTTGAAGGATTTCAATTGTCGTATTTTTAAATTGATGTTTATGAAAATGTTGAATCTCAGCTGTAGATTGTATATTTTTTGCTTTGTTATTAATAGAGTCTGAACGATGATGATTGATACGTTTATGAATTGGACCTGATGTTTCACCAATATATTTCATATTACATAAGTCGCACTCGCACTTTATACTATACATCACATTAAATGCTTTACAAAAACTTGAATAATTAGGATCTGAGATAATTTGTGTCTGAGAAGCGTATGGACATGTCTTGCACCGAGCATCATAACACTTACGAAAAAATAAAGGACGAGGGGGAGAGTATAAATGGTCACTGGATGACGATCCAGGAACAATCCAATTATTGTTCCTGTACCGGGCACTATATATATATATACATATATATTGATATATATATATATATATATATCAATTTTGACCGGAGGGTGGTTTCGGGGTCTGGGAGTCATGATCGATGAAAATATACCAAAATTTTTTGAAATCGCTTTTCTCCGAACGGCTGCAATAGGTAGCTTTTTGTAATGAAAGCTACCTAAAATGGCTGAGCTATAGCATTTTGAATTTCTAGCGTGGCTGACATTTTGAAAGGTCCTGATTTTTGTCACGTGATAACGGTCGTATTTATGAACCGATTTGGATGTACCTTGGTGTGTACATAGTACATACAAATATCTCGACCGAGTTCGTTGTCCAGCTTCATCCGAGATCTTGTTTCAAAATGGCGGCCATTTAAAAAAAATTTAAACATTTTAAATTTAAAATGAGGTACCAAGAAATTTAAAAATGAAAAAGATTTTTTTTGTATGTGTTTGACATTAATACAAAGATTCCGGAACAGTTTTCGTTTCGTCTATATCTAAAAAAAATGGCTGAGTTATAGCATTTTGAATTTCTATTGTGGCTGATATTTTAAAACGACCTGATATTTGTCATGCGATAACAGGCGTATCTATGAACCGATTTGGATGTAACTTGGTCTGTACATAGTACAAACCAATGTCTCGACCGAGTTCGTTGGCCAGCTTCATTCGCCATCTTGTTTCAAAAGGGTTGCCATTTTAAAAAAAACTTAAATTTAAAATGAGGTATTAAAAAAATGGAAAATGAAAAAGATTTTTTTATGTGTTTGGCCTTGATACAAAGATTTCGGGGCAGTTTTTGTTTCTGAAAATTTGTTCTTTTGTTTATATCTTTAAAAAATGCTTGAATTATAGCACTTTGAATTTCTAGCATGGCTAACATTTTGAAACGATCTTGTATTTGTCACGCGATAACACACGTATTCGCCTATTTCGATGTAAGAAGGCATGTGGATAGTATACATCAATATCTCGACCAAGTTCGCTGACCAGCTTCATCAGCAATCTCGTTTCAAAATGGCGGTCATTAAATTAAAAAAATTATATTTAAAGTGAGTTGCAAAAACATTAGAAATTGAAAAAGGTTTCTTACTTAAGTATTTCACCTTGATATAAGGATTCAGGAGCATTTTTTTTTGTCTTTATCTTCAAAAATGGCTCAGATATAGCAATTTCAATATCTAATGTGGGTGACATTTTGAAAAATCTGATTTTTTGCCTGCGACAGCACTCGTATATATCAATCGATTCAGGTGTGAGTGAGCATGTTCACAGCAATTACTAAGGTCTCGAGCAAGTTCACAGGTTAGCCTCATCCACCATGTTCTCTTAAAATGGCAGGCACTTTAAGGAATCGCAGAATTTGGCAGCCAAATATAAGTTACTTTAAATAAAAGCAGCTCGGATAAAGCTGACTAATTTCGCGAAATTCTCATTCATAATGATTTAATATTGATAAAAATTAGTATTGAATCTCCTATATTCGGTTTCCACTAAATTGAGCTTCGTGTGTTTGAATAATATAAGTTGGCTTTTTTAAAATAAGGAATATGAAAGCTACCTCTTCCTCCCGGCACTGGCCGGAAGGACTTTTAAATTTAAATTTAAAAAAATTTAATGGCCGCCATTTTTAAACAAGATGGCGAATGAAGCTGACCAACTAACTTGGTCGAGACATTGCTATATAATATGCACATGCCTTTTCACTTCCAAATCGGTTAATAAATACGCGTGTTATAGCGTGACAAAAATCAAACCGTTTCAAAAAAGTCCTTCCGGCCAGTGCCGGGAGGAAGAGGTAGCTTTCATATTCCTTATTTTTAAAATGCCAGCTTATATTATTCAAACACACAAAGCTCAATTTAGTGGAAACCGATTATAGGAGATTCAATACTATTTTTTATTAATACTAAATCATTATGAATGAGAATTTCGCGAAATTACTCAGCTTTATCCAATCTGTTTTTATTTAAAGTAACTTATATTTGTTTGCCAAATTCGGCGATATCTTGAAGTGCCTGCAATTTTAAGACAACATGGTGGATGAGGCTAACCAGTGAACTTGGTCGAGACTTAGTAATTCCAGTGCACATGCTCACTCACATCGGAATCGGTTGATATATACGAGTGCTGTCGCAGGCAAAAAGTCAGATTTTTCAAAATGTCACCCAAAAAAGAAAACTTTTTCAACTTCCAATTTTTTTGCACCTTACTTTAAATATAATTTTTATTTTAATTTACCGGCCGCCATATTGAAACAAGATGGCTGATAAAGCTGGCCAGCGAACTTGGGCAAGACATTGCTATATACTATCCACATGCCTTCTAACATCGAAATAGGTTAATAAATACAGTAAACTATCTGTAAGGCGGACTCTGTGTAAGACGGAAATCTGTCTAACTCGGAAAGATTTTCAAATCCCTGCAAATCCATAGACATAGAGTAAAATTTGTCTAAGGCGGAATATTGCATACTACGGAAAATGTTCTCGATCCCGATCGATTCCGCCTTAGACAGAGTTTGCTGTACACGTGTTATCGCGAGACAAATATCAGATGGTTTCAAAATGTCAGCCATGCTAGAAATTTTTAAATGGCCGTCATTTTGAAACAAGGTGGCGTATGAAGTTTGCCAACGAACTCGGTCGAGTCATTGGTAATGTACTATGTAAACACCAAATTACATCCAAATCTGTTCATAAATACGCCTGTTATCGCGTGACAAAATTCAAATCGTTTCAAAATGTCAGCAATACTAGAAATTCAAAGTGCTATAATTCAACCATTTTTTAAGATATACACGAAACAAAAACTGCTCTGGAATCATTGTATTAAGGTCAAACACTTAAGAAAAGAATCTTTTTCATTTTCCAATTTTTTGATACCTCATTTTAAATTTAATATTTTTTAAAAAATTTTAAATGGCCGCCATTTTGAAACAAGATGGCGAATGAAGCTGGAGAACGAACTCGGTCTAGACATTGGTATGTACTATGTACACACCAAGTTACATCCAAATCGGTTCATAAATACGCCTGTTATTGCGTGAGAAAAATCAGGTCATTTCAAAATGTCAGCCACAATAGAAATTCAAAATGCTATAACTCAGCCATTTTTTTAGATATAGACGAAACAAAAACTGCTCGGGAATCTTTGTATTAAGGTCAAACACATACAGAAAAAATCTTTTTCATTTTTAAATTTCTTGATACCTCATTTTAAATTTAAAATTTTTAATTTTTTTTAATGGCCGCCATTTTGAAACAAGATGGCGGATGAAGCTGACGAACGAACTCGGTCGAGACATTGGTATGTACTTCGTATACACCAAGGTACATCCAAATCGATTAATAAATACGCCTGTTATCGCGTGACAAAGATCAGGTCATTTCAAAATGTCAGCCACGTTAGAAATTCAAAGTGCTATAACTCAGCCATTTTTTAAGATACAAACGAAACAAAAAGTGCTCCGAATCTTTGTATCAAGGTCAAACATATAAGAAAAAAATATTTTTTATTTTTCAATTTTTGGTACCACATTTAAAATTTTAAATTAAAAAAAAAAAATTAAATGGCCGCCATTTTGAAACAGGTTGGCGGATGAAGCTGGCCAACGAACTCGGTTGAGACATTGGTATGTACTATGTATACACCAAGGTACATCCAAATCGGTTCATAAATACGCCTGTTATCGCGTGTCAAAAATCAGGTCGTTTCAAAATGTCAGCCACGCTAGAAATTCAAAGTGCTATAACTCAGCCATTTTTTAAGATATAAACGAAACAAAAACATCTCCGAAATCTTTGTATCAAGGTCAAACGCATAAGAAAAAAATCTTTTTCTATTTCTACTTTTTTTGTACCTGATTTTAAATTTTAATTTTTTTTTTAATTTTAAATGGCCGCCATTTTGAAACAAGATGGCGGATGAAGCTGGCCAACGAACTCGGTCGAGACATTTGTATGTACTATGTACACACCAAGTTATATCCAAATCGGTTCAGAAATACGAGAGTTACAGTGTGACAAAGATCAGATTATATATATATATATATATATCACATTTGAACGGAGGGTGGTTTTGGGGTCTGGGGGTCATGATCGATGAAAATATACCAAAATTTTTTGAAATCGCTTTTCTTCGAACGGCTGCAATAGGTAGCTTTTTAGGTAGCTTTCATTACAAAAAGCTACCTATTGCAGCCGTTCGGAGGAAAGCGATTTCCAAAAATTTTGGTCTATTTTCATCGATCATGACCCCCAGACCCCAAAACCACCCTCCGTTCAGAATTGATATATATATATATATATATATATATATATATATATATATCTGATCTTTGTCACACTGTAACTCTCGTATTTATGAACCGATTTGGATGAAACTCGGTGTGTACATAGTACATACAACTGTCTCAACCGAGTTCGTTGGTCAGCTTCATCCGCTATCTTGTTTCAAAATGGCGGCCATTTAAATTTTTAAAAAAATTTTAAATTTGAAATGTGGTGCAAAAAAATTTAAAATTGAAAAATATTTTTTTCTTATGTATTTGACCTTGATACAAAGATTTCGGAGCATTTTTTGTTTCATCTATATCTTTAAAAATGGCTGGGTTATATCACTTTGAATTTCTAGCTTGGCTGACATTTTGAAACGACCTGATTTTTGTCACACGATAACAGGCTTGTTTATGAATCGATTTGGATGTACCTTGGTGTATACATAATACGTACCAATGTCTCGACCGAGTTCATTGTCCAGCTTCATCCGCCATTTTGATTCAAAATGGCTGCCATTTAAATTTTTAAAAAACTTTTTAAATATGAAATGTGGTACCAAAAAATTGAAAATTGAAAAATATTTTTTTCTTATGTGTTTGACCTTGATACAAAGATTCTGGAACAGTTTTTGTTTCTTCTATATCTAAAAAAATGACTGAGTTACAGCATTTCGAATTTCTATTGTGGCTGACATTTTGAAACAACCTGATTTTTGTCACGCGATAACAGCCGTATTTATGAACCGATTTGGATGTAACTTGGTGTGTACAAAGTACATACCAATGTCTCGACCGAGTTCATTGGTCAGCTTCATTCGCCATCTTGTTTCAAAAGGGCTGCCATTATTAAAAAAATTAAAATTTTAAATTTAAAATGAGTTATCAAAAAATTGAAAAATGAAAAAGATTTTTTTTATGTGTTTGACCTTGATACAAAGATTCCGGAGCAGTTTTTGTTTCGTATATATCTTAAAAAATGGTTGAATTTCTAGCATGGCTGACATTTTGAAACGATCTGATATTTGTCATGTGATAACACGCGTATTTATTAACCTATTTCAATGTAAGAAGGCATGTGGATAATATATCGTAATGTCTCAACCAAGTTCGCTGGCCAGCTTCATCAGATATCTTGTTTCAAAATGGAGGCCATTAAAATAAATAAAAAATTATATTTAAAGTGAGGTGCAAAAGAATTAGAAATTGGAAAAGGTTTCTTTCTTAAGTATTTGACCATGATATAAGGATTCCGGAGCATTTTTTGTTTTGTCTTTATCTTAGAAAATGGCTCAGATATAGCAGTTTGAATTTCTAATGTGTGTGACATTTTGAAAAATCTGATTTTTTGCGTGTGACAGAACTTGTATATATCAACCGATTCCGATGTGAGTAAGCATGTGCACAGGAATTACTAAGGTCTCGACCAAGTTCACTCGTTAGCCTCATCCACCATGTTGTCTTAAAATGGCAGGCACTTCAAGATATCGCCGAATTTGGCAACCAAATATAAGTTACTTTAAATAAAAGCAGCTTGGATAAAGCTGACTAATTTCGCGAAATTCTCATTCATAATGATTTAATATTGATAAAGATTAGGATTGAATCTCCTATAATCGGTTTCCACTAAATTGAGCTTCGTGTATTTGAATAAGATAATCTTGCTTTTTAAAAATAAGGAATATGAAAGCTACCTCTTCCTCCCGGCACTGGCCGGAAGGACTTTTATAATGAAAGCTACCTAATGCCAGCCATGCTAGAAATTCAAAGTGCTATAACTCAGCCATTTTTTAAGATATAGGCAAAACAAAAAATGCTCCGAAATCTCTGTATCAAGGTCAAGCACATAACAACAAAATTTTTTAACAATTTCTAATTTTTTTTTGTGTCTCATTTTAAATTTTAAGCTTTTTTAAAATTTTTAAATGGCCGTCATTCTTAAACAAGGTGGCGGATGAAGTTTGCCAACGAACTCGGTCGAGTCATTGATATGCACTATGTACACACCAAGTTACATCCAAAGTGGTTCATAAATACGCCTTTTATCTACGTGACAAAAATCAGATCGTTTCAAAATGTCAACAACACTAGAAATTCAAAGTGCTATAACCCAGTCATTTTTTAAAATATAGACGAAACAAAAAATGCTCCAGAATCTTTGTATGAAGATCAAACACATGAGAAAAAAATCTTTTTCAATTTCTAATTTTTTTGTACCTCATTTTAAATTAAAACTTTTTTTTTAATTTTTAAATGGCCGTCATTTTGAATCAAGGTGGAGGATGAAGCTTGCCAACGAACTCGGTTGAGACATTAGTACAGTGGTGGAAAATTGGCGCAGAGGCGGAGCCTACTGACACCACTAAATTTTAGTAGCATTTTTCGGCTTATCTGATAACAGAATTTCCGAGTTTTTATTAAGATGAAGAATACAAAAGTCCTTCCGGCCAGTGCCGGGAGGAAGAGGTAGCTTTCATATTCCTTATTTTAAAAAAGCCAACTTATATTATTCAAACACACGAAGCTCAATTAAGTGGAAACCGAATGTAGGAGATTCAATACTAATTTTTATCAATACTAAATCATTATGAATGAGAATTTCGCGAAATTAGTCAGCTTTATCCAAGCTGCTTTTATTTAAAGTAACTTATATTTGGCCGCTAAATTCGGCAATTTCTTAAAGTGCCTGCCATTTTAAGACAACATGGTGGATGAGGCTAACCAGTGAACTTGGTCGAGACCTTAGTAATTGCTGTGCACGTGCTCACTCACATCGGAATCGGTTGATATATACGAGTGCTGTCGCAGGCAAAAAATCAGATTTTTCAAAATGTCACCCACGTTAGAAATTGAAACTGCTATATCTGAGCCATTTTTTAAGATAAAGACAAAAAATGCTCCTGAATACTTATATCAAGGTCAAATACTTAAGAAAGAAACCTTTTTCAATTTCTAATTTTTTTGCACCTCACTTTAAATATATATATTTTTTAATTTTATGGCCGCCATTTTGAAACAAGATGGCTGATGAAGCTGGCCAGCGAACTTGGTCGAGATATTGATGTATACTATCCACATGCCTTCTTCCATCGAAATAGGCAAATACGTGTGGTATCGCGAGACAAATACAAGATCGTTCCAAAGTGTTAGCCATGATAGAAATTCAAAGTGCTATAGTTCAACCACTTTTTAAGATATAAACAAAAGAACAAATTTTCAGAAACAAAAACTGCTCCAGAATCTTTGTATCAAGGCGAAACACATAAAAATAATCTTTTTCATTTTCCAATTTTTTAATACCTCATTTTAAATTTTAAATTACATTTTTTTTTAAATGGCAACCCTTTTGAAACAAGATGGCGAATGAAGCTGGCCAACGAACTCGGTCGAGACATTGGTATGTACTATGTACAGACCAAGTTACATTCAAATCGGTTCAAAAATACGCCTGTTATCGCGTGACAAAAATCAGGTCGTTTTAAAATGTCAGCCACAATAGAAATTCAAAATGTTATAACTCAGCCATTTTTTTAGATATAGACGAAACAAAACCTGTTCCGGAATCTTTGTATTAAGGTCAAACACATACGAAAAAACTCTTTTTCATTTTCCAATTTTTTGGTATCTCATTTTAAATTTAGTTTTTTTAAAATTTCTTTAAATGGCCGCCATTTTGAAACAAGATGGCGGAGGAAGCTGGCCAACGAACTCGGTTGAGTTATTTGTATGTACTATGTACACACCAAGGTACATCCAAATCGGTTCATAAATACGTCTGTTATCACGTGGCAAAAATCAGGGCGTTTCAAAATGTCAGCCACACTAGAAATTCAAAATGCTACAACTCAGCCATTTTTTAAGATATAGACCAAACAAAAACTGCTCCCGAATCTTTTTATCGAGGTCAAACACATAAGGAAAAAATTTTTTTTCAATTTTCAATTTTTTTGGTACCACATTTCAAATTTAAATTTTTCTAAAAATTTTAAATGGCCGCCATTTTTAAACAAAATGGCGGATGAAGCTGGCCAAAGAACTCGGTCGAGACATTGGTCTGTACTATGTATAAACGAAGTTACATCTAAATCGGTTCATAAATAAGCCTTTTATCGCCTGACAAAATTCAGGACGTTTCAAAATGTCAGCTTCGCTAGAAATTCAAAATGCTATAACTCAGCCATTTTTTAAGATATAGACGAAAAAAAAACTGCTACGGAGTCTTTGTATAAAGGTCAAATACATAAGAAAAAAATATTTTTCCATTCTCACATTTTTGGTACCACATTTGAAATTTTAAATTTTTTTAAAATTTTTAAATGGCCGCCATTTTGAAACAAAATGGCGGATGAAGTTGGCCAACGAACTCGGTCGAGACATTGGTATGTACTATGTACACACCGAATTACATCCAAATCGGTTCATAAATACGAGAGTTACAGTGTGACATAGGTCAGATATATATATATATATATATATATATTGATATATATATATATATATATATATATATATATTAATTTTGAACGGAGGGTGGTTTCGGGGTCTGGGGGTCATGATCGATGAAAATATACCAAAATTTTTTGAAATCGCTTTCCTCCGAACGGCTGCAATAGGTAGCTTTTTGTAAAGAAAGCTACCTAATAAAGAATTAGCGGTGTCAATAAGCTCCTCCTCTGCGCCAATTTTCCACTACTGTTAGTATGTACTATGTACACACCAAGATCCAAATCGGTTCATAAATACGCCTGTTATCGCGTGTTAAAATTCAAATCGTTTCAAAATGTCAGCAGTACTAGAAATTAAAAATTCTGTAAATCAGCCATTTTTTAAGATATAGAAGAAACAAAAAATGCTCTGGAATCTTTGTATCAAGGTCAAATACATAAGAAAAAAAATTTTCTATTTCTAATTTTTTTGTACCTGATTTTAAATTTTAAATTTTTTTAAAAAATTTTAAATGGCCGCCATTTTGAAACAAGATGGCAGATGAAGCTGGCCAACGAACTCGGTCGAGACATTGGTATGTACTATGTACACGCCAAGTTACATCCAAATCGATTCAGAAATACGAGAGTTACAGTGTGACAAAGATCAGATATACAGTCGTGGCCATAAGTTTAGGACCACCACTGAAAAATAAGATCCAGACAATAAATTGAATACTTACTCGTTAGTAAAATTATAAACTCTGTTTAATACATGAATATTACATTTCTACGAATATAAATCGCATACATTAAACACAAATTTTACAGAAAAATAAATATTTTGTTGGGCCGCCGTTAGCTTTTATTACGGCCTGCAAACGTTTTGGCATGCTCTCTACCAGACTTCGGCAGTATGCAGCTGATAATTCATTCACCCAAACTTCCTTAATTGCTTTTTCCAGTTCTTTAGCACTTGTTGGCTATTTCTCAGAGACCTTGTGCTTTAAGAGAGTCCGTAAGTTTTCAATTGGATTCAAATCGGAACTGTTTCTAGGTCAGTCAAGGATTTGAATTCTCTTCGTCTTCAAGAACTGAGTGACAATTTTAGAGCGATGACATGATGCAACATCATGCATAAAAATTGTGCATTTATGAACGGCCATGTGTAATTCTAACTTCTCCTTCAACAAATCCACCTATTTTTTGCCATTCATAGTCGTTCCTGGAGGTAGGAAGAACAATGCAGCCGTTCCGTTCACTGACATTCCACCCCAAATCATGACACTTGGGGAGTGTTTAACAGTTTGTAAAGTGTAACGTTCATAGAATCGCTTTCCATTAGGTCTACTGACATAGTACTTGCGTGTAGAGAACTGCTCTATGATAGATTCGTCCGAAAAAAAAACCGTTGCCACTGACGAATTGTCCATTAGGCATGTTTCTTGGCAAAGTCCAAGCGCTTAGCTGTCATGGCCGCTGTTAACCTGGTTTTTTTTCGCCGGTTCATGGGATTTTAAATGAAAGTCGTCGAACAAACTCCGACTTACTGTTCTACGACTGACATCCGCACCTTTTTCAAGCAGTACTGGCCGTATCTTACTTGCAGAACTCATTGGAGAACGAACTGCTATTCTCTAATGAAGTGTTCATCCCTAGGTGTGGTTTTACGAGCTCGACCACACCTTTTGGCATCAACATAAGTCCCTGTTTCTTTAAATTCATTCTTACTACGTCTTACTAGTTCACTAATTAATCGTTCAGAATATCCTTCATTGTGAAGAATAACAATTTGTGCACGCTGAGATTCAGAAACTGACGATTTTTGACCTATTTTCATAGGTTTTCAAAACTTGTAAAACAAGCAACAATTGCATCTGCGACGTTTATTACTCAAAGATCAAACGAAAAGTGAATACAGTACTCTACTGCCAGACGGAATGACACCATCTACTGCAATCGATTTCATTTATGACGTTATCGGTGGTTTCAATTGTAAAAACACTAGTTTCTGCACGGTGGTCCTAAACTTTTGGCCACGACTGTATATATATATATATATATCACATTTGAACGGAGGGTAGTTTCGGGGTCTGGGGGGCATGATCGGTGAAAATATACCAAAATTTTTCGGAATCGTGTTCCTCCGAACGGCTACAATAGGTAGCTTTTTATAATGAAAGCTACCTAATGCCAGCCATGCTAGAAATTCAAAGTGCTATAACTCAGCCATTTTTTAAGATATAGGCAAAACAAAAAATGCTCCGAAATCTCTGTATCAAGGTGAAGCACATAAGAACAAAATCTTTTAACAACTTCTTTTTTTTTTTTTCGTACCTCATTTTAAATTTGAAGCTTTTTTAAAATTTTTAAATGGCCGTCATTCTGAAACAAGGTGGCGGATGAAATTTGCCAACGAACTCGGTCGAGTCATTGGTATGTACTATGTACACACCAAATTACATCCAAATCTGTTCATAAATACGCCTGTTATCGTGTGACAAAATTCAAATCGTTTCAAAATGTCAGCAATACTAGAAATTCAAAGTGCTGTAACTGAGCCATTTTTTAAGATATAGATGAAACAAAAAATGCTCTGGAATCTTTGTATCAAGGTCAAATACATAAGAAAAAAATCTTTTTCAATTTCTAATTTTTTTGTACCTGATTTTAAATTTTAAATCTTTTTTTAAAAATTTTAAATGGCCGCCATTTTGAAACAAGACGGCGGATGAAGCTGGCCAACGAACTCGGTCGAGACATTGGTATGTACTATGTACACGCCAAGTTACATCCAAATCGGTTCAGAAATACGAGAGTTAGAGTGTGACAAAGATCAGATATATATATATATATATATATATATATATGACATTTGAACGGAGGGTAGTTTCGGGGTCTGGGGTTCATGATCAGTGAAAATATACCAAATTTTTTCGGAATCGTGTTCCTCCGAACGGCTGCAATAGGTGGCTTTCATTTCAACTTTTAGGTAGCTTTCATTACAAAAAGCTACTTATTGCAGCCGTTCGGAGGAAAACGATTTCGAAAAATTTTGGCATATTTTCACCGATCATGACCCAGACCCCGAAACCATCCTCCGTTCAAATGTGATATATATATATATACGGTAAACTCTGTCTAAGGCGAGATCAATCGGAACCGAGAAAATTTTCCGTAGTAGACAATATTCCGCCTTAGACAATTTTTACTCTATGTCTATGGATTCACAGGGACTTGAAAATCTTTCCGAGTTAGACAGATTTCCGTCTTACACAGAGTCCGCCTTACAGAGAGTTTACTGTATATAAATATATATATATATCTGATCTTTGTCATACTGTAACTCTCGTATTTATGAACCGATTTAGATATAATTTGGTGTGTACATAGTACATACCAATTTCTCGACCGAGTTCATTGACCATCTTCATCCGCCATCTTGTTTCAAAATGGCGGCCATTTAAAATTTTTTAAAAATTTTTAAATTTAAAATGAGGCACAAAAAATTAGAAATTGTAAAAGATTTTTTTCTTATGTTTTTGAGCTTGATACCAAGATTCTGGAGCATTTTTTGTTTCGTCTATATCTTAAAAAAGGGCTAAGTTACAGCACTTTGAATTTCTAGCATGGCTGACATTTTGAAACGATCTGATTTTTGTCACGCGATAATACGTGCATTTATGAACCGATTTCGATGTGACAAAGCATGGGCATAGTACATAGCAATGTCTTGACCGAGTTAGTTGGCCAGCTTCATCCGCCGTTTTGTTTCAAAATGGCGGCCATTTAAAATTTAAAAAAAAATTATTTAAAATGAGGTACAAAACTCTTTCACGAGTGTCAAAACTCGTTGCGAAAAATCGCAAAATCTGGCATTGAAAATTCAAAAATTTCGGAGGACAAATTTGCTGTATCAAATCGGAGGACAAATTTGCTCTATTCTGTAACGCTGTTGCCGCCGCCGACAGTTTTGAATTTTTTGTGACCGGAGATCTTTCTTCGTTAATATTAAGCAAAATATTGCGTACAAAAATATGAAAATCGGTGGTATTATAGAGAAATGTTTGATAAACACTCTGATGCAGACAGTTTTCAAATCGAAGAATTATTTTAAGAGATATTTAATGGTAAAGTTGGACAAAATCGTTCCATTTAAAAAGTTTTATAGGAGCAAAAACTATGCATGGGAATTTAATCATTTTTAGATCATTTTATGCGTTAGAATTTCCCGGTGTGCAGACTGCATTTTTTTTATTATTATTTGACTCATTTCTTGAGGTTTTATTTCTAGTTTAAATTCACATTTTCAGCATTTCGAGAGATATTTTTTGCATATTTTAGAAAATAGTATTATTTTAAACTGTTGCCAACTGTATAAACAGTGCAAACAATAATGTTCGCTTCAAATTAAAAATTTATTTACACGTGACTATCATAAACAGAAAATATAAAAAGCAGGAACTCGTTGAAAATTACGTCATAAAAACTATATTTACACGTGAATTTTAAAAGAGAAAGAATATTATAAAATAATAAATTCATTAACATGCGTTAGAAGTCTTAAATAGGACAAATTACGTCACATTACACTTATTACGTAAAATGAACAAAAAATAATATTGCAAAACAGTTTAAATTTAAAAATTGCGCGAGACATTTATTTAATATTTTAAGATGATCTTTTCAACTACTATTTTTATTAGGACAGAGCAAATAATATTTCCTTTCTAACAAAAGTATTTGAAGTGAATATTAAAAAGAGAAAGAAAAGTTTGGTGAAAATTACGTCAGATTAAAAACGATACATTTAAAGTGTCTTATTTATAAAAAACTTTCTTTTCGCTTTGCTAAAAAATACCGGGAGACAAAGACTCTGTTTACTTAATTCATTTTATATTAGCTTATTTTGAAATGTTTAACTGATTTTATTTAATCAAAGACGGAAACAGCCATTGTATCTTTTAACAGCAGCTGATTTGGCCTTAAAATTCCCCAATCAAAGAAAAATAAATAGAAACCCGTTTATAGGAAGATCACCACTGTTTTTTAACTTATAATTCAATCTTCCGAAATCTTTTTAAAGCCGATCAAATTAGCGTGCTTTTAGAGTCTGCGGTGTCTGAACGGGGGTTGGCGAGCGTAGCTCGTAGGGGGCAGCGCCCTCGGTAATGCTAAAAATTCGAAACCGAATTCCTTTTATCAATATTTAAAAAATCGCTGCGAAACACGAAATAACGCTAAAAATCGCATGTAAATATTTGCGAAAAATTCAAAAATCACTGTACGATTTCCGAATAAACTTTTTTGAAGAGAGGACAAAATTACCTATATTATAAGCTAAAAGAATTAAATCGGGTGTATTTTAATAATTTAAAACAAATCGCCCCGAACCGTGAAAAAACGTTAAAAATTGCATTAAAAATTATATTGAAAAAGTCTAATCAAAATGTCCGAAATGGGGTTTTGGGATGCATAACTAAATACACAGAGCCACCTTCATACCAAATTTTGTAGCTCTGCGTGCAGCGGTTTTTTCAGTACATACCCGATAGACAGACAAACTTCTTTCCTTATTATTATAGACTAGCTGACCCACCCGGGGTTGCCCGGGCCCGTGATAATAACCTCTAATAAAGCACAAATGTGCATGATTTTATACCTTTAATCCGATTTTGTCCGAATTTATACCTTTAAATTAAAAAATCTCCAAAAAATATTGACTTTTAATGGTAAAAACGCTCGTAAGAAGTCAATTTCTGTTTTTCACGTACGGTTGTTTCATAATATTTTTTTAATAGTTTCTTTTGGTCCGAACTCTTTAAAATTTTCATCGTTATAAATATAACTGTTCCTCAGCCCGTGTAAAAATTTCGTGAAAAAAATATTGATATCTACTTCTAAAATAAATGTTTTCTTCTCCCTTTTACTTTCTTCTATCTTTGCAAGAAGAAAGTATTGGATTCAAGAAAATTTTAAAATTTCGGTTTTCGACGGATTTACACTTTTTAGCGGTCACATATCCCTAAAAACATTTTTTAATTAATTTTTCAACTACATTTCAGCAGTGAAATTACGCTTGAAATTATTGAATATTAATGATGTGAATTATCACATTGCTACAAAGCGTAAACCAACTTAGTGAAAAATGTCCAAGCCGGGAATCGAACCCGGGTCCCTGGAATAGATCTCCAGTGCTCTACCACTAAACCACAAGGACGATGTCCAGCTTGGCATTTCTCACTTATATAAGTCGGTAAGTCTGCTACTGCAGCACAAGATGGAGAAGTCTTCATGAGCACACATTCTAGCGGCGTAACATGAGACGCAAATAAACCCAGCATCGGTGAATATACAATTTTTAATTAATTTTTCAACTACATTTCAGCAGTGAAATTACTCTTGAAATTATTGAATATTAATGATGTGAATTATCACATTGCTACAAAGCGTAAACCAATGAAATTACGCTTGAAAACGCTTTGGTTTACGCTTTGTAGCAATGTGATAATTCACATCATTAATATTCAATAATTTCAAGCGTAATTTCACTGCTGAAATGTAGTTGAAAAATTAATCAAAAATTGTATATTCACCGATGCTGGGTTTATTTGCGTCTCATGTTACCATCTTGTGCTGCAGTAGCAGCCTTACCGACTTATATAAGTGAGAAATGCCAAGCTGGACACCGTCCTTGTGGTTTAGTGGTAGAGCACTGGAGATCTATTCCAGGGACCCGGGTTCGATTCCCGGCTTGGACATTTTTCACTAAGTTGGTTTACGCTTTGTAGCAATGTGATAATTCACATCATTAATATCCCTAAAAACATGTTTTTACAAAACGTCTATTTGTGAATCTGTGAGTTTGTCTGAATGTGACACAAATTTTTGGGGTGATCTATCTCAAGAACTAATCCACGGAATTTAATAAAATTTTAGGTTCAATTAGTCCCTGATATAAATTGGTGCTGAAGAGTTGTTGATGCAAATTACCCTATATCTCAAAAACTAATGCACCGATTTTCATAAAACGTCAGATTCTGTTAGTCCTTGATATTGTTTGGTTGTGATTAATTTTTGATGTAAATTGCTCAATAGGTGGCGCTGCTATGATGCATTATTCACGATTTCCGCAATAGCTATATCTCAAGAACTAATGATCAGATTTTTATGAAACTTCAGATTCAGTTATCTTAATATTATTTCGTGCTGATCACGTCTTCGTGTAAATCGTCCTACATGTATCGCTGGTTATGTTGCATTTTTCACGATTTCTGCAATAGCTCCTTCGCAAGAACTAATGCACGTATTTTCATCAAACTTCAGATTAGGTTAGTCTGTGATATAAAATGTTGCTGACTACTTTTTGGTAAATTGGTCAACACGTGGCGCTGCGATACAGATTTTTTTATGATTTTCTCTTACAAATTAATGCACAAATTTTCATCAAACTTCAGATTCTGTTACACGTTGATATATGTTGTTCTTTATTACGTTTTGGTGTAAATAGCGCAATAGGTAACTCTGCTATGTTCTGTTTTTCACGATTTCCGCAATTGTTCTATCTCAAAAACTAATACACGGAATTTAATCAGACTTCATATTCTGTTACACTTTCACATAAATAGATTTTTTTTTAGGTTTGGGTGTATACAACGCGACAGGTGCCGATTTTATTACCTTTGAGCTGAGAATTTTTCTTGCAGACGTCTAAGACGGTGGATGGCAAAATTCAATTGCTTGTTTCAAAGATGCGATGCTTATATCTCCTTTTAAAATGCACACTCAATTTAATGAACATGTATCTTTAGAATTCTTATGATGGAGATGAGCAGATTCGTTTTTCTTGTTTTCGCGTTGGGTTCTTCAACATTTAAAAAAAAAAAAAGTTTTTGTCGTCCGAACTGTCCGAAATTTTAATATGTTATAAATATAACTGTACTCGAGTACTCTATAAAATTTCATGAAAAATATGCATATTTAATAGTGAAAACATGTGCCGAAGCCGTTTTTTAGCCTTTTTCGTCGAAAGGCTATTTTCTAAGATTTTTTTTTAAATACTTTTATACTCGTTTGAACATTACGAAATTTTTGTAATTAGATGTAAAATCCAGTCTGTCGAATTGCTCTAAAAAGATTGTGAAAAAAAAGATAGTCTCGTCACGGTGAGGCGAGAAGTGACCTGCGGTCCCGAATTTGTTTAAAGAATTAAAATTAGTCATTTAGAAAACCGATTGCACCTGGCGACGAGAGGAAGCTTTAAATACGTATTTTTTGTGAATAGGTAACTCCAAAATTGAGTAAGCGTTGGCGAAAGGAAAAAAAAAAGTCGACTGAGAAATCCGTTTTTGAAATTTTTTTTCAAAGAGTTAAGAACAATATTTTTTTAACTGATTGCGGCGTTTGAGACATAAAAGTACAAACTATAAGAATATGTCGTCCGTATTTTAAACGGCACGGCTGATGAGCATTAAGACAAAACGGCAAAGAAAAAATAATAAAAAGAAAAGTGTCCGGTTAAACTGATGGCATTGAGCTCACAGGCTGATCACACTAACTGTATATTATACTCTTATTGCAAAGAATAATGCCCCTCGAAAAATAAATGAAGGAGGATTAGCCCCCGTTTCCTCCCTTTATACTTAACTAATGAACCTCCAAATCTAATCAGGGAAGCTCCTTAACATAATAAACTTTTATATCAAATTTGAAGCATTGATAATTCTGCATGAAAAACCGTTTCGCTAAGATAAGGAGGGGTCTAACCCCTCTTTCCCCCCTTTGAACTTAACTAATAAACCTCCAAATCTAATCAGGAAAGCTCCTTATCAGAATGAAGATAGAAAATAAAATTAAAGTAAATTGGATAATTCTGCATGAAAATCCATTTATATAAATTAAGGGGAGGGGACTTTCCCCCCTTTCCCCCTTTTATACTTAACCAATGAACATTCAAATCTAATGAAGGAAGCGCTATATCGAATAAACCGGTATATCAAATTTGAAGGAAATCGAAAAATTCTGCATGCAAAACCCATTTATCTAAATTAAGGGATGGACTAGTCCCCGCCCCCTTTATATTTAACCAATAAACCTCCAAATTTAATCAAGGCAGCTCCTTAACATAATAAACCGGTATACCAAATTTAGAGCAAATCGAATAATTCTGCATGAAAAACCCATTTATCTAAATTAAGGGGGTGCAGCCCCCCTTTCCTCCCCTTTATACTTAAATAATGAACCTCCAAATCTAAACAAGTAATCTCTTTAACATAATAAACCGGTATACCAAATTTGGAGCAAATCGAATAAATATGCATGAAAAACCCTTTTATCTAAATAAAGGGGGGGGGGGCTAGCCCCCTTCCGCCCCTTAATACTTAACCAATGAATCCTCAAAACTAATCAGGGAAGCGTCTTATCAGAATGAACCTAGAAAAAAAAATTGAAGCAAATCGGATGTTTCTATCAAGAGTTATCGCGTTACGTACATACATACATACACAACTGGCGGGCACATTAGATCTGAGGCTTTGACAGCCTGTGAGCTAATAAGTATGTAGTTGTTCCTTCCTTTCCGCTTGAAAAGCAGGTTATTGTCAATAACGGTTATAGTCAACAATAGCGACAGAGGCAGATGTCAGATTCGTCTTGCCTGACATGGATGTAAACATCACCCCTGTTCTACGAACCAGCCAAATGTAAACAAGAAGAAAATGAACAAAAGCATAAAGAAATCAATGGAAAATACAATGCAACTCGCTAGAAAATTAGTATAATGTATGCCTGAATAGTCGATATGCCAGCTAACAAATTTTAAACGCAAAATCATAAGTTTTGTAAATTCATAATGAAAAATCTATCTTAAGCTTTTCAGAAAAAGTGCCTGAAATTCTGAAAAATAAAAATTTTAAATTGAAAAATGACTGGTTCTGTTTACCCTCAAAATTCCTGCAAAATTTCCAATATTCCCCAAAATTCTGGGTTTGTTCCCCAGAATGGCTAAGTTTATTCCCATCCCTCAAAATCTGCGGGTTTTCTGAAACTCTACGTCAGGGATGAGATTTCCGCGTTTTTGCACACCAGTATTTTGTTAGAGAAAAGTATATTTCATTTAATCGGAACATTTTTGAGATTTAATAGAACAACATTTTCTCTAAGAATATACTGGTGTGCAAAAACGCGGAAATCTCATCCCTGCTCTACGTACGAGTCAGCAAATTTGGATAAGGATACACAAAGACAGATCGGAAAGCACATGAGGCTGAGATTTTTCATTTTTTGATTGTTAGTTTAATTAGTAATTCCTTGAACAAAATCTCCTTTGTAAAAGCTTCTTGTTATACACGAGATTTTATCGAAGATTTATTCATTCCAAGCAACAAAACGGTAAAGAGTTACGCGTAATTGTGAAAATTAAAGATCTTACAACGGAAGCACTTTTGGTGTTGCTCGCACCTAGCATTGAGACCTGGTGCATTTTAAAGCCCTATATTATGAAGTTTGAGAATCGATAAAATTTTTCTGTTAAAATAATATTTCTTGATTTTACAGCAGCATAACTTTCGGAAAATGCAACTTTCAAGACCACTTATCGGACTATTAACATTGAATTTTTTTTAAGAAAAGCATTTAAAAATAAAAATTAGTTAATAATAAGTATAAAATATTTAAAAAAGTTCGAAAATTCCTTCAAAAACTCACGAATTTGATTTTGAAAAATTGCAACATTATATTCATATTTTTGGCGGGGAAACAGTTGGCGTTTATTTTCAAAAGTAGAGCTTTACGGCAGCCCCAGCCAAATATCATAGCTGATTTTGTAATGGCTAGAAATTGCAATGTCTGATAAATTTAGCAAGAGTAATTTTTCTAAATTGTGTAAAAATATTAATTTACTTTATGATTACTTTTACCAAAGGACCATTTAATACAGCAACATTTCATTTTAAACATTCGAAACTTTATTCCATTCGATCTCAAAAGAAAATTGTTTGCTTTTCTATTTCACTAAAAAATAGTTTTCAATGATCTTCGAAGCTTTTATAGAATTATATTTATTACTTATATATTTATCGTCTGCATAGAAAAAGAAATAAAAACCTTATATTTGTTTCTTATGCTATCAATTATTAAAAAAAAAAAAAAAAAAAATCGCAATCTGTATACTAGTAATATGTACTGTATATTTACTCTTTGGATAAAGCGGTCGGAAAAATTGTAGCGCCATATTTGGCGACTTAACTCACTTTTGGCGTGAAATAAACAAATAAAAATGTAATAATAAAAAATTAAAAGTATAAAAAAGTATATAAAATATGATTTTAACAGAGAAATTTTATCGGTTCTCTAACTTTTATGTATAGGGCTACAAAACGCACCAGGTCTCGATGCTAGGTGCGAGCAACACCAAAAGTGGTTCCCTTGTTAGTGAAAGATTCTTTTAGACCGGGAGCCGACAGCACAGACAATCACCTCAACAAGTTCACGGATCAAATTCTAGAATTAGTTAAATTTTGATTTGCATATTAAAACGCAATCGACCTAATAAGTCATATCTTGGTGGAAAACACCAGAAAACCCGATTTTAGCGGCTGACTCGTAGGTTTACCATTGTGTTTTCCTGCACCAAAAGGTATGAAAACATGGAGACACAACAAGGCTGGAAGCAGGAAAATACAATAGTAAATCTACGAGTCAGCCGCTAAAATGGGGTTTTCAGGTGTTTTATTACCAAGATATGACTTGGCAGACCGATTGCGTTTTAATATGTCAATTAAGATTTAACTAATCCTAGAATTTCATCCGTGAACTCGGTGAGGTGATTGTCTGTGCTGCCAGCCCCCTGTCTATTTCTTATGGTCAGAAATTTGCAGGTTTAACCCTTAACTGATGTTACCAGTCTCACAGACCGGTGCTTTTTTCAATTTTCATGGTTTAACTTGCCAATTTCAGCTTAATTACAAACACTACTGAAATTTTGTTTCGTTTGGAACTTTAGTACTAACACCAGAGACTTTTGAATAGGTGAATTTTAATTATAACACTCCTGTACAAAAAGTTTAGTGCAAAAACATCCTATGAGTTAATCGCGGCTTTTATTCACATTTTGATGGAGCGGTCTCACAGACCGCTTCACACTAGTTATGTGACAATTTCTGTGACATCAGTTAAAGGTTAAGTATAATTATGGAAGTAATCTTGAGATAATCTGGAATTTGATTTTTTGATTAGGGGTGTTACGGTCATCTCTTACACATGTGAGCTAAACAGAGACCTCTATTTAAAATGGAATTTGACCCATTGCACTTATCCATACCTGATTGGGTTCGTACCAAGATGTTCTCTAAAGACCAACCCTTGTTCAGTATCAACTGACAGTCATTAAACAAGCAGGTGGGCTTGAATAGGAGAGAAATACTTTGAACGACCACGACGTATCGTTTTAGCACAGGAAATCAACAATTGTCTTTACTTTTCATTCCGAAAAGAAGTTTTAAGTCTATTATGTAAAAAATTTGACTCTGAATTAACACTAGAACCGCCATAGCGGTCATTTTGACCGGTTCCAAATAAAAATATTTCAATCGAACCAGAAATTTCTTTCTGAGATAAGTTAAATTTGTACCACGGAGAAATCTCTATATAATAAAAAACAGTGTAACGCGTCCGGGGCGAACCCATCCTCGAGAAAAGCAATTATCGCGGCCATGTTAGGCATAAATATTCAAGAGAAAGTAAGTTTGCCGATTGTTCAACGTTTGGAAATATACACATAACCTGCTTTATATCACATCTATTCTTCGTTATTTTCTTTAAAACGTTCAAAATCTATCAAATTATAATGTTTTTAATTCTAAATTAAAAATAACGGATAACCTATTTCCATGTAAACAACAGATAACAAGAGTGCAAGATGAGTTTAACTTTGCATTGGCGCCATCTTTCGGCAATCAATATAAATGAAAACTTTCAATATCGATTGATTAGTATGGCTGAAAATTATCTTTTCACTTATTAAATATATTATAATTATTAAAGATATTATAATTTTGTTTGTTCAAATGTTATTATGTTAAAAATCGAAATTGTATCTGCATTGATATAATTAATATATGTAGTACATAATATGGTATTGTGTATTCCTTACATTTTAGTTACATTTGGTATAAAATTTACTTACAATGCAAGTCAATTTCAAGTGGATATAAGCTAAGTTCTTAAAAACTGATAAAATTAAAATTTTACAAAAAAAAAAAAAATAAATAAATAAATAACTTTTGATTTTATTTATACCAAATGAAATTTTAAAGTTATATAGCTGAAGATTTCAAAAATTTAGCTTTAATTAAATCAATGTGTCCTGCGTATTTTCTAAAAAGGCCCTACAAATTTTAACAAACGTTCCTCTGTTTATATTAATTGATGATAAATGACGTTAAGTCCATACTTAGACATGAAACGTAAAGCTCCATAGATGAGTAAAACCCGCTGACTTGATCCCACAGAATATTTTGTGAAATCTTCAAAAATTGTGTTTAACTTTGCTAATTATTATTATTGTTGCAATAAATACTGCTGTTTGTTTTGTCTAATTGTTAACGCAAATCAACATTCCGTCATTTTTGACGGGGTTATACACTAGTAAGTTAAATAAATAAGTTAGCTAGTTCTTAATAAAAATTCTGGTGTAAAATATTTTTATAACACTTGAGTAAAATTTCCGGCGGTTCTAGTGTTAAACAACAGAAAAAGCTGGAAGTACGATTTTCGCAAAGTTTAATGTTAATAGAGAATGGGGGGGGGGGGGGGGTCCACCTATTTTGAAGTAAAGGAGGTCGGGCTTCTAACCCATTTTATGCTGCTTGGACCAATCGGACATTTTTCCACACTCTCACATTAAAATATCCATTCCACTAAATTGATTCACTTTTTGTGGACAAAATTTATACCTCATCATTATTATATAATTTTTTGATAGAAAGGGAAGAATAGAACTATGTGGGGCCCGAGATACACTGGTGGAAATTGATTTATGGAATCACTTTTTTTAACAAAAACTTCTGTAATATTCATTAAAAATGAATGAAATTTCATACGTTATATATGTTATGTACAACAAATAATTTAAAAAAATAAAATTTCATACATATTAATAAACTATAACATAAGGTCAAAAATTAGATTTTAGTAACATAAAAACACGGAAATTGATTATGAAATATCACATTTAATTGAAATTAATAGTTAGTAAAGCCGCTTTTATTCATCAGAGTTTCTTTTATTCTAGATGGCATTGATAAAACAAGATTTTGAATGTATTTCTGATCAATTAATTTCCAGTTTTGACAGATTGAAGCTTTCAGTTCTACAAGTGATGCGTACTGATTCCCATTTGCATAAATCATTCGAACAAGCTGCCCACAAACGTTTTCGAATGTGTTCAGATCAGGACTAATAGGTAGATGATCTGAAAGACCAATATTCTGTTCGTCAAACCAATCTTTCATTGCATTTGAAATGTGAATACTTCCATTGTCTTGCATGAAGATATAATATAAACTTTAATATTGCCATGCAAATGGAAGATGTAGAAGTTCTAAAACAAAACTGTAATCAAAGAAGTCTAGCGACCGTTTAAAAATACAATTTAACTTTTGCCATCATAAGCGATCGCTGCCCAAATCATCAAACTTCCGCCACCAAAATTTCTGCTGAATGTAGTATGATTCTTTTCGGAGATCCCTCCAATAATACGTCAAACCATCCGGGTCATCCAAATTAAATCTTTTTTCGTCGGAGAAAATGACTTTCTTCCAATGGACTTTATTTCAAATCTGGGTTCGAGGCTGAAAAAAGCCACGTGATACCTGTAATTTACCCAAAGAATTTCTAACTGATAAGAAGGGATTCTACTACTGCTTTCCGCATGAACTGTTTCACTGGCTGGCGAGGGTTTTTCATTACGTCTTACGGAGCCTTCCCTTCTTTACGCTAGAAGTTTTTACCTTGACCATGTGATCATAACGTAAATGGAATATCCTCCATTGTCACCCATTGCCATGTACTTCTCGCAATACTGCAGACACATCTACTTGTGACGCAGAAGTAACTTTGGACCAGACTTCATTTTCGACAATCTCAAGCTTCGTGAAGAATCTAAAATTTGCCCAACTCTTCTAAAAGTAACAGGAAGGAATAGATTTGCACAAATCTTCTTTGACGTGGTCGGCTTTCGATGCAAGTTGAAGGATCCCCCTTTTATCCTTCTTACTTAAACGTGGATTACCTTTTTGTTAAAGTTTTTGCTATAATTTGCTGGATCTTTCCTATAGTTATATATCACACCAACTGATCATTTAATTGATTTACTGGTTTCCGGAATAGACTTTCCACATCATATATATGCATTGATTTTAGCTCTTTTTTACTCAGACAACATCTTTCGTTTACCCATCGAGAAAAGTATAACTGAAACGTATTGCTTCCAAAATACAACGCTCTTTATGCCTACTGTGTATGTCACGTTACTTTGTTTTATGCAATTTTTTGTCGTAATACTTCGGAATAGCTAATGAAATGTTATATTTCATAAACCAAATTTCATGTTTGCATATTACGAAAATCTAATTTTTCACTTTTTGATTTTATTTAATCTTACGTATGACATTTTATTTCTGTAACTCATTTGTTATACATACTCTGTGTAACGTGTATCCCATGAAATTTCATTCATTTTTAATGAATATTATGGAAGATTTTGTTAAAAAACCATGTTTTCATAAATCAATTTCCACCAGTATATTATGGTTATGGGCTTGGGTCGTTTCTTCACGATCAGAAATCTAGGTAAGAAAAAGGGCATCATCAAGCGAGTTAGACGAAAATCGGGAAGTAACTTCAATATCACGCCTCAATTTTTATGCAAGCAGCACACATGATCATCAAAATTTTATTTTTTATTTGCCACAATAGGTACACGACTAGGGACAAGAAATTTCAGGGAAGGCAGCAGATTTTGAATATCAATTTAAATTAGTGTTTAGTGAATCTCGTGTATAATGAAGTTATATGTGAATTTGATATTTTGAAAGATAATAAAAATATACTAAAATTTATACTCTAATTTTTAGAGATTTTCTTTCTCTTTTTTCTCTCAGGATACTGATTTAAGTTTAAGCTCGTTCGCCAGGGGTACAACCAAAATTTGAGGCCCCGATACCGAGGTCAGATGGACCATCTGCATGTCCTGTATATATTATATGCATATACTGAATGCAATATCGAACCTTCGCTGAGCTATTTTTAGCTTAGGGCCCGATACAAATACTCCCTATCGTCCTCTGTCCATGTCCCTGTCGCTCGTGTAATAATATTTTAACCAAAATGATCTTTTGATATTTCATATATTAATCGAAGACGTCATGTGCTATGCATAAGATATAGTGATGCATAGTAATTGCATGAGATATGTTGAATACAAAGGACCCCAAGATTGTCTATACTTTGGGCCTCTAATTTTCTTAATCACGTCTTGATGACTATTAGGGCAGTATCCCATACCGATTAGACTTTAATTTGGTAATGAGAATAATTATTTTGTGTACACACGAAATCTTTATTTTTACTTATTTCTTAGGTAATTTTCTTTATATGTACTCATACATTTCGGAAAAAGGAAAAATTTCACTTTTTTATTTTTGTTTTCTTTTTCTTGTACGCTTTGTAACAAATGCATTTAATAAAAAAAAGAACAATAGGTTGTACAGAATAGGAATAAGTATTAACAGCCTGTTAAAACGGCAATGCCTAACGCGATATGAGGATAAAACATGTGTGGGGCTACTATAATACATGTGGAATGAACCTTTTTCCCTTCAAGGCATAGCTGCCTGCGATCTGGTCATTTTTTATGAAGATAGGAAGTTCCGGTGTACGTGAGTGTTTCAATAATTATTGTCTCTAGTGTAATATAAAATATTTATACTGCGAAGGTTGATGTGGAATATCAAAGCCTAATGTCTTAAATGCCTATATGCTCAATTTCAGAACCGTAGCTGCTGTATTAACATAGTTTTGGAGTGAGGGGTGAAGTTTTAAAGACCTATTTTTGAGGGACTTTTTAAGGAGGGGGATGAGGGTGAAATGCTGGTTTGGAGCTTGTGAGGCTACATTTGTGACAGTGGATGAGATGTGGCTACATCACTATGATCCCGAATCCAAACGACAGTAGCTACGTCTCATCCACTGTCACAAATCTAGCCCGTTAAGCTAAAAATCAGCCTTTCAACCACACTTTCCCCTTTCACCCCTCCCTCCAAAACTATGTGAATATAGCAGCTACGGTTCTGAAATTGAGCATATGGGCATCTAAGACATTGGGCTTCGATATTCCACAATAACCATCGCAGTACAAATATTTTATATACACTACGGGCAATAATTATTGAACCCCCCACGTATTTGAGATACGATCAACTATTTCACAGCTTTTAGTCCTCTCAGTGGGGAGTTTCCTGTGATTTTGTTTGAAATCTTCTAAACTACGCTTCTACGAAATGTTTTTCAGCTTGTAAGAGGAAAAGTTCAGTTTTGGAAAAACATAAAATTCCTGTACCTGCTCCATCCGAAACCGGGCCCCCTTTGGTCTGGGGCCCCTGGGCAGTTGCCCCCTGCTCCCCCCCCTCACCGGCCCTGTGCACAGGCGCAGACACCGCTAGCAGACGACTTTAGCCTCGACCCAGGTTGAGTGTAAAAATTTGAAACGAAACTTTGCAAATTAAAGGAATTTTCTCGCATACAGAACAACATTTTGAATTTATATTACAATATATTAAGTAAATACTGCTACAACAAAGAATGTTTTTGTGGTATTTTTAAGAAACTAGCATTAATAGCTCACATTCCATAGACTGCTATGCTAATGTTCGCCAGTAAATACTGTCAGCAGACGAATTTCAGCCTCGACATCAGGTCGCTTGCATAAGGTCCATTACACAGAGGAAAAGTAAACAAGAAGTTTTTCTCCAGCACCCAGTGTACTGGCGGTACTTATAAGCACCACTGATAGTCCAAGAGCCGACAGCATAAAACCCTATGTTATCAAGCACAAGAAAAAAACCTTTATTTTATGGAAGAGTAGAAGTAGGGAATCTAATGATCCATGTCTGCCGGAAGTGAAGTGGTGCATAAGCCAAAAATTAATACCACCAGTGGTTGACTCGTAGGTTTATCATTGTGTTTGTCATACAACTATCCTTCATGTTTTCATACCTTTGTTTGTAGGACAAACACAATGATAAACCTACGAGTCAACCACTGGTGGTATCCATTTTTGACTTACGCATCACTGCACTTCCGGCAGGCATGGATCATTAGATTTCCCTACTTCTACTCTTCCATAAAATAAAGGTTTTTTTCTTGTGCTTGATAACATAGGTTTTTGTGCTGCTTGGACTATGAGTAATTCAACTGTTAAATCAAATACATACACCGTTCACCTAAAATAGCTAGTCAAATTGTATTCTAAGTAGGGGCGCCATTTTAGAAGTTTCTTGGGGTGGGGGGGGGGGGGGGAAAGTTTTCTTTGAGGGCAGTGGCATGGCCAAGGGTGAGGTTCGGGGGGGGGGGGTCTGTACCCTCTTCCTTCCGAAAGAGAAGAAAAGAAAAATTCGGTTTTAAGCAGGTTTTCATCTTAGCAGGTATAATTTCAAGATACTGACTAAGAACATTTTCCGTTAAGACAGGTTTCCGTTATGTACAGTTTTCATCGTTAAAAGTAGATCCTCTAAGGCTGGTAAAACGTCCTTTCTATAGTACACATTTGAAGAGCATAGGTATATTACATTTACTGTGAAACTTGTGAAAATTAAATCTGTCAAAAAAAGAATTCTTTCGTAAACGGAAAAAAAAATCAAGTTTCTATGAAAAAAAAACCATATAATTATACTTGCTAAGACAGACACCTGTCTAAAATGGAGATTTTTTTCTGACCTTTCGACTTCTTTACAGGTTTCTGCAGGGTTGTGAAGCCATTTCAAGAGGTTATTGGAAGGAGGGAGGGCAAAATTTTTTTGAGGGGAAGGGTTTGGAAATAGCATGTGGGATTTTGCCCTCTTAACGTCTTTCATAAGCATGGGATTCTTCCAGAAATATTTTTTAATTTTTGTGGAAGACCGCGGTATTTTTTATTCTTTGTGGAACTATGCAAAATCAATTCCCCAATGAACCGCGGAAAAAACCGCTAATTTTGCAAATTGGACTCGGAAAAAATAGTTGATTTGAAAAATTAGTTGCGAAAAAAAATAATTTCCTAAAAGGACTGTGAAAAAATATCGAAAAGATCGTGGAAACAAGCAGTGGTTATTATTGTCAATTAGTTGCGGGACAAAAATCGCACGTTTCAACATTCGGTCGCAAAAGAAAATCAAATTAGCACGGACCTACCAGCCCCCTCAAATGGCGTCCCTGATTCTGAGATCATAATGAACACGTAAAAAGATTCCAACACTTATCTTATAGCCTTCTCTGTGTTTGCAGCAATAAAAAGACGAGCGTGACAATCTATACAAAATGTCGGCACAAAACATATCGACTGTTTCAAAGATACCTTCCTTCCTCGCTAAATTAACAAACCTAGAACTACTGTTGCCATGTATCCTAATAAACTGGAGTTAAAAGAGTGTTTTTGCAAAATACCATTAGAATATTAGTAATATTCACTATGGGATGAAAGTTTAAGGTGAGTGGTACTTATAAGTACCGTCAGTAGATAAAGGTATTATTGATATAGCCGATTTCCACACTTTAAATATCTATATATATATTACGCTAACGTACGTGGCACAGAAATCGCGATTATTTGTTATTGTCTAATGGCAACGCCCGAGAAACGCATCTCATTGGTTATTGTGGATTTAGGGCGATCGGGTTTATTTACATTTCGCAGTAGAGAAAAAAGCTCCATGATGTTTCCCTCTTTCGCTGCAATTATAGAGCTGTAATTATATTAAAATGCCCGTAAAAGATCTCGGTGAATACTTGAAAGTGAAGAAGAAGCCGAATTAAGAACAGAAAATTGAAATATATTGAATCGGGAATAAAGTTAAACACAGAGCATAAGCGATCACTAAAATAGGCTTAAACGCAAAGTGCACGCGTTGCTTCTGAAATCCAAATTATCGATTTAAACGTTCCGGGGGGCACAACTGTGGAACTTTGAGTAAAACGTGCAATTTCTGCAAAGCACTATATTAGAAATGCGAATTAATCAGCAGCAAGAAATTTAAAAATGTTGTCATGACGTCAAGTAATTTTGTTTACTTCCTTCTGTACGGACCTGCGATTCGAATTTCAGGTTCATTTAAGAATATTATTATGGGCCCACCAGAAGTAAGATACAATAAAACCTGCTTAGACGGAAACGACCAGTGATAAATTCCGTTTTATGCAGGTTATTTAAATTGAGCAAAGCATAATAATATTTTTGGGGAGAGAGGGAAGCTGTAACTTTTTTTTTTTTTTTTTTTTGTTTATTGCAGGATTTCATTAGAAACAGGCTTTACTCTATTAGAAAATAAATTTGCTGGATGGTACTTTTTAAAACATTCTATATAGTAATATTTGCTTACATTTTTATTATTTCTTTTCCAATTATTACAGTTTATGTTGTATTTGTAATTGCTTTTTCATCTACAGATTTTAAATAAAAAATAAATTATTGAAAATATAATAAAATTTTAATTGAATTCATCAATTAATTTAGAATAAAAAGAGCATGAGACATATAAAAATGGAAAAACTTAACCTGTGAATTTACACAACTTTGGAACTGAACAAGAGTCGGGCCCTGGTAATTTGCAGTCTCCACTCCCACTCCCCTCTGTATGCACCTGCGATAAAAATTTCAGATTCATTTAAGAATATTATTAAGGCCCGGGCAACGCCGGGCGGGTCAGCTAGTATATTTAAACTACTTTAAATATATTTAAAGTAGACGCTATAACGATACTCACCTAGAGGAGTTCGATTAGGAAAATGAGACTCGGGTACCTCTATATGGGAATTCCAACATATGTACAGCGTGCATGCTCTCATACAAACTTTTTTGTCCAAATTAGGACAAACTTACATTCCACAACTTGGCGATGCTCTCCTGGATGAGCACAATTAGACGAATGAGACAAGCTAACGAACATCAGGTTGGTGATAATGGCAGGCTCGCCAAGATGCTTAGCGATTCTTTTTTGTACAAAATTGTCTCAACCTATCAAATTTTACATTTTATATCCCTTCTGTCCGCTAGAAGAATAAAGTCCCCCTAGAATAAAATCCCCCTAGAAGAATAAAGGGCTGCGGACGAAGATGGGCCGCTCGCCGCGGCGGTTGACCCCCCCGCCCACGAGACTAATAATAAGCTAGAAGCAGCAGGAGTCTTTCGGTAGCTTCATCGCCCCGAGCCCTCCCTTCCCGCTTTTCGGTGTCTTTAATTTGTGTAATTTCCCTTTTAAATTTGTCCGGTTTCAATTTTTGATTTTTTTTTTCAATCTGGATTTCGCTAGAGAGTCTTTCATTCGGGACGTGTCTGGGGACGTAAGAATCTTGCTTCCGCAAAAGAGTCGGACTAGAGTAGAAGAATAAAGGGCTGCGGACGAAGATGGGCCGCTCGCCGCGGCGGTTGTTTTATTAGACTAATAATAAACTAGAAGCAGCAGGACTCTTTCGGTAGCTTCAGAGAGTCTTTCATTCGGGACGTGGCTGGGCTCCTGGGAATCTTGCTTCCGCAAAAGAGTCGGACTAGAGTAGAAGAATAAAGGGCTGCGGACGAAGATGGGCCGCTCGCCGCGGCGGTTGACCCCCCCGCCCACCCCCAACCGCCACCGAGACTAATAATAAGCTAGAAGCAGCAGGAGTCTTTCTGTAGCTTCATCGCCCCGAGCCCTCCCTTCCCGCTTTTCGGTGTCTTTAATTTGTGTAATTTCCCTTTTAAATTTGTCCGGTTTCAATTTTTGATTTTTTTTTTCAATCTGGATTTCGCTAGAGAGTCTTTCATTCGGGACGTGTCTGGGGACGTAAGAATCTTGCTTCCGCAAAAGAGTCGGACTAGAGTAGAAGAATAAAGGGCTGCGTATGCAGGTTATATACATATATATATACACAAACCTCCCGAAAAATCTCAACCGCCGCGGCGAGCGGCCCATCTTCGTCCGCAACCCTTTATTCTTCTACTCTACTCCGACTCTTTTGCGGAAGCAAGATTCCCAGGAGCCCAGCCACGTCCCGAATGAAAGACTCTCTAGCGAAAGCCAGATTGAAAAAAAAAAAAAAAATGAAACCGGACAAATTTAAAAGAGAAATTACACAAATTAAAGACTCTCTAGCGAAAGCCAGATTGAAAAAAAAAAAAAAAAAAATTGAAACCGGACAAATTTAAAAGAGAAATTACACAAATTAAAGACTTACTAGCGAAAGCCAGATTGAAAAAAAAAAAATCGAAAATTGAAACCGGACAAATTTAAAAGGGAATTTACACAAATTAAAGACACCGAAAAGCGGGAAGGGAGGGCTCGGGGCGATGAAGCTACCCGACAACCCCTTGCTTTTTCTAGCTTATTATTAGTCTCGGCGGCGGTTGGGGGTGGGCGGGGGGGTCAACCGCCGCGGCGAGCGGCCCATCTTCGTCCGCAACCCTTTATTCTTCTACTCTACTCCGACTCTTTTGCGGAAGCAAGATTCCCAGGAGCCCAGCCACGTCCCGAATGAAAGACTCTCTAGCGAAAGCCAGATTGAAAAAAAAAAAAAAAATGAAACCGGACAAATTTAAAAGAGAAATTACACAAATTAAAGACTCTCTAGCGAAAGCCAGATTGAAAAAAAAAAAAAAATGAAACCGGACAAATTTAAAAGAGAAATTACACAAATTAAAGACTCTCTAGCGAAAGCCAGATTGAAAAAAAAAAATCGAAAATTGAAACCGGACAAATTTAAAAGGGAATTTACACAAATTAAAGACACCGAAAAGCGGGAAGGGAGGGCTCGGGGCGATGAAGCTACCGACAACCCCTTGCTTTTTCTAGCTTATTATTAGTCTCGGCGGCGGTTGGGGGTGGGCGGGGGGGTCAACCGCCGCGGCGAGCGGCCCATCTTCGTCCGCAACCCTTTATTCTTCTACTCTACTCCGACTCTTTTGCGGAAGCAAGATTCCCAGGAGCCCAGCCACGTCCCGAATGAAAGACTCTCTAGCGAAAGCCAGATTGAAAAAAAAAAAAATGAAACCGGACAAATTTAAAAGAGAAATTACACAAATTAAAGACTCTCTAGCGAAAGCCAGATTGAAAAAAAAAAAAAAAATGAAACCGGACAAATTTAAAAGAGAAATTACACAAATTAAAGACTCTCTAGCGAAAGCCAGATTGAAAAAAAAAAAAAAATGAAACCGGACAAATTTAAAAGAGAAATTACACAAATTAAAGACTCTCTAGCGAAAGCCAGATTGAAAAAAAAAAATCGAAAATTGAAACCGGACAAATTTAAAAGGGAATTTACACAAATTAAAGACACCGAAAAGCGGGAAGGGAGGGCTCGGGGCGATGAAGCTACCGACAACCCCTTGCTTTTTCTAGCTTATTATTAGTCTCGGCGGCGGTTGGGGGTGGGCGGGGGGGTCAACCGCCGCGGCGAGCGGCCCATCTTCGTCCGCAACCCTTTATTCTTCTACTCTACTCCGACTCTTTTGCGGAAGCAAGATTCCCAGGAGCCCAGCCACGTCCCGAATGAAAGACTCTCTAGCGAAAGCCAGATTGAAAAAAAAAAAAATGAAACCGGACAAATTTAAAAGAGAAATTACACAAATTAAAGACTCTCTAGCGAAAGCCAGATTGAAAAAAAAAAAAAAAATGAAACCGGACAAATTTAAAAGAGAAATTACACAAATTAAAGACTCTCTAGCGAAAGCCAGATTGAAAAAAAAAAAAAAATGAAACCGGACAAATTTAAAAGAGAAATTACACAAATTAAAGACTCTCTAGCGAAAGCCAGATTGAAAAAAAAAAATCGAAAATTGAAACCGGACAAATTTAAAAGGGAATTTACACAAATTAAAGACACCGAAAAGCGGGAAGGGAGGGCTCGGGGCGATGAAGCTACCGACAACCCCTTGCTTTTTCTAGCTTATTATTAGTCTCGGCGGCGGTTGGGGGTGGGCGGGGGGGTCAACCGCCGCGGCGAGCGGCCCATCTTCGTCCGCAACCCTTTATTCTTCTACTCTACTCCGACTCTTTTGCGGAAGCAAGATTCCCAGGAGCCCAGCCACGTCCCGAATGAAAGACTCTCTAGCGAAAGCCAGATTGAAAAAAAAAAAAATGAAACCGGACAAATTTAAAAGAGAAATTACACAAATTAAAGACTCTCTAGCGAAAGCCAGATTGAAAAAAAAAAAAAAATTGAAACCGGACAAATTTAAAAGAGAAATTACACAAATTAAAGACTCTCTAGCGAAAGCCAGATTGAAAAAAAAAATCGAAAATTGAAACCGGACAAATTTAAAAGGGAATTTACACAAATTAAAGACACCGAAAAGCGGGAAGGAAGGGCTCGGGGCGATGAAGCTACCCGACAACCCCTTGCTTTTTCTAGCTTATTATTAGTCTCGGCGGCGGTTGGGGGTGGGCGGGGGGGTCAACCGCCGCGGCGAGCGGCCCATCTTCGTCCGCAACCCTTTATTCTTCTACTCTACTCCGACTCTTTTGCGGAAGCAAGATTCCCAGGAGCCCAGCCACGTCCCGAATGAAAGACTCTCTAGCGAAAGCCAGATTGAAAAAAAAAAAAAAAATGAAACCGGACAAATTTAAAAGAGAAATTACACAAATTAAAGACTCTCTAGCGAAAGCCAGATTGAAAAAAAAAAAAAAAAAATTGAAACCGGACAAATTTAAAAGAGAAATTACACAAATTAAAGACTTACTAGCGAAAGCCAGATTGAAAAAAAAAAAAATCGAAAATTGAAACCGGACAAATTTAAAAGGGAATTTACACAAATTAAAGACACCGAAAAGCGGGAAGGGAGGGCTCGGGGCGATGAAGCTACCCGACAACCCCTTGCTTTTTCTAGCTTATTATTAGTCTCGGCGGCGGTTGGGGGTGGGCGGGGGTGTCAACCGCCGCGGCGAGCGGCCCATCTTCGTCCGCAACCCTTTATTCTTCTACTCTACTCCGACTCTTTTGCGGAAGCAAGATTCCCAGGAGCCCAGCCACGTCCCGAATGAAAGACTCTCTAGCGAAAGCCAGATTGAAAAAAAAAAAAAAATGAAACCGGACAAATTTAAAAGAGAAATTACACAAATTAAAGACTCTCTAGCGAAAGCCAGATTGAAAAAAAAAAAAAATGAAACCGGACAAATTTAAAAGAGAAATTACACAAATTAAAGACTCTCTAGCGAAAGCCAGATTGAAAAAAAAAAATCGAAAATTGAAACCGGACAAATTTAAAAGGGAATTTACACAAATTAAAGACACCGAAAAGCGGGAAGGGAGGGCTCGGGGCGATGAAGCTACCCGACAACCCCTTGCTTTTTCTAGCTTATTATTAGTAAGATAGAAGCAGCCCTCTTTTCTTCTACTCTTTTTCTTCTACAACCCCTTTATTCTTCTACTCTAGTCCGACTCTTTTGCGGAAGCAAGATTCTTACGTCCCCAGACGCGTCCCGAATGAAAGACTCTCTAGCGAAATCCAGATTGAAAAAAAAAAAAAATCAAAAATTGAAACCGGACAAATTTAAAAGGGAAATTACACAAATTAAAGACACCGAAAAGCGGGAAGGGAGGGCTCGGGGCGATGAAGCTACCGAAAGACTCCTGCTGCTTCTAGCTTATTATTAGTATCGGTGGCGGTTGGGGGTGGGCGGGGGGGTCAACCGCCGCGGCGAGCGGCCCATCTTCGTCCGCAGCCCTTTATTCTTCTACTCTAGTCCGACTCTTTTGTGGAAGCAAGATTCTTACGTCCCCAGACACGTCCCGAATGAAAGACTCTCTAGCGAAATCCAGATTGAAAAAAAAAAAAAAATCAAAAATTGAAACCGGACAAATTTAAAAGGGAAATTACACAAATTAAAGACACCGAAAAGCGGGAAGGTAGGGCTCGGGGCGATGAAGCTACAGAAAGACTCCTGCTGCTTCTAGCTTATTATAGAGGCCCCCTAGTGAGACAATTTATCAAACATTAGCTTGGCTATTCGTTTTTGTCTAAAATCGTCTTAAACAATCAAATTCACATTCCGTATTTGCCATTCTCATATAGAAGACCCTTAGTATGGTGTCTAGAAGGTAAAAACGTCTAATTAATCCAACTAGTTGAAATGAGTCTCGCCGAGTACTGCATCGTGAGCTGTCATAGTTTGGACAAAAGTTTACGCCACTCTAATGGCTACGGTTTTGGAAACCATTATAAGATCTTCTACAACCTATCGCATGATTTCAATCTGTGTTTGCAGTAAAAGGATATGCTCGCGACGAATGACATACAAGACCGTTTCATGATTTTTTAAAACGTCACACAGACGGCGATTGGCACAAAACGATGGGAGCGCCGCTTTGTACCAATCACCGTGTAAAGATGATCTACTCTGTGTGACGTTTTAAACGTCATGAACAGGCCTTGTATGCCATTAGTCGCGATATGTTACAAACACTTGTTGACTTATCTCAAACTTTTTGATCGATTTTTATTTCTTGTTGATTTATCTCAAAGGTTTTATTGCGAGTTTTATTGGGAGTAAACAAGAATGTAAGAGGAGGAAAGGAAAAAAAAAAAGTACCTGAACAATTTTTATCGGAAAAACGTTTAGTAAAAGAATTTTACTGTTTCAGGACTTTGTGCATCATATTTTAATCATTGTTTTAATCATTATTTATTAATCAATTCTTTTTTGTGTATGAATCATCCATGAATGAATCACATTCTCGAGGAGTTTTTCATTTGTTTCGTCATTGAGCTACATTACATCATTCATAGATGGTGCTTGTGCAATACTCATTTTTAAATTTGCCGGTGTTCTCATATACTCATATTAATGGATATTCCATCATTATACATTAGTCTTTTATATCTGTGATATATTGTCATTTATATGTTTTTCGTGCTCTGATCCGAGCAAACTCATATTCATCAACACTTCATTTTATTTATAATTCATCATTATCATCAAAGCATCGTTTTACAGGTAAAATTTTATAAACAAAGTGTTTGTAATGCTTACTGTATGTTTTATTTCCCCATTTTTCTGGGCAATCAGCAAGTTTAAATATTATTTTTCAGTTTTATGACTTGTTAACAATATTTTTTATTGATAAATTTTTTTTTCTAATTCTCACAATTGTTCGATTAAGTAAAAAGGTGTTCTTAACGTGCAATCTCAGTTTTGTCACTTGGTAAGATAATTTGCTTTATTAAAGTATATCAAAAGTATTTTTCAGTTGTATAGCTAAATATTTTAAACGAAATTCAATGTTAAAATTTCTTTTTCAAATTGTTTGTGTGATGTTCGGCCTTGAACATACGTGAGTGTGAAGTGGTTCGTAACTTTCGATTTCAATTTTGTTGCGTAGTAGTATAGTTTGCATTATTTTAAACAAATAAAAACTATTTTTCAGTTTGATTTTTAGTTTATATGATATATATTTTTATTGAAGTTAATGTTAAATTGTGTTTATTAGCTTAACTTTCGGTTTTAATAATGCCGCTATTTTGCAGTAGGTATTGTTTGTTTTTAGAACGGGTTAAGTTAATCTTACTATGTCTTATTCATTTAATATTGCATTTGATTTTATCATTAAATAAAATAATTTGTTCATGTGAAACAAAAACGAGATATTTTAAAACTGGAATTGATTTAGAATAAATTGTATAATTGCTATAACACAGTGTTATGATACTTTCAGAGCTATAATTTTTAAGCTATTTTATCTTTCACTAAATGGTTATTCCAGAGTTTCCACCAGGTTTAAAAAAGGGCAGGGTGTTGCTTGTGGGAAAAGGGCACTTTTGGATTCCGAAGGGCATGTTTTGGATTTTTAAGGGCATTTCTTGAAATTTTTAAAGGTATTCTTTTGGTTTTTTTTAAAACTACTTTTTAATATTTAATAGACAGAACACTATTTTAAAGACACCAATGAGTCAATTTTTACTATGCAAGTAATTTTCTTAATAAACAAAGGAGTAAAGGCACTTTTTTCAGGTGGGGGCAACAAGGGAGCTAATTTTTTTAAATGAGGGGCAAGAGGGGTGCTATTTTGTAAACCTAAGGGCAGGCAGGGTGCAGCGCTCTCATGAAACTGTCTGGGGGAAACTCTGGTTATTCATTAAAATTATTTCAATCAAAAAATGTTATCTTCTCCATTGTTAAGCTAAGAAAATTACTGATATAGCAACTATTGTCCAGTCTTTCGTTATTCTGATAGATAAAAGTTTGCTAGTTTATAATTAGCAAATATATTGATTAAAAATTAAAGCAATTATGTTGGTTGTAGGTAATAAGTAATTTCTTCTTCTTCTTATATTTTATCTCATAAATAGTATCTATTTTATTGTGTTGAAGAAAGTGAAGCTGTTTATTTCAACAAAGTCCTATGCAAAAATATGATCATTATATATTGTAATTTGATATATTTTTTCCTTCATTAATAAGTCTACTGTGTCGGTTTTCTTACTGCCTGTTTAATAAAATTATTATCAGTTTAGGTGTCACAATATAGTGGGTAGATGTGCCAGTAATGGACACTCTTCCAGTAATGAACACCCCTTGATGTTTTTGGTTCATAAAAAAAATAACTAATAAATATTTAGTTTTAATTATTTTTTTTTATAATTCCCCCTTGCATGTTTTATAAAACTGGGTTGTTGTTGACATTTTTAATCAAACCAATAAGGAAGCAGAAAATGTTTCAAAGTTTCGCTGTTTTTCTGTGAAATTCTTAATGAAGAGGCTAAGAGCTGGCTTCGTTTAATTAATTAATATATTCTTTATTTTCTTGCAAAGTTTGAATGTTTTTGTTTGAGTAGCAATAGAAAACTTAGAATTTTATATACTAATGGCCATTTACAAAAGTTTTAAGAGGGGGTGTCCATTACTGGGATGGTTAATTAGTCATTTTCCAGTAATGGACACCCCATGTAGAAATTGCTAAAAATGCAATTTCAGTAATGTTTACAGTGCATAAAATATTTTGGCTTAAATGCAAACCTAAATAATCAAATTTAATTTTAAATTATACTTACCAAAATGTAAAAACATCAAAACTTTTATAAATAGCTGCTTTTAAGTTATTTTATGTGATTAATAAAATTTCAATATTTTATTCTTTTTTTTTTAAATGTATATTATACCTTGCATATTTTATAAACTGGCAATCAAACCAGCCAGGAAGTAGAAAATATTGTTGAAGAGCACAGTCAAAGAGGGGCTCATAGGGCTTAATCCCTCTCTGTTTAAATAAAAACAAGTTACAGAATCTATTAAAAATCTATTTTCTGTCTTAAATGTTTCCTTATTCACCTCTGATTCCCCCCCACCCCCAAATGTAATACTATTAATGAAAGTTATAGGTAATATTCATGAAACTAGTAAATCTGCAGATCAGTAGCCTCAAACATCAGGTCTACAGTTTTATTTGGAAATTACTTTATTTAGTAGTGTAACCTCTGAATAACAATTACCAGCAGGACCAGTGAAAAGGAGGTTTCATTTAAAAAAATATATAAATTTAAATACACAATCAATTTAATTAATCCTCATTGTTTTAATACATTGAAAAATTCAGTGATTTACAGTTGCTTTGTTTTTTTTTTTTTTTTTTTTTTTTTTTTTTTAATACCGTTCTCCAAAGAAATAACAGTATGAGTTGTTTTGCTATTCAACTCATCATCATTATGATTTAATGCAAAATTTTGGATTTCACGAAGGTTCGTCAAAACTTCGTTATATGTGTTAATACTGGAAATTTTAGGTGATTCTATAATCTCTCCCATTTCCCCTTCACTTTTCTCTTCTTCTCTCCCAGAGTCAGATAATATAGACGAACGCCGTTCGCAGAAAATTTTCAAAGTTTGCAGACAGTTTTGATGGGGTTTTTTTTACAAGTTTCTTTATTTAAAAAAAGAAATTAACAAGACCCCAGGTGGAGAATCGGTGTAACGCACGTTGCAGACTATTGACAAGGTCTTTAGACTATTTTTCAACTGGAGAAAAAAAAAAAGTTTGCTAGAAAGTATTTGCCATGTAGTACAGTATTTTTTGGAAGAAGAGCCGCGGCTCATACGAGTTAAAAACTTTAAAATATTGTACATGCGGTGCTTATGCCGGAACGGCAGGTACAATTCCTTCCCCCCCCCCCTCCTGACAGGGCCGGTAGCAAAAACAGTGCAGCACCGACGCAGGTGCTGCAGATTATGTTAGGCTTTGCAGATTAATTTAACAGATTAAAAATAAATTTTGAGTTAAAAAATAAATGTTAAATGTTGATCTCTTTTTAAATAAAGTTTATTTGGTTGGAAATTTTAGCGAATGTTTATGTGCTTGTATATAACTTTTCATTTTTGCTGTTGGCGACAATATAGGACTCTGGAGGAGCGCAGCGTTTTTTTGCAGAAAATCTTAAAGAAATTATTTGAGTTCGCAGACAGTTTTACATTTTATCTAAGTCTGTTCTCTCCTATCTCCCACCATTTGCTGTATGAAATCAAATGTGGCGGTAATTGCCAAATCTTTGTCCAGACATACAAACTAACAGGCTTTCATGTTAGTTATGCCTGCCGTTCTAAGAATATTATCTAAATTTTTCCCATCATTATTATTGTCTTCATTTTCTATACCTAGTTTTTGAAAAAGGAGAAATTAAGTGACTTTTTGTTGACAAGTAAATTTTGTTTGATCTGCTTCACATTTCGGTTTGCAAATAAATATGAAATTGTACCAGGAGCTGTTAAATTTTTTTTCCTCGCGACTTTTGAGCAGTCATTGTTCAGAATTCCTTATTTAGAGGTTTGTACTGATGTTAATGCTATGGAACGTGTTTGGTTCGATCAATATGTGGCCGGTATTCGGAGGTTGTTGTCGTTTAGAGGTGACCGTTCAAGGAGGTTTCACTGTATTTAAAATATTCAATTCACAATATTATTTCTTTCATATTTGTAATTGCATTGCAGGCAATATGTTTTGTAAAAATATTAATAGCGATAATGGTGTGTTGGTGTTGCTTATGCCAGCTGATTATCTAGATTAGGGATATAGGCACGAGAGGGATGTCCGCCGTACGTGTCTTTCTAAGGGATCCTAACCCGTATTTACGCAAGGTTCGAAGAAAAGCACGGGAAGCTCCGAACGATCAGGCCGACGGGGGGCGATTGGGTTCGAAACCAGTACCTCTCGTCTACCAGCTTTGAGACGGCCACTGATGGGAAAATAGCGATAATGAACTTCTGTTAAGTAATCTTTGGAAATATACTTTAATGTGGTTCTCAAATTCACTGCTCAACAATGCAAAACTTTGACACATTTTCTGACTAATTTTTAACTGTAAAGGCATAGAATTGACAAGCTTGACTATGGAAGGGATTTGGAATCTAATAACATTTTCCATTTTTGATAAATAAATTACTTGTCGAGATATAAGAGATTCTTGTCACATGGCTGCAAGTTTTTCTCCTTTCCCGTGCCGTCGCTTCCAAAAATTCGATTCAAAACGCTAACTTTGACAACATTTTCTCAAAGGTATATTGCTTTTATAAAAAAAAAATGGAGAACGCCATTTGATGACATCGTTTCTGAATAGGAACACCTGCCAATCTTACGTGTTTCTGAAAAGAAATGTGTCAGAAAGTAGCTCCTTTGGATTTGAGAAAAGCCTTAATAAATGACAGAGAAATATTTTCATAAATCTGCTTTTTACTATATCCCATTAAGACCCAACCTGCACAATCGTGTGGGTTAGACATTCATTTAATTGTTTGTTTCTGAGTCGTTTATAATAAAAATTCGAATCGAACGATCGTTCTGGTTTGCAGATAGATTAAAGTATCATTTTTTATCAACAGGTAGCGGTTGCAATCCATGTTTTACTTTCTACAGGCATGACTAGCTTTGTTTACAAATACACCGGGTCTTAAAGGGATACGGCTTGTTAAGTTATGATGTTTTTAACCCTTCTTTTATTCTAAACTACATAAGTTTTTTAATGAATCGTTATTTGAATGTTGAAACGTCTAAGAGCCCAAGTAATTATTAATGTTTATTGTGTATTTTCTGTCTTGCGAACACATCGTAATTTAAAAATATACTGTAAAATTATCACATAAATATGCTTGCAGTATTCTTTAAAGGAATCTTAATTATATATTAAGAAAAATATGAATTTTTTGTAGAAATTGAGTCAGGCCAGATTGGGCCGGGCCAGTTTTTACTGATATCTATATGGACCGAACTTTTAATTTTTACACCGGGCTGGGCCAAGATAGCTTTCGTTCGGTCCGGGCCAGGCCCGAGTATAGGTGAAAACTGGGAAATTGAGTTAGTAGACAGTGGCAGGTAGACTGTTTTATTAGTGGCCACTTTTAAAAGTTAGTGGCCACTATAATGTTTGAAACTTTCTTGACATCTAAATAAACTATAATCGTTGTATATTATATGTATTAATTTTCTATAAATCAGAGTTTTATACCAGCCAACTATTCGTGATAAGAATAGGGAAGCAGTCAGAATTCAAGAAAATTACTTTAAAACCACAAAATCTATTATAGGCTGAATCCATATCAACTCAGGCAGGGGGGTTACCTTCATAGTCTCAGAAGTTTTTGAATTGAACATATGTTAAAATTTAAGAAAAAGTAAGATACTTGTATATTTTCATTTTGCCCAAAAAAATTCCTGGCCCGAGGTACAGGCCGCCAAAGATGACATCCCCGGCATCCTTTCTCATTCGCGATTTTCGATAAAAATTTTAAAGTGCTCTATCTCTAGAACGGTGCAAGATATTTTGTTGCGGTTTATTTTATTTTAAAGATAATATTCTTCTGTTTAAAATGATGTACCCAATTTTGAAAAATGTATTCAACTTTTCTTGTGGCAGCCTTTTGAAAAAAAAAATTTTTTTTTGAAAATGCCAATTCCAAAAATTTTGATTTTTTTGCTGTTGATCAATACCATTGGAAACTACCTTCACTGTAAAGGAGAACTTCCACTTTTAAGTTTAACAAATTTTAGAAATGTTTAAAAAATTCAGAGAAGTTTACAGGAACTGTATATATACAGTTCCAGTAAAAGTCACTGAATTTTTGCTTATTTATAAGGATAAGCCTACTATATGTCCTAAACAAGTTAGAAATTGCAATATCAAATGTGGCAAATGAGGTGCGTGCATACTATAACTAGTTTTATAAATATTCAGATCTTGGTGCAATAAGTTACACTCTTGGGCAAAAAGGGCATGAATACAAAATTTATTATGATTCTACATATTAAATTCAGTAATACGGAAGTAATATGAATTCATCTTAAAAGGACTTAATCGCCATGGCAAACTAGAATCATTACCTATCATGGTATATCATTGAATCAATTATGTATTATAGGATTTTTAAATAGAATGAAGAAAACTTTTATTAATGTCTTTTATGTTTTAATTTGATTTTCATAGCATTTGAAGTGATACATACTTTATTTTCAATACCGAACATAGTAAAACAACAAGTTAGAGTTCAGACAGATGGGCAGACAAATCTAATCCACAAAGACTTTCAACTATGTTGGAAATTGTTAAAAGCACATAAATAGGTTGGAATTTGACTTTTAGAAATTTATGTCAATAGACGGAAGCATACTTGAATACTTTCATACAACCCTGTATTTTATATACTATCTTTATATACATGCTACATTATTTAGCTAATATTTAATTAAGATTAAAACATCCTTAAAACCAGTGAAATCACACTTCCAGAGATTATCATCCATAGATGGCCATGTATCTAATTCTTTGCGTGGACCTGTATATCATTTTATCTATATTCTCCAAACATATCTTAGTATACTAAATGTAGTTCAGTGTAAAAATGCATAACTCATTTAAAAATCACCTTTAAGGGTGCTGATCACTTACAATCTCGTTTTCCGTTCTCCATGTAAACCTATGGGAATATTTTCTCTCACTTTTCTAAGGATATCTCATGAAAAAATTGAGGTTTTTGAATTCTGTTTTCTGTATGCAATTCTTAAAACTTGTCACTTTTCATCCTAGTTTTCATTTTATATTAAAAATAATTTTAAATATTTGATTTTACATGAAATATTTGGAGCATGACCAAAATAATTTCTACCTCTCATTAAACTGTAAATTCTGGCACTTCTATTAGGTCGTTTGGAAATTTAAAAAAAACACGAAAAAATGTACAGTTTCTAATTTATCCACTGATATAAAAATATTTCATTTCAATTAATTAGGGAGGGAGCTATAATTAAAACAAAACGCATATATTTCTATTCTGATGATTTCAGTGTCTTCCCCCACGATGCAATTCATCATTCTACGTGAAAGGACGCCCCGTCGCGTCTGCTCCGACTCCTGACACTAGGGGGGGGGGGGCAGTAGGTAGGGGAAGTAGACAGAAGGTTTCAACCAACACAAGACGCACTTTTCTTCCCTTAGAAAATTTTGAAGAGACACGGAATTGAGAAAGCAGCGGACTCCAAAATTTATATTGAATTAATTCCATTAATATATATATATATGTATATATATGTTTCATAAAAATATCTTTCATAGCAAATTAATTTTTCATGTAATACACCAGTAGTTTAAACCACATGATCACAATTTTTCAGTTTTTTGTCCATTATTTTAAATATATGTTTATTATTTTACATATTGAATTTGAATAATATTTAATTTGAGTTGAATATGCACAACATTAAAATATTAGTAATTTAAACCATTGGCAAAATTGAAAGAAGTATTTCAAAATATTGATATTTTATACTGAGCATTACATATACCGTATTTTATTGTGAAACACGTCGGCGTTTATGAGTTTGAAAGTTATTTCAAGTGCGGCGTTTACGATTTTTTTTTCCGCGCATAAAATTGGGATAAAATAAAAATTCATTAATCCCATGAATAATATTATATATATTGTTATAAGACTGTTCCCAAGCCCCCTGCTCAACAACGCGAAACTTTCTGACTTCACCGATTATGAAAACTGTGACATTTCGGATGATGATACTGAACAACTGGACCATACAGGTGGACAAAGAAAATCTACTACTCTTCCACTCAGATATTGACAACTCAGAGTTTGAGTGTTTCAAGTTGAAGCCAAAAAAGGGATAAGGTGTATGCGACGGCTACTTGAAAAATGTGGGGCGCCTAAGGAGAGGGTCCGCGTCCCGCGCTGTGGATGGATTTAATGCCAATTGACGTCTTCTTAATTAAAAAAAATTACATAAAAATGTTTAAAACCTGATTTAAATATTTTAAATAAAATTTTTAAATCCTAAATTATTAAAAATGAGGCACTCTACACTGTTCAGTAAACTTTGATTAAAGCTAGGTCAATGAGACACTGTCGACAAAAGTAGTGTTCCCACAGGTGCGGCGTTTACGATATTTTTAATCTTATTTAGACCAGTTTTGAGGGGTGCGGCGCTTACGACGGGTGCGGCGTTTCTTCCATAAAATACGGTACTTGCTGAATTCAACATTTTTATGTTGATACTATGCAAAATCATTTTTGCATATTGTTCTTGATTGTGTCCAATTTTCCTGCTCATAGTATATATAAGGGAACATAAAAAAAAGTTTTATTAACTATATGTGGACTCGAATGAGGCACTCTTTGGAATAATATTTATAGCATTGGTGAGTTTCCAAGTATATTGAATTTCGAAAACTCTTCTTGGATGAAAGGGGGTACCGAAATGAAGCTGTGCTTCCCATAGCTTCGGAGGTCGGACCCTGCCTAAGTGCATTTAATTTTCAGAAATCGTAATTTTATAACCAAAATTTCTTTCCATGCTTTTAAATTGATTATTTTAAATCTTTATATAGTTCATTTCAATAATTTTCCAATATATTTTTAATAATTTCTATTATAGTTTTTCATAGTTTACGTTGTAAGTACTTATATTCAATTTTAGATTATTTATATTAGCTATGTAGATTAGTTATTAAAACGGAAAAATACATCAAATTGCATTTAACTTAAAAAAAAAAAAATCTTAATTCTCATTGCTCTTATTTTTAAAGTAATAATTTTAATTTGAACCTTTTATGTTTTTTCACAAAATGTTTTTTAAATCCATTTCTTTAAATATAAATCAAGGAGTTTCAAGGATCAAAACAAAAAATATTTAAAGATCTATAAACTATTGAATTATAATAGGCAATTTTAAAATACAGGGTCGCAATTTCTTAAATACAGTATTTAAGCATTCAAACGGCGTGGGGGGAGGGGGTCGGCATGTGGAAGTAGATGTTTAGAAGACTACTTACAAATAGTTATTTCAAAATAATATACTATTGTAAACTTAGTGTTCAGGAAGAAAATGAAAGGAAGGGAGGGGGGGGGGGGGGGGTAAACATTTTGGAAGAGGTAAGGAGGTTGTGGCAGAGATCAAAATAAATAAATAAATAAAAATGAGGAGTGGACAAAGGTATTTTTGCCTGAATTAAATTTCAACTTAATATATTACATGCATAAAAATGTATAGGTAATGTGCTAAAATAGGCTGTACAATAGAATGCAAGTACGTTTCCGTATATTGATAGTGAATTTTCAACTGTGTCATGCGTTTTTTTATTATACTAAATTTTAGAAGACTGTGTAGAATATATACAAATAACATGAACATGTACAAAAATGTACAAATGTATCATATACAGAGCTCCACAGATGAATTCAAGTACCTTTTCGACCGTGGACGGTAATTACTGATATCCGATTTTCAAATGTGCTATGTGCTTTCTAAAATGCTTTCTTGGCTATCTTATTTACATTATTAAATGGCGAAGTCTTGATAAAGCATTTTGGAAGTGTTGGAAAGTCTTTTATAATCTATGCTTGAAGCATGATTTTTCTTTCTTATTATTTGCTGAATATATATATTTTTACTTTTACGTATTAAAACTATACTCTTATATTTATTTTTTAATTGAATATATATATATATATATATATATATAAGATAGAGTCAATTATCAAAAGCTAAGGAACATAACACAACTCATTTTGCAACCTAATAGCATTTTATAATATGTATAATTTTGTAAAGAAATGAGGCTATTGCTGTTCACCATATTATTTAACAAAAATTCAGTTATTTTTCCCCTCTTATTTGTTTAGTACAAATTGTATATTTTGCATTAATATGTCGGAATGATTATAGATTTCAAATTTATATTGCAATTTTTCTCTCAACTTTTTTTTTTTTTTTAATACAGCTGACGATATTTCTACTAAATTTGTGAATGACCGCTATTTCGCAGCAAAAAACATGCTCCAATTTTAAACAGCTATTATTTGGTCAGTTTTAATCGTGGAATAATGGCTCTTTTTTTTTTTTTTTTTTTTTTTTTGTCTTACTTGTCAGTGTAATATAGGAAAAATTTACTAAATATTACTTATAGGACCCGGGGCGGGGGACCGCATAAAAAATAAATTTTCATATTAAAAAAAACTTTTTATTGACCGAAATCGCTTTTTAAATACTTCTTTACTTCATTTAAAACATTTTTGTAACTGGAACTATATGTCTATGTATAACGGTTTAGGAATCAGCCATTGAACATAATCGAGAGTGAACCCCCTGTATACGGTGCGTCACGCTATCACTTCAACTTTTTCTTTTTTGTTTCCTTTTTGAGCATTTTAAACACACACATTTTTAAACATACACATTTTACAATCACATAATTTAAAAAAAAAATGAATATTAATTGAGAATTTAAATATGCAGCGCAAACATATTATGTTTCTTGTTTTCACTTTCAGTTAACATTGTTGTGGATATTTTTGGTGGAAGTAAGTCGAGGGATGGGTGGGAACTCAGCATGCACATTACAAATTTTCATTCAATGATTTTTTTTTTGTCTCACTTGTACAATGTATTAATATGCACTCTATACTCTGGCATTTTGTTTTTGAGAATCATATATATGTTGCTGCAGCTTTGTTGCATTTATATTGAATATTGTATCCTTTAATTGAATAGATGACAATGTCAGAATTAACTGAAAATTAATTATATGTATTGCGCTTAGAAATTTTGGATATTTGTTAATAATGTCAATTTTTTTGAAAAATGATCAGAAAAAGAAAAGAAAAGAATTTGTTAAAATGTGTGGAAAATAGCTGTGAATTTTCCTAATGTATGAGAAAACTATTATGGTATATTTTGGGTAATTAATGTTTTTAAAATAATTTTTAGTGTTAAGTTTTAATCTACATATATATATATATATATATATATATATATATATATATATAAAATATGTGCTTTATTTAAATACTCTGTAAAAAAAAAAAGAAAGTTCGGGTAATATTTACATTCGGATGTAACTATATACATACAGAAAGTATAGTACTTTCTTTGTTTAATATAACAAAATTCTTACAAACTCAAGGCAAGGTTAACAAAGCTTCGGGGGAAAATATAATAATAATAATTTTTTGAGGAAGCATTCCACATCTTTAATTAAAATTTACAATCACGTAATTAAAAAAAATGAATATTATTTGAAAATTTAAATATGCAGAGCAAACATATTATGTTTTTACTTTCCTTTCAGTTAATATTGTTATGGATATTTTGGGTGGGAGCAAGGTTGAGTAGGAGGGGGGGGGGGGGGGGGGGTACTTAGCATGCGCAATACTAATATTCATTTAATGATTTTTTCCTCATTTCTATACATATTAATATTATACTTTGATATTTTGTCTTTGTGAATCGTATATACATTGCTGCATGTATGTTGTATCTATATTTAATATTGTATCCTTTGATTGAATAGAGAATTAATGAAGATATCGTTACATGTATTGGAATTCGTAATTTTCAATATTTCTTAATAATATTAATTTTATTAAAAGATGATCAAAATTAAATGAAATAACTTTCAAATTTTGAATTTATGACCGCTAATATGAGTTATTGGAAATCTTATATTATGCTTTTGTCAAATAAAGCTGTATTAAAAAACATTACTTGAAGTATTTTTTGTGTTATTTATGTTCATTTTGCACTGTAGTTTAATTTCATTATATAAATACTTAAATACAGGCCAATATATTGAATAACTTCGATAATCGGAGATATTTTGATAAAATTCTCTTACAACCTTTTATTTATTTATTTATTTTTTGGGCGCTTTTATGTGGAGAGGGGGGGGTGGGATACATTGAGAATTCAACAGATTTTCTTTGTCTTACCCAGTGAGAAATACCGATGGCTGTATCTATTATCGTTCATAAAAATAGGTCCAAAATTTCAACGAAATATCGAATTTTAAAGTGTTCAATAAATTTGTGGAATATTTTTAAATATATCATATAGAAAAAATGAATGTGAAACTCAGGCTAAAATCTTCACTCTGTCCATATTTTCTTTACCTGATGATTTATAACAATATTTTTATCTATAAACACACTTATAAAAAAAATACATATTGCAGTAATTAATTATAATCAATTGTGCTTTGATTTTTCAGTAGTAAATTAATGTTGCTTTACATAAACAAAAGAAAAAAATCACAAACACTGAATTATTACGTAATAAATTATGAAAACGAGTCATAGACAAGTTGATTTAATAATTATTTGTTTAAAATTTAGGATGGTTAAATTTGAAGGTAAACATGAACATATAATAAACATAATATAAAGTAAGGTGAAACATCAAAATCATTTTAGACAGCAAAATGACATTGGATCACTTTTTATTGCATATTTAAATTTTTATCAAACATTTTCTAAAATTTAGGCATTTATAAAAGTCGAAATTATTCAATTGAAACTTATTCCTTGATGGAATTCCTGGTTGCGTCGCTGTAATAATAATAATAATAATAATAATAATAATAATAACAGTAAAATTGTTCAATGTGATCTCGTGTATTTTAAAAACTGCAAAAGAAATTGAAGTACTAATATTTCCCTACTAACAAAAATAGCTGCTATAGGAAAACTTTCCGTTCCTACTGGCTCATAAATTTTGTCAACAGACAACCGATAAGATCTCTTGGACTTCACACCAATTAAAGGTACACGCCTCTCTGACAGCTGGCAGGGGGGTAGGAACGGTCCAGCATATGAGCTGAACGCGATATTTTTCGCCAGTGACCAGCGCCCTTAAGCTACTTTCATTCATACTCAGTAAACCCTTAAGATTTCTTTTGTGTAGCCCTGTATATGATTTACAGCATTTATGCACACAACATAATATGGAAAAATTTAGTTAAACTTAAAAACTCAAACACAACTAAAAATGAACTTCCAGCAATGCCCTTACGATATCTTTTGTGTAGCCCTGTATATGATCTACAGCCTTTATACACACAACGTAATATGGAAATATTTAATTAAACTTAAAAACTCATATCACAACTAAAAATGCACCTCTAGCAATCATTGCTAATGTACAGTATTTCCAATAAGGTAAAGTATCCGAAATCTTTTGTGTGTCCCTGTAAACACTATGCACTTTCTATGACACAGGAAGTAATTTTTTGTAAACCTCTGCAATAAAGTATGTATCACTTCAAATGTTATGAAAATACAATTAAAACATAAAAGACATTAATAAAAGTTTTCTTCATTCTATTTAAAAATCCTATAATACATAATTGATTCAATGATATACCATGATAGGCAATGCTTCTAGGCTGCCATGGGGATTAAGTTTTTTTAAGATGGATTCATATTACTTCCGTATTACTGAATTTAATATATGGAATTACAGTAAATTTTGTATTCATGCCTTTGTGCCCAAGAGTGTAACACTTATTGCACCAAGATCTTAATATTTATAAAACTAGTTAATACTACACACACACCTCATTTGCCACATTTGATATTGCAATTTCTAACTTGTTTAGGATATATAGTAGGCTTATCCTTACAAATATGATACAAATAAGCAAAAATTCAGTGACTTTTACTGGAACTGTATATATACAGTTCCTGTAAAATTCTCTGAATTTTTTAAATGTTTCTAAAATTTGTTAAACTCAAAAGTGGAAGTTCTCCTTTACACTGAAGATAGTTCCCAATGGTATTGATCAACAGCAAAAAAATCAAAATTTTTAAGATTGGCATTTTCAAAAAAAAAATTTTTTTTTTTGAAAAAAAATTTTTTTTTTAAAGGTTGCCACAAGAAAAGTTGAATACATTTTTCAAAATTGGGTATATCATTTTAAACAGAGGAATATTATCTTTAAAATAAAAAAAAACACAACAAAATATCTTGCACCGTTCTAGAGATAGAACACTTTAAAATTTTTATCGAAAATGGCGAATTGGAAATGGTGCCCGGAATGCCATCTTTGGCGGCCTGTATCTCGGGCCAGGAATTTTTTTGGGCAAAACCAAAATATACAAGTATCTTATTTTTTATTGAATTTTAACATATGTTCAATTCAAAAACTTCTGAGACTATGAAGGTAAGATTTTTTCTTTGGCTGCCTGAATTGACATGGATCATACCTATATTAACTTTTTGGATTATTTATATATGTTCATAAACACAATTATCAATCAAATTACTGTTACTTTCTTCATATATATATATAAAAAAACTAAATCAAAATTCCAACAGCTGTATAAAATGAAAAAACAACAAATAAATCACAATAAAATGTTATTTTTATTTTATTTAATAAGTAAATGTGTTATTAACATACTACACACATTACATATAGTTGAAATCTAAGTGAAGCTGCTGAGTGTATTTCACAGGATTAAACAGTATCTCTTGAAGAAAAAATAATCTAACTGATCTATCATATTGAACATATTGCAATGTCCTTAACCCTTTCGGTCCGATTTTTTTTTTTTTTTTTCAATTTTGAGAACAAAATTACTTCTTTTTAACAATGTTAATCATAGCTATCCAAATAGATTTACTGAAGTTTAAATATTATCTCATTGTCTGCATTTTAACGAATGTACTTATTTTATGTATTATTCAATTCATATTTATATGATAATAGGTTAAGGAAGAGTTTTTGGAGACGTTTGGAAAATATCGTATTACAACAGGGTTTAACAGATATTAAACTTTCTAATGTTTTTGTCTTTTATCACTCATGATTCGTTCAGAAAAGTAACCTATATTTTAAATTTAAAGAGTGAAATATATGTATAAAATAAAAGAATCACCAACGGTGCAAATAGATCTAAGCAAACTTTTACTGTTATTGTTATATGTCCAAACATAAATAAAATCATAATAAGAAAGGCATGGTCATTCATATACTATCATTATTATATGTAGATAGTAACAAAGGTAATTGTTAAGACAAAATAATACTCGATGAAAAGACATGTACTATTAATAGTACACCAGACCTGAAAGGGTTAAAATCCACTGCATCAATGCAAAATTTACATCCGGTGAAAAAAAAGGGAATAAATTACTTAAAATGCATGTGGAATCAAAGCTGATGAATATATTTTGCAGAATAAAACTGTATTTCTTGAAAAAAGAATCCAACTGAACAGCAAGCACATGGCGAAAAACCGAAATATTGAAAATATAGCTAAATCGTTGAAATCTGCTTGCATCCGGTAGGAAAAAGAATTAACCAGGTTGCTAATTAGATGTAATCAAAGTAAAGATGCATAATTCCATGAAAAAAAGTTGTATTTCAGTTGGCGACCAATAACAGATTTTTTTAATCACCACTTGGCTAGTGGCAATCGATGGCTGATTTTAATTGCCACTTTTACAACTTCAATCGCCACATGGCGAGTGGCGACCGCCAATTTACACCTATAGGCCCGAGCCTGGAAATTCCAGCCCATGCACACTCTTAATACCTGGACCATTTCAAACATTAAGAATTAATGAAATCATGCCTCATCCTACTCAATTTCTACAGAAGTTCAGATTTTTCTTACCATGGAATTCAGATTTTTTTTTAAAGGAATACTGAATAAATATTTACGCAAAAATTTTACAGCATATTTCAAACTATGTATCTGCAAAGCCATAGAATAATACATAGCACCATTGATGATCTGTTTAATTACTTCAAATAAAAGACTCTTTAAAAAAAAATTGTAGTTTAAAATAAAAGAAAAAGAAAGATGGTTCAAAACATCATAACTTTTGAAGATGTAGGTATATTTAGTTTGGGTTGCAGGAAATTAAAATAATTTTTGAGGGTTAGGGTTTGGTTGAGGTTGATAAGTAGAATTTGCGGGTTTTAACATACGTCCCATGGGACCGAATGATTTCCAAAGATTTAAAATTGGAAGAAAATTTACTTCAGGACACAGAACACAGAGACAGACAGCTGAGCAAGAAGATAAAGGACAGAAATAGCAAACAATTAGCTTTCAATGTACTTGATGTTTTGCGTTTCTTTAGTGAAATAGTGATGTGTTTATATTATAAGACTACCAATTAAGACTCTTAACCCGTTAGTAGTCGCGCGTTGGTCTTTTCCCCGCCCGAAATTCGTTATCTTCCTGTAACTCATTTCCCGTTAAAGTTACGATAGCGAAATTCCGTGTAGCTGACCTTGAGTGTTCACACTCTTGTGTAGTAAAATTGCAAGTCATTCCTGCTATTTCTTAGCATTTTATCGCATTCTTAAGTTTCAATCGGTCTAAACGACCGCGTTGCGACCACTTGCGTTAGTTGAATTTTCCCCCTCGTGTTCATCCTTTCCCATTTCTGCGAAATCTGTGGGGGAAAGTTTCTTCGAAGTACGGACTCTCTGCCTGTTGTTATTTCGTCTTTCTTTCTGCTATTATACCCGTTCATAGAGTTTTTTTTTACTTTTAGAATGTGACTTAAAATTGTTTTATTATATTAGTTGTGAAGTCAGTTCGCAGAAAAAACTGATGGATGGTCACTTACATTTTTTTTTTTTTTTCATTGTCAAATATTGCGCGAATAAATTCTCAAATTGATAATCGTTTAAATATGGAAAAAAATGGAAATTCATCATCATTATTTGAAAGAACTTGCTTTCCATTTATTACCGGAACATATAAATGAAAGAAAACAGACAATACCACTGCCAAACCATTAAAAAAAAGAAAAGATAATTTTGTGGGAATCAGTAAAAAAATTGCCGTATCTGCAAAATCTGAAAAGTATCGTTTTTTACAATAAAACAAATTCGAAAGATAAAACAATTTTCTCAGAAATGTAGTATGTATATCTGCGAAGAACATACATATAATTTATTTGTACAATAAGAAAAATAATGAGAATTTTATAATGTAGGTTAGAAATTACGCAAATAAAAATCTCTTTTGGATAATTCAGTGAATGTTTATACTATGATTTAAAAAAAATACTTTAAGTATTTTTCTAAAATTTATCTATTGTTAAATTTTCATACTGTAAGTAAAAACACATTTTTTTTAATAATGCCGCAGAAAATGTTTTTTTTTATTATTATTATTATCATTGAAATCCAATAGAGTCTTGGGGACGGTATCTGATAAATTTAAATTTGTTGTCCTTCATCAATTGTTCAAACTATTTTTCAGAATAAGGTTTTCCAGAATATGAGAGAAAATTCATTTAAATTAAATTATTGCTGCATATTTATAATTTCGGAGAAAATTTTCTTATTGTTTTTATTATTTTAATGAATGTTATTATAAAACAATAAATTATAACATTAATACCTTATTATGAATTGTACAATTGAATATTTATTTTAATTAAATAGTTGCTGTAAAATACATCCCTATTAAGAGGAACCTTTCAGTCATTCTATTAATTAAAATAATTTATCCATCTTAGGATTTAAGTCTACAATTTCAAATGTATTTAAATTAAATATATAATTTCGATAACTTATTTATTATTTGCTTTATATAAGCGAAGTTCGTATCCAGAGTTTTTATTCAAGGGCGCTGCTCTCACCCTGAAATAAGTAGAAAAACTACAAATCGTGCATTTTCATTAGAAAAATACATTTAATCACAAAATCTCGCGAGCCCCTCCCCCCCTCCTCTCCCCTCATACACACATAGACACCCCACAAAATAAATAAATAAATAAAACGTAGTTGCAACATTTACATTTATAATTTCGAAGTTAAGTATTTTTTACCTTTTTCTTTATTATATATATATATATATATATATATATATATATATATATATATATATATATATATTTATATATAATTATACATTTTTAATAATATTTGGTCTATGTGGTGTTTGTGATTTCATAATTATTGGTCATTTTCATTATTTTTAATGGTATTATTGTACAGAAAGTTTATATATATACATATATATATATATATATATATATATATATATATATATATATATATATATATTGTCTTTAATTGTTTATTGCATCAAATTTGATGGTTTTTCAAATGTTTTAAATGAATTAATCGTCCGCAATATGCTGGTGAATTAGTGGTAATGTATTTGATTTTCTGTTGCATGTCATAGGTTCCATTTTTACTTTCAGTTTAATTGTTCAGTTTAATGTCAGTGTAATGTATTGATGCTAAATTTATTAATAAATACCCCTATCACGAATTTAGATTCATATTCGTAAATGTTTTCTTACTAATTATTGATTCATAGTAACATCAGAAATTCAATCAAATCATTTACTATTTACTTTTAAGTATTTATGCAAAACGAAGAAAGAGTTATAAAAACATTTATCTTGATGCCAACTGAATATATGCTTAAGCGAAATAAATAATTGCTGTAAAAAGTTGTAAAATGAATAATTGCTGTAATCCTTTAAAGTTCAGTCAATATTTTCCCCCTACGTTATCCGTTTTCGATCATCTGATAACACCGGCAAGTTTCCCCTTCGTTTTCGGCCTGCTAGTAACGGCGGCAAATGGACCGAACGCGACTACTAACGTTTTAAAAAATGTCGCGACTACTCTCGGGTTAAAGAATATGTGGCGTTGTGAGTCGTCATCTGTAATGAAATTAGGATCTATTATTTCTTATAGTAAAAATAAACCTTTTATAGTGAAGCAAGCAAGAATGAATGAATTTTCAATGAATCAAAGTTGGAAAAGTAAGAAAATAGAACAGGCTTCGTAAAATTAGGGTAGGATATGACTAATGGCGGCCATAAAGCGAAAGTGTTACACGGCGGATACAATGCTAAATTCAAGCATATTATAGATGGTCTTCCAATGAAACTAAAAGCTTTTTCCCAATAAAAGAAAAAAAATTTGTATTTAAGGAAAGGGTTTGCACCTAGCTTCCATGCATATAGGTAGCCCCCAATAATGAAGCATAATGAATTAGGGGAAGTGGGGGCACATTGGGACACTTTTTATAAAATCATATTTTTTTCAAATTTAAAAATGATTTAGTACTTTGATGTTATTTTATCTTATTCCTTATATTATTGGTCATCTTTTAAATACTAAATGAACAGTGTACCATTAATATTTAAGTAGAAATAATTAAAACAAAAATTATGAAAACTTGTCCCAATGTGCCCCGTGCATGGGGCACATTGGGACAGCACTGATTTTAAGATGGGGCACATTGGGACAACCATCTTATTTTTTTTATCTAATGACAATATTACAAAATAATTTCTTAAACTAAATGAAATGCTTATTAAACAGTAAATTAATACAAAGAAATGATAATGAATAATTGATTTAATGGAGAAATGAAGTTGTTACAAAATAATCAATGAATAACACCCACATTTTAACGCACATCATAATCTTGTAAATCTGCGCAAAATTTTAAAGTTGTATAGGATTGTGTTGATGTTCCAGGCAATGATATTGGGGATGGAAGTTTTATAACTATGTCATTTAAATTAATTGCACTTGCATCTGCAGATTCTGGGAAAATGAAGTTCCATAATTTACCCTTTCTTCTTAGAAAAGACACATTAATTTCTTTCTTTCCTATCCTATCAATTTGACCAATATAATGAATTGGCTTGGATCCTACAAAATTTTTTGCAAGGAATTTCACCAGTACAAAATCATTAACCTGCAATGCATCTGTTGATGGATCAAATATCTTTAGCTTTTGATACAAGTCAATATCATCGTATGATTCACATTCTGAATTGCTGTCCGCATTAAAATCTAAACTTCTTTCAGAGTCACTATCTGAATCAATTTTTATATTATATTTAGCCTTTTTAGCTGTCCTTGAATAGTCCTTGTATTTATGTCTGGGAAATATAAAAACTGGTGGAAGAGAATTTCCAATGGCATTGACAATTGAACACATTGTAACTAATTGCCCTCTTTCAGATGATGCTGCTTGTGCAACTTGCTTTTGTCCATTTGCGAAATCACTTTAGGAGGATCCATTACAGTAGTAATTCCAGTTTCATCTAAGTTGTATATATTTTCAGGAGTAAAATGGTATTTTGACATGACTGTGTCATAATTATCCATAAAAGCTTTAACTGCAGCAGCAGTAAAAGCTGAAGCTCGCCCTACACTTGTTTTCTCTGGTTTTCGTAGTGAAAGTTCAGTATGACGATGCATAAAGTGTTGTAACCAATCAATACCTGCCATTTTATTTTCTTCCCAACTTTCAGGAATAAAAATTTTCAAATGATTTGCATATTGGTATGCAAAATTTCTGGTATTTGCACAGGTTAAACCATAATTCAATTGAGAACATGAAATCAAATAATTTCGCAACAAGAGTTCTTGTTCAGCTGTGAAGATCTGTTGAGATGTATATTTGGACTGGACCTTATAATTTATATTTGTTACACAATCAGTCTTGTTTTTTCTCACCTTTTTCAATCTATTAAATAATGTTGATTTTGATAGATCATATTTTATAGCAGCATCTCTCACAGAAACTTTATTTTTCACAATATCATCTATTGCTTTTTCCATATTTTCTTCTGAAATTTTAGTCCTTTCAGTTTTTGGTTTATAATTTCTCACCATTTTCCTGTATTACAAGAATATCTGAAAAAGAAATTGATAAATAATTAACATAACTATAAAAATAAATAACAAATAGAAAAAACATATAAGAAAGCTATTAAAATATGTTACATTGGTATTAGAAAATGAAATTTATAGGCTAGAATATCTATTCAATAATTATTAACAGGGACCCGGAGCTGGAGACCGGAGCCGGAGCGCTCCGGAGCTGTGTTTTCCCTGGAGCTGAAGCCGGAGCTGGAGCTCTAAATTTTCCCCAGCTCCAGGGCTCCTTTAGTTTTTAATATTCTTTTAAATCTTTTTTTTTTTCAGTCTTCAAATTTCTAGGCTTAAAATATTTTAATTACATCATTATTCAGTATTTTAATTATATCATTTTTTAGGTTTTTATTATTATTAGAGAAGGAAACCTTCTCAAAACATGGTAACACTACTTTACTTCTACTTTCTACTTGAACTAAGTGACAACACTATTTGAAAACAAATATGGCCGCCCGTTGTTTACATGTGTAGTTGTACAATTTTGGCTGTTTGAAAAGTGTAGAAGAAATTTAAGATTTTTGTGTTTAAAATTCCACCAAACTTTCTATTTTAAAAGCAAAAGCTAAAAGATGTCATATTTTCTGAACAAGCATTTCAAGTTTGATGAGAAGAAAAATGCATTTTGTCAGATCTTTAGTGAAGGTAGAAAGTATTTGTGAGCAAAAAATTAAACGTGTAAATTAAAATCTGGAACTCAAAAGCGCGAAGTCGGAGCCGAGTTGGAGCCGGAGCTGGAGTCACAGTATTTTCTCTAGGAGCGGAGCTGGAGCTGGAGCATCAAAAATTGTTCGGCTCCGGGTCACTGATTATTAATAAAATAAATTTATGAACTAGAATATTTGTATTAAATAAACAAGAATAAAAATAAATTTAGAATATCAACTAGCATACAACTATGAAAAAAAATAACAAATAGTAAAAATGTATAAAAGAACACTATTAAAATTTATGTTATATTGGTATTAGAAAATGAAATTGATAAACCAGAATATATGTTCAATTTATATTAGTAATAAATAAATTCATGAACTGGAGCATTTGTATTAAATAAACAAGAATAAAAATAAATTTAGAATATCAGTTAGCCTAACTATAAAAATATATATGTAATATATGACAAAGCTATTAAAATATATGTTATATTGGTATTAGAAAATGAAATTAATAAATTAAAATTTATATTAGAAAAATAAATTCATGAACTAGAATATTTGTATCAAATAAGAATGAAATTAAATTTTGAGTATCAGTTAACATAACTAAATAAATAGTGTAAACTAGCAAACAAACAAAGAAAAAAAAGAAAATCATTAAAATATCTATTAATTTCATAAAAAAAAAAAAAAAAAAAAAAAAATGAAACTAGAATATCAATTAGTAGAACTAAAAAAGAAATAGATAAATAATTAGCAAATTAGAAATCTTAAAAGAAAAGCTATTAATATATCTATGAGATTCATATTAAAACTGGATGGAGGCAAATTGAGACTGTCCCAATGTGCCCCAATAGGTCATTATTAAAACAAATGGTTAGGCCTAATTTTCTAGAGCACATGGAATAATGATTTATGGTGGAAATGAAAGCTAAATGTTTATAAAAGCATAATATATATCTAGAATTTTAAATAATTTTTTCCATAAAATTTAATACCAACATTTAATGAGTTTTAAAAATTTACTTTTGATGTGATAAAATAGACTTACCTTACTCAGAGACAGCAGACTTGAATGAATGAGCTGGAAACACAGGTGCAAGCATATATCAGTAGCGCCATCTAGTGTGAATTTTTACAAAATTTATTTTGCAATAATTAAGGAATTGGAGCCTTTGTCCCAATGTGCCCCCACTTCCCCTATTTTTATTTTACCAAGAAAAAAAAAATTGTGAGGCCCTGAATTGTTTCTTACGTTCAGGTCAGTTCAAGAAGGCCGACCCTGCTTACTGATCCTGCTTATTCATGCTGTAGAGTTAAGTGATAGAGGCCTCAGAGATTGAGGAATGACTTTTTTAATAGAAAATCACTTACGTTTTCTGTCAAAATGGCATTTTTTTTTACATCCTCTACTGACATGACAGATAATTATTTTAATATTTCTCTTTATGCTTTTCATAGACTAGACATTTTTATTTCTGTCAGTGTGAAAAAAAAATATATAGATGACTAATCTTTTGGGAGTTTTTAAAGCTTTGATTTCCAGCAACCGATACCAAACTATAATATTATGGGAAAAAAAAATACCATTCCTGTGAATTTCTTACAGCATTGCGCATGCAACTCTTTCATTTTACAAATCACTAGTATGGGCAGAACATATGTTTGTGTTTCCGGTCATTTCCCCATGTCTCGACCCACGACCCCTGGGGATGAGGACCTTTTCCCTTTTTTTTTCTTATTTCGACCGAATTTTCACAGTAGCCGAGGAACGGGGTATATATATATAGAGAGAGAGAGAAATTTATTACTGCATCGGTGATGGAATTTTACTGAAAATAATTGGTGTCTGTATGAGGAGGTGGAGGGGGGGGGGTGAAAAGGAACAGATTAGGAGTAAAATGGGGTTAAGAGGTTTACAGAAGATCTTTATAACGCAATTCTATATAACACAATTCTCCATATAACACACAACTTCTCAGATGTAAACAGTGAATTTTGCAGGTAAGAAGTGCCAGCTTTCCCACATTGTAAAAAATTGCTAGTCTCTAAGAGGACTGAATTTGATGCATTAGTTCAACTTTACCTCCTTACTTCAGAGCTTTTAAATGAAAAAAATGCTATTTTTACAATAAATATTTTTGAAAATGAGTAATATAATAAAGAATATGGTGTAAGTATATTTGGACCATGTTTATAAAGTAAATTTAACAATGTGTGGAATGAATAGGTATTATGCAAAAAATTTATAATCTGGATAACTCACGATAACAATGAATGCAGTATAAAGATATTCTAATGAATTTTGATATGTTTCAGACAGATTTGTCCATGTTTACAAACTAAATTTAATAATGTGTGAAATGTGATCCATATAACGCAGAATTCTATGTAACACACAACCTTGCGTTTTTAGGTTTACGTTATAAAGATCTTCTACTGTAAATTGTTTACAAATAGCTTAGAGTTTGCTTGAAATAAGTGATGAAATTAACTTATTTTTTCCTTGATCGATTTTCTGAGTGATAGGGCTTGCGGGGCAGGGCTTTCGGACAGTGGGGGCATCATGGCGGCAAATTTTGTAAAGAAGGGCAGGCAGGGAGGCCCGCCCTGCAAAAAACAGCTATAATGAACTCTGCTAAATAAATAAGCTAAATTGAATAAAAGATTGTAATTGCTCATGCATAGTGTTCTGGCAAAAAAATCAGACATTCCACATAACAAGTATTTCAAAGAAAATTTTTTGAATAGCCATGGGAAAGTATGCGTGAAACTACAAATTTCAATTTTCTACATAAATAACTAATTATTTGATTAAAATTATTTTCAAATGAAGTTATGTTACTTATATATATATCCAAGAATGTTTATTTTTATCAGCAAATATGCATGCATATAAATATAATGGGAAAAGATTTTTTAAAAACCCAGTTTTAACAGAAAAGACCTGGTTTAAACTTAAACCAAATAAATTTTATTTGCCATCACCTTCACCCACTTGCTTGGGTAGTGTCTCAAAGGCACAAGTTCTGTAGAGTAATTTCCTCTGCGCTTCTTTGCCTTATGTCCCCCCCCCCCCTTTTTTTCAGTCTTTCCCTTCTTCATCATATCATTTCTATGTCCCATTTGTTCACCCTTTATTTAATGTTTGCCCTTTAACTTATTTGCTACAGCAACATGCGTAGCAAAATTTTGTCTGTATGTATTATGCTTTTTAAAATTAGTGAGATAGAAAACTTCTGCTGTTTTTTTCCTGTAAATTTAGTGTAAAAGCTACAGCTATTTTGTTTTCATCTAAAGTAATTAAGAAAAAAAAAATCTTTAGATGTTTATATAAAAATGCTTAATTTTTTTTTGTTTGTTTTACAGGTCTATAATATTTTATATATTTTTGAAGATGCAACGAAATATTTTGAATACGTATTTACACCATTTGCTGTCTTTTAAAAAGATGAATTCTCACTATGTTGTTTTTTCTCATTCATCATTCTGTATTTTACGTCATGCTACTACTTGCACAAAACGTTCGCATGCCTGTTTCATCAAACTTGAGCCAGTATTTTACATTTCACCCCCTGAGAGAAGTGTTCATACGTCATACAATAGAGCCTCAAAGGAAAAGTCGAAAGTAGAAGAAACTGTTGAATCGCTAAAGGAGCAATCTACAAAAGAAAAAATACTGGAAGCAGGTGTTCAGAGTAGCTCTGTAGATTCAAAGGAGCTAATAAAGAAACCTGTGAAAGAGGTCTCGCCAAAACCTAAGCGCTCTCTAGGCAAGCGAATTTGGGATGAGATTGTTCACTATTACCACGGATTTCGTCTGCTAGGAATCGATATAAAAGTAGCAACAAGAATGGTTTGGAAAATTCTGCATGGCGGAGAGCTGTCTCGTAGAGAGCATAAACAGCTTGTAAGGACAGTCTCAGACATCTTTCGACTTGTTCCATTTTCGGTGTTTATCCTCGTACCATTTATGGAATTACTGCTTCCAGTTTTTATCAAGCTTTTCCCACAAATGCTGCCAAGCACCTTTGAAAGTGCATCCGAACAAGTAAGCCTTTTGCATATTTGTATTATGGATTGAAATTACCTGTATTCTCAGTAAAATATGTTTTTTAAATGTTCTCTTTTAAATATATAACAGAAAAAAAATCTCATTATTAAATTATTATAAAGGCTTTACGCAACTTTGATTATTTTATTAAGTTATATGTTGATATGGTTTTATTTGTTAAATAAGTTAATGTTGCATTAAATGATAATTTAATAATAATGACAATTCCTACTTTTGTCTCTTATTACAGTACATGCCACTTAACTCTTAAGCACACATGGGTAGATTTCACCCCACATTTTTTCTTCGAAAAGAGGGATTACATTTTATGAGGACACATCTGATTTGCCTTGTACCTTACAAGGTCAAGAAGGCGTGGGTAAGGGAATGTCATTTCTTTGTTCGTTAGGAGGGGAGAAAGATACCTCTTGGGATTGAATAATTCCGCGTGTGTGTGAACATTTCATTTCTATGGGATAACACACACTAAAACAATTTTAATGAAAGTGTAACATAAAAGCTACTTGTGTATACTGATAAAAGGGTATTAAATGTATTTAATATCAATTTTGTGAAATAATTCATGTTTTAAGGTTTAAAATAAATAGTTTGCAAATGTATAGCATATTTTCTCAAAAGAAAAACATGATTTTTATAGAACTGCTACAAAATCTGTAAATAAATATAAAAAGCATGTTTTTTTCCCCTTAAAATGACAAGAACTGATGCATATTTTTCAATATACAGCTGTAGATTTGTTTTTAATACAATATTTAGCCAAAAATATAATAGAAGGCAAAATGGTGTGAAATTTATCCCATGTGTCTGCTAACGTCACAAAAATAGCTGTGTGTGCGTACTTGTTAAATGAATCTTATTTCTGAATAAAAATTTCATAATATTAATGGCTGATTCCAATGTGCAGAAAAATTGTATTTTGATTTTTGTTCTTAGTTAATTAATCATGAAAGCGGCTGATTATAATAATATGTTTTATATAAGTAGATATGCTGCAATATCTTTTATGTAAAACTAGTTTATGTTATAATTTTCCTTGTTGGTGATTGAGAATTTTTAGTCTTGATGAGTAGTAAAATGATTTTCTAACTTACAGGAATCCCCTGCTATATGCAATCTCATTGTATGCATTTTTGTTATTACACAATTTAGGTAAAAAAAGGAAAATATCATGTGATTGAAGCCAGTCAGTTTATATTCTTAAAGTATATTTTTCTTTAATTTTATACTTAATAAAATAGCATTTCAGTGCAACGAGTGAAATACTATTTTATTTTTCCCTTTCAAGCTACACATATTTTTATGTTATGTATTTTAAAATAAATTATATTGACTTTATGCATTTTAATGTTGCATCTTGATATGATTTCTCTGAACAATTTTAATTGCATAAAACAGAGGACACCTGCATTTATTCTTTATCATATTGCAAAACCTTGTGAAAACCAAATTAAGAGTGACTGGACAAAATTTTCATTTTAAACAGCTTTTCAGCATGATTGTATGGTATTCCTTATGTCAGGACCATGAAAATTTTCCATTTATGACAGGTTCCATTTTCAAAGGTTTTACTGTACATTACGGCACCAACTGTACATTATGTTTTGTCAAGTATTTCAAACAGTTTTTCCTATACAAGCAGATTTTTTTTAATACAAAAGGCAATAAAGAGCCATATTTTGGATGAAAGGCAAAATGGAGACTATTTTTTGGATGAGGGGCAGAAAGGGTGCTATTCTTTAAAACAAAGGACAGGTATGGTGAAACATCCTGAAACTATTTAGACCTAGAAATGTTATTTAATAAAATATAGATTATTGGATCACAGTACATATTTGACATTAATTATTAAGTTAAATTTATGGGTCTAAACATGTTTGTTTGATCCATGGATTACATGCAGGGAGTTAAGGTAATTCAATAATTCTCAATGATAATCGCCAGTAATCACTTTTCTTTCTTGGTATGAGCATTTATTTCATGCATATTTAGAATGTAGTGGTCATAGTTTTCCTACCTGACTGTTATTTTTTATCTTTTGTGTGTAGATTATTTTCAAAACTTTCATATGCAGCAATGAATCGCGTTTCTTTTGTAGATATTTGTAGGGGAAAATTCTTTTATTCTGCCTTAACATTTCCAATCTTCAGTATCAAATGATTACAATTTTCCATTTTTTATCTGCTCTGAGTGAATGAACAACAATTTTGTTTGTAGTTTTTTCAGATAGTTACTATTATCCATGCCTAGAAAATAGATTATCAAAAATCCTTGTCGATCATCAATCATTTTCAAAGCAGTAATTTAATATATAGAATGTATAACATCATGAAAAATGATGAATTATATAAAGTCAAAGTAAAATACATATTTATTTGTTTCTTTTTTAAACACCATAGTGGTTTGACGATTATGATAAAACAGAATAAATATAAAAGTAAAAATAGTTTTTTAAAAAACACTTTTTTATAAGCATTCAATGTTCGCCTTGAAAATGACACATAATTTTTTGACTGGATTTCATGCTTTTCCCCAAAAGTTTCTGTTATCATACATTAATTTGGCATAGGCACAGATGGCAACAGGAAAAAGAAACACTATTTAAAGTATCCTTTTAGTATTTCTATATTGATTTCTCAATGTATAATTGTAAAATAATTAATATTAAACTATTAATTTATAAAAGCTTATTTTTAAAATATATTACTTTTCATTTTTTATTTATAATTTATTTTATGCCTTTTAGTCTTTAAAATGTTTCATTGTTGCAGTTTCACAGACATTTGGCATATTTTGGTGAGCATTTATTGGCATTTAATTAAATCTATTGTTTTTTCACCTCCCATACAATGTACAAGTCACCGGGAATATTTGTAATTTATCACCTGTGGCGGGCTAATTGAAAAATGCCTTAAAATTAATGTATTAATTTATAATTAAGTTGTAAAAATATTAAAATGTTGTATTGTCATTAGAAACATACTCTAGAATTATAAAAATTATGTACAAAGGTATCAGGAAAAGGCTAAAAATTGATTGCAATTCCATCTTTACATACAAAAACAATTTTGAGTTAACTAAAAGAATGTAAAAAAACAGAATATTTACTATTTCTGTGCTTGAAGGACATTTTCCCTGGACATGCATGGAAACAATCACAATGTTGGCAAACTGCAAAAAATTGAAACTTGTTCATTAGTACTCATTGGGGGGGGGGGGGGGGGGTGTTAATTAATATCTTGGCTAATTATCAAAAATAAAAATTTTGAGTGTCAGGTACTTTTGCCCTGTCTATCTCTCCTTATCCAAAATCGCAGACCTCTATGTGCAATAGATTTCCATAGTCATCGTTAACAGACACACACATGGACAAACATCTTTCTTTTATTAATATAGGTGCATAAAAATTTTGTAAGATTTTTCTGTAATCTAATTAGAAGTTTTCTTTGAAAAATTACAACGCTTGATAACTGGGCGATTCTCCAGTAATTTGTGTCTTATCGAATAATATGCTATATTTTGCCATTTATATAATTTTTTTAGCATAAATGTATTGTTTAATGAACTTCTACAATTTCAAAAGGAATTTTCAAGAAAATAACTACATTTTATTCCAATAATATTTTAAATATTCAAATTGCCACTTCTGTCCCTTGTCCATCCTTGTCCCTTGTCTGTCTCTTGTCCACTTCATTCACTGATCTTCTGGAATAATTTTAAGTATAATGGCAAGCTATTCTTTATTATTATTTTTATTTATTTATGATTTTGTCATGATGTAGTAAGAGTAACTTACTATGTACACAGAAGCAATTTTCTTAATTTTGTCACTGGTGTCCCTGTTACTTCAGTCCCCTTTAGATGAAATTACATCAGTTCTCTCTGAATAAATTTGAAAATATTAACTTCAACTGCATTTACTTAAGCTATTTCACATGCGACACATATGAAAAATGCCAACATTATAATTCAGAACAATAATTTGTTGACTTTCTCCCTGTTTTAAGAATACTCCAGATGATTGTAAAGATTCTCAAGTGTCATCTCGTGAGTTAGAAAGTAAACCTATTGGTATAAGAGTTTGGGTTATAGTTGTTTGTGTGATGAAAATGGACTTCCTGGAGAGTTTTTAAATGTAATCACCATCAAAGTATTTTATTTATCATATTACTTGTTGCATTTGCTTTAAATAATTTTAATTGAAGAAGTAACTAACAATATCCCAGGGGTGATTCTGTTCCAAAAATTTTTAAAAATCGGTCATCAGTCCAAAAATTTCGACATACAATATATTATGAAAAAATGATGTGAATTTTGACGAATGGTCAGCAAAAAAAATCAATTTCATCAACTGTTTGCAGAAAAAATTGCTGATTTCATCAAAACATTGCTGGAGAAACGTGAATTTTGTCAAAAGATCATGTAAAAAATGCAAAGTCATCAAAGGATCACAATAAAACTGAAATTTCTCCAACTATCACAGAAAAAATGTGAATTTCGTCAAAGAATAGCAGAAAAAATGCAAATTCTGGTAAAGAATCACGAAAGAAAGACAAATTTCGTCAAAGAATCACGAATAAAAAACGCAAATTTTGTCAAAGGATTGCCATAAAACCGCAAATTTCGTCAAAGGATCATGAAAAAACACAGATTTTGTCAAAAGATTGCAAAAAAACAAAAATTTTATCGAAGGGTAGCAAAAAAATGCATATTTTGCCAAAAGATTATGGAAAAAATGCAAATTTCATAAAAGGATCACGGAAAAAATACGAATTTTGTCAAAGAGGCACAGAAAAAACAGATAGTGGGAAGGGGGATTTTCCCCTGCTCTGCTGTAACCTTTCAGAAAATTTGCTGTGAATTTCGGAATTTTTTTTTCTTCTCAAAATCCACCCCTTCAATATTCTTAAAATAAATTTCCCATTGAGAAATGCAAGCCAATCCTATTTGTCAAATATACCAGATATCCAGGAAGTACCAAAAGGTGTACTTTTGAGTTTTGGTGAAATTCTTCCTCCTTCAATTACTTCCAGAGGTTTTATTATAGACAGTTTGTGTGATTATAAATTTAAAAATGAAACATATACTGGCATGCAAAAATTAAAGATGAAGCCGATAAATTGTGGCATAATGAAAATTGTATGAGTTCATTAGGAGGCTTATAGGCTTTAAATATAGAGCTTTTATTTAACAACGGGCAAGGGGTTGGCAGACAAGATCTTATAAATTTCGGCCTCACTCCGTGATAGCAATAAAACAATCTTAATTAAATATAAACTCAAAAGTCAACTCATGTAACTTCATTTCTTCGGAGCGTGCTTAAGCTGCAATAGCAGGGTTCACTTCAAATCCACATCTAGATTTCACCTCACTTTAAATCTGTTCTTGTTCCCAGGCTAAGCTCCAGCCACACAGGCCGTTTCTCCAACACCAAAACTATTCATGCCAGCTAACAGCTAACTCACTGAACTTCAACTACTGACTAACTAACCAACCGCTCAACATATTATCGCTCCCCTATTTATACTCCATCAAATTGAGCAAATAAATTTGCATACAGTTACCACTAACTCGCAGAACAGTGAACTCCTAATTAAAAATGCACTGCAGACAATTAAAGTGCCTCTAGACTAGAGTTACGTCTTACATCATGTTTACCTTCAAACCACTAGAGAGCCTCTGTAACAAAGTTACTGGTTCCTTACAACCCCCCTGGCAATCTACAAAGGAAAAGAGTTAGACTAAATGCATGTCCTAACCTTTTTCTTGAAATAAATTTAGAGCTGAAAAAACAAATGTGTTACTATAAAATTTCCATGTCCGAAAAATAATTTACTATTTACTTAAACTTTAAACCCACCATACACGTGGTCAAAAAATAAACTTCCATCATATCTAATACCTATACACTGTTAATTTACCTGCCAAAAGAAATCCAAGTTAAAAAAAAAACTCTCCTATGTCAAAAATCCCCCCTACACAAAATTTTTCCCATAAAGAATTAACACAACTGCCAAAAAACCATTTAAGTACCCGAATTTCCCTTCCCCATTCGTAACTATCCAAAAAAAAAAAAAAAAAAACTGCCCAAAATAAAGACTCTCAATCTGAAATAAGCCAAATAAATTAATGCTCCCCCCAAAACTATCTAAGACCTCTCTGCCAGTACAATAGTTGGGACACATACAAACAGCATTTTTTGCTGTGCTTGGTTCAATAAATAAATGTAAAAAAATGTGCAACACATTCTTCATCTGTATGCCGTACCAGTTAACATAAATGGTATCTTTCCCTGGAATGAAAAATCAGTAAACATCAAAAGTTCAGAATAACTGCATATTCAACTATAATCGTCAACTTGCAAACTTGCGAAGAAAAACAAAAATCTGTGTCAAAATTTCTAAAATTAGGTCTAAACAAAATAGCAAAAGTCCACCTGGTTCCCTCACATTCTTACATCTAAATGCACTGTCATTTAAGAAATAATAAAGTTAAAAAAGAACGTCATCACCTGATTTATAGACTTGACTCTGAGCTTGCTGGCTTCATGCTGAATGAAGGCTTTCTATCTTTATTCCAGAATCCTTGGACAAATGCTTGTTCCTCATCGGAACTGAAAGGTGAAGTCACTGTCGATTGCTTCACCTGAAGACGCGTTCGGTATCGATGTCTGGGGACCACCATAGAGTCCACTCGATGACTAGATCTAGGCTGGTTAGAAGTATTGTATCGATGAGTAAGTTCTTGACTCCTGTGTGTCGTATGGTTTCTCTGTTTTCTGGGCGCTCTTGATGTCGTAGATGAGGGCAAGCCATGTTTCTTCCCTGCTTTTCGCTTTTTCTTAGCTGCGGGAGGGATCGCTATTATAATTAGTTTTCACACATTTATATTGAATGCGTGGGTTGTGAAAAGATTTGTTATTAGTGGATTTTATAGTATCAATGTCGAATTGTCTGGATCACTTATAGCTCCTGGGCGAACGTTCACTTGTAATTTCAGGTTTCTTTTCACATAAATGGTTCGATTCTGCGCCTAATGACTAATGATCTTGTCTCGTCGTTTGACTTTTTGTCCATGTTGTCTTGTCGTTGTATTATGAGCACTTTGGTTCTTATTTTCCCTTCTTGAATTATTTATGGGTTTGGATAGTATTGCTGTCGAATTGTCCGAGTGCTCATAGCTCTTAGAACATTTACTTGTAATTCTGGGTTTCTTTTCACATAAATGGTCCGATTTTGAACCTAATGATTTACAATCTGGTCGTCTGATTTTTTGTCCATATTGCCTTGTTGTTGTATTATGAGTACTTTGGTTCTTAGCTCTATTTCCATGTAATTTACCATGAGGCTTTGACTTATTGTTAGGCACAGATAACTGAGAATCACTGGACTCGTTTGACTGGGAGTTCTGTGAAACACCACTCGACAAGTGAGAACCATCACTACCATTTTCCCTAAACTTATACACTCTCACCTTATCGAGGTTTACCGTCATCCTTTCTCCATCCATCTCTATCACCAGATTATTGTTTCACACTTCCAATATTTCAAACGGACCAACAAACTTAAGACCAAATTTTGCTATTTTTTTCTGTCGCCTAGAACTCAACCAATGCTTTTCCAATGAAACAAAATCACCAACTTTAACTTCTAACTCCCTCCTACACAAATTATAATACAGTGCTTGTTTTTTCTAAGCTTTTCCCATCTGAATTTGTGCCTCCTTCATCAACTTATCAATGTCCTTACACATGAACTGACTTTCAGCATCAGACATCCTCCCAGCAGCAGAATTTTCAGTATCAATCAGCAGCAAACCAAAATTTATCTGCGACCCAAAAATACTTAATCAAGCTACTATCATAAATACACTAACCCATGAAATAAGCAAAATTTACATTTTACAAAGAAAATTAATAAGAAACACAATAACTCTTAAAACAAAGTAAATTTTTAGTGATTTTTTTAAGCTTAGTATTTATTTTTAAGCTGGTAGATTGATCTGAAAGGTCTAAAATAATCTGCAGCGCTGCTGCCGTGCTGCACAGTTTCTGCTATGGGGGACACCATTACTAATCTTTGAAACAGAGTTATAATTTTTCTACCTAAAAATAACTCAGCAGGTGTTTTCCCAGTTGATTCATGAACTGCTGTGCGTAGTGCATAAGCGAAGTGTTGCCGAAGTCTGTCCTAATTTGAATGGTTAGAACTAACATACGACAATATCATCTGGATTAAAGTTCTATTAACACATTCCATCATGTTAGCTACCTGTGTTAACCTTGGTTTATCTGAAAATACTTCTCCCAACTTTGCTTAAACTTCTCCTTTTTCTCTTTTATTAACTGCTCTCTTGTTAACCCTGGATTAACTGACAATACTTTCCCACACTCAACCAAAGATTGCTTAAACTCCTCCTTTTGCACTTTTATTGACTGCTCTCTCGAACTTACTACCAAAGATGATAACTCACAAAGTTTAATTTTTCCTCTACTTCAACACACTCCTGCTGGTTTTGAGACAACACATCTGCTACCATGTTTTCTTTGCCTGCTCTATGTTTAATTACTATATTATCTTCAGACGCCTCTTTTACAACTTTATACTAGACTCTTCTAAATCAACTGATACTGGTATCGACTCTACCTTGCATTCATTTTACTCATTATTTACAACCAAAGACTGCTTAAAGAAATTTAACCTAATTCCTCTACCTCTCATATAATCTATTCCCATTATGCAATGCGGTTCTAAACCATCAATAACACAAAACTGCCAACGCGTTTTTACTGCGCAAACCTCTACTTCCAATCTTACTACAGTAGAAGATTTTTATAGCGCAATTCTATATAACGCAATTCTTCATATAACACACAACTCCTCAGATGTAAACAATGATTTTTGCAGTTAAAAAGTACCTGCATTTTCACATTGTAAAATATTGCTACTCTCTAGAGGACTAAATTTGATACATTAGTTTAACTTTATCTTCTAATTTAAGACCTTTTTACTGAAAAAAATGCTATTATTACAATAAACATTTTTGAAAATGTCTAATATAAGGGATGGTTGTCAGTTATATTTGGATTATGTTTATAAAGTAAATTTAACAATGTCTGACCTATATTATGCAAAAATTTATAATTTGGATAATTCTTGGTAACAAGGAATGCAGTATAAAGATATTCTAATGTATTTTGATATGTTTCAGACATATTTGGCCATGTTTACAAGGTGAATTTAATGATGTGATCCATATAACGCAAAATTCTATGTAACGCACAACCTTGCGTTTTTAGGTTTGCGTTATAAAGATCTTCGACTGTATATACCTTTATTCACAAAAAATGACCCTTGAGCAGAATGGACAACTAAGTTTGCAAATTTTAATTCTCTAGATCAAAAATACCTTTTATAGAGATCATAAGTGATGAAACAGCCCTCTGCTGCTGTATCAAATAAATCTTTTACCATACCATTTAATGTAATTAACAACTCAGGTAGCTCTACCGGGTTAATTGTAATACTACTTAGATTAACTGAAGGTTTTTCATGCTTAACTCGTGACTGTTTACCTTCTAAATTCTCAGTGGCTTGCTTTTGTGCTATCCCTCTATCCAAATCGTTTTTATTCCTCATCAGTTGCCTTACTCATGGAGCAGGAGCATCCCTATTACAAACTTACCCCTCTTTGAACAAAACTACTATTCTTCCCTAAATTCCTATTCCAACCATTATTTCTTTAACTTCCATTTGCTCTGTTACCTGCATTAGACATATTATGACCATAACTGTTATTTGTCTGATTCTGAGTACCACAACTTCTATAAGTGTTATGTATTTCACGCTCTCCCCCTCTGAAATTACGACCAACATTCTTATTCTGAAATGTGTTATTGCAATAGGTTCTCGGTCGAGGGCTATGCCTCTCCCAATCGTCTGAGCCGTGATGAGATTCATGTTTCAACAAAAGTTGATATAATTCTGCTGAACAGTTAGAAGTTCACAACTCAATATATTCTTGAATCTGCACAGTAAAAAGGGGTACGATAATGTCTAACAGTTCATCAAATGATAAGCCTAGTCCTAATTTATTCTTTAAATCTAATTTATGCAAATAGAATTTAGTCGCACTTTCAGAATTATCTTGCTGGTTACAATAAAAGTCATGTTGTAATGCACTTTTGTCATTAACCTCCCGAAACGCATTTTGGAGCTCAAATACAGTTTCCTCATATTGTTTGGTATATCATCTTTCACTAAAAATCTACCTATATTTTCTAACCATAGAAGAGCTTCATTCTTAAGTGAACTTTAAGGTACTAGATGTTTGTTTTTACTAGGTATATTATTATAACTTATATAATCTTTTAGCTGCTGTACAAAGTCCTTGACATTTCCTTCCCCTGTAAAATATACATGAGACACAATCTCAATAGACTTAGCAAACTGGTCATAGAAAGTGTCATTTTGATAAAAAACATGGTTATCTGTAGCTTCAATATAATATGGATGTGGTCTGAAATCTCATTGAGTGCTATTTGTGCTGTTAGCATAAAATGTTCGTAGTCGGGGTTCGAAACCAAGTTGGGTGCAATTTGTGGCATAATTAAAATGATAGGAGTTCGTGATGAGGCTTATAGACTTTAAATATAGAGCTTCTATTCAACAACGGGCAAAGGGTTGGTAGACAAGATCTTATAAATTTCGTCCTCATTCCGTGATAGCAATAAAGCAATCTTAATTAAATATAAACTCTAAAGTCAACTCACGTAACTTCATTTCTCCAGAGCGTGCTTAAGCTGCGATGGCGGGGTTCACTTCAAATCCACATCTAGATATCATCTCGCTCTGAATCTGTTCTTGTTCCCAGGCTAAGCTCCAGCCATACAGGCCGTTTCTCCAACACCAAAACTACTGATGCCAACTAACTGCTAACTCACTGAACTTCAACTACTGACTAACTAACCAACTGCTTAACATATTTTTGCTCCCCTATTTATACTCCAGCAGACTAAGCAAATAAATTTGCATACAGTTACCGCTAACTCGCAGAACAGTGAATTCCTAATTAAAAATGCACTGCAGACAATTACAGTACCTCTAGACTAGAGTTACTTCTTACACCATGTTCACCTTCAAACCACTAGAGAGCCTCTGTAACAAAGTTACTGGTTCCTTACAAAATTAGTGTAAAATCTGAACAATGCAACAGAAGATGGTTTAGATGGTTTTGTTTTATTGTTCCATGTTTTCACATCTTGGAGATCTTATGGTACGATTTTGGTCGATGTGGGAAAACTTCTGCATAATGTTACATTCAAAAAAACATCTTGTCCTTAATTTTTGCACACCAGTGTATTTCTTGTGCCTAAACACTGTTTTTTCTCACTAAAATTGCCCAAATAAATTTATTTACCTACACATTATCTTGTTGTTAATTATTTCTAAAGAATTAATGCAATTTTGAAATAGCTAAAAATATATATAGATGTTATAATTGTTAAAATGTAAGCATGTCACTTCTGTCCTTATAAATGTCACTCCTATCCCTATAAATGTCACTCCTGTCCCTTATTTTTAAAACTTGAAACATATTTAAATATAATAAGATATCCAACAATATATTTTTTATTATAAAAAGACAACTAGTAGAAAAATAACTATCTTTAAAAAAAGTCTATTTGAAATTCTGAATTATAAAGTAAGCAACTATCTTGGGTACAGTAGTGCCATTGATTACCAAATTAATTTATAAAATAAAGTTTTTAAAGAAAAATACTGTTTAAAATTTATGTCGGAATATTATGTATTACCCACTTCCTTATGTCATCTATTTCTAAAAAAATTGTTTCAAATTTAACTTTTATTTTTCATTAAATCACAGAATAAAATTACCTACTTATTGGAGAATCACCCAACCATTCAATAAGCAATGGAAAAATAATATTCTAATGTAACATGCTTTTAATTAAAGTTTTATTGTTTTTTTTACATACTGCCAAATATTATATCATATGTTTCACAACTTATCCCCATCTAGGAGAAAAAGTTCAGAGCACGATTAAGAGTCAAACTAGAGATGGCCAAGTTTTTGCAGGATACTCTTGATGAACTATCCGTTAAAGCTAAAGGAGAAACACATTCTCACTCAGCGAAAGAATTTGCTTCTTTCTTTGAAAAGGTATATTTCACATTACAAATTAATAGTCATATATAATATTTCAAGTTATGTACCATTTTTATTAATAAGGATCTTCAATTATTTTTTACCCGACTGTAAAGAAGGGTTATGTGTGTCACGCGTATCTGTGTATGTGGATTTCTTTATACCCTAGAAACATCCCAACGGCTGGATGGATTTTAATGAATGAGGTCTCTGTCAATTCGTCTTAACGGCCCGATGGTTATAGGCTAGGCATTGTTTTTATAAATTCAAAATGGTGGCCGTAAAATACAAAATGGCGGTAGAGACGAAAAAAAAATTACACACCCTATTGAGTGGCCTATCATTGGATAGGTCTTTCAAAATGAAGACGATGTTTTATTGACTATTTTACAGTCAGAAGCTCCGTTAAAATATTATACAACCTGGAAGTTGTGTAGGTAGGATCTTTAGCTTTACTGCAACTCTAACCATCATAGACATCTATAGACACCATCAAAACAGTGTTTATAGATAGGAACTAACAATTAAACACAACTTAAAAGTCATCAATACAAGTAAATAAAAAAATAGATAAGTAATATAAACAAGTAATATAAAAAAAATATATTTTAAGTCAATTCCTACTTAGGTCAATAAGAGAATTTTTTTCTCCCATTCTTCTTTCCCCTTGAGTGGCGCTTAAAATGCCTTGATCAAGAAGAGGGCTCTCTCGGTCTTAAAACACTTTGATCAAAAAGAGGGGTCTCTCGATTATTGAAAATTAATTTAATTAATGAATTAATATTTGAAAAAACTGGATTAACATCAAGTGTCATCCACTACAAGTTTTAAAAAATTTATTTGAGCTTGATTGGATGAATAATAAGTATTTTATTAACAATTGAAAATTTGAACAGGATATATATAGCGAGAGTTTGAGCTAATAGTAGTAATTGAAAAAAAATAGTTTCACATTGATGAGAAATAATTAATTAGTTCACTTTTTACGCAGCCGGGTTTTTTGATTTTTTAAATTTAATTATTTATTTTACATTATATTGTGGTCATTTGCATATGATGTATATGGTAAGATTGTGTTTTTAGTATGTATCAAAACTTAAGCATTGTTTTCCTCAATCTAAAGGAAAGACTGATGAGTTTAAATTTCAAATTTCTATTCATGTTTACTGATAAAAATTTCTTTTTCTCTTAATATCAAGCTGAAACTTAGCTAGTAAATAATTTTTCTTCCCTGTTTTTAAACACAATTTTGATGTAGTTTGTGTGAATTTTGCTATCAAAGATTGATAATTTTAAATTATACAATTGTTTTGTGCAATGAAACCTGTATAATTTTCACAGTACTATTGATCTCATCTCGTGGGTGAATTATTGTATTGTAAAACAGTCTATGACAATAATTTGTATTGCTACAATCTCTGATAATTTTGCTTTTTCCAAACTGGCCATATGAATGCATCTGGAAACATTGAAATCTATTGAATTTTAATTTAACAACCACTCATGTTAGAAAATGTTAAGCTAATGTCAGATCTGTGATCTAATTTTAAGCTGAGAATTTCGCCCTTATATATTATCAGGAGTCAGGGCAGGGTTATGTTTATTCTGTAATAAAAACTATTTTTTTCTAGGACAGTTGAAGAAACTTGGCAAAAACAAAAATGTCTCAAATTAAAATGTATGGCCTATTATTAGCTGACCTGCTCTGAGTCTGATGAAAAAAAAAAGTTGCCTTACCTTGGGCCTGACCTTGGCCTCATACTAATCAGATAAAATCATCCTGAGACAGGCATGCAGGCTCCTCATGCTTCAGGTTTGAAAAGAAAAACACTAAAATTTTTTATTGTACCCTATAAATTGTTAACAACAATCAGTATAATGGGGATCTTTTATTAATATGAGTCATCATATAAATAACTTATTTCCCTAAAAATCAATTTTGATTGTGCCGAAAGTAATTATTTTGTTAAAGCACCCAAATGTTCAAAACAACAACAACAGCAAAAAAAATAATAATAATAAAAACCAATGAGCACAAACATTTCTTTGCCAAAAAACAAAAAGTATAAACAGCCTTCTTCATGCCTAACCTCTTTCAAAGTTACGTGTTCGTTACCATTTTAACCATTTTCTCCTGTGAGACAAGACTTTGGCAAAGTTTTCTTTTTTTAGTTTCTGGATGTGGCAAAAGCCTATCATAAACTGACTTCTATTGATTTAAAAAAAATAGTGTGTGTGTGTGTGTTTGGGGGGGGGGGGGGAGAGGGGAAATCTACTTCATAGTTTAAAAATTTTGTTTTTAAACAATTCCTGAAGGTTTCCTCCATACAGATGTATAAAACTTAAACTTGGATGACAAAAATTAGATATTGAGACCATTTGATTAAAAAAAAAAAATGTACTGAAAAAGTGATTTTTTGTAAAAGAAATTCTGCAAAATTCAAAAATCGCTGTATGAACAACGAATAAAGTTTCTTGAAGAGAGGACAATAAGGGTCATTCCATGTCAAATCAACACAAAAATGTGACATTTTCTACCTGACCTTCTCAGAATTTTATGATATTAAGCTTCATAAGGAGAGGGTCCGAGGTTGGTCTCACCGAATGTGATGAACATTTGTGTTTTGATAGAGTATAGTTAGTATATAAATATATGACCACCATAAAGCACAACCCCAGGGGAGGGGGCCTTCTTGAGAAAATAAGTCACAAAGTTTAAGCTACAGTTTATAATTGGATAAATTTCCTTCTTTGGCAAGCGGCTCTGTGGCATGGTCGGCAGCATTCTGAATTTGAGTTTTTTCTACCCGGGTTGAAACCCGGTTCAGACTTGTTTTTCGGAATGAAAATTTTTATGAATCATTTTTGAACCATAATTGAAAAAATATGTATAATAATTGAAATTTATGAAATATATGAATTAAATGTATGTTTTGTAGCACATAAGTGCTTTTTTAACTATGAAATTTTGCATGTTTAAATATATAATGAAAAAAAAAAACACATTTATATGTCTGTAGACCAGAAATTTTTTGTTGTTATTTAAAATTATTTACATTTATTTCAATGAATATCTATAAATTTTAACAGAGAAATAAAATAAGTGAACAAATATATTATTTTCATTTTGTTTCCTCATTCAAATATTTTATGGTTTATTAAAAATATGCTTTTATATTTTTAATATGATTTTTTAAAGTCTGGGATTCTTGATTTTTAATTAGAATAAGTGTCTACATAGTAATTTCTTTCGGAATTTTTTTTTTTTTTTCTTGTTTAATGTTTTTATATAATGCAGTTACAATTTTAAATGTGAGTCTTTGCATGTTTATATATTAATGAAAAGTAAAGATAAATAAATAATAATAAACTAAAAAAAAGTCAATTGGAACTTTTATAGACCATAAAATTAAGCTAATTTTAAAATTTATTTACAGTTATATACATAAATAAGCTACTACTTTTCACAGCGAAATAAGTGTATCGTTTCTTACCAACTAGCTTTTTAACTTTTGAATTTTTTAAATCTTGGATTCTTATGATTATAGTTAGAATAACTGTCTTTGTGCTTAAAAAAAAAAGTTCTAAAAAGATATTGAACTGCTGAAAATGGTTATTACGTAGGCAATAATTACAAAACCAAAAATCCGAATTAAAAAAAGTCATATTAAGAATTTTAAAAAGGGTATTACAAAATCATGAAATATTCGAAGTACTTTCATATAGAAACAAAATTAAAGTAATATAATTATTCACGCATTTATACACGTTTTAATTTATTTCTCTGTGAAAAATAGTAGGTTATTCATTGAAGTAACTGTAAATAATTTTTAATAACAACAAAAAATGTCTGGTCTATAGACATATAAATGCATTTTTTTTTATTATATATTTAAACATGCAAAATTTTGTAGTTAAAAAAGCACTTATATGCTTCAAAACATACATTTAATTCTTATTTAATTAATATTTTTAGTAAATTTCAATTATTATACATCATTTTTCAATTGCTATTCGAAAATGATTGATAAAATTTTTCGTTCTGAAAAACAAGCCCGAGCCAGGTTCGAAACCGGGTAGAAAAAACTCAAATCTAGTATGCTGCTGACCATGCATCGAGCCACTTGCCAAAGAAGGAAATTTATCTGATTATAAACTGTAGCTTAAACTTTGTGACTTATTTTCTCAAGACCCCCTTGGGGTTGTGCTTTATGGTGGTCATATATTTATATACTAACTATACTCTATCAAAACGCTAATGTTCATCGCATTCGGTGAGACCAACCTTAGACCCTCTCCTAGTCAGCTGTTAGTTTCATAGAGAAATGAATAAATACCCGATGATAAACTTCTATCTCATTTGGTTTTCAAGATAATTAGCTTTAAAGATGGACCAAAAAACATAAATTTTTGCATTTCATGCAATACAAATTTAGTCATAATTTGTTCCCTAATTATTACAAGGACTTACTTTTTTGTGTTTTTGGAAAGTGTTTGAATTGGTCTTTCATATGATATATCACATGCACATATTTTTTGAATTTTTAATTTAAAAGTCAAACATTTTGAACTTTTGACCTTTCATATCTCAAAATCGGACATTTTAATTTTTTTGAAAAAAATTGATATTACTCTTGTACTTGTTTACTATAATATCTGGGCATATCATTTTGGTACAGCCATGGGATCCTGAATTATAAATTAAAATGTAAACTGCTGTTTAGAATTTCTGTACAAAAGTCGCAAATTTAGGTGACTAACCTATGAATTATATAAAATAACTTATATGTACAAGTAAGTACTAATGATGAAAATCTTTTTTTTTTATTGTAAAGTTCACAAAATAAATTTTTATATTTTTTTTTTATTGTGGAGGGTGAGGTTGAGGAAGGTTTAAGCTATATGGAGTTTAAGTAAATCTATGTATCTTAGCAAACAAATTTCTGAGTCATTCCACATTAAATCAACACAGACAACCTAACTTTTTTTATGTTTCAATGAAATTTGAGGTGAAATTTAATAGTATCATGGTTTAATTAAAAATTTTAAAAACTAGATGTCTGGCGTTACAGGATAAAAACTTACAAGGAAGGTAGGTCTCCATACGTGCATACTCAGAAAAATCTGAAAAAAAATTACAGAATATTTTTCTCATGAGGACATATATATTTTGAAAAAAAAAATTCTGCAGAATCTCGAAATAATGTCAATAAAAATGTTGCTTATTTGGCAATTTATCTCTGGTTGGCAACGAAAAAAAAATGTTATGTCAAATACTCTTTAAGGAAAAACGTTTTCATGCTGAGCTTGCTTAAGTAAGTTTAACTTGAATAAATACAAATTTTAAATTGTAGTTTTGTCATATGTATTTATATGTATATTTAATTGAATTTAACAATCGTATTATTATTATATGGTTTAGAACAAAATTTAAATGGATTGTTTCAAACTCAAAGATAAGATCTGATTCTGAGCACTGTATATTTGACTTCAATATTGTTAGTGTCAGAGACAACAAGACAATAGTTTTGTTGCCATGGAAACAACGATTTATTCAATATTAAATTGTATGAGGAGAGATTTCTTTTAATTGAACAGTTACTTTTAAAATACACTTAAAACTTATCCAGCCAGTGAAACAGTGTAAAATTAAATAATTTCACCAAAACACAACTAGTAGTATATATTATATAAGCTAATAGAAAAAAAATGTTTGATCGTTTAACCCTAGAACGCTCCTCGTTCCGTACCTACGAATTAGTCCCTCGGGTCTAAAAAGACCCATGCATGTTTCGTGCTTAAATTCGGCAATCTACAAGTAATAAATTTATTATTTTAATAACAGTTGACGAATACTAAAACAAAAAATAAATTATGACTGTACAAAGATGAAATAAAAGTAAAAAGTGCTTACAAAATCTTGTTTACAGGTACATCCAAAAAACACAAATGAATCTTTCAAATATTTAAATGTAATTATCCCATATAACAGTTATGGCAAACTGTATTCAAATGCTTTTTGCATGTAAAGCAGTGGCATGTTACACAATTAAATGTACATTTATTGTCCATTTTTTCGCATAGGTGACACTTTCCTCGCTTCTTAGCAATTTCCAATTCAGCTGAAGTACTAGCAATTTCTTTACGGATTCGCTTCGCACTATGAACCATCTGTTTTGCTCCTTGCCCTCTTGGAATATTTTCTCTGATCTCCATATACTTTTTTACAAGTTTTTCACCCAAGTTTTCCAAAAAAATTCTTTGTCTATAAGGACAGTCTTTCTTCCATGATTTATTTATTTTGCAATAAAGTACAAAAGCATTATATGCAGATATGTCTAAAATATTACAAAATACAACAAATGGCCAACGGTTTGTTTTCCTTTTTGTAGTGTAAGTAGCTACCATTTTGTCCAGCGTATCAACTGCTCCCTTAGTTTTATTATAATCAATGATGATCTCTGGTTTTCTTTGAATACTTCGTTCAATTATTTCATTCTTATGCAATGTGCTTTGAAGAACAACACATTTATTTATTTTTTTTAATGTAAGACACAAGCGTTGTATCTTTAGTAAACACGAATGTTGAACTGTATCTTTCTTTTCCTTTTGTTTCTGAAATTTCTACAGGAATAGATGATTTATTTTTTCTTATTGTACCAATCATTGTTATATTTCTTTTTAGCAACATTTGACCTAAATCATAAGATGTAAAGAAATTGTCACAAGTTATATTATGTCCTCATAAACCATATGACAAGTCCAAAACTACTCTCAATCCTTGGTTTCTTTCGGGTGCATTTCCTGGTTGTTTTCCTAAATATGGCTGGATATTCCATACATAGCAAGTGCCATTATCGCACAAAATCCAGAATTTTATACCATATTTACCGGGTTTGCTAGACATGTACTGCCTAAAAGGACACTTTCCTCTAAAAGCAATAAGTTGTTCGTCCACCGTTACATATACTTCTGGATTGAAAAGATTGGGTAAAATTTCTACCCATTTATCCCATAATTCTCGAATTGCGGCAAATTTGTCATTTGATCTTCTTCGTTGTCGAGTTTCCCGGTCATCAAATCGTATTACTCTTGATATTATTTTAAATTTCTTTAGAGACATTGTAGCTCTAAACAAATGTCTTCCCTTGAATTCATCCCATAGACTTGTTGTTGATTCGTTGCTTGATTTGTACACACCTGCGAGCACTAAAAGACCTATGTATGCATCCAAATCTACAATATTTAGATCAGTCCAATTTTCTCCATATACACGTTTTCCCTCTAAATTCGTATAATTTATGATCATGGTTTTCAAATTATGGGGAAAAAGCAGTTCAAAAGCACTATATTCCCTTGAATTCATCCCATAGACTTGTTGTTGATTCGTTGCTTGATTTGTACACACCTGCGACCACTAAAAGGCCTATGTATGCATCCAAATCTACGATATTTAGATCAGTCCAATTTTCTCCATATACACGTTTTCCCTCTAAATTCGTATAATTTATGATCATGGTTTTCAAATTATGGGGAAAAAGCAGTTCAAAAGCGCTATATTCGTCTTCTATTCGTGCTGTTGAAAATCGAGTTGGGCCAGGGGTTAGTTTCAAAATATTACTGCTTTCTAATCGACCAGCACTTGGATATGGCTTTGCATGCCACATTATTTTTTCATCTCTGGACTTCATTATCTCAGGTAGTTGATGTATAGTATCTATTTCTTCATCTGATGAAGAATAATTATCAATAGATATATGATCCTCTTCTTCCGAAACAGCTTCCTCCACATCAGACAAATTTTCATCATCTGTATAGCCTTCCATGAAAGCGAAATAAAACTTTCATATAACGAACAAAAAATGCACTAACGTTCTTCTCAAATAAATATTCGAGCTGATTCTAAAAGATGAACTTTTTACTTCTAGCTGAGAGAAAAACAAACAACAAAATGAATTTCTGCTATGATTTGACCAGTTCCAGATATCCCATAACTTCATTCCCTCTTCGATAATTCTACCCCTTTTTTCCCCCTTACCTTTTTTGCAGCTGTACAGCAGAAATAAAACAATATTGGCGTTTTCAATAAACTATGTGAATGTGTTTGTATGCTTGGACAAAAAAGACCCAAGGGACAGATTAAGGTGTTTTTTTGTTGTGTTAAAACTAAAAGTCGCATTAATTTAAAATTTTAATATGTGTTAGTTAAAAATAAATCAGGAAAAGTCATTGTATTTCAGAAAATTCTTATGAGTAGTTTTTGAGTAACACAAGCTTAAACATGTGTATGGACCCGAGGAGCTTTCTAGGGTTAAGTTTAAATTCAAGTACTGTACATTTAAACACTTGTTTAACTAGCAATTTCAAAATGCATTAAAATTGCTTGCATTTGGCGAAAGAAAATGTTGCTTGCCAAATCACGTGACCTGTTCTTTTCACACCAAATATTTGAAAGTATTTCTCTTTTTTACAGACTTTCTACTGGGACTCCGCTATTAAATTCGACTGGTCCTTTATAATGTGCATGAGTAGTTTCATTAGCATTTTTAACACTTTCCAACGAAGTTGAAAAGTGTTTATGACTTCGGTTTGTCTGGCCGTCTGTCTGCACTCTAACTCCTGTAAATATACTCGGATTGACCTGAAATTTTTGGATGTTATTAATGTTTATCATATCACATTCCCTATTTCAAATGAAGTTTCTAGCATGTTTAGTTCATTTACAGGGACTGTCAAAAGTTTTCCGTTACAGTACAGCCCATGGGAAAAAATAATTTAAAATGATTTTTAATGATGTTACATGCTTTCAAACATAATAAAATTGATATGCATTTATCAAGTGCATTAAAATATGCATTCTGTAGAATACGCGGTTCAAAGAATAATTATTATTCATTTACAGGGCCACACAAAAGAATTCCATTACATAATGATATAGGGGTGGAGGGAATTGTTTGCTGCGTATTTTAATTATAATAAATTATTTCATGTATAATGAATTTGATATACGTCGCTGAGGTTTACTATAACTTATTTCATGTATAATACGAAGTGCATACCATTTACAGGGACACACAAAAGATTTCAGATACTATATTGTATCCAAAGTACTGTACAGTAGCGATGATTGCTGGAAATGCGTTTTAATTTTGTTATGTGCTTTTATGTTTCACTATATTTATGCATAGTATATGGTGTGTATAAATGCAGTAATTTATATACAGGGCTACACAAAAGAATTTGTAATGGTTGCTGGATAAGATTGCAAATTGCTTAAACGTGGTTTTTAAATGACTTATGCATTTTTACACTGAACTGCGTTTAGTTTATGAAAATGTTTGTAGAACATAGATAAAATGATATACAGGGTCATGCAAAGAATTGGATACATGGCCGTCTATAAATGATAATTTCTGGAAATGTGATTTCAGTAGTTTTAAGAGTTTTTTACTTTGAATTAAACCTTAGATAGATAGTGGCATGTAATAAAGGTACTAGGTTAACTACAGGGTTGTACAAAAGTATACAAGTATGTTTCCATGTATTAGTATAAATTGCTGAAAGAGAATTTTCAACCTGTCATGTGTTTTTTTTTTTTTGCTAAACTAAATTTCCCCATTATATAGTATATACGAGGCATGTTTTTTAAGTAAGTACTGTTTTGGAATTATAAAAAGATGTGCAAAGATATCGCAATAATTTTATTTTTACATGAAAGCCTGTACCTTCATCTACTTTCTACATAATTTCCGTGATTATCGAGGCACTTGTCATAACGTGGCACCAGTTTTTGAATACCCTTCTCATAAAATTCTGCCGCCTGACTTTTTAACCACTGTATGACAAATGCTTTGACTTCGTTATCGTCTTGAAGACGCTGACCACCCAGGTGTTTCTGCAAGTGCAGGAACAAATGGTAGTCGCTGGGCGCCAGATCAGGGCTGTATGGAGGATGATCTAGAGTTTCCCATTTAAAAGATTTGATGAGATCTTTGGTCCGATTAGCCACATGTGGACGGGCATTGTCATGCAGCAAAACGATACCCTTACTCAACTTGCCACGTCTTTTGTTCTGGATTGCATGACGCAGATTGTTCAGTGTCTCACAATAAGACGCTGCATTGATTGTCTCATTACGAGGCAGAAACTCCACTAGCAATACTCCTTTTTTGTCCCAAAAAACTGTGCACATGATTTTCTGGGCAGAAATTGTTTGCTTAAACTTCACTTTTTTGGGTGATGATGAATGTCGCCATTCCATGGATTGTTGTTTCGATTCTGGTGTGACGTAGGCCACCCATGTTTCGTCACCAGTAACAATTTGGTCTAAAAAATTTTCACCTTCATTGTGGTACCGCTCAAGGAAAGTCAATGCACTGCCTAAACGTTGGGTTTTGTGCAAATCCGTCAACATTTTTGGAACCCAACGTGAATACAATTTCCGGTAATTCAAGTTCTCGGTCACAATGCGATACAAAACACTACGAGAATATTGAGGAAAGCAGTCGCACAATGATGAAATTGTAAAGCGTCTGTTTTCTCTCACCTTTTCGTCCACTTTCTGCACCAAATCTTCATTAACGACCGAAGGACGCCCACTCCGTTCTTCATCATGCACATTTGTGCGGCCATCTTTAAATGCTCTCACCCATTTCCTTACCATTCCATCACTCATAATGTTTTGTCCGTAAACTTCACAGATCTCATGATGTGATCTCATGATGATCTCATTACGCCTTTAGCACTAAGAAATCATATAACAGCCCGTACTTCACAATCAGCGGGACTCACGATTGTCGGAGGCATCTTAAACACTCAGTAAACAACGTATACAATGAAGAATCAGACTGTAATGGCATCAGTGCGTAGACAAGAGATGTAGGTAACCAGCGCGCATGCGCAGAACGCCGACCGTAGCACTGCGGCGGCAGAATCACAAAACGCTACTTACTTAAAAAACATGCCTCGTATATCAACCTACAGATCAAATACAGGGCTGTACAAAAGAATTGGAATACATATTTGCTATGGATAGTAAATTCTGAAATCAGTTTTTCAAATGTTTTATGCATTTTCTAAAATGCTTACTTAGTTCTCTTATATACCTCTTATATTTCCCTAAATAACAAAGTTTTGTTTAAGCATTGAGGAAGTGTTGGAAAGTGTTTCATAATCTATGCTTAATGCATGATTTTTCTTTCTTGTTCCCCCCCCCCCCCCCCCCAAAAAAAAAAAAAAAATATTCTGAGTTTGCACTTTAAGGAGACCTTTTATCACAGTCAGTTGAAAATTCTAAATTTGGTTAAAAACTCATTGAGATTTTTTTTAAAAATCTTATTGTAGTAAGTAACCCAGATAAATTTAAAAGCCAGTGTTAGTCTCATTTAAAAAATATTTTCTTAAATTTCAAATTAAAATTGTAAAATAAATTAAGATTTTTTTTTTTCAAAATAAGATTTGAGATCTGTCACATTTTGTAATTACCAAGAGTTAAACATCCATTTAATAACATTAAGAGACACATAAAGAAACCTTTTCTATTATTTTTTTAAATAATGTTTAATAAAATCCTTTTTATAAATTTTATAGCAAATTTCCTTCTAGAGACACTAGAAGATTCAGCTGAATTTAATATGGCTTTTATATTACGTAAACTATCAAATAAATAACATCTGTTAACATACACTATTTCTTATCTGTTTCTGTTCTGGTATGCTAAGTTTCAAGTAGCTGAATCATCTGTACATTACTGAGTGCAAGCTGAACCAAGAATAAAACAAAACTCTTGCTGCTGAGCTTGTGACTCAGTCTGTAATCAGTTTCTGATGATAACTTGCTCAGTTGCTTTTCAATGATAAATTATGAAATGTAATTTGTGCACATAAAATTATAATTTTAGTTGGTTTTCCAGTGTGATAATTCTTTAATTAGAATCTGTGTGATAATTTAAATATCAAATAATCATATCATGTGATAATATATTACCTCCACTATCACACAAATACCAAATTACTTGTAGTGCGTACATTTCTATTATTTTTTAATTATACTACAGTCAAACCCGGTAATTGCGTCCTTGCTATAGTGACAACTCAGTTATAATGTCAAAATTTTCAGTCCCCACAAAACTCACATAGACACTAATGTTAAAGTAACTTGGAAATAATGACATAATTAAAACGGCGACCCTGGTTATTGCGTCAAAAATATACATAAACTGATATATTTATTCTAAGGAAATGGGGCAGTATAATCTGTTTTGACAACAAGGAAGTCCAATTTGTCACCGATGGAAGACATTGAATTCACAGCTGGCTCAAGTTCACGCAATTTTTTGGTCCTGTCCTGCAGTATCGGCTAGGAGAAATACCTCTGGGGATTTAGGCAGTGAACAAAGTGAAACTTCTGCTCTTTATCTGTCTAATCAAATAGGGTAAGACCAGTTAGATTACATAAGGTGGAGAAAGACAAAGGAATCGAATGACATTTGGCGCTTTACCAAAGGCATTCTAAAAGTCTAATGCTTCTGACCTGACAGTAACATCATTAGTTTGGTTTACAGTTCTCTCATGTTTTGAGTGAGAAAATTTTATCATTATGGAATCAATAAAAAGAAAAGTTCTTTCTTCTTTAGGAAATAAAGTTAACATTATTAATGCATTGGATAAAGGGAAGAAGAAAGCTGAATTTTGTCGAGAATTTGGGTTAGTAAATTTAGCTGTGTGCTCTATCTGGAAAAAAAAAAGAGAGAACTTTTAGTGCTTTTGAACAAAATAGCAAGAATGTTAACCAAATGCGGAAGCTGGATAAGGAAGACCTTGATGGGGCATTGCTAAAATGGTTTAAACAGCAAAGAACGCTGAACGTACCAATCAGTTGTCCAATGCTGATGACAAAAGCAGAACAGCTTGCTAAATTGCTTGTACATGCAAATTTTGTTTGCTCCAACGGTTGGATAGATCGATTTAAGGCGCGTCACAGCATAGCATTTTACAAGGTATGTGGTGAAGAAAAATGTACCGACGACAAGTGTGTTCACGATTGGCTAAGCGATATATGGCCAAAAGTTCGACAAGACTACACAGACAATGACGTTTTCAATGCAGATGAGACTGGCCTCTTTTTTAGCTTACTCCCAGCAAAACTCTTTCATTTAAGAACGAAAACGTGTTCTGGTGGGAAATTGTCGAAGGAAAGAATTGCAGTTCTTGTGCACGGAAACATGACTGGAACAAAGAAGAAAATCTTGACCGTGATTGGAAAGTCTAAACATCCGAGATATTTCAAAAACATTAAAACGTTTCCAGTCAATCACCAGCACAGAGAAAAGGCATGGATGACATCCGAGTTGTTTGAAGCAGACATGGCACCATGGAATATGGAACTCTGCAAACAAAAGCGAAAGATTCTAGTCTAGTACTTAGTAGATAACTGTCTTGCCGTTCCCAATGTGAAAAATTTGCAGAGAATACAGTTAGCGTTCCTACCACCAAATTGTACAAGCAAGTTGCAACCTATGGATCAAGTTGTAATCTGAAGTACAGTATGGAACCATTTATCTGGAAACCAGTTATCCGGAATGATAGACTGATTTCAGAATCTTTGCAGAAAAAGGTATCACACTCTGCCAATTTGACATAGGCTTTGCTTAAACAATTGTATAATTTGGTGACAATATCTAGTATTTGAAATGAAAACATATTTAGTTGTATTTTAATTTTCATGCAGAGGAAACAGAAGAATTTTTGTTCCTAAGAGATTCCCATAATTTACAATGTTTGTCCCATGAATTCAACAATGTTTTTAACATAAGAGGAAAAATATATTGAGACATTAAAAGTTGGACTTATAACATACATACTGTTTTTTTTTTTTTGCTTTATGTATAAACTATTTTTTTTTTTACTTAAAGTACAGCCAACATGACAGCCTTAGCATCATCTTAACCCCCATTTCCCAAGAAAAAAGGCATGTTTGTAGAATTTAAAATAAAAAAGATTGTCAATAATATATATACCGTAAAATCCCGATTGTAAGCCCCCTCCCACTTTTAAGCAATTTTTATTTTCCCCTCCTAAATATAAGCCCTCCCCCCCTTCATTTCACAAGATTTTTTTGTAGGAAAAAATTTATTTAAAAATCTAAGGGAATATTTTGACTGTTTTGGTGGATTTCTACATGTTTTCACATAATATTAATGAACCCCCCCCCCTCTGCATGAAATGTCTGCTCCCCCTCCCCAGCACAAAAAGTTTAAAATCGTGGAAATCTTAATTCTGTTGTTCTATTTGTTGCTCGCTAATAAAAAGTAAATAATCTATTATTTAATTATAATCTATTATTACACCCCTTTCTCCAAAAATTCTTATTTCTCTTTTGACCTCCACCCTGTTGTGTTTAAAATCCTTAAATTTAATTTGTAAGAAAAAAAAAAAATCCTGTCCTATTTCTTATTTTGTAGTAGGGTGATTGATATAAAATCTCACCTACATAATCACATACAAGTACCACTCATCTAAAATCTTCACCATCTTTGAAATTTTTTGTCATTCCTTTCTCCCCAAATGGTGGGGGGGGGGGGGGGGATCTCTAAATATACTGAAGGAAAGCAAAAGCTCTTTCTTCAGTTTGGCTGTTCTAACCTTTGAATTACATGTCATGCATATTTTATGATTAAATAGAACAAAAAACAACAACAAAAAAAGTAAAAACAACTTTTAAAATATACTGTGTGTGTTGGGGGGGAAGGGGGAGGCAACAAAAAAAGAAAGGAAAACATTTTTTGGGGGGAGGGTGTGTAATAATTTAGATAATTATTTAAATATTTTATCACAAAATCACAAATCGAGCAGTAATAAAAAAAAAAAATTAGATTTTAAACTGCATGAGATGAGGAGGGGGGGGGGGGGGATCATGATATGAGAGTCAGGAGACACAGGGAGAGAAGCAGAGATGCAGGGAGGAGAGAATAATTTAGCTGATAGCTTATTTATTGCAACTATAGTGTATTTGTATAGCATGTTGTGTATTAAGAAGTTTAAAGAACTTTATAGGTTAAACTATGTTTGTTTGGTACCAAAGAGGGGGAGGGGCAAAGGGAAAAGCAATTATTATTATTGTTTTCATTTTTTTTGGAAGGGGGTGCTTAGATGATTGATTAAATATTGTAACAGTAAAATATCAAATAAAGAAGTGCATTTGAAAAAAAAGTCAAGTTTTAAATTTTTGCTTGGAGATTTGTGTGGGTGTGTGTGTGTGTGGGAGGGGGGGGGGGTATTTAGAATTCTTTTTTTTTTTTTTTTTACAAATCGGAAAGTTGCCGAAATAGGGAAGATTATCACCCTGTGATTACCTTATTTACTTCTAAATTAATGATAAAAACAGGTTTTTAAATAATTTTTTTAAAATCTCGATTATAAACCTCCCTACCAAATTTAACTGCTTTTTCTTTTTAGAAAGGGAGGGTTTACAATCGGGATTTTATGGTATGTATATATAGGTTGGTATATGTATAGTATGTAAGTCCCCTAAATTTGTGACTTTTGTATAAAAATCAAAACAACAGTTTGCATTTTAATTATAACTTGGGATCCCATGGCTGTCCAACAGTGATATGCTCAGGTATTACAGTAAACAAGTGTAAGAGTAATATCAAATTTTTTCAAAAAAATTAAAATATCCAATTTTGAGATATCAAAAGTCAAAATGTTTGACCTTGATATTAAAAGTTCAAAAAATGTGTGCATATAATATATCATATGAAAGCCCAATTCAAACACTTTCCAAAGACATAAAAAGTAAGTCCTTGTGACAATTAGGGAATAAATTATGACTAAATATGTATTTCATGAAATGTAAAAATTTACGGTTTTCATCCATCATTAAAGCTAATTATCTCAGAAAGCAAATGAGATAGAGGTTTATCACTGGGTATTTATTCATTTCTCTATGAACCTAACAGATGAGCTTAATATCATAAAATTCTGAGGAGGTCAGGTTTTTAGCTGTGTTGATTTGATATGGAATGACCCAAAATTTAATATATTGGGAAGTTTTGAATTGTTTGAGAACATCATTTTTGTAATAGAAGTTTTATGTAACAGTGAGGTTAAATCATTTCTGCTAAAACTTGTTTACCTACCAATTTATTTTTCATTATATTTAATATTATTCTAACCATGAAAAGTTATCTAAATTGCACTGTAATTTAAGAATTTTAATTGCCATAATTTATGAGCTTTGAAAAGTCTTTTTTCAAATATGTGTAAAACGTTTCTTTCAGATTCGCTCATCTGGTGAAGTAGCATCCAACGACGAGATTCTCAAATATTCCAAGCTTTTTGAGGATGAGTTGACATTGGATAATTTGCCAAGGCCTAGTCTAATTGCATTATGCCGTCTTCTTGAAATGTCGCCCATTGGGACGAACAATTTGCTGCGATTTCAACTCAGAATGCGGTTGAGAAATCTAAAATATGATGATAAAGTAAGATTTTTCACTGTAATTAATACATATATGGTTTTCTGAGTGACTGTTTTAAAAAATAAACTTAAAAGCTAGTTTGACAACTTGATTTTTTTTATTAGTAGGATCAATTATGTTTGAACTGTTATGTAAATGATATTTGTAATTACTATGTTTAATTTAATTGATTCCATGAGAGTGGTGTTTCATTATTATTTTTAAATAGTTGTATTTTTTATTATCAGGCTTTCAAGTAGAAAGTTTATAGTGTTTAAAGCTTTAAAAGTTTAGTTTTCTAAAAAAATCTTCATAAGTATAACATAAGTATCCTATTGTTCTTTCATTAACAAAATAATTCCTATTGTAACTGGATCTACTTCATTATTATTATTTAGATTAGACAGAGTTCATAAGCTTGCACCTGAAGAACCTGGAAATGCCAGAGAAAATGATAACTAATGAATAATATTTTCTACTTAAGACCTGGAAAAGTTAGGCAATATTTTATAATTTTTGTGCCATTGTGCATCAAATTTACCCATAGTTCATTTTCTGAACACTAGCCTGTTGCCCTCACGAGCATTAGTTTTACTTAATTTCTTGGGATAGGGTTGGATAATTTGACCTTTTTATATATAAATAATAAAAGTGTGATGAACTAATCATAATATTTTCACTTTGCCAAAAGTACTAATTGTCACCCAAATATGCAGTATTGTAGCCAGTGATAAGACTATAAATAATTTAACAAGCATAAGATATTTGTATGGGCCCACATAAACTCTTGATTATATGTGCTAACTAAAAGTATTTATTTAATCATATGCACTTAATCATACATGATACATATTCATATACACTGGTTTCCAAAAATTAAGGAAAAATCACAAAAAGAGCGATAACTCGTTCAAAAATTAACCTATCCATATGAAATTTGGATATGTTGTTAACTAAAAGATGCTAATTAAAATTACAAAATGCAAATTAGTGGCACTGCAATCGGATTGCGTCATCTGTGTGGAGCATAAAAATGCATGGTAGAGAGTACTGCTGATGGTGTCGCTGTAGCCAATTCATTAATATGACCTCGAGGTATCATTTGTCCACATAACTGCGATATAGAGCGATTGGAAGATTGGATGTAGGCCAAACTCAGACAGAGGTGGCCAGATGTCTAAATGTGAGTCCTTCTGTTGCTCATAGGCTTTGACAACACTTTAAAACCACTGGTTTGGCCTCCAGAAGGTTCAGCGAAGGACAAGCAAGACCTACTACAAGTACCGATGACCGATATTTGCAGTTATGTGTACGAAGGAATAGAACAGCAACCCTCTCTCATCTTAAATCTGTCCTTGCTGCAGTCACTGGAAGGTTGGTATGAACGTCTACTGTGCATAGAAAGCTTCATGAAGGTGGTCTTTATGCGATGCGACCAGATATTTGTGTGCCACTCACCTCATGTCTCTGGAGGGAATGTTTAAGTTGGGCACGTCAACATGTCCACTGGACGGCTGATCAATGGAGGCGTGTTCTTGTCACAAATGAGTTCCAGTTTAGCCTCCAAAGCGATAGTAGGCATTATTTGATTTGGAGAGAACAGGAAACACGCTATCATCCATCAAACATTCGCAAAAGAGATTCGTATGGAGGAGGCAGTGTCTGTGTTTGGGATGGTATATCTATGGGCAGACATACAGACCCCCATGTCTTTCCATGTGGAACTGTGAATGCTCACATCTATAGAGATGACATTCTTGATGCTTATGTGCACCCTTATGCCGGTGCAATAGGTAAAGATATCCTGTAACAGGACGATAATGCTAGACCGCACAGGGTTCACATCGTAGAAGATTATATTCAGCACAAAACAATTCAGCACGTAGAATGGTCAGCATGATCACTGAACTGGAATCCCATTGAGCATCTTTGGGATGCTTTAGGAATATGTGTGTCTGCTCTCATTCCCCCTCCTCAGACCCTTGCCATGCTTATAACTGCTTTAAAAGAGAAATGGCTCGCACTTCCCAGCAAACTTATCGATCGCATAATTTACAGTATCACACTTCGCTGTATGTGCTGTTTTGCTTCTAGGGCTGATCATCCTCCAGGTACTTTTCCTATACCAAACTGATACATTTATTTTGTTTATTTTATAATTGTATTAATTTCTGAAACACCACAATTGTCTGGTAATTTCTTTTAATGTTATTTTATACCTTACTATGTGTTGTAAATTGTGTCTCAGTTTTATTAAAATCCACTTGTAACATTTTGAGTAATCGCTACTTTTGTTATTTTATTTGATGGTAAATTAATATTAATTCTAGCCTTATGATTTTAAGTAGGTTATTGAAATAACATTCTTCAAAACACATAAATCCCTGTGGTTGGAATAGGATGCATTTTATAAGCATATGATTTTTAGTTACATAATGATTGTTTCATTCTAGATTCCTTATGTCATTTTAATGCTTAAAAGTTTTATATTACCATCAAACTTGTGCGTTCTGTTCCAAAAACTGAAAATCTTTTATGGTCACATTGCATAAGGCCTTCGTCTGCAATAGTGCTCCAGTGCTTGGTTTGTTGGGCATGGACATAAAACCCTTGTCTGTGTAGCCCTTTGTAATTACCCTTTGTAATTGTTGCACCCAGGTTATCTTGGCTTTTCAGTGTGCATATGAAAAAAATGGCCCTATAAATTCAATGGACAGAGTAACATTGCTGAAAGTGTCAATTCAGGCTTTTTTTCCCCTGAAATATTTCAAAAGTGGACCAAAGTGTTCATATCACCCCCCCCCCCCCCCGCTTCCTCCGATTACTTGGCTCCAATTTTTAATTTTAAAAAATCAACAATGTATAAAGATCTGCCATCACACATTCTGTTAATCGGAAGCCCCCACTGAATGTATACCTTAAATCAGAACTGTTGAAGACAGTTACATGAAATATTATGGTTCCTGAAAAAACTAAAGAAAGCAGAACAAAGTAATCTGGGAGCCTGTTGTCTGAAGTCCTTTTGCCATGTTTGGCAGTACAGTATTTCTGGTGGTCATGAAAGGCTTATGCTATATAATCCTGGAAATTTTTGTGAAATTTCCTGAAAAAAATCAAGGATTTTTTTTTTATTACTTGACTATATTATTTGATCCCAGGATGGTGGAACAGTACTTCAGGGCACACCATCAAAACATCTTTAAAATCCACACAGTTTACATAACTACAGACATACACATATAAAATTTTATTAAAAACAATTAAAATATAATTAAATGTATATAAATGTTTTGGCTATTTCCATGGCCCTCATCAGTAAACGAACAGAGTCACAAAACAGCAAGAGCCACAGCAAATGAAAAAATAGTTAAAATCATGGTTTAACTAGGATAGAATGATCAGCAGGAACCTGGGTCACTTCATTAATTGGCGATTCAGCTAAAACAGTCATCCAAACCTCAAGGAAGACACGGCTAATATATATACGGGACAATTGGCTTCCACAATTCGTGCATTCTCAAAATCGGGAACATGATCAGACTCAAGTGCATGAACAACCAGTCTTGAATTTAGAATACCTTTATTGAAAGAATTTTAATGTTCCTTGAGTCTTGCATTCAGAGAGCATACAGTCTCACCAATTTAAATCGAGCTGCAACCTTTACAAGGAATTTTATAAACGACACCATTCATGTCAAATTTTGAATATTTATGTTTAAAAGTACTGAAAAAATTACCAATGCGATTTAAAGGAACATCAGCTGCCTTAACATTAACATCTTTGAGTATGGCTGTAATTTTCCCGAAATATTACTGTAATAAGGCAAAGATACAGTTCCTATAGGATTGACAGGCTGGTAAGGAGTGGGATACTGATAAGATTTGCTCGTAAGTTCCGAAATTACTCTAAGATACCAACGACGTGGGTAGCCGTTGAGACGTAAATCATTCATCATCTTACTAATTTCATTGTCAAAGCTAACTCTGTCACTGCAAAATCTCAAGGCTCTGACGACTGAAATTTTATGTGAAAGTGAGCTATTGGATTTAAAATTTAAATATTGCCTGGAGGAAGTACTTTTTCTATAAACAGAAGTTTTCAAAATAGGAATATTATTAACAATTTCTCTCTGGAGCAGAGCAAAACATCAAGGAAAGGGAGTGACTTGTTATTTTCAAACTCTATAGTGAACTGGATTGAAGAGGAAAAGGAATTCGCTTTGTTTAAAATCTCCACAAGTTTATCTTCTTCAGCAATTATAAAAATATTATCTACATACTGCCTCCACAACTTAATCTTTTTACCCAAACTGGGTAACAACGGGTAAACTGGTAACTGGTCTTCCTCACCAGGTGGCACCAGGACAGACTGAAGACCCACAAGCTTCTGAAAATCAGGCTGATGAGCCTAATCGTGCTTATAAATCTGAATGTAGGTGTGTTGCTCCCATATTATCACTAGAAGAATATTGTTCTATATTTTCAAACTGTTTTGCGTCATTTTTTTCCCTTTTAGAGTTTACTTTCTTATATGTTAAATAAATGCATTTTAACAGTTAAGAAATTAAAAAATTTCAATGTTTCAAAACTTATAATAAAATTTTAAAACTTATATTAGAACAAAATTTTGTTCTTTTATTCATTTGTATAAACATTGCTCTTAAATTTTTGGTCAATTTTTTGTTATTTCATGATCATTCATTTTTAAAACTTATATTAAAACAAAAATTTGTCCTTTTATTCATTTGTACCAACATCGTTCTTAAATTTTTCATAAATTCATTTTTTTCATTTCATAATTTTTCATTTCTTGTGTACTGCTTGGAAGCCAAAGAGTACAAGTGCCGAATGATGATCAATATTGCTTAATCATAATTTTTTTAAAAATTGCACTCCATTTTTTTTTTTTAGTTATTGAAATAAGAGTTTAAAGACCACTAAGAAATAAGCAACAGTTTCATGTTACAATTGATATTTAACTCAATTTATTCCAAATCTAAATTTTGTCACTTGTATCCCTTGGCTTCTGAGATCCTCATATGTGATTAATTAATGTCTTAAAACCCCAACTTTACTGGACATATTACAATTTTATGGAAGTTGCATTGTTCACACTAGAGTGTAGAATTGCACAATTCATGCAATATTTTAAAAAATCCCACTTAAAATAACCTCATTTTTTGAACATCCCACTTAAATTTTGGTTAGGATCTAAAAATCCCACTTTATTTTTTTTCCTAGTGCAAACTCTGGTTGCTATCTAAAATATACTAAATGTTATAAGTTTAGATATTTTCTTAATATCAGGGGTGATTATGTTCTGATACTTTGAATACAACAATTTCTGAATAGTAATATTTGCCTTATTTAATGACAGAAATCTGCAATTACATGAAGTGAAAATGCTATTTGGAAATAGTGGTATTCGAAATATCCGAACACAAATTAAAAATATCTTGTAATAAACAAAGGTATTCATGTATCTGTATTGTTTTAGATGATACTCAAGGATGGCATTGACAGTTTGACAGTTCATGAGCTTCAGTCAGCATGCCGAGCAAGAGGGATGAGAGCACTAGGGCTGTCAGAAGATCGCCTCAAAAGTCAATTGAAACAGTGGCTGGAGTTGAGCTTAAATGAAGCAATTCCTCCATCATTGTTACTTTTGTCCCGAGCTTTGTATTTACCAGAAAACTTACCAGCACCTGACCAGTTAAAAGCTACCCTTTCATCGCTACCAGATACTGCTGTGAGTTTTTTTATTATTTTTTTAAGCACACTTTCAATTTTATTTCATTAGCATTCATTGTAACAAGTTTTCAAGAATAAATTGGTTATTTAATGTCAGGACTACAGTTCTGCAACCTGTGAAATAAATTGTTAGTAATAAAACATCATTGTTCTAGATATTCAGTCAAATATGCAGAAATACAAAAGGAAATTTTAATGTAAGAATATTTCAGTGTCAAAATATAATATATCTATATATATACTATGTTTACCAGCTTAGCTTTTGGCTCCACTTTTTTTTTCACTTCTCCAACTTTCGAAAGAAAATTTTGTTAGACAAAAATTCATGTAATTTTCACATGAGTGATGTGAGAATAATAATGACAATGAGAACATTCACATGAATAATATGAGATCATTTCAAGTAATTAAGGGGAATTTCATATTAATTTATATATTGTTTAAATTTAAATTTTTTCATGGTGTTTCAGTTTGGTCTTAATAAGAAATTCTCCCTCTCCCATCTGATGTTTTCTCTTCAGCTGTTACATAACAGTGTGTGGGTAGTATTATAACTGTTTTTTGATATCATCAGTCCTGTGATACATTGATATTGATTTATTTTTATTTGTAATGTTTAACAATTAAGAAAAATAAATATTTTACTACAAATATTATATTAATAGTAGACTGATTTGCTGAAAAGAAAATACCTACCTGAAAAGAAATAGACCTGCATCTTCCAATGTCTTCAAATTCAATTTATGGCACAAATTGGTTTTCACTAATAAAAAAATATTAAACCTTGAATGTACAGATGATTTAAGATATTACTGGCATGATTTACCAAGTGAGCCATATTTGTTTTCAAAACATCTACAAGGTGGTGGCTTAGTTGTGATTTGGGAAGGCTTTAATGCAAAAAAGAAAAAAGTTTGGTTTTCACCGAGACAAATAGGAATTCCTTTGACTATAAAGGTATTCTTGGTAATCATTTCGTTCCACTTAAAGGTGAACTCGTGGATCAAAATTTGGCATTGTTTCAAGATAATGCTTCTATTCACAAGTCTGTGTTAACTTGAGATTCGTTATCTGCAAACATCATCAAAACTTTAGACATTCCATCTAAAAATCCTCACATAAATCCTATAGAAAACATCTGGGGAATCTTGGTTTGCCATGCTTATGCCAACAGAAAGCAGTTTGATTCAATTGTTAAACTGAAAGCAGCCATTTTGGCAATATGGAAACAAATACCCATTTCTGCATGTAAAAACCTGATCAAATCCTTCCCAAAGCATCTTTTGGAAGTCATATGTGTTAAGGGGAAACAAATACACTACTAAAAAGTAATGCGCAAATCATTTACGTGTGTAATTTAGATTTTAAATATACTGGTCCTAAACTTTTTTCCACCAAATTGTATTATTTAGATTTAGAAATGCTTATTTTTAAAAAATATATTGTAATTTAAAACAAATAACAAAACTTGTGTAACTTATGTGTATAATTTTGCAATGATATTGTTTTTTCATTAAAGTCAGAGCTTTACTGTTCTTGTTGGTGTTCCTAAACTTTTTCCAGCACTGTATTCATTTTATAGATAATTACTTCTTGTTTTCTTCAGGTTTTCATTTGAGGGTAATGAATACAATTAATAAAAAATTTCTACTTTTTGCAACCTGTACTTTTATCATTAAAGAAATGATGAGAACAGTGCAAAAATATGAATTTAGATACAGTATACGATGGTACAAAAGAGTATTTGGGATAAAAACCAACAGAAAAAAAATTCTCTTATAAAGAGGATCTGTTTTTAGTGGTTTTAATCTAGATTTTTTTTAAATAACACTAATTGAATTTTATAAGTTTAAAATTATTTTAAAGTATGACTAAATAAAAGTTAAATTCTATATAACATGTCAGTTACCTCCTCTTCTCATTCCAACATGAAATCATAGGTGATAAATTTTTGTTTCGAAATGTTTGAAGACAACATTTGTCTTTGAATTGTGTTTAAAAGTCAGGATTTAAATGTTCATGGAAGAAGTTTGTCTCCAAAAAATAACAATTCTGTCTTTTCTGATGTGTTTAACTGAAAATTAATTTTTGGATTACAATTTTTGTTCTCATTTTGACTTTGTCTTGGCGTAGCATGTCCCTAAAGGGACTTTGTGCCATAAGACCCCATTCATCCAACCAACCAACCATCTATCTAACCTATTTGCAAACCTAAATTAACTATTAATAAATATTGTAACATTTATTTATACTAACCCTCTAAATCTTTATATTAAACATTGTTAGACCTCATCCTCATATTAGATGAAAGGAATTTTAGATTTGTTTTATTCATTATATCTTTTTTTTATTATATCGTGGTACTTATCTGACTTTATTTTAATATCTGAAAAAGAAATGCTGTGTAATTTATTTCTTTAAATTATAATTTTAAATATTGCAATACATCCCAGTGGCAGAAAGTTTTGTAGCTGTCTGCGACAAGCTCTTAAAATTTCATAATCTGTCTGCAAATTTTGCATGTCATTTTAATGAATAAATAATAAATTAAACTAGGAATTTTTTATCATTCTATTTGAAACATGCTAAGCATGATACATTCTCATTAATTTTGCTTATAACATTTTATCTTGTAGAATTTCTAAAGTGTGAAGGATAAGCAGAACAACAGATAGGCAATAACGATGCTTTTATAGTATTTTTCTAAAACCCTTGAATGAAATCTGTGGCCTTTGGAGGAAATTATTTTTTTTTTTTTGTAATTCTTTGGTGAAATTCACGTTTTTTCCATGGCTTTTTGACGAATTTATCGTTTTTTTCCCGCAATTTTTGGACGAAATTTGCATTTTTTTTTTTTTTTTTTTTTTTTTTTTCGTGATCCCTTGATGAAATTCAAATTTTTCTTTTCTGCATGCTTTTGAGGAAATTATTTTTTTCGTAATTTATTCGGTGAAATTCACGTTTTCTCCATGGCTTTTTGACATATTTCGCATTTTCCCCGCAATTTTTGGACGAAATTTGCGGGTTTTGTTATTTTTGCGATCTTTTGACAATATTCGCGTTTTTTTTCCACAATCCCATGATGAAATTCGCGTTTGTTCCGCGATCCTTTGACGAAATTTGAGTTCGTTTCACGATCCTTTTCTGAAATTCGCGCTTTTTACGCGATCTTTTGCCAAAATTCACGCTTTTTATGCAATCTTTTGCCGAAATTCGCCTTTTTAAGCGATCTTTTGCCAAAATTCACACTTTTTATGCAATCTTTTACCGAAATTCGCGTTTTTTAAGCGATCTTTATCCAAAATTCGCTCTTTTTACGTGATCGTTTGCCGAAATTTGCGCTTTTTACGCGATCGTTTGCCGGAATTCTCGATTTTTTGCCAAAATTCACGTCTTTCACCCGATTTTTTGCCGAAATTCAAGCTTTTAACGCAATCTTTTGCTGAAATTCACACATTTTACGTGATCTTATGCCGAAATTCACGCCATTAACACGATCTTTTGCCGAAATTTGCGCTTATGACGCGATCTTTTGCCTAAATTCCCACTTTTTACACGATCTTTTGCCGAAATTTGCTCTTTTAATGCAACCTTTTGCCGAAATTTGCGCTTTTTATGCGATCTTTTCCCGAAATTCGTGCTTTTTATGCGATCTTTTGCCGAAATTCGCACTTTTTATGCGATCTTTTGCCAAAATTCGTGCTTTTTACGCGATCTTTTGCCGAAATTCTCATTTTTTACCCAATCTTTTGCCAAAATTCACGCCTTTTTCCCAATCTTTTGCCAAAATTCATGCCTTTTACCCAATCTTTTGCCAAAATTCACGATTTTTACCCAATCTTTTGCCAAAATTCACAATTTTTACCCGATCTTTTGCCAAATTCACGATTTTTACCCGATCTTTTGCCGATATTCATGCTTTTACGCGATCTTTTGCCGAAAATAATGCTTTTAACGCGATCTTTTGCCAAAATTCACACTTTTTGCACGTTTTTTTGCCGCAATTCGCGCTTTTTACGTGATTTTTTGCTGAAATTCACGCTTTTTATGGGGAAAAAATTGTCCGAAAGTTGCGGACAATTTTTTAAATTGACTTCATTAGTACAGACAATAATTGTCTGCAAAAGATTTTTTGTGTCCGCGACTATGTCGCCGTGTCGCGGTGTTTCTGCCACTGGGCAATACATGTACCCCAGTGTTTAGATAGAGAAAAATCTTAGAATTTTTTTTATATAATTTTGCACTCAAATGTTTTGTATGTATATATATATACATACTATGTATATATATATATACACATACAAAAGTATTTGTGCATGTATAAGTATATATATATATATATACATACATAGGGAGGGGCACTGTTTAATGATCTCTGCTTGTTAAAGAGAGAAAACCTTTTTACTCACTTGACCTTTTACCTCTTCACTCACTTGAAAACACCCACTCTGTAATGTTAAACCTATGGGCAGGTTGTTTTCGAATTTTTTATTTAGATTTGAATATTTTGGTTTTTTTTGCATAGGATAGCTGAGCCCAATCTCTAATAGGACCATTTTGTACTTTTTCGATTTTGATTGTAGAAATTTTTAATAAGGATGCTTTCACTTTGGAAACAAGTGAAAAATATCTTTATTTAAAAAATCTGACACCAAAATCAAAAAAGTAAAAAAGAGCCATATAAGAGATTGACCTCAGCTATCCTGTGCAACAAAATCATTTAAAAATATTCAAATTTAAACGAGATATTCGAAAACAACCTGCCCATAGGTTTAACATAACAGAGTAGATGTTTTCAAGTGAGTGAAGAGTCCCCTTAAAGGAATCGACTGGGAACAGAGACTTAATGTCCAATCCACACCTTCTGTCAGTGCAGTCTTTTGGTACCCTTGGCCTGGCAAACAAACATGGATGGTGTTCCTCTGGCCAGCTTGGAGGAATTTGGCCACCTCACTCCCTTTTTAGGTGTGTTTGTAATTATATAAATACATAGCACCTATAGTCGTTCAGTGTCCGCATATAACAGAGCAAAAACTACCTAACCAAATGGGCTGAAATTTTAAATATATAATTGTTGCAAAATTTTGTCGAGTTATTTCAAATTTTATGAAAATTGGATGTATGATTTAATTAAGGGACAGTCAAAAGTTTTCCGTTACATTAAGGCCAATGGGGGAAAAATTATTTCAAGTGCATTTTAATGATGTTACAGCCTTTCGAATGGAATGAAATTGATATGCACTTATAAAGTGCATTAAAAATATACATTCATTACAATATGCGGTGTAAAAAATATTTATAAAACTAGTTATAGTGTGAATGCACCTCATTTGCCACGTTTGACGAGCAATTTCCAACTTATTTTTTTTATCATGAATTCGAAACGAAATCCCCCAGTTGTCAGTGGTCTGCATGTCCCTGTTACGGTAGTTGATCAGAAAGACATAAAGACAGGATGCTCATTATGAAGGGAACGAATATTTTTTCCAACTGGATTAAATCATATTCAAGGCTGGAGTAGCACAGTTGAAGTTTATTCCAACAGAGCGAAAAATGTCCAGACCAGGGATCGAACCTGGATACTTGGCGTGCCGTGCTACCTGTTAGGCTATCCGGACCGATACCTGGCTGACATAATTCACTCTTATTAGTTGGACTTGGCTGCGAAATGCAGCGCTAGTTTCATTCATCCGAACTATAACTATAGCTTGTAATGTAGTTTCATCATGTTAAAAGCTATAGTTATAGCTCGGATGAATGAAACTGGCGCTGCAGTTCGCAGCCAAGTCCAACTAATAAGAGTGAATTATGTCAGTCAGGTATCGGTCCGGATAGCCTAACAGGTAAGGCATTGACACGGCACGCCAAGTATCCAGGTTCGATCCCTGGTCTGGACATTTTTCGCTCTGTTGGAATAAACTTCAACTGTGCTACTCCAGCCTTGAATATGACAGGATGCTATTAAGAATCATCAGGCTTGGCATGGCTTAATCACCTTGACTATATGCAGCAAACAATCCTTATCTTTGGAAAATTGTTTACAGGGACTTGAAGAAGAATTTGAAAGAATCAGCTGGGACATTCTAGAATTAGTATACTACAGAGGTACAGAAGATTTAAAAGAAGCTGCGTAGGTTTTCTAATTCATGAAAAGTGGAAAAATTACATCAGAGTTGTAAAGTTAGTCAAGAAGATACAAGGTGCAAATTATCAGAGTTTGACCTACAACAAGCTACACTGATGAAGTAGTTGAAGATTTCTTTAAAGAAGTAGCTTCATTGAATCAGAAGGGAAAATTTTACATCAAATTAGTAATGGATATTGGGATGCTAGAAATGGGAGGGGGAAGAAAAAGGAAACATGATTTTTCAGTAGTCGAAAAATTGAATATGGGATGTAAAAAAAAAAAAAAAAAAAAAAAAAAAAAAAAAAAAAAAAAAAAACAACAACAAAAAAAAAAAAAAAAACAGAATAATTAAGTTTACAGAATGTGAGCAGATGTATATAATTAATTTATTTTTCAAGAAAAAGTCACAAAGAAAATAGACATGAAGAAGTGCAAATGGAACAAGAAGCAAAATTGATTATTGAGAAAACAGAAATCATCTTATTCAGTATTGCACCATTCTCAATAACTTCAATACAGGAAGTGGTCACAGGTTGGTTAGAAATAAAATCCTGTTAAATGCAAAAGTGTGAAGAATGAAGCTTTTCAGCACTCCAAGAAATCAGTCGATATTATAAGTCTCTAGAAAAATAACATAAAGAAGAATTTCATTTGGAACTTATAAATTATTTTGAAGAACTGTAGTCAATTTGAAGGAGCAACAGGGTGTTTCAGTATTGAGTTGCAGAAGATATCGGAAAATTTAGCTGTGATATTGTCAAGAAAGTTCTCAAAGGTAACAAAAGTTAATAGTGTGTTGGAAAAAAAGATATTTTCGCACTTAACAGGATAGATGGAACAATCATGAAAATCAATGATGAAATTGTAAGTATTGTTGAAAAATTCTATAATGTAAATATATAAATTTAATAAATAAATTTATATAAATGTAAAGATCAAAGAAAAACATAACAGAAATTAAAGAGATAATCCCAGTGATGACAGATGAATTTTACAAGCCATTGGATGTATCAAAAAAGATAAGCAAAGATAGAATCACAATTAACCTTATGAAAGGAGCAGCAGAAAATTTTACAAAAATGTTAGCCCATACTGTTTTCCAAATGTCTAGAGAAGTCAGATGAACCAGAAGACAGGAATAATGCTGTGATGGTGCTACTTTACAAGAAAGAGGAGAAGAAAAGCATTAAAAATTACTGTCCAATAACTTACTCTATGTGATTTATAAAATTATTACAAATGTTTTAATAACAAGACTAGAATCTGTTCTTGACTCAGCCTAATCTAGAGAACAAGCAATATTTCAAAGTGCGTTTAGCACAATGTATCATTTTGTAACAGTCACAGAATTCATACAGAAACAATTTAACTCTCTGCCTCCTTTTTTTTATTATGAAAAAGCATTTGATTCTGTCTACACATCAACGGTAGTAAAATGTCTGGAGAACATCAGTATAGACAAATCTTACATCAATATTATAAAGAAGATTATTATATATATGTGTTAAAGAGACACGAAAGCAATAGGTACCATCCATTTGGACAGAGGAAAGGCAAATATCAGGTTCGGAAGAGGGGTTATACAAGGAGATACCAGTTCACCTAAGCTTTTTACTGCTATCTTAGAAAATATTTTCTAGGAGCTGGATTAGGAAAACAAAGGGATTAGAATAAATGGGGAATATCTAAGTCCTCAGTTTGCTGATGGCATTTTAATTTTCAGTAACAACTCTGAAGTTTTGGAAGATATGTTAAAAAATTTGTCAGAAGCTATCATTAATGTGAGATTAAAAATAAATTTGGTGAAGACTAAGGTGATGTTCAATTCATTTGCATAAACAAACAAGATTGTCTATAACAACACTCAGATTAAAGAAGTGCAGAGTTATGTATACCTGGACAAGAAATAACACCTGACAACAGCATCATGAATAAAATAAATAGGAGAATAAGAAATACATGTTGTGCTTTTGGGAATAACAGTTTATTCAAAAGAGTACCATGCCTCTGCTCGAAATGAAAGTGTTTAACCAATGTGTTTTGCTTTTGATTATTATATATATATATAAACAATATGGAACCGTTTATCCAGAATGATATTTCCAATTGACTGATTTCAAAAATTGCCAATTTGACATGTGCATTGCTTGAAACAATACAACATGCATTATATAACTTGATGCCAACATCTAGGACTTGAACATCTAGGACTTGGAAGCATATTTATTTAGATAGTTGATATTTTACTTTTTATGCAGAGGAAATAGAAGAATTTTTGTTTGCAAGATATTCTCATAAAATGCCTTCTTTCAAACTCTGATTAGAATCTTTGATCTTGTTTGGGTATGATTTTTAGTCTGGGTCTGAGTAATCTTATAGTTAATTTGAAATCAGAAACAATGTTATAATTACTTATACTCTATCAATATGAACAAATGTATGTTGTTTAATGCTCATCCAGATACCCAGAAAAACCAGTTATACGGAATACACCTGACCCCAACTATTCTGGATAAATGGTGCTGTATTATATATATTGATAAATTATATTGCATGAAATTAAGAACACAGGAAAAGATTAGACTACTAAGAACTAACTCTGTTAGAAGAACTAACAAACTGTAACTAAAATATTAAACAACAAAACCATGAAAAACTTAGAAAAACAAAATTTGGAGACAGGCATCAAGGCTAATGACTTGCGCTGCAGGGTTTAACCAGTTTTACGTGCACAACATTCCCCATCACTTGTCGAGTCCAAACAAATGAAAACCTGAAACCACCAAACAAACCCTAGACCAGGGTTGGCGAACCTATGGCATGCGTGTCAGAGTTGGCACATAAGCTCATTTTTCTGAAATGCGAAAAAAATTTAATTTGGTTTTAAAAATTATACCAGATAAAACCCATTTTTTGCTTCTGTTATAGCCAACAAACTTTTCTTCCATATGGGCAGATCACAATTATTATTTTACATCAACACATCAGAATAATTTTCTTTTCCTGTCATGCTATACAGAGTTTGACACACATTTTGCCTTTTTATATGAATTAAAAAAGCTATAATTTTCAAATGAATTTTGTTTCACTGTCACTGCAATAAAATGGCAAATGGATCCAATTTAGCTATGTATATTTGTAAAAATATCAAAATATGAATCATATTTAAACCATTTTTCATCGAATGTATAATAGTATATCTCATCAGTGCATTATTAGTACAATGTTTAATGTAACTTGGAAAATTACAACCAAGATCTTGCATTAATAATAAGTTAAAAATTAATTTAAAAAAAACTCGTATTTTTTTACTTATTACAGTACATATCACATAAATGAATCCTATTTACGAATTAAAAATTCATTCGTTTAATGGCTGATTGCAGTAATCAGAAAAACCGCATTTTGATTTTTAATATATTTTAATAATTAATGCATGAAAGTAACTGATTTTATAACCAGTGTTTTGTATAAACATCATACTTTTCAAAATTATTTTTGTAAAAGTTTGGCTCGTTACATTGTTGATAGACATTGTTTGTTAATTTTCGGCATGCGCACGTAAAAAGATTTGCCGACCCTGCCTTAGACCAACAAATGAAATCTGTGAATAACCATACTGCAAAACATTTATCGTTGTGTATCATCTTTCGATATATCATTTGTATCGAATAATTCTATTGTTTAATTTCTATAACTTTTTTCTTGATAAAGTTGCGAGTTAAATTATTCAGAAATTGTATTGTGTAATTCTGTTTTCTGGCATTAATGTAAAAGAGAAAAATTTCACCAACCATTTCATCAACATTTTACTCAAATTTACAATATGATTTAAACCGTTTATGTATATATTTCTAAATATTGAAACACACACACATATATAGCATATTATGTTTAAAATGTATTTGGCAGACCCAGAATTTCACACCATAATTAAACTGAATATAAAGAACAAAACATCAAAGAAATGTTAACAGATACAACTTTAACAAGAAAAACGAAACCAAAACAGCTGTGGCCTCATCGGCAATGGGTATTTTATAAAGGCACAGAAATGTTTCAGACTAAATACTATATGCAACAAATTGTTGTAGCAGTGGGTTTCGGGCAGAGTGTAGTAATGCATAAATCAAATGCACGGAAACATTCAAAAGCATATCACAAACACTCCCCTACCAGACCTGACACCACAATAAACAGCATATCTCCCAATCTGAAAGCATAACTGATGTTAAACAGATGTATAATATACACTAAAACAGCAAAAATTTATACCCAAACCTGAGCCACACATCCACGAAAAATAACCAATATCCAATGTTCGATAATCCAACAAAGTTCATTCCATATCCATTGTGACACAATAGCAGACATCCTTGTAAAAGCTGTCTAAAAAGACTTTAAGTAATACAAATCATTAACTGTTAATCATATGGCAATTACTCAAAAATGAAGACCATTTGCAAAACTAGTATATGGGGCATTCTCACAATCTTTTGACTTTTATGTCCCTGAATAATAATTTTTATTTTAGTTCATGTGCTTGTGTTTTTTTTTATTTCATATACTGGGGAACATCCCATTGTATGATTGCATAACAATATTAACAAGATAAAAATATTTTGTATGATGTTGGGGGTCTATAAAATTGTTTCAATAAAAATAATTCAATGTAATTTTTTTCCGAAACTGGAACTATTGTTTTATATAAATAAATAGCAAAAAATTAACCTGCACACATTTTTAGGGTAGTTATTATTTTTTAAACTCTGTCACTGGGTTTTAGATTCCTTACCGTCCCTCTTCTAAAATTATACAGAAAATCACTTCAGATGCAGCGACAGAATTTTTTTCAAGTTTTTTCTCATGCAGAAGTATGCTAAAGAAAGAATGGCTAAAATTCTTTGACAGGAAATTTATTGCAGAATTTAAATCAGCATTTAAATATCAATTTTAAGTATGGTGGCTTTATTGGTAGTCTTACCGTCCCCAAGGTTTATTCTTGTACTTTTCGGGGTAAATTATTATTTTTTATTTAATCCAATATAAATAACTGTTTCTAAAAATCAATGAACATTGTGGCTAACACTAACTCTCAACATGATTTGCCTAAAATAAGTGGTAATTTTCCTTACCATCCCTTTTTTTCCCATTTTGTCCCTTTTTTCCTATACCGTCCCCATTTTTTTCCTTACCGTCCCTTCTTTAACACCCCTTTAAGACAATGTTATACCAAAATTTTGTACTAAAAATACTACATTGTTACTATTTCTTATTTGAATGTCCTGTGGGTACTATGCAAATTCATTATAACTAAAAATTTAGAAGAAAATAAAAAGTTATAGTGGTAAAATGGGAAGGAAAATTAAACTCGTAAGTTTAAATTAAACCTCAGTTAAATAAAAAAATTTTCGCTGCTGACCATTTTTTCTTTATTTTGAATCATTAAGGCATTCGTCTATCAGATTAAAATGTTATTTTAGCAAGTTTAATTTCACCAGATTTTTATTCACGAAAGTCAAAAGATTGTGAGAATGCCCCATATCTATTAATGAACTTAAGAGGTGTGTTATTTTTATATACTGATAAAATAAAAAAGATCTTTAAGGCTGTTCTTAATTGCTCTGCTCAACAAGCGAAAAACATTTTGACATATTTACAAATTCATTTTTTAACAGAAAGATATAAAATTGGAAAGCCTGGCCATGAAAGTGATTTGGAATGGAACTGTTTTTCCCATTTTTTTAATCAATCAATTACCTATTGAGTTATAAGCGAATTCGATCACGTGACAACCCCGTTTTTTGCACACTGTTGAGTGCTCTTTCTCCCTTCGCCCGGAAATTCGGTTCAAAACACCCACTTTGACATTATTTTCTGAAAGATCTATTGCGTTTGCAAAAAAATGGAAAAAACAGCTCAATTACATAGTTTCTGAACAACATCACCAGCTAGTTTCATGCATTTTCAAACAAAAATAAATTAAAACTTATGTCAGAAAGTTGTCCTTTTCGATTTGAGAACGCCCTTAAGAAATAGAATTTCTGTTTTGACCTGAAATAAAAATTAATTGCTCATAACTTTTTTTCTAAAAATTGTTTTTGTTCAAAATTTGAAGAGTTTGTTGTTGTATAACCTAAGTTTTTGAGCAAAAATAATTTTAGTAAAAAGTTATGAACAATTAAATTTCATTTTGGGCCATATAGACCCAAGGAAAACAGCAGGGTTAATTATTTCAACTTTATTTGTATCATTAAGATTAATGTAAGACATTAAACCATTCTTGGTTCTACATCTCATAATTTTTTTTGTTTGTGTTGTGAAATTGTAACTTGGTCTTGACAATGTCTGCAACAATTACCTGTCTATATATAGCTAAACTTTTTTTCTGTATGTTGTGCCTTTAGTGTTGTTATAGACAGGTTTTACTGCATTATTTTAAATTGTATGGCCTTGTATTCCATTTTATTTTAATCTTAGTGAATAGTACCAAATATAATAAGATTCAAAGTCAGTTTATTTAATCTTTGATTATTTTTTAGTGTTATAATCAAACTAATTTATTTCATTTTTTAAGGCTACTGAAGCAAAATATAAAATTGGAGAGTTAGAAGGTAAAGTGGATAACAAAACGAAATTAGAACTCATTAAAAAAGAAGAAGACGCTATCAAAAAAGAAGCTGAAGAAGCTGTTCTTGATAAGATTGAAAAGGAAAAAGTAACTGCATTTATAATTTTCTCCTTTATAATCTATAAAATGTATAATTTAAATTAATATCCTAAACTGCAACATTTGTAAAGAAATTATTTTTAATTTACAACACATTGTCCTCTGTTGTTTGTTTATTTAATAGGAAGCTGAAGCTAGAAAGCTTGAAGTTGCTGAAAAGGATGCAGTGGAAACTTTGAAAGATACTTTAAAAGACATGTCAATAGAAGATATGTTGACTGATGAAGCTCCTATTCTTAAAGACAAAGCACCATTAAGTAAGTAAAACTATTTTTATTTTGTGTTAAAGTATTGCTTGCTTATGAAAATTGCTTTTGTGAACAATCTAATTAGTTATAAAAGATTAAAATCCTAAGTGCTGATGCTTGAATGATATGTAGAATTTAAAAATTATCTAATTTGTCAAAACAAATTTGATGAAATTTTATTGAAAAATGGGTGAATCTCTATAAAGAATCCTCAAAAGAATAATTGAAAACTATCTAAATTCCATGTCACTACAATCCTTAGGGTACTTTGCCTACAGTGCACAACCCTGTTTTCTTCACCATGGGCCCTGGGATGTTGCCAGAATATGTTCTACAGGGCTCGCACAAACTCCTTAGACTCCTTGGAAACTCCTTAGAAATGAAAACATTCCCAAGTAGTACTTAGAACTACTTAGATAAGCAAACCACTCCTTAGAATCTCCTTAAATTGTATTGCGGTTTCGGACGCAAGCAATATTGCTGCCGAGGGAAAAAAATCGTGATTGTAAAACGCACGGTAAATCCTTTATGAATGTCATTCATCTGAAGCACAGCATTGATTGGGTAGGATAATCTTATAGCAGGACTCCCACTAGGTCCGTAAAGTCCATTTTTCGACACTGTTAGCCGAACTTTATTTTAAATTTTATCGATGTTTGGCATTTAGCCAAGAATCAAAAATCGTGTTTTTCGCAAATATGTTCCAAAAAATACCATCAAATTTCGTCAATTAATCGTTGAAAAATTTGTAAATTTTGTCAAAGGATCGTGAAAAAACGCGAATTTCTCCAACAGATCACAGAAAAACTCTAATTTCTTCAAAAGACGCGAAAAAACACGAATTTACTCAAAGGATCGCGAATTTCATTAAAGATCGTGAAAAAAAGCAGATTTCCTGAAAAGATTGCATAAAACTCTAATTTCCTCAAAAAATTTCGAAAAATGTGAATTTCCTCAAAAGGATCGTGAAAAACATGCGAATTTCCTCAAAGGATCGTGAAAAACACGCGAATTTCCTCAAAGGATCATGAAAAACACGCAAATTTCCTCAAAATATTGAAAAAAACACGCGAATTTCATCAAAGGATCGCGAAAAACACGCGGTTTCCATTAAAAGATCGTGAAAAAAACGTCAGTTTTGACGAACGATCGAAACCAAACATGAATTCCTTTAGAAGATCGCGAAAAAAACGTGAATTTCCCCAGAAGATCATGAAAAAACGAAAAATTCCACAGAAGATCGCGAAAAACACACGCTTTTCCTCAAAAGATCGCGAAAAACAAGCGAATTTCATCAAAGGATCCTGGGAAACATACAGTTTCTATCAAAAGATCACGAAAAAATGTCAGATTCATTAAACAATCGAAATAAAACGCAAATTCCATTAAAAAATCGCATAAAAAACGCAAATTTCTCCCAGAAGATCGCGAATTTCATCATAAGATCGCGAAAAAAATGCGAATTCGTCAAAATTTCACCTTCAAAGAAAGCAATTCCCGCTGTACGAAAAGAATAAATTCAAAACTTGTTATATTTTTTCTTGTATGTTGTGTTTAGCATTTTTTTTTTTTTTTTTTGCCTTTTAAAATTTTCTTTAAGATGTATCATGTATATGATATAAATAATAAGTGTTTGTAATTTGACTAATCTTTATGACCTAGGGGTGATTCTAATCCGAATTTTCTGAAAATGTAAGGCATTCACTTCCCAAAATTTTTAAAAATCGGTCACCAATTCGAAAATTCAGACATATGGCCGCCGAAAAAAATAAATTTTGTCAATTGTTTGCAGAAAAATCGCCAATTTCGTCAAAGGATCGCGGGAAAAACGTAAATTTCGTCTAAAGATCGCGAAAAAACCCACAAATTTCGTCTAAAGATCGCCAAAAAAAACGGCAAATTTCGTCAAAATATCATGAAAAAACAACAAATTTCGTCAATAGATCACGAAAAAACCACAAATTTCGGCGAAAGATCCCGAAAAAACAAAAATTTCGTCAAAAGATCGCGAAAAAACGCGAATTTCATCAAAGAATCGCAGAAAGAACGCATATCTAGTAGAGATGAGACGGGCTCATCCCGAGCCCGGGCCCGACACGGGGTCGGGCTCTATTTTTATTCTAGTCTTCCGTCTCGGGCTCGTTCTTTCTGAAACCGGAAATCTTTATTTATTTATGCATAGAAAAGATTGAAAGAACTTTTTTCCCTGCTTAAAATTACTTTTCAAGTCTTTTCAATGTTATTTATGTCAAAATGAAGGGCGGACAAAAATCATGTTTATTTATTTTAAGTATTTGATTGCTGTTTCAAAAGAAAATTTGTGATGTTTTGAGATCTATGTCTTCGGCATTTCCGATGACGATCAATTAATATGGCGCCAATCCAAACAAGCATAAACAATGAATTTGTTTTTAGTAATATTTTCGTTTGTGACAGAAGATATTTTTTAATCCGATCGTTTATTTATTTTTTATTTAGTTATCTAATGCAAAGAGAATGTTTTCTTTGATTTTTAGTAGACCAGAATTAGCTTGAGGTTTGCAAATTATTTAACTCTGCTTATGTTGAGAACTCTGTAGTAGATTTACGAGGCCATTTTTCTTCATAAGTAAATATAATTATCCTGTTATTCCGATTGAAAGCAATCAGTCAGTGTTTCTTCTTTTAATATGAAAGCATCAGACCTTTAAGATAACGGTGTCAATTTTGTAATTTACTTTGATTTTCCAGTTCACGTCAATCACAGAAGACTGTTATGAGAAAGGAATCGATTATAGCATGCATCTTTTATAGGCAACTGAAAAACTTCGTTCGATTCTTCAGCATACAAATAGTAATTTCTGAAAATTTCATGCCTTTCTTCATTAAACACATTTTTCTAACGTGTCCATCAAATTTGTGTATTAAAGGGAAAAAAAAATGAGAATCCTTTTAAGTATAAAGTATATATATTTTTTTATACCGACCTGCTCTTTTGATAAGATTGAATTTAAATTTCCATTTAACAGTTATTTCAGTCTAAGAAGTTTTTAAAAATGAGATGTCACTTTCGAAACAATTTTTAAATATCATGCAGTTTTTTTATATATTTTTTTGGTATCGGGCTCGGGCTCTGATAACAAAAAATCTTTCAGGCCCGGGCGAGCTCGGATTTAAAATCGTCTGGCTCGGGCGGGCCCAGGCTCCAAAAAACGAGCCCGAACTCATCTCTAATATCTAGTGTCAGGAGTTTATTTCCCCCGCCTCCCCTCTCTGATGTAACTTTTCAGAAGATTTGCTGTGAATTTCAGAATTTTTTTTTGCTTAGAACCACCCCTGTGACATGACCATTGGTCACTGCATAAAAACGTTGATTGTCCATTTTGTATTTAAACTTACGAAATCAGTAAGCAATATAGTGTGAATACTGTGCAATTTCAGCACTAACAATTAGATTCTAATGCAGTAAAATTTCTTTTTGAAATGTTTTTCTCTCCAAATTGGGCATTAAAAATAGGAGTGTGCATACCACATAACGATGCAGCACATAAAAACATCGACAAAAAAAAAAAAAAAAAGGCAAATCCTTAAAACTTTTTGGACTCCTTGGATTTTTTCTTCCCAACTCTGTATGAACCCTGGTTCTAGTCAGGTGGTCAACCTAGTGTGGGACATTTATATTTTACTCCCCAAGCAAGCTTGGTATTCATTTTATCGAATCGAAAGGAATGAAAAGTTAGGTGAACCTTGCCCAGCTTTAAGTCTAGGGTCGAATTCTGGATATGTAGCATGGTAGTGTCTTTTGCTCACCACTAGGCTTCCATATTGAAAAAAAAAAAAGATTGAGCCATTATAGATCTTTCTTTAAATATGGTTGATAGACAAAATGATTTGGTTGCCAACAGAATTGATTTTATTATATGAAATCTTTAAATTTTGCATGGCTGTTTTAAACTTTAAACATTGTTTCCTAAAACTAGTTCCTGTAAGAGCAACTTTCATTAATCTAGATATAATGGCAAAGAATGCATGGCTGCTTTTTGTGATTTAGAGTTAAAAGTAATTTAAACATCAAGGAATTATCAAACTTTCATTAGAAATTAGGGTTATAAAATTAGCCCACTTTGCATGTAATACAGCTAAAAAGAGAGAAATTATCACACTAAAATCTCAAACAATGTTATGCATGATGTGAAAGTGCTCCTTATCATTTTCTCATTAAATTTAAATCTAGAGACTGGATGGAGTACCAGGTAACATGATCGACTTCACTATCATAATCCTTGATTGACGATTGAACGTATAAAGCAATCTGAATAAGAGCATTATCAACCTGTAAATTAGCATAAGCTTAGTTTGGAGACCCATGATCACCATCAGTCATTCAAAATTGCTGAACAAGTCACTTCAAATATTATATTTGTGTATGGATAGATTTTAACCGTAAATAGGACACAGGCATTTTATTTCATTTAATCTAGTTTTTAATAAACTTCAAAATTTGATTATTTGAGTGCATCACCAAATAATACCTTCCATGTATGTATTAGTAAAAAATTAAATAATCTTTTTTTACTAAATTGAAATATGCGTATTTGGAGAAATGTAAGTAAAGGATGGGGGGGGGGGGGGAGCGACTGTCTATAGACATTCATGAAAAGTTCCAGCAGGTGAAGGTGGCATCACTTTAAAATGTAACATGTAGTAAAACACACAAAAATTAAATATCTTGTAGTTATTGTGAAATAAGTGGTATAATTTTCATTCAGTTTTTTTTTCTACAGTGTATTTAAATACCATATATTTAAAATGTAAGCTCTGTCTGGAAATATGTTTTGATCATTATTGAGATTTTTGTAAAATTCAAATAGGACCTTCAATCTTAGAACATACAAAATAAAAATTAAGAAAAAATAAATTCAGTGAATGCATGTAATAGATTACTTGGTACTTTTCGGTTAGCTGGGCGCCAGTGTTATGTATACATGTATATGTCTATATACATGCATACATACGTATGTATACATATATGTGAATATATATATGTATATATACAATATATGTATACATATATGTATATACATATATATGTATGTATATATAACACTGGCGCCCGGCTAACCGAAAAGTACCGATTATTTAAATGTAAATTTTTCTGTAAACTTATTTTTATCGGTTACCTTTATTATTAGTAGATCTCTTCTGCCAAATTCTAATTAACCATACACAATTTAATAAATGAAGTATTTGTTTATGCAGCCACTTTGTCACCCGATTCTATTTTCAGCCAAAAGTCATTTCACTATCAAAATGTATAATACAATAATGCATTACTTTAATTTTTTCCCTATGAAACTAGCAGATAAAAGAAAACAAGACAAATGTTAAGATAGCAAAAGCATACAATTTTAGGTACTTAAAATAGTTTGACAGTTCTGAATATTTTTATGAATAATTCTCAAAGAATGGAGACATTTAATTTTTTTACATATGGTGAAGGGAGGTAAGTGTAACTACATTTTAGCATAGTTCGTCTTTAAACTTTTCCACACATTTACTACTAGACAAAAGGAATATTTTTTTGTTGTTGTTGCTATTTATTTAATATCTTTGTTTGATGGCCTGTTAGGTACACTAACTCAGATCTGAATTTAAAAAATAGTTTTTGAGCTATTATCTTTTTTCCCCAACTGAAGTCAGTTTGTTAAACTTTCCTCAGCATTTGAGGCATGTAGAATCAGAACTTTTATCTTGATTTTAAAACACATGGTTTCAATTCAGGGGCAGGTGTAAATGCTCCTAGTTTTATTAATTTCTGATCTTTTTGACTGGTTTGGATATTTCATTTGAATTCAAAATTATGAACATTTTTGTAAACACAGATATGGAGCAATAGAATAATGAAGAAAAATTAAAAAGAACCCCTCCACAAAACAGTCAGTTACAGCAATGCCATGTTCTTCATCAGTATAAAACAAGTTTTTTCTCTTAAACAATAGTTTTTAAACCACAAATATCTTAAAAATTATAATAAGGTTTATATTATGAATATTGTACCACTTTATCATCTTAAAAAGAACATTGCATTAGAAAAGAAAATCACTTATCAATTATTCTTTTTTGTAACATGGATTATCAAATAGCATTTTCTTAACAAATATTGGCTCAGTTTACTTATTTAAAAAATACTTTAACAAGAATCATTTTGTAATTTCTACTGCAATATGTAAAGAGAAAGATAAAAATTTATGAAAATTTTTACTTTTGCAATTCAGATTTGTAGTTTGGAGTATCAGTTGAAATACATTTTTTGTTTTCAGAGAACATAACATAAATTAAATAGCTTTAATTAAAATGGCATTTTAGTTTTCAGGTAAAATAACACAAATAAAATTTCTTTAAGTAAGTGTGTGCTTTTACTAAATTAATACATAAATTAAATTTATCTTGCTTTTTAGTCTGCAATCTTGCTTTCAATAGATAATGCTGCCAGACCAGTCAATTTGCAAAATTGTTCCTTTCAAGTAAGTTTTTATGAATTTCAGCTTAGCATAACTACATTCTTCATTTTCTACACTTTGCTACTGGCTTTTTTAACATTATGCATGGCACTGCTGTGTACTCTGTCTACGGTACTTAGCAGTCATGCTTGTTTATAAAGTTCAAAGCTTTAGCAGATATTGTGTCTATACCCTTTCAGAAACTCCTTTGAATTTCCAATTTTGTGCCACCTTCAAATTTCTCTTGTAAATCAGCTGAATTGTTGATGCTTCTTCTTTTATTTGCTTTTAAATCATTAAGAAAAATATGCAACAATAAAAATTATTGAGTTACTGAATCTTGCTTAAAGTTCTAAGTGCAATGTCTGCGTGAGCATAAAACAATTGCACACGTGTTCTATTGGTTTATTGATGACTTCTTTAATCTGACTAGCTCTTCATGTGCTTCATTAGTAAAATGCTTTTGTATCTAATTGTGATGCCATATCCATTGCTGCTACAATAGCTTGTTTTTCTGTAGCTCTTCAAGTATAAATAATAATAGTTTATAATTTATAATAATTTAAGAAAATACTAAAAATAATTTTTGTTTAATACTTTATTTATTGTGAATTCAATTTGAAAACAGTCATGTGCAATATTCACTTCATTGTAGAAGTGTTTCTTGAAGGATGATGGTCAATATTAGCAAGATTAAATAGTATCTCATAAAACTTAAATTATTATCATATTCAAAGAACATTGTAGTTAATTTCAAATATTGCCCTGATTTTGGAATTTATCTGGTGACTATCACAGAGTCAGTGGAAAAAGTGTTCAATTTGTCACTTTTAGATATTTTAGATAAAGAAATAATTAAATCCTTACTAGAGCTAGAAGACAAGTTCATTTACCTTGTGCAAAATTCTAAAAGATTGTCGGAGAGTTTTTTCCTGACTCAGTTATTTGCTCAATGGCCTCTGTTTTATGGTCTTGCAGACCTGCCAACCTTTGAAAATGAGAAATAGTCGCACCCAAAATTCAAATTCATCTAGAGGTTGGTTGATTGCTGACTGATTTTTACGCTGCAAATTGGGTTAACTCTGATTGCTTTTGGTTCGGACAGAGTTAGATTCTTGCATGTTGGGTTAACCCAATTTTTTAAAAGTTAGTTCTGTATATACTTCCAGATTAAAAACTATATGTATCATAAAGAATAAAGATTTTTGTCTGTCTGTGATGTTTTCTGAAGAGAGCACAGAGCTGGGGTGACTCTGAGTAAAAAAAAAATCAGATTTTGACAGAAAATTTTCTGAAAGGTTACAGCAGTGGGGGGGGGGGGGGGGGGTAATGGGGTTTCTTCACGGTCTAATTATGCATTTTTTCCGTGTTTCTTTCATGAAATTCTGATTTTTTTCTGCAATGCTTTGGTGAAATTAGTTTTTTCTGCGATCCTTTGATGACGAAATTCATGTTTTTTCCGCGATCCTTTGACCAAATGCACAATTTTTTCCACAATCCTTTGACAAAATTCACATTTTTTTCCATGATCCTTTGACGAAATTTGCGTTTTTTTGCGATTATTTGAAGAAATTTACATTTTCCGCAGTCCTTTGCCCAAATTCACATTTTTTCCACGATCTTTGAGGAAACTTGGATTTTTTCCATGATCATTTGACGAAATTTGTGTTTTTCTATGATCCTTTGACGAAATTCGTGTTTTTTTTTTTTTTTTTGTGGTTTTTTGATGAAATTAGTGCTCTTTCTGCGATCCTTTGACAAAATTTGAATTTTTCCCGCGATCCTTTGACAAAAGCTGCATTTTTTCCCGCGATCCTTTGATGAAATTAGTTTTTTTTTTAGCGATTCTTTGACAAGATTCAGGTCTTTTTCTGCGATCCTTTGATGAAATTTGTGTTTTTTTCACGATTCTTTGAAGAATTTTGCATTTTTTCACAATCCTTTGAGGAAATTTGCAGGTTTTTTTTTGCGATTCTTCCACAAAATTCGCACTTTTTTTGTGATCCTTTGATGAAATTGGCATTTTTTTTCTGCAAACGATTGACAAAATTGATTTTTTTCGGCGTGTGTGTTTATTGCAAAAAATCGTAGTTTTAAGCCAATTTTTGTAGCATTGTACTTTTTCGTTCCAACTCATAGAAACTACAATTTTGTTGTAGCAGTTGGCAGGTCTGGTCTTGTGTTATGACTTAAGCAGTGTATTCCAAAAATTCCCTTTATTTCATAAGATTTTTTTTACTGACCCAGCCTTTAAAGAAGGTAGATTTTACCAGTAGCTGGTAGTAGATTTTACCATTAATCCAGTAGCTGTGGGTCGAAAATATCAAATTTTTTCTGATGAATTTCTAATAGTGCGGGAAACTTGCCTTTTGTAATTAGAAGGATAATGACAAAAACATTTTTGAAATCGTTTAGTATCTTTAGGTTGCACATTGTACCGTAATTTCCGGTAGATAAGCCGCGGCGTATACGATTTCAAAAGTAAAATTTTGCTACTTGCGGCTTATACGAAGAAGCGGCGTATACGCGGCAATTTTTTTTTCAGTGTAAATAATTACCTATAGCAATTTAAATTTATAATTCAGAAAATCATAAATTAACATTTTATATACGTTTTATTTGAATTAAAAGTTGTTAACAGCATAACTGCAAATTTATTATTTTATTTTAAACATCTGTAGTAAACGGCGCTGAACAAACGTACGATGTGTGCGGAAGTTCAAAGAGCACCTTCACCATGCATCGGAGAGGCGAGAGGAGCTTAGCAGCTTGGAAGTTCAGTTCGCGAGCCACCTATCAAAGTCCACTGATGGTAAAGTTTCGCCCTTCGACACTTTGACGTCGTGTAGCCTCTCCTCTTGTTCACCGTGATTGGTTCTTCTGAGCTTCCGTCTAAGCGAGAATATTCTCGCCGATTCCAGAGAAAAACTCACTCACTCACTGCCCTTCATATGTTTCAATTCCCCCCAAACAATAAAATGGAAAGTTCCACTTATTTCCAATGCTTTGATTGGTTATTAACTTGAAAGAAGGTTAGCATTTGCTTTGCTAGTTTTTTTCCTTGCGTTCTTGACCCATATCTGCTTAGCTTATAACTTTTCAATTTTCTCTATTTTACTATAAAGTTTGATTTTTTTTTTTCCGGCTCAAAATACGAAAAGGAAGAATGTCTGTGAAGCGTAAAAGTTACACTTCAAATTTTAAATTAATGGTATGCGAAAGAGCAGAAGCTATCGGTAACAGAGGAGCTGCTCGTGAAAATGATATACATGAACGCTGTGTTCGTAGATGGCGAAAAGAAAAGGATGTTCTACAAAAAATGCCAAGGCAGAAAAGAGCTCGCCGGGGCGGAAAAGTATCGTGGCCTGCTTTAGAGATTAACTTAGAAAAGTGGGTAAAAGAGCAACGAGAAAAAAACTTACCAGTTTCAACCGTACGAATTCGGATGTAAGCTAAGTTAATTTCCCAACAAATGGGACTGACAAATTTTAAAGGCAGACCTCATTGGTGCTACAGGTTTATGAGGCGAAAAAAATTATCTGTCAGAGTCAAAACTACTGTTGGACAAGCTTTGCCAGCGGACTGGCAGGAAAAGAAGAATTCTTTTTTAGAATATGTGCATAAGAAAATAACTGAAGAAAAATTTACTCCAGAATCTATCATTAACATGGATGAGGTTCCCCTTATGTTCGATTTCCCCCCCCCCCGAACAGAACTGTGTCTGTGAAAGGAGAAAAGACAGTCTCTCTCATCACGACGGGAAATGAAAAAACTTCATTTACATGCGTGCTAGCGTGTGCAGCAAACGGAGATAAACTCCGGCCTTTATTGATTTTCAAAAGGAAATTTCCCGTCCGATGTAGTAATTCGGGCGAATGAAAAGGGATGGATGTCCCAGGAAATATTTTTGGACTGGTTGAAGGAAGTATGGCAGAAAAGAAAAGGCTCTTTTTTTAAACCATGCGGACTTTTAATTTTTGACTCTATGCGTGCTCATATTACTGATCCGGTAAAATCTGCATGCAAAAAGGCTTCGGCGACTGTTGCAGTCATCCCAGGAGGCCTTACCAAAATCTTACAGCCTCTAGATATTACAATAAATTGTGCTTTTAAATATGAAATGCGTAAACATTGGGAAGAATGGATGTGCGGTGGAACCCATTCCTTTACTAAAAGCGGTTATATGCGAAAAGCTACGTACGAGGAAGTAGCGAAATGGGTTTCTGATTCCTGGAAAGAAGTGAAAAGTTCAATTATTGTTTCAGGATTCAAACAATCTAACATTATCACTAATGCTGAATTTCCAGAATTGCAGCCTGAGGAGAGTGATGACGAACTCAGTGATATCGACGAACCTGATGCTTTAGATGATGATATCTTACAACTGTTTAATTCAGAAAGTGAACAATCGGAGTTTGATGGATTTAATTGATTTTTTTTATCTGTAATATTACGCATTATCAATATTAAATATGCATTAAATTTCTAATATGTGTTAATATTAAATGTGTTAAGTTTCATGGTGAATCTCTTATTAAAAATAATGAAAATCTTTTACAGGACGTTTAAGGTAAGATTTTAGTTTTATATCTTTTTAGATTATTATTTCAAGGTTAATATTTTGATGCCTAAATGAAAAGAATGCAGTGTTTCTATGGATTTTTTGTTTATTTATTTTTTTTGTGTGTGTGCGGCATATACAGTGGTGCGGCGTTTCTGCCGATTTTTTTTTTTTTTATTACCGAATTTTCCCGTGTGCGGTTTATACGCCATGGCGGCTTATCTACCGGAAATTACGGTACTTGAATTTTGGAAAATATGATAAAAAATGACAATTTTTGAAATTAATGATGAAAATTTAAAAATTTTCATACCTACTTCTAATAGTGTGTAAAACTCGCCTTTTAGGATAACAAAAAAGAAAAATTGAAATTCTATAAAATCTTTAAGCTTTGCATTGGCATTCAATTTAGGAAAATATTATCAAAATTGATGAAGTTGCATATAAATCATAAAAATAATTTTTTTTTCATATCAACGTCTAATAATTTAAAAATACTGCTTTATGCGCATAGAAACTTAATGTAAAATTAATTTTAAATTGTGTTAATAACTTTTGGTTGTGCATTGTTTTTAAATTATGAAAATTTTTATAAATTGATATTTTTCAAGTATTTTTTTTATTTAAATTTATTAATTAAAATAGCAAATTTAAAAGACTGCTTATTAAAGCACTTTTGAATGGTATTTGTTGAAACAATTTTAAACAATGCACATTAAAGCAATTTTATAGAATTGATATTGTTCTCTCTCACTTATATTTCATACTATAGGTAAAAACTGGTACTGAGATTTATTATCAAACTTTGGCATTAAAGATTGCTAAAGCAAGTCTAATCTAACATAGCTGTCTCTTATATTAGGACCACATAGTTTTTTAGAAGTTTTGGTCACAAGCTTCACACTGCATTCCACAGCTTGTGTGTGGCATGAAAATGCTTTTATGGTTTTCAGTTCCAGTTCTGAGAGAGCTTTTGAATCAATGAGAAACAAAATGCTCTCTGAGCTGATTCTATGCAATATGGGAGGTGAAGTAAACTTGCAGGTAGACCAATCATTAAGTTATGAGTAATTGTGAGCACAAAGATTGAACTTGGTATCACAAAATCTCCTTCTTTCAATCATAGGTTGTTATGCTTACCAAATCCGTTTGAATCTCAATTCCCTTATATGTTTTCTTTCATCTGTGATCATTGACAATAACAGGTTTTTAGGATGAGCAAAGAAGCAGTTACGCTTTGCAAGTGACGCTATGTTGTTAGTGTTTTCAACATATGCATTTCTCCTACAATAATAGAGTGATTCCACTTAATGTCAAATAGTACAGATGCACATGTCCCCATGAAGAATAAAACACTTTCAATTCAGTGGTAGGGTTTTCAATGGATACATACAGTCTGAGAGTTCTGTTTACAATCGCTAGTGATAAATCAGCCCTCGATTACGTACAGCAAGATTCCCAGGATGGAAGCCAGTCACACAGCATTTCGTATTTCAAGAATAACTGAAATCAATCGGTTTATTAAGTCATTATTGAAATATTACAATTGATTAATTGAAATTTAACAGCAGATAGTTCCTTACACTGTTAAAAATTGTCAGCAAACTGTTTTCATTTGAATTATTAGTAAATAACGGTTACTTGACCATATTGTGAAAGTATGACTATATTATGGTCAGTAGCATATAAAAATATAGTTAATAACCATTATCTGTAAAACAGTCGTTTGATTTGACAGTTCGCTGCAAGTTGTTAAGTGTACCTATAGGACCAGAAAATACTGCCGGTCCTGTACTTTTTCCATTAATATGTTGAGACAAGTGCCTAAAAAACAATTCAATGAAATGCAAAAAGCAAATATACCATTTCAAGGTCTCCCTATCAGTTTCAGCATTTCTAAACTTTGAGTAACCCTTTTTCAATCCTGTGTTGATAGAAGTGCTGTCACATCCAACTACAACGACCTCATCTAAGGGTCTTCTGAGATAGATATAAAACAGTTCTAAAACTATCTCTTCTGGTTCCAGCTGTAGTATTTAAATGACCAATTACATTTTGAACCTGGCTCTTGAATTGCAGATATGTGCTCTTTTTTGACAATATTTTCCAAATTTCAAGTGTGATGATACGACCTAAAGATATTAACCAATTTTAAATAGTTTTTTCGTGTTACTCTTCTAAATGCAAAAGAGGACATTTATGCATTATTAGAAGTAGCTCTGAATAATTTTTTATTTTCATCATTAATTTAAAAAATCATCAATTTTCATCATTAATTTAAAAAATCATCAATTTTCATCATATTTTTCAAAATTCAAGTGCAATGCATGACCTGAAGATATTCACCAATTTCAAAAATCTTTTTTGCATTATTCTTCCAATTACAAAAGGCAATTTTTCTCCACTATTAGAAGCTGATTTAAAAAATTTCACTTTTTTTTTTATTTACTCTAGTGTCCAGTTGACCTGGAAAAGTCATGGAATTGAACGACATAGAAATGTCAGACAATTTTGACTGAAACCTAGAAGTTTTGACATTGACACAGCATGATTTCATAGAACAGAAAGGGACATCTCTTTTTAAAAAATATGAAAAGTTTGTAAAATGTGGTGCTTTAAAAAATGGTTTATCTCTTGCCAACATTCATATTTTTCAAATTAAGTAAAACTACTTTTGTTAAGTCCTTTATTTTTTTCTGCTAATTAAGTAAAATATAATTGTATAATGGGTCAATTTAGCTTCCTGAAAGTCATTTTATTTGTATATAAAAAAGGTAAAATGCTTCAAAAAAGTCACTTGGGAAAGTAATGTTAAATGATTTGAAAAGGTCAGGGAAAATGAAAAAGTTTAAATGTTACCACCTTACAGAAATAGTTAAAAAACTTTTAAAAATAATTATTACATTAAAACTATGTAGATTATTCATTATTTAAATATATTCTTATGTCATATTGGACAATTAAAAGAGAAAGCTTTAATAATAACGATCTTTCTAAAATGCATATTGATAAAAGTATGTTTTTTTTTAAATATATCAAGGAAATTAAGCAGTATTAAATAAAATTGTTTAACAAGGGTTATATTTTTATTAAAAACTGTTACGTTTTATGTGTGACTTAATAGTGAAAAAATTGACATCTGACATACCTCTTACTTACTCACTTTATTACTTCTCAGAAAAAAAAATAGTTTAATAGTTTTCTCTTCTACTTTAATTAGCTGAAAACTAGATGGACATACATGATACAGGATGATTCAGCACAAGACTGACAAACTTTAAGAGCTGACAGAGCACACAGCAATAAATATATATTTTTTTTTTTCTGTTAGCTTAAGTCGCAGTCTACTTATTCAACCATAAATACAGGGTGTCTCACTCCCAGCTGAAGTTGGATTTTTGTTTATAACTTTCACAATATGAAAATATTTTACTGGTATTTTCAACAGACTTGCTTTTTTGTCTATGAAATTTGATAACTTCCTGAGAATTTCTGGAAATAGCCATCATCTGCTTCCAAATAAAACTTATTTAAGTGCTCTATAGTTTAGAATGTAGATCAATCTACATATAGGCCACTGGTCTAATTACAGTGCACTATGATGTATTATCTCTTAAAGTTTGTCACACTGATGCTGAATCATCTGTATGACCAAACATATCTGGACACAATATTTTACTAAAAGAGCTATATATTTTTTGTCTGTGTGTCTTTATGGTTGAATTTTGGTTCTTGTTGATAAATAGTGCATCTGAAAAGCTATCTCAATTTTTCAAATTGTTATATGTAAACATCTTTAAAGTACTTTAAGTAAACTTTTGTACTTTAAATAAGTACAAAAGTTCTTTTAATGCTTCAATCTGTCCATTCTTCCTTTTATAAGTAGCATATATTATTAGTTTTATTTACAAGGTGGCTTAAAAACCCAACCTAATCAGCTACTGTTGCAGTAATTGAAGTATCTAAATACCTAATGACGCAATCTGGATCAATTGATCTATTTGGAGTTAGAATAACCTCCTGCTTCAGCTATATCTGATATTCTAAGAACCTGAAAATACCTATCATTTATATTACTGTTTTAGTTTTCTTGTCTGATTGTAAATATCCCAATAATTAAAATATCTATTGAGCTGAGCTTTGTCAACTCAGCTGATAAGATCAATTTAAAAAAAACAAAATTGCCAGAAGCAAATTTTAGCATTTTCAATACAGACCAGAACTCAGTTAAAGTTGAAATATAAAAAAACTTTTTATGTTCATTGTTTAAAGAATTTTAGCATGTAATAGTTTCAATTCAAATGCACTGTTTTGTTCACAAGAATCAAAATTATATAAAGCTAAGAGAAACATGTAATAGTAATAAGTTATTTTTATGAAATATCTTTGATGTCAAGATACTTTTGGTGATATTGTAATAGAGTGTAAAGTCAGGAAACACCCAAATAACTATTGAAAGGATAAAGGTATAATTTTGGAAATGTCTACTTGTAGTAAAACGACTATGCATTGTTACTCTCAAAGAGTGATTCCAGTGATCCCTAAATGTAAAAAAGTAGAAGTTATTGATTCTATCTACAGGGCTGCAACAGGCAACTATTTTTATATTCTATTAAAACTTCTATTTTAAGACAATAAATTTAGAATTTTATTTCTCTTGCAAATGTTGTAAAAGTGTAAGTAAATATTTTTTTGTCTTTAAAAAGTAGTGTGAGATAGAATTAAAAAATAGTCGTCCGTGGCAGCCCTGTATCTAAAATAATCATGAGAGATAGCAAAATAAATGTCACTTAGAAGAATGATATTATATAAGGGATAAATTGCAAATTTTTTAGCCTTGGGAAGCTTTCTTCTGACATTTGTAAATGGTGTGTGTGATAAATAGTTGATAGAGATAGAAGATTACAATACTATTTTGTTCCTTTTGTGCACATCACACAAAATTTCGTATCTTTTTAGTATATGTCACGTGTTACTAGTTCCTGCAATTTGTGTACCTGGTAATTTTTTAGGGCCATTGTCTGAAATCTGCATAAAATTAATTATATTCTGCTTATTTAGAAATTCCTAATTTAACTTTCGATTTTTCAGGTGCTGTATTCATGTTCATAGGTTAAAAATACCCAATCTTTAAACATTTTAAAACAATTCTGCTTTCCATCATGCATGAAAAAATATGCTATTGAGTAATCAAATATGATTTTTCTTTAGTTCTACTGCAATTTAATGCCTTCTTTACCAATAGTTCTTTTCAAAAAAGGAACTGTTTTACTTTTTAAATTGCTAAAGGATTTTTTTTTTCTTCCTTGTGCATCAACGTTTTCTATGGAGGACGTAAAAAATATCTGAACTTTTTGACTAATCACCTTAGAAAAAGGAGTTAGTTTTCTTTATTTGTTACTGACTTTATAGCATAGCATTCGTCTGCAATAGATCTGATCTATTTTATACATCCTTTCTTTAAAAAAAAAAAGTTAAGTTTGAAACAAATTTAAAATTTTCTAATACTAAGCATTTTTTAATCTTTTAAATGCCTTTTTCTTAAATAATTTGTAATTTACTTAATTTTTAGAGTTTTAAAGCTCTGTATATAAGTATCTATTTAAAATACATATATATTTTTTTTAACTTTTCACTTTATAAAATGCACATATAGTGAAAAATTTCACTTTGAATAATTTTAACAAGTTAAGCGCCACATCAGCCACCAGTGACTGACACTGAAATGTCTGTTTAGAACATGTCATTCACCGATGACTGACAGTCTAAAATATGATATAAAACAAAAAATATATATATTGTTTTAAATAATTACTGAAAATTTATTTAAAATTTACTTACCTTTTATTTATTACAGGATTATACTTTTTTAAAAATTACTTGAAACATTGTAAATTTTTCAGCTTCAGTGTCAGTCACCCTAGCACTCAACGTGTTAATTAAATGTTTTGTGCAGAATATTATGTGACTCACTCTTCACTAGAAAAATATTTATTTTATGTATTTTTATTTATGTTATGCATATTATTCTAGTTCCTTGTGTTAATGGAATTAACACTGATTATTTAAAAGCATGCTGTCATCCACCTCAGTATCTCTGCATATCAGTTTCATTATGTTTTGAAGTATAGTAACGTTAAAATGCACCTCAAAAAGTTTTTCTTCATAGATAATAATACATGACAATTAATTTGTGCATCACTATAAATGCTACTTATTCTATACTCAACAGAAAGCCTTTTGTAGTTCACCTCAGTTATATATATCAATTTAAATATTTAATAGTGTAACATCATTAAAATACACCATTATTTTCTCCCATAGACCATAATGGAATGGAATTCTTTTGAATACCATTGTAAATGAAATATAAATGATACACACTTCATTTACAATACTGAACATATCATGGTAAACATCAATAACATATATCAGTTACATGGTATTTTGAATATAGTGAGTTAGAGTATGGACAGACGGACAACCAGAGAAACCAGATTCATAAAATATTTTCAACTATCTTGGAAAGTGTTAAAAAGCATGTTGTGTTTTTATGCTATTTGTTTAAATTTGAATCGTATGTTTTTATTTTCTCTGTTTCAGTTGACAAAACTGATGTAGCCAAAGAAAAGGAAATTTCTAAAGAGGATATTGACGATTTAGAAGATGCTTTAGAAAATATTGCAAATGAGAAAAAAACACTGTTAATAGAAAAAGAAGAAATAGAGGACTTAAAAGAAGAGATGGCTGATTATAAACAAGTATGTTATATACTTTTTCTCCTCTGTAATTCATTAAGATATATAAACTTACTATTATTGCATTTTAATGTATCTAATATTGATTTTATTCTGTTTTAATTGCATTATGACTATTTGGGAATTGATGAATTTTTTAACATTTAATAATTGCACTTTAAAATAAATTTGGAAGATAATGTTTTAAGATACTTCTTTGTATGCTTCTAAATTGTTGTTAATTATGTGTAAATAATATTAATAAAGCACAAATACTTATTATTAGTTATATAATAAAAATATCGGTTAATTGTTGTTCATTATATTAATTGAAAAAGAGATAGTTGCCAACCATCCAGTTCTCTTTAGTTCTCTTTATCAATCTGACCAATTGAAATAAGCTTGTTTTGAACCAGAAATTTTACTTAATAAGTGAAAACAAAATTTATTTAACACTATTACTACCACAATTTTGCGTATTCCTATTTCTACCAAAAGGTATCGTTTGACACCTTTGCGTTTGAATATGCAAATAATTGCCAAAACTGTTGGAATTTCAAATTATCAGTTAAATATAGGTAATTTGAGCAATATATATATTAATACATTGATGCATATTTATTAGAGATTATTTAATCAGGTTATAAATTCTAGCTTAATTCAAAAATCTACAAAATGTAAATATACGTAAATGTAATCAAACATGTTTTATATCAACAGGAACAACATTTAAAATATATTATCTTCTTCATTTTTTAAAATTTTTATTAGAAAATCAAACATTTTAATATTATTAAATCAACAAACTTTCAGTCTCATGTACACAAATTTAATCTTTATAACAACAACATAATTTTAATTTGGTAATAATAAAAACAGCAGTGTAGTAAATTCTTTCATTATTCAATACCACAGTTTTTGAAGTTTTATGACCAAAAGTAAGTTTTACGTTTAAGTTTTCAAACACGAATGGAAACAAAATTCATGTGTATTGAACTTACTACCAGAATTGGAGAATAAAACGCGTTATTCAATTTTTTTAGAACTAGTCACTGCAATGATCTACACTAAAATGCAACATGACAGAAAACAAGTGAATATCAAAGATACACAGCAACCCCTGTATTTTCCGTTACAAATGAAATCAGGATTCTCCAATTTGATTATAATTGATATGATGATGTAAAATGGTGTTGATATTTATATGTAAAATTGTTTAATATTAGAAATTATCAAATATTTAGAAATTAGAAATTTTGAAAAAAAAAAAAATTCTTTTGAATTTAGAAATTCAAAAGACACCTCATGGTAGAAATAGGTATACCATATGCATATTTTTAGATCCAGGATGAGCTGGAGAAAAATGAAATTGCTGAATTAATTTAACAACTATTGTATGAAAAGTCAAAAAATTATTTGTAGAGAAATGATTAAAATTAGAGAATAATTTTAAGTTAAAATCTGAAAGGTGTTTTTTGACACCTTGGTAGAAATAGTGTTAATAAACTGCATAGGAAACATTTTATTAAATAAATTTGTGGTTTTAAAATCTTTTATTTAACTCTTTCTATATTAGATAATATTTTGTTTTACCTGTTTTAAGCTTCATAAAATATTGACTGTGTAAATACAAATTGCTACTTGAATGCCTGCATAGCAAACATTTTATTAAATAAATTTTGTGGTTTTAAAATCTTTTATTTAGCTCTTTGTAAATTAGACAGTATTTTGTTTTACCTGTTTTAAGCCTTATAAAATATTGACTGTGTAAATACAAATTGCTACTTGAATGCCTGCATAGCAAACATTTTATTAAATAAATTTTGTGGTTTTAAAATCTTTTATTTAGCTCTTTGTAAATTAGACAGTATTTTGTTTTACCTGTTTTAAGCTTCATAAAATATTAACTATTTAAATACAAATTGGTACTTGAATGTCTTAAATATTTATTTATCTTATGCAGTAATAAAAATCAACATTAATATTATAATTGTGTTACAGTAACTTTTAGTTTGTCAACTTCATGATGAAAAAAGACTGGTTCAAAACTCATAGGGTTAAATTCGTCATTGGCCCAGATGGTTGGCAGCTATGGAAAAAGGAGTAGATAAGGAATTGTTCCATATGTAGTAAACAGTCATTAATTTGGCGGTCTTTTTTATAAATCATCCAAGAAGTTTAATATTTTTAGCCTCTGATTATCACAGCTGAACAATTCATCGTGAGGGAGATATTGAGGTGTATACTCACGATGATGAATCTTACGGCAAAAGAACTTTTTTATAACAGCTGTCTGAGTGTGAACAATATGTCTACTGCTCTGATCTAGTGCTGAATGAAATACACAAGCATACATGATATAGCACTGATTTTTCATGAAGAAATATAAGAAGGACAGATAGAAGGTTGGAAAAAGGCAACAGGAGTGCTTCTTCTCGGCCCTTCTACACTTCGCCAAACTTTGGAGAAATAAAGATAGAAAAATTGTGTATTTGCAGACATAAAAGTTTTCAATCTTTTTACTGAAATCAGCATTTTTTAAAAGTCATTCTAGCTGTCTGATGCAAACATGAGGACAAACCATGGTTAAAACATGAGAGTGAGGAGCGGGAGGGAAGTGTAAATGGGTAAATTTGCAATGTTACACAAATACTGTTCTTTTAAAGCTTTTATAATACATATGTTTTTTAATTTAATATGTTAAATTAGCATGAGAATAATTAAAAGAAATATAAACTTAACAGTTAATTTTATAATTAATAATAAAATGAGTATAATAATATATGTTGCCACCTTTTTTGGGGAACACTAGAGTGTTCCCAAATTTACCAAGTATTTTATCAAATTCAAAATTAGGAAAATGAAAAAGAAAATAGTTTTTAAAACACTATTCCTTTAAAAAGCTTGAAATGAAAAAAAATATATATATATTGAATGTAATGTCCACACTTGCTCATAACTTGTTCATTCACAATATAGTACAGATGAAGGAAAAATTTTGAGAATAAAAATAATTAAGTTTTATATCTTTTATAATTTGTTGTATGTTTCACATATTATCTATACATTATTTTTCAGAATTTTCGTTGATAATAACTTACTCTATCATTATGTCATGCATATTGTTCTTTTTTTTTTCTTTTTTTCTCCAATGAGTTTACACTTTTGTCCCTGATCTTAACAAAAAAAAGTCAGCCATTAGGCATTTATTTCACAGCATGACTGGAACTATGCAATCAACTAAACAATAAATGCGGAGAAATCAATATTTGAAAATTTTTCTAACATCGATTATTTTTTTATTAGTTACTCAAGAATATATTACAGTTATAATGTGTTTAGGTTATCTGCACTAAACAGAATGAAATGTCTAAACATAGTAAGATCCTTCTTGTTGTTGTATTTTTTAAAAATATATCGACGCATTTTTACTGGATATTATTGGTTAAAGGAAACTTTTATTTCCCAGTTGTTGTCCATTCTGATTATGTAATGTGCAAAATATTGTTTATTTAGTGATGTGCATCACATTACTCTTGAGCTGTTTTGGAAATGTAATTAGTTTTAATATTTATCATGTTTGGATTTATTTTATGAGCAGTTGAAGAGTTTTATTTTGTGAGCTGGCTGGAATAATTTAATTTACATTGCTCATTTTCCATGTATTTAAAAAAATGTATTTTTTCTTTTTAGTAACCCAAGTCTTTAAGACATTTACTTTCCTGCAGATTACACAATTTTTATTAGGAGCAGCAGTATATAGCAGGATATTTTGTTCATTTTAGTTGCAACTTTAAATTAAAATAATTTTAAATGTTACACTAAAATTTCTGCATTGTTACAGAAAATTAGGAAATAATCTTAAACTATATATATATATATATATATTAGTGATGAGTTAATTTATTAACTGTTTATCTAAATTTAGTATGTATAATGTCTGTATCATGTCTTGATACTCTATTCATAAATTTTATTTAAAAATGATGATGAATTGTAATATTCTATAATGGTTATATATATATAGCATTTTGGCAAAATCAAGTTTATCAAATTTGAAATTAAAATAATAAAAGCTACAATTTTTCTCTAATTTCTGTTGAAAATGAGAGAAATTTGTTTTCCTATTTCACTGTTAGGTAGCTTTCATTACAAAAAGCTACCTATTGCAGCTGTTCGGAGGAAAGCGATTTCAAAAAATTTTGGTATATTTTCATCGATCATGACCCCCAGACCCTGAAACCACCCTCCGTTCAAAATTGACATATATATATATATATATATATATATATATATATATATATATGACCTTTGTCACACTGTAACTCTCGTATTTATGAACCGATTTGGATGAAATTCGGTGTGTACATAGTACATACCAATATCTCGACCAAGTTCGTTGGCCAGCTTCATCCGCCATTTTGTTTCAAAATGGCAGCCATTTAAAATTTTTAAAAAAATTAAAAATTTGAAATGTGGTACCAAAAAATTAAAAATGGAAAAATATTTTTTTCTTATGTATTTGACCTTTATACAAAGATTCCGGAGCAGTTTTTGTTTTGTCTATATCTTAAAAAATGGCTGAGTTATAGCATTTTGAATTTCTAGCGTGGCTGACATTTTGAAACGTCCTGAATTTTGTCACGCGATAAAAGGCGTATTTATGAACCGATTTGGATGTAACTTCGTTTATACATAGTACATACAAATGTCTCGACCGAGTTCGTTGGCCAGCTTCATCCGCTATCTTGTTTAAAAATGGCGGCCATTTAAATTTTTAAGAAAAACTTAAATTTGAAATGTGGTACCAAAAAATTGAAAATTGGCAAAATATTTTTTTCTTATGTGTTTGACCTTGATAAAAAGATTTGGGAGCAGTTTTTGTTTCGTCTATATCTTAAAAAATGGCTGAGTTATAGCATTTTGAATTTCTAGCGTGGCTGACATTTAAAAACGACCTGATTTTTGTCACGTGATAATGGGCATATTTATGAACCGATTTGGATGTACCTTGGTGTGTACATAGTACATACAAATATCTCGACCGAGTTCGTTGTACAGCTTCATCCGCCATTTTGTTTCAAAATTTTGGCCATTTAAAAAATTTAAAAATTAAAATGAGATCCCAAAAAATTGGAAAATGAAAAAGATTTTTTCCATATGTGTTTGACCTTAATACAAAGATTCCGGAACAGTTTTTGTTTTGTCTATATCTCAAAAAATGGCTGAGTTATAGCATTTTGAATTTCTATTGTGGCTGACATTTAAAAACGACCTGATTTTTGTCACGCGATATCAGGCGTATTTATGAACCGATTTCGATGTAACTTGGTCTGTACATAGTACATACCAATGTCTCGACCGAGTTCGTAGGCCAGCTTCATTCGCTATCTTGTTTCAAAAAGGTTGCATTAAAAAAAATTAAATTTAAAATTTAAAATGAGGTATTAAAAAATTGGAAAATGAAAAAGATTTTTTTTATGTGTTTGGCCTTGATACAAAGATTTCGGAGCAGTGTTTGTTTCTGAAAATTTGTTCTTTTGTTTATACCTTAAAAGAGGGTTGAATTATAGCACTTTGAATTTCTAGCATGGCTAACATTTTGAAACGATCTTGTATTTGTCATGTGATAACACACGTATTTGCCTATTTCGATGTAAGAAGGCATGTGGATAGTATACATCAATATCTCGACCAAGTTTGCTGGCCAGCTTCATCAGCCATCTTGTTTCAAAATGGCGGCCATTAAATTAAAAAAAAAATTATATTTAAAGTGAGGTGCAAAAAATTAAAAATTGAAAAAGGTTTCTTTCTTAAGTATTTGACCTTGATATAAGGATTCAGGAGCATTTTTTGTTTGTCTTTATCTTAAAAAATGGCTCAGATATAGCAATTTCAATATCTAATGTGGGTGAGTATGTGCACTGCAATTACTAAAATCTCAACGAAGTTCACTGGTTAGCCTCATCCACCATGTCGTCTTAAAATGGCAGGCACTTTAAGAAATCGCCGAATTTGGCAGCCAAATATAAGTTACTTTAAATAAAAGCAGTTTGGATAAAGCTGACTAATTTCGCGAAATTCTCATTCATAATGATTTAGTATTGATAAAAATTAGTATTGAATCTCCTATATTCGGTTTCCACTAAATTGAGCTTCGTGTGTTTGAATAATATATGTTGGCTTTTTTAAAATAAGGAATATGAAAGCTACCTCTTCCCCCCAGCACTGGCCGGAAGGACTTTTTCCTTTATGCAATATTCTCCACCCCCCCCCCCCTTTTTTAAATTTTGAAGCATTTAACTATCCAGATTTTTCAAATATTTGGCATATGAAAATTAATAAGTGGTAACCATCTTAGATTTATACCAATGCCCATTAATAACAATGAAAATTTTGAAAAGATTTTTATTGTTGTTGTTTTTAATTAACATGAATCATTCGCGTATATAATTCGTACAGTGAAAGTTAATCATAAAATTTTTAATCATATCGCTGTCCCCTACTCCTCCCCTTTTCCTTTTATCTAATTTCAAGATATTTTAAATATAGAACTAACACCATATATATTGCTTGTTAGTTTAATTTTTTTAAACTCTTCTTTAAACAGCTTATGTATCTCCTAGGGTACATAGATAGCTTTATTGAAATTCACTATTGTGCCCTGAGAATCGATAGTGTTATCTATCTATTATTCTAATGAATTCATTTTTATGAATTATAAAAATGATGTTGAAAATGCTTTAATTTTTGAAGCAAATATACCATTAAATTAAACCACAATTTAGTAATAATCTTTTTGTGTAAACTGAGTATTTATTTTACACGTAGCCTTATTATGTTGAATTATTTTAGGATATTGAAGAGCTCAAAGATATGGTTCTTGAAACTGGCCACAAGGAGCTGCAAGAATCAAAAGCTGCTGTCCGACTCTCTAGTAAAGTAAATAAAATGATATCTAAAATGGACAATTTGTTAAGTGAATTGTCTAAAGAAAGACAAACACTGCAACAGCAAATAGATGATAAGGATAAAGAGGGTCTTAGTGCTAAAAAAGAAAGGTATATATATTTCTGAAATAATTTCTGTTGTATTAAAAATTATTTTAATTTATATTACAAATATGTCTTAATTGCATACCTTAAAAATAACAATTTTGTTTATATCTTCAATTTAGAGATGATATAATAAGCATCAATGAACTTGTACTTGCAATAAGAAGAATTCAAAAAGTGTCCGATGATACACGACTTCAACAAATAGCTGATGTTTTGCAGAAAATGGATGTTGACCACGATGGAGCTGTTGAAGTTGACCATGTTTTAAAGGTAATTTATGTATATATATATATATATATATATATATATATATATATATATATATATATATATATTATTATAAGGTAATTTGCTGAGCCTGTACTTACAATTTTATATTAGCCAACCAACTATGCCATCACTCTATGGAAGACATTCTTAAACTTTTACTCTAATTTTTGTCAAATCTATTGCATTATAATCAAAATTATACCACAATGTGTTTAAAACAAACCTCCAACTTAAATTAAAAAATATTTATAATATAACTAGTTTAGACTATGCACAAATGATTTCTTAATTATTTATGAAATAAATTTTTAACTATCAGAAAGGAAGAAAAAAGCACTATTCAGTTTACATTTAATCCTGGTAGTGCAGAGTTGTACAAAATCCAGAGTTTGTCACACACACACACACACACACACACACACATATATATATTATAAAATTGATAAGATGCTTTATAATCTTTTTCAATATTAGTATGTTTCTCCTTCAGTTGCTAAATCAAATTCTGTATCTGCTCCAAATAGCACTTCAAATCATTAAAACCCTACCCATTAGAAACATCTTAATGAATATTAAAGATTCTGAAAGCAATATACTAAATTAGAAGTTGATTGATATGTTTAGACTATGCACAAATGATTTCTTAATTATTTATGAAATAAATTTTTAATTACCAGAAGGGAGGAAAAAAGCACTATTCAGTTTACATTTAATCCTGGTAGTGCAGAGTTGTACAAAATCCAGAGTTTGTTACACACACATATATATTATAAAATTGATAAGATGCTTTATAAACTTTTTCAATATTAGTATATTTCTCCCTCAGTTGCTAAATCAAATTCTGTATCTGCCCCAAATAGCACTTCAAATCATTAAAACCCTACCCATTAGAATATTAAAGATTCTGAAAGCAATATACTAAATTAGAAGTTGATTGATATGTTTATTTTCAAATGAGTACTTAAAATCATAACTCATAACAAACTTCAGTTAAAATAAAGATTAAATGATTACTTAAGCTATAAATTTAATTAAGTTTCCTCATATTTGACAGTTATGAGATTTAGAGCGTAATCAGATTAAACCATTATAATAAAAGATAAATTCAATTTAACGTCAAAATAAAATTACATTTAAACCATAAATCCCAATTATGTTTTCTCTAACATGACATTTCTTATTAAATTATTCTCATAAATATTAATTAATGTCATATAATTCTTATCTTAGAATGTAAAATTCAGGCAGTCTCATATTAACTGCTGTTGTGATCAGTCATAAGACTAAAAATGATGAAAAATGGTTATTGCATTAAAAAAAATAAGATGCACAATCGTGTGTTTTTTAGTAAAACACACCCGGACCACGACTCAAAAGACTACTTTATAATATATATATATATATATATATATAAGCAGCCTAGACAGGTTGTAATAAAAATAAGGGGAGGGGAGTTAATTGGCTGAAAATTCAGTGTTTGGGGAGACAAAATAAGGAAAGTTAGTTTTTTTGTTCTTCAAGTCAATAATATCCAAAACTTGCATACACATGTTTACATTTTTTGTTATATTTGAATATACATAGTTTAGCAAGAGCTAAAAAGCATATTTGATTAATGAAATTGATTATATAGTATGATATAAAGTGTTTTTTATATGTTTGAAACACATCTATCCAAAAGTAATTGTATCTGAATTTTCACACTGCATGAAAATAGAAAGGGGCAGAAGAAATTTGAAGAAATACTAATAATTTCATTTAAAGTTTTTCCCCAATGAAAACCCATTAACAAAAATTATATAATGTGCTGAAAACATAAAAGTGAGTAAAGGTTATCTATACTAGAAAACAAAAGAAGCTTCTGCCATCATATTCTAATTATGTCGATAATACACTCCTTCATTTATTTATTTAAAAAATGACACAACAAATAAAAATAAAATGCTCTTTTTTCAACATTCTACTAAATTTGTCTCTCTCCTACCTAAGATAAAGTGAACAAATGTTCCAAATTGTTGGGGATGCAGAAAATGGTTCATATTTAGAGGGTCAGCCTCAGCTTTTTGATTTAAAATAATTGAGTTTTAGAAAGTTGATAAATTTATGAGGTTTAAAAAAAAAAGATAAAGCTAAAGAAATTTTAAATAAATATTTTAAAGTTGAAACATTTTTGCAATTTGGTCTTTGAGCACCCAGATAAACTAATTAACACTAATCCTATTGGTGTGAAATGACACTTTTAAAGTTTTTATTTATGTTTAGTTTACTTGTAGTTTTTAAAATTAATAAGTATAAATATATGTCTTCAATGCATTAAAAATGATTTGTGATTGTTTTAATCTAAAAATTACACATAAAATTACCATACATCGAAATCTTTTAAAAGGTATCATTTGGCACTAGTAGAAATAGTATTAAAAATAATTGTTTAGCTATTTTATTTTTTATTAAAAATTAAAAATATATGTTATTTGAAAAGAAATTACAAAAGCTATCTTTTTTTTTTTTTTTAATTTATACAAATTTATTTTTCTTGGCTTTCATTTAATGCACCTGATTATTACAAGAAATAACTCATTTAGTCAACATCTGGAAAGTATTTTGACATTCCAGTGGAAATGCTGTCCCAGATTTTATGATATATGTGATTTTCTGGAACTATCTTTTCACAAATGGCACTGAAATAAAAATTCAGTTTCTGCTACTGGCATGTGTAACTGCTCTTGTAACACATATGTTATTTTAGTTATGGAAAAAAGCTTGCATTTTAAATAGTATAACAACTCTGGTGGGGGGGGGGGGGGGGTGGATGTCATGTAACCTGCTTGCACAAAAAATTTAGGCATGCTCACTAAAAGGTTAAAGAAGGAAGGCATTGGTAGAGAATAGTATCATTTCAGTGAGATCATAAGCAAATATTAAGAAGTAGGAGATTTTGTAATCTTGTAATTTTGCTTCTAAGTTTATTTTACTTTCCAATAAGTAAAAACTGATGTGAAATTAATTTTCATAAAGTATGTCTGGTATCCTGTGTCAAAAATAAATGCTTTTCTTAGTGCATTCAGAGTGTGTATATTATAATTGTGTATAAAAAAAGGCTTTAATGTTGCATTTTTGCTCTAATAAAAGTTTATAAATAAAATTTTAAAATGCCATTTTTGATAAAAATCCACTTTCTCCAAAACATCCAGGATTTTTTAAACAAAAAACCCCAACCTGTTGAGCATGGGTATCTACTAGGGCAGGGAATCTGAAACCTTCTAGTAAAGAACCTTCTTTTTTTAGCACACCAATTAATAAAAGGTGCATGAAAAATCTTATATACTTTTTTGAGGTCTTATAGTTTTTCACTGTATATAAGAATTTAATTGCAAAAATATTTTTCTGTCATGTTTCTGAACGCGACAGGGTTCATATGTCGTAGGGGAATCAGAGAAATCTCATTTGGAAATTTTTTGTTGTGGAATCTCAGAGGAAAGTTCAAAATGTACTCCAAAATCTCTGAATTCAATCAGCTACTCTGCGAAATGCAATCTCTGCTATTTGTATGTATCAGTTTGTAATGTCATAATGAAATAAAAATAAGAACTAAGAAGCAAGAAAATATGAATTAATGTACAGACTTGGAAAAAATTTAAATTTTTATATAAGAGTTAGAATATAGATTAGGTTTTTTATATAAGATAATTATTGATAGACATTTTGCTTGATGAGAATCCATTGTCAAACTTATTAATGATTTTTATTAATTCTGAAATGACAATTTCTTCTGTCAAAGGATTTGTTTGCTTTTTTTTTTAAATGAGTAATTCTTTAATTTATATAACTGAGTTTATAATTCTTTTCTTTTTTTGAGATATGTTTGTGTGCTTATATGATTCGAGATTATCCTTTTTTGAAAAGGGAGCAGGGAATACAGGTTTTTAAAATGTCATTAATTGTTGCTGTGGGAAAATTATTGACCCTGTAAAATAACTGAGGGATTTTTTTATGAGTATGAACCCTACAGAAGTAGTACATTTCTATTTATGAAAATTAAATAGAGAAACCTGTGAAGATAGAATCACTTGGGACTGAAAAAGAATCTGTTTTAGACAGGCTTTCATCTTAGTAGATATATTTGTATGCCATTCTTTTCATTGGAGCCATGAAAAATTTCAGTTTAAGACAGAATTCCATTATAAGCTGGCTTCATTTTTACAGGTTATACTGCATCACTTTATCTGCCTTTTACAAATACAAAAATATCAGGGCCATAAAAATTAATCCTTGTTCTGAAAATATAATTCACCAAAATAAATATTTTTTTTTTGTAAATTTTACAATAATTGTAAAAATTGCAACACCATGAAGGAATCATCAGAATGATGATGAATGAGAATGATAAATGAAATTTAATACACAAACAACTGGTATTGTTACAAACAAATGGTTACATTTTCAAAGCAAAAAATAATATTAAGTGTCTGAAATCAGTATTTGGTGTAGCCACCGCATGCTGCAATAAGTGCTGCTATAGTGCATAACATGGACTCAAACAGATTTTGAATGTCTGCCTGGGGAAGAACATTCCTTATTGTTTGTATGTGTACCCAAAGTTCATCTGTAGAAATTGTAGGACGAGGATCATGAGCAAGACACCAATCAACGAAATCCCACACTTTCTCAATAGGCGACATATCCGGCGAACATACTGGCCACAGTAGAAGCTATATGGTTTCTGCTGACAAGAAGTCTTGAGCATTCCTTGCAACATGTGGTTGTGCATTATCCTGTTGAAAGATAGCTCCAGGAATATCTTGAAGGAAAGGAATGACTTCACGCTCCAGCACTTCACTGATGCACCTCTTGCCATTCTGAATATCCAAAAATCACAGCAGCTGTGATCGTCCACAATATGCAATCGCACCGCTAACCACAACTCCAGGTGTTCATCCTCTCTGACGTTCAATAATGCACTGTGGAAGGTAGTGTTCTCACCAGCTTAGTGTCTAACACAATTGCGGCCATCATGGTGTCTTAAATTAAAGTGGGATTCATCAGAAAAGACCACTTGTTGCCAATCTACACACCAGTCTCTACGTTCATGAGCCCATTGCAAGCACAGGCATTGTTGGTTTTGAGTGAGGGGGGGATCCTGTAATAAAGGAGTTCTTGCACACAGTCCACGGACTAACCATAGACAAATTTCAGTGTCCTGCTACAGCCCTCTATTTATATGGTTTCAGCAGCAGTCCAGAGGGTGCTGCTCAGCGTACATGGTGACTCTGAAATTGGAATCATTTGCATGATACACTATATTTTGAATTCTCTGAAATTTTCAGCTCAATCGCGTCATTCCTCCAATTTGTTGCAATTTTCACTAACGTGAGTGTATTATTTGCATTTGATGCATTGGTAAATGGCTGGTGTTCACCCTGATATATATCGTATACAGCAAGCAGAGTTGTCCAATGTGTACACACCAATGACAGCTGCTTCATCTGTATTTATGCTGGAAAAATACAAGTTACAGTCAAAGTTAATTACATCACTTTTACACTTTCTAAAATAGCTATTGTTACAGATTAAAACTGTTTCAACCACTTAATAACAGATTCAACATTTAATCATTAAATTCAGCATCTGACACCCCCAACCAACATACCACTTGCTGTGACTGATGACATGGCAGTTTAATGTTAAAGCTTACTGAGTGAAGTTACCTTCTTCGCAACTAAAAGCTTCAGGGGATGTCTATAATGTGTAATTATACTAATTTCAGTCCTTAATATGAAAGCAGACAGTGATAATTTATGTATAATAAGCATTTGAACTTTTCACTTCTACCAACAGATGTTTGTTTACATTTTGAAAGTAAAATTTAAATTATTTCCATCTATGTTTAATTATTTTTTAAACCCTCTTCAATATGAATAAACTTTAAGATAAATTGCAGTTTAACAAAACATTGTGGGGATGAGTGAAAGACATGGACTTATAAGGATTAACTCAATTAAAAGTCTATTTTAAAATAAACTCGAACACAATGTTGCTAGTTTTTTTTTAAGTATATTTCAAAAATTACTTGCAGAATGAACTGTAATTTTGGATTTGCATATTTGAAACTTCTAGAAATAGATTTCTATTTAAAAAAATCATGGGTTACAATGAATGGATAATTAAAAAAAAAAAAAGCAATACACATATTTTTAAATTAAATATTAATATATTTTTTAAATCTAGTTAAGAATTAGTAAAGTAGTGAAGGGTTAATACACAGTTGACAAATTCTTCAATGATTCCATAATAAAAAAGAGTTTGTTGGCCCTTGCTTTCAAGTTTTCAGATATTATGCGATACACATTTTTCTTATCACAAAAGCATTTCCATCTTTTAAAATCAATGTATGTTATTTATTGATGGTTGTTCTATATCAGATAATTAGCATTATTATCATGCAGCTGTTAAAATAATAGACATATAGTGTTGTTATGTGATATCTATATTATTTTATAGGTTATTGAATTACTGGGAAAGGAAAATGTTAAAATAAATTCCAAGCAAATGAATGAGATTATTGACCTTTTAATGAAAGAAGACATTCTGGAATCTGAAGAAAAGATTCAAAAGCAAAAGCAGTTGGATGACAGGCAAAGTTGAAGAAAAAATTAGAATGTTTACGTGTAACATATAAGCATAAAATGTGTAAAGAGCTTAGTAAGCTACATAAAATTATATTTCTTGTGTATTTTTTATTTTATACACAGTAAATACATTTTGTTGTAGTACATAAAACTTTGTTTAATTGTTTATTTGTCTTTATTGTTCTTTTCTATATCATATATGATTACAATTAAGAGAGTTAAAAATTTATTTCTATTGGATCATGATAATACATGACTTAAGAAAGTAATAGCTTTTGTTATTTTTGTTTCAATTTCTATTCTAAAAGACTTCTTTTTTTTTTTAAGTTATTAATGAAATTATTTATATTTAAACAATGATTTTTAGAAAACTGTCAACTGACAAACTTGCTTTTCTTCTGTTTATTGAAGATCCGGATAGTTAGAAGTATTTCATATATCGCTTCTATATAAGCTTCATATATCGATCTATAAATGCATATGAAGCTGAAACTATTTTAAGCAGCTCTTAAAAATTCTAGACACTTAGTTTTTATAAATATAGATTGACAATTTATTGTTATTTTTTTAAATATAATTATGTTGTCTAATTAATAATAATAATAAAAAAATCCAATTGTCAGATCAAATTTTATTTTATGCCTTGATTACAATAGTAGTAAATAGAGAGAATTAAAAATGTGTTAAAAAAAATATATTATCAGAAGAAGAAAATATAGATTACTGAAAAAAATCTTTACCATATTTCTCACAAATAAGATTTTTACTTATCTTTCAAAATCGTACTTGGATGAAATATTGCTATTTTTGTACATTTCTTCAACAATTTCAAACAGAATTATGTACTTCATTTTTATAAGAGCCTTGAAATTATTCAAAATGGCATTGGTTGAGTTGGGCTTAAGAAAAGGAGATTTGTTGCCAATTAATATTAACAGCAATAAAAACAAAACTGATGAACTATTTTGCTATTTCTTATTACATGTGTTGGATAAATTGCTTCTATATGCATATAATAATGAATAAATGGCTTTCATATGTAAATTTATGTTATATAAATTGTGAAATATTGAATAACTTTCTTTTCAAAATAAAACAGTGAATAGATTGGCAGAAAGTACACAGAAAATTTTCCTTCTCTTGCTAAAAGTTATTTTCTCAATCTTGCTAAGGTTCTTATAAAATAGAAGTATCCAAAATTAATCTTTTTGTGTTTAATTTTATCTGTGCCAGAAACATTACTTTCAGATGAAAAAATTGGCAACCAAAAATTCAATCAAGAATTCAATTTTACCTGCTTCCAAAAATTATAATATTGGAAAAGAAACTTTTCATAAAATGTCATTAAAATCAAGGCACCTATACACGTTCAACTTATTTTTTATGAAATAGCATTTTTCATAAAAATACAAAGTAAATTTTCAAAAATATTGGGAAAAAACTAGTCTTGGAGGGGTTGCAAGACAGACACTTGGATTAGTTAACTTAGGAGAGATAAAAGCAATTCTTAAATGAAAAAAAAATAATTCTTTGATATAAACAATAAATGAGTTATCCCAGTAGAGCTGAAAGCTGTTCTTTAAACAAAATTTTCATGAAAAAAAAAGAAATTAAACAATAAGAGAGGAAGGCAGAAAGAGCCTCAAGTTTTAAAACGTTTGTTGCAAATGAACTATAATAGCTCGATTTGGTTACCGAAAAAAAAAAAAAAAATTCATCAATTGTTCTCAGAAAAAAATCTTGAATTTCATCAAAAGATCATAGAAAAAACACGTTTTATCAATGGATTGCGAAAAAAACACGTATTTTGTTAAAGGATCAAATTTCATAAAGGATTGCAGAAAAAAAATGCAAATTTTGTCAAAAGGCCGCAGAAAAAGAAATACATAATTAGAGTCAGGAGGCGATACACCTCCCCTGTGCTGTAACCTTTCAGAAAATTATTTTTTACTCAGAATCAGCCCTGGCATAGTGGTCAACACTACCATACTATAGGTCCAGAGTTTGACCCTGTACTTCAAGCTAGATAAGGTTTACAAAATCTTTTAGTCCTTTGGGCTCATTAACCACTTCAACGTTTGCCCCGAGATATCTCGGGGGTAAAAGCACTGTTTCCTTATACCCTTCGCCGTTGAAGTGGTTAAAAGGAGTACCAAGTTGTCTTGGGAAGGAAAAAAAAATGGCAGGTCCCACATTAGGCTGGCCACCTGGCCAGGACATATGCTGCATAGCACCTCAGTGCCCATGGTCAAGAAAACAGGACTGGGTGCTGTATAGCCAGGATCCATAACGGATTGTAGCACTGCAAGTTTAGTTTCTTTTGTTTAGCACTGAATCACAATAACTTTTAATTCTCAGAAATTTTAATCTTACCTTTTTACTACTTATATCAAAGCATGTAAAAATTTTTATATGCAGAATTGATTTTATCTTTCCTTTCCTCTCTGCTGCTTCTGTTGAAGAAAGCCATTGATAATTTGCTCCTGAAGATCAAGCAATGTTTTTTTTTTTTTTTTTTTTTTTTCAGTATTCTGAAGGAAAACAAAAACCCTCTCCAGTAAGATATTGTCATTTTATAATAAAAAAAAATATTAAAATATATATATAACTTCTATAACTAACATATATATCATCATCAAGTAATTTTTCAAAATTTCATAAAGTTAGTACTTTTTTCAATACATTGATTTTTAGAGTTACAATTCAGATGTTGTTTACAAGAATCATTTATTCTTAAAATTGTCAATTTTAATTTGTTAAAATGAAAAACACTGCACAATATATATATATATATATATATATATATATATATATATATAAAAGATGAAATCACAAATGTATGAACAAATTGGTAAAATTCTATCTAAAGATGAAAAAGATATGAACATTGGAAACCAGATATGTAAAATAAGAAGCTATGAACAACCTACAGAATCATCAGAGAAGCTTGCAGGTTAATTAATTCATAGTGAATATGCATTATTTCATTCAATTTTATCAGCATTAGGTCTAAAATGACAAAATTTAGCTCCTTATAGTGCATCAAAATAAATGATAAAAATCCAAGAGATCTAAAGAAAGATACACCACACACAAGATATTAAAAAATGATTAGAACACAATACTTCAATTATAGACAAAAATCGAAATCTCCAGAAATTTGAACCACGAAAGTCCGCAATCAGATTTAAGACTATTAAAACATGTGGCATGAAAATCTCCACAAAACAAGCAGATAGTCAATAAAGACAAAAATACTGCTGCCATCTATACCCAGAAATCAAGAAATGCCTAAATTATCATTTATTTAAAGTAGAATGAAACAATAGGAATAAACTAAATAAGTACTAAATAAATAAATAAAAGGGCATTGAAAACAAACTGTTTTAAAACAAATATTATGAAATAAAAAATGAGTATATAAATAACATTTTTTTTAAAAAATGAGGATTATTTTAAGATAATAAAATATAGCCTTGTATTAGGTGCCAATATGTGAAATATTAATCAAAAATTTATGATGTGAAATGCATGATACCCCTTCTTTTCTCTATACAATATATAAGCATGCATACATACATACTCACACACATATATACATATAAGGTTTTTAAACTTTTTTTTAGCATTTTCAACCTCAACCTTCCATAATGATATTTTGATTTTATATATATATATTTTTTTTAACAGAGTGTGTAATGTATGTAAAACATATACACACTTTTTTTATGAATTTTTGTGTGTGTTTTTATAATTTTTCAGCAATCTGCATCCCACCTTCCATAATAGTGTTTTTGATTTTATAATTTTTTTTACATATTATATGCCTATACAGGTAAAAAGTAGTAAAAATAAATATTAAGATTTGATCCATGCAGAAATAAGAGACAGGATAATTATAAGACAATGCTAATTTATTTAATTTAAAAATATTAGGCCATAAGAATTGGGTGGAACATAAATGTTTGATACAAAGACTATGATTAAGTAGAATATTTCTATAAACTGAAATATGTAAACAGGAATTGAAGTTAGTAAAATTAATTACATTAAATGAAAAGTTATTGCGTTTATCATAAATATTGAATGTTAGGGTGTTATTAGGTAGAATATTAACTTTAACATTCATAAAATTGATACTAGAATTATTTGAATAGTACTTAGAAGGATACTTTACAGGAAGAGATATAGAATTATTATCGTTAACAGAAAGAATAATTATATCATCTATGTATCTGTAGAGGAATATATTATTGTTAATAAGTTTTCTTTCATAAAAATAAAGATATAAATCTGATAACATGCTTGATAATGCAGCTCCTTGAGATATCTAGATTAAAAAAAAGCATTGTTTTGAAAGATAAAATTATGAAATAGTAGAAAATTAGTCAAAATTTTGAAGTAGTCAGTATCAATATTATCGGGTAAATTTAATAAAGAGAAATATTCTACAAATAATTCATTAATAGTAGATTCTAAGTCTTTTAGAATGATATTATTAAATAGGTCTTTGAAACCTAAAGTAATAATATCGTTGACATTTGTTTCAAAACTGTTTTTAATACTATGAGTGTTGTCTTTTGTAACAGATAACTCATAAATTTGTGTAAGAATATTTAAAAATAATTATTAGCATAAGTATTATATGTATTACATCTTACTGTGTGGAATTTAAGAGGATTTTTGTGAAACTTGGAATCATGACTATATAAGGATAATTTAGGTTACTTTTTATGCCTATAGTAGGAGAGCTGTTGAACATTTTTGAGTAGGTATTTGAGGCACCCTGAAAATTTGTGCAACATTTCTTTTGTAATGCCTGAATACAAAATCGAATGTCTGCCTGAAGGATCGTGGCCTAAAAACTGTGCCAGACACGTGTCAAGTGCCATTTGGCACTTGACACGTATCTGGCACAGTTTTTGGGCCGACTAAAGTGTCTGTCATTTTCAAAATATTTTTTTCTAAGCATAAATATTATTCTGTCCCAATCTCAGCGTGCCTCAAATACCTTTTTTGGGTAGTCAAAAAATGGCACTTGACACGTGTCTGGCACAGTTTTGGGGCCAATTAAAGTGTCTGTCGTTTTCAAAATATTTTTTTCTAAGTATAAATATTATTCTGTCTCAATCTCAGTGTGCCTCAAATACCTTTTTTTTGGGGGGGGGGGTAGTCAAAAAATGGCACTTGACACATGTCTGGCACAGTTTTTGGGCCACGATCCTTCAGCCAGACATTCGATTTTGTATTCAGCCATTACAAAAGAAGAGTTGCACAAATTTTCAGGGTGCCTCAAATACCTTTCCTAAAATGTTTAACAGCTCTTGGACTACTAGTAATTTATGATAGCTGAATATATGTTTATTATTTTCTTCTAACATAACATGATGAAGTTTGGAAATAGTATTAGAAATAACTGCATTAGTTAGAAGATGATAATATTTACAGATAACACCATAGTTGTTAGCAGCCTTATCTAAATAGGTAATGATGAAATTCTTTTGAAGTTATGTGGTTTAAGGGTAGAGAAAGACTGAATTTTTGGCAATATACAGTTTTAGTAATTGTTTCAAAAGAAAGATGACATTATGCTTCCAATCTGCAAAATGTTCAATGGGTTTATTATAGTTGGCAGCTGTTTTGTAAATGAAGAAATCTAAATCATATGGGAATTGTTTAATGATGGACTGTTTATTACACTGTGAAGGAATTCGATATTTAGTGCCATGACACATCAAAGATCTTAAGTGAATATTATTGATAATGTCTAAATTACCAGTTATAACATGTCCATGATAGGCATTAATATATGTTTTTAGATGTGGATCATAGCATTTATATGTAAAAGTATCAGTATGATTGGACATTTTTTAAAACTTAATATAATTGAAAATTTTACGACCTAAACTAATAGAATATTTAAAAGTACTTTTTAGACTAATACTGTGAAGTGGAAAGTTATGTTGCTCGTTGTGAAATAAATGATTAAGTTTAATTTTATTAAAGACAGGATTGATAAAGGTAATGATTAAATGTGAGTTACTTTTATTTAATTTTTGTGTTTTTTTGTTAATATTGACATTAAGAGCAGTTAGCCTATAATGGAGTAAATCAAAGAATGTATCACTAAAGTGAGTATTAAAAGTATTTGAGGTAAAAGCTTTATGATATTGATTTATATGAAATTTAGGAATTGCAAATATAAAATTATGAAGAGACATCCAGTTGTAATTACTACTAAAAGAAGATTGTAGGAGTTTTAATGATTTTTAATATGAGTATGAGTTAATTTAGATGATGATTGTTTAGCGGTAGATGATTGTCCTCTTTTTGTGTATGTGGTTTGCTTATATAATTAGAGAGATTTATAGTTAATTGTATTTGATGATGTAGAATATACAAAATGAGGTTTATTGTTTGAGAATTGATTTAGTCCATATGGATAAAGTGTGTTATAATGTTTGATATATGCAGATTCCAGAAAAATATGTGCATGGAATTTATTTTGTATATTAAGGATATGAATAGTAGAATTATTTAAATTATGCTTTTTAAAGTGTGCATACTCAACATTGCAGCTTAAAGGATTGTGAGAGCATTTATAATTTCTGATGGCAGAACGATGTCCATTGATATATTTATGAATTGGGTTACTAGTTTGACCAATATGTTGCATGTTACATGAGTTACATTTAATTCAATAAATAACATTAAAAGCTTTACAGAAATTAATATGGGAAGGGTTATGAACAATATTTGATGGATCTGCATGAGGCAAGTCAAGCAATGAGGAGAGGAGCATTTGCTAAATTATAAATGTGGTGAGGGATAAGAAAATAGGTAGCTGGAGGACGGTCCATGCTCAAGCCTATAATTAATTACGGGCATTACACTGAGAATTATCAAAGCCTAATTTGCCAGTTGCTAAAAATTTACTTAGAATTGCCAGGAAGAATACATAAGAAGGGACATAATATTACAGGGTTCCTACGGGTCAGGCAATTTAAAAATTTAGGCAAAAAGTCCGGAAAATTTTTAAATGTTTGAAATGGGCAGGGGGAAAGTCAGTGAATTTTTGATGTACTACTTTACATCAGAATCTCGATTATCATAAATGAAGACATTTTGAATTAATTATTCATCAAATCTAAAATTTTTATATAAAATTTATGCAAACTGTGTAACAATAGCCATAACATGAAAACTAATTAAAAATCAGAAAATCATACAGCACATACTTTTTTCAAAGCATTTATCTAGATTAAAGTTGTCCACTGTGGAAGGTTTTACAACAATATACAGGGTGTCCATAATTAAATAACCCTACTTTAAAGTTGTCTACAGACAAAACTATTGTTCATAAAGTTGTGAAATTTTAGGAAAAGCATAATAAAGGGATGGGAATTTGTTTAAGCTAAGAAAATGCAAATAAAAATAGTTTCAAATTTCGCCACCAGAGGACGATTTTTAATAAATTACACATTTAGTATAAAGATAGTTTAGAAATTTTATTTAAGGGCTGTTCATAATTAATCGACCCTATTTTAAAGTTGTCTACAGACGAAACTATTGTTCAGAATGTTGTGAAACTTTTTGGAGGACATAATAAAAGTATAGGAATATGTTTGAGCAAAAAAAAAAAATTAGGAAGCTGTTTTTTAACAATTACCCATTTAGCATACATTTACGATAGTTTAACAAATTTTGTTGTAACCAAACATGTTCTGCATGATTCATTATTTTCAGATACCATCTGGAATGGTAAGCTAGCATGTTCCATAGTTGGCCGCAGTATATTTCAGGGAAAAGCTAGGAAAATGTCGTGAAATGCTGTCTTTAGAGTAAGGAAAGTTTAGAGTGTTAATAAATAAAATTTCTAAACTATTGTATTGCTAAATGTGTAATTTATTAAAAAGCGTCCTCTGGTGATGAAATTTTGAACTACTTTTATTTACATTTTTTTTTTAGCTTAAAGAAATTCCCATCCCTTTATTATGACTTTCACAAAATTTCACAACTTTATGAACAATAGTTTTGTCTGTAGACAACTTTAAAGTAGGGTCGTTTAATTATGGACACCCTGTATAAGCCGAATTTTTATGGAGAAAGGTCAGGGAAAAGTCAGGAATTTTTTTGTACCCAAATTGTGTAGGAACTGTGTATTAAATATGTAATCAATTTGATGAAAAAAATAAGACATAATTAAGAACGATATAATCTAGATTATATATATAAAATAAAAATAGTAATAAGAAGTAATGTATCTTATATTTTTATTTTGTATTTATTTTAATATTTTTATTAATTTTTATAAGTCTTATAATTTTTTTTTTTAATTAAATAAGTACAATATGGAACGGTTTATCCAGAAACCAGTTATCCAGTAAACCTGTTATCCACAATATTTCCAATTCATTGATTTCAGAAAAAAAGTTCCATATTGTGCCAGTTTGACATGTGCATTGCTTGATACAGTACAATATGCAGTATAACTTGATGCCAACATCTAGTACTTGAAATAGAGGCATATTTAATTAGATATTTGGCATTTTGATTTTTTTTGCAAAGGAAACATAAGAATTTTTGTTTACAAGATAAGATTACAAATTGTCTTATTTTAAACTCCAATTAACTTTTGATCTTATTTCAACTGAATCTTAATTTGTGTAATCTAATTAGGGAATTTGAAATCGGAAACAATACCACAGCTACATATATTCTAACAATCTGATCAAATAGCTTGGTCAAATATCTGATCAAGTTGCTTTAATGCCCAACCAGTTATCCCAAAAAACCTGTTATCCGGAATACATCTGACACTAACCATTCCGGATGAGTGATTCTTTACTTTATTTAAAATAAGTCTATATTTATTTAAAATAATCTTAAAACTGTTATTAATATAAAGAATTAAATATTTTAATGAAGAAAGTAATGAATTAAAATAACTGGATTATATATAAACATTAAAACCATGTCCCAGAACAAAATTATAAATAATAATTATGTCAAAATGATTACGTGCACTCCTCCTGCATTTTGTGTTTCCAAAGAGGTATTTTATTCTTCATCAAAAATTCACCTCTTTTCTACCGGGAGGTACAATCACCTTGCGGCGCTAAAATAATAATGTCCATAATCCTTGAAATCCCTCATCCCCTTATGAAGCATTTCTTAAATTACTCCCCCTCCCCTTTGTTCTCCCTAGCTGCTGCTGCTGCTGGAGAAGTCTGACAATAGTCGATGACATTCACTACTCAAAGATCATGTTAGAATACCTGTCTCTTCCATGAAAAAGGATTTAGAGATAACTGGGATAAATGTCCAAAATTGTTTACCAATTTCCAAAACGGAAAAGCAAGGTTGATATACAGATTTGACTTTTCGTTCAAATCTAAAAAGTACGTTATAGCCAGATTAAGGCTTTTGCATAGTCCGTTATAGCCGAAGTTGTATATCATTACATCCATATAGGATTTCATTTCAGACCAAGCATCTGAGTACGTTATAAGCAAAAGAACGTTATATCCTAGGTATGTTATAACTGGTGTCGACTATATTAGAAGTATTGCAAAAATTGAAATATTTGTAGAATAAATGCAGAATCTTAAGGCCCAAATTACCTTAAATTTCACAAAAAGCATGTACAATTTCATCATTCCAGGAGCCATAACAAACTAAAACCAATATCTGGGCTATCGTAGATGTAAAATTAGGAAAAAGAAGTCAAAACTGATAAGAAATCAAAATGAAAGGGATTAAAGAAAGCATTCACCTACTGAAGAACTAACCAAGGCATTAATGACACAGCAAATTTCAAAAAGTGCTAATAATGTTTTGCACATGCTTTAGATATAACAATTAAACAGTAATGTCATAATATTATATAAGGAAAAAACTAATTAATAATGATATTTGGATTAACCTTTTAAAAGAGTAACTCAATTAAGTTAATATAAACGATGAATATTAAAGAAAAAGAAATATTTGATATGGATGATACATTATTAGGATGAGCGAAGCGAATCCTCTACTAGGCTACACAAATTACATTTTGTCGTACACTTTGCAAAAAAATATTCAGTATTTTGACTTAAAATTAAACATAGAAATAAATTATGATAAGTAGATTTGCACAATATTATTTTACATGTTTTTCCATTACGAATGCATTTTTGCAAATAAAAAATGAAACACTTATATTTTCAGAAGAAAAAATAAATCATTGAGTTAGTAAATATAGATAGAATCATGATTAATTAAATAAATGAAGTATATTTTCATTATTCTGCCAAAATATCTCAAAAACTGTTTTCTAAATTTAATAGTCCAGGCAATAGGGAATTTTACTTGGCAAAATTAATGGTAGTTCTGGAAATTGGCTGACTTTATGTTTTTTGGGTCGCTGAATCCAAATTTGTAACTTCCCACCAAAATTTCCCCTGGCAACCCCCTCAAATTTTGGTAAAATGCCCCCTAAAAGAGGTTTTTATTAAAAAAATCAATTTTTGTATTGCTTTAGGGAAAAAGTATCTATAAATTCAGAAAATAGACAAAATTTGCAACAAATAAGATGTATGACAGTATGACGTAGGATGAATAGGGAGGAGAGATCTGCCTCGGAATATGCGCCGTGGTGCTGCATGGACTAAGTTGCGCAATTCCACTTAACCACTCACATCGTTTACATTCGCCCTCCCGTCTCCCCTCCGAACTTTCCCTATAAGGTTTACTTTAAGTTTTTTGTGTAGCTGAATCCTAATTTTTAACTTTCCACCAAAATTCCCCAACATATAGTAAGCCTTTTTCCAGAACTACCATGAATTTTGCAAGGTAGAGCCCCTATATGGTCTCTATTGTCTGGACTATAAGGAAAAAAATATTTTTGGACTTGATAGAAATAAAACATGATTTGTAAATTCTGACAATATTATTTTCTTATCGAATGATTTAACAAAAAATATTTTTTATGATTTTGTTGAATATATTTTTCCATTATATGGATTTATTTTTGTAAACAATAATGAAACCTGCATATTTCTTGCAGTAAAAAAAATCAGTGAGTCAGTAAAAATAAATAAAATCATGAATAATTAATTACATAAAATATTATTGTTGCATCAAAATTTCTCATTTTTTAAGAAAAATATTTAAATAGGGAAAAGAACCTATCTATTATCTGCATTTTGCGAAGACAAAATATTTTAAATATGGAAAATAACTGCAGAATTTATACTTCAAACCATAAAAGAACATTAAACTTTCTTATATTAAAAATGTTATTTGAGAGGAAAATATACATTTTAATAGAATACTTTATTAAGATTGGTTGGAAATGGTGCATATTTTCATGCTCATTCCTTTTAATCATATAATACTTTCATGATTTCTTGTATGAAATTTTTAAAATACCCTTTTTTATGAAAATTATAGCATATTTTTAATGAATTAAAATTTGTGAAAATTCAATTATTTACATTCAATTATAAAAGTATTTTTCAGTGTTCAGAATTCAAATACACAATTTATTCTTATGTGAAATCATTTACGCAGACAATACTTATGCATTTTAAAAGAATTATATTATTTTTTTTTTCTAAAGTGGCGACAAAATATTTGTAAACAAATAAAATTAATCGTTAAATTCATTACATAAAGTGTTATTCGAATTCGAAGGTTGAAAATTGAACCAAATGAAGCATATTTACTATTAAGAAGTAATTACTATTAGCATTATTTTTAATATGTTTGCCATTTAAAAACAATTTATGGAATGTATTAGTTCTATTATATTTGTTGTAAAGCAAAGTTGGCCAATTCTGCAATGACAAACGGACTTGAACCATTTCTTAGTTTATCAATTTGGTCTAAAGTAATGTTACTTTCTAATTTGTAAACCAAAAAAGGTTTAGTAAACAGGACTTTAGGCTATGTTGCAGATATTATTTATGAAGAAAATTATGGGCTACCAGACCAGATGCCATGAATAATCATGGTTAAATTTGAAAACTACAGTCATTCAACTTATGAGAATGGCTGCGTTCCAATTCCACCAATAACTAAATTCTGGAAATATAAATTGCTCAAGAAAACAATTTCTTTTGCAGTTAGAATTCATAATCCCAAGGTTTAACATTAGATAAAGCAGTTGTAGATATTGGGGATAAAGAAACATCAGTTGGCTTAAGGCTGTTCTCAAATACAAAAGGACAACTTTGTAACATAAGTTTTAATTTATTTTTGTTCGGAAATGCATTAAACTAGCAGGTGTTGTTGTTCAGAAGCTATGTAATTGGGCTGTTTTTTCCGTTTTTTGCAAACAAATAGATATTTCAGAAAATAGTGTCAAAGTGGGCATTTTGAACCAAATTTCCGTGAAGGAAAAATAACTGGTCAAGAATGGGTGAAAAATGTGTTTGTCACATGATCAAAATCGCTTATAACTCAACCTGTAATTTATTGATAAAAAATGGAAAACACAGTTTGATTCCAAATCGCTTCCATGGTCAGGCTTTCCAATTTTATATCTTTCTGTTATAAAATGAATTTGTAAATGTGTCAAAACGTTTTGCGCTTGTTGAGCACAGCATTTAAGAACAGCCTTAACGTACGTAGTGTTGTCCAGAGTAAAAACCCTTCAAGTATTAGCATTCAATAGAAAATTTCCTTACGAGAGTTTCTACAATATAAAAAATTCTCATATGCTAACATGCAGAAAAAAAGAAGAAATTAGAATGAAAAGTTAATAATTCTTAGTATCAACAAGAGCAGATTTCAAATGTTTTTCCAGAAAATAGGATTTTGAAGAAGTAACTTTCTTCAAGCTCTTTTCAAATATATTATTCTAAGATTGCTATCAAAGATTATTTGATGTGAATTGCAAAGATTTGAAACATATCCATTTCCAACCATTTGAGAAAACATCAGAGGTTATTGGAAAATGTAAAAACATCTTTAAAAGAGTTTTTAGTTGAAAATTTAAAAATATTTTGTAAAATTTTGCTTCGAAAATATTTTTATTTATACCAGTCTTATACCATAAATAAAAAATTCCGAGGAAATTCTTAGTTATTTGGCTGAATTGACATTTTTAAAATTAGAGTGCACCAAAGCATAAAATAATGTTTTTGCTTAATAAAGATGCAAAAATAATATAAAAAAATACTGTTACTTTCAAATATTTATTTTATTAAATAATGCTTCGTGAATCCAAACAAAGCATGGCTTTTGCTAGTTTAATTTTCATTCAATTTTAAATAGATGTATAAATAAATTTACTATATTATAGCAGTATAATAGATTTAAATAAAGCAATATTTAATTATAATGTCCACAAAAGTGCCAAATCATAAAAATAATAAATTTAGGTGGTGTATAAAAGTAAATTAACTCTTTAAAATAATGAATATACTGTATTTTCCTGCGTATAATCCACGGCCATAGATTTTAGCCTTTAAAAAAAATTTTCAGCAGGTAATCTGCACTGGCGTATAATCTGCAAATTATACGATGATTGCTCATTGTTTTCAACATTCCAAAATACTAATAAATAAAGTTTCTATTCATTTAGTTGCCCTATTTAAATGATAATTGAAATAAAATAAATAATTATAGGATAATTGCAAGTTAAAATAATAATCGATAGTATCAATAATATTTGACAATAGTTCGATAATAATTGCTGGAAAAATAATAAAATATTAAACTTACCTTGCAATTGGCATATTATTAAAGAAACAATCACAATTATGATGTATAAATATACGCATCTCTTACTGGGAAAAAGAAATTTTTAATAATTTAAAAAATTACATCAATCATCAAACCCTTCAAATTCTGAATTGTCGTTATCCGAAAGGAAAATATTTAAAATGGTTTCGTCCAAAACAGAATTATCTTCCTTATCTTCATCATTTTTGTCCTCATCAATGTCACAGTTTTCTGTGATCTGACATTTTTTAAAAGCATGTATTATTGTGGAATCACTTAACAGCAACCCATTGCGAAACTTCTGCGTAGGATGCTCGGTGCATTCTTACGCCGTCAGTGAATGAGTGGGCATCTTCCATCATCCATTTCTCCCATTCACTACGGAGCTTGCTTTTAAAAGAGCGATTTACTCCAACTTCTAAAGGTTGAAGGACCTTCGTTAAACCTCCCGGAATAATAGAGATTTTAGCTCTAGCGGACTTGCATTCCTCTTTCACGGATTCTTTGAGATGTGCTCTCATCGAATCCATGATTAAAAGAGCTCGAGGTTTAAATAATGAATTCTTCCTTTTCCTCCAAACTGTATTCAGCCACTTTATCATTACACTTTCATTCATCCACCCTTTGGTGTTTATCTGACCGCTTGGAAAATGTTCTTGGGGTAAAGTTTTACGCTTGAAGATGATCATTGGTGGCAGCTTGCTCCCATCCACAGCACAAGCCAAAATAACTGTGAATGAATTACGCAGGGCCGAAACTAGGGGGGGGGGCAGAGGGGGCACGTGCCCCAGGTGCCAGTTTAACAGAAGGTGAAGGGGCGCCAAAATGAAGATTTTGCTTGACGTTTGATACAAGAATGTATATATATCCACACAAAATTTGTATAACAATGTCTTGCAGCCGAAAAATTTAAAGGAAAATTGAACCAAATGGATTAAACTTTACAAATAGATAAAAAGGTTCATCTACAATACAAAATTGCAAATGAATAAGAAGGAAGGCTTTTTTTATCCTCCCATTCCAAAAGTATCATGTCTGTACCTTTGCCTTCTATCTTTTAAATCACTTCCTGTGAGGGAGAATTCCTACCATTTTTCAAGGTCAATCTCTATTGTGGGACACTGACCACAATGGATAACTACAAAGTGCGAAGCAACCCCAGTCTGACTTTTCTATTAGATAAAATAATTCCATGAAAGCTGTTTGTTTATTTTCCACTGAACAGCGTTGAGCTTTCTTTTTTTTTTTTTTTTTTCGTCTTGCCATGAGCGATGACTGCCCGGGACAATAAAATCAAACGAGAGAGGGAATGAACAAAGTAAAATTCTTAGTAAAACCTTTTATTTTTTATTGTAGCATTTGTAGTGGTACAGTAAAATTTTGGATGGGGAGTCATGGCTAGTAAAGCAGAGCCGCCCCCGCCTTTAGCGCCCAAAAAGGTTTTTTTTTTTTTCTCGTCTTTCTGCCATTTCTAGGCCTTTTTCCACCCTGCAGTGGCGTATCTAGACTCATCATTTCGGAGGGGGCTAAGTTATAGTAAAAGTTTCTAAGAGGGAGTCACAAGAATCAGGAAAAATTCCGCTTTAAACATTTTTTATCATAGCAGGTAACGCACCTATTACACCACACAGCAATAGATATCAACCTCATTTAGCCAATACAAAAAAAAAAAAAAAAAAAAAAAAAAAAAAAAAGATTAAAATGCAATTCGGTTCTTTTTTATTCCGTTTTCAAGATTTTAATGAACCAATATTTGACAAAGCTGATTACGTAGTTCAGTTTTATATATTTTAAATTAAAAAATAAGTTGTCTATTAGATACTTAGCAAAATTCTTTTTGTAAATTTACTTTGTAGTGGAGAGGAGGGGGGGGGGGGGGGCGCCAAAATCCATGCTTGCCCCGGGTGCTAAAAAGGCTAGTTTTTGCCCTGGAATTACGTTTATGCCCTGTGGTGCTAATGTTTATGGTGCTGGTACCAATTGTGTCCACAGTACAATTTGGGGGCATATCGAAAACCAGCACTTTGTCCATGTTCAAAATTTCGCCCTCTCAAAATTTATATTGAGTAATCAGATTTCTGGTGTATTCCAAAAACTGTCTTTTTTTATCTTCCCAATCGTCTGGTAACGTTTGTGTGATTGCGAATTGATAAATGTTTTCTCCGCATTAATCGACTGCACCACGTGGGACCGCCAACAAAATTTTGAATTCCACCTATCTCAGCCAAAGACTTTGCTCTTCTCCTAATACTTATTGTAGAAATAGGTGCACCTTTTTCTCGTTGCTCTAAAATCCAACGATGAAGATCTTCTTCCAAATCGGGCCATGCTGTCTTTCCATGACGAAAAGATCGTCTAGCATGACCACCTCCGGAAAGTTTTTCCTTGTTCTTCTGCCGTAATCGAACATTCGATTTGTCAATGCTAAATAGATGAGCGGCCTCTCTATTACCAACTTCTTCTGCCTTTTCTATTACACCCAGCTTAAATTCAGCTGTGTAACTTTCGCGTTTTCTTTTAGACATGATTCTTTAACTTATATATATTCCACGTGACAAATAAAAGAAGATTCAGCTAACAAATGATTAGATTGCAATTTTTGAACGAGATGAGTTGAGAAACTCTGTATTCTTCATAGAAGCATGTTCCAAAAGACTAGACAAATATTCTTTAAAAATTGGAGGCCACTCCCACTAGAATGTACACGTCATATGTGAACCAATCACAAGCAGCTCCATGAGTGGCCCCCCAAACAGACAAATGTTTGATATGTTTACATTTTATAATTGCTGGTAGAAATTGGATATCAGACGCAAAGTTCTGCTTGAAAAGAATTTCATCAGATTATCCGCACCGGCAGATAATCTGCACTTGAAAGTTTCGGAGTTTTTTAACAGATAATCTCAGATTATACGCAGGAAAATACGGTAAATAAGTAACAATTGAAATTTCTATAAGTTTGCATTATAATAAAATTAGATAATTTAATTTTGAGGAGGAGAAAGAATAAAGGCAATTGTTTAACATTTAATTAAGACATACACTTTTGATTTATATTATTGTAATAGAATTTACTAATGATGTAATATGATATGGTATTGTCCTCAATGGGATAAAAATTAAAGTAAAAACTAAATTTTGACCTAAGTCATTAAATAAAAAAAGATGAAATTATTAATGTAAGGCATAATTGAAGTGTGCTGAATCAACAAAAATAAAATATGTAATGTTTTGAAGTATGATGTTGATGATACAATTACCCTCTTTATATATATATATATATATATATATATATATATATATATGTATACCAATTTATTCATATATTTGTGATTTCAAATTATTATTATACATATATATATATATACATATGTATAATTAGATGTAGAAGTGATTACTCACAATAAGCTCTGTACAAATTCTCTTAAGCTTTATTTGCTTTGATCACAAATAACAACAGTGTGCTAGAATTTTTTAGGCAAATGATAACATTTTGTAGACACAATTAGGTCTGAACTGAAAGCAGATAAACAAACAAAAAGGGGGTGTGTGGGAATGACATAAATAGCAAAAAGGTGATTGCATTACTGCCAACTTTTATACTTTTCTCTTACAAATAAAATTTAATAGTAAATGTTGTCTTATTTAAACAATGATTTCTGTGATTAAATAAATCAAAGATTTCTAGTAAATTTTAGTGATAACAAAAATGCATAAAAGTTTGTAGCTATGTGATTGAATAGTCAAGAAGCAATGATGTCACTGTAACAGTATTTAATTGGCTTATCAATATCAATAAAATATTCTTAATTTTTTTTTTTTTAAAGGATATGTTCGGATCTCAAAATGCAATAAACTAGAATAAGTAAAAAATAAATTTAAGATCAGTAAACAGATCAAGAATATTAACGATTTTTATTGCATTATACATTCACATAGGAGTAGCTTCATCAGCCACAGCACCCTGAGCAAGATTTTTTTCAGCGCCCTTATGAATTATATCTTCCAACGAAAGTATTAACTTTTAACCAAGTCTTTTGCTTATTTTTCCTGTCCATAGATTTTAGTGGCTCGAGCTGTTGCCCCATAAACAGCCTGAATTTTGCCATATTGCCTGAAACATAAACAGCCAAATGCTTTAAACTATGTTCAGTTAGATGTTAGGGTTTATTAAAGTTTGTTTATTTTATAGAAACAATAAAATCTCTATCAATTACAGTAAAATACTGTTTGAGAAAAAATATCACATTTACTTCATCCAGTTCTCTCTCACCAATCAATTTTTATGTATATGCCAACAAAACACATTGATTGTGGTTTGTTGTCAATAAAGTTTTTCAAAGTCCCATAAATAAGTGGTATAAATTAAATTAACAGTTAAAGATTTAAGTTTTTCTACTTAATAGTATATCTATATTTAATATAATAAAGTAGATGTAATTTTCAAGTGGTACCTGCATTATCTAAAGTTGTAAGTATCCATGTTCAAAAAGAAAACAAACATTTCTGATACTGGATGAAAGCTAATTGTGTAATGCTGGATTGAAAATTATTAACTGGAATTTTAACTCTTGCAAGCTGAAAGTAGCTTTGTTATGTGGTTCAATTGGATTTTTGCCTCACTAAATGCTTGTTTAGCTTTGGCATCATTGGTTTGTTGCTGTTTAGCTGTAACCATAGCCCTTGGATTTGTAAATTTAACTATTTTATTCATAATCATCAAGTAGCTTTTGATGGTTTTAGATTAATTGTATTCTCAGGTTTAGAATGACATGAGGTAGTTTTTGAAGAAAAGACCATGATGGTTTGATAGATGAGTCTGTCACAGCCTGTTCTGGATTGTTGTTATTGTACCAGTGATCGTGGAATGAGCTGTGCTCATCTTTTTTATCAACTAATTCTTGTTACATTTTGGAAGCTTTACTAACTTTATTATTACCCTGTTGCAGGTTTTATTGAATTTTCCAGAATGTGTTTAAACTAAAGTATTAAAATTAAACAATGCCTTTTGAATGAAGTTATTTGGCATTACTTAATCTTTTATTAGGGGGTAATGGTAATATACTTACCACTTAATTTTTATTGAAAACAGATCGATTCGCACTGGAATCATTAGTAAATATTTTGTTTTTATAATGCACGTGATGAATAAGCTGATTTTTATTTTCAAATAAATTTGCTTGTAGATTCTGGAGGCTTTCCAACATTTCAACCACAGAATTGACTTGCCCAATAAAGGGTTAATATGAATTTGAAGTTTCTTTGTAAAGTTTAATTTGAATATTTTAAAGTAAAGCTGATGCAAGTCTTGAAGGTAGGCATTAACTGTCAGTCACCGACACTTGGCATTTACAATCAGACACTGCAAAATGCTAAAAATTACTGTTACTCATTATTGTTTAGATTATTATTTCAAAACAGACTTCAAATTCTTAATATGGGCAATTTTGCACTCAAGAAAGTCTGCAATAAAGAGCTTTGTGCTCATGAACAGACATTTCTGGTAATAACAGGAAAAATTCCTATTACAAGACTTTAGGCTGTCTCCATCATATGGATGATAAAAAAGTTCAACTAGATAAGCTGTCAATCACAAACGACACTATTGCATTATGTATCTCCATGCAATGTGATATGTCTTTTATACCCAGTGAGGAGTGTATAAGAGGTTTCCTGTAGAAACACTCTGTGTACAAAACCCTTCACTGCAAGAAGTAGTTCAACGCTGTTAAAAGGCAGCCAAGGTTACACATTTCACCATATGCTCCATAAAGCACCAACACAAACATGATATTTTCCAATAAGTGGAATGCTTTTCAGTAATGCACCAATCTATTTGAGAGACTTTGAACTCACCTGCATGAAGAGGATTAATTGAGATGTTTATATATTTTCAGACATTTTTAACATTTATTTGTACATTAGTCTTTGTCTTATGATAAAAAAAAATTGTTAATTTGTCTGTACATACAGATTACTAAGCTTGCGTTTTGCTAAATTAGTGATAACCATTACTGTTTATTTAGCAACATGAAGCAAAGAACAATAAAACTATTTTACTTTAAATTTGAGGATTATCCTGCTTATGCAAGATAATTAATAAGAGGTGTATAGATATATGAAAACTTGCAAAACTGGTACAAAAGCAAGAAAGAATGTTGGTGTTTAGGAAAGCAATAACAGATATGTTAGGCAACAGTCATACAACATTTTATGTGAGAAAATAATGCATATTCATTTGTATATCACTATCATAAGACCAAAATACAGCATATTCAAAAAACATTTTTAAAATTGCTTATCTACTTACAACATTAGCTATGCATAAAAGACCTTCTGCTGAAGATTGAAGGGACAAAGAAAAATCCAGTAAAATTGCAAATAGAAAGTACATACAGTTAATGAAGATCTCACTGGCTTCTTTCTGGCACAGTGTTTAATTTATTTTTGTTCGCAAACATATCAAATTGACAGGTGCTCTTATTAAGAAACTAATTAAGTGAACTGTCTTTTTTTTTCGATAAAGACAAATTTTAATGAAACTGCTGTTAAAGTTCTAGTTTTGAGCTGAATTTCTGACAGTGCAAGTACAGGAAAAAAGAAATACTGCCCTTCTCATCCCTTATAACTCATGATGTAAATAATTTATTTGAAAATGGAAAAAACTGCTTGAGTACAAATCATTTTAATAATCATTTGTGCGTGTATCATGCTATTATGATTTAAAATGAGTCAGAAATCTTTGCATTGTTGAGTGAGTGAAAATATGTTCTTGAAAATTGCCTTAACTAATAAAAACATTATTAGTAGTACTTGCTGTGAAACTTTCATCAAGAAAAATCATATGGGCAGAATAAATTATCCCCCAAGCACATAATATCAATTTATAATATCAATATTATAAATCTTATATAAAAAAATACTTTTTGTCAATTTCCTGGTTTTTAAATCTTTGTGTTATCTTTATATAACATCTAGAATTAGCGTTTGATTTAAATTATAATTAACTATACGGTGGATCTCATCTATTCTCCCTAATATGGCAGAAGGCAGGCTGGATGAAAAAAAAACCCCAAACAGATATGCTGGACTTTTATAAGTATTCTCTTCTTGTCCCCATGCCTTTAAAAAATATTGTTTATACTAAAACCCACTTTTATTTATATTTTCTGACCTTTTAGAGTAAGTTGATACTTTGTAAATGTTTGTTATACTGTGCTGAATAATTAAAAACATACATTACAGAAAAAGAAAGTCCAACAATAAAAATAGTATTGTACACATTTTAAGAGGAATTTTATGTCTCAATGGTAAGAAACATAGAATCTTGTATCCTGTTCATCAGGCATGTCAAAATCATTTTATGTCATGGGCCAAATTAACCATTGTATAGAAAGCTGCAGGCCACATTACAGAAAAAGCTTATTTATTATAATATTATTGCAGAAAACAAAATTTATACATGCAAAATACCACCTTCTCAAAAACAAAATCAGAAGTTGTCAGATTTTTATCGGAAAAAATGAAAAAACTCGCACCGGAAAATTTAAAAAATAATATTTACTGAGAAAAAGACATGAACTTTAAACTTCCCAAAAATTTTATTCTGTGAAATTAAAAATAGTAAGGGCAGGGATCGTACAGCTCTGCTACAAATATAAAAAAAAAAAAAATCACTTGATTTATCTGCAGAAAAATATTGTAAATTCTGTGAATAAATGAGGAGGTTATGAATTTTGTGTTTAAAAGATTAAATAGAAATTTTCTTATTACTAATAGTGGTGCCAGACTCCTTGAAAATTCTAAGGAGTCTATAAACCTTGAAGGATGTACTAGTACAGAAGTGCACGGCCGAACATTGCATTTTTAATTTGAAAAAAGTTTAAACACATATTTGGCGTTTAAAATTTATTATTCTGATTTGTGCATTTTTCTTTTCATTTTAAAATTGTTTCTCTTTATAAAACCAATCATTGTAGAACCATAATTATTTGTAATAGAAAGTAACTTTTTAATAGACAATCTTATTTGGTGAAAATTTTCATAATTTATTAAAAAATATCAGCTGTGGTGGTTGTACCAGGCATACGAATAATTTTCAGAAGCTCATGACTTATTTTTAAGTAGGGGAGGTATGATACCCTATTTTTTTACTAATTTTTTACAACCCTTAGAAAGCTATTTTTAAACAAATTTTTCGTGTTTTCTTATAAAGTGACCTTTTATTCATTTATTAAAAATATTGTGAATTTAAAAAATAGTCATTCAAAAAATATATCCCAATTATTTTGAATGGCTACTACTGTATCAAATCTCCCCATTACTGAGGAGGATTGATACACTAGCAAGGGAGGTTTGATACAGTGTTATGTAAATTGAAAAAAAAAAAAAATTGCAGACAATTCAATTTATGCGTCATACAATTTTTTATGATAAATCTTGAAATATTTAAGTAAAATTTGAAGCGAAATGACATTGACATATTTTTGCTTTAGAAATGTTTTTTACAAGAATATTTAAACTATTGCTATTATTTAAACAATCCTATTAACACACTTTTTAGAAAATAAATAATGAAAAAAACCCCTAGAGATCTAGCTGCCACGAAAAATGAAGTGAACATTACTGATTTGCAAACAATTTAACATAAATTTAGCACATTTAAGATTCCTTTAACCCTTTCAGGGGCAAAACATTTTCAGTGCTAAAGTGTTGAATAAATGAATGGCACCGAAATTTACCAACAAATTTAATTAGAAATAAGAAAAGGGATATATTTCACTTTCATACTAAAAGGAAAATATTTTACCAAAATGCTGGTTCCAATGTGGCATTTGGTAATTAAAATTAAGGGGTTTCATAAACATACCACCACCCCTGAAATGGTTAAAAGAAAAACTTGTAACTCTATCATTTTGATAAGTAAAATCGGGTAGATTTAACGTTTTTTCAATTTGCCCTTCATAAATTATAGAAAGATTTTCCCTTTCAGGCCATTTAAACTTTTTTCCCTTCTACACGACGAGCAAAGCAAACTAACCATCTATCATCACACTGCTTTTCTATGTAACCTACATAATGTCTATGAATAGTGTCTTTGTTCTTCCATACCAATTTCAGTAGCTCTTGCTGTAAAACAATTATGAATATTACAGTCCTATATTAGTTTGCAAACTTAAAAAAACTATTAAATTTCAAATATACAAGTGTATCATTTCTCCCCAGTACTAATGTATCATTTCTCCCTATTATGCCTTATTGGATTTTCAATCACTTTGTACAAATGCAGTTGCAAAATGGTAATCTACTTTCTAGTAAAACTAATCCTAACAATGTGCTTTATAAATAAAAAAAAATACAAGATATTATCTTCACAGTAATAAGAGTTATGAAAGAAAATCAATCAATGAAAAAATTTACATTGACATTCCAAAAACCTTCAAAATTAAAAGAAAAGAAAAGTTGTCAGTTCTTCACTGATTAGTCAGGCTAATGATGGCTTTGGCAAATAAAAGAAGCCTTCACATGTGTTAGAATGGCTCTTAATGCCATTTGTTGAGAAAAATTGTCAATGTATCAACCCCCCCCCCCCCTACCTCTCCTACACATCATCAGTGTGAATAAAAATTGCTAGCTGAGTGGTATTTCATATATTTGTATTTTCACACATTACAATGTAAATAGCAACAAATATTGAAATTATAGATTTTATTTGATTATATTGAATTTTCTCTTTATATCGGGAATCTTTTCAGCAATAGCACTTGCATATTTTGATACACTCTTTCAATCTTTCCCAAAAATTCATAGTACTATACTATGTTTTATGTAAACCGATCATGAAGAAAATTGATGTACCGTGTCAATCCCAAAAATTATTAATGACGACTTTCTCGGCTTTTTGCTTCATTAGTTCAGTTTAATTTGTTGTTTGTCATTCCATAATGGATCACCTTGTTTCACTTCCTTCATGGACATTTTTAAACATCTTGTGCCAATTGTACACTTGAGACTTCCATTAGCAGGGGTCTAGTTAAGTGTATACGGTGGTATATGCCATATGGCTTCTGGATTTTAAAAAGGAGTATTGTATATCATAGCTGCCAACTTTTATGCTTTCTTGTTACCACTAAAATTTAATAGAATTTTTTCATTTATTTGATCGCTGATTTTTACGATTTAATAAGGCCAAATTTACTGTTAAATTTTAGTGGTAAGAAAAAAGCATAAAAGTTGGCAGCTATGCTGTATATCCTCTGTTTCTCAACTAAAGCTATAATGTGTTTTAATTTTCAAAGCCATTAACACAGTAGGAAATTTGAAATTTCTTGGACAAGTGGCTGTTTAGGCATTTTGCACCTACTATTATGACATTCAGAGGCCTTCAGCCTGGCTAATTTTTTCAGGGCGGCCTCTGCTCATGAACTTATATTTACTAGCGGAGCTTTCTAGAAGCATACATATATGGAAAAATGGCTTTAAAAGTATGATGTAGTTTTAAAATAGAATCTGTGTTTGTCCATATTCTAACGAGATTCTGTTGCAAATAGCAAAATTATCGCTACACATAAGTTTTCCTGTGATAAAAAAATGCAATATTTAATATTATGCTGAAAATAAATCCATACAGTAAAAGAAAAAGTTTATTATTGCTGTTCATTATATGCTCATTTTAATGTTTTATTTCGAAGTTTAAAAGATATTTCACTACCTTGATGCTACTGATGGAGGGAAGGCATCTGGCCAGCAGTACCAATTGGAGGAGTTTAGGGGGGTGGGTGCCAAAGGTGTTTAATGTTTCAGTCTCCACAAGTCAAATGGAAAAAATCGAAAATCGCACATAAGCTATAATGTCAGGTTTCGCTAAAGTAGGAATATCATTAAATAAATATTTTAAGCACAAAACTTAATAATTATCACAGAATAACTAAGCACAGAAATTAATAATATTTGCTAAAGTGTTGCTCTTGCAACATTCTCAAAGTGAGACTCATTTATCACTAGTGAGTATTTTGGCTAATTTTAAAAATGTATATGAGAATAAAACTATCAATTATTGTTCACAACAAAATTAAATGAAATTTTTATCCCCCTTAAAGAAAACTTTGACCCCCCCCCCCCCACACACACACCAAAGAAAGCTTTGAGATGGCACCCCTGCATATGGCCCTCATATTATGATGGTAATCATTGCATGACATTGGTTAAACCCTTTGCGACATGCGTTATAATGCGATAGATGAAATACACTCAGGGGCGGAGCTACTGGGAGGGCGTCTCCCCCCCCCCCCCCAATGTCGGCAACTTTGATCACAGTCGGTGAATTCTAGGTAGTCAGTATCGATTGATACAACTCTGAAGCAATCGATTTTTTTCCAAATTTCTACATTTTTTTAAAAACATACACTAAAAAACACCGATCCTTAGCATTTGTCTTAATTTCTTTCAAAAATCCGAAGTTTGCCTCTCCTTTCTTCAACTTCACGTGACTGCTGAAATTAAATTGAGAAAGAATCACAAGAGACTAGTTTCTCAATATTTAAAGGGGTCTTTCTGAGAGTCCGCAGATGATTAGTAGGGTTCTGAACATCTAGATGATTGACTAGCACTGAAGATGATGACTACTTCGGTGAAGGCATTCATATTACTCGTGGTATATTGAAATGTGCTCGACAATTGAATCATTTAGTTGATTGTTTAAATGATTGCAAGCCGATTATTGAAAAATGTACCCCATCTGATGAATTAAGTGTTTTCTTATGGAAAGTGGGTACGATTCCATCATTGAACATGACCCAGGTAAAAAGGTCTAAAATGAAGTCAGACAATCAGAGGCATATTTGATCAGTTTAGGTCCGTATCAGCTAAAACTCAGCCTATATCTGATAAATGGTTCGATCCCGCAAGATAGACAGCGACATTTCAACAGCTCTTGGTACAAAAGAGCATCCGTTTTTGGAATATAGCATAGAACTTAATGCTAATTTTTTTTGCATGTTTCATGAAGGACCTGAGATAGGAAAAATACAAAATGCTTCAGTTGAGAGTGGTGTAAACAAAGGACGCAAAATGAACAGCTTAAGGAAAAGAAAAGAACCGAAAGTTCTCACAACATTTCTTTTCTGACTTCATAATTTTGTCAGTTTATCAGCATAATCCCTTACTCGACGAGAGCAAGCACAAACAGATTATTTTGGAAGAGCAACAGCAACATCTTGCATTCAGCACAGAAATTATAGCAATCTTAATAGACATTACGCGAATTCTGAGTAGACAAGGTTTGGTTTGTGAAAGTGACAAAGACGAAAATAGAAACTTTTGAAAAATTGTGAAATTAATTTCCAGACATAACCCACAACTGAGGAAATATTTGAGGACACACGTTTCAGCCCATACCATATAACTTACCTTTCCGCTTCATCCCAAAACAAGATGATTGAATTTTTTGCTACAGCAGTGCGTATAGTGATAGTCAGGAATATTCAAGAAACATAATTTTATGAAATTATGGCAGATACGACATCAAATGCTTCGCACCAGGATCGATCAGCTGTTGGGTTGAAATATGTCGACAAAGATGGAAAAACTCCGATCGAATTTGGAAGTTTTAAAAGAAGTCGTCAAAACCAATATCGACCTTGCATGCTAGATATCGCACATTCTTACAAAGAATGAGCTCGAAATAGAACAGGTAGTTTGGAACAGGTAGAAGAGGTTTTCAGAAATCCCGGATCAAATCTATATTCCTTGTCAATGTCACAGACTCAACACTTTCGTTTCGCATATTTGCAATGCCAGCAATGTTACAGGTGATGTGTTCGACGTGCTGGAAGATGTTTGTGTTTTTCACAGCAAGTACTAAACGAAAGAAGCCATTAGTAAACAAGCTCAAAGAAATAGAAAATGCTCTTCTGTTGCGGAATCTTTTTAAAGCGATATAAACTGCTCGAGCGGAACCATTGAAAGCGGTTTGGATCTCATATGAATGTATCCTAAAAATTTTGAAAAAGTTGATTTTTCTACTTCTGTTAGCAAAACAATGATCAAACCACGAGGTTTAAGAAAGAAAATGTTATCGCTTGACTTCATCGCTTCACTATGATGTTTCTCAAGAATGTTCAGTACAAGTGCAAGTTAGTTACTGAAAAAATGAAATCGAAGACGAAGACTCTTAAAATAGACGCTACAAAAATACTGAAGACTTGTATCGAATCATTGGAAACAATCAACAATGACAATGGAAATGTGAATAGGGAAATATAGAGTTCAGTTCTCTTTTAAACGAAGTATAAGGTGTCGATACGTTAAATGAATTTACTATGTTGTAACGACGAAGATTGGAACCAAAGAAGTTAGACGGTAATTGAAACAATCTCTTTTTTCCCGAACTTCTAATGTTCTGTTCTAACACATGGAGTTTCAGAAGGTGCTGGATACTCTTATAGTGGTGATAGCTGAAAATCTTAATTCTTGCATCAGCATAATCCCACCACTGGATAAAATACTGTATACTACCATTACAAGAAATAAATACTAAATCTGATTAAGAAAGCAGTACCGAAATGTTTCATTAAAGCGGTCTTTCATGAAACATTGGAAATTCCTGCTATGGAAGCATTACAAACAGAGCTGAAAGCTTTGTCAGACTTCCGCTTCAGACTGCGCAGAGGCTGAAAGAATGGACGATATTTACATGAAAACAAAACTTTGAGATACATTCTGCCACTTGCGAATCATGTCAGTCATCTGTCTCTAACTCCTCCACTCACAGGTGCCTCGAATGAAAGAACATTGTAAATTAAAAATTGTGAAAAAAATATCTAAGAACAACAATGACTTATCCACGTTTGAATGCACTCATGATGCTTATATTTGAGATGGATATTCTGAAATATCTAGATTTGGGCGCTGTCGTGAATAGATGGGCTCATCTAAAAAAAATAGTGGGTTAAAATACATGTTATGCAATGAATGAACAAAGATGTGATGAAAATAAGTTTTGATATAATCCTTTTTAATATAAATATAAATAAGATGATTTAGTATAAGTTCTAAGTAGCATCTTACTAAAAGCTTCAACTTGTTTAATTAATCCGAATTGCAGATTTCCATCTGCACATTCAGCAAAAAATATCAAAATACTTTACTGGAACATTTACAACAATGCAACGTAAGTGAAGGGGTGGTGTATCCATCTTTAAATCTACCCCCATATTCTCTTCAATATTATAAAGTGTAAAGTATTTGACGTTCTAAAGTGAAAAATTTGATCTCGATGGGTTAATAATGTTGAATTTTATGTATAACATATCGGGTGTCCTAAAATGGATTGACTGATTTTAAAATTCAATAACTTGCAAGTGGTGGCAACAATTTTAAAAAATCCCTGCCGGAAAGCGCAGGTAGATTTCGAAGTTAAGTGCTAATTTCAACAACAAAAACTAAATCATGATTAGAGATAAACCCACTTTAACAATTTTATCTGGCCGCTTTTGGCAAGTTTTTATTTCACTTTTATATAAGAGCTGGTTTTATCAGAATCATGTTAAGGCGGTATTCAAAAAAATACTTTTCCATGCTCAACAACTTGAAATTTTCTGGCACGTTTTCAGATTCATTTTTAAAAGAAAAAATATGAAACTCGCTGACGTGACTGTGACTTTTGAAGAGATTTATAAGCGACCTGTGTTTTTATTTTTCGTTCAATTAATTAAAACTTGATTTAGAAACAATTATTTTCTCAGTAGAGCAATATTTTTCATTTCCAATACAATCGCTTCGGAAATTCGGTTCAAAATGCCCACTTTGACATCATTTTTTTAAATATATTATGCCTCTGTCAAAAAATCGGCCATTACGGTACATTATATAGTTTCTGAATAAGAGAATCTACAAATTGGATGCATTTGAGAGTAAAAATGAATTTAAAAAAGAGTCAGAAAATAAGAAGTTTGGATTTGAATACACCCTTAATACGATGATTTTTTTCTTCAACCACTATATATTTTTAATTTGTTTTTGCTGTAAGAATTGGTCCTATCAAAAACTTGTTAGTATAAATGTTGTAGATAATACTAAGATGATTTATAATAAACTTAATATCTTGAGAATTGGCGAAGTTATAATTTTTTTCGTCTAAAACCCTATTTTTGCGCCCCTTGAGCCCATTTTTAATTTTATGAAAAATCTGTGATACATAAATTTTTGGCCCTATTTTTAGAAGTAATAAAAACTTTAAAGTGATTTGATATGTACAAAAATTAAGAAGTTATGAATTTTTTTCTGTTTTCACAAAACCCATCCCCTTTGTCCGATTTTGTCCAAACTTGACCGAGATTTTATGCCCCTTGATTTTATGTATCAGTTTGGAAGAGATTTGTGCAGAATTACGGATGTTATCATGTCCTTAAAAAAGTGATATAGATGGATAGATAGATAGATAAAGTTTTTTTACTGAGGGTGGTTTTGGGTTCTAGGGATCATGATCGGTGTAGATCGGCAAAAAATTTTCAGAAATTCCAACGTAGGAGCGATCGCAATAGGTAGTATTTCATACGAAATCTACCTAAAAAATTCTTGCAGGAGTGTTATGTAAGATGTCAGGAGTTTTTTTTACATCTATTCTCGATTTTAGTTTAAAATAGCAGCCAACAGCGATACATGACACTGCTAGCAATAGGTGCTAAATCGGGGCCTGGTTTTTTGTTTCTCTTATCTATCAGTATTGATGCGAAAGAAGGAGATTAAATATATGGAATGGTTCTCAGTGGCCAATGCAATTTTGCTCTTAGGGCCCACTGCATATATTTAATATCTTTTTTCGCATCAGTATTGTAAAAAAAGAGAGGCCAAAAATCGGGGCCCCGATTTAGCGCATGTTGCAAGCAGCGCCATCTACTACCACTATTTTAAACTAAAATCAAGAATCGCAGTAAAAAAAATCCTGACATCTTACATAACACTTCTGCAATAATTTAATTTTATAGCTGTTGCCATTTACAAGTTATTGAAGTTTAAAATCAGTCATTTCATTTTAGGACTCCGGGTATATGCATATATACAGACACAGAAACGTACTTTTAAAGATAAATAGTATATATTTTTTTAGTTAGCCGGCAAAATCGTCATATACGCCCCCCTAAGGAATTCTGCTTAAATACGCCCCTGAATGCACACAAACCTTAAGATTTTTAACAGTAATTTTTTCCATATTTAATTCTTGCGATTAAATTGAACAAAAATTTCTGTTTACCAATACTGAAAAATTAACTAAAAAAATTTTAAATTGTGCACGGAACGCTGTACGCGAAAGATTATTGTATGTTCTTTTTATAGATCTCAGGCAAAATACACCAAATATGAAAAATTTTGTTGTGTTGAATCGTTGAATGCCCCTAAATGACGATACTCGCTATTGACCAATGAAGTTTAAAAGACTAAATCGATGTTATTTATTCTTTTGACTCTCATTATTTGGCTTTATTTAACGACTAATGAGACAGAGTGAAACATTTGCATTGTGCTAATAAGCATCTTTAATGTGTTAAATTTTGAGGCAGTAACTGCATTCCGCGGTAGTACGCCAATACGAAAAATTGACGCCCCGTTCGTCTCATATCGTTGCAGTTGCAAGATATCACAAAGCAGACTGAAATAATTGTAGTGTAGTAATCTGTATCTTTAGTGTGTTAATCTTCATGCCATAACATGAATCGAGTGCTAGTAATGTCAAAATGGGCAATTGTCGCCCACGTCTGACAATCTCCTATTCAAGATATCATACATTTATGTAGTACGTAATTGGTATCTTTAATAAATCTGATTTTGAGGAGGTAACTCAATGTCGTGTTTGTACTGTCAAAATGGGGATTTAGCGCCCTAGTCCGACCATTTCTGACTACGATATAACGAGGAAGACTGAAACATTAGTATTGTACTAATCAGTATTTTTAATGTGTGAAGTTCTTTCCGTAACTCGATAACGTGTTATTAAGCCAGAATGGGGAACTAGCGCTTAACTCTGCTCAACTGGTATAGTTACAACGAGGTATATTGAATTGTTTCTATAGCACTAATCAGTATTTTTAATGTGTTAAATTTTGAGGCCGTAACTTGGTGACATGGTAGTACCGCTATTATGAAGAATTGGAACCCGGTTATGCACATATCGTACCAAGATTTCACGAGGCAGATTGACATACTTCTGTTGTACTAATCGGTATACTTAATGCCTTAAGATCTCAGGTCGTAAATGGATGACGAGTTAGTATAGTCAAAATCGGGAATTGGCGACCCGCTTTGACCAAATCGTACTAAGATATGATGATTACTGAAGTATTTGTCTTGAAATAATCTGTATCTTTAATATCTTAAACTTCATGGCTTAAATCAATGAAGTATTAGTAATGTAAAAATTGTTAAATTGTGCCTCGTTCAGACGTTCTCATAACAAGATATCATGAAGCAGACAGAAATATTTGTATTGTACTAATCGGTATATTTAACAATTGAAATTTTGAGTCCGTAAATCGATGACGTGATAGTACCGCCAAAATGTGGAATTGGCGCCCCGATCTGTTCGTTTTGCACCAAGATACGACCAGACAGACTGAAATATTTGTTTTGCACTAATCGGTATTGTTAATGTGTTAAATACTCAGGCCGTAACTCGATGACGTGTTAGTAAGTGAAGATGCGGAATTGGCACCCAGCTCTTCTCTATACCAAGCTATAAAGTTATATACTGAATTATTTCTATTGTATTAATCAGCAGGTTTAATGTGTTAAATTTTGAGGCTGTAACTCAATGACGTGTCAATACCGCCAAAACGAAGAATTTGAACCCGTTATGAACATATCGTGCCAAGATATTACGAGGCAGACTGAAATATTTGTATTTTAGAAATCTTTACTTTTAGAGTGTTACATTTTCTGGCTGTAACTTAATGATATTATAGAACCGCTAAAATGAAAAATTAGGTCCCGATTATCTCATCTCGTACCAAGGTATCACGAAGCAGACTGAAATATTTGTATTGTACTACTAGGTATCTTTACTGTGTGATATTTTCAGGCCGTAACTTATTGACGTGATAATACCACTAAAATTAAGAATTGGCGTCGTATCAAGCGTCGTCTTCTCATATCATATCAATATCACCTCGCAGGCTGAAATATTTGTATTATACTGATAGGTATTTTTAACGTGTTAAAATTTATGGCTGTAACCCGATGGTGCGAGATTACCGTCAAGACAAAGAATTGACGCCACGCTCTGCCCATCTCGTACCGAGATATAACAAGGCAGACTGAAATATTTGTATTGTACTACCAAGTATCTTTAACATGTTAAATTTTGTGGCAGCAACTCGATGACGTGATAATAACACCAGTACGAAGAACTGGCGCCCTGTTCTTCTCATATCGTTCCAAGATATCACGAGGCAGACTGATATATCTGTATTGTACTAATCGCCATCTTTAATGTGTTAAATTTTCCGGCTTTAACTCGATGACGTAATTAATTCTACGGTTAAAATAAGGAATTGGCGCCTGCATTTGCTCACCTCGTACCAAGTTATCACGACACAGACTGAAATATTTATATTGAACTAATCTGTATCTTTAATGTGTTAAACTTCATGCCGTAACTCATCGAAATGTTAGTAACGTCAAAAGGGAGAATTGGCGTCCCGGTGTGACTATCTCGTATCAAGATATCATGAGAAAGACTGAAATAATTGTAGTGTACTATTTGGTATCTTTAATAAATAAAATTTTGATGCTGTAACTGGGTGACATGGTAGTACAGTTAAAATGGGGAATTGGCGTCCCAATCTGACCGTTTCGCACCAAGATATGACGAAGCAGAATGAAATATTTGTATTGTAGTAATCGGCATCTTTATTCTGTTAAATTTCCAGGTCGATGATGTGTTAGTAAGTCGAAATTGCGAATTACCGCCCTTCTCTACTCATCTCGTATCAAGATATCGTAAAGGAGACTGAAATATTTATATTGTACTAATCGGTACCTCTAATGTGCTAACATTTCATGCCATAAACTCGATGACGTGATAGTACCTTCGAAACTCGGAATCGGAGCCCCGTTCTTCTCGTATTGTACTATACAGTCGTGGAATAAAAAAACTAAACACCCTCTACTAACTCCTGAACAAATTATCGTAGAAGAAGGTTACTGGTACCGAACGATTGGAAATAAAGTCTACTTTTAAATGATGTATATGAAATTTGCTTAGGGGGCCATCTACATATTAAAACGAACCCAAACTTAATTTTTTACGATGGTAATACCCAATTTTAACAAGATATTTCAAATTTTCGGGTCAAACTATGCCTAGACACCAAATTTCAAGTCATTTGAATGATAAGCTTTTGATTTACAAACATACAAAATTGAGTGCTTCTAATGCTAAATTACATTTTCATATTTTTATTAATATCTCTTGAAATTATACTCCTAATGTGCTAATTTTTTGTGTAGCAATAATACAAAAATACCCAAACTTAAATACGTTGAATTTGCAATTTTTATAATTTTATGATATGAATTATTAAATTAATATTCGAAAAAATTATGAATTGTCGCCTACAATTTTTTTGATGGATTTAGATTTATTAAGTCCTGCTTTATGGAAATCCAAAATCTCACATTTTTCTTCCAAGTAGTTTTCAAAATATGCTTAAAAAATGGCAAAATGATGGTTTATGATAGAATATATATGATTTATAATAGAAGTGGCTAGATATTTTAAAATTTCTTATGCTATCCTGTAATCTAGCAGTCTTCAGTGACTGCTTGAGAGGCGCTTAAGATGCCTTGATCAAGAAGGAGGCTCTCTCGGTCAACTATCGAGTACCGAACTTCAATTTGGATACAGTCCCTAAAATACTCTCGTTTTAAAATAATTAATATCTCGGAAACTTATTGTACTAATTGCATAAAAATTTGTTTTAAGGCTAATTAAAGGGTGTAGAGTTCATTTATGCTGTCAGAATTGTGTACTGCTATTGAAAAAAAAACAAAGTTATGGTTCGATTAATATGTAGATGGTCCCCTAAGCTAATTTTATATACATTATTTAAAAGTAGACTTTATTAACAATCGTGTGGTACCAGTAACTTTCTTCTGCGATAATTTTTTGCAGACTGAGTAAGACGTGTTTATTTTTCTTTCCACGACTGTGCCTAGTCCTGCCAAACCAGTCATTTTTCACATTCTGTTAATAAACTTTTCCTAAATCATTAATTGAAGACCTGAGTGGAAGATGTTATGTAAAAAAAATTAGAATCCGGGAAAACTGAAGTGAAAGCTTGTTTTGTAATTTAGTTATTTATTTAATTCATTCTTACTTAGTAGCATAGGTTTTAAACTCTCATAGAAAAGAATATTAACATTTAATTATTAAATATTAGAAATTATTTTCACCATTTAAATTATTAGATATGAAAATATTAAATACTAGCAAAACCCGCGGCTTTGCTCGCGTAATAGTTGAAGTATACCAGGTGGTATTAGAAGAAATTACACTGTTAGGGATAATTAAAAAGTTACTAATTAAGTCACAGTTTGACTAAACTTTATTATGACTCTGCACTGGGCGAAAGTGAGACATATTTGTAATAAGAACTCAAACTAATTCTAAATAAATAACAATTTTGAAGTTTTTACGCTCATTTCAGATTTCATTTGAGGTTTTGCATTTTTTAGAAACCGTTCTTAGCACAATATTATACATCTTAAAAATTTACATCTTAAAAATAACCATCATGCCATATTCCAAGCTTCTAGTGTAACGGTCCACCACCACTCTGGCGGTAGTGCCATCAACAAAAAATATTGGATATGCTGGAACAGTGACAGTCGCCATGAATTTGTCAACATAAATTTGAAATCGGTTTGGTATTTCCTGAGATTCCTTAGAAATCGTAATTAAAAATTTTTAAAAGGCTTTTCTCTCATTTTACCCTTTTAAATTTCGAATATTTTAGAAACTGTTCTTAGAGACCATTTAATTTGCCTTAACTCGATGACTTTATGAAACCACCAAAATTAAGAATTGGCGCCCCACTCAGCTCGTCACGTACCAACACATGACGAGTCACACTGAAATAGCCTTATTGTACTAATCTGTACCTTTAATTTGTTAAAATATCAGGCCGTAACTCGACGACGGGATAATGCCGCCAAAATTAAGAATTGGCGCCCGCTCTGCTCATATCGTACCAAGATATGACGAGGCAGTCTGAAATATTCTTCATGTACTGATATGTACAGTCGTGAAAAAAAAAAAAGTAAACACCCCCTACTAACTCCTCAGCAAATCATCGTAGAAGAAAGTTACTGGTACCGAACGATTGGAAATAGAGTCTACTTTTAAATGATGTATATAAAATTTTCTTAGGGGTCATCTACATATTAAAACGAATCCAAACTTCATTTTTTTCAATGGCAATGCCCAATTTTAACGAGATATTTCAAATCTGCCGTTCCAACTATGCCTAGACACCAAATTTCAAGTCATTTGAATGATAAGTTTTTGAATTATAAACATTCAAAATTTAGAGCTTCTAATGTTAAATTACATTTTCATACTTTTATTTATATCTCCCGAAATTATGCTCCTATTGTGCTAAATTTTTTTTGTAGTAATAATACTAATATACCCAAACATAAATAAGCTGAATTTGCAATTTTTATAATTTTATGATATGAATTATGAATTATGAAATTAATATTCGAAAAAAATATGAATTGCAACCTACAATTTTTTTGATGGATTTAGATTTATTAAGTCCTGCTTTATGAAAATTCAAAAATTTCACATTTTTCTTCCAAGTAGTTTTCAAATTATGCTTAAAAAACGGCAAAATGATGGTTTAAGGGGCCGTCTATGATGGAAGTGAGTAGACATTTTGAAATTTATTCTGCTGTACTGTAATCTAACCTGCTTTATTGACTGCTTGAGTGGTGCTTAAGGTGCCTTGATCAAGATAGGGGCTCTCTCGGTTAACAATCGAGTACCGAGCTTTAATTTGGATACAGTCCTTAAAATACGCTCGTTTTAAGATAATTAATTTCTCGAAAACTTATGGTACGAATTGCATAAAAATTTGTTTTTAGGCTAATTGAAGGGAGTAGAGTTCATTTATGCTGTCAGAATTGCGTACTGCTCTAGAAAAAAAAAACAAAGTTATGTTTCGTTTTAATATGTAGATGGCCCCGTAACCAAATTTTATATACATTATTTAAAAGTAGACTTTATTTCCAATCGTTCGGTACCAGTAACCTTCTTCTGCGATAATTTGTTGAGGAGTTAGTAGGGGGTGTTTACTTTTTTTTTCCACGACTGTACCTTTAATGTGCCAAAATTTCAAGCCGTAAATCGATAACGTGAAAATACCACCAAAATTAAAAATTGGTGCCCCGCTCAGCTCGTCTCGTACCCAGATATGAGGAGTCTGACTGAAATATCCTTATTTTACTAACCTGTAGCATTAATGTGTTAAAATTTCAGGCCGTCACTTGATGACGTAATAATACCGCCAAAATTAAGATTTGGCGTCCCTCTCTGCTCATCTCGTACAAAGATATCACGAAGCAGAGTGAAATATTCTTATTGTACTAATTTGTATATTTAAAGTGGTAAATTTTCAGGCATTAACTCGATGACCTGATGAAACCACCAAACTTTAGAATTGCCGCCCCTCGCAGCTCGTCTCGTACCAGGATATGACGAGGCAGACTGAAATATTCTTAATATGTTGATAATTACCTTTAATGTGTTGATAAACTTTAATGTGTTGATTGTTCTGGGCGTAACTCGATGATGTGATGAAACCGACAAAATTAAGAATTGGCGCCCCGCTCTGCTCATATCATACCAAAATATGACGGGGTCAGCCGGGTGGAGAGGCCTACCGTAAGGCAATCAAAATATGACGAGGCAGTCTGAAATATTCTTCATGTACTGATAGTACCTTTAAAGTGCCAAAATTTCAGGCCGTAAATCAATAACGTGAAAATACCGCCAAAATTAAGAATTGGCGCCTCGCTCAACTCGTCTCGTACCGAGATATGAGGAGTCCGACTAAAATATCCTTATTGTACTACTCTGTAACATTAATGTGTTAAAATTTGAGGCCGTAACTCGATGACATGATAATACCGCCAAAATTAAGAATTGGCGCCCCTGTCTGCTCATCTCGTACCAAGATATGACGAGGCAGACAGAAATATTCTTAATATACTGATATGTACCTTTAATGTATTGGATTTTCAGGGCTTAACTCGATGATGTGATGAAACCGCCAAAATTAAGAAATGGCGCCCCGCTCTGCTCATATCGTACCAAGATATGACGAGGCAGTCTGAAATATTCATCATGTACTGATATGTAACTTTAATGTGCCAAAATTTCAGGCCGTAAATCGATAATGTGAAAATACAGCCAAAATTAAGAATATGGCGCCCGCTCAGTTCATCTCGTACGAAGATATGACGAGTCTGACTGAAATATTCTTATTGTACTTATCTGTATCTTTAATGTGTTAAATTTTCAGGCCTTAACTCGATGACTTGATGAAACCGCCAAAATTAAGAATTGGCGCCCCTCTCTGCCCATCTCGTACCAAGATATCACGAAGCAGACTGAAATATTCTTATTGTACTAATCTGTATATTTAATGCGTTAAATTTTCAGCATTAATTCGATGACTTGATGAAACCGCCAAAATTAAGAATTGGCGCCCCTCTCTGCCCATCTCGTACCAAGATATCACGAAGCAGACTGAAATATTCTTAATATACTGATATGTAACTTTAATGTGTTGAACTTTCAGGGCGTAACTCGATGATGTGATAAAACCGCAAAAAATAAGAATTGGCGCCCCGCTATGCTCATCTTGTACCAAAATAAGACAAGGAAGACTGAAATATTCTCATTGTACTTATCAGTACCTTTAATGAGCCAAAATTTCCGTTCGTAACTCAATAACGTGATAATAGCAGACTGAAATATTCTTATTATTCTAATGTGTTAAATTTTCAGGCCTTAACTCGATTACTTGAACAAACCGCCAAAATTAAGAATTGGCGCCCCGCTCAGCTCGTCTCGTACCAAGATATGACGAGGCAGACTGAATTAGCCTTATTGTACTAATCTGTTCCTTTAATGTGTTAAAATTTCAGCCCGTAATTCGACGGCGTGATAATGCCGCCAAAATTAAAAATTGGCTCCCCGCTCAGCTCGTCGCGTACCAAGATATGACGAGGTAGACTGAAATATCCTTATTGTAGTAATCTGTACCATTAATGTGTTAAAATTTCAGACCGTAACTCGAAGACGTGATTAATACCGCCAAATTTAAGAATTGGCGCCCCGCTCAGCTCGTCTCGCAGCAAGATATGACGAGGCAAACTGAAATATCTTTATTGTACTAATCTGTACCTTTAATGTGTTAAAATTTTCTGGCCGTAACTCGATGACGTGATAATGCCGCCAAAATTATGAATTGGCGCCCCTCTCTGCTCATCTCGTACCAAGATATCACGAGGCAGACTGAAATATCCTTATTGTAGTAATCTGTACCGTTAATGTGTTAAAATTTCAGGCCGTAACTCGAAGACGTGATTAATACCGCCAAATTTAAGAATTGGCGCCCCGCTCAGCTCGTCTCGCACCAAGATATGACGAGGCAAACTGAAATATCTTTATTGTACTAATCTGTACCTTTAATGTGTTAAAATTTTCTGGCCGTAACTCGATGACGTGATAATGCCGCCAAAATTATGAATTGGCGCCCCTCTCTGCTCATCTCGTACCAAGATATCACGAGGCAGACTGAAATATTCTTATTGTACTAATCTGTATGTGTTAAATTTTCAGCCCGGAATTCGATGACGTGACAAAATTACCAAACCGCCAAAATTAAGAATTGGCGCAAGATATGACGAGGCAGACTGAAATGTTCTTAATGTACTGATATGTTCCTTTTTTGTACCAAAATTTCATTCTGTAACTCGATGACGTGATAATACCATTAAAATTAAGAATTGGCGCCCCTCTCTGCTCGTCTCGTACCAAGATATGACGAGGCAGATTGAAATATTCTTATTGTACTTATCGGTATTTTTAATGTGCTAAAATTTCAAGCCGTAACTCGATGACGTGATAGTACCCTCAAAATGAGGAATTGACGTCCCGTTTCTGTGTACTAAGTTCTGCCGGATTAGTCATTATTTCACGCACTGTTAATAAGCTTTTCCTAAACCATTAATTCATCTTGAAAGTCTATGGCGAAGTAATGTAAATTATTATGTTTATTGGGTTTGAATTATGACGTCTTGTTTTATTTAAAATTTTAGTCTGCCAGCGATTTCTACCAGGATATGCGCTATTTTACCTTTAATTTAGCACCAATTTCATCTAGTAGCTCGATGACGTGATAGAAACGCCATAATGACGATTTGGCACCCGCTGCTGCTCATATCGTACCAAGAAATGCCGAGGCAGATTAGTCATTCCTTCATCTACACCTAATAGTTTTGTCCTACATCATGATTTCATCTCGTAACTTGATGACGTAGTCATTTGTGTCACCGCCACCCGGTCTATAACTACCATGTGGAATTTCAAGTTTCTAGGTCCTTCAGTAACGCAAAAATCGCATTTTTAGAACGTTTTTTTGTTCTTCCACCCCCTTGGCGGTAGTGGCATCGACATAAAATATAGCCTTTGTTGGAACAGGGACCATCACCATTAATTTGTTACCATTATTTTTGATATCGGTTCGGTAGTTCCGGAGATTACCCCTTACAAATAAACAAACAGAGACACTCACAAACTTTACTTCTTTATAACATTAGTATAGATTAAAAGATACTGTCTCATATCTTCAATATTAAGTAGAATTTTAGTATTTTATTTTTGCCGTATGATATATTACCTCATAACACTTTCATGCATAAAATAAAACTATTTTTGAGAAAATGTATCATAACATGTTCTTCAAGTAACCTCCTCAATTCATCTTCAAAGTCGATGGTGAAGTAAAATATTATGTTTATTATTGAATACCTATTGTAATATATTACCTCATTTTTTTTTTTTCAGAAATGTTTTTCTGTCTGATGTGAGTACGAAGATACGCGATGGTAACTCAAAATATTCTTTAAATATTATATTTAACATTTAATTTGGCCCCAATTGCATCTCGTAACTCGATGAGATGATAGGGACGCCAAAATGATGAGTTGGCGCCCACTGCTGCTGATATCGTAACGGGAAATGTTTAGGCAGAGAGTCCTTCTTTCATCTACGCCTAATAATCTTGTCCTCTGTCATGATTTTATCTCGTAAATCGATGATGTAGTATTTGTTGGTCCCCGCCGCCCGGTCTAAATCATTAAAAACATTTCAAACATGAGTGATCGCAACAATAGTGTTACAGCAATAGAATCACAACAATAGCTACAACAATGAAATTCATTTTGTATCAAAACACAATTCCTAAAATACGGCAACACTAGTTTTAATTATATCAGAGTTGCAACAATGACTAAATTAAGAAAATTGAACAATGAATTTGTGTTTCTTACATTTTGTAAGCTGTATTGCTTGTTTTAACAATATGACGAAAGTCATTTGATTGTTAAAACAATCAGTATTTAATAATTGCATTTCAATTGTTTTGTCTCTCGAGCAAATGAACGCCAACAAATAAGGATTGTTATAAATATTTGGTTCGCCAACAATGTAATATTACTATTTTCATTCCTGTTAGAAATAAACTTTAACACGAATTTGTTTTGTAAATTTGAGAGATTTCGTAAAAATTTCAGTGCAGTCAATACCTAGTAATAAAGCGTTTTTTTTCTTTACAATAGATTAATTCGAATAGCATTAAATATAAAGTCTTTCAACGATATATTCAAAGGCAGCCTCTATAGAGATTTACATAAACTTTTTGATGCCATCATTGTAGCTGAAGATGGAACGGAATTTGTGGCGCACAAGCTGTTTTTGTCTATGAGAAGTAAATATTTTAAAACTTACTTCAAAGGTAACATAGAAAAGAAAGACAGGCTAGTTGTTGCCTTTCGTAAAGACATTCTGGAAGACATTTTAATCTTCATCTATACCAGAGTAATTCGTCTTCATGTGCATAACATTGCTTCTGTCATCATAGCTGCTGATTATTTTCAGATTGATGATTTACTGACATACTGCATACCTTTCGTATTACGGGAATTATTTGTGGAGAACTGCGCGTCTTTGCTCGTTGCTTCACATATTGTAGAAAGATTAGGAATTGCAGATCATTGCTATCGGTTTGTCCAAGTTCATTTCGGAAGCCTTGTTAATAGCATCAACTCAGGAATCGAAGAACTGCTATTCGGAATTTTAAAAATGCTGTTAAATGATGACAGTCTTGGCATTGTTGATGAAGAAACTGTCTGGAAAGCCATTCAAAGATGGGTGAATTCAGATTATGAAGTAAGATTTGAGTACGTTCCTGAGCTTCTAACTTGTATCAGATGGAATTCTAAAATTTCCAACCTTTTCCTTCTATTTGTGATAATAGTCTTGTTCTTAAATACCTATTTTGTGAAAGCACTGACATAGAAAATTGTACAGCAGCGTTTAAGATGCTACAATCCGGTATCTCCAACCCCTGTCCAGACAGATGTCCCAGAAAATTTTACATATTTATTCGCAGGAGTACTTCAACCCATCTTAAGAAAGTATCCGAGATATATCTTACCTATGACGAACAGATTGACATCTGGCGTAAAGTTGGCGAAGTAAATGAAGATTTTCATGTCCTGTTTGCTAAAAATAGTTTTATATACTTGCTTAACACAGTATCAAGAGAAATGAAAGCATTTGATTTGCTCAAAAAAGCATGGATAAAAAAAAATCTATGCGGTCATCCCGCCAGGCTTACTTCGTCGTGGAGAATGAAAATAGCTTACTTGTGGTCGGAGGATACATAATTATGAACATAATGGTGAATACGGTCATAGAACGTTATGATACGGTAGAAGATGCTTGGCGGTTCTGTGTACCAATTCCACCTGTTCATATCTGTGGATCAGCGACAATAAGTAAAACTATGTATCTCATTGGTTATCATAAACTTAACCGCTGAGTCGAAATGACAGCATTATGCTATAACATTCTTAATGATCAATGGTCGAATATTGAAAAATCGAAGCTGTGCCGTACAAGATTTGGAATGATAAGCTGCCTCGAGGAACTTTATATGGGCGCTTCCAGAGGAGCCACCGGTTAGTGACCGGTGAGATTGGTTAGTCACCAAAGCGTTCAGTGCTGCTAACCGGGTCGCAACCAATGTCGTTCAGCGCAAGTAACCAAAGTGACCGGTGAGAGACCGAACTAACCGAAGAAAATTCTTGGTTAGTTGGGTCACGTGCTCGGTTACATGAAAGTTTATTTACATTTGCATCGTACATGATGAAACAATAATAAAAGAATAATTACGGTAACGAAATACAGATGGCGCCAATAGTAAATAACACCAGTGCCGTCCAGTAGGTCTGTCGACCGGTTAGAGACCGGTCACTTACCGTGACGTCACGTAACCAATCTCACCGGTGACTTTGGTGAGGTCTGCTGGACTCGCCCTATATTAGGTGGAAGAACTGAAGAAAACAGCATTACGAGAGCAGTTGAGAAGTACAATCCCATAAAAAACCAGTGGCAAAAATTGCCATTCTTGCCTTTTCCATATGAACAGCCACAGGCAATAAAACTGCAAAATAAGCTTTTGGTGTATGATGATTGTTCAGATGGATTCATAAACACTTTCAGATTTTCTCCGTGTGTGTGGAGCGACGAAGCTGAAACATGGGATGTTCAAATGTGTTCTGTTCATTCCCATTCTATGATATTTACATGTATGCTGTGTGCTGCATTGACGACAGGGATCTTTTGCCAAAACTTTGCAAAGAAAATAAAGATTTCCGCAACTGTGTGGAGAAAAACACCTTTCGATGATGCTTACTTAGATGATGATGCATAAAACTCCGTTAAGTGTAAATTATTATTTATTTGCTGATGCCATTTGCTATATATCATGCAAATGTAAAAACTGAAATAAATAAGTATGTTCATGTTCTTATATTTCTGAAGATTTTTCTTTAGTAGTATAGGATTCTTGAAAAAAAAAAGTAGTTGAAAGGAAATACTGGATAATAAATTACAAGCTCTTGTATTCTAAAGACGTAAATGTACGGGATTTCAACGTTTATATTGAATAAGTTGTATTTCTTCAGTAAAAGCATACGGCAAATATCCGTTAATTAACACGTTCACGCCGGCGCGGTGGGTCATACTCGACTGTCTCAGAGTTGTCAAGTCTCCGGCTTTTTGCACACCACTATTATTTTAGCGAAAATGTTGTTCCTTTAAATCGCCCAATTGTTCTAATTAAATAAAACAACATTTACTGTATTAAAATGCTAGTATCCAAAAAGCCGGAGATTTGCCAGCTCTGAGACAGTCGAGTGTGACCCATCGCGCCGGCGTGAACGTGTTTTAATATATTTTTTTAGAGTGTATAAGACGACAGCTAAAAAAAGCTAAGAATAGATGTATATGTTTTTCAAAGAGAAATATGCTTATTCTGCAGTGTTAAGAAGCTGCAGAAAGTACAATTCTAGCATTAGTATAGAAGAAAAATAAGAAAAGTTCATTCCAAATTAATTTTATTTATTGAAATGAATACTTGTGTAACTACCGCTCCTAAAAATAGGAAGAGGGCGTTGGAATGACAACTGAAGATTTCATGTTTTATGTCGCTTACATTACAAAAAGTAAAAGCTACCTATTACAGCCATGCGAAGGAAAACAATTCCGAAACATTTTGGTATATTTTCACTGATTATTAGCTCCAGGCCCCAAAACCACGCTCCGTTCAAATGTTGATATATATATATAGGGGAAGTTCGGGTATTATGGAATATCATTTACACTTTTATTTATAAGCCAACATAAAAATGTTAAGATACATTTAAAGTTAGTAAAGAACAAACTTTGACTATTTTTAGGTAGCTTTCATTGCAAAAAGTATTAGGTAGCTTTCAATATTTATCCTGGAATTTACAAGCGTTCCTATAAAAATACAAGAAAACCATCGGACGGTGAAAGGGTAACCTTTGCAAACTTTAGTATCTTACTTCAGTTATCATTCAAATATCATTATTTTTAACTCAATCGGATGTTTATATTGTAAAGATATATCAAAACGACGTTTTCGAAAAAACATCCCGGCACACTTTGGAAAAATCACGTCTCACATTAGAAATGGCACGGTGTATAGCTATGTTAAAATAATAATAAAAATTACTACCACTTCCAAAAATTACTACTTTGCACTTTGAGAGAGAGGTATGATATGCTTTCTGGAAATCTCTCTTAGGCCTCTTGACCAATATCGAAGTGAATCGTCAAAATAGGAACGGTGAAATTAGATGGCGATACAGCCTAAAATAGAAAAAAAAAGAAACATAAATAGGATGCATTTTAAAAGTCCATGGATAAAAAAGCATAAGTTAAATGCGTAGCTTTAAATTTTAGAAATACATTTAATAAATAAAATAGTAAAATGAAACCACGCAGGGAACAATTAAAATACAGCCGAACCTTGTTAACGTGAACACGCTACACGTGAATTTCTTTTAAGAAGTCACAGGACTTTTAAACGTTCAAAAAATTCGATCTTTGAAAAAAATATATATACAGGGTGATTCAAAATACCGTAACCAAAATGGAAGGACAAAGCAGGCATACAAAAAGAATAAAAAGTCACACAGGAACATGGGGTCACAAACTCCATCCGGTGTCGCTAGAGGGTGTTGCAAATTATATGGTTTACAAGAAGAATAAACAAAAATAATTCTACATAATTTTTTATTCTCTATTTACACATATTTTACACATTTACGACCAATACTACTACAGGAGATGCCCAAAATTTTGCCAGACGCCTGAAGACACGCATTACAATTACACTGACACTGCATTGAGAAGATGTGCCAGTTCATGCAGCGTCGATATAATGCGTGTTTCCGGGCGTCTGTCAAAGACTGCGAGCGTACAATACATACAATGACTCTCCTCACAGAGTTTTTACATGCTTAGTACATTTGTTGTACATTTTTTCAACATTTTGAAATTATGTTTTTGAATACTATTAAATTAGTGCAAAAGGTCATGGCGTCGGAAATTTCACCGTTCTTATGAAATGCGAATGTCACACGATGGTTGACTAGTCACAATTCATTAAATCTGATAATTTTCGGATTGATTGATGTGAATCATCCTATATTGTTGAATTCAGAAGGTCTTCATCAAAATGTCATGGCCTTCTTTACTGTAGTACGTCAAAGTGGCAATTTTTAAAACGACAAGATAAAACCATTTTCTGACACCTGACTACCTTTATATCGCTCACCCGCAATAAAAATGACATATCTCGCAAATTTTCATTTTGTGTTTTATTCCATAAATAGGTGTGTCATATGTTCGTCTTGCTATAGGCAAATTATTATTTGTGTCGTTATACGGAAAACCTCTATATTACACTATGTGTCACTTTTCCATTATAGGAAATGCGCAGTGATGAAACAAGAAAAACGACACATCTTGCAAAAAAGTTTTCCGTAAGCTCATACTCGAGTAATTTATAAAACTCTTTATTGCCTTAGTAATAAAAATATAAGCATATATCACTCTGTTGGTGATTAATATATGGTCAATTGATTAATAGTTAGGCCATAGATTAATATTAATACATGGAAATTATTCCAGAGAGAAACATTCGCCTTGCATACAATATTTCAAATGAAAATCAAATTTCAAATTTCAAAGTAATTGCTTAAAAGGCGCAAAGGCCAACATAGTGAAAAAGATTCCAAGCCGGGACTCGAACCCGGGCCATTAGTATCGCGCACTGACGTTCTACTGACTAAACTACTTGGAACGATACCTAGCTCGGAAAATTTCTCACTATTATATGTTGGCAAGGCTACAAACGCAGCACAAGATGGAATATTTATCGCGAGTCACCGACCTGGGACAAACACGAAACATAATTAAATACAGCATCGATAGAAATTATATTAATACATGGAAATTATTCCAGAGAGAAACATTCGCCTTGCATACAATATTTCAAATGAAAATCAAATTTCAAATTTCAAAGTAATTGCTTAAAAGGCGCAAAGGCCAACATAGTGAAAAAGATTCCAAGCCGGGACTCGAACCCGGGCCATCAGTATAGCGCACTGACGTTCTTCTACCGACTAAACCACTTGGAACGATACCTAGCTCGGAAAATTTATCACTATTATATGTTGGCAAGGCTACAAACGCAGCACAAGATGGAATATTTATCGTGAGTCACCGACCTGGGACAAACACGAAACATAATTAAATCCAGCATCGATAGAAATTATATTAATACATGGAAATTATTCCAGAGAGAAACATTCGCCTTGCATACAATATTTCAAATGAAAATCAAATTTCAAATTTCAAAGTAATTGCTTAAAAGGCGCAAAGGCCAACATAGTGAAAAAGATTCCAAGCCATGTATTTCCAAGCCATTCCCATGTATTAATATAATTTCTATCGATGCTGGATTTAATTATGTTTCGTGTTTGTCCCAGGTCGGTGACTCACGATAAATATTCCATCTTGTGCTGCGTTTGTAGCCTTGCCAACATATAATAGTGAGAAATTTTCCGAGCTAGGTATCGTTCCAAGTGGTTTAGTCTGTAGAACGTCAGTGCGCTATACTGATGGCCCGGGTTCGAGTCCCGGCTTGGAATCTTTTTCACTATGTTGGCCCTTGCGGCTTTTAAGCAATTACTTTGAAATTTGAAATTTGATTTTCATTTGAAATATTGTATGCAAGGCGAATGTTTCTCTCTGGAATAATTTCCATGTATTAATATAATTTCTATCGATGCTGGATTTAATTATGTTTCGTGTTTGTCCCAGGTTGGTGACTCAAGATAAATATTCCATCTTGTGCTGCGTTTGTAGCCTTGCCAACATATAATAGTGAGAAATTTTCCGAGCTAGGTATCGTTCCAAGTGGTTTAGTCGGTAGAACGTCAGTGCGCTATACTGATGGCCCGGGTTCGAGTCCCGGCTTGGAATCTTTTTCACTATGTTGGCCTTTGCGCCTTTTAAGCAATTACTTTGAAATTTGAAATTTGATTTTCATTTGAAACATAGATTAATAGTTACAACTTTACAATTTGTTAGGTAGGTAGTGAATAGTGATGTTGGCGAATGTCATTTTTGGAATGAATATGAGGGTCACAGTGGAGCAAATAAAGTAGGTACTTATTTGTGGATGTATTTAAAAGATATCGCTTCACGTGTTGACTGTAAAAATGTGGAACTAACCTTTTATTGAGATAACTGCGACGGACAAAGTAAAAATAAATGTATTATTTCATTATTCATGCAGGCTGTTAAGACATTAAAAATCTACAAAATAACAATAAAATTCTTGATCTGTGGAAACACATAAAATGAAGGCGATGCTGTCAGTAATAGAGAAACAAATAATAATAATAATAAATACGGCCTAATTTACATCTCTCAAGAGTACGTGACATTAATTACAAAGCCAAAAAAGACATTGGCATTGTCATTTTTCAGTGAATGAGTTAGTTCATTCTGATTTTTTAGGTTTAAAACGATTGAGTGGCGAAAAGGGGTGTGCTTAGAAACTATTTGAAAAATAATGAAGGTAACGTTCTTCAGTTTTCCAGAATCAAAATTTTAAGATTTGATAATTCAATACCTTTTTCATTCAACGTAAAATATTCTTATGACCAAAGCGATTTTTCTAAGTTTGAAATTAAAGCTAGGGGTAAAAGAGAGCTTTTATCTTTACATAAAGCGAAATCCTTTCCGTTGAGTAAACGGAAGAAGCAAGACTGCTTGTTATGCTCATTTTTTTCTACGTTATAACATTCACAATGAAGATAAAGGTCTGTGCAGCATCCATATAGAACTTTTTAAAATAAAGCTTCAGTTTGAGAAAGTCCTATAAAATGCTACAATATTTATTTTCATAAGAATAAAAATTAAAAAAAAAGCAAAGATAAAACCACTTATCTTGGTTTTTCATTTTTAATTAAGTATTTAAAAAAAAAAATCTGTGATAATTATCTGTTATATTTTTGATTTGAATAATTATTTTTCTTTTTCAAAAGTTTGAAGAAGCTACAAAACAAACGTAATAATCTGTTCATGCTTTCGGATAAAATAACTCTGAAAACTGAAAAAAAAACATATTTGTTTTTGAATTATTACTAAACAGCAACCAATAATTATTATATAAATTATTATATAAATTATTAATAATATATAGAAATGTTTTTAACTAATAAATAGTTATTACTATTGAAGCATGAAAAATAACTTACCTACTTCTTTTATTTTTCAATTGTTATAGAAAATACTGTAATGACGTAATTACGTCTATGTGATTTATTAATTCCATAATCAGTTCTTGTATACTTAATAGTTCATGTATACTTATTTTGTATATTTATTTTGTAGTAACTATAATTTTGTTTCGCTGAAATGCAATTGTAAGTTTATAATTGTATAATAACTATAAATTTTTTTTTTGAAATATGCTTTTTCTTTTAATTTAGTTTCCTAGAAACCTTGTTATGAATCTGTGATTGATTCTTATTTTGATGCAAACTAATATTTTTGATATATATGCTAATATATTAAAGTTAAAACATTTTGATTTAAAACAAGAACGTAAAATCATACGTTCAGCAGAGATTATGTAGCACTTTCCAACACAATCAGTATACAATAACAAAACTTCACAGTTTATTAAGGTGAAATATCGTGTCTAAATAAGAAATTTGAAAAACTCATACCACATTTAAAAACCCAATTTCTGCTATTACAATCAAGTCGGAAAAATATCAGTTTTTTTGTGCAGCCCTGTATATGATCAATGGATTTGTATGTATACTACATAGTATGCTAAAAGTTAGTTCATTGAAACGCATAGCACAATTCAAAATTAATTTCCATTCAGCCATTTCCTTGAAAAAACGGAAATGTACTTGAGAACTTTTGTGCAACCCTGTATAATGATCTATAGAATGTATCCACACCAAGTAATACTTAAAACAATAGTTAATAAAAAATGTAAAAACGCATACTACAACTTCAAACGCACTTCCAGCAAATATTGTCCATAGACTTCACTAGTTAAATTTCTTTTTCAGCCAAATTCTTTTGTGTGTCTCTGTAAATGAACAGTAAATTCTATGCACATCCTATTCTACAGTAAATGCCATAGTAGACCTCAGTGATATATATAAATTTCAGTATGTTTAAAATAGTGTGATGTCATTAAAATACACCGCAAACGATTTTTTCCACATACACCGTAATGTAGCGGAATTCTTTTGAATGTCTCTGTAAATGAATCGTAAATGCTATAGACTTCCTTTACAATAGAAAATATGTCATAATGATACCCAATAACATCTAAAAATTTCATGGCAATCGAACTATATTTACACAAGCTAGAGCTGTTAAAAATCCACATTTTTGCACGTACTATTTTGAAAGGCGACGGGAATTTGGCAAATTGTGCAACAAGAAAAGTATCACAACTCAACAAGGGGTTGTTATATTTATTAGGGTGGGGGGTATAAATTTACTAAATCCACCCTATCTCATTTATATCTTGATTCTTAAAGGTTTTACGGCTTTTACATCTGCATTCAGTGTTAAGTATACTATCGTTTTATGTTACATTAAAAAAATACGAAACTTCATTAGCCTCTCCTGTAAAATTTACTTTTGTCGAGATGTGTCACTTTTCTTGCAGGTGAGCGATATGTTCTTTCCCTGTCTAGATTGAGTTCTTTTGAATGAACCAAATATGGCTTATTAGTACCTTTGCAGAAGGTCTTTCGCACTTTATGGAAAAAGTTTTGATAGTTAAGTTTTATATATAAATGCCGTGTTTTTTGCGGCGATTTGCTTCTATCTGATAGCCATGGTTCTTGGCAATAGCTCTAGTTCGAATTTTTATGAAAGTAAACCTTTTCTTAGTACTGTCATGTCAACTTTTACCCATTCCCCTTGTACCGTTTTACAAAGTCCGTTCAGTGTTCTTGGATGCCGTTTTCCTAAAGTTCTATTTACTAAACCGAAAGCGCAAAAGTCCATTGGAGAAGTATCTGGTAATTTCACAGGTATTTCATTAAATGGGGTACATTTTATTCCTGTTTCTGATTATTTCTTTGCTAAATAAGCGGCAATTGATTTAGATGTGTGGCTAGAAGCTCAACTTTATCAATGTCCTTTCCATATAAGACTGGAATTACTTTTCCGAAAATTGGTCCTAAACTATTCTGCTGATAGTAAGTTGAATTAATTTTGGCGTTACTTGAGACTTTTTGGTTTTTAATTTGCCGTTGTAACAAAATCCTACAACTATCATGAATCCCTTTGGGAACTTTTCTTTACACTGACGGAGCCATTTCGTATAGTCATTCCCGTCAGTTTAAGCAATAGGAAATCAATCTTTTTATTGCAGTCACTTAAATATACCAATGCCTCATCAAGTGTTACCACAAATTTCCATTTTTCAGAAGCTAGTTGTTTTTCGTATAATTTTCTACAATTTGTTTTTCTTTCAACAATATGCTTGAAAAAGCAGATGAACTTTAGGTTTAAACATCTTTTATAATTTTAAATCTTTACGAATGCTTTTACTTACAGTGCCAAAAGACATTCCTAGTTTCGATGAAATGGATCTTTGAATCGGCGAATTTTCTTTTAGGATCAGAGACTTCACTTTCTTGATATTTACCTGTCTTGAACAATCTTAGGATGATTGTCCTTGGAAAGCGCAGTTATGGAACCTTCGATACATCTGTCAATTTTAGGAGCCATTTTCAAAATAAATCTTTTATTTTGCATTCCAATGAAAAGATAACAGTAGCAGACGATTATTTTGAAGTTGCGAAATTTTTATCTCAAAATGGAAACGAGGAAATTAAATTACAAAATCATTTCCATAAAGTGCGAACGATCTTCTGTATAATTTATCCACCTTTTTAAGATGATCAGATAATTGTAGCACCACTGTTGGTCTACTTACGTAGTTTTCACTGCATCATGCTTTCTTCAATCGCATTCTTTCCATAGATGGTATAAGTATTTCGATTTTCTTCATCTGCTTTTGTTTCTGTATTGAACTCTAAGAGTAAAATATGTGTTTGCCTTTTGTTTCACGTGACACTCTATACCACACTACTATCTTTAGCACAAAGTCAGCACAACCCAAGTAGCACAGATTGTTGGCCCATTGTTGGCAGTTTGTGAAAACCATTGAGAAATGCTACGGTCGGAAATTGTAAATTTAGGAAACTGTAGGTACAAAGACCGCTCTAATTTCTGGCTAGTAGTTGAGCAGGATTCTGAGCAGCTCACTGTTGGACTACTGTTGGCTTTTGTTGTCAAATAGTTTGTTGACCAATAGTACGACACAAGGCGGAGATTTCTTAGCGTGGTTCAACGTGGGACAACAATTTTCCAACAATTAGCCAACGTTGGTCCAATCATTTTGTGCTACTTGGGAAGCTTCAATATTCAACACATATTTACAATTACAAAGCTCTAAAAAATGAATACGATATGACAAATGACAATCATACTTTTAACATCGCAGTGTTACGACATTAAAGAAACGCGACATATTAATGCATAAACCAAATATATTATGCAAAATTAAAGCCAACGGGTAGAAATATGGATGGAAAGAAAATATTATTGTGATTTCTAGAGACAACCTGTTAAATCATACGTCCTATATTTCTTTAGATTATTTTCACACCAATATGCAGTTTGTGATGTTTCGATATGAAAATAATCTTCTTTTTTTTTGTGGAAAAATATGTATTTGCTGAAGTTTTTCTGTCTTGGACAAAAATTTGTCCCAAGATGTAAATATGAAAAAAAAAAAAAAAAAAAAAAAAAAAAAAAAAAAAAAAAAACAACGAAAAAAAAAACAGGAAAAACAAATCGAAATCATTAAAACTTTTCCGTAGCTGCCAAACCTTCCGATATTTGAGCACCATTATTTCCGAACCAGATCTTCGTCCTATTTAATCACAAATTTCTGCCCATTAAATAAAGCGTTGTTTCTATTCAGAACTAGTGGTACAGTGCAACCTCGATTATCCGAGCTAATTGGGACCGTTAGTACCTCGGATTTCGGAAATCTCGGTTAATAGAAACTGTGTGTGAAAACTCGCCGTGCTTACTAATTTAACATCTCTTAAAATAAAAAACAATAGAAAGTTTTTTAAATAATAAAAATAAATATATGTAAAGTTATGTTTCACAGCTTAACAAATTTAAAAAGGAAATCAACTACTAATAGTAAATTTTAAAAAACAAATTGAAAAATTTACGAAAGTTCACACGGCCACTGGAAACAAAGCATTGTTCGCAGGGTCCAATGTTTCTTGGGAGTTGAGGGCTTTTGGGGGTAGAAGAGCCTGTATAGCACGGACAGTGAACTAAAAATCTAAAAAGTGTGGTCTTTTTCACGGCTCATTCACAAAAAAAAAAAAAAAAAAAAAAAAAAAAAAAATCAGATTTCGTTATTGGCTCGGTTAACAGAAACCTCGGTTAATCGAGGCTCGGTTAATCGAGGCTCTACTGTACTCTAAAATCGGAAAGTTTGAAAGCTATGCTTTTCACCAAAGCTGCGAAATGTAAACAAATGCAAATTAAAAAGCAGCATTCTCCCTCGAATAGAGCGAACCCTTTTCAAAGATCGCGCGCGCAAAGTGTCAACAGGTTTTATTTTTCTCCTAAAATAAGCTGCTGATCACCTTCCCCCAAACAACAAAGTAATCAAAACTGAATGCCCGAGAAAAGATGCATTCATACGCACATATGGATAGGTTAAGATGTGAGGTTCGATGTGCCAACGATTCACCGAGAACTGAGAAGCCGGTTCTGAACGTAAAGCAGCCCCTTCAGGCAAAGAGGCAGAAAAGGGTTTCTTATTTACTCCGTTCTGAGGTCGAGCAGCTTGCGGCCGCATAGAGCATGCGGTCATAGAGAAGACCGGGATTATAACGGCACCACCATACAACTTAACCGCTGGATAGTGCGTGCAAGAGGTAAGGGTCGCAACTTTTGCACTACATTTTCTATAATAACGCGAATTTTTCGTCCCGTTTACGTTTTAGCAGAATTTACGTTTTTTGTTTTCAGGTTTTACGTTGTAAATATTGCCGTTCCTGCGGATAAAAATATCGTATTAAGTAACTGAATTAATTAATTATATATCTATTTATTTAAATTTTTAATAATTTAGGAAATGTACAAAAAATTTATCTATCTGTAAAGTTGCGTTTGTTTCTTTTTGCATTTATTTTGTATAAATATATTGTTTTATAATCTTTAATAATTAAAAAAGAAACTTTTTTTAGAGCAAGCACGCCAAATTTCACGCTTTTTTTTAACCACTGAAATTGAATATTAAATTGTATCTTAATGATTTCTATTAAATTTTAGTGGTGATGAAAAAACTTAACAATTTGCAACTATGTTTACAGTTATTATACAATTATTATGTATGTTAAAACATAGGATAGTTATTTTCATTTCGGACTATGTATTTTTTTAGTTATCTGAAAGGAATCCTAATTGATCCCAGCTCTTATTAAATACTTCAATAAACAGGCAAGAAGTATTAAAATACATTTTAAGATTTTCCCTTTCTATTTTCTTTCTCGCAAACCTTTTCATATCTCGAATAATTTTTTTACCTTTAGTATATATATACATTCAGTGGTATGTATATATTAAAGTGCTTTTTTCTATATATTCAGTACTCTAGATTGAATTGGTTCCATAACGAGATTTTACAAGGAGAGGGCCAACCTTGTTAATCACAGATTTTGATTATTTTAATATATGTTGTAGGATAGAGACCACTTAGTCTCAGGTTCAACGGATTTTACACAACGCTCGTTAGTTCTTGAGAACCGGGGGGGGGGGGGGGGTGTCTAAAATTAGTACACAACTTAAATACTTACTTTGTAACAAAAAGTGCAGGTTGGGCGTAGCTCCGTTGGTACGGCGTTTGCTGGCTGAGCCGCAGGCCCGGGTTCGAAACCCGAACGCGCTACATATTTTGTCTTTCTCATTATTTGTTTTATAAATATACTTGTAATTATAATTTAATAATCTCAATTAAAAATTTTAATATCGTGCATTAATTATAATGTTAACAAATATAAATTTTAATTTATCATTTTTATTTTGAACTATTATTTCTTATCCTTTAAAGAGATTTAAAAAGAAATTGGATCTATTATTGAATAATAAAAATTCCAAAATCGTTACAAACCTGCTGTGGTGACATCTAGTTATGATAAAATAAAACATATTCAAATAAAATAAAACATATTGAAATAAAATAAAATAAAAGCAGAAAGAAGATAAGGGGAAAACAAAATATTTGAAAGCGCACGCAGGCATACGTATTAGAAATTTAAAAATCTTTATATGCAAAAAATCCGTGGTAATTTAATTCCAATGCTAATTTTTAATATAATTATGCTTATTACTTTAAAAACAGAGTAATAGTATCATCGTATTGATTTCCCTTGTTAAAGAAATGCATAAATGATATTTCTTTAAAATCACGAATTGACACAATTGTTCAATATCATTGCATCGATAAAGAATATATGAAATACATTTAAAAAGTGATTTTTAAAAAATTAACAGTTTTATGATGTTTTTATACAACTATTTAGTTAAAAGTGAAAAAAATTAAATATGTTAAAATTATAATTGAAATACAATATTATAAATTTTAATTGACAATGAGATTATTAAGTTATAATTACAAGTATATTTATAACACAAAATATAAGAAAAACAAATTATGTGGTGCTTTCGAGAATCGAACCCGAGTCAGCGGATCAGCCAGCAAACGCCGTACCAACTGAGCTACGCCCCGACCTATCCGTCTTCTTACAAAGTAAGTATTTAAATCGTATACTGATATTAGACCCCCCGGTTTATCAAGAACTAACGAGCGTTGTATAAAATCCGTTGAACCTGAGACTAAGGGGTCTCTACCCTACAACATATATTAAAATAATCAAAATCTGTGATTAACAAGGTTGGCCCTCTCCTTGTTAATTCATTTCTAGTTACAAAC